>JAPCYP010000015.1:0-4800000 GCA_035048595.1 Echinosophora koreensis
TACTTTTTTAAATGTAGAAAATCCTGGTCTAAAATGTAGGTGCACTACTACCAGCTGAAAAACACAACAAATTAAAAGTGGTATAGAAAAGGGGTGGGGCAAATCCTATTATAAGAATTTTCATTTTTTTTTTTTCTTAGGGGTTGAGGTTTTATCTACTCATTCTCTCAGTCTTCCCAATAAGCTGTGGGGTTATATTGATCAGTTCAATTGACTAGGACTGCCTGGTTAATTAGCAAATTAAGTTTAGCTTAATCTTCTCCCTTCTCTCCTCGCTATCATAGCTTCGTTAACATGGTGAATTGCGCCACCCAAATTAATTTACCTTCTATTTAAACGTGGCATATAGCAACATATAACATATACATATTACAATTTCTTCATAAATCTATGCATAATGCATCAATATACAAAAGGTGAGAGTAAAGGAAAACGGTTAGTATCTGAGAGAGCTAGTGGGGTGTAAGAGTCTATCATTACAGAAAGCATTGAATAATGTGTTCATCATCAGGGACCAATCTTATTTATAGAAGCTTATATGTATAATATTAATTAATACTAATATATATATTTAGTTAAAACGATTACAATATATATGCCTTAGAAAGGCTATATATAGAGAATATAACAATATTAATCACACAATTTTCTAATACTGCTGCACTAGCTGGTAATATATTATGCGTTGAATATCTTGGAAAGAGCCTGCAATACATTCACTTGCAACCTCAACTGCAGGATGTGCTCCGCCGTCCGGAGGAAAAGCCTGTCCGCCTTCAACCGGGAGCTGCCAGGAATCAGCCGCCGCAACTTCTTCATCTTCCTTCCTACAGCCTCCTGCCTCCTCTTTCTCCTCCACTTCACCTTAGCCAAATCTTTGCTACCCATATATATCAATTTTATAGGTATATATATCTCTCCACTCCAAACCAAATCCAAAAAATAAAAAATAAATAAATAGTAATAATCAAGAAATAATATACAATGCCCTACACTGCCCACAAAGAGAAATTAAATAATATAACAACAAATAGGAAGAAAAATAAGAAGAAAGATGAAGATATGATAGGTGATAGAGAGAATGATGCAGTTTTAGATATGGCATGAAATGAGCAATGAGAGGGCTATAAATGAATGTAGAAAAAGGCAAAGGAAGTTGAGTTATAGAACGGGCCATGTGAGCCGAGCCGAGCCGAGCTATATGAAGTTTTTTGATTGATTGAAGAACATTGCATTGAGTACCCACGTGCGGTTCAGTTTGTCCTGTTTTGGGCTGGTTGGCGGGCCCGGCCCGGCCCGTGTTAGGCAATGAGCGAGGGTGTCTTACAGCTCTTCTTCTCGCACGCTCGCCCCGGCCACGTTATTAACGGCTTCTGTTGTGTACGCGCGTCCTAGTAATCCTCGAATTGCTACTGTCACAGTATCTGACACAATGCGTCACCCTCCATCGACATCCCCAATCTGGTCAGCTAATCGTGCGGCTCACAATTCTCCATCGTTGGACACCACACGAGAAACTCGGCTTCTTGCTTCATTGAATTAGTATGTGTTTCGTTTCGCTGCAGAATTGATATGACCCATCTCAAACGTGATTTTAATAAATAAAAAATTATGTGTTTGATTTTTATCAGATAAAATTGATTATGTCATTAAAAGTGATTTCGATTAGAAGCTATAGAAAGTAATTTTTGTATTGAGTTCAAAAATTTAAACTAAGTTTCACATCAAACTTATTTTTAAAATAAAAATATCCAAACATAAATTACTTAATTTCAAACTCAATTCTCATCAAATCAATTTTACAAAATCTCGCTTATTAAATGCTTACTCAGACACATTTAAGAGCATCTCCAATGATAGAATATATTTTGGGTTCTTAACTCTTTTTTAAATGAACCCTACAATGTCATATAGGATTTAAGAAATCCAGTTAATTTTCATTACATTGATAGAACCCAACTTAGGTTCTTAACTTACTTTAGTTGATATCGTAACTTAACTTTTATAAGAACCCGATTCTTCCATAAGAATCGTTCTTACTGACTCAACTTCCTCTATTCAACTCGGCTAAAAACACTCATTGGATATGATCTAAGAGCATCCATAATGGAAAAATCACATTTGGGTTCTTATCTATTATTTGGTGGGCCTAAAGATATCACATGTGATATAAGACCCCAACCTTCTTTTCACTTTAATGAAAGATATTTTAGGTTCTTGAATGGGTCTCACATTTGACCCCCCCCTTATTTTTTTGTTGGAATCTATGATAAATAAAAAACTTTGTTTGGCAAGAACAATTCTTATAGAAGAACCGTTCTATACCCTGGTAGCTAACTCATGCATCTCTAATAAAAGTTTTTATAAGAACTGGTTTTTATACTTAAGAATCACTTTAAGAACAACCATTGAAGTTGGTATAAGTATGATTCTACCATCCACGTTGATAATATGTTAGATTATTAGTGTTTTTTTTTTTGCCATTTTGAGTTGATTTTACTCCTAATCTAAGCCTTAAACTTTGTTTATTCTCAATTTGTACTTGTTTGTCATTTATCTTTCACTTAACCCATATCAACTCAATTTAGTAGGTTATTCGTATGAGACGCAATTATAAGGCAAATGGCCACGGTTTCCAAACACATTGTTAGTCTTATCTCCTATGCTTTCATTGCAGGATTATTGAATTACGGATGAGATGAGATACAGATAGTAGAGCAATGAAAAGCTGCTTCGCCAGAGTCTAGCTGCACAGCTAAGCTATAAATAAAATAAAAAGGCCGGTCCATTATGATTTGAAGACTGAGAAAGATCCAAGCAGGGTTCACGAAACACGAGGTACATTGAATGTGAAAATCCCAAGGCCGCTGACGTTTACAGACAGATGAAGAAGGTGTAAGTAAACATGAAATCAAGGACAGAATACACGAAGATCATATGTAAATCAACAACCCAGTCGTGTCTATTGTCGCGACCAACCACCATCGGGACAAACTATACATGATGTACTGTAGTGTTACAGTTAATACATAATTTTGCTTTTTATTTACCAAATGTTGAACCTTTTTTTATTATATAACACAAATTCTAATTTCTAAATAAAACCCATTAAACCACGACCTGAATAGAACTGAAAATTCACACAGAGTAGTTTGCATCTAATTTACACCAGATACTTTACACATACTTAACCAAAAAATCCATTAACCAGATAATGAAGCGAATTCACCAGAATATTTGTACTCGATTAACCAGATATTGCACGAGTACTTAACCAAAAAATTTTTTATATTCTCAACCAAAACCCCCCCCCCCCCAAACCCATTAACCAGGATAATGAGATCGAATTCACCAGATATTTGTCACCCGATTAACCAGATTATTTGTACTCGGATTAACCCCAAGATATTTGTTACATCGATTAACCAGATATTTGCACATACTTAACCAAAAATTTTATTTTTCTTGCAACAAAAAACCCATTAACCCAGACTAATGAATCGTAATTCACCAAGATTATTTGTAACACGATTAAACCAGATATTTGCATATACTTAACCACAAAAATTGTATTTCTCAAAAAAGACCCGTCTACAACAGATTAATGAAATCACGAATTTCACCAGATGATTTGATACCTAATTTAACTAGGATATTTGCACATACTTAACACCAAAAAAATTCATTACACCAAATAATGAACTGAAATTCCACCAGATATTTGTACATGACATTAAAACCAGATTAATGAAACCGTGATCTCAACCGGATATTTGTACCTGATTAACCAGGATATGTTGTGCATTATATTTAACCACAAAAATTTTATTTCTCCAAAAACAACCCATTAACCAGATCAATGAACCGAATTCACCCAGATATTTGTACCTGATTCACCAGATATTATTGCACAGTACTTAACACAAACAATTTTATTTCTCAAAAAAAAAAAAACCATTAACCAGATACATGAACTGAAATCACCAGACTATGATGTAACCTGATTAAACCAGATATTTGACACATACTTAAGTAAAAATTTTATTTCTCAAAAAAAACTCATTAACCAGATAATGAACGTGATTCACCGGATATTTGCACCTGTTTAACCAGATATTTGTACATACTTAACCAAAAATTTTATTTCTTAAAAAAACCTATTCACCAAATAATGAACCGAATTCACCAAATATTTGTACCTGATTAACCAGATATTTGCACATACTTAAAAAATGTTAGAACAAAAAAAAATGCATTTTTTTTAAATTTCGAAATTTAAAAAAAAAAAAGTAAACAGTGTAGCATTACAGTACCGCATAAATAATGCTACACTGTGCAACTATATAGGTTATCACGTATAGTTGTCAAAGTAGATTATCCAAAAAAACATTTCTGAAATCCCAACACTTACGATACCCAGACTTACATACAAGTGATGTTGAACCAAAAAAAAAGACTTACATACAAGTGATACAAGCACACGACATCATACATAAATGATACCAAGTGTTATAAAACTCGGACCGGATCAGCCGGTTCGAACGGTTAGCCCGGGAATCGGTCACCAGGCCGGTCCGATTAGAATGTTGAACCGTTGGTACATCGACCCGGATTGATCCGGTCCGGAAAAAACCGGTTGACCCGGTTTTTTTTTTTTTTTATGGATTGAATTTATATTATAATGATACAATGATATATTGATTTCTGATACTGATAATATTCAAGTAATATATTGATAATTATTTGAACTGATATAATACTGGCATTATACTATACTCAATATTACTCTCCATAATATGAATTGTTTTTTAGTCAGATATGTCTTTTACTGAATCTGAACCACAATTTGAACTACTGAACATAATAAAATTATGTTTGGCCTATATATGAATATTTTAAAAGAAATTAATGTATATCAAGTCAAACTCCTGTCAAATATTATATATATACATAAGTCAATCATAAGAATTTATATATTTAATATATACCGGTTCATCTGGTTTAACCAGTGACCTTGATTGATATTTGTTTAATTAGATACATTTTTATGGTAATGATTTTAAATTTGGAGTATGGATATGTTGAACTATGCTGTCATATATATGAATATTTTAGAATTTTTTAATGTATACTGATTTAAACCGAGTCAACCGATGACCCTCGATTGAACCAGTGATCCATTAACCCAGTGTCCTGATCGAGTCGATCAACGGTTATTGATACTTATTATTCACTGGTTTTCATAACATGGAGCAATATGATCTCTGTCATCCTAGCGAACACTGCCTCAGTGCTCGTGGTATGGTGTTAATGCGCATGTGCACAGCAAGTCGGATAATAATAAAGAATATATTTCAATATCCACTTATTTAATCTCCTGATAATCTTTTGCCTTATCGCAGTTTTGCTACTCTTATTAACCGTATGTGAATTTTGTCCCTGAAATTTTATGGTACAAGGGAAAGCTGAATTTTTTTCATTTTAAGCAATTTTATCCGCAAAAAATTATTTTCAAGATAATCTAACATATTTGATACCTTGTTTAATTAAATTTATAAAAAAAGTTTTTTTTTTTGGAGAAAAAAAGTTTTATATCATCTCGTTTGTATTAGCTTAATATTGCTGTGATTTGATTATTTTTCATTCTTAAAACTCTCTTCTTTATTTACCACTATAAAATTAACTTCTAAACAAATATTATTAAATTATACAAATAACTTATACTCTTTTTCGTAATTTATTATATAAAAGTGATTCATTTTGCACCACTCAAACAAAATAAATTGTTTAATATCGCTTTTCAATAAATAGACCCAAACAAAAATAAATTTGGATTATAATCGATTATCAAAATAATCGATTATACAAAAATTGATTATTAAGATTTAAGAGTATGTTTGGGAAAACTGGAATTTTTCCATCTCAACTGTTTTATCCCCAAAAAGTTGTTTTCAAAATAATCTAACATGTTTAGCACATTGCTTAAATTTATTAAAAAAAACTTTTTTCTTTTGAGAAAAAAAGTTGTTTTATGTCATCGAGTTTGTTTTAGCTTAATATTATTGTGGTTTGATTATTTTTCATTCTCAAAACTCTCTTCCCTATTTACCCTACAAAACTAACTTCTAAACAAATATTATTAAATTATACAAATAACTGCATACCATTTTTGGTAATTTACTACATAAAAGTGATTTTTTTTTGCACCACTCAAAAGAAATAGATTATCTTAAAATCGCTTTTCAGCAAATAGACCTAAACAAAAATAGATTATCTTAAAATCGATTATCAGCATAATCTTTTTCTTTCCAGCTTTTCCAAACACACTAGTTTGTTTTAGCTTAAGATTGTTGTGATTTAATTATTTTTATCCCCAAAACTTTCTTCATTGTTTACCTCTACAAAAAACTAACTTTTAAACAAATATTATTAACTTATACAAATAACTTCATACCCTTTTTCTTAATTTACTATATAAAAATGATTTTTTTTCACCACTCAAATTAAACAGATTATCTTAAAATCGTGTTTTAACAAATAAATCCAAACAAAAACAGATTCTGATTATAATCGATTATATAAAAATTGATTACCAGCATAATAATTTTTTTTTTTAGCTTTCCCAAACACACTCTAATAAATATATATATATATATATTTTTTCAGCTCTCTCATACACACACAAGCAGCGAGCTTACTGTGGAGCTGTGGGGTTGTGATCTTGCATTGATTCTTTCCTGGACCTTGTGGAGCTTAACGCACGCACATGCTTGCACATGTTTCTTGTTCTACGTTATCTCAAGTTTGCAGTACCTCCTTTCCTTACCCTTCAGGCCTTTATACACAGTACAGTCCAATGGGTCAGGTTCAACTTGGCTCCCAATTCATGAGAATGCCTTCTGCACAAAGTAACCCAGCTTTGTCCCCAAGCCATCTTAGTGTCGTACTCTTAATATGGAGCCATGCTCCTTTGCTATACTTTGATCCTTATGTTCCCAGTTCCCAACCAATGCTTGTGTCTTAGCAAGGCTTTCATATCTATTTTTATGAATAAACACAAACTAGTCGTGTGCAAATTATTCCCATTTGCACATTAATAGTTTTTGCTTTGACATGAAGATTTTAGTCAGCACCAGGATGATCTCATCATTTTTTAGTCTTTCATCGAATTTCTATAAATAAAGCTGTGAGACTAATCTTTAGGGTGAATCTAGTGATTTGGTGAGATATGACCTTTATTGAGATGTAAAGTAAAGCTAAAGAGTAGTAACTTTTTCCCGCTGGACACAGGTCCCACTGGTGGTGGTGTGGTTTAAAGGAAGGGGGGAATGCTTATTTACTTTTTTTTATATGCCAAAATATGTATTAATTAAAGTACTAGAGATATTTTAACCCGTGTACAATGACCACCTAATTAACTTACAACATGTTACAGAGGAAATAAAATACCCTGTTAGCAACATGATTCCCCCAAAATACAAACACCTTAAAAACAGAACCTATTAGAGACCAAGTCTAATACCCTGTTAGCAACAAGTTTTTTCTAAGGCGACCAGAGGCTAACGGGTTCTAAAGATTTTACATGAGTAATCATTTTAGAACAGATAGTATAAGGGGTTAATATCTTTCTTACCTGTAATCAATCCCCCTGACTTCATCTAAAATGTTGACCATATAATGTAACTCCATTTTCAAATAAATAAAGCAATTGATAGGGACCCCCAATTTTTTTTAAATTAGGCTTAATCCCTATTTTGGTCTCTTATCTTTATTTTAGTTTTCATTTTAGTCCCTTATCTTTTTTTTAGTTTTCATTTTGGTCATTTCCGTCAGTTAACCACTGACGGCGTTAGGTATCCGCCGTGAGTCGCCCGAAACCACCGCCAGAATCTGGGTTTTAGAGAGAGAAAATCTTGTTTCTCTTTCTCTCTTCTCCTTTTTTCCTCCACCACCACCTCCCTAAACCGCCACCACCGCTCGAGCTCGCCATCAATCGCGTCGCCAGCGGCCTCTTTCCAATCGAAACAGTGACAATGGCAAGGAAAGAATGGACCAAAACAGAAAGAATGGAGAGGAATGAGGAAGAAGGAAGGGGTGGAAGGGGGGGGGGGGGGGGAGGGAGGGAGGGAGAGAGAGAGACGGGATTTTCTCTCTCTAAAACTCAGATTCCGGCGGTGGTTTCCGGCGACCGACGGCAGAGATCAAAATAGGCTAACGGTTGAAAGATAGGGACCAAAACGCCAAAAAAAAAAAAAAAAAAAAGATAAAGGACCAAAATGAAAACTAAAATAAAGATAAGGGACCAAAATAGGGATTTAGCCTTCAAATTATTTCACATATTGAGTTGTCTTCCCCATTGCGTCGTGTTCTTTAGGACAGTTGCGGCACTTAACATAGATTATCTAAGCACTGGAGTAACACTCTTTGATTGGCAAAATTGTCAAACAGCTTAACTACCTCCTTCAATTGTTGTAGTAGTAAGTATATTTCGTCACATTGGGGGTGGGAGTGATCTGCGGCATTGAAAGCATGCACTTTATTTTTGACTTCTATCCAACTGGAACCAGGAACCTTTTTTACTCCTCTTTCTCGCATCAGTCTTGTTACACTAGCTTTTTCGTGCCACATCTTGAGACGCCCATACATGTCAGTGAGTAGAACATAAGTGCAGTGCTCCTCAGGCTCAAGCTCTAGCAAAGTTTTTGCTACATTACTAGCTAATTCAATATCACCACAAATTCTACATGCACCTAATAAAGTCTTCAACACCATTGCATCAGGTTCAAAAGGCATTCTTTCAACCAAAGCTTTTGCCTCCTCGAGATGCCCAGCTCGACCATAGAGATCGATGGCACAAGCATAGTGCTCCATTCTTGGTGGAATACCAAAATCAGACTCCATAGACTCTATAAATTTGCAACCTTCTTCTAATAGCCTATTATGACTACATGCAGTTAGAACTGCAACAAAGGTTATGTGATCAGGTTTCACCTTTCTCTCTCTCATTAAGTGAAAGAGCTCAAGTGCAACATTCCCTAGTCCATGTTGTGCATAACCAAAGATGATTGAATTCCAAAGAATTGCATTGTCTTTGGAAGTTGCTTCAAAGGATCTCCTAGCATCTTCTATGATCCCACATTTAGAATACATGAAGATCAACGAACTACCAACATATATATTGGTTACAAAGCCTACTTTAAGTGCTAAGACATGAACTTGTTTACCCAACTGTAGTGTTGCTAAATCTGAGCATGATCTGATGACAGCTGGAAAAGTATAGTGGTCAATTTCTATGACCTGAGATCTCATATGTACAAATAACCTCAAGGCATCTTCACTCAAACCAACTTGTGAATACCCTGCTAAAATGGTGTTCCAAGTGCAACAATCTATGAGATCCATGGAAAAGAAGATTTCTAATGCATCTTCCATGCACCTATTATTCAATCTGAGATACATGGCAATCAAAGCATTAGAAACGGCTATTGAGTTCTCAAGCCCCCTTTTAATTACCAAACCATGTACAGATTTTCCATGGCTTTTATGCTCGGGTGCATAACAAGCACTGACAACCCCATTATAAGTATACACATCTGGCTCAAACCCAACATTTTGCATATCAATGAAAACTTTAAATGCAAGATCTTCTTTATCATGTATCAAGTAAGCAGCAAGCATGGAATTCCAAGTAACCAGATCATGACACATAACAGAACCATTGAATACTCTCTTAGCATCATGCAGAGAACCACACTCTGAATATGCAGTGATCATAGCATTGCAGACAGTGTTAAACAATTCAAGCCCATGTTTCACAATTTTACAATGTAACTGCATGGCCAAACTGTAAAACTCAACATCATCAAGCAAAGTCAAAAGTGGAGATATCGTGCCATCATCAATCCAAACACCCACCATCTCCATACATTTCAGTACCCAAAATGCCATATCATGATCACCAACTTGCGAATAACCGGCAATAAGAGCATTCCAAGACACATAGTTACATTCCGGCATGCACAAAAACACGTTATAAGCATCATCAACTCTCCACACTTGGCATACATGTCCAGAAGTGCACTACCAGAGAACACATTCTCTGAAAACCCCATCTTGAACATAACAGAATGCAGTTGCTGCCCAAACTCGAGCACACGAGCGCTAGCAACACCTTTAAGAATGCTTCCAAATGTATGTCCATCAAATGCAAGTCCACACCTCCTCATGGCTCTTAAGATTTCCCAAGAGGATTCAAGGTCGCCGGAGTTTACGTATGCGGAAATCATGGTGTTCCAAGACACGGTGTCTCGGTGGGGCATTTCGTCAAACAGTTTGTGAGCAAGAGATAATTCTCTGCATTTTGCATAGCCACTTATGATGTTATTGGCGGTATAAAGGTCTGCAATGTATCCTAACTTGATTGCTCTGGAATGGGTTGCTTGCAAATCAAGCAAAGTGATGGCTGAGCTCCGAATTAGGGAGTGCAACCTCTTCATTCATTCATTCATTCATTTATGATATTTGATGTTAGAATGAATGTCAAAGCGTGTTTTCCAATACGGAAGGTTTTGTTGTTGAAATAGAAATTGAATTCATTATTAATCGGTAAGGACTGAATTCATATAAGGGACGAGTTCTCTGTTCTACTGCGACAGCTTGTGATTCAGCGAAAATGAAGCAAAAGGGAGAGAGATATTTGATTACACAAGGAAGTTCGACGAGGAAATGAAAATGGCTCGCGGAGGAGAGACAGCGCGAGAGAAATTAGAGGGGCAATTTGAGCCGCCACAACTCATCTGAACAATTTAAGTGTTGGCCCAAAAATAACCGCACTTATTTGGTCCGACCCGTCCTCTTTTCTTATTATTTGATCAGTTATGTTGTTTGCACAACCATCTGGGACATTAGTTAATCAAATATAAATATTTGGTTAATTTAGTTTATTATATGGTTAATGGGCTTATTTTTCATAATCATGTAAATATTTGGTTAATCACATGTAAATATCTGGTTAATTCAGTTATTTATATGATTAATGGGTCATCATGAATTAACCAAATATTTATACGTGATTAACCATATAATAAACTGAATTAACCAAATATTTATACATGATTAACTAAGGTGTCCGAAATGGGTGTTCCATTTGGGTGTGCAAATAACATTTCTGTTATCTGATTTAGGGTAAATCACCGTTTTGATTCGTAAAATTGTAAGGCGATAACTTCAAAAAAAAAAAGTTATTGTAAGGTGATAGTAGTTGATCTCACATGTTAAGAAATAAACGAAAATATCCCTCAAATTTAAAAACATTCATTACCTAAAAGTCCCCAAAATGAAAAATTTGCCAAATTGAACTAATGTGACGAATAAGTAAGTACCATTTACCCCCTGTTTTTCAGTTTATATATTCTACATAATTGTATGAGTACCAATGGTGAAACTGTACTGGCCGAGGTGGTAAGCTCGGCCGCCGAGCTCGGAAGCTTAACTGCTTTAACGATACACTTATCTAAAATTCAGCCAACAACATTACTTTAGATAAGAGATAACTCTTATCAGTGAAAGAGGGGAGTTGAGCTAAAAGAGATAAGTGATAAGAGATGAACTAGATCCTAGAAAATAGGATCGGTTTACCCCTTTACTCCTCTATAAAAAGAGGAAGAGTCTAAGAGGAAAGACACTTTAACTTTCACCAGAGCTTGGTGTTCTCTCTTAAGAGTATTAGAAGTCCCGGTTGTGATCAAGAGACTATCAACAAGTCCTTGCCCACCGGAGTACATCAGATACAAAATTAAGAGATTGATGCACCACGTGATCAAGGGTTGAACACAGAACTACGTTTGGCTTTGATTCCCTTTGGGGATACGTAGGACCGGAATATAAGTATTTTCTGTCAAGCCACGGTCTTAAACAACCCTAACATTCACCCTTGGTCTGACGTTTACGGCCAGATTCCGGCTACTCGGATCTCGGCAGGAACATTTGGCGCCCACTGTGGGGCCGAGGAAAAACTTTCCCCGGTTCCATAAGATTTAATGGTGACTACACGGAACGGACCGAAGGGAGGGGCCCACAGTGCAAATCATGTCGAGGAATCAAACTCCAATCATAACAACCCCCCACCTCCTCCCTTCGATGAAGGTAATCCGCAACTGGGAGAGATCATGGCACAATTGAGACAATTACGTCAGGAGAACGAGGAGATTCGTACGGAGTACCAAAGGCTGTTGAGAACTCGGAAAAGGGGGAGATCGGCAACACTTGCCGAGGAAGAACATTCCTCGCCCGAGGACAGCCAAAGAGACCCCACATTTGTACCTTTTCGTGATGACACAAGCCGACCTTCCAGAACCAGGCTCGGACCCGAAGCCTCAAGGGTCAGATCTCGTACTGAGGAGACCACTCAGAGAGAGAGAGAGCAAGAGATAGAAGACCGAGATTACCTTTCACTGATGCCATTGACGAGGTGATCATACCTCGGCATTTCAAGTCTCTTAATATTGATAAGTATAATGGCACTACTGATCCAACAGAACATGTAGAATCTTTCATTTCATCTGTTTACTTGGTGACCGATTCGGAAGCCATCATGTGCAAGATCTTTCCAACCACTTTGCAGGGACCTGCCTTAACTTGGCTCACGAATCTTCCACCTCGGTCAGTAGATTCTTTTGATATGTTGGTTACAAAGTTCACTGCACAATTCGCAGCAAGCCGAAGGCATAAAAAGCACTCGGTCTCGCTTGTGAATTTCAGGCAGGAGAAAAATGAATCACTCAGGGATTACATGGCTCGCTTCAGCGCTCAATAGGTTTTAATCCCCAATATGAGCTCAGAACTTTGTCTTCATACCGTTATGAATGGTTTGAGGCCAGGGCTGTTCTTTGAATATTTATCTCGGAAGCCACCGAGGGATTTTGAAGAACTTCAAGAAAAAGCCACAGGGTTCATGAACTCGGAAGAGATGGTGGAATCAAAGAAAAGAAGTTTTGAAGAAAAAAGCATAGTCTCAAACAAAGAAAGAGATAAAGGAGCCAATCCACAGAAGACTTTCAGGAGTAATGACAGAGGGTTTTCAGAGAGGCAGTCCCAACCCCGACACCAGTCTTACACTCCACTGAACCAATCCAGAGCCGCTATTCTCCAAGAGGTGTGCAATACCGAGTTACTCACTTTGCCAAGGCCATCCAAAACTCCTGCTCAGGCTGATAAAAGTAAAGAGTACAAGTGGCATCAGAACTATGGCCACTCCACTGAAGACTGCAAAACAGCCCAGGATAAAATTGAAGAATTGGTACAAGCAGGCCGACTTGACCGGTTTGTCCGCCGAGAGGGTGATGGTGGCGGGCGAGCTGGCCGACGGCGAAGAAGACGGGGTTATGACAATCGTAACCGAGATGAGAATCAGCGAGGTAATAATCAGAGCGGAGATCGAGATAACAGTCAGCGACCACCTAATGATGAGGCAGAGGTTGGCGTGAGAGGAGTCATTAATACCATCTAGGGAGGTTTCGCAGGAGGAGGCACAACGAGTTCAGCTCGGCGACGTCACATAAAGGCTATCCGAGCTGTCAACTCGGTTTCCAGAAAAACCGCAAGGCCGAGACCACCAATTACTTTCTCAGAAAATGACTTCCAAGGATTAGATCCCAATCAAGATGACCCAATGGTAATAACAGTTGAAGTGGCCAATTACTCGGTCAAACGTACACTAGTTGATCAGGGTAGCTCGGCCGACATTCTGTACTTGGCAACCTTTAAAAAGCTTGGAATTCCAGAAAAGTTGATAAAAGAACAGGAAGACAAGCTAGTGGGGTTCGCTGGAGAGCAGGTCAAAGCTCGAGGATATATAGACCTCTTGACAACATTTGGTGAAGGCAAGCTTGCCCGAACTATATCCGTCAGATATGTCATTGTGGATGCCAACACTTCATACAACATCCTCATCGGAAGACCGACTTTGAATGAGCTTGGAGCAATTGTCTCCACACCTCACCTCACCATGAAATTTCTAGCTGATTCGGGTGAGATAGTTGCAGCCCGAGCTGACCAGAGGATGGCCAGACAGTGCTACGCAGATAGTTTGAAGGTAACTCGGGAGCCAGATATCACAGAAAATGCTAAAGATCATCAAGCAGAAATGGTAAGCTCGGTCGGTTCAGTAAGTTCTGCAAGATCGGATGACATGTTTGAATTGGATCCAAGGATAGAAATGTGTGAATCCAGAGCAGAGCCTACAGAGTCATTGGAAAAATTTCAACTGGGAATCCAGGTCGGTCAATGCATAAGCATCGGCAGTCAGCTCGATCCCTTACTGAAACAGCAGATATAAGCAGTTTTGAAAAAGAATGCCGACCTGTTTGCTTGGAAGACATCGGATATGCCTGGCATAGACCCCAATTTTCTGTGCCACAGGCTATCTATATGTCCGGAGGCCAAGCCCATAGCCCAGAGGAAAAGGAAGCTCGACAAAGAAAGAAGAAAGGCTGAAGCCGAAGAGATTGCAAAGCTGAAGAAAGCCAATTTTATCAGAGAAGTAAAATATACTACTTGGCTAGCCAATGTCGTGTTAGTTAAAAAAGCCAATGGCAAGTGGAGAATGTGCACTGACTACATCGATCTCAACAAGGCGTGTCCAAAGGATTCTTATCCTCTTCCAAACATTGACAGATTGGTAGATGGGGCTTCGGGTTACAGAGTCTTAACTTTCTTGGATGCATACTCGGGTTACAACCAGATAAGAATGCATCCACCGGATGAAGAGAAAACTGCGTTTATGACCGAGGGGGCAAACTACTGCTACCGGGTAATGCCCTTCGGTTTAAAAAATGCTGGTGCAACATATCAGAGGGTCATGGACAAAGTGTTTCTCAATCAGATCGGAAAAAATCTAGAGGTTTATGTTGATGATATGGTGGTAAAGTCTGATGACCCAAAGCAACACCCTGCCGACTTGGAGGAAATCTTTTCCCAACTCAGAAAGTACAACATGAGGTTGAACCCTGAAAAATGTTCTTTCGGTGTGCAAGGAGGAAAGTTCCTAGGGTACATGCTAACACATAGAGGGATTGAGGCCAACCCAGATAAGTGTAAAGCTGTCATTGAAATGCGGAGTCCGCAAATCGTGAAAGAAATACAGAGGCTAGCAGGCCGATTAGCCTCCTTATCTCGGTTCCTCCCCAAATCAGCCGAAAAAGCCAGACCCTTTTTCCAACTCTTGAAGAAACCCAAGGAATTTGTTTGGACCGAGGAGTGCGAGAAGGCTTTTGAAGAACTAAAATTGTTTCTCACCTCACCTCCGATTCTAACTCGGTCAGATCTCGGTAAGGATCTGTATTTGTACTTATCTGTCAATGATTACGCAATCAGTGCAGTAATCATCCAGGAGGAGGAGAAGCAACAGATGCCAGTGTATTACATCAGTAGAATCTTGAAAGATGCAGAGACACGGTACCAGGTAATTGAAAAGCTTGCCCTAGCTTTGGTAATGGCAGCTCGGAGGCTAAGACCTTATTTCCAGTCGCACCAAGTGATAGTCAAAACAGATCATCCAATTAAGCAAGTGCTTCGAAAGCCCGATCTGGCGGGACGAATGATAGCTTGGTCAATTGAACTATCAGAGTTCGGTTTACAGTACGAACCGAGGGGACCAATGAAAGCCCAATGCCTCTCCGACTTCATTGCCGAGCTCTCTTCAAAGCCGAGTCCCGAACACATTAATTGGCTTCTATATGTAGATGGCTCATCAAATTTAAAAGGAAGCGGGGCTGGAGTAATTCTTGAGGGCCCAGATAACCTTATCCTGGAACAGTCCTTGAAGTTTGGGTTCAATGCATCAAACAACCAAGCAGAGTATGAAGCTCTTATTGCCGGACTGGTATTAGCTAAAGAGGTTAGAGTCAAAGGATTGAAGTGCCGAAGTGACTCACAGCTTGTAACAGGACAAGTCTCGGGGGATTATCAAACAAAGGATCCTCAATTAACCAGGTATTTGTGCAAGGTCAATAGTTTAATTTCAGAGTTTGACAACTTCACTATTGAGCATATACCTCGGGAGGAAAATGCTAGAGCCGACCTGTTGTCTAAGTTGGCTAGCATCAAGAGAACTGGCCAGCTAAAAACTTTCATTCAGGAAAATCTCCCTGAATCGAGTATAAAAAGTGCCGAGGTCTTGATAACCGAGCACTATGATCGAGGCTGGATGATGCCATTCTGGGAATTCCTGACCTCGGACAAGTTACCTGCTGATCCCAAAGAAGCAAAGAAAATTCGTCTGAAGTCTTGTCATTACACTATCCGAGATGGAGAACTGTACAGAAGAGGATTTTCCATGCCTTTATTGAAATGCATAACCAAGGAACAATCCGAGTATGTAATGGACGAGATGCATAGAGGAATATGTGGAATGCATTTTGGTGGCCGATCCCTAGCAGCTCGGGTTCTGCGAGCAGGCTTCTATTGGCCGACTATGAGATCAGACTGTGCTGCCTGGACTAATAAGTGTGACCCTTGTCAGAAATTTGCTAATGTGGCACGAGTCCCAGGAGAAGAGCTCCATCCCATGCTGTCACCTTGGCCCTTCACTATGTGGGGGATGGACATTGTAGGCCCTTTCCCTGTTGCTAAAGGCCAAGTGAAGTTCTTGCTGGTAGGAGTGGATTATTTCACCAAATGGATTGAAGCCGAGCCATTAGCTATTATAACAGCTAAAAAGGTCCAGAGTTTTGTATGGAGAAGCATCATATGCCGACATGGTCTACCTTATGCAATTGTCACCGACAATGGAAAGCAATTCACGGACAAAGGTCTTAAGGAATTTTACTCCAATCTCGGAATCAAACATAAGGTGACCTCGGTGGAGCACCCACAAACAAATGGTCAGGCAGAGGCAGCTAACAAAGTCATTCTGAACGAGCTCAAAAAAAGGTTGGTCCAATCACAAGGGGCATGGACTGAAGAATTACCAAGCATCCTCTGGTCTTATCATTGTTCACCACAGTCATCAACTGGAGAAACTCCGTTCAGGCTGACTTATGGAACTGACGCAATGATTCCAGTCGAGCTCGGTGAACTTTCGTTCAGAAGGCAGCATCATGATCAGAGCAAAAATGAGGAAGAAATCCGAGTTGAGCTCGACATGGTTGAAGAAGTCCGAGATGAAGCAAAGATCAGGGAAGAACTGTGCAAGCAGAAAGCAACTCGGAAGTACAACTCAAGGTTGCGACCAAGAGAGTTTGTACAAGGAGATCTGGTACTAAGATTGCAAAATGATGCAAGAAAGGACTCCAAAGAGGGCAAGCTCGCAGTAAACTGGTCTGGCCCATTCAGAATAGTTGAAAGTCTTGGAAATGGTGCTTATAGGCTAGAAGAGTTGTCAGGGAAGGCTGTTCTAAGAACTTGGAACACTTCTCATCTTAAGTTTTATTTTAGTTAACTAATGTAAAGCTAGGTAATGTACTCTTTTTCCTACCCAGGTCTTTTTCCCATGTGGTTTTGGCCGGGAAGGTTTTAATGAGGCTTGCCTGAGAAAATGAATGAATAAGGTCCGTTTCAGTTACATGTATTTGTTACAGGACTAAAAATTCACTTATTTTACATTTTAAAATCAAAAACCTAAAAGGGTTGACCGAGCTGAAATCGACCGAGTTGAGGTCGAAATGCCGAACCCAAAAAGGTACAATCAAAACCTAAAAGGGTTGACCGAGCTGAAATCGACCGAGTTGAGGTCGAAATGCCGAACCCAAAAAGGTACAAGCGTGAGCTTAAAAAAGTTGACCGAGCTAAAATGACCGAATTACGGTCGAAATGCCGAACTTAAAAAAGCAACGTTAAAACTGTAAAAGGCCAAGCTAAGCTCAAAAGAGGCCACGCGCAAAACTAACAAAGTTGGAAAAACCGAGCTTCACCCGGTAACAAACTTTGAAACGCACTAAAAAGCTAAGGGTAAATATCCGAGCTGATAAAAACTTGGAATAATTTCTAAGTAAGCAAAAAAGACAAGTTGCACTTTGAAAGCAAGAGTTGCAAAATTCCGTTACTTAAGTGGCAAAAGCCCAGTACAAAAGAGGGCATCGCCCAGTACATTAAAAAAGGGAAGAAATTTTGTAAGTTACTCATGGGCATCCCCATGAGCAAAGGCTTCATCGGCAGCTAAGGGAAGGCCATCGCCATTTGGAGAAGGAGCACCAAAGTTGGATCAGGCAATCCACTGTCAGCTCGTCCTTCCTCTTGACCTCAGCTCGATCCTCAGCTCGGACAGTGGAACAATTCCTCCTTCCTCCTCAGGTAGTTCCTTGTCCTTCAGCTTGGGAGAACATCCCTCATCGGGGTTAAATTGTTGAAGAGCTGTTTCACAGCTCGAAAGAACCCATTGATATGCTCCTTCATGATGGAATCTCGGCTTCAGCAAGGTCAGATCGCAGCTTAAGGTTGGCCTCCTTCTCGGAGTTTAAAGATCTTTGAAGCATAAGGTTGACCTCCTTATCAGCCTGAGAGTCCTCGGCAATCTTCTCGAACTTAGCCCTTTCGGCTTTCTCGCTACACAGCTCGGATTGCATGGAGGCATTAGCCTTCTCAAGCTCGGTTTTTTGGGCCTTTAATTGCCCAATTAACCGAGCCTGTTCTTCTCATTTGGTCATTTGGTCATGGCTTGGGCTTAGCTCATCCCTCACCAACAAAGCCCGAGCTGCGTCAGCCCTCATCGCCTCCATTTTCCTGTTGTTGGTGGAGAGTTCATTGCTCCAGAAGCGGGTGATAGATGAGATCCGAAGGGCGTAAGCGGCAGCGGCCTCCATGCTCGCCTCGGGGCCTTGCTCCAACAATAGCCGGGCATCATAAGGCTTGAGCACTTGGCCATCAATAAGTGAGCCGGGATTGAAGTCGTTGCTCCAGAGTGAACCGAAGCCCGGATTACAGTGGCCATTATACCACTTGTTCTCTGCTGCCGTTAAATCAGTAACTGGCGGCGTCCTTTCACCTCTCCTCTCCGCACTACTGTCCTCATCAGCTATCGGAAAAGGCGAAGTGCTCCTTCTCGGTATCTCTAGTTGAACAGCGGGCCGAGATCTTTTGGGAGGACGAGTGTCAGGAGCCGAAGCCTGAGCAGTCTCTTCTTCTTCCCCTTCGCATCGGCGGCAGGAGCTGAAGTACCAGCATCTTGATGGGCCGACTTCTTCAGCAACGCCTTGTAATTAAATTTTCCCATTATCACTGCAAAAGGAAGATCGGTCAGACGAAAATAGCAACAAGGTAATATAAAATGTCTCTCAGCAAAAGCTACTTACGTTCGAAGTCGGCTTGCCGAGTGGAAGAAGTTACAAGTTTCAAAAGCTTTCCACAAGGCAATGGCCGAGGATAAAGTTTCAGAACTTCAACGTCGGCCCGCTCTTGAGCAGTCATGCAGCCGAGGTCGAAGCTAGAAAATTTGGAAGGATGGGGTTGCCAGTATAAAGGAAACTTTGCTTTCCCCTCAGAATCAAAGAAAATGGATTCGTTCCCCTCAATAGGACGGACTCTGAAAAAGTCCGACTTGAAGAATTTGTAAGAACTCTTATAAAGGCCGATGATACCTCTCTTCTCAACCCCGCTAAGAGAGACCCACCCAACTCGGTCCCGAACCTAACTCTATAGAAGTAAAGAAATTTGGGAGCGGTAGCTTCCCTCCCTATTTGCCCACAGAGGATCTGGAAAGCCTTCATGAAGGCCCAGCTGTTCGGATGCAGTTGAGTTGGAGCAACGTTCATAATTTTTAGAACATCACACTCAAACTGGGTGAAGGGGAAGGAGACTCCAATTTGCTCAAACAGTGTTTTGTACACATAGGTAAAATGTGTTTCTACGGGAAGAGCTTGCAGAAATACATGCTCAGTGTCTAAGCAAGGTACGCTGCGAATAATCCCACGAGAGGAAGAAACCTTGGGCCTAACAGTTCTAAGAGACTCATGAGTCCTAAAATTAGAGTGAAAAGCACCAACATCTGGCTTCACCCAGAAATACCCAGGAATAGTGATTTCAGGGTACGGAATCCGAGGCATCCTGGAGGCACGCTGCCTTCGTTGGGGGGGCAGTAACAGCTTCCGGAGTAACAGAGCTACTCTCGTTAGAGGAGGAAGAAGAAGAACCCCTAGGGTTTGTTTCATCACCCCTTGAAGGAGGCGGCGAAGAATGAGGGGAACCCCCAATAGGGTTTATTTCCTGGTCTATAATTTGGACCTCTGAGGAGGCATTTTGAGATACCTCGAACGAGGGTTCCATAGTCAAGTAGAGAAGCAGAGACTCAATAAAAATGGAGGGTTAAAGGCGTACCTGGAAAAAGTAACGAAAGAGCGAAAATGCTTGAAGAAGACTCGAGGAAGAAGAAGCTTCAGAGGTTTATGACTAGTAAAGGCAGGTAAGGGTTTATCCTCGGAAATGCCTCAATTTATAGCACACAACGTGATCTTGGAGAAAAAACCGAAACGTTAGTAATAATGGTGGTTGACGTGTGAGAGAAGGGAAATGTCTCTTCAAGCCTGCGTAAGTTCGGCACACCTATCGTGGATTACCACGTGGCCAAGACATCAGAATACACGATGCCACCAAGAGGGGTTTTAAATGCGCAATTGCAGAACAGGCCTTGGAAATAGGACCATCAAGGACACGTGTCACAAGCAAAACGGGTCTTTTCATCTCGGGTACTGAGAAACTAACGTCACAAGACAAGATTGACAAGACCGTTCCTGTCTCAGTTCGGCTCGGCTCCTGCGATAAAGCTTTCACACTCTATGAAGCTTAAAAGCTTGGGGGGCTTGTGTATGAGCCGAGGTGGTGCATGAGCCGAGGTATAGAACTCGGCCAACAAACCCACCGACCTGAGATAGTTATGAACCGAGGTACGAATGACAACAAGTAGCAAAGTGTTAAGCTCGGCCAACTGAGGCCACCGAGCTCATAAGTTGGCAGAGGTGCAATATCAGTCACGAAAAGCATGGCAAAAAGGAAAATAAAAACCTAAGCCATGAACTCAGATTTTCAGAAGGCAAGCTCGGCTCTTGTCATGAAAACTTCTTCGCTCTTTTTGAGCTCGAAGCTTGGGGGGCTTGTGTACTGGCCGAGGTGGTAAGCTCGGCCGCCGAGCTCAGAAGCTTAACTGGTTTAACGATACACTTATCTAAAATTCAGTCAACAACCTTACTTTTAGATAAGAGATAACTCTTATCAGTGAAAGAGGGGAGTTGAGCTAAAAGAGATAAGTGATAAGTGATAAGAGATGAACTAGATCCTAGAAAATAGGATCAGTTTACCCCTTTACTCCTCTATAAAAAGAGGAAGAGTCTAAGAGGAAAGACATTTTAACTTTCACTAGAGCTTGGTGTTCTCTCTTAAGAGTATTAGAAGTCCCGGTTGTGATCAAGAGACTATCAACAAGTCCTTGCCCACCGGAGTACATCAGATACAAAATTAAGAGATTGATGCACCACGTGATCAAGGGTTGAACACAGAACTACGTTTGGCTTTGATTCCCTTTGGGGATACGTAGGACCGGAACATTAGTATTCTGTCAAGCCACGGTCTTAAACAACCCTAACATTCACCCTTGGTCTGACGTTTATGGCCAAATTCCGGCTACTCGGATCTCGGCAGGAACAGAAACAGAAAGTATAAGAAAAATAGCAATATAATTCGACAAAATATGTGTTAGCACTATGCCAATGAACACAACCAGCAAAATTTTGGATTTGACATTCAGATTACAGAAAAAACTAATTAAATGCAAGCTTTTTCTTTTAAATGAATGTTTTCCTGAAAATATATGCTGAACTTAATGTTGCTTTCAGCATATATTTTACTCTCAAAAAAAAAAAAAGTTCAGCATATATTTCATTACGACACATTTGTATAAATTCCAAATTGACAAATACCAATATAATTTAGCCAAAATAATGTATGGGCTAAAACAGAAGGAACATGAAGCGGGACATATTAATGGGCCCGATTAAAGACCTTTCAACTTATCATACACAAGTGGAAAATGAAGACCCAAATTGGTTTTCATCTTGGTTCACGCATTCTCTTTCGTTTCGTGTGTGCTACTGCTACTGCTTGGCCTCCCTCTCTGAATTCATTCATTGGAATAATGAGCATTTGATTTGATATCGGACTTATTAGTAGAGCTTCACAACACAAATTACCGATTCCAGAAACAAGCCCTATCCTGCGATGCTGTTGCGAGCCACTCAAACTTGATTTCTGCCTTCTCCACGTTTCATTTTTGGGTATTTTTGTTCTCCAGGGGCAAGGGATGTCTCTCCGAATAAAGGCTGTGGTAGACAAGTTTGTTGAAGAGTTAAAGGAAGCATTAGATGCTGATATTCAGGATAGGATCATGAAGGAGAGAGAGATGCAAAGTTACATCGAAGAACGTGAGCGTGAAGTTGCTGAGCGCGAAGCTGCTTGGAAGGCTGAGCTTTCTCGTCGTGAGGTATCCATTTTTTGAGATTAAAAGAAAAATCAATCTGAATTTCACACTTCAAGGAACAATACAAATGTAAAACTGCTGAAACACTCGAGCGTTTAATAGAAATACCCTTATTTGATGTGCACTTTGCATATCCTTTCCTAGATGGGCAGAGGAAGATGATAAAAAAAAATAAAAATTGAAACAACTCTGATTTCATTTATGTAGCAACATCTATCTGTTGGTTGAATATTTCAACCTTTAGGGCTATTATATTTTCGAGCCTAGGACGCCTTCCTCACATTGACTATGGTTTTCATTCATTTACATGTACAAGGCTTTTCTGTAAAAAGAAATTGTTGATAATGTAGTGGAACTAATTGTGTTTTTGATACATTGCGCATGAAAGCTGTGATATCTCTACCCAAATCCCACCCTAGCTGTTTCGTCCGATTTTGATTGAGCCTGACAGAACATGGTGTTCTGCTCCTACGTATCCCGGACAGGAATCAAGGCTTACGTAGTTCTAGGGCCATGATGGACTTAGGGAGGTGGTGTTCTGGTGGCGGAACGATGGTTTCAGGTCGTCTTCTAAGATTAGGGTTTAGGTATGGTTTTTGTATAGAAGATGCACCCCCCCCCCGCGTGCGCGCGCGAGTCATGACCGACCAGAGGATATTCTAGTACGTTCGGATGGTAAGCTCGGGAGACGTTTGGTATGCTCGATAGTCTATGAGGGGTCCGCCCGAGTACTAAGTGCCTCATCTTGCTATGTACCCGAGTAGGTTGCTCAGGTACTCAGCTAGGTATGTTCTATACTTAGATGGGGGGTTTCTGTCTTTCCCTAGCGAATTAGCAGTTTGCCCGAGTACCGAGTAGGTAGAGTACTCGATCTCTGTTATGTCCTTGTTACTCAATAAGGAGCCTTAGTCAAGCATGCATAGTACTTGGTCGGAATTCAAGTAGAGTTGTCAAGGACTCGGATTTGAGTAAGCCGAGTGTGCGTGGTACTCGACCGGGTGTGCTCTTTCCTCGATCAAGGTAGTAGCTCGACTAACCACATATTCCCGAGTAGGTCACCCTATTCTCGAGGTCCACATGCTATGGCTGGCTTGATCCCCAAGTCGGGTGATCGAGGTTCTGGGTGTCTGTTGAGGGTTCTTGGCCGAGAATCCAGGTGTGTTCTTGGGAAGTTTCTCGGATCCTGACTGCGGACGAGTACTCGATAAGTCCTCGGTTCCCGATTTCGTTACCCATCTATATGTCGGGAAGGTTCTTGGCCGAGTACTGGGTAAGTACTTGAAAAGGCTTAGTAGGTAGAGTTCTAGGTCGGGGAGTGGGTAGAGTTGAAAAGGACTCGGAGCCGATTAAGTAGAGTACTCGGTTGGGGATTGGGCATAGTCGACCAGGATTCGGAACTGAGTAAGTAGAGTACTCGGTCAGGGAGTTCTCATTCTCAGGTAAGAACATTTCTTCTCATTCTTGGCCGAGTAAGTGAGTTACTCTGTCCCTGGTAACTAATAAGTCGGGTCTCCTTCATGTCCGGCTTGTGCTCGGCTCAGATCTTGGTTAATGTCGGGCCGTTGTTCTCGGGTTACATATGACATATGCCTTACCCAAATGTGAAGTGGGTCGGGCGCCGACCTGTGGCAAGAACACTAGCCAATTTTCAAGTGGAGCAGAATTGATTGTTTATCATTTATATTCATGCTGAATAGTTATTGGACTCTCTCCCTCAGCTTTGCTTCTGAACATTTCTAAATAAAATTTTGGCATTGTTATGCACATATTACTGAGAAAAGTTGAACCCATATTAGTTGTTACTGTTGTTGCAAGGTTCTAGTATATTTCAGGGGTTCTTTTGCTCTTTTTTGGATTGGTGCATAGACCCTTCTTCTTGTCTAGTTAAATAGTTGCTTGAGCAGAGTTGTTTTTTTTACTAGTTCGGCACACCTATCGTGGATTACCACGTGGCCAAGACATCGGAATACACGATGCCACCAAGAGGGGTTTTAAATGCGCAATTGCAGAACAGGCCTTGGAAATAGGACCATCAAGGACACGTGTCACAAGCAAAACGGGTCTTTTCATCTCGGGTACTGAGAAACTGACGTCACAAGACAAGATTGACAAGACCGTTCCTGTCTCAGTTCGGCTCGGCTCCTGCGATAAAGCTTTCACACTCTATGAAGCTTAAAAGCTTGGGGGGCTTGTGTATGAGCCGAGGTGGTGCATGAGCCGAGGTATAGAACTCGGCCAACAAACCCACCGACCTGAGATAGTTATGAACCGAGGTATGAATGACAACAAGTAGCAAAGTGTTAAGCTCGGCCAACTGAGGCCACCGAGCTCATAAGTTGGCAGAGGTGCAATATCAGTCACGAAAAGCATGGCAAAAAGGAAAATAAAAACCTAAGCCATGAACTCAGATTTTCAGAAGGCAAGCTCGGCTCTTGTCATGAAAACTTCTTCGCTCTTTTTGAGCTCGAAGCTTGGGGGGCTTGTGTACTGGCCGAGGTGGTAAGCTCGGCCGCCGAGCTCAGAAGCTTAACTGGTTTAACGATACACTTATCTAAAATTCAGTCAACAACCTTACTTTTAGATAAGAGATAACTCTTATCAGTGAAAGAGGGGAGTTGAGCTAAAAGAGATAAGTGATAAGTGATAAGAGATGAACTAGATCCTAGAAAATAGGATCAGTTTACCCCTTTACTCCTCTATAAAAAGAGGAAGAGTCTAAGAGGAAAGACATTTTAACTTTCACTAGAGCTTGGTGTTCTCTCTTAAGAGTATTAGAAGTCCCGGTTGTGATCAAGAGACTATCAACAAGTCCTTGCCCACCGGAGTACATCAGATACAAAATTAAGAGATTGATGCACCACGTGATCAAGGGTTGAACACAGAACTACGTTTGGCTTTGATTCCCTTTGGGGATACGTAGGACCGGAACATTAGTATTCTGTCAAGCCACGGTCTTAAACAACCCTAACATTCACCCTTGGTCTGACGTTTATGGCCAAATTCCGGCTACTCGGATCTCGGCAGGAACAGAAACAGAAAGTATAAGAAAAATAGCAATATAATTCGACAAAATATGTGTTAGCACTATGCCAATGAACACAACCAGCAAAATTTTGGATTTGACATTCAGATTACAGAAAAAACTAATTAAATGCAAGCTTTTTCTTTTAAATGAATTTTTTCCTGAAAGCAACATTAAGTTCAGCATATATTTATATATGCTGAACTTAATGTTGCTTTCAGCATATATTTTACTCTCAAAAAAAAAAAAAAAGTTCAGCATATATTTCATTACGACACATTTGTATAAATTCCAAATTGACAAATACCAATATAATTTAGCCAAAATAATGTATGGGCTAAAACAGAAGGAACATGAAGCGGGACATATTAATGGGCCCGATTAAAGACCTTGCAACTCATCATACACAAGTGGAAAATGAAGACCCAAATTGGTTTTCATCTTGGTTCACGCATTCTCTTTCGTTTCGTGTGTGCTACTGCCACTGCTTGGCCTCCCTCTCTGAATTCATTCATTTGCAAACAAAGGAATAATGAGCATTTGATTTGATATCGGACTTATTAGTAGAGCTTCACAACACAAATTACCGATTCCACAAACAAGCCCTATCCTGCGATGCTGTTGCGAGCCACTCAAACTTGATTTCTGCCTTCTCCACGTTTCATTTTTGGGTATTTTTGTTCTCCAGGGGCAAGGGATGTCTCTCCGAATAAAGGCTGTGGTAGACAAGTTTGTTGAAGAGTTAAAGGAAGCATTAGATGCTGATATTCAGGATAGGATCATGAAGGAGAGAGAGATGCAAAGTTACATCGAAGAACGTGAGCGTGAAGTTGCTGAGCGCGAAGCTGCTTGGAAGGCTGAACTTTCTCGTCGTGAGGTATCCATTTTTTGAGATTATAAGAAAAATCAATCTGAATTTCACACTTAAAGGAACAATACAAATGTAAAATTGCTGAAACACTCGAGCGTTTAATAGAAATACCCTTATTTGATGTGCACTTTGCATATCCTTTCCTAGATGGGCAGAGGAAGATGATAAAAAAAAAAAAATTGAAACAACTCTAATTTCATTTATGTAGCAACATCTATCTGTTGGTTGAATATTTCAACCTTTAGGGCTATTATATTTTCGAGCCTAGGACGCCTTCCTCACATTGACTATGGTTTTCATTCATTTACATGTACAAGGCTTTTCTGTAAAAAGAAATTGTTGATAATGTAGTGGAACTAATTGTGTTTTTGATACATTGCGCATGAAAGCTGTGATATCTCTACCCAAATCCCACCCTAGCTGTTTCGTCCGATTTTGATTGAGCCTGACAGAACATGGTGTTCTGCTCCTACGTATCCCGGACGAGAATCAAGGCTTACGTAGTTCTAAGGCCATGATGGACTTAGGGAGGTGGTGTTCTGGTGGCGGAACGATGGTTTCAGGTCGTCTTCTAAGATTAGGGTTTAGGTAGGGTTTTTGTATAGAAGATGCCCCCCCCCCCCCAAGTCATGACCGACCAGAGGATATTCTAGTACATTCGGATGGTAAGCTCGGGAGACGTTTGGTATGCTCGATAGTCTATGAGGGGTCCGCCCGAGTAGGTTGCTCGGGTACTCAGCTAGGTATGTTCTATCCTTAGATGGGGGGTTTCTGTCTTTCCCTAGCGAGTTAGCAGTTTGCCCGAGTACCGAGTAGGTAGAGTACTCGATCTCTGTTATGTCCTTGTTACTCAATAAGGAGCCTTAGTCAAGCATGCATAGTACTTGGTCGGAATTCAAGTAGAGTTGTCAAGGACTCGGATTTGAGTAAGCCGAGTGTGCGTGGTACTCGATCGGGTGTGCTCTTTCCTCGATCAAGGTAGTAGCTCAACTAACCACATATTCCCGAGTAGGTCACCCTATTCTCGAGGTCCGCACGCTATGGCTGGCTTGATCCCCAAGTCGGGTGATCGAGGTCCTGGGTGTCTGTTGAGGGTTCTTGGCCGAGAATCCAGGTGTGTTCTTGGGAAGTTTCTCGGATCCTGACTGCGGACGAGTACTCGATAAGTCCTCGGTTCCCGATTTCGTTACCCATCTATATGTCGGGAAGGTTCTTGGCCGAGTACTGGGTAAGTACTTGAAAAGGCTTGGTAGGTAGAGTTCTAGGTCGGGGAGTGGGTAGAGTGGAAAAGGACTCGGAGCTGATTAAGTAGAGTACTCGGTCAGGGATTGGGCATAGTCGACCAGGATTCGGAACCGAGTAAGTAGAGTACTCGGTCAGGGAGTTCTCATTCTCAGGTAAGAGCATTTCTTCTCATTCTTGGCCGAGTAAGTGAGTTACTCTGTCCCTGGTATCTAAAAAGTCGGGTCTCCCTCATGTCCGGCTTGTGCTCGACTCAAATCTTGGTTAATGTCGGGCCGTTGTTCTCGGGTTACATATGACATATGCCTTACCCAAATGTGAAGTGGGTCAGGCACCGACCTGTGGCAGGAACACTAGCCAATTTTCAAGTGGAGCAGAATTGATTGTTTATCATTTATATTCATGCTGAATAGTTATTGGACTCTCTCCCTCAGCTTTGCTTCTGAACATTTCTAAATAAAATTTTGGCATTGTTATGCACATATTACTGAGAAAAGTTGAACCCATATTAGTTGTTACTGTTGTTGCAAGGTTCTAGTATATTTCAGGGGTTCTTTTGCTCTTTTTTGGATTGGTGCATAGACCCTTCTTCTTGTCTAGTTAAATAGTTGCTTGAGCAGAGTTGTTTTTTTACTAGTCTGTTTATGCTGGAATTGCTTATTATACTTGCTCAATGTATTTGGGCTTGTGAGTACCCCTTGTACTCTTATTAATATTACTCCTTTTTACCTTTTTCAAAAAAAAAATGTATAATAATTTCCAATGATCAATAAAGAGCTAATGGTTGCTGTGTGGTTGATGAGATATAACGAGAACAGTGCCGTTCCTATATTAGTTTTATAGGTAAAACTCTGATTACATTCCTTGTATCTTCCGAGCATGGAAGTGGCTGCACGACTACTGATTTTGTTGTTTAGGTGAATAGTTGACTAAGTGAAAATGCTGTGGATTAATTTGATGTTGATGCCAGAGATTTTGTTATTGATGCAATTTTATGAACTGGTACTGAAATCAAAGAGATAAAGCAAAGTGGGTTTTGGGCACTAAGCATTATATATCGAAGTGTTTGTATAACTATCACAATCTGAATAAAAGAATCCTTGTAGCCCCTGAGTTTGTCTACTAAATGCTTGATTCATGATAAACCCTCAGGCCTCAATGAGAGTGATTGTTCAATTATTGACTTGGTGGAACAAATCTAGATATATACAAAAGACCCTTGAAATTTAAAGATAACAAGTATAGCTGAAATAGTTGCTTAATGGTTGCAAGAAGAATAAATAAGTAATATAATAAATGAAAATGAGAGTTAAACTGTTATTAAAAGTCAGCCTCTGGAATCTTAGTAAGCCCTGAATATTAGATCGTCAGCTGAAACCTGAAAATCCTTTGCTCTTTGAACCCACCAGCCTTTTGGATTTTGTTCCAGTGATTAGCGTTCTTGCATTGAATTGTAGGATGCTCACTAGCTGCACTTTTCTGCAGAATTATTTTATCCTTAGACTAGAGCATTATATTTTCCAGGCACTTGTTGACGAGACGGCACTTATACATTGTCTTGTTTAAAAACCAGGCTGAGATTGCACGTCAAGAAGCAAGGCTGAAGATGGAGAGAGACAATCTTGAGAAAGAGAAAAGTGTCTTAATGGGAACTGCATCGAATCAAGATAACCAAGATGGAGCTCTTGAAATTACAGTAAGTGGTGAAAAATACCGTTGCCTCAGATTTGCCAAGGCAAAAAAGTGAGGCTTTGCCAGGGAAACAAAAAGGAAAGGTTGTTTTCACTCCTCCCCGAAAGAGGGCAAGGCCTGGCATGCAATTTCAAGCTCAATTGATGACCTCTAGGGACATTTATTGAAATTTGACTGTTTAGTTGTGATTTATTATTCATAACAAATTTGATAACTGTTATTGGTTATCACTTGCTCAATCAATTTTACTTTATCTGAAATTGTTAATATTAAAATTTTGCTCTGTGATGGCGTTGGTGCTTTGTTTAGCTGAAAATATGTTTTTGGATAAATTATTTTCGGGATATCCTTCCCATGAGTTTGCTTGCAATCTAAAGGTGCTGATATGGCAATGGATAGTATTTTTGTGTTATCCGGTGGAGAATAGAGTATGTTTCTGATCGTCCATTCACTACAAAGATGTTGAGGTAGGTTGAGATTCATCATTTGGTTGACAACACGGTGTGGTTGAAGAAAATTCATTCATTCAGGCGTTAGATAGCACTCAATGTGTAGTTATTTTCATGCTATGTGGTGTGAAATAAATAGGATTTGGCAAGGGAAGCAAGCTACACTACCTACCATGACTATACGCTCCACTAGTATGACTTCCAAAGCTTTTCATGATGCTATATGGAGGCTCAGGTAGGGTCAGAAGGATGGTTTTGTTGGTATATGGATATAACCTATTACAATTCTTGGAAGGTCAATGTAAATGCTGCTCTCTCTGTTGCGAATAATACTTGTAGTTTATGCTTGTTGAGGTGAACCCGTGGCAGCTAGAGAGGACTAGGTGTTCGCATGGGAAATGGGAATCCATAGAATTGAGCTCGAAAGAGATGCTACCAATGTGTACTCATCACTCATGTTTCAATGTAAGGTTGAATGACTACTCATAGAATGGATCCGTTTGATAGGGATATTTCTTTTTCTTCTTCTTCTTCTTTTTTTTTTTTTTTTTGCTTTATGGTTTTCTTGTTTTAGTTGTGGTCACACTCCACATGCTTGTTGTCCTTGTAATAAAGTGGCTGACTCCTTAGCTCGTTATGCTTTAGCTAGTGATGGAAGTGTTATGTTAGGTGATCCACTGAGTTAATTATACGTTTGTTAATCCTTGATCACTTGTTTAATGAATTTTCTTTTCATTGAAAAAAAACATTTGCTAAATAAGTTACAAACTTTTATTGTTATGTAGAAAGTTCTTGTTACTTTTATGAAAAGCATGAAAAAAAATTTTAACATAGAAAGCGGTTACAAGTTGTATCCAAAGAAAGGAGCATTTAATATAGGATCTTGCTAATTAATGGCCTAGGGACATTGGTTAATGATTCTAGTCAAAGCAAATTTTCATTGTAAAACGGACTCCATTGTTATCTTTGAGTTAATTTCTAAAGGCATTTCATCCATCCCCTACATTAAACCTCTACTTGAAGAGGTAATTTCTCTCCTTAGAGCTCCTAATTGGTAAACTTCTCTATCTGTAGTAAATAGAAATGCAAATTCTATTGCTGACTTTTTAGCAAATAGAGGGCATTCTTCCCTTTTTACTATTTCCTTTATTGATAGTCCTAGTATACTTTTGAGCTTAATGCTAAACAAAGACTTGTGAGGGGTCTATCCTCCTACCCTTGTTTGATTAATTAATATAACCATTTGATATAAAAATAATAATAATAATAATAATAATAATACTTCTCAAAATTTTGAATACACCACTTCCTAATAAAAGAAATTCTCTTTTTATTCTTTAACCAATGTCCTAAAGACACTGGTCAGCATTCTCCTTTAATATATAGTATATCATTCTCCATTCACAAATTAAATTATACATTGAAGTTTATAAATTTTAAATTCCAAATCAAATTAAGGATAAAACATGCATTGGGAAATTAGTCTTTTATCTGTCGGATAAGAGGATAAAAAACCAAAAATTAAGGATCAACAAACCAAATCATAATTCAAATTGACTGGTGTCTTGAATTTGGCTTGTACACTATCATCAATGTTCAATCCCCGTGTTTATTCATAGTGGAGCTTAATTAAAAAATATATTTAAAAAACCATTTTGTTATGAAATTTTTTGACACTTTCAACTAAATATCGTAAAAAATATTTGACTTTTCTTTTCTTTCTCTTTTTCTTCTGTCCCGCTCTTAATCATTCTCTTTCTTTTATTTGTAAACTATTGTTGAACTTGGAAACCCAAAATGATGATCACATTTTATCAACAACAATGATAAGTATTCTCCTTTTGTTATTGAGGTTCAACATAATCATGATTGGAAACAGCCCTGAAACTGGGGCATTTTTTGAATGGTGTTGACAATGGATTGAGGACTTAAAGTAGCATCAACTCTACTTATTCCCTCAGCCTCATCAATCTCAAGCAAGTCTAATTGAGATTGCAAAAGAGATGTAGGCATATAATGTTTTCCTTCTGCAGCTCTTTCATGTAATCGAATGCTTAGCACTTCAGCAGGAGCATCCAACAGAATAAAATTAACAGCACTTGCATAACTTCCACACTTATAATCAGGGTCAGCTGATCTAAGTATTTCCCTATATTGCCTCTTCAAAGCAGAGCAACCAAGAATCACACCCTTCTTGTTGATTATGAAGCATTCTTTTATGGCATCCCGTAGTGATTCAAGCCATGGCATTCGGTCTTCATCTGTAAGTGGGATTCCCATACGCATCTTTTCTGTTATATTCGAAGAAATGAAGTAGAGACAAATTAGAAGAGAATAAAGCAAAAAAAAGGAAACAGATAGAAACAAGGCCTTATAGAGGTAATCAATGAGCCATGATTATCAGCCAAAAATGCATTGAATTTGTGCAATTGTGTAAACTCATTTACACACCTTTGTTTGATTGAGAATGAAAATCATCAGCATCAAGATACTTATATTTCATCTCTTTTTCCAGCATCTGACCTATTGTGCTGTTGAATGAATAATCAATAGATAAGTTTTCCTAAGAAAAATTCTAACCAAATAGTGTCATTCAATTCAACAGCTTTAATATTTGATTGGAGAGGTTAGTTGTCCAACATATCATCAGACAGAAATTAACTCAAAAAGTGTATATATCATATAAACAAGAAAGCAAGCAGTGGCTAGCAAAAACCATATTGAGAATGATCATCCTTTATTACCATTAAAAAAAAAAAAAGAATGATCATCATTTTGTTTTACATAAAAAAGAATGTTCCTACTGTTTTGTTATGATCACATAAAATACAATGTGATAGTTACCAGATACTGATTCTAGTTATACTGAAGCACATGATTGGTTACTTGTTAATATGTTGCACTAAGTTAATAGTTACTTTGCTTAGTTAGTTTAGTTACTTGTTTTCACCAAATCAAGAGGCAATAAAAATTAAGGATGATAGTTTAATAACCTAGTTAGATTTTAGTTTTTAGATTATCTTCTAAATAGTGAAAGAGTTCAACAACATTATGCTCCACTTCTACCAGCATTTTGATGCACTTAATAATGTGCACAAAGCCAAAAGTGCTTAATCAGTAATCCAATGTCCCTAGAGAAATTTCAACTTCTTTCACATGAGTATAATGGGGAGAGAGCAAAAATGCAAGAAAACATAGGTGAAGAAGTGAAGGAAGGATTCAAAGGGAGGACAAATTCGAGCTCAAAAACAGATGAAAGGATTGAAAGATTTTCACCAAATTAAATAAAATAAAGAGCAATTATTATATTTTGCACTAGAGAATTTAAATAATTTTTAAACTTCAAATCAAACTTCACAATAGTTCAGAAAATTTACAATAAATATTGAATCACGTCTATTTTAAATAGCCACACTTTCAAATTTTATTTGCATTTCATTTTAAATTACTTCCTATTTAGTTATTTGATGGATTGGAAGTTGGAACACTAACGTTTTACCGGCACCGCTAACACCCATGACTACGATAACCGCACCTGCGAAAACACAGATACCACAAGAAATATTAGCATGCTTTTACTTTAAGATCGATGTGAATTTAACTTAAATACAAAATGAACCAATTGATTTGATTGAGGAAGACAATAGTAAATCATATACCGTTGCTTGAAGCCATATCGGATGCAGAAATCAGAAATGGTATTTTGACTTTCAGAAGAGCAGAGGGAGAGGTGGAGGCTGAAGAACTGAACGCATAAAGAGAAATGAAAAACTGATCAACAGAGAGAGAGAGAGAGAGAGAGAGATGAAAAACAGATAAGCACATAAGAAATTATTTTTGAAAAAAAAATGGACAATAATTCTTGACAATGGTTAAGGTAATTTAAAAACGTGGTTAATTGTGTTCAATGAATGATTAATTAATATAAAATCATTCGTTAACATAATTAATCATAATTTTGAAATGTAGAGCATGTTTGTTATTGTTTATTCTGCTAAAAAAAGCATTTTTTAACCATAAAATTATTTTTAAAATTTTTTAGTATGTTTGTTTTTGTTTCTAAAAATAATCAAAAAAAAATTATTAATGAAAGAAAAATAGAAACTATTTTGAGTTGTTTCTCATTCTATTGCGGTACAAGAGAGAGAGAAAAAAAAAAAGGATAAACACGAAAATTACATCACTTAAATCTTTTTGTTAACCAAAATGTCCCTTTTAACCTACTCAGAGTATTTGTTGGGAAAGATTATTTTCCCTTATTTCAACTATTTTTTAGCTTAAAAGCTATTTTATAGATAATCTATCATGTTTGATATTTTGCTTAAATTTATAAAAAAGCTTTTTTTAGGGAAAAAAAGATTGTTTTATGTCATCTAGTTTTTTCTAGCTTAAGATTGTTGTGATTTGATTATTTTTCAATCTCAAAACTCTCTTCCTTGTTTGCCCCTACAAAACTAACTTCTAAACAAATATTATTAAATTATACAAATAACTCCATACCATTTTTAGTAATTTATTATATAAAAGTGATTTTTTTGCACCACCCAAACGAAATAGATTATCTTAAAACCGTTTTTCAGCAAACAGACCCAAACAAAAACAGATTCTGATTATAATCGATTATCACAATAATCAATTATACAAAAATTAATTATCAGCATAATTTTTTTTTCCAGCTTTCCCAAACACACTCTCACTTGTGCCTCTCGTCACACAGCCAGAAGTTGCTGTTCAGTGTTCACTTTCACCATGTAAGATTCCTCTCTCATCATTTTGACTTTTCAACTTTGATAAATTGCCATTTTTCTTGCCAATTTTGATTTCTCTCTCTCTCATGCCTAGGAGGGGTGATCGTGGGTCTGGGTAGACCCATGAAACCGGCCAATCGACCCAACCCAACCCAGATTTTGTGGGTTGGTTCGGATAATTGAGTTGAGTTAGCAAAAAAGACATAGGACCTATAAAGTATGGGTTAGGCAATGGGTTTCAGAATTCCAAACCCACTGAACCCAACCCAACTCATATTACTTAGTTTAGTATTGATGCTTGTTGAATGTTGATGACTTTTACTTTTTCATTGTAATAATTTAGACTTTTAGTCTGCGGTTGTTAATGATTTTAGACTTTTAATTCATGGTTGTTGATGTTATTTAAAGTTTTAAACATGTTTATTCATCATTTTTGAGATTTTTCCACGTTTTCTACCCTAAAAGGCCCGCAGACTCGACCCAAAATTGAACATTTGTGTGTTTCTTGACAAACCCAACGACCCACCTAACCCAACCCATAAAAGGTCGGGTTGGGTTGGTTTGGGTTTTATAATTTATTTTGACAAACCCAACCCAACCCAACCCAACCCACTCATCTTTGATTGGGTTGGGTGCCAAAACTCACTAAACCCAACCCAACCCGACCCATGGACAAACCTAATGCCTAGTACTTTCGTCTCATGCGTGTACTTTGCTGGGTTTGTCTCGTGCAAAACTTATTTGCACTGTTATTTTACTTCTATTTGCAAGAGTTATATACTTTTGTCTCTTATAATAGTTATGTCCCTTATAGTAGAGAAATGATACTTTGACACAATTTTTTATATCATACACTTACATCGTATGTACTGTAGCTTCAATTTACAAATTAAGAACCCAACTTACACATGCTGCAGCAAGAGCAACGCACGTGAGAAAGAAACGAAACGGGTACTTAATGTGCAGGGCAATTTCATAATACACCTAAACCTAAAGGGTTGTGATCTATTTCATTTCTGTCTTTCGAATTTCATTCCATATTTCCCTCTTCTCACACCAGATATCGCTGCATCCTTCGTCCTCCCCCCTACCTCACTAAGCGTCCCGACCCTCACCACCATATACAGCTAAAGCTCGAACTCTGTGAGGTTCCGATTGTGAACTACGGTTCCGAAGACGTGCTGGCCAAGACGAGACTCCGCTACTGTTGAACACGGCGGTGAAGCCGATGGTAACACCATCCACAGTCGCAATCGGCACCCACACGACCCACCGTCACCCACAAGGAGCCACCAAAGCCCTCATCGTGGACGAACCCCACCACAGGTACATGTGAGGGAAAACCCTATTTTCTTCTTCCTAATTGAGTCATTGAGAAGATAAACCCTGAAATATAAAATCAAATTGTTTGCATCTAGGGTAGAGTTAACATTTTTCACTCGGGTAGTATTGGGATTGACATTATTTCATCATCAAGGACTTGGAAGAGTTAACATTGTTAGAGTTAACATTTTGACCTAAGTGGTTTGCCTGGTTCCCTAGAGGATTTGGAAAAGTTTGATATGTTTGGTGGCAGATTCTAGCATGCACAAGTGTAATGGGTAGTGGTATGGTGCACAAGTAAATTACATGAATGGCGGTGTCTTTCTTTGTGGCATTGTTTGAGGATAAGGAACTCAGAGATAAAATTGTCCTCTGATGTTGAGTCGCATTGGGGTTTTAATACTGTTTTAAGAAAGGAAAATGTTATGTACAACCATTGAAAGCAATCATTTTTCAAAGAAAGGAATTGACCCTATTCTGATTTCAGTTTGGTGTTGAACACCTACAGTTGTGCATGCTAGAATCTGCCTCTGTTTGGTAGTGGTGGAGGTTTGAAACTAGAAACTGATACACAATTTGTTCGAAATATTAACAGTTATGTGGAGGATTCCGAGCTGAGAGCTCTTTTTGAGGTGAGCTTAAGTTGGAGTGAGTTGAATTTAGAAACTAATATGGTGACTCTTGCTTTGATATTTTAGTGTTCTAGTCTATGATTGCTTTATGAATACAACATATTGGGCCCATATTTCTTCATTGTCTCTAATGGATGATATAAACGGTTAGAATTTAAACCTATGTACTTTAGAACTGGAATCTATTAAAAACAAAACTTATGGTAGCATCTATGTTTTAGAATGGATTAAATTTCTGTCACTGTGATAGTCCCTTCTTGTGGAGTGGTTGTGAAATAATGTGGCGTTACATAAGCATGCATCAGTCCTCTTTTCTGGTACTGCTCTTTCTGATTCCATATCTCCATGCAAGGTTTTCTGCTGCAAAAATATTTTTATGTACTAATTGAATTTTTTAAAATGTATGATAACCGGTACATTTACATGTAATGGCAGCTGAATTTGGGTGTAGCTATTCAAATAAAATCACCTAAACCGATTTCACTGGATAGCATATAGTATATTAAGTCTCATGAAGCCTTTGAAGATGTTTCTTAGTTTGTTGCCAATATTTTGAATTATCACAGTGTTGGGTGTGGAAGGAACTCTTTAATTTTGTTGCTAATTTATTACCTTATCTATAAACAGGTAAAGTAAAAGCAAAAAAATATGGCTGCATCAACGAATAAAAATGTAAGAAAACTTCATAAGTATTTGTATTTACCCGTGTGCGATCTATTTACAATCAACTGACATTTCATTTAATGATACTTGGCAGGTTCGTGTGAGGCATGCTTGTTTGCCAGGACTGTTGATCGATTTTAACAAGAAACTGTCACATGAACAGCGTGCACTGTTGGATACGACCCCATTCAAATGAGTTACTAAAATATTTGAAGAACCCAATGTTTCAAGTGTCCTATTGTGGGAGCTTGTGAGAAGGTGGGATGAGGGTAGTCGAGCATTCAAGGTTAGGGGTACGATGATCCCTTTTACCCCTGCCGATGTATGTCTGGCTTTGGGACTTCTAGCCACAGGTGATCCTGTGGTAGGTGCAGATGATGAGCAGTGTTATACACTGTCTATTTTTGAAGGGGCGGATGTGACCTTAGAAGATATTCATGAGAAGATGCCCGCCATTCAACGTAATGTGGGGGATTTTTGTAGGGCATACATACTCGTTGCTTTCGGAGTGTTATACTTTGCGAGAAGAGGTTTAAAGATCTTCACAGATTATGCATGGCTGCTAGATGACCTGGATGCCAGCCATAGCTTCAATTAGGCATGTGCAGTTTATGAATTCTTGGTTGAGAGCTTGAGCAGAGCTCACACTGTCAGTGATTGGAAAATCCAGACAAATGACTCCGTGTCTTCTGCAGAAACTAGACCACACCCAGGTAATGTTGATTGACCATGGTGATTCACAACAACAAATGCAGCAAAAGGCATGTCGTACTTGTTGGTCAAATATGTTGTATCAAAAGTGACAACATCTCCAAAATATGCATAAGCAGCTCTACTTCTTGCATCAGCCCAAAACACATTCCTCACATGAAAATCATCATCCATATCTATGGCATAGAAGAAATCTTTATTTTGCTCCGACATTTGAATGAAATAACTTAGTAAGGCCTTGGCATCACCTTCTTTCCCAATCGCACGCCTTTCTTTGTTGACATAATTCCTCACGTCTCTTTCACAAAATGGTAGCTGCTCATGCCCTCCTGCATCTGTAACGAGAGATTGGAAAGTCTTATTGATCCTCACTCCTGCATCATCATTTATTTGGATTCTTCTCTTTACATGGAGGTTCAATTTCTTATTAGCCTTGAACAACCTTGCCTTTGTAGGACTAATCTCGTGAGAATGGTTGGCTTCAAATTTTTTAATGTACCACAAGCCATCTTCTCCTAACTTAATAGTAATCTTTGCAGGACAATTTTTCACCTTAGTCGGACGTGTCAACGATGTACAAGGAATTTTTGACACTTGAGACCCCTCTCTTGAGCATGCTAGAATTAAGTAGCAAATCATCCCATCCTCTCCTTTTCTTGAAGTTCTAATCCTCCAACCAAAACCTTTTTTTGAAGCATACACACCATAAAATGATTTAACCTCCTCCATGGAAGAAAAGCACATCCCTATTGCAGGCTCTCACTTTTCTTGATCATCGTTAACAATATCAACTCCATCAACTTCACCATCATCACCACCACATTCCATGGAATTATTTGAAGTATCCATGAATATCGAATTGGGGGTGCCACACTTAAACTGCACAAATTACATCCTCCATTAGTTATGTCACATTTAAACCATGGATTTACATGCTTATCGTATCAATTAATATTGACGAACTGAAACTCACAAAATAACTATAAAGCATAAATGTTGTAATTTAAGGCCAAATGATAGTTGAGGTTAGGATAAGTCATTCAAAGCATTCAAAACTCGGGTAAAGTATCCATGAATATGTGATTCACCAGATAATTAAAGACATTAACCAGATAATTTAAGGCAATTCACCAGATAAGTCACAGCATTCAATACCCAATCTATGAATGTGATTCACCAGATAATTAAAGGCAATCACCAGATAATTGAACTACATTCACCAGATAACTCAAAGCATTCAATACTCGGGTAAAGTATCCATGATTATGTGATTCACCAGATAATTAAAGGTATTCACCAGATAACTCAATTGATTCAAAACAAGGGTTAAGTATCCATGAAAATTTCATTCACCAGATAATTAAAGGCATTCACCAGATAACTGAACTACATTCACCAGATAACTCAATTGATGTAGACTTTTGGGTACAGTATCCATGAATATGTGATTCACCAGATAATTAAAGACATTCACCAGACTTATAATCCATACTTTATAATTTAAGGAAAGGAAATACGGAAGATAACAAACCAAATGTTCTGGAGAAAGAATGAAAGCACCCTCAACTACAAAAGGAGTCACCTTGCAATGAACGAGATAAAGTGGAGCCCAAATTTACTCAAGCTCAACAGCTGAAAGAAAAGAAGAAAATGAAGGAAAGGGGTTACCTTAGCTATGGAGAACAAATGAAAGAAACCCTAAACTACAAAAGGTGACACCTTGCAATGAAGGAGATAAAGTGGATCCCAAATTTAATCAAGTTCAGCTAAATGCAGCTAAAAGGAAGCAAGCAAACGATGGAAAGGGGTTACCTTGCTGGGATGGAAACAAGCAAACGAGCCTAGGATGCAAACAAGCCTTTCACGCACAGCTCAAGCTTCACTTTGCTGTTGCTGGGAAGGCCACACCCGTATCCTCACTGGGTGTGACGAGCCTAGGATGGAAGCAACCCTTTCACGCACAGCTCAAGCGATTTCTCCTTCACTTTGCTGTTGCTGGGAAGAACCCACTCGTATCCTCACTGGGTGTGCAGGTGAAAGGCGCGGTTTTCATGGAATGAAAGGAAAAGGGAGGGAAATGGGGAGGGACATGTATGTTAAGTGCCATGTGTAATGGAGGGGAAACAATGTATGTTAAGTGGGGCACGTGCGTTGCTCTTGCTGCAGCATGTGTAAGTTGGGTTCTTAATTTGTAAATTGAAGCTATAGTACATACGATGTAAGTGTATGATGTAAAAAATTGTGTCAAAGTATCATTTCTCCTTATAGTAATTTTGTAGAAAAATAATCAATTCTACATAGTTGTTATCCAAACAAGTTAAAAATCATTTTTTTAAAAAAATGATTTTTACTCGATGATAACAAACACAAAATAGCTTCTACTTTTCTTTAAAATTTTTAAAATTAATCACTAAATTATTTTATAACAAAATCACTTAATTTTTAATCTTAAACAAACGTGCTCGTAATTAACCATGATTTTGAACGTCATTAACCACCACCTTAAAAGTCACTATGGGTGATGTATTATTAATTAACACAATAATTTTTTTTTTATACTGTCCATGTATAACAAATATCATCTTATTTTATGTACAAATAATATATATTATCTTTATCTTTTAATTTTGATTATTCAAGTAAGAGCTAATGATCAAAATTTATTTTTTTTCCTATTTCCTGTCATAGCAAGGTATTTTCAATTAATATATATATATATATAAAAGATGTATTGAGAGAATTAATTATGATGCAAGGTACAAATTTTAAAAATATTGGCAAAAATCATAATTTTCAAGTGCTAATATTTTTATTCATTATGACCAAACGATCAGTTAAGGACTCAGTCATTGAGGAAGGTCATAACTCATAACACTACAGGCAACTTCTACCGTGCATAAGCTAATGAAGTCGCTCACAATGCGTGACAAACTTGCAGCCGCTGTCAAATCTTGTAAATTTTTTTGGACGGTATAAATTAATTCAATGCAACCGGATGTGTGGATTGAATTGAAATGACAATGGGAACATGAGAAGTCGAGATGGCATCGGTAGAGATGCCTGGCATTGTCGATGCTGATGGAAACCCCGGTATGGGGTTTCGGAAGACAACGACAAGTTCAGAATATGGTGGTGGAAATCCTATGCTTCGCTTCATCATCATATGGTTGCTGATATGGGGTTTCGGAAGACCACAACGGGTGCTGATGGAGATGCTGATTGAGATCCATATGGAAATCCTACCCTTCCCCCTTTCATCATCATCCCCTACAACTCACTCCTAGTCCTTCCATTCTTCCCCTGCATGCTTCTCCATCGATCTGAATCTTGATCAAATGGGGGGAATAGATGGGGTTTCTGGCAATTTGGACTGGGGAGAAAATACTAGACTGGCTACAGCCGATAAAGTCTTATTGCGCATACTGAGAGACTTTATTATGTCTCTCACCCTAGAATTTGCCCAACACTACATGGTGATTGTGTTTTGTAGCTGACTATCTCAAATGTCGATGAACTTCCTGACTTATTTGTGACAAATTAAAGGCTGCTTTCTTATACGAATACAATTATGATTAAAACATGTTAGAACCAAAAAAGTATGAAATAACCTATTCCACATTACCCATTCTGGAGGAATTTCACAGCCAAAAGCAACAGTGTCTACCATCTCTAGATACAGAGTGAGAACAATTTAACATATTCATAATGCAGCTACAACAACTCATGCTAACTGTCCATATAGCATACAGAAATCATCTACTTGAATAAATGAGCAAGGTCAGGATCATCCAAATCTACATCCAACCATCCATTCAACTTCATATATTCTACATAATGATCTGGTGGCTTCACTGCACGAGCACGTTTTGGAGTAAAGCCATGAATTCTTTCAACATCTCTAGCAAGCCATTTAACATATGCCTGGTCCAAAGGAGGTACAATTTTCAGCATTATTATATCTTCCCTTTCTTGCTTCCCCATTTTGTTTCCCATGGCAAAACAACCTGATTAGCTCGACAAATGCACAACATATAAGAATTCGTGTATAGAATGAAAAGATAAGTCTACATTTCCCATTAGGAAATACTAAAATAAATAAATTCTTAAGTAAAAATTATCAGCTTACAAGTGGTTAATATTTAAGTTCTTAGACTGAAAATACCTTTACTGAGAATTACTTTGTTGAAATTTCCCCTATACTTTGTGTAAGACTAAGCTAGTTGGAAATAAATATGAGGTAGCAAGCTGGTCTATATACATTCCTATCCTAGCAGTAGTAACCCAATACACAGTTAGCACGTGAGTTGCTGTGGTCTTTCTAAGTGAAAGATATCAACAGCAACAACAACAAAAGCTTTTTCCCTCAAGGTGGGGTTGTCAACATGGAACAACAACACTATCGTGTTCTAAGTGAAAGATAGCAAATAATCAAAATCTAAAACCTTCCAAACTTACTCTGTTTCGTATTGTTTCATTCCATGAGGTCAATACTCTAACTGTCAGAAGCTGATACTAAGAATAGATCATTCCAAAATTTTGTTTATGGTAAAATCACAAATTAACAAATAGAGGTATCAAAGGTGTCCACAACATCATAATAGGCCATGAATATTGAATGAAGATTTTTGAAATCTTGAAGTGAATTGAAAACATGTCTTGTGCAAGATATGTGAGTGCAATCAGTGTGTGTGTGGATAGGCCACAATATCATAACAGGCCATAAATATCGAATGAAGATTTTTGAAATATTGAAGTGTATTGAAACTATATATGATTTGTGCAAGATATGTGAGTGCAATTAGCAGAGCTGATTTTTGTACAAGCCCACGAAACACCCAGAGAAGTGGAAGTACTTATGGTGGTTTTTTTTTTTCCTTTTTTCTTTTTTTTTTTCTTTTTTTGGGTAGACAAATGTTAGTGTGTTAATGTTAGTATTTTTATTAGTAGGTGGGATCTGAACCCTCAACCTCCTTATCACTCCACTCCTTAACTCTCCCACCCAAACCACCTTAGGGTTGTAAATGGGGAGAGTTAAGCGGGGTGTTGAAAACTTGAAATCCCCATTCGAGTAGGCCCTACTACACTCGTTATGATTTGAGACTTGAGAGTGACAAATGACAATCTAGTATCCATTCGAATCACCCCGTACTCCTCAAGAGTACATAATTATCAGCATCAGTTGAGTATTGTTTGGTTGGTTGTTCCGTAAGGCTATGTTTGGATTGAAATAAAAATAGATTCCATTGTTTGGATTTTTAAGGTAGAATGGAACTTGATGGAATGAATCAATCCAGTACCTCTAATTTTTTCTTCCCTCCCCCTTGGGGCATGAGATGGAATGAGATGAAACCGACCCATTATTCACTTCATTCCTCTCCAATCTCCATTCTATCATAAAATATCCAAACAAATTATGGAGTAACTGTGTTCCATTCCATCTGATCTCATTCATTTGATTCAATTTCATTCTATTCCACCCATCATTAAATATCTAAACATAGCAAAGTTGTTTGAACCCTTTCTTCTTCAAAATTACTTTATGGACAGAACTGAAGCAAGCAACATTGTATATCATAGAACCCAAATACCCATCTTTTACCGATTAATCCAAAATTCAAAACAGATTACCGGAAAAACAAGGTTTATCTTACGAATTTAAGATCAACAATTGAATCGATCACTATTATTAATGGGCTAAATGAGATTCAATAGAAAGTTCGAAGTAATAATAAAAATGGGGTGAATTAGAATTGGAAACTGGTACATACCTCCACCACCGTAAAGGTAGTGCGAATTGGGTGCTGCACGGTTTGGCTATGCAAATCGAAGAGATTGCGATTATGGATACAGTAATAGGCGGAGATGTCTGGATAATACTAATAGATAAACGATAAGGAAAATGGTTCATCCAGAACCAGAACCCCAGACCCAGAGCATAGTTGATGTAAAGATTTTTAATATTTTTATTACTATTCAATTTTAATGTTTTTTATTAATTTATTTTGTGTTTTCAAAAACATACTTGGTGTGTTCAAAATGAAAATCACAAATTGGTTCTAAAACATATGCCAATTAAAATTTAAAATAGGATTAAATTATTTTTTGAATTTATCCTAAAAATAACTTATTTAATTAAGCATTTAGATATTAGATCTGAACCGAGAATGACACTCATCAAACCACAACTCGGCTTGATTGAACCATCCGACCACATGCCGTCCCCTCTCATGTGGGGCACAAAAAATGCCCACTTACATAAAAAATGCTTTAGGAGACCTTCAAATCCAATAAACATAATATTATAGTCCTGATTAAGTCAATGACAAGTCTGAATTCTATAACATTGCTTATGATAACTTTTTTTTGCATACCAAGGATGTTATTAGTTGATAGCCGAAAATTAATCCCTTTTAGAAAAGTAGATATCATCAAACTGAATTTTGTTTACTCCAAAAAGTTATTTTTATACACACAAAATAATATTAATTAATTAACAACATAAAAAAATTTATACTAAAATATATCAAAATTAAACTCAACTAATGAAACTCATGGACTTAATGATAAAATACAAAAGGGAACTGCTATTCACACCTTGCAAATTGCTATTTGCACCTTGCAGCTTCTAATTGAAATTTTTTTCCCCAAAAATACCCTCCTTGCACCTTGCACTGTGACTCTTCGACACCTCTGACGGATTTCATTTTCCGGAAAACACAAGCTGAGAAGTTACCACTGTTGAGCCATGGAGGTTGCCACCGTAGCTTCGAGCTTCGCAATCAACAAGCCTATGCTAGCGTTGCCATCATCATCACGATTCCGAGCCATGAACTCCTTTGCCATCGAGAGAGAGAGAGATACAGGAACAAGGACACTCACTATTTTGTTCTCCGGAATTGATTTTCGGGATGATTTCCGGAATTGATTTTTCGGACTCTTTGTTCTCCATATTCTTTCTCAACTATGCATCCGGATTTTGAATTCCGGAGGTGTAAAAAGTGTCCGGATTTCATTTTCCGGAAGCTTCCGGAAAGTAATTTCCGGAAGTTACGTTGCATAAAAAAATTTGCAAATTTAACACCTCCGGAAAACTGCTTCCGGATGTACTATTATAAAAAAATATGCAATTTATACATCCGGATTTTGAATTCCGGAGGTGTAAAAAGTGTCCGGATTTCATTTTCCGGAAGCTTCCGGAAAGTAATTTCCGGAAGTTACGTTGCATAAAAAAATTTTGCAAATTTAACACCTCCGGAAAACTGTTTCTGGATGTACAATTGTAAAAAATATGCAATTTATGCATCCGGATTTTGAATTCCGGAAGTGTAAAAAATGTCCGGATTTCATTTTCCGGAAGCTTCCGGAAAGTAATTTCCGGAAGTTACGTTACATAAAAAGGGTATTTTTGGAAAAATAAAAATCGAATTGAACCTGCACGGTGTGAATAGCAAAAAGTAAGGTGTGAATAGCAAAGGCCAATACAAAAAGGACCCGGGGTACTAAAGAGGACCCGGGTTAAAAGGCTTGATTTAAATGGGCCTCGAAGGCATGTTGTCCTTATGCGCGCGGGTTGCGGGTTAAGCTGCCGCTGTTATATTATGAGCACTGTGTGTGTTGTGTTGTCTCAACAAAGTCACAATCAAGTGTTGGTGAGTGAAGCTGAAGCATGTGTTGCGGGCAGCAGCGATCATCATGGGAAGAGGATGGGAACATGAAAACGGCGGTGCCTCGGTCGTCTAGGGCTCAACAAGTAGAGCTGAGACGGCAGCTGGAGGAGATGCAGCGCCTCCGTGACTCCCTTGCTGACCTCAGACGTCGCCTCGAAGAGATGGAGCGCCATGAACTCCACCTCCAAACCTGCATCGCCAACTCCTCCTCCTCTTCCCCCCCTCCCCCAACTTAACCATCTCTATCTCATATGTAATGTCATGTAATAATAATACTCTTTGGGTCTTCACAACCCCCTTAAATGAATAAATTACTCTCTTCAATTCTAATTTATACTCTTTGCTGCTGCTCACTTATGTGTATTCGTGCATTATTCTGTATCTCTTAAAGCAAATTATAAGTTATTTTTATTAGTGCTGACAAGAAACTAATAGACACTCTAATTTGTGGAGTACTAAGCTTCAAATACTTTATAGTTTCATCTATTGCATGAGTTCTGGACCTGCCTTCGTTTGAGTCCCTTAAAAATAACCTTGCCATATGTCCTGTTAGTAGGAGAAAACAATAACTAGAAATTAGTAGTCACATTTCACACACTCTGTTCTAAGCTGATAGTTTTTGCAATTAATTTGTTTGGGACTTGCTTCAAGTCCTTGAAGTAATAGCTAATAGAAATCATACTGAAGTCTTCGATGGCTCTTGTTGAACTTCTGGGTCTGGCATATCTTGTTAACATTTTCAAAATCTGGTATGTTGCTTTTCTTCGCAATGTGATGTTGCTAAATTTTTGGAACTAAAGTAATTTGCTGTGGCTTTAAGAAGAGTCGTGTTATTTGAACACAAAATTGGGGACACCACAGTATCCCCTTTGTTTTCGGATGTATTTTCGAGATGCGCGTATACAAAGATGATAAAAAGTAAGTGAGAGATAGAAAGAAATACATATAGTATTACATACGATATCTAAAATTTGTGTTCAAATAACACAACTCATAAAGAAAACTGGCAGCATTAATGTGTGCCTAAGCTGTCATAAAAATGCTGGCAAAGGGTTATCTTTGAGAAATTTGAGTATTTTACTTTTGACAATTTAGCTTATTTTTTTTATTTTTTTTTATTTCTAATGAGGGTGAGCCTTAACGCAAACGGTAAGGTTGCTGCCTTGTGATCTAGAGGTCACGGGTGAAAATCTTAGAAATACCTCCTCTGCTTGCGGGGATAAGGCTATGTACATCTACTCTCCCGAAACCCAACTAGATGAGTCTCGTGCATTGAGTCACCAAGAATAAGTTCTTTCTCAATGGTATGCTGTGCTGCTTGGCTCAATGCTTCTGACCTAAAGCTCGAAGTTGTCTAGCATTTGAATCACTTCAACAAGCCTACTGTCAAATACATTTAGGTTCTTCATTAACCTCTTTCTTCCTTTTTTTTAGTTCTCCTATTCATCAGTTTTATTCATCTATGGACATTTAGGTTCTTCATTCAGATTTCACTATGGATTGTGGTCAAATACTCTTACAGTTTCCTGTTTGTACCAAATTATGCAGTAGACACATGCAAGAGATGTTGCGCATCAAAGTTCTATCCAATAAGCACTTTCACATTGTGAGTCTAAATTAAAATAATAGTGTTAGTGTCACGTGTATTTCTTGTTTAGTTCAACTCTTAGAGATCCTTTTTTCTTTTCAGTGTGGCATTTAGAAGTAATAAGAATTGACAACATTTATTTCCAAATGATAGATCAGAAAGTATTTGGTGGTGTCAAAGTTGAAGTAACACTGTGTAAACATGAGAACAAAACATACATTAATGAGTACTGAACAATGAAATATGTTGTCTGGGTTTATTTGTGACAATGACTTAACCTTACATTAATGCTTACAAAGTTGCTGATTTTACTTGGCAGGGTAAAATCAGTGTTACTGCTAGTTGGAGTTGCACATGCAGTATTGCAGGTCAGATATTGACTGTATATTTTCTGTTTTTCTCTTTGGTCCAACTAGGTTTCAAGGTCTCCCCTTCCCCATTGTATTTGCCCTCAGCACAAGTTTATTATCTTCACTGAGATAGTTTATTTGGCCAAAACCTTTTACAAATTTGCAGCTGGTAGAAAATAGGGAAGGAATGATAGTCCTGTTTCCACCTATATTTGATGGCTTATTTAACACCCTTAACTTATTGACCAATTTAAAAGTAATCTTATCAATCTATTTAAAAGCATTCTTCAAAATATGTCTTTAAATAGTTTTTAAAAGTATCTAATTAAAGTTTTTAAAAAGGTCATACAAAACTTTTAAAAAAATAATTATATTAATCCAACCTTATATTTAAGAAAACAACCTATTTCCATCCCCAGTAAAAAAATGGTATTATTTTTGTCTAAAATATATTTAATTTTAAAATTCCAGATTCATCCTCATTTTGTAATAATATGGGCCAGCTTCTTGGATTGATTCACATTTATGTTTTGTATATTTTTATGAGATACTTTTTTTTTTTAATTAAGCTTTATTATTTGAATGGAATAATTCTGTAGACACACATCATAGTCTAAGTATTAAAAAAAACACTTTTCATTGATATATAGTACAAAAATTGTTTTACAAAATGTTTTTTTTTAATAAACCAAAAAGAAATTTTATTAAGAGGAGCAGAAGGGAAAATCCAACTCTTTTTTTTTTTTTTTTGGGTATTCTGGGATAATCCCACTCTTACATCAAGGGTTCAAGTCCTATAACATTGAATTACATTTTGTCATTCCATAAATAGCCATGTTGACTATATAACAGTAAACCATAATATGAATCATACTCCTAAACGATTTGACATGTAGAAACATCACAATAAAAGAAGGTATCCCAACTAGGTTGGCATCTCAGCCTTTAACAATCATCTTTTTTTTTGGCAATGAAAAGTTTAAATGGGGAAGGCACGTATCAGTGTAAGATTAGAGAATACCACCAACCTCAACGAGGATTTATAGTGGAATTTACATATATCTTTAATAATCATTTGCAACACACCAAATAATGAATTAAAAATAAGGTTTAAATAAGCTTTTAGTCCCTGCAAAGTTCATCAATTTTGGTTTTAGTCCCTGTAAACTTTTTTCTTAGAATTCCATCCCTATAATTTTAAAAATTTTGTAAATAGTCCTTACTGTTTGTCAATTTTAACCATGTCACCCCAACGTATGAATTTTTTCCTATTTCTAGCCAAATTTTGGAGTAAGTAAGACAGAAACAAGAAATTACATTGATATCTCTTAGTACTAGATATTATACAAAATGAAAGAATTTATCAATTTTAACATGTGGTTCTTAATGTATGATTTTGTTTATATTTTCTTGCTTATTTTCATAACAAGTCGAACAATAAAGTAAAATTACTTCGGTACCCCTGAGTACTAGATAACGAAAAAAAAATAACGGTAAGGACTATTTACAAAAATTTTGAGATTACATGGATGAAATCCTAAGAAATTTTTTATAGGAACTAAAACCAAAATTTGTGAACTTTGCAGGGACTAAAAACTTATTTAAACCTAAAAATAATAAAAGAATACAAAAAACATGGGGGACTAAAGTCAATACCCATGAAAGAAATGTATCAACTAAACTTGTAGTTAGGCAATCCTAATTAACCTATTGCGAAAAAAAAAATCACTAATAAAATTAGGAATAAGAACCCACCAACTAAAACAACGTCTATTTACACCAAAAGAAGCCCAACTATTTGTGCAACTATTGCCTTCGCAGTAAATGTGAGAGAAATGTGAGAGACTCTGAAGTTTATTCCCTTGCATAAAGTGAGACAATTCTTCTATCTATTACGAATCATCCAAGGAACTGAGAAATCAGAAGTGAATGCCTCCACTACAACTTTTGAATCACATTCCTATCATAAGGGGTGTCATCCTTTTCTGTGAGCAGTTTCTATACATATAATAGCTACCATAAATTCAGCATAGAGAGCAGATCTAATACCAAAGTATGATGAGAAATTGCCTAGAGTAACTTTAGGTTGGCAAATGTTATCCAGAATGTTGGGGAAAAAATGGGTCTTACAGTCTTTAGGTTTCACAACCTCAATACCAAGCCAAGCATAACTTTTCACCCCAAACGTCATAAGAAAACTTGCAGGTAAAAAACAAATGAGCATAGACTCCTTCATGCATATTTTTACAAAATACACATTTGATGTCATTCCCCGCATCAAGAATTCCTCTTCTAATGTTTGTTCTTGTTGGCACGCCATTTAGAATGATCCTCCAAGCTAAGCTAGACACCTTTAAAGGGACCAACTTAGACCAATTTTTTTTTTTAAATCGCCATCACAGATGTGACATCTACCATTAAAAGAGAATAAACAGATTTAACCGACTATACTCGAGAAGATTGATGACTCCAAGTCCAGCTTGTAACACCCGGGTGCCGAGAAGGGCGGGGAGTGATCGTCGGTGCAAGAAGGCACGGACAAAGAGCGGCTTCTGGCAGGCTTCTAGGCGAAGGGACGCATGAATGAACCGATTACACACCCGAATGAGAGGGATCCTGAGACTGTATAGGTATGGGACTATACAGTTGAGGATGGCTTATATGAATTGATTGGTACTACCTATACTAACAAGATGCATCTTCTTTTCGGTAGCTCATCACTTACGAACTCCACAGTTAAGCGTGCTTGACTTGGAGCAATTCTGGGATTGGTGACCTCCTGGGATGTTTTTCCAGTAAACGTGTGAGTGAGGACAAAACATGCTGAAAAGACCCGTGTTGGTTTGTGGGGACAGTTGTCAATCCATAGAGCAGCTAGGGATGTTACAAATGATATCAGAGCGGCACCTCTCCGAGTACGGTGTGGTTCGGGGACGAACCAAGCAGAAGCTGGTGGGCATGTAACACCCGAGTGCCGACGAGGGCGGGGAGTGATCGCCGGTGCAAGAAGGCACGGACAAAGAGCGGCTCCTGACAGGCTTCTAGGCGGAGGGACGCATGAATGAACCGATTACACACCCGAATGAAAGGGATCCTGAGACTGTGTAGGTATGAGACTATACAGTTGAGGATGGCTTATATGAATTGATTGGTACTACCTATACTAACAACATGTATCTTCTTTTCGGTAGCCCATCATTTAAGAACTCCACAGTTAAGCGTGCTTGACTTGGAGCAATTATGGGATGGGTGACCTCCTGGGAAATTTTCCCAGGAAGCGTGTGAGTGCGGACAAAGCATACTGAAAAGACCCATGTTGGTTTGTGGGGACAGTCGTCAATCCATAGAACAGTCAGGGAAGTTACACAGCTGACATCAAGATCCTACTTAATTGACACTTAACTATTAAGTAAATAATATATTGCAAATAATATATTGAAAGAATTGCTTTTTCATCCTCAAAATATCATGCCAGAAGAACACTTCCCTCTCACCCTCCACTACTCTTCTAGCCCCAGCCTCAAACCATCCCACCCCTATCCTTTCTATGGCAAGTCTTCATAAATCCTTCCACCAACATGACCCTTTGTTAAAAACATCACCTTCCCCATAAACCATTATCATAGTAATTTCTCTCTCATACCTAATTGCAACACCTTAAACCATAGTGCATCAGCTTCATTTATGATTTTCCATCTCCATTTTCTGACTAAAGGTACATTATTAAACACATCTCAATTTTTTTTATCCCTAAACCACCAACCTCCTTTGGCCTACATACCCTATCCCAACTAAACCAAGTTGTCTTTCTCCTTTTCTCATTTGAAAAAACGTAATGAGTGGTTTTTTACATTGTTTTTATAACTAATTACACAAACAATGTTGCATTGTTATAACTATCAGTTTTAAAAAAACCATTCCTGCAAATAAGCATTTTCTTTATTTTTTATTTTTATAGGAAAGTTATATTTATAATTTACAACCCATTTAAAGTGGATAAAATGAAATATAATTTCTTCATATACCAAATTAAAAGAGAAAAAAAAAAGCAACCCAAACTTAATTTAATTGCACTCAAAGTGTGTTGCAATATGGTACATAAGACTTGGCCCAATAGCACTTGTTCCCTGGCCCAATTCGCAGCAGCAGCTCACTCATTGAAGAGTCAGTTAGTTAGTTGGGGCTTGGCATCTATGTAACTAACTTTCTGTTATGGGGGTTTCTATTGGCTATATATATAAAGCCTTTCTTCTATCGGGTAGGATCAAGTAGAAGCAATTAGATAACTTCCATAATAGTGTGATGTCTTTGTGTGTGAGAAACTTGTGTTCTGTACCAGAGAGGTAGTGATAAGTGTGAGAAAGTGCTGTGAGCTAAGATCAAGCTCGGTGCTGAACTCTTGAACTGTAATATCTTTGACATAGTGGATTTCTCAAGTCGGATTCTCTCCCGGGGACCTAGGAGGATCTCTCCGAACCTCGTTAACAATCTCTGGTGTTTTCTTTCCTCTATTCTTCCATAAATCTTTCTTTAATTTCTATCAGTTTTCATCATTTGTGTTAGATCAATCTATCTACTGCATCATCCTATTATTTTGTTGTTGTAGGCATTATAGCTTTTCAAGGAAGGTCCAAAATCACAACAAAGTGCATTCTCAATTTTTTATACGATTTGACATTATATCAATCTATTTCTTCTATTAAGAGTTGACCTGAACAAATTAGAATATGAAACAAATTTTTATTTTTTATTTGAATTCCAAAAATTTAAACTTAGACTATGATGAATTGTAAAAAAAAAAAAATATACTCTTGAAAAATTTGTAAGTTTTAGTGAGCATTCTGACATTAATCATCTTGGTTTATTTTCAGAATTAAGGGTATTGAAATAAGATCTATCAAGATATTATAATGGCCTATTAAAATTATTAAACTATATTATAAGGTTTGATTCTTTTCCAAATTCATGCATTACACTTATAGAATATTATTAACAATAATTGCAACTGTTGCCACTGAAAGAAGTTTTAAAATTAAAATTGTTTAAATCTTATATATTTCAGAGCGTGCCGACAAACAATGTTTAGGGATTTATGATGGTGTGTGGACCGAAATAAGTATTGCATTCTCCATTGCTTCCCTTCCTCACACATGATATGGTTCCCTATGTTTTTACTTCTTGTTGTGTCCCTAAAGTAGTGGTGGCCCTGAGCATGATTAGATAGTGCAACCGTATAGGGTCTCATTTTTTAAAGGGGCACCAAATTTTATTTTATTTTACTTAGCATATATGTATTAATATATATTAAAATAAAAAAATATAGTTAAATTTTATACTTGAGGACCCAATTTTTTTAAAAAACTTTAGGCCTAGAACTTGACAAACCTTGTAAGTAGGAGTGGACAACTCTCATTCTTCCTTCTTCCGTTCGAATTAGAAGGTAGAAACCCTTTGCTTTATACTCTTTGTCCCTTTGATTGCCTTTTTAATAGAAGATTTGAGCAATATAGCATATATGAGAAGATTTTTGGGTTTTGTTTAGTATTGAAAGGCTTAGTTCATTATCCAATAAGGACTTGAAATTATGTTACAAAAATCTTGAAACTTGTCTAAAACATGGTGATTCTTATGATCTTGATGGTGAAATTCTATTTGAAGAATTAAAAGTCATCAAAGAGGTTGTAACAATTGAATCAACATCAAGCTTTATGAAATTGAGTTCTTTGAAGACATTTAATTGTTTTCCTAATGCTTACATAGCTTATAGAATAATATTAACTATCTTTGTTGCTGTTGCATTTGCTGAAAGAAGTTTTTCCAAATTAAAATTATTAAAATCTTATTTGCAATCTACTATGTCACAAGATAGATTAAACAGTCTTGCTTTGATTTCTATTGAAAATGATTTTTTTAAGAACCTTGACCATGGTCTATAAACAAATTATTAATGATTTTGCAGCAAAAAATGCAAGGACGACGAAATCAGAGATTAATGAGGCATCAACTTCTTTCTTTAACCCTTGTGATTCATTTGCTATCAGTGGAGGATAATGCTGGTGTAGGGATGTTGTTGCAATATGTGCGGGTTGATATATATAAGTATAACTATTTTTGCTGAAATTTTATTGTAGTTTGCTACTGTAATATTTTCTTTTTCTTCGGTAATATTTTGTTTCACTTGAGATTGTATTAAAATAATTCATGGCTAGTTTTTTTGTATCTCTTTGTGCGCTTTTGATAATCAATATATATATATATATATATATATATATATATATATATTTTACATATTCGACTTATAAAAAAAAAACACCAATTTTTCAATTTGCACAGGGTGTAACGCCTAGTTTTAATTATCGCTAATTATAATGATTAAAATAGGGATTTTCGCAAATCATTTTCGAAATGTCCCCTTTGAAAAACGAAGATTTGCTTGAGATCGGAAAACCTGATAAACAGTTTATAACATCAAATCTTAATTCAAACCAATTTCTTGGTCTCTGGTCTTACATCAACTGCCAGGGGCGGAAAAATAAAAACTTCAACTATAATAAAGACTTAGCAAAAATTATAAATACAGTAATCCAAAATTAACTTTTATGCGTATGCGGAAGGTTTCATTAGACAAATAAAATAAACATAAAGTCATAAAAACAGGAAACTGCCATCACGGCTGATACATTAAAGTTTCCCTTAATATATATACAACACCAAAGAAAAGAGGATTCTCAAGAATATTTTTCCAACACGGGATCCTCCAAAAGAAGCAAAAGTCCACACGATGTATCATCAATCATCCGTCATCTCGGTCCCACATACCATACGGCCATCAGAATCAGCTACTCACATACATAAGAAAAAAAAAAGAAATGCATATGGAGGTAAGATTCTATGTCAAGCTCATACGTAGATATGGGTATGCGGCAACAAACAAACAATCAAGTGGATACATATAATTAAGGAAATTTTTATAAAATACATATATATGATTTTAGAAAAAGCCGAGACTCGAATGCATGCCTAAGACATCGACCTAACTTTGCTCCATGGAGACTATTGTTGTCATAGTGTTCTGTCGAGATAGCATTCAGGAAATATGCGTAAACAACTCGGTGCACAAGTCCCGATTAGAGTACGCTAACAACCATCTCCGCGGTCCTTTCACACGAGAGTACTTAACATCTGAATAATATTTAGTTCAGTGGAGTTTCAAGATAGTCCTGCTGTCCAGGTCTCCACCGGCACCGGTGATGCATACACCGAACCATTGGCAGGATCCACACCTGACTATCCCCGAGGTCTCCGTGGCCCCCACACAGTCCCCTAATATCCTATAAAAGGTGTCTATGCCTCCAGAACGACAACGACTATGATTAGGTTGGAATATTGCCCAAAGGCAAATAAAGCAGGAACTAAAAGTTCCAAAGCGCCGGTATCAATATAAAAACAGTTATTGATAAGAGTTGGGCTCAAAAGAACCATTGGCCAAAATTACCCTTTTCGACTCAAATTCATTTGAATATTTAAACTTAAAGCTTACTTAGGCTAAATTAATTATTTTAGAGTACAAGTATCGATAAAATGATTTAACTCAACAAATTGCCATTTTGACTCATTTTGGATAAAAATGTATAATAATAGTTACAAATGATCTTTGGTGTTTAAAATGAAATACTTTCATAAAATGTGAATAACATCCGAGGACAATAATTTGAAATTTCTCGATTCTTCGATAATTTGGCCTATTCTTTCCAAAAATTCCTCAACTCCGTATAATAAAATATTTTGAGCCCAAGACTTAATCAAAACGAAAACAAGGATAAACCTTAAGATTGAATTCACAGATTCAATAAATAAGAAATTGATACCAACTGATAGTAATATTCCAACACCTCCCGAATCAAGTTCGGAAACAAATGCACATCACAACAAGTCCCTAAGCGACTTAACGATCGGACATAAGGCTTATACTTAGAGCCCAATTACTTGGAATTATATCCAACGCTTAACGTACAGGAGTTACGAATTTAAGTAAGATTCTCGACTTAGAATCTTACACTAGTTCAACTAGATCCAATTTAGCACAGCGCTAAATTAAATCTAAACAGATATAACTAAGATCCTAAAATTACACAGATAATCACAACATCAAAAAATTAAGCAAGCATACTAAGATAATTCCCAATATTCCTAAGCAGATATACTAACCCGCATATACCCCAAACTACACCTAACATATAATCTTCCCCCACCTTTTATGGCGATCGGAGGTTTTTCTGGAACTTTACAGCTATGCAGTCAGCTCCAAATAGTTCCCAATAGCAGCTTCTGCTTCCCCAAGGCAAGCACGAACATGAACGACAACCCAGATAGACGATCCAAGCATGTATAACAATCAGACAATTCCCAGAATTAATTACTCATCATCGACACTATATATCTAATTCACTAATATACTTATTTTCTCAAAATAAAATTCACATTGATTTCAAATCGAAACAGATTTGGGGTTTTAGGGTTCATAGAGCAAATTGGGGACACCTCATTCTAACCAAAGAATGATAAAATTGGTTTAGGAAATCTCTAATTCACAACCCCAATAGCATAAAACATGGTTTAATTTCAAATTTAATAACTGAAATCAAAAGGTTAGGGTTAGGGTTTAAAAATCAATTTGGGCTTTTGAAATATGAACACAATAGGTGAGATTTCACTCACCTAAATGAAGAAGGAGAAGGACATGGTGGCTGCTGGAGGTCCGGTGCGGCGGCTGGTGTAACATCCCTGGCTGCTCTATGGATTGACGACTGACCCCACAGACCAACATGGGTCTTTTCAGCATGCTTTGTCCTCACTCACACGCTTCCCGGGAAAACTTCCCAGGAGGTCACCCATCCCAGAATCGCTCCAAGTCAAGCACACTTAACTGTGGAGTTCTTAAGTGATGGGCTCCCGAAAAGAAGATGCATCTTGTTGGTATAGGTAGTACCAATCAATTCATATAAGTCATCCTCTACTGTATAGTCCCATACCTACACAGTCTCAGGATCCCTCTCATTCAGGTGTGCTATCGGTTCATTCATGTGTCCCTCCGCCTAGAAGCCTGCCAGGAGCCGCTCCTTGATCATGCCTCTTGCACCGGCGACCACTCCCCGCCCTCGTCAGCCCCGGGTGTCACATGCCCACCAGCTTCCGCTTGGTTCGTCCCCGAACCACACCGTACTGGGAGAGGTGCCGCTCTGATACCATTTGTAACATCCCTGGCTGCTCTATGGATTGACGACTGACCCCACAGACCAACATGGGTCTTTTCAGCATGTTTTGTCCTCACTCACACGCTTCCCGGGAAAACTTCCCAGGAGGTCACCCATCCCAAAATTGCTCCAAGTCAAGCACACTTAACTGTGGAGTTCTTAAGTGATGGGCTCCCGAAAAGAAGATGCATCTTGTTGGTATAGGTAGTACCAATCAATTCATATAAGCCATCCTCTACTGTATAGTCCCATACCTACATAGTCTCAGGATCCCTCTCATTCAAGTGTGCTATCGGTTCATTCATGTGTCCCTCCGCCTAGAAGCCTGCCAGGAGCCGCTCCTTGATCATGCCTCTTGCACCGGCGACCACTCCCCGCCCTCGTCAGCCCCGGGTGTCACAGCTGGCGGCTGGCGGCGGCAGCGACGGCTGAGCATCTGGTTTAACAACCAGAACCAAAAGGAAAGGAATAGGTCTCAAGGAAGAAGAAATAAAGGTTCAAATGGACAAGAATAGGTGGAGAACCACCATTAATGGCGGCCAAACCCACCTTACGCGACGGAGATGGCAGCGGCGCGGCTGGACAGACCCGGAGCAACGCTCGCGCGGCTGGAACGACGCGTTTCACGATGGAGGACATGTGCAAGACAGCAGCGCCGTCGTCTCCTCCCGTGCGGCGAGCGGCGGCCGGAGCTCCTAGTGGCGGCACTGTCTGGCAAGGTTGAAGGAGGAAGGGACCATGGCTTAAGATGAAAGGAAGATGAGTATGTATGTTTTTGTTATAAAGAGAAGAAGAGGAAAGATAAAAGAAAGAAAAGGAAAGATGAGGACGTGGGACGTTCCTGTCCCGAGAAAATGAAGTGTTTCTTTTTCATTTACTTAGTGGATAAGTACAAAAAGGAGTGGTTGAGATTGAGTCTAAAAAAGAAATAATACTGAACCTTGTATCTAAAAATAATAAGTGACAAATATATAATTCCAAAATTTGAATGAGAGTAAAGATTGATGGTCGAATTTATCAACCCAGGAAATTAATGATACAAAATTAATCTCCGATTACTTTTAAAGAAACATATTTTCAAGTCTAAAATTAAATAGAGTAAAATATGAAAATAAATTTCTTTCAATCATACTATTTGAAATATTTTTCTAAACAAATAATAATAGTGACAATAACGTAAATATTATTGTCCTGCAAGCGTGCATACACTGTAGGATCGCAGTGTTAACGCACCCAATAAAATCTTTTAAATGAGTAACTAAAATTACTTAAGCCAAGCAACATTAAAATAAACAAAAATAACCATTTAGAAAATTAATCACCCTTAATAAAGCAATTAAACATATATGTAAAAACAGGGATGTTACACAGGGCATTCAAATCTCAGGGATGGCCCTACCCTAAAGATTAGCGGAAAATGAGCGTTTTTACAATATAAGCATCCATGTCGTTCAAAACTTGGCAGACGGTAAGAATGATATATAAATAAACCAATTCAAAAATATTTTAGTTATAAGGACCAAATAAAAAATGTATGTCATGTATGAAGACAAAATTTTAATTTAACCGTACATAATATGCATCTAAGGTCTCTGTTTGCCACATAGGATCGTTAGTAAAGCCGTTAAAAACTTGGCTAAGAGCAGGGACGAAATTGCAAACTTTAGCACATTTATGGACGGGTTTCCATTTTTTAGATATATAGGAACCAAATTAAAAATTCAAAATATGTATATGAACCGAAACATTAGTTTGACTTTAGAAAGTCATTATACGATTTTTTGGATAGAAAAAATGGAAAACAAATTGACCAATTAATTACTACCCAAATTTGCTAAATTTTCCAATTAGCATTCATACAGTACAGAAAGAATTCCAAGTTACCATAACTATTCTGTACCAGTGCTCATCCTTAGCTAATTATATATACTAGATTTTTTTACTCGTACGATGCATGGAAGAATTGTGTATGGAAAAATATTTCAGATTATTCTGAAAGAATATTGATACTTAAATATATAAAATAATAAATTAAAATAGCAACAAATAAGTATTCGTGTAGTAGATGGAGAACAAATGGATAGATGAAAAAATGAATAAATTTACTGCTATTTCATTATAAAGAAGCATTGTATAAATTTTAACTATATATACTGATAGACAAAAATGACGTGTGAGGGATAAAATTTCATAATATTTTGAAACAATATTAATACTTATATGTAGGAAAAAATAGATCGAAATAATAATAATTACGAATTTTTGTATTAACTGTAGCACTAAAAGATAGATGGAAAAAAAAGTAAGTTTACTGTCAAAAATATATAATTAAGTATTGTAAAAACTCTGGCTCTATTTATCCATAATATGTACACACGCAAAAAGGGTAGCAATTGATAAACTTGACAACTGTCATGTCATAGCAACAGAATTGGGTTGGATATTGTAGTTTCATTTCTACTTTTATATATAAATATTTATTATAATTATTTTATTTGACAAAAAAAAGATGTGAAATTTTGGCTGATACGACAAAGAAGGTTATAAGTAATTACTCTTTTCTTTAATGACATTAAACATTTTCTCGTAGTTGTTATTTCACTAAATTGCCTATAGTTTTGGGGGGGAAATATACTGTAGTTTCACTTCTACTTTTATAAATATTTATTTATTATTATTATTTTAACTAGAGGTAAAATTTTGGCAGATGCGACAAATAAGGTTATAAGTAATTACTATTTTCTTTAATAATATTAAACATTTTCTCATAGTTGTTATTTTACTAAATTGCCCACAGTTTTGGGAGAAAAATACTGCAGTTTTACTTTTACTTTTATATATAAAGATTTATTATTATTATTATTTTATTTGACAAAAAAAACGAGGTGAAATTTTAGCATATGCAACAAAGAAGGTTATAAGTAATTACTATTTTCTGTAATGATATTAAACATTTTTCCGTAGTTGTTATTTTACTAAATTGCCCACAGTTTTGGAGGGAAAATATTGCAGTTTCACTTCTACTTTTATATATAAAATTTTATTATTATTATTATTATTTTATTTGCAAAAAAAAAAGAGGTGAAATTTTGGTAGATGCGGCAAAGAAGGTTATAAGTAATTACTATTTTCTTTAATGATATTAAATATTTTCTCATAATTGTTATTTTACTAAATTGCCCACAATTTTGGGGGGAAAATACTGCAATTTCACTTCTACTTTTATATATAAATATTATTTTATTTGACAAAAAAAGGAGGTGAAATTTTGGCATATGCGACAAAGAAGGTTCTAAGTAATTACTATTTTCTTTAATGATATTAAACATTTTCTTATAGTTGTTATTTTACCAAATTGCCCATAGTTTGGGGGGGGGGGGGGGGGAATATTGTACCTTCACTTCTACTTTTATACATAAAAATTTATTATTATTATTATTATTATTATTATTTTATTTGACAAAAAAAGAGGTGAAATTTTGGCAGATGTGGCAAAGAAGGTTATAAGTAATTATTATTTTCTTTAATGATATTAAACATTTTCTCATAGTTGTTATTTTCCTAAATTGCCCACAATTTTGGGGGGCAGAAAATACTATTATTTCACTTCTACTTTTATATATAAAGATTATTTTATTTGAAAAAAAGATGTGAAATTTTGGTAGATGCGACAAAGAAGGTTATAAGTAATTACTATTTTCTTTAATGATATTAAATATTTTCTCATAGTTGTTATTTTACTAAATTGCCCACGGTTTTAGGGGAAAAAATATTACAATTTCAGTTCTACTTTTATATATAAAGATTTATTATTATTATTTTATTTGACAAAAAAAAGAGGTGAAATTTTGGCAGATGCAGCAAAGAAGTTTATAAGTAATTACTATTTTCTTTAATGATATTAAATATTTTTTTATAATTGTTATTTTACTACATTACCCACAGTTTTTTAGGTTTTTTTTTTGTGGGGGGAGGGGGTATACTGCAGTTTCACTTCTACTTTTATATTTAAAGATTGCACGATTCTATGTGGTAAAAGAATATTTATTATTATTATTTTTATTTTATTTGACAAAAAACGAGGTGAAATTTTGGCATATGCGGCAAAGAATGTTATAAGTAATTACTATTTTCTTTAATGATATTAAACATTTTCTTATGGTTGTTATTTTACTAAATTGCCCAAAATTTTGACGGAAAAAATATTTCAGTTTCACTTCTACTTTTATATATAAAGATAAGAATTGTTGCAAAGACTAAGACTGGAGCTTTTTTTTTTTTGTTTCCCAATGTATCCTCAGCGTGTAACTACGGAAACTAATCGCTCGAGTCGGGTAGGACCACATGGGCAGTAAAGCTCTCCCTCGATCGTTTCCTCCGGTCAGGAGCTAGAGACTAATCCCTCGAGGTACTGAGATTCATTTAAGGGGTTGACCTCTCCCAACAAATGCTCTTCCATACGCATGAGTCAGGAATCGAACCCCTGATCACATGTTTAAGGGGCACAGTTATCTACCAACTGTGCCACATCATGTTGGTTATGCTTACACTATATTGATATACTCCTTTAGGCTATGTTTGTGAGTTATTTTTTGGAGGGTAAGGGAAAGAAAGAGGGGTTAATTTTCTCCCCCTCTTGTTTGTAAGTTTTATTAATTAGAGAAAAAGGTTGTGGGGTATTTTAAATAATCTCTCATTCTCCTCCTCAACCTATTTTTTTCATTTCACTCCCAATCAAGGTGATGGATATACTGTCATTCTCCTCCCCTCCCTTTCTTTTCCTTCTCCTTTGATCCCCTCCCTTTTCTTTCCAAATTCGCAAACAGCGCCTTAGTTTTTAATCAATATAGGCTTGTCTCTTACTTGAAGTTGCAAAGTATTTGCAGGTTCATATAATCATAATATTGCTAAAAGATGAAGGTGGCTGGTCGGATGAGGAAACCGGTTTTCTTGTTGTGGTGGTTTGGAATGGCTGTAGAGCTCTGCTTCTTGCTCGGTGCTAGTTCTGAGAAGACCTCATTTAGGTTCTCCCTCCCTACTACTCTCTTGCTTCTTTGTTTAGTTATATGGCAATGTCCCTTTTATCTTGTGCTTATCATATATTTTAACAGGCGTGCTATTTGAACACAGTGCCAGCGACATCTTAGGCGACATCAGCGCTACTGTAGCTTTTTTTTTGTTGACTTTTTTAAAGAAATAAAAATTTATTTCTCAAAAAAACAAACTCATTCACCAGAGAATGAACTGAATTCACCAGATATTTGTACCTGATTCACCAGATATTTGCACATACTTAACCAAAAATTTTATCTAAAAAAACTCATTCACCAGATATTTGTACCTGATTCACCTGATATTTGCACATACTTAACCAAAAATTTTAAAAATTTATTTCTCAAAAAAACTCATTCACCAGATAATGAACTGAATTCACCAGATATCTGTACCTGATTCACCAGATATTTGCACATATTTAACCAAAAAATTTATTTCTCAAAAAAACCCATTCACCAGATAATGAACTGAATTCACCAGATATCTGTACCTGATTCACCAGATATTTGCACATATTTAACCAAAAAATTTATTTCTCAAAAAAACTCATTCACCAGATAATGAATTGAATTCACCAGATATTTGTACCTGATTCACCAGATATTTAAACATACTTAACCAAAAAATCTATTAATAAAAAAAAAAATTAAAAAAAGCTAAAAACAAAAAACTGAATTCACAATATATTTGTACCTGATTCACCAGATATTTGTACATACCTAACGAAAAATTTTATTTCTAAAAAAAAACCCATTCACCAGATAATGAACTAAATTCACCAGATATTTGTACCTGATTCACCAGATATTTGCACATCCTTAACGAAAAATTTTATTTCTCAAAAAAACCCATTCACCTGATAATGAACTGAATTCACCAGATATTTGTATCTGATTCACCAGATATTTGCACATACTTAACCAAAAAATTTATTTCTAAAAAAAAACTCATTCACCAGATAATGAACTGAATTCACCAGATATTTGTACATAATTCACCAGATATTTATACATACTTAACTAAAAAAATTATTTATAAAAAAAATATTTAAAAAAAAACTAATTAAAAAAAAATGACCCGCTACAGTGCCGCATAGTACAGCTATAGTGCTGCACAGTGTAGCACATACGGTGTCGCCGTATTGATGTCGGCAAACTGTGTTCAATTAGCATTTTTCATATTTTAATTTGTAATATTTGTTTGTTTGAGTTTGGGTTATTATATTTGTTAGAGGCTTTTTCAAATAGTTTGATTTAACGTGTTTATAAAAATATAAATTTTTTGTCCCATATGAAAATTTATTTAAGGATTTGTATGATATGAAAAGCTTTGTATCAGAAACTTAAGGGTATGTTTGTGAGTTGTTTTTTTGGAGGTAAAGGGAAGAAAATAAGAGGTTATTTTTCTCTCCCTCTTGCTTTTTAGGTATATTTTTATGCACATCATCAATATATGTAGAACTATTTAAACTGTTATCTTTAAAGTATAATGCGCCTGCCAATGAAGGTTGGCCCAGTTGGTAATGATACGGCTCATAACCCACAAGGTCGTGAGTTCGAATCTCACTACCGATGTGAGGATCTCGTTGGTTGGTAAGTGATAAGTACCACTCTTAGAGCCGTCAGGTATGCCCTGACCCTGGTGAGCCCCCCAAACGTACTTAAACCATTTTCCATAAAAAAAAAAAAATTTATTATGCGCCTTTATATAAGTTAAGAAATTGAATTTTTTAAAATTTGTATATACGTATAATTTTAATAAAATTATTTCTTTATATAAAATATATTGTATTAATAAATAATTAATTATTTGGTTTATGCTATTTGCGTATATCCTTTTTTTGAAGCAACGTTTATCCTTTTTTTTTATTAATTAATTTTTTATTTGCGTATATCTATTTTTTTTTTTAAAAAAATTTGTTACAAGGCATGGCTAAGGTCCAATATTCTTTTTAAAACTTAACAATAGCAAAATGTACTTTTTTTTTTTTTAACCATGAACTAGGTACGGAGTATCCACCACAGTTAATAATGACTAATCTCCGTCGGGGAACATGTCGAGTACACAAAGTGGGTCCTCCCTCCCAACCAGATTTTCTCCATAGCAAAATGTACTTAAAAATTAATTTATGTTACTATATATTTCTCATGCACATTACCACTTTCACACTAATTTATATTTAAGGAAGTATTTGAATGTTGACTTTAATCTGTATGCCATTGTTAGTGTAAAGACATTTTATACAAACATCCAACAATATCTTAATAAATCATTAGCATCATTGTTACTTCTCTCTCTTAGTTAAGAAAACAAAAGCACACATGTCCAACCACTTAACTTTGTTTTATATACACTAGCACTGATACTCGTGCGATGCACGGGATTTTCCGAGGTATGAATAATATTTTTTACGTTTTATATATGGGTTATATTTGAAATGAGAAATATGTTCATACAAAAAGAAAATAAATGAGAACTATAGTTAAAAAATCGAGTTACATATATTAAATAATTGGATGGATTTTGAACGTAATCGTACGGAGACTTCCTGTTCTTTTTGGTGGATGAATGATAATTTAAAAGAATTTTGGAATGAAACATTTATTTATTTTGTCACTTATCTCTATTTATTTTTTTTTTATCTCATTTTATAAATAATTTTTGTAAAAATTAGTCTCTAAATACAATTTATTCCACCTTTAGAGCATACAGTTACAAATAGAAAATAAAATTGCAAACTTTTTTTTAATTCTCAGATTTTTAAAGATTTAGCTTGTTATTAAAAAGTACCCTAACATCAAAGCATGATTATATGATGATTTATTTGTAAATAATCAAATTATAAATATTTTTATAAAACTTGTACCAAATGCTACCTATGTGTGATGCGAACAAGTTGGCGTACGTAAATGGTAATTTCTCAATATACTCAACTATAAAACCTTTCAATTGCTATATTAATCAGTCACTGCCCTTCGCAAATATAACCTCTATATCTTTCCTCTAGCCCTGGGCAAAATTAGCTGCATCTCTGTTTAATTCTCATATGTTACAAAAAATGGCTTTTTTTAAAAGCAGAATAGGAATGGAAAATAAGGGCCTATTTGGTTTCTTTTAATTTCCAGTTTTCATTTCTTATTTTTAGAAATAATTACAAAAAATTAATTATCAAACTGTCAATTTGTTTTCATCCGGTTTCTTTTTTTAAAATTTTTTATTGGAAACAATGAAAATATTTTATGTTATTTTTCTCACTATTTTCTGTATAAATATTTGGAAACAAGAAATATAATAAAAATAAAATAATAGTTTTGTAACTTTTTTTTTGTAACTATTCTTGGAATCAGGAAATAAAAATAGGGGATAGGAACCAAGGGCCTGTTTGCTTTGTTTCCAATTTCCAATTTCCATTTCTGTTTTTAGAAATAATTACAAATCTACCACCTTTTTTCATTATGTTTTCTGTTTTCAGAAATTTGTACAGGAAAAAGTGAAAACAGAAAAAGTTAGGGTCTGTTTGCTTTGTTTCCATTTACTGTTTTCAGAAATAATTACAAAATTGTCATCTTGTTTTCATTATGTGTCATGTTTTCAGAAATTTGTACAGGAAACAATGAAAATAGAAGGAAAAAAAAAGTTGGTTTTCAGTGTTTCATGTACATATTTCTGAAAACAAGAAACAGAATGAAAACAAGATGACAGTTTTGGAATTATTTTTGAAAACAGGAAATGAAAACAAGAAACTGGAAACAAAGAAAACATACATTTATTTTTAGTGTTCCATGTACAAATTCCTGAAAACAATAAATAAAATGAAAACAAGGTGGCAGATTTATAATTATTTCTGAAAACAGAAAATGGAAACTGGAAATCGGAAACAAAGCAAACAGGCCCCAACATTTGCTTTGTTTTCAGTTTTTTGTTTTCATTTTCTATTTTCAGAAATAGTTACAAAACTGTCACCTTATTTTCATTATGTTTCATGTTTTTAAAAAGTTGTACAGGAAACACCGAAAATAATTTTTTGTTTTTTCACTATTTCCTGTACAAATATTTGAAAACATGAAACAACCTCAAAACAAGGTGACAATTGAAAATAAGAATAGAAATAAAGCAAACATGCCCAAGTAAACCTCAGACTTCAAGTCCATTTGTACTATTCTCAAATAAATGTTTTTTTTTTTTTTGGTAGATTCCTATTCTTTATTTCATCTTTGAATATCTCCAATTGAAATGTCAACGTAACGCTTTGAACTCAATTTAATTTTATTTAATCTTTCCTTTCAATGCATGGCATCCACTTGCAGAAGAGGTTTAGGTGAGATCAACGACCCAGAATCTATGTCTGCTCATCTTCCAGTCATCTTGAATACACAGAATCCGCACCAGGTGACACTAGATTTTGGAGGGATGGGGGAATAGTTTGGTCAAATTTGAGAAAAGTTGGATTTTAACTCTTGATAATTGTGGTTTCAATTTTCAGGTGGTGATTGACAACGGCATCGTTTCCGTTAATTTGTCAAACCCAGAGGGCGATGTCATTGGAATATCATATACCGGAATTGACAATTTACTTGCTGCTAAACATGAAGAAAAGGATAGAGGGTACTTACTTCATATATATATATATATATATATATATATACATCAAAAGTCTAATGCATTTTATTAATCGATTTTTCTAACCCGTGCAACTTTGTACATGTTATGAAACCAAAATTATAAATGTTGTATTGGAAGTTGTGTATTCAATTCCTTAAAAATTTAAAAGCCATTCTTTTTCAATACAACATTTCTATTTTATGATTCCTTAACATGTGCAAAGTTGCACATGTTAGAAAAAATTCTTCATTAATAATCAAAAAAGCAATACACTTTGGGACATGATAAAAATCTTGGTGACTAGACATAAATGGGATAACTCTTGCTAGAGAACGAGCAATCCTATTAGTTTGTCGCCAAACAAACCTAATACTAAGGTTTTGAAAAGAAGAAAGTAGAGCTTTACAATTTGCAACAATAACATCTAGCTTTGTGATATCAACCCTCGGACAATTAAAAAGCTCAGTTACCACTTTGCAATCCATCTCAATCACCACATTATCCAAACTCCATTCTCCAATCCACTGCATCACATGAAACAGCCCCAAGGCCTCACCCTCAGCAGCAGGGAAAAGATGGGGAAAAACAATGGTTCCGGCAGCACAAAATGTTCTAGTCGAATCCCTCAAACACATGCCAATAGATGCATACCCTTGATCCTAAAAAAAGCCACATCTAAGTTGCACTTCCAAACACCAGAAGGAGGCGAATGCGAAGAAGTATCATCGTGAGGAGTCATTTGTGCGGACTGAAGGTTGCTTTTCGGTTGCTTTGCTCTATCCCAATCATTGAGGAAGATCATAACTCTATTAGAAACTTGCCAAGTAGAAACTGAAATGCCTTCCTAGAGTTTTTCATTCCTACGTCGTCACAAATTCCAAAGAATCATAGCAAACTTTTTTAATTAAAGTGAGTAAATTGATAAAGTAAAGATATATCCATCCATTATTAATTAAAGTGAGTTGAAATCTCAATACTTTAACACTTCATAAGTGGATATTTGCTCTCTCAAACTCACTTTAAATTAAAAGAACCCAAACTTAAAAATTGGATCCATTTTCATATGAGTCATCGATTACTTAATTAATTTACATAATCAATGGGCTCAAATATTCGTAGGTACTTCGATGTTGTTTGGCAGGAACATGTTGAACCAGAAAAACCAGGTACCTTTCAGAGGTATAATTTTTCTAATCTCAATATATTTTTGTATTCATATTTCATACACGGCATGAAGTTAATAATAAACCAAAGTAACTGATAATGATAAGCTACTTAATTGTAACAATTTATAATTGGTTCATATTTCTTGTGTCAATTACTTTCCATCTAATTAAATTGTGATAATTATACGTTAATTTTTTTTAAAAACAATTATTAGTAATTGACTACATTATAACTTTTATTATTCACGAGATAAAAAATGAGACATGTAAATGAGACAAAGAATTTGTCCACTAATTATAAAGTAATATAAGCATAATGCACTAACGGGATTCAATAGATAAATTTATTTAACTGAAACTGTGTATTGCAGAGTCCACGGGACAAGATTTTCAATCATAGCAGCAGACGAAAACACAGTGGAGGTTTCTTTTTTAAGAGCATGGAATTCTTCTATGGATGGTTCAAGTGTCCCCATAAACATAGACAAAAGGTGGATTCACGTCTTAATTATTCCGACATTTAATAATATCTTGATAAATCAGTATCATTATTATTTCTCTCTCTTAATTATTAAAATAAAACTACATATGTAAAAAATTTAGTAGATGTCAGCGTAAAACTTTTTACACTAAGGGGGATGTACTGAATTAGGATTTCAAGAGATTTTAAAAGACAATTTTTTGATTAAAAAATCATGTGGTATTCAATCAAGACTTTTAAGTAATATAAAAAAGTCTTATGATATTCAATCAAGACAATTATGATTTTTTAGAGAGAGAGTTCAAATCTAGAGGTATTCAATCAAGACTTTTTATAACTTATAAAAAGTCTCCTGGTATTCAAAAACTCACTGATTTCAATGGATTGTTCTGTAGACTGGATTTTGTGAGATTTTTTAGTGAATTATATAAATACTAGACTCATCCCAAAATCCCACCCAAACCCTTGAGACTTTTTCTACTCTCTCATTGTTTCTTTTTCTGCCGTTTCATACTATTCTCTCGTTTTCTCATACCAAACCCATGAGAGAAATCTCTATTTTGCCGAATGTCTTTTTTCTTTCTTTGAAACCTATTGCCCCTTGAGCATGACGTGGCTCTTGAAATTGCAATGGTATGCTCTTATGATGTTGTGTCCCATTTCAATTGATTCTTAGCTGAAAAAAAGATAAAATATCGTTTAAGAGACCAAAGAATAAATGTTTGAGGAGTCAAAATAAAGGGAAAAACTTCGTCCCCATTTTGGAATACGTATAGGAAAGATGAGTTTCAAGTGTGCCTTATATGGGCTATGCAAGAGAAATTCAAGTTACTTTGTGTCTTTGTTGGTGTAGTTGCTGAGTTTCAAGTTCAGCATCTATGTTCATCTCGTGCATCACTTTTCTAATTCAAGCTAGTTGCTATTCTATTTTATTAGAGGGAAATTGAAAAAGGCTATGCAAGTTTTATTATATTTGTCTGCTATTATGATTCCTCTAGCGTAAATTGGTGATAATAAGGTGTTTGGGAGTGATTAGAAGGACATGAAACTACATCGAATTGATTATTAATTAAAAGATTAGAAAAATTGTGTTAGCTTTTTTTATATTATAAATTATTCATTTCTTTGTTAGTTTTTTCATTGACTCTTGTAATTTTGAATTTTTGTTAGAAATTCATGTGTTCCTTTCAAATCTTATAAATCCACATAGTCCATTCAAATCTTATAAAGTCTTATGATATAAATCATTTAAAATTCACATATGAGAATCTTGACTATAACAATCTTTAAAAAAAAGTCTTTTAAAATCTTATAAGTCATTATATTCCCTGCATAGTCTTTTAAAATCCACGAGACATTTTTAGGCCAAAACAATCTTTTAAAATCTCAATCCAATACACCCCCCTAAATGTGCATACTACTTTAATCCAATTTAATTTTGCATCTCACCCATAAAAGAAAATAAAAATTGCAGGTATATAATGCGAAGAGGCGATTCTGGGTTTTATTCATACGTGATATTTGATCGTCCAGCAGGATTACCTACGGTGCACGTTGGTCAAATTAGGTTTGTTTACAAGCTCAACCCAAACAGGTAATTAGAAGAATATCACTCTAATAGAATAAATTATTTTAAAAAAACATTATTAATTAGTTTTCATTTACTCTTTTGAATAGAGTTTTGTGAAATAAGAACAGAAATTTATAATAATCTTGTTTTAAGCTGTTTGGAAGAATTAGAAATAAAACAACAGGAAAAACAATCTTCCACTTTAAAAATCATTAAAAATATTTTACTTTTATCATATTATTAAAAATGTTTTACTTTTATCCTGACTACTTTAAATGTCACTAGTATCTTGAATTGTAATTTATTAACAACATAAAAATCTTTACACTGAATACCAAATTAAAATCTTTAGCTTTTTCATAATTTTTGTCAAAGACAAACTATTTTAATAGCATAAAATGAAAATGTTGACAAATATATTAAAATTTAACATGAAGATGTAATTGATAAATCAAATTGAGAATACATATATCTTTAGTACGTAGTCTTTTTTACATATAATTTTCGTTTTTCAACGTACATTTTTGTTGAGGTTATAAAACTAGCTAAAAGGAAATTAAAAAAATTGAGCTTTGTGCTTAATTGATGAAAAACCGCTGGCACAGGTTCCACTACATGGCGATATCAGATACTAGGCAAAGGAACATGCCAACAGAGGCAGACAGAAAAACGGGTCAACAATTGGCTTATCCTGAAGCTGTTCGCATAACCCATCCTTCTAATCCACTATTTATGGGAGAGGTAACTCACTTTCTGATTTGACATGAATTTTTCATTTTTGCATTTTTGACTTGTTTATAGTTACACATCATGCTTATGATTGTGGAGTTTATGGTTTAACCCGTTAATGATTGAATAATGGTTGTGTTGGGGCTTAGGTGGATGATAAATACCAATACTCGATTGAGAATGCGAACAACTCTGTTCAAGGTTGGATTACCCAAGATTCTGATGCAACCGTGGGCATTTGGATGATAACACCCAGTAATGAGTTCCGAAATGGTGGGCCCATCAAGCAAGACCTCACCTCTCATGTTGGCCCCACTTTCCTCAACGTAAGTTCATTCTCTTTACATAAATTTATGTATAAAAATTGTTAAAAACACACTTTTAATCACACTTATTTTTTACACATTCTCTATTATTGGTTGGATTTAATGATGGATTCACCAAAACACACAATCTCACGTGAAATTCACTTAATAATATAGTGTGTGTTAAGATGAGTATGATGCTAACATTGTTATAAACATGCGATGCTTAGCATTCCCAATATTGCAATAGCTTTATAAAGTACTGATATATCATGTACAAAAGAAAGTTTTTTTTTTTTGGTATTTGAATGTACCAGAAAAAGTATTAATATATCATTAATTTGATTATAATTAGCATTGCTTCATTTTCTGTATATTTAGAGTATGTTTGGCTTAGCCAACGAAGGTTGGTCCAGTTGGTAAGGCTAAAGCTTATAACCCACAAGATCGTGAGTTCGAATCCCACTACCAATGTGAGAATCTTGTTGGTGGGTAATCCGCTCTTTGATCCTTAAGGCCTGCCCTGACCCCGGTGAGTTACAGGGACCAAACTCACCTAAACTTTTTGTTATATATAAAAAAAAAAGAGTATGCTTGACTTAGCTGTGAAAAATAAATATTTGTAGGAGTGAGATGAAAAAATGTGATTTGTTTCAAATCAATCTAACATTTTTGTAATTTAAGTTTAATACTTTTGACTTCTCTAAATTTTTTTATTTTTTTTTACATAAAAAACATTTTTTTTCATAATTTAATCAGGTTTTTAGAACATGTCAGATTAAATTGGAAATATTCAAAAAAAATGTTATTTTGGTGAAGAATTAACCCAAACCAAACATGTGCTTGCACAATAATTTTTGTATGTCAACCGAATTTGACCGTTTGTGAGAGAGTTGATATGAGGCAAGCTTTACCCTCTTCCTTTTACTAAACCTTTTTTTACGTGTAGATGTTTGTGAGCAACCACTATGGTGGCAAGCGAGTGCCCATGGTATTTCAACAAGGAGAGACTTATAAAAAGGTTTTCGGCCCCTATTATACCTACCTTAACTCAGCTTCGAGTAATGCCCAATTCCAATATTTGTGGTCAGATGCTGTACAACAGGTACTAATTGCCTTTCACCATACTCAGTTGTGATTGTTTATTGCACATTATTAGTTTGAACCAATTATGTTATGGGCTTATGGCAAACAATTTATCGTTGTTCTTTGATCAATTTAGCTATCCAACGAAGTCAAAAGTTGGCCTTATGTTTTCCCTCGATCAAAAGGTTTCTTTACACCCAATCAACGGGGAATTGTGGCAGGACACTTAAAAATCAAAGATGGGTATGTGTTATATTCTTTGTTTACACTTACATTTTTATTATTTGATTTCATGAGCAATTTTTGCATGAACATAAAAGCACTCAAGTTAGATATATTAGATCAATTACATTCTTAACTAATGTATAATAACTATTACTAATTAATAATTAATTATATTAATTTATCATAATTCATAATTCATTACATTCACGAGCTGATGTTCCTTGCTTTACCAGGTTCCTAAGGGGAGAGGGATTTCAACCTGCTAATAATGCCTATGTTGGTCTAGCTTTGCCTGGAGATGCAGGATCATGGCAGGAAGAAAGCAAGGTACATTTAGAGTTTGAACCAATGAGATTTAATTTATCGAACTTAGAAGGGATATTGATGTAGCTAAAAAGTGTACGAATTATATGCCATTAATTCACAGGGCTATCAATTCTGGACTCGAACTGATGGGAATGGAAACTTCACAATAAAAAATATTGTACCTGGAGATTATAATTTGTATGGATGGGTTCCTGGGTTCATTGGTGATTACAAATATGATGTTAAAATCACCATCACACCAGGTATTATATCTTCAACTCTATGTGGAATGGTCATTGGGTAGAAATTCCTTAAGATATATATATTAAATCATTATTCAACATATGTGGTGTTAGGGATACTTTTACACATGTCAAAAATCAATTTAAGTACTTATAATATGAAAAATCTACTCAAGAATTTTTCTATTTCATGTAGTTTTAGCCACAATAAATAACTTGTTCCAATTGACAATTAATTGTTTGTACCTATAGGATGTGTCATCAACTTGGATTCACTTGTGTATAGTCCTCCAAGAAATGGTCCTACCCTTTGGGAAATTGGCATCCCGGATCGTTCAGCTGCAGAATTCTATGTACCAGACCCTAAGCCTATGCTCACGAACAACTTATACAAGCATGATGCCAAAGACAAGTTAGCCCAAAGCTCATTGCCAACAATAAATGCTTTCTTCTATTAATCTCCACGCTCCTTTTCCCTTTACTCAGACAAAGTACTGTTTCTAATATGATAGGTTTAGGCAATATGGATTATGGGCACGTTACTCTGATTTATATCCCCATAATGATCTCGTCTACACTATTGGTGTTAGTGACTATAGAAAGGATTGGTTTTTTGCTCATGTTACTAGGTAACTTTTGTTAATAAAGTTTGTTAATTCTCAAGTTTTGTTGGCTTTTTCCTCTAAACGGCATTGATGTATGCAGGAGCACAGGAACCACATACCAGTCAACCACATGGCAGATTATATATGAACTTCAAAATAACATATTGAGAGGAAATTACACACTACAACTAGCCTTGGCATCCGCCTCTGGAGCTGAAGTGCAGGTACACCACTTCACTTCTTGCATAATTAAGCATTTTTTTTTAACTATGACTAGGTTGTGGTGATATTTTCTTTTTGTAATGAGTGATCAGGTTTGTGTCAATGACCCGGGTGCTAATCCTCCCCACTTCACAACAAAGCCAATAAGTGATGACAATGCCATAGCAAGGCATGGCATCCATGGATTACATTGGCTGTATAGCATACCTATATCTAGTGATCACTTGGTAACAGGAAAGAACACTATCTATCTGAGGCAGTCAACATCATCAAGTCCTTTTTCAGGAGTAATGTATGATTATATCCGCTTAGAAAATCCTCCAACTATAGCTGCTTGATTGTAACTTATAGTGAAACAATATGTTAGTGTGACTAAGAGCATTACAATTCTTTCATCTCACAATTAATCCAAGGTCATGCGTAACAACATCGATGGCCTTGGCCAGAAAGTAGAAATTATGAAGAAAGAAAATAAACATCCAGTCTCATTTCGAATCTTCCAGACTTCGTGTTCTGTTTCAACCTTCTAAGTTATATTTTTGTTTTGAATATGAAAGTAAACAATGACTCATGATGGAATGAAACAAAACTACAAATAATGAATTTATAATGAAAGAATTTAGTTAAGTGTTTAAATCATTTATTTTTTGATATCTTAATTGTCATTTCTTTCTATTATATATAATAACTTCCGAACATACTTGTATTAAGTTTTGTCATTCCATTTTATGTCATTCTCTCCCTAATTGGGATAGCAATGGGTAGGGTACTAATATAGTACATATCCCCATAGCTGTTTTTCAAAAAAATACTCGTATCTGGACTCATGCTTACGTGGGTAATAACGTTAATACTCGTACTCTTACTTGTTGGGCACCTAGATACCCTTACCTGTACTCATTACTTGCACTTTAATTAACTATAAATTAATAAATAAAAAATGTTGATTAAAAAAACCTTGTGATAGCTAGTACACTTGCGAGAGTAATAGGGGGAATGTAGATGATTATATAGATGATGATGATTTATCTTTCCAATAAGCTTTCATGCAGCTATGCAAGTCCAGGGCCGGCCCAAGAGCAAGTGAGGCCTAAAGCAAATATTGAGTGAGATAGTCTTCTTGGATCAGGTTTGGTCTTTTTGTTAAGATATGTGGTCTTTTTGCTTTATAAAAAGTAAGAGTAAAAAATTTGTTTTGCTGGTGGGTCTAAAGCTAGGGCTTTAGCAGCTTTACCCTTGGGCCGGCCCCGGTATGCAACTCTACATGTAAGGTTTTAAGAGTGGTATTGATTATACAACTCTTTAGTATAATTTTTTATATTCAATTATTTTGATATTAAAATCTCCTTTGTAAAATGAATGCATAGCTGGCTTCACAAACTAAAAACGTTTTTCATAAAATTTAGAATTGACAAGAATAATAATCAATTAAGGGCTAGAATGAAATGTCATTCCAAGGAGTTCAAGGGTGGGGTATCTCGTGAGGTAAAAGAAGATTTTGGGTGAGGCATCCCAAAAGGGTTTGTACAAATGATTTTTGATTATTGAAACTCTCAAGTGAAGCTTGGGGACTAGACGTAGATCACATATGTAGTGATCAAACTAGTATAAAAGTTGGTTGTGCAATTTTCTTTAACCCTACTCCTTTACTTTCTTGCAAGCTTTACTATTTTGTGCATCAATCTTGTTATATTTTGATGTGTGTGTTTATAGCTTTAATGAATAATTCTTAAATCATATTTGTTATTGTATGACTTGAATATCTTGATATATTGGGTGGTATACAAATCTTGTTTTGAAATCTCAAAGGAATTCTTTTATACCTTCCACTCACCAAAGAAAGGAAAACTTTTGCGAAAACTTTTTAAAACTCAATTCACTCCCCATTTGAGACATATCTCCTTTGATAAATTCAAAAGGCAAACTATAAAAGAAATGTATAACAACATGTGGAGAAAAACATTATACAACAACATAAATAAGAAATTTGTGAATGGGATAGTGAAGACCGTGGCATAGAAAGAATCAAGCTATAATAGAAAGTAAAATAGAAACGTAGAATGAAAAATAATTCACTTAACCCAGGTTTTTTTTGTTGGAACACAAACACTCACTATCACTATGGTGCACTCACATACAAAGAATATTGAGAGGAAGAAGAAAGAAATAGAAGAAATACTTCTAAAATAAAAAGTTTATTCACTTCACACACACTTTCACTTTTCTACACTTATATTCACTTCTTTTCTTATTTACACTATAGCACTAAGTCTATTTATAGACTCATATAGATCACCACTCTCACAAAGTAACCCACTCTTAGTTGTTACACTAACTATTCAACTAACAATAACAAACTAACTAATTACCTAATTTGAATTATCTCCAACACACCCCCTTAATTCAAATTAGCTAAAAACACAAAATATAATGACTAATACATCTCTAAACACAATTTTCCAGGATCCCATACTTTGAAGCACAAAGATGTAACCTCCATAGAAATAATTTCACATCCACCTGGATCCCAGAATTTTACAACACTTATGTATTTCCAAAAAAGAACATCTTTCACTTGTGTTGTGCTAGCCTGGTGGTCTCCAACTAGAAGTTCCTTCACTGCGTCCCTGAAGTCCATGGTTCTAATCTCACCTGTGCACGTTTTCCTGGTTTTGAAAACTTGAAGCCATTTTACCAAAAATAAAACGATCAGCATTCCTAAAACCAGAGTCGAACTCGTGACCTGATCTAAGATCCTCCAACGCCTCACCACGAGGCTGCAGCAACTATAGATGAAAATCATCAATCGCAAAATGAATTTAACTTGTCTGAAATTGTTCCATTTCCAGAAGCATAACACTTCGTCTTCTTCCTTTCGTTGAGTTTCCTTTTCAACTTCAAACCAAAAAAGTCCCACTGAAGAACAGGTCCGGATCCGTTCGCTTCTTCTCCACTCAAGATTTGATGGAAACGCCCCTGCTCCTATCTCTTCACTCACCATGTCTACCTTGCTTTCAAGCTTCCCATCCTTCACTGCTTTACTTTTCTTCTTTTCAGCGGCGGCTTCTTCAAAACGAGGCACCGCCGTCTCGACCGCCATCTCTGGTACACCCTGCACCGCTGCAACAGCAGCAGCTTCTCCTCCTTCACTGCTCTTCTTGCGAAGTTTCTCTCGCATCTCCTTCTCCATTTTCTCCGGTAGCAAACTCGGCGACTGCAGTAATGGTGGCGGCGGCTCCGGCAACACTGTCACAGACAACTCCTCTATAGGCTTCTCATTATCCATTTCTGAAAATTTCAAATCTTGATCAATCTTCTTTGCGGACCTTTGGATTGGGACAGAGGTTGCTCACAAAGTGTTTGATGGAATGACCCAGTCTCATTTTCAGCTTCTTGATCCTCCTCTTTTATGGATTCTGAGCATAACGATTCATCTGTAGATCGGACTTTAACATAATCCTCAGTTTCTTCCTCAGAGTTGATAACATGAGAATCTTCCAATTTATTTTCCCCCTCCAATGGTTGTTCAAGCCATTGCAAATGCTTGCACAATATTTCCTTCAAGCAAGCCTCGGTATCTGTCTCTAGCTCAGGCACCGCCGCTGATGAACCATACTCCGCCGTATGCGGGTAACAAGCACTCCCTGATTCTTCTGATGCACTGCTTCCATTTTCCTTTTCTAATTCAGTTGGTGGGGCTTGTTGTTGGAGTGGAACGATGGGTCTCTGTAAACCCAACTCCAATTCTTGAATCTCTGAAGAATCAGTGTTCTCTATATCTGCACCCTTCTTTGCTTTCTTCTTGCACTCATCTTTCTTATCACCTCCATAGACTTTGTCCAAGATGTCTCATGCTCCTTTGGCTGTGTTGGCAGCAACAATCTTCTCAAGAATCCCTTCATCCACACATTGATGAAGAATCAAGAGAGCTTTGTAGTCTCTCTTTTTGGAAGCACCATCTTCCTCATCTTGAACACCTTCTTGCACCACCTCAAACACCTCATAGAAATTGAAAATGTTCTCCATCTTCACTACCCATTGATGGAAGTTCTTGCTATCAAGAACCGGTAATGGGATTGAAAAATCCCCACTCACAATCTCTTCAATTTCTGCCTCCATGGATAGACCCTCAAAGATCCCTAATCTTGTAGCTCTGATACCATGTTGGAATACAAACACTCACTATTACTATGGTGCACTCACATACAAAGAATATTGAGAGGAAGAAGAAAGAAATACTTCTAAAATAAAAAGTTTATTCACTTCACACACACTTTCACTTTTCTATACTTCTATTCACTTCTCTTCTTATTTATACTATAGCACTAAGTCTATTTATAGACTCATATAGATCACTATTCTCACAAAGTAACCCATTCTTAGTTATTACACTAACTATTCAACTAACAATAACAAACTAACTAATTATCTAATTTGAATTATCTCCAACATTTTTTTTAATTTGATATGTTATAATTATGATTATATTATGTGTTTGTGTGTGTGCGCAAATATGGGGAAGATGGGTACTAGAATACTTGCTGTGTCACTGTACAATTCAGTTGGAGATTGGGTAAGCCAACTCATTCCTCACTCCTCAGTTGGTGTCAAACTCTTCTTCTATTTTGGAATTTAGCCAACCATAGTGTAGAATGAATTTAAGGGGTTTTTACCAAACTGACCCACTTTTAGAAACTATTTACCAAAATAACCTAGTTTTGAAACTATTTACCAAACTAACCTAGTTTTAATTAAAATAATAATTTTTTTAAAAAAAAAGAAAAAAAAAAAGAAAAAGCTGGCAGGCGCCACGTGTCACCACCCGGTGCAGTGGCGCCACTGCCAACAGCGCCATTGGTGGCGCATGTGGCAGTGGCGCCACTGCACCAGGTGGTGACACGTGGCGCCTGCCCCCCACCCCCCCAATCAGGCATTTTAAGGGCAGCTCCCCCCTTCCTTCGACCCCCATTCCCCCTCCCTATAAATACCCCTCCCCAGTTCCCTATTCTCACACACACACATTCACTTGTTATATTTCCTCTAACTTGTTTATTTTCTAACACTCTTTTAATTTTTTGCACAAAGTTTAGGTAAATGTTACATTATTTCTGATATCATTATTTTAGTTTTTTAATTATATAATCATTTGTCAATATTATGTTACTGTTTATTTTTTACACTCTTCTTTATCACTTATTATTCTGGAAGTGTTGACTTTTACTTTTATAATACCATATATTTGTATCATTTAACATGATATTTATTTGTGTTTTTTATTTCACCCCTTCTACCGTCTCCCCCTTCCACCAACACATATCTGTTAATTCCTTTTACACTCTGTTATAATAATATTAAATTTAATTAATTGGTTTATATTCATTTACTAACATTCTGCTACTTTTTTTTAACGTTGATCGTTGTCATTTATTTTTATGCTAATGTTGAAGTTAATTCTTATAATATATTTTTTGACAGATCTGGTAATTTGTTTATCTGTATTTTTTTAATTATGTCCTTTTGTTTTTTTAATTCAGAATGTACCATTTTTTGTTTATTATATTTATTTTGTTTTGTTTTCTTAGTTATTATTTAAGTTGTTGTTATTTATAATTTTTATTTATGTTATGGTTGTTATTTACTGCACACGTGAGAAGCGGGTAGGTAAGTGTCGGCATGATATTTTGACTCCTTTACTAACCACATGAATGTCTTCATGTGCTTAGTAAAAGAATCTAAACATCCTAATAACGTACATCACAGCAGGTTGAGAACTGTGACCCCCATCTTCGCCTGGGAGTCAACCGCAGTGCAAAATTGAATCCTGTGTGGCATTAGCCCCTTGCCTTCAGGCACCACATCCTTCATTACCTGTAAACATATTTCACAGGTAATGTAGGACGTGGTGCCTGATGGTAAGGGGCTAAAGCCACACAGGATCCAATTTTGCACTGCGGTTGGCTCCCAGGCGAAGATGGGGGTCACAGTTCTCAACCTGCTGTGATGTACGTTATTAGGATGTTTTGTGCAGTTGCTACTGGCCAGTAGCCGAGCAAACAGATGTTTTGATGTATATAAAATATAAAATTTCTATTAAACCCGGTAATATACTGCCTTATTACCTTGTTATATGCACAATTCATTATTGTTAAATACCATCAGCAGTGGTAATTTATTCATTTATTATCATGTTAATTTTTTTATTTATTATTATTATTGTTGTAGGCCGACAATATGAGTCAAGTTGTTAGGGTTTTGCTTTACTGGAACGGTAGGGTATATGATGGAGATCATGGCTTACTTTTGAAGGAAATACCAAATTCATGAAAATAAAACAAGGAATCAGGTATGAAGCGCTGAGATCACGGATACATTCTAGGTTGCAACTTCAATGGAATCAGTGTATTTCAAAGATAACGGCCAAATATCTTGTACAAATAACACCTCCAATTTTCACCGGTTACCAATTAACTGATGATGCGGATGTGAGTTGCATATTGGACGCTTTTTTGCAAACGCCGGATCTGACAACACTTGAGATCTATGTGGACATTGATTTGGTTGGTAGCTCCATCATACCTGATCAACCACTATACGGTAATCTTGAAGTACAACAATATGACTTGCCGGATCAATCAGTTAGCGATGATGAGGAATGGTACAGTGAAATGGAGTCCGTTTCAGATGCAGATGAAGACGGCGATGAATTTACAAATTGTGATTCACATGAATCAGCTGATTCCGAAGATGAATGTGAAGCTGGGTCCAATATAATAGTATCCGGGTTGGTTCCTCCGGTGTCATCGGTACCGCTCGGTGGTGGTGTTCCACAACATTCACGTATGTTTTTAATAACGTTATTCCATTCTAATATACTTATAATCGATAGCGTACGTATATAAAATAAGTTAATCTACTGCAGCTCAATCACATGGTCCATTCATCAATCCATCTCCACACTACAGTTATATTAATTGGAATCATCCGGACGAAGAGACGGATTTCGCAGGCATGGACGTTCCTGGATCTTGGCAGATCGGCCAGGAGTTGTATGTGGGGTTGCGATTTGAGAGCAAACAGGCTGTTCAGGATGCGGTGAAGCAACATTCAATGAAAATTCACCAATCATTTGAAGTTGGAAAATCAACGAAATCCCTATGGGATGTGCGTTGTCCAAATAGTGCAGATGGTTGTCGTTGGAGGTTAAGGGCCATTTTGTCGAAGAAGTCAGACATGTGGGAAGTGTCGAAGTACGGTGGTCCTCACAACTGTGTCAATGCAATGTTGTCACAAGATCACGCAAAGATGGACTCCAACTTTGTATGCTCATGCATTCTAGGTATTACTGTTCATGAAGATTTTAAATGCGGTCAGTACAATAAATCATATATGACATGATCTAAAATTTATTTTATATGCTGTGCCAGGCATGGTCCGCGAACAACCTGCTGTTACCGTTGGGCTTATACGGGAAAGAATCCAAAGTACATTTGGATACAAAATTTCTTACCGGAAAGCATGGAAGGCGAAACAAAAGGCGATAGTGCATGTCTTCGGAGATTGGGATGAATCGTACGCTCTGTTGCCGAAATGGTTTGAGCACTTACAGTTGTATGCCCCAGGAGCCTATTATAAGATCGAGACAAATCCTGTCATTGTTGGTAATCGGGTTGATATTCAAAGGCGTAAGTTTCTCCGTGTTTTTTGGACATTCAAGCAATGTGTTGATGCGTTCAATTACTGCAAGCCGATAATACAAGTTGATGGTACATTCTTGTATGGTAAGTATCGTGGTACCCTGTTGATTGCAACTTCACAAGACGGGAATAGGAAACTCTTGCCGCTTGCGTTCGCTATAGTTGAAGGAGAAACATTGGATGCCTGGTCATGGTTTTTGGCACTTATTCGTGAAAAGGTTACCAATAGGACAGGTATATGTTTGATCTCTGACCGCCATCGAAGTATTATATCTGCTGTGGAAAATCCATACCTTGGTTGGCAACCACCGAATGCTTACCATGTATACTGCCTCAGACATATCGCCAGTAATTTCAATCTCAGATTTAAAAATGCCAAGTTGAAGAAATCTTTGATGACACTAGGTAATAATTTAATTTCAATTATCAAATGGATTCGGTGAATCATCTTTATATATCAAACCTGCTATGTTATTTCAGGATATACACCGTCTCGCGTTATCTTCGAGCGCAGGTTAGAAAGGTTTCGGGAAGCTAGCCCGGAGGTTGCACGGTGGATTGATGGCATTGCAAAGGAAAAGTGGAGCCTCGCTTATGACGATGAAGGTCGTAGGTATGGTCACATGACAACTAACTTGTCGGAGTCAGTAAATAGAGTATTCAAAGGTATTCGAAATTTGCCAATCACGGCGTTGGTGAAGTGCACATACCATAGACTGGTAGAATATTTTGTTGAGCGGGCTTCAAGTACCAGGGCAGAAATGAATTCTGGTCATAGACACTCCCAAAAATTCCGAGACGCAATGATGGTGCAACATGCAGAAGCATCATCCCATCATGTTCGGAGGTTTGACCATCAAGGTATGCGTTTTGAGGTCGAGGAGGCATTCAACCCAGCCACCCAGAGTGGGGGCCAGGTGTGGAGTGTTGATCTACCATCTCGATATTGCCAATGTGGAAGATTCCGTGCATTTCACTTCCCTTGCTCTCACGTAATTGCTGCATGTGCCCACGTTCATATTAGGTGCGATGACTATATCGACGACAAATACAGGTTAGACTGCATCATGACTGCTTATTCCCAACAATGGTTCCCCGCTGGAAACGAGGAAGGTGTACCTGCAATGCATATGCCGTGGACCTTGGTACCGGATGAGACGATGATACGTCCAAAGGGACGGCCTAAATCATCCCGGATAAGGAATGAGATGGATTGGAGGGAGTCCCAACCTAGCCAACTTTGCAGGTTATGTAGGTCTGAGGGGCACAACCGGCGTCATTGCCCTCAACGCGCCGGAGGATCGAGGAACGCTTAGCTGACTTGTAATTGTGTTTGTAAAGCATTTTGCGGTGTTGGATAATGTTAAATGTTGATTTAGCTACATCCTACTTAATAGTTTTGTAAACGCTGCATGATTCAATAATAATAATTAACTACGTAAGCATCCAGTTACTATTAAGCGAACAAATAAGATATTAATGTTATGAAATGCAAATGTTATATATACAACAATTATCATTACATCATTGGTGTCGGTGTGGGTTTTGGTGTGGCTGCGCGGGTGACAAGATGCACTGATAACCTCGGTCTCTTGCCTAACGATGTGGGTTTCGCCTAATCTCTTGTTGTGCATCGTCATCTCCCGCGTCGTCACCAAAGTCCATGACATCCTCAAAATCGAGATTCAAATCAATGCCGGGTTGACCATATTCAGGAGAGCGCATGGGGGTGTTTTGGAGCTGCGTAATCCATCGTTCAGGTGCAGCAGGAGTGTAGCCAGCTTGCGTGTATGGATCCGGCGTATAATACGTCTGGGAGGATTGTGGAGGCATACTCGAGCCCGCTGGTGAATAAGAAGTACCTTCATGGATTGTTGGACCTGTTCTTGTGTAAGATGGACCTGCATGCATACTGACATCGGTTTGTGGATATTGTGGTTGCATGCTTGGGACGGTCGATCCAGAAGGAGTCGGAAGGTCTGGAAAGAAATAAGTCCGCGGAGGCTCATATGGAGTATATGGAAATGGCGGAGGAACGTAGAATGTCCCCGGATCTCGCTCTGGGAACTGTGGTAGATAAAATGGTTGTGATTCCACAGGCACTCTGTTTCGGTCTAGACCACCAGTTTCCCTGCTTGACCGATTACACAAGCTCATTGGTACCTCTGGTTGCACCTGATGTTGCATATCAAGTGGAGCTCCGCTGATAGGCCTTAAGACACGATCCTGGGACCCTAGTGCCATCATCATAAACTCGGTCTCACTCCTTATCTCTTCAAGCCTCATTTCTTGGCTCCCCTCTGGCATGACTAGATAATTTACCCGTTCAAGCCCATCAACCTGTGCAGCATTAAATTAATCGGATATTAGTCAAGATAATGATAACTTAACAATGTATAAAATTAAAACACACCGTTAAAAATATCCTTACCAAAATGCCATGCTGTGCATTTTTTCTACTCATCCACCGACGAGTGCGTGGCAAGTACCATCTCATATACTCTGATTGACTGTTCGTTTCCCCCTGTTGTGGTACGCCGGGCTGAACCCATCCCACCCTACTGTTCCATATGTCAATCAATGGTCGCATCGTTTCGACCCAATCTTGACCACTTTTGCCCCTAAGCGTTAACTTGTGGACCCATTTCGGCTGGGATGGTGCTTTTGGAACATGTTGGGCCAGCCCAAACTGTCTCATCGTTCGATCAGGTTGATGAAACTCTCCAATATTATAGCATATCAAGGGCGCAACAGCCAACCAGATATGCATGCCTTCAATGCATATATACGGCAAACTTGCCAACAGTAACTCGCTATATGGCTCCCACACAATCTACAAACAATCAACAACTATCATAAAAGAGAACTTGTTAAGAATTAATAAAATCGATGATGTATTACATCGGCACCCTTACATCGCATGGTTCCATTGTATCAAAAACATCTCGATAATGAGGCAGCTCGCGATAGTGTCTGGCAAAATTGAATTTAATTATTAGCGGAAGATTGACCATATTCTTTCATATCATAATAATTGCCACTGCCACTAACAACGCCTCTTTCCTTACTTTGACCTTCAACTATTTCTGTACCCACAAATCCACAATGTTATTTGGGTCAAATTTTGTGAGCCTTTAGTTGAGTCGATATCAAAATCTCCCGATAACTGAAATCAAGCTTTCCATCTAGTTTAGGATCAGATCACACAATATTGTAATTGTTTGCCATCTCTCTCTCTCAAAGTATATGAAACTAAAAGAAATTGGACACGATGAGAACTCTCGTGTTCCTCACACACTCAAAATATGTATGACACTCACTACCAAGCTTTCTAGCTCTGATACCAATAACACATGACCCATGATAAGTTTTCTCTCAAAACACACACACACTTAGCACATAAGGAGAGGGAGAGAATTTTTATTTCATTCACTCAGTATTCTTGATTGATTGCCTTACAAGACAATACATATGCCTTTTTATAGGCAAACTCTTACAATAAAATAACATATACTTTTCTTAATCCCTAAGCAAAACACTTTAAATCCAATTCAAACACTACAAGCTTACTTATACAATTCAAACTCTACTTCCTTGGTGAGTCAAATTTCAAGTCAAACTTTACAACTCAAGTGGTCTTCAAATTAGTTTTGTATTGTGCTTGATTTAATTGTCTAACAAGTTGGTTATATTTAGTGCCTCCAACCTAAACCCTCCAACTGTAGTGGCTTTTTCCTTAGCAACTTCCACTTCTTCTATCTCAATCTTTCTCATATCACCATCCATTCCTTCAAGTTGCTTCTCCCTCTTCCTATAAGGCCTAGTCTTTGGACAAGCACCAGCCTTATCCCAATCACCTTCAAAATGAGAAGGTGAAAATGTTGTCACCATTACATCAATCCCATTGTTGCCTTTCCCTCCACTCCTATCAATTATGCTATTAAGGGTAGTCCTTAAAGCCTTCCTTAACACATCATAAAATCCAATCTCAGTGTGATTAAGACCAAGACAGTAGTGACAGCCTAAAACTGAATCACCCTCATAATAAAGTGAAGGATGCAAAAACCAATGTCCAAATGATGGCAAAATTAAGTCCATTTGATCCATATCCCTTCCCCATCTCTCATCAACAAGATCCAAATACAACTTATTATAATTTCGGCCTGTGTTTGATTTCTTAACACCTTTCACAAGAAATGGGGACCAACAAACTGAGACAGTTGCATTGTGAGAAGGGAAGTGCCACTTGAGGAACTTGTTGTCCTCATCATTATGGTAGACAATGTTAGGGGTGGAAGCAATGGCTAGCATGCAAAGAAGGGACTCCAATTGGTTCCTAGCAATAGAGTCACCCACAAAAGCTAAATGCTTGTTGTTGATGAGTTGGAGAAAAGTGTGAGGTTCAAACCTTGGAAGATGGCATTCACTTGGTTTCCATCTCTAGTAAAGATAACCCATGTCAGGCCTGCCATGGGTGATGCAATTCTGGCCGCCACAGGTTGTACCATTCTACAAAGGGCCTCTCTTGTCACTCACCCATTTACCATTGAAGTAGTCACATGAGGTCTCATAGGCTTTTTCATTTTCTGAAATGAAAGAAAAGCCCTATTATTACAACAAAGTTTGACTCATAGTTACCAGGTTTTCTTATTAACCCTCGTACCACGTACCAAATTCGCTTTACGTGTCGAATTCGCCATACTTCATGTTAAGCATCGGGTTCACTTTAAAAAAAGTCTTATAATAATAATATAAAAATGTGACAAACTACGTTCCCATGTTGAGCATCTAGTGACTATGGTTTGGATGGAATTTTGATTATCTAAATTTGAATTTTCATGAAGTTCCCGCATTTAGACAAATTTTAAGGGTGTTTTTGTCTTTACTATACCTAACAAATCTGGTTCCAAATTCTCTCTTGACATAATTTTGCCTAACTGCAGGGAAATTCAGAGATTCCCAAATGCAGGGAATCGGGATCCGTTTGGATGAGGATCTGTCGATCTGCTATCCAATTTTAGTGTACCACACTCTGTTCTCACCAATAATATCTCATCACATATTCTAACTTTTTAAAGTTACAAGAAATTTCAACTTATGGAACAATATATTATTGATGGGACATAGTGTGATACACCAAAATATGACAGCAAATCTTCATCCGATTGGTTTGACCACTTTTTTATTTTGTAACTTTACTTTTATAACGTAAAACTTTATGTTATAAAAATTAAATTTGTAGGCACTTTGCATTATAAAAACTAAAACTATATGAAAAATAGATAGTTGAAGATGTCTATTTATAAATGATCTAAAGTTTAAGGGGTTTATATGCATTTTTCCCTTAATAATATATCAAAATTAAACTTAAAAAATAAACGTGGATGGTGTTTATAATTTTAAATATTAATATTTAAATAGTATTTTAGAAAATAATAAATATTAAATAATAAGGCTCGTTCTTATTAGCTTGGAGAAATAAAGGAAGGGGATATACTCTTTATTGCAACAAGAGTGCAAGGTGGAATCCGTTTTTTGAAGGGTAAACCAAAAAGTGAAGAGTTGGGAGCACAGAAGAGAAGAGGAAGCAAAGGCGATGGCGATGATGGATGGTGGCAACAACCCTGAGGAGTTGGCGGTGGGGTGCTTGCTATCGATCAGGACAACCTTGGGAGACGAATTCGAAGCCCAAGTTGTCGCCTTCGATCGTCCTTCCAACATCCTCGTACTCCAAGATGGTTCCAAAACTGGACCTCGCAGAAACATTCGCTTATTGAAGACTAATTACATCAAAGACTTCACCTTTTTGGGTCAAGCCGAAGACCCACTTGACCCAAATAGCTGCTACCTCGACCTCACCGCTCTCCAAACTAGGGAAGAACTTGCCATCAGGTTTTCTCCTAAAATTCCCACATTTTTTTTTTCATTTTTCTTTAGTGGTTAATGTGTGATTACCAATGAATGTTGATTTGAGTCACAAGGTCCTTAAATGGGTTTTCTCGGCTTGACTTTCGAATATTGAGGGTCACAGACGAATTAGAAATTAATGTGATTTCAAATGATTTTTGTTGCAGACAAGCAGAGGCAGACGCCGAAAGGATCGGAGTTGGTGTTACCAGCGAGGCACAGAGCATCTTTGATGCTTTATCTAAAACGTAAGTGCTGAGATATTGTTGAATTGAACCAAAAATGTATTTGTATTAAGGGTAGGAAAGATACCTGATCTGTCTTGCATATGCTTAGTGTTGGGTATCGGAATGTAGATTCTAGAAAATTGAAAGACCTTTGTTTTCTGGAAGCTTTATTCCTTTTGTTCCTACAATTTTAAACACTAATGTTAAAATGCAATCATTAAAGGTAAATAGTGGGTGCTAATTAATTGAATACTTGAACTTTTAGCATGACTTCTCAAATGCAGATACTGTCGTAGGATATTCATGATATGATTTTAGCCTCTTCTTGCAGTTGTATCAGATTTTTAGTTAGATGTCTAATATTTGCATGTTGATATCCTCCACTGCTGCACAGTGTAAACTTGAAAAAGCAATGTTTATGAATACTTGGATAGCAACTATACTTTACAGGCATAGTATCCAACTTCCGGCATTTTTTGGTTACAGCTTTAAGTTGTTTTCGAATCAAAATAAATTCAGGTTCACATAATACCAAAGTCGTATGATTTAAGTATATCTTGGATCTATATTACAAAGTGATTGGGATTTAACAAGTAGGGTCCTAGCTGGACAGCTGAAATGTGAAGATGCTTCCTGTGTAATCTGTGAAAGTGGCAATCAAGCTCAAAATAAAATTCTAATTTATAGCTATAAAACAGTTGTACTCTATGGTAATGAATGTTAGATAGTTTTTTTTTATAGGCAAATGTTAGTGTTAATGTTAGTATTTTATTAGTGGGTGGGGTTTGAACCCTCAACCTCCTTATCACTCCACTCCTTAACTCCCTCACCCCAATCACCAAGCCAACCTTATAATCCCATGAATGTTGGATAGTAAAATGCCAATAACCAAAAATAAGTGTAGTGGATATGAGAATGTTGAGATGGATGAGTGGACATACAAGAAAAGATAATATTAGAAACAGATGTTTTTTGGACAAAGTTGGAGTAGCACCTATTGATGAGAAGGTGACAAAAACTTGTTTAAGGTTGTTTGGTCTTATGAGGAGGAGACCATTGATGAGAAGGTGACAAAAACTTGTTTTGACAAAAACTTGTTTAAAGTTGTTTGGTCTTATGAGGAGGAGACCAACAGAGCTTGGAAGATGGTTTAATTAAAAGGGATAGAGGAAGTCTGAAGAAAACTTTAGGAGAAACCATTGAAAGTGATCTTACTCTAAATGGATTATCTTAAATTTGATTTAGGAGAAACCATTAAAAGAGACCTTAGTCTAAATGGTTTTATTGAAAATTTGGTTTTTGATAAATGGTGGTGTTTGATCCATATAGATGAACCCTCAGAGTGGGATACAACTTGGAGCACTTAGTTGTTGTAATATATGTCTAAGCTGCAGAGGCAGAGGAACCTTTGCTCTGATACCATAAAAGTTGTGATGAATTGCTTGCAATGTTGTCAAATTGCCACCATGGTGTTATGGCATGGTGAATTGTGTCAGTCGCCATGGGCCGCAATGCCTATTATATCCATCATAGACCGCAACGCCATATTTATATAGCGGAATTTTGGCTGGTTGCCGTAATCCACCATTGACGACACTGATTGCTTGAGTGAAATGGCACCTAGCAAGTTTGATATTTATATACACTTTGAAATAATTACATCTTATGATTACAAGAAGTTAATAAGAGTGCTACCTCCTAAATTCATGAATGCTACTTTTTATGTGCATGAACTAATATATACATGAATTTGTATTTAATTCCTACGTCTACTTTTAACACAGACTATTAAATTCCACCGTCCACTAAATTCTACTGCCCAACACTTCTATTTTTACTATGACTATGAATATGATGCACGTAATTGTATACTTAATTTATATGGAAAACCAATGTGAAATAGTCAAATATTCGACTGTTTTGTTTTTTTAATGTTAACACCTTTCTTTAGTACGGGGTGTTGCTCTTTGAACCTCTTGCCTCGAGTGTTTAAAACTTGCAGCTCTTGAGGGCCCCTTTCACCTCTAACAACCTTGAACATCCCTAAAATAGGAAATATGGCTCATTGTATGTAGATGATATTATTGTGATAGGAGATGATTATAGTGAGTCGAGCAGTTAAAATGTTACTTGGCCAGAGAATTTAAATTAAAAGATCTGGATTCTCTGAAGTATCTTTTTTGGGGATGGAAGTGGTTAGAAGTTGTTGTGGTATTGTAGTCTCACAAAGGAATTTTATTCTGGATCTTCTCCGTGAATCAGGAATGTTGGGATGTTAACCAGCCGAGACACCTATGGAACCTAATGTGAAGCGCAGACTAGGTGGCAAAGATGTGAACGAAGAGTAGTATCAAAGACTTGTTGGCAAGCTGATTTATCTTGCTCAGACCCGTTCAGACATAGCCTTTGATGCAAGTGTAGTCAGCCAATTTATGTATTCACCAAAGAAGAGACATCTTGAGGAACTGGTTCCGATTACAAAGACAATGTAATAAATTTCAAAGTATTCGAGAGACTTGGATTCTCCCAATGCCCAAAGGCCCCAACTATTCCCAAATGACAAGATACCCTCCTCTCTCAATCTCTCCTTTATTTATAGGCAACATGCCTTATTTCCCTTAAGGCCTTAACTAACTCCCTAACTTACCCACTAACCAATTAACTAACTAACTAACTAGCTAACAATATCTAACATACTGTTATCTAGAAAGGCGCTCCTAAAGCACCGCCACCAAGAGGCACCCACCCCTTCTAGCGCCTCGCCTTATCACCTTAAGCATGCCTTTGACTACAGTAGTTATGTTCATGGAAGTGTAGTTCAGCATGATTGGGAAATGTTATTTTCCTCAAAAACAACTTTTATTTTGAAAAAAAACACTGTTTTGGGACTAATCTAATATGTTTGGCAAACTTGATTAAATTATAAAAAATGTTGCTTTTATGGAAAAAATGTGATAGTTAGAGAAGCTAGAAGTTTGAAGCTTATTTAAAAAGTTGTTAGATTATTTTAAAACTAATAACACTCTTCCCCTTTCAACTCTGCAAAACTAACTACCAGACAAATATTATTAAATTATACAAATAATTTCATATCTTTTTTTGTAATTTACCGTATAAAGGTTTTTTTTTTTGTACAAACAAACGAAATAATTATCTTATGGTTGTTTTTTAGCATGAACATCTAAACATAAAACCGATTCTATTACAATAGATTATAACATATAATCGATTATTAAAATAATGTGTTTTTTTTAGCTGATTCAAACACTAATTTGATAGTGGTTGTTTAAATTCAAACTGAAGTGACTTTTTGGACCATTAAGATATTTATGCATGGATGTGAAACATAATTTCAGTTAGTTTGGTAATTTTTGTTGCATGGATTCAATGCTTAGAGTTTGTACAGTTATTCAGTGTAGTCAAAGGCAAAAAATGGTGTGCCTAAGGTGAATTAGGCACAGAAATACTAGAAATACTGCTCATCCAAAGAAATCTGCTTAAAGATGTGTGAATAGGCACAGCCAAATGCACAAAAGTGTAGCATAAATTGCACATTGCCACAAAAATTTGGCTTCTTTACCTAAACCAAAACAAGAAAAGCTAGTCAACAAAAACTGGTCCAAGGACTTAGGTCACACCCAACACTCTTCAAAAATGCCAAACAAAGAATTCCATAAAGAATCAGCTACAGAACAATGTAAAAACAAACGAGGAGCTGATTCTGAGCTAGCATCACACATCACACACATATGAGGGGAAATAGCCTTATGTGGCCTATGAACCCGCAGCATGTCATTGGTACTATTTTATTAAGCACTGCTGTCCAAATAAAGAATTTAACCTTCGATGGAGCTTTGGATTTCCAAATAGGCTTATCATGATGGAGTGATACTCTGTTCAACTAATGAGTTAGAAAAAGAAAAATGATTTGCATGAAATAAAATAGTCATAATGTCGTTAAATAATTAACTGGTTCTTGATGTTTTTGATTTCCTAGCAGCTTAACTTGGGATTTTGAAAATTTAACATTTTTAATACCCTAGCACTTTTCTCCTTAGCTCTTTAATTTTCTAGCTTTTGTATATATTTTCTGTAAAGATGTGATTCATGAACCAGTACTAGAACTGAGGACATTATTATATAACCAGGCTTCCAGTCCGTTGGGACAAGACTGTCATAGTTGTGATGAATGAGGTGCGTGTCAGCAGTCCCTATCACTCTGAATCTGTTATTGGAGGCACTGCTGCTGCAAATGAGCGGGTGAAGAAAGTGGTATGACACCAGAAACACCTTTCTTTTGCTATCCATTTATTGTTTAATATGCTATTGGAGTAATGTTGCATAGCAATTTTTGTATTATTTACATAAAAATTTCATATAGATTGGTATAACATCATTTGAATGTGTGCACTAGAGATGCTCCTCCACCTTATAAACATCCAGCAGAACAAAATGAAAGTTTAAGCAAGAAAGCTGTGTTTTCCTTCCATGTTAATTACATGTGATTTTTCTAAAATGAAGTTTTTTCTTGGGTAGTATTAAACCAATTAATCTGGAGTGGGCTAGTGATGATGAGGGGTTTGGAGTTTGGACAGTTTGCAGGAGGTCATAGGTTCAAACTTCCATGCCTTTGTCTTATCAATAAAGACCCCATTAATTTGGGAGACCCTCAGTTCAGATCTATTTCGATGATTTCTTATGACAGTTTAAGGGAAATGTTGCAACTTTTTTCTGGGTTGATAAATTTTCCTTGATTGTCTTTTCAAAATAAAACCTTGTGCTGCCAAAAATTTGTCATCTAGTTCTACACTTCTACTTGGTCGGTTGTTGATTTTTCATATACCTTCTTTGTAGCTTGAGTTCGAGAGGAAGAGGTTGCAACTTCGCGGTACAGGTGGGCAGTAAAGTTACAATTTTGCATCATGTTGTGGTTTGAAAAGCACCTCCAAAGAGGAAACATGAAGGGTATGTTGCTTTTTGCAAAACCCTATACAAAAGGGTTTTCCAAGGCATATTACTGACTTCAGATATCTTTTGATTATCTGCTGTCTTGAGCTCTCAAGTTGTGTCTTGCTTATGGGGTTCATTTGAGGTAGTTCCTCCAGATTCTTCATAAGAGTGAATGCTGAAGCATATAATTTATAGTGTGTTAGACTTGGAACCCAAGTAAGTGACTGGATTTATATAATTTGAGGGTTTGTCATTGGGAAGTTTAACCAATTACAATGAGCCAACATGAACTCAAAATGAGTAGTTTAATGTTTTTTCCTTATATGATAAAGCAAATGCTTTGGATAACTCAAGCTAACATTTCTACCTGAAGCTTCCTAGTTATTGTTTATTCACTGTTTTAGAATGATTTACTTCTAAAAAATTTGGTGGCATGATTTATTCGTTTTAGTAGGCCAACCCTACTTGGTAGGATATGGTTTGGATGTTGTTTTAGTCCTTTAGGATAGATTGATGATAGAATTTGATTGCATTTTGAGACGAGGGAAAGCATAAAAGAAACAAGAGAGCATTAGGAGGGGGAGGCTTCTGGCCTAGTTATTCATGGTCTTTAAAAAAATGTCATGGTCATGATATATTTGTGTTTGGTATCCTACCTATAAACAGTGTTATCGATTGTGGATGGCGGACCATAGCGGAAGGCCAAAAATCCGCCATTTTAAGCCACCACAAAACGCCATTGCGGCCATGGTGCCGCCATCCTTCACAAATTGGTCATAGCAGTTGGTCAAAAATCCACCATTGCAATCTGCCATATCCGCTTTTTGACAACACTGCCTATAAATAATGTTGAAAAGTAGTTTAATTTTTATTTATTATTTTCAAATCATGACAGGCCAAACATGACCATAATGAAGAGATCATTGAATCCAAAGTTATCTAATTCAAGACTTTTATTTTTTATAGGGTTGACATTATAATTTGCATGTGAGGACTTGGGAGCAATTTTGATTTACTAACTTGAAAGTAGGGATGTTCAAGACCTATTCCATCCCACTGATCTACCCCAGTTCGAAGCTATTTGCGATGGGTTTGGGTTTTATAAATTAGACTTTGTGTTTTCTCGGGTTTGGATTGGATTATGCTTCAGGTTATCCCATCTCGGCCCGGTGTCCCCTATTACCACATTCTTTTAAAATTGATACCTAATTTACAATTAAGTATAAATAATAAACCTTCTTGACTTAAATCAATAGCCTCTTGTATAGTTGCAGAATAGGATAATATATTTATATTGATATTATTTGTTATGAAATCTATGTTATAAAATATACCTTAATTATAGTTTTTAACTTCTTAATTCTATAATTTGGTTATGCATAATATTCAAATTTATAAATTATGTTATTATATAGGTTTGAACCGGTTTCATCCGGACATTATCGGGTCATGGTCCATATTTGGCTGGATCTAGGCTAATCTAAACTCGTCGCAACCCGTTCTATGAACACACCTACCTGAAAAGTGATAAGTGAATTGTTACTTTGCACCCGAAAGTGTAGCCCTCCTTACCCTCCTTCACGTCAATCCCGCGAGTCTCTTCCATTCTCAATCCGTATTTGATCATAGGAAAGTTGAAAAACTAGTTGTCACCCTGAGTTTTAAGGTTAATCAGACTTACATTGGTCATTTCTTCTGTGCCAAGTTATATTCCTTCTTTTGCTCCCATCGACAAAGCAACTAGTCGAACTATTCCCTCTAGAAAGATGAACAAGTTAGGGTCGATTAACATAATACATATGTGGTTTCTATAAAACATTATTGGTTTAAATAAGTTTTTGGTCCCTGTAAAATATACCAATTTTGGTTTTAGTCCCTGCAAAATTTTTCCTTAGGATTTCGTCCCTGAACTTTCAAAAATTTTGGAAATGGTCCCTCCGTCATCTCTTGCCATTAACTGCTGACGTGGCAAACGGAATGCCACGTCAGCAGGGACCATTTCCAAAAAAAATTGAAAGTACAGGGACGAAATCCTAAGGAAAAATTTACAGGGACTAAAACCAAAATTTTAAAAATTTACAGGGACTAAAACCAAAATTTGTGAACATTACAGGGACCAAAAACTTATTTAAACAAAAAAAATTATATTTTCTGGCCAAACTTCAGAGCAAGTCAGACATGGATAAGATTACAATAAACTACCTCAGTACCCACGAGTACTATAAATTATATCCGAAGAATAAATTTGATAATTTTATCCCTAATGTATGATTTTTTTTCTATTTGTTGGCCAAATCTCAGAGCAATTGGATAGGAATAAGAAATTATTTCGATACCTCCGAGTACTAGAAATCATATCAAATGAAGAGATTTGTCAATTTGAAACATATGACACTAATGTATGATTTCTTTCTATATTCTAGCCAATTTTACCAAGGTTAAAATTGCTAAATTCCTTAATCTGGTATGATTTTTAGTACTCAAAGGTATTGAGGTAATTTTATTTTCCTGTCCGACTTGCTATGAAATTTGGCAAGAAAATAGAAACAAAATCATACATTATGGACCACATGATTAAAATTGCTAAATTCCTTCATTTTGTATGATATCCAATACTTAGGGATATCGATGTAATTTCTTGTTCATGTCCGACTTACTCCAGAATTTGGCTTCAAAATTGAAAGAAATCATACATTAGGGCCACAAATAAATTTTTGGTCTCAGCAAAGTTTTTGGTCCCTGTAAATTTTTAAAATTTTGGTTTTAGTCCCTGTAAATTTTTCCTTAGGATTTCGTCCATGTACTTTCAATTTTTTTGGAAATGGTCCCTGTACTTTCAATTTTTTTTGGAAATGGTCCCTGCTGACGTGGCATTCCGTTTGCCACGTCAGCAGTTAACGGCAAGAGATGACGGAGGGACCATTTCCAAAATTTTTGAAAGTATAGGGACGAAATCCTAAGGAAAAATTTTGCAGGGACTAAAACCAAAATTGGTGTATTTTACAGGGACCAAAAACTTATTTAAACCAACATTATTTCATTTATTTGAACTAGCTCTGCATGTTGAGGTAGATTTTCTTATTCCTCTTGGACCACCACTTGAACATTTTTTTCCCTTCGTTGTTATTGTAAAATTGAAGGTAAGGTTCGCTCATCTCAAAATCCAGACATGCTAAATCTGTCCCAGCAACGTTAACAGGGTGCTTAAGCTATGTTGGATTGATAGAAATGAATGAAGTGTAGCTGAATGGAATGGAATAATATTAGCTTCCATTGTTTGGGTTATTTAAAAGGATGAAATGGAATGGAACGGAATGACATAGAATGGATTTCGTTTTTTCCTCTCTTAATTTGGGCATATGTGATGGGAAGGAATAGAATCAACTCATTATTTACTTCATTCCATTTCATTCATCATGAAATATCTAAATTATGATATACTTTGTTCTATTCTATTCCACATATCATTAAATATTTAAATATATAAATATAGTCTACAAAGTCCGGATAAAAAAAAAAAAGCCTTCCTAAAGGGATTGCTGGAAGCGAGAATTGAAGTTTAGTATACCAACTCCTGTACGTGCCTTATTTTTATTGTATGCTTAAATCCAGTTAAACCACGATGGCAATGTTTAGAGTAGATGTTATCTCTATAAGGAGGAAAATGTTAACCCTAGCTGGTATTGGTTAATAAAATAAAAATGTAAGTTTTTATCAATAAGTGATATATAATAGATAAAAACTTATTGAGTGAAGACCCAAAGTGGTCCCTCAAATTTTTCAAGTAGGACAATTTGGTCCCTAAAAAAAATAAAGGACAATTTGGTCTCTCAAATTTCAAAATGAGGGACAATTTGGTCCCCCAAATTTCATAACGGGGGACGTTCTGGTCCTTCCGTAAGGACCAAATTGTCCTTTATTTTTTTTCAGGGACCAAACTGTCCTACTGGAAAAATTTGAGGGACCACTTTGGGTCTTTACTCTTTTAGTCCAGTCCTTGAAACATAAAGATATATAAGAGAAGTCTCGAAAAATAAACAAAATAAACTAGACTAGAAATTCTTTAAAAAACAACACACTATCTTGAAGTTGATTAGAAATTCCTTAGCTAATTTTTGCCTTGCCGATTTTATTAGCGAAGTTGAAATTTTTCGAATATATTCGAATATCTTGACCATATTTTAGTAGCTAAAAGATATGCAAATTACCCTTCCACATATGTGTTCTTTATTTCTTTTGGCACATATCTTGGTGTGGTATGTGAGATGAAAAAGAAAAGGAAGAAACACGTAATGTCCACGGAATACTTTTTTAGGCCCTTGTCTGACATCATTTCCTATGCTGAATAGCTATGGAAATGCATAATATAACTTGGACCACAACCATCTTCTTCTTCTTCTTTAATTAATCCCACAGAAGTAGAACAACGGTGGAAAGATCTACTCTACAGTACTATAATTTACAATTATGAACGCTACATTTTTATGTGTTTTCTAGTTCAAACCATAAAGGGTGCTTTCACTTTACAGAAATGAAGGGTAATCATAGGTCAAACAGAAATGACTATTTTCAAAACAATGTATAACCGAAAGGAAGCTAAAGCAACTTTGGTAAAAGTTGGATTTATACAGAGGCTAGGTTTGTGTTTCATTTTTATTATTATCAATGACACTGATGCTTTCCAACAATGATGCCTACAATGTCACCGGCAATGGTTGCCATTTTCTAATTAAAGCTCCTCTAGGTAGCGATGTAGACATATTTACGTGGAAATGGATCCTCTCTATGGTCATGTTAGAGAGAATAGGCACAACTATTAACATGCATAAACCCATCATGATTGGTAACAGGGCCTGATACTAATTACATTTTGAAAACTTCGTTTTTTTTTATCTTTCTAATAGGATTGTATCCTCTTGTCGACAAAATAAAAATAAAAATATAGGATTATATCCTGTTTTATGTAAACATGAGAGGAACTAAATCCATATTCACTCAAAACATGCGATTTGTTAGTAGCAAAATTCAATGTTTTGGAAGTCAAATGACAATATTAGTGACCTTTAGGGTTGGATCAAGGTTCTCTATCATATTTCAAGAGTATTTTGAAAGAAAGGTTTGTGGGTGATTCAGTGATCTTGGGATCGGGCAAAGTCAAGTTAAATTATATGATTGGTTAGCATTATGATAGACTTCTTTTTCTAGTTCTTGGACGCGGTTAAAAGAAAGGCAAATGTCAACGAGTATTCTAATGGTATTATTTAAGGAATCAGTGTTCTAATGGTATTATTTAAGGAATCTAAAAAAACAAGTTTTTACGGAATGTGATATAATCAATATATTGAGAAGGGATATATTTAGTTTTTAATGGATAATTACCTTATTTGAATTTATTAAATAATATTCTTATGATAATCGTTAGTAAATACCCAAAAAGACTTGGGGATCCGCGGCCGGTGGTGCTGGGAATAAATCCATCCATGTTTCTTGATGGAAGGGATATTGATAACAAGTTTCTAGGTAAGTATAAATCAGTAAAGAAACTAAGCCAATTCATCTACAGAAATATAGAAGATTGTGACTTTAGTCAATCAACTAATGCCTCAGTCTATAATTTTATTATCTAAATACAAATTGTCTTGGAAGTGTAAATTTAAGAAAGAATCACATTGTTTCTTCATACTAAAGAAAAGAATAACAAGTTACAAACTTCATTTTTTAATCCAACTAGTATGAATTTTATTGTAAAACTTTGATGCATTAATTATATTCCAAAAATAAAGGTATAAAGTACTATCAATGTACCAAAAAAGTTCTAATCCGTTAATTTAAAATTAGAAACTTACAAGTGGGATTTACTGCAAAAAGAATATTAAATTAATCAACATCAACTTGTTAATCGCCAATGCCATGCTACCAATTCAGTGAGCCAGTGACAGTAGACTTTGTTCCTTTAGTAATCGAGACTCATTGTACTATATATATATATTATATATATATATATATATATATCAATCAATGTTTCATTCATTAATATGGCTTTTGAACATATGCCTGTTACCATGACCATTCAAATGTGTTACCAAGCACAAACACTTTTAAAAAAGTCGTGTTAATTAGACATTGTATAAAATTTTATATTAAACATGACATAATACTTTTAGATAGATGTGAGTACATTAAATTTTATTGTAGTGTCACGACTTTATTCATGTTATATTCCAAATGTCATGTTAATTTACAAACTTCTTAGTTCAAAAGTAAATACTTGAGTAAAGTCTCATTTTCATGTATGTACCCGTTTTTGGAATGGCCATAGACAAAGTTTCTGATTCTGGTTCAGAGTTAGCACTTGTTCACTGCCATAGAGAGAGAACCATTCAGATTGCAAAGGACAAGTCCAAGACAGAGAGCTCAGTGGTCAAGTCTCATGCAAAACGGTTATGCAAGCAGACACTGAGACAGAATGGAGAGCATGTGTGAAGGTTAGACAGTACGTGAAAAAGAATGGACTAAACCACATACCCAAGGTGGGTGAGGCTATTAACACTCTAAACTCTCTATTTGTGCTTTTTATTAATCAATCATAATTTTATTAAATAAAATCTAAAATTATGATTGGTTCGTAGCTTGTGTGGTAGACAATTTGGATTTTGGAGTGCTGCATTACCCATTACCCAAAACCTGCCACCAAATAAGTATATATTTGTGTGACTGTTTGCAAAAATTGATTGTGAATTAACTTGATTTTGTAAAATAGATTTAGTTAAAATTGAATTTGAATCGAAGTGATTTATGTTTGGATATATAAAGTGAGAGAAAAAGGATTCCAAGAAAAAGAGTAAAGTAAGAAATTAAGATTATATCAATCCTTAATTAGTTAAAGTGAATTGAGATCTTAAGCACTTTAACTAATCAAGGGTGAGTATCACATTACTTACTTATGTTACATTTTTATCCACATTATATTAGAGGAACTTCATCCATAAAACTATTATAAAATTTTTTAACCTAACACAAAAGTTACATTTTATCACTTCTATTCAAAACCGAAGTTTGGAGGCAAATTGATTTTGCCTGACCGTAATACATCTATATTTTTTATAAAATCATTTTTTACATGAGTACACGTTAAAACTTAAAACCAAACACACCATAAAAAAAAAGATTGTTGTCTTTTGTTTTTTGGCCAGAGGAAAAGTCATATTTTACAACAAGCTGCTACTTCCAATTAATTTTGAATTCTGGATCAAGGTAAAAATAAGAGCTTTTGATAATATGCAGTCAGTAGTACTGATTACAAATACTAGAGGAGAGCAAAACGGATAAAAATGGTAAACTTTCTGCTGTGTTAGAAGGTTTTTACTGAAATGGGGTGAAATAAAGAAGGTTCGTACTTCTTGTTAGCTTCAATGTCTGATTATTTATTTTGACAAATGTTAGTAAATATACTATATCTGAGGTTAATAAAGGTGAAGGTGAAGATGCTTTTATGCAAACTTTATCTTTACGTGTTGAATAAAAGAAAGACACTCTTATTAACACTATTAAATATTGGATTACAATATTGTAAAGCAATATGGAACTGAGAGATTCTTTTGGGTTTTTGGTTTCTTTCTTGTGCTTTAGGAGGAGAAGGCTCCTTCCTTTTACTTTTTCTCCACATCTTCACATTCACTTTAGTTGTTTCTTGGTCTCCTAGTGGATCTTGGACTAAGAAATCCTCCAGCATTTGCTGCATTGTATTTTGTGTTATTTGAATACAAATTCTAGATACCGTATGAGACATCGTATGTGTTTCTTTCTATCTCTCACTTACTTTTTATCATCTTTGTATAAACATATCTCGAAAATACATCCAAAAACAAAGGGAACAGTATGGTGTCCCCAATTTTGCGTTCAAAAAACATTCCTCAATGTTACATTGCTGACAAGGTGTCACCCTTGGACTAGTTCATTACTTCATTTGTCTTAGTGTGAATTTCCCAAGAGTGAAGGAAGTGTTTCATCATACTTTGAGAGTGTTTGAGCTTCTCTTCTATACACTACCACTCTTCTTCCCTGTACCACTGCTCTAATCATTCTGCATTTCATTGGAAAAAATACCCAGCTAGGATTTGTTTTCTTCCAATTGGTTTTGTTGGTTCTGTGTCACTCACTGTGTGGCATAACATTTTTGAATTTTGAGGCTGAGAAATTGGTGTAGGAAAGCATTAGTCTCCTAAAGCTTTTCTTTTTGTTCTGTTGGGTTCTTAGAACTGAGTTTTGGTTGCTGTAGTGCATTTGAGTTGATAATGGCAGGAGGGGGAGCTGCACCACAACCCAAGCAGGATGAGCATCAGCCACACCCAGTCAAAGATCAATTACCAAATGTTTCTTACTGCATTACAAGTCCTCCACCCTGGCGTAAGTTTGCTGCTTCATTGGAACCATTTTTTTGCTTATTGCTAGAACTTGAACCTCTCTTGGTCTCACAACTTTTGGGACAAAGTTTCACTGATGATAATTGATAATGTGATGATAATTCTTCCTATGTTGCATTGGTTTCTATGTAATTCTGGAGAATTCCATGGTTTTATGTGGTTGCAATATTGTGGTTTTGGCAACCGTACTGCGACCATAATTGTGATTGCATTTTCCTGCAAAGAGAAGCAATTGCAGTAAATGCAACGTAACACAATTGCAACAGCAATCACAATTTAAAATCATGAAGAATTCTTATGATTGTCAATTTAATTGGAATTTTCAGAAACTTGTCCTTCTGGTTTTTTGAGGCATTTAAAGAGAGAATACTTTAGTGTAGTTTTGATATTCAATGTCATGATTGAGTTTAGTGTTTTTTATGTTAATGAAGCTGAGGCAATCCTACTTGGTTTCCAACATTACCTGGTGATGCTTGGCACAACTGTTCTAATACCCAGCTCTTTGGTTCCACAGATGGGAGGTGGAAATGTAAGTAAGAGAAAGATCTAGAGGAAGGAAAAAAAAAAAGCAAATGGCTTTCAATAGTGTTGTGTGGTTCATAAATCTAATAAAGATTACAATGTTGGTTCAATAGGAAGAGAAAGCAAAAGTGATTCAGACTCTACTGTTTGTGGCTGGCATAAACACATTTTTCCAAACATGCTTTGGGACTCGTCTACCTGCAGTTATTGGGGGATCCTACACCTTCGTGCCAGCAACTATTTCAATCATTTTGGCTGGTCGCTACAGTGACATTGTGAACCCTCAGGAGGTTGGTTCTTCACAAACCTGCTTGATCTTCATTGTTTTGCTCTTTTTTGTTATGTTATTATCATCCTTGTTTACCTGATTTGTGACAATTATGCAGAAATTTGAGAGGATAATGCGTGGAACACAGGGTGCCCTTATTGTTGCTTCAACCCTCCAAATTGTTTTTGGCTTCAGTGGCCTTTGGCGCAATGTAGTGAGGTTGTTGAACCTTTCTTGTCTAAACTAATTACATTTTTACATGACAGATACAATGTTATCCATTCTGAGAGTGACTAATTTGCTTTAGCCACTTAAAATCATCTTAATGAATAATCTGCTATATTTTTTGTTTAGGTTCTTAAGTCCTCTCTCTGCTGTTCCCTTGGTTGCTCTATCAGGCTTTGGGCTTTATGAGTTGGGTTTTCCTGTGGTATGTATATCTGCAACAAGAACTAGTCCTATACCTATTATAACACGTGATTCCACTCTGTTGATTGTGGCTTTTGAATTCTAGCTTGCAAAATGTGTGGAGATTGGGCTGCCAGAAATCGTCATCCTACTAGTATTTTCACAGGTGATTTGTTATTTTCTTGATGCTAATTCCCTTTTCTATTGCAGCATTAGAGCGATTTTTAAACATAACCCCGAGTACTACCACACACCTCAGATGTAATTCTGTTCATTCTTGATTTGTTTCCTTTCTTATCTTCAATTTAAAAGTTAATATTTTAAAGTTGTGATTTGTTTTTTCAGTACATTCCTCATATGATGAAAGGAGAAAAGCCTATCTTTGATCGCTTTGCAGTTATATTCTCAGTAGCAATTGTGTGGATTTATGCTCATCTTCTCACTGTTGGTGGAGCTTATAAACATTCAGCACCTAAAACTCAAATTACCTGCAGAACTGATCGTGCTGGAATTATAGGTGGTGCTCCTTGGTAAGGAACATGCAGTATTTCCAATAATGGAAATTCGATTCTTCTTGAGTAAACATCGAATTTCATCCCTAAGAAAAAATGTGCCCCCTAATTTAGTTTCTGAGAAATGGAAAATCCCTACTTGATCCTTAAGGATCTCATATGACGGTCGAAATAGTCCTCGATAGAGATCAATATGTCCCTAAAATTAGTCCTTTTGTCTTGAAAAGGACTAATTTGATAAGCATTTGAGATTCTTGAAGATGAAGTTGGGATTTTTCATGATTTTCTATTTCTTAGGGACTAAATTGGAGACGCATTTTTCCTCAAGGACGAATTTGGGTATTCACTCTTTCTATGCAGCAGTATGTTGCTAACCATTTAATTGGTGACTCTTGAAACTTGGTTGCTATTTGGATAATCTTAAATGACAACAAATAATGGGATTTCAATTTGGTTAATACCTAAGTATTGCTGCTGATAAAATATATTATGCAGGATAAGAATTCCATATCCTTTTCAATGGGGAGCTCCTACATTTGATGCTGGAGAAGCTTTTGCAATGATGGCTACTTCATTTGTTGCTCTAGTAGAGGTTTGTTTATTTTTATGCTTGTGAACTAGATATGCATATTGTTGAACAAGTGTAGTGATTTCTGAACTTTGTCACTTCTCTAGAAGCCTGTAGTTGCGATTGCTGGTTAGTATATTGTCATCCAAATATTTTGGCCAAAAAGTTTATTGCATACTTATTTAATGGTTGTCTCTAACACAAACTTTCTTGTTCAACAGTCCACTGGTGCTTTCATTGCTGTATCAAGGTATGCAAGTGCAACACCAGTGCCACCTTCAGTTCTTAGCCGTGGTGTTGGTTGGCAGGTAAACCGAAATTACGAAACAGTAGTTTTTTGGTATTCTCTTTACTGATCATGCCTAGTTGATTTTCTCTCTGCTTGTTTTAGATTCTGTCATATTTTTCGATTTTCTAATTTTTATGATCATTATTAATTGCTATTTGTTATTGCATCAGGGAGTGGGAATTTTGTTATCTGGGATCTTTGGGACTGGGAATGGATCATCAGTTTCTGTGTAAGATTCTAATTCAATACTTTCATGTTCTTAGACATATCATTTTCCTAGTAGGAATAGTATAATAACATACAATTTGGCTTTTCCCAGAGAGAATGCTGGACTCTTAGCTTTGACACGTGTTGGTAGCCGAAGGGTTGTTCAAATATCAGCTGCATTCATGATCTTTTTCTCAATTCTAGGTAAGTTTATAATGTTGCAATTCTATTATGATTTGTTTCCTTGATGAGCCTACATAATTATTATGAACTACTCTGTATGTAGGAAAATTTGGAGCCGTTTTTGCTTCAATTCCAGCACCAATAATTGCAGCTTTATATTGCCTTTTCTTTGCCTATGTGGGTATGTATTATCAACATAAAGATGTTAGATTTTTATTATCATAATTTTATTCAAGGTTTGAACTTTGAATTGTTGACATACTTTTGTCACCACAACACAGGTTCTGCAGGTCTTGGTTTCCTTCAGTTTTGCAATTTAAACAGCTTTAGAACTAAATTCATCTTAGGCTTCTCTGTTTTCATGGGCTTCTCTATACCACAATACTTCAATGAGTACACAGCATTTAAGGGCTATGGTCCTGTACACACTCGCGCGAGATGGGTATCCAACTTTCTTTCTTCTTAGAGTTTAATTTTGAGCTACTGTCAGTATCTTATATATACTATCTTAGAGTTTAATTTGATTTATCATATAGTCAAATTATTTTATTAATATGAAAGCGCATAATTAAATGATATTGTAAGATAGTGAATCAAAATTAAATATTTCTTCTTATTGCTAAAACTTACATTCATCTATGAATGAGTTGTGCATTCTGCAAAGTACTTAATTATGTTTTCCCTTTTGACAGTTCAATGATATGATCAATGTTCCATTCTCATCTGAAGCATTTGTTGCTGGTTTTTTGGCACTGTTCTTGGACGTTACATTGCACAAGAAAGATAGCCAAACCCGTAAAGACAGAGGCATGCATTGGTGGGACAAATTCCGTTCATTTAAGACTGATACCAGGAGTGAGGAATTTTACTCCCTACCCTTCAATCTAAACAAGTTTTTCCCATCTGTGTGATTGGACCATGTTGTTAGAAGTTGCATGGTGAAGTGATCTGGATATGCCCTTTACAATATCTCGTCGCGGGTCATTTGTAATTGAAACTTAAAAAATCATCATTTTCTTCATTCTTAACTACAGATCAATTTAGCAACATGAATATCTTCATTTTGAGGCAGCTTCTTTTATGGAGAGGCTAATATTTAATTCAGTCATTTAGTTGCTCTTATGATGGGGTAAAATAACATGGCAGCCTTATTATACTATCATTCCAAAAAGGAGATAATAATTCCTTGCCAATCCACTCAAAATTCTAACAAAAATATTCATGTACGTTTTCTTTGGCTGGCTGTTATGGAATGTGTGGTTGGTACGAAAGGAATGAACGTCCCTTGTGGCAAAAGCTATCACACATCTACAATGATTCAATTCCGGGTCAAAAAAAGAAAGAAAGAAAATTCAAAGTCGAGTGAATATTGGATCCTTAAATCACACATGCATGGTCGAGATTAAAGCTTTACATTATAAAAAAGTGTGGACAATAAATCTTGACTATATAAAACTATATATTGATGATGAATATTTAAAGTTACTTGATCACATGATCAATTAAAAAGTCATAAGTATTTATCTTTTAATTTTGACCATTTAAATAAGATCTAGTGGTCTATATTCATTATTTTCTTTTCTCACAATAACAAAGTGTTTTTTCAATTACTGATAAAAAAAAGTGTTTCAATCATCTTATTGCTTCTTTTTTTTTTTTTTGATGATATCTTATTGCTTTTTTAATAGCTTTAAGAATCAATGATCACTGGTCTGAATTTTAACATTCTTATCTTCTTTGCTAGCAAAACAAATTTGAGCCTGCATCAGAGTCTTATTTTGTTCCAACACTCCTGCTTCTGGGTATAAATTAAATATTGCTTCTTTGGGGGTTTCCACCCATAGATTAATTTCTGTGCAATTGCCTTTGGGCATAGCCCCGTTTTATCATAATATATATATATATATATTGATGGGGTAACCTAAGGAAAAAATTAGCTAGTTAGTTTGATTAATGCAAACACTATACAATGCAATCAATTAATACTTTTGGGGCTTAAACTATCTTTCTTCTGGTTTGGGTGGTATGCTATGGTTACTTCCAATGTAGTTCAATTTGGGGCTTAGACTTTTGTAAAGATAATACTATTCTTAGGGTAATCTTTAATTTACATTAGTTGTTGTCTCCTTTGTATAAGGGTTGGGGTACTCAAGTACTCTTTTTTAATATATTCTTGGTTTATAAATAAAAAAATAAAAAAATCAATTAAACGCAAGGGCAGTCGAGTCGTCTCCTTTAACCTCTTGTCGTGGATAGCTGGAAGCTCTTTGAATGTATAGCTCCATTAAGTGGCGGACCTTGATCAAATTCTTTGGGGGAGCCATAAATTATTAATTAATATAATATAATTAAAATTTATATGAGGATACTTTTCAAAAAGTCTCAATTAGTAGCAAAATCTCAATTAAATTTTAGCAAGAAATCCCGGAGACTTCTCTTTAAATTAAGCCCCTTTTTAAGGTAGCATTTGGTCCAGCTTTTTTTTTAGACTTAAAAGCTACTTTAAAGCTAAAATAAAAAATAAGAGCTCTAAAAATAAAGTTAAAAGATGTTTGGCAGTGTTCAATTATTTTTATCTTTAAAGCTACTTTTAAATCTATTAATAAAATTATTTTTGGTTAAAGTAATCTTTTGGTCCCTATACGTGACACTGATTTTCAATTTGGTCCCTATACGTCAAAAGTTATTAATTTCGTCCCCATACGTGACACTGGTTTTCAATTTGGTTCTCATCACTAATTGGTCCCTATATAAGAGGGATCAAATTGTAAATTATTATCACATGTAGGGACCAAATTGAAAATAGTTGTTACATGTAGGGATCAATTTCAAATTTTTTTTTGTTGAATTGATCCCTACATGTGACAATAATTTGCAATTTGGTCCTCTTATATAAGGATCAATTAGCGGTGATGACCAAATTGAAAATTAACGTCACATATAGAGACCAAATTAATAACTTTTTACGTACCGGGACTTTATCAAATCTTTCTCCATCTCCAATACATCCCATTTGCAACATATCTATTTTTCATTTTGCAACCTTTGGCATTTCTAAAAACAAATATAAACTTGCTGCTGCAGCTTTGCTTGGAAGCTCCTTCAACACGATGCAGACCCACCATAGCTTGGGTGCTTTTAGTGGGAGTGGCAATCAAGTTCGGTCCCTTTTCTAAGGTTAAGTAGTGAGAGGAAGAGTGATGAAGGAAGGGCAACAACACAGAGCAAGTGAGAGGGAGAGTGAGGGGTGCCATAACAAAAAAATTAACTTTTTAAAAAATAAAAAATCAAATTCTGGGGGGAGCCGTTGCTCCCCCCGCCACTATAAAGGTCCGCCAGTGGCTCCATAACATCAAGAGGCAGAATTGGAAGAGAGGTTTTGGTAGCATAACATCTCAGTAGCAGTGTTTGATAATGTATCTAGTTTGAACTTTGAAAATATGCGTGTATATATCTAGAACGTTGTGTAATCAACCTTTTTTTTGGTACTAAGTTTATTTCAGTTTAGAAGGAAAAATTTGTGTCGTTTTCATCTTTCAGCTGCGTGTGTAAACGTGTAAAGTGTCTGCATAGTGGATACTATAACGTGGTCAATATCACCTCCACAAGTTGGTGTAAAGATTCAAACCCTCTGCTTTTTCCCTAACAAAATCATAATAATATCGAAATATAAAGACAAACCGTGGACCCAAAATGTGTGGTGCAAGTGGCTACTTGCTTGAACTCTTTAATTATATGTCCAGGGTTCGAATCCTGATGATGGGAATAGAGCTGTATTTGTGGGTAGATGAGTTGTCCCTTAACTGATACTCTACATCCTCGAGGGATTAGTCATACGGCTTCCGACTGTGAAAATACCCTGGATTCCATCCCGGAACTAAAAAAATATATATAAAGACAAACTGCGGCCGAATTGACATAATTTTGGTACAAAACCTTTTTTATTTTTATTTTTTTGATAAGAAGTTTTGGCACAAAACCATGAATAGTACATATTTTATTGATGATATAAAAAGTTGCTCTATATGCAAAATTTTGAATGAGAATTGTTGGTTCCTTGAGTGAGCTTGAAAAAAGGGTAACCCCAAAGAAATAAGTTTTTTAAAAAATAATCTGGGGACAGTTGCCATCCGGCCCCAACCATGTTCAGCCCATAGACAATTTTTTTTTTAAAAAAAAAAAATCTACTGCATTTCATTCGTAATCAAAGAGTCAATATATGTTGGAATATCAAATAAAACATGATGATTTTTAAGTAAGGATCATGCTAACGAGTACCCTAAGGACACTCGTTAGCATTTTTCTTTAAGCAAACATTTTTATGGTTTTCTCCCTCAAAACATATAGCTATCATATGAGTAAAATCATACAAAATGATTTGGTAGTGTATCATGATTTTAACTCACTAAATAAATTGAATTTCTGTTAAAAAAAATAATTTAGTAATAATGGATATACTTCTTTTCTCAATTTAAAAACATGCACATTTCAAAGGATTTTTTTAATATAATACCATATATTTTTAGTGTATCATGATTTTAACTCACTAAATAAATTGAATTTCTGTTAAAAAAATAATTTAGTAATAATGGATATACTTCTTTTCTCAATTTAAAAACATGCACATTTCAAAGGATTTTTTTTAATATAATACCATATATTTTATTAAAATAAAATAATCTGAATATAAGGAAGTACTCCCTCCGTTCCTATTCTATGGTAATTTTAGCTTTTTGTTTTTGTTCCAAAACAATTGATCTTTTATAAACCCAAGGTATATTTGACAATTTTTTTCCCCATATATACCCTTATCATAAAATTAAATTGAAATACATTGAAAACACACTAAACCTTCCCTACTTAAATTCAGTCATAAATACACTACACATATCAATGATACTATAAATAAGGGTAATTTAGTACAAATGTAAACAAATTAATGCTTTCTTAGTCTGTGTGTAGAAATCTTAAATTACCATAGAAAAGGAACGGAGGGAGTAATAATTATTGAATCATCTTAAATTAAATGGTCACCTATTTATCAAAAAAGTGAAAAAAAATAAAAAATCATAAATTACATACTTTACTGAGAGATCTTCTTTGGGGTGATACCAAAGATAAGTGGAAAATTATATGGGTAAGTTGGGAGCTAGCATGTAAGCGGAAAAAGGATGGTAGTCTGGGAGTAAAAAAATTTAGAATGTTTAAGCAATTCCTTCTTGTAAAATGGAGAAGGAGATTGGTTAAGGAAAATGAGTCGTTGTGGAGTAATGTTCTGAGGTTTCGTTATGGGGGCTTTTTTGCCTATTTGTTGTTGCTAGAAGGCTTGGGAAAGTCCCAAAGTTCTTTTCCCCTCTAATATAATTATAGAGCTTCAAGATTAATTTCTTTCTCTTTATTCTTTCTTCTCAACTGCTAGAGTTCCCACCTTCATTTTATGCATTTCCTCGCTGGTCCTCCCCCTTCCCCTTTTTGTTCTGTTTATTGAGACTCTTCACCTTAGAAAAGATTAATCCCTTTAAAACGTGAATAAAGTGGTTTATGGCCTCATTTTGTTGTGACTACATTTTCTGAGCCATTTCTAAGAAAGTAAATTTTAGCATTAATTTTGCATAGCTCTAAGCTTTTCATTGAACTAATTTTTCGTTCCAATTTACCTTAACCTACTATTATTAGTAAAAATCAATCATTCAACTAACAAGCCTCATGGCTTTGTTCTAAATTATTTTTTATAAAAAAAAAAATACAATAAACAGATTAGACTTAAGCAAAATAAACGATTGAATTCATTCACCGTTAGTGATCTAACTGAGAGTTAACAGAAGGATTAATTTCACTAATATCAGGAGTTTAAGGATTAATTGAGATGAAAAAATAGTTGAAAGATTGATTTTACTAATAGTAGAATTTTAAGGGCTAATTAGGGGGGAAAAAAATAGTTGAAGATACCTCTATATATATATATATTAAAAGAGTGTACAACAAATTTTTTGTTTTTAGTTGAAATGTACAACATTAGATTACTAAGATTAGGTTGAGATAATCCAAAAATAACCCAACCTATAGTCCCATACTAAAAATACACCGAATTATTAGAACAGGAACCTACCGTAGTTATCAAAACGAGTTAACATTAAACGACGAGTTGAAGATCGAGATCACGGATTAGTGAAAAGAAAAAAAAGAAAGAGAAAGAGATTGAGATTGAGATTACGTAATGGTAGAATAGAAAAGTAGTATAATAATGACATGTGAGGATGGTAGATTCCCTATTGCCATTACCATATAATATAGTGCATCTGTATCACTGTCTGGCCTTTGTTTGGGCGTAGAGTAGTACTGGGGCTCCCTGGGACGGCACTACTGCAATTCGTTCTTTTCCCTTTTCCAATTTCCATTTCATTCCATAAACACGCACGCACAGTCACACGCTCACACACTTTCACTTTCATCACTCTCTCTCTCCTTGTCGTCTCCGCCAGCTTCTGCTATGGCCTCCATCATCGAATCTGGTTGGCAGGTTCTCTCTCCTTTTAAACATTCCTTCGCATTTTCTCCTTATTCATCATTTCGCCCTAGATTTCATTTTTCTCTAATTAACCTCTTCGCATTTTCACTTTTCAATAATCGATCTCAGGAACAGCAAAGTAATTATAGTTAGCTTCTTCTTTCTCTTTATTTTTTCTAATAATTTTTTGTTAGGCTTGATGATGTAATAATAGCATAACGCGTTGGATTTAGGAAAGAGAATTGGTACTTGATGATGATTGATTGCATTTTGATGACGCTTTTTGAAAATGCTGGATCGTACTTTCTTCATTTGGAACTTTGAATTCTTTTTAATCTGACATCAGCTTGATTCTTGTTGAAATATGAGTCAAGGAAAAGCAGATTCACAGACCTTTTAATCTCTTTCTAATTGTCATTTTCTATTCTGTTTTTCTTGGTCTTGGAATGTCTTCTTTTTGGTTAGAAACGGTGTCTCATTTCTTATCTCATCCATTCAGATAGATTGTGTTATGTCATTTAAAAATATATATTTATAATTAAATATATAATTAATTTTTTAAATGATACAATCTGATTGGGTAGAACAGGAAATAAGACACCACACCATTTAGAGGCAGGCGATCTCTATCCCTTCTTTTTAGTCCTTAATTTATATACATTCTAGTAGATTGCTAGCTTATGCAATAGTAGAAGTTGAAGAGTGACGGTTAAAATTTAATTGGCATCTTGTTGATGGAAACGGCAATCCTACCATACTTTGAAACTACAATCTCATAACATCAGAATTGATGTTTACTTCTTTTCATGGTTTGGACTTTTAGAATATATAAAATCCACTTTTTTTTTTATTTGTGCTGCAGTACTTGATCGCACATTTCAGCGATTTTCAACTTGCATGTTTGGGAAGTTTTTTCCTGCATGAAAGCGTTTTCTTCTTATCTGGGCTTCCTTTTATATGGCTTGAGAGGGCAGGATGGCTGACCAAATACAAAATCCAGGTTTTTCCCTTATTCAACTTAATTTTATTGCCTCTTTAAATTGTTTGATTGCTACTTTGGTTTTCCTAGCTAGACTTAGCTGCTTTAAGTTTTCTTATCTTCCATTGGATCGCTCTAGTTCGCAATTCAGTTCACTTAAAATGATGAATCTGTTCCCAGTCCCACAATACAAATGAACAAGATCCGAGCTTCAATTCTCCCTCCTGTGTTGACATTTTAGTCCATCAAGGGATTTGAGATTTCTTAGAGTTTCCTTTCATGGAAACAAGAAGGAAAAGAAAGAAAGTAGTTGGTAGGCTCACCTGCGCGAATCAGTTCCAAAATCTGGCAACGGACAGTGGCTATAGTGAGTTGCTTTAGGCGTGGTCGGGAGTTTAGAGTGGTTGCTGACTCGTTGTGCGGTACAGTTTTGCTATCAAAATGGAGCTCTGCTTCACGCCTTCACCTATGGGTGCTTCTGTTTCAGTGGCCTGAGGGTTAGTAAAATAGTAGTGACTCGGAGTGCTTGGGCCATGAACTAGGGAGGGGAGAAAGTGGTCTGTTCGCATATGCTTCTGTTTTTTTGAAAAGGAATTGTATTTAGGTTAACTCACCTCGATGTAGAACAAAAGGAAATGTAGCACTCACAATTTCAGCTATTAAGTAAAAGGGTTTTTGCAACTTTGCTTAGGTTAAGAAACCCAAAAGTAGCAATTATTTATTGGAAAACTAAACATTCCAGTTTTGAAAGTATAAAATACACAAGTTCCTATATAAATTTACTCTTTTAAGATTCTTAACATGTGCAAAACTGCACAAGATAGAAAAACCCTAAGTAAAAATATTGAAAGTGTAGCATATCTATTAAAATGTATCAAGAACCCTAACAGCATACCAAGTGTATCCCCTACTTACCACATATTTGGTAAAGTGATGTACCGCATGCCAATACATGTACCGAAGAGTATTGCAAACTAGCCAACTATGGGAAGCTATGAAGCCCGGATACTCAAAAAATGCAAACGTATCCGTGTCGTATCCGTGTCCGATACCGATACTCATAGAATACTTCCAGATATGTATCCAAGAAGTATCCTCTCTTTTTATTTTATTTTTTAAATTATCTTTTATCATATACTTTTAGGATACTTCTGGATACGTATCCAAGAAATATTCCTTTGATAGATGTGTCTTTTGATGAACCACCCTTAGAAGCTATGCTTTTCCTAGATGACAGTAAAGGGTGAAAGGAGACTGAATCAGTTAGCATTAAACATTAATTAAGTAAATATGCTTTTCAATTGTTGGCTATTGTATAGAGTCGAGACTTGTTTTGTGTTCTACCAAAGTTGCTTTTGTTGATATTATGAGACATAGAGGAATATTATTGTTGATTGTCAACCTTTTCGTTGACCATTCTTCACAAATGCTTTTTTACTGCCAAAATATATTTAGACATCGTTTTCTATTTGAACTTGTGCATGAATAATACATAGACTGAAAGAACTCCCTGATACCAGCAGCAAATATATGTACTCCATTTTCATTTTCTATATTTACTTCAAAAAAAGAAATATTTGAATATTGTCTTGTGTTGTTGTGTAATCAAATATTCCTGTTGCTTCAAAAGTTATGCCAGCAGCAAGAGTTATATGTACTCCATTTTCATTTTATATATAATTATTTACTTCAGAAAAAGAAATATTTGGATATTGTCTTGTGCTGTTGTGTAATCAAATGTTCCTGTTGCTTCCACTGTATGAAACCTAGTATGCTTTATGTTGCTCATGTTCCTCTTTCCTCTTTCTCTTGGTCTTTTCCCTTCATTTGAGGCCTAGTTTGATCAGTGTGTAAGGTTGCTGTTGTTGCTAACACTTGATTTCATGCAGGCAAAAATTAACAGCCCAGCATCTCAAGAGAAATGTATTATTCGCTTATTGCTGTATCATTTTGGTGTCAATCTACCCGTTATGCTTTTTTCATATCCTGTCTTCAGATACATGGGCATGCAGACTAGTCTTCCACTGCCGTCCTGGTACTTTCGGGTTCTTTAGGGCACTGTGGTTATTCTGGACTTCTGCAATCTGATAGATCTCCAAATGATGAACTGAAAATATTATAATTAAACACAAGATCGCACATACTGTACAGCAGAATTGCTGTCCCAGAGACTAAGTCTCCTACAGAGAGTATTCTCTGTTCCAAATTTTGAAAACAACACACACAACACACCCTATTTTCTGACCCTACTATCATATATTCATACATATCAATAAATAACTGCAGCAGTTTTTTTTCTAATCTTAACTGCCTAATAACTACCACTGACTTCCTAATTAATGTCATAAACATAAACAATTCTGATATTGATATTTATTAATCATAACTGCCATGGATCCCATCACAATCTGTATAGGAATTTTTCCTGCAAATACATTTTTCCATTAAGCTCACTTAGCAAGATTCAATTTTGGATTTGCAGGAGAGTAGTTCTAGCTCAAATAATCTTTTACTTCATTTTGGAAGATTTTGTATTCTACTGGGGACACAGGATATTGCACACAAAATGGTTGTACAAGCATGTACACAGTATACATCACGAGTACGTGTTATGTCTGTGCTTCTGTTCTGGTTTATTATATTGATTTTCTATGAACTGCTTTAAGGTTTTGCTTTAAAAACTCAAAGTGTCACTGTATTGTGAAGGTATGCTACACCATTTGGACTTACATCTGAATATGCTCATCCTGCTGAGATACTTTTCCTTGGATTTGCTACCATTGTCGGTCCTGCTGTCACCGGGCCCCACTTGCTAACTCTCTGGCTGTGGATGGTTCTTAGAGTCCTTGAAACAGTTGAGGCACATTGTGGTTACCATTTCCCGTGGAGTCCCTCAAACTTCTTTCCATTGTATGGGGGGTGAGTGTTATGCTCCTCCTTCACTTGACATCTGCCTTTTGGTTTATTCAGTTATTATGCTCATTGTTTTAAACTTTGCATCTTCACTTCCAGATCTGATTTTCATGACTATCATCACCGTTTGCTGTACACCAAGTCTGGAAACTATTCATCAACCTTTACTTACATGGACCGGTTAGTTTGCAATATTCTGCTTAATGGATTAGTACTTTTTGTTATGTTTAGCATATAAGATGGCTTAACTGTCATTTGTTGTATGCTTTGAATGTTTTGCATGTTATATTGACACTGATATGTGACTTTTTGTCCATCATTATATAGGATATTTGGAACTGATATAGGGTACAGAAAGTTGAAAGCATTGAAGAACGCAGAAGTTGAATACAGTAGCGAAGAAAAGAAACTATGATGGAACATTTTTTTTGAATATCTGGTCATGATTTGAAAAGTATCTTGTCATGTGTTGTGTTTTGGTAGCTGTTCTTGTCAATAACATGCAGACAGCTTTCTTTGGACATTTATGCCCTGTTATTCAGAAAATTTTAGTGAGAATGTGATGTAGAACGTAACCCAATCTACATCAGAGTGATTTCGGATTTTGGGATGGTTTCTCCCTATAGCGCATCCAATATTCTTGATTCCAATTCTTTCTTGGCGCACGTGACTGTATTGTTTGATTTAACCTAGTTGAATGGAATGAAAGTGACAAATTGGTCACATGTTATAAGACCTATCCAAATTAGAGTCTCAAGCTCCAATTCCGTGTTCAGTCATCTCTCGACAGTCCATAGGGAGTAAATCTTGTATGCGCAGAGACCCAACGGCCAACACCATTTTTTAGCACAACTATACTTGGTTGCATGATTTATTACCTCCGTATTCAACAAAAGAAATTTAGGTCTTCAACTTTAGTCCTTCAGTAACAGTGGATTATACTTATGCCCAATCATCACATAATATAACAAAGCAACTCGAAAATTATCAATTTGATAGCCAAGTTAAAATTGGATAAACCCATGGTGGGAGGTTGGGCATTGTGGGGAATGTTTGAAATTTGTGGCGGTTTTTGGTTTTAGGGGTTTATTGGTTTGATTCTTTAGAGCTTTGTATACATGGGGTTGGGTGATAAATAATAATGGTAAGGTGGTTAACTCATTGGATGTGTGTAAATCAATGGTGAACAAGAAGAAAAAAAGAAAGAGGAAAGCGATCAAAAACATATTTAAGCATATTTATAGGGTCTAAAAGTAAAAGAAGGTCACTTTAACAAAGTACATTAACGTTGGGGACTAAATATATGTATTCCCATATTTTTAGGGATGAAAGAATAATTTTTTTTAGGAACCAAAAGCTAAAGAGTCTTATTTATAGGGATTAAGAACATATTTAAGTCCCTTTTTTTAATTAGTTTTTTCTTTCTTGCTTCTTAAACAAAGCAATCAATGCCACCATGGCAACTACCCGCAACAAAGCCACCCTCTACATCATTTTTGTGACACCCATTTTGGCCACCAAGACCGCCAAATTTTTAGAGTAAAATGAGGGTATAAATGCAAAGATTTAAATAAGTTTTTGGTCCTTACAAATATAACATGTTTCGGTTTTGGCCCTTTTTTTTTTTTTGCTCAAGAAATTGTCCTTTTAACTTTTAAAATTTTGGAAAAAGTCTCTGCCGTCAACTAGATCTGTTATATGCTGATGTGGCTGATGGTTTGTCACGTCAACAATGGCATATGGCATTTAATATGTTTTTCAATGCCATGTTGCATTTTTTTTTAATAAAATTATTTAAATAATTTTTTTAAACTATTTTTTTAAATTTTTAAACAATATTAAAATTATAATATCAACTTATTAATTTATGTAATCCTGTTATTTGTAGACAATATTTTTTTAATTTTAATGTAATTATTTATTTTTAAATTTTAAACAATATTATAATGGTTTAACTATTGAGTTGGTCCCTAAATTATTTGAGAATTTTCAAATATCCCTAAACTGTTAGTGGTCCGATGAATTGGATGAAATATTACAGATTCCATCCAAGTTGGACACACATATCAGCCATCTATGAGTGGTTTGGGTGGAGGATGAACCATAAGACATTGTTACAACAAGATACAACAAGATGTAGTGAGATACAGTAAGTTACAAGTGGGAGAGCTATTTTGGACGAAGCTATTTCAAGTGGGGGATATGCAACCGTGAAACATATATTTATATTGGTGAAGGAGTTGTTTGTTTAGATGGGGGGAAAGCGGCCACATGTCACATTTGGATCTTCTAGTTCAACATTTTGGTTTCTTGCAACCCTAAATACAAATTCGATTAAAAAAATTTAGGTCATGTTCCATATCAGTAAACTTAACGATCTCTTCGTGAAACCCTATCCCAAGCACCCAATTGAAATTTTTATATAAATTTATGGACCTAATTAGAAACATTTGTAGTCTAGGGACCCAATTAAAAATCTTATATAAGTCCAGAGGCCCAATTAATTATTATTTTTAAGTTTAGAGACATGTTTAAAAATTACCAAATAATCCAGGGACCAACTCAATAGGTAAACCTATTATAATTATAATGTTAATTAACTCAATAAATTAATTTTTTTATCAATAAATCATATAATTTTTAAAACGAGAAAGATATACTAAACTAAAATTTGGGTAATGACTAATGACTAATGACTAATGAAAGGTTAAATTTGGGCCTCATAGAAGGGATAACCCGCAGCAGGAGAAAGGCCCAAAGAAAAGAGGGTTTTCTTTAGGTAGTGAAGCGCAGCGCAGCAGAACCAAAGAGAAGAAGAGAAGGCGAATCAATCAGAATCGAAAGCAGTGAGTGATATCGATCGATCGTTTGGGATGGCGATGGCACATAACGGGGAACCGACGAAGCTGCGGTGGGGTGAACTCGAAGAGGACGACGGTGAGGATCTGGACTTCCTTTTACCGCCGAGGCAGGTTATCGGTCCAGACGAGAATGGCATCAAGAAGGTTATAGAGTACAAGTTTGACGACGACGGCAACAAGGTTAAGATCACTACCACCACGCGCACCCGTAAGCTCGCCAACGCGCGTCTCAGCAAACGCGCCGTCGAGCGCCGCTCCTGGCCCAAGTTTGGCGACGCCGTTCATGAGGACGTCGGTAGCCGCCTCACTATGGTCTCCACTGAAGAGATCCTCCTCGAGCGTCCCAAGCCTCTCGGTTGTTCTCTCTTATTCATTCCCACTCTTTGTTCTTTTTTTATTATTATTCTAACTGATAAATCTGATTAATTTAGGTACCTAAAAAGAATAAGGGTTTTTTATTGGGTTGGAAAATTTAGGATTATTCTATAATTGGTTGTTGAAAATCTTAAAGCCATATTAGGGTTTGTGCTCTGCCTAATTGGGTTTTGCTTGGTTGATTCCATAATTTCCATTCACTGTGTGATTTGTTAGAGAGATATACCTAAGATTAGAACATGGAAGGATATATGATTCAGATTGAGGTGTTTAAATATGGTTTTTTTTTGTCTATATGGTCTTCCATCCCACTTTTTTTTTTTTTTTTTTGCATATATGGTTGTAAATTAGAGATGTGAAGCCCAGTTTATGCTACTAGGGAGGGGACTTTCAGTCTTGAAATACTTTTAATTTATAAATTTAAACATTTGATATGGGTGTATATAACAACTATATATGCTACATTATTTTGATTTTCACCTTTCAGGTTTACTCCTTTTGTATATCCATGAATTTGCTCGACTTCAGTGCATAATCACTGGATTTTTAATATTAACTTTAGCTTATTCATGGCATCTTAGCTCTTGAGGTTGTGTTCGTGTAGGTGAAGGTGTTACCTTGACATCTAGGTCTGTAGTATAGGTTCCTTAATTTCACTTTTGAGTGATAATATACCTTCTTTAGTTGATGATTAGTCTATGATCGATATAATAAGCTTTATAACTTTTACAGGTGCCAAACAGGAGGAGCCGAAGGCTGCTGGAGACCCATTAGCTCAATTTCAGAAAGGTGCCGTTCTTATGGTCTGTAGGACTTGTGGGAAGAAGGGAGACCATTGGACTTCAAGGTGTCCATACAAGGATCTTGCCCCACCATCTGAGGGATTCGTTGATAAGCCTGCCGGAGCAGATGCTGCATCTGCTGCGGCCGGTGCAACCAAGGGATCATATGTGCCTCCTAGCATGAGAGCAGGTGCAGAGAGGACTGGATCAGACATGCGCCGTAGGAATGATGAGAATTCTGTAAGGGTCACCAACCTCTCAGAGGACACAAGAGAACCCGACTTGCTTGAGCTCTTCCGTCCTTTTGGTGCTGTAAGCAGAGTCTATGTTGCTATTGATCAAAAGACTGGCATAAGCAGGGGATTTGGCTTTGTTAACTTTGTAAACAGAGAAGATGCACAAAGAGCTATTAACAAACTCAATGGATATGGCTACGACAATCTCATCCTTCGAGTTGAATGGGCCACCCCAAGGACAAACTAAACATTGTGTGTTTTTGCCCCTTTCTTTAAAATGGTACTTTGAAGGTTCTATCTATTTTGGATGCTCAGTCTTGTACTGTCAGTTAATTTTGAGATGATTTATTTATTTATTATATAAGCTTAAATGTTCACTCAAGATCTCTTGCTGGCGGTTGTTTATCACTAGTGTAAGGGTTGTTTACCTGGTTCACCAGTGTCATTTTGTCCTTGCTTCTACAGTTATATAAGCTTTTATTTTAGGATGTGAAAATGGTTCCCTGATATTTCACCAGCATGCTTTTGTCTTTTTTACTTTTATTTCCTTGATCTGGATTACTATTTTAAAATTGAATCTCACGCAGAATGTGCAGCCACACCTGTATTATGCTTTATGTTTCTGCATAATGTTTCTGATACCTATTGGAACTACATCTGATATTTTTGTGCCAGTATTTTAGCTCCAAATCTGGTATGAGAGTGTGCAGCCTCTTCTGGAACCTTCACATATTAAGTACCTTTTTAAAATAGAATGCTATAAGCCTATAACTATTAGGTAGCGTTTCGTATAAGTTTTAAAAAAGTATTCCTGGGAATGTTGGCATGGGAATAAAGTTTTTCCATGTTTGTTACAAGTTTTAAAAATTTATTCCCAGGCATAAAAGATTCCCGGGAATAGAATTAGTGAATGATAGTTATAAACTTGGGAAAACTCTATTCCCAAGTGTGAAGGTGGGAAAACTTTATTCCTGGGAATCACATTCCCAGGGATGTAGTTTGCCTGGGAATAAAACATTCCAGATACCAAACGCTACCTAAGTAGTAGGATACTAAACTGGACACATAGGCTCCAAACATAGTCTCTTGGGCAACTAATGTGGAATACAGATACTTGAATGGAAACATTGTTAAAATGTCAGCAGCTCTGGCTGCAGCAAGAATTGCTTACGATTGCTTATAAATCAGTTCGTGTGATCAATAGAAAGAGGAATATTCTTATAACACTGAATTATCTATACATTATATAATAATTGGTTCATGTGATCATTATTCATGAGTACCTTGGACCCGTAAGTTGTTTCATCATTATTCATTAGTACCTTGCCACCTATAATAATACCTTTAATAATTCTGTAGTGCAAGGGCTGCATCAATGAGACAGTTCATGGTATTTTTTTTTTTTTTTGGTAATTTTATGGAATTGCTATACGGAAGTAAGTCTAGAAGGGCTTCCAAACATAAAAAAATTATTGTTTCAAGGTCTAATCCAATTCCAAACCTCATTTTCACGCTCAATTCTAGACACCAATCAAGCACTAAATTTTTATGTGAAACTCGATTTTTATTAGCAACTTGCATTCAAGTTTAAAAGATACATATAATGAAGGCCAGTGAGTCTTCCAGCCAAATGCAACAGTCAACATCCTTTGCATAGTTTGCTAGTGCATCAGCAACTGAATTACAAAATCTAGGAGAAAATCCACAAGGAAATCCATCATACCAAGAGTCATACAATGAGTAGACAACCTGAATCATGGTACCAATATTATAGGGAAAGGTCTACTAAATTATCCATGATGTCTGTGATAACTCTCTGAGCATCTCCCTCGAGAAAGATCCTCTTGCAACCTCTTTCCCAAGCAAAAAGAGGCCACCACTGGCTGTTATCAACTCGATTGTATAAGGTGATGACCATAAAGGTTAAACTCTTACATGAGTCATGCTTGATCAACAAGAATAGTCCATTCATCATTTAATATTTGAGCCAAAGTCTCCCAACACCTCACGTGCCTCTCATAGACCATCATTATGTAGAGATGTTTACACATGTAAATCAAAGAAGAAAATCTCAAACCTTGGGACTCTAGTAGTTCTACACGAGTCAAAGATCTTCGCTCTTTAGCAAGATTACCTCTTCTGCCTTAAGGTGGTATCATCACCAAATCGAAATTTTTTTGAGTAAAAGGAAAAATGATTTTGTTCGAATTAAATTTTTTTGTTTGAATTTTTTTTTCTAGGTGATATGAGGATAGAAGTTCATATGCACGTAGGGAGGCACTTCTTAAAATTGAACGACTTACACACATCTCAATATAGCACTACTATTTCGTGCCAAAATTTTTCCACGAACCCGTACGAATATACAAAATTGTTAGTAACAAAATCAAATAGGAAAGGAAATCATGATATTGATGTGGGAGAGAGAAAGTTTCATCCAATCAACTGGTAGGGTATGAATTCGTTTCGTACTAATCATCATTCCTCATATTAATATATTCATTTAAATTTAAGGTTAAATGTGAAATATAGAAAAAGCCAGTGTTATTGCAGAATATAGATTTAGAGATTGTTGAGCAAAATTGGCAAGTGTACCAAATCGCTGCAAGTAATAAAAACGGTGAGAACCGGATATCATCCACAAAGATTAGTTACCAAGTATCAATTCACAAATTAAACAACTATCTAGACTAAACTAGTCTGAAGAGAGTTCGAAAGAAAGAAATAAAGTAAAAGAGTAATAAAATATTTTTTGAATTTTTTGTTGAAGGTAAAATAAAAATAAAATTGCTAAGGAATTGATTTCATTCAATTATGAATCTGTATTCCTCATAGACAAGAAATCATTTGAATTATCAAAACTCTAATTATCCTAATCGCAATTAGCATGTTGAAGGACAAATTCCCTTAATTAATCGAAATCTAATTCCTTAGTGAATCAATTCTATCAAACCTCACTAATTACCCTAATTCCTTAGGTCTAATTAACAAAGCATGATGATGAAAGCTCTATGGAATTTGTGAAAGATCTATATTAATCAAGTTACCTATTCCTAGATTAACTTAATTAACAGTGATGATTACAAGAGGCATGCTCACATATCACTATTCCTAGCACTAGCATATATATGAACCCTCAAAACACAAGAATGGTAGCATTAAATGTCAGTAAGCAAAATAAACATCACATCAACAATACCAAATGTTCATAAGATAAACAGAGAGTCAATTAAAACATCATCATGAAAAGGATTACATCAAAACCCTAGCAAAAAGGAATTTGGCTACACATAATGAATCCTAAAATAAAATAAGATACAGATAAAGAGATAAGAGAAAAACTCATGAAAACAAAGATGATCCCAGCAGTATCCAAGCATGATTTTCACGCTGCTGTTCCTTCTTCCCCCATGCTGGTTCACGTCCCAGGAGCCTCTTTATGTTCACTTTCCTCTAGTACACTGCTCCAGCCCTCCTATTTATTCTCCAAAAACGTAAACCTCCAGAGCTTCTCCCCTTTACGTTGCTAGTCCCCCCTTTTAATTCTTACGTTACTTTTTTCTTAACAATTAAAAGGGCTTCCAATTCTATGTGCTCCATTTTCTTTTCAATATTAATCCAATTAGGCTTGGTCTTTTAGTTGCCTAGAAGCCAATGTAACCATTTTATTTGCCAACAAGTCTCAAGTCTGTACGTGACTTCTATTTGGCAAAGCAAAGTTCTTTCATTTTCTTTTAATAATTCCTGTGGGACCCACGACCTTTTGATCATCAATTGACCAAAGTAATTCATGTTTCTCCTGAAGCTTCAGGTCTCAATTCTGGTCCAAATTAATTCTCAAACCCTTCAAACTTTTCCATCAAAAATATTGTTTTCATCACTCTCATCTTTATTATTTCCTATAAAAATAAACAAGTAAAAATACTATTAGATTAACTCTAAAAGTTATGAAATTAGAATTAAAATATAAAACATTATTAAAAACTAAATTACCTAAACTTAGGGACAAAACTAAGGGTGGCAAATGGATGGATCGGATGGATTTTGATTCGGATCATGATGGATCGGATTAAAATAATCCATGGATCTATTTCGATCCATTAAAATTATATTAAAAAAATCCAATCCATCCATGATCCATTTAATAAAAAATCATCCAACCCATCCATTAGCCATTTTTACATGGATGGATATCCGACCCATCCATTTAAAATTATATTATACATTGAAATTTAATTTTTTTTAACAAATTTTATTTACATTTAATTCCCAAGTAACAGCTTTCAAACTCTCAACCGTTTTTTTTTTTTTTAAATAAATTAAATTTTGTTCCTTGTAATTTACAGTCATTTTCGTTCTTGGAGATGGAAATGATAATTGAGCCTTTTTCTGGCAAAGGATCTTTTAAGAAAATTTTAGAACCTTTTCTTTACTAGAGATTGAGAAACCAGTCTAAACTCTGAACCATGGAGGTCATACAATCTCTTCACACATCCAAAAATCATGCCAGAAGCCTGTAACTCAAAAAAGATATACAATCCTATCTTAGATGTGCATTCAGAAAAGGGAAACAAATAAAAAACCAAATATCATTTATCTTCTTCCTATCCTTGCCTTAAAATGTGCATGTAGGTGAACCGTTAAATTTAACACTATTTTTCTAACTTATCCCATTCCTTTTATAAACATGAGAAGGTTTTGCATGAACACTTCTAGATAATAATCCACGGAATCATCGAAATCAAAATGATAGAAAATTCTAACCAAAACAACACCAAGTGGTTTATATATTTAGTTGCAGAAAATAAACTGAAAATCCCAGCATTCAAGTTTAACAAAAAAAAAAAATACACAGATGAGACAAAAAAAAGGGTGGGTGAAGAGTGAAGAGGAGACAAAACAAGAGTGTGAAGAATTAAACTTATTATGAGAAATAAATTAACCTTATTTGCGAATTTGATGCAGCTAGAGTCTGAGACGATTCTCTTTTATGTTGGGTAAAAATGATGGAAAAAAAATTTATTAACTTTTGTGTTGGATAAAAATTGGTCCAATCATTTATTTTTTTTGGTCCAATGAATTTAAGGGAAAAAATGAGATGAGTTACTATCCATCCATTAATAAGATGGATCCAATCCAGTCCAGTCCATTTACTTTTAATATTATTGTTGGATGGGTTGGATGGATTTTAGTGTGGATGGGCTGGATGGACAAATGGTCCATGAATCCTTTTGCCAGGCCTAGACAAAACTCAATCAACTAGCACAATTAGGAATAAAAATTCACCCAATAAGCACATAAAAATCACATAATCTAAAAGATCATCAGCGATCAACCAAAATTTGGCAATTTTTATTGGTGAGTACTTAGGATAATCACATATGGGAGATATGCAAAAGACCTATATATGCTCCATAAATCAACGAGGATGCTAAATCAACCATTTTATTGTTCATGAAATTGTTTGAGGAGTATATATCACATTGTCATTTTCCCCGAATTGATATGCAGGTATGATAAAGACTCTTGCAACCGTCTCTATTAATAATGTCAAATGGTTTTCAATGATTTGATCTTAACCACTTTCGAAGTTTCAACACTACCGAAAGCATATCCTAATAAGTTAGCTCGTGATGGTTGCTTAATACATATATATATATATATATATATATATATATATATATATATATATATATATATATATATATATATATATATATTGTGGGAGCATATCTCAATAACAAACTAAATTATTTCTACACTGAATAGGTCACTTTGAAGTTATTTAAATTAAATTGCATTGGATTTTGAAGCATTCAAGAAAAGTTGTGTAAATATTAGAATTTGGCTCCTTCAAGGTGAGAAAGTATCTAAAGTGAGAAAGTAAGTGTCAATGCATCTACCGTTGAATTATTTTTAGTAGGTTAAGATCTCTATATATTTATCAAACCAATGATGGATGCACTCTTACTTTCTTACTTACTTAGAGGAGCCAAATCCCAAATATTATATATTCCCACGGAACCTAATGCAATCTTCTTCACCATGCCACTATTGACAGGTATCAATCTATCAAAGCACATACCAAGGAAGTGGTTCCATAAAGTGAAGCACAAACCGCAAAGAAAAATCCTACTTTGAGAATTACTTTAAAATGTACACCACTTTGTTTGGTTCATAAAAGAAAGTGGGAGGAAAGAAAATGGAAGGAAAGAAAGAGGAAGAAGTGAAAATGAGATGATTATTTGGGTGTTTGGTATGAGAGAAAATAAAAGGAAAGAAAACTAAAACTTTTCTCACTTCTCGTTTGATTGGATAGAAAGGAGGGGAAAGAAAAAAATAGTTTGTGAAATGACACTAATACCCTTAAGTAAAAATAAGATGTAATAATAATTTTAATTCTTTATTATAATAAAATTTAAAAAATATTTTCTTAATAATTATTTTGAAAATTTATACATTTAATAATATATAATTAATTAGAGACTTGAAATATAATAATTCGCTCTCTCCCTTAAAAGGTTCAATTCCTTAATGTTCAGCTTTCTCCTGTGAGAAAGAATTTAGGTCGCGAGGGGAGCCTAGAATACTGGGGAGATCTTCAATCTCCACATTGGGCTAAGAGCAAATTATAAAAATGATTTGGACACCACATCTTTCACTCAAAACATTAAGGCATTGAGTATATATATGGGTTCCCTCACTTATATGTTGTCCAACATATTTATTTCTATCCAATATGAGACTTCTTACTCACACTTGACACTGCAACATCGTACAATAGAAATGATACGAATGATTAGACCATTTGTATCAAGAACTACATTGGTCCATAATAATTTTTTCAAGAATCAAAATAGGTCACGACACGAAAACATTAATTCAAACGGAGCACAATGAATGGAAGGTAATAGAAAAACTAGTGTGTCTTACTTTTGTAAATTAATTCAAGAATAAATGATGAATTGTATTTTTTTAGAGATTACACTATCCTATTTTTTTTCCAAGACGGCATGAGCCTTGCTTTTAAAAATATAAATAAAATAAGTTGTTACCTTATTTTACTCGATTGCCTGATAATTCTTAGTAATCAAAAGTCTACAATATTTTTGTCATGCCTCTAAGTTGACTTGTTTTTAGCAAGCATATATTAGTTTGGAAGGCCTGCTTAGTGAGGAGCTGTGGGGTACTAGGAGGAGCTGTGCAGAAAAAGACCCTCTGCTTATTTCAACACTCCTTCCCTCTCTTCATTAATTCATTCATTGATCATTCAACCTTATCAATAATATTCTTATTCTTCATCTTTCATTTTTGTTTTAGAGACTAATGGGGAACTGCCAAGCTGTAGATGCTGCAGCTTTGGTGATCCAGCACCCCAGTGGCAAGATAGAGAGGTTATATTGGCCAGTGACTGCAAGTGAAATCATGAGGGCCAACCCAGGTCATTATGTCTCTTTGATCATTCCACTGCCTGTGAATGAAGAACATAATCAAGATCACAAGAACGTGATTTTTACCCGTGTTAAGCTGCTCCGGCCTAATGAGACTCTCACTCTTGGTCGTGCTTACAGACTCATTACTACTCAAGGTATGTAATGTACTCACTGTTTATATATGAAGGGTTTGTGTGTTTGCCTATTAATTTTCATGTTCTAAAATGGTTTAATGTTTTGGTTTTTAGAGGTTGTAAAGGTAATAAGAGCAAAGAAGCATGCAAATACAAGGAGGCCACAGGCAAAGACAGTTGATATGATGATGCATAAAGTGCACCTTGAAAAGCCAAGTTCAGCTAGTCAGACAGGAAGGAAGTTGGACACTGGAACGACTGATGATCAGGTGTGTGCTTCACTAGCTCATCATCAAGGTCATTTTTCTCTTTGCCGTTTGGGTCAACTAACTAGTTCATGAATAAGATTAATTCTATTAGCTAGTTTTTTTGAATGGAAAATGCTGAGGACACTCGTTAGGGAAATCAAGAAAAGAAAGTTTTTGTGAGAAATTGATGTATTTAATATTTAAAAAGGTTCAATAAGAAATTGCTTTTCTTGGTTCAGGGCACTCGTGTTTTATGTATACTTGGGTTTGATACCTAGCCAGTGTAGATGAATGTTGAAGTATTTCATTGTTCGAGATGGAGTGAATATACTGTATGCAGATATGGAAAGGTGTCAACTTGGGTGTTGATCCTAATTGTATAAATAATATAAGGTTTAAATAAGTTTTTGGTCATGCAAAATATACTAATTTTGGTTTTAGTCCCTGCAAAATTTTTTCTTAGGATTTCGTTCCTATACTTTCAAAAATTTTGGAAATAGTCCCTACCGTCATCTCTTTCCGTTAACTGTTGACGTGGCAAACTGAATGCCACGTCCGCAGGGGCCATTTCCAAAAATTTTAAAATACAGGGACGAAATCATAAGACAAAATTTACAGGGAAACCAAAATTGGTGAACTTTGCAGGGACCAAAAACTTATTTAAACAAAAAAAAATCTATTTTCTAGCCAAACTTCAGAGCAAGTCGTATAGGGACATGAAACTTCCAAATGAAGGGATTTGCCAATTTGTCAATCCAAAAAGTGGTTTGGATTGGTTTTCACTAGGAGATCCAAAATTCAATCCAATCCAATGTAAAAAAAAGCTGTTTTTTCGGTTTGGTTTTTGGGTTTGGTTTTTACGGTTTGAATCGGTTTGGATCAGTTGATGAACACCCCTATCTTCTCTGTATATTCTAGTCAAATTTTACCAAAGTTAAAATTGTCAAAGTCCTTAATCTGGTATGATTTTTAGTACTCAAGGGTACTGAGGTAATTTCCTTTTCCTATCCGACTTGCTATGAAATTTGGCAAGAAAATAGAAACAAATCATACATTATGGACCACATGGTTAAAATTGCTAAATTCCTTCATTTTGTTAGATATCTAGTACTTAGGGTACCGATGTAATTTCTTGTTCATGTCCGACTTGCTCCAAAATTTGGCCACAAAATATAAAGAAATCATACATTAGAGCCACAAGTTTCAAATTGACAAATCCCTTCATCTGGAAGTTTCCTGTCCCTATACAACTTGCTCTGAAGTTTGGCTAGAATATATAATTTTTTTGTTTAAATAAGTTTTTGGTCCCTGCAAAGTTCACAAATTTTGGTTTTACTCTTTGTAAATTTTGTCTTAGGATTTCGTCCCTGTATTTTCCAAAAATTTTGAAAGTATAAGGATGAAATCCTAAGAAAAATTTTTGCAGGGACTAAAACCAAAATTTCTATATTTTGCAGAGACCAAAAACTTATTTAAACCATAATAGAATTATTTTTTAATCCGCTCGAATAATGCTATTGGTATATGTATCATATACTCGTCCCCCTCTAATATATTTTATGATATATATATATATGTAGTATTTTTTATATAAAAATATATCTCTCTAGAAATATTTGTTATATATACTTATATATATATATTCTAGATGTCTTGTCTCTGCTTGCAATATTTTAAAGAAAACTAACATTCAGAGAAAGAAGATGAGTAATCACATAATCAATATAATCTAATACATCCATGTTTTAGGAGAAAATAAATTTCAAACACAAATTTTGTCTCTGTGTTTTGTACTGATGTTGTAGTACTGCATAACGAATTACAGGCAATGAGAGCAGAGAAACGCAGGGTAAGGGAAGCATCGCAAAATCCAGCTGCGTTGAGGCGAAAACCATGGCGCCCCTCTTTGCAGAGCATCTCAGAGTCTGCAAGTTGAGTGGTTATAGGCTGTGAAGTATGCAGTGTGTTTCATGGAACATTATTTAAAGAATAATCTTATATACACATAAAGGATTTAATTGGTATATATTGACCGTATAAAGTTTTTTTTTCATTTTTAATCAATCAGAAATTGACACATCATTATAAATCTTTGATTTTTATTCTAACCACCTTAAAAGTCATCACATGATTTCTGATTGGTTGTCAATGTAAAAATCTTTACACTGACAGTACATGCATAGAAATTAAATTCATACATAAAATACAAATAACTTCTCCACAATTTTACTTTTTATAACATAAAGTAAAAGTACTCTGTGTTATAAAAATTAAAATTGTATAGTAATTATCGAGAATAGATGTTTGCAAATATTTTCATTATAATTTGAATGTCATTTTCATCTCGGATGCTCCTTTCGGGTTGAATTCCTGAAAAATGGGGAAAGAAATTTAAGAGGTTTGAATTATGGACTTCTCTTCCATCACCAATACACCCTCAACAGGAAAACCATCTTCCTGTAACATGTTTGTATAGCTAGCACCAAGAAGAAGAAAACAATAGTAGTAGTGAATGTAAAAATCTATTACATGAGTTCTTTTTCTTTTTTTCTTTTTACTTCCTAATTTTTATAGCTAAAGCAGTATCTCTGTTGATATGCAACCAAGAAGAAAATCCATTAAACTCATAAACACCTCCTGCAAGTATGTCGTCCCTTTTTCAAATGCTTAAAATATGAGATGTAGAAAGGTTGAATTATTTTTCTTTTGTTAATAACACAAGCAAAAATAACTAAAGAGAGATCAATCAGAACATCAGGAAGCAGATAAATGCTATGTCGAGTTGCTAACTGATTTCCTACAAAAAAATCTATATGAACAAAGAAAGCAACATTGTTTAAGAGTTGAAATAGTCAAAGCCTCCTTTTCTATTAATTGATAGGAAGGGAATGCAAAGTAATAATTAGGCAATTAAAGTCTAATTTGTGGACAGGACAACAACCTTATTAGACTCTTCTAAAGTAAGTAAAAATGTATAACAACACAAGAAGAAAAAATAAAGTAAACAAAAGAAGAGTGCGGAGGAGAGAGAAGAGAAACTAATCTACATATAAGTGAATGTGTACAAAAGTTTATTTTCAAAATTGTGAAGCAAATGAGGACAAGACAAGATACTAATACATAGATTACTTTTAGAATTGATGTCACAACTACAATGAAAATGAACATTGAAGATTGAATATGAAAGATCATATAAATTCCAGCCGGGCTTACCATCAAATCAAACCAAAATATAAAATTTCTTTAAAGAGTTGAGCAGTGGCTATAGTTGAACATATATGTGATGCATTTAGCAAGAAAGGACAAAAAGAAAATTACAAAGTTACATAAAGGTCCTATTGCCTTAAGATGGTGGTGGCTATTGGCAGTACTGAGACCTGTTGTGAAATCAAGATCCATATCATTTCTAAGTTCAGTACTGAGACATATGGTGAAATCAAGATCCATATCATTTCTAAGTTGATTAAAGGGAGTGTAGAGTGGTTGTGCTGCATCAATGAAACAATCCTTGATGGTTTGTTGTTGGTCCAGCTACAAAAAAACTCTTAGTGCTGCTGTTAGGGGTTAGGCTGTTCTGCTGCTATATATAACAGGCCCATCCATCATACCCACATTTGGACATCCATATAGAAACTTTAAGGCTCCCCTTTAGTTTGTGAAAAAGGCAATAGCTAGATTTGGGTTTGGGTAGAATGTTAATGTTTAGAGTATGTTTGGGAAAGTTGAGAAAAAATAGATTATGATGATAATCGATTATATGTATAATTGATTATTGTAAAAATCGATTATAATCAGAATCTGTTTTTTTTTTTATGTTTGCTGAAAAACGATTTTAAGATAATCTATTTCGTTCGGATGGTGTAAAAAAAATACTTTTACATAATAAATTACGAAAAAATGTATGAAATTATTTGTTTAGCAAAGAGGGCTATGTAGTTGGTAAGGGTAAGATTGGAAAGCTAGTTTTGAAATAGAAAATAATCCGATCTCAATAATCCTACTGTTCAATACAATAGATGAACTCAAACAATTTTTTTCTAAAAAAAAAAAAAAACTTTTTCTCAAATTTAAACTAACTGCCAAACACATTAGATTATTGAAGAAAAAAAGTGGGAAAACGGAAATAATCCATCTTTCCCAACAAACACTAACCTTAAATGTGGTTTTCAAATTTCTAATTCTGAAACCTGAGGCCTGAGGGAATGACCTTTCAATTAAACCCATCTCCATTCCATTTGGGCTCTAAGAAGCTTTTCCTTTGAAATATACCAAACACAGAGGCCCATGTATCAAGAGGTGGAAATGTGAAAGAGAAAAGGAATTGTGAACATTATCATATCCTCTCCAATAATTTGAAAAGCCCATTAACGTGAAGTAGTAATATGAGTAAAAGCAATAATGAAATCTGCAGTTATATAATATGCCCACTTGCATAATTTTCATTTCAGACATAAAAAGCAATAATGATAAGCAATGTAAATCAAAATTTAGTCATCTAATCACATAAAAATGTTTTTATTAGGCTGGATGCTGACACAGACACGAATTGTGTTACAATAAACTTTCTAGTGTCCATATAAAATTTGAGGTTTTGCATTATATCCGATATGCACATGAGCCTTTCTCAAAGCTCCATGAAATAAAACATTCATTTCAGTAATGTCAGTTTGGAAGTATTAGCCCACTAAAAAAAAATTCCTTAATGGGCCTCTAAGGGTAAATTAATTACTCACTTCAATCATATTTAGCAAATCAAAATTTCCGCATTCCTTCACCATTCTGGGTACCCCCTACCCCACAACCCCACCACACACATTTAGCAAAGGAATATGGAGCACTGTGCATCTGTGAAAAGAAAGGCAATAACTTTAAACATTAAGCTTGCATTAGATGAAAATTGGGAATGTAATCTTAGTATCACTTCCGACCCAAAAAAAGGGAAAGGGAATGTTGCAGTTGAACATGACAGAATGTGATTCTCGCTTTCTTTTCCTTTACATATATTCCATTAGCCAATACAATCAGCCAAACACCATATTGGATATTGAAACCAATTAATCAATTCATTATGAAACCCAATGAAGATAAGTAGTACCACCTTTTATGCAAGTTTCCAAAGTTACAAGTCCAAGTTGTATAAAGTAATGTGAATAGTGTGCCAAAATTAAAAACCGAGTAAACACAAAACTTTTGGCTATGTAGTACTTTATACCATTCATATATATTAAAAGGATTTTTCATACCTGTGCAACTTTGCACATGTTAAGCAATCTTAAACTAGAAATGTTATATTGGAAGGAGTAACTTTTAAGTTTTCAAGGAGTTCAATACACAACATTCAACACAACATTTCTTTTTTTGGATTCCTTGCACATGTTAGAAAAATCAATATTAAAAAACCGATCGACCTTTTTTTCTCTCTCTCCTCATCTTAGTAGTTCTTAATTTTTCCTCTTAAGAATGCAAAGTGGGGATTGGTGGCCGCATCGTAAGTGATGAAAGATTTTTTGTAGGGTAAAACACAATTGAACTTTGTATTTTTTTCTCCCTTTGAGCACAAAGGTTTATCATTAGAAGAATGAACTAGTAATGTATATATGAAGAGGATTAAAAATAAGTACATATGGTAAAATAGACTTGGTCGTCTTCATATACCCTGTGTGCAATGCTCCAGGTTGGTGGCTTTTACCTTTTTCCTTTATTGTTGGTCGGTGGGGAAGAAAGGATCAAGATCTATTGTCTCATTTTGATATCCCCACCAATAACATCTTGTCACATATATCTACTCTTTTAAAATTACATAAAATTTTAATTTATGTGACAAAATATTATTGGTAGGACGGAGTTTAATACATTAAAATAGGACAGTAGACTTTGATCCGTGAAGGAACTATCTTGAGTTAATTCTTTGTGGGATACTGATATGTGGTGCACTGTGATTGTTTCTTGTTTCTCATTTTCCTCCCCAATCTTCTAATTGACATACATCATACATGGCTTTAAAGATAGTTCAAAGAAGTTCTTATTTGATTTGACGTGATTCCATTTACCTGACCAATGTAGTGATCAAAAAGATCTTGAGAGAGAAATAGAGGTAAAGGAGAAAGTGTAGAGAATTTACAATACACATATATCTTTATCCTTTTGAGAAAGAGGAAAAGAAAGTTATAAACGCTCTGAGTAATGATGACTTATAAAGGAATGGCTAATGGGGATGGGTAATATATGAATATGCAGAGAGTTATATATTTGAATTTTATCAATTACTTGGGATATAGGTTACAAGATTAACGTCCTTTGTTTTTTTCTAAGCAAAAAGTATTATTAAAAAAAATACAAGAGATACCCCAATTCATGAATATACAAAACAAAATTAATGTCCTTTGTGAATGTCTTTAACCCGTCATCATAGCTTGCCTTTGACTAAACTAAGAAGTGAATTAATTGAGATTTGTACGAGTATCCTCCAATGAAAGAAGTAGAAAAAGGAATAATTAGGCATGAACACCATGTGTGTTGGTCCAAGTGGAAGGATCTTGGGATCCTTAAACATACGATCTTATATTCGATAGCTAAATTCATGTATATGAAAAAATACCACTCGAAAGGCATTCTCGTTTAGATGTCCAACCGTTTCTCAATAGACTAGTCTCTCACCAAAAACTAGGCAATGAACTTTCAACTACACTCCCACTAGAGAATTGGGTGGACCAATCACAATTAAGAGAGAAAAAATTTGGACCCCACATAATTAACTTAAAAGTCGTTTTAAGTTAAATAAAATGCAATATATAGCTGTGATTTTTTTTAACTTGAAAGTCGTTTTACAAATTTTTCTTAATAACAAAAAACATTAAGCCTATTCATAAATAGTCCTTAATTTGTTATCTATGCATTTTCCTTCAACTCTCAACACTGCTTCTGCTCTTTACATTCATACTTTTTTTCCGTAGTTGATTTTGGGTACAAGCTTTCGGCTAAACAGCTTCCGCTCTTTGTGCTGTCTAGTCCATCGTTTGTCATTCATTGCTACTATACACATGCAAGCATCACCGAATAAATTTTTACCACTTCATTTCTTTTCATCAGCCTTACAAGAATATTATTATTCTACTTTTAACTTTACCTACACTTTAAACTTGCCATAGTTTTGCTGCATCCAAACCAATCTTTACCCTATCATTCCTTTTTTTGGCACCTATTATTATCATGTGAATTAGCTAGCTAACGAATTTCAGACATGCCATGCTGCTTTAACATGAAGATTCTTCCGAGTGCTTCCTTTTATGACTAAGACAAGAGAGAATTTATTTATCTTCGAATATAATATATACAACTATCCATAATTTCTATAATTAGTTTTTTTTTTATAGGCAAATGTTAGTAATTAATGTGTTATGTTAGTGGGAGGAATTGAACCCATGACCTCCTTATCACTCCAAACCCTATGGTCCCCCCTCCCCCCCAAAACTACCTTGGCCACCTTATAACTCCCTTCTATAATTAGGTTTGATATCATAATTGATATATCTCTTACATTTGCATACAAGGTTTTTAGTTGCGGTCACGGTTGTAATTGCAATCACGTTGCATTTTGTGTTATTGTGAGAAAATACAACGAATGTAATCGCAATTATAATCGCAATGCAATTTTGGAGATTATGAAAATCGCAACATGACACCCTCAATTGCAATTTCGGGCCATGTTAAAATCCTCTCCATCTTAAAATATAGGATATTTTCATACCCACCTACCCTTGCATTAATATTCAGTGTAGATATATATCCAACACAAATGATTAAAAAAAACAATTTTCTTAAAATATATATAAGTAATTAATTGAGCTATCAAATTTGATTTTGTAAAGGTGGTGGGCTGGGGTTGATAGGTGGCCATGGTGGCTCTAGAGTCTTGATGATTAAACAGACGACTCTTTTGTCTCCACTCTGTCACTATGGTTGGCACTATCACAAAGCATGCATTAATAAAGAACACCACGACATCCACGCTTGACGCTCCTCCTCGAGACTAGCTCATATTACTACCCCATAACTCCTCTTTTTTGTGGCATCCAAAGAGAGAAATATAATGCATGTAATAATCTGAGAAAAAGGCTGCAGCTTCTGCTAGAAAATAATGTGAAACTTTGAACCCATCTATAACCAACAACGTGCTACAATATTGACTATGTGGTACATAGGACACACGTTTAATTCTACAAATCTTTGTGGGGATGTTTGAAATTTACTAAAGGGGACAGCGACGAGATCATTGTGTGTGCATGCGAACTTTGTTAATTATGAGTGCTATTGCTTAATTTAATCAGGAAGAATCAAAGTTATCATTGGTTTGGGACTTGTGAGCATGATATGTTCATTGTTGAGCAGACACATATACAAGGAGTTACATATATATAAATATGAATTACTATGAAGTTTAATTAGGTGCCATCATTTTTATTGGCTCGGCTTCTTTTTTTGTTGCTTTTCTAACTAACTTTTCTTTTATTATCTGTCGGTTATTCTTTCTATATGAAAAATGTGAAGTAGAATGGGGACAATGAGTGCCTCAAGGACTTGAGAGTAGTGCTGTGTCTTGTATTCAGCATCAAATTCTCAGAAACCATATTGGTGAACTCACTATCATTCTCACTTTTGAACCCTAAAACTTTTTGCAACAGCCCCACGAGCATATATATGGTTAAATTGTAGAACCAAAAAATCAAAATTTCGTGGTCTGGTTTCTCTCTCTATCCTTGTCAATTGTCATATATGGCCACCAAAAGTTGGAAATTCCCTACTAAAAGAGAAGATAAAGAGAAAGATTCTAAATCCTACAGAAACACCCCCAAAGCCCTACCATTTTAATGAGAGGGGAAAAGTATCTTTGGTTTTTTGGTTATATAGGATTCCTCACTCACTCCCTTCACTTTAAATACTACCTCTGGTCCTATATATAAGAGACAAAACCCTAAAACATACAAACCAAGGAAATGCATTGAAATAAGCTATTTGTAATTAATATTCATATAAATTTACAAATTTAACCCTTCAATAATTAATGAACAAACCTACTTGTATTTAAAGTTGCACTGTCTCGTAAATATAAAACCTATTATAAATAAGGGTAAAATTGGAAATGAGCATTTAATATTTGTCAAAATACATGTATGTCTCTTATATTTTGGACCAAAAAAAAGTAGTCATTTGCCTCTTATAATAAGGACCGGAGGGAGTATCATTTTATTTTTATAGAAATAAAGGAACTTCGTGGGGGAGGTTGTTTCTTTAGTGCAAGATAAGGAAGCAAAGGTGTAAAGGAACATGCATGGATTAGTATATCTAAGACAAAAATAAAGGCAGCTCAGTGGGAACCGATTCTCTGACTTTGGGGGTGGGAAAGTTATGTGACTTTGAAGCATTGTGAACCGTCGGATCAATCCGACGGCCCATATCGTGACACATGGTTTTCCTTTTTTTTTTTTTTTTAAACACAAATTAACTGCTGCAATCAGAATCCCTTGCCCCACAACCAGACCCGTTCTCCCCCTCCCCCTAGACCCCTACCGACCAGGTCTCAGCTGCTCACCGATAAGCAGGCCGCCGCCGCCGCCGCCCCGCGAAGCCGGCCGCCGTATCGCCTCCCTCTTCCTGCCGTCGACGACACTCCAGCCTCTAGAAGCTGAAGATCCCGGACCAAACCCACATCAGGCATTAACCCGCCCCGCGATTGCAGAACAAGCCGCCCGCCACGAAGACCCTCCGGCCAGCATAAGGTGAAGAACAGTCGGTGGTTGCAACGGCGGAACGGTCGGCGGCACTCCGGCAGCGGCACGACGACAGCGACGTCACGTCAGTGGTTCGGCGTGCAGCAGTGGAGAACAGTTCCCGTTTTGTTATTTTCGGGCCCAGGTAATACCCATTTCAAGCATTCAAATTGTGTTTTAAAAAAAAAAAGGCACGTGTCATGTTGTGAGCCGTCGGATTGATCCGACGGCTCATAATCTCTGAAAGTTATGTAACTTTCCCGCCAACTACGTTAGAGGATCCGCTTCCCAGCTCAGTGCCTACTTGGTCCCCTTTCCTACGTGGGTGCACATGCCACATGGCATCCCCAAATAAGTCTCTACAAATTGCTAATTGCATTGCAGATAATTTTGTGACCATAATTACTATGGTCATTCCTTTTCACATACTCCCTCCTATCCTTATTATAAGAGGCAAATGATTATTTTTTTTTTGTCCAAAATATAAGAGATATGCATGTATTTTGACAAATATTAAATGCTCATTTTCAATTTTACCCTTATTTATAATAGGGTTTATATTTACGAGACAGTGCAACTTTCAATACAAGTAGGTTTGTTCATTAATTATTGAAGGGTTAAATTTGTAAATTTATATGAATATTAATTACAAATAACTTATTTCAATGCATTTCCTTGGTCTGTGTGTTTTAGGGTTTTGTCTCTTATATATAGGACCAGAGGGAGTACCATGCAATAAATAGATTATAAGATATACTACCTCCGGACCTAATTATAAGCAAAAAAAAACTAAATTCATACATATTAAGAAAGTTAGTTAAGTTAATTTAATTATCTTGATTTGTGTAAAAAAGAGAGTTAATTGTCTAGGGAATATGTAATGCTTCTGGAAAAGTAAATGGAGAATTGGTTTAATTGGTTAATTTTCTTAATTTTTGCAATACTAACATTTAATAGTATTGACTTAATTAATTTTTGTTTATATTTAAGTCCAAATAATATAGCTACTTTTTTGCTTATATTTAGGTGGGAACCAATGTCATGACAAAATCCAAAATTCTCATATTGTTCTCCAACTTTTTGTGGCCATGAGACGGCGTCACATCTGCCCTCGTGCCCCAATCGGCGCGGGTTTGGCAGCCACCATTCATATCAAATAATAAAAATCTACTCAAAGGGTCCCCAAACCCGTTAACCACGTCTGCCATTAGGAAAATAATATACCATTTTTCCTATCTAAAAATTAAAAAAATTAAAAAAATTAATATAATCGCACTATCATATCGAAGTCTTTCGTGACATAAATATCTACCATAGTGCTGAAGTTTGTTAGCCTCGAACATATGCAAACTAGGGCTGTGTGGGTTACTTTTATATAAGGGTACAGGGAGAGACCAGTTTTTTTATCTATGATAATCAAATTTGCATTTGTATTATTGTCCTTCCGTCCGATCTGAATTTTCTTAATTCAAAAAATAATGCTTTAATATATTGTTGGACCAATCTTACGCATGAATACGTGATATTCCCTCTGATCCATAATATAAGAAACAAAACCCTAAAACACACAGATCAAGGAAATGTATTGCAATGAGTTAATTATAATTAATATTTATATAAATTTCCAAAAACACTCATTCTAATTTTAATTAATATTTTGATGGCCTATAATTAATGATAATAATTAATAAGGGCAATATTAAAAATTAACATTTAATATATATGAAAATTGATGCATGTTTCTTATATTTTAGACAAAAAAAAAGAGGATCAAATTGTTTCTTATACTGTGGATCGGAAGGAATATTTTAAATGCACTAAATTCATATTCATATGTTCCCTTCCGTCCTAGTGTTTGTCCTAATATCTGTCCCTTTTAAGCCTATAATTCAAAAGCAAACTTTTGATTAAATATCCAAAACTTTTGTCCCACATGAACCTCAAATGTTAAAATTATATTTGTTAATTGTGTCGATATGATAACCATATTGCAATTGTTTGATCTGCATTGCACAAGCTGTTCAGTTTGGGAAAATGGCTGATCTGGTTAATTGGTAGTTAAATCAATTTTCAGTGGATCCCATCCCATCGTGTGGGTCTCACTACGGAATGCAATACTATAGTGCATGCATTAATTTACTGATTGAAGCAGCAGCTACCTTTGATTAATTTGCAAGCCTTAATGAATTGACAAGTGCAATAAGACGCATTGGATTGGGGGTTCCACATTTGGAGCCATCCTGAATTACCCTTTATAAAGCAGGAATAGTATAGTACGTATATGTGGAAAGAGACCACGACCCTTCTCAATGTGTATGATTTTGATGCTTTAGTTCGAGGATTAATTCTTATATATGTGCATCATAAAAAGGGCAAAAAATAATTCATGGCTCCATCAATGGCTCCATGCATCAATTATATAGAGGAAACATCCAACAAATGGAGGAAAAGAGGTACTGAGCTTAGATTGTCACTAAGTTGCTATATATAATTTTCTTAACTATGGTCCATCTGTATTCTGTGCAGTAGGATAGGTTTAGACAGAAGTGTATTGATGTGATGGAGAATAGGATATCGAACCAATAAGTGGTCATATCTTTTCATTGCCCGTGTTAGGGATAAGCATCTGTTATCCTATTTTAGTGTATCATATTTTGCTCCCACCTATTATATCTTGTCATATATTATTACTTTTTAAAATTACAAGAAATTTCAACTTATGTGACAAGATATGATTAGCAGGAACAAGGTTTGGTACACCAAAATAAGATAATAAAGCATCATCCGTGTGTTAATCTATTACAGCATGTAAAATTAATATACCTTATATTGGGATATGGGACCAAATGACCAGCTCTCTGTAAGCTAGGCTTTTTACTATTTGTAGAGAAGAAATTCTGTATTAAAGTATTTTTTTAAAGATCTCTTGCTTCTTGCTTTAAAGAAACTTATTTTTGTCCGATTTATGATATTTGTTCACCCAAAATTAACACCCAACACCATATATTTATACTTTTCTATACTTATATATTATTTTACTCTCTCATATACTCTTTCAAAGCTCAAAATACCCTTCCCATACGATGTCCATAAGGTGTCCCATTGGGGAGGTATTCAAAAATCATTCCCCTTTCTGTACTTATTGTTAACATAAACTTCAAAGGAATAAAGGCTTCTTCCGATCCTATTGGTTTAAAATTAAAGGCCAGCTCTTTAGCTATCGCTGCATCATTTAGCTATTGGATTTGATATGAAAAAATTATAAAAATGAAATACAAATTAATAAAAGATGTTTAGATACCCATGGTAAATGACCCAACTTACCAATATCTACATCTTAGGTAGCGTTTGGTACAAGTTATACAAAAATATTCTCGGGAATGTTGGCATGGGAATAAAAGTTTCCCATGTTTGATACAAGTTCAGGCATAAAAGGTTCACAGAAATAAAATTAGTGAATGATAGTTAGAAACTTAAGAAAACTCTATTCTCATATATAAAGGTGGGAAAGAAAGATTCCTAGTAATGTGATTCTCAGGAATATAGTTTGTCTGATAATAAAACATTCCAGATACCAAACAATACAATGGATGAACGATGTTATTAATGCTCAGAATTATTATTTATTATCTTTTTTAATTACTTATAATTTTATAAAATAAAATATTACATTTAATTAGTAAAAAAAAATAGATAAGTAAATTAAAATACCAATAACATTTACACCAAAAAAATATTACACCAAAAAAAAAAATACCGATAACATTGACCATAATGCAAGTGCTGCCCCATATTTCCGGGGGCTAGTGTTTGAGAGTATGCATGCATAACAATAATACCATAATAGTACAGCCAGTACACGGTCACGAGCAGGCCCTGGCTAACTGGGGAGTCATAGTCACTGATTTGTAATCTTTAATAGCTAGCGGGACCTATTAGTCCACCCGCTTCAGAGTTTTGCCTCACTAGACTCCATACAGGGTTTTGTAGTTTCTTTTCAACTCAGTAATAATACCAAATGCAAACTTACAAAGTATCCAGATTGTGAATCAGCGAGCAAAATATATAATTGTATACAAGAGATTAATTGTTATGTCAGTGGACTATAAGATGATCATAAGATGACTGAATATAATGATTTCACATTGTACATTTAGATGCATGGATATCCTATTTAGCTTTCGTTTTCTAATCAATTTGAGGTCAGTCACAATAACTCATGAATCCCATGATTCATTTAGGAATATGTTACGAGTCAAGAATTTCCAATGAAAGAAATTAAACCTATGAAATCAGAGTTAAAGAGAGTGATAGATAATATAAGAAGATACTTCAATGAAAGAAATCTATGAAATTAATAAAGTTTAATGAATTCAATACAAAGCACACAGGAAAAGGCCCCAAAGACCATTTCCCCACATTTTAAGCCAATTAGGCCACTATGACAAGAGGGTTATCCTCTCCCGAAAACAAATCAAAAAAATCAAAGTTTAATTAAACCTCTAGACACGTGTTTCCATCACACGCGTGGACAACAAACAATTGAGTCCTGTATAGTTAGGCCAAAGCTCGAGGCCAAAAAGAAGAAAAAGAATAAGCAGCTCCCAGCAAGTAAGAAAAATCACACATACACACGTGATTGGCACGCAATGGAGATATCTGCACACACCATAGAGAAAAAAGTCCACAAAATGTATCCAAATTCAACTTATTATCCTTCCTTTCTCTTGTACTGTTGAGGGCATCAATCAAAGGAGCGTCGAAGTTGAAGAAGCAATGATGTTGGCCAAGATAAGAAGCTTGACTAGTAAATCCCGGAACATGAACAGCTCAAACTTCAAGCTTTCAACCCCTAGTTTTTCATACCTGCTCTATGCTTTTGTTGCCTAGCTCTAGAGCAGTGCCCCACCATCTTCATCTCTGTCACCAATAACCGATGCAACCTTTGAATTTCAATCTCCAACATCTTTATTTCTTCCACACTTACATTGCCAAATCATTGAATGCATCCACCCCTGTTTCTGTATTATTTCCCCCCTATATGACTCACTTTTCCGCAGAAATTATTTACTATGCTACAAAATCCCTCTCCCTAGGGAATATTATGCAATGCCGTTAATGGATGGCAGTATACCCACCACCAACATAAAATAAAACTTAATAATTATAAATTCTCCAAACCCATCAAACCCTCACTATATATTATACATACAATATATATACTATAATAATCTACACCATCACTCAAGTCAATTTTTAATCACAAAACCCTCTTAAAAATGTTGAGGTTTCTAGACAGCTTGGACCACACCTTATTTCCTTCTTTTTCCCCTTTATTATTCTTGTCCTTTTTCTCTTCACTCGGAGTTTCCTTTGTCATCATCTACCCACAAACAGTTACTTAATTTTCTCCTTTTAAAAGGCAATAAGAAGGAGGATGATGAAGATGAGGACGATGGTAATGATGTAACACTTGACCTCACTCGGGTCCGAGTTGTTACTCGCAGCTGTGGTAACATTTTAGGGGGCTTCCTCCGGTTATTTTCAATCACAAGTTCTTGCATCAGCTGATAGCACCCTATAATTTTTTCCTGCAACAATCAAATATATTTGATTTGGCAACCTGATCGATATAGCTATTCATTATAAATAAAAAAAATGCAAAAACCCATAATTTTTTCATCATAATTTACTATGCTACTTGCTTACTTTTCTCAGTCCATCGCACCATGACTCAGCATGCTCAGGCTTAACGAGAGACCAATTAGGAATTTCATTAGCTGCACAGAGTATAGCCGCCGCAGCAATGCATGATGGCCTGTAAGCAAGAAAGCTAGCCTCTGCATGTGGACAAAATATTCAAACAAAACTCATTAATGTAAAGTGTCAACAACTCAAAATGAATGCCTTCAATACTTTCTAATATTTCCTCAACTCACAGTCTTATAACTTTTTATTCATCAATTTTCTATGATCAGTCTAACTACCTCAGCTACTCTTAGCTACAATAATTAATTGCATTTTGAACGGCTATAGGAATATTTACCTTGGATATTAGACAAGATGATTTCTGTAGCCCGTGAAATGAGGAACTCATTGAAAGTTCCAGTTGAATCTAGCTTGCACGCGAAGAAACCAAGGAAGCTAAGTGGGGTAACTGATCTTAGCCTCCAATCCAACACACTCAGAACAATTAGCTCCATCTTACAAATCGTTCTCGGCTCAAATATGTATTTGGCACCTTCCACCTGTTTATACATTATGAATGACGTAGAATCATTGACATGCCAAATAATCATCATAAAGCTTTTCTAAATTAATACTCCCTCTGGTCCTATATATAAGAGGCAAAACCCTAAAACACACGTACCAAGAAAATACATTGAAATAAACTATTTGTAATTAATATTCATATAAATTTACAAAATTATCCCTTATATAATTAATGAACAAACCTACTTGTATTGAAAGTTACACTGTCTCGTAAATATAAACCCTATCATAAATAAGGGTAAAATTGAAAATGAGCATTTAATATTTGTCAAAATATATGCATGTCTCTTATATTTTGGACAAAAAAAAATAGTCATTTACCTCTTATAATAAGGACCGGAGGGAGTATTAAATAACTAATGTGTCTCTTTAATTAAGATTGTTTTGTTGAATCTAGTAAAAGAACGAGGTCCATTCAGATAGGACTTATACCTGAAGGTCCAAGAGAGACGGAACCAGAGGTTCCTCCATCTTTGCCGCTAGAGATAAACAAGCAACAGATAGAAGTTGCAGAGGCCACCCATTTGTTTGCTGTAAACGTGTATGCACATATCAAACAGTAAATCCAAAAGGTAATCATTATCATTATCCCAATAATTATTGTTTACTTTATATCTCGATTAACAGTAGTAAACTTTCTTAAACAAATAGTAATAAGCATGGTCATGCTAACGTATTACGTGTGTCCTTACTTGCTAGGAATCCAAAAAAAAAAAAAAAAACGAGTTTTTATTTGAAAACTAAATATTTTAGTTCTTCAAATATTAAGTACACTAATTCGTCATAAATTGTTTTTTTAATCATTCAACTAGTGTCGTAACAACAGTACTTATTAGCACTCTTCTATGATTTTGTATCCCCACGAACCGTGCACGTGACAGATGATAGTAGCTGTCATCCACTGCGTATGTACTCCACAGTATAAGTTCATATTTTCAAGATTGTTGTATGGCATTTAAGAAACTTTCACGTTCGAAAAGTCCAACATAATTACCGCAAAGAATTTGTCTTCCACGCACATGATAATAATGATCACCAAATTTTCTACTTTTGGAATTTAACGTAACATTTCAAAGCTGCCGAGAAATTAGAGCTCACCGGCAACCGGCGAGAATCCAAAAATCGGTCCATATAATTGACGGAAAGATACGCCGTCAGCGGCTGAAAGCCATAATACGCATGTACCTGCGAAACATGTACGTATAAAGCTTTCCGATTGACAAATCAATAATATTAAATATATTTATATATAGATAATTTTAATAAAAATATTTTTAATAATGCAGCGATATATAATTCAATAATAGTGTAATAATAGTGTAAAAAAAATGTATGCTAATACAAAAATAAATCCATATAAAAATGGATTTAATTGACATACATTATTATTTAAAAAAATCATTGTCAATTAATCAAAAATATTATATCACTAAAAAATATTTGAATTTTATCATAGTTATTTTAGACATCACAGACACGTATAGAATTATTTATGATTGATTGACAATATAAAGAATTTTAAGATGACAATATAAAAAAAAAAAAAATTTGTCAAATATATATATATATATATATAAAGGAAATAAAATTTTAATCCGACGCACCAGTAAAAATTTAATTGTAAATGCCAAAATCTATAAATATTATAACAAGCATCTTAAAGTTGTATGTGTAGTGATAAAGTGTAAAACTTTTCAGCAATGATACATTAAAATTAAACTCTCTTTTTCCGTTTTTCTATAACAAAATGTTTTTTAAATAGAAAATTATGAATTTTAATTTTAATATTTAAAGTAATTATAAGCATCAAATATAACAGTAAAACAATCTATAAAAAGGTATAAATTTTTTTTTATGGATTAAAGTAATATACATTGTCAGTGAAAAAAATAACATGTACATAAAAATTAAACTATATCTTATAATCGTAAAAAAATAAAATAAAATTGCAGAATAACTTCTTATATAAATAAATAAGTTGGTCTCTGAAGAATGGAGATTATGCAATAAAAAACACTTTTTAAAAATATCGTAAAATTATTTTTCTAACAAACGAGCTCTTATCTCTCTTATACACCTGACACAAAATGGTAAAAAGATCCATTATTCCGGTAACACTAGTTAGCCGTCACGGATGGTGGTTCGGTAACAGTAGTAATAGTGCAGTTAGCGTTTGGTGAGTGGCAGTAATGTAATATAAATGCAACAGAGTGGCAGTATTGTTGAGTTTACCTTGAGAATCCATGCAACGGATTCTTCTCTGTTGTTTGCATCGAGAGACTGAGATTGGAACCTCGATAGGTAGTCGAATCCAGGTACGAAGTTACTCTCGTGTTCAATGAAATCGGCGACGGATTCCTCCGACGACGAAGACCACGGAGGCGGCGAGGAATCGACATCGGAGGAGCATTCCGGCGACTCTTCGGACAGGATTCCGGAGGTGTCTTCCCTGCAAATGAGGTCGTAGTCGGAAAGCGACATGAATATTGCAGGTGGTAGTTCCTCATTCACTGACTTGTTGCCATCGCTTCGAGGAGAAGTTGCCGGAACTTGATCGGAGAAATCGCCGGAATGCGAATTTTGCAGAGAGAGAGAGAGAGAGTGTGTGTTTGATTCAGAGTTATTGTCTTGGTTGGAACTTGGAGAGCACTGCGTCTGTTTGTGTGACTATAAATATGCGGTGGCTGCGTGCTATTTTTATTTTTATTAAAAATATGCATTTTTAGAATTTATATTTTCTTCTCGAATATCTAAGTGGGGAGTTTGAACTTTGAAAGAATATTTGGATTTTTGCATTAAAAAAAATAATATTTGGATTTAATTATTATCTATCGATTATATGAAATATTCTTATATTTATCAATAATTTTAAATTATCATATTATTAAAAATATTTAATTTTTATAATAATTCTCTTGATGCACAATCGAAATAATTTTTTTACACATTGTCAATCAAACACAAATTCTATTATGTGTGACCTTTAAAGTAGTTGTAATAAAAGTCGGATATTTTAATAATATGACAACTTATACTTAATTGACAAATTTTCTACATGCAAAATTGTGAAATTAACCCTCAGGTTGAGGGTAATAATTAGGTCAAACTCTTCTCAAAATAATAATTTCGGGATTCAAACCCCTAATCTTGGAGGTAAAGTTCGCCTAGCAAGAAATATAGTTTACTTATACTGGGACCAACCATTTTAAGTACTTTATTTTTGACATATTGATAGTCTAGATATTAATTAATCATATATCAATATATGATTAATTAATCATGCATCACTATAAATTATCATATATCACTATAAAATAATTATTTAAAATCAAATATTGTTAATGATAGGTGAATGGTTTATACATCAATAATACATTATATATAATTAAATCTATAGTATATATATATATATTATTAGTATAGTGTATATATATGAATTTTGGTTTATGTTTTATTTATGAATTTTGGTTTATGTTTTATTTTTATTTATTATTTTGGACTGAGTGTTTGACTCAAATATGAAATTGTGAGCAAGGCGCGGATGTTTGATTAATTGATTTTATACACAAGAATCGGGACATTGGGGTTGGGGGCTACAGCTTCATGTGATGGCACATAGTGATTGGCTGCCAAAATCACGTTATATTATCATTTAAAGGCCAATTTTTAAATAAGGTCTTTAAACATATCTCCACCTATAAATAGATCATAACTCTTTAATTTTTAATAGGCTTGTAAGTCTCTTATGATAAAGAGGTCAATAGGTCTGTACTCATAAATAGGTCATTAGGCATTAAAAACTAAATAAGCAAGTAGACCTTTATATTTAAAGAGGCCAAATAAGCATTTACTTTTAAATATTATAAATAATATATTATATCTTATATATAATATATTAAATTATTATATATACTGATAAAAAAAGTATTATATATATGTATATATATATATATATATATATATATATATATATATATATATATATGTATATTAAATAAGTTAGTCTGATAGGCTCATTAGACTTTTTTAAAACCTTAGCCTACCAGACTACCTTCTTTAGCTATATAAGTTTTTTAAAAAGTACTGGCCTGATCTTTTTGTTAAATAGGCTAGGCTAGACGAGGCCTTAAATAAGTTAGGCCATGGGTCCCTAACGAGCGGCATATCCTATTCGCACCCCTATGTTAAGTAAGGGAAGGAATGAAAATAGAAAATATATATTAGAAATTAGTGTTAGTGTATTTAAATTTTAAAATGAATTTAAATGATATGTATTATTTATGTAAAGATTTTTTATTATATCGTCAATTAAACATAAATTATCACGTCATTAAAAATGTTTCACTTTTATTATAATTGTCTTATAAGTCACACATGAAATTATGATTTATTGATAGTGTAAAAAAGTTTATGCTAGTAGTATATCAGAATTAAATTTATTTAGTATATTAAAATTGAAAAATTATAATTTGTAATAAAATCTTTTTCGTATTTTGATTTCTTAACAGTAACAATACCTAACATTTTGTATTTTAACTTTGGTATACTGTAAAAAAAAATTATACTGACACCCAATCATAAATCATTGGATGTGTAACTTTTAATATAGTTATGAGTAGAACCAAATATCTTTAAAGATATGACAATTTATGATTGATTGACAGTGCAAAAAAAAAAATTACATTGAAAATATATATCAATTAAATACTTCTAAATAAGGCTTATCTAAAGTCATCTTATCTCTAAAATAAGCAAGTAATGGTGTATATGAACCTCTGATTTGATAAAATGTACAGAGATCTTAACATATTTTATCAAATCAAATCAAAGGTGAAAGATTATGAGCAAAACTAGTTACTTAAAATGCTTAGACTTAGGAGTGAAAGAGAGAGAGATTGAGGGACTATGCTTAGAGTGCTTTGGAGTGGTGTTCTTAATAGTATACATACATAGAGTTTTGGTTTTTCATCTACTCGTACCGGTGAGTCTTAAGACTTGAATAATCGAATCTTGATCTTCAACACTCATGGTTTGGTCTTGACTCTAACTTGTCTCATCTTTGTAGTGAACTTTTCTCGCCTAATATGATCTTTGATCTTTGACTCGAGTCTTTTGATCTTAACTTTCGCATGTCTAGTCTCAACCTGTAGCTTTAGATCGTTGGCCTCGACTAGTTTGATCCTGTTGTTTAGCCTATGTCTTATGGTCTATGATCTTGGCTCGTCTTATTTTTAGTCTATAAAGGACATGTCTTATGACCACGACATTCACTTCTATGATCTTCAAATCTGAGTTTTGCTTAGTAGTCTAACGAATCCTCTACTCATCTTGTTCGATTCTTTTGTTCCTCTTTGGTAGGTTTCTGTTCATTTCTGTAAGCATTCTTAGTACAAGCAACTATCAATAATACAGAAACTCAAAACACTTCAATTTGCATTCAAAAGTTTGTCGTCATTAAAACTTTAGCTTGAGAGCATCTTCGACTTAACAAATACAATAAGTTCAATATATAACCCAGCATTCTTCATTAGTAACTATTTTCTTTTAATCAAATCACTACTCGTGATTATGCTATTTGATGATATATTATTATGCTTAAGAAATTAATGTAAGCTATCCCAATTCTAACTTTTTCTACAGTCTTTAAGGAGGACCTACTAGGGTGGACCTTATGGGTGCCATAAGGACCCAAGGAAAAGGAGGAGAGGAAATAAGAATAGGAAACAGAACGAGAATAATTTTGGTGATCGAAACCCAATACTTTACATAATGCTATAGAACTCTAACCACTTGAGCTGCCTCCAAGAGTACAGCCCAACCCTAACTTTTTAACCCATGAACAAAGGATCAAGTTATATATGGCTGAAAAGTCAACACATTTTAAATAGGTCATCATATTTTAATACTGAATTGATTCAACCAGAGCAACTATGTATAAAGGGTCCTAAAGGGTCATCAATCTTGGTTTTATTGTTGTTGGGGATACATGTTAGGTTATCAATCTAGTTGAATTTGTTGTTTCTCTTGGTTGAGCACTAACTTTCATTCCCTTTTGATTTTTCTTTTTGATCTTGTCCTTTGTAAATGGGTTAGAGTATCCTGAATTAATACTCTCTATAATAAAGTTTTGCTTGTAAAAAAAAGGCTAAGAGAGAAAGAAGGGAGGACATTGAGAGGGAAGTTGTATCCCAATCAAGGGACTTCCCTTATCAAACAATAAGTCACTACTTTAATAGTTTAATTAAGCTTTCATCCAAAGTTATTTAAATCGGACATTTTACCTGAATTTTGGAGCAAATTCTTTAGTTTAGGTCAATATGCTTGGTTGGATTGGAACCTGTCAAATGCAAAAATAGGTTTGGTGCCTTGGGAATAGTCTTCTGTTTTTGGAATTGCTCTTTGGGCAATATGGAAAGATAGGAATTCGGTAGTGTTCTCTCACCAATCTAAGATGGGGGATGATCTTTGGGCTACTGTTAGTAATCATGTCCACTTTTTCGAAAATGTTGCTTCTAAATCAGTCATGACGCGGGAAAGAATCCATGGAACTACTGCAAAATCCTGGTCTAAGCCGATGCAGGGTGTGTACAAGTTGAATGTTGATCGCTCTCATTGTGTTAGAAGAGGTGAATCTGCTTGTGGAGGGTTGATTAGAAACTCCTCTGGTTTATTTATAAAAGGGTTTCTTCTGTAAAGTGACCTCTAGTAACATTGTTTGGGCTGAAATGTGGGGTATTCTTGAGGGCCTAAGGTTAGCTAGAAGGATGGCTCTGCAGAAGATCATTGTTTGAACTGACTCCTCAGTTGCTGTTAGCATCATTCAAAGAGGTTTCTCTGCAAGTCCTCCTCTCAAATTTCTGCTTAAAGAAATTCTGTCCGTTACTCGTTTGAACGATTGGTTTGTAGAGTTTAGTCATATAGGTAGAACGGCAAATGTATGTGCTGATTTTTTAGCCCATAGAGGCCATTCAGGTTCCTTTTTCTTAAGTGTTCTTGACAGTCCTTGTTCTATGCTAGGACTTTTGCTACAAGATGATGTAAGGGACTCTGTCCCCTCTTTCATTGGTTAATATATTTCCGTTTTCCATCCAAAAAAAGAAAGAAAGAAAAAGAAAAACCCGATCATTTTAGTTTTTACGCTAAATTATATTTTTGGTCCCTTATCTTATTTTTTAGATTCATTTTGGTCCCTTATGTTTAAAAAGATTCATTTTTGCCTTTTAAGTTTGAAATGTTACCCAGTTTGGTTCTTTCCATCAGTCTGCCATTAACCTCTCTCTAATGTGGCAGTTAAGTGATGATGTGGACAACTGACATGGCACGTCTGCCATGTGGGAGGACTAAATCGAATCCAAAAAATAAGATAAGTGACCAAAACGAATCTATAAAATAAGATAAAGGAGCAAAACAAATCTAAAAAATAAGATAAGAGATAGAATCAAAATTTTAGCTATTCTTCCCCAATGGGTCTTCTTCCATGAGAGTTGTAGGCAGTCATGGATGAAAATTTTCAAACCAGTGACTAGTAGAACGCGAAGGAGACAAGATATAAGGGACCATGCTATAGCTGCTAGGCGAAATTACACAGTGGAGCGTGGTGACTTTGATGGACTTTATGGAGGTTGGTTGGCGTGCAGCATCAAAGAGGGCGATTGGTTCGCGGTGGTTGTTTTGGAACGAACTTCAATGAAAAATGACTTCATGATAATTTTTGGGTGTATTTCAATTGTTGGTTAATGGAGAAGAAAGGACCATGAGTGGATTCCTTTGTTCACACACAACGCTAACTCCCCTCGAGCAGAACGCACTCGACTAGGCTAAAGAAGGATCATCCATATCTATATGCAACCCTTGTAGGAGAAGACTCATTGGGGAAAAATGACTAAAATTTCGATTTGGTCTCTTATCTTATTTTTTAGAATCATTTTGGTCTCTTATCTTTTTTCTTTTTTTTGAATTTGATTTGGTCCTCTCATGTGGTAGACATGTCATGTCAGGTACTCATATTATCACTTAACTACCATGTAGGAGAGAGGGCAACAACAATCTGACGGAAATGACCAATTTGGGTAATGTTTCAAACTTAAGGGATCAAAATTAATCTTTTTTAAATATAAGGGATCAAAATGAATCTAAAAAATAAGATAAGGGATCAAAAGTATAATTTAGTGTAATTTTTAGCTCATTTTGACAACACTTATAAAGATGCACCGTACGTACTACGTAGAAGGTTGAGCATATATACCTTTTGCTCATAAAATTCATGATCAAATTAAACTAGTATATGCAATCGTTTAGCGGCCTATTACTTTTTTTTTGACAAGAATTAGCGGCCTATTACTAACACCATAATATTAAATTAAATTGGTTTATATTTTGCGCGGAAACATTGTCATAATGTTTAGTGGATGTAAATTTCCCAATTATCATCATTAGATTAGTTATAAACACTTATTATATATTGTGCAACATTTGAATCTGGAGACTTAATAAACAAATTTAAAGAGAAAAAACCTCTAATATATATAAATATAATAATTGCATCAAGATGACATCATGATTTAATATTATTATTATTATTTTGGTTCAATATCAATAAATATTCATGAGATGTTGAAAAAAGCTTTTAAAAGTACTGTTTGACTAAGCATTGCAGCCCATTCCTAGGGATGAGAAATGGGGATATGTTCCAATTTCCAACTAGCACATGGATGCAGTCTTTGTATATAGTTTTATGGGTAGAATTGCCCTTGGGCAAATCCCCAACAGCTTCTAGCTGAGCCTGCCCCATACCACGATGATAATTGATTACTTAAAATGCAAAGTGGGTACATCATTTTCACTACTGTTTTCTCGAACCCTTTTTTTCCTATTTGAGCCTTGTATTATCTGCTTTTACAGATATGAAAAGCCAAGGTACTACTTTTTTTTACTGACTTTCTTGTTCCTCTGTTTGTTTTTTCATTTTCATGCTAGATGAATTGATGAAAGAAACTTGAAATTGACTCCCCTTGGTCATTGAGATAAGTGCAATTGAGTCTGATTTAAGGGCCTCCGGAATCTGGTATTAGTTCCTATCTAAGTTAGAGACTCTCCAAAGAAATCCATATATTGGACCCATTTTCCGCTTTTGAACTTTAGTCGGTGAACTTAGATTGAGACACGCTTCTTTTGATACCTTAATCTCAATCCCTATTGAGCATTAGATTTGAATGTTAAATCACAAGGGAGTGGGGATGAATTCTGTTTATAATATAAACATATGGCTAAGTATAATTACAGACTATATAGCTAGGCCATTGAATGTCAAACCCACATTATGATTATTTTCAGCATGATCGAGGTTTATAGGATTAATAAAAAGAATGTTGTAGCTTGTCACTGTTATCTATACATATAAGATATAACCCCTTTCTCCCATTTCAAATTCAAAGCGACTAAAGTCATAGATTCCACCTAAAAGCTTTTTTATGGTAGAAGGATGTATGACCCATAAAATTAAACAGCCATCACTATTTTATCCATTTTAACATGATTTTACATCTTCGTACATATGTCATACAATTTGGATAAATGGCTAGTTTTTACAATTTATCGTGCACAAACCTAGAAAGTGTAAAACCAAAATGATTTGAATAAATGAGGAAGAAAAAAAAAAAAAACAGAAATATCCCACAGCTTGTACCAAATTGTAAATTATACGTTTATACTAAAAAATAGAAACAAAGACATAAATAATTATATGTTAACTTATAGTGATGATCTTGTCAATGTCTTCTTCAATCTTTTCTTTCTTTTGTGGCATTGGCACAATGGACACATAGTTAATGACAATGAAAAATAAATCAATGAACCGACCCCATGCATTCCAAATTTCAACTTATAAAAAAGAAAAGAAAGAATATATGACAAAAAATACTTGGAAAGATCCACAATGTGGGCTACAACTGACAAATCGGTTTGTCCATGGTAAGAACACTTTCCCTTAATTTCTCATTAAAGCGATTAAATTAAATTGAAAGTTTATAATAACGTATTCTTCATGTAATAAATAGCCTGTTTTCTTCTATCCTAGAAAACTTTAAACATATAATATAACCAACCTGTAAGCTTGGATAAGGGAAACGTAGATAAAAAATTCAAAGGTAGCAACCCCTGAAATTTAAGTAAAGGTTGTGCTTTTGCAGGAAGGTGCATAGAATTGTCTACTACTGCTACCAAACAGAACCCCGAGTGGGCTCACTAATTGGTGAAGTTCTTAACTTCTCCCATTGACTTATATTTACTAACAATTTATATGACTTGACAAAAATCGAATAGTCGCTACTTTGATGGAAAACTCTACCTAACTTAATATTATCACCTTAGATGCAATGCCTCCTCAAACCAGCATGGTTTGCGTATATATATGGAGCCACATATATATATGCTTGTTGGTTGTTTAATAGTAGTGTGAATTTTAGCTGAGTACCCAACATTTTATTAATTTTAATTTATTATGTATAGGTTTCCATAGATGATGACATCTTGAAAATATATATGTGAACATATTAAAAAGGAAAGCACTCTAAAGAACAAATTCTTATGACTAGTCCATTGTCTGATATATATCAAATCAAGGAAAAGGAGGATTGATTCAATGAAGACATGGACAATTGATAGTGTTTGGTAGGAAGCAAAAAATTGAATGTGCAATTGTATGTTATACGAGCTGACCAAGAAGCAAGGCACAGTTTAGTGATGAAAAGGTTCTAATTAAGATATTGGTCCAGGTGGCTAATGGAAAAATGTAGGAATGTATGCAGCAATTAATGCACACATGGAAAGAGAGAGTGTGTGAAGATGGTAGAGTACCAGAGTGGGTGGAGATCTTCTGTCATATTCCATGTCCTCCACCAATTACAATTTGCCACTTACTAAAATAAAATCTTAACTCATTAACACTTATGCGCATTTTCAATTTTTTATTGGTTGGGGATACTGAGACACCATTTTTTGGGATAACAGATTTGTATCCTACTAGAGTTACGTGTAGTTGGGGAAAGAGCATGTCGTGTGAAAAGGGCAAAGCATTGATATTGGTACAGATGGAAAACTAGGCCTTAAGATGGTGGCTATTGGCAGCACTGAAACATGTGGTGAAATCAAGATCCATATCATTTGTAAGTTGATTAAGGGGGGTGTGGAATGATTGTGCTGGCATCAGTGAAACAATCCTTGGTGGTATGTGGTTGGTCCAGAAGCAAAAAGCTCTTATAGGTGCTGTTAGGGGTTAGGTTGTTGTGCTGCTATATATAACAAGCCCATCATGCCCAACAAAGTGAGTGTAACATGATCTAATCCACATTTGGAATGGCTCTTTCCAGTACCTTAAAAATAAGTGGTTTTCAATTTGCATGTGTGAAAAAACGAGTCCAACAATATATTATGGATAAAAAAATAAGTTGGTCCAGCTGCAAAAAGCCCTATTAGGGTATAGGTTGGTCTGCTTCTATATAACTAGCCCATGCTGCCGAGTGTTTTACATGATCCAGTCCACATTTGCAATAGTTACAACGGGACAACCCAGTTTGCAATTGCATGTATAAAAAAAATTATATGATAAATATGAGTAAAAATATAAACATATTCAAAATCATATCAATCCAATTAAAATAATTATTAGTGAAAACCAAAAAAAAGGAAAGGAAAATACTTCAAATATCGATTAAAAATGAAAAAATTGAGAAAGTAAGCTTTCAAATTTTGTTCCTAAACTTTTGAGAAATGTCAAGTAGTAAAAGTACGAATTGCTAGATATTTTGACCTTTTGATTGAATGAATCCTTTCATTCAGTTTGTTCCTTTATTTTTCACGATGACCAAGTTAACTCACTATGACCAAAAAATTCTTTAAAAAAAACAATATAGCAATTCTCTAAACTTTTTTCAACACAAAGCATTTTAAACTAAATATAATCACTCATTTCTTGCTTTATATATGGTTATCAAATAAAATAATAAAAGTCTAAGTTCTTCAACTTACATATATATCTCGGAAGCTATTGCATTTAAAAAAAAAAAAAAAAGTGTCACCTTCTGTTGGTGGATTGGATTGGAACAATTTTGAGTCAAAAAGTCATCTGATCCAATGATGGAAACAACGTGCGGTTTGAATTAATCGGTTGACTTCTTTAAAAAAATATGATACAATCCAATCCAATCAAATACGGTTTTGATTGGATTGGATTATTCGGTTTTTATCATACTTTAATTTTTTTTTTCTTTTGTCAAGTGTATTTTCTATTAATTTAATAGTGGACAAAAGATAATATTCATTTAAGTGAGCTAGCTTAGGATACACAATACCTATTTTAACCTTTCTCTATACTAGAACAATATAACCTTTATGAAAGGCAACAACTATTTGTTTCTTAGTTACCATTATTTGATTTGATGACGAGTGAGGGAATTGTAGAGAATTCTTGACCAATTTTGGGAGTTTTACAAAAATAATTATTGATATTTTTTAACATGCTTTTTTATGTTAAATATTCTTTTATGTTAATTTTCTATATCCACTCTCATTTATCCTATTTTTTTCTTGAATCAGTTAAAAATAAACTGTACCTAATAATTTTAAAATTTACTTAATTAATTTCCTACTCTCCATGTTTACTCAATCAAGTATATATATAATATACATGGAAACTTTTAGCAAAATATAACTTCAAGACATTAACATTTATTCTAAATAATGTCATATGTCATTCCAACAATAGTATTAAATAGAATGAGGGTGTTTATACATAAAAGTATGAAAAAACAATGCTAAAGTATGAGTAATACTATAGTTTTAAAAATAATAGTATATCGGTTTGGATTGGATTGGATTGGTTTTCACTAAGGGATCCAAAATTCGGTCTAACCCAATGAAAAAATTGTGGTTTGTTCGATTTTTACGGTTTGAATTAGTTTGGATCGGTTAATGAACACCGCTACCTCTCATAATTTTATCTCTCCAAAACTTATATTCCTTTCCTCTTCCGGAAACCTTTTTTTTTCATATTTATATATATATTTTTAGGTTAAATTATACTTTGTGTCCCCTATCTTTATTTTAGGTTTTAATTTGGTCCCTCTTTTATTTTTTGTTTTGTTTTGGTCCCTTATCTTTATTTTAGGTTTCAATATGATTCTTTCCGTTTAAATTATGGTACGAAGATGACGAAATTAATATAGCTTTTACAAAATAAGGGATCATTTCGAGGAAAAAAAACAAAAGATGCACCATTTCGGAACCAAAAAGAAACCACATTGGTTTAACTTTTGCAAAATGAGGGATCATTTCAGAACAAAAAATAAAAGAGGGACGACATTGGTATAACTTTGCAAAATAAGGGATCATTTTGAAACAAAAATAAAAGAGGATCAAATTGAAACCTAGTGTTTGGTATCTGGAATGTTTTATTCCCAGGTAAATTACATTCCTGGGAATGTGATTCCCGTGAATAAAGTTTTCCCACCTTCACACATGAGAATAGAATTTTCCCAAGTTTATAACTATCATTCACTAATTTTATTCCCGGGAATCTTTTATGCCGGAGAATAAATTTTTAAAACTTGTAACAAACATGGGGAAACTTTATTCCCATGCCAGCATTTTCCGAAATACTTAAAACTTGTATCAAACGCTATCTAAAATAAAGATAAGAGACTACAAGCAGAGTTTAGCCATATTTTTACCATATTTCTTTGGGAAATTTTCCCCGCCAATTGGGCCTAGAATGGGCTTACAACGCTTAAAAAAAAAAAAAAAAACCCGACCCAAGTATAGTTCGATAACCCAAAACCCGCCATAAACCCATAGCCACAACGCACGCACCTGCCTCACTCTCTTTCTCTTTCAAGTCTCAAATTTGTCTCTCAGGTGCGATTTCTCAAATTACCGATTTCGCAATGCATTTGCCTTCATTTCCCCAACAACCAAACAGGACTCCCCACCATTACCGACTCTAATTAATAACCGAACCCAAACTGTTCATTGTCATGAACAGCTTGTCGAAACTGTCATCGTACACTGCCGCCATAGTTGCAAGGACCACTCGCCTCGTCTCGAAAAATCACTCCCTTCACGGATTCTCCACTTGCTCGTTTCCGAGAAAGTTAGAGCATCCTCGTATTTGGTCTTTCCATTCAGAATCGGAGCTGACTAGGTATCGTGTTCGGTGTTATTCCACCAAAAAAGGGAGGAGCAAAAGTGTTTCTTCTAGGTTGCAGAAGAAGGTGGTGGTAGAACCTGAACCTGCGATGGAGCAGGAGAAGGACGCTTTCTTCGTGGTTCGGAAAGGGGATGTTGTTGGAATCTATAATAGTCTCACTGATTGTCAGGCTCAAGTTGGATCTTCTGTAATTCTCTTTACAACCTTTGTAATATAATGTTTTGATGTTTATGAAATGTTGGAGTTTGCACATGATTAAGCATTTGTGACTGTTTTTGAAATTTTTATTGGGTTGCAATGTTTTCAGTTATAATTGCAAAAATGCTATGTTGTTTTCATTTTCTTTACTGTGTTTTAAGGAAATGTAAACAATGTTGTAATTTTGTAATAATTAATAAAAACTTTTGGTGAGAATAATATTTGATGGAAACTATAGATATAATTTATATTCTTAGGATACAAAGTCAAATTACCCGTTTTAAAGTGGTAACTGTCTCACTTCATTCCAATGTGTCATTATTATTGTCTGTTTGATTGGACAAAGTAGCAATGAGCCTGTTTGTGTTGTTCCTAATTCCTTGTTTTAATTTCCTGTTTTTTAATATAATTACAAAACTACCAACTTGGAATCTATTTCAACTTGTTTTTATTGTTTTCTGTATTAAATCTTTGGAAACAAGAAATATAATGAAAACAATGTGGCATATTTCTAATTATTTTTGAAAACGAGAAATTGGAAATAAAGCAAATAGGCCATATATGTGTAGTTGTTGAAAACATCATGGTGCTTTGTGTTCGTTGTTTCCATTTCCTTTGTCAATAGTCAATACTCAAGTAATTTTCAAAGGCTCTTAAGAATGAAGTATTGATTTTTGTATTGTGCTAGGCTAACTAAGTGCTTCCTTCTGTATCTCCTGGTAGGTATGTGATCCTCCTGCCAGTGTATTCAAGGGATATTCATTATCGAAGGACACTGAAGAATATCTTGTCTCTCATGGACTAAAGAATGCTTTGTACACAATTAGAGCTGCTGATTTGAAAGAGGATTTGTTTGGCACGCTTATCCCTTGCCCTTTCCAGGTGAGTAACTGCTGCATTTTGACTTCTTTTCAATGAATACGTCATGTCAAGAATAGGGCATGGAAAAGTTACCATTAACTGTGAGTTGAAGACAATCAATTCTCTGCAAATTTGTATCAACTTCCAACTTCTAAAAGTACTACTTTATCTTATTTGTAACAAGTTTATATCCTTGAGCCACAAGGTCCATATCCTTAACTGTGAACTAAAGACATTTACTAATTGTCAATGCAGAAGTAATTTAAAATGATAATATAACATGCTCTCGGTTAACGTTAATATCTTTTATATATATTTGTAGGGCATTGGTGATTGATGGGAGTAATTTCTCTTTTACATTGATATTCTTGCAAGACAAACTTATATACAGAATCCTTTCATTCCAATGCATTTTCAATTATTAGTTACTAGGTTCATTCCTTCTTGATATGATTACAGATTTATAAAACCTGTTTTGTGGCTATATTATAAGAAACTAGGGAGGGGGGAGGAGGTAGTAGTATTTTGCATTTTGTAATTTTTTTTTCCTGATATAGTATTCTATATTTGTGGCTGGTACGTTATTTTTGACTTCATAAAAGCTTATGCTTTCTCCCTTCATACCTTCTAAGTTCCCTTTATATAGAAGTTTGAGATTTGTTAGTCAAGTGAGTCAGAGCTCAGAGGATCTATTATATATGTCTCAGGATCCTGCTTCTACCGAAGGGGGCACTTCAAATAAGGATGTCTCTAAAAAGAGAACTCTGGGAGTGCTTGGACAGGATAATGTGGTAAGCTCAGTACAAATTTGAACTACAACATGCTTATCAAGAACGCAAAGATCCATGAATTATATATCTTTTTACTAAGATGTTATGTTCGACAGTTACTTTATAAATTTTAAATTACAATTACCAATTTGTCATCACTTTCATATTGGGAAAAGTATGTAATGTCCTTACCATTTTATATTGCTGACATACAATATGCTTATAACATCTCTCCCATGTCTCTACCTTGTATTCTTGATTTCTTTCAACTGTAATGCTAACTTATTCGACTGACCTAACATGGAATTTTATAATGGTTGTTAAACATTTTCCTTGTCAATATATTAATATTAATTATATACATATGTGTAAATATATAATAATAATGAGTCAAATGTGATTTGATGGTGCTGTGAATGTCATTAAAAGTTTAACTCTATCAAAGGCTCGAGTCAATGTGTGGTAATAACATAATAAAAGTATTATGGGACTTTCAGCTTCATCAGATGCTACACTCGCATTTTCAGCGACGAAACCTCCATCCAAGAGTCTGATATCAATTGAGACTTACGAGAATGTTGTGGATCTAAGTTGTTAAATACCTGTTGACCAGTTATTTTGCTTCATTCTTCTTCAATGATGTATCTATCATCCTTTCTTCACGTGATGATTCTTCCTAACTGGTTGTACTATCCAAACTTTTTTCTATTCCAAATGTTTTAGTATATGTAAGATATTTCTATATTTCTTAGCAGAAGGTTACTAGTCCGACATCCATCTCTGAAGATCCCTTGAGAAAACAAGTCAAGTTAGATCATGCAGCACTGACTGAAGCTTCTTCACATGAAATTGTAAGTAGAAACCATGTTGCTGCTCATGGATGTAATTTTTTTGTTTGCTTGAGGCTACTTCATTTTAAGTTTTCAACAATTATTACTATATCTACTCCATTGTGCAGGTGTTGTCATTTAACCACAAGGATTTTAATTAGTAAACTGTTGGGTAACAGTCAGGGCCACCACATTATTTGTTGCTTTCCAGTTTAATTAAAAGGTCAAGTCTTATGCGATGGTTAACTGGAGGTGCTGCTGTCAGGGCTACTTCAGTCTTGTCATTGCACCTTAAGGCTGTTGAGTAAAATATTGGCTAAAATGCACACAACCTCCTCCAACTATGGTCAATTGCAAAGAAAACCCCTTTGGTTCAGTGAGGGACCCATAAAATATAAGTAATGGGAGCAAGATGTATAAATACACATTGGAAATGTTTTGGCTGAAATACAAGAAACACTTTCTAATCATGGTCATGTACAGAAAAAACTCTTTTAAAGTCTCAAATACACATTTAATCTATCCATAATGGATGGCTAAGTGGCAAACAAGCTTAAGTTAAGTGGTTGACGGCCTTTGCAAGTCTCTAGTTGCTATTGTTGATTTGCATCTTATTGATGTTTTGAATGATCGTCACGATTCATCTTTTGATCTGATGTTTTTTGATATCTCATGCCAGTATAACCTAAATCCTGACAGTCATCTATCCTTGTGCAGCGAACTTGTATTCTTGAGTTCGATGGTGCGTCGAAAGGAAATCCTGGAAAAGCTGGCGCTGGGGCTATTCTGCGAGCTAGTGATGGAAGTTTGGTATGCATGTGATGTTTTTGTATCCTATGCATATTTGCATACAACTATTAATGTCTTTAACTATTATTACTTTAAAGATTTGTAGGTTGCGGGAAGGTGTGGGTGTAGCAACATGCAATGCTGCTGAATATCGTGCAGTGATATTAGGATTGAGATATGCTCTTCAAAAGGGATTTAATGGTATTCGTATCAAAGGTGACTCCAAGCTTGTTTGCATGCAGGTTGGCCATTTTATGTTCTGCTCTGTCAGTTTATTCTAATATGAATACATGATTAATGATATCTTCCCCACACCTCCACCCTCACCTGGAAAACACAATTGTTTTACATTTTTTTTAGTATATTTATATTGTTTGTTCAGATTTTGAATCTAATGGCTCTTTTTCTTCTCTTTGATTCATATGTTTATATGAAAATTATATTTAGAATAAAACCAGTATTGTGATAAGCTTGATTCATTTTGAGAGAACACTCAGAAGTGTTTGTTTAAAAACTTTGCCCGCCTTTGACAATGGCCTTGTGACCAAGTTGCACCACATGATGTCGGGTTTATCCATTCAGTCTCAATACCATTTCGAGCCCAGCTTTCACCCTCCCCTAACCAGGTTTTAGCACCTCCTTTTTAACCGGGGGGAAAAAAAAAACTTAGCTTCTGTCAGCAATTAACGTAGCCTTTACTGTCAAGTGTCAACCCATCCTTGTCTTTTGGCGATTAATATTTAAATAGCTCGTAAACCTGGTATATTTACTTCTTAAACAAATTATAGGACATTAGTGTATGGTATGTGGATATGATGCATCACCAGAGGGCTAGAGAAAGAAACTTGAAAAGGGAAAATAGAATGGGGAGAGAGTAGTGCTAAATCGTTCATAATTTTATTCTACATTGCACCGGTACAGGTAAGGTATCGGTATGGTACGAGTTCAAAAAAAAACTAGGGTTATCTGTAGATAATAAATTGAAATTTCACACAATAAAATATGACAGCACAACATAAAAATTAAAATACAATTTCAACATAAAACCTAGAAAGGAGCTTAAATTGTTCAACCGAGACAACATCCACAATAAGAAATGGCAATACTTAAATTCTTTAAAATTAAAAATTGAGAACCGAGACCCACTACCAAATTCAACACTTGCAGAGCCTTGTGAAAACATCTGGAATTACACAATTCAACATATTTTAGAATCTCGATGAAATAAGAGCACAATTTCAGATGACAAATTCACAAACAGATTTCGAAAACAACTCCGATGACAAATTGACAACTCTACATAACTTGAGAATATGTGAAGTGAGATTCTGAGAGTCAAACATTTATATTTTTTTTGGGAAAAGTAAAAAAAGTAACAGCAGCTGAATCAGATGAACAAGAAGTCAAGAACATACGTTTGTATGCTAGTGAGGAGGGATGGAGAAAATGCTTCTTGATCTGAATCTGTACTGCCGCCGTTTGCTCACTTACATCCATGCTGTGAGGTTAGTGGAGAGTTCTGCAACTGCAAAAGGCATCAGTTGCCAGAGCTGCTGTCGCTCGAGAAAGAGCTGCTGCCACTGGGTTGAAATGGGCCACACTGCTAGGTTGAGAAGGAGAGCAGAAATGGGGCTGGGTCAAATGGGAAATTGAGGAAGAAAGAAATTCCCGTCAGGCTTTGAAAAACAGTCGATTGGGGTAAACAATTGATGTAGTCACACCCAAGCCGTATTGAGCTGTACCCAATTCACACTGAGCCGTAGCTAAATACGAAATTTAAAAAATTTCTGGTATGTTCCAGGTACGTACCTGAAATGGACCCAACATGTAGATGTACTCAGTACATGTATGCATGCCCATGCTTCAGAGACATTTTACTCAATATTGGAAAGTTGTGATCTATTTGACAGTCTACACTAGAGGGAGCTTGCATAGGCAATAGTGATGATGCAAAAGTAAACAATATATAATCTCATAAGCAAGATAAATCAGACCTCACAAAATCAATTTATACTGAAATGCTAAAATCAAGTCATATATCCATACTTTTTTGGGGGGCGAATCCTAGGCCATACATGGTTGCTAGTTTTGATAACCCCAAGTTTAAAAATCACAAATTAATTAAGAAAAAATGCAGGATGGTTATGACACTTCAGTGTTGGAGGTATTTTGGAACCAACCTGACAAAGGTACTTCATATTATCAAAATTTTCTTCCATTGCTTCTGTTTTTCAACAAAAAACTTAAGAGACACTCTACACCTCTGTAATGAATTATAATCTAATATTGAATTTAAGGAATGAAAATTGGCAGCTTTCACCTTATGCTTTGACCCAAAATCACTTTGTCTTCTGGTGGTATATAACTCGACACTTTACCATCCTGTGCTTCATACCATTATCACATACTGACCTACATGTGAGTGGTATATGGGCACTGACACATGAGTTCACCTTGAACACATCCCATTCCAGGTTGTACCATAGGGGATTTGATATGGAATAAAGCACAGGGTAATAACGTCAGTGAAATCTTTTGTGCCACATGGGGGCAAAGTAATTCGGGGTATTTTTTGTGCCACACGGGGGCTAAGTAATTCTGGGTAAACCACATGGCAGGAAACTGTAGTTTACCTTTGAAAATATCAACTATATGAAAAGCATCTGATTTCATTATGAACTTTTTAGTTTCCATCCTTATTTCATTTGCAGGTATTTGTTCATTTCTATTATTTATAGTTTGTTCCTCCAATTTTCTCGTGCTACTGCATGAAACAGGTTGATGGTTCATGGAAGGTCAAGAACGAGAACTTGTCTATATTGTATAGGGTGGCAAAAGAACTCAAGGATAAATTTTCGTCATTCCAGATCAGTCATGTTCTAAGGGTAGGTACAGCTGACTGAGCTGTTGGTGTATTTTTGGGTTTATATAGCAATTATTAGTGGATACCTTAATCTTGTTAATGCTGATCTAAAAAAAGAGAGAAACAGAGTGTTTGCAGTTAAACTGATAAAAAATGCAAAAAGGTAATGCCTTCTTCAACCTCTTACGGGTGAAATTTTCCCTCGAGGATTTGTGTGAAATACAAACGAATTGCAGGAGCCTATTCAACCTAATGGGCCATCCTATTAAGTATTTAACACTAAAAAAAATCAATGTGATGAAGGATCATATATTGTCTCCTTAATGGTGTTGATCTATTTCATTGAATTCTATAAATGGCAACAACCCCTTCCTTGATGGGCATTATTTCCTAGATGCTAATTCTACTTCATAAGCAGACTGACTAAACTCAACCATGCCCTGAATTTAATTTGTTATTTAATTACGAAGTTTTGGTTTTCCATTTGAGAAATCATTTGTGTAATAAATCCCTTCTTTCCCTTGAGATTTTTGTGTTAGCATAAAAACATCCTATTTAGATCTTGTACCAGTGCAAGAATATGATTTCTGATGCTTTTTATGCAAGTGTTCCTTTGAAAATAACTTTCTTTTTCCCTTTTCAAGAACTTCAACTCCGAGGCTGATGCTCAAGCAAATTTGGCCATCAATCTTGCTGGTGAGACTCTCAGAATTCGTGATCTTTATTTCTTTAGCTTTAACGTGCTTGGGATAGCATCTGCATTACATGCATCTCTTCATGTGTATGTGCGTGTTATCAATTTTCTAAGCTTTTCCCTGCTTCTACAGATGGCCAAGTCCAGGAAGATTGTGTAGATTATTAATTCAATCGTGGCAACCATGATATGTTTGTAGCAGAACACAGGTGCAATTTACAGATTGGTGGCAGTGTTCTTTCATTTATTGGTGACCCAATTATTTAGAAATCGAATCCTAAGAATGAATGATTTTGGTTCATGAGCATTTTGCTTGGTGTTGGTGGCTAATATTTTCTAGTCCAAAATGTAGTACTACTGGTCGCAATGATAGTAGCTTCTAGCATCCGCCATTTCAATTTCATTCAATTTTTTGGGACTGTAAGATTCCCTTTGGGATTTACTGGCACTGCAGTCACATGAACTATTTTGTGATTTTCTTTCTTGGGCATATGGAACCAGAATTAGTGCAAAAATGATTCTTGTTCAATTAACTTTTAGGCGAAAGTGCTGTTCCATGTGTTGTAATTTGATTTTATGATGCTTCATGCATAAAACAGTATTAGTTAATTAAGTCGACGTTTAAAGTCATATATGGCTGATGACGATTATTTATGCTTATGCATCTCCAAATATCCTGGCTTCGGGCTTGAGAGGGAACTTTTCTAACATAATTGTGTTATCCGTTACCGCCAGGAATCTAATCAACTTCGACTTTCTAGTACACATAGGCAGTGAAAGTCAATTTTTTCTTTTCTTTTTTTTGCTGTGTAGGATATAGAAATAGCTGAGTATTTTCAAAATATTCAAAGTAGCATTATTGTTTGCTATGAAATATTCTTTCTATTTCTTGCTGCATGGATGAGAACTGGCATCTTTATTAGATAGCTTCGTGTGTCAAATGAAATAAACCCATGTTACAGAAACTATTGTTGGCTTGCAACCTTTTAAAAAAAATGAGAGATCACTTGATTTTAGATGCAGCCGTGTGTATCTATACTAAAATACAATTCTTTCCCCATTCTAAGGAAAGTTTGGACACGTGTCACAACCACGTTAAATCCTACAACAATTCTACAATAAATATATTTTAAGACTTTCCATAAACAATATTAGTGTTAATGATATTTTTAATTTTATATTATTTATATTTAAAATTTAAAATTTAAAATTTAAAATATAAATAATCAACTACTAACAATTGATGTTTTATTTAAACGAGTTCCAACTTCCAATAAAAAAAATCAATTAAAATTAAGTAAAAAGAATAAAAGAGTTGCAGAAAGTTTATTGCTAGCTACAACTTTCAAAATATTTCTTCTGTATGTATTAATGGTTGGAAGAGTCTCATGTACATTTTGAAAAACACCAACAATCAGATTTAGTTATTTACAATTAAATAAATAGAAATAGAAATACAAAAAATAAAAAAATAAATATACAAATCGAAAATAGCTAGAAATACATGAATTTCAAGACTTTGGTAGTTGTTTGAATTAAATGAGACATTCAAATAAATGGTTGTTCCCAATACTAATTCAAACATTTTCAAAATCCAATTGCCTCATTAATGCATTGAGAATAGAAGAAAATCATTTTTACCCTATTTCAATTCAGCCCACCTTTTCAAAATCCAAAAGTCTCTTTCTTTAGTTGGTTATTTTTTTATATATTGAATACGAAGAAAAAAAGAAGAGAAAGCTAAACAGCAACAACAGAAACAAAAACACCATTTTAATTCTCCTTTAAATGCATCAGTCTCTCTCTCTCTCTCTCTCTCAGTTTTTTCCATCTTCATGCCACCACCTAGCTCCTCTACACGCACAATATTACTGAACAAGGTATGCTTGCTTCTCTTCTCTGTCTCTCTCTTTATCTCCCTCTCACTCGCTCTCTGTCTCTCTCTCACTCTCTCTGTATCTTGCGCTCTCTCTCTCTCTCTTCCAATCTTTTCTTTTCCCATTCAACATTTCAAGGAACCAGCAAGGGGACCTCATCTTTCTTCAATATGCATGGAGGAATTGACTAACCCAACTTTGTTCATGTTCTACAGGTTTGAAAGCAAACAGAGGAGAGGTCTGGTCTGTTACAAGTATGACATGTTAACAAATGGTAAATGTAAGTATCTAAATGCTTCTCTTGATTTTCCGTATTTTTCTTCCTTCTCTGATCATTCATTCGTTCTAAATCTTATACCAAGTTTCATGATATATAAAGAGACTGTGAATAATATGAATTGATTTAATTTTGTGTTTTCTTATTTTTTATTTTTTGCGGTGCATAGGTTTAAGATTTGGAGAAAGAGGGGAAGAGTTTATTGGAGAGGGTAGCATGATAGTGAAATTTACATCAGTAACAAGTCAACAACAGTAGTGAAATGGTGTTCACCTTTGAGGTATTCATCACTTTTTTTTTATTTGTTTTTTGTTAAAAATTGGTTGTTTCATCACTCATAGGCTGAGCCTCCACCTATTACCTTTGATTCTATAGTTATTTCAGTTATTTTTTATTCTAATATATTTTCTTTTAATTAACCAAAGCATCAAAGTCTGAAGGGTGCCTTATGAATGGGTGGGATGAAATTATCATAATTTTAGGCAAAAGATTAGCAAGATTGTGGTGAAGATAAAAAGGTATTATTTTATCATTATTAATGAGTGAGGTGAAATTATCAGCTCCTTTATAAACAGAATTAGTGGATGACAACTAATTATTTATTAGAATTAAAATATTTAATAATTTATATCTTAGAATATGTAAGTGTATCATTAATGATTGCATTATTTTAATTTTATTTTTTTATTTCAGATTTCGAATTTTAACTTTTTTGATGTTTTCAAAATGTTTTATTAAATGCTATTATTATAATTCCAATACTTCTCCCATAAATTAAAAGTCATGATATTGGAGAATGACATCTTTTATTTGATTTTTTTATTTTTGAATTTATTTTGTTTGTTATTTTCGAAAATGTCATTATTGTTTTAAACAGATATCAAGAACGTTTTAAATTATAATGAATGCCAGCTATTTTTATTTTTTTAAAAATAGTCTAGATACTTTAAATCATGATAGTTGCAATAGATATTAAATGCTTGCTTTGTTCCAATTTCAGATTTTGAATTTTAAATTTTTTAATGTTTTCAAGACATTTTATTAATTTCTATTATTATAATTCCAATACTTCTCCCATAAATGAAAAGTCATGATATTGGAGGATGACATCTATTATTTGATTTTTTATTCTTGAATTTATTTTGTTTGTTGTTTTCAAAAATGTCATTTTCATGATATTGGAGGATGACAAAGCCACGCGTGAGGGATTTTGAGGTGGGTGGAGCTTGATATCCCTTATTTTTTTACTAAAATCTTGATATGACTTATAAAAAATTATTGAATTACTTCTTCATAGAACTTTCTAGTTGGTGATTTACAGGGGAAATAACCAAATCTTATGGAGGGGTCTAAGGTAAAATATTTAGTGATACATTATCCTTTTTATTTTATGTGATGTTATATATTCTCATGTAATCATTTCTAGCATTTTATCCTTAATCATGAACTAATTGCATTTTATGATTATTTGGCATGTTAGCAGCAGTAGTTGCAGCCCTCTAAACCAGCAAGATGAACACAGGGGGACGAAACAAAAAATAGAAGAAAAACTGATACAGTGTTGCACAAGGAGGAAAAAAAAAAAAAGGCAGTGTAACAAAGGCTTGATTACTTTGCATTGGCAATTGAAAGGAAAAGCTTGGTTTGTTTTGGTATTTTTTGAAATTTGAAATTTGTAATTCATTATTGTTTCGATTTGCTGGTGAACATGGTCTTTGAACAATACATTGTTTGTATCTTTGACTTTGAGATTTCTTAAGAGTTATTTCTTCTTCTTTAATATGATAAAATAAATACTTTTAAATCTGTCAATTACTCACACAACTAATTGGGGGGTAACTATTCTTTTAATAGGTGCATTAGGTTAAAATATTCCCAAAAGATGGTTAACATGGACTTAAAAAAGGATAAATAAATAAATTATATTTTCTAAAAATGATTTAAAAGGGAAAACTGGAGAAACTAATTAAAAAATAATAAAAGAGAACAAAAAAAAATTGATAGATAAAAATTTTATAAAAATAAAAATGGTCATAGGAAAAGAAGAGAAGCAAATCAATTTTTTTTTTTATATAATTGAAAAAAATACACAGCTATAAAAATTATTATTATAATTTTAGAAATCTGGGTAACAATTTCATAAGGTGAGTCAATAATTTAGTTTTTATTGTGAGGTGACTTTTCAATAAAACAATAAAATTACATAAAAATAGTAAAATGCATTAATATCAATATATTTAGTAACAGAAAATCATACAATTAGTGAATGATAAATTTAATAAGATTTAATGGTTTTTTCTTCATTAATTGAAATTTTGAAAGACTCAATGTCTACAACTTCTTATCTGGAATTTAAAAAGGTTCAAATTTTAAAAGACTCATAAATTCCCACTAACATGTTATTGATAGCCATGTGCTTCTCTCCTAGAAATGAATGTGGTATTGGAATTGAAAAAAATAAAAAATAATATAAGAAAATAGAAATTATTTGATTGGATTTCATGGTATGTTGGAATTAAATTAGATTTATTATTTTTTGGAAGTTGGAATACATCAATAAAAACATTTTAAAAGAAATAAATTAAGAAAATCAATACATTGAAAATAGTCACAATTTGAATTTGAACATTAAAACAATTTGAATTTAAACATTTAAATAAAAAAAATATATATTTTAAACATTTAAATACAGGGGGTTTCTATTCTTTGCAGCTTTAAAAATGACATATTTTAGATAAACATAAAAAAGATTGGTGGTAAATATAGAAATAAAATAAATTATTTCTGTATAGAAACAAAAAAGATTAAATGTAAGCATAGAAATGAATGTGGTATTGGAATTGAAAAGAAACAAAAAAGAATATTAGAAAATAGAAATTATTTGATTGGATGTCATGGAAGGTTAGAATTAAATTAGATTTATTGTTTTTTGGAAGTTGGAATAAATCAATAAAAACATTTTAAAAGAAATAAATTAAGAAAATCAATGCATTGAAAATAGTCACAATTTGAATTTGAACAATAAAATAATTTGAATTTGAACATTTAAATCAATAAAGATATTTTAGACATTTAAATACATGGGTTTCTGTTCTGTGCAGCTTTAAAAATGACATATTTTAGATAATAATAAAAAAATTGGTAGTAAGTATAGAATAAAATAAATTATCTTTGTATAGAAACAAAAAAGATTGGTAGTAAGTATAGAAATGAATGTGGTATTGGAATTGAAAAGAAACAAAAAAGAATATAAGAAAATAGAAATTATTTGATTGGATGTCATGGTAGGTGTGAATTAAATTACATTTATTGTTTTTTGGAAGTTGGAATAAATCAATCAAAATATTTTAAAAGAAAAAAATTAAGAAAATTAACACATTGAAAATAGTCACAATTTGAATTTAAACAATAAAACAAATTGAATTTGAACATTTAAATAAAAAAAAACATTTAAATATAGGGGTTTCTGTTCTGTGCAACTTTAAAAATGAGATATTTTAGATAAACAAAAAAAAGATTGGTAGTAAGTATATAAATAAAATAATTATTTTTGTACTATCTATTTATTGTAGTTTGTATTATTATACACATATTTTATATTTTATATTTTAGATTTATCTTTTAAAACTTACAAATTTTATATATCTTATACAATGATGGAACCCCGTGCAGTGCACGGGCAAAAACTCTAATATATATATATATATATATATATATATATATATATATATATATATATATATATATATATATATATATTACCTTTTAAAAAAAAATGAGAGATCACTTGGTGATGATGATGATGATGGTTTGGATTGGGTCATGTAATAGTACTCACCGTGATCAACTTAGTAGGCATACCCAATCTATAACCTTTCAAAAGCAAATAAATGTGTTAACGGTTAAAAATGCATACAGGTAACACCTCAAACTGGTCAGCAAGTATAAATACAAATGTGCCTATTTGTGACATGGTTGTGCCCATGTTCATTGAAAAATAGAAAACACGACTCTGTCTAATTGTGACATTGCTGTGTCTTCTTATTTTTTACAAGGAGGACAATTATTTTGAAAACATTCGTAAGAATGGTAATTGAAAAGGAAAAAATTGTGTATGAAAAAATTGTTCACAGGGGTCTCTGCTTAAGTGATGGATTATACTTCAGTAGATTATTCTCTCAATTAGAGGGTAGGAAAAAAGATAATTATATAAAATAAATTAAAAAAATAAGCAAAACTATAAATAAACAAGATTATGATTTAACCGAACATTTCTCTAGCATTGTGGCATTCATAGAGAATTATTTAGGTGCCTCAAATTTTCAGTCCCGGCTAAATAAATAGTTTAGTTGCGAGTCTAACATTAGCTAAATTATAATACTTGGGGTGGGAAAAGGAGTAACAACAATTAACAAAAGTTAGTGGAGACGCTCTGATAGAAATAAACTAACAAGTATTTCGTTAATCAAAGATTGCATCAGCAGCTGGAGTAGCTCAGTTGGTTAGAGCGTGTGGCTGTTAACCACAAGGTCGAAGGTTCAACCCCTTCCTCTAGCGATTTTTGAATTTAACGTCATTTTTTTTTTGTTAATGACAAGTTTCATCGTAATTAATAATTAAAATCACAAACTGTGTCATTCGCTCACGCTTTTTACCAGCAATCTACTTGTGAGAAATGACTAGCCGTAGAAATATTAAAATATGGCAAAAAAAAAATTTTAATGTCTGAAATGCTGCTCTTTCAATTATATCAAAATTAAACTGTTACAACAATTATGAATTGTTCTTATTAGACAACCATTTCTATATAATCTACATCGTATAATATATACATAGAATATTATGAGTAAGGGACGAGCGCTTGTCAATCAAATTGTGCCATTCTCTCATGCTTTTCATATGCAATCTAATTGTGAGAAATGACTCAACGGGGAGAGAATGCTTCAGTCTATCGTTGATAGGGGAAATTTGATGAATCAGATATGAGGTTGATAATTTAGTTGTTATAATTTGGAAAAAAAGTATCACCGATATTGGGAAAAACCCAAGTCCCACATTGACTAGAGATAGTCTCTAATGAGAGCTTATAAGTAAAAGACAATCCTCATCCTAAGAACTAGCTTTTGGGATTAAGTTAGGCCCAAAATATAATCTAATAACCGATAAAAAATAATAGATAGTTAAGGCAGTTAGCTATTTCTGTTTTATGTTACTTTATGTTATGCCAACTACTGTGAAGCATATGTATAAATAACACTCTACATGTATCATTGAATAACATCTTCAAATCTATATAATAATAAGATTGAACATTGTAGATTACTGTACATCTGATGTGTCATAACCTCCATGATTTAGGGATTAAATTATTTTTATTATCTACTTTGCTCCTAATTTTTATTATTATAGTTTGCTTATTTTGCCTCTGGTTTGCTTAACCGAATAGAGAAGCATTTATTTTGATAAGACAGTGACAACTTGCCAGTTGTACCATCGTTACTTCTCAATTTTTTTAAAAAATTTTGAGGGTAAAAGGCACATTTATGATATTAATTTATTATTTACTTATTGCAGGATTTTTTTTTTTTTTTTTTATGAGCAAAAGGTGCCGGCCCCATACTTATTGCTGGATTTAAACACTGAGGATAGCTTGACGTGTTTGCTGAAAGTTTATCTTCAGTCAAACACGGCAAGTTTTGGCTTTATTTTTATTAGAAACTAGTTTTTAGCAGCACGGGTAAAATTTCTATTAAATAAATTTCTTTCAAATTTTATAATGTTGATAATATTGATAATTAAAAAAATTATATTATTATAAAAAATATATAGACAATATTATGTGTATATTAATTTTTTATGATAGTATAGAAAAAAAATTATAGAATGACTATTTTTTAACAATACATCACAATATAATTACCAAGCAATATAAAAATCGTTAAACTAATAGCATGTAAAATTTAATTTTTTCCCTTAAAACACAAACTTAAAACTTTATTTTATAACAATATCGACATTATACTTATTATTCTAATTTACTTTACATTATTTTCATTATCATAATAATTATTATTACGTTCACAAATAAAATTATTTTCATTAATGCTCCATGTATCAAACTCCAAAACAAAGTTGGTGGCCTGGCCAAATATGGTAACTTCACCTTTCCATTCATACAACATATTCAAAATTCTACTACGGAATTATTTTTATGTTTTCCTGACCGTTCCTCAAACCAAACCATTGCGCCACAATGTTCGCACCACCGGTTCATTCCTCCAAAGTTTAGACAAATCTCAACATGTAAAAAATAAAAAAGTGGCAAATTAAATTAAATTAATACATGCAAATAGACATAGACAATAATTACTAAATAAATACCTTCACGTTCATCTTCGACAAATAAAGGATTCTCCCAATTACAAACTTGAAAATCCATTTTTATTTTTATAATATCAATAACAATGAACCAATTAAATAAAAAATTGAAATGCAAGTGAGAAAAAGTTATATATAATAATACAAAAAAAAGTATTTGAAGAATACGTTGTTGGCATCCCACTCAACTTGAAAATCTAAACCTATTTGTTCTTAAAAAATAGAAAGCAAAAAAAAATAATATAATCAATGTCTATTTGAAGACAAAGTTAGCACATTCACATTACCCTTTCAAAGACATAATTAAATATTGAAGTAAAAAATAAATAATAAAACTTAAATAAATGATACCTTAAAAATCAAGACCAATAATTTTAGAACTACATAATTAATAAAGGTTGTAAAAATATTTAATAAATATTTTACATATTAAAAATTAAACATTGTATACAAATAAAGTCCAAACAAAATATATTAAATAATCATATTCTTATATATTTGTTAAAACAAAACAATTCTACTCCGGAACTATTTTTACGTTTTACTGGCCATTCGACAAACCAAACCATTGCGCCATAATGTTCACAACACCGATTCATTCGTTCAAAGTAGAAAAAAGTTTAACAAATCAGACGACATGTAAAAAATAAAAAAAAAAGTGACAAAAATAAATTAAATTAATATTTGTAAATAGACATTGATTACTAAATAAATAACTTTACGTTCATCTTCAACAAATAAAGGGTTATCTCCATCATGAATTTGAAAATTTATTTATATAATACCAATAACAATGAACAAATTTAATAAAAACTAAAATGCAAGTAGGAAAAATTTATACAATAATATAAATAAAATAAAAAATTCTATTACCTTGACGTATTGTGAAATTAACATTTTTTTTTTCTAATTAGTATATCCCCATAACTCACTTGGATTGGTACACCATGTTGCTGGAATTTCATGCGACTTAAAAAATCTAAATCTATGTTTTTATTCTAAGTAAAGTAAAAATAATCAAATATAAACAAACTATTCAAAGACAAAGTTATTATGTTCATAGTACCTTTTCAAAAAATATAATTAAATATTGAATTAAAAAATAAATAATAAAACATAAATAAAAGACCCCCCAAAAGCCAAGGTCAATAATTTTTAGAACTACACAATTATTAAAGGTTGTAAAAGATACTTACTAAATATTTTACATATTAAAAATTAAATATTGTATACAAATAAAGTTCAAACAAAATATATTAAATAATTATTTTCATATATATTTATTAAAACAAAACAATTCTATTCTAGGACCATTTTTATTTTTTCCTGACCACTCCTCAAACTAACCATTGCACCACAATGTTCACCACACCGGTTCATTCCTCCAAAGTCTAGACAATCTAGAAAAATTTAACAAATCCGTCGACATGTAAAAAAATAAAAATAAAAGTGGCAAAATTAAATTAAATTAATATATTCAAATAGACATTGAATTATAAATAAATACTTTTACAATCATCTTCAACAAATAAAGGATTTTCTCCATCATGAACCTGAAAATGCATTTCTATAATATCAATAACAATTAACCAATTAAATAAAAATTTGAAATGAAAGTGGGAAAAAGTTATACAATAACACAAACAAAATAACAATTTTTATTACATTGACGGATTGTTAAATTAACATTTTTCCTTCTATGTAGTATATCCCCATAACTCACTTGGGCTAGTAGACTGTGTTGTTGGCATTACACTCGAATTAAAAAAACTAAATCCTTTTTTTTAAGTAAAGCAAAAAAATTTAAATATAAACAAATTATTCGAAGACAAAGTTAGTACATTCATATTGCCCTTTCAAAAACATAATTAAATATTGAAGTAGAAAATAAATAATACAACTAAAATAATTTTTAGAACAACATGATTAATAAATGTTGTAAAAAATAATTAATAAATATTTTATATACTAAAAGGATTTAATTGGTATACACTGACAGTGTAAAGTTTGTTTAAACTGTCAATCAATCAAAAATTGACACACCATATCAAATCTTTGATTATTATCCTAACCACCTTAAAAGTTATCAATTTCATGATTTCTGATTGGTTTTCATTGTAAAAATCTTTACACTGACCATGTATAGAAATTAAACTCATATTAAAATTTAAACATTGTATACAAATAATTATATTTTTCCTTCTATGTAGTATATCCCCATAACTCACTTGGGCTAGTAGACTATGTTTTTGGCATTAAACTCGACTTAAAAAAACTAAATCTTTTTTTTTAAGTAAAGCAAAAAAATTTAAATATAAACAAATATTCGAAGACAAAGTTAGTACATTCATATTGCCCTTTCAAAAACATAATTAAATATTGAAGTAGAAAATAAACAATACAACTAAAATAAATGATTCCCTAAAAATCAAGACTTTCTAATTTTTAGAACAACATGATTAATAAATGTTGTAAAAAATAATTAATAAGTATTTTATATACTAAAAGGATTTAATTGGTATACACTGACAGTGTAAAGTTTTTTTACACTATCAATCAATCAGCAATTGACACACCATATCAAATCTTTGATTATTATCCTAACCACCTTAAAAGTCATCAATTTCATTATCCTAACTACCTTATTACATTGACGGATTGTTAAATTAACATTTTTCCTTCTATGTACTATATCCCCATAACTCACTTAGGCTAGTAGACTATGTTGTTGGCATTACACTCGACTTAAAAAAACTAAATCTTTTTTTTTAAAGTAAAGCAAAAAAAGTTTAAATATCAACAAATTATTCGAAGACAAAGTTAGTACATTCATATTGTCCTTTCAAAAACATAATTAAATATTGAAGTAGAAAATAAATAATACAACTAAAAATCAAGACCAATAATTTTTAGAACCACATGATTAATAAATGTTGTAAAAAATAATTAATAAATATTTTATATACCAAAAGGATTTAATTGGTATACACTGATAGTGTAATGTTTTTTCACACTGTCAATCAATCAGAAATTGACACACCATATCAAATATTTGATTATTATCCTAACCACCTTAAAATTCATCAATCCCATGATTTCTGATTTGTTGTCATTGTAAAAATCTTTACACTGACTATATATAGAAATTAAACTCATATTAAAATTTAAACATTGTATACAAATAAAATTTAAATAAAATATATTAAATAATTATATTTATATCTATCTATTAATTAATAATTAATAATGTAATAAAAACAAAAACCCCAAAAGAGGCTCATCCGCATTTTACTGTAGATCTACAGTAAAAATGCGGATGAGCAATAGATATGTTTTTGGCATTACACTCGGCTTAAAAAAACTAAATCTTTTTTTTTTAAAGTAAAGCAAAAAAATTTAAATATAAACAAATATTCGAAGACAAAGTTAGTACATTCATATTGCCCTTTCAAAAACATAATTAAATATTAAAGTAGAAAATAAATAATACAACTAAAATAAATGATTCCCTAAAAATCAAGACTTTCTAATTTTTAGAACAACATGATTAATAAATGTTGTAAAAAATAATTAATAATTATTTTATATATTAAAAGAATTTAATTGGTATACACTGACAGTGTAAAGTTTTTTTACACTATCAATCTATCAGCAATTGACACACCATATCAAATCTTTGATTTGTATCCTAACCACCTTAAAAGTCATCAATTTCATTATCCTAACCACCTTATTACATTGACGGATTGTTAAATTAACATTTTTCCTTCTATGTAGTATATCCTCAAAACTCACTTGGGCTAATAGACTATGTTGTTGGCATTACACTCGACTTAAAAAAACTAAATCTTTTTTTTTTAAAGTAAAGCAAAAAAATTTAAATATGAACAAATTATTCGAAGACAAAGTTAGTACATTCATATTGTCCTTTCAAAAACATAATTAAATATTGAAGTAGAAAATAAATAATACAACTAAAATAAATGATTCCCTAAAAATCAAGACCAATAATTTTTAGAACCACATGATTAATAAATGTTGTAAAAAATAATTAATAAATATTTTATATACCAAAAGGATTTAATTGGTATACACTGATAGTGTAATGTTTTTTCACACTGTCAATCAATCAGAAATTGACACACCATATCAAATCTTTGATTATTATCCTAACCACCTTAAAATTCATCAATTCCATGATTTCTGATTTGTTGTCATTGTAAAAATCTTTACACTGACTATGTATAGAAATTAAACTCATATTAAAATTTAAACATTGTATACAAATAAAATTTAAATAAAATATATTAAATAATTATATTTATATCTATCTATTAATTAATAATTAATAATGTAATAAAAACAAAAACCCCAAAAGAGGCTCATCCGCATTTTACTGTAGATCTACAGTAAAAATGCGGATGAGCAATAGATAGATTATATAGATGTTATCTGCATATCCAAATAGGACATCCATTTGGGACATCTTGATTAATCATGTATAAATATTTAGTTAATTCAGTTCATTATATGGTTAATCACGTGTAAATATTTGGTTAATTCATGATGATCCATTAATCATATAAAGAACTGAATTAACAAGATATTTATATGTGATTAACCAAATATTTACATGGTTATGGAAAATAAGCCCATTAACCATATAATCAACTGAATTAACTAAATATTTATACGTGATTAACCAAGATATCCTAAACGGGTGTCCCATTTGGGTGTGCAAATAACATAACTATATTTTTATTTACCCATGCATTTTGGGCTTTTGGCTTTACCCTTCTATCTTCATTCTTCTCCTTCTTCTATCTTTTCTATCTTCTAAGAGGGTGTTTGGGAAAGATTATTTAGGGGGAGTTTCAGTTATTTTTAGGAAAAAAAGCTGTTTTGTAAAATGAATTTGTGTTTAGGTCAATAGATTAAATTTCAAAAAAGCTTTTTAACCCCAAAAAATGTTGTTTTATGATAAGCTGGTAGTGAGGACTGTTTTGCTGAAATGCTTTTATTTCCTGCGCTCTGCCCCTCCGTACACGTTTTTCTCTCTCCAACCAAGAGTAACATGCGCTTTTTTCTTCCTGCAGCAAAAGTAAGCATATATATTTTTTTAATATAAGTTTTTTTAATATAAATTTTTTTGTTTATTTAAATGAAATATTTATTATTTATATTTGAACAGTCTAAAAATAATATATTTTTTTATATGTTTTAATAAGTATGAAAAAATGTTACAAATTTTATTCAACTTTTTTTAATAGAAAAAATTGATGACAAAATATAAAATAAATAAAAAATTTCAACAACTTTTAATGTTAAAAACATCAAATATTATTAATATAAACAAATAATTACATACTCTTTTTCATAATTCACTATGTAAAAGTGATTATTTTTGCACCACCAAACGAAATAGATTATCTTAAAATCATTTTTCAACAAACATATCCAAACAAAAAGATTTTGATTATAATCGATTATTCGAAAATAGATTATCAGCATAATCTTTTTTTTTCCACTTTCCCAAACACACTCTAAAACTAAACCCCCAGAAACACACACACACACACACACACACACATCCCTTTTTATCTTCCATCCTCTTTTCCTAAAGACTTTCTTTCTTTTTCTCTTTCACACATACAAACCTTCACTTTTCTCATAAGACACACGAACCTTCTTTTTTCTCTTCTCATGAGACTTTTTTAAGACACAACCTTCAATTTTCTATTTCTCTTTCAAACACACGAACCTTCATTCTTGGGAGTGCGCGTCGAATTGGGTGGTGCGTGGTTCTTGAAGGCAGTGCTCCGACGAGTTCGCGGCTAGACGATGGAGGCTTGGCGACGACAGCAGATTTGGGTGATGGTGGCAATGCTCCACGTTTTTACGAGGTTTCCTTCTGCCAGTAGTGAACCAGACGGGTGTTTATTCTCGATACGTTGTGAGACTTCTCCTTGATTTTATATCATTTGTTCAAATATGAAATTGAGGTTTGATTGTGAGTTGTTTGTGGCTAAAAATATGTTGTGGTAGGTCTTAAAAAATTTCTTCAAAGGGGATATGTTGTTGTTCATAATTTTTTTATGGTGAATACTTTTATTAGTGATATTCGGCTTTTTTTTAGCATTCGTCAGTTTGTTGAAGACCAAGGATCCAATGGGTGGCTGAATTCATTTTTTTACTTGACCCATGTAACATAGATAGGCATAAGAGCAGTTTACATCTTGGAAATGTCAGAGTTATTGCAGCATTGTTTGAGCATATTTATCAAAGATGCTATGGTAATTTTCTTACTTCCCTCCAGTTTCCCATTTTTTCTATTTTTGGCTCTTTTTTATTTGATATTTCCATTTCTTAGCTATGGAACAAAGAGGAAGTTGATATTGATTATATAGAAACTTTTTTTTGATTTTTTTAGGCTCAATGTTTGATGGTAATACAAAAAAGGAACATGAAGAAAGAAGTAGTGTTTATTTTGTTCTAATTTTATATATTACCAAGAGTTGAAACTCATTAGCACACAATAGCTGTAATATCTATCTGTTCTTCAGGTGATAGACATTGTTGTGGCTCCTTAGACAAAACTGTTCGGATAAACTATCTTGCTATTTGTCAATAAATTTGGTTTGATACTTGGTTAACCAATATTTTGTTGTGCATAGGAATTAATGCTTCTAAGATTTGAGGTGATGAGTGACTTTTATATTTGATATGTTTACATCTTTCATGGGAGACCTATTTATGAACTGCAAATCTAACTTAATATGTAGTTAAAGTCTGCACTATCATGTGGGAATAACACAGCAACAACAAAAAAACCACAACCCTTTCTCTCGGCATGGAATAAATGGCATTTTGCCACACTAGATTTGCTACCAAGTTTACTGGAATAAACAAATAGAAATAAGTATGCTTCACATAACAAAAAGTGTGTATTTTTATACTAAATTGCTTGCCTTCATGTTGACTTCCCAAATAGATGAGGGGTGCTGTTAACTTCTTATTAATACTTACTAACTTACCTTCCTATTAACTTCCCAATCTACTTCCTGCATCTTTTTGTTGACCCTCTAGCATAATTGAATATGAATCATTGAATAATACTTCTTATGTAGAGGTTTGGACGACTAAACCCGATGAGATTAAATGTATTGATGTGCATGATGTTAAGGAGGAACTGTATGTGTTGACAGCTAATGCTATAGTGGCATCTCAAGGGATTGGAGTTAAGGCATATGTTGCTTGAATTTGTTTAACATGAGATTAGTTTGATTCATTCCTGTTTAGATCAAATGGTAGTTTTTGTCTCAATGCAAGATGTTGTGTATAAGATTGATTTTGTATTGATTTCCACTTAATGGATTGGACTAGGTACAATTTAACAATGTCTCTTGAACTGATAGGGAATCTAACTATCTTATAGTATATTGATTGTATTATTGTTAAATCCATAATGTCTTTGTTTATGAGTTTAGTTATATATGTCGTTCTCTTATTATTAAGTGAAACTCCTTTGTTGGCGAAATGTTATTGGGCTACTTATTGGAGCAATAAATTTACAGTGTTTTTCTTTGGAACCTATCTCATTTAAATATAGTATATATTCTACACGTGTTGTTATATATTCCTATTGCATGTTCTTTTTCCTATTTGTGCTCATATATACCTTTGGAGTATGTTGCTGTGAAATGAGTCTTTTTTGTCTGAACAGGTCCAGTTTTGCCATGTAACCATTCCATGAAGATAAATAAATACATATGGCCAAAGTTCATCATATAAGCTTGGTTAGTTTGATTGAAGTTGAACTTTTTCATAAATACTTGGTGCAGTAATTCATAATAACACTTGGTACCATTAAGATTTTAATGAATATAAGAGGAAATAGAAATTTGATATGTACTTATATGCTCTATAGAAATTTACTATAACACATGGTGCCATTCAGATTTACATTAACATTCAATGTATTACTAACTTATGTGATGTGGAATATGAAGGACATTAACCACACCTTTCAAACTAATTGATGCTAAGCCCATGTCTATAAAATTACTCAGTGAAATGATATTGCTAACGTATATCTTCGCTAATTTTTTCCTGTATCACTTAGTCACTGGAAAATTTCTATCGCTAATGTAATTTTACTACAACTAATCAATCCAATAGTTTTGAATGTGTAAAGAGTGCTTATTATTCGGTTTTGTTCTTTCACATAATTGTATGGATATTATTTTGCATAGGACAAATATACTTAATTAATATGGAACAAGTGGTGTCACTTAAATATATATTTTATGAGTTACCTCTAATAATAACGTTGTATGTTATAAGTTCTTTAACTTTTATGTATATTGCTGATGGGAGCTTCAGAGGTTCAGTCTGTGTGCCCCATGGACTAAATTTTGTTGTAGGAGATGTTCTAAGACCTACCGGCTTTCTCTCCTCTTCTACCCTCTTCTACCAAGGCTTATTCATGGCTTATTCATGTAAACAGATTTTACATGGATTAGTTTGAGAATGGAGAGGTAAATGCCGATTTTTATTTTGTATGAAATTGTAGTAATAATTCTTGCAACTGAATTCAGGAGTGGATTCATGGAATTTCAAGTTGAAGAGGTCAAGGTAGAAAATTTCTAGAGTACAGTTTTGTCATCATTGATTCATATTACAAATATTGGTTTTTTGTTTATGTCACAGGTTTCACAGCTCCACACCGATCTTTCCCTCTTTGACATCAATGGGAAATAAGCAATGAGGAAAAAAATTAGTGTAAAGGATCCCTTAGTATCACCATATACCAGACATATTGGAGTATTCCAGCATTGCAAATTCTAAAGAACAAAGAAGGACCTTATAACTTGGCTATGGCACTTATGAAGATCAATGGAGATAAGAAACTTTTTGGTACTTTTCTACTCATTAGAAATTGGAAATATTAACTTTTCTGAAGTATTTGAAAATTTACTGCGATACTAAAGTATAATTTTCAATATTAAGAATTAGGAAGCTCAGAATGCTGTTCTTTTGGGAGCATCTTCTTTCGATGTTTTTTTCCATCCTAATTTATAAGCAGAGGAAAATAACTTTAAATAGTCAGGAACATTTAAAGAATTAGATTGTTGGAAAAATTTTAAATTCTGATAAGAAAAGTTTTTTTTTTTTTTTGGTGCATCCTCAAAATCACACACACACACACACACACACACACACACACACACAATATATATATATATATATATATATGATTTCTAAAGTATTGTGAATGTTAGCAATCCATATTAATTGCCAAGGCCCTTCATTATGAATCCATCAACAATGATGCAAGGTTTCATATTGTAGTGAATTTTTTGTATAAAATCCATGCAATAGTCATTTGATTAGTAGAGAAATATGGGAGAGTTATGTTATATTGTATTAATCATTTTCTATTAAACAATTTGGCTGAAGCAGGGAGCTTGGTGTTGTTATGATTCCTAAGGTAATTGGACTCATGGAAGGAAAAGTAAGGGAAATTTATGTTATTTCCTTCATTCACAGTAATAACATTATATTATTTGCTTTATTTTTGTTGAAGCACTTTGCCTTATTATCTAATAGTGCTTTGCAAAGTGTCCTTTACTTGTGTGGTGCACATAATTACAAGTTGAACCAATTTTAATTTTTTTTTTGATATGCAAATGTTAGATTTTTCGTATTTGTTATGTTAATAGGGGGAGTTGAACCCATGACCTCCATCTTATCGCACAAGCTGAACCTTCTAATATATTGTATTAGTAATACAAGCTGCCTGGACATACACAAGCACATATAAAACAGATGCACAACTGACACATAAAATAGACAATAAGGGCCTCAATTTCAAAAAGTATCGTTCGTTTTTTTATGAATATATTTTTTGCATTATGAATTTAATGTTTTAAAAATATGATTGCTTCTTTCAGACATTTCCATAGCATTTTGTTGCTTGGTTCTCTATGCTTTAGGTGTATAATATATCCCATGAAGGAAAAGAATTAGTTGTAAAATATTAGGTTGTTTGTGTCTCTGAGTGCATAATACGGGTTTCATAATCAATTAGGAGCCAAACTATTTTTCAAATAGCAAAGATTTAGATTTTTAATTATCAATACTTCACTTAAGACTCTCTACCTGGTGATCCCTATAATCTTTAGAATGGAGTGCATAAATGAGTTGTGTGATGCTTTTGTGCTATATTCATCTTATTGATGGTCTTCGTTTTTTGAGTTCTTTGTCATTTTTTTGTAGAGGAAATATGTATTTAAACAATCTGAAATTCCTGTTGGTGAAAATCTTATGTTGAAAATCAATTATCCATTGGAGGTACACTATTAAATCTTTGAATAATCTCAAGCAAAATTATGAGGAATGTCCAAATATATCTTTGAAATTCCCTCATGTTGACTTTAAAAACTACTGTGGACTCCAAATTTGCCCATTCTCCAGTTAAAAATTATTTTATATAGATAGGGCATAAGGTCCTTATGCATGTGTAATTTGTTCAATTTTTGTAATATTTTTACCATTTTGAATTACTACTATTGTTAATATTGGTGCAGGATCGAGAACTTGCAGTAAACCATTGAAGAGAAAGACTTGGAAAGCATTTTGAATTACTACTACTGTTAATATCTTTGTTATTTATCGTTTTTTTTTTTTTTAGTGTAAAGACTTGGAAAGCAATAGTGTAAATGCTTGAATATTATTGCAATTAAAAATAGGATGATTTAATAAAAATAAATTAATAAATTAAAAACAGAATGGGAAATAAGTATCAGGTTGTTTTCATCTGCCTCTGGTCCTCAACATCAAGTCTTCCCCTTGAATCCCCTTTAATTAAAAGGTAAATCCTAGTACAGCTCTAACCTAGCCACATGAAACAACACATGCACAGGGTTTTTAAGTAAAACAGAAACTATTGGTTAAAAAATGTATCAATGCTTCAAGCTCCACAAGGCTAAATTCTAAGTGAACCATTCAAGCTCCATGTGGCTAAGTGTGCTAATGAACAATTACACATCAATAGATATTTTTTTCCTTCAAACAACCGTTCTACACTCATCATCTAGACATTGCATTGGTCAAAAAATGTATCAAATGCTTCAAGTTCAAGCTCCAAGTGCTAAGTGAACAATTACACGTCTATACAATTTTTAGCAAACAACCTATCTACACACACCATCTAGGCATTTTCTTGTCCATATTGTTGAGAGACAAATTTAGCCCTTACAACAAAAGCATATCAGTTTCTAGAACTAAATGATTGCATACAAGAAGAGATACTCTATTTAGTTGATATCACCACAAGTCCATTCTTTCCAGTCCTTGTCAACATTATCTTGGGCCCACTTGAGAGCATCACACACAGTTTGTGGCACTCCAGGCAAACCCCATTCATTTACAGCACTGGTCATGTCAATGAAAGGAATGACCAAGAGTGTCCCAGGTCCTCCATACCCAGAATGTAAGAAAGTGCTAGAAATCTTTTCAATTCAATGTATAATCTCAAAATTCCCAGCATGGAAACTACCTTAGTGAATCAAGCATTGTTAAGAATCATTTTATGCCAATGAAAGGGAGACAGGATGCATCTAGTTTGCATTTCAAATGTTGTGTACCACAATCAAAGATGAAAGAGATTCAAGCATTTTGAAAGATGAATTCTGAATGAACCCCTTCAATGACTAAAATATGGAAATATTGATATCATAGACAAATGTAACTTCATCTTTTACTTCCCCCTTACCCATTTTCTGGCTGTTGAACTATCCTCATATGGTTGACTTCCAGTTTCATAGACCTTTTTGCATGATGTCTAACACGGTTCTCTGGATTTTACAATCAGATAATGCCTGTGGATAAAATAAGTGCAAGCTGCACATTTTTTAAAATCAAACTAGTACACAACCAACCCTGTTTTATCCTCTATGGCATGATATCATATATAGAGTCTCATGAACAATTTTTTGTAAGAACTCTATTACGAATTTGTCTAACACAGGCATAAAAAATCTCTTCAAAACTCAGTAAGTTCTATAACACCTAAATTCACTTGCTGTGGTCCACCTGAAGATATTCTCCTTCTCCTCATACTCATTAGTGACAAGTGACAACCATAAGAAAAGCAACAAACTAAACCAGTAAATATCAATGCAGGATCATTCATGATTTACTTCTCCAATAAAGGTGCACTTCCAAAGCAAGGGTGAAAACAAATGCTTTTAAAGGTTTAGCATACTGACAAATCAGTTTCATGTACCATAATTAATAAATCATTAACCTTACATAATATTAACCAAGTTATTCATGTTGCTAAAATGATTTTCCTCTAATCCTTGATAATAAATCTGGCATTGATAACTGACAATCCAACAAAATACAAATAACTTCATAGCATTCAGCTAGGTAATAGATCCTAATAACCATACTCTCGAACCTCTTGGGTGAAAGGTTTGCCCTTACTAGAAAAAACAATCAACTATTTAGTCCTCCAATAGGGAGAAGACTTTCCTCATAAATAATGATTAGAGAACCTATATTGGATCTTCTAACACCAATTTCTTGAACCTTTTGGGTACTTAAATCAAAGCAGACCAATTGATCATCATCTATTACAAAGAACATATCGCCCTTCCTCCCCAATCCAATAAAATCCGCATCAACACAAGGTAGGGGTCCAATAGTAAACATTTTAGTCCATGATTCCTTCACACCAAGTTCACCCAAAACGAATATGTCAAAACAAGTAGTACCTGCATACATTGTGATCATAGCAATGGAATCGTTCATCACCGCCAAGGTTCTAGGCCATAATGCATAACAGTCGTTACCATCTAAAGGTGTTGAATGGAACACCTCTGTACTGAAGTTAAATGACACCAGCACCCATTCACCTTGATCTGATTCTGGCCAGTGACCCAACCAATGGCATATCCCATTCAAGAAGCAGATGTAATGAGAACCAGCATTATAAGGCATTACAACATCGAGTTTCCTCCAAGAGTTACTTTTGAGGCTATATATCTGCCATAAAGAATCTGGGGGATTTGGCAGATCATCCATGAAATCGTACCTATTCCAATCTACCGTAAACCATAAATACCGAATAAGCTTATAGTCATCAGTGACAGGGTCATAACCAAACCCATTAAGTAGAACTTCAATGTCTACACCAAGGGGGCAGTCAACAGAACCAGGAGGAATAACCTTAAATTCCTCAGTAGATGGGTTCCACAATACAGCTTTTAACCCAATCTCTGGGGCTGGGCCCGAACCACTCCCTTGATAAAGACAAAGTGTGCCATTAACAGCAGAACCCAAATTGGAAATAAATTTGTTATTCTCTTGTAATGGAGGTGGCCAATCTAACTGGACCCTATTCTCAAACCTCTCACCAGAAAGCAAAAACAGGCCATCTTGATGGATGTTAGGCATCATTGGCTGCTTTAGGATGAGACATGAATTATCATTTTCATGTTTGGACAGGAAATTTGTGCGGTATATGTTCAAGAATTGAGGGTTTTCAAGTAAATAAGCCCAGGATTTTCGCACACAGCTAAATCGCTTCAGAGATTTCACAGGCAGTTTGGACAGAATATGGAAGATAATAAGATCGTTAGGTATATTGTTGCTAACCTTGTCTTTGGTGGGTGCCATTGATTTCTTCAACATTGACTGTGAAGGAAGGAGAGGTGGGAGTCTCTGTAGTGAAAACCTCAAGCCAAAATAGCTACTTACTTGGGAGGTTTGTAGCCTCTGCGTCAGGAACAAGGGTGTATTGTAAAAGAGGATAACCCCAGCTATTTAATGCAAATTTCTTTGGAGGATGTAGCAGTGTTTTAATTAAGACATGAGATTGAAACGGGGAGACTTCCGAGAAGAGAATCCAACCACTTTTTACAGCTACATTTCATCTTTGAGTTATAATATTTGAATATTCAATATATAACACTATATGTGGTATTATATATATTTATATCTATCTATATATATATTTCACAAATATGCCCAAAAAACCCAAAAAAATAACATATGATATCCCAAATTTAGCGCTGAAATATAATTTCTCTATCATCTGGTCGCAAGGTACAAGTCAAAAAGTCAAATACTCGTACGAGAGTAAATGCCACTTTTTTATCCTCGAGAAGAGCATCATTTTACAATTTACACGGCTTGCATTTGCATTTGTGTGCAACAGCTTTCATATCTCCGTTCACTTGTCATTCACAACATTAAAAGGCACTTGACAGCTGTCACTCTAGGGGCAATTGGTAGGGTACTGTAATACCCATTTCTATATCCGAATTTGAAAAAATTACCCATACTAAAACCTTATATTTAGAGAAATGCTTCCCTGACACACTTTTTTGACACACATACACTTACACCGTATAGAGCCGCACAGTACGGCACTGTAGCTGCACTGTGCGGCACTGTAGCACACTTTTTTTTTATTTTTTTATTTTTAAATTTTATTTAAGTTTTGGTTTTTTTTAAATGTTATTTTTTGATAAATAAATTTTTTGGTTAAGTATGTGTAATTATCTGGTGAATCATGTACAAATATCTGGTGAATTCAATTCATTATCTGGTGAATGGGTTTTGTTGAGAAATAAACTTTTTCGTTAAGTAGTGAATCATGTACAAATATCTGGTGAATTCAGTTCATTATCTGGTGAATGGATTTTTTTGAGATAAATTTTTTGGTTAAGTATGTGCAAATATCTGGTGAATCATGTACAAATATCTGGTGAATTCAATTCATTATCTGGTGAATGTGTTTTTTTGAGAAATAAAATTTTTCGTTAAGTGGTGAATCATGTACAAATATCTGGTGAATTCAGTTCATTATCTGGTGAATGGGTTTTTTTGAGAAATAAATTTTTTGGTTAAACATGTACAAATATCTGGTGAATTCAGTTCATTATCTGGTGAATGGGTTTTTTTTGAGAAACAAATTTTTTGGTTAAGCATGTACAAATATCTGGTGAATCAGGTACAAATATCTGGTGAATTCAGTTCATTATCTGGTTAATGAGTTTTTTTAGAAACAATTTTTATTTTTTTAAAAAGTCAAAATGAAAAAAAAAAAATGCTACTGTAGCGCTACAGTAGCGCTACAGTGCATGATGTCCTGTACGCGTGTCCCCTGCACACATACGGTGTAAACCGTATGTGTGTCAAAAAGTTGTGTCATTGTATCACAACTCTATATTTATGTGGATAGCAACTCTGTTATCCTTATTCATACTTTCAGAATATCTAAGTACTCGTACTCGTACTCGTATCTGCACTCGTTAACCACACTTAACTATGAATAAAAACATTAACATATATTTAAACAAATAAAATACAGGGAAGCCAACTGTATTCTGGCTAACCATGGCCATTTGGTTGATTGGAGTGTTTATACTTTTAATCATGTCCCTTCTTTCCTTTCTGTGGCTTTGTTTGCTGATTTAACTAAACCAGTCTGAGGCACCGGCTAGCGTGAGCTAGTGCTTCATATCTCTCATGGTGAGAGAGATATGAGAGCCGTTGGATGAATAAATCTCACCATATTTTATGATGGACCCTCCACATTGGAATATTTTTTTTTTTTAAAAAAAAATTCGTTCTGTCTCACTCTACAAATTTTAGCATCGTCTTCAACCTCCAGACTTCTCCTCCGGTCTTCAAAATTTTACTTGTCAATGAGTTTTGAGACAAATCTGAGTTCTTTCTGTCCATTTAAGAATCTATTCTAGCAAATCAAGGGAGACCAAAGCAGAACCCAGAAAATGCACAACCATCATGAAACAAAACTAACAAAATCAAAATATGAACATAAAGAATCCATAAAACAACAAGAACATGAAGATGAACAATCCCAAAACAAGAACAATCCAGAATATTAACATTAACAACTGAAAATAAATAAAATCTGAAAATGAACAGCTGGAAATGAAGAGGTTGCAGTGTTATGGATCTGAACCCACGTCCATATTCTTCACAACCTCCTTCTCCGGTATCGGCGCTCTCGCCGTCGCCTTCAGCAAACTTAGATGGGAACGCGTTAACGATTGCCATGCTTAGATCTCTCCGATCCACCGCCGTCTCTTGCAGATCTGAACCCCCTCCGTCTCTCTCCGATATCCACCGTCGTTTCTCTTGCAGATCCGTCAATCACCACACCCCGTCCAGCTCCGCCACGAAGACCAGACCCACACACCTCCATCCCTCTCCACGAACGCATCGCACGAGACCAGTGAAAAGCGGAGGATGTTGAACGGAAGAGAAGTGACTGAGGCCAAAGCTTATGGGCGGAGAGACCAGTGACGAAGAAGAGGAGAGAGGCCAGTGACAGAGGAAGGAGTCCGTCAGTGCAGAGGGAGAGTGAGAGAGGACATGAAACAAGGCAAAAAATCTAGTGGGGAGGAACATGATAAAATCTGATGGGACTCTTTGATCCAACGGCAATAATAGATGATACACGATCTCTCACCGTGAGAGATATTAAGCACTAGCTCATGCTAGCCAGCGCCCCAGTTTGAAAGGGTTATCTAGTTTTGTTTTTGTTTGTTTCGTTTGGGCTTTAGCCCTATCTATCCAAATAAAATAAAATAAAATAAAATATAAGTTAATTTAATTATAATTTTTAATAATTTTGATTTTCAAATAATAAATAAATTTTTTGAAAAGTCAATCAGTCAAAAAAAAAGGGAACACTGAGAACTGACAAGTCGATCAATATTGCAAAAACAACAAAATTGCATGAGTAAACCTAAGGGTGTTTGCAGTTTGGTTTGGATCGGTTTTGAGGCAAAAAGCTATCCGATCCAAAGATAAAAAAAAAAACATACGATTCGGTTCGATTTGGATGGCTTCCTTAGAAAAATCCGATCCAGTCAGATCCGATTAAATATAGTTTGGATTAGTTCGTTTGATTCAATTTGTACCAACACATCATTACATATTTATATTACATCAAATAATCAAGATTACAAGCTAAATTGAACAAAATCTTAAACATGTATATAATTGTTTATATACTCATGTAATAATTTCATAAATAATGTACAAAATAAATAAATATCCATCATCAACTAGTTTCATAACATATTTTTTTATGTTTGGAACTTATAAATAGTAAAAAAAATTGTCAAATCAAACTAGTAAGTATTATTACGAAAAAACCAAAAAATAAAAAAAATCAATAATGCAAAAAATAGAATAAATATATATTAGATTTTATATATGCAGTTTGGTTTGGATTGAATCAGTTTAAGAAAATGAATCCAAGATCCGATCCGATCGGTTTTCACAAAGCAAGATCCAAAAAAATCCAATAGACATCGGTTTTGTTTGGTTTTCGGTTTATTTGGATCGGTTTTCGATTTTATTTTGGATCGATTTGGATATGAACACCCCTAAGTAGACCAAAGGGATCCAAATCTGCAAGGAAGGCAGAGTATGTGTTGTCCAAATAACTATGAATAAGCAACAAATGTAAATAGTCTATTTCAAGTTAAATTGATCAATTTTTTTGGAGCCTTTGATTCAGTTAAAAGTAAAAAAAGATAAGCTTTGATGCAACAATCGCCTCACCAAGAATTACCTACAGAGAGCATATAAGAGTATAGCTAGTCAGCATAGAACTATAGCAGGGTCAGTCATAAATGACTAAGAACAACCATAATCAAATTTGGAGCTTTTACTTCAAGGTTCAATCCCCCAATATGAGGTTGATAGTTTAGCTGTTGCAATTTGGAAAAAGGTATTACCAGATAGAGAACAATAATTAGTTAAGACAGTTAGCTATTTCTGTTATCTGTTACTTTTTGTTATGCTAACTACTGTGAAGCATATGTATATATAACACTCTACATGTATAATTAAATAATATCTTAATCTTCCATAATGTAAATGTGAGATTCAGTGTTGTTGTGGAGCCAAAAATTCAGTGTTCTTGAGGGTACTCTATGAGCAGTATGCACATGTGAGATCCCAAATCATGTTGATGGATCCCTTGCCCTCTGTGAATAGGTCTTTCTCACTTGTAATACAGCATGAAAGGCAATTAAATTCCCAAATCAGGCTCTTGCTTTAAGCACTGAGCATGGAGCAAACTGGGGACAAATCAAGAGAGGTGGATTCTCAAATAGGGGTCATGGCAGACATAATGATATGGAGGAAGGGGACAAGGACCAAGCAAAGTCTGCACTCAATATGGTAAAACAAAGTCTAACTCCCCAACTGGAAAGTGCTAGAAATCTTTTCAATTCAATGTATAATCTCAAAATTCCCAGCCAGCAAAGTAAGCATGGAAACTGCCTTAGTGAAAACATTGTTAAGAATCATTTTATGCCAATGAAAGGGAGACAGGATGCATCTAGTTTGCATTTGAAATGTTGTGTACCACAATCAAAGAAGAAAGATATTCAAGCATTTTGAAAGATGAATTCTGATTGAACCCTTTAATTGACTAAAATATGGAAATATTGATATCATAGACAAATAAAACTTCATCTTTTACTTCCCCTACACATATTCTGGCTGTTGAACTATCCACATATGGCTGACTTCCAGTTTCATAGACCTTTCTGCATGATGTCTAACACGATTCTCTGGATTTTACAATATGATAATGTCTGTGGATAAAATAAGTGCAAGCTGCAAATTTTTTAAAATTAAGCTAGTACACAACCAACCCCGTTTTATCCTCTATGGCACGATATCATATATAAAGCCTCATGGACTATTTATTTTGTAAGAACTCTATTACGAATTTGTCTTAACAAGGACATAAAGATCTCTTCAAAGCTCAATAAGTTCTATAACACCTAATTTCACATGCTGTGGTCCACCTGAAGATACTCTCCTTATACTCATTAGTGACAACCATAAGAAAAGCAACAAACTAAACTAGAAAATATCAATGCAGGATCATTCATGATCTACTTCTCCAATAAAGGTGCATGTCCAAAGCAAGGGTGAAAACAAATGCTTTTAAAGGTTTAGCATACTGACAAATCAGTTCCATGTACCACAATTAATTAATCATTAACCTTAAATTAATATTAACTACATTATTCATGTTGCTAAAATGTTTTCCTCTAATCCTTGATAATAAAAATCTGGCATTGGTAACTGACAATCCAACAGGAGTACAAATAATTTCATAGCATCCAACTAGGTAATAGATCCTAATAACCATACTCTTGAGCCTCTTGGGTGAAAGCTTTATCCATAAACTAGAAAAAACAATCAACTATTTATTCCTACAATAGGAAGAAGACTTTCCTCGTAAATAACGATTAGAGAACCTATATCATTTTTGTTAACACCAATTTCTTGAACCTTTTGGGTACTTAAATCAAACCAGGCCAGTTCATAATCATCTTTTACGAAGAACAGATTGCCCTTCTTCCCCAATCCAATAAAATACGCATCATCACAAGGTAGGGGTCCAAAACTAAAGATTTTAGTCCATGATTCCTTCACACCAAGTTCACCCAAAACGAATATGTCAAAACAAGTAGTACCTGCATACATTGTGATCATAGCAATGGAATCGTTCATCACCGCCAAGGTTCTAGGCCATAATGCATAACAGTCGTTACCATCTAAAGGTGTTGAATGGAACACCTCTGTACTGAAGTTAAATGACACCAGCACCCATTCACCTTGATCTGATTCTGGCCAGTGACCCAACCAATGGCATATCCCATTCAAGAAGCAGATGTAATGAGAACCAGCATTATAAGGCATTTCAACATCGAGTTTCCTCCAAGAGTTACTTTTGAGGCTATATATCTGCCATAAAGAATCTGGGGGATTTGGCAGATAATCCATGAAATCGAACCTATTCCAATCAAACGTAAACCATAAATAGCGAATCAGCTTATAGTCATCTGCGACAGGGTCATAACCAAATCCATTAAGTAGAACTTCAATGTCTACATCAACAGGACAGTCAACAGAGCCAGGAGGAATAACCTTAAATTTCTCGGTAGATGGGTTCCACAAAACAACTTTTAACCGAATCTCTGGGCCTGGCCCCAAAACACTCTCTTGATAAAGACAAAGTGTGCCATTAACAGCAGAACCCAAGTTGGAAATAAATTTGTCATTCTCATGAAATGAAGGTGGCCAGTTTAACTTGATCTTATTCTCAAACCTGTCACCAGAAAGCAAAAACGGGCTATGATGATGGGTGGTATTATTAGGCATTGGCTGCTTTAGGAGAAGCCGTAAATTATCATCATGGTCATGTTTAGATATGAAATAGTTGCGGTACATGGTCATGAATTTAGGGTTTTCAAGTAAATTAGCCCAGGATTTGCGTACGCAGCTAAACCGCTTCACAGATTTCACGGGCAATTTGGACAGAATATGGAAGATAATAAGATCATCAGGTAAATAGTTGCTAACCTTCTTTTTCTTGGGTGCCATTGATTTCTTCAACGGAGGTGCAGTCTAAAGTGAAAACCTCAAGCCAAATAGCCACTGCGTCAGGCATAAGGGTTTATCGTAAAAGAATGATAACTCCACCTATTTAATGCAAATTTCTTTGGAGGGTGTGGTTAAGGAATCCAGCCTGTAATTCTTTACGTTCAAAATTTTGCCTTCTTTTCTGATACTAAATACTAGTAAATAAACACAGTTGTGAATTGTGATAGGCTGATTGCCATCACGTGAAGCCCTTAACTTAACTCAAAGATGAATTTTGAAAATCGGAAGTTACAATTTTTTTAAGCTTTAACCAATGCATTTGACTCTTTTTAATCAATGCACATTGATTAACATTTCCCTTCTTTTTAATTTTGTAGATTTTTATTTGGATATTTTTTAAACTGGGATTTTATTTCCTAACTTACTCAACAAGCAATCATATTCTGTCTTTCCTTATTTATCTTATCTTTTAAGTGTAAATATTAATTCTTTTTTTTTTTATGGAAAATATTAATTCTTAATTATCAATATATTTTCATTTCTATATATCACGTTTCATAATAATTTCTTTATCGTGAATATCTTTATAATTTATCTTTGTACTAGTGTATGGGCCCGTGCCATGCACGGGAAATATGCTAATTTTTAGGATTTTATTTTAAAAATATATATATAATTGATGATTTCATGTTTTTGATTTAATTTTTTTAAAAAAAATTATATACCAAGGATTGTTTAAAATTTATTTTGACTTAAAAATTGATCACAAAGTGTAACATATATTACCTTAATAACTATTATTGATATTAAAATGAGAAAAATGATGGTTAAGTGTAAATAGTGAGTATGTGTTGTCTTGTAAATATGTACTATAAATTATTATCGGCACACATGGAATATTACAATATTTTATGCAAAAAAAAAATTATAAAAAATATTTGCATGTCGAGAAAAATATTTGATTTATTTCTCCTTTTTTCCCTGCAAACTAATCACTTTTAAAAAATATATCTAAGTATCATATTATTATTTTTATTCTATCTTGAAAATCTATTTAATTTATTTATCATGTTCCCCATGTAGGTCAAACATCTTTAGAATATATATATATATATATTCATCTATCATTTTATTTTTCTTCTCTCTTTAAAATCTATTTACATTATTTCTCCTCTTTCCATGGTGTGAGTTAACTATCTTTAGAAAATATATTTATCTATCATGTTACTTTTTTTAATCTCACTTGAAAATCTATTTACTTATTTCTTCTCTTTTCCCGTGCAAGTTAACTATTTTTATAAAATATATTTATCCATCATATTATTTTTCATTCTCATTTGAAAATATATTTAATTTGTTTCTCCTCTTTTTCCCGTGCAAGTTAAATATTTTTAGAAAATAAAACCTATCATATTACTTGTCATCATAATATATTTGGAATTGTTTCATATTATAGTACATACCTTGGTTCAATTACCATTTGTTATATTACTATTTTCTTCTCTCCTGAGAATATATTTGATTTATTTCTCCTGTTTTTCCTGTGCAAGTTAACCATTTTTTGGAAATATGTTTATGTAATATATTATTATCCTTCTCTCTTGAAAATCTAATTGATTTATTACTCCTCTTTTACTCATGCAAGTTAATCATTTTTAGAAAATATAATTATCTATCATATGAAAAAAAAAATCTTATTTCATGAAAATATATTGATTCATTTTTCTCCTTTCCCGTGAAATTTAACTATTTTTAGAAAACATATTTATTTTTCATATTAGTTTTTCTTTTCTCATGAAAATCTTTTTTATTTGATTTTTCTTTTTTCCCGTGCAAGTTAACAATTTTTAGAAAATATATCTATTTGTCACATGAAAAAAAAAAACTGAAAATATTTTCATTTATTTCTCATCTTTTCCGTGCATGATAACAATTTTTAGAAAATATATTTATCTATAATATTGTTTATAGTATAAATTTATAATGGTTTTGATTAAAAATATATATTTGCATTAATACTCTATGTTTATTTTCAAACCAGTAATATTTGCATTTGATTTGATACTCATATGCTATTATAACATTGATTGTTCACACCCTTTTATACCATTCCATAAAATGTAGTATCAAATAAAAACATTCCATAAATAAAATAATAATTCAAAACTTTCCCCCTTATAAAATGGTAGGCTAATAATTGTAGACGTCAAATACATGAGGTTGTGACACGTCAAACTTTTTTTTGGAGGGAAAGCTTTAGAGGATGACACATAGGAGAGGAGTTTAAGGAGAGCTTGACACTTGTATTTTTTTTATCTTTGAGATTATTCTCAATTGTATATAGTATAGATATCCATCATCATACCAAACTCTGTGAGTTTTGTGTAGAAGTACTATCATTATTAGAATAATTATTTTATTATTATCTTCATATTTACTTAATCTACATTGTTTTGGTTTATTTTTATTATTAGACTTGCATTACTATTGTATTTTTTTGGGATTTTCTAGGGTATCCTCTATCAACTGCGGAGCCTAATTCCTCGCGAGGTACTGGACGATATTGAAGGATTGACTGACCTCTCCAAACCTAGTTTTCTGAATTTTCTCCATATGCAACGGTCAGAGATCGAATCCTTAACTACTTGCTTAAGGGGCTCGAGCCCAAATATATGTTGGAGCATTGCTATTGTATTAATTTTTTTTTAATAAGCAAGAAGTATATTAGATGGAGTACAAGGGATGCTTTAAACCCATATACATGAATGTCCTACCCACAGTTACACTTTTCCAACATCAAGAAGCATAGTTTTTAGAGGATATGAAATATGCTGTCATAGCCAAATAGAACACAATTTTTAATTTAATTATAATTTTTAAGAATTTTGAATTTCAAATAATAAATTTTTTTGAAAGTTTCATATATGAAGTTGATAGTTTAGCTATTTAATTTCTGTTATATGTTACTTTTTATTATGCTAACTAGTAACCACTGTCTACTGTGAAGTGTGAAGCATATATGTATAAATAACACTCTACATGTATCATTGAATAACATCTTCTATCTTCGAGAATGTAAATGTGAGATTCAGTGTTCTTGTGGAGCCATAAATTCAGTGCGAATGTTTATGGATACAGATTATGTAATCAGGTTCTTGAGGGGACTCAGTGAGCAATATGCACATGCAAGATCCCAAATCATGTTGATGGATCCCTTGCCCTTTGTCAGGGTTGGATCTATATATGAATGAGGGTGTGAAAGTGCACCCATTGACTTTGATAAAATTCCAAGTAAATATTTTGAGTGTTTGTATTTTGCTCCCTCTGTTTTTATATATATTTAAACCCATTATCCTTTTTTCTCTATGATAAGCCCATCTTAGTTTCTGTCTTGAAGATTTCGGGCATCTTCCCTATGTCATTCCTAAGCTTCTTAGTCTCATATCACAGCAGAGAAAAAGTACGAGGACAAACAAGAAATGATGTTATGACCAAAAAATAGAAAAAGAAACAAAGTAGTTACTAGTTCCCGCAACCAGACAAATGATCTCCCTGCATTATGTACCAACATATTGCAACAAAATCAACTAAACTTCTTGAATAGAATATATGTATTTCCTATCACAAATTCACAATATTCATTTCAATAGAGCCATGGGAACAATCAGTTTCAGGTTCAGTAGTGACCAAGTAGATAAACTAGATGATTAAGCCACAAATATTTGGCAGCATAGCCAAAGAAAATAAAAAAGAACCAAACAAAAATAAATAATAAATTATTGATAGCAAGAGTTCAATTTTGATGTCTTTAGTAAGACCTCCATCATACATTACATAGCCAAATATGCAATAAAGATGCAAACTTCATCCAAAGCTACAAATTAAGTGCCTAAGGCTCTAAGCCTACCATTTGTCACGTGAGGAAGAAATTCCAGTCGAAGTGTAAAAATAAGTAACATCATGTTGTGTCCCCCCTCCCCCTTTCTCTCACAAAAAGCAAGTTCTTTTGAAGCAAAGCAACAGATAATGATGGATGGTAAATGAGATAACCATGGAACTGATTAAAGAAATAATCATAACAAGGCCAAAGGAGAACTTCAGCCCATCTAAGAATTCCTGATGGTAACTACATGATTTTTAATTGAAAAGCATTGGATGGGCAAGTCAGATCCTGAATTATGGCTTTTGCTTTCTAGGGACATGAGCAAATCAAATATATTCTTAGGAAAACACTCTATTTAGTGAATTAGTAATCCAAATCAAACCATAAGCAAAGGGTAACAATGAATACAAGATCGTTTGTGATTTACTTCTCCAATAAAGGTGCACATCCAAAGTAAGGGTGACAACAAATGCTTTTAAAAGTTTGTCATACTGACAAATCAGATCGATGTACCATACTCAATTAATCATTAACCTTACATTATTATTATTAACAACATTGTTAAGGTTTGGCATATTGACAAATCAGATTGATGTACCATAACCAATTAATCATTAACCTTACATTATTATTAAACACATTGTTAAGTGTGCTGTAAATTAGAAGCCTGTAAGACACTCATGTCTTCTAAGGCATTGCTGGACACAAAGGTTTTTTATCAGCAATTCAAATAGGCAATGGTGGTGAAAGTCTAAAGCAGAACCTAAGGATCCCAAAGGTATAAGGAAGTTAATGTAAGTTGTAGGGAAACCACTTATTTGTGCTTGCTTCGTCACGATTCATTTTTATTTCTACTAACATTGGCTTTTTTATTATTATTTTGGTATGCCCAGTTTTGCCTTATCTAATATCTAATATCTAATATCTATATCTATATCTATATTATATACAAAACTCAATAAATGTCACTGTTTAATTCAATGTTTAATACATGCACGTGTCAGTGAAAGAATAAATTTGTCTCTTCAGAGCACCATGGCCCACTGAAAGAAACGAGCTTATAATGTTGGACTAGCATACGATAATAAAATGTTTTTTTTATTAATTATCTATATTTTTTTATATACAAAACTCAATAATTTTTACTGTTTAATACATGCATGTGTCAATAGAAGATTAAACTTGTGTCTAGATACACATGTTCAAGACACTTTAGTCTCCAAAAATCTTAAATAATGTTAAAAAATAATCACTAGTAGAGATCAAGATGTCCCTAAAATTTATCTTAAAATGACTATTTTGAATGTCATTTAAATTTTTTGGAGACTAAATATTTCAAATTAATATTGTCTGTTTCTCATGGACTAAATATGTCTGTTTTTTGTCAGAGACCAATTAGAGTCTTTATTCTTATTTTTATTTAAAAACGTAGTAATGAGGAGAAAAGAAAAGGATATCGATTTGGAGGTTGGCAATGTCATGAGTGAAAAAGAAGGCTCTCACAACGGTGAAGACATGACATTCCGGACAGTTAAAAAACAGACATAAGAAGGGGAGGATGGTGTGGTGCTGTGAAGAGGGCAAGGCATTTTGGAGAAAAAAAATTATAGAAAAAAGGGGAAGCGGTGTGAAAAGAAAAAAATAGGTGTAAAAAAGTAATCTCAAAAGAGATTGTAATGTTCAAACAGAAACAATACAAAGACATATTTAATCCTTGAGAAATAAAATATATCAATTTGGAACATTTTAGTCTCCAAAAAATTTAAATAATGCTCAAAATAATCTCTAGTAGAGACTAAAATGTCCCTAAAATTTATCTTAAAATGACTATTTTGAATGTCATTTACATTTTTTGGAGACTAAAATATCTCCAATAGATATTTTCCATTCCATCTCTAAATGACTAGATATATCTTTGTATTTTTTGTCAGAGATAAGTTTGAGTCTTTACTCCTATTTTTATTTAAAATGTAGTAATGAGGGGGAAAAAAGAAAAAAGAAAAGGACATCGATTTTGAGGTTGGCAATGTCATGAGTTAAAAAGAAGGCCCTTACAACTGTGCAGACACAACATTCCAGACAATTAAAAAAAGGTATAAGAGAGGGAGGATTGTGTGGTATTGTGAAGAGGGCATGACATTTTGGAGAAAAAAGAAAAGAAAAGAAAAGGTGTAAAAAGCAATCTTAAAAGTGATTGTAACTTTCAAACATAAATAATAAAAGAGTTTAGTGGGAGAGTGTATGGATTTATCATATGTATATTAGATAAAAATATTTTGTAAAGACCCAAACCAATATCTGATAAAAAATGCAAACATATTTGATCATTGAGAAATGAAAAATATCAATTTGGGACATTTTAGTCTCCAATTTTTTTAATTAATGCTTAAAATAATCTATGTTAGCTAGGGACTAAAATGTTCCTAAAATTCATCATAAAATGACCATTTTGAATGTCATTTAAATATTTTGGAGGCTAAAATATCTCAAATCGATAATTTTCATTTCTCAAGCATTAAATATGTCTCTGAGTTTTTTGTTAGAGATCAATTTGGGTCTTTACTCTTATTTTTATTTAAAAAACATAGTAATGATGACAAAAGAAAAGGACATCGATTTTGAGGTGTCCTAAATATTTTTATTTCTTACAGCAGTCAGGTTATTTATGTGATGTTTGTTTTTTTCGATTAATCATGTTCTACCAATCATGATAATCTATTGTAGAATTGTTAGTTTTATATATCCTTATTAGTGTATACATTAACCGCTTATTAACATGTATAATTGCACGGGTACCATTCTAGTTTGGTACATTTCAAATTCTATTTTTATTTTGGTTTGCTTTGTTTTTGTTAAGCTATGGGTTCCCTTGTTGCATCTTCTCTTTAATGTTTAACTCAATTTCTTTCAAGCGGATTTTGCATGTTTTACTTTAGTATTGTAGGATGACTAAAATTTCATAGGTTTGATTGACTCAAGAATCAAACAGCTTGTCCAGCCCCAAGTAATTCACTTAGAACACAAACAGAAGACTAAAGCTCAGAAAGTAGTGGAGTAAACACACGGCATATGCTTCTTTAAAAAACAAAATGTACTAAAGTTCAAGCCGTGACTTTTCACTCATGAAATTGTCTAGAGTTTCCATATATATCGTAACTTTAATATGCCTCAATGTGGCAAAACACTGTTTGGCTTACTTGGCGGATTAACCGCAAATTAGGGGAAATATTAATTTTTAATGCTTCATTCTTTCCTTATTTTTGATTTATTAATTGAAATCTTATATTTCGGTTTCTTACACGGAAGCAAACATTAATGAGGAAAGGACGTTGGCGAACCCATTGCCTGTACATTATCATTTCTTTTAACTATTTTATTTTTTCTTTGGTCATAAAGGTCCCTATTCACCTTCACATATCACGTTTCGTTGCCCATCCCTTAACATACTTCATAAAACCACACCTTCATTGAACTTTGACTTATCAGACATGGTACAGATTTTCAACCAGAAATAAGGGGACCTAACCCTACTGTAGTACAAATTTGAGTGGGGTACAAGTTTCCCTGCTGTCATAGAAATGACTTTTCTTACTTTATTGTAGTTTTTTTGGGGAAGGTCTTATCTTTCTTTGGTCAAATGTTGAGGGGACATAAGAGATGTACGGCGGAGTGATGGAGGTAGGTTCTTCCATTTTTCTTTTCACAACCAGAATAAAACACTCTTTGATCTCTCTTTCTCTCCTTTCGTCTTTTCACTTCTTTTTTTCTCCGTCTCGCCATTGATGTCGAGGCTGATGGCGTGGGATCTTGTCTGAAAACCGCCGACGGTGTCGAGAGGTGGAGCTGTTACCATCGTTTTTTCACCACGTACGCCTTCAACCGACCATTGTTTCAGCTTCTTGGAGGTTATGGTTGGGGAGAGTGGAGCCACCGGGTCTTCAAAAATGGCGTCGTTGCGATTAGTTGTGGAGATGAGGCGGTGGAGGAAGGGGGGTCGAAGAGGGAAGGGAATGGTGGCGGTGAAGCGGCGGCGTTTCTCTACTTTCTGAAACGTAATCGTTTAAGTAGATCGTCCAGGTTTTGGAATTACTGAATGTGTTTTTATACAACATTTTGTTTTACAAAATTTTCTCAAGTTCTCAACTTCTGTCTTCTCTTTCAATTTGCTCTTCACAATCCTTATTTCTCATCCTAAGTTGTTCTTTGATGTCTAATTTAACCTTAAATGCCTTCTATTACCAACTTATTGTGTTATACCTAAATAACTTAGAATGGATAGTTTTTTTGCCTTCTGTTACGCTTATAATGTTCAGTTTGATTCTTTCGCTGCTTTTTTCCCCATTTTTTTGTGATCATTTGGTTGATTGATAATTGTTATCACGTTTCATAATTGTGTGGATGTTTGCTATTTTGATGTGACTGTAAAAATAGAGTCCAGTTGGAAAATGGGAGTGATTGGTAGGTACTTAATTTTTTGAATCATTGTTCTTTTTGGGCTATGAAATATGATGAGGTTGTGGTAAAATAAGAAGGTGGAAGGTTGAAGAACTATGATGCTTTTTGAAGTTTGTTTTCTTTATTTTTCTATCTGTTTTTGTCGTGGAATTTCTATCTTATGAATATATTTTTAATGTGTTTTCATCAAGTAAATGAGAAATTTTTCATTGATTAGATTTATTTGTGTGATGTTTGATTTCTACACGTTTTACTCATTCTCTTATTGTTTTCGATAACTTACTAATGCTTTTAATAACTTACTAATGTTTTTGTTAGGAGTTCAGCATCAGGATGCAGATAGTTTGAATCGAATACAGGTTGCAAATAGTTTGAATCGAGCTAATCTTGGCTGGTCAGCTTTATTTCACATTTTATCTATTTTTTCCATATTTTTTGGAATTCCCTATTTTTTTCACTTCACATTATACATATCAGTAATACATTAAGCAGATTCAAATCTTGATAAGAGTACTTGATGATTCTAGCTGAGGCTATATACCGTTCTGCATTGATTGGGAGATCAATTGTTGGTGATACGATTACTCTGCGCCATTGATTTTTAGTTGTCAACAAGCTAAAACAAAGGATTGTAAGTTGTCAGAAAATAAACTGCACTTATGTAATCTCAATATCTCATAATGAAAATACAATTTATATTTTTCTTTATTTGTTTTTTTAAATATCTGTTAACAGAAGTGAGGGGCTATTTCTTTGTCGTGTCATTTGTAAAATGTACTTCGTCCCATATAGCATAGCTCATCTTATAAACGTAAAAATAGTATGACTGATTGACTGGTATTGCTTTGCTTTATACAGCACTGAAATGATTTGAGCACCATTGTTTGTGCACTTAATATAAGAGATTCTAAATTTCGAACCCGAATAGATATTGAAGTCAAGATCAGGTGACCTCAAATCAAGTTATAGGACATCAATTGTCAATATAGCAACATATTATGTACATATGTACAAGCAATTTATAATGATTATGTACAAGCAATTGAATCAGGCATCCAGATAGAATGTTCTTCGAACCATAGAAGATTAGAAGTTGATTAATAAATTACCGAGTGTCAATGATATTGTTGTAGAAGAGGGAGACATGCAGTTGCAGAGTAATAGATCCCTTGCTTTTATGGAAGAAGAAAAGAAAAAGTAATTGCTTTTATGGAAGAAGAAAAGAAAAATAAATTGCTTGCAGTGGCCTGTATGATTATCTCATAAATTATTTGTCATTGATCTGAGGTTTGGAAGCAATCTTCAAGCATCACCTTGATGAAAAGAGATTCTTCATATTAGCATGTGCCAGTTAAAGGGATGCAAGATATTAGACTGAAAGACTTGGAAACAGAAAAACCTATATTTATAAAGAATGGTTCCACTTACTCAGGACAAAAGATCTCAATTCCATGCTAGCTCCAGTGGTGGTTCTGCCCGCTTTACGTCCACCATTTGAATTTTCATATCAGAAACCTGTTTAAGCTTGGGAATACACACACATACACATTATGGCAGATTCTATAGTTGAAAATTGGCAATTTAGCTGGGAAGCATGATGCTAGGGAAGCAGTTCACAGACAGTGCCAAGGTGTCCTAAAAAACTCTATCAAGGTGATATTCTACACCAACTTTGTGACACTTGGAGAGGAATATATTCCTTTTGTCTCCCTCAGCCACTTGGCTATATATATGTGGCACATGGTAGCAGTAGGTTATACAAAGGAACTTTATACAACATCTAGCCTCTCTTGTGAGTTGTGACTATATAAACATGAAGGCCTCTCTGCATAGTCGCTCCAATAGTGTGCCCTCTGCACCTCACCCATCCACATTACAATATGAGGAGCATATTAAAATATTGAAGGCTTCTAAAGCCTCATCATCATCATTAAGCCAAAAGCTCAATGATTTGCAGCATTTGCATGATTGCACCAATAAGATGCTTCAATTGCCAACCTCTCAACAAACCTTGGCACAACAATCCTGCAAGATATGGGTTGATGAATTACTGGAAGGGTCTCTGAGGCTCCTGGATATCTGTAGTACTGCCAAAGATGTCCTGCTACAATCTACAGAAACATACATGAACATCATTCAGCTGTACATCGGGAGACAGGTTAGCACTCAAGATAGAGTCCTTAAACAAAGACTCCAAGTCTGTGTCTATGATCAGCAACTTAAAAGAAGTTGAAGTTGTCACTCTGATTCAATTAGAGTCTTTGTCATCTTTTATCTCTGGTTCAAAAGGAAAACCAAAGGAAAGCAGATGGTCAATAGTCTCAAAGTTGATGCAGCCTAAGAGAGTATGTAGTGACTCAGACCAACCAAACACAAATGCATTTGAGGAGGTGGATACAACGTTCAGTCTCTCCTCTGTTGCAATATTACGTCTTTTGTGAGTTTTCAAAATCATATGGAAAATTTGGAGTCGTACATTAAGATTCTAGAGGCAGGAATTGATCATCTCCTAGGGAATTTCTTTCTAAACTCCCCATATTATTGCTTATTCATCTAGAATAAAGGCTAGGAAAGTTATGATTTTAAAAGGGTCGATGCTCATGCTCACCAATCAGCATCAGGTAATATTCTTTTGCTATTAGTTTCTTATACTTAAAAAACACATGAAGTTACTCCCTGGTGTATTTGTGTTCTTTGACAGGGAGATGAATCTACCCATGAAGGAAACTTGCTTGCTGGATCAGCTGATGGAAATATTCTGATATTGATATTCTGTTATTTATATACTTATTTATTTGGTTGTCTTCGTTTTTTTTTTTTTGGTGTCTTTATCTGTTCGGTGGCTTTTTTGTTGTAATTTGTACTTAACCATGTTGATAATTTGCAGGAAGTTTCTGAAAACGATTATCCAGCATTGCTTGATACTCTAATTGGTTGAAGAATGTTATTCAAAGTGGAAGCGAGGGTTGAACCATCCAGGCAGTTTCAGGGCAGTTTTCCAGTTAGGAGGGGAAAAAAAGGAAGTCGATATTCTGGCTTATTCTAGGATATTAATCTAAATAGCAGAAAAAGGAGGAAATGGAAATAAACCATGAATAATGAAGCCCCTAATCATAACTTTATAATGCCTCGATGTTGGATTTTACTGTGCGGCTGACTTGGAGGCTTAACCACAAATTAAGGGGAAATAATGAGTTTTTATTCATTATTTACTATTGATTTTTTATTTATTAAATTAAAGTTGTTATATCTCTATTCCTTACACAGGAAGGCAAGCATTAATGAGATATAAGACATTGACAACGGGAATATTGTATATCTCTGGTCATACGCAAATACTCTCTTGTCACGGCAAGGACGACGACCAATTCCATTTTTACCTTTCTTCTCTTTCGTCCAAGGACAGTATTCTTTGGTCTCTATTCTTCTTTCCCATCCGTCTTTTTTACTTTTCTCTCTCGACACAGGACGACGACCAAACACCAAGGAGAGCCGACGACGAGTTCGAACGGCGGCGGCAGAGAGGACGGCAATGAGTAAGGCGGCGGCGGCGGGTTCTGAACGGCGATAAACAACCTCTTAAGGTTGCCTTCTCTCTTTCTCTAATTCTTTTCTCTCTTCTGTGAATATAGCTTGCCCTACATATTTCTCCTCTTTCGTTCCTTCTCTTGCTGATCCCTCATCATGTTTTTTGGCTTATGAGCTTTAACCATTCTGTTTCTTTGGGTCAATGAGCGTCCTATTTTCGTGAAATTAGGGCTTCTATCTCTGTGATTTGGAGGTGATTGATTTGGTAATGATCTTAGGTTCAAAGGTCATACATTCGATCCAATAAACCAAAAGAAGCCATTGGGTTTAGTTTCTACCAGGTTTAGTTTCAAATCCCAAAACCATTATGTGAGACATGATGGTAAAAGCTATTGAATTTCAATGTTGCACCTTAAAATATTATAATTAATTGTTTATTTTTTGTTGTGGTTTTACTTTAGCTCCCTATTGGGTGGAATTGTTTTGGTGTTGTGACACAAAACACTCAAAGTGAAGGTGATGATGGTACTTCTCCACTACAAGAGGTGGCTGCCCGCTGGGAGGCCATAGAAATGGTGATAATGTTTTGATACTTCTTACTCATTTCCTTACATTTCTTCTATTTAAAAAAAATGTTGCCACATAATTTTTTAAATAAATATGAGTTTAATTTGTTCATTATTATGTTCTATATTTATAAATATTTTTTCTAGATCAGTCAAAAATGGTAACTTTTGTAGCTTTGGAGCGATTGCAAATAACAACTTTAATTCTTTGTCTATCACTATTGTTTTTTTCTGATTGAATTTAAACACGAGATGATGCAATAACAACTTTAAGGTAGGTAGAAGAATAACATATTTTAAAATTTTGCTGCATTAGAATAACAATTAAGAAGCATATCAGTGTAATAGCCTTTTCCCCATTCCACTACCATAGCAGACCCTCTTATCAGTCCCCATGTATGAACAAGTCCTGAATAGCCATTCCTTCCATCTGCCTTCCAAGAAAGTAAACAAGTTCAAGAAAGATGAAAAAGTATGTGAAATTGTAACTGAGCTCCATTCATCATTTGTCCTGCATTTTAGTGAACATTGATTTGCTCCAATGGATTCTTTTCTAGAGGTAGATAGTAGGATCGCACATTCCAAACTTGGGGTCAAAGTTCTCATTATTTGACTCATGGAGGTTATTATGTGATTTCTGATTTTTCTATGCTGAAAAACTGCATCTAAATGCTAGGTAGAACCTATATGGGTTTCCTGTGTTGGTTTCAAATTTTTGAAGCTAACTAATATATGTAAATGGTTTTACCTTTTTGTTCTGATGCATACTTCTCATTTTTAGTTGGACAGCTTCAACTTCTTTCTTCTAGACTATGATGGCAGTGTCAACCCCTTCTCTAACAGCTACTCTGCCCCGTTAGTTTATCCTCCCACCAACTTAGTTGTTTGAATCTAAAATTACCCTTATAGAGGTTATTATGTGTACCATGTTTTCCTGTTAATTAATGAGTTAATGTTATTTGAGGGTGGAGGAAATTATCCTGCAGCAGCTGTTCCCCTGGTTGCTTTAGGAACACAGAGTGGGAGAATATTACATGATTAAAGGCTATGTTTTAATGTATGTTTCTGGTTTGTTGATGATAATTATGTTATGTTGCATATGATTATGATTGCTGTTTGTAATTGTTGTTATTAACATGATGATGTTATTTGGGTTGATGCCACGGTTGAGTTGGTTGTTGTTAGGATGATGAGTTTAAGCCTGAAAACATGCTGATAATTGATGTTATTTAATTGATTAAAAACCCTGGAATTTGGTTAAGTTTCAGTCTCTGTTCCTGCCCAGAACAGTACTGTCGTGCGATGAGCAATACCGTGCTGAACAGGGAGCACGACCGTGCTCCAGTTGCATTCTGGGAAGATGGTCACGCTGTTTAGCACGGTCGTGCAGGATAAAGAGCACGACCGTGCTGCGGAGCACGACCGTGTTCAATAAGAAGCACGACCGTGCTTCACTTAAGGGGAGCATACCTCTCACGTGTTTAAGCATGACCGTGCTGAGGGTTAAGCACAACCGTGCTCAACCCTACTAGACAGAACAGAATTAAAGGACTTTAAGGGGTCTCAAACCCCATTTCCCAATGATGATAAATTGATTAGACAATTTGGCTAATGTTACTAAAGATAATTAAAGATGATGAGATGGTGAGGTGTTAAGTTGATAAGTGGATGCCTTTTTGGGTGCCGCGAGCTGATGAGCTATGCCTTGGTGCTTTTTGGCCAAGGAGGCCTTGACCCCGTGGTTTGGGTCTAAGGTGTTGTTGTTATGTACCTTGGCGGCTGAGAGTTTGCCCCAGGTACTGCGGTTGATTCCGCTTAACTCCTCAGGTAGATCCCGCGAAGCATGTTGTTGCGGTTGATTCCACTGTTATCTTCGGTCGATTCCGTTGGAGTATGGAGGAGGTGTTGCCGTTGTTGGTGTGTTGCATACGCATTGCATCGGAGATGTTGTTTAGGGATGTTCGACATAGGGGAGGTCGTCCTAGAGTACGGCGATCTGGCTATCGACGGTTAGAGTAGATTCTCCTAGCACCCCCGTGACGAGGCATTCGTTGGTTTGATGCGTTTTTAGAGCTCTAACAGGGGTTTTGATATAATATAAGTAATGATGGTGTGACTATGTATTGCTATGTTTTACTTAATGGGTAGAGAAATTGGTTACTCTTATGTTTTGAAGCACAATGAATGTAAAAAAGGGTATGTATAACATTGTAAAAGGGGAGGCGGGTGTTTTGTCTCTATCATGGGAGAAACAAATCCCAATATGTAGGGGTGTAGAAGGCAAAAATTGGGGTTAGAATGAGTGGCATTGTTGTAATGGCTTTGACATGTGATGTAAGGTGTTCTTCTTGCTATCTAGCTTGGAGCATATGATTGAGTGTATGCTCTTCAACCTTTGTGGGAAGAACTTTGATGCTAAAGCTAGATAATTTTAATGAAATTATTTCTAATTATCAAAAAAAAAAAAAAAATACTATGCCAAGAAATTTGCTTGATGGAATCATACATATAAAAATATTTATAGGCGTGGTTTTATGTTGGACAAGTTCTAACTTTTTAAATTTCAATATTTGCACTATTATATACAATTTTTAGTTTTCAAAATTTCACTCAAACAGCATGTAAGTAGAGACATTTGCTTGACCTTTTGGTCATAATAGCACACCATTCTTTTTTAGATTTATAAAATCATTTATATATTTATAAATTTATAAATTGCATAATACAAAGTAAACATACCAATATAAGCTCTATAATGAAGATTTTTTTTCAAAGTCTCCTCCTCATGGATAAAATTATTTTATTATTTCTAAATTTAAACATTATAACTATTCATTTGTAATATTATCGTCCATCTTCATTTTGACATATCCTGATTTAACCCAAAAATATATCAAATTAAAACAAATAAATATTAAAATATATTTAATATTTAACCAAACAATAGTCCCCTTTTGCTTATCCAAAAAAACATTCTATCAACTTTACAAGGGGGAATGAGGTTCTTTATTGTAGTGATAAAAAATATACATGTCTCGTTGTGCTTTTTTTTTCCCCCTCATTACTTTAACATTTTTTTTTATCATTTCTTATTACATGTAATGATAAAAAAAATTATCTCAATTATTCTTTTAGTAATTTTTTTATAGGTTTAAAAAAATGTGATCCATAATTATATCACTTTTTATAAGAGGAAAAAATAATTTGTCTCTATTCATAACATATTATTATAAATGTATATTTAATTTAATTTGTAGAATTTTGAGTCTAAATTAATAAAATTTAATGGTTGGATAATTGATAGTTCTAAAATATTATTCTCTTACATAAACATATAGCTAATGCCTAATTTTGTATAATTAAAATTAAATAATTATTCTTTACCGTTTTTGAAAAGTTATTTTATTATATATTTTGAAGTATTAAGTTATATTAGTAATAGATATATTATGTCTAAATGTTTGTATTGTTGGTTGTATAACATTTAATTTAATATGAATGGTGGAAGTATTTAGTTAATTTTTATATTATTTATGTGAGTAATACAAATTAACCATTTTTTTTTATATATACTCTTTATGTGAGTAACACATATAAACCAGTCTCATGCAAATTATGGATGCAACAAATTCTTACTTTTCTACGAACAATTCTATCTTTGAACACACTTTGATGACGTCCATGTGTTTCAGAGAATAACTCGAATAGAGAACTAAATCAAAGTATGATTTTTCTTATAGTATTTTTTTCAGTTCTATACCAATTGAGTTAAACTCTTCTTATTAGTTTAATCTTTTTATTAGTTCATGGATAATTTTTTGTAGGTATTAAATTCGACATTAGGTTCAGCTTCAGAAATTTATATGTTATTTTTTTTCGTCTCTATATATGTCTTAATTAGTATATATAATTAAAGTATCATTAGTTTTTATATTTATGTCTTAATTAATAATTATAATGTAATTTCATTTCAGAATACAAAATGTAATTATTTTTTAAATTTGCAGGTTTGTCACGTTAATATATTATTTAATGTCACGTCTGTTATGTATACTCCAAATCATTTTAACAAACATAAAGAACAAATGCATATCAAAAGATTTGAACGATGGAAATGAGTTATATAATATCTCTATTTTGCATGATGTAACGGTAGTAATGAACAAAACATTATAGGAGCTTGAAAGAGAAACTGATAAAAAACTGAAATGTGTTTAAAGAGTTAAAGAATAGTAGACATGATTAATTTGAGCGATGTGCTGCATAAAAATCATCTAAATGAAATTTGACTAAAAGTTGTATAACTTGAGCATTAAGAAAAAAATCATTTAAAAAAACTTAAAATAGCTTCTGATTTTAAAAATAATCTCTAAATCAATGAATGTTAAAAGCAATTTTTTTATCCGTTCCAAACGAGCGCTTATTTTATCTAATCTACAAAATAACATATTCTCTCTCTATTATCTTACTATGTCAAGTAGTGATTTTCTTTTTATTGATCAATCTTTTTTTTCCCAGTTAAAATAGTTAAATTGTTAATCTCAACCAAAAACAAGATTAACAATGCTTGATAAGGATGGCAGTGTTGTACATAGATGCGGTGGAATCTGGTCCAAGTAGAATGTGAAAGCAACTTTTTGTTTTTTGTCATTATCCAGAACAAAATAAAAATACCAAATTCAGGAAATTGGATGTGAATTGAATGCAGTACCAGAGCATGGAATAATACTTACAAACCGAAGTTCCTTCTTCCACAGCGACGGAGGCAGGTCTTCAGTTGTTGAACTCTAATATCTAGGGTTGTGCTCTGCGACGGTGGGAATGGAGGTTGACGTACCAACGTATGTTGATAAAGCCTTGTGGCATACGAGCCCATGAATATTAAAATGAAGTGGTGATGGGTATAATTTTTTTGGCCCATTTCAAGTGACTTATTTTAAATTAGAAAAATTTATTAGGTTAAGAGATTTATCATAAGTAATCTAATAATTATCTTTATATAAAAAAATGTATTAAAATATTTTCTATAAAAGCAATTTGTTGAAACCCTTAAAAAATTGCACCCGTGCGTTCAGCACGGGTTAACTACCCTAGTATATATATATATACATATATGAAAATATGGCCATTCAACAAGCATTCTCGAGCAAAAAAATATAAACAACAACGAAAACAAAAAGGGAGAACAAAGCACAAAAATAAAAGTGATAAAGAAAAATTCATGTTGCTAAATTGTTTTCCCCTTATCCTTGATATTAAATACGTCGTTGGTAACTCGGAACTCAACTTGAATACAAATACTTTCATAACATTAATCTAGGTAATAGATCCAAATAACCATGCTTTTGATCCCCTTGGGTGAAAGTTTTATCCTTAGACTAGAAAAAACAATTAACTATTTACTCATCTAACATGAAGAAGACTTTCCTCGTAAATAACGATTAGACAATTTGAATCATATCTTTTAACACCAATTTCTTGAACCTGTTGGGTACTTAAATCAAACTAGGCCAGTTCATCATCATCTTTTACGAAGAACATATATCCCTTCTTCCCCAATCCAATAAAATGCACATCAACACAAGGTAGGGGTCCAAAAGTAAAGACTTTAGTCCATGACTCCTTCACACCAAGTTCACCCAAAATGAATATATCAAAACAAGCCGTACCTGCATCAATTGTGATCCTAGCAATGGAATTGTTCATCACCATCAAAGGTGGAGTAGGAGTAGGCCATAGTGCATCACAAACATTATAATCTATAGGTGTTGTATGGAACATCTCATCACTCAAGTTAAATGACACCAATCCCTGCAGCTGGTCAAAATCTTTATAACCCCACCAATGGCAAGCCCCATTCAAGCAGACATCAAAACCAGTTAAAGTAAAACAATGGGCAGGCATTTCAACATCGAGGTTCCTCCAAGAGTTACCTTTTAGGCTATATATCTGCCATAAAGGCTCTGGAGGATGTGGGATATCCTCCATGGCATCGTACCTAAGCCAATCTTTCGAAAACCATAAATATCGAATCAACTTATAGTCATCTGTGATAGGGTCATAACCAAATGCACAAAGTTGAACTTCAATGATTACACCAAGTGGACAGTCAACAGAGCCAGGAGGAATGACCTTGAATTCCTCCGTAGATGGGTTCCATAATACATTTTTTTTTAGCACAATCTCTGGGGCTGGAGCATAGTTTGTGGTTTGAAAGAGACAAAGTGTGCCATTCACAACAGAACCAAAAATAAAAATATTATTGTCATTCTCTTGAAATGGAGGTGGCCATTCTAACTTTACCTCATTCTCAAACTTGTCATCAGAAAGCAAAAACGGGCAATCATGATGGGTTGTATTATTAGGCATTGGCTGCTTTAGGAGGAGACATAAATTATCATCATTGTCATGTTTAGATATAAAATTGTTGCGGTAAATGCTCATGAATATAGGGTTTTCAAATAAATTAGCCCAGGATTTGCATACAAAGATAAATCGCTTCAAAGATTTTATAGGCAATTTGGACAGAATAATGAAGATAAGATCATCAGGTATATTGATGCTAACCTTCTCTTTCGTGGGTGCCATTGATCAGTGGCGGACCTTAACTAAATTTTTGGGGGGAGCCACTAATTATTAATTAAAATAATATAATTAAAATATATATGTATCATATATAATTTAGTGTAATTTAAAATAACATATTAATGCAAAGTAAGAATAAAATATATAAAAAGGAACCAATGGGGAGGTTGGTACAAGTGGTTGACTTGTGTCCCTTAACCAAGTGGTTGGAGTTCGAATCTCAGCTCTTGCATATGGAGTAAATTTATGTTGAGAGAGTATTCGGGTGGTATCATTCAATCCCCCGCAGGAGATTAGTCCCCGCTTTCGACAGGGGATACTTCTGGTCTAGGACAAAAAATATATATATAAATGTGCCTATATTTAAGGTATCGCTCTTCAATATTTTAAAGACATGAAATCATCAATAATTGAATTAAAATACATAAATTAAAATACATAAAACTAAAATATTGAAAAATCCGTAATTGAAATCCCTTTTACCAAAAAAAAGAAAAAGAAATCCCTAATTAAAATATTGACTAATCTAAAATTAAAGACACACAACATTACCAATAGCAGCCACGTTATTTCTTCTTCATTACTTTATCCTCCTTGCTTAATGGCTTTTTTGCATCGCGTGCAGGTAGACGCTCTTCAAATTGATAGGAAATAGAATTTAAAGAACTCAAGGTCAGATATTGAACTAGAACTAGGGGAAAGGCTTCAAGGAGACTCGCAAACTGGAGGCAACCGATCGTCAGCGAGGCGGAGTTGGCAAGCGGCGGTCAGAGTGGACAAGGAGGCAAGGGCAAACACTGGGCTTTAGAGCTGTACCAGTAACAAGAAAGGGTCGAACTAGTGCTTAAGAAATATGTATATTCAAAAAAAAAAAATCTGAGATTTTGAGGGGAGCCGTTGCTCCCCTCCGCCCCTTCAAAGGTCCGCCACTGCCATTGATTTCTTCAACTTTGACGGCCAACAAAGGAGAGCTGCGGAGTCTCTATTATGTGAATATGGTCAAGTGAAAACCTAAAGCAAAATAGGGTTAGGGATAAGGATGTATCATAAAGCGTGAGAAAGTAAGAAGTTATCCACCGTTGATTTGATTAAGTACATAGGGATTTCAACCCACTAAATGATAAGATGGATAGCCTCTTACTTTCTTGCTTCAGAGCTCTCACTCACTTTAAAGGAGCCAAAATCCAAAGAATGGTAATACGAGCTATTTTATTCAAATTTGTTAAATCCAAATTAATTGTGCTATTAAAATATTTGGATTTATACCAACATGATGTTGAGAGAGTTGGTAACGTGGCTCTCCAAGCGAAAAAAAAAAACTCGGGTTCGATTATTGGAGTCGCCCATTTGTGAGGTAACCCAACTCTGTGGGTAAAAAATTGGACGTCCAGGGATTAATTCCCTAGCGGATCCAAAGGATCTAAGCTTGTTGGGATACCCTGGGATGACCAATGGAGAGCCAAAGATCCCAATTACGGTGGGTTAGAAAAAAAATGGATTTCTTTCTATATATTTAGATTTTATTTGTATATTTTAAACTGGATTTTCATTTCTTAACTTAATCAATAAGCAATTATAGAGCTTTATTTTTGCGTTTCCTTATTTATATTTATCTTTTAAATGTAATTCTTAATTATTAACATATTTTCATTTTTGTATACCATGTTTCGTAGTTTGTCTTTCTAGCGAATATCTTTCTAATTTTTCTCTGTTTATCCTTCCTCTCACCTCATAGTACTAAACCAGTCTTACTGCTGTTTTTTTTTTTGGTAACTGTTCTACCATGATTTGAATAATTATTCTTATTATGATTTGATTTCTACATTGTTTTGGTTTACTTTTTTAGTAGACTTGCATTACTATTTTTCTTGTCTAACACCATCAATATTCAGAAATTATATTCAATTCTAATTAATTCGAATCGAACCGAAAAGACACATTTAAAGGGACAAAGCTCTCCCAGTTTTTTCCATTTACAAGATTTGAACCCGATACCTTGCTTAAGGGGAATCAAACTCCTAGCCACTTGTATACTTGCATTATTGTTGTATATAAATTAGCTTATTAATTAATTTTGTAGCCACATTATATTTTTGCATTAATTAAAAATATTAATTATTAAGTTAATAATTATAATATAAATGAAAAATATATGAATTTAAATATAAACTAATAAAACACAATTTAATTTAATTGCAATTTTTTTTATGAACGGATTTCAAAAAATAAAATAAAAAATGGTTAAATATATTTTTAGTCTCTTATTTTTTATAAAAATTTGGTTTTAGTCCCCCATTTTTTAAAATGTGCCTGAAATAGTCCCAACACCACACTCCCGTTTGAAAAACGGGGAACTAAAACCGAATTTTTGTCAAAAAAATGAGGAACTAACAATGCGTGGTTGTAAAAAATGAGGGACTAAAAATGTATGGTGTAGAGAGCACTTCTGACACATTTTAAAAAACGGGGGACTAAAAAAGTATGTTTTTCAAACGGGGGACTCAGTAATGTTATTTGTAAAACTGAAATTTTATAACTGGGGCGACAACTGCGATATCTGGTTAATATAGTTTAAATATGTGGTTAATGACGTTCAGTAATTGGTTAATGAGTTGTAACACCTTGTTACATCCATTAACTATACACTGAACGTGATTAACCATATGTTTGAACTGCATTAACCAAATTATTAAACATAATTAACCACATATTTAAATTGCATTAACCAGATATTGCAGTTGTCGCCCCGGTTATCAAAATCCAGTTGTACAAATAACATTACTCTAATGATAAATAATGTGCACATTCTGGTCATTTTTTTTATTTTATTTTATCAACATTTAAATATTTTTTTCTATATCAACATCCTTGTTTGTTTATCAAAAAAATATATAAATATGGTTTAAATAAGCATTTAGTCCCTGAAAAGTTCACCAATTTTGGTTTTTAGTCCTTATAAAAAAAATTCTTACGATTTCGTCCCTATCTTTTTGAAAATTTTGTAAATAGTCCCTATTGTTAACCCCGAGTACTAGAAATCATATTAGATGAATAATTTTGTCAATTTTAACCCTATGGCCCTAATGTATGATTTTATTTCTACTTTCTAGCCAAATTTTGGAGCAAGTCGGACAAGAACGAGAAATTACCTCAGTACCCCCTGAGTACTAGATATCATACAAAATGAAGGAATTTAGCAATTTTAACCTTATGTCCCTAATATATGATTTTGTTTCTATTTTATGGCCAAATTTTACAGCAAGTCGGACAGTAAAATAAAATTACCTCGATATCTATGAGTACTAGATAACAGAAAAAGATGACGGTAGGGACTATTTGCAAAATTTGTGAGATTATAGGGACGAAAACCTAAGAAAAAATTTCACAGGGACCAAAACCAAATCTGATGAATTTTGTAGGGACCAATAACTTATATAAACCTATAAATATTTTAGCCACCACTCAACCGCTGCTTAGCATTATTGTGATATTTTCATACTTCAAACTACCTTATTTTAATTTCAGCTCACTCTTGGTTATTCCAATTCCAATCACTGATGCTCTCTGATTATTTAGCAAAACAAGATGACTGATATGGGAAGGCAGAAGATTGTCGGATTCTGGAAGAGAATGCTTGAGTCTATCACAGACAGGGAAGAAATGATCAATCAGACATGAGATTGATAGTTTAGTTGTTGCAATTAGCAAAAAGGTACCAGCCACGTTTTACATATGATGTCTTGCTTCAATTTTTTAGAGTTATATTATTTGAACATCAAATTTTGGATACCGTATGTGACCCATATATACATTTATCATTATTTTTCACTTACTTTTTATTTCTTTCTATACATGTATCTCAAAATAACATTACAAAGCAAATGGGACACCGTATGTTGGTTCAATTGTGATGTTAAAAATCATTACTGATTTTTTATTTTGCAGTCTTCATCCAAAACCACTTTTCCCCACCAAAATTACAACTGTTTCTTTTTTTTAATACTTCTGTTTTTAGTAATAACATTCTGGGCTAAAGAGTGACTTGGATCTGTCATCCAATGTAAAAATGAAATCAAGATGCTATTTATTGAATACCACAACCCATATGCGAAGAGTTATGCAGCACATATGTTATGGAACGTCTTACAATGTCATTAATGAAACTCTGAATGAATCACCACCTACGCTTTATCTTTGTGATGTGTCGTTCAATTTTTCAGTGTAAAGACTTTAGAAAGAAATAGTGTAAATACTTGAATATTAAAATTTAAAATAGGATGATTTAACAAAAATAAGTGAATAAATAAAAATTAAAAACTGGAAGGGAAATAAGTATCAGCTTCTTTTCATCTGCTTCTCCTCCTCAACATCAAGTCTTCCCCTTGAATCCCCCTTTTAATTGAAAGGTAAATCCTAGTACAGCTCTAATCTAGCCACATGAACATGAAACAGCACATGCACAGGGTTTTAAAGTAAAGAAGAAAATATTGGTTAAAAAATTTATCGAATGCTTCAAGATCCATGTGCCTAAGTGCTAAGTGCTAACCGTTCTACACTCATCATCTAGGCATTTTCTTGTCATACTGAGACTATATAACAAAACTGCTGATTAGCTCTTAGAACAAAAGCATCTCAGTTGCTAGAACTAAACAATTGCATACAAGAGGAGGTACTCTATTTAGTTGCTATCACCACCAGTCCATTCTTTCCAGTCCTTGTCAACATGATCTTGGGCCCACTTGATAGCAGCGCGAGCAGCTTGTGGCCCTCCAGGCAAACCCCGTTCATCTACAGTATCAGCCATGTCAATGAAAGGATCGACCAAGAGTGTCCCAGGTCCTCCATACTCAGAATGTAAGAAAGTGCTAAGAATCTGTTCAATTCAATGTATAATGTCAGAATTCCCAGCCAGCAAAGCAAGCATGGGAACTACCTTAGTGAATCAAACATTGCTAAGAATCATTTTATGGCAATGAAAGGGAGATTGAAGACATGGTGCATCTAGTTTGCATTTGAAATGTTGTGTAACACAATCAAAGATGAAAGAGATTCAAGCATTTTGAAAGATGAATTCTGAATGAACCCTCCCAATGACTAAAATATGGAAATATTGATATCATAAACATGATAAAACTTTGACTTTTTCCTCCCCTTTACACTTTTACTGGTTGTTGAACTATCCTCATATGGTTTTCTTCCAGTTTTAAACACTTTTTTGCATGATGTCTAACTCAGTTATTAGGATTTTACAGTGCATGTTTGGAAACCAGTTGAAAAATCACATCTACATTGGGTTTTTGGAAATTTCTGGGACATCCAGCATGGAAGCAATAAGGACCTGCTTCTGCGTCACGTCCTCACCAACACTACACCAAACAGACTAACAATATGATAATGCCTATGAATAAAATAAGTGCAAGCTACAATTTTTTAAAATTAAACTAGTACACAACCAACCCTGTTTTATCCTCCATCTCAGAATCATATATTGAACCTCATGAACTCCTTTTTTGTAAGAAATCTAACACATTCCTCTAACATAGACATAAAAATCTCTTCAAAACGCAATAAGTTCTGTAACACCTTATTTCACATGTTGTGGTCAACCTGAAGATAATAGTTATCCTCATATCAGAAAAGCCACAAACTAAACCAGTAAATATCAATGCAGGGTCTTTCATGATTTACTTCTCCAACAAAGGTTCACATCCAATGCAAAGGGTGAAACTAATGCTTTTCAAAGTTTAGCATGCTGACAAATCAGATTGATGTACCATAATCAATTGATCATCAACCTTATTACCACTATGAAGCACGAACACTTGAAAATAATTGCCGTGTCTGTGTTAAAAACATATTCATATCGGATATCAAAGTCAAGAGAGAGAAGACCCTCAAAAAATGGGATCTGTCACAAGACTGATATTAAGATATTATCAAATGGACTAAATGGAACAAATTTTAAACTCAGCTCAACAAACAGCAAAATCCTATGAATAAAAATCTTGTGAGCAACCAAATTAGATCAACAAAAGGGCTTCTGTGCAAATTAGATAAACCAAATTAGATAAACAAAAGGGCCTCTGTGCAAATTAGATAAACAGAGGAAACCCACCTCAGTGCAAATCCCTACAACTTCTTCAACTGATTCTCCATACATATCTTTCTTTGAGAGCCTCTTCAAAAGGTGGTCTTTGAACTTTTCCGTCTCCTAAAACCAAAACGGAACAAAAAAAAAAAAAAAAAAGAGGGAAATGAAGTTAATTTATCACTTAAAAAATTGATAGAACCCAAAAAAAAAATTAAAAAATAAAAAAGGAATAGAAAACTCACAGCATCTGCAAATTCAGGAATTGGGTCAGGGAATTTATACTCAGAGGCTTTAGTAATAAGCCGCCTTTTTGTTGAAGAACGTGGTAAAGTTGCGACCTTTTTGTTTTCAGAAAGAAATGAGAAACGTTGTTTGCATCTCGTGCCATTTGAGTTTAACAAGTGGGTGTGCGCGAAGCATAATGAAGGTAGTGAAGGAAACGAAGAAATATGAGTTGAAGAAGAAGAAGAAAGGAGAAAGGGTACAAGACACGAAGTAGAAGTCATACTGCAAGCCATCTTCTTTATCTCTTCACTCTAGTGCTGAGCACAAATATCTCACTCACAGCGAAACTTTCTTCCGTGTTTTTAAATTTTTTTTTTTAATTAGTAAATGTAACTCTGTAAGAATGTGGTTGATGTGCAATAACAGTCGCGATGCGGTTAGCTCCCAAGTGGATCGATGGAGTATCCCATAAGCTTATATCCTATGGATCCGTTATAAGGTTAATCTCCGCTCGGGTATTTAGTCACAGTTAAGGTTCTTCACCCCTCCCCAAAGATGTATTCTGTGAGATTCGAACTCAGGTCCCCCAACAAACCCAACTTGTGCAACCAACTGAGCCATATCCATTAGGTATGCTTAAATTTATATCTATATTATTATTATTATTATTTATTATTATTATATCAAATTAACAATTTTCGATAAAATATATCAAATTAACTTGAAGCATTAATAATATTGTTAAAGTAAATTTTAAATTCTCATATTCCATTAGAGTTTAAAATTTCTATGTACTGACAAATATATTTTATTGTTATTTCTCCCACTTAGTTATCAAATTAAATGCACATGTGTCATCAGTGCATGCTACTTTATTTATTTTATTAACAATATAAAATAGTTTTTGCTTTTTATGTTAATACAGTTATAAAATAATTCTTGTATTTTCTCCCATAAATGTAAAAAAATAAATAAAAGAAAAACAATTTCAAGTGCTCATAAAAAAGTTACCTTATATGTTTTGGGTCCAAGTATTAGGGGGAAAAAAAAAAGCAAAATTGAAGTTGGGCTAGTTTAGGCACATTCTATATTAGAAAAAAAAAAAAAAAGACTTTGGGTTGGACAATGATGATCCCAACTCAAACTCGTTTAAATTATCACAAAAGGAAAGCAACAGCCCTAGCTCTCAGTGACAGCGACGCGGCATGGAATGGGCGAATGCCGTGGACTGGCTGAATGCTTTCAGTAAGTGTTATGGAAGAAGATAGATGAAAAGAACAGAGAGGCAAAAAAGAAAATAGGAAGAATAAGTCTCAATGAAAGAAGAATGTATGTCACATGAGTTATGAGCACACATTAGTGTGTTAATGAAGTGATATATGACGTTGGATTAAAATAAGATGGAAGGTTAGGATGGAGAGTAACGTTTTAAAGTTATTCCTAGAGTAACGGATCCAATCCCTTAAATGTATTTATCTTTTATCAATTCAAAATAAGTAAAAATCAAGACGGTTGGGATTGTAAACTACAAAAGTGAAAACGAATGATACATTGCTTCAGCCCAATAGATATCTACAAAGGGATAATATTACTTTAGGTTGTATTGATCGTATAAAATATTTTCAACTTAGCGTGCCCAAGAAATTTACGCATATCATCAAACTAATATAGAATTTGTATTTTACATTTTTTGGTAATTTTTTTGGTACATAAAATGGTGGCAAGTGACAACCACTCCACACCGGGTCGGCCAATTAAGGGTAAAGTGCTACTTCATATTGTCGTTCCGTTCCCAAGGATCGAACACACGACCACTTGGTTAAGGGACGAGGCGCCGAACCACCATGCCAATAATGCTGGGTTTACATTTTTTGGTGATGCTATTGGCTCGACTAATCTTAATTATTTATTCACACTACATATCAATCGATCAGAAAGAAATAAATTAAAATTATGATTGGTTAGTTGGGAGTGTAGATAACAATTTCGAGTGTCAATAATCTCACCCTACATTTTTTACTCACTCTTCTATTTTAATTTTTTTTAAATAAAAAAGTCATTTTTTTTTATAAGCCAAAATATATTAAAAGAATACAAGAGGAACTCAAATCCATATAAAATACTCATATTATATATTTCATAAGATAAAAAATCAATGAAGAAAGATAAATAATAAAAAAAATCATGTACATGTATTTTTATAACTTGTCATTTGACCTTTATTTGGCTAAAAAAATATTTTTTTAATTTAAAAATAAATTTTTAAAAAGATTGGGAAAAAAAAATTGTCTGGTTCAACTTGGTTCTCACTACCGGCTTTTGACCGGTTTTCACCAGCTTTGGACCGGTTCATCGATTCTTGATCGGTTCTCACCGATTCTAAAACCAGTCGATTCTTTGGATTGAATGGACTAGACACCAGATCGGTTCCCGATTGAACCGACCCATCAGGTCCGGTTTTAAGAACAATGAATTTAGCCAATCAGCTAATTTAAATAAGGCTTATAAACACCATGTTTTGTTCCTTTAGTGTATTATTTTTGAAAAAAAAAGTATAAATACAACAAATAACAAAGTGAGATTATGACGTAGTAAAAGGCCAAAAATAAGTGCTCACACAGTGGGAATATTTTTTATTGTGCTACTGCACTTCTTGACCATGACCATGCAGTACCCATAACTTTTTCTATAAATTAAGCTTCCTACCAATCTCTCTTCCACACTTTGCCATTTGCTCTTTACAAGCTTACAATTCACCATTTGCTCTCTATTATAATCATGAAAACCCTTTTTTGTTTTCTCATTCTTCTTGTAATTGCACCATCCTTGGCCACATACGACTTCTTGAAGCTAGAGCAGCAATGGCCACCGGCTACCTGTTTCAATACCTCATCTCCATGTGTTAGACACCCACGGAATTTCACCATACACGGGCTCTGGCCTACTAACTATTCCACACCATTTCCACAAAATTGCCCTTCTAATACATCATTTACAAAGTAGTTTGGTGAGTTGATTTCATTAAGATAAATACACTTTCATCATAAAGTACTATGCATGTTCATGATATGTTTTTGTAGGTCAGAAGTTTGTTTCGTCGAATCAATATTTCTTGACCACATTTGTTTGGGAAAGAAGATAGCTTTTGGGGATATGAATGGGTGAAGCATGGCACTTATTCTGAATCCAAGTTTAAAGTGGTGGATTATTTCAATTATTATTTTATTATTTTAAATTTTGTGAATGTGTTATTACAAGCTGAAGCTACATTCACAGTGGTAACAGTTCAAATAATCTAGTCTGACACCACTTAACAACAGAATCATTATGCATTGGAGGACAAGGTATGAATGTTGGTCCATCATGGTTCAGACACAGACATTTTAGAAGCCATAATGATGGTATTCAGCCTAGTGCAACTGCAGCCTATAATCATACCAAAGTTGTGACACGGCCATAAAAATACATCTTGGGCAGGTTGATCCAGAACTCCATTGTCGTTATCGTTCTCGTGGAGGTCCTGGAGGAGGGATAGCTTATTTACATGAAGTTGGCTTGTGTCTGAATCCTGATGGAACAACATTCATATCTTGTCCTCAAATGCCTCATGATTCTGCTGTTAAGTGGTGTCAGACTAGATTATATGAACTATTACCACTGTGAATGTAGCTTTAGCTTGTAATAACACATTCACAAAATTTAAAATAATAATATTTATGCATATATTTTCATAGCCACTTGGCATTTTAATTACTGTTTATCTAAACATATTATGAGCAAAAGAAAACACAGAAGAAGGAATTTCTATTTGTATACCATAGTAAAATTCAGTCCATTGAGGAATTAATAATACTTTCATGTAATTGCCATGGATGGTTGAGAAAAGTGCTTACGAAGCAAAAGAAGGAGTTAAAGAGTGCTCTCTTGTAACATCTCTGCCTAGGAAACTATCTGGATGGTTAAGGTCTAACTGATCAAAAACAGAAAATTCTTATCGCTAACCAAGTACATTTTACTTAAATGAAATAGTGAATAGTGACCTTGTTTCCATTATTATTAAAGTTGGAAAACAATTAAATACCTCACCAAGAACCAGCTTCCTTGGATTAATTATAGATATTGATTTTGCCAGCAGGATAAAGATTTGTAATATGGGTCACTTCAAGTACACAATTTTATTGCAAAATGCCACATGAATGCATTATTTCCGACTTACTGTAATGTATACATCTTCTTTATCAAGAATTCAGTTGGATTACATGTGCATGTGTGATTAAGGATTATTCAGTAGTGGTTCCTGGTAGTGCTAGACCTGAAGTTAGAAAGTAATGTGATGTAAGGTCTGCAGCAAATAGGGTGAAAGAAATTTATGAATTTGGAGCAGTTTTAATGTTGTATATTGCATTTTACTCAACTATATATTGAGGAATGCTTCATTAGTTTCATTGTCTTTCACCAATACCAGGAAAAAAAACAAGAGAACAAGGGATGCTGTATTAGGTAATTTATTTGGTGTCATGATAATATTGTAAACTTCCGTGTATTAGTAGGTTCTAAGTTCAGGAAACATGTACAACTTAAATCACCTGTATGTAAAAGTATATGGAGCAAGAAAGAGGTATGTTTTGTATGTATAAGACCACTGTAAATCCTCATGGACTTGGGTTATTGTTAAAAAGGAGGTATTTTGCTTTGTATTCCTTTCTTAATAGTTATTTACGGCTGAGTTCTATAAGATATAATGATTGAAAGAAACAAGTTCAATTTCATGAGCCCCCATACTATCTGAGATGAGCTTATCAAGTGAAATTTCGAAAAGAAGTAATTAACCTCAGACCATACTATCTTTTGTTACTAGAAATAGAATGTTTTTCACCACAGACATGTTTACAACTCGGACATTTTCATTATCTTTTATTGTTATGAAATTTCTTTGCATGTAAGCAACTCTAAGAGAAGCATTCTCTGTTTTACTTAAGTGGTTAATTCCTTCTTGGCTATGCCCAATTTCCTTAGAAAGGTTGCCTCTCAAAATGAGTAAACACTCAATTTGGTCCCTGAAATTGTGAAGCGATATCAAACTAGTCCTTGAAATTATCGAAATTATAAATTAATCCCTGAAATTGTAAAACAGTAATCAACTTAGTCACTTCGTTGAAAATCATATGGACTAAGTTGATTTTAACTTAGCAGTGTCAGGGACTTAATTGATATTAAGTGAGTAAAATGAGAGACCAAATTGATACTAACTTATCATTCAGGGACTAATTTGGAATTTCGATAATTTCAAGGACCAAGTTGATACTACTTCACAATTTCAGGGGCCAAATTGGGTGCTTACTCCTCTCAAAATGAAGTCCCCAAACCTCACGATCTTCAGCTCTTTTTCCCCTTAAGCCTAATTATTGAGAAAGTTAAAAGGAATTATAGGAATCTAGTCTTTTAGAACATCAATTCCTACTGAATATGCCTCGAGTCATGTAGGGAAATGCAGGGTTAGTAATGTGTCTTATACTTGAACTAGATGGGTTACGTTTTGCACACTGTTAGGAACTAAATTGACTGAATAATATTGAGCTATAAAAATGTAGCTAAACTCTTTGCAATAGAGGAAAATCCTCTAGCAACCTAGAAAATAAGCAAGCACAGCAAGCCAAAGAAATAGAGAGAAAGAAAGAAGTACAAGAATGATCACTAGAGATGGTGATCAATCCTTCCCTTAAGCTAAAGCCTCCCAAACATTCAACCAGAATCTCTGATACCCCCACACCACTCTCCATTAATTCCGCTCAAATGCATATCCCTTTCCCTTATTCCAGTACCCTCTCTCCAATCTCCTACTGCCAAGTGTCCATTCCATACAGTTAGAATCTTATTAAAACAGACTCTTCCCATACTCCCCCTCTCATTTCTACAGTGTACCTCAATTGGGCACAAAGCAAATAAACTGAAAATTCAAATATACACCACAATTTTATACAATATTGCAGGTCTAAAATATGTTAAACAGAGAGTTGACCATGTAAACTGAGTATAGAGTATGAATAAGTTTTTTTTTTGGTAAAGATAGAGTATGAATAAGTTATGAATTACCTATGTCATGCTAAATTATATTTTACATGTCAAATAAGTCACTCCAATTCGATGTTATATTTGCTTATGAAATTTGTGTGTATATCCAATCTTTGTCTAACTAATAGTAAAAACTAAAAAGTGTTTCTGCTTGATATTAAAATTCAGTTTTCAAGAACATTCTTAATTCTGTTAGACCATGGCCCATCATAACTTCCTACAAGTTGAGGTTCCTGTTGTATTTGTAAGGTGTTACAACAAATGCTTTTGGAATCACATCTACACAATTTCAAGTTTACTACTTAAATCAATTGAAACGAAGCTTGCAATTCCTTATGAGAAAGGGTGACATTTGTCTTCACCTTGAGTATTCCATCAAAAGGGAAGCCCACACATTCTTCTTCGGGAGCTAGAAACACTCTGCAACAGAAGACAGTCATAGTGGCAAAAATATACTAACCAATAGCATGAGCTTCCCTTTACCTCTACCCTACACTATTATTAACTACATTGTTAGGTGTGCAGAAGTTAGAAGCCTATATGGATTGGTTGCTTACGTCTTCTAAAGCTACATAGAAATTTTTATCAGCAATTCAAATGGGCAATCATGGTGAAAGTCCAGGCAGTGAAGTTCAGGCTGTGATTTTCCACTCTTGAAATTGTCTAAAGTTTCTCAAACATGAGCTATATATACAAGAAAATGATGGTCATTTAACAACAAGTATATAGAACATTTTTATGGTTGAAATAGAAACCAAAACAGTATGAGAACAAAGAAGGAGATTAAAGCAACAAATAAAATTTGATAGAGAAAAATTCATATTATTAAGCTACTCCCTCCGGTCCTTAATATAATAAACAAATATATACTTTTTTTTTTGTTCAAAATATAAGAAACATATATCAATTTTTATATATATTAAATATTAATTTCTAATATTACCCTCATTTACAAGTTTCAAATCAATGCATTAATTATAGGCCATCAGAATATTAATTAAGATTAGAAGGGGTATTTTTGAAAAATTATATGAATATTAATTGCAATTAGCTTATTTCAATGTATTTCCTTGGTTTTTGTGTTTTAGGGTTTTGTTTCTTATATTAAGGACTGGAAGGAGTATTCTTTTTCATATCCTTGATAACAAATATGACATGGGAAATTGACAATCCTTTTATTATATAAATAGTTTCATATCATTCAACATTTCAACTATGCAATAGTTCCAGTTAACTATACTCTTCAATCTCTTAGAAAGCTTTAAGTATAGACTAGAAAAAACAATTAACTATTTATATCCCTCCAAAAGGAAGAAGGCTTTCGTTATAAATAACTATTTGACAATGTCTATACTTTCCTTTAATACCAATCTCCTCAATCATCTCGGTATTTAAGTCAAACCTGGCAAGTTCTTCATTTGTAGTTTTTATGAAGTAATATATCACCATTCTTCCCAACTCCAATAGGTTCCTCAAAAACACAAGGTAGAGGTCCGATGCGAAAGAGTTTAGTCCATGGTTCCTTCACACCAAGTTCACTCAAAATTGATATGTCAAAACAAGGAGGATCTGCATACAATATTGAGACCATAGCAATGGACCCTTTCAACACCACCAAGTGTCTACCATAGACATCATCACGACTGTTGAAGGGTGTTTTAATGAAGACCTCATCACTCAAGTTAAACGACACCAGCACTTCATCCCCGTGAAAATATTCATAACCCCACCAATGGCACACCCCATTCAAGTAGATCGCAAAATCAGTTTTATTTTTCTCCGACAACAAAGACCGCAAAGCCCAGAAATGATTAAGCATTTCAACATGAAGTTCCTTTCAACAGTTACTTCTTAGGCTATATATCTGCCATAAAGACTCGTCATTTAGAGCATGCTTCGCGTGATCATCAAAAAAACAAAAATACTGAATCAGCTTATAATCATCTGTCACAGGGTCATAACCAAATCCATGAAGGTGAAAGCAAGATTCTGCACCAAGTGGACAGTCAACAAAGCCAGGAGGAATGACCTTGAATTCCTCTGTAGATGGGTTCCACAATACTACTTTTAGCCCAATCCAATGGGCTGAGCCACACCCCATCACCTTGATAAAGACAAAGTATGTCATTAACAACAGAACCCATGATAAAAATATCATGGTGATCCTCTTCAAATGGAGGCGGCCAATCTAGATTAGCTTGACGCTATTCTCAAACGTCTCACCAGAAAGCAAATACAATCTATCATCAGGATCATGGGTATAAGGAGGCATTCTCTACTTTAGGAGGAGGCATGAATTATGATCGTCATCCTTAGATAGGAAATTGTGGCGGTACATGCTCATGAATTGAGGGTTTTCAAATAAATTAGCCCAGGATTTACGTACACAACTAAATCGCTTCAAAGATTTCACAGACAATTTGGACAGGATATCAAAGGCAATATCGTTAGGTATATGGTTGCCAACCTTCTTTTCCATGGGTACCATTGATTCCTTTAACTTTGACTGTCAGGCAGAGTCAGTGGATTCCAGAGACCATCAAGAGAAAACCAACCTGCTTAAGCAAAATGCAAAATAGATATTTGAGTCATGTAATCTCCTTGGTCTGTTATCACAATGTATTATAGAAGAATGATAATCCCCACTATTTAATGCAAATTAATCATGCTATTAAAATATTTGGATTTCTTCCCTTCAAAAAAAAAATTTATATATTTGGATTTCTTTCAAATTTTGTAAATTCTCATTTGTATGTTTCCCTTAAGTTGGATTTTTATTTCTTAACATAACCAACAAGCAATTATGAAGATTTATTATGCATTTCCTTAATTATATCATATTATCTTGGCTTAATTACATTTTCAGTCCCGTTATTATTGTCCATGTGCAATCGTCATTCGTCAAAGGCTGGTGTTCGACCATAGTATTTAGATGGATATTATTTCTGATTATGCTTTAGCTTTACTGAGAAAAAACGTTTTCCCGATGACCCCCAATTGTGGGTTTGTACTTATTGCATTCTCAACTTAAATTTATAAGTCATGTCATGTGGGTCTGTACTTATTGCACTTGCATTGTGATTTTATTTTTTTATTTTGGCTAAATTATAGTTTTGTCACTTATTTTTATTTTAGATTTTGATTTGGTCCCTTTTTATTTTTTATTCCGTTTTGGTCTCTTATCTTTATTTTGAATTTCAATATGATTATTTTGTTTAAAATATGGTACGAAGAGGACTAAATTGATATAACTTTTGTAAGATAAACTACCACTTCGAGGAAAAAATAATAAAAGAGGGACCATTTTGGAACCAAAAAATGACAACATTGGTTTAATTTTTACAAAATAAGGGACTATTTCGGAACAGAAAATAAAAAAAATACCATATTGATACAACTTTGAAAAATAAGGGACCATTTTAGAACAAAAAATAAAAAAAGGACCAAATTGAAAACTAAAATAAAGATAAGAGACCAAAAGTGTAATTTAACCTATTTTTTATACATTATTACATGATGTTGCTTCCTGCCCGTAAGGTAGTAAGGTATGTGCAATGCGTATTAAAATCATATATTATTTTTGAAGAATGTTAATCAGTGTCCTTAGGGCACTTATTAAGGAACTAAGAATAGAAAATATATATTGAAAGTTGTTGTATTTAAAATTTTAAAGAGTGGTATACTTATATTCCCTAGGGGTGTTCGCATATTGGATTGGATAGGTTTTGAGCTAAAAAGTCATCCGATCCAATGATAAAAATAACGTGTGGTTTGAATTGGATCGATTTGTTTCTTTAAAAAATCTAATATGATCCAATCAATCAAATGCGGCTTGGATTGGATTGGATAATTCGGTTTTTATAGTGCACAAAAGATAATCTTCATTTAAATGAGCTAGTTTAGGGTGCCCAATTTTATTTTAACCTCTCTTTATATTAGAATAGTAGAACCTTTATGAAAGGCAACAACTATTTATTCTTTATCAATCATCATTTGATTTGATGACGAGTAAAGAAATTTTTACAAAATTATTGACAAAATTTTAATTTAGGAGTTTGAGAAAAAATAATTATTGATATTTTTTAACATGATCTTTTACTTTAATTCTCTGTCTCTACTCTCACTTATCATTTTTTTTTTCATTGAATCGGCTACAAATAAATTGTAGTTAATTATTTTTCAAATTTACTTAATTGATTTCCTATTTTGCACGTTTACTCAATCAAGTATATATATGTGTTATGGATCAAAACTTTCAGCAAAAATATAACTTCAAGAAATTAATATTTATTCTAAATAGTCTCATATATGTCATTCTAATAAAAATATTAAAGAGAATGAGGGACATAAAAGTATAAAAATGTTAACGTTATATATAATATATATTAATAATATATATAATATTATTATGATAATAATATATTATCATATATACTATATATTATAAAAATATATTATATATTATTATATAATAATATACATTACAAAGGGTATCATAGTAAAATTAATATTATTTTACTTGTGTTTTCCATTATATATCAAATGATGTATAGGACAATTTTGTCCTATAACTCAAGGGGTTGTACTGTGCTTTCTTGCTTGTCCTGTGTCTTAATCTTAATGTGCATCAAACACATCCTAAAACTCAAGCATCTACAAGCAAAAGAAAGAATCAAGGTCAAACACAACCATTTCCTCAATCAAAATAACAAGTACAACAAACGGACGAAGGCTACAAATTCTGCTTGATGATTCATCTGTAATCCAATGGCAATTCTTAATCTTCTTCTCTGTCTGGAGGCAGACCACAAGGCAGGAGCATTTTCTGCACAGAAAGTATAATTTGTCATGTAAGAAAAGCAACAGCTACCTAAGGATGCCAGTAGAAAAATTTGCCGCCATCCAAATAGTTCATATGGGGGAGGTTATTCCATGCCCCTCTATTTTCCTTCTAAAACTCTCAAACATGAAACCTATCTATCCCTGTCGCGTATTCCCCGCCCTTCTCATCCAAACAAGTTGTTAGCAGATATGCATGTGATCAAAACGGCTAATTTAAATTATTGGAGAAAGTGTTGTAATAGCAGTAAGCCAGTGGAAGTAACAAATAATCAATTTTCTACATGCAAAACATACTAAGGAAAAAGATACAGGGAACTAGATCAAAATGTGTTGAGCACATAATCAACAACCTGACAATGCATACCAATTAAATCCAATTTTTTTAGTGTCATAAAAGGTCCTGCTTATTCAAAATTTCACATATATCTGACAATGTGAAAGTTTTGGCTGGAATTCAAAAAATTATGCGTCCTTCAAAAATAATGCTAAAAGCCTAAAATATAGGTATAAGTTGAATCAGAGCAAATACTATTTATTTGGCCACTCAACATCCTTATTCATATCTCCTCCCGATCAAGCTTCTAAAAAAAGAACCAAACGTCCAAAACATATTTACTCGTGCACCCTTCTACATGTCTTTTTCACTTCACCACTTCATATTATTTCAATTACATGTACCCTCTAGTTCATATATATGATATAACTATACACAAAAAGAAAGGAAGAAAAACAGAAAGAGAAGAAAAACTTATGCTACTCAATACTCATATACTCTATAAGTCCACTTATACTATCCGAGCAATAAGAAATATCTATAGTCCTTAGAACTAAAGACCTATGTTAAACTATGTTCATGCAATTATGGAAAAACATTAAACCAAAAAAAAAAAAAAAGAAGAAGAAGAAAAGAAGGAAATACTCCTGAAAAGAGCAGCAATAAAAATAAAAGTTAATAAAAATAACAATCATAAACAGAATGCAGTAAGATGAAAAACTTCTTCTCTCTAATAATAGATTAAGAACAACAGTAACTAATGCAGCTTCATCCGCAAAGAATTCCAAGTAAGAAGTAATTTCATATTCTTCTCTCAAAACCCTATCCATAACCTGCTTGGCTGTGACAAGTCTCACGGAAATAACAGCAAAACAAATTAATTGATATGAGATAAAGATCTAATTTGATGTCAAACTTAGACAGGCCAAAAACTCCTCAGAGGAATTAACAACCCAACTTGCAGCAACACAGACCAAAGCATGCTCCATGGCCATGTATCTATAGTAAAAGTCTAAAATTGAAGCTGAAGTTAATGAAGTCAATGAAAGGGGAAAAAGAAGACAGGAGAACCTGCATAAAGCTGCAGCGTTCTCTTCCAATAGATTCATTTTCAGCAACAGCAAAATATGCCAATAAAGGGTAATGGCCTATATATGATGCATAGCTATCACGCTGAATGTTCACTGCCCACTCACTGCACACAAAAATAAGGGCAACAAATAAGTCAAAAAATCAAAAAATGAAAAAAAAAAGAAAAGAAAAGAAAAAGAAAGAGTAAACAAGTAAAAAGGAGTAAATAGCCAATTTGGTCCATAAAATTGTGAAGTAGTATCAACTTGGTCCTTGAAATTATCAAAATTCCAAAAGCATCCCTAAATGATAAGTTAATATCAATTTAATCCCTCATTTTACTCACTTAATATCAATTAAGTCCCTGACATTGCAAACTTAATATCAACTTAGTCCATATAATTTTTAACAGATGGATTAAGTTGATCACCGTTTTACAATTTCATGGACTAATTTGGAATTTCGATTATTTCAGGGACCAGGTTGATACTACTTTACAATTTCAGGGAACAAATTGGGTGTTTACTCCAAGTAAAAGTAACAACCAAGTTTGTCCATGACAAATGAAAAATCTCCCAATTTAGTCCATCAGAAATGAAAATCACAATTAATTCCTAAAAATCTCGGTTACAATAGTCAGTGACAAGGACTTAATGGACCAGCCAAGTTGGGATTTTTCATAATTTTCCATTTTTTGATAAATAAAATGGGGGGATTTTTTGTTAGGAGAAATTTGGGCATTCATTCAAAAAAAATTTGAAGACAAAAAATGGAAAAGAAAAAAGAAAATTTTTTTTGGAGCAAATAAAAAAAACCTACAATCTGTTCAAATCGGCATGCCCAGTTCCGACATATTTAGCTTGGAGATGCTCGAGTTGGGAATTGATGTTAAACCTATCACTGGCCTGCACAAACAACGGGTTTATTTAACGAGATTTCAAAGATTTGATTCTAATGCAATATCTTATAGCTTGAAAAACTTTAAAAGGAAAATTTAAAAATCATAGCCTGAATTTGGAATGGAACTAGTGCATAGAAAGATGAAAGCAGCAATTTAGGGTTTTGAAGATATTAGAAACACATGAAATTGAAAGGTCGTACCTGCATATCGCCTCTCCTATAGAAACCACAGATTCAGAGTGACAAAGTTCAGTTACACCGAAGAGCTTCGTTGTTCAAAGGGAGACAAACCTTGACGAAATAATATAATTATTATAATATATTATATAATAATTAAATAAAAGTAGTAGTTTAATTTATGGATTTAACTTATATATACTCGCAATGTAAAAAATTTTTACACCGTCAACTAATCATAAATTGACAAATCGTTAAAAATCTTTGACACTCTTATCCTAATCACCTTAAAAGTCATTTATAGCATGATCTTTGATTGGTTGACAGTGTAAAAGTGATTATTTTTACATCACTCAAACGAAATAGATTATCTTAAAATTGCTTTTAAGCAAACATACCCAAACAAAAACTGATTCTGATGAATAATCGATGCATAATCTTTTTTTTTCAGCTTTTCCAAACATACTTTAAACTTTTCGTTTTTGTTACTTATTTAAAATCTTGATTAAATACCTCTGTCAATTCCAAATTAAGATGATGGTGAATTTTGAGACAAATGATTTTCCACAAATGTCATGCTTCTTGAAAATGGATATCTAGCAGCCTAAATGACTTTTATTTTTTGACAAAGTTTGGTTGTGTTTGCTTTTGTGTTCACTAATGTAGTTCACTAATTTTTGCTTTCACGTTGCAAAACAAAAAATTTACCAATTGTCACTGCAAATGTGATTTACTACATCTGCACCATTATTAATCAATATCTGTCGTTGCAAACGTTCAACCAAGCATAAGCCTAAGAGCACTCTTATGAATTAAAAAAAACAAAAATTCAAACAGGAAGATGGTTCTGGAAGGTTGAAGAATCTATTTACATTACATAAGTTTAATTGGATGCTTGATGCAACTTAAAGCAACTAGGCCTGATATTTTACATATGGTTAGTGTTTTTTCCTGATTTTTACATCACTTATGTTTTTTGTACATTTGGATTTGGACATCCGTATAGGTACTATAGATTGATGTGAGTGTGGGTGGGATGAAGATGTATTATATTTTGAGATAGAATAAATGTATAGTATGTAATTGTGAGTGTAGGTGTCACTTAGGTGTCCACAAAAGTTGTACAAATAACATAGCTCTTTCTACATTGTGCCAGTAAGGAGCATTCCGGGGCAGCAAAGAAGGAGCTAAGTATACCATAGTGGGACTATCAATTGAGCGTTTTTATCACGCTACACCAAATTATAACTCTCTTAAGGTGTTTGATTGTGCTTGTTTTGTCCTCCTCCAACCACATGAATATACGAAACTTGAGCCCCCCGCACGTCTTTGTTGCTTTCTTGGTTATGGCACTGGACACAAAGGTTACCATTATTGGGATCCAATATCGCAGCGTATCGGTGTCTCTCGTCATGTTATCTTCTGGGAACACATAGGGGGCGTTTGGGAGGGCTTAAATAAGTTACTTTTGACTTATCTGATGATATAAGTTCTTTTACAGTGTGTTTGGCAACACTTCTGAAAAGAACTTATATCATCTCAAAAGGAGATTTTAGCTTATTTTGATAAGTTGCTGATACTAGCTTATGAAAATTTTCAAAAGCTCTTATGCCACTTCAGCGAACTTTTCACTCCTCGATTCCCTGGCTCCTCCCTTTCTTGTTTTTTCTTTCTTTTTTCCTTGTTATTTCTTCTGCTCCTTCGATCAGAGACCCTCCTTCTTCTTTGTTAACCAGTGCGACCTCTGAGCCGTAGCGCCGCCTCCGAGCTTCGCCTTCCGCCCTGCGAGCTCCGGCTTCCGCCCTCCGAGCTCCGCTTCCCCTGCGAGCTCCGCTTTCCCCTGCGAGCTTCGCCTTCCGCCCTCCGAGCTCCGCTTCCCCTGCGAGCTTCGCCTTCCGCCCTCCGAGCTCCGCTTCCCCTGCGAGCTCCGCCTTCCGCCCTCCGCTTTCCGCTGCGAGCTCCGCCTTCAGCCTAGCGCCGCCTCCGCCTTCTCTCCCTTTCTCTCCCTTTCCCTTTTCCCTTCCCTGTATCTCCCTTTCCCCTTCTCCATTTACCCTCTGCCTTCCCCCATCTCCTTTCCCCCCTTTGTATTTGCTGTCTTAATGATTTTGTTCTTAGGGTTAACAAAATTGATTTATGCTGTTAGATGATCTGTCAAAAAAACTTGCCTGAGTTGATTTCGATGTTTTGCTGTTGGTAATCTTAATTTGTTGGTGTTTAATCTGTTTGTTAGCTGTTGTAATTTTATAAAAAAAAAAATGTTGATAAGTACTTATATATTAATGTATCCAAACGTCTTAATTTTGTATAAGTGCTTTTCGAAGTGTACATCCAAACACACATAACTTATTGAATTTAAGCGCTTATGACATAAGCTCTCATACAATAAGACCTTATGCGATAAGTGCTTAATTAAGCTGTTTTCCCAAACGCGAATCTTCTCTTCCTTATCAAAGTTTACGTCCATATCGTCCACTTCCACTCCTTTGTTTACTAATCCTGATGTTGACTACTTTCCTAGTGACACAGATGCAGGTCCTTCCAGTGAGCTTCCAGCTTCTTCTGATGTTCCATCCGCTTTTGAAGATGTTGTTCCGACCGTTGATCCTGCATTTCCCACCATTGAGCATCCTCCTAAGGTAAGAAATCCACCTACCTACCTTCCTGATTACCATTTTTTTCTACTATGCTGCACTTTCATGAGCCACAATCCTATAAGGAAGCCTCTGCAGACCCTCATTGGCAGCAAGCTATGCAGGAAGAGTTACAAGCATTATAGAATATTCACACTTGGGACCTTGTTGATCCTCCTTCTGGTAAGTCTCTTGTAGGATGCAAGTGGGTGTATAAAATCAAGACTCATTCTGATGGTTTTATTGAGCGGTACAAAGCTCGTCTGGTGGCAAAAAAGTTCACTCAAGAGTATGGTATTGATTATGAAGAAACATTTGCCCCTGTTGCACGCATCACCTCTGTTCGAACTCTTCTCACCATTGCAGCCACTCGCCAATGGTCACTTGCACAAATGGATGTTAAAAATGCTTTTCTCAATGGAGAGTTAGAATAAGAGGTTTATATGCGTCCTCCTCCAGGATATACTTGTCTGGCAAACAAGGTTTGCCATCTTCGTAAGGCTCTCAATGGCCTCAAACAAGCACCTCAGGCCTAGTTTACTAAATTTCATAGCACTATTAGTTAATTGGGTTCCTCTTCCAGTGCTCATGATTCTGCTCTTTTTACTCGTAAGTCTGAAAATGGTGTTGTTGTCTTGCTTCTTTATGTGGATGATATGATTATTACTGGCAGTTATTCTATTGGTATTACTGAGCTTAAGCAGTTCTTATGTCACCATTTTGAGATGAAGGATCTTGGACCGTTAAGTTATTTTCTGGGGCTTGAAGTTCTTTCTTCTAGTGATGGCTTATTTCTCTCACAGGCTAAGTATGGTTCTGATCTTGTCTCTCGAGTGGGTCTCACTGATTGTAAAATCGAACATACTCCTCTTGAGCCCAATGTTCGGTTTACTCCTTAGGATGGTACTTTACTCGACGATGCCACTCTTTATCCTCAGCTTGTAGGCAGTCCGATTTACCTCACAGTTACTCGGCCAGACATCGCCTATGCTGTTCATCTGGTTAGTCAATTCATGTCTGCCCCGCGTACCACTCATATTGCTGCAGTCCTTCGGATTATTTGGTATATCAAGGGTACCTTGTTTTATGGTCTTCACTACTCAGTTGCCTCTCCCTTGATTCTTTGACCCTACTCTGATGCAGATTGGGCCGGTGATCCAAGTGATCGTCGCTCCACCACTGGATTTTGTATTTTTCTCGGAGATTCTCTTATTTCTTGGCGTAGCAAGAAACAAACTCTGACAGCTCGCTCCAGCTCTGAAGTCGAATATCGTGCACTCGCTGATACTACTTCTGAAATATTGTGGCTTCGTTGGCTTCTTGCTGATCTAGAGATATCTCAGTCGTCCTCCACTGGTCTTTACCGTGACAATCGTAGTGCCATTGAAATTGCCCACGATGATGTTTTCCATGAGCACACCAAGCATATTGAGATTGATTGTCACTTCATTCGTCAACATCTTCTCCGTGGTGATCTCCACCTTGTTTCCATCGGCACCCTTGACCAGCCTGTTGATTTGTTCACAAAAGCTCATTCTCCTGGTTGCTTCCGCACTTTAGTATCCAAACTCAAGTTGGTTGCTGCTCCACCCACTTGAGTTTGATGGAATGTTACGATATGATTTGATTATGAATTATTGTGATTGATACTATAATCATATTAGGACTCATTAGCCCTTATTGTGATTGATACTGTAATCATATTAGGATTCTTTGTCTCCTTTTATGCTCTATAAATAGGAGCACCCTCTTGTAACTTAGACATACTGTGAATATACAAATATTTATTTCGTATACTTTTTCGAGTTTCTACAATTTTCATGGCTTTTTAGTGACTAAGTTGAATCTATTGATGACATGAAAAGCATCTTGGGCTACCATTTTAATCTTGGGTCGGGTATGTTTTCTTGGAGTTCAAAGAAGCAGGAAGTTGTAGCTCAATATATAGTTGGGGCTATTGTTATTAATCGAGCCTTGTGGATCAGGAAGTTGTTGATTGATTTACACGTGGAGCAAAAGGATAGCACAAAATTTTTTGTTAACAATCAAGCTGCAAATCAATTTCCAATAAAGCTGCAATATCAAGCTTTATTTTCTCAAAGAAGATTAGAAGGGAGGATAAGCTATTGCAAAATTAAATAAGTGGCGGACGTTTTCACTAAAGCTCTTCTTAAAAAAAGTTTAAGTTCTTGAGGAAGAGACTAATTGCATGTTTGTTTCAGATTTTTATTGCCGCAAACAGAAGTATTCAGCATCTCGAGGCAATTATTTTTGTAGCTCAACATTAGAGCTTTCAGTAAACACAACTTTCAACGAAAGTTTGAACAGTCTCTAAGAGTTTGCAGCTACTGATTCAAGGAGGAGTGTTGAGTTCATGCCTATTCAAATTTAATTCCCTAATTTTTAGGTAATTTTTAGTATTTATTTGACTTTGGATAGATTTTATCAAAGCTGCAAGTTTAAAATTTGCCGAGTTGTTTGTTAGTTGTCATTTTTAAATTTGTTTGTTGCTATATTTTTATTTTATTTTATTTCAAATTATGAAGATCTTGGGGAGATTTTGTAGGTATTAATTATTAATTCCATATTTTACTTTACTTGATTCTGTGAGTATCTTTTCAAGGTATCCCTATGGAATGTAACATTATGTTCTCTAAAACAAGGACTACTAAATCATTGCCAGGTTATTTTGCATACCCCAGGAATGCAACATTCCTATAATGGTAGGACATATTAACATGTAAGGAGTCTATAAAGAATTCATGAATATTATCTATACTCATATATTTGGATATGCTACATGAAACTTTATTATGTTAAAAGTATGCATGACCCCAAAAATCGTGGCCTCTGTTCCCTAATCTTGGCCATGGCAAATTGTTAGACAGTGGATATTCAGAATTGGCTGTATAGGTGTAACATTAGTAAAGAGATAGAGTATAGACCGTTATTATGCTCATCAGCTTGCAACTATATGTTTTATAGTTTATGTCATGTTGTGATCAAATGGAGCATTTTATTCAACCCAAAAACAAAACAAAACAAACAAAATACAAAAACAAAAATAGTTTGCTTTTAAATCAAGATGCTAGTGTTGTACGTGGACAGCTATCAACAGTGCAAGCCAAGATGTCCCTGTAACCCTGGATATCCTGAAAGAGTCATATACTTGTCCATCACTGCTCTTCTTGTACTCAAACAACAGGTTTGAATGATCAAATGCTGTAAGTTTGACAAATCCAAAGTCATGGTCTTTAAAGATACTCCATTTGGTGTTTATGGGGGCAAATTCAGCAAGGGATGCTCCTCCTCCACCAACCACTACATGTATTGTCCCATTCAGGGTGCCCTTATAATTATGCTTCTCTTTATTGGTGCAGATATTCTGAAGGACGAGGAAAAACCGCAATTAATTTGTACGTTAAATTATAACAAGTATAAAGTTTCATGATAATTTGATCACTTTTTTATGTTCTTGATGAGCAACTTGACTGTCAGTAAAGCAACCAACATCAAAAGGACAAGATGAATTGTATAGTTCCAAATGAGGAAAGGTTATTTTCATGCCAGGAAGTAAAGGAACAAAGTAAAAGCCATCTAAGGGAATACCTGGTATACTGGGCATGTTCTTTCATAGTTATGGACATGTCCATACATGGCTATGTCGACCTTATATTTTTGCCACAGATTTTGAAGGTCCTCCCTTCCCATTGGTTCTTCAAAAGAGCCTTCTTCCACATAGAACCCTGCAGAAGAATAACCAAGTACCCTATGCGCAAGAAATATCAGCCATGGCTGTTTTTGTCTGTCAACCGATGCTAGGCACTCTTCAATGAATTTATACTGCTCTGTTCCTTTCCTCCAATCAAGTTCTGTGTTAGCTATGCAGAATCTGAACATGCCATAGTCAGCAGAGTACCTGGTAAAGTAAGATAATGTAATGTTCAAAGCCATTGTAATGTTCATTATTATTGGTACCTATACTCAAGAAGCTGGCATAGTTTACAATGTTAATGAACAATCTTTATTCCGATATTTGTCAATGTAAAGTTTGATAATTGATTTATTTTATGCAACAAAACATGCATGGCTATACAAATTTGATGTTTGAACAAGTGTTAAAGCTGCTTCATGCCTTCATCCACAAGTGTTACAAAAGTGAATTTAATAAACAATGGTCTATGCAAAAGGTTGAAACTATAGACATATTGTACCAGAATTTTTCCCGGTTCTCAGCAGGTGTAAAAAACATAGTCTGAGCCAGCACACCACATTCACCACCTGAATCCAAGTTCCCATAAAAGGATCCAGTTCCTGGCCAGTCACGCTCATGGTTGCCACTAAAGGAACATAATGTAAAGCAGAAAATAAGAAAATGAATAGTAGCTGTAAGCGTACAAAAGAGCGATGAAAGCATAACATGACAAACCTTGCTGTCATATAAGGTACAGTAGATGCAATTGGCTCAATCTGTGCAGTAAACTGGTCCCACTGTGAAATATATCCATTAGCATAGCATATATCACCAATGTGAAAGACTATATCTATGTCCTTTAAGTCTTGAATAATCTGCTTAGTAGTGTTGAGTGAGCCAGGCTGGAAATCGTTATATTCATTGGAGCCATCAGCTTCTGCCTGCTTGTGGGATAATTAATTAAATGAAAAGTTGAGATACTGGTTATTTAAATAACAAGCAACAATGGAAGTTGAGATACTGGTTATTTAAATAACAAGCAACAATGGAAGTTAGTATTAATTGCATTCAACTAACAGAAAGTGCCTAAAGAAGAGAGTAAGGTTTCTTTATATAATGGAAAACACCCATGGAATAGCAGAGAAATAAGTAATTAAGAGATCAAATCAAATTGATCAATCCTATGCATATATGTAATATACATTTGTACAGATTGTATCTTCAGAACATGGTTAGAATCAGAAGGCTTATAAGAATAAAAAAGAAAGAAAACCACCTTTCCCATATCACCAAATACGACTACTCGCTGCACGGAATTTTGACCAGGATATGGAGATGCTTTAAACTGATATTCTTGACTCCAAATTATTGTGCCATTAAATAATCTATGGCCCAGCTTGTATGTGTATCTGAAAGTAGGAAAAGCGAAATTGCAAGTTGAGGATCATGTACACTGAACTGTTGCTAATAAATTTCTATTTTTTCCCTTCACGCATAAGTCAATATTTTTTGAACCACAAGTATCAAGGATTATAGACCTTGGTTTCTTATTATAACATACACGTTGTAGGAAAAAAGGTATAAATTTGGCACCAATCCTTTCTAATAAAATCACATAAAAATCTCTTGATTGATTGATACAGGTGATATATATGAAAATTTTCCTTCTCCTAATCCTTGATGTTTCCACTTTCACCGACTAGTAGGAATTCTTAACATCTAAATTTCAACAACACATTTTTTTTTTTTTTGCTCAACAAAGTTGTGTATCATAATGTACTACTGTTTACCACTTCTAGGCTCTAATACTCCAGAGGTTTAGCACCCATTTGTATGCAGTAGTCAAAATTACTTGTCGGTAATTTCGTAAATCTTGAATTATGTCCAACAAGAATTAGTGAAAATGAGTTGGATTTTTATCAAGGATCATGAATTGTATTTTAGTAATTGGAAGGTGCCTTTCAAGCTCAAAGGAAACTTTTACTAAACAGCCATAAGACTAGCAATGCTTAATGTTACAAAATTTTGGGTGATAAATTGCCAATAAGAGCATAAGCAAAGTTTTCCGGTGGATGACTGGACATACCATAAAATATAAGATCAGAAATTAATGTGTTAGAGATAAAATTGGAGTAGCACCTATTGAGGAATAGATGACTAAACCTCGCTTAAGATGGTTTAGTCAGGTGAGGAGAAGACTAATACGCGCCCCAATAAGAAGAGTTGATAATATCGAGGATAGCATGATAAACAAGCTAGATAAAAACTGCGGAAAAAAGAGAAACCACTAAAAAAAATCTTGATCTAAATGGCAGTTCCGAAATTTTGGTTTTTAACTGAAACACAATGGCATCTTTCATCTCTGTAGCTTACTCCACTTAATGGAAAAAAGCTGTTGTTGTTGTTGGTAGTAGCATGTATAATATCAATTTAAAGAAATATTATTATATCTCCTCAAATAATGTTATTTATCAAGTAAGCAAGTTGCTTTCATACTTACTCCCACATAAGTTTATATCAGTCCAACTTTTTGTTGTGAAAAAAACAGTCGATTAGCTTGGTTTTGGTTTAATTAACAGTTCAAATACTGCAAATCCATAATATTATTTCTCATGCAAGCAGTTTCACGAGACTTATATAAGACATAACATACTCTCTGTTGGGCCACAACTCCTTTAGAAAACTAGTGTGTATGTATCCAGGGTCACGCCATCCAACAGTCCTAGCTGGTGCACCTATATATGCAGATGAATAAGATTCATTATGTTTTTAACTATATCCCTTCCATTTTGTGAATGAAATTTGAAATTACCAACCCATATTTTAGAAATGCCAATTTAATATTTTTAGCATAAAACTATGTTATCAAGATGAACATGATTTGCCATCCAAAAACAACTTTTTTCCTGACTTTGAAATACAGCTTGAAATCACCACTAAAAGGTGACAAAAGAGTTTCATACCACACAAGGTGTTGCGATCAAAAGTCAATGTCCCAGCAGGAGATTTCACAAGGTTTCCTCCTTTTGGTCCCCATTCAACAAAAGGCTCAGCTTCACTGATATCATATCCGCTTGTCCATGTTACAGTAATCTGTCAAAATAATGTAGTAAATAATATGTTGATAATCCAAGATGTTCTTCATTCACATATATAGACGTGCATTTACTGACAGATATAACTGAAAAGAAAGATTTCAAGCTGCAATCAGAAGAAAATGTGCTGCACTAATATTCCATGAGAATGACATCCACATCTGGGAAAACAAAATGCAATTTGAGTTTAAAATATAAAGGGAGCTTAAACTTACTTCATCCCATGTTTTCCCTTGTGCTAATCGTGGATATACTGGAGCATTTGGATTGATGAATGACACGTTGTTTGACACTGCAACAAGCTTTGGCTGTCAAAAATAAATAAAAGGAAGAAATCAAATGATAAATTTCAGAACAAAATTTACATTTATGCAATCTCAAACATTATACATACAAAAAATTAACCAAGTTAAAATAAAGTGACAGATGTAAACAATAAACAATAAACAATATATAACAAAATCGGTCAACCTAAACCTCTAGAGGTGGAACATGGAGTGCATTGGAAAAAAAAACTTTGTTTATAAATAGAAATCGCAACAGAATTCAAAAGTGTGTATGGATGCACATGCAAATGTCTGTGGAGAGTGAGAGATCATTCAATTAAGGCATTTTTATAGTGAAAGGCCAGAGATGTGAAACTTCTTCAGATGTTATGGATTGTAGCTGTCTATGAGGTGCCAGCAGAAATAAAAGATAGACAATAAGATTTTAGGAGCACTTAGACATCACCCTTGAATATCTTCAACGAAAATATTTTTATAAGGACCTATATGAAGAGAAAAGTTCCAAATATTTGACTTTTGATGGTTTTCTTGAACAAATACTGTTTATTAATGAAAGCTGATATACTGTTCATGATGAAGTTCCCACACAGCTACTGGTCAATAATATATTCTCAAGAAATAAGAAAGAAAAAAGGAAAGTTTGGAAAACTAAAATGCATACTGGTAATAGTTTACATGATTGAAAATCTATACAATCATACTATGTCAATTAATTTGATAAAGAAGAAAATTGCAGGGTATAGTTTACGAGGATACATTAGTTAAGCCACCAGTGAATAGAGCGAATGAGAAGTCTGATCTCTGATTAATCAACTGAAGCTTCAAGGAACCTTTTCCTGTATTCTTGTAACCGTGACTGGAGAAATTTGCATACTGATACTGAAATAAAAAATAAAAAAGGCAGCTTAGTATTAAACATTTTAACTTTTAAGCCTTGTTTAGCTCTAAAAGAACAATAAGTAAGGATTTTGTGCCATGCGAACCTTGATAGGAGCTGAACACAACAATGGAGGACTAGTAAATCTGTTTTCTGCAGGGCATGCAGAAGCACTGGAAATTGTGAAACAACATAGATTCCGAATTAGTGCAACTAAACTCTTAACTTGTAATTTTTTATTATACACGAATAATGTCATGATGTGCAGCCTACCTGAAGTTTGCAGGAGAAAATACTCCAATCCAGTCATCTATTGTTGGTTTTGGATTACTATATTGCAGTGTAACCCATTCTGTATTTTGTCCCTAAAACAGTTGATGAACGGGGGAGATTCATCAATTTCTGCTAACAAAGCTTGTTTTTTTCTTAAGCAAGAAGTTATAGGCAGATACTGAAGCAGCTAGAACTTAAACAAATAATAGAAAATTTCAGTTTTCAAAGAGGTACACATTTGTACCTTTAAGCCAAGGACATTAGGAGTGGCTTTGATATAAGCATGTTCATCAATAGCAAATACTGTCTTATGAATGACAATTTTTGAGAGGGCTTGGTGTTGATCTGACACTGCTTGCTGAAAGGTTGCAACAAGAAGCAAATAGAAAAAGAGCATTCTTGACTTCTCCATCCCACCCATCATCTGAAATACTCCTAAAAATTAAGAGAAAGATAGGCTGCAATAATAATCAACCACTACCTTATCAATGACAACACCCCATTATATCCATTCCAACTTTACTTACAATATATAAAAAAATATTTAACCCCACTTTCGCCAGCATACGGTGTTTTAGAGGGATTCGACTCGTTTAAAGTGAGCTTGTGTCTAAAATGATAAAATAATGACCCTTTGACTTATTTAAAGTGAGCTTGAATGTAAAGTAATAAAATAATGAACTTTTGACTCGTTTAAAGTGAACTTATATCTAAAGTGAGAAAATAATGATCCTTTGATTTGATGAAGTGTATCGACATCTCAAAAGACCTAAAGACCAATCTATGCCCATAAAATGCCAGTCTCAAATTATTAAGTTTTTTTTTTCTTATAAAAAAAAGAGCTGAAAAGTAAAAGCACTTGGGTGCCTGAGAAACCAATCTCCTACTTCCAAGAATAAGAAACAGAAATGAAAATTGAAATGGAAATTGAATCAAAAGAGGATGGAGACATGCAAGAAGAAAGTCACCTTTTGAGAAGAACAGAACAGAACAGGGAATCAGAGGTCAGTAGTTTTATCAGCACAGACAAGGTAGGAGAACAGGGACTGCTATTTACAGTATCTTGTCTAGCATCGCATAGGATTATTAGGATGGTCACTTTAAGTTCACTGCAAATGTTTCGTTTTATAGGTTTGATTTTCGAATATCTTCACGGAAGATTCTCCGGCAGCCACGATTTCAATAGGAAACTGAATTTTCTGACTTTATTATGATCGTTGACTTAATTGTCCTTCTATAAATAAATAAATAAGTAAATAATATACTATTCTTATTGACAGGTTACATTATAATAGATTCGGATATCCCACATACAAATTTGTTCCCTCGGGTTAGGGGCAGTTTAGTAAAATCGCTCCAAATGATGGCTATAGGATTTAAACATCTGACTCTCTACTTCGGGGCTTTTGCTAGGGTGGGAGACCATATCATATCTCCCACCATGAGCAAGCCCATTTATGCAAAAAAAAAATATTATTTTAAAACTCCTACACTTTTTAAAATTAAAATTTTATCCCATCTTCTTCTCTCATCCCTCCTCTCTCCCAATCCGCCCCCTCCCCCACTCCCCTCCCAATCCCCCACCTCTTCAAGCTTCAATTGAAAGGAACAGAACTGTGGATATGAGGTAAATGATTCTAATAACGAAAATGTTATCTCCAAGAGAATGGTGAATAGCAGGGGACGACCTCAACAAAACCCCCCTACCCAAATACAAATTTATTTATTTCAAATCATTCATGACAATAGAATTTGTTAAAACCATTCTAAAGAAACGACGCACAAGGAAAGAAAGAAAAGATATGAGGATTTGGGAGTTGTTGCCCTGTTTTATGCAGATCTGAGGATTTGCTTTGAAGGAAAGCCTCAAACTTCATGAGGCTGCTCTGTCTTGAGGTTGAACCCTTCACTGGGTTTGGAAGGTGTGAGGTTGTGGAGCTGCTCGATGGTGACTATGGCGGCTCACACTCGCCGACGATGTGAAGGGCGGTGCCGGAGGGATGAAGGGTTAGGGATGGAATGGGTCATTTTTGTAATTTTAAAAAATAAATAAACTGAAAAATAATAAAAAGTTTGTTAAAAGGCCCTTGCTCATGGTGGGAGATATGTTAAGCTCTCCCACCCTAGCCGTCGCCTTCCTACTTCGGACATCTAATATTGTAAGCAAAGTTCGCTTGAAAGCATAGTTCATTCTTACTGCAACCAACCAATTTTAGATCTTATGCATTTGTAATTAAATGAAAATTTAATCTCATCAGTGTAAACTGAATCTAGGGTAAAGGCCCATTTTAGTTCCTGACAAATATTGCGTGGGCCATTTTAGTCCCTGACAAAAAATAAGTGCTCCGTTAGTCCCTAACAATCACTAACGTGGGACACGTTAGTCCCTCAGTTGACCAGCGTGTGCCAGCACCCGTTAGTTGGCTTACGTGGCAATTAATTCGTCTGATGTGTCCGTTAAGTATGCCTTGTTGGAATTTTATTTTATTTTTTCAATTTTTTTTCCTTTTCAAAGGACAAAACGACGTCATTTTGGTCCTATTTTGTATCTGTCCTGAAGCCTCTCTCCTCCAGTCCTCCTATCTTCTTCATCGGCTCATCTTTGTCTTTCTTCATTTGCTGAACCGCTCCATCACATCCACCCTAAAATCCACAAACAATCCCCACCACTCCCAGACCAACTCCTCCACCAACTCCACACCATACGCGCCACCATCAACCACCTCACACGCCTCCACCCAAATCTCAAACAAAATAAAACCCAATGGCGGCAATGCTTCTCCAAAACCCAATCCCACGACGGCGATGCTCCTCTAAAACCCATCCCAAACCCTCAACTACTCTCCCCTTAGACCCCTTCACTTCTTCCCTCCCAGATTCCTCCATCTCTGGGAACGTTACACCTTTAAATCCTTCAATTGACTCAATCGCGAAAACCCTAACCTAGGATTCAAACCTTCTCGCGATTCATCGAAATTCGCGAGTTACAGAACCGAATTGGAAAGGAAGGGAAGAAGTGAAGAACTGTTCCGCCACCATAGACCACCCAAGAATCGGAACCCATGACTCAACGATTCCACCACCGAGTTCCACCCACAATGACTCAAAAACAGAGACACAGCATCGTGTGACAGAACCTCAACTTGGGGTGCCCATAACTCAGCGATTCCACCACCGAGTTCCACCCACTCTTTTGCTTTGAACTCCGAGTTTATGTCGAAACCAATGGGCGGCCTCACGACCCATTGATGTCCAACCGAAGAAGACGTCAGAGATGATGGTTATTTGATGGAGTTGTTGTTTTTGTTTTTGTATGAGGTTTTGGATGAGTTGTTTGAAGGGTTGCTTAAGGGTAGTGGTGGCTTCGAGGAGTTTGAGGACGAGGTGGTAAGAGATGTTGTCGGTGTTCTTTGTATTTGGAGGGAGGCCGTGGTCAGAACCGTTGAAAGGGAGTTCGAGGAGGTTGATGGAAGAGTGGGCGCCTGGAACAGTGTGGTGGGAGAAAGGGTTTGAGTTTTTTTATCCAAAACTACGTCGTTTTGGTCATGTGAAAGGGAAAAAAAAGGAAAAACAAATAAAATTCCAACATGGCATAGTTAACGGCCACATAGGATTAATTAACAGTCACGTCAGCAAACTAACGGGCATTGGCACACGCAAGTCAACTCAAGGACTAACTTGTCTCACGTTAGTGATTGCCAGGGACTAACGGAGCATTTTTTTTTGTCAAGGACTAAAATGGCCCACGTAATATTTGTCAGGGACCAAAATGGGCCTTTACCCCTGAACCTATTACAATATTTTGTACTCTAAAAAATAAAAAGGATCCTAGTTATTTTATTTTCAGAAAATTCCTTTTTAAATGTTTTAAAAAAAAAAGTATTCTAGTGTCTGATTGAATTCATGATTCGTGTGTATTTGGATGAACGTTTAATAAAAGTGATTTTGAATGAAACTGATTTTGTAATTGATTTGGCTAGAATTGACTTTAAGGTGAAGTGATTTATGTTTAGATGTTTATATTTTAAAAGCAAGTTTGACGTAAAACTTAGCGTAAATTTTTCAATTCAACGTAAAAGCTACTTATTATAGCTTCTAGTCAGAACCGCTTCTGAAGGCAAAATCAATTTTATCTGACAATAACCAAACACCCTAATTTCACTAAAATCACGTTTGATAGGAGGCAAAATCAATTCTAAAGGTTTTCAACATAAAACCAAACATATACTAACTTGAGACTTTTGGTTTATTACATTCTTCTGAGTTAACATCAAAGTTAAGGGGCTAGGAGGTTAGTTTCATTAGATTAGATATAATATATAAATTTCAACTTTATTTCTATCATTGGTCAAATGTTCAATTCAACATTAAAATGTTTTGGAAACACTAATATTTTTGTTTATTGAATTGTTTGTCATTGTATTGTAAGTGAATGGGATCCCTAAGTGCTAATCATGGATGATAGACACCGGAGGAGTTGGTTTAAGTATAATATTTGGTATATATCTTTATCTGCATATCACTTCATATATATAGATTTGGAATGTAAATATATATATAAGAAATGAAATGAAAAGACCTATAAATGAAAAGGCCTATAATTGAAAAATATAAACAATTAAAAAATTATATTAACGTCTCCAAAGTTACACTTAGAGGGTGTTTGGGAAAGATGTTTTTGCAGAGTTTCGACTGCTTTTGAAGAAAAAAGATGTTTTGTGAAAAAATCACTATGTTTGGTTACCTAGATTATTTTCTAAAAAAACTTTTTTCTCCTCATTTCAGTTGTTTTCTAATAAGCTGCAAGATCCAGCTGTTTTCTAAAAAAAAACTTTTTCTAACCAGCATTTATTCACGACATTCTCCATCTTTAATGTAAAAGTGATTATTTTTGCACCACCTAAACGAAATAGATTAGTTTAAAATCGCTTTTTAGCATATATATCCAAACAAAAACAGATTTTGATTATAATCGATTATCGCAATAATCGATTATTAGAAAACAGGCATAAATTTTATTTTCAACTTTCCCAAACACACTCTTGTAATAAGAGGATTTAGCAGAATTATTCTAAAACACATGGCTACACAGCATTCGTTGTCGTCTTGAGTGTTAGTGCGATGGAGTATTGATTATGAATTTTTTTAATTTTTATTTTGATAGAATGATTATGAATTATTTTAATAAAATAATCATAAGATTCACGCATCTCAATAACATTTATCCAAGGGACAGAACCCTGAATCGTTTGAACTCAACTCAACTGTTTCACATCTTCATCCAAGGCCAAGCTGAATATTTCATTTTTCAAGTTGCAGGTAGGACTTAGGAGCCACAACTTTATAGGTAAGACTAATAGAAATCGAGCAAGTTGCAGGCCAACCGTGAAATGCAAGAATGGGAAGAAAATATATTTACAATGAGAAATGGCAATTATAACACATATTACCTTCATCTGGTTTCATAAAAATGTAACTGATGGATTAAGTTAAAACTTATCTACTGAACTAATATATCTTAAGATTTTAATACAACTCTATAATTATATGCTTTAATCTTAGCCACCACTTTTATTTACTGATCTTAACCATAGTCAATGATCTGCCCCATGTCTTTCTACTACCTTGTGGAAGCATTGTCAAATATTGCCTCTCCGGAACTCAGTACCTCTTGATCACAAAATAGTTTTAACATTGACATTTCGTGTACTTATTCAATTAACAAAAATAATATGTTTATTCGTACTATCAGATAAAGCATCATAACAGTACTAAAATGCCATCATAGAGTTTAGACAGACAAGGCTTGACATAGATCCAGTATTCCAGTTATACATTTCTACTTTTCCATTAGGCTTTGATGAAAGAGAGAGATTTTATTAAGAAAAGATTGAGAAAGAAAAGTTACAGAGATATCTTATCAGAGAATTGAAGTCAAATGAACAAAATAAGGTTCCAACATGGCAAGATTTTGCATCCCGTGGAGTTTGAGACACTATCTGCATTGGACGAATACCAACATCCAGGAAAGTAAAAGTGCTGCAAAAACACCCCACACCAGCAAAAGTTGTAATAGAAGCCTCGAAGAATGTAACTCATTGCAGTTGATTAATAATTCTATGCAAAAATTGGCCATCCATATAACTCTTGAGTATGTTGAATATGTGTTTTTGAACAAAAAGTATATGTGTTGAGCTTGAGGGGAATACAGTTTATTGCCTTAGGCCATACCTTAAGCCAACAATTTTGATACCAAGAGGGAAAGGAATACGAAAAGGTATTTAAAAATAGTATTTAAATGATACTCCCTCTGGTCCTATATATAAGAGGTAAAACCCTAAAATACACATATCAAAGAAATGTATTGAAATAAACTATTTGTAATTAATATTCATATAAATTTACAAAATTATCCCTTATATCATTAATGAACAAACCTACTTGTATTGAAAGTTGCACTGTCTCGTAAATATAAATCCTATTATAAATAAGGATAAAATTGGAAATGAACATTTAATATTTGTCAAAATGTATGCATGTCTCTTATATTTTGGACAAAAAAAGTAGTCATTTGTCTCTTATAATAAGGATCGGAGGGAGTATTATACAGATTTTTTTACACAATTGACTAATTATAAATTATCACATCATTAAAAAGATGTTTGACACATGATAACTATTTTAAAAGTCACACGTAAAATGATTTGATAATATTTGACAGCATAAAAAGACTTTACAATAAGATTATTCCCTTAAAAATAGATTAGGCTCTCAGGGGAAAGAAAAGGCACAAAGCAGAGCAGATGAAGACAAATAATAGAAATCTGTGTACCTCCAATAGTCAACATGGTTTGAATTTCCCGTCCCATTGTCCCATTCCAAGCATATCCTGATCACAAGAAAAGTTAAATATCAGGCAAACCAAGTTCTTTTTTTTTTTTTTTTTTAAAAAAAAAGGTAGAAAATGCACACTCTCAGCTTTTGGCTACAAGAGTACCAAAAGTGAAGTACCAACCTTGTCCAAAGCAATTGGTGGTGGTGTTAACCCCATTTCTGCAAACACAAGCAAATGACTCATCCAAACTGGCAAAGCCACACAACCCTCCACTGGCTTCGCAATCCTTACAACTATCACTATAATATGAATCATTATACATCATTGATATCCCAAACTTCCATTTCATTGGGTCACCTTCATCTCCAAATTCATATATTGAAGTATATGAGGAGCATTGCAGCTTTGGAAGATCTAAACTGTACCCCAAGTCAAGTCCTGTAGGGTAGTCATAGACACAACAAGTGGAGATAGGTGCATTCTGTGGCAACCCAATTCCTGCTACCCCTTTGCAAGAATACATCCCTCTACAAACACGAGAACCAGAACCTGTGTCACAGAAATCTTCTGTTGAATCAAACACTGGAGATGTGGTGGAGCAACCAAGGAGAACAAAGATGTTTTCCTTTGCAAGAGTGAATGGAGTTGCCTTGTCCAAGCTGAAGCTCCCAGAATTTTGCATTTCAGAACAGTTTGACATGAAGGGGTCTGTGATTATGACAGTGTTACTTGGATAGTCTATTGAGGAGATAGTGTAAATACCTGTCCCAGATGAGTATTGAAGGGTGCCAAAGTTGCATTTTATGAACCTTGAAAATGCAGGGTGACCACAACCAAAACCAGTGCCAAAAGGGTATTTTATTGGGATTGTGCCACATGTGGTTTGACATGTGCCATTAACTGGGATGATGGGTAAAGCAGATGAAGCCTCCTGAACCAGCAATAGCAAGAGGAAAATGGTGATGAGGAGAGGTGCTGTTAGGGAAGGTGACATAATTGGTGGAGGTTGTGAAAGGTTGGAGATCTTGATATCTAGTAAAGTGATGGAAAGGGTCCTTTTTCTTCCTTTGGCCATTTTAATATATATATATTACATCATTACTTGAATGAATCATGTTCATTGGGCTATTCTTTTCGGTGGTGGTTACTACTTTCAAACTGTGTTTAATTTTCTTCCTAAAAAGAAGAGACCACTTATTTCGTGGAATAAAGCTAGAATGCAAATAGTAAGATGTTGTTAGGACTTAGGAGTGAACACATAGATAGACTTACATTTTAGGGACAAAGAAAGCTAGTCATTCATATGGATTAGTCACTGCAGTGCTGACAATATTCAACATCCACAGTCCTCATGCAGCAACATCTTGGCCTACCACATGTGATTCAATGCAAGGACAAAATGGATCCGGATTCTCTACCTACAGGGCGGGAAAGGTAGCTTTCTTTGGTGCGCCCGGTGGAATGCAATCTATATGAATGGAAAGTCACTCTATCTTTCCTACCTCAAAAGTAGAAGATCTGGACTAAAACCAGAGCAGAAATTGCTCCAACAAACAGAATAGTGATGATGGTTTCCCCAACTGCAGTCTCCTAGTGGGGATGACGAAGGAAATGGATAATTTCAGTGGAAATCACTTACCTTATATCTCCTTAGGCTTTATATGTCTCTGCCTTAAAGAAAGCATTTATGTTGGTATAGAATTATTTTCTATTGATGATGCTCCATCAGTCCATTGGTATATTGGAGAAGAAAAAAATAAATAGAGAATGCCCAACATATAGCATAACGGGCTTTTTCACCAAAATGGGTTCCTTTTAGAAACTATTTACTAGTTTACGGTTGTTCTGAAACAATTTACCAATGGGGTCATTTTGGACATGTGGAATAATTTTTTTTTATGTCTGACGGGTCAAAGACGCCAGTCAGACTGGTGCCTTCAAAGGCGCCAGTCAGAACTGGTGTCTTCAAAGTCAAAGGCGCCAGTCAGACTGGTGCCTTCAAAGGCGCCAGTCATACTGCCACCACCCTAAAGTTTTTAATGCCTCTTGTTATATTATTTGGTACTTGTTATTAGGGTAAATTTTTTTGTTGCTTATTATTTTAAATTTAATTAAATACATTAATTTATTTTATCATATGTTTCATTGTTAGTCCTCATACTAGTAGTTTAATTCTTTATAGCAGTGTTCAGTTCAAATCGTTGGAAACTTCGTTTAATTTCTACAAGGTAAATTTGTTTAGGCTACTTTAATAATTGATGAATATTTCTTGGTATAAATTTGTAATACAAAGTTTTTAATGTCTCTTGTTAGTTATATTATTTGCTACTTGTTATTAGGGTAATTTTTTTTGTTGCTTAGTATTTTAAATTTAAATAAATACATTAATTTATTTTATCATATATTTCATTGTTACTCCTCATACTAATAGTTTATTTTTTGTAGTAGTGTTCCTTTCAAATTGTTGGCAACTTCATTTAATTTCTACCAGGTAAATTTTTTATGGCTACTGTAATAATTGATGACTGTTTGTTGGTGTAAATTGGTAATACAAAGTTTTTAATGTCTCTTGTTAGTTATATTATTTGCTACTTGTTATTAGGGTAATTTTTTTTGTTGCTTATTATTTTTAATTTAATTAAATACATTAATTTATTTTATCATATGTTTTGTTGTTACTCCTGATACTAGTAGTTTAATTTTTTATAGCAGTGTTCCGTTCAAATTGTTGGAAAGTTTGTTTAATTTATTACAAGGTAAATTTTTTTAGGCTACTTTAATAGTTGATGAATATTTCTTGGTGTAAATTGGTAAAATAATTTTTTTAAATGTGAATCCATTCATGAATCTATTCACTGAATGCGAAGTGCTGTGAATCTATTCACGTAATTAGTGAATAGATTCACACCTGGCGCCTTTGAAGGCGCCATCCGCAGTGGCGCCTCTCCTGCATGTGCCACGTGGCGCTGCAGGGCATGTACTTTTTAAAAAAAAAAAATTAGGGTGGCGCCAGTCTAACTGGCGCCTTTGACTTTGAAGGCACCAGTCTGACTAGCGCCTTTGACCCGTCAGACACAAAAAAAATAAAATATTTCACGTGTCCAAAATGACCTCATTGATAAATTGTTTCAGAACAATTCTAAACTGATAAATAGTTTCTAAAAGGAACCCATTTTGATCAAAAAGCCGCATAACTTGATTAAAAGATTTGGCCTGTTACTCAATTGGCTAGTGGGTCAATAGTCAATATGAATTATGAGTGATTAAATTCCATTTCAAATGAAATGCAATTTTAAACTAAATGGATGTATCCAGATCAAAAAAAAAAAAAAAAACGAAATGGATGTATTTTGGAGGGTTTAGCTCCTCAACAGACGTGTGGCATTTGCTGCTTGAATACGCTTTAGCAGTTACAGTTGTTGGCTTTCAGAAAAGACTTGTCTACGATGGGTGAATCAGTATCTACTATCTAGGTGCCTTGTAGAGCTGTCAAAATGGGTTGGAACCCGTGAGCCAATTCGGCCCAACCCGGCTCACTAGTGGGTTGGGTTGGACAAAATCTGGCTCGTTTTGACCCCGGGTCATTTTGACCCGGCTCACCTAACCCGCGGGTTGGGTGGGTTCAACCCGTGGTGAGCCGGGTTGGCTCGCGGGTTGCAACATTTTTTTTTTTTATTTATTTATCAAAACTCAATCATGTATGTCACTATCCAAGACCAATGGAATAGTATATAAGTAGTCCTTGGAAAATCAAATAAATCCATGGGAAAATTTGAAAAAGGATCACACATGTCATCTCACTATCGTAATGACATCTTGGTAGACAAATAGAATAGTCTTTGGATAATCTATAAGGTGGTAGATTGTAGTATACGATTATTTACAAGATCAAATTTTGAATCTTCTTAAATAATCTAAATAAACCTCATATAAGTTGTTGGTATTTTAATTATTTTTTTAAAAAATTTCTGGGTTTTATTTTTTTTTAAATGATTTTTTTATTTTTTTGAAATAAAAGTGAGCCAACCCGCATAACCCACCAACCCGTGGTGGGTCGAGCCGGGTTGGCTATTTTTTGACTCACCAAAAAGTGAGCCGGGTTGGGTTAACCCACTTTTTGCCCAACCCGTGGTGGGCTAACCCGGGTGAGCCGGGCTGGCCCGTTTTGACAGCTCTAGTGCCTTGTAGATAAAAGCAAGTTTCAGTAGCAAAACAACAGGGAAAATATTTTTCTTAGCTTTGTTAGATTTTTTAGAGAAAGAAATAAAGAAAAATAGTGTGAGAGAACTGGAAATTTCTTTATTTGAAAAGGGAGAGAAGTGAAAGAGGAAAGAAAATTGTGGTGGGACCATAAAATAACTTCTCTCAAAATTTGATATTATATATATATATATCCTTTATTTTACGTTGTATAAATATGTTATTAATGACAAATATGTCTTTATACATTGTAGATTATATTTGAATATCTGAGAATCGTGATTGATGGCGTTTAGGTTTTTTTTTTTGAAACATGATGGTGGTTAATGATGTTTAGTTGATAGTTAATAATTTGCGATACCTTGGTATATTAATTAACCAAACTCAACACTTCATTAACCATATTTTTTAATTGCATTATTCATCGAGAATTGTTGTCGAATTTGTTGTCGCATTTTGATATTCAAATAGCACAACTGTTTACTTTAATATGGTTGGACTTTGGAGATTTGATTAACCATGAAAATTGGCTGCAATCAAAATTCAGGATAAATTCAACCCAGTCCATTATTATACACCCAAATCCAGGGTCGACCCAACATCTGTTGAGGCCTAAAACGAACTCTAAGACAAGGCCTTTTTAAAGCTAATAAAGCAAAACACACGTGTTTTTTCACCGAGAACTCAACTCATGCAGAGATGGTGTTGGCACGTCGGCACACAACACAGAGAGGCCGCATGGTCAGTCGGTCACAGAGAGGTCATCTTGGGGTCATGACTCATGGGGATATCGACGATCGTACAGTCACAGAGCCACGAAAAGGCCGTACAAAGAGAGACAAAAAGAAACTATGACGGAGACAAAACAACAATAGAGATGAGTCAAATGAGAGAGAAGGCAATAGAGATAGGGAGGCCTTTTTGAAAAAAAAATGACTTAATAATACTAACTATTCTTTTAGGTAATAGGTGTATATCGAAAAAACTAATTTTTTTGATTGGCTTGGGCCTTAGGCCGGCCTGCCCGAATCTAACTAAGATATCTTGGCTTAAAATAAAATAAAGATTTAACTATTGAGTTGGTCTCTCAACTATTTGAGAATTTTTAAGTAGGTTTTTGAATCAAAAAATTTCTAATTGGGTCCTTAAATCCTAAGATGAGCTAGCTTGGCTTGGTGCAGGAAATGAAATCACAGCAAGACAGAAGGGTAGGAACTTATATAAAATTTTCAATTGGGTCCCTAAAGTAGAAAATTTGTTAGTGATCCATTGAATTAGACAGAATATTAATGATTCCATCCAAGCTGGACACCCATATCAGTAACCTACGAGTGGTTTGGATGGAGGATGAACCTTAAGACATTGTCATAGCAAGATGCAACAAAATGAAGTTAGATATAGTAAGTTGCAAATAAGAGAGCTATTTTGGATGAAGCTATTTCAATGGAAGGATATGCAACTGTGAAATAGAGATTGTGGAATGAATGAATTGTTTGTTTAGATGGAGAAAAGCAGTCGCAAGTCACATTTTGGTCTTCTAGTTCGAATTTTTGGTCTATTGCAATTGTAAATATAAACTTGGGGGGCAAAATTCTAGGTCACGATCCGCATCAACAAACTCAATGACCTCTTCGAGAACCAAATCCCAAAGACCTAATTGAAAAAAATTATTTAAGTTCAGGGATCCAATTAAAAATTTTTAAGTTCAGTGACCCAGCTGAAAATTTTATATATTTTCAAAGACCCAATTAAAAAAAATTAATCCAAGGACCTACTTCAAAATTCCCACATAATTCATTAACTAACACAACGGTTAAACCTAAAATTATCCCTTCCTTCCTGCCTACTGCCTAAACCCTAAACCCCATCATTTATTTTTTCTTGGCTGATAGGTGTTACTACTACAACGACAAGTGAAACAAAGCTACCCTTTCTGTGAAGAAGAAAATCCCAATGATTCTTACCCGTTCTTCTGCTTCGATGCTCCATTTCCAAAACCCACGAATTCGCTACCACTTGTTCACCCACTTCCACAATGCTCTCAATCCCACTTCCCCATCTCTATTCAAACCTCGCTTCTTTTCTCTGACCCTTCCATTCCAAACGCAAACCAGAGCCTTTGGAATTGGAAGCGCTGTTGCAACATCATCAGCATCAGCAGAAGATTCCAAGGGCAGAGACACTTTCTTTGCTGAAGAAAACGTTTTGTGGAGTTCACTCGGTCTTTCTGATACCATTTCTCAAGCTCTCTCTAACATTGGCCTCAAAAGACCCTCTCTAGTTCAGGTCTTTTTTCTTCGTTTTTGCTTGGTTTCTATGATCACCCTTTTGTCAATTCATGCTCCTTTTGTGATTTTCTATGAGATTAAGCTTAGGGTGCACTTAGTTTATACAGCTTATCAGAATAGCTTATGAGAATAAACATATACAAATAATTTATGAAAATAGTTTATGATCTTCCTATAAGCTCATTTTAGCTTATTTCAATATGCTTGTCAAAGAAGCTTATGAAAATAAATTATTTTTAGCTTATTTGAAAAGAGCTTATTGAATAAGCGTTTAATTAAGTTATTTACCCATCTATACCCTTATTTTTAGAGAAATAATTGTTTTTTCAAATATAAAATAAGCTAATCCCACTTATATAAAAAATAGTGAATTTTTTATTTTTTGTGTTTATTATACTTATGATGTTAAAATAAATCCAAACCCACTTGTAGTTTTGTGCCGAGAATGAAATTAAGAGGATGCATCAATAGTTTGGCTTCACCTCATTTACAAGCCACATGGATTGGAAGCTGATAACTGTTTTTAATTTTGGTGCTGGGGCTTATGATGTGCACTGATTGATGATTCCTTTTTGTGTGTTCAGGCTTCTTCTATACCATCTGTGCTGTCAGGAAAGGATGTGATTATTGCGGCAGAGACTGGCAGTGGTAAAACATATAGTTACCTTGCTCCTCTAATTGATAAGCTACTGGGCACCCAGGAACATTCTACTGTATCTGACCAAGAAGTGTCCCTGCCCCGGAAAGTTCTTCTCGTTCTTTGTCCGAATGTACAACTGTGTGAGCAGGTAGTTAGGATGGCTAACAGTCTCTGTGGAGACAATGGTGAACCGATTGTTAGTGTTGCAGCCATTTGTGGCAGACAGGTGCTGCCTTTTTATTTTTTATTTTTGTGTTTTTCTTTATCACTGTGAAGTTACACACTTATATGGAATTTGTTGCCTACTACACTATCTTCCATTCTTCCTAGTTATTTCTATATGAAATCTTAGCTTTCTGATTTACAATACTAAGAATATTTTTGACCCAGGGATGGCCAGTCCGTGAACCTGATATCATTGTGACAACACCTGCTGCTCTTATGAATTATGTTGAACCTGATAGAAACCGCCGCATGGAATTTATGCGTGGTGTTAAATATGTGGTATCTTTCTTTTGTTATGATCTTATGCATCTATGTCAATCTAAAGGATCTATGAATTTAACTTTAATTCTTATTACTTGTATGTTTATCTTTCTAATTGGCAGGTTTTTGATGAAGCTGATATGCTTCTCTGTGGTAGCTTTCAGAATAAAGTAATCCGCCTGATAAACTTGCTCCGCTTTGATGAGAAACTCTTGTCTCGAGCAAAAGAATCAGTAGCGGAGTTGCCAATGAAACCGGAATCTTCCTTGTCATCACATGATGTTTTAGAAGGTGAAGAGGAACTTCAAACTGAAGCCACCTCAGAAGAGGATGATGATGATAATGAGAATATTGTTGATATTAAAAATGAAGCTGAATCTGTTAAACGAAGAGACTGGAGGAGAGTGAGGGAAATTTATGAGCGTAGTAAACAGTATATTTTTGTTGCAGCTACGCTTCCAGTGAATGGAAAGAAAACAGCTGGAGGAGTATTGAAATATATGTTTCCCGATGCTAAGTGGGTTAGTGGAAACTATCTTCATTGTCACAATCCAAGGTGCTTCACTTTTTTCTTTCCTCTCACTACTCATTATCAATAGTGATGTTCTCAGCTACTGTTGTTGCAAAATAATGGCATGTGTCTATCAAGAAATAGAATAGGAAAGTGGTTAAATGTCTTAATGCTTCTTTCATTAAAAAAAAAAAGTCTTAATGCTTCATTGATTGTGAAGATTAGGTGAAAGGAATGCATGAGAAATTTGAAGTCAAAGATTAAGTGGTGAGACAATATTTTCAAAAACCGAGTTTAGTGTACATAAGAATATTGAGATGAATGCATAGGAAGTATTATCATAAGTGTAGGCCTTCACCGATAGTCCAGGTTTACTTCAACTGAAGATAAGTTATTTTAGATGTTTAAGCATGTATAACATGCAAAGCAAATGGTTTTATATCTTTAACAGCCCCCCTAAGGCAAGAGCCTTTTCGGCTTGAAACACAAGCAATATACATGACCCCTTCACCTTGTTCTGAAATTCTATTTAGTTACGAAAAATGAGGGTGGCTCAGATCAGCTAGTCATAGATGCGTTGATAACATCCAAATTACCAACTTTTGTAAAAGTTGAAGTTGTTAGGTGGACGCAAATTAGGAGTTTTATGTCTCTAACTAGTATTATATACGGGTCAAGAGTAAGAGAAAGATCAAGGGTTACTCCAGTAAAGTGACAAGGAACGCAAAAAATAGTTTTAAAAGGGTTACATGAAAATATAGTACTAACTAGACCATTAGGACTAACGGTGCGTTTGGGTAAACAGTTTGATTAAGCGCTTATTCGATATATATATATATATATATATTTTTTTTTCCAAATAAACTAAAAACAGTTTTTCAAGAAGATAACCAGCGATCATCGAGTTCAACTGCACTCTTTGGGTTCTAGTCTATTTGAGATAAAAAAAGAACTTTGAAGGAATTGACAAAATCAAATAGATGTTGGGTCAGTGGTTGGAGAATGAGATCTTGAGATCTAAGATGCTGAAATACGGCCATCACAAAAAGTCGAGTCTTCTCAATCGAACAAGCAAAAGATGTGGTGCATTCGGAGGCTAGAGAACCAGAATTTGATGGAGCCGTGGCGCCTTCTTGGGCGAAGAAGGAAGTTGCTCAATTTAGATGGGAGTGAGGAATTTGGTAGAGCCGAGCCGCCTTATTGGGGATAGAAGGTGGAGTTGCCCAGTTTCGATGGAGGTGATCCTTTGGGATGGATTGCTAGGGCTGAGATATTTTTGGAGGTGAATTTGATGAATCCGATAGAGAAGGTCCAGCTCAACTTCATCAATATGGACTGTACTGCAGTCCATTGATTCAGCTTCTTGAGGAGGAAGACACTAGATTTATCTTGGGAAGGGTTGATGACGGTCTTGATTCAGCGGTTTGGTGAAAGAAGTTTAGGTAATATGTATTGAGCGTTTGACTACTCCTGTGGGCTTATCTAGTATAATGCAAGATCATGCCTCGTTAGGCTTAGTCAAGAACGCCTTTGGTTTGGCCTTCTATTCCGATAGGGGTATGCAAGGAGAGCATGAGGCTCTAGCATATCCGGCAACACAATCCAATGCCAATAGCACGAACCCATCGAAAACTAGAGGAGCTCGACAATTTCCATGTCATGAGTATGTCAGAAGAGTCCGAAGACGAGAAGAGGTGAGGTGCTTCCAATGTGGCATATCTTTTAGTCCGATGCACATAGGTCCCGAAAAGAGTATGCGAGTTGCTGAGTTACCATTTTGGCGGAAGATGAGGAATTGGACGAAGATGAGCAGATTTTGGGGGACTGTGAAGTGAACACCATTCTCTATCAATTTGCCGCTTTCAACCTTGAGGACAAGGTTGAACATCAAGAGGGTGGTATCGTTAGGATAGAAGGGTAACAAGGTATTTTCCTACAAGAGTAAGTTAGTGTTTGGTTCAGGAAATGTTTTATTCTCAGGTAAACTACATTCCTGGGAATCTCATTCCTAGGAATGTTTCTTTCTCACCCTGATACATGGAAATTAAGTTTTCAACTTTCATTCACAAGTTTTATTCCCAGGCATCTTTTATGTCCAGGAATGATTTTCTATTCCTTGCATCAAACATGAGAAACTTTTATTTCCAACCTTTCTTTCCTAGGATTATGAAAATATTCCTGATACCAAATGCTACTTAAAGGAAAGGCAAAGTAGTTAGGACAGTTAAGGAAATTATTTAGTTAGTTAGCAGGAGTTCAACTGGATAAATTGGGGGAAACAAGAGTAGAAGGGATTCATTATGAGATTTACAATTGTGTTAGCAGAGCAAATGCTCAGTTGTGAAAGAGGAAACCCTTTGAGAAGGGGAAACCCTTGAAGGAGAACTCTCTCTCTCTCTCTCTCTCTCTCTCTCTCTCTCTTTTTCCCTATTCAGATTCAGACATCCAATAAAATTGTTCTTTCCATTTGTTTTTCATCAATTTTGCATTTCTCTCAGTTGGGCTCCCAAACATTCACTTATCTTCCTTGCCATGACATAATTGACTTCACAGTCAAAGTACAAGTTTATGATGGTGAGAATCCATATCGTTCTGTTGGGCGATGGAATTTAATAGGCAGTGTTGTTGGAAGTAGATTTTGAAATTAAATACAGATTCATGTGTATGTTGGTTCATGCTCATAGAAAGTAGCATTCATGAACTTAGGAGGTAGCAATCTTATTAATTTTTCCTTGTAGTCATAAGATGTAATTATTGAAAATTGTATATAAATATCAAACTTACTAAGTGTCATTTCACTCAAGCAATTCATCACAAAATAAAGGAGAAAGTTTTAATGATGCTATGCTTTCTTTGTTGAAAAACATACAAAGCATATGCACAGAATCTTCGAACTTGTGATATTTTATGATATCCAACTCATCCAGGCCCTGCTGGTAAATAATGTGGTTGGTTATGAATTTATTATTTATTATTTAATTTGTTACTGTGGCTTTTCAATTTTCAGATTGGAGCAAAGATGGGTTGAAGTTACAGTTGATACACAGGTGGATGAACTTATAAAGGCTGTGAGTTATGGTTTCAGATCTGAAGATTTAGATACTGCTGGTGGCATTTGCAGAACAATGGTGTTTGCCAACACTGTTGAGGCTGTTGAAGCTGTGGCAAAGCTATTGCACCACTCTGGGATTGAATGTTTACGTTATCATAAGAATTGCACATTGGAGGAGCGAGCACAGACCTTAGTTGAATTCCACCAGAAAGGTGGCGTTCTTGTATGTACTGATGCAGCTGCTCGTGGTGTTGATATTCCAAAAGTCTCACATGTTATTCAGGTATACTTCTCATTTACTAAAAGTATATTAGTTCCATGCTTCAATTGTTAGTTCTATTTTGCGATAGCAAAACCTATGTTAATTTTAGGTTTCATAAAGGAAGATTAGAAATCAATTAGAGTATGTTGGTCAAATGAAAGCATTGAATTATATATGGAAAATCAGAATGCAATGCACATAAATCATGATAGAAATAAAGTTTTCCATCCAATCAACACTACAGCTCTTCCACTTGTGGAAAGTTAATTGTGAAGACAAATCATCATTTCCTTTATTAGAATAACACTAATCGATATCACTATTCTGGTTAAGCTTGCTATCTCTTCATAGTTCATATTTTGATAATTAAATTATGCATGACATCCCATTCAAGTTGGTCTTCACGATTTTTTCTGATTTGCGAGAATAGAATAAGGTGTGGGGAAAAGAGTGTATTGGAACCGAATTGTATACTTATGGGTAATGGTTTAGTTGATTGGCAACTGTTTTGATTGATGAATTACTTTTGGAAGAAAGGAACATTATTGTGATGGGATAGTGTGATGTATGAATAAGGAATAGAAGATGAATGAAGATTCTGGGAACAGAGATAATGTATCTATGATGTTCTTTTGAGGTCAAACTCCTTTAGGAACAAATCAAACTAATCCAAATGAGAGTACCCAGTGAAATGAAAATTTACACGAGTTTTAAGATCCTTGAATGGGAAGGGATTGATACAATTTGGGGATAAAGAGGTCCTTGAAGATGTTTAGAAAAAAAGTACAAATTACTTTTAGCATCTAGTCAAATGCAGTCTGAAAAATTGAATTTTCTTCAAACATGATATACCTTAGTCATTACTCCCTATTGTTCAATAAAGATCTGATATTATCTTTTGAAATTAATCTCCTGATAAGTACAAGACCATTCACTTTCCCTGCATGGTTTTTTCCTCAGCCACTTATCTGAATTACTTTGTTTAATACTTTAATATAGGACTCGTAAATGATAACATTACTATGCATTTATCTGTCTTCTTTATTTTCATTTTATGACCTCTGATGCTACTATTCTGTCAATGCTTTCTAATGTTTTTATTGAATTAATTTAATGTTTTAATTCATCTTAGGTGTCATACTTTATTATATGTAGTAGGTGTTCACTTTCAAAATTGTGTTTTTATTTCAGGCAGATTTTGCGACTTCTGCCGTAGACTTTTTGCATAGGGTTGGTCGTACAGCTAGAGCTGGCCAATTTGGACTGGTTACTAGCATGTACACTGAATCCAATAGGGAGCTTGTTGATGCAGTTCGTCGAGCAGGGCAACTTGGTCAACCTGTGGTAAATTTTGAATGCCTTACTCCTAGACAAATACATACAGATTTAGATTTTAAATAGTTTTGCAATGGTAAAATAGGGTATTCAAGAGCTTTTACAGTTAATGCTGGTCATGCATGATAATAAAATCAATTATGGACTGAATAATTTCACAAATAATTCCAATTTATAAGTTATTTATAGATTCAAGTATCTGTGGAATGATAATTATTATTTTATTGCAGGAAACTGCATTTAGCAGGAAAAGAAGCTTCCGTAACAAGCTCAAAAAGAGGGGTAAAGTTTAATATTTACTTCCACAAACCTTTGATAAGTAACCAAGATTCTATATGATTGTATACTATGCTGATAGATGTTCAGTGTTGATGTTCAAGTTTGTGTGTAATAGAAATTTCATCTTGGTCTTGGATCAGCATTTTGAACTTTGTAAACTACTTAAGAGAGGTTTAAGTAGCTCATGGTAGTATCTAACTTGACCCAATTGTAATTTTGTATTTGTAGCTGGTGCTAACAAATTCAGAAATTCAGCAAGTATTGAAGAGAGTGCTCTAGCATGAGAACACAAGGTTATGTGATGCTCAGTATCTAGAGCAGCAAGCACCAATGACTGTGAACAACATTATCAGCTATGCTTCTACGTGTATTTATATGCCTCAAATGGAACACATGCAGCATCTATGGAAATATGGAATACTACCCTTGGGGAATACGTAACTACCGTGAACCCATCATCGTACCATCTTTTACTGTGTCTACCAAGTGGTTAAATTTCCTGTAACATGCTCCTTGATGTCTGCATTTGTGCGCTAATCAAGTTTATAAGAAAGTTGATATAGTGGCAAACATTTTTTCAGGGTACATGGTTGCTATACTTTTCATCACCATGTAAATTACGAAACAATTGTATTGCTCTCCGCAATATTTATTCATTAGTTATATTTGTAACTGATTGCTCATGGGTGAAAATTTTCTCTGATCCTGCCGAGTGAGAGTTCAGCCGAGAGAGAAAATTACATAAGTGTGGATTTTGAAGCGATCAAGCGATTTGTGAGTACTAAGGGCAAAATCCAACCCTCGACATGGGTTCCCATACTACTAAAGGAAGCGTTTGGCTGAGAAGATGAGATGGGAAGTTTATCTAAGGTTGTATGAAAGCGTAATGGAAATGATAAAGGAAAGCTAATAAAGGAAAGCAAAGTAAAGTAAAGAACAATATGAATAAATTGTTTGATTGATGGGTCTTGTCTTTTTTTTTTTTTTTTTACAATCTATACAACTGGTATTTATAGGGAAAAAACTCAGCTATTCTAAAGTTATCCCTGTTAGCCACTAACTCTTAAATTTAAGCAGTTACAAGCACATTATGGCTGACAAAAACAGCTAAGAATAATGCCCACTAAGACCATTAACTCCATTCAGCTGACCATGGCTACCCAATTCCCTAAACTTTAGGCACGTGCATTTTTGTCTGTTGGCAACAGCTAACCATCCTCTATCCACTATCTGATGTTTTTAGGAATTAGTGGTTACTGCACTATGACTTGGTCATCTTCAGGCTATTTCTTTCACCGACAGTCGTCATTGATGCAGTAGGCATTGATGGTTGAGAAGATGGCATGCCTAAGGCAATTGAAGGTTCAACTGCTATACGGCCACCAATCTTCTTGGTAGTTGCTTGAGACGGTGCAGGCTAAAATAATGTAATTGTGACCCGAAGAGGTAAACTTCCCAATGAGTTCACCTTCTAGTTTGGTCCCACTGGGCGTGCCAATTTGTTTGCTCACGTGTGAAAATTTTCTCCGATCCAGCCGAGTGAGAGCTCAGCCGAGAGAGAAAATTATGTAAGTTTGGATTTTGAAGCGATCAAGCGATTTGTGAGTACCGATGGCAAAATCCAACCCTCGACTTGGGTTCCCAGACTACTAAAGAAAGCGTCTGGTTGAGGAGGTGAGGTGGAAAGTTTATCTAAGGTTGCATGAAAGCGTAAAGGGAAATGATAAAGGAAAGCTAATAAAGGAAATCAAAGTAAAGTAAAGAACAATATGAATAAATTGTTTGATTGATGGGTCTTGTCTTTTTTTTTTTTACAATCTATACAACTGGTATCTATAGGCAAAAAACTCAACTATTCTAAAGCTATCCCTGTTAGCCACTAACTCCTAAATTTAAGCAGTTACAAGCACATTATGGCTGACAAAAACAGCTAAGAATAATGACCACTAAGACCACTAACTCCATTCAGCTGACCATGGCTACCTAATTCCCTAAACTTTAGGCACGTGCATTTTTGTCTGTTGGCAACAGCTAACCATCCTCTATCCATTATCCCATGTTTTTAGGAATTAGTGGTTACTGCACTATTACTTGGTCATCTTCAGGCTATTTCTTTCTTTTAAACAGAATAATATTCTTTTGGGCCCTTAATCAACATTCACACGAGCCCATTAAGACCAAACAACAGCCTCCAAGTTCATCTAGACTTAGTAGCCACGTTCAGTTGATTCTGCATCGGCTAATTCTGCATCAGCTAAATTTCCTCAGCTAAACCTGACTCAGCTACTGGTTATCAGCTACCAATCTCAGCTTAGCAACTGCTTTCAGCTAGTCCTAATCCAGCTGATATTGGTTCAGCCGTTGGTTTCAGCTAAATAATCAAATAAGCTAATTACCGCAATCGGCTATCAGCAAAATTATTTTTTGGCGATAACAAGACCTGACTGTTTGATTAGCCACAGTAGGTGGAATTGATATACATGGCTGCTCTGTTGCATAATCATCAAGATTCATACATTGAGCCCTGTTGACATCTGATTGATTAGCCGAGGTAGGTGGAATTGGATTCCATTGCTGCTCCCCAACATAATCATCAGGTGCCTTATACAAAATCCCTCGAGGAGGAATTGAACTCACTTGATCATAAAGCGGCTGTTCCGGGGCTAGCTGATAATCTGACATATTAGCCGAGGTAGGTGGAATCATGTTCCATGGCTGCTCCCCAGCATAATTTCCAGGCAACTTCGTTTGAATTGCCCCATAGCCCATGGTAGGATACGTCATACCCTCAAGCATAGTAACCTATGAGTTTGCACCAATAGCCGTAGCATTTGATACAAAACACGGCATACCAGGCTGGCCTGACGTATTTGATGGCTTTTTAGCTGAGTGAACCTGCCCATACTGTAATACTGGTTGAGATACAATATCATTTACAACCACTTGCCCCCCAAGGCTAGCAACAATAAGACCAGTAAGCGCTTGTGTGACATAACTTGATTGAGGGGTCTGTTGAAGCATGTTCGGCTGGCCCAACTGAGATGGTCTTGCCTGAACATATTGATTTGGACTTGGCTGCATTTGTTGTGCATCACCAGCTGATATTTATTGCATAGGATTCAACCGTCTTGATTGCCCAATAATAGTAGAATTCGCCAAGTCCCGAAATTCAATTCTTGTAGTTCTTGTTCACTCACCTGAAATACTTCATTATGCACCATTGGTTTAACATTGTCTGCTAGCTGCTTAGACACATTGTACATAATGTCATGTACTCTCATATCTATTTGCTGGCGGATAGACGAAGTGGTCATCACACTTGGATGATTTTGATCAGCCGTGTAAGCTGCTATTGTTGGATGTCCACCGACAGTCGTCACCGATGCAGTAGACATTGATGGTTGAGAAGATGGCATGCCTAAGGCAATTGAAGGTTCAACTGCTATACGGCCTCCAATCTTCTTGGTAGTTGCTTGAGACGGTGCAGGCTAAAATAATGTAATTGTGACCCGAAGAGGTAAACTTCCCAATAGTTCACCTTCTAGTTTGGTCCCACTGGGCGTGCCAATTTGTTTGCTCACGTGTGAAAATTTTCTCCGATCCAGCCGAGTGAGAGCTCAGCCGGGAGAGAAAATTACTTAAGTTTGGATTTTGAAGCGATCAAGCGATTTGTGAGTACCGATGGCAAAATCCAACACTCGAGATGGGTTCCCAGACTACTAAAGGAAGCGTCTGGTTGAGGAGGTGAGGTGGGAAGTTTATCTAAGGTTGCATGAAAGCGTAAAGGGAAATGATAAAGGAAAGTTATAAAGGAAAGCTAAAAAAGGAAATCAAAGTAAAGTAAAGAACAATATGAATAAATTGTTTGATTGATGGGTCTTGTCTTTTTTTTTTTAACAATCTATACAACTGGTATTTACAGGCAAAAAACTCAGCTATTCTAAAGCTATCCCTGTTAGCCACTAACTCCTAAATTTAAGCAGTTACAAGCACATTATGGCTGACAAAAACAGCTAAGAATAATGCCCACTAAGACCACTAACTCCATTCAGCTGACCATGGCTACCCAATTCCCTAAACTTTAGGCACGTGCATTTTTGTCTGTTGGCAACAGCTAACCATCCTCTATCCACTATCCCATGTTTTTAGGAATTAGTGGTTATTGCACTATGACTTGGTCATCTTCAGGCTATTTCTTTCTTTTAAACAGAATAATATTCTTTTGGGCCCTTAATCAATATTCACACGATCCCATTAAGACCAAACAACAGCCTCCAAGTCCATCTAGACTTAGCAGCCACGTTCAGCTAATTCTACATTGGCTAATTCTGCATCGGCTAAATTTCTTCTGCTAAACCTGACTCAGCTACTGGTTATCAGCTACCAATCTCAGCTTAGCAATTGCTTTCAGCTAATTCTAATCCAGCTGATCTTGGTTCAGCCATTGGTTTCAGCTAAATAATCAAATAAGCTAATTACCGCAGTCGGCTATCAGCAAAATTATTTTTTTGGGGATAATAGTAACTGACAATTCTGATGCAGCAAGACTTACCCAATATTATCGTTATACATCCCCATATGCATTACATGAAAATATTGTTTAGTAGTCGGTTTAGTAGACTAGGTTTTATTATGGTGGCACGGTGAAAAATGATATTATCTTTTACTCCCTTCAGTCCAATATATAAGCAAAAAAATCTCAAGGTTTTTGGTCCAATATATAAGTAAATTTTGTTTTCCAATGACTCATCTAATGACATTATTTCCAAAATATCATTCATTTAATGAAAATTGAAGTTTTAGATGAAGGGTAATTTAGGCAACAAACCTAATTTTTTACAAGATTCAATGAGATTAATTAACCACCTAATATGTGTGTTCCATTAATTTTTTGTTTATAATATGGACCGGAAGAGTATGTTTTCACAAGAGTTGGACATTGGATGTCTTCAAAATACGTGATAGATGCACTGATATTTTAAAATTTATAAACGGTATGTGTGTGCGTGCGCGCGCGAGTGGCTCCCTTCTGTGCCCAACCTCCAGAACACAAGGGTGTTGAGAATGATTTGGCTATGATTTTCTTTTTCCTGAATGAAATTATAAAACGTAATTTCATTCCATAAAATAATATTATTGTATCTGCATATGCAAACTTAAAAACATCCATCGTGTAAATACCAAAAAAAAAAAAAAAAAAACTACAAGTTTGACTTGGTTAAAATAGCAGGAAAAAAAAGTGATGTCATGTGACAATCTAAATGATCCATATTGCTTCAACCCACCACGTTTTTAAATCTAGAATCCCAGTAAAAAGACAAAATAATCTAGAACTAGAGCAACAAACATGAGAAGACTTGGTTTGGGAGCAAAAATCGACTCCACTGGGGATCGAACCCAGAATCTCTGGTTCCGTAGACCAGCGCCTTATCCATTGGGCCATGGAGTCATTTTTGCTATAAAATTACATTTTATTCTTTTTCAACCATTGACCAAAGTGCAAGCGCAATGGATATAAATCTTTCACCTAATTATAAACTAAATATGCCCGTTTTATGTTTGCTTTTATTTTTTTCCCAGTCAGTTGTGAGTTGTGACTATCATTTTACTAGTAACTAGTAATAGTAGGGAAAATGATTCTGTGCAATAAAAAATTAACCGCAAAAAATCGTAGCTATACATTAGTTTTTGTGTTTGAAAAAAAAAAATTTAATACAAAAATGATACAACAAATTTTGAGTTTAATAAATATACAATGACATATTAAAAAAGTTTTACACTGATGTGAGACGTCCAATCACATTTCATTATTATATCACTTTGTGATATTAATTCATAAAATATCTCTGTGGTGAGATATAATTTGATGACTGTGTAAAACTTTTTTACACTGTCAATACATATACATTAAATCCATAAATTTTTAACCATTAAATTTTCTAACATGCTGTAACTTACAGACAGTAGGGAGTAGGGGTGGGAACATACCAGACCGCTCGTCGGGGGCCTATGGCCTAGCCTATTCAAGGCCTAGCTCGGCCTAGCCTATTTAGTAAAAAGATCAAGTCAGTGCTTTTAAAAAGCCTATATAGCTAAAGAGGTAATGCTTAAGGCTTTAAAAAAAGCCTATTAGGCCTATCAGGCCGGCCTACACACACACACACATACACACACATATATATAATATATATATATATATATATATATATATATATATATATATATATTTATTTATTTATTTGAAAGTAAAAGTCTATTGACCATGTAGTGAATTACTTGCCTATTTATCTATGAAGGCCTAGTGACATATTTATCAATATAGGTCTACCAATTTCTTTATCATTAAAGGCTTAGGAGTCTATTTACAAGTGAAGGCCCGTGACCTATTTATAGGTGGAGACATATCTAAATGTCTTGTTGATAAATAGTCTATTAAATAAGCTTTCAGGCTATGCTAGACTTTAAAATAGGTCAGACCCAAACCTTAAAGATTGGCTTGTATCAGGCTAATAGGCCAAGTTTAGGCCTTCAGTTTGGAATGCAGACCAGATTCAGGCTAGTTAGGACCTAGCTCGATATAACCTATTCCAACACCTAGCAGGCAGTCGCACATTTTACTGTGTACACAGTTTACTAATGACTAGTTTTTTTAATTATTGTCATCTACTAGTATATATATAGTGTTCAGATCTACTATGGTGTTGATCCATCATTTAATATAAAAGCATTCAATGTTGGTCTCGCATTCGGTCATCTGGCTGATGAACATTTCCATGTAATTTGGCAAACTAAAATTACATATAACTATTTTATTTATTTATTTGTTGGTTAAAACATATAAGTTATAACTATGTTATTTACACTCTCAACTCTCAAGTCTCAAACGAGGTTCAAATAATAATATATTCATTTATGTTTTATATAGTAAATAAAAATTGGTTTAAATAAATTTTTGGTCTCTGCAAAATACAATAATTTTGGCTTTAGTCTATGCAAAATTTTTCCTTAGGATTTCGTCCTTATACTTTCAAAAAATTTGGAAATAGTCACTACCGTCATCTCTCTCCGTTAACTACTGACGTGGCAAATGGAATGCCATGTCAGCAGTGCCATTTCCAAAATTTTTGAAAATACAGGGATGAAATCATAAGACAAAATTTACAAGGACTAAAACCAAAATTTGTGAACTTTACAGGGACCAAAAACTTATTCAAACAAAAAAAATTTATATTCAAGCTAAACTTCAAAGCAAGTCGTATAGGGACATGAAACTTCCAGATGAAGGGATTTGTCAATTTGAAACTTGTGGTCCTAATGTATGATTTCTTTCTATTTTGTAGCCAAATTTTGGAGCAAGTCGGACATGAACAAGAAATTACATCGGTACCCTGAGTACCAGATATCTAACAAAATGAAGGAATTTAACAATTTTAACCATGTGGTCCATAATGTATAATTTTGATTCTATTTTCTTGCCAAATTTCATAGCAAGTTGGACAGGAAAAGGAAATTACCTCAATACCCTTGAGTATTAAAAATCATACCAGATTAAGGACTTTGACAATTTTAACCTTGGTAAAATTTGGCTAGAATATACAGAGAAAAAAAGGGTGTTCATCAACCGATTCAAACCGCAAAAACCGAACCCAAAAAACAGCTTTCCTTACATTGGATTGGATCGAATTTTGGATCTCCTAGTGAAAACCTATCCAGACTACTTTTTGGATTGACAAATTGACAAATCTCTTCATCTGGAAGTTTCCTGTCCCTATACGACTTGCTTTGAAGTTTGGCTAGAAAATAGATTTTTTCTGTTTAAATAAGTTTTTGGTCCCTGCAAAGTTCACCAATTCTGATTTTAGTCTCTGTAAATTTTGTTTTATGATTTCATCCCTGTATTTTCAAAAAATTTGGAAATGGTCCCTGTTGTCGTGACATTCCGTTTGCCATGTCAGCAGTTAACGGAAAGCGATGACGGTATGGACTATTTCCAAAATTTTTGAAAGTATAGAGATGAAATCTTAAGGAAAAATTTTGCAGGGACTAAAACTAAAATTAGTATATTTTGCAGGGACAAAAAAACTTATTTAAACCATAAAAATTTGAGTAATGATATTCTCAAAGTACCTTTTTCTCACCGCCATTTCTATGGGAAATTGACTAAACTGACCCACTTTTAGAAACTATTTACTAAAATAACCTACTTTTAAAACTATTTACCAAACTAACATACTTTTGAATAAAACAATATATATTTTTTTTGACTTTTAGTGGCGCCGGTTTGACCGGCACCATTGACTTTGACCCGCCACGTGGCGGGTCTCGATTGGCAGAAAAAAAAAAACGAAAAAAAAGCAGTGGCGCCATTATATATATATAATATATATATATATATATATATATAATTATATATATATATAATTTAATAATTTAATATAATTATTATATATAAATAATTTAATAGTATTAATATATTTATATTAATGAGTAAGTAATTAATATAATTATTATATAATGATAATATTTATTAGTAGAATTTAATTAATTAATTATTATTAATTTTGGATCGGTTTGGGGTTTTTTTTTATCGGTTTTCGGTTTCCTTTTGAATCGGTTTGCGGTTTTTTTACCGATAAAAAAACCGCAAACCGATCCAAAAAAATCGAAAACCGAACAAAACCGATATTTTCGGTTTTCTTTTGAATTTGTTTGGATGTGAACACTCCTAACAAAAACCAATTCCAACAACAACCACCACCTTACTTGTGACTTTATTATTGTAAACAAATACTGTCATGTGAGAAAAGAAACAACCAATGGAGCTTAGAAGCGTAGCTAGCAATAAAAAATATAAGAAAAAAATACTTTTATAAGAAGATATTTAAAATTATAAATTAATATTATCATTTATATATATAATAATTAATATTATCATTTATTTATGTAATAATTAATTATTATAAACAAATTTGTTGGAGTTGGTTTTTGTAGAGCAAGAATTGTGAAATTGTCAAACAGTCCACTAGTGTGATAGTATTGTGATCAGTGAACATTCATGTGATGTAAATGTGACGAGCAACCAAGTCATCGGTCAAAGGAAACGAGCTTAACAAATTATATTACACACAAGACAACACAAATTTATATTATTAACTATTAATTAATAATAAATATTAATTAATTAATTAATTAATTAAATTATACTAATAAATATTATCATTATATAATAATTATATTAATTAATTACTCATTAATATAAATATATTAATACTATTAAATTATTTATATATAATAATTATTTTAAATTATTAATTTATATATATATATAATTATATTACTATATATTATTAATTATTAATATTAATAATAAATATTTATTAATTAGTTACTAATTAATATAATTAAATTATTTATATATATATAATTATTATATTATAATATATATATAAATATAATTATTATATATATATATGCCTAATGGCGCCACTGCTTTTTTTTTTTTGGGTTAAATATGTTTTTAGTCCCTCGTTTTTGACAAAAGTTCGGTTTTAGTCCCTCTTTTGAAAAATGTACTTTTTTAGTCCCCCGTTTTTTAAAATGTGTCGGAAATGGTCCCTGCACCACACTTCCATTTGAAAACCGAGGGATTAAAACCGAACTTTTGTAAAAAATGAGGGACTAAAAATGTGTGATTGTCAAAATTGAGGGACTAAAAAAATTGGTACAGGGACCATTTCCGACATATTTTAAAAAACGGGGGACTAAAAAAGTATATTTTTCAAACGAGGGACTAAAACCGAACTTTTGTCAAAAATGAGGGACTAAAAACATATTTAACCCTTTTTTTTTTTTTCGTTTTTTTTTTCCGGCCAATCGAGGCCCGCCACGTGGCGGGTCAAACTCAATGGCGCCCGTCAAATCGGTGCCACTAAAAGTAAAAAAAAAATTTATTTTATTCAAAAATAGGTTAGTTTGATAAATAGTTTCAAAAGTAAATTATTTTGGTAAATAGTTTCTAAATGTGGGTCAGTTTGGTCAAATACCCAATTTCTATCAATATTTTATAATCATTAATTATCTATTTGTTATTAGTTTTCAAAACAAAATTCTTCTGAAATATTTATAAAATATCTGTTGGTTCTATGGGTCACGAAGCTATATTCCTGTGTCAACATTTAAAAGAATAGCAGTAGCACAAATAGAATATAATTGGAAGAAAATAAAAGAACGAGCAGTAAAGGAAAGATGAATACTGGAAATTTTACGCTTTCACATGAGAGAGCAACTTTTCATTATATTGATCAAGGTAACTCCTTCCCCTTGCTTTCATTCTTGCCACCATTTGTTTGACAAAATGTCTCTTAAGAATTACAAGTCTATTTTTATCTGCTTCCATGCATTTTCCCCCATCACAATCACTCTAATCTTCACACCTGAAGATTTGTAGTAGAATCACTATTACATTGTAAATTTCCCTATTACATGATGTGCTTATATATTATTATATAACAAATCACTTCTTTTTCATTTCTAAATTATGGAAACTATAAAATGCTTTGTAAAATTGTATAAATGGTGATTGAAAGGTTATATGACCATCTACCATTTTATTTCTTCATTTTAAAAAAGTCTAAAATAAGATTCACATATAGATTAAAATCCCTTCTCTTTCCCTCCAAAATCGCACTAGCAAACAGAGCCTAAAAATATGAGTCACCAATCCTTGAGAGTCACCAATCTTTAAGAACCACAGGACAAATTTGTTGTCATAACTAACCAACCAACTAATCTTAACTTACTGCAAAATGACTTGATTTTGAGACACACTTCAGAATATCTCGCATTATGATCAGACAACCGGAGCCCAGATGTTGTTTCTTAGTAAAATTAAAATAATCACAAATCGAATATCATAAAAGGCATTATGTCATATCCGATCCACAAAGTCATTAGGGACAAATATACTTACTTATTCACTTACTATCTTATGCATTAAGATAGTGATCACAGGTACACATACTGACATAGATAATTACAATTTATCAGATACACAATACATAGAGAAAGGAAGATAAGCATTTTCTGCTACATGGATAAATATGAATTATAAAGGGTAGACACATGGGGCACTGCACAGGTCTAGGGGCACTTGGGCTTGTTGCCATGAGTAACCATGTCAGTGTAGCACTTCCCACACATTTCTCTGTTCCCGGAGGTACCTGGAGGAACACACTTGCACCTTGAACAGCATGTTCCACAAGCTCTGGTGCAAATCTTTGGCCTTGAGTGCAAGCTGCACCTCATCTTGCAACTTGCTCCACAGTCTTCCCAAAAACAACTTATATTCATCAGAACATTAATTCACTTGAATTATAATAACATTAAATCAATCAGAAAATATATGAAACATTGAATCCCCTTGACTATGTTAACTAAGTTGGTCTATATGCTGAACCAAAAACTTAGATCAGAAAGAGAAAGGAGAAAATGTCAAAAAAAAAAAAAAAAGCAAATAGAAATCATACCCACAAATGGCAAAAGCCTTCTATTGGGTCCTTTTACCACCTGCAAAACAAAAGCCAGCGAAAACATTAATAAATACTTAGAATTTAGAACCAAAAATATGGCAGTAGAGGGTGGTTGGAAGAAAAGACATGCAACCTCAGATTTGGTGAGATGGTCTTGGATCTTGACATTAGAATCAGAAGATGACACCTGCAAATTAAGCTCAAAGCCTCAAAAAAAGGCATAGACTTGTAGTCTTGTTATTTTAAAACAAGAGAGCAAGTGACCAGATTTTGGAGTACTCTTACATTTGCCATGCAGAATAGCAACACAGCCATTACAAGAAGAAATTGTAAAGCCATCTTTTTCATCTGCATTTTGGAAGTGGCAGCTGCACTATCTACAAGTTGAAATGTGTATAGTATATGCAGAGTACAATACAAATTCAAGGTATAGGTATGGTTTTATATCGCTGGTTCTCCGGTTGCAATTACAACAACACCCTTTCAATTCAATTAGGCTGTGTTTGTCGGAAATGAAAATATAGGTTTGGTTTGTTTTTATGGTGAAGACTAGGGTGAAGCACCGCAAGGGTGCTATATTGGTACAGCACCAACCAAAGCCATTAGATCGATTACTATTTTATTGGATGACTAGATTTCTTTACTGGTTACCTGTTGGGGAGAGAGAGAAAGATTTTATCTTTTTCACATTACCAACAAAGAGAAATAAAGAGGGAGCAGCTTGTGCTGCTGGCGCCAGATGGCGTAGGGAGGCGTGTTGTGGTGGCTGTATTGGGATTTACAGTAAGTAACCTGAGAATTGAACTCATAACATGGCAAGTTGAGGTGGAATGCTTTACCAGATGTCCAAACCCCTGTTGGCAACATGAAGATTGATTTAATTGGCAAAATTGATTAGCAAACAAAAATAAATAATAGTAAAAGTTGTTGTGACACTTGTGGTTGATGACGACAGGGAGTGATTGCTGATGCAAAAGATGAAGCGTAGACCAAAGAGTGGCTCCTGACAAGCTTTTAGGTGGAAAGATATATAAGTGAACCGATTCCACATCAGAACGAGTAGGAATATCGGACTGTACAAGTATATGACTGTACAATTGATGGGATCTTGAGATTATGCAAATATGTGACTGAGACTGTGTAGTTGAGGAAAGCTTAAAAAGAGTTGAATGCTACTATTTATATCAATAAGATGCATCTTTTCTCCTTTCTCGAAGCCCATAACTTAGGAAGTCCAAAACTAAGTGTGCTTGACATGAAGGAATTCTGGAGTAAGTGACCTATTGAAAAGTTTTCTTAAGAAGCTTTTGAACGGGGACAAAGTACCTTGAAAATAATCATGTTTGTTTACGAGAAAATAGTTACCAATCTCAAAGCAACTCAGTTGTTAAAAATAAATTATATATATTCAGAGATAAAATGAAGTCATTCATGTGTTTCAGCAATTATTTAGAGCATATTTGTTTTAAATTTCTATGAACGCAAACTAGTATTCAAAGTTTCTTTCAGCCAAAGCTACTCTCTTGAAGCTTTGGAAAGAAGTGTTTCAGGACGGCAATATAGGGATTACCTAGCTATATATTCAAATAATTTCTCTTCATGGGTACTGGTTTGATCCCCCTATGATTTTTGTATTCTTTTTTCTTTCTTTAGTAAATTTTTTATATGTTGCAAATGATTAGTAGGATTCTTGGTGCCAATCTAGTTGGGATCATTTATCCTACAGTAATGCTTTTGCACATCTTAGCTTTTTATAGAAAAAATGTGGCAATATAGGGTGAGGGATGAAAAATTGAAATGGAGAGAGCATTGACCGAGATCGAACCATAAATCATCCGTGCATCAATTGCTGATCAGGAAGGCAAATGTACCAAAATCAAATTAATGGGCATTCATCTACGGATTATAGATAAGGTGATTACAAAATTTCTCTGCTTTGAAATAACCAAGAATATATTGGAGAGGGGGTCAGCACGACCCACGGATCAGTTTTTGTCGCAATATACAAGCATTTCGTGATTGACTATCTTTGCGGTCCATTTGCAAGTGGCTAGGTGGCTAAGTCCCCAAACCACACCACATTAATTTGCATTTTACATGTCCATGAATCCCTCTACACTTTACTGTTTCCATAGTTCACCACATTGAACAAATAAACGGAGGATTGATTTGGTTTTTGGTAATGGAAAGAGGAAGCTGAAAAGGGTTTAAATTTAACAAAATAAGTTTGCAAGTCCACATTTTAGAGAGAAAAAAAACTAGTTCATTCAAAATTATGTAAATTTAATTGAATTAAACTTTTACAATGTTCGTATATACAAAAGATAATACTTTTTTTAATCTTTCGTTTTAAGACACAAGATTTATCATCATATTCGAAGTACGAGATTTGGAACATAGACATACAAATTACAAAAGGATAGTCAGCCATATTTTGTTGTCGTGGTAGTAGGCATACCACGACAGCATTCCTTGATGACCAGGATGGGGTGTCTGAATGACATGGCATTGAGGCTAAAGGGTCTTTTGTGCATAACAGCTCTTTCTTAGCTCAACGAAAATTACTACGAATATTAGGACCACATATATACTAACTACAATTCATTGCTATCCGTTTTATTTCTTTGGTCCCATCTTATTTTCCACCCTCATATTCTGCATGCTTCTTATTTGCATGCCTGCTCGTAGTGAGGAGTAGGTGTTGCTTGATGACACTGAAGACACTATACACTCAAGTCAGTCCAAGTGAAAATGGAGCTCATAAAAAAAAGTCTTAAGTTTTTTTTATAGGCAAATGTTAGTAGTTAGTTGTTATGTTAATTTTCTCTCCTTTGCCAGGGTTTGAACCTTGAATCTAATACTCCTCCAACTCCTTATATCCTTAACTCAAACCAGTTAAGCTATCCAAAACCCCCCTTAAAAATAAAAAAGGGAGCATAGCCGACCAAACCAACTTTCCAGGAATAGAACTATGGAACAACATGCAATCAATTGTTAATCCATCAGAATTTTACCACCAGATTATTATTTATTTTGTGAAAGAAGAACTGTCATCAGTTTTTGTTCCTCAAAAGTCAAACTATCAGATTTAATTCAAGTATTAGTTTTCACTGGTGTCCAGTCCAAACAAAGATAATTTGGAGAAAAACCACATCTCAAATACAGCTAGCTCCACAGTGGAAGAACTTCTAACATCAACTGATCAAAAAAAAGGAGTAAATAGCTATTGAGTCCCTGAAATTGGGACTTTGTACCAAGTTGGTCCCTGAACTGATCGAAATAGTAATTTAGTCCCTGAAATTGCAACCATGATTCAAAATGGTCCCTCCGTTAACGGCCGTCCCCTAACGCCATTAACTCTGCTTATGTGGCAGTTACGTGCCTTGCTGAATGCCATTTCATCATACACGTTGGCTCTACGTCAGATAACTCACTTAAACACAATTTCAGGGACTGAATTGATATTTCGGAGACTAAATTGAAACTCCTAGAGTTTTAAATTGAGTTTCATCTTCATCCCTTTAGAAAGACAAATCTGGAAACCCACTACTGGAGAACTTTTACCATCTAACTTCATCAGGAGTTTCAAAAAAAAATTCACTTTGTGTGCGTTCGATGACTTCCAATCCTTTTGTGGGTACAAGTTATATACATTATATCATGTAAAAAAACACACGTAATGTGCATTCTTGATATAGTTACTTATTCAAAATTATTGATATAATAATTATCCCGATAATACATCCTTGGCTTATTAATACTATAGTAAATTTGTTTTTTTCCCCCATTTTCCTTCTACTGCATCAAAACGGTTTCCCCTTAGCCCACCCTTCTAGTATTATATTTTACAAGACTTTCAGTTCCTGCGCGATTCCTCGTTCTCATGCAAACACAGCTTGGCAAGCTTTTCAGCATATTCTTCTTCGACGTGTGCAGTCTTTGTCCTGATCATCCTCTGGAATCCTTCTACCTCTCTCTTTGCTTCATCAGTTCATCTGCCTTGGTTCATTTTGGCCTCTGCCTCCTTTATCCGAACGACGCTCTCCAAGCTTTCAAGTCCACCTTTCCTTAACAAAGCCCCCAAATGGAAATCACTCAAATCGGTTTCCGGATTTGTCTTTCCGGAACCTCTCCGAAATTTATTTTCCGGACGTAGAATTGAGTCTCCGGATTTTAATTTCCGGAACTTTTCCGAAATTAAGTTTTCGGACATGCAAATTTTTTTATTCCGGTGTAACATTCTTAATGTCCGGAATTTAATTTTCGGACAATTTCCGGAAAATAATTTTCGGAAAGGTCCAACATAAACACACTAATGAGATTAAAAGGGCATTTTAGGAAAAGAGTTTTAAGAAAAACCAATGCAAGGTATAAATAGAAAAATGCAAGGTGCAAATAGCAGCGGCCATGTAAATAGGCCAACCAAATAATAATACCCAGATGTCAGAAAATAAAAAATGACGCGGCACCAAATCTTGACGAACTGGGCTGGGGAACATATAGCCCTGAAAACATAAGTTAAGTAGTAAACATAAAAAACTTACTGAATTTATGGACCATTTTGTTTGATATTGGTGTAGTGGCTTTTACTAGGGTGAGAGACCAATCCATGTCTCTCATAATGAGCAAGCATATTTTTGCAAAAAAAATTATTATTTTAAAGTTATTTAATTTTTCAAATTTACAATTTTGTTCTGTCTCTTTCTCTTCCACTCTGCCTTCTTTCACTTCATTCTCTTTCCCAAGATCTGTTAAATATATCCAAAAATTCATCAAAACCAACTGTTTAACATAACTTTATATGTACGCAAAGCCATAACTGAAACTACGGTGGCTTCTGCAAAATTGTAAATTTTAAAAATTAAAGAACTTTAAAATAATAATTTTTTTTTGCAAAAATATGCTTGCAAACATTTTGGTAAGGGGTTCTTTGGGCTAAATAACTACAAATATGAGAGAAACACTTTGGTGATGTTTTTTGTTGCTTTTAGTTACAATTCTAGTATAGTGAAAGATTCTGTAAATTCTATTTCAATGTACAATTAATTGGGTTGATGTTTTCCTTGGTGGTTATGGGTTTGAGGTGGCTCCTTCTTGGGGTTCTGTTCTTATGTGGTGCAGTAAAAATTGGTCGATGGGTATTGGTTTCAACACTTTCTGGGAGTGTCCTTCCTTGGGTCTTGGCTTTGAGGATGATTTGTTTTGAGTGACTATGAGACTTAACTACTATGGATGACTTTATAAATGTTCTTATTCTTTCTTGGTGGAGGATGTATAGGTTGCTGTTCTATAGTGTAGGTTGTAACATCTGTGTTTTAAGGCATTATTTATATGTTGGATAACTATGTTTAAGACTTTGATTAAAGGTATAATATGCATGTTTAGGTGTTGGGAACCTTGCATGGAAAGTATGAGATTAACCGGCGTTGAATTGAATAAGAAAGTGTTCTAGAATTTCTGTTATACAATTTAGAATGCATAAGAGTGCACAATAGGAAATTTATTTTTGTGGAAGAGATTAGGTATTTTTTAAGGCTTAGTCTTGTTCCTTAGGTATAGAAGAGTCTATGTTTCAAATTTCAGGTCAATCGGACTTCGAACGAGCCCAGAAAGCAAGAAAACGTCGGAACTGGAAGTGTTGGACAGAAACCAGCGCTGAGCGCAGGCTTCCTGGCGCTGAGCGCTGGACAGAGTGCCACGTGGCGCACCACGTTTGGCGCGCTGAGGCGGTGCAGAGGCACCAGCGCTGAGCGCCCAGAAAAAAAAAGAAAAAAAGATAAATGTTGGAATTTCGTGGAAATTGTGAGAAAAAGCCAGAAACTCAGATTTTAGAGTGAGAGGGAGAGAAAAGAAAGGAAGAGAGAGAAAATTCCAGAGCTGATTCTGATCAATCCGTTCGTCCTATTGAAAAACCGATGATACCGTTGTGATCCTCGCAACTTCTACTTCATCATCCTACCTTTCTTTTCTTGTTTAGGCTAAGGTAAGTCTATGTTTTTATGCCAAAATGCTGTCCGTGATAGTATTGAAGTTATCTCTCAATCTGTTTATCTGTTTTCAATTCTGTCTTAAGATTTGAGCTACACGTAACATGTACTTCGTGAATATGTGTTCAGGTGAATTTTTGGAGCCCCGGAGGTAGGAGAACCTCACGAGGCAGATTTGGGGAGATTGGAGTGGGCTCGTTTCGTTGCTCTAAAGCTAGCCTACGACACCTCAGGTGGGGGGAAGTAACCATCTAGCGTCGGAAATGGCTAAGTAACATTTTATTCAATATTGGCGTAGGGCGACCTAAACCCTACTAGTGGGGGCGAATAATAGACAATGTCCATATCACATTGGGGACTATTTAGTGGTACCGATGATGATATGGAGATTGTAGATTTATCACCGTTAGGTTAATTTTATGATATCTGAGGTTGTCTGGTTTTATTATGTTTGAATTGTTTGCTGTGTGCTGTTTAGATTTATTAGAACATGTTAGTATTATTTTATTGTTATTATTTATGTTAGTATTATTTTATTATTATTATTTTGATTATCTGTTCTGATTGATAATATGATTTATCTGGAATAATATGCTTAGTGACATCTAGGTGATGATATCTGATATTTTTGAGTGATGCATGTTGGGGAGCGTATGATATATGATTTAGAAGTGGCTAACCTAATTAATTAATATTTTATTATGACGAGATTGATGAGGTGATATTATCAGAGATATGCTATGAGATAGTGATGAGAGGTTAAGGCACTAGGATATGATTCGATATATGCCGGTGAGATCCATATAGATGCATGTTGTTGATCACAGCCGTGTGTTTGGACCACACGAGGTCAGAAGTCCTCGCGGGACCATCCCAACTTAGATTTAGGTTGTGCAGCTATAGTGTCATTGCTTTGCATGAGCACCCTCGAGAGAGAACCAGGGTGTGCACCGACGTGTATTGTGCAGCTATAGTGTCATTACTTTGCATGAGCATTCTCACCGCGGATGAGAATGTGCACCGGTGTTTGGGGACGCGTCGCTTGGACGACTGACTAACATCCCTGAGCGGGTAAGTGATGTGTGACAGGATTGGTGATGGCCACGTCAGCATAAGTTGCATGAGTGCGAAGGGTAGAGGATGATAATATATCTTGAGGATGATTGTATATATGTAATATATATATATATATATATATATATATTTATCTGTGATGCATGTCTATGTGCCTTTATTGTTTATATGTTACGTATCCCTTTCCTTATATGATGATAGATAGTTTTTTATCCCCTATTTCTTTTATATGTATGTTTCTTTTATGTGCTCGTTTTGAGAAGACACTGCGGATGAGCCGGCCACAGAGGAGCTTGATGGGGATGCTGGAGGACGAGCAGTGACCTCCAGCCGTTGAGTTTAGGGTCGATGACCAGTGCGTCTTTTGTGACGTTTTAGTTTCCGCTGCTTATACCATTTTGTATCAGTATGTATCTTTTGGGACCCTACGGATGGAGTACCCTCTTTAGTTTATCAGCATAGTATATTTGTATTGATATTTATATGTGTGTGATGTGATGTTTAAATTTTGTTCTTACCTTTAAGTTTTTAATAATTACGATTTTATATATATGTCCAGCGCTAATATTACTATTAAGTTTTAGATAAATTAGGTTTTTATTTAATGGGACATCGGGGTGTCTCATTTGGTGGTATCAGAGCAGTTTGATTCTAATCAGACTGTGAGGTTAAGGTGTACTGGCCATTTTAGCTGAATCCATATCGGATAACGACTATGCTTAGAAGTTGGGTAGTGAGTCCGAATGCGACATTTCTATGACATATAGTATTTATATTCCAGTTTTTATATGTCATATTGATGTTGGCTAATGATTTCTTTTAATAGGATCATGGTTCGAGGCAGAGGACGTAGAGGACGAGAGACTAGTAGGACCCTAGAGAGAGTAGTGGGTGAGACTTCTCAGCCTGAGGTAGGAGCTGGAGGTGGAGGAGAGTCATCTGAGACTCTCCAAACCATTCGAGAGTTAGCATCCGTACTGTTGCAGCAGGCGCAACAGAATGCTCAGAGGATGCAGAGAGAGGCAGAGTTACAGGAGCAGCAGGAGAGGAGGAGGGCTGCTGAGGCAGAGGATGCAGGATTGGCTACCTTTCTAAAAGGGAAGCCACCCCAGTTCAGAGGGGATTATGATCCAGAGCGAGCCGAGTGGTGGATACAGGAGTTGGAGAAAATCTTTGACACCATGAGATGCAGAGATGACAGGAAGGTGACTTATGCTACCTTCATGCTGACGGGAGGAGCAGAGTCATGGTGGAGAGGCAAGAGAAGGTTGCTTGAGGCAGAGGGCAGGCAGATTAGCTGGGAGCTGTTTAGATACTGTTTCTTTGAGAAATACTTCCCGCGGTTGGTCAGACGCGAGAAGGAGAGGGAGTTCATGAGTCTCTGACAGGGGAACTTGTCTGTGGGTGACTATGCAGCCAGATTTGAGGCCTTGATACAGTATTCTGAGTTTTATCATAGGTTTCCGGACGAGGATTGGATGTGCCGGAGGTTCGAGGATGGTTTGAGACATGAGCTACAGAGAGCCATAGTGCCGCTTGATATTCAGAGCTTCCCAGATCTGGTTGAGAGATGTAGTGCCATAGAGGGCATAGATCAGAGGCAGGCTGCTGATCATAGACAACAGAGGAGTGGAGGCCCTATTAGCTCAGGTTTCCAGAGGAGAGCAGGTAGTAGCTCACAGGGGAGACGTGGACCCTATACTAGACCCGTGCAGAGTGGTCAGTCATCTGCATCAGTACCAGCTTCTACAACACCTGTTAGTGGAGCGGGTCAGCAGCAGAGAGGCCCAGTTTGTTTTAGATGCGGAGGTCCGCATTATATTAGAGATTGCACAGAGAGGCCTAGTTGTTTCCACTGTGGAAAACCAGGTCACATGGCTCGGGATTGCAAGCAGAGAGGGATGCAGCAGCAGTCAACTGCTGGTAGAGGAGCTGCAGGTTACAGAGGTGGAGCTGGGAGAGGAACCCCAGTAGCAGGACAGTCGATGGCCAGACCTCAGGCCACAGGACGAGTGTTTATCGTGAGGGGAGCTGAATCCTCTCAATCTGCAGATCTTATCCAGGGTATGTGCTTGATATCTGGTAGACTCTCGTCTGTGTTGTTTGACTCAGGTGCTACACATTCATTTATTTCGCATGAGTGTGTGGATCATTTACATTTGCCTGTTTCTTTGTTACCCTATACCCTTACAATATCAACCCCAACCAATGATTCCTTGACTACGATGTTTGTTTGTCTACAGTGTCCTATAGTTGTTGAAAATAGGACATTCCTTGTGGACCTTGTCTGTTTACCTATGCAGCAGATAGATGATATCCTTGGCATGGATTGGCTTTCGGCTAACCATGTAGTGTTGGATTGTTCCAGCAAGACTTTGTCATTTCTAGAGCCTTCTAGCATAGTATCTGCCAATGAAGGAGTATCTATGAGGAGTGATGATTCTCGATTGTACGTGATGCTTTTCTCAGTGGAATCTAAGGAGACTCCGAGAATAGATTCTATGCCTATCGTGAGAGAATTTCCTGAGGTTTTCCCTCCCGATGTTCCGGGTTTTCCCCCAGAGAGGGAAGTAGAGTTCACCATAGATCTCATACCAGGGACAGGACCTATATCTATAGCACCCTATCGGATGTCACCTGTAGAGTTAGTCGAGTTAAAGAAACAATTGGAGGATATGTTGAAAAAGGAATTTATCAGGCCCAGTGTTTCACCGTGGGGAGCTCCAGTGTTGTTTGTTAAGAAGAAGGATGGAAGTGCTAGATTGTGCACAGATTACAGGCAGTTGAATAAAGTGACGATCAAGAATAAGTATCCGTTGCCTAGGATAGATGATCTGATGGATCAATTAAAGGGAGCTTCGGTATTTTCCAAGATTGATCTGAGGTCCGGGTATCACCAGATTAGAGTAAAGAAGGAGGATATACCCAAGACAGCTTTCAGGACGAGGTATGGACACTATGAATATTTAGTTATGCCTTTTGGTGTGACTAATGCTCCAGCAATGTTTATGGATTATATGAACAGGATCTTTAGACCGTTCCTCGATAAGTTTGTTGTGGTGTTTATAGATGATATCCTTATTTATTCCCGTACACGGGAAGAGCATGAGGGACATTTAAGAACAGTGTTACAGGTGTTGAAGGATAGACAGTTGTATGCCAAGCTTTCTAAGTGCGAGTTTTGGTTAGAGGAGGTTCAGTTCCTAGGTCATGTGATTAACAAAGAAGGAATAGCAGTAGATCCTGCTAAAGTTGAAGCAGTGCTTAGGTGGGAACGACCTAAGTCAGTTAGTGAAGTAAGGAGTTTCTTGGGATTGGCTGGATATTATCGGAGGTTTATTTAGGGGTTTTCGAAAATTGCATTGCCTATGACGCAGTTAACGAGAAAAGGTACAGCGTTTGTTTGGACAGAGAAATGTGAGGAGAGTTTTCAGAAGTTGAAGGAAAAGTTAACCACATCACCTGTTCTGACTTTGCCAGATCCATTAGGACAGTTTGATGTATATTGTGATGCGTCATACCAAGGATTGGGTTGTGTCTTGATGCAAGAGGGAAGAGTTGTGGCTTATGCTTCCCGACAGTTGAGAGTTCATGAGAGGAATTATCCGACCCATGATCTAGAGTTGGCAGCTATAGTGTTCGCATTAAAGATATGGCGACACTACCTATATGGAGCTAGGTTTAATGTGTACAGTGACCATAAGAATTTAAAGTATTTGTTTGATCAGAAGGAGCTAAATATGAGACAACGTAGATGGATGGAGTTTATTAAGGATTATGAGTTTGATCTTCAATACCATCCTGGGAAGGCGAATGTTGTAACGGATGCTCTGAGTAGGAAATCTTTACATGTGTCGGCGATGATGGTAAAGGAAATGGAATTGATTGAACAGTTTAGAGATATGAATCTAGGGATGGAGTTGTGTGAGGATAGACTATGCTTAGGTATGATCACACTTAATAGTGAGTTTCTGAGGGATCTTAAGGATAAACAGGTTCAGGATCAATACCTGCAAGAGGTGAGTAGAGGCATAGATGAGGGTAAGATTTCAGAGTTTAGTAGAGGGCCAGATGGCGTGGTGAGATTTAGGGATAGGATATGTGTGCCAGAGGACTTAGAGTTTAGGAGAATGATTTTGGACGAGGCGCATAAGAGTAAGTTGAGTTTTCATCCCGGAGCCACCAAGATGTATCAGGATTTAAAGAAAATGTTTTGGTGGCCGAGAATGAAGAAGGAAGTGGCAGAGTATGTTTTATCTTGTTTGGTTTGTCAGAGAGCTAAGATAGAACATCAAAAGCCTGCTGGTTTGCTACAGTCCTTAGATATCCCAGAATGGAAGTGGGATAGTATAGCTATGGATTTTGTGGTTGGATTACCACGAACTCCTAAGAAGCCTGATGCGATTTGGGTTATCATTGATAGGTTGACGAAGTGTGTTCACTTCTTACCTATTGGTGAGAGTTATAGCTTAGAGAAGTTGACCCAGATCTACATCAAGGAAATTGTTAGGCTACATGGTGTACCTTCGAGCATTGTATCCGACCGAGATCCTAGATTCACATCTAGATTTTGGAGACAGTTGCACAGTGCTTTGGGGACGAAGTTGAGGATGAGTTCTGCTTATCATCCTCAGATGGATGGACAGTCTGAGAGGACAATTCAGTCATTGGAGGATCTTTTGAGGGCGTGTGTTTTAGAGCACATTGGCAGTTGGGATGAGTTTTTGCCGTTGATTGAGTTTACATATAACAACAGTTTCCATAGCAGTATCGGGATGGCACCGTATGAGGCTTTGTATGGCAGGAAATGTAGGACTCCATTGTGTTGGTATGAGACCGGTGAAAGCCAGATATTGGGCCCTGATGTGGTACAGCAAACGACGGAACAAGTTAGAAAGATCAGGGAAAAGATGAAGGAAGCGCAGGATAGGCAAAGGAGCTACAGTAACAAGAGGAGGAGACCCTTGGAATTCCAGGAAGGTGATCACGTGTTTTTGAGAGTCACTCCGAAGACTGGAATTGGCAGAGCTATCAAGTCTAGAAAACTTACTCCTAGATTCATTGGACCTTTCCAGATTCTTCGACGGATTGGTCCAGTAGCCTACCATATTGCCTTACCGCCTAACCTTTCCAATCTTCATGACGTCTTTCACGTATCCCAGTTGAGAAAATATTATCCTGATCCTTCTCATGTACTTGAGCCTTAGTCAATACAACTTCGAGAGAATCTAGAGTATGAGGCTTTATCGGTTAGGATTGCAGATAGAATGATTAAGGAACTTCGCGGTAGACAGATTCCTTTGGTCAAGGTCATTTGGGATGAGACTACAGGAGATGCTACTTGGGAACGTGAGGCAGATATGCAGTAGCAGTATCCACATCTTTTCTAAGGTACGTAAATTCCGGGGACGGAATTTCTTTTAAGGGGGGTAGTAATGTAACATCTGTGTTTTAAGGCATTATTTATAAGTTGGATAACTATGTTTAAGACTCTGATTAAAGGTATAATATGCATGTTTAGGTGTTGGGAACCTTGCATGGAAAGTATGAGATTAACCGGCGTTGAATTGAATAAGAAAGTGTTCTAGAATTTCTGTTATACAATTTAGAATGCATAAGAGTGCACAATAGGAAATTTATTTTTGTGGAAGATATTAGGTATTTTTGAAGGCTTAGTCTTATTCCTTAGGTATAGAAGAGTCTATGTTTCAAATTTCAGGTCAATCGGACTTCGAACGAGCCCAGAATGCAAGAAAACGTCGAAACTGGAAGTGTTGCACAGAAACCAGCGCTGAGCGCAGGCTTCCTGGCGCTGAGCGCTGGCCAGAGTGCCACGTGGCGCACCACGGTTGGTGCGCTGAGGCGGTGCAGAGGCACCAGCACTGAGCGCTGGTGCTGGGGCGCTGAGCGCCCAGAAAAAAAAGAAAAAAAGAAAAATGTTGGAATTTCGTGGAACTTATGAGAAAAAGCTAGAAACTCAGATTTTAGAGTGAGAGGGAGAGAAAAGAAAGGAAGAGAGAGAAAATTCCAGAGCTGATTCTGATCAATCCGTTCGTCCTATTGAAAAACCGATGACACCGTTGTGATCCTCGCAACTTCTACTTCATCATCCTACCTTTCTTTTCTTGTTTAGGCTAAGGTAAGTCTATGTTTTTATGCCGAAATACTGTCCGTGATAGTATTGAAGTTATCTCTCAATCCATTTATCTGTTTTCAATTCTGTCTTCAGATTTGAGCTACACGTAACGTGTACTTCGTGAATATGTGTTCAGGTGAATTTTTGGAGCCCCGGAGGTAGGAGAACCTCACGAGGCAGATTTGGGGAGATTGGAGTGGGCTCGTTTCGTTGCTCTAAAGCTAGCCTACGACACCTCAGGTGGGGGAAAGTAACCATCAGGTTCGGAAATGGCTAAGTAACATTTTTATTCAATATTGGCGTAGGGCGACCTAAACCCTACTAGTGGGGGCGAATAATAGACAATGTCCATATCACATTGGGGACTATTTAGTGGTACCGATGATGATATGGAGATTGTAGATTTATCACCGTTAGGTTAATTTTATGATATCTGAGGTTATCTGGTTTTATTATATTTGAATTGTTTGCTGTGTGCTGTTTGGATTTATTAGAACATGTTAGTATTATTTTATTGTTATTATTTATGTTAGTATTATTTTATTATTATTATTTTGATTATCTGTTCTAATTGATAATATGATTTATCTGGAATAATATGCTTAGTGACATCTAGGTGATGATATTTGATATTTTTGAGTGATGCATGTTGGGGAGCGTATGATATATGATTTAGAAGTGCCTAACCTAATTAATTAATATTTTATTATGATGAGATTGATGAGGTGATATTATCAGAGATATGCTATGAGATAGTGATGAGAGGTTAAGGCACTAGGATATGATTCGATATATGCCGGTGAGATCCATATAGATGCATGTTGTTGATCACAGCCGTGTGTTTGGAACACATGAGGTCAGAAGTCCTCCCGGGACCGTCCCAACTTAGATTTAGGTTGTGCAGCTATAGTGTCATTGCTTTGCATGAGCACCCTCGAGAGAGAACCAGGGTGTGCACCGACGTGTATTGTGCAGCTATAGTGTCATTGCTTTGCATGAGCATTCTCACCGCGGATGAGAATGTGCACCGGTGTTTGGGGACGCGTCGCTTGGACGACTGACTAACATCCCTGAGCGGGTAAGGGATGTGTGACAGGATTGGTGGTGGCCACGTCAGCATAAGTTGCATGAGTGCGAAGTGTAGAGGATGATAATATATCTCGAGGATGATTGTATATATGTAATATTTATATATATATATATATATTTATCTGTGATGCATGTCTATGTGCCTTTATTGTTTATATGTTACGTATCCCTTTCCTTATATGATGATAGATAGTTTTTTATCCCCTATTTCTTTTATATGTATGTTTCTTTTATGTGCTCGTTTTAAGAAGACACTGTGGATGAGCCGGCACAGAGGAGCTTGATGGGGATGCTGGAGGACGAGCAGTGACCTCCAGCCGTTGAGTTTAGGGTCGATGGCCAGTGCGTCTTTTGTGACGTTTTAGTTTCCGCTGCTTATACCATTTTGTATCAGTATGTATCTTTTGGGACCCTACGGATGGAGTACCCTCTTTAGTTTATCAGCATAGTATATTTGTATTTATATTTATATGTGTGTGATGTGATGTTTAAATTTTGTTCTTACCTTTAAGTTTTTAATAATTACGATTTTATATATATGTCCAACGCTAATATTACGATTAAGTTTTAGATAAATTAGGTTTTTATTTAATGGGACATCGGGGTGTCTCATAGGTGGCATTACTTGATGTGTGTTCCTTGTTTATTGATGATTTGGGAGCTCTTTGGTATTTGAGGCTTTCCAATTGTGCTGCTGAACAAAGTGCCTCCTTGCATTGGTTTCCTTGCTATTATTCTTTGTGGTGTTCTCAACTTCGGTGTGCTGTGGGGCTCTTATGGGTTTTTTCATTTTGGTCTCCATGGATATTTCTTTTGGGCTGTATGTGGCTTCAATTTTATTGGTACAGTTTTCTGGTGTTCATGTATGGGCTGGCTGTTGGCATGTGTGGGTGCTGGGTTAAAGGTTCTGACTTCTTTTGTGGCTGTGGGTATTATCATTTGGTGCGATTTGTTTTTCGGGTGAACCCGGGTATCCTCCGGCCGGGAGCCAGAGACTAATCCCTCGAGATACTGAGATCGATTTAAGGGGTTGACCTCTCCCAACAGATGTTCTTCCATACACATGAGCCAGGAATCCAACCCCTGACCACATGCTTAAGGGGCCCAATTATCTACCAACTGTGCCACATCATGTTGGTCATTTGGTGCGATTTAGTATAATAAAAAAAGGTATCATAATCCTTAGGGAGCTGCTACCTACACCCCTACATTTGTTACACACACCCCCCACAAAGATTTTAAAACTTTTTTTTATTGCTAAAATACTCTTAAGAGTAAAAAGGGGTAGGGGTGCGATAAGAGTAAATTTTAGCTACCAGCAATTAAATAACGTAATATAAATTTTCAAGATTTTTTAACTAGCGATAATTAGTTGCCGGAATATATAATTGTTACCTCCAACAACTAATTGCCGGATTATATTATTTTCAAGTTTTTGTGCGATAACATAAGAGTAAATTTTAGCTACCAGCAATTAAATGACGTAATATAAATTTTAAAGATTTTTTAACTTGCGACAATTAGTTGCCGGAATATATAATCGTTACCTCCAACAACTAATTGCCGGATTATATTATTTTCAAGTTTTTGTGTTAAATTTTAGCTACCAGCAATTAAATGATGTAATATAAATTTTCAAGATTTTTTAACTAGCGACAATTAGTTGCCAGAATATATAATTGTTACCTCTAACAACTAATTGCCAGGTTATATTATTTTCAAGTTTTTGTGTTTTCGGCAATTACCTGTCCGACAACAAAATGAAGTATTCCGGCAATTAATTGCCGGAAACTCAAAAACTTGAAAAAATGTAATCCGGCAATTACTTGCCGATAAGTAGAAATTCTTGAAAAATTATATTTTTGCAATTTAAGTGTCGTAATATATAATTGTTACATCAGGAAACTAATTGCCGGATTAATTTTTTTTTTTTTTTTGTGTGCAACAACATGAATATTCTGACAATTAATTACTGGAAACTCAAAAACTTGAAAAAATATAACCCGGCAATTAGTTGCTAGAGATATTCCGACAATTAGTTGTCGGTAGGTAGAAATTTTAGAAAAATTAGATTCTGCCAATTAGTTGCCGATAACTCACAAGGACAAAAAAATTATTTTACACTCTAAAAATTAAAAATGTAGCGGTGGATAGAAGAAATGTAGAGGTATAGGTAGCAACTGCCTAATCCCTATTGTTAAAAATGGGTAAACAGCATCAGCCCACCTAGTAGCCTATGAATTTAAGGAACGTACAATAGAAACATAATGGATATTTCCTATGACTATCCCACAACAAATAAGGATAGATAATTTCAGAAAGTGGGCCATAAAGAAAAAAACAACATATTAATGCTTAAATATGATAAGTTTTTGCATTTGGCCACTTCACTCGAAACTACTTGTGTATATTACAGAAAACTAATCATCTCTTAGTCAAGACTGCTAAGCATGCATCAATTAACATGTTACATACTTAAGTGACAAAAAAGCTAAAAGGAGCAGCAACATATTTCATGTCATACTCATAAAGGCCCTTTTAGCAAACTTTACTATGAAACATTTTTAATCCACTGATATCAGATGGAAATATTAAGTAGATTATATAAACACATTTCAAAATTTTAGTTGAAACTTTATGCTACTTCATAAAGGAAAATGATCATCTCATGTAACATGATGATCATGTTAGTGAGAGATAGATACAAATTTTATCATAATGACCCCACTATGACAGGTTATAGGGACCCACTACTCACATTTTAATTTTTGTTTCTTTCTCTCTCTAACAAGATGATATCCTGTTTTTAAAGGACTAGAGAAGATCTAAATCCCTTCATAAATGGCACAATTTGTAAAATTCATAAAAGGATCACCAAACCGGTAAAAAAATGTACAAAGTATGGCCCGTTGTGTCATTCCATAAATCCAAAATTCCACAATAGTAATATAATCAAAGATATTGCTAGAGATTGTTGACAATATTGAATGTGACAATAGTCAAGGAAGTATCTCACCCGAGGATGTCAGTTCCACAAGCCACATACAAAAGCACCAATTAGAAGAGAGAGATTCTTCAATATGGTTTGGTCACTGGCAATTGTTCTCACCTACACAAAGATGGCCACACTTTTTTATAAAATTATGATAGCATGGTGTAGCATGTGAATCAATTTGCATTTTCATTTAGACTTCAATTTTATGAAAATCACACAATAATTCACTTAAACCAGAAACCAAAATGAGAATGGTTTTTGTATTCATGGAATTTCTTATGTATGGTGAAACTTGTTGCTAATGTACCCAAAAAGAGAATAAGACAAAGATTATTATAGTGAAAGAGAAACAACACATGAAATGTGAAAAGATGAAACATGACCCTCTATTGCCTCTAGGCAGGAAGTCACAAAAGCAGAGTAAAACATACATGAGAAAACGTGGATATGCCAGCAGAACACGGGATGGGGCTCGGTGGTCTTGGTTTGAAGTTGGACTTAAGTATTTGATGATGTGGTATTGGAATAAAAAAGTTAAGGGTGGCAAATAGATGTATTAGATAAATTTTTATTCGGATTATGATGGACGGATTAAAAACAATCTATTAATCCATCATGATCCATTAAAAAAGTTATTAAAAAAAATCATATCCATCCGTGATCCATCTATTAAAATTCATTCAATCCATCCATTAACATATTTTTTACGGATAGATATCCAATCCATCCATGAAAGTCATCTTAAAAAAATTAAATAACTTTTATGACCCTCTCCCTCCCTCTCTCTCTTTCCCTCTCCCTGCCCCTCTCTCTCCCCTTCTCTCTCCCCTCTCACATTAGGGCTCGTTTGGTGATCAGGATAGGATAGAGGCGGATAGGATAAGAGGGCAGGATAGGATATGAGCAGGATAAGCTGTTATTATATCCGACGTTTGGTGTTCACCAGATAACCAACTGGATAGCATTATAAATTTAGTATGAATTTTAAAGTTTTTGTTTTTGTTCTGAATGTTTTCATATTTTATTAGATTTAAGTTTTTTTTTATAATTTTAATTTTTTAAGTTTATATAAAAAGACAAAATTGTCCTTGTGATAAAATTACATATAATATTTTAAAATTTTAAAATATTGTTTAACTTAAATTAATTTTTTTATAATTTTAAATATTTATTTTTAGTTTTTACTTTACATATAGTTAAATTATTAGAATATTTTTTTATTTATTTTTTAGTTTTTTACAATAATATACATTAATAAAATTAGCCTTGTGACAATAAAAATAATTTTTAAAATTAATTATTAATATTTTTATTATTTTATGTTTTAATATACCTTTTTTGTAACCATATTATATTTTATTATACTTTAATTATTTTATATATAAAATATTTTTATACTTTATTATACTTTAAATCACCTTATCCTATCCTTTTTGAGTTCTAACCCAGCTCCCCCCTCAAGATAAAATTTTAACTAGATGGACAGGATATGATAGATGACAGGATAGACTTATCCTATCCTGCTGACTCACCAAACAACAATTTTAGACAGGATATGATAGCTTATCCTATCCTGTCTCTCTTATCCTGACCACCAAACGAGCCCTTAACGTCCAAGTTGGAATTGGAACTACGTTGTTTCCTGCAACATTTTCAGTGACATTACCGATTCATCACATCACAACTCATATTATATATAATAATATAATACAACACTTACGTCCCTGCAACATTGTTAAAGTTTGGATTTTTTTTTTTTGGTTTCATGGTGTGATCCATTAGATTTTGGATCTAACTCAATCCCAAAAGCTAGCTCATAGGATGATGATTACCCATTACTTATAAACTCTTATTAGAGACTATCTCTAATCAATGTGGGACTTGGGTTTTTCCCAATACACCCCCTCACGCCCAGCACTATTAGGCTTGGTGCGTGAATCATATGTTGGGTGTTCCAATAATGGATCTAGGATAGCTTTGATACCATATTAGATTTTTGGCCTAACTCAATCCCAAAAGCTAGCTTATAGGATGAGGATTGCCCATGACTTATAAACTCTTATTAGAGACTATCTCTAGTCAATGTGGGACTTGGGTTTTTCCCAATATGATCCAATGGATTTAGAAGAATGGTGGATAGATCATTAACCATCTTTAGAATAAAATAATCCAATTTGATCCAATACATTAATTTATAATGGATGGATTGGATGAATTTATGCTTGGATGGGCTAGATGGATATTGGATAAATGGATCTTTTTGCCACCTCTAACTAGAAGGTGATATGAGGTGACGGCTTGGGTAGAGAGTGAGAAAATTATGATTGCTGCAATGCAGAGGGAGCATAGTGCACGAAGCGAGATCAAGCAAGGAATCCATTCCCAAGCTAATGAGCGTGTTTGGGAATCTTCTGGAAATGTTGACCAAGAATATATGTCTATTGTAATGCAACTGAAATGGTGGAAAAAATTGGGTATCTTGTGCGGGAAAATTGTTCAATGAAGATGTAATGAGTTCTACTAATAAACAATAGTAACAAGCCACGGTATACTGAAATGTCCTCTTCTATGTATTATTTAGTAATAATAAGCAAGTATCACATCAGCTATATGGGTAGGCTAGATGCCATTACAGTATAGAGAAAATAGAGAAGAAGGGAAAGAGGATAAGGAGGGATACAGAAGAGGGAGACGAGAGAGGTAACAGAATTCAGAGCTCACACAATGCCTGCCTCTCTTAATTGCTATTCTCTCACTTATATCTCAGTCACATTCGTAATCCTCCAACCTAGAGTTTGTTATTTTGGGCCTGCTACTCCTCCTGGGCCCTTGGATCCATGATTCTGCATTCATTTCCTGGTCCAGCTGGTTCCCACGTGGTTCACCTTTACTTTTTATAGCTGATTCGGCTCTTGGCCTTATTACATCACCTTCCCCTTTAAAATCAACCTTGTCCTCAAGGTTGAGATTAGGATAGTTGTTTTCTATATCAAACTTGTCTTCCCAAGTAGCCTCATTGACTCCCAAAGTAGCCCATTTAATCAAAACTTGAGGGACATGGACTATGCCTCGGACCATCGGACCACTGTTCTGTGTTGCAGCACGGCCTCTGGTTGCAAAATGGGACCAAATTCAGATGTTGTGAGGGGAAGTGGTATGTAAGGATCATTGGAGACACCCTTAAAAGACTTCAGTTGAGATACATGGAACACGGGATGTATTTTGGCAGTGTTGGGAAGTTGCAATTTATAAGCAACAGGACCTACTTTAGCAGTAATTGGAAATGGGCCAAAGTATCGCATGCCTAACTTCTGATTCTTTCTCAATGCTGCTGAGGATTGTCTATATGGCTGCAACTTAACCAGCACCAAGTCTCCAATGCTCAAAGTGACATCCTTTCTCTTCTTATCTGCTTGGCTTTTCATGACCTGCTGTGCTCTTCTCAAGTTCTCTTTCAATTGATTGAGCAGTTCATTTCTATTCAACAACTGTTCTTGCAGATCTGGTGGATCACTGACATTCAAATTGTACCTTGTCAATGTAGGTGGATCTCTACCATACAGTGCCTTAAAGGGAGTCATCCCCAAACTTGTGTGGAAAGATGTGTTATACCAATATTCAGCCCATGTTAATACTTTGAACCATGTCTTGGGATTCTCAAAGGTGAAACATCACAGATACATTTCCAAGCATTTGTTTAAAGCCTCCGATTGGCCATCGGATTGCGGATGGTAGGCTGAGCTCATGGCTAAAGTAGTCCCTTGTAACCGAAATAAATGTTGCCAAAATTTGCTTGTAAAGACTTTATCCCGATCCGAGACAATAGATTTGGGCATTCCATGAAGCTTAACAATATGGTGCATAAATGCCTCGGCTACCATTCTGCTAGAGTAATCTGATTTGAGTGGTAGAAAGTGTCCATATTTAGAGAGTCGATCTACTACGACCATAATGACACTATACCCGAAGGAAGGTGGCAAACCGGTAATGAAATCCATGGCTATGTCTTCCCACACTTGGTCAGGAATTGGCAATGGCTGCAAGAGACCAGCAGGTAAGGTATGAACTGACTTCGCTTGTTGACAAATGGAGCAATGTTGTATAAATTGCTTGATATCCTCTTTCATCTTTGGCCAAAAAAATTGAGACACAATTCGAGCCAGAGTTCGAGAAACTCCTGCGTGTCCACCTATTGGAGAGCTATGATACTCACTCAAAATTTGCTGTATGAGTGGACTTTGATGAGGTATTACTAACCGCCCTTTCCAGTACAGCAGGTCATCTCTCACTGAATAGTTGGGATCCGGATGGGCATTGGCCTGACATAACCTGACAATTTCACAAAGCTGATCCTGTTGCTCAGTTTCTTGCTTCAATTGTTGTAGAAAGGTGTGTTGAGGTTCTGACCAAGCTAAAAACAGAACTCTAGACAAGGCATCAGCTGCAGCATTCTCCTTTCCCGGCTTGTATTCTATCTTGAAATCGTATCCAATAAACTTGTGAAGGCAAGCTTGTTGTTCAGGGGTGTGAAGTGATTGATCCAGTAAGTTCTTTAAACTCTTTTGATCAGTTCTGATTATGAATTTATGGCCTAACAAATAGTGTCGGAACTTGGCCAAGGCAGCAGTGATAGCTATAAATTCTCTTGCATAAGCTGATTGCTTCTGTACCCGCGGTGCCAACTTATTAGAAAAATAAGCGATTGGGTGACCTGCTTGGCTTAAGACAGCTCCAATTCCTGTCCCTGAAGCGTCTGTTTCTAGAATAAATGGCTGTCCAAAATCTGGTAAAGCTAGAACTGGGGCCGACGTGATTGCTTGCTTAAGTTGCAGGAAGGCTTCTTCTGCCTTTGAGCTCCAACAGAATGCATCTTTCTTTAGTAAATCTGTTAAAGGAAGTGCCAATGAGGCATAGGCTCTGATGAACCTTCGGTAGTAACCAGTGAGGCCTAGGAATCCTCGCAGCTGTTTCAGATTAGTTGGTCTAGGCCAATCTATAACAGCTTGTATCTTGTCTTTGTCCATTGTAACTCCTTTACCTGAAACTGTGTGACCCAAATAGTCTACCTCCAAGAGACCAAATGAACACTTGGAGAGTTTGACAAATAGCATATGCTGCTGCAATGTTTGGAGCACAGATTCCAAGTGAATTAAATGAGTCGGCCATGAGGGACTATATATGAGAATATCGTCAAAGAAAACCAATACATACTTCCTCAAGACATCCTGAAAAATTTGGTTCATCAAGGCTTGAAAAGTAGCCGGGGCATTAGTGAGCCCAAATGGCATGACTAGCCATTCATAGTGCCCATGGTGGGTCCTAAATGCTGTCTTGTGTCTATCTTCTGGTTGCACCAATATTTGGTGGAATCCGGACCTGAGATCCAACTTGGAAAAATACATAGCACCATGTAGTTCATCTAACAACTCATCTACAGTGGGCATAGGAAAACTATCCTTGATAGTTATTGCATTTAGACCACCAATTTGCCCAGTAAACTTGATGGTACCTACCCCATTGGATCCTTTCAAGGCATTGAGGGATAGATGATGGATCAATGAACTAACATCAGGAATAGGCTCTGCTTTATCAGGTGGGTCCGGTTCAAGTTCATTACAGTCTTCTTCCTCTACTTGCAGAATCATTAGATGCTTGTTTGGACATTTATGGCTGGAGGACCATTTTTGGTCACAAGTGTAGCATAATCCCTTTTCTCTTCTCAATTGTATTTCCGCAGGACTCATTCGTTTAACATTGCTGCTTTTCTGATTTTCGTGTATGGGTCTAGTGGGTGGGGTTGGTAATAGAGGAGGTAGTGTATTCTTGGTTTGGTAACTGGTATTTGTGGAGTTAGGTGCTGAGTATTTGTTTTGTGAGGTGAAGCATGTGGGTTGGTGTTTGGGGTTTATTGGGGTGTGGAAAGGTTTATAGGTTGGGGTATATTTTTCTTCAAATAAACGAGCTAGAGCCACTGCCTTGAGCAAAGAGAGTGGACTTTGAGCTATAACATCCCTGCGAATGTGTTCCTGTAAGCCACTCAAGAAGCAATCTAATAAAGCATCTGCACTCAGACCATAAACCCGGTTGGCCAATGAAGTAAATTCCTTATAATATTCATTCACAGAACCTGTTTGAGACAATTTAAAAAGTGTGGCCCTCGGACAATCATAGAAAGATGGTCCAAAATCAAGTTCTAATGCTCTAGTAAATACTTGCCAAGATTGGAATGGGTGGGTTCTTTGCATCATTTGGAACCATGGTATAACTTCATGATCCAAATGCACAGCAGCAATTGTCAGTCTATCAATATCAGGTGTAGCATAGTATTCAAAGAATTGTTCAGCTTTAAAGATCCATTCTAAAACGTTTGTGCCATCAAATCTAGGAAACTCAAGCTTAACATTTCTGACCTGAAATGGTTGTCGTGTATTATCTCTGAATGAGTTTGTTGCACCATGGGGAGAAGATTTCTGAGCCAAAGCTTCAATAGCAGCTTCAAGACGATCGAATCTGCTACTGTTAGTTGACTCCAATTATCCCATTCTAGCTTCATATTCCATACCACATTTTTCCATGGTATCCATGACTCGTTTCATATCAGCTTGTAATTCCTTTAATCTCGTGTTCTCTGCCATGGTGGTAATGAAAGCACCAATGTAATGAGTTCTACTAATAAACAATAGTAACAAGCCACAGTATACTGAAATGTCCTCTTCTATGTATTATTTAGTAATAATAAGCAAGTATCACATCAGCTATATGGGTAGGCTAGATGCCATTACAGTATAGAGAAAATAGAGAAGAAGGGAAAGAGGATAAGGAGGGATACAGAAGAGGGAGACGAGAGAGGTAACAGAATTCAGAGCTCACACAATGCCTGCCTCTCTTAATTGCTATTCTCTCACTTATATCTCAGTCACATTCGTAATCCTCCAACCTAGAGTTTGTTATTTTGGGCCTGCTACTCCTCCTGGGCCCTTGGATCCATGATTCTGCATTCATTTCCTAGTCCAGCTGGTTCCCACGTGGCTCACCTTTACTTTTTATAGCTGATTCGGCTCTTGGCCTTATTACAGAAGACTTAGACATATGATTAGAGCTGTAAAAAAAAAGTCCGACTCGATGGGCTGGTCTGAATAGCATGACATTAAACATGGGTTGGGTTGATAAAATAAAGATTCAAAATTATTTTGGTCCAAGATGACCCGACCCCAAAATTCATTGGCCCGACACAGGTTGGCCTGTGATAAGTTGGGTTGGCCTGCTTGCCCGAACTTTGAAAAATAAAAAAGGTATAACTAGAACTGAAGTATTACATTTTTATACCGCACGAGGTGGCCATGAGTCTGGGTAGACCCGGTAACACAGTCAATTCAACCCAACCCAACCCAGATTTTGTGGGTTGGTTCAAGTGATTGGGTTGATTTGGGTAAAAATACATAGAAGCCATAGAGTATGAGTTGGGTATTGGGTTTCAAATTTCCAAACCCATTGAACCCAACCAACCCATAGAGTATGACTTGTTGCTTAGTGGATGGTTTTAGACTTAGTTTTGTGTTGATGGTGGTTGATGACTTTCACTCTTTCATTGTAATAATTTAGACTTTTAATTGATAGTTGTTGATGATTTCAGTGTAATATCTTAGTTGATGGTGGTAGAATATTGTTTGGTAAACTTTGATGACTTCAGTGTAACGTTTTAACTTGATTTCGGTTGGAGAACAAGTTTATTTGTGATTTCCTTCCCTTTTTCACCTTTTTTTTTTCCTGACAAACCCGAGGACCCGACCTAAAGGTGGAAATCTATGTGTTTCATACCAGACCCGAGTACCCAGCCCAACCCAACCTGCAAGTGGTTGGGTTGGGCTGGTCTCTGGTTTCATAAGTTTTTTGGCAAATGGATGTTAAAACCCACCGAGCTCGACCCAACCCGACCTATGGCCACCCCACCTTTTCATTATTTTGAAAAACAATATATTATTGTTTATAGGATAGTAATTCCACCTCCAGATATTTTAATGGATGTAGCCATCAAATCTTTTAGAGTCAAAGTATATCTATTATATTTTTGATGATTTTGATCTTCATTGAATATGAGGATGTCTTTGTGGGACTTTTGTATCAATTTGAGGAAGATGAATACAATTAACAAAACTATAATGTCAACTAACAAAATTATCACGAGTTATATTAAGACTAACTTTGCTTTTAAAAGAAAAGTTAGGAAACGAGGTAGAAAAAAACAAGTAAAAAATTGAAAAGATTTCTTTTATCAATTTAGTTTATAAGAGCGGCTTAATAAATAAAATTTATACAACATTCGCATCAAACAAAAGACGAAGTCATAACAAGTTATATTAGCTCATTCTATCAAAACTAATAGTGCATGCCAATGAAAACGACTGAAACCATATCAGAGATATGGTCAATTCACTAAATTGAATTTCTTGAGTGTAAACTGATTACAACTTCATCTTATATAGGATACAAAATCTAACTACACAAGCAATTAACCATCTAATTTTTTTTAAAAGCAAAGTTGACATGCAAAGACATCACAATAAGAAGAGAAATCCCTACTAGGTTGGTACCTCAAATCTTATATATCATTTGCAGCACACCAAAATTTATTAATAGAATTTTAAAAAATGAATACAAGTATGGGGGACATCAAACTTAACCAGTAGAAAAAATACCTAAACCTATAACTAACCATCTAACTATCCAACAGAAAAGCTAACCAACTAACTGTCTAATTAGCACGTGTAAGTTATGTATAATTGAATAATTACAAAGTGTAGTATCATCTAATACCCCCTCAAACTGGAGAGTGTATATTGATCACTCCCAGCTTGGAGAGGAGAAACTGAAATGGAGAAGGATCCAAGGCTTTGGTGAGAATGTCTGTAGATTGCTCTGTGGTGCTGATCGGCAAGAGATGGAATAGCTTGGCCTGGAGTTTCTCCCGAACTATGTGACAGTCAATGTCAATGTGTTTGGTTCTCTTGTGGAAAACTGAGTTTGCTGTAATGTGCCTGACTGATTGACTGTCGCAATATAGGGAAGCTGGACTGATGAATGGAAGAGGGAATTCCTGGAGAAGAAATGTGAGCCACTTAAATTCACAAACTGTTGCTGCAAGTGCTCGGTATTTTGCCTCAGAAGAGGATTGAGAAACTGTTGTTTGCTTCTTAGTTTTCTAGGAAATTAGTGAATTGCCAAGGAATGTGCAGTATCCAGTGATTGATTTTCGAGTATCCGAGCATGCTGCCCAATCAGAAGTTTTAACAAAAGAAATAATTAATTTGATATGTAGAAAATAAATAAATAAATGATATGATTTATTTCATTACATTTTTTTTAGTTGGGCCGGTGTAGGTAGTTGAGAATTGGACAAAAGGTTATTGAGAATATTGAGTTAAGTAGCTTAAAAGTTCGGACTCTATCATAGGTTATTTCTCTATTTTTAATTATGTATTTTTTCTATTGTTTAAAAAAAATATATTAGCGGGGATAAAATTTTTTTTTTTTGTGAGCAAGTGGGGATAAAATATGATGTTTATAAACCTATTTTTATTAAAGCTAGTTGGCTATAATCAGATCTTACTTGAAGTTGGTCATCACTTAGCTGTTTTCAAATAGTTGTTGGGGTTAAGGTAGGGTAAAAATGAATAGATAAGTTATAGAAATATTCGAAAGAAAAAATCTTCTTGATTTGATCCCTTTCTAAAGTTGGTAATTAAAGTTTGTCAAAAAAAAAAAAAAGATCAATTTAAAAGACATTAAGATATAGGATAACAACGAAGAAGAAAAAGGAGCACACAAATGAGAGAGAAGAAAAACAATAATATATAGTGAATTAATAATTGAATTGGTGTGATAAATAAAAATACATCTAAATTTAATTCAAATTAGAAAATACAGAATATATATACAATAACTTTTTATGTAACTTGAGAAATCGGTCTATGGGATCATATACATTGCAATGATATCCCATTGCTCTAACCTCTTTTCAGAGACATCTAGTATTATCTCTTCCCCAAGCCGGGTCGTCGGTTGACCCTCCCATCACTTAAATATCTTAAAACCAAATTTATATTTTTATTATTTCTTAGGATAGTCATGTCTCGAAGCAAAATTGACCCCCTTTATTGTGTATCAAGCCCCGAGACAAAATTGATAGGTTTTGGAGTTAAATTTGTTGGGTGTAATAAGGACAAAAATATCCTCAAAATTTGCCTAAATCCAGGAACTTTAGAGAAATGCAACTTTAGCGAATCCAAATCCATCTGTTATGCCCATATGGTCACATATCATACAAATTCTTTTCCCTTGAACATTCAAAACTCATAATCAAAAATCAATCTTATTTCTTATCTATATTTAAAGTGAGAATTTTTTTTTATCAAACAAAAAGAATATTAAAATAGAGTATAATGGGTACTCTAACCCAATTACAAAGTAAGAACAAAGGGATATGATAAGGTAATTGTTCAACAAAGAGTACAAGTACACCCACTATAATACACCAAGGTTGAAATTTAAAGTGGGATTTGTTACATGCTATAATGAATTATTAGTCCAAATAGTCGAAAACATCCACCTCAGCAAGTGTAATCATGCGTCAGGAACATACAGGAATTGACACGGAAGCAATTAGGTGAATAGATCAATTGGCAAATGGCAATTATGTATCATGGTGGGCACGTCACAGAGGGGCATCAATTTTGATTCCAATACAATTATGAATTGGTACTTGCCAAAATGAGATAAAACTTCACATTCTGGGCATTTGGAAATTTGGAAAGTACAACCAATTCAAGTATTAGCTTTTGGCAAATTTTTGGCATCAACAATTTAAAAAGGGGAATGCACACACAATCCAGCACAATGAAAAATAGGAAGCCACCTAAAAACACGTACGCAGAGCAATGAATTGAAATAATCCTATAATTAAATTCCAGAAAAATGTATTTATTAGATTAATTCAACAAACCACATATAAATGTTTCAAAAAAAAAATAATAAAAAAAAAAACTCAAATCAACAATTAAGAATCCAAAAATCCCATTTTTCCATAATAAACAAATCTATATGTGAAAGCCTCAATTTTTGTCATTTTTTTTGGTAGAGCCATTTTTCATCAATTAAAGTCATAACAGAATATTAAAACATAATAAGAAATCACATCATTTTACTTATGTGCCAAGATGTTATTAGTGGGAACATGGTGTAGTACACCAAAATAATGGAACAACAGATATTCTTATCCACCTTAATTAGGGACTTCATCTTCCCAGTAAATCCACGAAGTATCCCACAAGCTTAGATCTTTCGGACCAGTTATGAAACTAATGTCTTCTCGGGTGCTTAGTCATAGTAAAGGTTCTTCACTGCTAGATTCGAACAAAGGCCTTCCCCATAAGCTCAGTCTGCACAACCAATTGAGTCACACTCATTAATTGGGTGTATCCCGTCTTAATTTGAAAAAAAATTATATTGTGATCTTAACTCACTAAATAATTTGAGTAGATATACACTTTGCTCATTTTTGAAACAAGTTCATATTAAATGACTTTTTATTAAAAAATAAATAAATAAATATAAGAGTGATTAGAAAATGAAGGGGTATGACTATATATTGACATCGAAATTGCTATCTACACTGCAAGCTAATCAAAGATAATTCTATTTTTTCTCTATAAAATTATGATTAGTTAATCAGAAATGTGAACTGATAATTAGATTAAGCATGTCAATAGTATCACAGAAAAATAAAACCTAAAGTGGCATTCTCCCTTTGTAATATGTATTTGACTAAGGCTAGGTATCTTTTGTTTTCACTTTTGTAGTTTACAAATCACAACCATCTTGATTTTTACTTATTTTGAATTGATAAATGACAAATACATTTAAAGCATATAAGACAAATTAGAAAATGCAAACTCTAGTGAGTTAATATGAATGAAATGGGATGTGTATACTGTATATATAGATGCATTCAGTCATAGTTTTACCATATGTCCTAACTCACACTACAATGATGAAGTACCTCATTTTCCTCATAGTTTTATTTCTATCATCTAAGCCCTCATTGTCTGATTACCAGTTTTTTAAACTGGCAGAACAATGGCCGGCGTCTTTTTGCCTAACAGCTAATTGCAAGATCACTCCACCAAAAAAATTCACAATTCACGGGCTTTGGCCAACCAATGCTACCACACCTTGGCCAATTAATTGCTCTCAAACACCTTTCAAGCATGCAAACGTGAGTTGTTTTTTTAGCTATTTACTTTTTAATTTATATTATATATATTTTGTGTTCTTGTTATCTAATTAAATTGTATATTCTACTTATATTCATGCAGATCACAAACTTGGAACCTCGTTTAAATGTTTCCTGGCCAGATTTATTATTTGGAAACAATACAAACTTCTGGGAAACTGAATGGAATAAACACGGGACTTGTTCTGAGCAGAAGTTTGATGAATTCAATTATTTCAAATTGGCATTGGATATTAAAGATAAGTTGGATATTTTAACAGTTCTAGCAAATGAAGGCATCTCTCCAAATGCAACTACCTTATATAATAGCACAGATGTTGCCAATGCCATCAAAAAGCATATTGGACAAGTTGAACCTGAACTTCTTTGTGTAAAAGCTCGAAACAATATTACATTACTCAAGGAAGTTCGACTGTGTCTTGATCATGATGGAGTGACATACATCTCTTGCCCAACTACAACTAGTTGTAATTCTTCTCTATTTAAACTACCGCTGTAATGTCATAATTATATGTTCTTATTATTAAAATAAAATTATGACCATGTTATATGATTGTGGTTTGCCTTATTGAGAGTATATATCTTATCTTGAGATGAGTTGCGTTGCGTTTTTTGTTTCATTTTTTTTTTTTGTGTGGTTTCTGGTGGAAAACATGGAGATACAATTGAGATGTATCTAAGGAATATTTATATTTATATATAATAAAAAAAAGGTCCCAGGGTATATAAAGCTCTTTGTGGGATTTATATAAGACTTTCTTAACTCTGTGTGATTATCATATATAGCGACTAAGATTAATAAAAATATATCATAATGTTATATATATGGTTGGTTCAAGTGTTCCCATATCAGAAGATGATACTAAGTACCAACTTTCTGTGAGGTCTATATTATTGTTATACTCACCAAAATGATATTAAAATTACACTTCCAAAGAGAGATGCACTTGTACCATATTGAATTAAAAGATCAGTTTAACCACCCAGAATCTTTAAATACCATGCCTCCAACACAGTTCCTAGCACAGAAGATCGTGAATTAGCAATTGCATTGAATCACCCTAAACATTATAATTGGTCTTTAATTATTGCTGTTGATATAGAATGGAACGTTTAATAATCTTTCTATATAAAATCCTACTTCAAAGGTATTTTTGACCAGAGGAACACTCACGTATCAGTAAGTTCAATTCCCAAACAATTTTAGCAGATGGTCATGGGAATAGTTTCTCCAAGTAACATCAAAAGGCAGAGTTAGAGAACAAGGTGCAGTATGAAGCCAAAGTAAAATTCACCACATATGAGAGATACTGGAACTTTTAGATCAATCAAATTCTGAAAGCGTTTCTAAATACTCACACTTTCACTTAATACTAGTGAATGAATTCTCTCACACACAGCACATATGAGAATAAACTTTAGTTTACTAATAAAATAAAAGGAAATCAATTTCTTTTTCAATGCTTTGATAATAAATATGTCATAGGTAATAGGCAAGCCAATTTGGATACAAATATAATTTCACAAAACCATGAAATAGATCCTAATAACCATACTATTGAGACTCGAGAGAATAACTTTTTGTTGGGGTTGGAAAAACATTTACTGATTTATTCCTCCAATAGTAAGATAGTTTTCCTTGTAACTAAGTACTTGACAAGAATATACCGCTCCTTTAATACCAATCTCTCCAATCATCTGAGTACTTAAATCAAACCACACCACTTCATTATCCTCTTTTATGAAAAATATAACACCCTTCTTCCCAACTCCAATAGGGTCATGAACCCAAAGCAAGGGTTCAATGGTGAAGAGTTTGATCCATGATTCCTTCACACCAACTTCACCCAAAATTGATATTTCTATGCGATTATTCTCAACAATGTTTGTAATCATAGCAATGGAACCACTGAAGACCACCAAGTCTCTAAGCACAAATTGACGAGCATCACGCAATTCTATTGGTGTGGTATGGAACACCTCAGTGATCAAGTTGAATGACACAAGTATTTCTTCTTTTTCTGCTCCTTGCTTCTGTGGTTCCTCACCCCACCAATGGCATACCCCATTCAAGTACACCGCAAAACCAACGGGATTAAGATAATGAGTAGTCATTTGGATGTCAAGTTTTCTCCAACAGTCACTTTTTCTGGTATATATCTGCCAAAAGGGTTCTGGACATTCTTTCTGAGGACCAAAAGGTGGTGGATAAAAATTTATGCACCCAATCAGCTTAAAGTCATCTGTTAAGTGATCATAACCAAATCCATGAACCTTAAGAACCGCATCAAACTCAAATCCAAACACATGTTCAATATTGCCCACATCAACGGGAACAACCTTGAAATCCTCAGTAGCTGGGTTCCACAATACAATCGTAAAGTGGCCTTGAAAGAGACAAATTGTACCATTAACACAAGAACCTAAAATATAAACATTGCGGTTATCCTCGTGAAATGGAGGTGGCCAATCTAGTTTGGTCTTATTCTCAAACCTCTCACCAGAAAGCAAAAACAATTGATCTTCATGGTTACTACCTGGCACATGCTGCTTTAGGAGGAAGCACGAATCGTCATTTTTAGATATGAAATTCTGACGATACATGCTCAAGAAATGAGGGTTTTCAATTAAATTTGACCAAGATTTGTGCACACAGCTAAATCGCTTCAAAGATTTCACAGGCAATTTCGACAAGATATTGAATGCTAGATCGTCAGGTATATTGTTGCTAACCTTTTGAGTCGTGGGTGCCATTGATTTCTTTGACGAAATCCTGCATCAAAGTAATTAAATAACTAGTGTGCGTGAATCTAAATAAGAAAACAATAAATAAGTAATTTCAAAACAGAGGAATAGGTTGATAGAGGAAGTAAGAGATTACATGTCTGAGCAAAGAAGAAAATGAATGGAGAGAAACTCTACGACGATCGACGATGACAGCTGCGAAATCCCTAATTGTATGGTAAAAGTCGTAAAAGATAAAGAGCAAAATCAATAACCTCCCAAAAATTTCTTATAGCTGTCAAACCATGTTCAATGCGTGAAATAGCCAAAAATACCAATTTGGTGCCTTAACATATTTTTTAGATTCAGTTTGGTCTCTTAACTTTTAAAAGGTTCAATTTGGTCTCTTAATTTATTTCTGTTGACCTAAGTTAGTCCTCTCCCTCAATAAAGTCAATAACGGTGTTAAATGATTTCAATTTGATCCCTTATGTTTCAAATGAGTTTCAAATTGGTCCTTTAAATTGTCAACATGTTTCAAATTGGTTCTTTAAATTGTTAATGAGATTCAAACTGGTCCTCTAAATTGTTAACGAGTTTCAACCTGGTCATCAAAAAGTTAACACCGTTACTGACTTATTGATAGAGATGACTAACTTGAGTCAACAGAGACAAATTAAGGGACCAAATTGAACCTTTTAAAAATTAAGGGACCAAACTGAATCTAAAATATAAGTCAAGGGACCAAAATGATATTTTAGCCTAAAGAGAAAGTAAAAAACAAAATAGATTATTTTTCTTATTATTTAAATTATGTTGAATATATTCTAATATGAATTTATGATAAATATAATCCTGTATAGAAAATATAATTTGATTAATGAATTCATTGAAAAAGTCAAAATATAATAAGAAAAAAGAATAATAATTAAATTTAAATATTTATTTAAAAGTCGGATTTAGTAATTTATAATACATTAAATTATAGTACCAACATATTTATAGTATGATGATGTCAATGTTCCGCATGGATATATAGTAAAAAAAAAAAAAAAAACTTTATTACTAAAATTAATATTAAAGTGTAATTTTTTTAAAAAATTCATAGATAGTAATTTATATATTAATATTTCATTCAAAACTGTCAATTTCCTTTTGATAAGTTTTTTACGCTATATTTTATTACTCCATTCATAAAAAAAAATAAAATAAAACTATAACAATAAATTATAAGAATAGGAATTAAATTTAAAATGAAACTTATATAAAAGTCTTATTCAGTAATTTAGATATTAAATTTTAGTAACAACATATTTGTGGTATAATGACCCATTAATTTCAGTAATTTAAATAAACTATTTATCTTAAAAAATGTATATTAATGTGTAATTTCTATGAAAATTTTCATAGATAGATCACAAAAAACAAAATGAAAAGGTAAAGTAAAATTAAAGTGAAAAAAAATTGCCACCACTATGATTTCAAATACTGTAATTCATGGAGAAACTAAAGGTATAAAGGTATTTTTTATTTTTTTATTTTTTTATTTTTTTTACTAAAAGGTATAAAGGTGTTGATATATGTATATAAATAAAAGATTTTTTTATCACATATTCTCTTTCCTGATTTGGAGAATTAATTTCATGTCAAAAAAAAAATATTTGGAGAATTAATTTTTTTTCTTTCTAAAAAGGCTTGAAAAACTTGCGCAAAAAAAAAAAAAAAAAAGGCTGGAAAAACTATTCTGTCCCCAAAAAAATCATTAAACTACTATTAATCCATTGAATGCAAGTCCAATAAGGAACAAAGCAAATGTCAAGTCTCGCATCCTGCAAAGAAACTTCAAATAAATAAAAATGTCAAACGTCGACACGTTAACACTATGTTTGTTTGAGGAGATTTTGAGAATAGAGAAGTGGGAAAGAGAGAAAAGTGGAGAGGAAATATAACTTCACTAATTTGGCAAATAAGAGAAATTGGGGAAGAGAGAAAAAAAAAAAAAAACGAGCCACACCTAAAATAAAATCTCTCCACAGAAGAGATTTATGATGGAAAAGAGTTTATGTTCTAAAATTACTTTTATGTCCTTCTTATTTCCTCCTCACACGGTTCTGTCACTTCCATGCATATATATCACAAGGGTTTTCTTCAGTCTTCCTCCCTCAACCCACTGGCACCGCTCACTCACAACATCATGCCACCATCGAAATCGCTGTCACCACCACCGTCTTCTTGCTCGAAATCATACAAGGGAGTGCTCTTACCACACCCCCCTCCCTCACCCTCCACCTCCACCCTCCTCATCTTTTTCTCAGATATGCTTAAGATGTTGGTTCTTCTAGTTTGTATTACATCTGAGGATTGGGTTAAGTTACGTCTTTACATCCAAAATTCGTTTTCTTTTTTTTTCTTTCACTTTTCTACACAACCAAACAAGCGGAGAGAAAACTCAAGCATTGTTTCTCTTCTACTTCTCTCATACTTCTTTCAATCCAAACAATCTAAAAAGGTTTAAATAAGTTTTTAGTCCCTGTAAAATACATCAATTTTGGTTTTAGTCCCTGTAAAATTTGTCCTTAGGATTTCGTCCCTGTACTTTCAACAAATTTGGAAATAGTCCCTACCGTCATATCTTTCCATTAATGCCACGTCAGCCACATGGCACTGACCTGGCATTCTGTTTGCCAAGTCAGTAGGGACTATTTCCAAAAAATTTGAAAATACAGGGACGAAATCCAAAGACAGTTTATAGGGACTAAAACCAAAATTGGTGAACTTTGCAGAGACCAAAAATTTATTTAAACAAAAAAAATTCTATTTTCTAGCCAAATTTCAGAGCAAGTCAGATATGGACAAGATTACAGGAAACTACCTCGGTACCCACGAGTACATAATTTTATCCCTATATCCCTAATGTATGATATATTTTTTCCCTTCTATTTGCTGCCCAAATCTCAGAGCAATTGGACAGGAATAAGAAATTACTTCAATATCCCCAAGTACTAGAAATCATACCAGATAGAGAGATTTGTCAATTTGAAATATGTGGCGCTAATTTATGATTTTTTTCCCCAATATTCTAGCCAAATTTTACCAAGGTTAATATTGTCAAATTCCTGAATTTGGTATGATTTTTAGTAATTAAGGGTGCCGAGGTAATTTCCTTTTCCTGTCCGACTTGCTATGAAAGTTGGCAAGAAAATAGAAACAAAATCATACATTATGACCACATGGTTAAAATTGCTAAATTGCCTCATTTTGTATGATATCTAGTACTCAGGTGTACCGGTGTAATTTCTTATTCCAATCCGACTTGCTCCAAAATTTGGCTACAAAATAGAAAGAAATCATACATTGGGGTCACAAGTTTCAAATTGACAGATCCCTTCATCTGGTAGTTTCCTGTCCCTATACGACTTGCTCTGAAAATTGACTGGAAAATAGATTTTTTTTTGTTTAAATCAGTCTTTGGTCCTTGTAATGTTCAGAAAATTTGGTTTTAGTCCCTATAAATTTTGTCTTAGGATTTCGGCCCTGTATTTTCAAATTTTTTGGAAAATGGTCCCGGCTGACGTGACAAACATAACGCCACGTGGATGATGTGACATGGCTGACGTGGCATTCCGTTTGCAACGTCAGCAGTTAATGGAAAGAGATGACGGTAGGGACAGTTTCCAATCTTTTTTAAAGTACAAGGACAAAATCCTAAGGAAAAATTTTGCAGGGACTAAAACCAAAATTGGTGTATTTTGCAGGGATTAAAAACTTATTTAAACCATCTAAAAATGTATCCGTTTTCTACTCATTCTCCCTTCTCTCCTATTTCTCTCTCTCCTACTTCTATTCTAATCCAAACAAAGGGTTAAGGAACTTTAATGATTTTTTAAATGGCTTTTTGCATCTGATTTTTTAATGGTGGCTTCTATGGTGAGGGAGCAAACAAGTCCCTCACCCATGAGGGAGTAAAAATGATCATTGGATATATTAATTAAATAAGTGGATGGTTGAGATCATCTAAAGGTAACCTGATGTCCAGGTTACCTTTCTCTCACCATGATCCCTCCCACCCGCCGGAGAACAATGACTGGAAAAAATGCATCCATCGCAAGGAACAATGAAGATCTACAACATCCTTGAATTCAAAGAACCCTGTTTGAAAACACTAATGTAAGCCTTATTCATTCTTTTCATCCATTACCAATCCCCAATCTCCCTGTCTCTTCGATCAATCAACCACTACCACCCTCGCCCTCTTGACTGCAAAATCAGGTGAACATGCACCGGAGCTTTTGTTCAAATCCCCCGTTAACGGAGGAGGAAAACAAACGTTTTGTTTGCCTAGATTATGACACCTTCTGATGCCAACAATGGCGGTGGATCTGAGTGGAACAACGACGTCTATGCTTACGATTGAAGGCTTGATCGTGGTGATGACTCATGTTCGTGATGACGGCAGCAGCTGGTGCGTGATGCGATTGGGATTGTGGTGGTCGGACGCGTCTTGCAAAGGTTGGGTTGGGTCTAGACATGGCGGAGCTCGCGATGGTGGACAGACGGCTGAACGACGCGGAGCTCCAACCGACCAATCAACAAGACTACCAGTGGTGAACGGTGGTGGCATAGGTGGTAGACGATGGTGACATTTAATTTAAAATGAGTTTAAATGAGTTTAAAAAATAAATAAATAAATAAAACCTACTGGTTTATAGGAAAATCGATTCTACATGGGTGAGGGACTTGTTTGGTCGCTCACCTTAGAAAGCACATTTTTTAATTATATTTTGGTTTTGTAATTTTTGAGCTTGCTTAGGTGGATAGAGAAGCATTTAATTGGATTAGACATGGCAACAGGGCAAGTGCTACACGAGGTCCTCCTTCCCCTTCTTGACATTTTTTATTTGAAAAAAATCTGAAGAAAAGAAAATAGCACATTGTTATCATTTTTTTTATTTAAAAGAAAGGACAAAGTCATCTCATCTCTCACTTTCTCTTCCCAAAACAACAACCACGAAAGAAAGCACACATTCACTCCCTTCTCGTCTTTCCTCTCCCTTTCTCTTCTCTTTCATGAAGGCGGCGAACACGAGGGATAAGGTGTGCCCGGCGAAAGTAAAGGGGTTGCGGTGAGAACAGAGAGAGGCAGAGAGGCGATGGGTAAAGACATAAGGGTCCATTATTGATCTATAGAAGGGGAGAGAGACAGAGAGGAAGAGATGAAAGGATGACTCTCTGAATGATGTGAAGGAGGAAGATGAGGAAGGAAGCTTCTTTCGAAGCTCTTCTTCTTTAAGTTCCTAAATTTGTTTCTTCCGTTGCTTTTAGTTTCTAAATTTTACATTATTTTCGTTCTTGGGAGTCATTGTAATTTCGATTGCAGTTTCTAGGGTTTCTGATTGGGGGTCTTGGAAAGAGTTAGGGAGTTAGTGGTGGTGGCGGCGACAGAGGCGCAGTCATCGGAGAGCTTGAGAGGGTTGACGGCGCAAGGCACAAGCTATAACAACTTCTCAAACCACTCACTCTGGAACAAGGCAAAAGCTCAGTATTATTATGATCCTATTTCACCCCATTAATCAAAATTGGATTTTTAAGCCTTTTTGTATGTTATTTTGAAGTACAAGAAGTAATTTCTAGCTATAATTTATTCCTTTCTTTTCTTTTTTTAACTTCTTCTCTTAACTTGGAAGTAGCTTTTTTCTCCCCATAATGTTTGAATACTTGGTTCAGTGCTTGAAAAATTAAGATGTTATTATTAGACATTGTTTGAATACTTTTATCTCCTACATTGATAATATTTGTGTAAGTCAAATAAACTTATTCAAAGAGCTTATGAGAATGGTGATCCAAGAAGAGATGGTATATGCATATACCTCTCTTTCAAATACATTGTTTGAAAATGTTGCATTTTTTCTGTAATTGCATGTCCAAAAGATGAGGTGGATTCTAGGGTGAAGCCTATGTTTTATGGGTATACTGATATACCCCTAAACTTTTATGTGAAAACTCATTTTTACCCTTCTCTTCAACAAACCCTCCCACCCTTCACCACCTCACCACCACCTTAACCACAGCAACGGGATTGCAGCACCACCTCGAATGTCAATGTGTGGCTTGAGGCTCACCACCTTTCTCTGACATTCTCACTTCTTCTTCTTCAGACCCCAGTTTCCTCTTCTTTCTTTTTCTCACTTCCCTTTACATCTTTTTTCCTTCCATTTTATGTTCTCTCAATTTCTCGAGTATTTTTTTTGGTGATTCCAATAAGGAGAAAATTGATTGCTGCTATTTCTACTTACTTTTTCATGTGGATGGACTTGAATCCGTTTTCTAATGCTTTGTTTTAGTGGTTTTTTCTTTTATTAAAGTCAGCATCGAAATTTATGGGGTTTTTTTTGCTTCAATTTTGATCCAACTTCTGGTATAGTAGGATTGATTGAGCTCCAGAGGATTGAGGCTTCACATGTGTGTCTACCTTCCTAGTGGATAGGAATTCCAGGTCTCGGCTTCGTATGCGGAGTGTTCCATCACTGATGGCAGAGGATGACGGTGGCTGGTGGGATGGGGTTGCCAAGTAACAATGGTGGAATTTGGTTAGGAGAGTAAAGGATGAAGGGCAAAGTGGTCTTTTTTCATTTTAATTTTCTTTTCAATTTTTTTTACATTAATAAATCTGGACCATCCATTATTTAATTGTTAAATCCAATGGTTGAACATTATCCAAATTGATTTTAAAAATAGGTATACCGGTATACCCATAAATTACAAGCTTCACCCTAGAATCCACCAAAAGATGATGCTTTTTTTTTTTGCCCTCAAAGCTGTTTGTTTGTTTGTTACTTTACTCAATTTGTCTCATTATCGTCACTTCAACAAATCTGAAACTTGATCATGAATTTTCTGCACAAAGAAGTTGATTATGTTTCAGTTTTCCTTTAGGAGGTGATTTTTAGAGTTGCCAAATTTAGATTTGGTTTTGGGATGCTATTATCATTAATCATTAATAATTTATACTTGTCAGGTGGCAGAGGGTGCAAAAGCTGCTGGCACATCCCAGATTATTGGCATAAATATTGGCAGCAAGAAGTTTGATATAGGTACAATAGTACAAATGTTTTTATATGATTTAGTAGCAAGCTCTTTAGGTAATTTTCAAAAGTATACATGCTTTTAGACATGAGGGAATGATGTAATTGTGGGATTGTCTACCTATAATATCTCCAACTTTGTTTAAAAACAGACAATGAATATACAAATGGTTCTATTTTGGAACTGTGCTTTTCTTTCATTTCTATTTTCCCTAGAGTCTAGACAAAAAAGCATGAAGTACTATGTGTAGTGTTTTCTTAAGTAAGGTTTTTGTTTTATGATTGTCACTGATTTGAAGTTATGCTCTCTTAGACTGTTTGAGTGCTTGATTTTCTTTTGTCTCCATATTGTTTCAGCTATGTTATGTCTTCTATCTTTCATCCGCTGATTTTTATTTTTTATTTTTTATTTGTAAAGGGAAGGGATATGGCAGATATATAGCTACTTGCACTTACACATCATTGCTCAAATGACAATTTGCAGCTCCCAAAGATTATCACTTTCCTTCCTCCAATCAGCTTGGGAAGAAATTGTTAGGCATCCACTCTTTTCTCTCCCTTTCGATATCAGTCAGCTTACAAAGATGGGGCATTAATTTTTAGAGCAACAAGCTTGAACCCTCTTCTGCAGGTTTTATAGATACAAGTGTATTAAATTGACATCTATGGGTAGGAGCAGGTTAATTTTACCTTTTGATGAACAGGTATTTCATCGTTTGAGCTAAATAGCCGAAGTTTATTTGTAGTATTTAAGAATGTTTACATTAGTGTGTCCCTATCATTAGGGAAAAGATGCTTGGCATGGTGTCTATTGGCATGATGCAAGAGGTACTACATTGTTTTCCTACAAAAACTGGCATTCGGTATTCATTGGTATTTATTTGTTTGGTTTACTGATTGTGTTACTTTTCTTGGCTTTTTTCTCCCTCTCCGAAGGTAGAGCGAGTCAGTCTCTTTTTATACAAGCTTGATTACACAAAGGATAACTCAGTTTCATATTGAGCTTCAATTTGTTGCTTCTTTAACATGAGTTTCCTGCTGTGACATTGTAATTCTATGCGCCTTTTTCAAGTGTATTTTCTTTGTATTCTTTGTTATACTTGAGTTATGTTGTTTACTTGATTCTGAAAATTGGGTTTGATTCTGAGTTGTTTGTGTGATTTTAGTTGATATATATATTTCTATAATTGCTGCACTTGATAAAAAATATATGAGGTGTTTGGCGGAAGCTCATCTTTCTGGTACTGTTATACATGGATGAGAATTGCTGCATTTATGCCTGTAACCCACAGCAAGTTGTTTTGTTTAAATTTACATCTTTGTAAAATTCTAACATTGTTATTTGATTTCTGATTGAATGGTACTTTTATTTAAAATTAATCTTCTACATTATTTGTTTGACCCAGATGCTTTGTGTGTTCATGGTGGCCTTTCACCTAACATTCCAACAAATCGATCAGGTCCTCTCCCTCCTGGTCCTCAACCACAATATTTCTGAAGTTTAGACTATGTCTTCCGCACTCACAGGTCCAGAAGCTGCATGGGAAGACCCGACTTTTGATGATTGTGGTGGCGGAGGTGTACCTTTTGGATGTTCATTGCTTTTTAGATTAAATAAACAATCATTTTATGTTCATTGCTCTTTTAAATTTTTGTATAAATTAGAATTGTTTTAGATATTATAACCAAACAGAAAAACTATGTTAGTAAAACATATTTTAGTTGTGTTAATTTGAGAAAGATGTTTAAATACGTTGGGTTCTAATACATTTATGAAAAGTGACAAAATAAAGATAGGGAATCGGAAGGAAACAATTCTTACTTTGGAGAACATTAAGTGAAGTTGGGAAATTAAGTGAATTGTATCAATTCATTTGAAGAAGCAGAAGAACAAATAAAGTGAATGAAAATAACAACTCATGGGAATAACTATTAATGTTATCTAACATGGCACTCAAAGCTAAAGCCGAAAGGCCCTAATGGAAACAAAGTTATGTGAAAAGTTTTGATTTAATGGAGGAGGATAAATGATGTTAAATCTGGGATCAGGGGAAATAAATGCTTCCCTGATAGCATTATTACTAATGTGACTTCATATTCTAATTTGAAACATCTTACAAGGGGTTGGAAATCTTACTTGAAAACATACTTATATCAAATGTATATCTTCTTTTTTCTTTTTTTCTTTTTTTACAGAACTTATATTTTTTTTTGATAGATTTTCTAGAACTTATATGTATATTTAAACGTATATAATTATGTATAATCTATAATATTTTATATTGAAATTAAGGTTTTAAATGTGAAGATGATAATTTATATATTTACAATTACAACCTACGGGGTTAATTTTCTAAATGAATATATTAATTTGTAATAGAATTTCAATTTTTTTTATATATATGTATATAACTTCATTTTTATTGGATCATATTGTAACACCCCGTTTTTCGTATAAGCTTGTGTATGCCTTGTTTGCCTAAGACGGTCTAGAAAGGGGCTAAGTGGGATTTTTAGTGAGAAATCCCTTCCTGATGCATGAGCACGCCCGTGCTCATGTGTCAGCACGCCTGTGCTCAAGCTGTATCTTGTGACTATTTGAGTCACAAGCACGACCGTGCTTAATAGGAAGCACGACCGTGCAAGGGATTGGCTTCACGGAGACGCTAATGTAAGCACGCCCGTGTTTAGTGGGGTGCACGGCCGTGCTCAGGTCTCAGAATCTATAAATAGAACAGTAGCGCTAGGGTTACCGTGTTAAACCCTATTTTGGTACATTGGGCAATCCTAGTGTGGCAGAAACCTCTTCTCTCTTCCTTCCCTTGAACCCTTGAAGTTCTTGGTGTTCTTGCTCTAGTTTTGGGAGAGAAGTAGCACGATAGTGTCGTTTAAGGTAACGTTGTCTTCCCTCTCTCTTAGTCTCTTTTCTATTATTAGATCTAGAGACTAATTGACTATCCTCTTCTTGTTTGGCCAAGGCTTGGGGAACTCGTCCAGCCGCTCTAGGGGACGTGTCTAGTTTGCCAATGTTATCGTTTGGGAATCTTTATACCAGATATGGGGAGAAGGAATAGTATGAGTATGTAGGCTTGGGGGTAGCGTAAGACGAAGGGTTACCCATGACCCTTTCCTTTGATAACATGTTTATATGCCTAATTGCTATTTGATGATTATCTGTTTGTGATGATAATATTGGTATGAATGTACTTGTTGTCTATTATGAATATGATGATGTTATGATGCCATGTTCATGATGAGTTATGATGTTATTGGCTGTTGTTTGATGTTGTGTTCTTAATGAGTGTTGATTGTTGAGGATGTTAATGCCAACAATGATGTTAAGACGTTAAAATACGTTAATAATGATAATGAGAATTAAGGGATGTTTTCTCAGTTGTTCATAAGACATGAATGTAGTATGAGAGGTAAGGTTATGTTCATAGGGCTTAGTTAAAGACCCTAGGATTGATTAGTGAGTGTTCTATGGACATTAATAACGAATCTATGATTAAAGGATTAATTCCCCATGATGATAAGACATGAATATTAATGAAGAACAGTTAAAATTAATGAAGCTGATGTTTAATGAATTAGTAAAAGCCAATAGGCTGAAATCTGTGAACTGTCCCAAGGATTTGGGAAAAGGTTTCTGACCCTTTCTGCCCAGATCAGTACGGTCATACTCCATTGAGCACGGCCGTGCTTAACAGGGAGCATGCTCATACTCTAGTTTGAAATCCAGAGCTGGGCGCGTATTTGAGCACCCCCGTGCTCAGCAGGCAGCACGACCGTGTTTACCTGCAGGTCCAGCACGTCCGTGCTGAGGGTGAGCATTGTTTATAACATAACCCGGAAAAACCAACACATGTTTATAAAGAAACATAACATAAAAACAAAACCATAAACCAACTCAACCCCGATGTCACACTACAGAGTTGGTATTACCAATCTGATAAACAACCCGGATAAACAAACTGAAACTAAACATATCTGAACTACTAAAAGCCGGAAATCCTACGAGTCGCGACTCCCCAGAGTCACTCCTCAACTAGCTGCTCACCGACCTCTACATAAAAGATACATGCCACAAACAAGAAACATAGAGGTGGGGAGTAAGAAACATGTATATGAATATAATGGCAAGGGAGCAGTTAGCAAGACGAGCATACATCAAACAAGCATGTTATAATAAACAACAAATATAACATAAGAATTATCATCATAAAAATCTGTATGCTATGCAATGCAACTCTGCTCCATTACTCCATTATGCATGTGGATCCAAACTATAACAGGAACTTAACTTCAGAGATACGTCTCCACATTGGCCAATAAGCACCAACGCCATGGCAGTTCACCTTACCATGGATGGACCCTTAGGATAGCCGATGCACCTTATTCTCGGATGCGCCACCGCGGGGGCGCACGATTCACCTAATTCTCGGATGAATCACCGCGGATGGCCGGATCGTCTTGCACGCGGACGACCTCCCCTGTGTTTCACAACCTCTACTAACATCTCTGATACGTGAATGCATGCTCAACACAACGCAAAAACACAACCACCACCTCCGCCTGGGCAACTAGGCTACCCAATTTTACCAACCACCATCAACACCTCGACCACTCGGCTATCGAGGATTATCTTTATCGTTTCTTATTTATCTTTTAAACACTCTGGTCGTTCTGCACCAGAGATTACCACCTTGACCAGAGTGTTACTGTTTAAAAGATAAATATGAAACGATAACGATAATCCTCGATAGCCGAGTGGTCAAGGTGTTGATGGTGATAAAATTGGGTAGCCTAGTTTCCCAGGCGGAGGTGGTGGTTGTGTTTTTGCGGGTTGTTGAGCATGCATTCACCATCGGAAATGTTAGTGGAGGTTGTGCAACACAAGGGAGGTCGTCCGCGTGTAAGACGATCCGGCCATCCGCGGTGATTCATCCCAGAGTTAGGTGAATTGTGCGCCCCCGTGGTTGCGCATCCGAGAATAAGGTGCGTCGGCTATCCTAGGGGTCCACCCATGATAAGGTGAACTGCCACGGCGTTGGTGCTTATTGGCCAATGTGGAGACGTATCTCTGAAGTTAAGTTCCTGTTATAGTTTGGATCCACATGCATAATGGAGTAGTGGAGCAGAGTTGCATTGCATAGCATATACGTTTGTATGATGATAATTGTTATGTTATATTTGTTGTTTGTTATAACATGCTTGTTTGATGTATGCTCGTCTTGCTAACTGCTTCCTTGCCATTATATTCATATACATGTTTCTTACTCCCCACCTCTATGTTTCTTGTTTGTGGCATGTATCTTTTATGCAGAAGTTGGTGAGCAGCCAGTTGAGGAGTGACTCTGAGGAGCCGCAACTCGTATTTTGGATTTCCCCTTTTAGTTGTTCAGTTATGTTTAGTTTTAGTTTGTTTATCCGGGTTGTTTATCGGATTGGTTATACTAGCTCTGTAGTGTGACATCGGGGTTGGGTTCGTTTATGGTTTTGTTTTTATGTTATGTTTCTTTATAAACATGTGTTGGTTTTTCCGTGTTATGTTACAATGCGGTAGTCTTTGCCCGATTTACATGCGTGGTAGAGGGTGTCACACATATAACGTGAGTTTGAGTAGAAAAATTGTGTTACTAAAACATATTTTAGTTGTGTGAATTTGAAAAATGTATTTAAACACGTTGGGTTCCAATGTATTGAAATATGCAAAAAAAAAAAAAAATTACGATAGGGAATGAAAAGGACACAACGAGGATGGTAGAGCATTAAGGGAAATTAGGTGAATTAAGGGCATGAAAAGAACACAACTCTTGGGAATGATTGTTAATGTTCTCAAATGTGATGCTCAACGCTAGAACCCTAAGGCCCTAACAAAAACAAAGTTATGTGAAAATAACAAAGATTTGTGTCATGACATCTGCGTATCAATATATAAAGACGGAATCCCTTTTGTTACCGACTTACTGTAGATTACCAGTAAATGGGGAGTTGGCAAGTTTGGGGAATTTTGGAGCTTTTCTTAATTATTTAGTTTTTAAATAAATTTTGAACTTTTTACAATTATGTCCATCTAATGGATGTATAGCTGCCGTGTTTTCCAGAGATGGCCATCCCTCTATGAGATGCCCACTCTCTGCCGTCGAGAGCAGACAAAATTTATCTTTACGGTTTCTTCTTCATCTATCCATAATCTTCAATTTCTGAAAGTCATTTCTTCCTTCATCCCTCTTTCTCTGTTTTCATTTCCCTCTTCATTATGATCTCAATTCCTCAAAATTCTTTCATTCTTCCTCAATGTATTTCCAATTTGATTATGGATTTATTTGCTCATATTAAGTAAGTTTTCCTGCATCATACTCTTATGATAGTTATATGTACTTTAGTTATCATTTTCCAAAACTAAAATCTTGGATAATCTTACTAAGTTTCCCTATTCCACACCATCATATTGATGACAAAAGGAGGAAATGTAAATCAGTTAGATAATTTAAGATGATTAGTTGATCATTAGTAACAATCATATTTTCCATACATTTCTCACAGGCTTAGATTAGGTGAGTGCTAATAATATTAATAATCAGTTCTGTAAAAATTTTAATAATTAATTACTCCTAAGGACTAAGAGGGCGTTTGTTACAAATTATTTGATGAAGAAATCTTTTTTTTTTTAGTAAAAAAATCATTTTGTGAGTTTGATAATGTTTGTTTAAATTTTTAATACAAATGTTTTTTTTTTTAAAAAAAAATCATTTTTAAGGTTAAAATGAAAACCTACGTTCATTAGCTTTTGCAAAAATAAAAAAATAAAATAAAAAAATTAAAATCACTAACTAGTTTTTAAAAAAAGTGATTTTTCTGATCGTAAACAAACACAAAATAGCTTCTGATTTTCATTAAAATCACTAAAAAAATAATCTCTAAATTATTAAATATCAAAATCATATTTTTAATCCATAACAAACAGACCCTTATTATGTTTTAGCTACAAGCTTACCAAAAAAAAATGTTTTATCTCCAAAATAAAACTTTTTATCTGCATTGTCTTACTATATCAAATAGTGGTCTTTTTAATAACCATTAACTTGATTTGGTTTTAATGGAAAATTTACCTGCATAACACTAGTGTGTGTGTGTGTGTGTTTATATATATATATATATATATATATATATATATATATATATATATATATATATATATATATATATATATATATATATATAATAATAATTTATTTAATTATTTATTTATTGGTCATCAATCAGTTGAACCAATTGAAACATGACCAAGAGGTCTCGCAGTTCAATGTCCAATTCTGTTCTTAAAACAATGATTTAACCTTCCAAAAATTTCTTATTCCCTGCGGGATAATTCTTTCCTACCTCACACACACATGAGAATAGAATTTTTAACTTTCCTTCCTAAGCTTTAGACTAAAAGACCAATTTAGTCCCTTAAGAAAAATACAGGTACACTTTTGATCCCTAAAAAAGGTAAATTAAATACTTAGTCCGTCAAATTTACAAACGCAGGGCATGTTGGTCCATCATTCAAGTCCCAATGTTCGTTTACTTACCTACGTGTCTTGTTAACCATAATGTCGGACTCATTAGTGGTCCTGCGTGGCTTATGACGAATTTTCACAGTGAAAACCGAATGAAAAGTAAAAAAAAATATATGTACAATTTTGAAACCTAGATACCTGAAAATTGTGCATATTTTTTGTTTTTTACTTTTCATTCGTTTTCCACCGCAGAAATTTGTCATAGGCTGATAATCCGTTAGATCATGTGATTTTTGTGTGCTTATTGAGTGGATTTTTACTCCCAATTATGCTAATTAATTGAATTTTGTCCATAAGTTTAGCCAGCTGAGCTTTTAATAAAGTTTTATATATTTTAGTTTAATTTCATGTTTTTTTAGAGTCAATCTAATTTTGTTTTTATTTATTTACATGTGTAGGAAATGATAAATGGCATGGGCCCAAAAAAAAAAAAAATCCAATTCACATAAAAGATAATTGACTTGCTACAATAAAGGACACGTGAAATAGGTGGAACATTTTGACTTCCAACTTTAAATTGGAATTAGACCAGCATGAAGAGCCCACGTAAAATAAGTCATATTTTTGGGCAATTAGAAGATCAATTGGCATATTTTTGGAATAAAAAGAGATCCAGAGGCCCACGAATTGGAATTGATTGAGAAGAATTATTAAGAGAAGAAAAAGAGTCACAGCACTGGACAGTAACGCATACAGAGCAGCGTATAGTAATAGTAACGTTCAGAAAGTTTTTTTGGAATAAAATAAGGAATTGAAGGACTGTAACGCGGGGGCACACCAGCGAAAATAAAAAGAGCAGCAACGTGTGGCGCCTCACTGAGCAGCCAACAGCAGCGTCCGGAAGAAAAAAAGTGGCAGTGTCGTGCTTCATTTTTATGGAGTTTTTTCTGCACTCTTTCTCTCTATTTTATTTTCTTTTAGGGTTTAGTATGTCTAACTAAATTCTTTTTTATTAGGGTTTTGATGTAATCCTTTTATGTTAAAGTTTTATTTGACTTTCTAATTATCTTATGAACAATTGATTTTGTTGATGTAATGTTTACTGTGTTTGTTTACATTTGAATGCTTAGCTACCTTTCCTGTGTTTTGAGGATTCATGTATATGCTAGGAATAGTGATGTGTGAACTTTGCCTCTTGTAATCATCACTATTAATTGGGTTAATCTAGGAATAGATAACTTGATTAATAAGGGCATCTCATAAATTCTATAGAGCTTTCATCATCATATCTTGTTAATCAGACCTAAGGAATTAGGGTAATTAGTGAAATTTGATAGAATTGATTCACTAGGGAATTAGGCTTCAATTAATTAAGGGAATTTGCCCTTCAACATGCCAATTGGGATTAGGATAATTAGAGTGTCGGTAATTCACAGGATTCCTTGTCTATGAGAAATCCGGATCCATAATTGGATAAAATCAAATCCTTAGCGCTTTTATTTCTATTTTTTCACAACAAAAATTCTAAAAATATTTAATTGTTCTTTTGTTTTATTTATTTATTTTGAGCTCTCTTCATACCAAAGTTTACTCTAAATAGTTGTTTAACTTGTGAATTGGTACTTGATAACTAATCATTGTGGACGATATCCGGTTCTCACCATTTTTATTGCTTGCAACGATTTGGTACACTTGCCAATTTTGCTCAACATAGGCCATGTAGAACCACTAACGAGCTAGGAAGGATGGTTAATGGACACATATGCAAGTAAACGGACGTTGGGGTTGGAACGAAGGACCAACGTGTCTCGCATTAGTAAATCTGAGGGACTAGGTAATTAATTTTTTTTTTAGGGATCAAAAGTGTAGGTTGTGTAGCCATATTTTTTTTTTTATAAAGGACCAAACCTGACCTTCACTCTAAACTTAATTCCAGGATATCTTTTATGCCTAAGAATGGTATCTCTTGTATCAAACGTGAGAAACTTTTATTCCGACCTCACATGCCCAAGAATATTAAAATATCTTTTGTACCAAACACCACCTTAGTATAAAACAATGTTATAAACATTATTTTTTAATTTGAGTGCAGGTATAAGAGTTATTAGAGTATAAATATTACTTTATTCCAGAACATCTTCTATGCCTGGGAATAGTATCTCTTATATCAAACATGAGAAATTTTTATTCCAACCTCACATTCCCAAGAATATTAAAATATCTTTTGTACCAAACACAACCTTAGTATAAAACAATGTATTATTATCCTGAATTCAAACTTCAAAAGTCTGAAAGTTTAGGCATATCATATCATATCTTGTAAATAGGAATAGAATCTACTATATTCATTGTGTAATTATTTCATTAAGCATATATAAAACGGACTTCGTTGTGTAGTTGATACACTCGGTTTCACCATCTTTATGCCTCTGTTTTGTATCTTTCAACATGGTATCTAGAGCCAGACAAAGGTAACTCTAAAACCGTGCTTACTCGGTGGACCCACTATCCTCCGGTGAGAAATTGTCTTGGCAAACTGTGTAGCCATATTTTTTTTTATAAAGGACCAAACCTGACCTTCACTCTAAACTTAATTCCAGGACATCTTTTATGCCTAAGAATGGTATCTCTTGTACCAAACGTGAGAAACTTTTATTCCGACCTCACATCCCCAAGAATATTAAAATATCTTTTGTACCAAACACCACCTTATTATAAAACAATGTTATAAACATTATTTTTTAATTTGAGTGCAGGTATAAGAGTTATTAGAGTATAAATATTACTTTATTCCAGAACATCTTCTATGCCTGTGAATAGTATCTAGTTCGTCCTGATAGTCACTCTTGCCAGCCAGTCGTGTAGTGAGCCAAACATGAGAAATTTTTATTCCAACCTCACATTCCCAAGAATGTTAAAATATCTTTTGTACCAAACACAACCTTAGTATAAAACAATGTTATTATTATCCTGAATTCAAACTTCAAAAATCTGAAAGTTTAGGCATATCATATCATATCTTGTAAATAGGAATAGAATCTACTATATTCATTGTGTAATTATTTCATTAAACATATATAAAATGAACTTCGTTGTGTAGTTGAGACACTCGGTTTCACCATCTTTATGCCTCTGTTTTGTATCTTTCAACATGGTATCTAGAGCCAGACAAAGGTAACTCTAAAACCGTGCTTACCCGGTGGACCCACTATCCTCCGGTGAGAAATTGTCTTGGCAAACCGTGTTCCTACTCCAATTGCCCTTTCTCCACTACCGTGATCTCATTCCGGTACCTAATTCAGTCGTTTTTTTCCCTCTGCCATCGTCGACCGCCCCTTTTTCCGGCGACATTTCCGAAAGCCAACCCCATCACAAGGTGCCCCTTCTCTAGATCAGCCCATCCCCGACAAAACAGCCGTCAGCCACTGTGCCACTTGCCCACACGCGTGTCACGAACTGAATTCTCGTCGTTCCGGCCACTGGCGTGTGGCAGCTCTGATCAGGCTGATTTTTCTGACGCGGTAGTCGGCTAGTTACTGTACTCTGGCCTTTCTAGCTCGGTACCTCCAAGCCCCATCAGAGCACGTTTGCTACTAACGCATCGTGTGCACACATCGTTTCCTTTTTTCAGGCACTGTGTGGTTCTGTTTTTTGGTCATACAAAATCTGATCTATGGCTTTCTTTCACTGGTTCTATCAATTCTTCGAAGACCGTGAATCCTCCTAAGGCCTCTCTGGCTAATTATGAGGATTTTCTCAAGTGGTTTGAGCATTGACAATCCTCGGGATCCACTGCTTTGGTTGCACATACTGGTAATTCATCTACTTGCATATCTCAGTTGTAACGCCCTTCGTTACATTAGTAACCCAAATTAATTATCACTAAAAACCTTCAAAACATTTAAATTAAATAATCGAGTCATAAAATTTTTCACGATAATTTAAGTCTGAAAGTATCTCGTATATTCAAAATAATTCAATAAAGTAATAGTGTTAAATAAACCATTATATAAAATAAAACCTCATTAATATTAATTATAAAAAACAACATAACTCTTTTATACTTGTTTTTGCCTCAAAATCCGGGCGTCTAATAAACCCAAAAGAAATATAAAAAATAAAAATAAACTATAACTAATATCTTCAAGACTTTCTCAAGTTGTTGTACCATCTATGTCATTACCTGTAAACTCTGAAAGGTAACACCACTAATGAGATTTATAATCTCAGTATGTAAACACAGTTCTAAAAGGATTTTCGAAAAAGATGTTGCTTTCAGCCGGCGCAGTAATCGGAAAAACAACCATGATATCCGCTTATTTTCAAAATAATATAACTCAAAATATTTAATATAAATTAAGGAATATTAATCCAACTCACAAAATTCATGCACAAGTCATTACATCATCAAATATAAGTAATCCAGCACTAACATAACACATAACATAAATAAAATCATACAAAGGACATCTCTTGTGTCCAAATAATCTCAACTTATCATCCAATTCTCTTTTACTTAATTACCCAATTTTAAGTCTATGAGCTCATGACAAATATAATGGCGTCCCACTGCCTTCCCCTTCCCAGAAGGATGTATCTATAATGGGTCTTCTCCTTCCTAGAAGGAGGTATCTGTCTTCCCCTCTAACAAGGAGATATCTGTCTTCCCCTCTAACGAGGAGGTATCTGTCTTCCCCTTTAACGAGGAGGTATCTGTCATCTCCTTCCCAGAAGGAGGTATCTTAACAATCACAAATAACAATCCAAATCATATTTTGGGCATATGTCATGACCCCAGGACATGACATATGACCTCATGCATCAATCGCAATGGTATAAGTCATGTCAAAACAACTCAATGGCATTCCAAAATAACTTCAATACATAACATCATGTCACATGTATTAATATTAATCATGTTCGTATCAAAACAACACTAAGGCATTACATTTCACAAAAAGGCATACCAAATAATAATAATCATATAATACATTATGAAAATATTCAATCTCATAATAATTAATAATTAATTATTAGTAAAACATTAATTTCATGTAAAAACAAAACCCCAAATAATTACTCATTATTTCATACTCGATCCTTTTTAAAATGTATACCATGAAAGTTTAAGAAAAAAATATCCTGTTTGTAGAGCTTCTCCTTCTATTAGATAAAGCACTAAAGTCACTATTGTATTTTATATTTTTATTCCTTGCTTGCAGCGCTGCACACCCACTCTCTGACGGCGGCTTCTACTTGGCTAGAGCCAAAGGAATTGATAGCTTGAAAACTGAAATGTATATAGGTTTATAGCAAATTGTTTTTTCCCCCTTATATTCTAATCATAATGGATGGCCCACCATGACCAGAGAATTCAAATTGAATTCCCATAGCTATAGCAACGTTGGTTGTTATTTAGTGGAGCTACATGACCTTTTTTTTTTTTTTCTTTCTAATTATTCTTATTAATTATTCATTCTAACTAATTATATATATTTTTTAAAGGAATTCAACTTTAATTTTGTTACTGCTCACTATACAAAGGCAAGGCTTTTTTTTTTCCAAAATAACCTACATTTAGAAACTATTTACCAAAACAACCTATTTTTAAAACTATTTATCAAACTAACCCATTTTTTGACACTGTAGAATAAATTTTTTTTTACTGTAGCAGTAGTGGCGCCAGTCAAACTGGCACCCTTGACCTCTGACCTGCCACGTGGCAGGTCCTGATTGGTCAGGTATTTTCTGGAAAAAAAATATAATACGTTTTATAATAATAAATTAGAAAAAAAATATTAATTTATTTATAAAAAAAAGAATTTTGCATGCAGCGCCACGTGTCGCCACCAGGTGAGTGGCGCCAGTTGTGGCGCCACTCACCGAGTGGCGACACGTGGCACTGCCCCCCCCCCCCCCCCCCACACCACCCAACCCCCCTCCCCCAATATATATACCCCTCCGGGTTCCCCCCTCCCCAGCACAAAATCACACTGCACAAGTTCACAGTACAGCACCAACATTCTACTACACTCTTTTCATTTTTTCTACACTCTCTTGTATTCAATCTTAAGGTTAGGTAGATATAAATTTTTTTCTGATATTATTTTAGTAACTATATATATTTATTTACCAACATGATGCTACTTTTTTTTACACTCTTATCTACCAATTATTTTTTATTTGTTATGATCTTATGATTATGTTAATGTTACTATTGGTTGTATAGATCAGAGTGTTATATTTGTTATTTGTGTAGTTGGTACTCTTGTTAAGTATTAGGATTCTATATCTATAAATTTTGTTATATGTTTTTTTTGTGCATTCAGAAGGTACCAACATTCACGTGATTTAACTCGGCAGAAGCAGTGAACTGAGTGAAGGCTATAGATTTATAAGGGAGGAACCAAAGGTATGAAAGATTTTGTCCACACATGATAAGCGGGTAGGTGTGGGCATAATATTTAGAATCTTATATATATATATATATATATATATATATATATATAAGAAACATATATTTATAAGAAACAAAACAACCTAATCACGTACATGACAACAAGTTGAGAATTATAACCTTCGTCTCTGCTTGGGAGTCAACCGCAGTGCAAAGCTGAATCCTATGTGGCATTAGCTCCTTGCCCTCAGGCACCACGTCCTTCATTACTAATAGCCACATTTATTTATGTCTGATTAATGTAGGCCGACAATATGAGTCAAGTTGTTATGATTTTGCTTTATTGGAATGGGAGGGTATATGATGGAGATAATGTGATGATTTTTGAAGGAAATACGAAATTCATGAAAATAAAACAAGGAATCAGATATGAAGCGTTGAAATCAAGGATACATTCTAGGTTGCAACTTCAAGCAAATCAGTGTATTTCAAAGTTAATGGCCAAATTTCTTGTACAAATAAATCCTCCAATATTCACTGGTTACGAATTAACTGATGATGAGGATGTGAGATGCATGATTGACGCTTTTCTGGAAACGACGGAGATGACAACACTTGAGATCTTTGTTGACATATCGATTGGTACCTCCGTTGCAGCTGTGCAACCACTATGCAGTAATTTTGAAGTACAACATATGACTTACCGGCGGAATCATTTAGCGATGATGAAGAATGGTATAGTGAAATGGAGTTCGCGTCAGATGCAGATGAAGACGAGGATGAATTTACATACTATGATTCAGCTGACTCTGAAGATGTAGGTGAAGGTAGCTCCAATATAATACCATCTGGGTTGGTTTCTCCGGTGTCATCCGTAAGGCCCGGATGTGGTGTGGAACAACAGTCAGGCATGATTTTATTAACGTTATTCCATTCTAATATTAATATACTCAATAGTTTACATATATAAAATAAGTTAATCTCTTACAGGTCAATCACATCGTGGATTCGTCAATCCATCTCCACATTACAGTTATATCGATTGGAATCATCCAGATGAAGAGACGGATGTCGCAGGGTTGGACGTTCCTGGATCTTGGCAGGTGGGCCAGGAGTTGTATGTGGGGTTGCGATTTGAGAGCAAACAGGCGGTTCAGTTGGCGGTGAAGCAATATTCAATGAAAATTCACCAATCATTTGAAGTTGAAAAATCTACAAAGTCCCTATGGAATGTCCATTGCCCAAATCGTTCTGCGGGTTGTCGTTGGAGGTTAAGGGCCATTTTATCAAAGAAGTCACAAGTGGGAGGTGTTGAAGTACGGTGGTCCTCACAATTGTGTCAATGCAATGTTGTCACAAGATCACGCAAAGATGGACTCCAACTTTGTTTGCTCATGCATTCTAGGTATTACAATTTATGAAGATTTTTAACTTTATAATTAAAATAATTCATATATGACACGATGTACCTTGATAAATTTTATCTGATGTGTCAGGCATGGTCCGGGAACAACCTGCTGTTACCATTGGGCTAATACGGGAAAGAATCCAAAGTATGTTCGGATACAAAATTTCTTACCAGAAAGCATGGAAGGCGAAACAAAAAGCCATAGTGCATGTATTCAGAGACTGGGATGAATCGTACGCACTGTTGCCGAAATGGTTGGAGCATTTACAGTTGCATGCCCCCGGAGCCTATTGTAAGATCGAGACAAATCCTGTCATCGTAGGTAATCGGGTTGATATTCACAGCTGTAAGTTTCTTCGTGTATTTTGGACATTCAAACAATGTTGTGATGCGTTCAATTACTGCAAGCCGATAATACAAGTTGATGGTACATTCTTGTATGGTAAGTATCGTGGTACCCTCTTGATTGCAACTACACAAGATGGGAATAGCAAAGTCTTGCCAATTACGTTTGCTATCATTGAAGGAGAAACATTGGATGCCTGGTCCTGGTTTTTGGCACTTATTCGTGAAAAAATTACCAATAGGACAGGTATATGTTTGATCTCTGACTGCCATCAAAGTATTAAATCTGCCGTGGCAAATCCATACCTTGGTTGGCAACCACCAAATGCTTACCATGTATACTACCTCAGACATATCGCCAGTAATTTCAATCACAGATTTAAAAATGAACAGTTGAAGAAGACATTGAGGACACTAGGTAATAATTTTATTGCATTTTTCAAGTGGTTTAGGTGGGTTATCTTTATATATCATACGTGCAATGTTATTTCAGGATATACAGCGTCTCGCGTTTGCTTCGAGCGAAGGTTACAAAGATTTCGGGAAGCTAGCCCGGAGGTCGCATGGTGGATTGATGGCATCCCAAAAGAAAAGTGGAGTCTTGCTTATGATGATCAAGGTCGTAGGTATGGTCACATGACAACTAACTTGTCGGAGGCAGTAAATAAGATATTCAAAGGTATTCAGAATTTACCAATTACGGCACTGGTGAAGTGTACATACCACAGACTAGTAGAATATTTTGTTGGGTGGGCTACAAGCACCAGGGCAGAAATGAATTCTGGTCATAGACACTCCGAAAAATTACGAGCAGCAATGACGGTGCAACAAGCAGAAGCGTCATCCCATCATGTTCGGAGGTTTGACCATGAAAATCTACGTTTTGAAGTCGAGGAGGCATTCAATCCAGTCAACCAGAGAGGGGGCCAGGTGTGGAGTGTTGATCTACCATCTCGATATTGCCAATGTGGAAGATGGAGTGCATTTCACTTTCCTTACTCTCATGTAATTGCTGCATGTGCTCACGTTCATATTAGTTATGAACAATTCATTGATCCCAAGTACAGTTTAGACTGCATCATGAATGGTTACTCCTGTGAATGGTTCCCCGTTGGCAATGAGGAAGGTGTACCTGTAATGTACATGCCGTGGACCTTGGTTCCGGATGACTTGATGCTACATCCAAAAGGATGGCCAAAATCAACCCGGATAAGGAATGAGATGGATTGGAGGGAGTCCCAACCTAGCCAACTCTGCGGGTTATGTAGGTCTGAAGGGCACAACCGGCGTCATTGCCCTCAACGCGTCGGAGGATCGAGGAACGTGTAGGTTTTAAGGCGTCGTGTTGTGTTGTGTTTAGGGATATTTAATGTAGATTAACTTTCGTCCAACTTAAAATTTATGTATCCGCTGTCTGGTTTTATTTAATGTTAACTACGTAACCAACTAGTTACTAATAAGCGAACAATTGAAAATGTCATATCTACAACAGAACATTACATCAAGGGTGTCGGTGTTCGAGTTCGTTTGGCTGCATGGGTGACAAGATGCACTGACAACCTCGGTCTCTTGCTTGATGATGTGGGTTTCGCCTTATCTCCAATTGGGCATCGTCATTTCCTGCATCATCACCTAAGTCAATAATATCCTCAAAATCAATATTAAGATCTATGCCGGGTGCACCAAATTCAGGAGACCGCATTGGCGTCTGTTGAAGCTGCGTAATCCATTGTTGAGGTGCAACAGGTGTGCAGGCAGATGGTGAATAAGGCACAACCGGCGTATAAAACATCTGAGAGGAATCTTGAGCCACATCGAACCGACTGGTGAATAGGATGTACCCTGATGCATTATTGGACTTGACTGTGCATAAGATGGCCCTGCATGCATACTGGGATCAGTTGGTGTATACTCTGGATGCATGCTTGGGCCCGTCGATCCAGAAGGAGGCGGAAGATCTGGATAGAAATATGTCTGTGGAGGCTGACATGGGATATATGGAAATGGTGGAGGGACATAATACGTTCCCGGATCTCGCTCTGGGAAATGTGGTGGATAAAATGGTTGGCCTTCAACGGGCGTTCTGTTTCGGTCTAGACCACCAGTTTCCCTACTAGACCGACTCATCGTCATGGGAACCACTGGTTGCGCCTGAGGTTGCATATCAATTGGAGCTTCCCTAATAGGTGTGATGACCCGATTGTGGGACCCTACTGCCATCATCATGCGCTCGGTCTCACTCCTAATCTCTTCCAGTGACATTTCTCGGCTCCCCTTTGGCGTGGCCAAATAATTGACCCGTTCAAGCCAATCAGCCTGTCAAACGTTAAATTAATTGGAAATTAGTATAGATAATGATAAGTTATTAATGTTTTAAAATAAACCACACACTTAAAAAAAGAATTACCAAAATGCCTTGCTGTACGCTATTCCTACTGATCCACCGACGAGTATGTACCCGATACCATCTCATATACTCCGATTGGCTATTCATTTCCCCATGTTGTGCTACGCCTTGCTGGACCCATGTCAGCCAATTGTTCCATATATCAATTAATGGTGCCATCGTTCCAAACCAATCTTGACCTGTTTCCCCCTAAGCGATAACTTGTGGGCCCATTTCGGTTGGGAGGGTGGTTTGGGAACATGTTGACTCAAGCCAAACTGTCTCATCATTCTATCAGGTTGATGAAACTCCCCAATATTAAAGCATATCAACGGCACAACTGCCCTCCAGATATGCATGCCTTCGATGCATATATATGGCAAACTTGCCAAGGTGTAATCGTCATATGGCTCCCACACGATCTACAAACATTCAGCAAATATCATAACAGAGAACTATTTAAGAATTAATAAAATCATTTCTACGTATTACATCAAGACCCTTACATCGAATGGCACCATTGTATAAAAAGCATCTCGATAATGCGGCAGATAATAAAAATGTCTTGCAAAATTCGTCCCACGCTACCTGATAATAAAATTTAGGTCAGAAGTTAATTATTCCAAAACTAACGATTACTCAATTAAAAAATTATTGTCACCTGGTTCCATATGGTGTCCCTGGTGGTCTATCAGCGTTTCTGAGTCTGGGTGCCACCTTTGGAAACCACACCCATGCCCACATCTGTACCAATGCTGCAAAACCTCCCATCTCTTTGTTGGAGTAGTCAGTGGCCGTACACAGCTCACGATATAAATAACCCAAGACCGCGGATCCCCAACTAACTTGTGCAGCAAAATTTAAATCATCTAACAATGTTAGATATCTTAATGCTATAAACGAACCAGACCGGTCTGGGGCCAACACTCCACCAAGTAACCTCATAATATACGCTCGTGCACAACTGGTAGCCACTAGTGGATCAGATAAATCATGTTGGTTGAGATCTCCAAAATGTGCATTTAGCCATGTCAGTCTCAAACAACTGCCATGAAAGGCTTCCTCTCTTGGGATTACTCCAAGCATTTGACCAACATACTCTGGCCAATTATTACAAGTTTGATCAATTACAGGTGCTCCGTCAATGTGAAGACCCGTAAAAATAACAATATCTTGTAAGGTGATAGTGTACTCTCCACATGGCATGTGGAATGTGTGGGTCTCAGGCCTCCACCGTTCAACCAATGTACTAATTAGTGCGTGGTCTAACTAGAAAAGTGATAACTGCACAGTACCCAAAAAGCCTATCATATCTAGGATCTCTCTAATTGCTGGGGGAATATTTTCACCTCCATCCTTAAATTATTGCGCTTTTCTAATTTTGAGAACCCGATCCTCCTCATTGTTCCAAATATGTTGAGAGACATGTGTCTTTTGCATCTTTAGCAACTCATCATTAAGGGGCCGGGATTGATTGGATGTGCCATATTATCTTCAAAAAAATAAAATCATAAACACGTAAACCATTAGTAATAATAATAATAATAATAATAATAATAGCATAGTAACATTAACATAACCCTAAGATAATAAAAAAATAAATAAATAAACCACATTAATAATAGATTTAATAATAATATTAATAATAATAATTTCATCCAAAATAATAATAATAATAATAATAATAATAACAACAACAATAATAATAACAACATAAAATGTTTCAACAACCACAGTAATAATTAACATAATCATAAATTAACAAGTACCCCTAATATTTAACAAGAATACCAACTAAACAAATGACAAATATACTACTTTGATCTATACAAACAATATTAACATTAACATAACCCTAAGATAATAACAAAATAAAAAATAAACCACATTAATAATAGATTACATAATAACACTAATAATAATAATAATAACTTCATCTAAAATGTAAATAATAACAATATTAATATTAACAACAATAATTATAAACAATAATAATAACCACATTAATAATAACAACAATAATAATAACATAAAATGTTTCAATAACCACAGTAATAATTAACATAACCATAAATCAACAACTAACCCTAATAATTAACAAGATTACCAACTGAACAAATACAAATATAACACTTCGATCTATAGAAACAATAGTAACATTAACATAATCATAACATAATAAAAAATAAAAAATAAAAAATAAAACAAATAATAGTAATATGGGCCACCACTAATATCCTATATAGCAACAAATAATATTTAAAAATTAAAAACCATTCACAAATACTAAATTCCTAATTATAATATTAACAGGATATTACTTTATTATCATATTCCAAATTACTAATAGATTTATTCTGCATAATAATATTAATAACAAAAATAAAAATAAAAACTTCATCCAAAATAATATTAATTATAATAACTATAAAAATAAAATTCATACTAAAAAAAAATTCCCCACAACAACTTTAATAATAACTAAGAAAATAAAAAAATATAATAAAAAAAATAGGTGCATTTTTAATGCACAAAAAAATTAAAAGAAGTTTTTTTATACAGAAAAATAAAATAAAGAGCATGGTGCCCGAAACTGTCTAGTAGGAATCCCACCCAGAATTCTTCAAAAACTAGCTCATAGAAGAAATCACAAAACAACTGCTAAAAGAAATCTGCCAGACCACATTTTTAAAACTTACAATTACATAATATAGCAAAAGATACAAATATGGTACTATAAAAATTAAATTAAACACCCCAACAAAAATATTTGGTAGATAAGAGTGTAAAAAAAAGTAGTATCATGTTGGTAAATAAATATATATAAGTTACTAAAATAATATCAGAAAAAAATTTATATCTACCTAACCTTAAGATTGAATACAAGAGATTGTAGAAAAAATGAAAAGAGTGTAGTAGAATGTTGGTGCTGTGCTGTGAACTTGTGCTGTGAATTAGTGCTGGGGAGGGGGGAACCCGAAGGGGTATATATATTGGGGGAGGGGATTGGGTGGTGGGGGGGCAGCACCACATGTCGCCACCCGGTGAGTGGCGCCAATGCAGTAGGCACCACAAGTGGCGCCAGTTGCAGTGGCGTTACTCACCTGGTGGCGACACGTGGCGCTGCATGCAAAATTCTTTTTTTTTTTAAATATTTTAATTTTTTTTTTCTGATTTATTATTATAAAACGTATTATATTATTTTTTTTAATTTTTTTTTCTTCAGAAAATGCCTGACTAATCAGGACCTGCCACGTGGCAGGTCAAAGATCAATGGCGCCAGTTTGACTGGCGCCACTACTGCTACCGTAAAAAAAATATATATATATTCCACAGTGTCAAAAAGTGGGTAAGTTTGATAAATAGTTTCAAAAGTAGGTTGTTTTGGTAAATAGTTTCTAAATGTAGGTTATTTTGGAAAAAAAGCCCAAAGGCAACGTGACCCACTTTGCTTTTTTATGTATACATATTATTTTCTTTTGTTATTTAAATTATTTTATTTTATTTTGGTTATTTTATTTCTAATTTTACATTCTTTTAATTACTTCTCAATTCTAGTAAACTAATCATTTTCTACACTAAACATCCTAATACCTTAATCTTTTATTAAAAAAAAAAAAAACTATATTGAAGTTTTAGGATGTTATATTTCTCCCCTCCTCAAGAAATTTCGTCCCCGAAATTTCAACATCTAAACACTCATAGGAAAAAATAAAATAAAATAAACAAGCAACCAAAAAATAAATTGATTTACATACTATAGAGACATGAATTATGATCATCAAAATAATTTTTCAGCACAATAAGCAATCTCAGGTAAGTTCAATCACAATAAATAATTAATCAAAATCAACAACATAGAACAAGTCTTGTATATCAGGGAACAATTCAAACAAGAAGTGGAGGTAAACAGAAAAAAAAAAAAAATTTAAACACCAGTCAACTACAAAGTTTCTCACACACAATAAAATTTTGTTAAAAAAAAAAAATTCCTCACTAACAAAACTCATACCCTTGTATGTTAGTCGTCGTAGATCTGTACACCACCAATCAAATATTGGGTTGGCCAGGCCCAACATCTAAAATAATAGCATGCAATCGTTATAACTCTAACATCAGTTCTATACGCCCGTGTTTTGATTTTAGAAAAAGCCCCACTACCACAGTCAATTTAGGATTAAATTGCTCTGATACCGTAAATGTAACGTCCTTGGTTACATTAGTAACCCAAATTAATTATCAATAAAAACCTTCAAAACATTTAAATTAAATAATCGAGTCATAAAAATTTTCACGATAATTTAAGTCTGAAAGAATCTCGTATATTCAAAATAATTCAATAAAGTAATAGTGTTAAATAAACCATTATATTCAAATAAAATAAAACCTCATAAATATTAATTATTAAAAACAACATAACTCTTTTACAGTTGTTTTTGCCTCAAAACCCGGGAGTCTAATAAACCCAAAAGAAATATAAAAAAATAAAAATAAACTATAACTAATATCTTCAAGACTTTCTCAAGTTGCTGCACCATCTATGTCATCACCTGTAAACTCTGAAATACAACACCACTAGTAATATTTATAATCCCAGTAAGTAAACACAGTTCTAAAAGGATTTGCGAAAAGATGCTGCTTTCAGCCGGCGCGGTAACCGGAAAAACAACCACGGTATCCCGCTTATTTTCAAAATAATATAAGTCAAAATATTTATATAAATTAAGGAGTATTAATCCAAACTCACAAAATTCATGCACAAGTCATAAGATCATCAAATATAAGTAGTCCATCACTAACATAACACATAACATAAATAAAATCATACAAAAGACATCTCTTGTGTCCAAATAATCTCAACTTATCATCCAAGTCTCTTTTATTTAATTACCCAAATTTTAAGTCCATGAGCTCAGGACAAATGCAATGGCGTCCCACTGCCTTCCCCTTCCTGGTAGGAGGTATCTATAATGGGTCTTCCCTTTCCTAGAAGGAGGTATCTATCTTCCCCTCTAACGAGGAGGTATCTGTCATCCCCTTTCCAAAAGGATGTATCTGTCTTCCCCTCTAATGAGGAGGTATCTGTCTTCCCATCTAACGAGGAGGTATCTGTCATCCCCTTCCTAGAAGGAGATATCTTAACAATCACAAATAACAATCCAAATCATATTTTGGGCCTATGTCATGACCCCAGGACATGGCATATGACCTCATGCATCAATCGCAATGGTATAACTCATGTCAAAACAACTCATAGGCATTCCAAAATAACATCAATACATAACATCATGTCACATGCATGAATATTCATCATGTTTATATTAAAACAATACTAAGGCATCACATTTCACAAAAAGGCATACCAAATCATATAATGAATTATGTAAATATTCAATCTCATAATAATTAATCATTAGTATAACATTAATTTCATGTAAAGACAAAACCCCAAATAATCACTTGTTAATTTTATACTCAATCCCTTTTAAAATTTATACCATGGAAGTTTAAGAAAAAATGTGTTTCCTAAGAGCATCTCCATTGGTCATTTTTTAAGGAACCCATTATTCATTATTAAACATTAAAAAGTGGTCCCCACAGTGCCACATCATATTTAAGCAACCACCCATATTTTGCTCTAATTGTTAAATTTTTAAGGAATCCTTAAGGAACCCATATTTTTATAATTTTTTATTTGCACTCAAATTTGTTTCAAATTAAAATATTTATTCATTTATTTTAATTAATACGTACAAAAAAATATTTTAAAAATATAAAAGGTTTTTTAAAATAAAATGGATAATAAAAATAATAAAAACGACAAGAAATCTATTACAATGAGAAATACATCAAAATGAGAAATACATTAAGATGAGAAATACATAAAAATGAGAAATACATTACGATGAGAAATACATAAAAAAGTGAAATACATTACGATGAGAAATACATAACCAAGCAAAAAATAAAAACTAATTATCGTTATTCTCATGTCCGAAACGATCCCAGATATGCTCCACCAAGTCTGCTTGAAGCTGCCGATGACTTTGTTTTTGACGAATTTGTGCTCTCCTTTGCAGGTATGTTGCATGAATGTGATGTGGACCATTAGAAACTTCAGCTGTTGAAATGTCATTATCTAGATGATCGTAATCAAAATTACCACCATACGTGTGTCGTTCGTCTTCAATAATCATATTATGCATTATGATGCATGCATATATTATATTCTTCATTGTATTCATATGCCAAGCACTCGCCGGACTACGTACAATTGTGAATCGAGCTTGGAGCACTCCAAATGCCCTTTCCACATCTTTTCTTGCTGACTCTTGTTTTTTAGCAAATAATTTTCTCTTTTCTCCTTGTGGCATTGGGATGGTCTTGACAAAGGTAGCCCACTCGGGATAAATACCATCTGCTAGATAGTACCCCATATTGTATTGGGTTCTATTCACTATATATGTATTGCACCGTGGGAGCTTATCCATTCAACACGTCGTTAAACACATTGGATGCATTTAACACATTAATGTCATTGTTTGAACCTGCGATGCCAAAAAATGCATGCCAAATCCACAATTCTTGTGACGCCACTGCTTCAAGCATGATCGTGGGTTTGGCATGATCACCTCGACTAAATTGGCCCTTCCACGCATCTGGACAATTTTTCCATTCCCATTGCATACAATCAATGGAACCTAACATACCTGGAAAGCCACATACCTCCCCCATTTGTAGTAGACGTCCGATGTCTTCATTGTTAGGCCTTCTCAGGTAGTTATCCCCAAATACCTTGTACACGCCAGTTATAAATCTCTCTAAGCATTCCACTGCAGTGCTCTCGCCAATTCGAACATACTCATCAACACTGTCAGCAGGCACTCCGTATGACAATATACGAAGAGCTGCAGTGCATTTCTGCAACGGTGAAAGGCCATTTCTACGAGTTGCATCAACCCTCATCTGGAAGTACTCATCATGATTGCTAAGGACTTCTAAAATTTGAAGGAACACATGCCTTCGCATTCGAAACCTTCGTCGGAATTGATCCTCTGTGTAGACTGGATTTTCATAGAAGTAGTCGTTGAATAATCGAGCGTGTCCTTCTTCACGCCTCCGCTCTATCACCGTTCTTATTTTCCTGCACCTAATGGTATTGTTTGCTTCTTCAACCTTCTCGCGTATTACCCTCATTACTTTTTCTTCAGTGTTGTCGTCAAGGCATTCATCTACAAGTTGGTTCCAGGCTGTATCAAACTCGTTGTTTGGATCCATTATAAGAATGATATGAGAAATTGAGATAATGAGAGAAGGTTGCAAAATGGGAGAATGAGAGAAGGTTACAAAATGGGAGAATGAGAGAACATTGCACAATTGTTATGTATATATAGGCTAGTTTTACAACGGCTAGTTTTCCATAACTGCTAGTTTTCCATAAGATACACTAGTACATGGGGATTATTTATTTATAAAAAAACTACAACATCAGGCAACCTAAATCCCAACTTAGCCCTAATAAAATTACAACAAAGTTCATGCTATGTGCATTGATTCTCATCCATTCCAGATGTGTCCTTCATGATGATTTCATATAACTTAGGTATGCTCTCTGTAACAGCCTATTTTTAATTAGAATAAAACCTATTAAGTGCTTTAATAAACTTATTGATCCTTTGTAAACAATCAATTTTGAGGTTCCTTCTTTGTTTTGGTCCAATAATCGATTATTTGAATCACCATAATCGATTACAAGGTTTTTGGACTGAGTTCCAATCATCATAATCGATTATATGTAAACCCATAGTCGATTATGAGCTGTCTGGAATTGAAAACCTGAAAACAGAACCTGCATAATCGATTATGAGGAGTTTCATAATCGATTATGAGATTTGTAATTGATTATATAGCCTTATATAATCGATTATATCATGGGAAATCTATATAAAGCCCCTTTGACCGACCCCAAATGTGAAAAATTGGTGTTCTAAGGCAAAAACCTCATTTTTTTTAGAGAAAACCTCAAAGTTAACCACTCTAAACCTCACTATCTTTAAGATTGGCCATCTATATCAATCACATACTTTCATCTTCTTCTTCCATCTTCAACTTAGTTCAAGAATTCCATTGAAGAGGTTGCAAAGGAATCATCAACTTTTCTTCATCTTCTCTACTAGCTTGAGGTAACTTGATCATGTTCTTCCTCTTGAGTCCATCTAATTCTTTTCATGTTCATTTTGTTGGAAACCTATTTTATATCTCCCATGAACATGAATCATAAGTTCTTATATTAGAAAAGTTCATGATGCTTGATTCTTTATCTCATGATCACTTTTATTTGAAATCCATTTTTGCCTATGTTCATGAAAATGGAAGCAGCTTGATTTGTATGATTTGATTCTTGTTCAATGATCACTCCTAGTATCTTTCCATGATCTTAGCACTTTGTATCTAGGAGACTGAATGAAAATAAAAACCCAAACCCCACAAAACCCCTTGGCCGAATCTAGCCTATTATAGTTAAGGGTGATTTTGTTTGATTAATTTTGTTGTTGTGTTGTTTGATTGAAGGTGAACTTGGTATTTTGGGGTGTGATAAAGAGCCGCTTCGAATTCGAGATTTCGGTGCTAACTCAGGTGGGGGGAAAGAATCATTCTACCATCGGAATCGATAAGTAGTAAATTTTATAATAATCGTGTAGGGGGACCTAAACCCTACCAGTAGTCGAGTAATCGACAAGACCAAAATCGCATTGGAAACCTTTTCTGTAAAACCAATGGTGATTCAGGGATTGTAGGTTTATCGACATTAGGTTGATTTTAAGTATTCAATGATGTCTGACTTTATGTTATTGAATTTATTGTGATACGCTGGTTGATGTATTCCATTGCATGTGACGTATTATTTTTGGTGTATGAATATTTCCTGATATTGTGTTATGCATGATCTGCCTGGTTTTTAATATGGTGCTTAGTTGATTTTTAAGCGAAGATAGGTATAGTTCGGGTGTTATTGGTTTGGGTGTGAGAATAATGGTGATTTAGAGGTGCCTAACCTAAATGATTTATTTTAAAGAGGAGGTGTGACATAGAACAAGTGTTAAGGCTTTGATGGAAGGTTAAGGCACTAGGATGTTGTTAATGTGGGTCGGTGAGATTCAAGTGTTTGCATTGTTGTTCACAACCATGTATTTGGAATACACGAGGTCAGGAGTTCTCGCTAGACTGTTCCACCTTAGATATAGGTTGTGCAGCTATAATGTCATTGATTTTCATGAGCACCCTAGGGAGTGGACAGGGTGTGCAGTGGGATAATCGTGTAGCTATAGTGTCATTACTTTGCGTGAGCATTCTCACCATGGAAGAGAATGTGCACCGGGAATTTGGAACCTGTCGCTTGAACAACTGACTGACATTCCCAACGAGGAATGTGTGAAGGAATTGGTAGTGGCCACGTCAGCATAAAGTGTTAGATTGCATGAGTCGAGGCTAGAGGATGATATATATTGAATTATGGAAGATGGTTGATTGAGAGTGATGTTTGTCTGTGACTTTTGTTATATTATATTGTATGACTCTGTTCCGCTTTTGATGATAGAATTGCTTCTTATCCTCTATATTTCTGTATTTTTGTGTGTCTACTTTATTTACGTTAGAGGACCCGATGGAGGAATATGTTGCTGAGGAGCTGGACGGAACTATGTATGAAATGGAGATTGCTGAGGAGTTGGATGGAACTCCTTATGAACCAGAGGCAGGAGGTCGAGCTGTGACCCATGGTGATTAGAGTATAGATAGTATGGCCAGTGTGTCTAAGAAGTATTTTTTATATTTTCCACTAAGTATGACTTTTGTTAAGTATATGCCTGTTAGGGATCCTACTGAGAGAATATCCTCAACAGTGTTTTGTAATATATTTATAAGACTTACGTGTGTATTTATAACCTAAAAATGGTGTTGTATGTTATTTAACTTAAGTTTTAATTTTTACGTATTTTCACGCTAAGCACGCAATTAAGAAATTAATTACGAAGGCTTTAATCTAATAAAACACTGGGGCACAACGGGGTGTCTCACTCTCCGCTTCCTTTGCCTTGCACTCCGTGATCTTTGCCTCAGCCATATTCTTCAAGGCAACATTTTTTTCATTCACAGCACTTTCAATGACAGTCAAATCGCCAACAACAGAAGGCTGGACTACTTTTCCTTTGCCCTTTCTTTTTGCTGCCTTTTGTCCCATTGGGCGAACCATTGGTGATGCTGGATCGTAGTCTGAACAATCAATTGGTGTCCTTGGGGCTGAGGATGATGACTACGCCCCGGACGTAGAAACCTTTGTTCTTTTTGAAGAGTTTTCCATTGATTCTCCCTTCTATTTTGGTTCATCTCTCAACAACCTCCATGCATGTTCAAATTTGAATTTTTCACCTTCATCTTGAGAAAAAAACGTATATGCGTCGGCCATGATGTCCTTCTCTGAGCTGCCGCTTTTTTGTTGACGAACAACTTGTTTGTGGCACCCGACAAACTTCGGAACCACACTATTCAACCTATGCCATTTTGATTTTAGTTGAGCTGCTTCCCTCTCTGGAAACGTCCCCCAGTTCTCGTTATAATTGTATCTGATTCTTAACCAAAAACCATCGGATTTTTGGTCGACTCCCACAATTGCATCCTTTGAAATGTTGAGCCATGATTGAATAAGAAGTGCGTCCTCTTCCGCTGAGAACCTAACACGAGATTTTTTCTAAGTAGGTTGTCCCCCTTTTATCGAGCGTAATATTTTCTAGACCGACTTGAGTGGAGAATTGTGGCACTTGTGCCTCAGACATGGACCCGAGTGGTGTTACCGGTTCGTCGTTAAGAGACTCCACACCGTCGTGGGTACCCATCGGAGGCCTATTCCACATGTTGGGATTGGTTGGTGGTGGTGGATACATAAAATACTGAGAATTTTGATAATTGTCATTGGTAGGGGGTGGTTGGTTTTGCAAAAAATTCATGTAAGCTTGCAAATAATACTGGTTGGGATCCATTTGGTAAAAAAAAAAAAAAAAAGATAATGACTTGATAACAAAAAAATAATAGGAATGTGAATTGACAAATTGTGTGCAAAATGGTGTAAAACGAAGCAATACTTATAAGCAAAACATTAATTTAGCCGTTGGAATTCCTTCAATGGAAAGGAAATTGCTCCAACAGCTCTGTCTTGTCCTTTTTCTAAAAAAAAAAATTGCTGGCCCATGATAGACCCAACCCAACCATACAGTTCCCTTCATTTTTTCTTGAAGCTTCTGCCAACCACAATCCCACCCCTCTCAATCCATCGTCCTCTTCTTCTCATCACCCACAATAATCTTCCTCTGTCTTCATTTCTTTTCATCACCACAACCCTCAAATCTTCCAATTTTCTCCCTCTGAAAATATCTTCTCATCACCCACAACACTCGCCCTCTATCTTCACTTCTTCTCATCACCACCAAACCCTCAAATCTTCCAATTTTCGTCCTCTGAAAATCTCTTCTCATCACCACCAAACCCTCAAATCCTTCGCCCCTTTCCTCCTACCCACTGAAATCTTCCCTTGTTTCTTCTCATCACTGAAAAACCCATCATCATTACTCTTTATTTGATCTTTCATCAAGCTATTCGCGATCTGGGCAAGGGAGAAGCCTGAAGACGGCAGCACGATGACGGCCTTGACGGTGGTGGACGAACGGCAACCGGGCAAGGCAGATATGTGGTCATAAGGTTTAGATATGGGTTTACAAGTTCCAGATCACGACTTCCCCTCACAAACCACCATGCTTCCGGCGGTGCATGGACGGCAACTGGGCAAGGGAGAAGCCGGCTTCCGACGACGCGGCGATGGTCTTCCTCTCTGGCGACGACAGTTCAAGAACGGCTAATGGGCAAGGCAGATCAGGGGTTTTCAAGCTCAAATTTTTTTTATTATGTTTTTTATATTTTACTGATATTATAATTCTGGGTGTCAAATTTCTTCATTGAATGTTGCTGCAATTTTTTTTTTCCTGAGATCATGTATGGTTAAATTTCATGTTCATCATCTTCTTCTTCTGATTTTCATTTTTTCAGTTTTGTTTCCCTCTGATTTTTGTTGGCAGTTGCCAATATTTGTACATTATAATAATGCTATGGAACCATTCCTTAGATAAGGAACGGTCCTAAAAAATAAGGAATCCATGGTGTCAAGTTAGTCTCCTCCAATGGCAAATCTTTTGCGGAAGCCCTTAGCAATTCGTGTGATGTTTCTGTCAGCCAATTGCCTCATCCTTGTGTCAAAGGTGATGCAATTGCTATTAAGATTCCTGAAGAAGATTATAAGGCAGGCTTATTGAGATGCAAGAATAACTTACATGGCCGTCTGATCCTTTCTAAGGGTGATGTACCTATTAGGTTTGCAGAGCTGCGTGCAAAGTTATCCTCTCTTTGGAAACCCATTGGTCAATGGAGCATGATTTCGTTAGGCAAAGGGTATTATGAATTTTCATTTTCTTCCACTGAGGATCTCAGGAGCGTGTGTGCAGTCGGTTCATGGAGTTTAAAACCTGGTTTCCTGCGTATGTCTCTTTGGAATCCTGATTTTAATCCAAGTTTACAAAGGGAAACTCATGTGCAATGTTGGGTGAGAATTTTTGGCCTTCCGCAAGGATATTGGGGTGTAACGATAATTTTTACAATCGCAGGAGGTATTGGAACCCCTATTGCTTTGGATGATGCAACAAATAAGAGAACCTTTGGCCACTTTGCAAGGGTTCTTGTAGATCTTGACCTTAAAAGTGAATTAAGAGAGAAAATCATGGTGGAACGTGAAGGTTTCGCTTTTTATGTGTATTTGGAATTTGAAAACTTACCAGCTTTCTGTTATAGCTATCAGTCAATTGGACACTCTGATGCCAATTGTAGAAAGAATAATAAGATGATGAGTGATGCTAATGGCAAGGATGGAAATCAAGAAAAATTACCTATCTCAGTCCTTAAGACTGTTATGAAATATGTTCCTAAAGCCGTTGGGAGGGATAATAATAAGGAAAGTAATACTGATAAAGAAGTTTCCAATCAGGGAAAGAAGGTTGATCGGCAGCAATCTTTGGTGGTGACGGAATCAAATGCTCTTCAACGGCCTTTGGTGGCAGATCCTCAACAACCTTTGGTGGAAGATGAAATTATATCTTCAGTGGTAAAGACTCCCCAACAAATTCTGCAATTGCAGCAAGAAATGTTAGCTGATTCAAATCCCTTGCTTGGTTTTATTAATCAGAATCCAGTGGAAGGTTGTAGCATGGATAATTAGAATATCAATTCTCTTGCAGCCCAGGATAATTCTCCAAAAGATTTAAATGGTCAAACTAATAGGAATGTTGATTCTGACAGTGAAGCTGTGGTGGAAGACTCTGAAATAACCAAAGTGAACACAAGAAGGGGGGTTGAATTGTGTTTACTAACTTTTTCGGTTACTTTAAAAAGATTTTCGCAGGCACAACAAGCAAGGTTTATATAAGAGAAAGTTAGACGAGTGACACGTCTAATATTGAAACAGAATAGCACACACAAACAGAGAAGGTTAAAATAGAATTTGATAATAACAGTATTAACTCCCCAAGTTTAAAGCTAGAACAGAAACAATACTTAAGCAAATTAAAAGATAAAGGGAGTAGAAATATCACTCAAGAGATTTATACTGGTTCACCCCAAAATTCACAGGGCTACGTCCAGTTTCTTGGCAGCACCAAGTTTCCACTATAACTGAGTAAATTACAATACAAGTATTCTTTGCACACCTAGCCTCTTCAGGCTCAACACTCAAACAAGTATTCTTTTCTCACCTAGCCTCTTCAGGCTCAAAACAGTAAAGGATAAAAGGTTTTGTGTAGTTAATACAACTTGCGAATCTTTCAGATCACACTCAAAGAGTGGAATAAATATGAAGTATGAAAGACTGCGAATTTATATCAAATGATTGAATGTATATTCAATGAAGGAATGAAGAAGTTAATGAAGATAGTAAATGCTTCTGTGCAGAGTTCTTTTGATATTCAACTTCTTGGCTTCATCTTCATTGTTTGATCTATTTAAAGGCTTCAATCAAGAGATCCGTTTTGACACAGCTTCAGAAAGTGTTTTCTTCTGACTTGAGCTTTCTGAGACACCATTTAATGCCAAAGAGTCGTTCTGAATATTCATTAAATGCTTGGAAACGTTGAGCTTTGACAAGGGTGTCCAAGAGTACACTTTAGACTGAGCAGCTGTTCTTTCAGAGTATATAGCAGCAGGCTTCTTGTACTTGTTGCAGAGAGCTTTCCTCTTTCAGTGCAACATCAGTTCACTTTCCAGAAATCACTTTTACTTTGTACTAAAACAGGCAAAAGGTTACTGCAGTGGTGCAGAGATTGCGTGTTTTATTCCTTAAAACCTTGAAACAACGTTCTTTATTCTTTGTCCTTTGAGCTATTGTCCAGAGGTCTTCGAGATCCTTAAAGGATGGCATATAATTTGAATAAGGTGACTTGGACTTGATTTCTGACATACTGACTTGGTATCAGTAATGAGAATTTTTAGACGGGTGAAAGTCATCCAAAAATTAGACGGGTGATGATCATTCAAACATTAGATGGGTGCTGGCATGTTCCAAAGTTAGACGGGTGATCAACTGAGCCAAACTTAGACGCATACTTCTTGCCACGTCATCACGTGAACTTAATCTTTCCTGAGCGTTGACTTGATCTTTGACTAACTTTTAGACGAGTAGAAAATTAGACGAGTCAGTACTGAGCTTCTACTAAAAAGTAGACGGGTCATAAAATAGACGAGTGACCTTAAGTCTATTTTCCTGCACACTTATAAAAAATATCAGTAATTTCATTTGGTTCAACATTATCATACTTGAACTATTTGGAATCATCAAAACTTAGAGAATTTACACATTGAATGTGTTTTAGACTTATGAGGTCTCAACAGACTCTTTATGTTCTCCTATTAATGTTTCCATGTCTAGTGATTCTATCGAGCAATCTGAAGGAAGTGCCTCCTCTAATCCTGCTTCAGATCAGGCTGTTGCTGTTTCTAAAGCAGCCGCTGGTTTAAATCTAGCTGATATTGTTGTGACTCCAGTTTCTCAATTCACTAATCCTGTTGTAGCTAAAGATATGAGGATTGTAGGTGCTCTCTGGAGTGATAATGTGGATAATGATATTGAGGAAGAAAGCTCAATTCCTCAACAGAATGTTGACCCCAGTAAGAATCTTCAGGATGCTGAGAAGCAATGGCCTAATGAAGACTTCATTGTTTTTTTAATGAAGAAGCATGCTAAGGCATCACCATGAGGAAGGTCATCCCAACTAGGTTGGCACCACCAACCCCATCAATCATATGCAGCACACTCCAAAAATAATATTAATATAGAAAAGAAGAATACAAAAACATGGGGGGACAAAAACCAAACCCATGAAGAAAGCTTTAACAAAACCTATAGAAAGGTAAACCAAGCCTATCACGGCTAAAAAAACTACCTAGAAAATTAGGTAAACAATCCCACCAAGAAAAACCAATATTCTGAATACCATAAGAGGCAAGTCTATCAGCACAGCAATTACCCTCTCTAAAAATGTGAGAAACTCCAAAACTTACCTGCTGAGACAAAGCAATGCAATTCTTCCAACGATTCTGAAGATACCAAGGAACCACATCAAGGGAACTGAATGCATGGATCACTAACATTGAGTCACACTCTAGCCACAGATTTCTCCAACCTTTTTTTGAAGCAATTTCAATAGCATACATTGCTCCAATCAGTTCAGCACTCAAAGAGGAGCTGACCCCAATATTAACAGCAAAACAACCAAGACCAGCAGCTGAGCTATCCCTGAAAATACCCCCACAAGCAGCCATACCAGGTGAACCATGAGCTGCCCCATCAGTATTGCATTTGATCCAGTTGTATAAAGGAGGATGCCACCAAACTTCTCTGATCACTGGAGCTTTCCTGATTCTAGCAGAAACAGAAAAGAACTTGAGAACTATGAAGTCATCGATTGAATTGCTAGAAGTTCCCTTGGAAGCATTTCCAGAAATAGAAACTGCAGCAATTATTCTACTGTAAATTGCAGAAAAGGACAGCTTCTTATTTTGGAATCTACTTTGATTTCTATTGTGCCAAATGAACCAGCAAACGTTGATGATTGCAGCAACCATAATATCTTTAATTTGAGGACAGTTACAACATGAAACTGAATTGAAAACTGCTTGAACAGATGACAAATCAAATATGCACTTGAAGAGAGAACTCATCCATTGCCAAAACCTTAAGGCAAAAGAGCACTAAAAGAAAAGATGGTCAATGGATTCATCTGCAGCACCACAATTATCACACATGGAAACCACAACATTGCCAATCATTCTTAGCTTATCATCAGTTGGTAGTTTATGATGGAAAATTCTCCAAACCAGTAGAGATTTTGAAGGAAGAACATAAGAACTCCAAATAATTTTAGTCCAAGCAGCAACATTGAGAATCGGATTCAATGAAAGGAAAGCTTCTTTCAAAGAAAGATCCCCAAAAGAGGAGTCATTCCACACTAACCTGTCAGGGCAAGGGACAGAAGGGATGCAAACCTGCATTATCTGCCTGTTAAGAACAGCTGACTTGTCCTGGATATATTGAGGAACATTCCAATCATTGTTGCAGATAAAGTCATTGATAGTGGCTTTGAGGGAGTGATGAATATGGTCTGGAATGTTTAGAATATCAACCACAATCCTATCTAACCATTTGGCAGTCCAAAAATTAATAGACTTACCATCACCTAACATCCAAGAAGAATGCAGCAGCACCTTATTCAAACAGGACTTTAAAGCTGGCCAAATTGAAGATTTTGCATAATGAGCAATTGGAGAGAAATTCCTAAGAAACCTGGCTCAAAGAAAACAAGCCCACTGGCTAGTAGATGAGATGAATTCCCATGAAAGCTTCAACTTAGCAGCTTCATTAATTGATCTAAGAGATCTCAACCCAAGACCACCATCCTCCACTAAAGAACAAACCTTATGCCAAGCTACAGTGACATATTTCCTAGTATTAATGTCTCCAGACCAAATGAAATTGCGAATCCAACTATCAATCTGCTTTAAAAGAGCTATAGGCCATGCCTAAACATTGAAACTATAGGAGGCTATTCCATGAATTACAGATTTAACAAGCTCCACTCTTCCTATAATGGATAAAAGACTGCCCTTCCAAAGAGAAAGCTTGTTCTTGATCCTGTCTATTATAGGTTGAAGAAAGATCTTCTTTGGCTTCCCTTTGAAAAGAGGAACACCAAGGTAAGAGAAAGGCAACTGACCTTGCCTGAAACCAGTCAAGTTGCTCAACTCTGCAGATCTTCTAGGAGAAATGGAGCCAGCAAAAGAAAATGAGAAAGAAAGTTGGTCAGAAACAGTAGGCTGCAAGGAATCGTGCCCTGTCCAGGGGTGGAATTCGAAATTTTGCTTAATGAAGGTGATTTTTTGGAACTGTAGAGGGTTTGGTAACCCTGCTACTAGGTTAGTACTGAAAATGTTTTGCCTCCTTCATAAGCTTGATATGGTTTTTATTGCCGAACCATGGATTTCTGGAGGGAATTGAATTTAAGTCCTTTTATTGATAATGATAGAAATGGCCTTTTGTCAAATCTTTGGGGCGTCTGTAATGGAAATTATACTCACACTGTCATTTCTAACACTGCTCAACAGGTTTCAGTTTCAGTTTCCATTGAGGGGAAGTCTGTTTATGTCAGTGCAGTGTATGCTAGTACCAACTATTTAGTTAGAAGACATCTTTGGTCAGAGCTGCATGAACTTCAAGTATCTAATTCTCGTCCTTGGTGTCTCTTAGGAGACTTTAATGCTGTTCTTGGTTCTCATGAAGTGAGAGGTTCATACTTGCCTCTTAGAAGTTCTTGTGATGATTTTCAATCTTTCACTGATAAGGATAAGCTAACTCATATGATTACTCGGGGAGCTGAGTTTACTTGGAGTAATGGGAGAAGATGATCTGCTCTTACTGAAAAGAGACTAGACAGAAGTATTTGTAATGATAGTTGGCTGGACTTTTGGAGTTCCTCAGCTTGCTGTACTTTAGTCAGGTCCAAGTCCGATCACTTTCCCTTGATGCTGGTTTCTAATAATGGAAGTCAATCATTTCCTTCCTCTTTCAAATTCCATAAAATGTGGTTGAAGCATCATGATTGCAAAAGCCTAATTGCTGATGTTTGGCAGAGAGCAGTCCAAGGTTGTCCTATGTACATTCTCTCCTAAAAATTGAAGGCTGTTAAAGTTGAGTTGAAAAACTGGAATAAGCTGGTGTTTGGCAATGTTCACTTAAGAGTTGAAAATGCTTTTGCTGCTATTGATAATATACAAATTCGAATTGATGTTGCGGGTGCTTCTGATGATTTGCTAGTGCAGGAAGTTGTTGCTTAATTAGAGTTGCAACAGGCTTTGTCCTTTGAAGAAGACTTTTGGAAGGAAAAATCTAGAGTTTAGTTGGCATTGCCAAGGAGACAGAAATACAGGTTTTTTCCATCGAGTTACAAAAATTAGACAGGTTACTAAATCTATGTCAGTGCTAAAGAATGATTATTTGATCTTGGATGACAATGATGCTATAGCTAATCATGTTTTGAGTTACTATTCCTCTCTTGAAGCCTCTAGCAATGATTGTATCCCTAATGACTTGATCAGCTCAGTGGTTCCTTCCTTAGTTTATTCTAATGATAATAACATGTTAAGCCAGGTGCCTACTCATGAGGAAATTAAGGATGCTGTTTTTGCCTTAAATTGGGGATGGTGCGCCGGGTCCTAATGGTTTTGGCCGATGTTTCTATCAAGCTTTTTAGGATATTGTGGGGGCTGATGTCTGCAGATCTGTGCTCCAATTTTTCTTACAAGGTTGGATGCTTCCAAATATGAACTCTAATCTTGTTGTTCTGATTCCTAAGATAGTTGGAGCGGATAGAATTGAAGATTTTAGGCCTATTGCCTTGGCCAATTTCCAATTTAAAATTATAATAAAGGTTTTGACTGATAGGCTAGCTTCCATTGCCCCTAAAATCATTTCTAAACAGCAAAGGGGTTTTTGTGTGTATCCTTCTCTTAGTAGTAATGAAGTCAATTTCTCATACCATTTTCTGTTGGCCTGTTTAAGTCCAAATAGAGACTTCAATAATTTGCAGACCTGATTAGGCTTGGCACACTGAACCCCTTGAGGAACAACCATGTAGACATCCTCACTAAGATCACCATGTAGAAATGCATTATTCACATCCAATTGATGGAGAAACCAGTTATGAATGGAAGCAAGTGCTAGTAGGGTTCTGACTGTGGTGAGCTTGGCTACTGGTGAGAAGGTATCAAAGAAGTCCAGACCCTCCACTTGATCGTATCCCTTAGCCACTAATCTGGCCTTATATCTCTCAATTGTGCCATCTGGCTGATGCTTCACCTTGTACACCCATTTACTCCCTTTTGGCTTGACATGTGTAGGCAAGTCAACAAGTATCCAAGTTCCATTTCTTTCTAATGCCTTTAACTCATATTTCATAGCATTATTCCAGCAATCAAGTTTGCATGCTTCTTGATAGGTCTGTGGCTCAGTGGTGTGTGAAATTGACAAAGAGAAAACTGTGGATGTATGCCTTGACAGGTACATATATTTTGATGAATGACAAAAGCAATTTTAAGTCTAAAGGACTTATCTGCAAAAAGCGTGAAAAAGGCCAAACGATCAGTCAAGATTAGGCAAAGCAATCAAGAGGGGTAAAAAGGGAATTTTACTACTTGTATTGATTGTTTTAGAATAATCTGTAAATGGTAAGTAGGGTTTTTCAATTTAATATGATCACTCACACACACACATATTTAACATGTGCTTTAAAAGATAAATCATGTGATTAAATAAATAATAACATGTGATTAAAACTGACAATTAAAATTGAGCTTAATTGGGCAACCTTTCCTTAATTGTCAAGTTTTTGAAAAACCACCTGATACGCACCATAATCGATTATGGAAATTCTATAATCGATTATGAGTCGTGGTTAAATGGCTTTAATGAGTGTTAATGAGTAATTATGATATTAAAGCCGTTGATTTCAAATTTGAAATATAATAATCGATTATTGAATCTGGATAATCGATTATGACCTTACTGACTTCCAATATGCTTCAACCGAAACCCTGTAATCGATTACGTAATCGATTATAGCCTTTTATGAAAGAGTCAGTAACATCATAATCGATTAAGGCAATCGATTATCTTCTTTGGGGAAAAAGCAGTGAAGACATAATCGATTATGGTAATCGATTATGACCTTTCTGTTCAGACGCGCGCTTCATGGAAACACATTAAATAATCGATTATGGACTTTAGATAATCGATTATGCTGCGGCTGAAATGCATTTTAAGAGGCTTGACCTAATTTCACACTGAACCCTAACCTATTCTCTATAAATAGGAAGCTTGGCAGCCTCTGTCAAATGCCCCATCTACTACTCTCTTCTACTCTCTATTGTGCTTAAACTCTGATTACTATTTTCTTTTACTCTTGCACTTACACGTGATCATATTATTTTGAGAAACTTATACACCATATAGGTGTTGCTATTTGAGCTTCAAGTTGTATTTCATATCTGCACTTTTGAGTGCTTTCTCATTGTAAAACTTTTATAGTTTGTTTTTTTTAAGTGAGTGTGATCTCACGAACGGTTTTTTGAGGCTCTTACACAAGGGATTGTATGTCCTGTGATTTGTGTTAAGGGTTCTCTGAATTATAAAGGTTCTAGCTACGCCTGTTTAAAAGCTAGTGTTTGAGGCTCTTACACAAGGGATCGTATGTCCTGAGATTTGTGTTAAGGGTTCTCTGAATTGTAAAGGTTCTAGTTGATCCTATTTAAAAACTAGAGTTGATTGAAATCCCTTGGTCGTATTGCCTTGGGGACTGGACGTAGGCCACGTGGGTAGTCTGTGGCCGAACCAGGATATATCGCTGTGTCAATCTTCTTATCCCTATCTCTTTTACTTTTGTTTTGTCTTTTGCAAAAACGCTTTTACTTGTACGCGACAACGATTTAATTTGAAAATAATATTCATCCGCTGCGAATTCTGTTTTAACTTTAAAAAGGGTTTTTGATTTATCGAAAAAGATTTCATTTTTATTTAAAACCCAATTCACCCCCCTCTTGGGTATGGTTGCCACGGCCAACAAAAACATGATGTGATGGAGATAAATTGGAAAATGAATTAAATGAAGAAATGGGATAAGGAGTACCTGAGGTGATTGGTGCTAGTGAGTTGGATGAGAGGCTACACACATAATCTGCAAGATGAACACGTCTATGCCTATGCCTACTGGATTGCCTCACAGGTTCAGCAACTGTTTCTGTTGGTGCAGGATCAGCAGGCTCAAAGTGACTAAAGATTGAGGACTCAGGGTAGGAGAGATGTCAGGATGGTCATGTGGAGGTGAGGTATGGTATTGCCAAGTAGAGGTGGTTGATGATGTTTTGTATGGGAAGATAAGTTCATGATGTGTCACATTTCTGGAGATAAAGATCTCCTTATTATTAAGGGCAAGCATAACAGCACCCTTTACTCCAACTTTGTATCCTAGAAAGATGCACTTTCTGGCCCTATTTATGAGTTTTGTTCTGTGGGATTGGAGTGTGGATGCATAATACAAAGAGCTAAATACTTTCAACTCATGTAAAATAGGTAGCTGTTTGTTTAATAAGTAGAAATGGGGCTGATTTTTAAGAAGGGGACTAGGAACCCGATTGATAATGTAAGTGGCATGGAGAATGGCATATGACCAGAACTGTTTAGGCAATTTTGATTGGAATAAAAGAGCTCTTCCAACACTTAGAACATGTTGATGTTTCCTCTTTACCCTTCCATTTTGCTGTGGGGTTTCCACACAACTTGTTTGGTGAATTATCCCCTTTAGGGCATAGTATTGTGGCATAATGAATTATGGCCCATTATCAGTTCTTATCATTTTAACTCTGGTTTCATTTTGGTTTTCAATTAACTCAAGAAACTATTTCACATTGTGCCTCACTTCTCCTTTGCATTTCATCAAAATGATCCATGTATATCTACTGTAATCATCAACAACAGTTAGAAAGTAAGTATGGCCATGGACAGATTGGATTGAAAGAGGTCCCCAAATATCAAAATGAATTAGATCATAAGGCTTAGCAGCTTTATTTTGACTCAAAGTATAAGGTAGTCTTTTGTGTCTAGCAAAGTGACACACATCAGATATAGCTTTGGAATCAACAGAAACAAAGGGAAATTCAGAATGTAAAGAAAGCACCCTAGAATTAGATAGATGTCCTAGTCTAAAGTGCCATAAGGCATTTTCTGGTATGGTTTCAGTAACAGCTGCTTGAACATTAGAGACATAGGTGTCCTTGGCATCAATAACAAGGTGCAATAGCCCCTCAAATTTCTCAGTCGAACCAATCATCCTCAGTGATTTCTGGTCCTGTATGAAACACTTTGAGTCATTAAAGGAAACTATGCAGCCAAGTGCACTGCATAATTGTGAAACAGATATTAAGTTTACTGAGAAATTAGGCACATAGAGGACATCACTGATACTGAAACCAGGAGAAAATACTACTGTACCAACATACTTAGCAATAGAGAAGTGTCCATTTGGCAATTTCACATTTATAGGTCTGATCTCTTTATAAGAATGAAAACATTTTAATGAAGCACAAATGTGGTCACTGGCTCCAGAATCTATTATCCAAGAGTCAATACTACAGTTGTTATAAGAAGAGGAAATGTTACCTGATTTGAATTTCTCAATTGGTGTATGACCAATTTGAGTGGATGAGCTGACCTGGTTAGCTGCAGCCATTGATTGTTGTCCTAAGCTTGAATCATGAATTAGAGACAGTAGCTTCTCATATTGCTCATGAGTAAAAATGGGAGGTGCTGCCCTCACATCATCATGTGTTGAGGAATCCTCTCTTAAATCACTGCTGTCATTGATTGTGTTGTTGGCCATTGAGTTGAAGTTTTTTTGGAAATGGGGAGGAAAACCATGTTTTCTGTAACAAGTGTCCACAGTGTGTCCACTCCTTCCACAATGTGTGCAAACTCTATTATATTTGAAACCAGGACCCTGCACAAATCCTTTTCCTCTTCCCGGTAGTTTCTTATAGTCAACAGCATTAACCAACACCTTAGAGTCATCACTGTTAGAAAAATTTCCTTCCCTCTCATGTTGAATGACCATGGAGAAGATCCTATTCATACTAGGCAAAGGATCCATAAGCAGAATTTGAGACTTAACAACGAAGAAATTATCATTCAGTCCAGTTAAGAATCTTATAGCATAATTCATGGTATGATTGTGTCTAGCATTCCTCATAGCAGCACATGACCATTTAATTGGACAACTACAAGCAGGCATAGGCATCTAAGTTTCCAATTCTTCCCATAATATTTTCAACTCAGAATAAAATTCAGTAACATTCAAAGAACCTTGCCTGAGAGCATAAATTTCCTACTGCAGTTCTGAGATCCGGATGAGGTCACCTTATGAGAATCTTTCCTTCAAGTCATTCCAGACATCTACAGCATTTTTCAGATACACAATGCTTTGTCCAATTGACTCTGCAACTGAGTTCATGAGCCAAGAATGTATGAGCATGTTGCAGCGGCTCCAAGCTTTGTAGCTAGGATCAAAGGGATCTGGGATGGGAATGCTTCCATCCACGAATTCAAACTTCTTTTTAGCACCAAGAGCACGCCTCATGGAGCGAGCCCAGGCATGATAATTAGAGCCACTCAGTGCTGGAGTGACTGTGACAGATGAGGGTCCAGCACCAGGATGAACATAGTAAGGATTGGTTGGATCTTGAGAGGGGTCACCCCTTTGGTTGTTGTTTCCACTAGAGCCTCCTCTCACCATCAGAGTTGCGCAATGTCAGAGAATTAACTCTCTGGTACCATCTTAAAATTCTGACACTAAAGTAAATGCCATAGCTAAAGAACAAAAGAGTGGAATCTATATTGATTTCATTATATCAGAATTGATGATTCTACAAGTGTACTATGCACTGACATTTATAGTAAAAGGAAAGGTACACAGTAAAGTAAAATGGTCCTACTCCTATAGAATCCTCAGCCCTCAATCTGTTGCAAATGAGGGAATATTCGATTGAGGAATGGAGAGTGTGAGCAATGCTGAAGAGTGTGAGTGCTGAGCTGACAAGGTGTGCTGGTCTTGGCATTTTCCTTCTCATTTCCCTTTTTGTCCATATGTGTAACCGTATGGTGCATATTGTTTAACACATACTACTTTATGAAATAAAAATATAATGAAAATGCATTTATCTAAATGAAATCAACTCACCAAGCTACTTGTAAATGATGTACTAGAAGGCCTATTTTCTGGAAAAGCTAGGATTAGTTTGTAGGCCAGAGTCCGTGTATGGTGAAATTTGGTGGGTGTCTGATACATGGGATCTGGAAACAGGTAGCCGGTGGCCATTGCTGAACCAGTTTCAAGAAGTCGTATATGGCTAAGGATGGTGCAAATACAAAAAGAATGAGGAAATAATAAAGGGTTTTCATGGGTTAATTAGTGTGCAGAGACTAGAAAGCAAATGGCGAATTGTGAATAGATAGCATGGAGGATGAGAGATTGAAAGGTAGCCTAATTTAAAGAAAATTTTTTTGCTACTGCATGGTCGAGTGCTACTGTACAACTAGGGATCGAAATATCCCCACATATCAATATAGTGTGAACATTTATTTTTGGCTTTTTACTACGTTATTTCACTTTAGTATTTGTTATATTTCTATTTTTCAAAAATAATACATTAAAGGGACAAAACAAGGTGTTTATAATAGAGACATTCATCGTGTAGGCATTTTCTTGTCCATATTGAGTCAAACACCATGATAAATAGAAATTAATTAAATATCAAATTCTCGACTACTTCAGTAAAGAGTTTTATCCGTCAAAAAAATTTAAAGAGTTTTAAAAAGTGTGTGTTTACGTGCGTGCTTGCATGCGTGTGTGTGTTAGATAATATAGTATTTTATGCTTTTACATCAGGGTTCAAACACGAGCTAATTTCATGTAAATGCATTATCCCTCTTGCATCAGAACGACAACATAGTTCTGGATCAATATGCCCAAGATGTTTTTTTTTATGGCTTTGACAACTTTGATAATCATAGATTGCAGTTGCACTAGGCTGAATACCATCATCATTAAAGGTTTTTAAAATGTCTATTTTGTCTTTGATATCTAGTGCAAGCTTGAAATAATCCACCACTTTAAACTTGGATTCAGAACAAGTGTCATGCTTCACCCATTCATTTCCCCAAAAGTTATCTTCTTTCCTAAGCACATCTGCCAATAATCATTGATTCAAGGTCCTATATAAATACATATATTGCATATCATGAATATGCATACTACTTTATGAAATAAACATATTGTTGAAAATCGGAATAGAATCTCGTAAATTTATTGTGTAATTATTTCATAAAGCCTATATAAAATGGACTCTGTTGTGTAGTCGAGACACACAGTTTTACCATCTTTATGCCTCTGTTTTCTCTCTTTCAGCATGGTATCTTGAGCCAGACAAAGGTAACTCCAAAACCGTGCTTACTCAGTGGAGAGTTTTCATGGGTTAATTAGTGTATAGAGACTAGAGATCAATTGACGAATTGTGTATAGAGAGCATGGAGGAAGAGATTGGAAGGTAGCATAATTTATAGAAAAAGTTTTGGCCACTGCATGGTCCATATCTACTACACAACTAGCGATCAAAATTTACCCACGTACCAATATTGTGTGAACATTTATTTTTGGATTTTTTTACTATGTTATTTCACTTTATTATTTGTTATATTCTATTTTTTTCAAAAATAATACATTAAAGGGACAAAACAAGGTGTTTATAATAGAAACACTCATCGTGTAGACATTTTATTGTCCATATTGAGACAAACACCTTGATATATAGATATTAATTAAATATCAAATTCTTGACCACTTAATAAAAGAGTTTTATTTGTCAAAAAAAATAATGAGTTTTAAAAAGTATGTGCTAGTACATGCGTGCGTGCGTGCGTGTTTGTGTTAGATAATATAGTCTTCTATGCTTTTACATTAGGGTTCAGACTCCAGCCAACTTCATGTAAATACATTATCCCTTTAACATCAGAACGACAACATAGTTTGAGATCAACCTGCCCAAGATGTTTTTTTTTTTTTTTATGGTTGTGACAACTTTAATATAATCATATATTGCAGTTGCACTAGGCTGAATACCATCATCATTAAAGGCTTTTAAAATGTATATTTCATCCTTGATATCTAATGCAAGCTTGAAATAATCCACCACTTTAAACTTGAATTCAGAACAAGTGTCATGCTTCACCCATTCATATCCCCAAAAGTAATCTTCTTTCCCGAGCACATCTGCCGAGAATCATTGAATAGAGAAAACAAATTTTTGACCTACATAAATACATATATTACATAAATGGATATGCATACTACTTTATGAAATAAAAATATAATTAAAGTGCATTTATCTAAATGAAATCAACTCACCAAAATACTTGTTAATGATGCACTAGAAGGGTTGTTTTCAAGGAAAAAGCTAGGAATAGTTTGTAGCCCAGAGTCCGTGTAACCGATGGCCATTGCTGAACCAGTTTCAAGAAATCGTATGTGGCTATGGATGGTGCAATTAAAGAAGAATTAGAAAACGAAAAAAGTTTTCATGGGTTAATTAGTGTGTAGAGACTAGAGAGCAAATGGAGAATTGTGTATAGACAACATGGAGGATGAAAGATTGATAGGTAGCATAATTTCTAAAAAAAAAAAATTTGCTACTGCATAGTCAAGTGCTACTGCACAACTAGCGATCAAAATATTCCCACATATCAATACAGTGTGAACATTTATTTTTGGATCTTTGCTACGTTATTTCCCTTTATTATTTGTTATATTTCTATTTTTCTAAAATAATACATTAAAGGGATAAAACATGGTGTTTATAATAGAGACACTCATCGTGTAGGCATTTTCTTGTTCATATTGAGGCAAACACCATGATATATAGATATTAATTAAATATCAAATTCTTGACTACTTCAGTAAACAGATTTATTCGACAAAAAAAAAAAAAAATTTAAAGAGTTTTAAAAAAGTGTGTGTGTTTACGTGTGTGCTTGAGTGCGTGTGTGTGTTAGATAATATAGTCTTTTATGCTTTTACATCAGGGTTCAGACACGAGCTAATTTCATGTAAATAGATTATCCCTCTTGCATAAGAACGACAACATAGTTCTAGATCAAAATGTCCAAGATGTTTTTTTATGGCTGTGACAACTTTGATAATCATTGATTGCAGTTGCACTAGGCTGAATTCCATCATCATTAAAGGTTTTTAAAATGTATATTTTGTCTTTAATATCTAGTGCAAGCTTGAAATAATCCACCACTGTAAACTTGGATTCAGAACAAGTGTCATGCTTCACCTATTCATATCCCCAAAAGTTATCTTCTTTGCTAAGCACATCTCCCAATAATCATTGATTCAAGAAAACAAATTTTCGACCTACATAATACATATATTACATATCATGAATATGCACACTACTTTATGAAACAAACATATTGTTGAAAATCGAAAGAGAATCTCGTAAATTTGTTGTGTAATTATTTCATTAAGCCTATATAAAGTGGACTCTGTTGTGTAATTGAGACACACGGTTTCACCATTTTTATGCCTCTGTTTTCTCTCTTCCAACATGGTATCTAGAGCCAGACAGAGGTAACTCCAAAACCATGCTTACTCAGTGGAGAGTTTTCATGGGTTAATTAGTGTATAGAGACTAGAGATCATATTGTGTATAGAGAGCATGGAGGATCAGAGATTGGAAGGTAGCATAATTTATAGAAAGAATTTTGGCTATTGCATGGTCCATATCTACTGCACAACTAGCGATCAAAATATACCCACGTACCAATATAGTGTGAACATTTATTTTTGGATTTTTTTACTATGTTATTTCACTTTATTATTTGTTATATTTCAAATTTTTTTCAAAAATAATACAATAAAGGGACAATACAAGGTGGTTATAATAGAGACACTCATCGTGTAGACATTTTATTGTCCATATTGAGACAAACACCTAGATATATAGATATTAATTAAATATAAAATTCTTGACCACATAACAAAAGAGTTTTAAAAATAATAATAATGAGTTTTAAAAAGTATGTGCAAGTACGTGCGTGCGTGCATTCGTACGTGCGTGTATGTGTTAGATAATATAGCCTTTTATGCTTTTACATCAGGGTTCAAACACGTGCTAATTTCATGTAAATACATTATCCCTCTTGCATCAGAACGACAACGTAGTTCTGGATCAATATGCCCAAGATGTTTTTTAATGGCTGTGACAACTTTGATAATCATAGATTGCAGTTGCACTATTCTGAATACCATCATCATTAAAGGTTTTTAAAATGTATATTTTGTCTTTGATATCTAGTGCAAGCTTGAAATAATCCACCACTTTAAGCTTGGATTCAGAACAAGTGCCATGCTTCACCCATTCATATCCCAAAAGTTATTTTCTTTCCTAAGCACATCTTCCAATAATCATTGATTCGAGGAAACAAATTTTCGACCTACATAAATACATATATTACATATAATGAATATGCATACTACTTTATGAAATAAACATATTGTTGAAAATCGGAATAGAATCTCATAAATTTATTGTGTAATTATTTCATTATGGCTATATAAAATGGACTCTGTTGGGTAGTTGAGACACACGGTTTTACCATCTTTATGCCTCTGTTTTCTCTCTTTCAACATGGTATCCAGAGCCAGATAGAGGTAACTCCAAAATCGTGCTTACTTAGTGGAGAGTTTTCATGGATTAATTAGTGTATAGAGACTAGAGATCAAATGGTGAATTGTGTATAGAGAGCATGGAGGAAGGGAGATTGGAAGGTAGCATAATTTATAGTAAAATTTTTTGCTACTGCATGGTACATATATACTACACAACTAGCGATCAAAATATACCCACGTACCAATATTGTGTGAACATTTATTTTTGTATTTTTTTACTATGTTATTTCACTTTATTATTTGTTATATTCTATTTTTTTCAAAAATAATACATTAAAGGGACAAAACAAGGTGTTTATAATATAGACACTCATTGTGTAGACATTTTATTGTCCATATTGAAACAAACACCTTGATATATAGATATTAATTAAATATCAAATTCTTGACCACTTAATAAAAGAGTTTTATTTGTCAAAAAAAATTTGAGTTTTAAAAAGTATGTGCGATTACATGCGTGCGTTTGTACGTGCGTGCGTGCATGTTTGTGTTAGATAATATAGTCTTCTATGCTTTTACATCAGGATTCAGACTCAAGCCAACTTCATGTAAATACATTATCCCTCTAACATCAGAACGACAACATAGTTCTGGATCAACCTGCCCAAGATGTTTTTTTGATGATTGTGATAACTTTGATATAATCATAGATTGCAGTTGCACTAGGCTGAATACCATCATCATTAAAGGCTTTTAAAATGTATATTTCGTCCTTGATATCTAGTGCAAGCTTGAAATAACCCACCACTTTAAACTTGAATTCAGAACAAGTGTCATGCTTCACCAATTCATATCCCCAAAAGTTATCTTCTTTCCCAAGCACATCTGCCGAGAATCATTGATTAGAGGAAACAAATTTTTGACCTACATAAATACATATATTACATAACATGGACATGCATACTACTTTATGAAATAAAAATATAATTAAAGTGCACTTATCTAAATGAAATCAACTCACCAAGATACTTGTACATGATGTACTAGAAGGGTTGTTTTCTTGGAAAAATCTAGGAATAGTTTGTAGCCCAGAGTCCATGTATGGTGAAATTTGGTGTGTGTTTGATACATGGGATCTGGAAACAGGTAGCTGATGGCCATTGCTGGATCAGTTTCAAGAAGTCGTATGTGGCTAAGGATGGTGCAATAAAAAGAAGAATTAGAAAACAAAAAAAGGGTTTTCATGGGTTAATTAGTGTGTAGATACTAGAGAGCAAATGATGAATTGTGTATAGACAACATGGAGGAAGAGAGATTGATACGTAGCATAATTTATAGAAATTTTTTTTGCTACTGCATGGTCAAGTGCTACTGCCCAACTAGCGATCAAAATATTCCCACATATCAATACAGTGTGAACATTTATTTTTGGCTTTTTACTACGTTATTATTTCACTTTATTATTTGTTATATTTCTATTTTTCAAAAATAATACATTAAAGGGACAAAACATGGTGTTTATAATAGAGACACTCATTGTGTAGGCATATTCTTGTCCTTATTGAGACAAACACCATAATATATAGATATTAATTAAATATCAAATTCTTGACTACTTCAGTAAAGAGTTTTATCCGACAAAAAAATTTATAAGAGTTTTAAAAAAGTGTGTGTGTGTTTGCATGCTTGCTTGTGTGCGTGTGTGTGTTAGATAATATAGTCTTTTATGCTTTTACGTCATGGTTCAGACACGAGCTAATTTCATGTAAATACATTATCCCTCTTGCATCAGAACGACAACGTATTTCTGGATCAATATGCCCAAGATGTTTTTTTTTATGGCTGTGACAACTTTGATAATCATAGATTGCAGTTGCACTAGGCTGAATACCATTATCATTAAAGGTTCTTAAAATGTATATTTTGTCTTTGATATCTAGTGCAAGCTTGAAATGATCCACCACTTTAAACTTGGATTCAGAACAAGTGACATGCTTCACCCATTCATATACCCAAAAGTTATCTTCTTTCCTAAGCACATCTGCCAATAACCATTGATTCGAGGAAACAAATTTTCGACCTACATAAATACATATATTACATATCATGAATATGCATACTACTTTATGAAATAAAAATATAATGAAAGTGCATTTATACATCTAAATGAAATCAACTCACTAAGCTGCTTGTAAATGATGTACTATAAGGGCTGTTTTCTGAAGAAGAAAAAACTAGGAATAGTTTGTAGGCCATAATCCTTGAATGGTGAAATTTGGTGGGCGTATGATACTTGGGATCTTGAAACAGTTAGCCAGCGGCCATTGCTGAAACAGTTTGAAGAAGTCGTATATGTGGCTAAGGATGGTGCAATTACAAGAAGAATGAGACAACAAAAAAGGGTTTTCATGGGTTAATTAATATGGAGAGACTAGATTGCAAATGTCAAATTCTGTATAGAGAGCATGGATGAAGAGAGATTGGCAGGTAGCATAATTTATAGAAAAAAAAATTTGCTACTACATGGTCAAGTGCTACTGTAAAACTAGTGATCAAAATATTCCCACGTATCAATATAGTGTGAACATTTATTTTTGGCTTTTTTACTACGTTCACTTTATTACTTGTTATATTTCAATTTTTTTTTTCAAAAATAATACATTAAAGGGACAAAAATGGTTTTTATAATAGAGACATTGATCATATAGGCATTTTCTTGTCCATTGTGGGACACCATGATATCTAGATATTAGTTAAATATCAAATTCTTGACCACTTAATTAAAGAGTTTTACCTATAAAAAAAATTAAACAATTTTCAAAAAGTCTGTGTGCTTACTTGCGTGTGTGCATGCATGTGGTGTTAGATAATATACTATTTTATGCTTTTATTTAGTCACTCTCCTTAACTACAAAGGGACAATATATTTATTTAAAGTTGGCTTGTCTGAACCCTAATGGAACTCTATTCATATCTTGCCTTCCTATGGCTTCCGATCCCAGTGTTGTAAGGTGTCAAAAGAATTTATTTAAATTACCACTGTGATGTACCTTATAACATTCATAAAATAAAATGATAATTATTTATGCACATTTTCATGGCATATTATATGAAAATTCCCCTAGTATTTTTTTTATAAGCAAAATTTTTATTAATAGAGAGTATAAGGGGTACTCTAACCCATTTACAAAAAGTAGCATGCAAAAGAATCACAAAGAGGAGAGTCATCCCAACTAGGTTGGCACCACACACCTTAACAATCATTTGTAGCATACTACTAGAAATAATGAAACAATTCCATAGTAAACAACCCAGCAAGCTAAACTAAATAAAGTTGTTCATAAGCGATACATGCTCCAAAATCTAACTATTACGTAATGCACCTGCGCAAGTGTGAAAATCGGCAAGAGATCCAAAGAGAAAAATAACTCAACAGCTCATACATGCTATTAGGTTGATGCACCAATCAGAAAAACTTCTTGATGAGCCTTTGGCCCCCTTGTTAATGAACCAACTCCACGATAAAACCTTAATCTGAAAAACCAATGCTGTCAAATCAAAAGTGGCACCCTGAAAAATGATTCTATTGCGCAGCAACCACAAAAACCAACAAATTGCATGCCAGATTAAAGATTTAAACTTACTACACCGTTTACCTCTATAACAAAGAACATGTTGAGCAATGCGTTGTGAAGCTGTATTTGGAAAAATCACCGAGAATCCCATCCAACCATAAATAAGAGACCATACTTTATATGATAAGTGACAAGAAAAGAACAAATGGATTCACTCTTCAGGATGAGAAAAACAAAAAACACAACAAATTCTCTGAGTAGCAGAAACAACCCCCCGTCTATTAAGTTGTTCATGGGTTGGAAGACGGTCTTGTAATAGTCTCCAAGAAAAAACCAGCACTTTTGATGGAATTAAACAACGCCAAAAACGCTTAAATATCTCCTCGAAACCAGCATTTCCAAACTGATTAGAGGACAAGTGAAGATATGCTGATTTGACAGAGAATGAATTAGAAGGGTCAAGTGTCCAGAGCCAAGAGTCTTCACAAAACTGATTTAAAACCACTGAAGCTAAAGAGTTTTTCAATTCTACCAAAAGCTCCTCATCACAAACAAACAAATTATGACGCCACCGCCAACCCCACTCCCAACCGTGGGCAGACCACATGCCCATTTCTGAAATATTAGATGATTTATCTAATGAAATCTGATAAAGACGAGGATAAACCTAAATTAAGCTCAAAGAACCAAACCAGCGGTCATGCCAAAAGCGAACGCACTCACCATTTCCAATCTTCCGAGACACAGCTGTTGAAAACCAACCAACAAAAGGACCAGGGGCTGTGTCCAAAAGAACCAAATCCCGCCACCATATTTAGTGAGATAAGGAGTTTGGGATGTGAATATCAAACAAGTCGATCCTGCCATACTTGAAGCAAAGTAAATCATACCAAACTGCTGAGTGATCCATTAAACAACGCCACTTCCACTTGGATAACAAGCTAATATTGAAAATCTCCAAGTTTTTAACACCATGACCACCTCTAGATTTAGGTAAACAGACACGATCCTAACTAACCCAGCAGATTTTCTGTGCCTCATTAAAACCTCCCCACAAAAAATTCCTTTGAATGGAAACCAAAGTCTTTAACACCTTTTTTGGGGCTTTAAAAAAAGAGAAATAATATAGAGGCAAGCTAGACAGAACTGAATTAATTAAGGTTACCCTACCACCAATAGATAGGTGACGACCCTTCCAACTAGCTAATTTCTTCCTTAGAGATGCCACAACAGGTTCCCATGTACTAACCTTTCTTGGATTTGCACCAATCGGTAGACCAAGAAATTTGAAAGGAAGACAACCCACACTACAGTGTAAGAAAGATGCTGATGCCCCTAAAAAGCTTTCACCAACATTTACCCTAAACAAGTTACGTTTTGAGAAATATACTTTTAGACCCCGAAACCATCTCAAAACTTCGTAAAGTAGTTTTGAAGGCCCACAAATTCTCCCAACAAGCATCACCAATAAAAATTGAGTCATCTGCATATTGTAACAAAGAGAACTTAACTGCTTCACCAACATGAAAACTTTTATAGAAACCAGCTTCACTGGATTGGCGAACTAGCCCACTCAAACCTTCTGCCACAATAAGAAAAAAGAAAGGAGCCAAGGGATCACCCTGCCTCAGACCTCTCGAAACTTCCACCTCTTCCGTCGGGCTACCATCCACGCCATTTAACATCAAAACCCAATCTTCCCAACATATAATCCATGAAACTCCAGCTAATAGAATTATATGCTTTCTCAAAATCAACTTTGAACATTAAGAAGCTATCCTTTCTCCTCTTAGCTAAATCAACTAATTCATTAGCCACAAGAACTGTCTCCCAGGTAAGAATGCAGTTTGGCAAGGGGAGATGATAGAACCTAACACCTTTTTAAATCTCAAAGCTAACAACTTAGAAATAAGTTTATAAATACTCATTGGGATATGGGTCGATAATCTGAAAGTGACTGTGGATGATTCATCTTAGGAATTAGAGCTACAAAAGGGGATGTCACACCCTTAGGCAAAGAAGCATTAAGATAAAATTCACCAACTAACTCACACACATCACCTTCCAGCAAATCCCAACATTCGTTAAAGAAACTGAAATTAAATCCATCTGGACCCGGGCTCTTAGATCCATCACAACTCCATACCGCTGCCTTGATTTCTTCAGAAGAGAAGGGAAGTGAAAGAGAATCCCTATCCTGAGCAGATATTTGTATAAACGAAATACCATCAAGCAAAGGATGATGCTTATTTGGTTCCTAAAAAATACTTTGAAAATGGCTTTTAACTGTTGCCTTCACCTCACGCACATCCTCAATCCAATTACCATTTGAGTTAATTGCCACAAGATGATTCTGCCTATGCCTTGCTCACAAGCACGCATGAAAATAGCGAGTGTTTGAATCACCCTCTTGAACCCATCTAGCTCTTGACTTTTGAGCAAGTAAGCTCTCCTTACACCGAAGCTGTTGCCAAAAGTTTGTCGTAAGAGCCCTTCTATGTTCAACATCTAACACAGCCCCAACACTTACCAAATTATCAATAGCATTCATATCCTCTACAGTGTCCAGAAAGCCAAAAACTTCCCTGTTCCAAGTTATTAACCTTTCCTTCAAGAGTTTCAACTTTTCCTTAAAGGCGTACACTTTCCAGCCATTAACGTTGAATTCTCTCCAGCAAACTGCAACAAAACCTTTAAAATCTCTGTGCTCCAACCAGCAATTGTTGAATCTAAATGGTTTAGGCCCCCAATCACATATACCACACTTCAAAGTTACTGGACAGTGGTAAGAAATATCTCTTTTCCCAACACATTGAGCAGAAGCCTTCCACTGTCAACAAGAAGCGATCAAGTCTGCTCGCGGCTGATTCATCCGATTTAAACCAGGTAAACTTCTTTCCCATCAAAGGAACATCAATCAACTCCCATGTCTGCAATGAAAGCTCTGAATTCCTCCAACTCAATGTTATTTTCATGCCTGTTCAAGCCCTGTCTTTCCTCAGAAGAAGTTACTGCATTAAAATCACCTGCCAAGCACCATAAACCACCACCAAAACCCCTTTTAGACATAACTAAGTCATATCATAATTTTCTCTTACCAGCCAAAGAACAAGGTGAATAAATGTTAACAATAAAGCACATATCACCAGTTTGCTTCCATTCAGCATAAATACCAAGAAAGCCTTCACCTGTAAAAGTAAACCTTATATCAAGCAAACCAACTCTCCAAATACTAATCAAACCTCCTGCAGCACCTACTGATGGACTAGCAACCATTCATAGTCAGAACCTCCCCCACAAACTTAATAATAAACTATCATCTACCAATGAACATTTAGTTTCTTGCAAAAGACAAAGATCCAACTGACCTGAGGACACTAAGAAACATATTCTACTTCTCTTAGCTCTGTCCCCCAAACCCCTCACATTCAGAGACATAATCTTCATGGATGACTAGCTCACAACCCTCTTGATGCCTTTGCAGCAATATCTCTGCATTCCATATCCTTTAATAAATTGATGTATGAGTCATCAAGAGCTGAGCCTGTAACCCCAATATCCTTTGCCATTTTCCAAACCTTTGCAGCCACCAAACTCCCATCATTCGACAAGATCTTCCTATTACATTCCCTAATATCTGAATCAGAAATCGATTCCACATTAGAAAAGGACACCACCGCAGCTCCACTGCATTTTAGCAAATCTCCATGCATCTGACCAAGGGCATTCTTCCTTGAAGAATCGTGAGTAGAAGAAGAAGAAGGAACCAACATAACTTCCTTTCCCTTACCTCCCACGGACCTACCCTTTGAGGCAACAGCTTCACCACACTGCGATTTGTGAAACAGAGAACCCCTATGCACAGTAACTCCTCTCTGAATAAAAGACTTGGTTCCACTTGAATTACCAACAACAATGTGACACCCTTCTACCCCGCATGTTATAAGACATTTAATATAAAAGCAATTAAAGGAAAAACATGCAATTATTATTGAAATAAATAAAACAATTGTCCATGGGTAGAAAAGTCTCACATGAACCGTTTACAACGCGGAAAATAAAATGAGTTTTAAACATTAAAAACATAACAAACTAATAAAAATATCCGAACCCCGATGTCATCTACAGAGCTGGTATAACCGTTCCGGGATAAACACCCACGGAATTACAACTGAAAACTAACATAACACAAACTATCCCTACTATGAGTGGCGGCTCCTCAGAGTCACTCCTCTCCGGGCTGCTCCTCATCCTCTGCAAGGTGCCAATCAGGCCAAACACAAACAAACATGGGGAGTAAGTTCATGTAATCATATACAGCAAGAAGTAGGAAATAAAGTAAACAGTAAACATAGCAACATTACACCAAACATCAACATCATCATTACGATATGCAGTTCAATGCAGTCCTACTCCGCTAAACCAACAATGCATGTGAATCCACTAAACTCGGGATGTACGACTTCGGAGTTAAATATGCACATTGAGAATCTACTCAACGCCGGAGGATTTACTCCTTGGATAGCCAACGCATCAAACCATTGAATGCCTCATCACGGGGGTGCTAGGAGAATCTACTCCAACAGTGGATGACCAGATCGCCGTACTCTAGGACGACCTCCCCTATGTCGAACATCCCTAAACAACATCTCTGATGCAATGCATATGCAACACAACAACAACGGCAACACCACCTCCATAACTCCAACGGAATCAACCGAAGATAACAGTGGAATCAACCGCACAGCTTGCCTCGCGGAATCTACCTGAGGACTTAAGCGGGATCAACCGCAGTACCTGGGGCAAACTCTCGGCCACCAAGGCACATAACAACAACGCCTTAGACCCAAACCGCGGGGTCAAGGCCTCCTTGGCCCAAAGGCACCAAGGCACAACTCATCAGTTGCGGCACCCGATGGGTATCGACTTATCAAACTTAACCCTCACCATCTCATCATTTTAGTTATCTTTAATAGACATTAGCCAAGTTGTCTAACCATTCATCATCATAGGGAAGTGGGGTTTGAAACCCCTTAAATCCTTTAATCATGTTCTGTCCAGGTGGGTTGAGGACGGTCGTGCTCGTAACCCAGCACAGTCGTGCTTAAACACGTGAGGGGCGTGCTCCCCTGTAAGTGAAGCACGGTCGTGCTTCTTATTAAGCACGGTCGTGCTCTTTGTCCTGCACGGCCATGCTGAACAGCGTGGCCATTTACCCAGAATTCAACTGGGAGCACGGTCGTGCTCCCTGTCCAGCACGGTCGTGCTCCCTGTCCAGCACGGTCGTGCTCATCGCGTGACAGTGTTGTTCTGGGCAGGAATAGAGACTGAGTTTTAACCAATTTTTAAGGGTTTAAACAGTTAACATCCTAAATCCATTATTAGCACGTTTTAAGGGTTAAAACCCAACGATAACAACAGCATCAACTCAATTATGGTATCAACCATTCAACCAATAACACATGCCAAAACAACCATCAAATATCAACATGTTCATTTAACCAAGTAACATCAAGAGTATAATATGAACATAAGCATATAATAAATATTAACAATCAATCAGATTTATCAACATCACCAACAAATCAACTGTATAAAACACACATAATACAAATCAACCGGGGTATGGGAACCCCTCTACTTTACTCTAACCCCAAGCCTATGAGTACACTACCCTTCTCCCCATACCTGGATTGAAGGTAGCTCTCTAACAACGTCCTAACAGTAACTGGTTCCTCCCTTAAGACGGCTCGGCCTCAAACGATCCTTAAACAAATTAAACACAACGATTAGTTCCCTATTCACAATAATGAAAAGGAAACTTAGACAGGAAAGAAACGTTACTTATGAAAATAACACAAATATGCTAGCGGTCTCCCAAGGCTTCCAATGCTCACAAAACTGTTCAAGAAGGACGAAAAGGGAAGGAGACTCGTTCTGGCCGCACTCAAGGTGGCTGCTGCACTCACAATTAGGGTTAAAAGTTAAACCCTCGAGTTCTGTTCACGTATATAACGTTCGGACCTGAGCACGGTCGTGCTCACTATTGAGCACGGTCGTGCTCCACTTAACGGCACCGAGACGCGATCCACGCATTGAGCACGGGCGTGCTCACTATTGAGCACGGTCATGCTCAACTTAAAATCAGAAACACGCTTCTGACTTTAAGCACAGGCGTGCTGGTTAATGAGCACGGGCGTGCTCATGTACTAGAAAGGGACTTTTAACCAAAAATCCCACTAAGCCCTTGAACGATAAATCCAACTTAATTAAATAAATTCCGAAAAACGGGGTGTTACAAACAACGCTGCCCACTCCTATCTCAAACTGCATCGCTATTGGAGCCAAAACACCATTTATGTTTGTAACTGAATAAGTAAGCCCACCTGTGTTTTGTTCCAATTGAGGCCCCTGTTGATGTTGGGCTTGGCCCAAAGTCTCTGAAACTCCGCCTAATGAGTCCCCTGTCACGTTAGTACCTGAGACCACTTCCAACTCAGCAGCACGTGAACTAGAATTTAAGTCCAACGTTTCTGGAACAACCTCCACCAAATGCTCACATTGATTCTCTCCTTGATTCTCCATATTTTCCTCCACCTTCTTCTCAAAATTAATTGATTTTAAAAAAGTATCAGGATCTTTTTCAAAATTCAACCCCCCCCCCCCCCCCCCCGGTCTAACTGATCCGCCGACGACGACCTTTCCGGCAAGAGTAAACCATCAGACGCAGAATCTCCATCAGAGTTGTCAATATGCTCCTTACCACTAGCCATATTGCATGACATACAGGTTCCAAATTCTCCAGGTGCTTCCTCAATGATCCTAATGACAAACACATCCCCGTTAATATCAACTCTAACTGAAGTGCTAATTGGTTGTTGCACTTTGGTACGAATTAGAAACCTCGCCACGTCCAAACGATCTTGGTTAGAAGTACAGCTATCTGCATGGTGCCTTCTATGGTGCACCACTCACCAAAGTCACCCACATGGCATTCTCTTGGCCAATTATTTTGCCATCGGTATATTCTGACTTTTCAACCCATATTATACCATTCTCCCAGTCAAACACATACTGTATCATACTACCGTTCACGTTCGTATTTATTAATATATCCAAATTCCAAATACATTGGTTAATTTTAACAAATTAAAACACTATACGCCCTCATACCCGACTCATTTGTCCCCTAATCGACATCATCTTCTACCTAAGCTATGACGCTACATTGAAACCCACTCCTCTTCGACATCTTGCGCGAGGTTGGCTAGTACCTTCAGCTCGGGGTCGTCGTTCATGTTGACCTCCAGATCGCGTTCAGGTTGAAGGTGGTGTTTTACTGGAGTGGTTTTTCCTCCTTCACGTATCCAACATCTAAATCCCCAAATCCAACATCTAAATCCTCCCGTACCTTTTTGTATGAAGGAACCCTAAATCCCCAAATCACCAGAGTTCGATTTGGTCAAAAATCCCCAATTGCAGCTGGTATAATCTACATTTTCGGCTGTAAATGTGGTTTATGTAGTGTCTAAATTTTGGGATCGTGAACAACAAACCACAAACATTCCGACACAAGTCTCCCCCCTAGAACAACTGATACAACATCTAAAGTAGAGCACCTCTGGGACAAAACAATATACCATTAGTACGTTATATTTTTTTTTTTTTTGGCAAAATAGGCATGCTAAAGCATCACTATGATGAAAGGCATCCCAACTAGGTTGGCACCCCTAACACCACCAATCATATGCAGCACCCCTAGAATTTATTAAAAAAGAAGAAAAGAATACAAAAAAGAAGGAACAAGGGGGGGCATAAACCTGACCCTTGGAAGAATTATGTAAACCTATAACTAGGTAAACCATTCCTATCTCTAAGGAAATCATTTACAATAAATCTTGGGATTGTGTCCCACCATAAGAAGTTAGGAATCTCTAAACCATGAGAGGCTAATCTATCTGCACAAGAATTCCCTTCCCTATAAATGTGAGTAAAAACAAACATCATCTTCTTGGTTAGCTCAATAAAGTTCCTCCATCTATTCTGCAGCTTCCAGGGGACAATTTCATAATTTTTCAGAGCACTGATGACTAACTGAGAATCACATTCTAACCAAAAAAAAATTCCAACCTCTGTCAGAAGCGATTTCAATTGCAAACATTGCTCCAAATAGCTCAGCCTGAAAAGCATTCAAGATTTCCAGATTAGCAGAGAAGCATCCTAGGGCAGCAGCTGTGTGATCTCTGAAAATTCCACCACAAGAGGCCATACCAGGACTACCTTTAGCAGCTCCATCCGTATTGTATTTTACCATATAGCTGCTAGGAGGATACCAATTAACCTCAATGATTCTGGGAGCACAGGGGCAGTGACCATTGACTTTAAAAGCTTTCAAAATGCTGAAATCTGTAATAGAATTTGACATCTTCCCTTTGCTTGAGTTCCCGGCCAAAGAAACATTAGAGATAATCAAATTTTTAGCTGACTGTAAACTAATTACTTTATTTTCAAACCTTAAGTTATTCCTGCAGAACCAGACAGTCCAAATCAAATTCACCATGGCAGCATCCACAATATCCATCAATTGTGTACCCCAATTCTTTTTCAAAGAAGAGAACAATGCTTGAAAAGTAGTACAATCAATAGAAGTACCTAACAAACCTGCTAACCAACTCCAAAGTGAGTAAGCAAAGGGGCATGACAAGAACAGATGCTGATAATTCTCAGCAGCAGCTCCACAAAGACTGCAACAAGAAACAATGATGCAGCCCCTCTTCCATAAGTTGTCATCTGTTGGCAGCCTGTCATGAAGAACTCTCCAAAGGACAAATGACGTGGAAGGAGGAATGCAGCTCTTCCAAACAGACTTGTACCAAGACACACCCTGACCATTTTCTGTTAAAAAATTGTAAGCATCCTTAAAGGACATATTCCCTGAATTAGATCCTTCCCACATAAGTCTATCATCACAAGGGAAAGCAGGAATCACAATTCTATCAATCTCACTTCTTATTGTAGGAAAATGGAAAAGAAGGCTAGTAGGAATTGACCATCTACCATTCTCTAAGAAGTCACATAAATTGGCCCTCAAGTTCTTAGCAGTTTCAGTTGACAGCCCAATTAAATCCCCAATTGTTCTAGATAACCATTTGTCATTCCAAAAACTGATACAGTCACCCGAGCCAAGGTTCCAAACTGAGTTATCCATCACTGTTGAGTAGAAATGTTTAATTCCTGACCAAATCGAGGATGAAATGTGATAATTGATTGCAATATTGTTCTTTATAGTCCTTGCTTTGATGATCTCGCACCATTGTAAATTTGAGGTGGTGAAGTCCCAAGCTAGTTTCAGCATGCCTGCCTTGTTGATTGTCTTAACTGACCTCAAACCTAACCCTCCTTCATTTATAGGTTTGCACACTTTGCTCCAAGCCACAGTTACAACTTTCTTCACAGCAATGTCTCCAGACCAGACAAAATTCTTGATCCATTTATCCATTAAATTCAGCAAACTAGAAGGCCAACAATAGACCATAAAACTGTAAACCATCATGCCAAAAATGACAGACTTCACTAACTCCACTCTTCCCATTATAGATAAGAGAGACCCTTTCCAAGATGACAGCTTAGATTTTATTCTATCAGCAATTGACTGCAAATGAACTCTCCTAGGCCTGCCTTTGAACAATGGAACACCAAGATAGTTGAAGGGAATAGAAACATTAGAGAAGCCTAGCATGTCAGCAATTGATCTGCTTCTGGACTGAGACATGCTAGCAGCAAAAAACCTTGACTTTTCCTTGCTTATCACCTGACCAGATGCTTGTTCATAAGATGAAAACAGCTTTAGCAAGTTAGTTAAGCTTTTCTTGGAAGCTCTGCAGAAAATCATGATATCATCTGCAAAGAGGACATGACTAGGCATCCTAACTCCTCTTGGACCAGCCATTAGCTGAACATCACCATCTTCCACTAATTTGGAAATACCTCTGCTTAAAACCTCTTCGGCCAAGCAGAAAAGAAGGGGAGACAGTGGATCTCCCTGTCTTACACCCCTGCTGCAACTACAAAAACCAACTGCATGAACCATTTATAGAAATGGATAGCCTTGCTGAAAGAAGGATATTGTTGATCCATAGACAGAATTTTTCACAGAATCCAAAAGCCTTCAACACTTTGATTAAAAAAGACCAATCAATAGTGTCAAAGGCTTTCTTTATGTCAATTTTCAATGCAATTTGCCCCCCAAAAGACTTTTTATCCAGCATATTTACACACTCAGAAGCAGAACAGATACAGTCAATGATTGATCTACCTTTGACAAACCCTCTTTGATTAACAGAAATTAAAGAAGGAGCTATGAGAGCAAGCCTATCAGCTAGAACTTTGGAAATTATTTTGAATTTGAAGTTTGCCATGGCTATAGGCCTAAACTGTTCTATTCTGTCTGCACCTTCAATTTTAGGAATGAGAACCAAAGAGTTTGAATTATAGTTTGGTAACAACCAACCTTGCTCAAAAAATTGGTGGACTGCCTTGTACACATCTTGAGAGATAATGTCCCAAAATTCATGATAGAATGCTCCCCCAAAGCCATCAGGCCCTGGAGCACTGTCTCCACTTAAAGAAAAAACTGCAGCCTTGACCTCATCCATTGAGGGAATTCTAGTCAGAGAGATATTGTCCTGATCTGTCACCAAGTTAGGGATCACCTCAGCTATTAGATTATTTGATTGGCAAGAGTTGTCTGTGGTAAACAAGTTCTTATAAAAAAAATGAGAATGTGATTTTCTATATCTTCAACTTTCTGCAAAACTGAATCACCAACTTTCAGAGAGGAAATCTGCTTTGTTACATTCCTAAATCTGGCCATTTTATGGAAGAATTCTGTATTCCTATCACCCTGCAAATGCCACTTGATCCTTGCTTTCTCTTTCCAGAAAGATTCTTCACAAACTAGAGCCTTTTGTAAATTGATCTGAGCTTCTTTTTCCTGATTAAACAACTGATCATTGCCAGAGTTATTGATTTCCTGCTGGATGCTTTCCAAATTGGCCATAGCAGTATTAACATTATGGGTAACATTACCAAAATCTGATTTGTTCCACTCCTTCAACCTTGTCTTCAACATTTTCAGCTTTTGAGACAGAATATGCATTGGACAACCTACCACTGAAGATTTCCAGACCTCTGAGATTAAATTAGAACAATCAGGATTATGAATCCACATCTTCATAAACTTGAAGGAAGAACTGAATTGCTTTTCTTCCCTCTTTAAAGACAACAAGATAGGATGATGATCAGAATTATTCCGAATGAGAGTGCAGCAATCTATAGCAGTCCAGAGATTTATCCATTGATCATTGCAAATTGATCTGTCAAGCCTTTTTGCAGTGTTTGACCTCCCAAATCTACCATTTGTCCATGTAAACTGAGCACCTTTTGCGTCAATATGATGCAAATGATTTGAATCAGACCATGATCTGAAATCCTCACAAGAAATCCTAGAAGGAATACTATTTCCTCTATATTCATGAGATCCCAAAATAGAGTTGAAATCTCCTATAAAGAACCAAGGATTTGGATGAGCTTGCTGCAACACAGATAACTCGTTCCATAACTGTCTCCTGACTGTATAACTGGTTGAAGCATAAACAGCTGAGATGAATAAATCTTGTCCTACATAATTAACAGAGAATGAAACATGTTGGACTGCCAAATCAATAATCACTGGAGAAAAATTTTCTCTACACAAGCACCATAGATTAGAGGAAGAAGACCCTCTATTATTCTCAGCAAACAATTTTAACCCTAATGACTGAAAATAGCCATGAGGCACCTGATGAGCTGCAATCCAAGGCTCTGATAAGAACACAAAGTCAGGATGATGAAGGATGCATAACTTCTTCAAAGTTAATCTAGATTCAGGGTTACCAATACCCCTTACATTCCAAAAAAGAATTTTCAACATTATCAAAAGTCTGGATTACCACCCTTAGAACGGGTTCTATAGCCATCCCTATTCTGGATCTGCAATTGCTTCTTCTTTAATTTCTTCTTTTTGGATTTGGAAACAACTTCAGTATAACCATCTTCATTATTCTTTGGTGGATCAGCCAAGTATTTGCTTGCAATCTGTACTTCTTCTGAGGGAGTGACTATATCATCGTATTCCTCCTCCTCATCTCCCCATAGCTTGCTTACTATTCTCATATCCTTTTTTACATTATCATTGCAATGGATTAAAGGTGTACCATTGATACTAAGAGAATTATTAGAGATCGAGTCAGATGAATTACCACTGCTATGCTGGACTGAGGGAGAACCCCCTGCATTATCCTCAAACACAGGGGTACCACTACTATTCTGCACTTCTAACTGCCATGAAAAAATAACCCCTGTATCTCCTAGATCTTTATTTCCATGCTGATCTGGCACCACCATCCTTGGAATTAAAGGAGTAACAACTGGTGGATCAGCACCCTCCTTAGCTAACTGAGAATCCTTGCTAAATCCAGAAGTGCTTGCAATTCCCAATAAAGGATTAGGATTTTGAAAAAATTGTTCAGGACTCAAAACAACATTGTTGATACCAACAAAAGCCTGCCTATCTATTTCATCCTCCACTGATAAAACAGTGTTCTGAACCACTTCTTTCCCTTTGCTATTATCCACTTTTTTTTCAAAAGCCTCCCTGTGATCCTCATTAACACCTGATGAGCCCTTACCTATCTCACCCTGCCCTTTTTTTCCCCATAATGCCTTTTGGAACATATTGAAGATTCTGCTTAGGTCTGACAACTTGAGCATCTTTGCTTTCCTGCACAAAAGGCTGATTCTTCTGATTCACCTTACAATTGGAAAGCGAGTGACCAACTGATTTACATACCATGTAGAATGGAGGCAATCTCTCATATTCCAGGTCCACATGAAAAGCATGATCATCCCTTTCAACCATCAATCTATCATGAAGATTCTGAGTCAAATCTATGTCAACCAGAATACGGGCAAAATGACCAAAACTCCTACTCTTTGTGGCCTCATCCAATGCAATTGGGACTCCTATGCCCCCTCCAATCTCAAAGAGAATTTTCGGGCGCCAGTACTCCCTTGAAAGGCCGTGTATTCTTACCCAACATTGGACATTGGTTTGTTTCGCAGTGTTTGGGTTAAAATCCGAACTCCATGCATACAGTCTCAATACCCCTGGATTAACATTCCAAGAGCCATTGGATCGCACTTTTCTTTGATCATCAACAGAGGAGAAGTTAAACTCGTAATACCCTTTCCCAAGAGATACCATTGTCCAAGAGCTTGAGATACACCAAATCTTTGATAACTTTGCTCGCAAGTCATTGATCTTTACCGGAGAAGATCCCTTTGAAAGCATGAGACGACCATACAGAATGTTTTTGCACTCAGCCACACCTGCCTGATATTCTGATTCTGAGATCTTGATGGCCATTGTATCACCAATCAAGCGTGGCTTAGGCAGTTGACTAAGCGCAATATCAAATGAGTTGTTTACAACCTGTGCAAACGATTTGCCTTGAGGTACCTTAACATTCGCAGAAGAATTATTAACAGGAACATTGGGTTTCTCAAGCATTGAAGAAGCAGAAAGAGGTTTAGGAGGCTGATTGAATTCAGGGAACATGAATTCCCATGAACTATGTGAATTGTCCATGAGAGGAGACGTGCATAAACCCTAAAAAACCATGCAGTATAAACCCTAGTGTAGCAAACCCTAGCAGAGAGGTTTCTAAACTCTCTTTCTTATTTTGAACTTAGATAGACTCTATTTCTAAAACTAACATATATTTTACTTGTCTCCATTAGTACGTTATATGAATCACCCAAGATGGTGATAGTTTGGAGGTGGCCAGTAGGCCAAACGTGCTCTGTGAATCTGTCTCTGAAAAACCCTCTTGAGGGCTCAATTTCTTCTGAATAATTATCTTCTCCCAGATCTTGCACTTGAGTTATAGGTTGTTAGTTTATTACCTACTAGTCTTCCTTTTGGAGCAATTTCTTATATATCTGAGGTTTTCATCTGACGCCTACCCAATATACCATGAATGAGCACCTCTGGCTTCGTCACCTATGTTTGTTACTCACAACTAGTCCGTGGCGGCGCAACCGTATAGGTTCGAGAAGACAATTTCTTCTTTTCACCAAATAATTTTAAACCCTAAAGATTTTTTTTTTTTTTATAGAACCCTAAAGAAAAAATTAAAACACCAAGTTTAATATTATGATGGAAATATACTACTAAAATACTCTCATAAAACGGCAAGAAAATTTTTTAACGTATTTTGGTGGAAATATACTACTAATATACCCTCATATAAATGTATTTCCATGGCAAAATATTAAACACATACAAGTTTGACTAAAACTCAATTTGAAAAGTCTTCATGACACATACTTATACACATGGGCAAAACTATTGGTGGACAACAAGACATCTGGGTGGTGCACCACTGCTTCACTATAGAGGGTGGTGCACCATAGACGCCTCCTATCTTATCTGCATACATAAAAAAAAACCCATAACTTGCAGCTAGCAAAGTGAAGAAGTCATCAGACCATGCATGAGGAGGTATGCCAAAGCATTTCACCCACACTAAGCGCTCATTGTCAATCTCCCTTAGACTCCAGGCCGTTATTTCATCAAACCACTCTTCCACCCACTCTTTAGCTTCCTCAACAACTTTTGCAACATCTGCCCCCTCCGTAGGTTCAAGAAGAACGAGATTGGCACCCATAGGAGTAGACTTAATATTGAAATAACCCTCCATATGGAACTTCTTCTGCAAAACATGTGTCACCCGGTTTTGAATCTCTACCCACATAAGCATTGCAAAGATTTTGGATAACTTCTTTATCAGCAGTAAAACTCAAGTTAGCTCTAGTACCTTTTGGAAAACGAAACCTGTTACCTTGACCAAAGCATTACCTCTGACTGCCTGAGCGTAAGATGAATCATTCCTTTTGTAATTCTGGCGCTGCACCATTACACCTGTGTTTGTACGAGAAAGTTGTTGTTTTGGATTTGGAATTCTGGTTTCACGTGGAAACCTAGGAGTATTGACAGAAAGCTTTTGATTGGCGCCAGTAAGAATGTTATCCAACCTAACCCCAAAAGTGCGTTGATCCACAACACCATGGAACCTAGAGAAACCAAACCTTGCCCCCTCCTATCTCTTCTGTTAGGAATGAAAACCTCAGACGCCTTACCATACCTTTGAAACACACTCCACATCTCTTTAGCACCGAAGTTATCTAGAAAGTTTGTAAAGAAAAAGGTAAGCTGGCCATCCCCTTCATGAGGTGCAATCCTCCTACGCCCAACGATATCTGGTTTCGATGCGTTAGACGATATCCGTCACGCTGGCTTTCGCACCGCCCTCCATTCGTGCTCTCTTCTCTCTCCATTCATTTTTTTTATTTATAAAATCTATGAAAATTCCCCTAGTTGATTGACTGTTAACAAGAAAAATGTCTATAAACTTGAAATTTTGATTACTATTTATCTAAAAAAATTATAAGTAACAGTAAAACAGAAGTTATGATTATTTTTCTATTTTTGTTTTACTTGTAATTCTTTTTGCACTAATTAACAGCACTGTGAGAGAATAACAAAACTTGAGGGAAAAAAAATACTTCAGATGATGTGTGCAATCATAGGATTGAGACAACATGAAAAGTTACATAATTTTTAATAAAATTTTATATTTTGATTGATTTTCTCTTAAATTATAAACAAACTTTTATTTCAATTATGAATCTACCTAAAATTATTGCGCATCGACCGGAGAATTTTAAACATTTTAATTGTTTAAAAAATATATTTGGTAGCAAAATTTTATAATATATGTAATGTTTTTAATAATAATATCAAATATTATACTTAATAATGTAGCATCATTTTGCACAAAAGACTAATATAACATCATTAATAATTGAGAGTTAACAATATTATTAATGCTTCAAAGTCAAATTTATTTATACATGATGATGATGTAGATATAGATTAAATTAATTTAAGCATCACTTATGAGTGGTGTTACCTAAAATGTGATGCTAAGGTCTTATATTGACTAATTTTTGTTTTAAAAATTAAAAATAAGCCCTTAAATTCAGCGTGGAATGTGGAGAGGTGTGAAATATTTGTGGTTAGCGCTTGAGTGAAGAGATAAAGAAACAGACTTGGAGTACGACTTCTACTTCCTGTATTGTTGCCTTCCCAATTTCTTTTTCTACTACTTCTTCTTCTTCAGTTTGTTCATTATGCTTCACATACACACGACATATGTATGATGTAGACAAACGCGCACACACATACTAATGCATGCATGCACGACGCACGGACGCGTGATGCATGTGCACGCATACACATAAACATGCACATGTGCGTCTTCCCGTGCACACACCATGAACTGTAGGTTAATCTTGAATTTAGGCTTTGGGTCTAACTCAACCCCATAAACCGGCTTGTAAGGTGAGAATTGCCCAAGTTTTATTAAGCACTACTTAGATCATATCTCTAGGCGATGTGGGACTAAACACACCCTCACAACCAGCACACTGAAGGTGCCGGAGGCTGCAATGAAGGCAGCTCAAAGTTGCAACAATTAAGGGGGTTAGGGGTGGACCACAATTAAGACGGATTTCCAAGAACATTGACTATTATTTATAACAATGAAATATGCATAAAACTAGAAAAAAAAATTCTTCCAGTGCCTCTTTTTTCCAATCACAAGACTCAAACCCGAAACCTTACTTAAGGAGAACCAAGCTCCTTGCCACTTTAGACTACCTTAGCCTCAACAACTATTTTAAAACAGCTAGTCAAAGTAAGATCTTAATATAGCAAAACAACTTTATTAAAAATAGGTCTATAAAGATCATATTTTGTCCCCACTAATATATGTTTTCAAAAGACTAAATTACTATTTTGGTCCCTTATCTTTATTTTCGGTTTCATTTTGGTCCCTCGTTTATTTTTTGTTCCGTTTTGGTTCTCTATCTTACAAACGTTAGCCAATTTTGGTCCCTACTATTAGATTTGTACTGCGGCGCTAGGTTTATGATGTCTGTCGCCGGAAACCGTCACTGTCATTCGCTAAAGACCGCCACCGTCTTCGGAATCTGGGTTTAGGGAGAGAAAACCTCATTTTTTTCCTTTCTCTCTCTTCCTCCTTATCTTCCTCTCTTCCTTCTTCCTCCCTTTCCTTCTTTCCCCCTTTCCCTCTTCCCTCTCTCTTCTTCTCTATCTTCCCCTGTTGTACACAGCTCCGCCATGCATGGGGTTTCGTTCGGCCATCCGCCATCCCGACATCCTCTCCCCCTTCTCGCCGCCATCAGCCTCGAAACGCGGCTTCCTTTCTCTTCCCTAAAGCCGCGCGAAGCGCGGCCTCACGCTGCCGTCAATCACGCCTCCCTCCGCGTCAGCTGCCATGCTCGCCTCCCTCTGTCGTGGCGCCTAACCGCTGATGGCCAGAAACCACTCTCCTCCTCCTCTTCTCTTTCTCCTCTCTTTTCTCTTTTTCTCTCCAGCCGTAACCCTTCTAGCAGGTTCTAAAGTCTGAATGAAATTTAGGTAAAGGGGAAGAACAATATTGACAAAGGGTAAAGATGAGGCTGCTTGAGCTATGCTCCTTCCAGGAAGAAGGAAGAAGAGAGAGAAAGGGAAACCCAGATTCCGACAACGGTGGAGGTTTCCGGTGAACGACAGCGGAAACCTAACGCCATCAGTGCAAATCTAACGAATGGACCAAAATAAGCTAATGTTTGTAAGATAGGGGACCAAAACGGAACAAAAAATAAATGAGGGACCAAAATGAAACCTTAAATAAAGATAAGGGATCAAAATAGTAATTTAGCCTTTTCAAAAATAGGAAAAGAGTTACGCTATTTAGTTCAAAACATAGCATTCTTTACTGAATTTACTTTGTTACTATATACATGTGTGTGTGTGTGTGTGTGTGTGTGTGTGTGTGTTTACTTTTTTTCAACCCAAACAAGAATCATTATAGTAGTTATAATAGTTAAGTTCTGTAAGAACCATCTAGCAGATGAAGTGCACAATTTTTCACTATTTTTTGTTCTGGTACTTCTCCATATATAATATATATATACAACCGACTTTGATTGAAAACAGAAGCAGCAATACAAAACTGATTCATCAATCAGCAAAGATACCTTCGATATGGCTTCACAAGTCAAATTCAACATGTTCCTTCCTTGTTTTGTTGTTTTGATTGTAGTTGTTGTTGCTCAATTCTTGCCAAATAATTAAAATATTTTCTTTGTACTGTAAAGTAATCATTGATTATTTGAGTGGTATGCAAGTTTACTAAGAATTTGGAATAGATGAGCCAGATAGAGGATCTACGGACCATTCAAGTTTGTCTTATAGCCCCGAAGCTACATATTAAATTCGGTGTCGAAATATAAATAAAATGTTCGTTGTTTTCGGAAAATACTTTAAGTAAATAACTTTATGTTCAAAAAGCGGGTCTAAAAATTTTTCTTCGCGACGTAATACATTTAAAGTACAAAGGCAATAAATTAACACCATACTACATGCATCAAAGCATAATCTTCCATAGGGTAAATTAAAGGTGTTTCACCGAAGCGTACAAGGTTTTCAAATAGACATAATTACAAATTTCACAAAAGAAGATAAAGGAGCCATAACATGTCAAAAGAAGGAAAAAAAAACATAGAGAAAAGACTCTCAAACTCTTGCACAAAAAAGACGACTCCACAGCTATTCAAAACTAGAGATGCCCGTTGGAGGACCCTCCAACTCAATCCCCATCATCGGAAGCCCCAGAGGGATACTTTTCCTCGTCACTCGCGACATCGCTGCAACTGAAAGTCTCCCAACCATGACTCCCCAGGTTACGGTACCCTTTCTGCTCGCACCCTCAGGAGTACGAGAAGTAGGATGGGTACCACAGACACAAAATAAGGGGCCCCAGAAACAAGGAGTCGTAACTCACTACTGTGAATTGTATGAAAGAACGGGGTCTCGCCATCAACAGCTCACACATCGTCGACGTCGGCATTCAAGAAACTCAAACTTCAAGGTCTCGAAGTAATCCAGAACATTGTTGAGAAGCATCTGTATACATATCCAAAAACACCAGCGGATAACCAGCATGTATGTAGCAAGGGTGAGATACTCGTTCACAAGTTTATCGCGATAGCTGCATAAGCGACACAAAACGAGGGTACATGAATATATGACACAATGATATCATAAAATATCCATACAAACATAATATCTCAATAATATATCCCACACAATATAGTTATATTCAAACATCAACATAAGTTAAAAAAAAAAATGCATAAGACTTCAATATCAACTTTCTATTCGTAATCTCTGGAGATCCTAGCTTCCTTCATCGAGTGATAGGACCACAATACTCCTATAACAAAATTGTTCTCATGAGGTAGGCCTCTCAATTAAGGTCCGAGCTCTATTTGTTGAATGGTATGTATCATTTCTCAACCTAAATAGTATTGTCTAGTCTCTGATTGAGTCCATCCATGTTTGGCAGTCGATTACCACGACAAGGAGTCGCGAGGCTCCGACCTTCTATGGTGTTAGAACTCAGATGTCCCTATAGATCCAGTGGTCTTAACTGGCTCAACTTTTCAATCCACAATGGATTGTAGCTAGAATTCCATGGCACATCTGCCACCTCATGCATGTAAAATAGATGCACCGGTCACTAGGTTCGCAGATATAGAACATTGAGTTCGTTCATCCATAACAAGGGATGCGAAGTCCAAGTGTTCAACTTACAGAAGGCTATCCCGACGTCTTGGCCACTAGGTTCACGTGATTCACAAAGTGAAGGGTAATCACCAGTTTCAACACAGTTTCGTTTTCATTGATCAAAACTTAAAAACAAAACCCAAAATATCTCGTTGGCTTTAACCAAAGGCACCTCTGCCTTTACAACGATTTCTAGGAAATCTTTTCCTTGTAAATTCATTTCTGAAAGCTAAATCCTAAAAAATCCATTCCAAAAGGATTTTGCCTTGAAAAGAAAAATCTTTTTTAAAGATTCTATTATGTGAAAACTTTTTATAAAAGATACTTGTTTGAAAAGTCTATCATCTGAAAAAAGATCATTTTTTATCAAAACTCAAACGTGTTCATTTAGAGTCATTTCTTAAAAACTTATCCTTCAAATTCATTTCCAAATGATTTGACTTTAAAAGAATTTTTCTAAAGGTTTTATCATTAAAACATTTTTATAAAGATTCTCGGTTTGAGCAAACTTTCAAAAGAAACTTTGTTTGAAATTCCAACACTTTGAGGAAATTCTTTTTCTTTGACAATGAAGAATGTTTTCAAGACTATTTCTTTTTAGTAACTCGTTTAGAAAAAATAAGGTAAAACAACTTTTCACTATTTTCCTCACCAACTCTCAACTTCGTAAGTCTTATTCAAAAATCCTCTGAGTTCTTGGTTTAGTGATTTTTAGTAAATTTGGTCATTATGTCATTTAACTTGAAAGTCTTCATATTTAAAAATCCAAAACTTCTTTCAAATCCGTGATTAAGTCTTTAAAGTATTTAAATCTTTATTATCAAGCTATACCCGATGATATGCTCTCAACCAAACTATTCATACAAGATCACAATTCAATATATATATATAGGCATTAAATCTTAAATCCAACAATCACAAATAGATTCAAACCAAGGCAAGCAACACCACAATTTATGCTTGCCCCTTCAAAACACATATTTCATCAAATAATTAAACATTTACCAAATACATGTTACAATCACACTAACAATCATCACATCATCTCAAACAAGGACAATCACACTCATACAAACAAACAAACAAAACTCTTGAAGCTATCAAATTCATTGGAGGTAATCTCCCCTTACCTCTTGTAGACAATATAAAGACTTTCTTCGGGTCTTGGTAGTTAGCTCCCTGCTCAACGAAACTCCATATGACCAGACATCGACAAACAACCTTCATCAATAAGCATAGATCCAAGTCAAGACCGACATTTGTCTAAAGGAAACATGACAAATAGGTCACGGCCAAGAGAGGGAAAATGGAGGAAGAAAATTTTGATTTCCAAACCCTTTGGTAAGCTAGAAGAGGATGACCCTAGAAGCTTAAATGTCAGATTTCAAAGCTCGATCCAAATCCTACCAGAATTATGATTTTTCTACTCAACACAAAATTTAGGCCTTTTTGAAAAAAACTTATATCAACATGGAGACAATCCACCCAACATCAACTTAAATGAAGTGTGACTAGAGAAAGATTACAGGAGGATGATATTTGATGAAGAGCTCAAGAACACTTGAAGAACTCTTTGAAGAAAAGACAGAAAATGAGGGGAAAGTGATTTTGTGAGAAGAAAGCAAAGTGAGAGAGAGTGTGGGGGAGGTGGCTGGTCATGTGACTTGGTGTGTGTTTGGTTGAGCTTTTGACAAACGTGATTTTGGAATGAATTGATTTGGTGGAATTGATTATTGTTAAAAGTGAGTTATAAGTGAAGTAATTTATGTTTGGATACCTATGTGGAAAAAGGAATTTTATCGATTCTTGTTGTTTGGATAGTTTGGATCAAAATTGCTTTTGAGTGTAAAATTACCAAATTGGGTTTTGATGTGTGTATATATATATATATATATATATATATATATATATATATATATATATATATATATTTTATTTTTGCTACCATGATATAGTTGCGAAGTATCCACCAGCTTCACCGATGACTAATCTTCGCCGGGGAACCTGGCTGGCCACCTTTACTAGGGTCTCCCTTCCCAACCATGTTTTTTCCATCCACAAGACTCGAACTCGAGACCTTGCTTCAGGGATCCGAGCCCGGTTCCACTCGGACCAACGTATATATATATACTTCAACTCGATATCATTGCCATTTTAATTATATTTATATATATTAACAAGTAGGATAAATATATTAAGTATTAATTTATGTGAAAGGTCTATTTTCTTTTTTAATCTTTTTGCCCTTTTTTAAATTTTTGTTTAAAACCATAATCCAAAAAGATGAATAAACTAGTGAAGTAGACTCTCTAATTACAACCCATTAATATTTTACAAACCCAAAACCCGTGTAGCACAACATGCAGCATCTTCACAAATTGAATGAGAAAACAATTAATAACAAGGGAAAAAAAACAAGATAGGGGCAAGCACACAAGCATACGAACAGGGGCAAGCACAGTTGCAATAGGGTTCAATGGGTGCGGCGGAGGACGGCTCGGCAAGGGCAGTGCAGGCGACTAGGTTCACGGTTGTCATGGGTGGATCTGGTAGTTCACGGGCGTCTGGAAGTGGTGGTGAACGGTGGTGGCAGGGACACGATGATGCTAGAGCACGGCGGAGTACAGTTCTCTGTGCTGTTGATGCTTCTTGTTTGTTTTTTGTTCTTTTCTTGTGCATTCGGTGAAAAGTCTAGGGATGTATTGATACAAACTTCAGAAGAAGGAGGAAAAATTAAGGGTAAAGAGGATAATATATGTTAGCTCAAAATTCTCGGGAATCAATTCTACCAAAATGAGAAGCTAATCAGCCCAGCTTCATTTGAAACGCAATTTGAGTTAGAGAATCGCGTTTAACCATTTCAACCAAACATGCAAGTAAACTCCTTTTTCACTTTTGACCTTCTCAGACGCGTGTTTGAGTGAAAATTAAGCTGAACCAAACACATACTTAAGTGGGAAGGGAGTGAAAATCTGATTTTTTATGTTATTTGGGTATTAACCAAGGGTTTAAGAAAATGCTTGGATGATCGAGTGCTTTAGGCACATTCTTGACAACTTGATGGCTTGTCATATCGGTCATTTTATTGACTCTAGTGTTATATACTTTTCTTTCACTCTACTTCCTCTTCTACTCTGAGCTTGGTAATTTTGGGTCTCTCTGAACGCCCGAGGTTAGCACGCTTCCTCTTAAACTGACACCGAATAAAATATTTAATATTTTATTCTTATGCTACAATTTTTGAATAACATTCTAAAAAAACATGAAAATCTTATTTTTATTTTTCGGGTCAAGATTGAGTTTTCTAACCAGTGTAAAACTATGCTATCAGCTAAAACGCAGATCAGGTTTCGTCTGAGTTTTAAAACCAGATTTGGATCACTGCTTCCTATAATATATAGTAGGTTCTAACCATGATTTTGTTTTTCTCAAAATTATTTTCTGAATCACAGGTAAAAATGTAAAATACATATGTAATTACCAATAATGCAAAGCAGGTAAAGCACAATTAGCACATTATGTGCCTGTTTGTATTAAAACGGAAACGGGAAGCCGTTTCCGGAACGCTCAAAAATATTGCTCTCTGCGGAAGTGCATTGGGAAGCCGCAGAAATGTCTTGGGAAGCCACATACAAGCGTTCCTACTGTTAAACAATCAGAGCATATGAAAAAAATGGCTATTTACTATGTTCTCGTTTTGGTGCTTCACTTTCAAGAAGTTACTCATACTACAAATCTTTATCCTGCTAGCAACCTCACCTATAATCCAATGCAGTTTGTTCTTGGTGAGGTATTTAATTGTTTTCCAACGTTAACAATGATGGAAACAAAGGTCACTGTTTCATTTAAGTCCCATGTACTTGGTTAGTAATAAGAATTTTCTGTTTTTATCAGTAAGACCGTATCCATCCAGATATACTCTTAAGTACTTTGGAAGCAAGAGTTCTCTTATTTTGTATCATTAAATATATGTCACATCACTATCATAATTCACAATATAAATGTGACATGACATGTATTTAATACTATCTCTTGCTTCTTAAGCAGTACTTTTCTCAACCATCCATGGCAATTACATGAAAGTAATTATTAATTCCTTAATGGACTGAATTTTACTATGGTATGAAGCACCCTGAAAAGATTAGCCTTTTATTTTAATTTTAATTTTTGTTTTCATTTTGTTTTGTTTTGGAATGAGCGGAAGAGTATTTCTAATAGCACCCTGGCCCTGCAAATTCAACGTGCCTCAAAAAAAATTTCTCACCAGATAGCTACTTAAGCTAAAGAATTAGTACAATACTACAATACTCAAATTTTCAGATATAAGTGTAGATAATTATATGTATTACTGAAAGGAAGAATTTGTTGAATATGAATGATATGAAAGAGCAAATGCTGCATGTATTGCAGCCCCAATGGGAAGTACCCCTTCATCAATGACAAAGTAAGGACTATGACCAGAATATATGGATCCACTCTTCTCATTTCGCATACCCACAAGAAGGAATGACCCAGGTACCTTCTCCAAGTAAAATGCAAAATCCTCACTCCCTGTTAAGAAAGGTGCTAACAGTACATTTTCCTCTCCAACAATCACACTTGAAACTTGCCTTACCAGCTCATATATTCTTTCATCATTTGTAGTTGGAGGGATAGTTGGATGTTCATTCCCAAAGAACTCAACCTCTGCAGAGCACCTATGCACTGCTGCCTGCCCTTTAATAACCTGCACAAAGAAGTCAAACAAATGAAAATCTACTTTTGAATAAGTTTTAATTTGTATTTGTATTTTTCTTTAGTGTTAGATGCTTCTTAATGAGTTCATATTTATTAAACAAGTTAATTAAACAAGAACTTGGTGTATACATAACAAAACAATTACCTCTTCTATCCTTTTCCTTAGTGCATAGAAGCTCTTTGTGCTGAATGCTCTATAAGTACCACCAATCGTGGCCGAATCAGGCACGATGTCATGAGCAGACCCTGCATCCACCATGGCCACAGAAAGCACCTGCCAAATTAAGCTTTGTGTAAAAAAATTTTGTAGAACTTTCAAATCACTAAAAAGAATCAGTCATCTGAATTATTGTAAGAAAAGTTTGATCTTGCATAGTGCTTTCCTATAAAATTTGACTCTACCTGAGAATCTAAAGGATCTGCCTCCCTTGAAACAATGTTCTGCAAGCTAATCACTGATGTTGAAGCAGCCAAAACTGGATCAAAACAATGCTGGGGAATTCCTGCAAAACCACCTTTCCCACTGATCATTGCTTTGAAGCTTCCACATCCAGCTAAAAATTGTCCAGGCCGTGATGCAACGACACCTAAGGGATATTCTGAATGTAAGTGCAACCCAAAAATAGCCCCTACATTGTCAAGCACCTGTTCTTGGATCATGTGTTTTGCACCTGAGCCTATTTCCTCGGCTGGTTGGAATATTAGAACAGCAGTAGCCTGCATGTGAAGGAGTTAGTTTTCAAGGGAAGAAAGAAAGGTATATCACTATATCCTGATGTTAATTTTTAATTCAACTTCACCAGTAATTTGTCTCTCATTTCTTGCAGTATCTTTGCAGCTCCAAGGAGCATCGCAACATGTGCGTCGTGTGCACAAGCATGCATTTTGCCATCTACTTTGCTCTTATGATCCCAATCAACCAGTTCCTGATGTAGGCAGGCCATGAGATAAGGCATTTGACAAGAGCAAACACATTGGGCTATAATTTTTTTAAGGAAAAAAAAAAAAAAAAAACAGGCATAGATTTCAATTAAGTTACCAATTACCAGCCAAATTTGTCCTAGGATATTAGACATTGATACAGAATGTTATGCTTCCATGCTTAGCTTAGTACAAGTGTAGCAAGTACTACAATGGGATATGCTAATATCAAATGAGCAGACTCCATTGCTATGTTGGCTCAACCAAAAACTACTGAAATGTGATTAGATTTATTGATCTAATTTTATCTGAAATGGGCTAGCAATATACAAATTAATCTTAAGTTAGAAGTCTGAGAAAAAACACAAGTAATAAGATGGTGACAAGATTAGGATCCTCTGCAGCTCAAGAAAAAAAAATAAAACCACCAGAAATCTCAACCATAAAAAATGTTTGATTCTATGATAAAATAAAAATTATAAATACAATTCAATAAAGGTGAAACCATTAGATCAAGCACTGTGCACTTCCTGCAGTTATTTTTCTAAAATTCTAGAAGATCCTAATCCAAGGATGACAGATGAATTGAAGCCTTGTACAAGCTGTGAAAGAAAAATTAACTGATTTTACCTCCTAGATCAACATATTAACACAACTGAATAACACAATAACTTGTTTTCCCTTTCTTTTATCATTTATTCCAGCCAAGGAGCACTAATTACTTTGTTGGGGTCCTTTCCTAACTTTTTTTATCTCAAAAAAGTTACAAGATTAACAATTGCATGTAGAATCAAAACCATCTAGATCATCACACCAACAAACAGGAGCATGCAGGCACACTAATGTCCTGCATGTGGGTCCATACAGCATTAGAAACTGAAACCATGTAAGAAACAGAAAAATAAGGCCTTAATAAAAAACATAAGAGTTTGTTAACACTGACCTGAATAGGCAAAGCATCCATGTCTGCTCTAAGAGCAACAAAAGGAGGAGACCCAGAACCAATTTTAGCAACAACACCAGTCTTATCCACAGGCCACTTGTAAGCAACACCTAGCTTGTCAAGTTCACGCCTAATGAGAGCACTTGTGTTGAATTCTTCGTATGCAAGTTCTGGGTACTCATGGATTTCTCTCCTTATGTTCTTCATCCAGTTCACCATGCTAGGACTGTTAGCTAGTTCAAGAATCTGTTGCTTGAGGGAAGAACATTGCTTGTGGTTGAGGGAAGGAGTTTGAAAAGTGAAAGAGAAGCAGGTGGGTGAGAACAGGGAGAGTAGGAGAATGTGAATCAGAGGTTCCATGTGGCCAATTGGAAGATATGAAAGTGAAAATGAGAACCTTTGTATAATGCTAGATATTTTATATACACTATGCCACGGTTGGGAAAATTTCGTAGGTTACTTAATACTTGCCCTTTTTTTATACACGTAGGTTACTTTCAGTTGTGAAAACAAATTCTTCTGGGCTACATCAATTTTTTTTTATACGGATAAAAGTAGTGGTGACAAAACGGGCAATCCAATCCAACCCAACCCTAAATTGACCTATTAAAAGTAGGGCGGGTGGATTGACATGTTTTGATAAAATGAGTTGAACATCCAAACATACCTTATTTAGCGATGGGTTGATAAGTTTTGATAAAAATAGGGGGATGGATTGACAGGTTTATTGCATCATATAAAATTAAAAACACATACATCACAAATCCAAATCTAGCAGTCTATAAATAGTCAAATAATAATTGTTTAATCATCAATTAAATTAAAATTTTAATTTAAAAAAAAAGGGTTGGCCCGCAACCAACTTGTTTTCTTTATGGATTGAACGAGACAGGTCAAAACAGGTTGGCGGATTGAAACCCCAACCCAACCCCCAAAAAAAGGTGGGTTAAACATATTGGCCCACCAGGTCCAACCAGTTTTGTCACCCTTATTAGGTTATCAGATTGTGCCACTTTTTTTTTTTTTTTGGTCTTTGACTGAGTATTCCTTCAAGCAAAGCAGTGAGACTAAGCCTTGACCTAGAGGGTGGTGATTACGTAAAGCCTTCCCGAAGTAACGATTCCACGATTCAAATCCCAACTTTGGAGATAAAATTATCCCGAAGAGTATCATCCACTTGCACTGCAATCAAACACTCAAACTATATGCACATTTTTCTTGCCAAACTTTTTTTACAAAAGAAACATTGTGAAAGTTAAAAGATGATGTTAGTTTTTAACTTATCCACCATGCGTATTAAACCATATTAAACTCACAAAGTGTGGTCTAAGTGGCTAGTAGCTTGAACCAACCCTTTAACCATATGTCTAGGTTCGAATCCTGATGATGGGAATAGAGTTGTATCTGTGGGTAGAGGAGTTGCCCTTTAACTGGTACTCTACATCCTCGAGGATTAATTTTACGACTATCAGCTGTGGGGATACCTGAGTTCCATCCTGAACCTAAAAAAACCATGCGTATTAAACGAAAGTATGAAATTTTAAACGTGGTTGTTTTTCCACAACCTCTTTCTATTTTGGTTAGAGATGTAACATTCTTTGCAAAATTTAACAATTTTTTTATATATTTAAAATCTATTAATTATTAGTTATTTTTTTTTTTTTAGGCAGTTATTATTATCAAATCTAGTTATCAATTGTTTGTAATGATTTATTAATATTAGTTACTTATTTTCGCTTAATTATTTTATTTTTTAAGAAAAGATTAATTAATATCAAAATAAATTAGAATGATAATATTAATAATAAATGAGTGATTGTGTATGATAAAATATGTATTAAATTTAAAATATCTAATTATAAGTTTATTATTGTCCAATCTAGTTTTCAATCGTGTATGATGATTTATCACTATATTAGTTACTTAATTCCATTTTCACCATTTTTTTGGGATATGTGCGTAACTTGGGAGCCACTTCTGTTCTAGCTGCTGAGCTTTGGGGCATCTATTCTGCTCTATCTATTGCCCCCTTGGTTTGGGTACAGTGTGATTCTTCTTCAACCGTCCCTCTTGCTCTTGGGGATACTCCTAATTCCCTCCTTTTGTGGTTCGCTTATTAGGGCCATTAAAGGGCTGGTTAGTCGTTCGTGGCAGGTTCGTATTTCTCATACTCTTGGAGAAGGCAATAGAGTTGCTGATTGGTTAGCTAATTTTCCCATTCTTGTAGTCATGGTGTTCACGTGTTAGATAGACCTCCAAGAGGTTGGAGTTCTCTTTTGTTAGATGATCTTGTCGGGGTCTCTTTCCCCTGTTGTGTTCGTTGCCTTGTTTAGGCTCCTTGTTTACCCAAAAAAAAATTAACTAGTATCAAAATAAATTAGAATATGATATTAGTATTAAATGGTGATTGAGTTACACACTAAATTGAAATTTACACATTATTAGTTACTATTGTCAACTCTGGATATCAATTATTTGTAATGATTTATAAATAAATTGATTACTAGGGGTGGAAGCCACGACGCTCGTCGTGGGCTTATGACCTAACCTATTTAAGGCCTAGTCAGCTCTAGCCTATTTAACAAAAAGGTTAGGTCAAGGCTTTTTAAAAAGCATATATAGCTAAAAACCTATGTAGCATATAAGGCTTTTTAAAAAGGTTGGGTTAGGTCAAGCCAGTTTATCAATGTAGGCTTACCGACCTCTTTATCATTAGATGCTTACAAATCTATTAATAAGTGAAGACCTATTATCAGGGGCGGAGCTAGAAAATTAATATGAGGGGGGGCCAAGATAAAATACAAGTATCATGAAATAGCAATAAAAAATATTAACTAATATAAACAAGTAATTTTTATGCAACAAATTTGATATATGATTACAACTTAATATTATATAATTTATTCAAATAGATCTAAGGTGATTGATAGGATATTTACAAATTTGTGGATACATTTTCCGGAATCATATAACAAAGTATCAATATTAATTTTTCCTTATTCAATCTTAATAGTTTTAGAAGGAGGTGACGCAATAGGTTACTCAACAACTTCTTTAACAATACTATCTAAAATTAAAATTAGTGCACTAAATATGTTTCATCATTTATTCTCTCTTTTCTATTGAAAAATGAATCAATGATTTCTTCTTGAACATTGCATTATCTCAATGACTAAACTTCAAAAGTGAAATTTATAAAAACATTGTTGTATAAAAAAAACAAGATTAAATAATTCAAAACAAATACACCATTCAAAAATTGTATATCTTAGCCATATTCAGGGGTGAAAATTGATGGATAAAAAATTGTATGTCATAGTCAAGTTTCTTAGAAGAAGAAAAAATAGTTTATATATATATTGAAAACTTGAGGGGGGAGGGGGGGGGGGGGGGGGGGGGGGGCATGGCAACCAAAGGCCCCCATTTAAATCCGCCTCTACCTATTATCTATTTATAGATGGAGGCATATTTAAATGCCTTGTTGAAAAATAGGCCTTTAAATAGGCTTACAAGTCAGGTCAAGCTTTGAGGTAGGCCAGATCAAGCTATAAAAATTGATATATATCAAGTTAGTAGACTAAGTTCGGGCCTTGAGATTGGATCATACTAAGTTTTGATGGATTATATTAAGTTCAACTTCAATATCAAATTTTTTGTGTATAAGAAAAATATCATTAAAAAAACTTCTAGCAACCGTAATACGAAAGATTGACGATACTCTTAAAATAACCAACAAAATTAGGTTGAACTTGTCTAAAAAAAGTCAAGTTTAACCTAATATAGTTAATGGAATCAATTGTAATTCAATATGTGTGTCCACTTTTATCTGAAGTCAATGGAGTAGGTGGAAGCATTAACTTGGGTTTCGGTTGTAGTAATGAGATTTTTTGTTTCTATTTTTATTTTAGGCTAAATTATATTTTTTAACCCCATGTTATTATTAAATATTCAATTTGGTCTCCAAGTTTTTAAATTGTTCATTTTGGTCCCCTAATTCCTTAAACTTATTCAAATAGGTCCTACCGTTAAGTTGACTAAGGGACGACAATGAACATTTTAAAAACTTGAGGACCAAATTGAACATTTTAAAATAATTTGGGGACCAAAATAAACATCTTAAAACAATTTGGGGACTAAAATGAATATTAAAATTAAACTTAATGCCACGTGGCATTAGCTTTGACGTCGCCGTTAGTCAACTTGATGGAATGACCTATTTGAACAAGACCAAAATGAACCGTTTAAAAACTTGAGAACCAAATTGAATATTTAATAATAATTTGGGAACCAAAAGTGTAATTTAACCATTATTTTATTGTAAAAAGGAGGGCTAAGCCCAAGCTAAACAAGAATACTATTGGACAAGAAACTCCGATCAAGTAATGCAAAAGAAAACACACCAGGTGGAACATCTGAAATATGAATACCAAACTGGAAATTATGCGGAAAATTAGAAAGCCAATCAGTCACAGCAACAGGTCACCTTGTTAAACCCATCTATGGAGTAGATTTTCAAAAATTTCTGGTTATGCAGAGTTCCGTCAAAGGTTCCATAGATCGGTTATTCAGGATGCTGGACAAGTTTCATGTGTGTTCTGTGGTACGCCCGAGGAGTCTGCAATCCATCTTTTCCTAGGATGTTCTTTCTCTGCGCAAGTTTGGGCTCAAGTGCATAGTTGGTTGGGCTCTTCTACTGTGATGCCGGATGATATAATCCAGCATTATATTGTGCATAGAGGATTGTATAGAAAGATCAAAATGAGGAAGTGCTGGCAAATTATTTGGCACTCCACAATGTGGTCAATTTGGTTGATGCGAAATGAAATTATTTTCAAGAGTGGAAAGGTGGATTTCTTGGTCTTACTGGAGCTGATTAAAGCACGTTCATGGCAATGGTTCTCTTCCTTTCAGCAGCCCGTGAGGTACAGCTACTCAGACTGGTGCATGTCTCCTATAGGATATATGTCCTAATTATGTTTCCATTTTCTGCTGCTGCATTCGTCCCTGTCTCATTTGCACTGGCTATTGTTACTTTGCTGCTATGGATTGTTGGCTGCTATCTGTTACTGTGCTGGTTTTTGGCGCGGCATGCTATAGCTTTCCTTCTATTTTTGACTTGTCCTGCTGCGGGCTTTTAGGCTTTGTTTGTTGTAGTAGAAAATAGCAAGAGAGAAAATAAGAAGAGAGAAAAGGAGGAGAAAACACACTTTTCTCTTGTTTGGTGGAGGAGAGAAATAGGGAAGAGAGAAGAAAATTGGTGGGACCCACCTCAAATTTTTTTCTCTCCCCAAGTGAGAAGAAAATGGAAGAGGGAGAGAGTGTTTCATATAAAATGACTTTTGTACCCTTCTTTTTGGGTTCTCATTCAATAATTTAATAAATTTAAATAAATTGAATTAAATTAATCATTTAATTAAATAAATTAAATTGAAATAAATAAAATAATTATATTAAACTAATAAATTTTATTTAAAATAACTTAAATCAGTTAAATTAATTTAAATTATTTGATTAGTTAAAATAACTTAAATCAATTAAATTTAAATATTTTTATATTAATTTTTTAGTTAAGGATATTTTTGTCTTTTTTAAAAAAAATTACTTTTCTCTCTTCTTATTTTCTATCCAACCAAACAAAGGGGAGAGAAAGAAAACACCTATTTCTCCTCTATTTCTCTCCTATTTCTCTTACACCAAACAAAACATAAAATCTACTCTATTTCTCACCATTTTCTCTCTTCTCATACTCTTTCTCATCTTTTTCTCTCTTCTCCTTTTCTTCTCACAACCAAACAAAGCCTTAGTGCAGGATCTGTATAGGATTAATCACTTGCATTTGGACAGCAATAGGGGTTATCTGTAAAATTATTGGGACTCAATTACCTGCCGTCATTTTGTTTTCACTTAGAGGGGGGCTCTTTTTTCACTTGTATACCATTTAACACATTGGTATTTACTTGTATATGGGTTGAATACCCCTTGTACTCATTCTTATACATTTTGTTTATTGGGGAAAAAAAACCTCCATTGCCTTCGTGAAAACCATGAGAAAGTTTAACCTCCAATTACACTGCATCAATCCACGAATCGAATGGACCAAAGACCCACGAGAGTGAGATGAGAACTAGGACAATCACCACTAACCAGATTTTGATATATTCTTTTGGCAAACAATTATTCCTCTCACTAATATGCTTAGTTGATTAAGTAATCAACTTAAAAATCATGGATATACTTAATCACTTAATCTCTCAAATTTACAAATGTGATACATCATACCACTACAAGAAATAGTGCAATTAGCGACAGATATTTAGCGACGGCCTTAAAACCGTCAGAAAAATTAACATTAGCAACGGCTTTTTCCGTCGCAAACCATAACGGTGGATGCTTCAAATTTTGCGACGGCTTTTCTATTTTCCGATGGTATTCCCATCGCAAAATTTTAGCGCGCTTTTCTATGGAAATTTAAGCGCCAATTTACAAACAAAAAAAAAGGGCAATTAGCGACGGCTTAGCCGTCAGAAATTGAAACAGAGACTTTGTGACGGACTGGCCATCGCAAAACTGGACACGTCAAAAAGATTTGCGACATATTAAGCCGTCAGAAACTGAAACAGTGACTTTGTGACGGACAGGTCGTCGCAAAAATGGACACGGGCAACGAGGCGTAACGGTTTGCGACGGTCAAAGCCGTCGCTAGATATTTTTTTATTTGCGATGGATTTTGCGTCGGAAAGGCCCTCGTAAAGTGTGGATAAACCCTCAGCCCCACTCTCCTTCATCCTCATTTCGTCCCTCGACCCACACATGCTCCAACCGCCTCCTTGCTTGACTTCCACTGCCGCGCCCACGCCTCCAACCGCCGCCCTCACCGGCCTCGCCTCCCACTACCAGCCAGTCCCTCACCGCCACCTCCACCTCCCACTGTCGCCAAGTCCCTCGCCTCCACCTCCCTCCCTCCGTTTCCGGCGGCATTTTCGACAACAACCACCACCGCGCGGTGGTTCTCCGGCCTTCCCTCTTTCTCTTACTCTCTGTCGCTACCCCACCACCACCTTCGTTCTCAGCCAAGTCCCTGCCGTGAATGCTGTGTGAGAAAAGCAAGTGGGTAAGGTTTCTGTTTGTGCATAATTTTTGCTCATTTTTCATCATTAATTTTTGTTCCATATTTAATCTCATAATTGTTGCATATATTTGTTTATGAATTAGTTCTGGAGAGTCACGTTCTCTGAGAGAGTAACAACGCGACTTTGAGGTACAACAACAAGGGGAAAATTGCTTTCAAGCAAACAAAGCAAGATAAGGTGTGTTTTTTTTCGTTAATTGAGAGAATATTTGATTTTGATTTGATCATTTTTTTGGCCTGTGGAGATTGTAATTGTTTTGGTGATATAATGCCTTTTGATTAATGTCTATAATCTGTTTGTTGAATCACCTAAATGCTTTTATGTTGGAATGTGGTCATGTTGTAGGTGTTTGGGTTAGTTTTCTTTTGATATTAATGGTTGAATTGGTTAGTAGCTTGAATCATAATCTTTTCTTGTGCTGAATTGGTGAGTAGCTTGCATATATGCTTGGAACTCATTTTTTATGTGAGATGCAAATTTTTTTATTTGGCACATGTCAATTTAGCTTCAACTTTTTAAGGTAATAAGTTCTTGTTACATTTGTAAGAACCTAACACATACATTGTTTTCCTTTCCTGAATATCTGTATAGTGATTGGGTCATTGCGGTGTGAAGTGAGACTAATATTCTTAGTTGTTGATTTAAATTGAAGCCTACCTCAAATAAGTATTGAATTGGTTTCTTTCTTTATCAGGCATTTTCAGGCGCCAAAAATAAAGAAATTTGTGTCCAGCAGGACCAGCACCTTCACAGCACCCCTCAGCCACAGCCGCCGCCGTCCCAGCCGCCACCGTCCCAGCCCGACGGTCATCGGCAGACCAGTGATGAGGAGGATCAATCCTTTACAGATTTGTTAATGCGGGGCTATAGAGAGGGTTATTAGTTTGGGTTATTAGTTTCTTTAAGATTAGATTTTTTTTTTTTTGTATGATGTACGCACTCTGTCAAAACAATATGTTTTTAGTTATGAATTTCATTTATCGTTTAAAACTATTATTCATTTATCATTTAAAATTATTATTTATTTATCATATTATTAGTCTAAATTATAATTAATATACAAAATAACTAAAGTTTATATTATTTTTAATTTTATATTAAATAAACAAATAATTAAAAATAGTTCATATTTTAAATAATTAATTAATTAATTATAAATGTTTTGCAATTTGCGACGGCCAGGTCGTCGCTAATTTCTGATAATTTAGCCGTCGCTACCTTTTGTTAATTTGCGACGACTGGTCCGTCGCTATTTTTTTTTTTATTTACGACGGCCAGGCCGTCGCTAATATCTTATGATTTGTGACGACTAGGCCGTCGCTAATGTCTGACAATTTGTGACAGCCGTTCCGTCACAAATTTGCGACGGCCATTTAAAAAAAACGGGCAGAATACGTTTGCGACGACCCAATATGTGACGGATTTATGGCCGTCGCAAATCCATCAGAAATATGTGTTTTGCGACGGATTTAAGCTGTTTGCGACGGCTTTTGGCCCTCGCTAAATTCAATTTTTCTTGTAGTGTACATGTGAGTCCATCATATCAGTTTCAATATATGTTTACTTGCTCATGCATCTTGTTAACCATCCGGTCTGGCCCTTTGTGGTGCTACGTGGCTTATGATAAATTTTCACCATTGAAAATGAATGAAAAGTGAAAAATCATGCTCAATTTTCAGGTATTTGGGTTTTAAAATTATACATGTTTGTTAACTTTTCTTCATTTTCTACGATAGAAATTCGTCATAGGTCATACATGATTATCAACGGGTTAGTTATTAACAGGATACATAGGCCAGTAAATGAATGTTGAAACTAGACGGAGGGACCAATGTATCATGTATTTATAAATTTGATGGACTAAATAGTTAATTTATATTTTCAAAGACCAAAAGTGTTCACAAAATTTTTTTAGGGACCAAATTGAGGATTTAGTATAAATTTTTTTTTAATGAAGTATAAATTTTTTTAATCGTTAAGATATCGTAATGCAAATAAAAAGCACTTCCAATAATTGAATTTTTAAGATTTAAAAAAAAAAAGTCAATTCTTTGAGGGTAGTCACTTGTCACCACGCACCAATATGGTGTGGTATAATTGGTAAATAATTGGGATGCTTAAGTATGTGGTCAGGGATTCGATTTATGGCTCATACATATAGAAGAGTATTTGTTGGGAGATATCAACCCTTGAAATAGATCTCAATACCTCGAGTGATTAGTATCTAACTCCCGGTCGGAGTATACCCGGATTCAAAAAAAAGCCACTTGTCACCACGTTTACTCTATATTGGTGATGGTACGTAAATGACATTTAAACTTTTTTCGTGTTGGCCTGTCATCTAAAAACAAAAGCTAAATACTCCCTTCGATACCTAATATAAGAAACAAAACCTTAAAACACACGAATTAAAGAAATCCATTGAAATAAGTTAATTATAATTAATATTCATATAAAATTCCAAAAATACCCCTTCTAATTAATCAACATACTCACTTGTAAATAAAGTTGATATTATATCTCATAAATATAAATTATATTATAAATGAAGCTAATATTGGAAATTAGCATTTAATTTATGTAAAAATTAATGTATATTTTTTTATATTTTGGACAAAAAAAAATCTATTTATTTATTATATTAACGACAAGAAGGAGTAATAAATTAACTTAGTTTTAGCACATGTGAAGATGAGGTAGCAAAATTTGGATGACGGTAACAAGAAGGAATATCTTGATTAGGTGAGTTTCACATGGTCTATAATATGACTTTTAAGAAGAACTGCTCAGAATGTGTTTGGGAAAGTTGAAAAAAAGATTATGTTGATAATTAATTTTTGTATAATCGATTATCACAATAATCGATTATAATCAGAATATATTTTTGTTTGGGTGTGTTTGCTGAAAAGCGATTTTAAGATAATCTATTTCGTTTGGGTGGTGCAAAAAAATCACTTTTATATAATAAATTACGAAAAGGGTATGATGTTATTTGTATAAATTAATAATATCTGTTTAGAAATTAGTTTTTTAGGAGTAAACAGGGAAGATAGTCTTGAGAATGAAAATAATCAAATCACAACAATCTTAAGCTTTAAAAAACTAGATGACATAAAACAGTTTTTTCCCCCTAAAAAAAACTTTTTTATAAAATTAAGCAAAATGTCAAACATGATAGATTATTTATGAAACAGCTTTTAAGCTAAAAAACAGTTGAAATGAGAAAAAATAATCTTTCCCAAACACACTCTTAATTGAGAAAAAAAAAAGAATATATATTTTTTTGTTCAAAGAGAAAAGAATGTAAAATGGAGATAAAACAAATGGAATGGTTCAAACTATAACTATCAAAGTGAGCTACTCCGGCTTATCTAGATTGCTCAATCACGGATTGCCCAAAGTCAATCGAATCCGAATCACTTTTTTTGTGAACCAAGAAAAAGCCATCTCGGCTCAACCCACTCTGGGTTGGCGGGTTAAATGGTTTGGTTCACTTTTTAAAAAACCCCAGAAAATTTATTAAAAACAATAGACACGATAGAGACGCGAACTCATGATCGATGAGAAACACAAACTTGTGTGTAGGGGTGTTCGTGGATTAGATTGGATCGGTTTTGAGCGAAAAAGTCATCTGACTCAATGATGGAAACAACATGCGGTTTGTATTGGATCGGATTGCTTCCTTAAAAAAATCTGAACCAGTCCAATTCAATTAAATGCGGTTTGGATTGGATTGAATAATTCGGTTTTTATCCTACTTTATCTTTTTCTAATTATGTTAAGTGTCCTTTCTACATATTTAATAGTGGACAAAAGATAATCTTCATTTAAGGGATCTAGTTTAGGGTGCTTAACACCTATTTTAACTTCTCTCTATACTAGACCAATAGAACCTTTATGAAAGACAGTTATTATCGACCATTATTTTATTTGATGACGAGTGAGGAAAACTCTAAAGAATTATTGACCAGTTTTGGGAGTTTGAGAAAAAATAGTTATTGATATTTTTAACATGCACGTTCTTTTATGTTAAATATTCTTTTATATTAATTCTTTATATCTACTTTTATTTATCCTATTTTTTCCCTAGATTCAGCTACAAATAAATTGTACATAGTTAATTTTTAAATTTACTTAATTGATTTCATATTTTACATGTTTACTAAATCAAGTATATATATGATATACATCAAAACTTTTAGCAAAGATAATTTCAAGACATTAACATTTATTTCAAATGATCTCATATATGTCATTCTAGCAAAAATATTAAAGAGAATGAGGGTGTTTGTTCATAAAAGTTTGAAAAACAATGCTTAAGTATGAGTAATACTACAATTTTAAAAATAATAGTACTTGTATATAGTAGATCGGTTTGGATTTGATTGGATCGGTTCACTAGGGGATTCAAAATCCGTTCAAATCCAATGGAAAATTGTGGTTTTTCAGTTTTCGATTTGTTCAATTTTCGGTTTGTTCGGTTTGTTTTTGCGGTTCGAAATGGTTTGGATCGATTGATGAACACTCTTGCTTGTGTGAGACGGCAGACGATAGAGACACGAACTTGTGATAAGAGATTGTGAGACGGCTGAGATTGTGAAATTCTACTGATGAGAAACTTGTAGTGATGGCGGGCTACGAAAGAGCAATGTAGTTGGAGCTACGAGATTGGGAGATGGAATGAGGGATCTTCAACTCAACCAAGGGAGATCAGGGATGTTAGGGTTCACCTTTAGCTTACGGTGACTACAGTCTAGTCCATAGACAAGCACTCTTTTGGGTCTTTAGTTTCTTTACAAATTAATCCATTAGCCCATATAATATACAATTTTTTTAAAAAGAGAGAAAAGTGGGCCAGCCGGGCTCTAACTTATTTAGCATGTGAGTTAGGTGAGCTAGGTCAGATAACCAATGGCAAAGTGAGTTTGGTTTTTCCCAACCCTAGTGAGTTAGGTTGGCTCACGAATCCATTTTGACAACTCTAGTTCAAACATCAATAAAGTTCATAGGTCAACTTGTACAACTTGTAGCTCGTAATAGATTGATTTACTAGCAAAATCGTAATCCAAAACATACTTAACTCAATATGACCTGACCCAGAAAAAGCTCAGCCTAAAATGGCTTGACCTCAGCCCATTTCGATAGCTCTATCCAAGCTTTATTGGATGGAAAGATAGGGAAGAAAAGGAAGAAATGCATATTGTGTGCCCCTAATTTTTTTCCACTTTATTCTTTTATTTAAATCAATTTTATTAGATATGTTTTCCTCCATGAAACCAAATAATAATAATAAACCTTTTATTTTTATTGGGTTTGTTGGTTCGTGTGTATGAAAGAACCCAAAGAAGATCCCTGAAACAAATACACAAAAGACTATACAGTACCAAGAAATAGTTTCCACAATCTATACCCAGTACAACTAATGTAGAAGAAATACTATAGCAAACAACCACCAAGAACTAGTGCGAAATTATGCAAATCAAGCACAGCAATATGTGGTAATTTAATTACCACATCAAGTAATTCAATTACAGCAGCAAGAAAAGAGAAAAGAAAGAAGAGATAGAGAGCACACACACAGTTTAGCATGGTTCAGCCAATGTGGCCTACATCCACGGGAGAGAGCCTCCTCCACTATGAACTTTTATCAAGATTACAATAGAGATCCCTTGGATCTTCACTCCACCATGTTCAAGATGAACAAACAAGAGAACCCAAGCCTTTCGTCTCTCTATTTTCACACAACCCTTGATCTCTCTCTAATCCTATCTTGATTCTTCTCTCTAATCACAATAGAAACAAAGCATTACAAGATGATAGTATTCTCAAGGTTTTTCCCTCTTTTTCACTCTGAAAAACGCACCCAAGAAACCCCCAAATCTATTTCGGTTCGCTGCTGTCACTAGCTTAAATATCAGAAACTGACGCGTCGTAATCGATTATGCGTTTCTTGGTAATCGATTACCACATCCTGGTAATCGATTACCAGCTCTCTGTCCACAGTCCTGACTTCAGACAGAAGGTCCGTAATCAATTACGGCCTTCCTGTAATCGATTACCAGCTGTTTGAACACCAAATTCTGCACCTTTAAACTTGATTTTGAGTCACTTTCAACAATACTCCACCTTGACTCCAAATCAGAGGATTAAGTTTAACCTTGTAGTGGTGGCTCTCCCACTTATGGAATTATGCTTCAATGAAGTTTATCAAGTCCAAGCAAAGCTTGAACTTTGCTCTTGGTAGTGACTTTGTAAATGCATCCGCTGGGTTGTCTTCCGAAGCTATCTTCTCAATCTGAATTTCCTTTGATTCAACCACATCTCTAATGAAATGAAGCCTTATATCAATATGCTTCGTTCTCTCATGATAAACTTGATGATTAGCTAAGTGAATAGCACTTTGGCTATCACAATGGATAGTCACACACTTTTGCATAATCCCAAATTCACCAATCATCCCTTGTAACCATAGAGCTTCCTTTACTCCATCCGCAAGAGTTATATACTCTGCTTGTGTAGTTGACAACGCAACGACGGGTTGTAAAGTAGACTTCCAACTAATTGCAGTCCCAAACAAAGTGAACACATACCCCGAAAGAGACTTCCTTGTATCAACATTGCCGGCATAATCCGCATCAACATACCCCACAATAGCATCTTCCCCTTGAGCTGCCTTCTTGTACATAAGTCCAGAACTTAGAGAACCATTCAAATACCTTAGAACCCACTTCAAAGCCTCCCAATGAGCTTCCCCCGGATCCGCCATAAATCTGCTAACAATGCTAACGGCGTGTGCCAAATCCGTCCTGCTACATACCATCATCCCATACATGATGCTACCCACACCACTTGCATAAGGAATAGAATCCATTCTTCTTCTTTCCGTGTCGTTGCTAGGAGCTTGAGTAATGGAGAGCTTTGTATGATTACCCAAAGGTGTAGAAACCGGTTTGGATTGATACATCCTATACCTTTCTACAACTTTCCTCAAGTAACCTTGCTGAGATAGTAATAGTTCCCCTTTCTTTCTGTTTCTGACTATGTCCATGCCAAGTATCCTCTTTGCATTACCAAGATCCTTCATCTCAAATTCAGAATTCAATTGATCCTTAAGCTTGCTTATCTCTTCCTTGCTAGAGCTGGCTATAAGAATGTCATCCTTTTTCTTGAAGATCCACTTGCATCCAACTACCCTTTGATTCTTGGGTAAGTCCACAAGTGTCCAGGTTTGATTTTTATCCAAGGATTCCATTTCTGCTTGTACCGCTTGTAACCAATTCTGACTATCCTTGCTTTCCATAGCCTCTCTGAAACTTCTCGGTTTTGGATCTTGTATCTCTTCAGCCGCATTAAGAGCATAGCAAACGAGGTCAGCATACCCAAATCTATTAGGAGGTACAATATTCCTCCTAACTCGATCTCTAGTCAACTGATAGTCTGACACTGCTGGTGGTTGTTGATCTATCTGTTCTGCTGGTGGTGGACTTTCCTCTCTGATGTTAGAGGTGGGAGACTCCACCTCAAACTGAGCTTTCTGGTCTGTTTCATCTGAACTGCTTTGTTCCAAGCCACTTCACATCATACCCATCCTGGTTTCATCAAATGTGACATCCCTGCTTACAAAGCACCTTGATCCACCTGATTCCAACTTCCATAACTTGTAGCCCTTCACACCATCCGGATACCCAATGAAGATGCATTTTACTGCCCGTGCATCAAGCTTGTCTTCCATGATGTGAGCAAATGCCAAAGAACCAAATACCCTGAGATTAGAGTAATCCATTGGTTTACCACTCCATACTTCCATAGGTGTCTTGAAGTCTAAAGCTGAAGACGGACATCTGTTTATCAAGTACACTGCAGTATTTGCAGCTTCACCCTAGAAACTCTTAGGTAGTCCAGCACCCAAAAGCATACACCTAACATGCTCCAAAATAGTCCTATTCATCCTTTCGGCTAGGCCATTTTGTTGAGGAGTCCGTGCCACAGTCCTATGCCTTTTAATTCCCTGTTTCCTGCAAAACTCATTAAATTGCTCTGAAACAAACTACTCATTAAATTGCTCTGAAACAAACTCCAGACCATTGTCAGTCCTTAAAACTTTCAATTTCGAGCCTAGTTGATTTTCTATAAGAGTGTGCCATTCCTTGAATTTTTGAAAGGTTTCAGATTTATTTTTCAAAATGTAAATCCACACTCTTCTAGAAAAGTCATCAATCATGGTAAGAAAATAGGATCCCCCTCCATGAGTCATCACCCTTGATGGACCCCAAAGGTCCGAGTGCACATACTCAAAAGGTCTACTAGAAACATGCATACCGGTTCCAAAAGAAACTCTATGTTGTTTACCTAATATGCAATGATCACAAAATTCTAGTTTCTCCAATTTTTCACCATTTAACAAGTTTTGTTTAGACAATTCTATCAATCCTTTTTCACTTACATGACCTAGCCTTAAGTGCCATAACTTGGTTTTATCATGTGGTGTTTGGCTAGCTACCGATGCTTGTGCAATAACAGTGGAACCATTAAGAATATACAATCCATTTCTATTTGTTCCCTTAGCTATTATTAAAGCACCACTAGAAATCTTTATCATACCATGTTCAATTTTAGTTGAATAACCTAAATCATCAAACATGCTAATGGATAGAAGATTTCTCTTAAGTTCAGGAACATACCTCACATCCTTTAAAAGGATTTCACGATTTTCAGAAGTTTTGAGCCGAATAGTTCACATACCTTGTACCTTGCATGCTTTATTGTTTCCTAGAAGCACCACTCCACCTTCTTTGAGTTCTAGTGTCTCGAAGTAGTCCTTCCTTGGGCACATATGGTATGAACATCCGGAATCTATAACCCAACTCCTTTGTGTCTCTGGACTTGTTACCACCAACACCCCGACACTCTCATAGCCATCCGAAGCAATTGCAACCTCAGCGGAGTTCCTCGATTCCTTGCCCCCCTTTTCAGGACAATCTTTCTTGAAGTGGCCCGTTTTATTGCAATTGAAACACTTGAGCTTTGACTTTGAATGACTCTTTGATTTTGATCTAGACCTCTTGCTCTTGAACCCTTTCTTCTCGTTCCTCCCCCTTGAGACATTCAAGCTCTCACCATTATTCTCCGCTTTCAACTCTTGTTGCCTTTAGAGCTCCTTTGTCCGGATTGAAGTTTGAACATCATCCAAGGAAATGGTTTGATCATTGCCATACAAAATAGCATCCTTGAAGTGCTCAAAGGATTTAGGTAAAGAATTAAGTAGGAGCAATGCCTTATCCTCATCATCAAGCTTCACCTCAATGTTCTCAAGGTCATCAAGAATTTTATTGAATTCCGCAAGTTGCTCCACAATGGACTTCGATTCCGTCATCTTGAAGGAATATAGAAGTTGCTTCAAGCATAGCCTATTCGCTAATGACTTTGTCATGTACAATGTTTCTAACCTTGCCCACATAGATGCCGCTGTCTTTTCCCTTGCAACCTCTCTCAATGCCTTATCACCAAGACATAGAATTATTGCACTTCTTGCCTTCTCTATCATATCGGTCTTCTCCCTTTATGATAGAGTGTTCGCCATCCTTGCCTCTCCCTTGAGAGCTTCTGCCCAAGATTGCCTCCATCTTAACCCTCCATAACCCGAAGTCATTACTTCCGGAGAATTTCTCTATGTCATACTTTGTGTTTCCCATTGTTCAGCCTTTTGATCTTTCTTCTTCTTTCACTTCCCACAGACGGCGCCACTTGTTGATTCATGTGTATGAAAGAACCCAAAGAAGATCCTTGAAACAAATACACAAAAGACTACACAGTACCAAGAAATAGAATTTCCACAATCTATACCCAATACAACTAATGTAGAAGAAATACTATAGCAAACAACCACCAAGAACTAGTACAAAATTATGCAAATCAAGCACAGCAATATGTGGTAATTGAATTACCACATCAGGTAATTCAATTACAGCAGCAAGAAAAGAGAAAGGGAAGAAGAGATAGAGAGCACACACACAGTTTAGCGTGGTTCAGCCAATGTGGCCTACATCCACGGGAGAGAGCCTTCTCCACTATGAACTTTGATCAAGATTACAATAGAGATCCCTTGGATCTTCACTCCACCATGTTCAAGATGAACAAACAAGAGAACCCAAGCCTTTCGTCTCTCTATTTTCACACAACCCTTGATCTCTCTCTAATCCTCTCCTGATTCTTCTCTCTAATCACAATAGAAACAAAGCATTACAAGATGATAGTATTCTTTAGGTTTTTCCCTCTGAAAAACGCACCCAAGAAACCCCCAAATCTATTTCGGTTCGCTGCTGTCACGAGCTTAAATATCAGAAACTGTCGCGTCGTAATCGATTACGCGTTTCTTGGTAATCGATTACCGTAATCGATTACCACATCCTGGTAATCGATTACCAGCTCTCTGTCCACAGTCCTGACTTCAGAATCGATTACGGCCTTCCTGTAATCGATTACTAGCTGCCTGAACACCAAATTCTGTACCTTTAAACTTGATTTTGAGTCACTTTCAACAGGGTTATTAGAGAACGATATCTCTCCACTTTCTATTTTTTTCTTTTTGTTTTCTATTATATTTTTTCTTTACCTTGTTACTAAAATGACTTATTTTCTTTTCAATCACCTTCTTTTCATTCTTTTTTCTTTCATGATATTAATGGACCATAATTAACTTCAGTATTGGCCTACTACAAGTACCGTACCTACTACCAAGTACTATACCTATATTGATTACGGTAAACCATTTATCACAGTAAAATCCAGTTACAAAATAGTTCACGTGTTAGTTTCATACATATTATGAAGTAATTCACGTTTCATTTCTTTTAAAAAAACATATCACGTGTTATTAAGTTGACAGGGACAGGGTTTGAGATGATCGCATAGTTTTCTTGCCAGATACTATATTTTGACTCATCCCATCGTTGATTAAATGTGCCTATGTCAGTGTCTGAAATCAATGAATTACTGGGCCTTCTCCTCGTTTAGGTGTCTGGTGTGCGTTCTCCCACCACTTGACCCAACTCTAAAATCCATGTTTCTAGTAAGGAACCACCCAGTGGGGGAAAATGAGCACGTGTTACTCAATTGCTCATATAAAATTAGATTTTTAAGCTGCCTTTTTTTGGGTGAAACCGTGAAATTTTGATTTTTGATTTATGCTATGAATTTATTATGAAATTTATTGCGTATAAAAGTTCCTTTTTATTTGTTTTGATGTTAAAAAGTTAAAAGAGAGATTATCCTGTTATATTCCTTTCATTATATAAAATAAAAAATAAAAAACAGATTATACTGTTATAAAATTTGGGTATAACTGTTGGCAAAGACTTAATTATCTTAAGTCCTTATAAATGACATACCAATAGAAATTTATAAGTAAAAATTAAAAATTAAAAAAATTATATACTGTTTGATATGCAAAACTTGTGTGTATAGCCTTTTTCATGTTTGTTCCCGTCCGGAATAGAATATGACCATTTAGGTCGGGATTGTCCTGATCTCGGAAGAGGTAATAGCCGCTAAGGTCCCGATCGAGATGTTTTCTTCTTAGGTTGATTCAGTTGTTTTCCTCTTATCCTGATTGATCTTCATCATTATTGGGTTATCCACCTAATATAGTTGGGTCTGTCCTGCATTAGGCCTTGGTCTAATTTGGACGGGAACAATGTTAAAAGTTAAAAAGTTTATAATCATAAGAGGTTTTCTCGACAAAATATTAATTTCAATAAATATTTATGGTAAAACTACATATTATAGATTATTTAATTAAGGATTAGGGAGCTACTCATGAACCAAATATTTTGCCAATCATGCAAATATCATAATTAAGTGAAGCATGCACAAAGCAACCCCATTAAATAATTCTTTTTTATTATTCTGTGTTCCGGGTCAAATCCTAAGTCCAACGAACCCAATGGACTGGCCTAATCACTTGGGTTGAGTAATGACCCAATATAACACGGATAAGGTTTGGTAGGATTGTCATCCTACTCTAGCATAAGGTTACTGCTACCTACCCCTTCACATGCTCTATTCACCCACCACATTTTTTTATTTTCGAATGTGAAATGACTATCCTGCCGTTGTAACTTATTTTACCTACCTACAATTAAATATCGGAACATCATCTTTCAAGAATTTTTGCCTACCAGTAATTAATCACCTGAATATGCAACACTTAGCATCCGACAACTAATTGTTGGATTATATTTTTTTTTGCTTCTTCATGTTTTTGACAATTAGTTGCCGGATATAGTTTTCCAATTTTTTTTATCTACCGACAATTAATTGCCGGAATATATAATTGTCACCTCCGACAACTAATTGTCGGATTATATTTTTTCAAGTTTTTGTATTTCTGGCAATTAATTGTTGAAATATGCAACACTTAGCATCCATCAACTAATTATCAGATTATATTTTTTGAGACTTAATTGCCGGAATATAATTTTTCAAATTTTTTACCTACCGACAATTTCGAAATACATAATTATTACCTCCAACAACTAATGACAGGATTATATTGTTTTCAAGTTTTTGTGTTTCCGACAACTAATTACTAACAAAATATTCCGGCAACTAATTGTCGGAAACACAAAAACTTATTATATATATATATATAATCCACCAATTAATCCCCGAAGTCATAATTCCGGTAATTAGAAGATGCGGAAAAAGTTTTAAAGGATGTGAAAATAGATAGTTTTTTTAACTTAAGGATATTTTACTAGTAAAAAAGTTTTAAAAAATATGTGGAAGTAGATGGAGTATGTGTGGGGTATAGGTAGCACCACCCAAACGAATTTCGTACGATGCATTTTATTAAATGTTTACTACACTGTAATGTCTCTCTCTTGGTGTTTGACTATCAATATTATGTCCAAATTGATCTCCAAAAAATTTTGGATACCTACTTTTAGTTCCTCAAAAAAATGAATTAACCATTCAGTCCATCAAATTTTCAATCGCGAGACACATTAGTCCCTAGATTTTGTTCTGATGTCCATTTACTTGCTCGTTAACCATCCTTCTTGGCCCATTAGTGGTCCTGTGTGACTTATAACGAATTTCCGTCATGAAAAACTAATGAAAAGTGAAAAAAAAATGCATAATTTTCAAGTATTTGAATTTTAAAACTATTCACGTTTTTCACTTTTTATTCATTTGTCACAGAGGAAATTTGTCATAAACAACGCAACATCATTAACGGATCAAGTATGATGGTTGGGATACGTAGGTAAGTAAATGGACGTCGGAACTAAATTTAGGGACTGTATCCCGTATTTAAAAATTTAAGGGACTAAATAATTAATTTGTCTTTTGAGAGACTAAAAGTGGGTCCCAACGTAATATCAAATTAAATCATGTAATATTATGCAATGAGCCGACAGAAAAGTAGAAGACTCTTCTATTATGTTGCAATTACGTATAGCTTCTTTTTTATTTTTTTACATGGGCATGTGCATATTGGTGGTAATAATACATTAAAATTTGTGATCATTGAGGCATGTGCTTCTGCATCATATATATATATTAATGACAAAATAACAAATGAAGGGTTCATTAGCAATTCAATTTGCACCTCAAAATCTAACCCGCTTGTCTACAGCCAAAGGCAGAAGAAATCATGATCATACAACTCTCTAAAAATAACCTTCACCTCCCTGTGAATTCTCTCTTCCACAATGGTCCACCACCATTTACTCCAATGCTCTCCTTTACCCTCCAATCCTTCACACACCACCAAATACCCACATTTCATCAAACAGTGCAGGAAGTAGGCTTATACCACAACTCCACCACGCATTTTCATTAGCACGAAATGTAGGTTCTACATAATCAAACAATAATCAATTTCTGAAATATAAACTTTTTTTCTTCAAATATTTATTATAATCACCCATCTGGGATCCTGTTTTGAGTTGACCACTCTTTCTATCTTCATTGTCCTCTTCAACCCCACATAATAGTAACTATGACTTATAACTTCCAATTGTTCCTCCTCCTCCTATGCCTAACTTTCTTTCCCTTGTTACAATCTAAACTCACACCAAACTACTACCAAAAAACATGCCCCAAATTCTCAGAAATAATCCAAAAGACCGTTTCCGAGAAGCAGATGTCTACGCCCACCACAGCCGCTGCCACCCTCCGCCTCTTCTTCCACGACTGCATGGTGGGCGGGTGCGACGCCTCCATCCTCATCACATCCAACTCCTTCAACAAGGCCGAGCGCGACGCCGATATCAACCTCTCCCTCCCTGGTGATGGCTTTGAAGTCATCGCACGTGCGAAGACCACGTTGGAGTTGGAATGCCCCGGCGTGGTCTCCTGTGCGGACATCCTCGCCCAGGCGGCGCGTGACCTGATTGTTGTGGTCGGCGGGCCCTTCTATCCGGTCCGCTTGGGCAGGAAAGACAGCTTTGAATCCAAAGCAGCTCACTCAGAAGGCGCCTACCCGAAGCCAACCATGACAATGTCTGAGATTATATCCCTCTTCGACTCAAAAGGATTCTCCGTGCAAGAAATGGTGGCCCTTGTTGGTGCACACACCATAGGGTTTTCTCATTGCAAAGAGTTCAGCAACAGGTATCAGCATGATTCGAATATGGTGAAAATATTGTTAAAGTGTAATTAGTGTGTTAAAAGTTAATTAAGTGGGAAATTATGCTAATTTTTTTATGATTTAAATTGATTACATTTGGTATTTTATCTTTTTTTGACATCTTTTAGTATTTTATCTTAGAAATAAGATTGATTTTTATTGAGATTTAATTTGTCATGATACTGACGTTATATAAAGTCAACAAATTTCTAAAAAAAAAAAAAAAAGTGATATGAGAACAAAAGTTTCTCATGTTTTTGTTACAAGTAATGAAAATTTATTTTCGGACATAAAAGATGCATTGGGATAAGATTTGTGAATAAAAGTTAAAAATTTCATTCATATTAGTGATTATGAAAAAAAATTCATGGGAATCAAATTTATAATTTCTAAATAAGACAAATTTTGATCATAATTAAATCAAATTTCAAGAGAAATAGTGTAATTCCCCCAAATTAAATTGATGAGTAGGACGAGTTTAGGTAATTAAGTTACTTAATTATGTACTAATTCAATAAGTTGTTTTGAAATAATTAAATTAGAAAAAACTTATTTTCTTAAACTTATTTAACAAGCTTATTGAATTAAAATAAAATGATATTTTAAGAAGGTATTTTCATAAACTATCTTTGTAAATTTATTATTATAAATTATTATCATAAGTCTAAATAAATTCTTTATAAGCCCCTGCAAACGACCAGTAAGATAGGTATCACTCTAAGTTGTGAGACATAAATCAGCCAATGACTTGTTATACTTGCTTCTTAGCAATCCAGTAAAATCTGAGTTCATAAATCAACCAGTAGCTTGTTATACTTACTTTTTTATTTTTGACAACAGGCTCTTCAAATTCAGCAAGAACTCTGAATATGATCCTTACTACAATCCTAAGTACGCAGAGGGACTGAGAGAGTTGTGCAAGAACTACACCAAGGACCCAACCATGTCAGCATTCAATGATGTGATGACTCCAGGGAAGTTTGACAACATGTATTACAAGAACTTGAAGAAAGGGATGGGTCTATTGGCAACTGATAGTGCCCTTTTTCAGGACAACAGAACAAAGAAGTTTGTGGATATGTATGCTGCTGACCAAACCAAGTTCTTTCAGGATTTTGCTCATGCCATGCAGAGGGTTAGTATTTTGGAGATTAAGACTGGAAAGAAAGGAGAGGTTCGGCATAGGTGTGACTCTTTCAATTCGCTTAGTAATTGACATTGAGATGAGTTGTGGGATTTTTTTTGTTTTTTTGTTTTTTTTTTTTTGTTTTTTGGTTTCCATAGTGGAAAACATGGAGATACAATTGAGATGTAGAAAGAAATGAAACCATATAGGGTCCGTTTGATTCGCTGGACCAGAACAGGGAGAACAGGACAGAACAATACAGGACAATTAGTTGAGTTACAGCATAACTTTTTGTGCTGCATGGTGTTTGTTAGTCGATGCGCAGTACAAGTAATTTTGTACAGTATGTTGTTTGATATGCTTACTTACTGGACATAACAACGTAAAATTTACTAAAATACCCTTTGAACAATATAATGTTTTATTTGCATTATGAAAAAACACATAAGATTTTTATATTTTAAATTATTTTATTATTATGATTAAATTATTACCATGCCATACTCTTATTTATACTTTATTATTATTGTATATATTTTCAAGTATTATTTTATTTTTATCATTTTAAAAATATAATTTTCAATTTATAACAGTGCTGACAAATTTTTATTTTTATTTTATAATTATTATATTATAAATTAAAATAAGTTATAGTAAATTATTGATAACCATGCTTTGTTGCTATGATGCAATTAAATTCTTTTTACACAAGTTTACGTTAAAGAAATTGATACCATTATTATCATAATAATTATTATAATATATAAGATAGAAAAAGGAAGTAGAGGCGATGGATCCGCCTCCAATGCTTGCAATTACGTGGGAGTGGGAGTCGTGGAAGTTTTAAAGGAGTGCAGAAGTGCGCTTGACAGATAGCTGAATAGGAAGAGAGAGAAGGAAAGAAGGATATTTTTGTCTTTTGACTTGTTTTTGTATCTAGAACAAAAAGTTGTTACTTGGTTAAGTAACAAATATTGATAGTTTTGTTGTCATTTCTTTATGGGATTTATAGAAGACTTTCTTAATGTATGTGATTATCATATATAGTGAGTAAGATTAATAAAATATATCTTAATTTTAACTTATTAAATAATTTAAAGGTAAATATATTTTTTCACTTATTCAATTTAGAAAAAAAAATCATTTTAAAAGAGTTTTTCCTTGTAATGATCTAAGTACATAATACCATGGCTTGGTAGCTTGTGAGTACTTCCTTCATAGTTCGTAGTAATTAATATTGTTTCGGATTTAAATTTAAGATATTGAAAGAAAAGTTTGCAAACTATTAATAATTATGTAACATATAAAGTAGATTAATACGTACCTGATAAAATGTTATGAATATTATGAGAACAGAAAGAAATTGTTCTCCTTTCAAAAAAAAAAAAAAAAAAGAAAGAAAGAAAGAAAGAAAATGTACGTAGTTTTAATTATTGCTAGCGATGGAAATGGGTAGGGTACACCCGTTCCCATACCCGCGTTTGAAAAAATTATTCGTACTCGCATGGATAGTAATTTTGGTATCCTTACTCGTACCCTCTGGGTATCTAAATACTCATACTCGAAAAAACAATAAATAATAAAAGAAACATTAAAACATTAATTAAAAAATGATTCAAATGTTTTTTAAATCTACTCATAAAAGGTTGCCAATCAAAATATTTAAATAAATAAAAAATTCAAAAAAGAGTTATATATACTATAAGGAAAATATGAATTGTGTAAAACGATTTTCTCATTGAACAAAGTATAAGCAAATTGCTTATATACAAGTAACTAAACTATGCAAGATCAACTAACTGAACTCTAATGTCTAACTGCTAAGCTAACAGAAAGTAACTGCCCCTAACTACTAGTAGCTAATATAACTAATTAAATACACATGTGGCTTTTAGCCTTTTAATCAAGTATTCTCCAATACGGATCCAAGGCCTTAGTCAATATGTCAGCTGACTGCTCAGTTGTGGAAATTGGAAGCAAATGGAACAGTTTGGCTTGCAATTTTTCCCTTACTATGTGGCAGTCGATGTCAATGTGTTTCGTTCTTTCATGAAATACTGAGTTAGCAGTTATGTGTCGTGCGGATTGACTGTCACAAAACAAAGAAGTAGGACTAGCAAATGGAATGGCCAACTCTTGAAGAATGAAGGTTAGCCACTGCACTTCACAAACAGTGGCTGCTAGTGCCCTGTACTCTGCTTCTGAAGAAGATCTGGAAACAGTGGATTGCTTCTTTGTTTTCCAAGATATCAAGGAGTCCCCCAAGAAAATGCAATAGCCAGTGATTGATCTCCTTGAATATGAGCAAGCAGCCCAATCAGAGTCACTAAAGCCTTTGAGTTGGAGTTTGGACTTGCTTGAGTAGAATAAACCTTGAGCAGGAGCACCTTTTAGATACCTTAGAACTCGGATTGCAGCTTTGTAGTGAGCTGAAGAGGGCAAGGACATGAACTGGCTGAGTTGCTGAACAGCATAACTGATGTCAGGTCTTGTGTTGGTGAGATAGAGTAATTTGCCAACCAGTTTTCTATACTCAGCAGGGTTGCCATAAGGTTCTGAATCAGACTGGTGAAGCTTGGTAGTCTTGACCATTGGAGTAGATGCTGGTTTAGAAGCAAGGAGACCAGCATCAGAGAGAATGTCAAGAGTGTACTTTCTCTGACATAGGGTGATTCCTTTGTGAGATCTAGCAACTTCTAAGCTAAGAAAGTATTTTAAGTGACCAAGGTCCTTTATTTTGAACTTACTGTCCAAGAAGAGCTGAGTTGTCTGTGCCAGCCAGAATCAAATCATCAACATAGGCCAGCAGAACAGTGAAGTGAGAACCTGTCTTTTTGAAGAAGAGAGAATGGTCATGCATGGATTGTTTGTATCCCAAGGTTATGAGTGAACTGGAGAGCTTAGCAAACCATTGTCTGCTAGCTTGTTTGAGACCATAGAGGGATTTGTGCAATCTGCAAACTTGGTTTGGTTTGTGACAGTGCACACCTTGAGGAACTTGCATGTACACTTCTTCATCCAGCTCACCATGGAGAAAAGCATTATTGACATCAAGCTGGTGTAGAAACCAGTTTTGTGAGGCAGCCAATGCTAGAATCAGTCTTACTGTGGTGAGCTTGGCAACAGGAGCAAAGGTATCTAGATAATCAAGTCCCTCAGTTTGTGTGTATCCCTTTGCTACCAAACGAGCCTTGTATCTTTCTATACTGCCATCTGACTTGTATTTTATCCTGTATACCCATTTTGAACCAATTGGAGTCTTGCCAGGAGGAAGATCAGTTAGAGACCAAGTGTTATTCTGATCTAGAGCATCTAATTCTGCTTGCATTGCCTTGATCCATTCGGGTGACTTAATGGCTTGATTATAGGTTTTAGGCTCAGTGTGTGATGAAAGTGCTAAGGTGAAAGCAAAGTGTGAAGGTGACAGTGAGGTGTAAGACAGAACAGAAGAGAGTGGATACTTTATACCTGTGGATGGTGGAGCAGTGTCTGAAGTCAGAACATTACAATGGAAGTCTTGGAGATATGAGGGTGGTTGTTTTGTTCTGGTGGATCTTCTTAAGTTAGGATTGATGGCTGTGTTTTGAGTGGCAATAAAAGTTGATTGAATTTCAGGCAGTGGAGAGGAGTTTGTGATGGGAATTGAGCTAGAAGATGTGGTGTCTGTGGTAGGATTGGGAATGGGGAATGGTTGTATAGCATTGGTAGGTGGGAATGGAGGATGGTTGTGTAACATTGGTGTCTGTGATGATGCAAGTAACTGCACAGGTAACTGTATTGAGCCATTGCTGTCATAAAGTAAAAAATCTAATATGTTGCTATCATTAGTTGAGGGATCAGAGTTAGGACTGATAATGCTAGTAGTGAGATTTGGGTTGCAAAATGGAAACACAGATTCATAAAAGACTACATTTCTAGAAATGAAGACCTCTCTTGTTTGCAAATCAAGTAAGATGTATCCTTTGGTTCCAAGTTTTAAGCCTAGATGAACACACTTCTTGGCTCTAGGGTCAAGTTTTGTTCTAGTATTTGTTAAAGTAGATGCAAAACATAGGCTTCCAAACACTGTCAAATCCAAAAAGGTAGGTGGTTTTCCATATAGTAATTCAAAAGGAGTTTTATTTTGTAAAATTGGTGTTGGAAGTCTATTGATTAGGTGTATGGCATGGCTAACTGCATAACACCAGAAAGCTTTAGGTAGGTTAGATTGAAACAAGAGAGTTCTAGCAACATTCAAGATGTATCTGTGTTTCCTTTCTACAATCAAATTCTGTTGTGGAGTTTCCACACAAGAAGTTTGGTGTATGATGCCATTTGTGGCATAAAACTGTTTCAAAAGATATTCTACACCATTATCAGTCCTAATGACTTTAATTTTCCTGTTGAATTGAGTCAAGACTAGAGAAACAAAGTTCTGGACTAGGTTTCTTGTTTCAGATTTCAATTGCATCAGAAAAATCCAAGTGTGTTTAGTGAAATCATCAACTATTGTGAGAAAGTACTTATGACCATGGATAGATGAGATTCCAAGGGGTCCCCAAATATCCATGTGCACTAAGTCAAAAGCAGCAACAGTCTTATTACAGCTAGATGAAAAAGGTAATCTAGTTTGTTTTGCCAAATGACAATGATCACAAATTTTATTGGAATCAAACTTCACATATGGATAGTATTTGGATACAGTCTGTAATACAGAATGTGAGGGGTGTCCTAGTCTAAAATGCCAAAGATCAAAGAATGGTATAGAGTCAGTAGGTTGTTTACAAGTGTATGAGTTTACAGATACAGAAACAGAAAATTTGAGAGGCTTGCTTGGGTGAGATAGGATGTAAAGACTGTTCTGAGCTTCAGCATGCCCAATCATCTTCAGGGTACTCATATCCTGAATTTTACAAGAAGAATGATCAAAAATTAGTTTGCAATTCAAGGAGGATGTCAATTTGTGAATGGAAATTAAATTGTGTTTAAAAGTGGGAATATAAAGGACATCAAGTAAGTGTAATTTGTCAGAAAAAATGATGGAACCAGAATGTTTGGCAACAATACTACTGCCATTAGGTAATTTCACAGTGATTGGTTTGATGCATTTGTAAGAAGTAAAATGGGAAAGGGAATAGGTGACATGGTCAGTAGCACCAGTGTCTAGGATCCAAGATTGATTACCTAATGAGTAAGGCTGATGAGTAGATAACTCATCAACATTTGTGTGGCTTACTTGGTTAATGCAATGTGATGGATTTGTCTTTTGGAACAAGGCTGCAAGTGTTGCATACTGCTCAGGACTCAGAGTAATTGGTTCTTGCTGATTTTCAACCTGTGAAGACTCAAATTGCTCCACTTGAGCATCAGTTTCATCAGTCATTGTGTGATTCACAGAAGCACCATTGTTCTTGAATTTGAACTGGAAATTTGGGGGAAAACAATGCTTGTAATAGCATGTATCAACAGTGTGTCTCTCTTTTCCACAGAATGTACAAATCTTGGTGCTATTACCATTGAAACCTCTGCCATGGGATCTGCCTCTACCTCTGCTAGGCATGCCATTGCCTCTGCCTTGTGGTTTCCAATTCTGACCAGAATCTGTGTTAGTGAGTAGAAGTTTTGGTTCTACTACAAGTGGACCTTCTTGTTGCTTTATCATTGAAAATGCCTTTGTGATTGGAGGCAAGGGTTCCATCATCAAAATGTTGCTCTTCACTGTGCTGTATTGTTCACTGGTTCCTTTAAGAAAGCAAATCACATACTCAGAATCCCTTTGTTTCTTGATTGCTTTGATCAATTCATTGCTACAATTACACTTTGCAACACATATGCAAGATGGAATTGGCCTTAAAGATTCCAATTCTTCCCAAGCAGTTTTGAAATCTGTGAAATAGGTTGAGATGCTTCTTTCACCTTGGTTCATTGAATGAACTCTTTGGATCAAATTAGAAGTTCGAAAGTAGTTTCCCTTGGAAAATCGATTCTTCAAATCTTCCCAAATTTCTTGAGCATTTTCAATTTCAGAAATGCTTTGAGCAATTTCGTGAGTTAGTGACTTTGTGAGCCAAGAAATCACCATAGTGTTGCATCTTTCCCAAGCTTCATACTTAGGATCATCTTCATCAGGTGCTGAGATGACTCCATTTACGAATTTGAACTTGTTCTTGGAGATCAAAGCTCTTCTTGCTGCTTTGCTCCAAGAATTGTAATTGGTACCATCAAAGGGAGGAGAAACAAGAATCATACCTGCACTACAAGAAAACATGGAATTACCGACGGCCATTTACCGACGGATATTTTTCCGACGGAAATTTTGTAGTTACCGACGGAAAAACCGTCGGAATTGCGGGGGGAAAAAATCAGCGTCATTTCCGACGGAAATGGCCGTCGGAAACATTACCGACGGACATTCCGTCGGTAAGTCTGTTAGAAAATCGGCAGGAAATTTTGGCGGGAAATGTTTCCGACGGAAATTTCCGTCGGTAATGCGTTGCGAAAATCGGGTTTCTGACGGAAATTTCCGTCGGTAATGCGTTGCGAAAACGGGTTTCTGACGGAAATTTCCGTCGGTAATGTGTTGCGAAAACCGGGTTACCGACGGAATTTTCCGTCGGAAATATGTCTTGAAAACCGAGCGGGAACACGTTAACGACGGAAAATTCCGTCGGTAATTTACCGACGGAATATTCCATTGGAAATTTTTTTGAAAAACGAGCGGGTCAGATCTGGGTTATTTAAATGTCTCGAAAACCGGGCGGGAACACGTTACCGACGGAAAATTCCGTCGGTAATTCGGAAATTTTTTTGAAAAACGAGCGGGTCAGATCTGGGTTATTTACCAACGGAATAGTCCGTCGGAAATGTCTCGAAAACCGGGCGGGAACGCGTTACCGACAGAATATTCCGTCGAATTTTTTTTTGAAAAACGAGCGGGTCAGATCTGGGGTATTTACCGACGGAATAGACCGTCGGAAATGTCTCGAAAACCGGGTGGGAATGCGTTACCGACGGAATATTCCGTCGGAAATTTTTTTCATAAAACGAGCGGGTCAGATCTGGGGTATTTACCGACGGAATTGTCCGTCGGAAACGCGGATCTCGCCATCGGTAATTTGAAAACGTCCATGGTTACCGACGACCCGGTCCGTCGGTAACCTCTTTATGTATATAAATTAGTTCCCCCCAACCCATTTCATTTCAGCCTCCCCAAAACTTCTTCCCATTTCTCCCTCTCCTCACCTGATCAGGCACCCGTCCGGCCACACCTCCATCTCCCCTCCGGCCAGCCGCCCCCAAATCCTCTTCCCCCTTCCTCTTCTTCTTCCTTTCTTCCTCTCTTTCCTTTCTCTTTTCCTTCTTTCTTCTCCCCCATAGCCGCCAGAGACCGCCGTACGACCGCCGCCACAGTCCGCCGCTCGACCTCCGCGTGTGCAGCCTCCTGTGCCACCGCACGCCACCACGTAGCTAACCCCTCTTTCGCGTCTGTGAGTTCACTTGGAGTTGCCAAGACAAAAGAAGATGTTTGGAAAGCTTTATGGACAATCTGTCTACACAAGAAATTTGCAGCCACTGCTATGGGTATTGCTCTCCTAAGGATGATGCCGAAAATTACCGAAAAAATTTAAAAAAAATAATTATTTTGTTTAAAAAAATACCGAAAAAATTATTATAAAAAATTAAAATACCGACGGAAAAGGACTTTTCCGTCGGTAAGTTTCTGACGGATTTTTCCGTCGGTAAGTTTCTGACGGATTTTTCCGTCGGTAATTTTCCGACGGCCAAAGTCCGTCGGTAACGTTACCGACGGAAATTTACGTCGGTAAGTTTCTGACGGATCTCTCAGTCCGTCGGAAACCGTTTGCAACGGGCTTATTACCTACGGAAAACGGTCCGTCGGAAACGCGTATTACCGACGGATTTTGGGCGTTTCCGACGGACTTTGGCCGTCGGTAATCAGTGATTTTTTTGTAGTGCTGGACTTTCACCAAGATGAAGATGGTAGGGATTCTGTATTGGATCGGGTGTTGCAACATGAGCAGGATTAGGTTGAATAACTTCCTCAGCATGCAGTTACGCCTTGAGAGAAGTTTGAGGAGATTGAACAGAAGGTGAGAAGAAGAAGGAAAGAAGGATTTGAGTGCAGCAGAGCTCTCTTTCTCTCGAAGAGAGTCTGATACCATATAAGGAAAATATGAATTGTGTAAAATGATTTTCTCATTGAACAAAGTATAAGCAAATTGCTTATATACAAGTAACTAAACTATGCAAGATCAACTAACTGAACTCTAATGTCTAACTGCTAAGCAGAAAGTAACTGCCCCTAACTACCAGTAGCTAATATAACTAATTAAATACACATGTGGCTTTTTTAGCCTTTTAATCAAGTATTCTCCAATATATACAACTAGGTTTAGAAAGTTAAGAATCTTTATATTATTTTCAAGTTTAAAATTTGTATTATAGTTAAAATTTTATATATATATATATATATATATATATATATATATATATGTGTGTGTGCGCGCGCGCGCGCGCGCGTGTGTGCGGGTATTAGGCAGGGTGGGTACCATAGTACCCGTACCCGCACCCATACCTATTTAAATATGCGGATAATTACCCGGACTCGAACCCTTACCCATTATGTGGGTAATTACCTATCCATTATGAGTAATATTTGCAGGTATCCAATGTGTATGGTACAAATTGTTATCCCTATTATTGAATTTAACTGATTTAGCGCTGCCTCTAATTCACTTGAATTATAGTGTGATGATTTGACAATGTGAGGAAAGATTCAAGACGAGATGGCGTTTTATTTTATTTTAAATTTTAAATTTTTTTAAAAGAGGAAACAAATTGTTCTTTTCTACCTATAGTTGTTTTAAAAAAATAAATAATTAAATTGATATATAGAGAATAAATAAATAAATGATATGATTTTTTATTACTTTTTTGTAGTTGGGCTGGTGTGGGTAGTCGAGAATTGGACAAAAGGTTAGACAATTTTGACTTAGGTGGCTTAAAAATTCGCACTCCATCGTAGGTTATTTCTCTACTTTTAGTTATATATATATATTAGTGAGATAAAATATGATGCCTATAAACCTATTTTTAATAAAGCTATTTGGCTATTATAAGATCTTACTTGAAGTTGGTCATCACTTGGCTGTTTTCAGATGGTCGTTATGTTAAGTTAGGATAAAAATGAATAGATAATATAAGTTATAGAAACATTCAAAAGAAGAAAATCATGATTTGCTCCTGTTCTAAAGTTGTTAATTAAAGGTTGTCTGAAAAAATTCAGTTAAAAAGACATTAAGACATGAGATAAAAGGAGAAGAAAAAAGGTAATAGTGAATTAATTGAATTGGTGATAAATAAAAAGATATCTCAAATATAAGACAAATTAGAGAATTATCCTTAAACCTATATCATCATAAAGGTTAGTTTACAAATAGAAAATCAGTCAAGATTTGTCTGAGTGGCGATGAACTCGGATCGCTTAAGCAAGTGGTCATGGATTCGATTCTTAGCTCTTGCATATGGAAAAAAATCCGGTTGGGATGAGGCATCACACCTTGAGTGCCTTCAAAACAACTTTTTATTATTTTCATTGTTAATTCGTATACAAATCTTTTGAAATATAAAATAAAATAAAACAATGTATCAGTTTTATAATTATTTCTAATGTCTGTATAATTGTTTCTTTTGAAATTCTAAACAATTTAAAGGAATGTGGTAGTGTGCTGTTACTGTGATGTTAGAGGAATTTGCAGGGAAGTTAGGTTTTATGCAGCGCTGTTCTTAGTTGATACAGCTGGGAGAATTTTTTCAGACTACATTTGAGGCTTGATCTTAGTATTTGGTGCTTTGTTATGCAGTGCTATTCTTGTTGGCAGCCTACGAAATTGGTGTCTTTTCATCTGTGATGGCTCTTATGGTTCTTGGTGGTTCGCAGGGACGAAACCAGACTTTAATCATAAGGAATTTCATATATAATATTTATAATTATATGTTTCAAAACATTAATTATATTAATAATCTATTAAAACACAAAATGACTCTCATACGTGTCTCTCGTACATGTCACGAAAATAATTTATATTTGTGCTTATAAAAAATCATTTTATAATTAAATCTACGCTAAACTTTTCAATATATACTAGTGATCCACAATAGACCATTAAATGATAATATAAGTGTGTATATATATATATATATATATATAAGTATATATTGAAAAGTTTAGTGTAGATTTAATTATAAAATTATATATATATATATATATATATATATATATATATATATATATATATATATATATATATATATATATATATATATATATATTCTTTATAATAATATATATGTAATATTGAAGAGGAAAAAAAGTTAGGGAGGGAGGAGGCTAACGTGCCTCCGTCCCTGGTGGTTCCAATCTTCGCCTTGTTTGTCGCTTTGTTATGCAGTGCTAGGGATGGCAATTGGTAGGGTTTGGGTAGGGTACTATAGTATCCGTCCCCATATCCATATTTGAAAAAATTATCCGTACTCAGACCCGTACCCTCATGGGTAGTAACTTTAGTACCCTTACCCGTACCCTCTGGGTACCTCAGTACCCGTACTCGTACCCGTTACCCGCACTTTAATAGTGAAAAAGTAAAAAAAAAAAAAAGTTATAACAATTAAAAAACGATTCAAAGGTCTTTTAAATCTACTAATAAATATTATAAATCAAAATATTTAAATAAATAAAAACACCCAAAAAGGAATTATGGATGTAACTAGATTTAGAAAGTTAAGAATCTTTAGATTAATTTTGGTTTTATAATTTGTATTATAGTTAAAATTATATATATTAGTAATATAAATAAATAATTATATATACATATACATATATGCGGGTATGGGGCGGGGTGGGTACCATAGTACCCGTACCCATTCATTTTTGCGGGTAATTACCCGTACCCGGACCCTTACCCATTATGCGGGTAATTACCCTATCCATTGTGGATAATTTTTACGGATACCCTATGGGTAGGGTACAAATTGCCATCCCTATGCAGTGCTACCTTTTTGGCTCACGTGTATTTGACATTATCTTTGTATAAGGGTTCGAGTACCCCTACCCTATCAATACATTTTGGTTTATAAAAAAAAATTATAGAAACATCCAATGGATAAAAATCTTCTTGATTTGTAACTATTCTAACCATCCACATGAATAACTAGTATGATTAAAATATTTCCATGCATCAATACAGTCAGAATATTTAATTTTAATTATATTCTACATTTTTTTATAATAGAAGACAAGGATGAGACTGAGACTTGAGGCAAGTAGATTTTTGGCCTGTATCCTACGTGGCTACGTTATTCCACTATATTTGTTTGTTATATTTCTATTTATTATTTTTCAAAAATTATATATTAGTGGGACAAAACATGGTGTTTATAACCCCTACTTAAATTAGTTGTTTGACTAAATTAGATTTTACTTGCAGCTTAGTCACTACGTATTTTAAAATACTGTAGTTTTTTTTTTTTTATGAAGTATTTTAAAATAGTTTTTGAGGGTGGTATAAAATGAATTGATAATTTAAATTGCATTTAAGAGATATATGCATCTCTCGATATGTACGTAGTTGTTTTAAAATAGTCAAGGATAATCTAAAAACGATATGTACGTAGTTGATCGTAGGTCTTTGTGACTTCACGTATGAAAAATTTGACCAGCTAAATTATTGCTAGCACCTATGTATAAAGTGAGTCGTTGATAAAGTAAAAGGATTTAAAGGATATACATTGACGGTGTAAAAAAGTTTTACACAATTATCCAATCATATTTCACCACATAGATATTTAGGGAGATGTTTTAGGAACTAATATAACAAAGTGGCATAATGGTAAAATATGATTAGATGTCTGTGTAAAACTTTTTTATTCTGTCCGTATATTTATTAAACTCAAATTAAAAAAATGAAACAAAAATAATATTTTATGTAAGGAAGTAAATGTGTATCCCCTCTTAATTATTTTTTGAGTATAGGCCCAAAGTGGTCCCTGAAAAATTTCAAGGACCCATTTTTAGTCTCTGAAAAAAATAAATTACCTAATTAGTCCCTCAAATTTTCAAATGTGGGACATATTAATGCCTAGATTTAGTTGCAACGTCCATTTACTAGTTTACGTGTCCCATTAACCATCCTACTTAGCCCGTTAGTGGTCCTGTGTGACCTATGGCAAATTTCCTTCCTGAAAAATTAATAAAAAGTGAAAAAAAGTGTATAACTTTCAGGTAATTGAATTTTATATTTGTACACGTTTTTCATTTTTTATTCGTTTTCCACAGAGAAAATTCGTCATAAGCTAAGCATGACCACTAATGGGCTAAGTATGATGGTTTATAGGACACATAAGCAAGCCAATGGACGTCGACACTAAATCTAGGGAATAATCTGTCCCGAGTTTAAAAATTTGAGGGATTAAATAGGTAATTTATTTTTTTCAGGGACTAAAAGTGGATCCTCGAAAATTTTCAGGGACCAATTTAGGCTTTTACTCTTATTTTTTTATTGGAACTCACAATAATTGGATGAGGATTTGAGGTCCCATTTTAGTGTACTATATCATGTCCCCATCAATAATATTTTGACACATATCCTATCTTTTTAAAATTATATGAAATTTCAACTTACGTGATAGGATATTAATGCTGGAAACGGGGTGTGGTACACCAAAATAGAACAACAGATCTTTTCATCCACCGTAATTAGGGCTTTTAGCTCCCAGTGGATCAACGAAGTATTCCACAAGCTTAGATCCTCTGGATCTGCTATGAGACTAATCTCCGTTCGGGTGCTTAGTTACAGTTCAGATTCTTCGCCCCTCTCCAAAAATGTGTTTTGCAAGATTCCAACCAAGGTCCTCCCCACAAACTTAGCTTGCACAACCAACTGGGTCACACTTATTAGGTGTATCCCCTCTTAATTTTATGTAATGTATTGTGATCTTAACTCACTACATAATTTAAGGTTGGATATACACTTGCTCACTTTTGAAACAAGTTAATATTAGAAGACAATTTATTAAAACAATTTAAATATAAAACTGATTAGAAAATGAAGGGGTGAGACTATATATTGAGATTGAAATTGTGCAATATACGTCAACATGGGTTGACACATCTGGTCAATCCTTCCGCCTACACTACCTGATACTTGGGTTCGATTCTTATATCTCCCATGTTGGTAGGCAATATGTAAATTCCACTATTATAAATCCTCATTGAGGTTAGTGGTATTTCCTGAACTTGCAAGATGGCGTGTTTTCCCCAATCTAAACTTTATGAAGAAAAAAAAAATTTGTGCTATCTACACTGCCAACTAACCAAATAAAATTTTAATTTTTTTTCCTATAAAATTATGATTGGTTAATCAGAAATGTGAACGGATAATTAAGATTAAGCATGTCAATAACATCACCGAAAAATTTAAAATACAAATGTATATAATAATGTTATGCTTAAATTTATTAGGCACCCTAAGGTGAAAATATTTTCTGCCGGTCGATACAACCTAAAGTGACATTCTCCCTTTGTAATACCTATCTATCGGGATGAAGCTGATCAGTATCATTTGTTATCACTTTTGTAGTTTACAAATCATATCCATCTTTATTTTTACTAATTTTGAATTAATAAATGACAAATACATTTAAAGCATAAGAAAATTTAGTAAAATGTAAACTTTAATGAGTCAACATGAATGAATATTTAACTGAAATGTGCGTGTATATATCCGTATTTAACTGAAATGTGCGTGTATGAAATGTACAGGTTTAAAATGAGTGTCAAACTGAACTTTATATCAGAATTTACAATAATGAAACGTAAGTGTTGTGCATTTTTTTTTAAAAAAAAAAAATTTATAGTGTGATATGATGAGTTGACAATGTGAGCAAAGATCCACGATGAGGGGCGTTTTACTTTATTTTTAAAAAAAAAAATTTTAAAAGAGGAAACAAATTATTCTTTTCTTCCAGTAGTTGTTTTAACAAAAGAAATAATTAAATTGATATGTATAAAATAAATAAATAAATTATATGATTTATTTTATTACTTTTTTGTAGTTGGGCTGATATGGGTGGTAATTGAGAATTGGACAAAAGGTTATTGAGAATATTGAGTTAAGTAGCTTAAAATTTTGGACTCTATCATAGGTTATTTCTCTATTTTTAGTTATGTATTTTTTCTATTGTTTTAAAAATATATATTAGTAGGGATAAAATATGATGTTTACAAACCTATTTTTAATAAAGCTATTTAGCTATAATAAGATCTTACTTGAAGTTGGTCATCATTTAGCTGTTTTTAGATGGTTGTTGAGGTTAAGGTAGGGTAAAAATGTATAAGTTACAGAAACATTTGAAAGAAAAAATCTTCTTGATTTGGTCCTATTCTAAAGTTGGTAATTAAAGGTTGTCTAAAAAAATTATCAAATAAAAAGACACTAAGACACAAGATAAAAACAGAGAAGAAAAGGGAGCACCAAAAAAAAAAAAAAACGCAGAAGGAAAAAGTTAATATATAGTGAATTAATTGAATTGAATTGAATTGGTGTGATAAATAAAAATACATCTAAAATACAAGACAAATTAGAAAATACAGAATATATATAGTATATACAATGACTTTTTATGTAATTTGAGGAAATCGGTCTATGGGCTCATATCCATTGCAATGACATCCCATTCCTTTATCTTCTTTTGAAAGATATGAAATACTATCTCTTCCTCAAGTCAAACCGTCGAGTTGACCCTTGCATCGCTTGAACATCTTAAAACCAAATTCATATTTTTATTATTTCTTAGGATAGTCATGCCTCAAAGCAAAATTGACCTCTTTTACTGAGTGTCATGTGCCGAGACAAAACTGATACTCAAATCAATATTATTAGTTATCTGTTATGCTCATATGGCCACATATTTTAGAAATTCTTTTCCCTTAAACATTCAAAACTCATCACCACAAATCAAATATTTCTTACCTATATTTAAAGTGGGTGATAATGAATTAGTCCAAATAAGCAAAATCATCCACCTCAACAAGTGTAATCATGCGTCAGGAACATAGAGGAATTGACACAAGGAAGCAATTAGGTGAATATGACATTTGGCAAATGGCAATTATGTATCATGGTGTGCACCTCACATAGGGGCATAAATTTTGATTCCAATACAATTATGAATTGGTACTTGCCAAAATGCGATAAAACTTCACGTTATGGGCATTATTTGGAAATTTGGAAAGTATAACCCATTCAAGTCTTAGCTTTTGGCAAATTTTTGACATCAAACAATTGAAAAAGCAGAATGCACATACAATCCACCTAAAAACAGGAAGCCACCTAAAACACGTATTCGGAGCAATGAATTGAAATAATCCTATAAATTCCAGAAAAATGTATTTATTAGATTAATTCAACAAACAACATATAAATGTTTAAAAAAAACTTAAATCAAGAATCGAGAATCCAAAAATCCCATTTTTTTTCATTCAACAAACAACATATAAATGTTTTAAAAAAAAAAACCTTAAATCAAGAATCAAGAATCCAAAAATCCCTTTTTTTTTCATAATAAACAAATTTATATGTGAAAGCCCCAATTTTCATCATTTTTTTTTGTAGAGCCAATTTTCATCAGTTAAAGTCATAATAGAATATTAAAACATATCAAGAAATCACATCCTTTAACTAATGTGCCAATATATTATTGGTGGGAACATGGTGTAGTACACCAAAACAATGGAACAATAGATCTTCTCATTCACTGTAATTAGCGCATTTGGCCACCAAGTATATCCACGAAGTATCCCACAAGCTTAAATCCTTTGGACCCGCTACGAGACTAATCTTACCATGGACGAACCTAGGAATTTTATGTTGTGGGGGCAAAACTCATATATAAATTTGCAACGTAAAAATTATAACATACCATTTCTAAAAATATAAACATACATCATAATTAACCAGAAATTTTATGTTATGGCGCCAAAACTCGATGCATTTTTATGGGAATTTAAGTTGCTTTTAAGTAATTTATTTCAATAAAACACATATATATAATTTATTTAGAAAAGTTTTTGACATTTAAGTGGGGGCATTTGCTCCCACACTGGTAGCTATAGTCCATCCCTGATTCTTCCCAAGACCCTCCCCGCAAGCTCAGTCTGCACAACCAATAAAGTCACACTCATTGGGCGCATCCCCTCTTAATTTGATAGTATAATATATTGTGATCTTAACTTACTAAATAATTTACGGGTGGATATACACTTACTCACTTTTAAAACAAGTTCATATTAAATGACTTTTTATTAAAAAAAAAGTTAAATACAAGACTGATTAGAAAATGAAGTAGTATGACTGTATATTGACATCGAAATTGCTATCTACACTACGAACTAATCAAACATAATTTAAATTTTTTTCTATAAAATTATGATTGGTTAATCAGAAATGTGAACTGATAAGTAGATTAAGCATGTCAATAGCACCAAAGAAAAATATAAAATACAAATGTATATAATGTTATTCTTAAATTTCTTGGGCACTCTAAGTTAAAAATGTTTTCTAAGCTCGATATAACCTAAAGTATCATTCTCCCTTTGTAATATCTATAATTGGCTGAAGCTGGGTATCTTTTGTTTTCACTTTTGTTTACAAATCCCAACCATCTTGATTTTTACTTATTTTGAATTGATAAATGACAAATACATATAAGACAAATTAGAAAATGCAAACTCTAATGAGTTAATATGAATGAAATGGGCTGTGTATATATAGATGCATTCAGTCATAGTTTTACCATATGTCCTAACTCACTACAATGATGAAGTACCTCATTTTCCTCATAGTTTTATTTCTATCATCTAAGCCCTCATTGTCTGATTACCAGCTTTTTAAACTGGCAGAACAATGGCCCGCGTCTTTTTGCCTAACAGCTAATTGCAAGATCACTCCACCAAAAGATTTCACACTTCACGGACTTTGGCCAACCAATGCTACCACACCTTGGCCAATTAATTGCTCTCAAAAACCTTTCCGGTATGCAAATGTGAGTTTTTTTTTTTTTAACTATTTACTTTTTAATTTATATTTTGTGTTCTTGTTTGTTAACTAAATTGTATTCTACTTATATTCATGCAGATCACAAGCTTGGAACCTCGTTTAAATGTTTCCTGGCCAGATTTACTAGGAAACAATAGCAAGTTCTGGGGAGCTCAATGGAAAAAACACGGGACTTGTTCTGAGAAGATGTTTGATGAATTCAATTATTTCAAATTGGCATTGGATACTAAAGATAGGTTGAATATTTTAACAGTTCTAGCAAATGAAGGCATCTCTCCTCATCCAACTACCTTATATAATAACACAGATGTTGTCAATGCCATCAAAAAACATATTGGACAAGTTGAACCTGAACTTCATTGTGTAAAAGCTAAAAGCAGTACAGTACTACTACTAAAGGAAGTTCGATTGTGTCTTGATCATGATGGAGTGGCATACATCTCTTGTCCAACTACATCTGCTCCTGCCCCAGTTACGCCCTGTGATTCTTCTCTATTTAAACTACCGCTGTAATGTCATGTTCTTATTACTAAAATAAAATTATGACCATGTTACGATTGTGGTTTGACTTATTGAGAGTATTGACAGTATCTTGAGACGCATTGTGTGTTTCTATTTCCTTTTTGTTGGCTTCCGGTAGAAAACATGGAGATACAATTGAGATGTAGATCAGAAATGAAATTATAAGAGACCGAGAGAAAGAAAGAGAAGTTGTGATGAAACAAAATAGAAGGTACCACGGAATATTTAGCAAAAAAAAAAAAAAAAAGGTACCAAGGTATATAAAGCTCTTTGTGGGATTTATACAAGACTTTCTTAATGTATGTGATTATCATATATAGTGACTAAGGTTAATAAAATATATCATAATTCTAACTTATTAAGTAATTTAAAGATAAATATATTTTTACTTTTTCAATTTAGAAAACTCATTTTAAAAGAGTTTTTCCTTGTGATGATCTAAGTACATAATATTATGGCTTGGTAGCTTGTGATATTTCCTTTATAGTTCGTGCTAATTAATATTTTTTGGATTTAAATTTAAGAGATTGAAAGAAAAGTTTGCAAACCATTAACAATTGTGTAACATGTTTTAAAAAAATTATGCATTAACAATATGATTTTATTTATTAATTTATTAATAAATACAAAATTCCATGACTTGCTGTAGAGTTCATGATTTTTGCTGACAGAAATACATACAAAAGTCCATTCGATCTTTGTTGTTCCGACCTGTGAGGCCCCCTTACTCTGGTTTTGTAGAAAAACAGAATATAATGAGAATAAAATTCCCAATAAGTAATAGAATCACATCAATCATCTCAAATTTTCAAATGAACATGCATCATATCATTTTTTCTTTTTTCTTTTTTGCAGATTTCATTAACTTGGTTACATATGGTCACTAGCACCACAAGGATGCCCACTACTCACCGACCCTCTAAAAAAGAAGCGAGGATAACCTTGAAAGGTGTGTTAAGTATCATTAAGTAAAATTTAAAGTAACCTATACGAGGATTGGTTCAAGTGTTCTCTTATCAGAAGACGATACTAAGTACCAACTTTCTTTGAGGTCTACATTATTGTTATACTCACCAAATTAAATGATATTAAAATTACACTCACAATAGAGGTTAGAATAACCCTTGAAAGAACACCATGTTTTGTGAATGCTCTTGCAATATAAAAGAAAAGAGTAGTTGCTAAATGAAGGAATATAAAAACTGGACAATGATTAATCTACACCATAGCCAGAAAAGCATACACGAATAAGTAGGTTGTCCATAATAGCAGAAGTAGGCATTATTGAAAAGCATCAAAATGTATTCCCTACTATATTTATATGGTTTGTCGATGAAAAGTTGCACTCTAAAGGAAAAAGAAAAACTAAGAAACCTAAACTATGATGTGGAATAAGATTGAAGAAGTGGGCTTGACACTCAACTTGTAATTTCAAAGATGTGGCCAGTCCTCTTGAAACACCACAATGTCCTCATAACATGAATGTCAAAGCCATTCCACAGAAATAAACAGAACCTATTATCTTCCCCAAGCCAGGCGACACCTCACTTTCAATTCATTTATTACCAAACCAACAAGTAAGCATTGTTGAAAAGCATCAAAATGTATACCCTGATATATTATATGGTATGTCGACGAAAAGTTACACTCTCAAGAAAAAAGAAAACAAACAAAGAAACCTAAATTATCCTGAATACAATTCAACCCCTCTCGCTACAGTCACTCAAGATGCTACTTCCTGTTTTATTGGAAACAAGGATCAACAGTAATTGAACTTCTGAGCTATCACAATATACATAGAGATGCACTTGTACCATATTGAATTAAAAGATCCATTTAAACACCCAGAATCTTTAAATACCATGCCTCCTAAACAGTTCCTAGCACAGAAGATCATGAATTAGCAATTGCATTGAATCACCCTAAACATCATAATTGGCCTTTATTACTGTTGATATAGAATGGAATGTTTAAGAATTTTTCTGTATATAAAACCCTACTTCATAGGTATTTCTGACCAGAGGAACACTAACGTGTCAATAAGTTCAATTCCCAAACAATTTTAGCATATGGTCATGGGAATAGTTTCTCCATGTAACATCAAAAGGCAGAGTTAGAGAACAAGGTGCAGTATGAAGACAAAAAGTAAGTAAAATTCACCACATATGAAGCCCTTTGTGCAACACTGCTTTGTGGAGGAATTTGGCCAAGATGAGATGCTACAGGCTTAGCAGTTACTGGAGCAGGGTGGATACAGTGGAGCGTGCAATCAAAGATGAAGGTGCAGTGCTTGGAGGCCTTGCAATGTCAAGAACATCCATATGTTGGAATGTGCAGAGTGGTTACTAGATTCCACTAATCTTTTAGATCAATCAAATCCTGGAAGTGTTTCTAGTAGAGAAATGCTCACACTTTCACTTAATACTAGTGAATTCTCTCACACACAGCACATATGAGAATAAACTTTAGTTTACTAATAAAATAAAAGGAAATCAATTTTTTTTTCAATGCTTTGATAATAAATATGTCATAGGTAATAGGCAAGCCAATTTGGATACAAATATAATTTCAGAAAACCATGAAATAGATCCTAATAACCATACTATTGAGACTCAAGAGAATAACTTTTTTGCTGAGGTTGGAAAAGCATTTACTAATTTATTCCTCCAATAGTAAGATAACTTTCCTTGTAACTAAGTACTTGACAAGAATATACCACTCCTTTAATACCAATCTCTCCAATCATCTGAGTACTTAAATCAAACCATACCACTTCATTATCCTCTTTTATGAAAAATATAACACCCTTCTTCCCAACTCCAATAGGATCATGAACACAAAGCAAGGGTTCAATGGTGAAGAGTTTGATCCATGATTCCTTCACACCAACTTCACCCAAAATTGATATTTCTATGCGATTATTCTCAACAATGTTTGTAATCATAGCAATGGAACCACTGAAGACCACCAAGTCTCTAAGCACAAATTGACGAGCATCACGCAATTCTATTGGTGTGGTATGGAACACCTCAGTGATCAAGTTGAATGACACAAGTATCTCTTCTTTTTCTGCTCCTTGCTTCTGTGGTTCCTCGTCCCACCAATGGCATACCCCATCCAAGTACACCGCAAAACCAACGGGATTAAGATAATGAGTAGTCATTTGGATGTCAATTTTTCTCCAACAATCACTTTTTCTACTATATATCTGCCAGAAGGGTTCTGGACATTCTTTGTAAGGACCAAAAGGTGGTGGATAAAATTCTACGCACCCAATCAGCTTAAAGTCATCTGTTACGTGATCATAACCAAATCCATGAACATCTAGAACCGCATCAAACTCAAACCCAAACACATGTTCAATGTTGCCCATTTCAACGGGAACAACCTTAAATTCCTCAGTAGCTGGGTTCCACAATACAATCTTATCGTCGCCTTGAAAGAGACAAATTGTACCATTAACACAAGAACCTAAAATATAAACATTGCGGTTATCCTCGTGAAATGGAGGTGGCCAATCTAGTTTGGTCTTATTCTCAAACCTCTCACCAGAAAGCAAAAACAGTTGATCTTGATCGTTACTACTCGGCACATGCTGCTTTAGGAGGAAGCACGAATCATCATTTTTAGATATGAAATTCTGACGATACATGCTCAAGAAATGAGGGTTTTCAAGTAAATTTGACCAAGATTTGTGCACACAACTAAATCGCTTAAGAGATTTCACAGGCAATTTCGACAAAATATTGAATGCTAGATCGTCAGGTATATTGTTGCTAACCTTATGAGTGGCGAGTGCCATTGATTTCTTTGACAGAATCCTGCATCAAAGTAAATAACTAGTGAATGTGAATCTAAATAAGAAAAGAATAAATAACTAATGTCAAACAGCCAACTAGAGCCAATATTATTATTATTATTATTATTATTGAGAGGGCTGAAATGAATTATTATTGAGTGATTGATAAAATGGCAAATCAACCTAGGTATTTTGTGAGTTTTTGGGTGAATAATGGCACCATCGATCCGAATTGCAAATTAAGCAATGATCTACATGTTCAAATACATCTATTCACAGTAGATTAAACCATAAACTAAAGCACTTAACATCTAGATCCTTCAGAATACATCTTCCTTCACTATAATAATAAATTAAACCATAAAACCATGTTTGTTCATCTCCCCAAAACAGAGGAAAAGGTTGACAGAGGAAGTAAGAGATTACCCGACTGAGCAAAGAAGAAAATGAATTGATAGAACTCTGCGACGACCGACAGCTGCAAGGGCCTAGGCTTGAACTAGGCGTGTCTTTGCCCTAAGGGTTTCTACTTTTTCCATTCTTGATGCTACGTATCTATGCCGTTATATATTATGCTTTCTAACATATAATTATTGGGATGGATACTGCATTGCAATTTGCAAACATGTGTGTATGTATGAGAAAATAATCTTTCTAAAGGACAAAATATATTATGCTTTCTAAAGGACAAAATAATAAACGTGAGTGAAACCACAAAGTGGTCCCTCAAAATTTTAAATATCAACTTTAAATCTCTGAAAAAAATAAATTAATTATTTTGTCTCTTAAAATTTTAATTCGGGACACATTAATCCATAGCTTTAGTCTCGACGTCCATTTACTTGCATGTGTGTTCCATTAACTATCCTGCGTGGCCTATTAGTGATACTACATGGCCCATGACAAATTTTCGTGATGAAAAATCAATGCAAAGTGAACACAAAGTGCATAATTTTCAAGTATTTGATTTTTCAAATTGTGCATGTTTTTCACTCTTTATTCGTTTTTATGGAGGAAATTTGTCATTAGCCACGCAAGACCATTAATGGGTCATGTAAGAAGGTTAATGAGACACGTAGGCAAGTAAATGAAAGTTAGAACAAAATCTATGGACTAATGTGTCTCGATTTGAAAATTTGAGAGACTGAATGGTTAATATATTTTCTTCAAGGACTATAAATGGGTCCCTAAAATTTACCAGGAACCAAGTTGGGCCTTCACACTAGTGCAGGAAGCACGTTAAAAGTGACTTGTAACGTCGGATTTGGAAGCGACGTTAATTCAACCGACATTACAAGTTTAACTTGTAACTGTAATTACACACTTATGTATTTTGATGAATGACAAACACTGCTAAAAATGCAAAAGAAATTTTCTTATAGCATGCAGGTACCACGCACACAAATTCAAATTATTCCTTGATATACTAGAAATTCAAGTTTCAAGACCTCAAGACCAAATGGGTAAATTATTAGGTCTGAGATACTTTTGTTAGGGATTCATTTATTTAGGTACTAATTTTTGGCTCACGGTTTTTAATGATGAAAAGCAAATTTTTTTTTATAAATCTAACTAAAAATGTTTTATCAAAATATTTTTTGAAATTTTTATTATCTTCAAATGATCATCTTTCACATTGATTGCCTCACTCATGCTTCAAGCCTTCAACGTTAACATTATCCTTTTAATAGCAAAACAATTTTGCTGGCCCTTACACGTTTTCTCTTTTATGGAATTTAATCTTTCAATGGCAAAATCTTTCATTGGCAATCATTTCTCTTAATTTTCAAAAATGATCTGCATTGATGGAAATACCATATCTCTTCATGGCAATTAATTCTTTTAATCATAAAATCATTTGAGTTAAATGTCCAGCCTCACGTATGTTGCAACGTTCACAATCTTCAAAAAGCAAAACCAATTCAATTTGCTAGCTGGGTAATTCACACGTTTATTATCTTTTAGCCTAGCAATAATTTTTTATTTGCAAAGGATTTGCATTGAATGCAATCAGACCTTGCTGAAGGTTCATATTCATTGGTTTTTAAAAGAAAGAATTGCAACCTTTCTGAATATTACATGCGCAAGACATTAATGATAGAGAGAGTGTGTGAGGCTTTTACTCTTTGGTTAAATAATAATAATAATCATGTTTGAACAATTGGATCAGTTATGCAACGTTCAAATCCTCTTTCCAATGGCCTCACATTAAATTATGGCAATCAATAATTTTTTTTTTTCGATTTTTCTAACATGTGTAACATTGTACTTATTAAGAAATCAAAAAATAGAAATATTCCATTGAAAAAAATAGTTTTTAGACTTTCAAAAAACTGATTACACAATTTTCAATACAATATTTCTATATTTAATTTCTTAACATGTGCAATATTGCATAGGTTAGAAAAATCCTTTTTTTTTTATACAAACATAATTGCAATGAATGCAAGTATGATCAGATCATGTACATTGCCCAAGTCTTGCTCCAACGTTCATATTATTGGCTTTTAAAAGAAAAATTTTTGAGCTTCAAAACAAGAAATACACGCAAGACCGAAGAGTGAAAAAATATCCTTGTGTGCAGTTTCGTTATTATCTTCTAAACTTTTGCACTAAAATTCTGAAAACACTTTGAGGTATTATTAGTACCTTTATATCAAGAGTTTTTTTAATCTGTGCAATTTTATACATGTTAAGGATTTCAAAAGAGTAAACTTACATAGAAACGTGTGTATTTTATACTTTCAAAACTGAAATGCTTAGTTTTTCAATAAATAGTTGCTACTTTTGAGTTTCTTAACCTGTGCAAAGTTGCACATGATAGAAAAACCCTTATATCAATCTCATAGGACTTCAAGTTGTAATCATCTGCATTAGAGAGTGTCTCATATTGTTCTTCCTTTGCTGAAACTTTGTGTGAAGGTGAGGTATCCCTCTTGATTGTAATTGAGGCTTCTGCACAAGGGTGGGGTATCCCTAGTGAGAAGGGTTCTGTTGTGTACAAAGGTTGCAAGCACCAGTTTATAAGCTTGCTGACTAAAGCTGGGTACGTGGACCCGTCCGGTCCGTTTAAGTCCGGTCCACATAAGTCCGCACTTAAACGGACCAGACTTAATAGTCCGCATGATAAATGGATTCTAGAAAACAGAGTCCGCGTCCAGCCCGCATAGTCCTCTACAACCAGGTTCTCAATCTCTTTGCAGCCCTCTGTGTTCTTATTACTTTCCTCGTGTCTTCTCTTAGATTTTCCCTCGCTTTCACTGCGTTCGTGATCTAGGCAATTTGTGATTCTGGTTTTGACTCGGTTTGATTTAATTTATATATTTTGGTATAGGGAGATTTTTTATATACGAGGGTCTCATTTACTCGATGGTGGGTCTCAGCTTTATTCACGATCATGATGGCCCTTGAAAATTTATGTTCGTGTTCTATTGTTCAAATTGGTTTCCTTTTTTTAATTATTATTTAACCTGATCCCATTTCATTTGGTTTCAATTCTGATTAATGACAAATTTTTTAGTCTAATTTGGCTTAAATTTTAGGTCATATGTGAGTGGTTTTTTTTTTTGTTATTGTCTTCACATTTGTTTGATTGGTATTTTTTTTTTCAATGTTGTTGAGAGATATGGATCATTGTACAATTTTGGTTTAATCGCTGGTGTGGTGTGTGAGGATTGGGTTGGATTTAGTGGTTTTTTACTTCGTTAGGTATAAATATGCAGGTTGAGTGGATTTGGAGGATGAAGGTTGATGATAATGAAGGTTAGGGTGATAGTGGGTTCAAGGTGTTTGGCCTATATGGCGGGTTCAATGAACTTCAAAGGATTTAGATCTAAATAAATAATCTTTCTAAAAACTTTGTTTACGTTTGTTTGATCCATGTAAACAATTCTATCTAATGGCAAAAATGGCTTTATTGTTATTGTTGTTGATTGACACTGGTACTACAAGTTCTTGAAGATATTATTTTGGAGCGTTTTCAGGTTCAATTGAGGCCTAACTGTCAGGAATAAATCGGAATGGTTAATGAAACTTCTGGAAGAAAGAACTCTTCTGAAGGAAGATGGGAACCGTACTTGAAGGTTATCTAGAGGAATTCAAGGTTTTGGGAGTTTCTGCCAACGGTATACTCCAGCCAAAAGGCATTCTAAGAGAGAAATCATTGCCAACTGCATTTGGCATACATAACTCCGAAATCAACAACCATGGAAATTGTGAAAACCTGTCCTCTTAATCAAACAATGGTGTGGTCACAACAACTGTAAACAAATCTTCTTGCCATCAAGGAGTAACTTTCAATTCACTTGAAATTGTGGAAACCAAGAGCTATCGGGATGATATTGGTAACAATCAATGCTTTAGAAATCTGAATCAGGCTGTAAAGAAACCATGGAACCTAGCATGGGGGAGTTCCTTCTATGCAACTTGAGGGAGGTCCAATCCACTTTTGGTTTGTAATAAAGAAGTTTCCAAGCTTGGAAGCTTCATAGCAGAAGATGACCATCCCTAAATTCAACAGAAAGCATGCCTGCCACTGCCTCCTTGCTATCTGAAAGAGATGGTGTACTACAATGATGTTGAAGAAACTTGAAGATTTACTTGGAGCCAACAAATTGTTTGCAAATATTGCATTTTCGATGCCCAAGAGCATACAAATTAATGTACTATTGTATGTGTATTCATATATGTGATAAATCTTTATTTTCCAGCTAGAAACTCCCTTTAGTTATGGTTTGTTACTGAACAACAAAGACATATATAGTAATGTATATCTCTCTATATTTACTCTAAGCCGAGATTCAACCTTACCCAACCACTATAATGCCAATCACATAACCTATTTAGGGTGCTCAAAGGAGTGTCATACTACAGCTAGGCATAGCAACCACTATTTGATTCAGTAAATGCTAAGTTATTTATTTCTTATTATGTGCTAAAGGTTTCAATAAGTTCTACACAATTTATCAAAGCAAATTTCTAAGATTTCACTTTTTAAAAAATTCATATATTTCAAGATTAAAAGCATCTATATTCATCTCCGTACAAAATTTTATATATAACCTCTCCATAGGCAATTCGAATGTACAATAAATCAATTTGAACATACGTGACTAATCCATGAAATAACATATTCAGATATACAGATATTTAAACATACATAAGTGAATCAATGAAACTTCAAGATTTGAAATGCTAGCCTTGGATTGCAAGCCGAAGTGCATGGTTGGGAGTAAGATGCAGGTGACTCAAATTTTAAATTAGTCATGGGAGAAGTTTCGTGCCCATTTTCCAAACATACACTTATGTCCTCCCTTTCATAAATAAATAAATATGCCTGCTGCAATTTGAGGAACTGCATTATTAGGTTCCATGATGAGCCACAGAGAATAGTGACTACCTTCTTTTTTCTTTTTTCTTTTCTGTTTCAATAACAACTTATTCATTTTATAAAAAGAAAAGGGGTCTATAAAAAGTTAAGAATGTTTAAGAGGGTGTTTGGGAAAGATTTTTTTTTTTTTAAGTTTCAAATGTTTTTATCATAAAAAGCTGTTTGATAAATAATCTCATGTGTTTGGGTTGGATGCTTAATTTTATAATTTTTTTTTTTTTTTTGCAAAAACAACTGTTTTAGAAACATCCATAGCATAGGACGGTTTGATTGTTTTGTTCTGATTATAATCTATCCTTACCGTCTCCATTGACACGGATCACAGTGTACCTTCTGTTTGACGTCATTTCAATTTTAAAAAGGGAGTCTTGTTGCCTTTTGTTTGACATTTGACGTCATTTTTTTCATTTTAATATACTGGCCAAGATGAATTTTATTCAAAAAATTAATGATTAAAATAATAATAATAATAATAATAATAATAATAATAATATAATAATAATAATAATAATAATAATAATAAAATATATAAAATTATATTAGAAAGATCATAGTTGATAATATACAAAATTAAGTGATTAAAATGAGTAAAAAATATATTATTTGAAATAATAATAATTTTTTTTAAAAAGACAATATTCAAGTTATAATGTTTTTAAAAAATCAAATATTATTAATGCAAAAAAATAATTTCATACCCTTTTTCGTAATTTACTATATAAAAGTGATTTTTTTTGCACTACCCAAACAAAATAGATTATCTTAAAATTGCTTTTCAGCAAACATACCCAAACGAAAACAGATTATGATTATAATCAATTATCACAATAATCGATTATACAAAAATCGATTATCAGCATTGTGTTAACAGCCCCTGCCTTCAAGCATTCATATCTTCGTCAGACCTTCACTACACACAACCCACATCGCCAATGGTGGCGACTCCTCTGTTTTTACCTTCTTTTTCGCGGCTCCCGGACGGGATGGTCGCGACAGCTGGCGACTCCACTGGGAACTTTTGAGAGTCAGGCCTATCATAGTTGGTTGTGCAACTTCTTTTAATAGCTTTGAAAATATTAGTTTTACCCCTCTTTGTTTTATTTGTTTTGTGAATTGTTTTATATGCTTTAATAAATGCCTTTGTACATTCTTGCAACCCTAGGGTAGAGAATTATTATGTTGTTGGCTGTTCTTTTTGCATGTGTGGTGTAGTTTTCGTTTTAATAGGTTTTGTGCAGGTTTGTATGCTCCCAGCACACACATCACTTACACTTATTTCACGCATTTTTAGCTCTATACCCGAGCTAGTGGAAGCTTAAGGATTAGGCGGTGTCTCTACATTGTCATTGAAGAGGTCTTGTACCCCCCTGATATTTGTCGATTCACCACTCAGGTTGTACTTGATGCCATGGGAAGGTCATATTCAGAGGGTTTATCCCTACTTGTGGCTAGACTCATGAGTCGGATCCTTATCTTTCGGGATAGGGGCAATCTGGGGACCATGGATTTTAGAAGTCTAGACTCTACCCAATTTTCACTGGTAGAGCAAACTTAAGGGCCAGATAGTTAAAATCGTAACTTTAGGTGTGTCAAACCCTAAGTCTTACCCGTCTTAGGACACAAAGGAAGCATTTTTTTTGTTACTCATCTTCATGTTTTTTTCCCTTTCATTTTTGTCAGGAAAAATCCACATTTTTTAGTTTTTTTTTCCTAAAAGAAAAAATTGATTTACACAAGTCCTTTTGTTTTTTACAAAAAAAAAAAAAAAAAGATCCTTCTTCATATTTTGTAACTCATACATTTCTATAAATAATAAAAAAGACTTGTGTAAATCATTTTTTTTGTAACTCATCCACTTTTCCTATAAAAGAATAAAAAAGATCAATATTCATCTTTTTTCATGCATCTCATGCATTAATTAATTTTTTGAGTCAATATGAAGAAATAAAAAAAAAATCATTTTTATGCATTGCTTGCATCAATTACTTTCTATGCCAACCACATGAAAATAAATTAAAAGAAAAGAATTCTTGTCATGCATATGGTGAAAAAACTAAAAAAAAAAAAAACTCAATTTTCTTCATGCATCTTATGCATCAATTTCACTTATCTCTTGGATAAAAAAGAAATAAAAAATAAGAATTCATTCATCTCATTCTTTTCATGCATCTCTCAAGAAAATTTGATAAAGTATAATTCATTTCATACTTCTTTGGGTCAATATAAAAAACAAACCATTCATCTCATACATTCAAAAAAGCATGTATTAGCATTGTGATAAGAAGAAAAAAAAAAATCTTTTTTCATGCATCTCATATACTCATTTCTTTTTAAGTTGAAAGTTTATTTAAAAAATAAAAATTAATCTATTCCATGCATTTCTTGCATTGTGCTCCTTGGAGAAAATGGAATCACTGCGCTTTCAATGAAAAGAATGCCAATTAAACCTTGGATCACGAGGTGGAGCTGGAAACTAGACTTGCTCAGGTGGCCGAAAAGTGCAGGTCACAACCTTTTACCTGATCATGGAGGTTCAGATGTCAATGCCATAGAGGGGTTTCAAGTTGTCCTACAGAAGTTATGTGACGCACGTTCAGGCTCTTTTGAGGTGTTCTTCTAAGGAGAGTCAATACTTTGTGATCCCCGTTTTGGGAATTTCTAAGCAACCAAGGCTAGATTTGTTTATCAGGGATTTACCAAGACACGATGGTTATGTTGTATTTTATCATGAGATAATTGAACCATGTTCACTTTCTTGAAGCATTAATGTAATGTATTTGCATGTGTACCTTGTCTCGTCCTTTCTTTACATCTCCATCCACATCATAATGTTCTTCTCTCCATACTCATATCTCATTTTCCATCTTTTCTTCTCCAAGTACCTTCTTTGGTTTGGTTCATAATGCTCACTTTCTTGAAAGTTCTTTGTGGACATCAATGAAGCCCACATGTGCCCTTGCATTTTCAAAAAAAAGAAAAGAAAAATAAAAGAGGAGTAAATAAATAAATACTTGGTGAGCACCATCTTTTTGTCTTTTGAATAAAGTTTTCAAAAGTAAGCAATCATGATTTGAAGTGAAGATTGGCCATCTTTCTCCATCCTTAACAGAATATCATCATAATCCCTAGTTGCCGCTTTTGAGCCTGAAAATTTTCTTAATAACCTTGTACAAGGATCACCCCTAAACAAGGGGCAAGTAAGAGAAAATGATGATCATGAAGCATAAAGTGAGAAAGTGAAAAGAAAAGAAAAAACTGAAAACAAAAAAGAGGAGAAAGGAGAAGGATGAAGAACTTCATGCCAAAGACAAATGCTAAGGTAAAAACAAGAAGAAAAAACAAAGGAAGAACAAATATTCTCGAAAAATCCAAAAAAAGAGCATGGATCCTTGGTCCTTTTCAACCCTAAAAACACTTGGTTTGAGCCTTATATCCTTTCTTTCATGACCCTCAACCAGTGGCCACGTTACAAGCCTCAAAAAGTCCATTCCGATCAATGAATGATTGCTACATTTTTCATCAACTTTAATTTTGAGACAAAATGTTTGTGCTCTTATGGGGTTTTAATTAATTGCTCCTCTAAGAAAAAAACAAAAAAAGAAAAAGAAAGAAAAAGAATGAAAAAAAAAAGAAAAAAAAAGAGAAAGCTCGTTAGGCTGAAAACCATCAAAGGCAGCCTAAGCAAAAGTTAGGGCAAGATTTACATGGGGCAAAACTTTGCTTTCAAGGGCCTTATTCCATAGCATTTCCATTATTGGATGCCCTACAATGAGGCTACATCATTCTCAAGTTTTCCTTATCAAGTGCCCTATACTGGGGCAATTTCATTCTAGGAACCCTACACTGGGGCACTCCATCCTCAAGGAAACTACTCTGGGGCAATTTTGTTCTTAAGCGGCATACATCAAGCCCATTTCATTTCACATGCCTGAGACTATAGCAAAATTCTGGTAAGCAATGTCCCTTGTATGCAATATCAAATCAATCCAAACTGGGGTAATACCCTCTGGACATCCATATCACTTCTTGCGTGTCTTGCTATGAATACCATTTGAGCTGTCAAACTTCCAACACCAATCGAGAGGTTGTTCAGGCAATAATGTCCATTCCTGTCATACTTTGGAATCCATGCATGTTTATTAGATGATGCTTCAGGTAAGGTAAACATGAGTTCAACAGTACAATTTAACCATCTAATGGTAACTCTTTGATGAACAACTCTGGTCAGAAGAACTCTAAATACAAGGAGGAAACTGGCATCCTCAATTGGCAATTCAAGCAAGAGCATTGATCTGCACAAATAAGGGTGGCAAAAAAATTGTCCACTTCCCCAAAAAAAAAAAGGAAAAAAAAAAGCAAAAAGAAGGAAAATTGAGAAAAGTGGCTCGCTAGACTGAAAACCTGAAAAGGCAGTCTAGGCAAAAGTTAGAGCGGCCCGACAGATTGAAACTCGCGATGAGCAATCTACGCAAAAGTTAGGGTCAAGGAGAATATAATTCTCCTCAAACTGACAAACCGGGGCAGTTTAAGAGGACAAGTCATGAAAGGCTCCCAATACATGAGGACTGGGGCAAGTCATATAACTGAAAGTCGATCAGACAATCTCATCCAATGGGATAATCATCACAAAGAAGCGTATCTCGGGCAAGAAATAAAACATCAATTCAGCAAGCAAGTGGTGATCAAAATCAAGGAGTCTCACTGTAGCTCATCCTCAATCTCTGCTGTAATCAAAACTCTAAGGAGCCAATGATCAAAGAGTGGTTTGCAAAAATAAAAATAAAAATCAATCAATCAAGGTTTTCATCAAAAGCATTTCTTGAATCATGCATAAAAGATAATCATGGTTTTCATCAATCATCAAAAGCATCTCATGCATCATGCATTAAAAAGCAAAAATAATAATCAAAGTTTTCATCCGTCACAAAAAAGCATCTCACATCATGCATTGTCTCATCATTTCATGCATCGACGAAGTCAACATCTTTGCATTGCATTTGTTTGGCTTTAGCGGGCATAGAGCCCCAAAAGTCACGTCTTTGCTAGCTTTAGCAGGCATAGGGCCTCATAAGCTTTGTGTTGTTTCTGTTCAGCTTCAGCAGGAATAGGGCCTCGTAAGTTTCTTTTATTTTGTTCAGCTTTAACGGACACAGGGCCCATAAGCTATACCTTTGTTGGCTTCTGCAGGCATAGGGCCTCGCAAGCTTTTATCTTTGTGTTTGAGCTTCTAACGGGCAATCCACCCCGTAAGCTCTTTATCTTTCTGTTCGAGCTTATGACGGGCAATCCACCCCGTAAGCTCATTTTGTCTCTTTGTTCGGAGCTTACGATGGGCAATCTACCCCGTAAGCTCTTTTATCTTTCTATTCGAGCTTCTAACGGGCAATCCATCCCGTAAGCTCCCGTAAGCTCTTTTACCTTTCTGTTCGAGCTTCTAACGGGCAATCCACCCCATAAGCTGTTTTATCTTTGTGTTCGAGCTTCTGACGGGCAATCCACCGCGTAAGCTCTTTTATTTTTCTGTTCGAGCTTCTGACGGACAATTCATCCCGTAAGCTCTTTATCTTTCCGTTCGAGCTTCTGACGGGCAATTCATCCCGTAAGCTTATTTGTCTTTCTGTTCGAGCTTCTGACGGACAATTCATCCCGTAAGCTCTTTATCTTTCCGTTCGAGCTTCTGACGGGCAATCCATCCCGTAAGCTTATTTGTCTTTCTGTTCGAGCTCCTGACGGACAACCCATCCCGCGAGCTCTTTATCTTTGTTCTTTTAAGCTCGACGGGCAATTCACCCCATAAGCTTTTCATGTGTAGACCTCAGTGGGCAATCCAACCCACTAGTTCTTTACAAGACGTCGCTTCGTGGTCACAGGTCCTTTTGCTTGTTTATGTATCCCGACCAAAATTGGAGTTCATGTCTTTACTCGTTTCTTACAACGATAATAAATTAACTACGGTTACACCAATTATCTAATAAGAAACAAGTAAAGAGAGCCAACTGTGAATACCCAATGTTGTTCGGATTTTTTTACTTTATTGTTGATTTTGTTATTTAATTTTTGTTTCATTTTATTAGAAAATGCCAAAAAAAAAACCAACACTTTAATGTGAGTTTTGGTGTTGTTTGGACTAAGACCAGTTTCCACTGGCCCAACCCGGATCACTTCTTCCAAGCCCATCAAAACTCCAATTCTCTCTTCCTCTCAACCAAAAACCCTAGCTGCTTCAAGGGGAGCATTTTCACTAGTATAAAATCACAATAACAATGACCATTCTTCCTTCTTCATCATTTTTTCTTTCTCCCATTTTTTCCATTCATTCTTTAATCTCGATCAGCATCCGTTCCCTGCCTCCCATCTCCTCTCACTTTCCCAATCCACTCAAGCTCCTCCATCCTCTTCATCGATACCACCTATACAGTCTCTTCACTATCATCCCCTTCACAAATAAAAAAAAAGCCAAAGAAATAAGAAAAAAATAAAATCGGATCCTTCCCCTGTCCCTGTCGCGAGCTCCGCCTCGGACTGACACAGCACCGCCGCTCGTCGCCACCACGACACCATCACCACTGCCTCTCGCCACGCACCGCCGCGAATCACACCCCCATCGCACCAGATCTGCCCAGGTCGTGGCCTCCACCGCGATTCACGTCTCATCGCCGCCGCGGCTCACTCCCAACAACCACCACGTGAATCGGCCCTCCACCTAGCAGCTCCACCACCCAGATCTGCATCAGAACCCATATCGCAACCGTCTTCTCCTTGCTTGCTGCCATCTCCGTCGCGTGACCTCCGCCGCCTCGAACGCGTCACAGTCATGGACTACCGCCGCCGCATCGTCCTTCCCACCGTCGACCAACACCACCACGGTCCGCCCAGCACGTGTCCAGTTCGTCGTCCCTCACCGCCGCCGTTAGCCCCGTAACCACCCCACCAGATCCGTTCTCCCTACGTCGTTCCTCGCACGTCCCCGCCGCTCGCGCCCGCTGCATCGCCGCCGTGCGTTAGAACCTCCATCTCCACCAAACTGGTTTCCCTCCATGGAAGGTTCTCAGCTTCGTTGCTCTCTTTCTCTGACTCTCTTTCATTTTGTGTGTCTTTTTATTTGTTGTTATTTTAATCAAACTTTGCTTCTGTTTGAAAAGCATGAAGATGTGGATTTTTTTTTGGGGCCTTCTATTTTCTTTTGGGCTTATGATGAGTGTTAGTTTTAGCTTACTAATATGTTTCTTTTTGTTTGTTTGTATTAGTGAGTCTTTCTTTTCTTTGTTCACCTTTTGGGTCAAGATAAAACAAAGCAAATTTTTTTAAAAAAAACAAAAATTCTCTTAAAAAAAAGGTTTTTCACTTTATTTTTAAATTAAAAACCTTTCAAAAATCAAAAAAATTGAAATCCTTTTAAAAAGCCATTTTTAGGTATTTGTGTCTTAAATATAAAAAATTAAAATCAACCGACCAATCAAGCTTTTTAAAGAACTACGTGGCTTTGAGTTTCACATCGTACCTGTGAATATGGATTAATTGAAATAATTAAACTTGTGATATTTAGGGATGCTCTATGGACACGGTGCCATGTTTAATCCCTTAGATTTGAGGTTGCTTTGTGGACTTATGTGTCATGTTCAACTTCATTTAGGTTTTATCAATAATAATTTTTTTTTAAAAAAAAATCGATAAATATACAAATACTAAAAATAAAAAAGTTCTTTCTTGGTAAAATAAATATTTAAAAGTTATTAAAATATTTTGCACAACTGACTTGAGGTACCGTTTTTTAAACGGGCGATGTAGGGTGCTAACACCTTCCCTACTCGTAATCGACTCCACTCCCTAACTCAAATCTCTACCCTTTTTTAAAAAAGGACCAGTTTACCTTAAAATAAATGGTTTTTCCAATGTTTTTTCCCAAATAAAATATTGGTGGCGATTCCTTTGCTTTTACCTTCTTTTTCGCGGCTCCCGGACGGGACGGTTGCGACAAGCATAATCTTTTTTTTTTTTTCCAGTTTTTCCAAACACACTCTAAGTGACAATCGGTGTAGTACTCTAGGTCTTACTTTAGACTTGGTGATGGTGGATTTACTTAATAATTTATTTGCATAAATAGCTGATTTGTTAATTTTGTTTTGTTAATATGCTTTATCAAATAAATATCATAAATAGTGGAAAGACATGCAGTAACTTATTACTTCTTTTTTTTTTTTTGTGTGTCCATTCTTTTTAACCTTTTATTTGCCAACTTTTTTGTTCCAATTTAAATCAATAGTAACTTCTTTTTGGTTTAATTTTTATTTGAAAATTGATGTTTTACTTATTGACAGCATAATATTATTGATGTGTATATATGTGTGTGTTTTTTTACAAAATAATACTTTATATTTTGATTTAATTTTAATTTAATTCTGTATTTTATATATGTTTACACTTATTTGATATGCTTTATTACTTTTTTATCCAAAGAAATTGACAATATAAATTTATTTTGATTGTTATGTAGGGAAATGTAAAAATCTCTTGAAATTCAATTCCTATTTAATCTCTTAATTAAGCCAGATTCGAAAATGTCAAGTCCAAATAATAGTTGTAACTAAATGAAAATTTGTACCTTTTGCATATTTATTTATTTATTTATTTATTTATTTTTTACTAAAATATGCATTTTATTTATGTTTACATATATTCACAACATTATATTATTAACGTAATGATATAATATGTCTTACGTTAATCAATTACGATATGAAATCGTAAAAATTATCAATTAAAAATACATGTATTACATAAGTGGCAAAAAAATATATTATGTACCTACAACGTTCATTTTCACGAGTAAACACATTAGAAATGCGGCCAGACAGGCACGTGCCGCTAGTATTAGTATAGATATTAAAACTTAAAGACCAATGAATGTTGGTCCACTTGGTAAGGACCTCGTTGGTGGGTAATCTGTGAGTATCTCTGTAAGCGTTATTTGAGCCGTGAGGCCTGTCCTGACCTTGTGAACCCCCAAGACCCAACTCACCTATACTTTTTATCCACCAAAAAAATATATTAAAACATTTGAAGGAAGGGGGGATGATTATAATGGGCTGAGCAGCCCAAATTCGGATAGGAAGTGAAAATGGGTAAAAAGAAAACCATCGCTAACCTAAAAACAACACGCAACTAATGATAATTTGAATAAAAAAATAAAAAAATAAAAAAACATCCTTTTAAGTTTTACCCTAACTAATAACTATTCAGAATCTGATAAAAAAACCCTAACTATTCAGAAGCTGCTACAACATGAAGTGGGCGGCCTCTTGTTTTGCGGAGGAGGGAGGCCTCGTGGCGGTGTTTTGCGGTGGTTTCAGTTGCAGAATGGGAAGAGCACGCACGATTGTGGTGTGGTGGTGAGATCTGCTCTCTTATTTCTTTCTTTTTCCTCTTCCTATTCTCTTTTCTGATGCATCTATACTCTTGCTTCTATTTTTTCCCTCTTTTTTTTTTTCTTTTACATTATATATGTATTGGGACTGGTTTTGACTATATTTCTGATGTATTTATCTGAACATTTGGACTGGATTTTCTTAGAGGAAACTTACAAACTTAGGGTCTGATTGGTTTGTTAATGAAAATAACGTGATAGTTTTATAATGACTTTTGTTGTAATTATTTTTAAAAATTGGAAATGAAATCAGGAAACAAGAACAAACCAATCATGCATTTAGTGCGTACGGCTCAACAAGAATACCCCTCAAGTAAATTTTGAGTCTGTCTTCCTGGTAATTTCAACAAACTATTCTCCTTAAAATCCTTCTTCAGGTTTGTGAGATCAACTGAGTCCAGTTAACTTTGTTTGAATCAATATCACCACCCGAGTTTCTTGATTTTCTGTCCTTTTTCGGGTGCTATATGGTATGGTAGGGTTGGACACAGAACCCATACCGACCCGAACCCGACAAATCCGCAAGTGGGAACAAGGGTGCGGTCGGGTTGTCACGGGTCTCGGGTTGACGATTTGAAGAATGTAGAACCCACAATACTCTTCCAGTCTTCCTTCTCTCTTGACAGCAGAAGCGCGAGAATGAAGAACACGCGTCGCTGCCAGATCTAGAAGCGCGAGAACAAGAACAAGACGTCGCCGCCGGAGTTCTTCGACGTTCAGTTCTTCGCTCTTCGTTCTTCAAGGCTTCAAAGTTCAAACACATCAGAACCTGCAGAGGAGGAGAGGAGCTTTGAGGTGGAGATTGTGAGAGAGAAATTCGGAAGTGATGGGTTAGGGGCGGCTGAGCACTAGAAGAGTAGGGAAAAGTTAGGGTTTTTTTTGGCTATCTTTTGGGTATTTCAAAAAAAATAAAAAAAATAAAATGATTGGGCCAGTAAAATGGAATGGTCCAACCGAGTGTGGTAGACTGGTAATGATACTGCCGAAGAGAGATGCTTTCCTTTCCTTACAAATTACAACTCTATTTTTATATACAAAATATTTGTATATATAGAAATTATTATTTTATTCTTTTATCCTTCCACTTACCAGCACTAAAAGCTGTATCTGACGTGACTATGCAGACATTGGTCAAATCTCTCCTTTATTGATATTATATTAATTAATTTATTATTGTTTCATATCAGAGAGTGCTTTACGTCTTTTGAAAATTGGAAGAGCAAATCTGCTTTTTTTCAATATCAGATCTTCATCTACCAACGTTGCACTCTTCTTCTTCTTCCGGGTTTCGTTTCTGGTTTTCTGGGTGTGGTCGTAAGAGATCTGTGGTCCTTCAACAACATTGAACAATCTTCTTCTTCTTCTGGGTTTCTCTATCTTTTTCGGGTTTGTTGTCTTTTTTCTAGATCTCTATTCTTTGATCTTTTTTTCAACTTTTTTCTGATTTTGTCCCAAACCCGACCACCCGCCCGCCACCCGATCAAACTGCCCATCTTGCCGGATGGAAATGGGCCAAACATTAGTCTCTTTGGATTGGTTTGGATTGGCCCATTTGGGCCCGAATCCGACCGAACCCGCCCGTTTTCCTGCCCTATGGTATGGTGCCACCCCAATATCTTCTTCTGTTTTTTTTATATTATTATTTACCATTGTAATGGGCCTAACTATCCCATTAATTCCTACTTTTTATTTTCAACTAGTGGGCCTTGATTGGCCCATCTACAAATTCAGCATAATTATTCTTTGTGGCCCATTTTCAAATTTAGCATCATTTTTCAAATTTAGAATCTCATTATACGTGTATAAAAAAAAGAAAAAAGAATTTCATTATACGTAGAGGTGGGTATGCGGACCCGTCCAGTCCGTTTAAATCCGGTTCGTATTAGTCCGTACTTAAACAGACTGGGTCTAATAGTCCACATTATAAATGGACTTTGAAAAACAGAGTCTGCGTCTGGTCCGCATAGTTCGTGGAATTTGCACTTTTTTTTCCCTTATCAACCGAAAATAGAAAAGCCACAAACGATCAAAGCAAGTCCACTATCGCATAATGTGATTGATAGTTCATTTCGTTGGGTAAAACTTGAAGTCTTGAGCTACTGTTCCAGGCGCCAGTGTTATAATTAGAACCATTTGTAATTTGTTTCATAAAACTAATACAACTCCGAGGCCAAAAAAAAAAGAGAGACCCAAAATGGAAACCATTACAAAATTTGTGTCACTCTTTGCTATCTGCCTAATGTTAATGAACCTGACAATGTTGAAGACGATGAAGAGTTGGAACATATTGAGAAAAGGATGAACCTGTGACCTACAACCTTTGACTTGAGCAGCAGAAATCGGCGACTCGAGCAAGGTGGAAACCGTCGAGCAGAGCAAGGAGGACACAGTTGACCAGAGCAAGGAGGAAACCGTCGACTTGAGAGCCTGTGATGGCGACGTGACCGCGGGAAACCCTCTGCAATGGCGAGCCAAGAATGGTGAGGTTGAGGAGGGTGAGTGGAGTGCGGCCGAGGAGGGTGAGTGGACTTTAGGGTTAGGGTATTAGGCACACTTGGGCTGTTCTGTTTTTTGGGCTGTTCTCGGTTGTTCCCTTTTTTGGCCCAACACGTTTTTTTTTTATAAAAAAAACTGCACTAGCCCGCATTTAAATGGACTCGTATTTTTGGGTGTCTAAGTCCGCTCGGATTGTGGGTTAACGGACAGTCCGTGGATCCGGGTCCATATACCCACCTCTAATTATACGTAATAAGATAAATTGGATCCCAATGATAAATATTCTTAAATAACAGTAATTAAACACTAAATATATGCATAAACATTATTATTATTATTATTATTTCATTATTCTTAATTGTGTGAATGTGTTATTACAAGCTGAAGCTACATTCACAGTGGTAATAGTTTAAATGATCCAGTCATACACAACGTAATAGCCTTATCAGACATTGGAGGACAAGATATAAATGAAGTTGCATCAGGGTTCAAACACAATCCAACTTCATGTAAATACGCCCTTGCTGCATCAGAACAACAACAGAGTTCTGGATCAACCTGCCACCCAAGATGTTTTAAGGTCGTCACAACTTAGCTAATAACGTTTTCTATAAATTAAGCTTCCTACCATTCTTTCTTTCATAATTCGCCATTTGCTCTTTACAAGCTTACGATTCACCACCATTTGCTCTTTACTATAACCATGAAAACCCTTTTTTGCTTTCTCATTCTTCTTGTAATTGCACCATTCTTAGCCACATATGATTTCTTGAAACTGGTGCAGCAATGGCCACCGGCTACTTGTTCCCGGATGAAATGTGTCAGACACCCACAAAATTTCACATACACTGGCTCTAGCCTACTAACTATTCCACACCATTTCATCAAAATTGTCCTTATAATACATCATTTACAAGTAGCTTGGTGAGTTTATTTTATTTAGAAAAATGCATTTTCATTAAATATATGTTTATTTCGTAAAGTAGTATATGTGTTCATATGATATGTAGTATATGTATTTTTGTGGTGAAAAGTTTGCTTCCTCGAATCAATGGTTGTTAGCCAGATTTTCAGAATGGGTAAAGCATGTCACTTGTTCTGAATCCAAGTTTAAAGTGGTGGAAAATTATTTCAAGCTTGCACTAGATATCAAGGACGACCAAGTATATATTTTAAAAGCCTTTACTGATGATGGGATCCAACCCAGTGCAACTGCAACCTACCACCACTAGGTTGGATGATCAAACCTAGTGGTGGTAGGTTGCAGTTGCACTGGGTTGGATCCCATCATCAGTAAAGGCTTTTAAAATGTATACTTGGTCGTCCTTGATATCTAGTGCAAGCTTGAAATAATTTTCCATCACTTTAAACTTGGATTCAGAACAAGTGACATGCTTCACCCATTCATGTCCCCAAAAACTATCTTCTTTCCCAATCAAATCTGTCGAAGAACTATTGATTCGAGGAAACAAGCTATCGACCTACAAAATTATGTATATTACATGTCATTATTACTTTATGAAATAAACATATAATAAAAGTGCATTTATCCAAATGAAATCAACTCCCCAAGCTACTTGTAAATAATGTACTAGAATGATAGTTTTGTGGAAATGGTGTAGAATAGTTAGTAGGTCAGAGCCCGTGTATTGTAAAATTTTGTGGGTGTCTGACACATGGGATCTTTAAACAAGTAGCCGGTGGCCATTACTGCACCAATTTCATGAAGTCATGTGTGGCTAAAGATGGTGCAATTACAAGAAGAATGAGAAAATAAAAAAGGGTTTTTATGGTTATAGTAGAGAGCAAATGGTGAATCCTAAGCTTGTAAAGAGCAAATTGCGAATTGTGGAAGAGAGAGTGATTAGGTAGCATAATTTATAGACAAAGTTTTTGCTACTGCTTGGTAAAGTCCTATTGCACAACTAGAGATCAAAAAATATTCCCCCAATGTGAACACTTATTTTTGGCCTTTTTACTACACATTATCTCACTTTATTATTTGTTATATTTTATTAAAAAATAATACATTAAAGGGACAAAACATGGTGTTTATAACCCTTATTTAAATTACCTGTTTGGCAAAATTCATTGTTCTAAAAATTGTGTCGGGTCACCTGGTTCTATTGGGAATCGACCTGGTATCTGATCCATTCAAATCGAAAAATTGGCTGGTTTCAGAACCGATGAGAGTCAGTCAAGAACTGGTCCAAAGCTAGTGACAACATATCAAAAACCTGTGGTGAGAACCAAGTTGAACCGATTATTTTTAATTTATCAATTTAAAAAAAAAACAATTTTAAATTATAAAAATACATTTTGTTGCCAAATAAAGGTCAATTGATAAGTTATAAAAATACATATACATGATTAATTTATTCTTTATCCTTCTTTATTGATTTTTTTATCTTATGAAATATATAATAGTTTTATTTATATGGGTTTGAGTACCTCTTGTACTCTTTTAATATATTTTGGCTTATAAAAATGACTTTTTTGTTTAAAAAAATAAAATAAACATAAGACTGATTAAAAATATGAAGGGTGAGACTACTGACACTAGAAATTGTTACCTACACTCCCAACCAGTGCATGAACCCGGTGGGGTGCCTTAAAAACAATCTTAGGTAAAAATGAAGGGTGCAGGTAGTTCTGAGGGGTTTTATGAGGCTGTTCTGTTTTATCTTTTTCACCTGTATTTGCTTAATGCTCTTTGGTAGGTGGCCTTGTGTGACAGGTGGTGTACAGGTGAAATCAGGGAACTGTGGTGACAAGTATGGTGCTTTTGAAGTGGTTCCTAAGGAGACAATGGTTTCTTGAGTGTGGGAAATGGGTGAGCTGATTCAATGGAGAGAAGTGAGCAACAAAATAACTGGGGTTTGCTTGGGACTACTTTTAAATTGAGTGAGGTATACTTAAAGATCAGCAAGTTATGATCATATATGTGAGGAGGGTTTAGAATGAAATAAAAAAAGTCTTCTAAGACTTAGACAACCAAATGAGAGTCCTTGTTTCGGTGCTGTTGGCACGTCTGACTAATGTTTTAGCTCTCGGGCTACCCATATATTGTGTGATTGTTTCTGTCTGCAGGTTGCCTTTATGGCTAGGCTTTTTGGTGGATGGCGTCTTATGGGGGATGATTGTGGTTGGGAAACACAAAAGAGTTGGGGTGTTCTTGGGACTTCTTTTAAATTGAGTGAGGCTCTTCGAAGAGGTTTGCACGCTCTGTTCATATAGGTGAGGAGGGTTTTGAGTGGAACACTATAATTCTTTTCCTTTTGTGGTTTAGGGTGTGTATCTCTTTAGCCTGATAGGGAATGGTGGTGAGGAAGTGCTAAACTTTGAGTGTTTTTTCCTTTTTCCTTGGTACACTTTTGAAAACTTTGGCTCTTGCTGGTGGTTAACTCTCAGGTGTTACTTGGTACCATTGGCTATTGATGGGGGTATGTTGGGTGGACTATTTTAGTTGATTGGTCTGTTCCCAAGAAGGGATAAACTTTTGTGGGGTGGAGGTTATTGGAGGACTTGCTTTTTCTGCCCTTAGATTGGTGCAGATTCTGAAAATCTTTACACGGTGAGGTGGCTGTTGATGGTGGTTTGTTTGGGTATGAATCTGCTGGTTTTAAATCATGAGAATTTGCTGGTTAATGTTGGTTTGTGGTGGTGCTAGTCTGCTGTTTTTATGACAGTATTATTCTAATTATTGCTAGCAGCAGCTATCTTAATCCAAGCATAACCAATGGTTCCTGCTCACACTTGGAGTTATTGTTTCTACTTGCTCTCTGGCTCACCCCTTGTTCTAGTTCTGATTTATAAATTTAGGTGGTTTTGGGTGGCTTTGGGCAGTTCTATATGTCTCAGTGGCTCGTTGGTTGGTTATTTCACAAAAGGATTGTGTTTTCTTCTTAGGAAACTACTTTGGTTTGGTGGATGATCCCTGTCTGTGGCTTTAACTTGTGCTTTGTATGACTATTATTTGGACTAATCTATCTGGTTCTGGTTTTAGTTTTGATATGCACATTTTTGGGATGAGCAGCATGGTAGCTGGGTTCCATTGCTACTGATATGGATGAATTTGGTCACAGTGATGAAGGGATAATATTTCTTTGGTTTTCTTTGGATTGCCTCTATGTTCAGTTTATGAAGGGTTTTTAGATTTCTTTGCTATGGGATACCATTACTCCTGCTATGGGTGTTATTGGGGTTCTGTTGTTTATTTTTTGGTCAGGGGTTCTGTTAGTTGCTCAAACTGTAGTAGTTTTGGATTGTGGTTGAACAATTACCTACTTCATTACTTGTACACTATTGTTCTGTTGTTACTCTTTGTATATGGGTTGGAGCACTCGTTGTACTCTCATCCTAATATACTTTTGCTTATAAAAAAAATCACAATTTAATTTATTTTCTATGAATTTGTGATTGATTAATAAGAAGTGTGAATAAATAATTAAGATTAGTCGAGCCAATAGCATCACCAAAAAATGTAAAATACAAATTATATAGTAGTTTGATCTTATGCGTAAATTTCTTGGGCACCCTAAGATGAAAATATTTTCTATGATCGATACAACTTAAAGTAGTATTCTCCCTATGTAATATCTATCTGTTGGGTTGAAGCTAGGTATAGTTTGTTTTCACTTTTGTAGTTTGCTTTGATTTTTACTTATTTTGAATTAATAAATGACAAATTGTTTTAAATTTTTTTTTTTTTGGTATACAAGGAGGGCTAGGCCCCTGACAAATACATTTAAAGCATAACACAAATTAGTAAAATGCAAATTCCAATGAGTATGAATGAAATGGAGAAATGATTCGGTGACACAAAATTCTACACCTACACCATATAGTGCCGCACAGTGCGGCACTGTAGCTGCACTGTGCGGTACTGTAGCGTTTTTTTTTTTTTTTTTTTTTTATTTAAGTTTTGGTTTTTTTTTTATTGTTATTTTTTTATAAATAAATTTTTTGGTTAAGTATGTGTAATTATCTGGTGAATCATGTACAAATATCTGGTGAATTCAATTCATTATCTGGTGAATGGATTTTGTTGAGAAATAAAATTTTTCGTTAAGTGGTGAATCATGTACAAATATCTGGTGAATTCAGTTCATTATATGGTGAATTAATTTTTTTGAGAAATAAATTTTTTGGTTAAGTATGTGCAAATATCTGGTGAATCATATACAAATATCTGGTGAATTCAATTCATTATCTGGTGAATGAGTTTTTTTGAGAAATGAAATTTTTCGTTAAGTGGTGAATCATGTACAAATATCTGGTGAATTCAGTTCATTATCTGGTGAATGGATTTTTTTGAAATAAATTTTTTTGTTAAGTATGTGCAAATATCTGGTGAATCATGTACAAATATCTGGTGAATTCAAATTATCTGGTTAATGGGTTTTTTTTTAGAAATAAAATTTTTCGTTAAGTGGTGAATCATGTTCAAATATCTGGTGAATTCAGTTCATTATCTGGTGAATGGATTTTTTTTAGAAATAAAATTTTTCGTTTTTTTTTTAGAAATAAATTTTTTAGTTAAGTACGTGCAAATATCTGGTGAATCATGTACAAATATCTGGTGAATGGTTTTTTTTAGAAATAAATTTTTTCGTTAAGTGGTGAATCATGTACAAATATCTGGTGACTTCAGTTCATTATATGGTGAATGGGTTTTTTTATAAATAAAATTTTATTTTTTATAATAAAAACTAAAATTTTAAAAAGAAAAAAGAAAAAAAAAAAAGACCTGCTACAGTGCCGCACAGTGCAGCTACAGTGCCGTGATGCCTCCTGCGCGTCACATACGGTGTAAACCGTATGTGTGTCAAAAGTTGTGTCATGGTAACACAACTCAAATGAAGAAATGCTTCCCTGACACACGTTTTTGACACACATACGCTTATACCGTATAGTGCCGCACAGTGCGGCACTGTAGCTGTACTGTGCGGCACTGTAGCGCACTTTTTTTTTTTATTTATTTAAAGTTTTGGTTTTTTTTTTAAATGTTATTTTTTGATAAATAAATTTTTTGGTTAAGTATGTGTAATTATCTGGTGAATCATATACAAATATCTGGTGAATTCAATTCATTATCTGGTGAATGGGTTTTGTTGAGAAATAAAATTTTTCGTTAAGTGGTGAATCATGTACAAATATCTGGTGAATTCAGTTCATTATCTGGTGAATGAATTTTTTTGAGAAATAAATTTTTTTGGTTAAGTATGTACAAATATCTGGTGAATCATGTGCAAATATATGGTGAATTCAATTCATTATCTGGTGAATGGGTTTTTTTTGAGAAATAAAATTTTTCGTTAAGTGGTGAATCATGTACAAATATCTGGTGAATTCAGTTCATTATCTGGTGAATGGGTTTTTTTGAGAAACAAATATCTGGTGAATTCAGTTCATTATCTGGTGAATGAGTTTTTTTGAGAAACAAATTTTTTGGTTAAGCATGTACAAATATCTGGTGAATTCAGTTCATTATCTGGTTAATGAGTTTTTTTAGAAATAATTTTTTATTTTTTTAAAAAGTCAAAATAAAAAATAAAAAAATAAAAAGATGCTACTGTAGTACTACAGTAGCGCTACAGTGCATGATGTCCTGTGCGTGTGTCCCCTGCACACATACGGTATGTGTAAACCGTATGTGTGTCAAAAAGTTGTGTCATTGTATCACAACTCTTAAAATGAGTGTGAAAGTGTGTTACCAGAAAAAAAAAATGAGTGTGAAAGTGAGCTTTATATCAGAATTTTGTAATGAAAGGGAAGTCCTGTGCATGTGTTAAAAAAATTACAGTGTGATGAGTTGACAATGTGAGGAATGATTCAAGATGAGGGACGTTTTACTTTATTTTATTTTTCAATTTTAACTAAAAGAGGAAACAAATTGTTTTTTATTACTTTTTTTAGTTGGGCTGGTGTGGGTAGTTGAGAGTTGGACAAAAGGTTATTGAGAATAGGGTCATGTTATTTGCGCCTTGTTTTTTCCTCCATACATCTTGCAAATTTTTTTCCAAAAATGCCCTTTACATCTCGGTAGTTTGTTTATGATGGAAATTTCCGGAGATTATTTTCCAGAAACAGATAGGAAATTAAATTCCGAACATTCAGAATATTACTCTGGGAATAATTTTTTTTTCATATATCCGAAATTTTATTTCCGAAAAAGTTCTGAAATTTAAAATCGAAAAGCAAATTCTATGTTCGGAAAATAAAATCCAGAAAGGATAAAAAAAAAAACAAATCTGGAAAGCGAATAAAAGGATTAAGGAACAAAACGACGCTGGCGAATCTGGTGTGAGGTCCACAACATTGTGTGGGTGAAGACAATGCAGTGTTGTACGTCACAAGGATGGTGGAGTCCATCTGCTCACAAATATGTATCCCACTGCCATTGCTAAGTCGGTCTTCACATTTTGGGTTTTGGGTAACGGAATTAAACAAAAAAATATAAAAGAAAGAGCACCAAAGTTTGATTTGGCGGTGGTGATCATAACGCAACCATCAGTGTGGAAACTGAAAATGAGTTGGCATGTTGCAAATAGGAACAAAATGGCTGGAGTGGTTATTGTTTTTTATTCCCAAACAGCAATTAAGAGCTAGGTGGGTGATGATGGCCTTTTATTATTCCTTGATCCTTTTATTGGCTTTCCGGATTAGTTTTTCCGGACGTAGAATTTACTTTCCGGATTTTAAATTCTGTAACGTTTTCGGAAATAAGTTTTTGGACATGTAATTTTTTTTTATTCCATTCCAGAATAATATTATGAATGCCCGGAATTTAATTTCCGAATTGTTTCCAAAAAATAATTTTTGGAAAGTTCCAACTTGAACACACTAACAAGATGAAAAAGGGCATTTTTGAAAAAAAAATTAAAAAAATTTGCAAGGCGTGGGGAATAAAAAGTAAGCTTGAGAATATTGAGTTATTAAGTAGGTTAAAAATTCGGACTCTATCATAGGCTATTTCTCTATTTTTAGTTATGTATTTTTTTTTCAATTGTTTTAAAAATATATATTATTGGGGATAAAATATAATGTTTATAAATTTATTTTTAATAAAGCTATTCGGCTATAATAAGATCTTACTTGAAGTTGGTCATCACTTAGCTATTTTCAGATAGTTGACGAGGTAGGGTAAAAATGAATAGATAAGTTATAGAAACATTCAAAAGAAAAAATCTTCTTGATTTGCTCATATTCTAAAGTTGGTAATTAAAGGTTGTCTAAAAAACGATCAATTAAAAAGACATTAAGACATAAGATAAAAACAGAGAAGAAAAAAGATAATATATAGTGAATTAATTGAATTGGTGTGATAAATAAATAAATATAAAATATAAGACGAATTATAAAATAAAGAATATATATACAATGACTTTTTTTTTTTTGGGGGTAATAAAAGGGGCTAAAACCTAAAGAAAGTTACAAAGTAACTACACTAGGAGTAGCAACCCCTAAAACATAAGCTAACAACGACTGAGAAATCTGAGAAGGAGGGTGCTCATACAAATGCAGTCGTCCTTCCTGATCACATCCTAAATTTGCAAGTACATCTGCACATCTATTTGCTTCCTCACTTTGACTCTCCAATCTGATCACATGAGTAGCTTTATTCAATGAACAAGGCTCCAACCACTAAAGCTACCATTTTTCTCCCCATTCAAACAGTTCACCACCACACTAGAATCCATATATAGTTCCACCAATCTGAAGCCCTTTTCTTTCTTTTTATGTAACTTGAGGAAAATCAATTTCACCGACTTATGCCACCTGCTACATTTCACACTTATTTTTATAGCGTATCCAAATATAATAAATATATCAACTTTGACTTCGTTTTTATTTTTCTGATTTTTTTTTTGGTGCTCATTTATTTTTCTGATTTCAATCATGCATTTTGCTTATTTTTGTTTTACATGATGTGCCCCCAATTTATTTAGTTGTCGGACTAATTCTTATTAAATTTATTAAAAATATTTTTCTGAATTTTTGTATGTTTATATTTGGGACTTATTACTGAGGCATCTTGCTGAATAAACTTAGAGAATTATCCTTAAACCTGTCATCACAAACGTTAGTTTACAAATAGAAAATTATGTTGTTTCTCATTGTCAATACCCTTCAAAGACACCCAGAATTTTAACATGAAGGAGAATAAATCCATTGAGAATAAACCGGTCAGTGTCTGATGCACGTAAGTACATTTTTTTATATTGTATATTAGGTATTTCAATATTATAATTTATTTCAACATATTACGTAATTAACATTAACTAATTATTTCATATATCAGGTATCTGCATCGCCTTGTTAAATTGTTATGTCAAGGGACATCCAGTCTACTCATGGATTCTTTGACCCCACCCTTATTCATTATTCATTATTTATTATAGTAATTAAAATTTCATGATAACCGAAGAATTGAAATGGGCCACTATGTGCAAATACAAAAAAATACAAGTACTTCTCAATGTAGATACCAAACTACAGCTTTGACAGTTTAACCAATCAAAAAGTTGGTTGAAAAGTCCAACAACCTAAGTGACAATCTGAATGATCCAGACTTACACTTAGGTGGTGCACTCATATGCCACTTTGGTGGGTAGTACACCTTAGACAACACTCTAAAAATGTAAAATATGGGACACTCTAGAGCTGTCAATTCGGGCTGGCTCAGCCAATTTGGGGGCCTATAGCGGGCCACTATATATTCGGACCGTATCGGGCTGGTCAATTTAAGTATGGGCTACTAATTTACTAGTTCAACCCAACTTTATGCGGGTTGCGGGTCAAACGGGCTGGCCCATGGGCCAATAAGTTTCAATATAGATAAAAAATTGTATATTTTTAAAATTAATAACATTATAAAATTCAGTGAGTTATTATAAATTTAAAATTAATTTTTCTAAAAAAATTATTTTCTATTCTTTAATAATGAGAGATAAGCTTAAAACATGCATATATTATATTACTACAAATATTAACGTGTTAAGTTACGTAATTAACGGTGAACAATGGAGCAAGCAGAACAGATAGAAAAATGTATGCTGGGTGTTATGTTACGTGTTTTCATCCAAGAGGCCTAGGAGGGAGGTTTTATTATTTGTTCTGTATCAATATAAAACTCCCCGAGAAATATATGTTGGACGATAAGCATCTTTTATTCTTTTAGAGAATAAGACGTCTTTTTTAAAATGTTAATTACTTAAGTTTTTTGACAAACTTAACTAGTAAAAATATATTATTCAAAACACCTGGAGGTGGAACTACTATCCTATAAACAATAATGTATTAATTTTCAAAATAGTGAGAATGTGCAATATAAAAACGTAATGCTCAAGTTCAATTTAGATTATTTTTATTTTCAAAGTTCGGGTCATCGGGCTGGCCCAGCATCACAGGTCAGCTTGCGTTGGGCCAATGAATTTTCGGGCCAGACTGGGTTGGGCCAAAATAATTTCCGGCTTGCATTTTATCAACCCAGCCAATGCTTAATGTCGGGCTATTCGAGCCAACCCATCGGGCTGGACTCATTTTGACAGCTCTAGTCTTAACCCCCATAAAGGAGGAAAGCATATGTATACTCTTGTACAAATTCTCAAATGTGTGTTTCATTGTCGCCCAAAGAAAGGGTGAAGGATATGGTGCACCACCCACCAAAGTGGTGCAATGGTACACCACCCACCTGTCTCACTTTGGCCCAATGATTTTGCCACATGTAATTTTTGACAATTCAACCCATTTATCTCTATACCGTTCAAACATACATGTTTTTACTGATCATATATTTGTAATTTCAAATTCCAAAATACAGACATCAATCATGTTCCAAATCACGATCTTTCTGCGTCTTCCATCTGCAAATGCTCTGTTCTAAATTCCAATTGCTTGCTCATTCCATCCACCAATGTGGACACACTTAGCCAAAGGAGCTTCCCTAAGGAAGTTCAAGTTACCCTCTAAATCACCCTCTCACTTCCCTTCTCATTTTTCTTCTGCTTCCACTAGATTTTCTCACCCCACAAATTTTCTCGGGAAAATAGTGCATCCCGAGACCCAAACACATTTACCCTCGAGGTACCCAGTTCTTGGTTTTGGTCAAGTTGGTATCTTTTGCTCAATTAACGAACTGGGTCGACCCAATTTGCCATCCTCTTTGCTCAAATTTGTCCTCTCCTTGTACAACAGCGCCAAAGGATGTTGTGTTTCTTTGCTCAAAGGTTTCGAGGGTATTGGGTTTCTGTTTCTGGTCATTGTACTGAAGACCCTTTTGGTTTTTATTCGATTCAAAATTTGCTTGATTTCATCCAAGTGTTGCAAAAGCTATTGACTCCACTGATAGTGAAGATGAATATTTTGGTTCTACTGAAGTTTAGTACAAATACATCACAATACATCTTTGACTACAAACTAAGTTGAAAAGTCAGTCACTCTATCAGGAATCCAGTTGGCAAAATCATTGGGTCACAGCATGACATGTGGGTGGTACACCTTATACAAAACCCAAAGAAAAAAGATGGTGATCCTACACGTTTCAGCCTCTGCATCAAGAATAATAGATCACTTATTAACTTTGGCATGAGGCAAAGAGAGCAAGCAGAATTTTTTTTCCATGGACCCCGCAACATAAGCAGCCTTCATAAGAAGACCTATAAAACCACAAATGCAGCAGCAACAACAATAAAATCCAAGAAGCCTTTTCCCAGTGAAGTCGGCTACATGAATCTAACAATATCATAACATCCTATGATAAATCATGCTATAGACAAACAAATCATTTAAAGCTAAATCCATAATGATTTTACCTATAGCTTTTCTTCGTTTCCCTTTACCACCCACTATTAATTTATTTCATCTCGTTTACTCTCCTCACCGGGACTTCTACATATCTTCTCCACAATGCTCAAATCACCTCAAGCAAAAGTCTTCTATCTTTTCAACAATAGGTGCTACCACACATCACACATGCCCATGAACAGCAATTTTTTTTTTGTTGCATGAACGTAGGAGTTTTAGTTGCTTATAAAGTTGCCCCAATGGTAGCTTGCTAGGTTTCATGGATTCGAGAATGAGTTCCAGTAATAATGGTATTCATATGGGTACATGACATTGTGATAAAATTTCTAAAAGCTAGCTAGGGTACACGTATGAGAGGATATATTATAAAGAAATGCTAAAATATAAAGAAAAAAGTGATTACCTAATAAGATAAATACAATTCTTATAATGTTCTAACTCCAAGTTTTCAATAAATCATCATAAAATACATCAAGCAAGCAAAAATACATAATGAGGGCACAAGATTTAAAGGAATAGAGTAGCAAACAAATGAACTATTTAGAAACAAAACTTGGTGTTTTGCATGGACTGGCTACTTGAATGATATCAGCTCATTACAATGCTTGACCAAGATGTACCCAAAGGCATTTGATAGTGAAATTCGGCCCAAAAAAAAAGAGCCCAAAACAATAACAAATATTGGGTATGTACCCATTGTACCCAGCAAGCACTGGTACTGGACATGTACCTGATTTTGGTACTGCAACCATTTAGGAGTACAGGTAACCTGTAACAAGCTACTATGGAGTAACTCTATAAACACAAAAGGAGAAAAACAGCAACCAGAACAACAAATAATGTTAAGCAAAACACCTAGACTAACAACTTTCATATGGTTAGATAGCAAAATTTGTAGGACATCTTTTAGCCTTGTGACTGAGAAAAGAAAGTTATATAACTAGTACGATACCCGTGCGATACACGGATCGCGTTGGTTTTTACATGTGTTACTAAACGGCTTGTATATGTACCAATAAGGTAATATAAATATTAAATTCATTCATCCAGTTCATTGCTATTAAATACTAATAAGTTGATATTCCTAAATGCATATGGAAATCAAGTCGTCTATTTTTTATATGCAAACGTAACAACAATATTCTTGAAAAATATGAAATTTTATGTGGACAAAATAACCATGCTTTTGGTAGCAAGTTTTTTCAAGTTTTGGTTGATATGCTTCAATGAACTATCATCTAGAATGCATGAACCACCAAATAATAACAATCACGAATTCAGGATATGTATATACTTAAGGTGGCATCTAAGGTGACGGAGTAAACAACTCCCTCACTCATAGACCACCGGTTAATAGGTAACAACCGAGTAACCAATTCATCTAATATTGAATATATCAACCGCACAACTATAAAAAAAAAAAAAAATTGCATCATTTAAGTCAAGTAGAAAATCAATCATTTATAGTAAAAACTTCAACACTATGTTGTGACAAATTATTAGTCTTCTTGTAGAATTTCCTTTCTCAATAAATTTCTTGATTGTCTCAACTTTAGAGTTTAGATACCCTGTATTCTTGCAAGCCAACAATGCAAACTTCTTGTTTCCCATCCTTCCTCATGCAAAGCTTTCTAAAAAGTCATAAATAAATTAGACAAATAAATCCAAAAGTGAGACTTTTTCTAGCCCCCAAGTTGATATGACTTACTTTCGATCACAAAGGAGATCAAATAGTTTTCCCTTGTATATTTCGAAGAAACTAACAAACTGAAAATCTTGGTTGTGGTATGTGTGGTGCATTAATATTAAAATATATTGGGATGCTTTGAGAGGCAATGGTTGCATGGTATAAGTCTTCCCATTCCCTAAAAAATAAATTAACTTCGTGTCAACTAAAAAAATTCAGAAAGGAGTAAATCAAGGTAAATAGAAAACATATATGTTTAACAGGTAAATCAAGAATGGAATGAACTCATCTTACAATATATATCAAAACACCATCACTTATTCTATCCAAGTAATCACAACATCATTTCAAGATATCATGTAACAAAACACCATTCAGATCATTTGGTAACTATATAAAACTAAATGAAATGATCTGATGCACATTACAAAACAATTAGTAATAAGGAGTGCTTATATCCAAAAAAAAAAAAAATTTGTAATAAGGAGAATACTAAGGCAAAGGATCCAATAGAATGTTTAAGCATAAGATAGCGTTTGTTACAAGTTTTAAAAAAAATTCCCAGAAATGTTGGCATGGGAATAAAAGTTTCCCATATTTGGTACAGGCTTTAAAAATTATTCCCAGGCATAAATTAAAGATTCCCAAGAATAAAATTAGTGAATAATAGTTAGAAACTTGGGAAAACTCTATTCACATGTGTGAAGGTGAGAAAACTCTATATCCGGGAATGTGATTCCCAGAAATATAGTTTGCCTGGGAATAAAACATTCCAGTTACCAAATGCCACCTAAAAGAAAAGATGCTATAGAACAACACAATAGTATTATTAAAGGTCTCAAACAATCAACATGGCCCATATTTTCATTTTCACAATAAGAAGTCTAATATACCTTTAATTGCTTAAGAGCATCTGAAGCAACATGTGAGTGAAAATATACAATTTCAAAAACTCAGAACATGAAACCAAATATCTAGAGGTTCGAATAACATTGAGTGTAGATGAATCAATAAAACAAACAAAATCAATACAACATCATGGACAAAATTCCAAAATGATGCTAAGAGGTAGGTTGCCTCTCTATTTGAAAGAGTAGAGTCAAAGGATCATCTAAAATCTAAATTCAGCAGTTGAGCTTGAGACTAAAGATAGAATAAATATATTTGGAAGAGGTGGAGTTAAGAAAATTCTACTTCAAAAAATAAGCAATGCATAGGCACAGATACCATCCAAACTATTTCTTCAAGGCATATTGTCACAAGAATGCAAGAAAACTTCTAAGAGTAATGATATTACGCGCTTGCGCAGACTTTATCCTAACAAACCCCATACTCCCAAGCTGAACTAATTTGGACAACTCAAAAATAGATTTATTGGAGTGGCGACTTTATCCACAAATGGAAGTGGCGACTTTCCCATAAAGTACGTTGCTGAAACATCACTTGTGCAAGCATCTAATATAAATTTTGGAGGAATTTGGCAGAAATTTCCTAAATTACTATTCTCCCGTCAAAATAAATAAGTGATAACCATTAAACACATTAAAATTTAAGTTTCAAGGAAGCTAACATGATTGATGACTCCACTATGTGAATAGTAAAAGACATCGTGATCAACAGATTATATAGTTAATACCAAGTATCAGTCTAGGCAAAACTCTGCAAAATACACACTTTTCCTAGAACTCAAGTTAACCAAAGGAAAAAACAACTGGAACTCAACATAGCAAATATTGAAAAAGATCAACACACACAATCAAGAAGGCAACTCACACAAACCATAATAGTGTAAATAAACTAAACCAAGGATAAAAATCATAATGAAAAGCAGCTGACCTAGTGAATGAAGAGAAACCGTGGGTGAAGAAAATCCGAGTTCAAGGAGACTAAAAACCCCAACTTTCTTCTCAACTCAACTTTGTCAAACCTGTAACAAAAGCACCGAGCAAGAGTATAAACTTGCAATGAGAAGAAAAAGGAAGGGGAAATGAAGGTAAAGGAGGAGCTCACATTGCTACTCGTGAAAAGAAAAGAAAAAAAAATGAAGGTCAAGTAAAGAGCAGGTGTTATGAGAAAGAAAGAAGAAGTTTAAAAGAGGGAGCAAACACGAATTTAGGGATGGCAAAATTACTTGTACCTACGGATATCTATATGAATTATTCGCAATGGGTAGTAAATATATACCTACTAAATGAGGATGAGGATCATTGTACTCGTCCCGCGGATACCCGCATATTCATAATAAATATTTTTTATTAAGTATATAATATATATTATGACAATTTCTATCATTTTGGGATGAAACAAACTTTATTTTCTTTCTTATTTGATACTTTTTAGTGGTTAAACCCTTAATAATAAATTTTTTAAAATACATATAGTATATTATATAATGTTAATATAATATATTGCTATATTAAATTGTATAATTTATTTTATTTTAGACTCTTAACACCCACGGATATCCATGGATACCCGTTACCTGCATAAATATCCATGGATATTGACGGGTATGGATGCGGGGGAAACACTACCCGCACTCGCCGCACCCCATTGCCATCCCTAACCCAGATCGATCCCTGAAAAATTTCGGGACCCACTTTTAGTCCCTAGAAAAAATAAATAACTTATTTAGTGCCTCAAATTTTCAAAGGTGGGACACATTAGTCCCTAGATTTAGTTCTGACATCTATTTACTTGCATATGTGTCTCATTAACCATCCTACTTAGCTCGTTAGTGGTCCTGTATGACCTATGACGAATTTTCTCATTGGAAAACAAATAAAAAGTGAAAAATGTGCACAATTTTAAAATTCAAATACCTGATAGTTATGCACTTTCTTTCACTTTTCATTAATTTTTCATGGCGGAAATTCGTCATAGGCCACGCAGGACCACTAACGGGCTAAATATGATGGTTAATGGAACATGTAGGCAAATAAATTAACGTCGAAATTAAATATAGGGACCAATAGTATCCCGCATTTGAAATTTTGAGGGACTAAATGAGTAATTTTTTTTAGGGACTAAAAATAGGTCCTTAAAATTTTTTTAGGGACCAATTTGGGTATTCACTCTTTAAAAGAAGAAGCAATTTCAAATTTCAAATAAAGAAGAAGAAAGAGTTGACGTGTGAAAAAGCAAAAAGAAGAAATAGTGATAAAAAACAAACTTTTAAAATTGAAATTTGAAAAAGAGAAAAAAGATGAAAAGGAGAGAACCCCTAATGAAAAGTTGACACATGGCCAACTACGGAAGACTTTTCTAAGAGAAGATAGATATGCATTTTTGTTAGCCTTCCTCAAATTGCACAAGTAATAAAGTATTACACGGTAACAATATGTGTTGGTCAAAGTGAAAGGGGTTTGGGTCCCTTAAGCATGTGGTCTTAGATTCAATCCCTGGATTCATGTTAGGGGTGTAAGTGGACCGGGTCAACCCGACCAACCCGACCAAACCGAGCCGAACCAACCCAGAGAAAACCGAACACGATTGGTTCGGGTAAAAAACCGAACCGAACCAATGAGAACCAATTATCATTGGTTCGGGTATTGGATTTTGCCTTCCAAATCCAATGACCCGATGACCCGACCCGATGGTATATAATTTTAAAAAAAATCCCCAAAAAATTATAATCCGACCTAAACTTAACCTATTTCTATGTATTTTGCCAATTCTAGACTATTTTGGATTGACTTAATTTGTGGACAGTGGACTTGTTTTGTGGATTATGGATTTATTTTGTGGACTATTTCTATTTATTTTGCCAATTCTAGACTATTTTGGATTGTAATAGACTTTATTTGTGGACTATTTTGTATTTTGTACTTGATTTGTTGCTAATTCCTATGGTTTTGTGGACTATTTTGTATTTTGGTAACTTTCTGGGGCATTTTCTGCCAAAAAAAGTTTCTGGTGCATTTTAATCAGGTAACCCGATCACCCGAACAGAACCAAACCGAACTCCATCGGTTCGGTTTGGTTCGGGTCATGTACTAAAAAATACAGAAAACCGAACCAAACCGAACCAATCAAATTTGATTGGTTTGGACATTTTTTTCACCAAAAACCGAACCAAACCGACCCGTTACACCCCTAATTCATGTATATAGAAAAAATATTATTGAGAGGGGTCTTCGCTTAGATGTCTGACAGCATCCCGAAATATTAGTTTATCACCTATCAAGTGGGGATATTCTAAGAAACAAAAAAAATAAAAAAAAATATTTCCATGGCTAAAAGTGTACTCAGAATGTAAAAGAAAATGCATCTCTTCCAGCAAAATGGTAATAAGCTACTAAGCCAGACAATTAGGAGAAATGATTGATACAAGTTTAAAAATAAAAATTATTTGTAAGCTATACTTGAAATGGAAATCTAAAAGAGGGATATGGATGGACTGGACAAGACCTTTTTTTTTTTTTTTAATTGGTTACATGGCGTCTAAGATATATATTTTATATGTTTAACATGCTCAGCTGTCAAATACTTATACATCCAGATTATGAAGATGCTACAGAAGGGAAACAGACCAGGGGGAAATGACTAAATGAGTCGCACTAGAGAAGGTAGCTAGTATCAAGATGACATGTATGCAATATCGGCTGATTTTATGGTGCACTCCAATGTTTGGAGTGCACTAGTGCATGCCATTATTTTCACCATTGGATTTGCTGTAAAGTGGAAGCAATGGTGATAGTGTATTTACTTACAACTTATTCAATCCGGATCCCCTCATGCACAAGTCCCTCCAGCACTCCTCCAGTAAAACGAGCTGGACCGTCCGTCCAAATCGGACGGTCCAGATTAAATGGGCTTTAAAATAAAATAAAAAACAAAAAAAGTTAAAAAAACTCAATCCCTTCTACATTCGCGCGTCCCGCTCCCACCCCTGTACACCCTTCCAGCATTCGCCACCCACCCTTCGCCGGCGCAGCCAACAACTTTCGACGGTGCCTCCCTCCTCCGTCTCCGTGATTTCGTTAAAAAACTGGGACTTTTTCTCCATCTTTTCAGTTACTTCTACTTCTTCAATTTCATCCTAGCAATAACAAGTTGATTCTTCCTTTTTCCTTTGCCTCTACCCATACTTCTACTTATTTTATTTGTTTACAATAAATCAATGATTGCAGAGATCAAGTATGAAAATATAATTTCTTTATAGTTTTTGATAGTTTAAGGATCAAACAAAAGAATGCAGGGTATAGCAAAGGAATGCAGGGTACATCTCATTTCAAGACATTGTCCTTAGCAACAAACAAATTGAACCATATCAATGCTAAGAAAGAAACCAAATATCATGACATTGTCCTTAGGCCTAAAAATCAATTCTGCTACTGAAGGAACAGTCTCAGAATGCCATGCCACATTCTCCTGCAACAATTTACAAAAATCATTCAAGCCTAAGTGCATCTATTGTCCAAAACAACAGAAAATAAATGCAATGAACAACAATACAGAATTGAGAGAACAACAACAAAATTGAGAGAAGAGAAACAGAAAATCTGTACACAAGGAATTTGAACAACAAAATTGTTTGAACAGGGATAGTTCAGAGGAACAACTATTCCTCCTACAAATGCAATAGCTAATAACCCTTTTAGATACCAATCACTGAAAATAAATTGCAAATAGAATCAGAATTCACACACTTAGAAGGAACAAAGAACATTGTAGAAGTTCCACCTTTTACCTTAAACTTGACCTGAACCGGAATCAGTTCAGGCGGTGATGGAAGGCGTGACGGCAGGTGATGGTGGACGGCGCGATGGCAATTGCATGCTTGGAGAGGCATGGCGAAGAACGAACCACGACGACACTAGAGGAGGGTCCAGATCAGGAGGGAGATCGCGCGACCGAGATATGAGGGAGGGGCCGGAAACGTCGCCGATGATCGTGGATGGTGGCGCCGACGAAGCCTCTCCGGGCAGAGGGGGCAGAACTACATCGTCGAGATGGGGAGGGGGAGAGAAAAGGGATCAATGCAAGGAGGGGAATTTGGGTTTTTTTTTTAAATTTTTTTTTAAAGCCCAATTTAATTTGGACCGTCCGATCTGGACGGACGGTCCAAATCGTTTTGCTGGAGGGACTTGTATAGGAGGGGATCCGGATTGCAACTTATTAAACCGGTTAATAAAATTAATTAACATTTATTTAAAAATCTATTTTATGAGTTGTGAAGTACTAGCTTTAAAGCATAAAATTTATTAGAGTTCCCTGACTCCCTGGAATATTTATCATTTAGTCCATTTTATATTTTTTTACTCATATCTCCTTCTTCTTGTTCTATCCTTTTGTGGCCTTAAGATTCAGAGAGCGGGGTTTTCTCTTCATCTCCCCATCACTTCCAAACCCCAAGATGCCTTCCAGATTTATGTGTCGCACACTTGAACATAGCAGAAACTAGGTATTTCAAGCGAAAAAGATTACATAACACACTGAAATCATGCATGCTTAAAGAAAAACAATAGCAACCGACAGAGAAATTAAACACTAACTCTGGATTCTGGAACAGGGTAATAAAGATGTGGGAATTTTCTAAGTACAATTGTCGCTTGCATTCATAGTATTCTGAGTTATTCTTAAACAATATGTCATCCTCTCTTGGAAAAGAAATAAAGAAAGAAAAGATTATTATGATATCCATGTGCTGCATCATATCTCCTTGTTCTATCCTTTCATGGCCTTTAGCTTCAGAGAGCTGGAGTTTATCCTCATATTTTTATTTATTTTTTTATGAACATACAAGATTTTGTATATATCAAAGAATACCAGAGATACCCAACAAATACATGATATAAGAAAGGCTAGCATTGTAGCTAGCCCCACCCAAAGAGTTGAAACAGGGAACCCCAGCTTTTAACAACAACAAAAAATCGGGGAGTAAATACCCAATTTGGTCCCTGAAATTGTGAAGTAGTATCAATTTGGTTCTTAAAATTATCGAAATTTCAAAAACGTCCCTGAATGATAAGTTAGTATCAATTTGGTTCCTCATTTTATTCACTTAATATCAATTAAATCCCTGATACTGCTAACTTAAAATCAAGTTAGTCCATACGATTTTCAACGGAGGGACTAAGTTGATTACCGTTTTACAATTTCAGGGACTAATTTGGAATTTCGATAATTTCAGGGATCAAATTGATACTACTTCACAATTTCAGGGACCAAATTGGGTGTTTACTCAAAAATCGGGTAACCAAAAGCTAAACCCCACCAGAAAACAATTTGTCCCCTACATAAATACATCTTCTCCTCATCTCCCTATCATTTTCAAACCCCAAGCACTCAGTTTCAAGTCCAGACGCAAGTCACCGTTCAGCTAACACTTATGAAATGGTTTCCTTCACACTCTGCTCCTTTTTGTTTGGTACTGAAAAAAGGAAAGAATGTACTATTTGCAAATAAGGCCCTATAAACTTGTTAATTTATTAAACAATACAAAACTCACTTATCATAGCAGGTCAAAAGTTGAGTGCATTGTAGCACTCCAAAGACATGGAGTGCACCATAAAAGGGGCTATCTTCTTTAGCCTTCCCCAATTAAAAATTTTAGACCCTAAGCAAAACTCTATTGTTGAAGTTGTTGTTGTTGGTTTGTTGGGAGGAAAAATATTTGTTCATCTGCTGTTGTGCGTCAAGGACCAAATTGTGTAACTAATAAATTTTTCGAGGACTAAGTTGGTATACTATCATTTTCTAAAGACTAATCATGTATTGCTTTTTGTTACGTTTGAAAATGAACAAGGAAGTGGAGATCCCCCATCACCTCCACAATCATAATTTCTCTTCTCGTCCACAACACTAGCAGAGAAACAAATATTTTTCTTCACAATAAATTAACAGCAACAACTTCAACAGTGAGGTTTGGCCATGAAATTTAGTTTTTTCAATTAGGGAAGGTCAAAGAAGATAACCTCTTTATTGAAAACAACATTGTTTTGTCGTGGCATTTGAGTTTTTTTAAATTATGTTTTACGATAGAAATTCAAATGGTGTCAAGTAAAGGAGATAACGTGCCACATAGATAAATATGTCAACTCTATCGGACCCAATAGAAATAGAAGTACTCATCTGGAAGTAACATTAAGAACCATTAATTTTTACGATAGAAATTCAAATGGTGTCGAGTAAAGGAGATAACGTGCCACATAGATAAATATGTTAACTCTAACGTGCCCATTATACCAATTGCATCAGCCCTCATCTGGAAGTACTCATCGTGACTGCCAAGGGCATCTACAATTCGGAGGAACACATGTCTTCGCATTGGGAACCTTCGTTGAAATTGAGTATCTGTATACACAGGATTTTCAGAAAAGTAGTCATTGAACAATCGATTGTGTCCTTCTTCACGACTCCGATCTATCACAGTTCTTCTTCGCCTGCGCCTAGTGGTGTTGTCAGCTTGTTGTTGCCTCTCGAGTATGTACCTCATGATTTCTTCATCTGTGTTGTCCTCTAGTTGTTCATCTTCGATTTGGTTCCAAAGATTATCGAAAGCATCAGAATTGTTTGGATCCATTATGAGAGAATGAGAGAAGATTGCACAATTTGATGAGAAGTTGAGAGAATGAGAGAAGATTGCACAATTTGATAAGTTGAGAGAATGAGAGATGATTGAACAATTTGATAAGAAGTTGAGAGAATGAGAGATGATTGCACAATTGGAGAGTATATATAGAGTGAAACACAATGGCTAGTTTCACAACGGCTAGTTCCATAAATGACTAAAGTACAATAACAGCTCGTTCCACATAAATGACTTAAGTACAATAACGGCTAGTTTCATAAATGACTAATTTGAAAAAAATTACAATAACGGCTAGTTTCGTAAATGCCCAATTTTAAAAAAAGTACAATAATGGCTAGTACATAACGACTAATTTAAATTAAAGTACAATAACGACTAGTACACACCGACTAATTAGAATTAAAGTACAACAACAACTAGTACATAACAACTAATTAGTTTCCTAATTTGCGCCTAATAAGATCACAATAAATTTTATGATCTTGGAGTTGTGCCTCTGACATGTCAGATGTATCCTTCAGGAGGATCTTGTAATACTTGCGCGTGTTCTCTGCCTCCTTTGCCTCAACAATTTTTGCCATGATGGAGTTTTTTTCTTTCACAGCATCTCCAATGAAACTAAGGCTGGTAATGTTAGGAGGAGTTTCTGTTGCTTTTGCTTTGTTCTTCCTTTTCGCTGCCTTTTGTCCCATCGGGCGGACCGACGATGACGCTGGGTCATATTCACTTCTTGTTGGTGTCTCTTGGTTTGTAGATGATGAGTACTCCCCAGGAGTAGAAATCTTGGTTCTTTTTGAAGAGCTATCCAATGATTCCACTGACCATTTCGGCTCATCCTTTAGCAATCGCCATGTATGCTCAAATTTGAATGCCTCGCCTTCATCTTGTGAAAAAATAGTATGTGCGGCTGCCAAGACGTCCTTCTCAGAGCTTCCGCTTTTCTTCCTTTGGACAACTTGCTTGTAACAACCGACGAACTTTTGGACAGCAGAATTCAACTTATGCCACCGAGACTTCAGTTGAGATTTCTCACTCTTTTCAAATTTCCCACAATATCGATTATAACCTTCTTTGATTCTCAACCAAAAACTATCCGCCTTTTGGTCAACACCTACAACCGAATCCTTTGAGACATTGAGCCATGCTTGAATGAGATATGTATCTTCTTGCATTGAAAATCGGAGTCGCTTCTTTTTTGTTGCAGAACCACCTTCTACTTCGTTGAGAGTAATGCCTTCTAGGCCCACTTGTGTGGAAAATTGTGGTACTTGAGAATCGGACATGGATCCGTTGGTGCTTGAGGAACTTCATTATTGGACTCCACACCACTAGTATCTATAGGGTCCCTATAAACCATGGGAAGGAAAGGATGATTTTGAGAATTTTGGCTACGTGGAAGAGGTTAAAGATAATAATATGGAGGATTTTGAGGATTTTGGATAGTAGGAGGAGGATGATGATAATATAATGGAGGATTTTGACTAGTAGGATGAGGATGAGGATAATGTAATGGAGGATTTTGAGGATTTTCACTAGTAGGAGGTTGACAATTTTGCATATAACTTAAAAAAGATTGCAAATTAAATTGATTGGGATCCATTTGACAACAATGATATGAAATTGTAGAATTGTAGATGTGGAGAAGATGAGTGAAAATCTAGATGCATTGTATCTAATTTATAGGTGAATAAATTTTGATAGAAATCAGACAACAATTAACCATTGTATAATTTCTATCAATTGCTTATTGTACAATATCATCAGTCCATCCACTTTGTGAGTAAAGGGCTAACCCAAATCCCCTGGACAATTCCAACGATATAATTTTTATGAGGAACGGATTGAATTTATTGTCCAACCTCAAGTATCTGTATCTATGATGAAGGATGTAATTTTTCTGACCTTCCCATTATTTTTTATTTCAAAACTACTCTATCATTTCTGGAACCTTCCCCTAGTTTCATATCTTCCCCTACTCTATCATTTCTGCCTCCTTCTCCCTCTCTGAATCGTTCTCTTCTCCCTCCGACTCTCTGAAATTCGTCCCTCAACTCTCCCCTCTCTGATTCGCGCTTCTCCTATCCCACTCACCTTGAATATCATTTCACTCCCTCTCCCTTCTAAATCGCAATTCCTTCTCCATCCCGCACTGTGAATCGCGATTCCTTCTCCCTCGCACACTGTGAATCGCGTTTTCCTCTTCCCCTATGCTTCAATCGCGTCTCCTTCTAGTCGGATCTCCCTTGCATGCGCGACTACCAAACAGGAACAGAGGAGAAGAGAGGTCGACTACCACCAAGAACATCAGGCGACGATGTCGAGTAGGAACAGTGGCGGCGACCTCGTGCGACAGTGATCTAGTGCGGCGGCGACTTTGGGGGTTTCAACATGTTGATCTTCTAGTTTGTGGTTTATTATGTTGTGTGTGGGTTTCTCTGTTCATGGTTTGTGAGTAAGTTTGTGGGTTGTTCATATGATTTTTGATTCCTTGTTTTCTGATTTTTGGGTTTGGGATTTTGATTTCTAGGTTTAGGGTTTTCTGATTTTCATTGTAATTTTGTTTTTCAATTTATGTGAGTTTTGTAAATTTTTCTGATTTCAATTTCAATCTATACACCTTCCCATTACTTCTTTTGCTTGAGTTTTGATTTCCCATTTTCTATTGATCTTCAACTCCCTCCTTATTCAGTTACTGGAAAAAACTGAAAAATTGACCAAAATATTGTATTTTATTTGTTAAGGACTCGTTCCTTCTATAGGGAACGACTCTTAATAAGGAACGCCAACTAGGATGCCTCCAATGCTAAAAAACTTAAGGAACGACTCTTACACCATAAGGAACGAGTCGCGTTGGAGTTGGTCTGAGAGCATCTCCATTGATTGTTTTTTAAGGAACCCATTTTGGGTTCCTTATTTCTTATTAAACACTATAAAGTGGTTCCTACAGTGCCACATCATACTTAAGCAATCCATCCATATTTTGCTTCAATGGTTAAATTTTTAAGGAACCCTTTAAGGAACACATGTTTTTATAATTTTTTATTTGCACTCAATTTTATTTAAAATTAAATATTTATTCATTTATTTTAATTAATATGTAAAAAAATATTAAATATTTTTAAAATATAAAATGTTTATTCTTTTAATTTTTTTACTGACCCACAAATAAATAATATAAAAAAAACCTAGTCCAAATTCGGTCCCTTTATTCTATAGACTGGAAGCTTCTCTCGGCCCATTATCCCCTTTGTTCTACGTCCCTTCTTTTTTTCAGAGAACCCTTTTCTCTCAAATCCCTTTCTCCACTCTTCTCAAATCCCTTCTTGGTCCATTTTCTCTCAAATCCCTCACTCATCTCCCTCAATTATCCCCTTTCTCCATGCGTTTCAGTCCCTCAAATGTCCCTCACAAATGACTCATCTCGCTCAACTCTCTCCTTTCTCTGTGTCCGTGACTGATCTCCCTTTCTCTCAGATTCTCCCTTGATCTCCCTTTCTCTCAGGATTGGCGACGATGGCCTCCTTAAAAAATGGATGCCACGCCTTCTTTAAACCTATATATTGGAATGGCTAAGTGCCTACGTATATTAAAAAATTTATTAATGTGTAACTTAACTGAAATGTTCATCAAATATTGTAAAGATTTTTATACTAACAATCAATCAGAAATCATGGAATTGATGACTTTTAAGATGATTTGGATAAGAATCTAACATTTGTAATGGTGTGTCATTTTTTGATTGATTGACAGTGTAAAAAAAACTTTACACCATCAGTGTATATGATTGATGGACTTGTGCCATGCACGAGGAATATGCTAACTTTTTTAGGATTTATTTTTAAATATATAATCGTTGAATTCATGTTTTGTGGTTTAAAATTTTATCGGAATTATTATATTAAAAAATGTTAAAAATTTGATTCATTTATTCTCTTTTAAAAATTTATTTGATTTATTTGTTCTCTTTTCCCGTGCAAGTTAACCATTATTAGAAAATATATATGTTTATCATATTAATATTTTCTTCTCTCTTGAAAATCTATTTGAGTTAATTCTCCACTTTTCCTTGTGCAAGTAAATCATTTTTGAAAAAAATATATATTTATTTATAATAATATAGATTCACGAATATATATTTTTATTAAATTTTAAGGTACATTAAGAGTGAATTCAGACTATCATTAAGTGTATCAAAATTCAAATCAAATCTATTGTCACTCAAATTTGGATATTTAGCCATTTCATTTGTTAAGATGATATCAATTGTATTAAAGATGATTTGAATTAAATAGTGTCATTTAGTATATATAATGCCACGCCTTCTTTAAACCTATTGGAATGGCTACGTGCCTACGTTTATTAAAAAATTTATTAATGTGTAACTTTAATTGATATGTTCATGACATTCATATATAGTAATTAAAATATGAGTTTAATAGTTGAACAAAAAAAAAAGTTTAATTTCTATGTATTGGTCATAGCTATCATAATATTAATTAAAATTAGAATGTGTGTTTTTAAAAATCTATATGAATATTAATTATAATTAACTCATTTTAATATATTTTCTTGGTCCTTATATTTTAGGATTTTGTTTCTTATATTAAGGGCCGGATGAAGTATTCTTTTTTCTGCCATAGTAAGTTGAAAATTAATACGTTTTCTTGTAAATTATTATATTCTCATGTGATATATTTTTAATCTGTAATTTTAATACTAATATATTTTTATAAAAATATTAATATTCTTTTATATAAACAATTCATCACTGTATGGAATTTTACTATTATATTACTAAATTATCATATTTTATTTATATTTATATATGTGAGTAATAAATAAAATGTAAAAGATTTATACATTAGAAGCTATGCGGCGCTTTTTGTCTTTTGTTGACTATAAATATATTTAATTTTGGAAGTATATATTTATAAGATTTAATTGGTATACATTGAAAGTATAAAGTGAAATTAGAAATTGACATACCATATCAAATCTTTGATTCTTATCATAATCATCTTAAAAGTCATCAATTTCATGATATTTGATTGGTTGTTAGTATAAAAATATTTATACTGGCAGTATATAGAAATTAAACTCATATTTATATACCACGGTGACGATGTATTAAGGATGAATATTTGAATATCGCTATAATAAATAGTGATTTAAGAAATCATCATATTAAGTAAAACATGTTGAAAACATTAGCAGAATCCCATTAATATGTAATTATTATCAAATATTCTCGTATCTTCTATTAATTATAATTCATCTATTTGATTTTTAATTCATTGTTGATTTTGAATATTTGAATAGTTCTCCAATCAATTGTATTTTAGAAATTAAGTATAGATGATTTCCTATTTATCAAGTATATAATCTATCAAGTATATAATTCTCAAGCACCCGCGACACCTAGTTAACGATGATCAAAATCATGGTTAACATCGTTAGTCAGGTATCACAGGTGTTTGAAAATTCCGATATACAAATATCATTTCTGTTATTAGAATCCACGGTCAGAAACAATATTTAAGGATCAATTTATTGTATAATCTATTTTAAATTTTGAATTACACTCATTATTTACCAATAATTTTCATTTTTTATTGGGAAGAAAATCACAAAACATTTAAAGGTGATTTTTTGCTATCGGAATATTTCTCCAGTCAATTGTGATATTAGAAATTAAGTATAGATTATTTCCCATTTATCAAGTATAATTTGTTCATTCTTGATTTCCCATTTATTAGAATCAACGGTTGAAAGCAATATTTTAGGATACTTTTATGTTGTTTTCTATTTTCATATTTGAATTGCAGTCATTATTTACCTATAATTTTTTGCTTTAATTGGGAAGAAAGTCACAAATCATTCATCTATACTATATACATTTAGGAATAACCTCATTGAATGTTATTCCACGTGTCAACCTATTAGCAAATTTTTATTTATTTACTCACTTATAATTACTTTAATCTTTTGACACAATTTATATTTTAATTATGATGAATATAAACAATTTTTTACTTTTATAACTATTTAAGCTAATTCTTCAATTATAGTTTTTTATCTTCAATTTAGTGATTGAAATATAACTACAGACCTTTTTTTTATTGATAAAAAAATATAACTACAGTCTTAATTCAATATAATTGTACGATTTGTAATTTTGTATATCTTCTTAAAATAAGAATCATAATTTTGACTTTTCAATTTTTTTAATCATGTATTTTATTTTAATTTTTATTTTTTTTAGTATTTAAAACACCTTTGCTCTTTCTCTTACTATATTAGTAAATATTAATTAACAAATACTGTTAGCAAGAAATCATCCTTTTACATCGTTATTGTTGGTTGTTTATCAACACATTTTTATAGAAGTAATAATTACAAAAATCTCCATGATGCACGGGGGTTAAGAGTTATATATTGGATTATAAATTTGAATTTTATATGATTAAAACTTTAAATGAAAAATTTTGCATTCAAATTTTCAAATAGGTAAATATGATTTGAAATATGAAAAGTTGCATCATATGATTGGGTCTAATAATAATAATAATATAATAATAATAATAATAATAATAATTATTATTATTATTAAAATATCTTAAATTATAATTATTATTTTGTCATCTATGCGACTGAAGCAATCTGTGTCCTTTGAAATTTTTATTAAAATTATTCTTAATGCGGACAAGATTTTCGAAATAAATAATTTTAAGATATTTTCAAATACTCGAGGTTATTGGAGTAACGATTAATAACTCTCTTTACATTTTACAACTTTATTGGAATTCTAATCTTTCTGGCATTGGTAATTAATATGTGGCACGGGTCCATCAAAACACGAATTCATCAATTATATATTTAAAAATAAAATTCTAAAAATTAACATATTCCTCGTGCATGGCACGGGTCCATCAATCTAGTTGATACACAAAAGTAATATGGACTGTATTCAACTGTTAATTTTTAAAAATGGTGAACGAAATTGTTTGGCATCTAAAGCAAATATTTTCCAAAACAAAAATAAAAAACTTAATAAAGTAATTTTTCGTTCAGAAGTACCTAATTATTTATAGTCCACACACACTATTAGCGTTTAAAATTTGAAAACATTCACATTTGAAATATCATTAGAATTTGGTATATCACATTTTGATATCTTAGATTGATATGATGCATATCGTGTTTTGATTGATCTTCATTTCGTAAAATGCTATGATTAAGCTACTAATTCGATGTAGGTGATTCAGCATTAAAAAAAAATAAAAATCAGTGAGGTGAGGTGATTTATATCACTTTTGGCAAGGGCAGAATTTATGTGGATGATTTATTTTTGAATTAAAATCGTGGGGAGATAGGTATATGGATCGTATTCAATTGGTATTTTTAAAAATGTTAAAAGAAATTGTTTGGCGTTTAAAGAAAATATTTTTGCAAAAAAAAAAAAGGTGAATAAAGTAATTTTCATTCAGAAGTACCAAAATATTTATAGTCCACACGCAAGCTACTGGCCTTTAAAATTTGAAAACATTCACATTTGAAACATCATTAGAATTTGTTGCATCAAATTTTAATCTCTTAAATGGATATGATGCATATCGTGTTGTGATTGATCTTCATTTCATAAAATGCCTTGATTAAGCTACTAATTCGATGAGGTGATTTGCATCACTTTTGGCAAAGGCAGAATTTATGTGGATGATTTATTTTTGAATTAAAATTGTGGGGATGCTGGTATTTTAGAAATGATATTTGTATTTAAGGTCCAAATATTATTCCATAATTATGACTCAAATGATGGCTATTTATTGTAAATTAATACCAATTATTCCATCGTGGTTTCTCTTCCTTTAGTTAGAAAAAAATAGGCTAAAAATTCAACAACAAAAAAAGGCTAAAATACACTTTTAGTCTCTCGAGTTTTTCACTTGGCGAAATTCGTCCTTCTATATATTTTTTTAGTGATTTTAATCCTCTTAATTTAATAAAGTTGCAATAATCATCCTTACATTACTTTTTCATCTAAAACTTAACCGAAGTAGATTATGTGACAATTACGGATGCCAGTATGGCAGCCAAGTGTGCACCCCAATAATAAAATAATTATTTCCTTTGGGCTCTAGCCCCTTCTTGTAACCAAAAAAAAAAAAGAAGAATTTTATTGTTAAATTATATAACTATTTTATTATTAGGGTGCTATGTGGCATTGACATTTGGTTGCCATGTTGGCACCCATTTGCCACCTAGTTTGTTTCTGTGAAGTGTTGGGTGGAAAATTAATAGAAAATGATGATTATTACAACTTTGAAAAATTAAGAAAAATAAAATCGCTAAAAAAATAATTAGAGGGACAAATTTCGTTAATATAAAAAAACTTAAGGGCTAAAAGTGCATTTCAGCGAAAAAAAATAAAATAAAATAAATACTTAATGTGGTCGATGGGCTTCCTCACACCGCTAGTTTGTTGTTCCATGGTGGGTTCTCATCTTTTTGATAGAGTTTCTGATACTTTCTATCCTTCAATTTGCCTACTTTTCTATCTGGCACCTCCACGCATTCCTTTCCTTTTTGACCATTGCATCAGGTAATCCGATCTTTCATTTACACCTTTCTATTCAAATTATGATTCTTTCCTTTGCAACTTACATAAATTAGCAAACGGGGTAGATAAAAATGATAAATAGATACGTTGACGGTTAAGAAATACATTTAAAAGATATAATATAATATAATATAATATAATTAAGGAAATGCGTAATAAATCTTTATAATTACTTGTTGGTTATGTTAATAAATAAAAATCCAACTTAAAGAAACATGCAAATGAGAATTTACAAAAGTTGCAAGAAATCCAAATATTTTAATAGCATAATTAATTTGCATTAAATAGCTCAGATTATCATTCTTCTATAATATATTGTGATAACTGACCAAGGAGGTTACGTGACTCAAATACCCATTTTGCATTTTGCCTAAGCACGTTGGTTTTCACTTGATGGTCTCTTGAGTCCACGGACTCTATCTGGCAGTCAAAGTTAAAAGATCAATGGTACCCATGGAGAAGAAGGTTAGCAACCATATACCTGACGATATTGCCTTTGATATTCTGTCCAAATTGCCTGTGAAATCTTTGAAGCGATTTAGTTGTGTACGCAAATCCTGGGCTAATTTATTTGATAACCCTCAATTCATGAGCATGTATCGCAACAATTTCCTATCTAAAGATGACAATCATAATTCACGCCTCCTCCTAAAGACGTCATCGCACCATGATTATGAGGATCACCTGTTTTTGCTCTCTGGTGAGGCGCTTGAGATTAGCGTCGAGTTAGATTGGCCGCCTCCATTTCAAGAGAATGTCTATCACGAAGATATTTTTATTACTGGTTCTGTTGTTAATGGCATACTTTGTCTCTATCAAGGTGAAGGCGATGAGAGTGGCAAGAGTGAAGCATCCCATTGGATTGGGCAAAAAGTAGTATTGTGGAACCCATCTACGGAGGAATTTAAGGTCATTCCTTCCGGAACTACTGATTGTCCATTTGGTACACAAGCTGAGGTTCGCCTTCATGGATTTGGTTATGACCCCGTGACAGATGACTATAAGCTGATTCGGCTTTGTTTTTTGTATGATGCCTGGAAGGATCATTCAAATGATGAGCACTTATGGCAGATTTATAGCCTAAGAAGTAACTGTTGGAGGGAACTTCATGTTGAAATGCCTAATCATTGCTGGGCTAGGCGGGCTTGGTGGTCCCCGAACACTGGTTTTGCAATCTACTTGAATGGGGTGTGTCATTGGTTGGGTTATGAAGATTTTTACGGGGACGATGTGCTGGTGTCATTTAACTTGAGTGATGAGGTCTTCATTAAAACACCCTTGAACAGTCGTGATGATGTTTATCGTAGTCATTTGGCGATGTTGAAAGGGTCCATTGCTATTATCTCAATGTATGCTGATACTTCTTGTTTTGACATATCAATTTTGGGTGAACTTGGTGTGACGGAATCATGGACTAAACTCTTTACCATCGGACCCTTACCTTGTATTCAAGAAACTATTGGAGTTGGGAAGAAGGGTGATGTATTCTTCATAAAAAAATCAACTTGTGAACTGGCCAGGTTAGATTTAAATACCGAAATGATTGAGGAGATTGGTGTTCAAGGAAAGTATTTATGTTGTCAAATAGTTTTTTTATAACGAAAGCCTTCTTCCTATTGGAGGGATAAATTAATAGTTAATTGTTTTTTCTAGTTTAAGCTTAAAGCTTTCACCTAAGAGGTTGAAGAGTATGGTTATTAGGAACTATTGCATAGTTGAATGGAATGAAATTATTTGTACAATAAATGGATTGTCAATTACCCATGTCATATGTTATCAACGATATGAAAAAGAACAGCTTAGTAATATGAAATTTTCTATATCAAATTTTATTTTATGCTTTAATCTCCTTCTTTGTCTCACAATGTTTTGATTTCTATTTCAACAGTAAGAATGGTCTACATTTTTTATTAAATGCCCATCATTTTCTTGTATATATAGCTTATGTTTGAGAAACTTTAGACAATTTCAAGAGTGAAAAATCACTGTCTAAACTTCGTTACATTTTTTTCTATAAAGTGAAGCATATACCATGTGTTTGCTCCTTTACATTTTGAGCTCAACTCGTCTGTTTGTGTTCCAAATGAATTAGTTATTGTTGAGTCAATCAAACATATGAAATTTTAGTCATCCTACAAATACTAATGTAAAACACAGAAAATTCAACTGAAAGAAATTGAGTTAAACACTAAAGAGAACATGCAACATGTAAACTCATAGCTTAACAAAAAAGAAAAAGCAAACCAAAATAAAAATAGAATTTGAAACGCACAGAACAAGACAAAACAGAGGATAATTCAAATAATAATAAAAAGCCAATGTTAGTAGAAATAAAAATGAACATTATCTTGACGAAATAGCATGCAGAAACAAGCGGTGTCCCTAAACTATAACCAGGACCTACATTGATCCATCCTAAAGAGTTTCTCTAAAGCTTCTTTTCCTTTGGGATCCTTATTTTGTGCTTCGGACTTTCACTATCATTGCCCATTTGAATTGCTAATAAAAAAGTTGTGTGTCTGACTTTAGAAGACGTGAGCAACCATATAGGCTTCTAACTTACTGCATACCTAACAATGTAGTTAATAATAGTGTAGGGTAGAGATAAATGGAGTTAGGTGACAAGATTGTAAAGGACTAAGGTTTCCATGTGGGTTACTTAATGGAAGCTCGTACTATTGGTTACTGGTTAGTATATTTTGCCACTATGATTGTCTTCTGTTGAATAGTGTTTCTAGCTCCCAAAGAATGTGTGGGCTTCCCTTTTGATGGATTACTCAAGATGAAGACAAATATCACTCTTTCTCATAAGGAACTACAAGCTTCGTTTCAATTGATTAAAGTAGTAAACTTGGGTTTCACAAAAAAAAAAAAAAAAAAGTAATAAACTTGGGATTGCGTAGACAAATATCACCATTTAAGAAAATTTTAATTTTTGCTTGATAGAAGGATTGATTCTACTCCTACGTATTCTCTGATGCGATAGGAAATTTATAGCCACATAGTTCTTTAAAAAATGGTTTGGTTGGTTTACAATAGTTTTTTTCTTTGGAGGAGTTGTTTTGTTTTGTGTTTTTTTTCCTTGAGAGGACTTCACGTCCACAAAATAAAAACTTTGCCATTATTAGATCTATTCATTGCAAATTGACTACTGCTGTAGATAATTTAAAATGACCTTAACATTGAAACTTCAATTTTATAATCTGACGTGCATTATCATGTTAGATAAGAGAATTAGTAGAATGCATCTAATTATGTCTGTGTTTGAATGAAAATTACAGTAAAATTGATCCATTGAATGCAGTTAGAACATATATGGACTTTTACATGGACCAATCTATCATTGAAATTATTAACGTAAATTGTTGATAAATTAGTCAAAAAAATTATTTAACTAACTTTTTGTTGACAAGTCTTGAAGTTTGTAACACCCCGATTTTTCTGCTTTCTAAGATCGGTATAAATATAAATAAACGTTTATATTTTTATCTGAAACTTAGAAAATGATTTTGGATAAACCAAAGTCATATTTATACTCTATTTTATTGTAGAGAGTTAAAGTTAAATTTTGGGTTGAAAATTCAGATGGAACCCGATGTGCGTTTTTACTGATCAGAAGACCTAATATTGACTCGTGAATGAAACGATTAGTGTTTTTATCGTTTTTCTAATGATAGGGGTTATTTTGAAATTTTTCAAATAAATAGCTTATTATACTTGATTCGGGCGTAAAACCTGGTAATCGACAGAGTCGAGAACGGACGTGCAGAGATAAAACCCGACATCGGATGAGGAGACATCTTGCCACCTAGGGTGATGACTCACCTAGCATTTAATTTAGGTAATGATGGGTTTAAGTGTGAAAAGACCAAAATACCCCTAACCTAACCTATCCTAGTTAAATATGAACCATGGTTAAGGCAAGACAAATTCAAATTGGCTTCTCCTTCCTATTTTTGTGGTTCAAAATCAGCCACATCACCTACAAATTCTCCACCACATGTATGCCATGATTACTTTATAGTTGAAGTTACCAAAATGTCCTTAAGTCTTAATTAAATATCAAAATTGCCCCTAAGAGAAATTACACCTTTGTCCTCAAATGAAAATCAATTTGGACCCCTTTACTCCTCCATTCCCACGGCCCAAGCCATCAAATGAGGCCCTCTCACTCTCATTTCATCAACTTCATCTTCTTCCTCACACTTTCTCTCAAATTCTCTAAGTTTCCATAACCAAAATTTGTGAAGCAACTAGTAGATATCTTGCAATTTTTCTAATTCCAAGAGGTATAGCTTACTTCTCATCATCAATAAACTATATGTTCTTCATTCATTTTCTTGATTCAAGGCCATGATCATCATTTGAAATTCTTAGATCTAGAACTTTGAAAATTCCTAGAAAATCATAGAAAAATCATTTTCATATGATTCCAATTGCTATGAACTAGTTATGATCCCCTAGTATCTTCATTCATAGCATGTGTAAGAATAAAATTTCCTTCCCAATTTTCTTCAAGAGGCCGAAACCCTAAATTTGAGGGTGGAGGAGATTTTGCTTCATTTTCCATCATGTGATACTTGATTCTATCTATTCAATACCTATTGTCATTAAATCTAGAAGCTTGGAAATTTTGAAAATCTCTAGTCTATTTTATGACCTAAGGCCGAACACACCCTAACCTTGGTGTTAGAGGATTTTGTTTCAATTTCAAGTCATGATCATTGATTATGTAATCTCTAATGCTTAAGGATCACAAATCTAAGAGCATGTGAATTTTAGAAATTCCTAACCATTTTTACTAGTCATGGCCGAACCCTAGCCATAGAATTTAGGTGTTGTAATTGTTTGTTTATTGATTATTTGGTTGTGGTTTGTTGAAGGGTAATTTGGTGTGAATCGTGTACGAGTTTTACGGGAATCGGACTTTCGGCGGAATTTATTTTGGAAGGAAAATTCATATCTGAGGTAAGGGGAGTACCTGAGGGATTTTTCCGATAGCTATATGCTATTAGTACGTGGTCTGTATAATTTATTTGAGTGTGTTTGTGGTGTTTTAAATTATCTTGAGTAGTTAATTTATCTGCTTTTAATTGATTATCTGCAGTTAATTGTTATAGTATTTTAATGCATGTTATAAACTGTGTTATCTGCTATAGTATTGACATGAAATTATTATTGACATTGGTTGTTGATTGAAAAACCTGATAGTGGTCAGTGCTCAATTAATTACAAAGATAAAAGCGTTAAAAAACTTTATATGAAATAGCGAACTTTTAATTGGTGGAATATAGTAATATAATATTATTTAATTATTTGATTGGTTAAAAATGTGGAATAGTTGAAAATACTAATATTTATTGATTTATCGGCGTAAGAGTGACCTATGAGTTACAATGAGGGCTTAACCGTGAAAATATTTTAGTATTGCTAATGTTTACGTAAGAAATTACAAAATAATGTAAAAGGTTATTATAAAAAGTTAAGTTTAAAAAATAATTTAATTATGGTGTTAAGAAAATTATTTTACTAGAAAAGTCAAATTTTGACTTAAAACGTTTTTAAAATGTCAAACGACGGATAATTCTGAAAAGTATTTACGGAAAGCATTCTTAAAAACAACAATATTTGTTAGAACTGAGAATTAGTCTCAAATCAATATTTTTCTTTGAACTAAAGTGTCAGACAAAGATTTTCAGAAGAAAATGAGTTTTTGGGTGATTTGGTGATTTTAAAAATGAATTTCTCTATGTTTTGGCGTTTTATAAATGAATTTCAAATGGAAAAGATTTTCTGTAAAAGTGGTTTACTAAGAGAAACGTAATTTCGATAACTTGGATAAGTTGCGGAGGTTTTGTTTTGGATTTGTGTTTCACAAAACGAATATGATTTTAAAGTTGAAAAGCGAACCTAGTAACCAAGATGCCGGGATCCTAGTGTTCTATTATAAGTTATGGACTGTATGTCCTAAAGGTGAAGTTATGGACTATTTTGTCCTATAAAAGTTGTGTAAGTTTTGTGCTTTATAATCTACGAACCTAAGGCTGAATGCATCGGTCTAGACTTCGTGATTTGCAATTTGGACTTGGAGTCCTTTGGTTGAAATTGATGACAAACTTAAATGTTTAAAAGTTGAGTTGGTCGTGAGCCTTTGAGCTTCGACAAGGAAAGAATGAACACAAAGAAAAAAAATGACGAGAACAAAATGTTTTACATGCATTTCTGGCAGACGTGCATGAGTTTGAACTTCATTTCTTGATGGCAAGATAATCATGCAGTTGCATTATTGTGCCTTGATGGACAATGAAACCATAGATGTAACACCTTGATTTTTACTGCTTTCTAATATCGGTAATAAATATATAAATAATTATATTTTTATCCGAGACTTAGAAAATGATTTTGAATAAACCAATGTCATTTCTGTGTTATGCTTTATATTATAAGCTTAAGATGAAATTTTGGGTGGAAAATTTAGACGGAGTCAGGTCTGTGTTTTCACTGACAGTAAAAGTTTACTGCTCAGAAAACCTAATTTAATTCGTGAACGAGATGAAAAATATTTTTATCATATTTGCTACGGTATTGGAAGTTTTGAAAATTTTAGTGTAAAAATAAAATATTATATTTGCTACGGGCGAAAACGTTGAAATATCTCTAGGAAACCTGAGTCAGATAAACCAAGGGGGTCAGCAACGGAGCTGAGATGACTGATGTGACTGATTTGACGAGCATTTATGACGATCCTATCCGAATTATAATGGCCATAATGGCACATAAATGCATTAAGATATTTTTAGGAGGAAAAGATCATTTTACCCCTAGTTTCACATGGAAACTACAAGTTTGCCATCATGCAATTTTACCCCCCCCCCCCCCCCCCCCCCCCCCCCCCCAACCCACGGCTCCAACCATATCAATATCATTTAGGCAATTTTTCATTTCCATTTCATGCTTCTTTCTTCACCAAAGTTCATGTTTTCTTCAAGAACATCATAAGAACAACTTAGAGATTTTGTGAAGAACATCACCAAAATCATCAATTTCTTTGATCTTCAAGAGGTAACATCTCTTAATCTTGTCTTTCTAATTTCTTCTCTTCACAAACTTGATGAGTTTATGCCTACAATCATCATGTTCTTCATTTTATTCAAAGTTCATGATGCCTTCTTCAAATATTCATAAGTAATTGTAGAAAAATCCTTTTGACTTGAAACCAATTGCTATAATCATCTCTATGTTTGTTATCCAAGAGCATGTGTTCAACAAAAATTTCCTCCTTATTCTTTCCTATAAGGCCGAACCTATGTATATGGGGGAGGAAAGATTTTTTGTTTCAACTATTGATTAAATGATGTAGATTCATGCCTTCTATTCCATTTGATTGTTGATCCAAGTAATTAGAAAACCAAAAATCAAACCCTAACCCAATTTTCTTAAAAGGGCCGAAAACCCTAACTTTGTTGTTGGATGGATTTTTTATTCAAAGTTGTTTTGTAACACTTGAATCCAATCCTATACTATGTGTATTTGTTAAATCCAAGAGATGGAAATCAAGTGAAGTTTTTAACCCCACTTTTGTGTCAAGGCCGAAACCCTAGTTCATGGAGTTGGATGAGTTTCATTCAAAGTTCTTGGTTCGTGATCTTGGATTAAGTGTTTAATTATGCTTAAGTTGCTTAAGGATCATAAATCCATAAGTTGGAAAATTTTAACTTTCCTAACCTAGTGATTTAGAAGAGGCCGAACCCTAGACCTCATGAATAAGTGTGTTTGTTTGATTTTGATTTATTTTGGTTGCAATTCATTGTGAAGGAATTAATCGGATCTAGTCAATCTAAGCGGAACGGAGGAAACCGGATCCTAATCGGAAAGTTATTGTGAAAGTGTGATTTGATTCTCCAAGAGGTAAGGGGGGGACAGCCTGAGGAGTTTAAGATAATCGTATGCTATTTTTTTTGGGTTATCTGTAAATTATCTATGGTAATTCTCTGTGATTGAATCGTTTATTGTTTAAGTGATTATATGCTTACTTTATTTTTTTGTGATATGTTGATTTACATGATTATAATGGAATTGTTAAATTATAATTGTGATGCATGCCATAATTTGGATGTATGCCATGCTATATTATGGTGAAATTATCTGCTGTTGAGTGATGGATTGAGAAACCTGACATTGGTCAGTATTTAAATTAATTTGAGGATAAAAGCTTGATAAGCTTGGATAATTAATCAGAGTGATTAATTTATGAGAATTAGAGAAAAAGTGGAAAATATTATTTTAATAATATTCTTGTGGAAAATGTGTCAATAAAGTGACAATAAGGACGAAACTATGAAATTTTTTACAGGCGCTAGTTTTTCTAAAATAAATTCAATTTTATTATAAAATGTTGTTTAAAGTGATAAAGTTACAAAAATAACGTAATATAGCCATCAGAACAATTACTTATGACAGAACAGTCATTTAAGTTATAAAAAAGTTTTTATGAAATTTTTGAGAAAAAGGTTTATATTTTATTATTATGAATTTTATTTAAAGAGGACTTTTAAAAATTGATGTTTATTGAGAACGAAATTCAGAAATGAAGAATTTTGGACGGAAAAGAATTTATCGATGATTTCAAGTTTTATAAACGTTTTAACAGAAAAGGATTTCTGTAAAGGAGTTTTTTTTATTATTCAGTGAAAAATAATTCCGTTAAACTTGGATAAGTTTTTGGAGATTCGGTTTTGTATTTGTTATTTCACTAAGCAAAATGTTTTAAAAATAAAAAATGAATCTAGTAACCGAGACGTCGGAGTTCTTGTGTTCTGTTGACGAGTAGATCAGGGATCTGTGTCATTGGATTGTGTCCTGAAAAGGTTTTGTGGACTGTGTATCCTAAATTTGATGTGGAGAATGTGAATTCCATATCCGCGAGCCTAAGACTGGTGCATCAGTTTAGGGCTTTGCGATTAAGCACTCGGACTGTGTGTCATGTGTTAAGTTTAAAACATTTGGACTGTGTGTCCTATGTTTGTTTAAAGTGAAAAAGTCTTAATATAAAATTAAGCATGGACGTGAGCTTCGGGCTTCGACAAGGGAAGATTTTTACGACAAAAAAAACGAAACGAGAATAAAAGTTTTTCTCATGCATTTTTGGCAGACGTGCTGCGACACCCTCTACCCCGCATGCATTGATAAAGTGATAACATAGAAGGAAAATATTTGATTTTCGAAAATAGATAAACACATGCATATCATTTATTATAAAATGAAAATCAACGGGAAGAAGATACCACATTGAAACAAAACATCATACGCGGAAAATAAAATATGTTTGAAAGAAAACATAACATAAACATATAAACGAAACCCAACCCCGATGTCACATTACAGAGCTGGTATAACCAATCCGATAAAACAACTCGGATAAACGAATTAAAACTGGACATAAACTAAACTACGAGTAGCGGCTCCTCAGAGTCACTCATCAGCAAGCTTTGCACCGTCCTCTGCATATCCAAAAAGATACATGTAACCAAACAACAAACGATGGGGAGTAAGAAACATATGTATCAACATAATGGCATGGAAGCAGTTAGCAAGATGAACATGCATCATATAAACATAGCATATCAAACATAATCATCTCATCATATTAACATTATATATATATATATATATATATCATTCCAAACAAGGTATGTTATGCGATGCAACGCTACTCCGCTACTCCAATGAATGAATGAGTCACACAGCGCACGACCAACAATCACCACCTCCGCTTGGGCCACTCGGCTACCCAAGTTCATCATCATCATCAACGTTATCTTTCATCTTTAGTCTTTAATCTTTTATCACATAATATTTTCACTTACACTTTGGCCAAAAAGCACCAGAGCTCAACACCTTGACCATTAAGCATCAAGGTCTCCCTTGGCCACTCGGCTACCAAGGTCCAATATCTTTTAACAACACATTGACATTATGCATCAAGGTCCCCTTGGCCACTCGGCTACCAAGGTACAGAACAACAACACTCTGGCCAATAAGCATCAGAGCTCAACACCTCGACCACTCGGCTATCGAGGCCCCCTTGGAGCGAATGCTAGGCTACCAAGGTACCGAACATCATCTTTCTACTTTAATTATTAACACTCCGACTGACCAGGTACAAAGCTCAACACCTTGACCATTAAGCATCAAGGCCCCCTTGGTCACTCGGCTACCAAGGTACAGAACAACATCTTGAAGTTATCTAACTCATCTTTTCTTTGTTTGGTGTCTTCTTTCATTAATTTGATACTTTAAGGTAGAACCCCTGTTTTCAGCATTCTGGTTCTATTATGGCCGGTGGTCACCCCTCAACACGGGCGTGCTGGGCCTGCAGGCAAGCACGGTCGTGCTGCCTGCTGAGCACAGGCCTGCTCAATTGTGCGCCCTGCTCTGGGTTTCAAACTGGAGCACGGGCGTGCTCCCTGTTAAGAACGACCATGCTCGATGGAGCGTGGCCGTACTGATCTGGGCAGAAAGGGTCAGAAACCCTTTTCCCAAATCCTTGGGATAGATCACAAATTCAACCTATTGGCTTTTAACTAATCCATCGAACATCAGCTTCATTAATCTTAACTGTTCTTCATTAATATTTATGTCTTATCATCATGGGGAATTAATCCTTTAATCACAGCTTCATTATTAACGTTCCTAAAACACTCACTAATCAATCCTAGGGTCTTTAACTAAGCCCTATGAACATAACCTTACCTCTCACACTATATTCATGTCTTATGAACAACTGGGACAACATCCCTTAAATATCATTATCATCATTAACCTATTTTAACGTCTTAACATCATTAATAAGCCCTATTAATTTGTTAGAGTCTTATTAACGTCATTGTTGGCATTAACATCCCCAACAATCAACACTCATTCAGAGCACCACATCATCATCATTATCATAACAATCTCATCATTATCATAACAACATCATCATAATCATAACAACATCATCATCATCATTATCATAACAATCTCATCATAATCATAACAACATCATCATCATAATAGCATTATCATCATCATAGACATTCATGGCATCAGTAAACATCATACTAAATTGGACATACCAATACCAACCATTCACACATCATCAATAATTAACATGAAACAGTATAACAATTAAAGAATGCCATTAACATTATAATCATATCATACATACATACATACATCAATTAACATCAAATAGACAACAACATATGACAGGGTCATGGGTTAACCCTTCATCTTACGCTACCCCCAACACCTACATGTCAATATTATTCCTTCTCCCCATACCTGGTATTAAGATTCCCAAAACAATAACGTTGGCAAACTAGACACGTTCCCTCGAGCGGCTCGATGAGTTCCTCAAGCCTTGGTCAAACAAGAAGGGAAGAGAACAACCAATTAATCCCCAATTCAAGATAAAGGGAAAAGGAGATTAAAGAGGGTTAACTAGGTTACCTTAAACGATGCTAACACATGTAACTTCTCTCTCAAACGGACTCACAAACTCCAAGAACTTCAAGGGATTCAAGGGAAAACTAAGAAAGAGATGAAGAGAGGCAGCTATTCTGAGGTTAACAATGTGAGAAATAGGGTTTAGGTCGAGTCTTATGGTATAAATACAATTTAGGGCATAACGGGCTCCTATTTCAGCCCAAACTGTATACAGATCGGTATTTTAACCATAACTTGAGCTACAACTTTACGATTGAAGCTTTCTTAGTGTCGTTAGAAAGCTCAGAGAAATATCTACAAATTAATGTCTAATGATCGAATCCTAAATCGGACTCTAAGATGGTCAAAAGTTCGATGTAATTTTAGCGACATATTTGGTAGTTATTCCTAGATAGGATCCTTAGGAGATTATCATAAGATCTTAAGAGATAATTAAAAAGAGGATTATCCTATATTAATAAGGACTCAAATCTGATTAATTGAGGGACTAAAAACCTAAGAGATACACTATCTTGATTTAAATACTAAATCACACGATATCTCATAATATCTTTCTTACTCACTTATTATTAATAAAAACATATATTATATATTAACATATAAAATCACATACAAAATCATATATCCATATAAGATTACACATTAAGGGACACAATCTCATATTAATGCAAATAATCATATATTCAAATACATATTATCATATTAAATAATATATACATACAAATATATATGTATATGTATAAAAAAATACTACAACACTAATAACAATTACATTATCGATTATATAAATAACAATACTAACTTTATTAATAATAACAACAACAACAACAACAACAACAACTAGGCATCCATAGTAACATAATCCCTTATACGAAAATCGGGGCGTTACTCGTGCCATGTGTTATGATCATTGAGTCCTGAGTGGACCAATGTATCTTTTATGGACTATGTTTCCATTTGATCATTGGATTTCTGTGTGAACCAATGTATCTTTACTGGACTATGTTTCCAATTTAATGCGATGACTATTGGGTTCTGAGTGAGGCAATAGGTTATGGACAATAAACTCCATTGATCGCAGTAACTATTGTGTTCTGTGTGGACCAATGTTACATTTATGAACAATAACCTTGGTGTACTGAGTGATAACCAATGTGTTATGTGTGCTGTTGGACATTGTTTTATTTTGTTTTTACAATGGGCCATGTAAAGAGCTTGATCTGCTCAAAACGAAACAGAAAGTTGTAGGATCTGCGGAGATTAGGTATCAAATTAGAGCCTGAATATTGAAGTGTCATGCATTTTTATAAAATGACGATGACGTCGAGTATGAAACCCTTTTAGATAGAATTATTTTGTTGTTTAAATAATTTCTTTATATGCTGTGAATATATGGTATATGCTGTTTTGTATGTCGCGCACGCGGTTGTCTTATCAAAACTCATATATTGGTATCTCACCCTTGCATATCTGTTTGTTGTTTCCTCTACTATGTGGAATGCATACATATCTGAGTTCAGATGGATCCGGGAGGAGTGAAGCTGATGTTTGACAATGCTGTTCAAGATAATGCATGGGTGATCAACCCAACGGCTCGGAGTGCTACCTACACTGGTCCGATGAGGACACTCCGAGGAACTGTAGTAGATGGACCACATCAACTCATTCATACCAGGGAGACGATCGAGGTTTCGCTACCTCCCATTTGGATGATCTTGTAGCATTTGGTGTGCCACGAGGACTTAGAGCATCAACCACCTCCGCACGTACAGCCTTTACAACAGGTAGCCCCGGAGTCACCTCCAGGGCCTATAGTTTTGATCCCTGAGGAGGCACAGGAGGAGATGGAGGAAGATCCTGAGGAGGATCCAATGGTTGATCCGGATTATGTTCCTCTTGAGGATGGTGTAGTCCCGGACATTGGAGAGGGGGTTGAGGTATCCTCTCCAGATACACCTCCTGGAGGTGGGGGTGTCTATACTGGACTCCACAATGGGTTTCACTAGTAGCGACTAGCTGTAGGAATGTAGTTCTTTTGGGTAGAGTGAGATTTTAGATAGTCTGACTGTTTGGCTACTGAGAGCCAATCTTTTTTAGTAGTGTTTTTCAGACTCCCACTATGATATACTTATTTTATTTCAGTTTGATGTATTGACTGTTTAGTTGTAGGTGATGACCTGGTAGGATAAAGGTCTTGTATAAAACTATGATATATATATATAGTTGTATATTATATTAATAGTGTTTGGTTGTATATGAAGTAAAGGAAAAAGAAAAAAATTATCACCATTTTATAAAGAACAAGTGATTAGAAACTTATTTGTTTTCTGAAGGCAACCAACGATATATTATTTTTTATTAAGTTTAATTTCAGCAATAAGTTACGTAAATGTGATACTCTAAGAATGGGGTGTCGCAATAGACTATAGACAGTAACCACCGTGCCTAGTTTCCGGAGATTAAGTGCAAAATCTTAGATGGTGAATATTGAAGTATCAAGCATTTATTTTAAAAATGACGATGATTATCGGGTATGAAACCCTTTGATAAACTATTTGTTTATTTTTGAACATCTATGTTGTTATAACTATGCATATTATATGTTGTTTTGTGTGTGTCGCGCATGTAGTTATCGTTTTAAAATCCATATATTGGTTCTCACCCTTGCATATATATGTTCGTCTGGTTTTTCTGTTGTACCTTGGTACACGAGTACAGATGTTGTAGAGGAGTTTCCTCAAGTTACTTGGAGACTTAAGTCCGGATGCGGGAAGAGGTGTGTGATCATAGGGATGACCATGGGGTCTTTCCAGTGAATGTCTTGTAGAATGACCAGCTTAGGTTTGTGTTTGGGGATGTATGTTTTTGAGAAGTTTAGTACATGGGTCTTGATAATTTTCATATAGTTTATAAGAAAAGACTTTTAAGAAAAATTTGTACGTTGTAGAAGGTTGGATTATGAATAAACTTAGTTTATATGTGTTAGTGAGTATAAGAGAGTTCTTACTATTGTGATGTGCGCATCATTTTTCGAAGTATTCAGAAGAAACATTTTGACACCCAGATTTTCTGACTTAAAGTAAATCAATTTCCGAAAGCAACCAGCAAATTTCTTTTTAATTTATTTTCGCACGTGTTCACGAGGTAATGCCCAAGGGGGGTGTTACAAAGTCCAATCCCTCGATTTTTTTTTTAAACATCTTCAGTTTAGGGACATTTTTAGTTTCTTACTTTAACATGTTACATATCATTTGTATTAGTTTGTATGCTTTATAACTGTGTCAATATTGGTATATAATTTATTTTATTCAATTATTTCCTAGGTAAAGAAAAACCGATTAATTTTCAATTTTACTTTTAGGAAAAATTATAGTAACCAATGCAGTACGACCCATGCAAATGCATGGATATACTGCTTGTTCTCGTAGGGAATTGTAAGCTTCGTTTCAATTGATTAAAGTAATAAACTTAGGTTTCACAACAAACAAAAGGGTGCGTTTGATTTGCAAAAGGTATCAGGACAGCACAAGACAGACAGGACAGCACAGGACAAATCCTTGAGTCACAGGACAATTCTTTGTCTTGTACATTGTTTGATGGATAATGAACAGCACAAACAAAATAATATTAAATTTATCGGAATACCCTTTATAATATATATATTATATTATTTAATATATAAATATAGACAATAGAGAGAGAGAGAGGAGAGAGTGAGAGAGGGGAGAGAGAGAGAAAGAGAGAGAGAGGGGAGAGAGAGAGAGAGGAGAGAGAGAGAGAGGAGAGAGAGAGAGAGAGGAGAGAGAGAAAGAGAGAGAGGAGAGAGAGAGAGAGAGAGGGGAGAGAGAAAGAGAGGGGGGAGAGAGAAAGAGAGGGAGAGAGAGAGAGGGGGGAGAGAGGAGAGAGAGAGAAGAGAGATGTAAGGATAATTTTGTCTTTTGTTAGTCTGTCCATGGGACAAAAAGTTGTCCCATGGTTTGGTGGGGGACAAAATTCTGGGTTTTTGTCCTGTCCCTCACCCCATTTTTTGTCATGTCCCCTGACCACTTTTCAAATCAAACAGGGGACAAAAATTTTTGTGCTGTCCAGTCCCCTGAATTTTTGCAAATCAAACGCACCCACAAAAAAGTAGTAAACTTGGGATTGTGTGAACAAATATCACTCTTTAGGAAAATTTTAATTTTGCGTTGACAGATGGATTGTTTCTACTCCTACGTGTTCTCTGGTGCAATAGGAAATTCATAGCCACATAATTCTTAAAAAAATGGTTTGGTTGGTTTAGTATAGTTTGTTTTCTTTGGAGTTGTTTTGTTTTGTGTTTTTTTTTTCCTTTGTTTATAGAAGAGATTTTTTTAGGATTTATGAGCTGTCACAACTCAAATATCCTAACAAATTAAGATTGAGAGGGCATCACGTCCAATCAATCTCCCCTTGTAAAATATTCTTAAAAACAATTATCACTGTTACTATTTTTGAAGGGGCTTTCAAGATTTCTTAGCTGAATAGCTGTCACAACTCATAGGACGTCCTAGCATTTAAGACAGAGAGGGTGTCACCTACAATCAGTCCTTCCCTTTTAAAACCTTCTTAAAAACAATTTTTGTACGAGGATGTCAAGATTTCTGAATTGTCACAACTTATAAGTCCTAAAATTTAAAATAGAGAGGACGTCATGTCCAAATCAATCATTCCCATTTAAAACATTCTTAAAACAATTTTTTTAAGGGATTTCAATATTTGTGCATTGTCACAACTCATAGGTCCTAAAATTTGAGATTTAGAAGACGTCACGTCCAATCATTCCTCTCTTAAATTATATATACAATTTAGGATTGTTATTCTGTCACAACTTGGATATCCCAAAAGAAATATGATTAAAACGATGTCACATCTAATTAACCACTTTTATTAAAACATATATTAAATTTTATTTACATTTTACTTAAGACATTTTTATTAAAACTTGAGGGGGATGGGGGATGGGGGTGGGTGGGGGCTTGGAGCATGATTATAATGGGCTGAGGGGAAGCATGATCATAATGGGCTAAGCCCAAATTCGGATAGGAGGTGGTAAAAAAAAAAACATCACTAACATAAAAATAGCACACAACTAATGATAATTTTAATAATAAAAAAAGAAAATAATTAAAAAACATTCTTTTAATTTTTACCCTACCTATTCAGAAGCAGCTAGAACATTGGGAGGAAAAAGGAAGAAGGAGGAAGAAGGAAGGGAGGAAGAGGGATAGAAAAGTGAAAATGAAGTTTTCTCTCTCTCAACCTAGATTCCGGCGACTGACGGCATATACCTAACATCGTTAATAAAAAACTGACGGATGGACCAAAATAAGCTAACGGTTAAAAGATATGGGACCAAAACGGAACAAAAAAAAATATAAGGGACCAAAATGAAACATAAAATAAAGATAAGGGACCAAAGCACTAATTTAGTCTTAATTTTAATAATTAAGGCCAATGGAAGTGTAAGGCCAATTTTAAGTAAAAAATAAAAAAATAAAAAAATAATGTATGCAACTTTCATGTACAGATAGTAGCAACATGTTCACGTCAATTCTAAACTTTTAGGAAATGTTTGGAGGGGAGGGGAGGGGAGGGAGGGGAGGGGAGGGATTTTTTTTTTAAATTTAGCATGTTTGGTTCAATTTTTTTAAGTGGAGGAGAGGGGAGGGGAGAAAATCCCCCTCACTTATTTTGGCTCCCCTCCAATATTGGGGGATTTGGAGGGGAGGGGAGGAATTTTAAAATATTTTGCATACAATGACAAAAACATCCTCACTTATTTATTTTAAATAAATCATTATAAGGATGTAAAAGTAAATTGATTTTAAAATCCCTCCCCTCCCCTCCTGAACCAAACATGAAAGTGTTATTTCCCCTCCCCTCCCTTCCCCTCCTTTGAACCAAACACACCCTTAGAAAATTTTTGTGAAATCTCTATTCAATATACTATTTAAGGTGCCTTCTATGGTACACCAATCACCAAAGTGGTGTAGTGGTGTATCACTCAAGTGCCGAAATCTGGACTACCCAAATTGCCATACATGGTGGATCCGATGGGTAGAGCTGGCGGTGGCTGGGTACGAAGGAGACCAGATCTAGTTGTCGACAAACTCAATGTAACGATGTTGTACTCAGTTGTTCAAACAGATTCGCGGTTGAACTCGTGGAAGAAGGCAGCGACATGGCGGAGGATGTCTTGACAGAGAGATGATGTTACCAACAAGATGGTGGAGGCTAGGAGCTTTGGTGGCGTCAGTTTGATGTTTGTAGTTTTTTTGTGGATTTGGAGGAAAAGGATCAGAAATAGAAGGAGGTAAAAAACTGAAGAAAGTGATTTTGATGAAGAGAAAAGGAGAAGGAGGGGGGTTTTCTCAAAAAAAAAAATTGAAGAAAAAAAAACTATGACAGAGAAATTTGGTTTAAACTTCTTTATTTTATTCATTATTTATTATAGTAATAAAAATTCATGAGAACAAAGAAATTGAAACGGGCCACTATGTGCGAATACAAAAAATACAAGTACTTCTCAATGTAAAATCCAACACGTTTCAGCATCTGCATCAAGCATAATAGATCATTTTTTAACTTTGGCATGAGGCAAGAGAACGAGAAGAATTTTTTTTCCATGGACCCCGCAATATAAGCAGCCTTCATAAGAAGACAGATAAAACCACAAATGCAGCAGCAACAACAATAAAATCCAAGAAGCCTTTTCCCACCAAGTGGAGTCGGCTACAACTTACATGAATCTAACAATATCATAATGTCCAGTGTGCTATAGGCAAACAAACCATTTAAAGCTAAATCCATAATGATTTCACCAATAGATTTTCTTTGTTTCCCTTTACCACCCACTATTAATTTATTGGGTTAATTGTAGTTTTGGTCCCTTTACCTTTTGGCTATATGCGACTTTAGTCCCTAAATTTTTTTTCGTGCACATTTGGTCCCCTGTTTTTTTTCATATTGCAATTTTGCCCTTCTGTCCAATATCTATCAATTTTTTCAATGATCAACATAGACGAACCACTCCTCTAAGCACACACAACCTCTAGTTGAGGTTTTCCGTCATCTACATCTCGAATTCAACATTATTCAGTGGTTCCCCTCTACTATTTACTGGTTTTATCCCTCCTTTTTGGGACTTTTTTTATTCCACCACATGATCATTTACCACAGAAGCTCAAAACGATGTTCTATGCACTAAGAGCAATGGTTCTGTGTGCTTATATGAGTGGTTCCTCTATGTTGATCATTGAAAAATTGACAAACATTGATAGAAGGACCAAATTTGCAACATTGAAAAAACAGGGGGACCAAATGTGCATGAAAAATACTTTAGGGACCAAAATCGTAAGTGACCAGTAGTAGAAGGACCAAAACTATAATTAAGCCTAATTTATTTCATCTCATTTACTTTCCTCAGCGGGACCTCTACATATCTTCTTCACAATGCTCAAATCACCTCAAGCAAAATTCTTATATCTTTTCAACATTAGGTGCTACACATATCAACATAGGCCGCTCGTCGGGAGCCTAAGGCCTAGCCTATTTAAGGCCTAACTCTGCCTAGTCTATTTAGTAAAAAGGTCAGGTCAAGGCTTTATAAAAAGCCTATATAGTTAAATAGGTCAGGCCTAAGGCTCTAAAAAAAGTCTACTAGGCCTACCGGGCCGGCCTATTTACCACATACACATACATAAATATATATGTATACTATAATATATGATTTACATTATTCATAATATTGAAAGGTAAATGCCTGTTGGCCATGTAGTGGCCTACTTGCCTATTTATTTGTGAATGCCTAGTGACATATTTATTAGCATATGTCTACTAACTTCTTTATCACTAGAGACCTATGAGCCTATTTACAAATGAATGACTGGGACCTATTTATAGATGGAGACATATTTAAATGTCTTGTTGATAAGTAGGCTTTCAGGTCAGGTTAGACTTTAAAGTAAGTCAGGCTTAGGTCTTAGATATTGGCCTATATCAGACTATATAGACTAAGCTCGGGCCTTGTGATTGGAACACGGGCCAGGCCCAAGCTTATCAGGGCCTAGCTCGGCCCAACCTATTCCCACTCCTAATGCTAACAAAGACAATCTCAACGAACAGGAAACACAAAATACAGGGAGTTCATAATAAAGCTTGGACGAAAGGCTCAAGCATTTTGTCCTCGGAAATTGGGTTTACACTGTTTTGACTGGTATCCAGTTGTCTCAAAAACCTCTCACTAACTTTTCTACTGGTTCTAACACAATAGATCTTGGCCGTTCAATTTAAAAATTACTATATCAATGGCTAAGGATACAAGAGGATCAATCCTCCCACATTATGTGTGAGGATTCAAGACGCTGCATTCAACAATAGGTGCTACACATATCAACATGCCCATGACCATGAACAACAAATATATTTTTTTGTTGCATGAACGTAGGAGTTTTAGTTGCTTATAAAGTTGCCCCAAAGGTAGCCTGCTAGCTAGGTTGCATGGATTCGGGAATGAGTTCCAGTAATGGTATTCATACGGGTACATGACATTGTGATAAAATTTCTAAAAGCTAGGGTACACGTATTAGAGGACATATTATAAAGAAATGCTAGAATATAAATAAAAAACGTGATTATGTGATAAGATAAATACATTTCTTTTAATGTTCGATCTAACTCCAAGTTTTCAATAAATCATCATAAAATATATCAAGCAAGCAAAAAATACATAATGAGTAGAGTAGCAAACAAATGAACTATTTAGAAAATAAACTTGGTGTTTTGCATGTACTGGCTTTTAATTGAATGATATCATCTCATTACAATGCTTGACCAAGATGTGCCCAAAGGCATTTGATAGTGAAATGAAATTTGGCCCAAAAAAACAAAAAGCCTAAAACTATAACAAGTATTGGGCACGTACCCATGTGTACCCAAGCAAGCACTGGTACTGGACATGTACCTGATTTTTGGTACTGCAACCATTTAGGAGTATCTGTAACCTGTAATATATATGCATTTTTGTTAGCCTTCCTCAACCTGCTCAAGTAATAAAGTATTCCACCGTAGCAATGTGTTTTGGTTCAAGTGAAAGAGGCTTGGGTCCCCTAAGCATGTGTTCTTAGATTCAATCCCTGGATTTATGTGTATAGAAAAAACACTATTGAGAGGGGTCCCCGCTTAGACGTCTGACAGCATCCCGAAAGAATAGTTTCTCACCTATCGGGTGGGGATACTGTAAGAAACAAATATATATATATATATATATATATATATATTAATGTATATATTAAAATAAAAATAATTATATAGTTAAATATTTTACTCAATGACTCAATTGATTTTTAAAATGTCTATTGTCATTTGCTATTATAATATTTTCCTTTTCGTCAGTAATATTTTATTTTGCTTAAAATCGTATTAAAATAATTAATGACTATTTTTTTTTGCACCTTTTTGTGCGTTTTTGATAATATATATATGGTTTATAAAAAAGATATCAATTTCTCAATTCGCACGGGCACCCAAAATCTCACAGATGACTCTACTATGGAATAAGGGTAATAAAGATGTGGCAATTTTTGAAGTACAATCGTCGCTTGCATTCATAGTATTCTGAGTTTTTCTTAAACAATATGTCATCCTCTCTTGGAGAAGAAATAAAGAAAGAAAGGATTATTCTGATATCCATCTGCTGCATCATATCTCCTTCTTGTTCTATCCTTTCACGGCCTTTAGCTTCAGAGAGCTGGAGTTTCTCCTCAAATTTTTTTTTTTGATGAATATACAAGATTTTGTATATATCAAAGAATACTAGAGAGACCCAACAAATACATGATACATGATATAAGAAAGGCTAGCATTGTAGCTAGCCCCACCCATAGAGTTGAAACAGGGAACCCCAGCTTTTAGCAACAATAAAAAATGGGGTAACCAAAAGTTAAACCCCACCAGAAAACAATTTGTCCCCTGCATAAATACATCTTCTCCTCATCTCCCTATCATTTTCAAACCCCAAGCACTCAGTTTCAAGTCCAGACGCAAGTCACCGTTCAGCTAACACTTATGAAATGGTTTCCTTCACACTTTGCTCCTTTTTGTTTGGTATTGAAAAAAGGAAAGAATATACTATTTGCAAATAAGACCCTATAACCTGTTGATTTATTGAACAATACAAAACTCACTTATCATAGCAGGTCAAAAGTTGAGTTCATTGTAGCACTCCAAAGACATGGAGTGCACCATAAAAGGGGCTATCTTCTTTAGCCTTCCCCAGTTAAAAATTTTAAACCCTAAGCCAAACTCTATTGTTGAAGCTGTTGTTGTGGGTTTGTTGGGAGGCAAAATATTTGTTCCTCTGCTGCTGTGCGTCAAGGATCAAATTGTGTAACTCAAAATTTTTTCGAGGACTAAGTTGGTATACTATCATTTTCTAAGGCTTTGTCAGTCTTATTTAGGAGGGGAAGTAACGGAAGGGGGAGGTTTATGTGAACCTCTCCCTTGTTTGTGAGTGTAAAAAATTGGAGAGAAAGTTTTTTAGGATTTTAGAAAACCCCCGAAACGCCTCCTCATCTCAATTTTTTGGTTTACCCCAATTTGGGGTTTTTTGGGGGGTTTACCCCAATTTTTAGAGGAAAATGAATAATTTTTTTTAGTATTAAATTTATTTGTTTTTGAAAGGTACATCAATATTATTTAAAAAATATTAGTAATTATGTTAATTTTCTAAAATAAAGGTAAAATTATAAAAGTATGTTATAAACCTTCCATTTACTTCCCCTCATATAATATGCACTCACAAATAAGGTGAGGGATAATATTCGCCTTCCCTTCCCTTCCCCTCCCTCTCCTTTCCTTCCCCTTTGATCCATCTCTTTCCTTACCCTCCAAACTCACAAACAAAGCCTAAAGATTAATCATGTATTGTTTTTTGTTACGTTTGAAAATGAACAAGGAAGTGGAGATCCCCCGTCACCTCCACAATCATAATTCCTCATCTCGTCTACAACACTAGCAGAGAAACAAATATTTTTCTTCACAATAAATTAACAACAACAACTTCAACAATGAGGTTTGGCCATGGAATTTAGTTTTTTCAATTAGAGAAGATCAAAGAAGATAACCTCTATTGAAAACAACATTGTTTTGTCGTGGCATTTGATTTTTTTTAAATTAATTTTTATGATAGAAATTCAAATGGTGTCAAGTAAAGGAGATAACATGCCACAGAGATAAATATGTCAACTCTATCGGACCCAATAGACATAGAATAACTAAGCAACTAATATATCCCATGTTTGTAAACCTGATGTTAGTAAATGTGAGAAACTAATTTTTTTTTAATATATAGGAGTAATGTTTTTCTTTTTGAATTAGAAAGTGTTTCCCAATACCTGTTTGGCCTTTATTTTTACATAAATAATAATAGGATAAATGCTCATTTTGGTCCTTGACAAAAAATACGATATCTATTTTAGCTTTTGACAAAAAAAAAAATACATTGTTAGTCCTTAACAATTACTAACGTGGGACAAGTTAGTTCGACTTTCGTTAGTCATCGTCCGTTACTAAAATGTCCCATAATACTGATTGTTAAAGACTAATTAGTCTCACTTTAAATATTCTTAGAGACTATATATAATGTCCCATTGTAATTGTCAGGGACTAACTTGTCCCACGTTAGTAATTGTCAAGGACTAATTGAGTAGTTTTGTTTTTTTATCAGGGACTAAAATGGGTACCATATCTTTTGTCAAATATCAAAGAGAAAGTCTTGGGTAGGTACAAACCCAACACCTCATTCTTAGTCACATCCAATCATAATGTGATAACTAATCAAAATTTAATTTATTTATTAACACACTCCCTCTCTCTCCTCTGGTCTTTCATCTCCCCTCCCACCTACAAACACCATTTTTACTTGAAAAACTTGCAGATTTACTATTACAAAAGAATGGGTTTTTCATTTATCATCTACTCAGAAATCAGCCTCCATTTTCACAACCTTCAACCAATGAAACCAAATAACAAACACCTTGAAAACTTTGTTGATGCAACTAAAAACATTAACAGATCTCATTCACGAATTTGAGCTTTTATTTGTCATATCCAGTTTTAACATTTTTCTTATTTTCCAAGAGTGCCAGAAGGTTATACCAGGAACAAAGCTTTAAAACTTTGTTGATGCAACAAAGTGGTGCACTAGCTGTATGCGATATTTTTTAAAGCACCAGATCATAGCCTATGGGTCCCTTTTCTAGGAATATGCTTCTAATCCATATTACCTAGTAAAAATGTGACTTACTTGTTACATTCCCACCAGATCTTAATTACAAAACAGAATTCATAAAATACTATAATAATAGGATTGGAGGAATACTCATTTACTATTAATGAACATGCCAGAAACGATGTACTAGTAAGTTAGATGGATTGTGTATGAGAAGATTGACGGTCTTCAAAGATAACTACAGGGTGGAGGTTTGTTCATGAAACCCCTGTAGAGGGAGGGAATAATATATATATATATATATATATATATATATATATATATATTTTGTTGACTGTCTAACAAGTTTTATTATCTTTTTAATTTTATTTTAATTTACTTGGTTGTTACCTCATTTTAATGTGCTGTCAAAATCTTACTGGTTCTGCCCAACAACTAATGTTTGGGTTTGTGTCGATGCAGGAGTTTCTCAGTATGAAAATGGGCATTTACCCTAAATAATAACAATAACATCGTAGTCCGCTGCAGGACACCGTTTGATTCAACGCACACCAATATTCCCTGCATGCCACGTTACAGGTATCTACAAAGAATAATCCCCCGTTGACCCAAAAATCTGTCCCGATTCCGAATCTCAAAATCCCAAAAAAAAGGGATCAATTCCTATGAACAGGAACAATTCCCCGGGAAATCACTCTTAATTCCTCATCAGCTTGAACCAGAAATTCAAAAACCCCCCTACTAATAATTTATGTCTCCCATGTTTTTTCTCGTGCTATGGATTATAGGGTTAGGGTCTGGTTCGAGCTTTGGAAACGCTCTTAAGGTCCCCTTTAGAATAAACGACGTGCTTCCCGTGCTGCCACCCGGCATATCGTGGCCCGTTCTGAATAACTTGCACAGTGCGGTGGATTTGCTCCCTTATTTTGTAGGGTCGGTGTCTCCTACCAATGGGTCAATTGAGTGGAAAGGGGCTTGCTTTTATGATAACAAGGCCAAGCTTGAGTTCGTCCCTGGTGATAGGGATCAACCTGATTTGGGGGGTGGCATTCTCTATCTCAAGGTGGGTTTTCATGATTATAAATGATGATTGAACTTGTGAAGCTTCAATTAGTTTTGTACAATTGTATATGTTTGTTTAATTAATTGATTCTAGCAATATCATTTCATCATCCACCATGGCTTGCTTGTGCATCTATGAATATTCCTCTGTCAAGATTACTAAAAATAGCTTCTTTTTTTAGTGAGAACTTGTTTTACCCCCTTGCCAAGTTTGTGCTAACTCACTGAAATATGATCTATTTGGATGGTGGTTTAGAGGAATAGGGTGAGTTAGTAGGAAGGACCAATGTGAAACTCGAGAATTCATATTCACACTCAGGGAGTCCTGGTAAACTTGTACAGTCATAAGAGTTTGCATACCTTAAAAATACTGCTTAAAAACATATTCTAGTGCCCCCAACATAGTTTTAATAAATAAAAATGGTGGCATAGTGCATGAGCCTTCCACCTGATGGGGTCTGGAGAGGGTAGATGTACCGTGTACGCAGCCTTACCCCTGCAAGCAGAGAGACTATTTTCAGGATTTGAACTCACGACCTTCAAGTAGCATTGCACTAAGACTCACTGTCTAACATCGTTTAATAGTATATCCAAAATTGATATTCATGATTCTAACTCAATAAAAATGCAAACGAGAGTAATTAAGTGCAGACACTGTTACAATATATTTAGCCGGACACTCATATCATATTGTAGCTTAAACAAAACCAAAAGAATAGTGAATATATAAAATTGGCTTTATAAGCTCAATATATATATATATATTGCATTAAATAGATAATTCAATCCAAGTACCCAACAACTTCAACCAAAAAATGTACATGTGGCAGCCAAATTAGTGCATAAATGCAGTCTTGTAAATTCCCTAGTAGAAATCAAGAGTTTACTGATTTTGTACAGGTTTACTTAAACACTTGAACTCATATGAGCTTACCAAAAAGAGAGTTTGTATGTGAATTAACTCATATTTGTGACCTAGGAATGTAAACTCGTAAGAGTTTAAGTGTTAGATTCCCTAGTAGAAATCAAGAGTTTACTGATTTTGTACAGGTTTACTTAAACACTTGAACTCATATGAGCTTACCAAAAAGAGAGTTTGTATGTGAATTAACTCATATTTGTGACCTAGGAATGTAAACTCGTAAGAGTTTAAGTGTTAGCTTGAGAGTTTAACAACCATGGGAAGGACTATATACAATACAAAACTAAAAGTGAAGAACCAACAGAAATAAATAAAAAAAGAACCAATGACCATTCCCGTAACAGTGCCATACAGCAGAATGGTTAATTGGTCCTTTTTTACCTTTAATTTTGTGTTGTTAACATTTCTTTCCATTAGTTCTCCCGTGAGAATATGTGCACTTGTCAAGTTAGCAGCTATACCTCTGTTATGAATCATTGTTACTTCAACTGCTTTCCTGTTGTGTCGATTCAATTCGGTGTGAAACTGTGAACATATTTTTGCTTCTCTCTCTATCTCTTAGTGTAGTTGATAGGATAAACGGATAATACTAGACTACTAGTAGATGTTGGATGGAATCTGCAGGTTGGATTGTCTAATTGGAAATTTTAAGTGTCTGTCTTCTGTTATCCCTCTCTTGATAATATGGGTTGTAAGTTTCCTTTGTGGCTTTGGTGAAGAACAGTTGTTTTTCTTTTACAGACAGATGCTGCACATAGCTGGACCTGCATGGATTTGTATGTTTTTGCAACACCTTACAGGATTACATGGGACTACTACTTCTCATCACGAGAACATAAGTTGAAGTTTGACTCATGGGAAGAACCTGCAGAGTTAGAATATGTATCTTTCATAGTTCTTCTCTATTCTGTTTAACTCTTTGCATTGCATCCCAATTTCAAAATTCTAATGTCATACTGAATTGAACAGGTAAATCAACATGGGGTTTCTGTATTTCTCATGCCATCAGGGATGCTGGGAACCCTGCTTTCTCTAATTGATGTTTTGCCTCTTTTCTCTAACACTGTATGGGGTCAGAAAGCCAACTTAGATTTCCTGAAGAAACACATGGGGGCTACATTTGACAAACGCAGTCAACCTTGGCGTGCAACTATTGATCCTGCTGATGTTCACTCGGGAGACTTTTTAGCTGTGTCAAAGATCCGTGGTAGGTGGGGGGGTTTTGAGACTCTAGAAAAGTGGGTCACTGGTTCATTTGCTGGTCATACGGCAGTTTGCTTGAAGGATGAAATGGGCAATTTATGGGTTGGTGAATCAGGGCATGAGAATGAAAAGGTACAGTGTATTTGGTTTATTTTCTGTTCTCATTTTCGGTTGACATATTTTCATTAATAGTACAAAAGTGCCACCTTGTTTTCACTTTCTTTCCTGTTTTCAAACTTTTCTGAAGGAAACGGTGAAAACCTCTACTTGAAAACATATCAAATTATCGACAAAAAATGAAAACAGAAAATGAACCAAACACCACTAAAGTTTTCCTAAAATTATCAGTTACATGCCTGGTGAACAGGAATTATATTAATTGCTTCATAGTTGCTGATGACAGTGATTAACCTCCATTCTATTTTAATTGATCATAGCATCATAAATCTAGATTATCTTATCTGCATGGCATGTCTTTGTGCAGGGTGAAGAAATAATAGTGGTAATTCCATGGGAAGAATGGTGGGAATTGGCTCTTAAAGATAGTTCCAATCCACAGATAGCACTGCTTCCTCTGCATCCAGAAGTGCGTGCAAAATTTAACTCCACTTCAGCGTGGGAGTATGCTCGGAGCATGTCTGGCAAGCCATATGGTTATCACAATATGATATTCAGCTGGATTGACACAGTAGCTGAAAACTATCCTCCACCTCTTGATGCTCACTTGGTACTACATATTTCCTTGTTACTTATTAGTTAAATGTAACATAGTATGCAATTGAACCAGCAATTGTATGAATAACATGCTGTTTTCCTGTAGATTACTGTATTTTTATTGAAGAATTAAGTTCCAGCTGATTGCAGAAAGATAATTTGAACCTTAACTGGATTTACAGTCTAGGGTAAAAATTGTGCTTTTGGCTTTAGAAAGCATCTTATTGATAGAGATATAGAACAGTGAGATGACAATGGGATGGATGCTCTACCATTCCTCTTCCCCTGCAGATCTCAAATACAATATAGACATCAACTTAAAACGTGCTTTTATTATTAAGCTTGTAGGTTAAGACTTCAAGAGCAATGGAAGTCTGATTCTGAATGGCATGTTGTCTGTGCAGGTAATTTCTGTCATGTCTATGTGGACTAGGTTGCAACCAGCTTATTCTGCAAATATGTGGAATGAAGCATTGAATAAGCGTTTAGGGACTGAGGTATGTATTGGTGCTGGTCTAAACCTTTCAGTGTGGTGAAAGAGTATCCATTTGCTCTCAATATATGTAGTGTTTCTTTCTTTCATTCCATTCTTTTATTTTTTATCTGTTGATAAAAGAATAATTTCAGTAAGACGAGGAGAAAAAAATTACAAAGACAAGGGAGGGTAAGAGATCCTTCTAAACAGAAGAGCATAACAGAAAGCAACCAACATAACAGAGAAAAACCAATGGAGCAAAGTTCCCAATCCCTCAATGTATCTGCTAGTGAAACCCAATAAAAAAGGCCATGTGCTTACCCCAAATAGAAGCCAAACTCCTAATATTGTCCTTAATCAACTGTGGTGCCAAATAACTAATTCGAAATCCGAGAGTTCAGTTCCAACCAATGCACTAAAGTGTAGCCTTTCTGTATTTTCATATGCTTTATGGGGAAAAAAATTCTCTCTCAAAATCAGAAGTGGACTTTTACTTTGAGATTTAGGTTTGCCGATGACCTAAGTTTGTTTCTGATGCTATTCAATAATTACAAAAGATTCAAGACGGATATTTTACTCGCCTTTTAGTTTTAGTTTTTTTTTTTTTTTTTTTTTTTTTAGTTGAGGACTTCCTTTTTAATATTAAATGCTAAATTGTTTGAGGACTTCTTCACAAAAAAAGATGTGAAATCTTTTTAACTTTTTAGCATTTTAGATTTGGCATTTTGTGAGTTGTACATCTGTGAGTTCTAGGACATGCTGGCAATGTGTTCCTCATTTTTTTGTATTCTTTCAGGGTTTGGATTTGCATGATATTATAATAGAGACTGAGAAGCGTGGGATGGCTTTTGACCAATTACTCACCATTCCTGAACAAGATGAATGGGTATATAGTGATGGGAAATCAACAACATGTGTTGCTTTTATTCTTTCGATGTACAAAGAGGCTGGAGTTTTTGGTCCCATTTCTAACTCCATTCAAGTAACAGAGTTCACTGTAAGCCATGATAACTTGGTGATTGAATGAATCTTCGGACATCATAAATAATTTTTTTTTTTTAATGCTTCTATGTTGTTATTTGCAGATTCGTGATGCATACATGCTTAGAATTTTTGAGGATAACCAAACTCGCCTACCAAGTTGGTGCAACAATGAGAATGACCGGCTTCCATTTTGCCAGATTCTTGGCGAATATAAGATGGAACTGCCTGGCTATAACACCTTGGAGCCATATGCCAGTATGAATGAGTACTGCCCTTCTCTTCCTCCAACTTATGACAGGCCTTCTCGATGTTAGATTTGTTTCTCTTCCATCATTTATGTTATTTTGAATTGCCTGTTAACCAAACAAAAAAAGGCTTCTAGTACTTTGCTGTTCTAAAATTGTCTGTAAACCACGGGACACAGTCTAATGTGTATCTGCAACTGCGTTTAAGTTTGACTAAGAACATTGTATATAAAAAATTAAAATTGCTAGCTGTGGATTGAGATAATGTAAACTTCTTCAAGTAATTGTCCTCCTAAGCATTACACTAATTATGTCTCCTGGCTGATGAAACATAACACAAAGGTCTCTAATAAGACAGGAGTTGATACGTGGGCATTAACATGACTGCTAATTTCTTTTGACCCATCAAGCAGGGCACCCAACCCTTTGTCACTATGTTGCATCTTTTCATATATCATGATATGGTGCATGTTGATCAATGTTTTCAGAACCGGACCGGTCATCGAACCGGTGAAGGCACTGGTTCAAGGGTCAATGGTCCAACCGAAGTTGAACCGTGGTTAGACCGGTCCTCATTAAATATATATATTTTTAATTTTATATAGTATACTTAATAATAAAAAATAATTATTATTAAATTTTATAATAAAACCACTATATATTTAATAGATGTCAACACATATCCAACGAATCATACTGGCCTAGTGGTAGCGCCAGCTTGGCAGCTTCAATCTGCTGTAAGGAGGCGAGTTCGAGAGCCACTATCCGCACATTTTGGACAAATTCTGGTTTTTAAAATAAAATAAAAAAAGTAACAAATGTGAACCGGTCAACCGATGGACCGGTCGGTTTTCGCCGGTTCCGTCGGTTCAAGGCCGGTTCATCCGGTTTTCTACCGGTTCTCTGGCAGGCCGGTTTGTAGGGTGTTCCGGACCGGACAGGGGTCCGGTTCCCGATTGAACCGGTCGAACCGGCCGGTCCGATCCGATTTTAATAACTATGATGTTCATGTATGACTTACATTTCTATTTACATGAGTGTGGAAGATTATGATTACAATTAGTTGTATGAGAAGGGAATCTCTTTCTCTTGATTTTCAAATTCTTGAAGACTTGCAAATTTAAACCATAGTTATCAGGTTCTCTCAATAATCCTACATGTCACGCACCGAATTTGTTGTATCGCTTATTGTGCACCGGATTTACTTTAAAGAAAGACCAGTAATAATAATATAAAAAATGACGAATTGCATATTAAATAATTCGAATATCATATATCCAATGTCCGTAGTGGTAACTATGCTTTAAACTGTCAAATAAGTGCAAAATGTGTGAAATTGACTATCAAAAGAAAATGTGGGAATGGCAAATGATAGAAAATGAAACGGTGCATCCAAAATGGACAATCAAAGTAAATGTGTCAAATGAAGAGGAATTGAAAGACAATGAAGAGACTCTTCCCCACATCAATTTCTTTTGGATAAGAATTTTTATCACATTCGTAACAGTTATTCAAAGTAACTTTAAAAAAACCAAATAAATACACAAAATTTAGTATATTTATAAAATTGAAGTTTTTTTTACCCTAGCCACGTGAGTTAAAGAAGATCAGCTGAACTTTTGTTGGCAACTTCACGGACAAATAGAATGAAGATGGAGGGAGAGCAAGTCCCATCAAAAACTATAAAGTGTCCTAAACCGAAATAATCGATCGGTGGATAGATAATTAAATTCCTTAGGTATGTCAGAAATTCGATTTTTATGAAAATGTTTTGTTAGGAAAGATAAAATTCACTTTGATGATCTTTACACCCGAAAAGATTAGTTTCTGACTATTGACTAGAAGATATCCTTGATGCATAAAAAAACTAAATAATCGACATTAGATCTTACTTCTTTGTGAAAAAAAAAAAAGGAGAAAGATCTCTATTCAATATGCATCTGGGGACAAAGGTGAGGAAGTGATTATCAAATTTGTTTACCATAAACATGTTATCATCCTCTGACACACCATTAAAACACTTCTTACAAGCATGTAGACTCTGTCTTGTACTGTCTTTCATAGTGATAAGCGAATTAAAATAATCTCCTCTCAAGAATAAGATATGATTATATTAGAGAGATAAAGATCCATATAATTTCATACAAGGACCATCATATATGCATGGTTATCGAAATTAAAAAAAGAAAAAGAAAAAGAAAAAAAGAAGGCAGTTACATGTAACTATTACAAATATATTTAGGTCCACATCTAAATTCAGCTTGTAGGGAGGGCCTTGTAAGAACGGGCTAAAGATGTATCTAATATGGCCCATATAATAATCTGAAGAGAACGAGACTCACAGAGTGGTGGGATTTTTGCTGTGCAACAAGTTTGAAGGGTTTCTTTCAAGTTGAGCTTGAGGACGTAAAGAGCAGAAGAGCGTACGAATGGCGACCGAAACATAGATTTAGAAGAAGCCACTGTTGTATTTCTCAAATCTTCTTCTTCAGCTCGATATTAGAAAATCATAGCTAGTCAGAGAGTAGAGAGGAAGGAAAAAAGGAGCAGCGAAGATGAGGATTATGATAAAGGGCGGTGTTTGGAAAAACACCGAAGATGAAATCCTTAAAGCTGCTGTTATGAAATATGGTAAAAATCAATGGGCTCGAATCTCTTCCCTCCTCGTTCGCAAATCTGCCAAACAATGTAAAGCTCGCTGGTACGAGTGGCTCGATCCTTCTATCAAAAAGGTTTCCCCTTTTCCCATTTCTCTTCTCTTCTTTGGGATGCTAAATTTCAATTTTTGCTATTTTGTTTTTTGTTTTTTTATTTGGGAATTCTTTGTTTCTATTCTGTTTTTTTTTTTTGGTAATTACACCATGATTTGTGTATTGTTTGGATGCATTATAAGTACTCATTTGCTTCGTTTCCAGTTTTATTTTTTCATTTCCAATTTTCATTAATAATTGCAAAAATGTGATCTTATAAAGATTTGTAAGTTGTTTTTAGTGTTTTTTGTATAACTTTTTGAAAACAAGGCAAGATGACCCTTTTGTAATTATTTTTGAAAACTGGACATGAAAACAAAAAAACCGAAAACAAAGCAAACAGACGCTAAGTTATGTTATGCATCATGTTGGACTCACTCACATCACATAGTTACATATTATTGAAGATTTTGTGCTCATATGTTTTGATATATATTAATTTTGTGATTTATGTAGACTGAGTGGACAAGAGAAGAGGATGAGAAGCTTCTTCATCTTGCTAAGCTTATGCCTACACAGTGGAGGACTATTGCTCCGATTGTTGGCCGTACCCCATCGCAGTGCCTTGAGCGTTATGAGAAACTCCTTGATGCGGCATGTGTCAAGGATGATAACTATGAACCTGGTGATGACCCTCGGAAGTTGCGTCCTGGGGAGATTGATCCGAACCCTGAGTCGAAGCCTGCACGTCCGGATCCTGTTGATATGGATGAGGATGAGAAGGAGATGCTTTCTGAAGCACGAGCTCGGTTAGCCAACACCAAAGGAAAGAAGGCAAAAAGGAAAGCCAGGGAGAAACAGCTTGAGGAAGCCAGGAGGCTTGCTTCTTTGCAGAAAAAGAGAGAACTGAAGGCTGCTGGGATTGATATCAGGCAGCGGAGGAGGAAAAGGAAAGGAATAGACTACAATGCTGAAATTCCCTTTGAGAAGAGGCCTCCTCCTGGGTTTTTTGATGTTGCTGATGAAGATAGGCCAGTGGAACAGCCCAAGTTCCCTACCACAATTGAGGAACTTGAGGGAAAAAGAAGGGTTGATGTTGAAGCACAATTAAGAAAGCAAGACATTGCAAAGAATAAAATTGCACAAAGACAAGATGCCCCATCTGCTATTTTGCAGGCCAACAAGATGAATGACCCAGAAGCGGTTAGAAAGAGATCAAAACTGATGCTTCCACCACCCCAGATATCTGACCATGAATTGGATGAAATTGCAAAGTTGGGTTATGCCAGTGACCAAGCAGGGATTGAGGAACTCGCAGAAGGTAGTGGTGCTACACGTGCTCTTCTTGCTAATTATGCACAGACACCCGGCCAAGGAATGACTCCCTTAAGAACTCCACAGAGAACACCAGCTGGTAAAGGAGATGCTATCATGATGGAAGCTGAAAATCTGGCCAGGTTGAGGGAGTCTCAGACGCCATTGTTAGGAGGAGAGAATCCAGAGTTGCATCCTTCAGATTTTTCTGGGGTCACTCCTAAAAAAAAGGAAATTCAGACTCCAAACCCAGTGCTGACTCCCTCTGCAACTCCTGGAGGTGCAAGTCTCACTCCCAGAAGTGGTATGACACCGGCAAGGGATGGTTTTTCTTTTGGCATGACTCCAAAGGGAACTCCTCTCAGGGATGAGCTACATATTAACGATGACATGGATATGCATGACAATGCTAAACTTGAGCTGCGGAGACAAGCTGATCTGAGAAGAAGTTTGCGCTCTGGTTTAAGCAGCCTTCCACAGCCCAAAAATGAGTACCAGGTAGTGATGCAACCAGTTCCAGAAGATGCTGAAGAACCTGAGGAGAAGATTGAAGAGGATATGTCTGATAGAATAGCTAGAGAAAAGGCAGAAGAGGAGGCACGACAGCTAGCATTACTTCGAAAACGATCAAAAGTCCTTCAAAGGGGTCTTCCTAGGCCTCCTCATGCATCTTTGGAGCTTATTAGAAATTCCTTGATGAGGGCCGACGGGGACAAGAGTTCCTTTGTTCCACCAACCTCTATTGAGCAAGCTGATGAAATGATAAGAAAGGAGCTTCTAACTTTACTGGAGCATGACAATGCTAAGTACCCGCTCGATGAGAATAAGGAGAAAAAGAAAGGAGTCAAGCGTGCAGCAAATGGGCCCGCTGTCCCTGTTATAGAAGATTTTCAGGAAGATGAGATGAAAGATGTACGTGCTTACTTATGTGTCTGCTCACCTAGTTAGCTTGGTCACCTTTTCACCCTTTGGTACACAAGTAACTTGATTTCTCATGTAGAGGATGCGCTTCCCTTTTTTCTGTTGGCCTAAAACTATTACGTTTTCCATTTGTTACTCAGCACTCTTGTTTTTATATTGTACTTCTCCTTCAACCCCCTAATAACCAATTTAAGAAGTATCTTATGTGTTAGTTAAATTGAAAAGAATTTGGACAGTTTTTTTAATTTTTTTTAAGAGTAGGAATGGATTTATTTGAGGGACAGTAGGAATGTCACTTATTTAGGAAAAGATGGTAGAATACCAATGAGTTTATCAGATAGAGGGTAGTTCCATAATTAGAAGGAGTGGAAGATCAAGAAAAACTCTAGGTGAAATCATTATAAAGCATTTTGATATAAATGTCTTATGCGAAGATTTAGCTTTTGAAAGAATAAATGATATCGTTTGATCCATGTAGTCGACCCCAACTAGTGAGAAAAGGCTTTGATTGTTGTTGTTTTGGACACCAGACTCATTTGGTACTTATGAAATTGTATGAACTTTGCCATTCCTTTTTTGGAAGGTTGTTGATACCTTTTGTACTTCTGGTTGTTTATGATGTATCATCTCCTTTTTTGGATTGACTGAGTATCATGGCAGTATGCATAGTAGTATTGTGCATACACTTTTCAGTTATGACCCTTTAATTAAATAGGTTAAATTAGGTGTTATTTTATCTGGTTTTTTGTTGTTAATGTTTTTCTATGGTGTCTGACACATCCTGATTCAGTTGTAACCCCCATGTTCTACCTTATTTCATTTTATTTTTACAAATGATCAATCAATTGCAGACTATAATATATGTTCTGTATTATGTTCACGTGTCAAATGATAATACAAACTTTTTGAAATAACTGTTATTTATGATGTTATTCTTCTTTAATCTTGACTATGGTATAATTGGAGATGAACTTGTAATCAGAGTCGACAATATCTATTTTGCATGCTACTTATTTTTATGTTATTCTTGGTAGGCTGATCAGTTGATAAAGGAGGAGGCCCAGTATCTTTGTGTGGCAATGGGGCATGAAAGCGAATCCCTTGATGAATTTGTTGAAGCACATTCAACTTGCATTAATGATCTTATGTACTTTGCCACCCGTAATGCCTATGGCTTATCCAGTGTAGCTGGAAACATGGAGAAGCTAGCAGCTTTGCAGAATGAATTTGAGAATGTGAGAAGCAAGTTGGATGATGGTAAGGAGAAGATAGTACGCCTGGAGAAGAAGGTGATGGTACTCACACAAGGCTACGAGGTATGTTATTGCTATCCTGTATGCAAAATGCCATGTTTTTGTTTCTTGCTGTGTCACCTTCAGATTTGCTAGTGTCACTACTTTTAGGTGTCTAGTTACTTGGATTCCAGCTGGTGGTCTCTTTCATTTTCTTGTTTTAGAGGTTTGGCTTGCAGTAATTTTATTGAGATTGTAGAGTCTGAACTCTGAATGCCTCTTTAAAGTTGGTTTTATAATGGAAAATGCTATTAACTGAACTTAAAACTGTTGCAACTGAAAAGTTTTGGGAACTCAACTCATGAGTGGGCGAAGAGGCAGCACTCGTCAGAACTGTTAGGAAATACAATGCAAAATTATGGCTGAATTAGGTATTTTCTTTGTTTTTTTATGGAACAGTTTTTTTAATTAAATATAATAAAGGGGTACTCTTCCCTTCTACAAGATAATAGATATAATTTCTGCCTGTGTTTATATAGGAAACAGGGAAAACAACAAAATATTGTCCAATTTTCCTCTTGCATCTCCTATCTTCTCCTGATATACCCTCCCTCCACTAGAAAGACCTTTTTAAAAAAAAAATAAAAAAATACCCCCTCCATCTTCCCCCTCTCTTTCAGGATACCACTTCCCATACTTGGCGACAAGAACTCATTCCAAACTCCAAAGAGAGCCTCCATCCATTAACATCTTCCATCTTTACACCCCTGAAAGTGCTAAATCAAATAGTTCCAAATCTTTTATTCCTAACCCTTCCTCTCTTGATTTACACACCGTCCTAACAGACCCATGCTACCCTCCTGTCCTCTCCCCTGCCCAAAGGAAGCCCCTTTGCAATTTTGTAAAATATTAACCCCAGTCTTAGGTGCTTCATAGAAAGAGAAAGTATATCAGCAAATATGAAAGGACAAAATTGATGAGAATGATTTGACCACCAAATGAGATATGCTTACTTTTCCATGTTGATAATCTCTTCTGCATCTGTTCGATCAACGCCTTCCATGTATTCACCCTCCGATTCCACCCCAATGGAACACCAAAAACGGAAGTTTACCCAGTTTGCAATTCAGTAAACTAGCCATTTCTGCTACTATGATTTTAATTTTTATTTTAAGAGATAGATCTTGGCATTGTAATTTCTTTAGGCCATGTCATGCGGGATAAAAGTGTTTGGACAAAAGAAAAATGTTTTACAACTTCTTTGTAATACCTAGTATCTCCAAGAATGACACTTCTTGAGAAACCAGTGGGCACGGCCAAAAAGAAAGAAAAGATAAACTTATGCAAGTGCTTGCAAATTCACTCATTTTAAATGTGCAGGCTATGATTTATTTATTTACTTTTTTTTGCCTAGAAGGTATTTTACTTTTTGGCTGTATGGTCTTCAAATTTATTTCACGCCTTTTTGTTAAATTCTTTTGCTACATACAGACAGGTAAAGTTATTTTATTATTTGCAACTGGAAGTACACTTTCTGTGTCCTCACACATTCGTTGAAATGAAGTTACTCTCTTTCTCCCATAAGGATTTGTCAAATTAGAAAGTAGACTTGTGTATCTCTTCTTTATTTTACCTGACTGAGTCCATACTCGATTTTGAATATTATACTTTTGCTATTGCATTTTTAGACGAGGGCAAAGAAAAGTCTTTGGCCGCAAATTGAGGCCACTTTCAAGCAGATGGATGTAGCTGCAACAGAATTAGAGTGCTTCCAAGCTTTACATAAGCAAGAGCAATTAGCCGCATCACACAGGATAAACAATATGTGGGCTGAAGTACAGAAGCAAAAGGAACTTGAGAAAACTTTACAAAAGAGATATGGGGATCTTGTGGCAGAGCTTGATAGGATACAAAATGCAATGGACCAGTACAGGGCGCAAGCGCAGCAACAAGAAGAAATTGAAGCAAAGAATCGTGAGCTTGAGGTTGCTGAGATCAAAGCTGATGAAATTGATGTGCAGGATACCGAGAAGGGAAGTGCTATATCTGTTGGTCCATCTCATGATGGAACTACTGACCAGCAAGTAGACATTGTTCAAGACCAAGACCCTTCTAGCTTAAAAAATGATGATATGGATGTGGATTCTTGTAAAGAACAAATTCCACAGGACACTGATGTTAAATTGCCAGATGCACCTGTTGTAGAGGATGACAGTGCAAAAGAGGTAGAAGGTAACAACACCGACAGTTGTGTAGACAACGGAGAGACCACAGTAGATATGAAACCTGCAGTGGAAATGAGTAGCACCGAGGGAAATAGGGAGGAGGATCGAGATGTCGAGAATCTAGACAAGGACGTGGAAGCTGAAAACCAAAGTGATAACTAGCATAAGAGAAACCACCCCACATGATGAGGGAAATAATATAGCATAGGAGAAGTGTTTAATTAGCCTGAGACTGTGTCAGCAAGTTCTAATATTGAAGTTTGGGGGGCATTAGATTGGAAAAGTGTTACTCAACCCGGATGATTTCAATGCTTTATTAATTGAATGAATTGCATGGAGAATGAATCCAGTTTATTGGACGGTCATCAGCTAAAGTTTGCAACATTTATGATCATGTTCATGTTGAAATGGTTACCTGGACTTTTGCCAATTGTTGTCCTCGTTACTTTCCCCTAAGTGGATGTTGGTAATGGTATGCTCTTCTACACTTTCGATAAAGAGCATACAATGCATTAGATTTTGATCCACCATGCCCTCTATAAACTTGTTTTGAAGTGCAGTTTTATGCTGTGCGTGTCCTTTTGCTGAAGTTTTGACATAGTGTGAGATGGTCCTTAAGATTGTTTGCCGTTCAAGCTTAAGGAATTATAATGATCATGATGTATTCAGTACTCTGGCCTGGCCTTAAAATCTATTTATCAACAAAACATTTAAATATGTCTCTACGAGGATCATCAACAATAATTCCCGCAGTTGAGACATTGAACGTAAAGTTATTTAGTAAAAGTTATCACATGACAAATATTACAAGTATCCAGTCCCAAGTTATAAATATTTTGTACTGACAAAATTAACCCCTTAGTGTTAGATGTGATTAACATTAACCACACGATTGTACTTGATACCCAATCATCCGAACACACACAGACACACATTGAATGGAGATACCTAGCCTACACTTTAACACGCACATTTAATGGAGAGATACCATGCAGAATACCTCTTGAGAAACCTATGGCCTGCTTTTCAAAAAGCAAATAAGATGAAGAACATTGGATAACACATGAAACATCTCATTTAAGTTTATCCAAGTTTAAAGAAGGATTTAATTGGTATACACTAATGGTGTAAAGTTTGTTTACACTGTCAACCAATCAGAAATTGATACATCATTATAAATCTTTGATTATTATCCTAACCATCTTAAAAATTATCAATTTTATGATTTCTAATTGGTTATTAGTGTAAAAATCTTTACACTGAAAGTGCATAGAAACTAAACTCTTTAAAGAAATACACAAAATCGGCGATTCTTACAACTCGGCGACCTGCATAATCTGCTATTCTACCACTTACAATGGCACCAATCATTGCTCCAGTTGTCAATATTGAACCAAAAAGTGAATACTGCATAAATACAAAGAGTTTGACTAGGGATGAAAGTGAATACTGAAAGTGTTGCCACAAATAGTTATCAAAGAGTTCAATGTCAGTTCAATCAATACATGAAAAAACAAAGGTTGTGTTTCAATGCTCAAACCTCTGCCACACCAAGATTGAGGTCATCCATGATTCCATATTGAGCAGGAGATGAATATCCCACTTGCAAAATTGATTAGTACTTATGTGAAAGTTCAGTGATGATTCTATATTTTGATGGATTCATTTGCAAAATCAGAATTGGGTAAATGGGGACTTACAGCAGACCCAAAATCATAAGAACCAAAGACAACAACAAGGGTGCTAAGTATATGAAAAGTTGGTATAGAACAAGTTCTGCTATGCCTCTGTCCCTCAATGTTGGAAAGCAAGGACTTGAAAATTGGGTTGGTTCTACGCGTTTATTGTTCATGACCATCCAAAGCTACAATAGTTATGAATGACAGAGAGTTAATGGATCTATCAGAGCTTGTGCCTCGTGTTGTCTAGAATGACAGTGTTAGAGATAAGTTTTTACTTGAGATGTGGTGTTATGAAGTAGTAATAGTCTTGTTTTTTTTCATTGGGGTAATGGTACTATCACTATATTCACTACTATGAGATGGTTTTTGTTACTTTGGTGAAAGTAGACAATTACTGTTTGAGTGTGATGATGCCTAATCTGAAATGATTGGCATACAATTTTGTTGAGAAATGAAAATTAAGAATGTCTGAACCATAGTTATTCGGATTCTCTAGTTAATTATGTGAACCATATACCGAATTTGCCATATGACAAACCAAGTTCACATTAAAAATAAGTCTTATGATAATAATGTAAAAATGACTAACCATGTATCCAAAATGAACCATATAGCCATACATGTACTACGCAACCTGTAGCTATGTTCCCAACCAAAGCTTGATTATGTTTAAACAACTCCAGTAACTGCTCAAAAATGTTTAAGCTCAATCGCTTATTGCTTATTAGGTTAAAAAAAAAAAAAAAAACTTTCTGTTCAATTAACTGTTATTTATGCATTACGAAATACGAATGCTTGCTTTCTAGATACAGAAAATTATCTATCTACCTCTGTTGCATTATGTTCAATGTTTAAACAGCTCCAGTAACTGTTCGAAAATGTTTAAGCTCAATCACTTATTGCTTTTTAGGTACAAAAAACAAAGCTCCCTACGAAATGCTTGCTTTCTAGGTACAAAAAATTCAAAGCAAGCTTATATCTATCTCTGTTGCATTCTGTTCAATTATAGTATGCTTTCCTTCAACCTAGTTTTCTGCATTCTTTTGTACAGCCCCTTTTTGTACAACCCGGTATAAGAAGCGGGACATGAGCTCCCAGTGGTAGCCAAATGGCTTTGTGTAGGTTTTGATTTAAGACAACCTCATGGCCACCTACTACATGCCCTCTGGTATGCTCAATGGAACACCCTATTTTTCAAAATATTTTAATTAAGCTGGTTTTGGTTAAGTTGGATTTATCGGTCGAGGGCATAGTGGGATTTTTGGCTAAAAGTCCCTTTCTAGTACATGAGCACACCCGTGCTCATCAGCCAGCAAGCCCGTGCTTAAAGTCAGAAGCGTGTTTCTGATTTTAAGTTGAGCACGACCGTGCTCAACAGGGAGCACACCCGTGCTCAATGCGTGGACCGCGTCTCGTGACGCTAAGTGGAGCACGACCATGCTCAAAGGAGAGCACGACCGTTCTCAGGTCCGAACTTTATATACGTGAACAGAACTCGAGGGTTTAACGTTTTAACCCTAATTGTGAGTGCAGCAGCCACCTTGAGTGCGGCCAGAACGAGTCTCCTTCCTTTTCCTCCTTCTTGAACAGTTTAAGTGAGTATTGGAGACCTTGGGAGACCGCTAGCATACCTGTGTTGATTATATAGGTAACGTTTCTTCCCTGTCTAAGTTTCCTTTTCATTATTGTGATTAGGGAACTAACTGTTCGTGTTCTTAATTGTTTAAGGATCGTTTGAGGTCGAGCAGTCTTAGGGGAGGAACCGTTTGCTGTCAGGACTTGTTAGAGAGCTACCTTCAATCCAGGTATGGGGAGAAGGGTAATGTGATCATAGGCTCGGGGTTAGAGTAGAGTAAAGGGGTCCCCATGGCCCTGGTTTTGTTTATATGATAATCTGTTTATGCATGTATACTTGTTGGTTAGTCGATAACATGTTAATGATTGATAATATGTTATGTTTATGTTCATGGTTGGTTGAGTTTATGTTGGTTGCATTGCTATGAACATGTTGATATTGTTGGTTGATGCCACTGTTACGTTGATGTTGATTTTATTGCCGAGTTTAATCCGTGAAATACATTGATAACTGATTTAGGATGTTAAGTGATTAAATCCTTAAAATTGGTTGGTCGCGCTGTTTAGCACGGCCGTGCAGGACAAAGAGCACGATCGTGCTGCTGAGCACGACCGTGCTCATTAAGAAGCACGACCGTGCTTCACTTACAGGGGAGTAAGCCCCTCACGTGCTTAAGCACGACCATGCTGGGTTACGAGCACGACCGTGCTCAACCCACCTGGACAGAACAAGATTAAAGGACTTAAGGGGTTTTAAAACCCCACTCCCCTATGATGATAACTGATAACTGATTAGACAACTTGGTTAATGTTACTAAAGATAATTAAAGATGATGAGATGGTGAGATGTTAAGTCGATACCCTTATGGGTGCCGCAAGCTGGTGAGTTGTGCCTTGGTGCTTTTTGGCCAAGGAAGCCTTGATCCCGCGGTTTGGGTCTAAGGTGTTGTTGTTATGTACCTTGGTGGCCGAGAGTTTGCCCCAGGTACTGCGGTTGATTCCGCTTAAGTCCTCAGGTAGATTCCGCGAGGCAAGTTGGTGCGGTTGATTCCGCTGTTACCTTCGGTCGATTCCGTTGGAGTTATGGAGGTGGTGATGCCGTTGTTGTTATGTTGCATACGCATTGCATCGGAGATGTTGTTAGGGATGTTCGACATAGGGGAGATCGTCCTAGAGTACGACGATCCGGCCATCCACAGTTGGAGTAGATTCTCCTAGCGCCCCCGTGATGAGGCATTCGTTGGTTTGATGCCTTGGCTATCCAAGGAGTAGATTCTCCGGCCTTGAGTAGATTCTCAATGTGGATATGTAACTCCGAAGTCGTTCATCCCGAGTTTAGTGGATCCACATGCATTGTTGGTTTAGCGGAGTAGGACTGCATTGCACTGCATAGCATAATGATGATGTTGATGTTTGGTGTAATGTTGTCGTGTTTACTGTTTACTTTACTCCCTACTTCTTGCAGTATATGATTACATGAACTTACTCCCCATGTTTGTTTGTGTTTGTCCTGATTGGCACCTTGCAGAGGATGACGAGCAGCCCGGAGAGGAGTGACTCTGAGGAGCCGCCACTCATTGTAGGGCTAGTTTATGTTATCGTAGTTGTTAGTTTCAGTTGTAATTCCGTGGATTTTATTCCAGAACGGTTATACCAGCTCTGTATGTGACATCGGGGTTGGGTTATATTTTTGGGTTTGTTATGTTTTTACTATTTAAAACTTATTTCATTTCCGCGTTGTAAACGGTTCATGTGGGACTTTTCTACCCATGGACAGTTGTTTATTTATTTAATAATTGCATGTTTTTATTTAATTTTTTTTTAATTAAATGGTTTTTAACATGCGGGGTAGAAGGGTGTCACATTTAGTGGTATCAGAGCAGTTCGACCTTGTTCGGACGTGGTATGAGTCTGTTATGAGTCTGTTGTGTGACTCTTGTTTGGATTATCTATACTTGTTATAGATAATGATATTTTAAGTTAGTTGCCTGTAGCTTTCACTCGCTTAAGTTTCTGTATTAAGAGTTGTGTTGGACTGGTACAGGAACTAATGGCCGGTAGAGGATGCAACGATCAGGCGATTGCTGACGCATTGGCACTTCTGGCCAATGCTATCGGACAGGTCAACCCTAACAACGGTGGGCCAGCTGAGTTCCAGGGACTGGATAAGTTCCAGAGGAACAACCCTCCGTCGTTCAAGGGAGCGTATGACCCAGAGGGAGCATTGTTGTGGCTGAGGGAGACAGAGAAGATCTTCGTTGCGATGGACTGCAATGATTAACAGAAGCTCATCTTCGCCACTTTCATGTTGACTGAAGAGGCGGAGCACTGGTGGGATAACTGCAGGCAGAGGATGCAGGCAGAGGGCACAGCGGTGACTTGGGCTGTGTTCAGGCAGAGGTTCCTGGAGAAGTATTTTCCAGCGGATATCAGAGACAAGAAGGAGATGGAATTCTTGTCTTTGAGGCAGGGGTCGCTGTCAGTCGGTGACTATGCGGCTAAGTTTGAGGAGCTGGCTAGGTACTACATTCCTTACCAGCATGAGACGGACGATCGCTCCAAATGTGTGAAGTTTGAAGCGGGACTCCGACCTGAGATCAAACAGGCCATCAGTTATCAGGAGATCCGAGTCTTCCGATTCTAGTCAACAAGTATCGGATTTACGAGGACGCTAGTCAGTTCAGAGCTGCCAGCTCCAGAGGACCGGATAATCAGAGCGGCAGAAGGACAGATCAGAGGGATAAGGGCAAGCAGCGATATGCCCCTTCGGGCAAGGACTTCAAGCAGAGTGGCAGGAAGCCCTAGTTTCAGCAGAGTAGCTTCAGGGGTGGGTTTTCTGATGCCCCTAGAGCTATGAGGTGTGGGAAGTGTGGAGCACAGGACCACTATTCGTCACAGTGCAAGGAAACACAGGTAATCTGTTTCAAGTGTGGCAAGCCAGGCCACATCAGCCGCGAGTGTGATGGAGCTAAGGCCGAGCCTCCCAGCGCTAGCAAGAATCAGAAGTCCCAGGCCAACAGACTGAAGACCACTGGAAGAGTCTTTACTCTTAGTGGAGCTGAAGCCTCCGAGTCTGATGACTTAATCCAAGGTACGTGTTTAATTGATGGAACTCAATTGACTGTATTGTATGATTCGGGTGCTACTCACTCGTTTATATCGCATGATAGGGTCAAGAGTCTTAAATTGCCTGTTACCTTCCTTGAGTTTGATTTGTTGGTTTCTACACCTACAAATAAACCTGTTTCTACTTCTTATGCATGCAAGAACTGCCATATTGTTATAAATGATAAAACTTTCCTTGCTGATCTTGCATGCTTACCCCTGAAAGACCTGGATGTTATTCTGGGTATGGACTGGTTATCTTTCAACCATGTCCTTCTAAACTGTTTTGATAAAACCCTGGTTTTTGGAACTCCAAAGGAGTCGAAGAATCCAGACCTTCTCTCTGCCAGCCAAGTACGAGCTTCAATGAGAGACGAAGCCCAAGTATACATGATGTTAGCTTCCCTGGATGTAGAGAGCAGCCCTCCTGATGTCGCCAGCATGCCTGTTGTGCGAGAGTTTCCTGAAGTGTTTCCGGGGGATGTTTATAACTTACTCCCAGAAAGAGATGTTGAGTTTACCATAGATTTAGTACCTGGCACCGGGCCGATATCCATAGCACCCTATAGAATGTCTCCTCTAGAGCTAGCTAAGTTGAAGGAACAATTGGAGGACCTGATGGAGAAGCAGTTCATTAGGCCGAGTGTGTCTCCGTGGGGAGCACCTGTGTTGTTGGTGAAGAAGAAGGATGGTAGTATGAGGTTGTGTGTCGACTTTCGACAGCTCAACAAGGTGACCATAAAGAATCGGTATCCTCTCCTTATGATTGATGATCTTATGGACCAGTTGATGGGCGCTTGCGTCTTTTCAAAGATAGATTTGAGGTCAAGGTACCATCAGATTCGGGTTAAGTCTGAGGACATCCCGAAGACAGCGTTTATGACGTGATATGGTCACTATGAGTACTTGGTTATGCCTTTCGGTATGACCAATGCTCCTGCGGTCTTCATGGACTACATGAACAAGACCTTTCACCCTTACTTGGATAAGTTCGTGGTGGTGTTTATAGATGAGTGTACTCCAAGAGTAAGGAGGAACATGAGGAACACCTGAGGGTTGTCTTGCAGACCCTTAAGGAGAAGCAGTTGTATGCTAAGTTGTTTAAGTGTGAGTTCTGGTTAGGGGAAGTGAGCTTCTTAGGACATGTCATCTCGAAGGGTGGCATAGCAGTGGACCCAGCTAAGGTAGAGACGGTGCTCCAGTGGGAAGCGCCAAAGTCTGTGACCGAGATTAGGAGTTTCTTGGGGTTAGCCGGGTACTATAGGTGGTTTATAGAAGGTTTCTCTAAGATAGCGTTACCCTTAACCCGTCTCACCAAAAAGGGACAGTTGTTTGTGTGGGACTCTAAGTGTGAAGAGAGTTTACAAACCCTTAAGAGTAGGTCGACATCAGCACCAGTGTTAGTTTTGCCAGATCCTAGTGAACCCTTCGTAGTTTACTGCGATGCTTCTAAGCAAGGGTTAGGTGGTGTGTTGATGCAGAATGGTAAGGTAGTTGCTTACGCTTCTAGGCAGTTGAAAACCCATGAGAAGAACTACCTTACCCATGACCTAGAGTTAGGAGCTGTGGTATTTGCCTTGAAGATCTGGAGGCATTACCTGTATGGAGCGAGGTTTGAGGTCTTTAGTGATCATAAGAGTTTGAAGTACCTCTTTGATCAAAAGGAGTTGAATATGAGGCATCGTAGGTGGATGGAGTTTTTAAAGGATTATGACTTCGAGCTGACCTATCACCCAGGAAAGGCCAATGTGGTGGCCGATGCCTTGAGTAGGAAAACCCTGCATGTCTCCGCTTTGATGGTTAGGGAGATGGATCTGATTGAGGAGTTTAGAGACCTTAGTCTAGCTTGTGAGTTTACCCCTAAGAGTATTAGGCTTGGTACCTTGAAGGTTACTAACAGTTTGATGGATCAGATTAGAGAGGATCAGAAGTTGGATAAGTATCTCTTAGATCAGCGAGAGTTGCTCGCTCAGGGTAGAGACCTAAGTTTTAAGGATGACAGTGATGGTATCTTAAGATTCAAGGATAGAGTTTGTATACCTAATGTTCCTGAGCTTAGGAAGTTGATCTTAGAAGAAGGTCATAGGAGTGGACTGAGTGTGCACCCAGGTGCCACTAAGATGTATCAGGACCTTAAGAGAATGTTTTGGTGGCCTAGGATGAAAAAGGATGTAGCTGAGTTTGTTAATGCATGCCTAGTTTGTCAGAAGGCTAAGATCGAGCATCAGAGGCCTTCAGGTAAGTTGCAACCTTTGAGTGTCCCAGAATGGAAATGGGATAGTATCTCCATGGATTTTGTGTCTGGACTCCCTAGGACTCCAGCTGGTTTTGAGGCGATTTGGGTTGTTGTGGATAGACTGACTAAGTCTGCCCATTTCATTCCGATGAACATGGAGTATCCTTTAGAGAAGTTGGCTAAGATGTACATCAAGGAGATAGTTAGGCTTCATGGTGTACCCTCTAGCATAGTTTCAGATAGAGACCCGAGGTTTACCTCTAGGTTTTGGAATAGTTTGCAAGAGGCCTTAGGAACAAAGCTTATGCTTAGTTCAGCTTACCACCCACAGACTGATGGGCAGTCTGAGCGGACCATCCAGTCCTTAGAGGACTTGTTGAGGGCTTGTGTGTTAAAACAATCGGGGAGTTGGGACAAGTTTTTGCCCATGATAGAGTTCACCTACAACAACAGCTTCCATTCCAGCATTGGGATGGCACCTTATGAGGCTCTGTATGGGAGGAGATGTAGGACGCCCTTGTGTTGGAGTGAACCTTGTGATAGTGTGGTGCTAGGGCCAGAGATAGTCCAGGAAACAACAGAAAAGATCAGGTTAGTTCAGGAAAAGATGAGAGTTGCACAGAGTAGGCAGAAGAGCTACCATGATAAAAGGAAGGAGGCGCTCGAATTCCAGGAAGGCGATCATGTATTCTTGAGAGTTACCCCGACGACTGGGGTTGGTAGAGTGATGAAGGCGAGGAAACTTACTCCGAGGTTCATTGGTCCTTACCAAATCCTCAAAAGAGTCGGCGAAGTCGCCTACCAGATAGCCTTACCCACGTTCTTGTCAAATCTCCACAATGTTTTTCATGTGTCTCAACTCAGGAAGTATATTCATGACCCTAGTCACATGATAGTACCCGACGCTATACAGTTGAAAGAGAACCTGACGTTTGAGGTGTTACTTCTTCGAGTCGAGGATAGGAGGGTGAAGCAGCTAAGAGGCAAGGAAATTCCTTTGGTTAAAGTGGTTTGGAGTGGGGCAACTGAGGAAAGTGCTACCTGGGAGCTGGAGAGCAAGATGATGGAAGCGTATCCGCATCTTTTCCCTGGAAGTATGTGACACCCTACTCCCGGGTCATCACATGGTTACCCGTTTGCGGAAAAATAAGATTTTATTTGCTGGTTGCTTTCGGAAAATATTAATTTCTCAACGTGAATCTCTTTAAAATATGGTGATAAAATGTTTTTTCCTTTTAACTCCCTAACAACGACATAATCATAACCATACTTAGATATATAAGTATATACAGAAGTCATACAACTATACTACCTCGTAAGTTTCACACTTAGATCTTTATCAACTTCGTTTATTTCAACACATGACATCAAATAAAAAGAACCTAAGCTGGTCTTAACTAACAGACAGTTATTGAGAATACCCTTATGGTCATTCCCACTAACAGATACTTCTCCAAGCATCTAGGAGTTAAGTCCTCGAGCGACTTAGTGAATCCCTCCGCTTCGTCCATGCTAGTATACCAAAGGAATACGATAGACTAGAGTAACCTGTTATATTGTAAGGGTGAGACGCCAATATATGGATTTAACACAATAACTAAAAGCGCGACTCGCAAAACAACATATACACACATACAATTATAGCAGCATACATTCTCATAACTAAACAAGTACTTTATCAATGGGTTTCATACCCCAAACATCAACGTTTGAAAACTATGCATGAACACTTCAATATATAGTCTCTACATTTCGCTAAATCTCCGGAGATCCCCAACAACGTGTAAATGAGCTGATCAGGCTCGATTGCCAGGTATATTAGGCACAACGTATTTACCATAGCACACTGTCCACACAAGGCACAGTGATCAACGTATATGGTATTGCCAGGTATATTAGGCACAACGTGTTTACCATAGCACACTGTCCAACACAAGGCACAGTGAGAACGTCGTGTATGGTTACCATAGCCCATTGTCCAACACTAGGCACAATGAGAACGTCGTGTATGGTTTTCATTGACCACCAAGGTACAATGATACGTCGAGACATGAATATCGCCATGATACCATGATTAACAGATACGTCAAGACATGAATATCATCTAGATACCATGATTAACTTCGTAGGCACGTCTGCCGATAATGCATGTAAATCATTTTGTTTTCGTCGTTTTTCTTCATGTTCAGTCTTCATTTTTCGAAGCTCAAAATGGCTTACGACTACTCGTGATTTTCAACATATTAACTTAACAACGTGTTTAGATCTTTCAACGTCAACACAGGACACGAAGTCCGAGTGCTCAATCACAAACCTTAGACCTTGCAATCAGCCTTGGGGTTTGTGGTCGTAGAAAACAACATTTACCTTTTACAACATAACCCACCACGTGGATATACAATGTGAAAAGGACACAAAGTCCATAACAACGTAGCTCATACCATGGGTACTCAACGTAACACGGATCAAAGATCTTCGTGCTTAAATTACAGAACACTAGTATCGCGACGTCTCTGATACTAGGCTCATGTTTCAACGTAAACACCATTTTCGTTCTGCGAAAAACAAATCCAAAACAAAGTCTTCGCAACTTATCCAAGTTGATGGAAAATAACACGATTAGAAAAACTCCTTTGCAAAAACTCCTTTATAAAAACTCCTTTGCAAAAACTCCTTTATAAAAACTCCTTTATAAAATCATCAATTACTTGAAATTCTTTTCTATAACGTTTATGTTCCAAAAGAGAATCACGTGAGGCTCAAGTTTATCTAAAACACGTACTGCCGCTTTTAAAAATACTTGCCGTCGACACTTTTCCAATTTGCTGTCAAATTACATCTTTTAAGTCAATTAAACCAAAACTTAACTTTTTCCACTTAAACAATTTTCTAAAATCATACTTAAGTTATTTTTGAAGATTAATTTCATAAAATAACTTTTTATAATATTACGGAATTTCTCACGTAAAAATTAGCAGTACTAAAATATTTTCACGGTTACGTCCTCACTGTGACTCATGGTTGACTTTTTATCAATAAATCATTAAAATAATAATATTTCTCAATACTCATTTTTTTTTAATAATATTTTTCACTACTATTATATTCCAACATTTCCCATAAAACATTGAATATAATGTATATGACTTATTAAAGCTTTTATCTGATTAAATCAGTTGTGCACTGACCACTGTCAGGCTTCACAAACAACACTCAACAACATCATCAGAATTATATCACCAGGCAGATCATGCATCATAGCAATATAATAAACAACTACAGATAATTAAATAAATTAAAAGCAGATAAATCATCTAACACAGGTAAACAACACAACGTAAACAGCAAAATCAAAGCACCACAGCCACATATTAAGTATACAGACCACACTAAAGCTAATAGTTATTGGGAAAAATCCCTCAGGTAAGCTCCCCTTACCTCTTGAAGAACTTAGCCTTCGATTAAGAAAGTTGACACGGCTCCGAATAATCGGTGACACACGTACGTGTCACGAAACACTAACCTTCAACAACACATCCAAACAACCAATCAAAACAAGTAAACAAACACCTAATCCTCTTTAATAGGTCACGGCCTCCTTAGGGTTTTGTGGCTCAAAATCACTAAACTTGCTTAAGTCATGGATTAATGATCCTAAAGCACTTACGACAATGGTTTAAGGATAAAACAACAAAGTTTTAAATCAAAAACCTCCTAACCCTCCAAATTTTAGATTCGGCCAAGACATGTCCATGAGGCTAGGGTTTTTAGTTTAATGATGAAGAGACTTGGAGATTGAAGAAATGAATAAAATGATCAACCAACACTTATATAAAATCTGGATAGTTTGAGGGTGTGTTCGTTTTGTGAGTATATCTCACAATATACTCATCCAAAAATCACAAACTTTGGCTTGTTAGAAATATAAGAAGAAAATGAACAACTTTTATGTTGAAGGTTTCATTTGGTTCGGATCATAACAGGGGTAAAAATAGGCTTCTTTCTGCTGTTTCGCATGGATCTGAGGATTCTGGGCAGTTTCTGTATTTTGGTCATAACTCTCAATATACTCATCCGTTTTTTATGATATTTAGCTCGTTGGAAATAAGAGAGAAAGAGGAACAACTTTCATGTTGAGAGTTTTTCGAGTTTCAGAAAGTAAGATGGTCATAATTTCGATGCAAGTTCGGTCAGTTTAGGACATCCCCCCCCCACATGAACATAGGTTTGGCCTAGGCATGAAACAAGGGAAGGAAGATTTTGTTTTCAACAATCTCTTGGATTATGATAGAAAGAATGATTATAAGCACATAGAAATTGTTTCACTATTTTAGGAGTTTTCTATGATTTATGGTGATTTTTCAAAATTCTAGATCTAAGACTTTGTTCATGCATAAAAGTAATGATCTAGGCATGGAAATGGAAAAATCAATGAAGAACATGGCATTAAATGAAGATGAAGAGTAAGAATCACCTCTATAAAAACAAGAAATGAGCAAGAATCCAACACTTGCTTCACAAACCCAAGCTTTTGGAGTTAAGAACAATGGAGAAAAAGTGAAGGTGGAGAAGATGAAGAAGATTGTGGAAGAATGGAGAAGGATGTGGAGACTTCTTCCACTTATGGCAGCCAAGGAAAGGCTTGGGCCTTGTTCCATTTTGGCTTGATGAAAATGGGCTTGAATTCAATTGTTTTGGCCCACCAAAATGCTTAAGGCATAAACATAATCTAGGAAACTTATATGATTTCAATTGGTTTCATGAAATTTAATCCATGGACAAAGAATTTGGGCCTCAAGGCCGCAGCCCTCTAATGGGTTGGAGCAAATATTCTGGCCCAATTCACTTAGAAAAGCATAGAAACTAACTTAGGATCCAAATTGCAATTAAGAGAAAGTTCAAGGACTTAAGTGCAAAATCCTTCAAATTCTAATCCTAACCTTGTAGAATCTTCTAGACTCAAAAGTGTGACTCATCCATATGAATCATCTCAAAATTCTAGGATAAACTCTTTATCCGCTCTTAGAAACTCCGTCGTTCGCTCCATCGTTTACCCGATTGAAGATTCTGCCCGAATAAAATATTATTATTTCAGAGCTCATGTAATTTTTTTGAAACGTGGAAAAAGGACCAGGGCAAAATATAAAACCTAATGGTTTCGTTCGTAGATAAAAATTAGGTCTTCTGAGCAGTATAATTATACTGTCAATAAAATTCGCGGGCCGGGATTCGCCTGACTTTCAAACATAAATTTTAATCGTCGCTTCCTACGTTCAAGTAGGATTGAGTGATGAACTCCGTTTATTTAAAATAATTTTATAACACTCATATAAATATATAAACATAATCGTCCGCATTTCGATTATTTTGAAACAGTGAAAATCAGGGTGTTACAAAGTACGTGTAAATTTCGAGGACGAAATTTTTATAAGGGGGGTGGAATTGTAACACCTTGTTTTTCAGAATATTTTAATTAAGCTGGTTTTGGTTAAGTTGGATTTATCGGTCGAGGGCATAGTGGGATTTTTGGCTAAAAGTCCCTTTCTGGTACATGAGCACGCCCGTGCTCATCAGCCAGCAAGCCCGTGCTTAAAGTCAGAAGCGTGTTTCTGATTTTAAGTTGAGCACGACCGTGCTCAACAGGGAGCACACCCGTGCTCAATGCGTGGACCGCGTCTCGTGACGCTAAGTGGAGCACGACCGTGCTCAAAGGAGAGCACGACCGTGCTCAGGTCCGAACGTTATATACGTGAACAGAACTCGAGGGTTTAACGTTTTAACCCTAATTGTGAGTGCAGCAGCCACCTTGAGTGCGGCCAGAACGAGTCTCCTTCCTTTTCCTCCTTCTTGAACAGTTTAAGTGAGTATTGGAGACCTTGGGAGACCGCTAGCATACCTGTGTTGATATATAGGTAACGTTTCTTCCCTGTCTAAGTTTCCTTTTCATTATTGTGATTAGGGAACTAACTGTTCGTGTTCTTAATTGTTTAAGGATCGTTTGAGGTCGAGCCGTCTTAGGGGAGGAACCGTTTGCTGTCAGGACTTGTTAGAGAGCTACCTTCAATCCAGGTATGGGGAGAAGGGTAGTGTGATCATAGGCTCGGGGTTAGAGTAGAGTAAAGGGGTCCCCATGGCCCTGGTCTTGTTTATATGATAATCTGTTTATGCATGTATACTTGTTGGTTAGTCGATAACATGTTAATGATTGATAATATGTTATGTTTATGTTCATGGTTGGTTGAGTTTATGTTCGTTGCATTGCTATGAACATGTTGATATTGTTGGTTGATGCCACTGTTACGTTGATGTTGATTTTATTGCTGAGTTTAATCCGTGAAATACATTGATAACTGATTTAGGATGTTAAGTGATTAAATCCTTAAAATTGGTTAAGATTCAGTCTTTCTTCCTGCCCCGAACAGCACTGTCGCGCGATGAGCACGACCGTGCTGAACATGGAGCATGACTGTGCTTCCAGTTGAATTCTGGGAAGATGGCCGCGCTGTTTAGCACGGCCGTGCAGGACAAAGAGCACGATCGTGCTGCTGAGCACGACCGTGCTCATTAAGAAGCACGACCCGTGCTTCACTTACAGGGGAGCATGCCCCTCACGTGCTTAAGCACAACCGTGCTGGGTTACGAGCACCACCGTGCTCAACCCACCTGGACAGAACAAGATTAAAGGACTTAAGGGGTTTTAAAACCCCACTCCCCTATGATAATAACTGATTAGACAACTTGGTTAATGTTACTAAAGATAATTAAAGATGATGAGATGGTGAGATGTTAAGTCGATACCCTTATGGGTGCCGCAAGCTGGTGAGTTGTGCCTTGGTGCTTTTTGGCCAAGGAAGCCTTGGTCCCGCGGTTTGGGTCTAAGGTGTTGTTGTTATGTACCTTGGTGGCCGAGAGTTTGCCCCAGGTACTGCGGTTGATTCCGCTTAAGTCCTCAGGTAGATTCCGCGAGGCAAGTTGGTGCGGTTGATTCCGCTGTTACCTTCGGTCGATTCCGTTGGAGTTATGGAGGTGGTGATGCCGTTGTTGTTATGTTGCATACGCATTGCATCGGAGATGTTGTTAGGGATGTTCGACATAGGGGAGATCATCCTAGAGTACGGCGATCCGGCCATCCACGGTTGGAGTAGATTCTCCTAGCGCCCCCGTAATGAGGCATTCGTTGGTTTGATGCGTTGGCTATCCAAGGAGTAGATTCTCCGGCGTTGAGTAGATTCTCAATGTGGATATGTAACTCCGAAGTCGTTCATCCCGATTTTAGTGGATCCACATGCATTGTTGGTTTAGCGGAGTAGGACTGCATTGCACTGCATAGCATAATGATGATGTTGATGTTTGGTGTAATGTTGTCGTGTTTACTGTTTACTTTACTCCCTACTTCTTGCTGTATATGATTACATGAACTTACTCCCCATGTTTGTTTGTGTTTGGCCTGATTGGCACCTTGCAGAGGATGACGAGCAGCCCGGAGAGGAGTGACTCTGAGGAGCCGTCACTCATTGTAGGGCTAGTTTATGTTATCGTAGTTGTTAGTTTCAGTTGTAATTCCATGGATTTTATTCCGGAACGGTTATACCAGCTCTGTATGTGACATCGGGGTTGAGTTATATTTTTGGGTTTGTTATGTTTTTACTATTTAAAACTTATTTCATTTCCGCGTTGTAAACGGTTCATGTGGGACTTTTCTACCCATGGACAGTTGTTTATTTATTTAATAATTGCATGTTTTTCCTTTAATTGTTTTTAATTTAAATGGTTTTTAACATGCGAGGTAGAAGGGTGTCACACTCAATCTAATCCAACATTTCAAGGAAATTATTGGTGAAAAGTCGCATATGTGTTGATCCACCTTTAATATGAAATTAAGTTAGCAATTACTTAACATAAATGAAAAGTTAACTTCTAATTTAAAATGGATTTTAATTGAAATGCATTGTCAATAAATCATAAATTATCACATCATTAAAATTATTTAATTTTTATCATAATTACAAAAGTTACATATAAGATGATTTGTATTTTGTAACTTATACTGCTCGTATATCAAAATTAAACTCTTTAAAAGATATATATAAGGATATTATAGAATGTTAGATTAAATTAGAGTAAGTATTCTCAATCTTATAAAATTTAAAAGTACATATAAACAAATAGATATTAGCAGCAAAATGGAATTTTTACAGTGATAAAAACGACAAAATGAACGAAGAACATTGGAGGTGATCATAGTCTATTTCAGTACGTGGGTTGGGCCTCTATAATTAACGATGAAGATTTGCATGGTCTTTCTGGGGCCCCATAAAACCCAAATTGTAGGTATAATAGAAGGAAGAAATACAACCTTTCTGCTGGCCATCAATATCGTATCGGCTGGTTGGTTCAAAGATTAATTAGGACACTCATGGTTGGCTAAATTATGATACGGAAATTTTGCTATGTTTTGTTTTTTTGATCAAGTTTGCTATTTTTTTTTTTTAATGTTGAGCCCGGGTATCCTCCGGCCGGAAGATAGAGACTAATCCCTCGAGGTACTGAGATCCATTTAAGGGGTTGACATCTCCCAACAGATGTTCTTCCATACGCATGAGCCAGTAATCGAACCCCTAACCACATGCTAAAGGGGCCCAGTTATCTACCAACTGTGTCATTCCATGTTTGCTATGTTTTGTTTGATGATGCTACTGAGGGACACCAGGGCCTTTTAATATTTGATGTTATGATTGGAGACGAAAGTTGATTTATGGATTGAGTATTATAAGCTCTTTTGTCGCTTTCATTGATTTAAAGAGCTTCTTGTTGCCTGATCGATCTGAGTTTAAATGTTAAAACGGGACTCAGAATAATCTAGTTTCCCTAATAAAAAAAAATATTTATTGATTCATCATAATCACTCTACATTGGCAAATTACTCTGCATGGTTAATAGGCCATGTTCATGTGTATTTTGCACATCTTTCTGTGGATTATCTTTTTATAAGACCTGGTTGTTATGTGAAAATTTTACTTTCCCAATTTGTATTGACTTTATGAAAGTAATTTCATACTTACAATATTGTTTTCCTTTTCATTTTGTCAAACTACAAATAATACAAGTGTGAAGCTAACTGTAGTTCCCTCAAAAAAAAGAAAAAAAGAAAGAAAGAAGAAGCAAACTGTAGTATAATAGTTGGATCAAATATTTAATCATATTTACTTTAATTTTTCATTTACATTGTTATAAAGCTAGAATGTTCAACATTTTTTTTATAAGAATGGAAAAACTAACAATTACAAAACAATCCTTAGGGATGCAATCCCTTGAATATTAGCAAACAAAGCTAGGCTAATACTAGAAGGAGCCGAATCCAGCAAAATCCACTCGAAGCCACTCCATGTCCCAAATTTTCAAGCAAAGCCGCACAATTATTTGTCTCATTATAAACATGTCGGATGCTACACGACCAATCTTGAGAATTAATGAGACCAATAGTTTCGTCCATAAGAGGTTGGAGTCTCTGCCAGGAAGCCCGATGCAGCATAGCCATATTAACAACAACTTTAGAATCCAACTCTACAATCAACGATTGGATTGACAAATCTTTTGCCATTCGCAAACCTAAGACCAATCCCCGTAGCTCTACTGAGACAGTGGTCGCTGCTCCAAGATTTCAGTAGAACCCTATGATGAAATGCCCCTGAGAATTGCGAAGGAGTCCTCCACAAGCTGATAACCCACTACCTAATGCTAGTAGTGCATATAATAAATCATATTATATGCACTAACATATATTTTGCAAAGGAGTCCTAGGAACTTGAAATATCACACAATTCAACCTATTTATTTTATTTTCAAATTAGTATCAAAGACTACCCCCAATGTTGAGCCACCCAAAAATGTCTAAACACCATACTCCAGATGTTTAGTCTTAAGCATGAGGGATATGCCTTAAGTGTTAAGTTTCACATTGGTTGAGTATACGAGCAAATAATCATTTATAATAGCTTAAGAAAACCCCCCCCAATGAGCTACCATCTAGGGTGAAGTTAGACCCGATTATTCTAATATGGTATTAGAGCGAATTTCGGTCTGTCTCTACAAAACTCTAATACATTGCACCTACTATCTACCAACAAATTCTTAGGTTGCGCTTCAATTTCAGCATGCTTCTCCTTCGGCATGTTTCAATTTCAAATAATCCTTGATAACTCAATTTTTTGCATATTTAATTCACCCATGCTTAGTCTATCTGGACTTCATTTGTGCTTTATTATTTGATTTTGGCCAATTTTGCATAATTGGTCATATTATGTGCTTAATGTACATTCATAGCATAATGGCAAATTTAATATTGCTTCTATATTTTGCCCTTATATTATGTTATATATATCTAAAAATTGTGAAATTTACCTTGTAGAAAAGAGGAAAAAGGGTTCTATAACTTTCATGAAAACTTCAAGGCCAAGTGAAGTCGTTCTGAAGGTAAAAAGTCCATATGAAGTTGGCCGCTCAGACCAGAGGAGTCTCAAAGTGGAATTGGGCCTACATTTTCAGCCCAAATAAAGCAAATGAGCAGACCATATGAAGTTAAGATACTGAGAAGCAATTTTAGAATAAAAGCATTTTTAGATTTTTGTTTTTATGGGTAATTATTTAAATCAGAAGGCAAAAGACGGAAAGGATATACTACATTCTTCCACATTTTTATTCTCACTTGAGTTGACATATAATCAATTTAAACTTTTGACATTAAAATTGATACACAACACAACAATAATAAATAGCACTTAAAAGAATTCATATTAGTCCTATCTTAAAATGAGGATAAACACAAATGGACAATCAATATAACAATTAATAAGTTGTTAAGTTTTATCAAGCAAACACAGAAGGAAGGCTGAAGTTCCTAGTGGGACAAGAAAAAATGCTGGCACACTATGGTTTGGGAATTGTCTAGTGTGAAGGAGGACAAAGGGAGAAGAAAAGAAAATTATGAAATAATGTCCTGAATTATATGTAAGGTCTCCAATTTTTTTTTTTTTTTGGTATACTTAAGGTAAAATTTGAAAACGCTCAACTTTATTATACATAAAAATTATTTAAAAAAAAAAAAAGTAACCTAGTTTGAGTCATCTGATTATCGGGTTGGAAAATAGTAAAATCAAAACCCGAATGTAATCAAATTTTATTTGATTAGATTAGACCCAATAAACTCCGAACCAACCTTAGCCATATTCGTCGATCGCTTTTCCCATTGCGGGTTTCCATTTTCTCACTATATGCGGGCTTGTTTAAATTTGAAGCCGTCCAACGTTACTTCAAGCTTGAATTTGCACTGTCCCGTAAGGCTCAACTAGTTAAAAAATATGAATGGGTCATTGTCGATATTAACGGAATAGTTAAGTGGTTGGTCATGGTCATACTCTTTCGTGGTTTTTTTTTTTTTTTTTCAACCCTTTCATTTTAGGTCGTTAGAAACAGTCCTAAGGTTACAACTTCCTTCTCAGAAAATAACAAATAATGATTATAAACAAACAAAAAGAGTGGGGGGTGGGGGTGGTAAATTTGACTTGGAAGGAACTAAGCATTGGATTGGTATATAAACTTGACCAATCGAACCATCATGGTCATCCAAGCAAGCAAAAGGACAGAATCCAAGTAAAACATTTTGTTGATATTCATGAGCAGACCAGTCCCAGTCTTACAATATGGGATGAGTAAGTTGGTATTCATGTGGGATTATACTTGAAGAGTTACAACTTTGTGCCAAATGTTCATGACAATTTGAACTTGTGCCCTTCATGCTTTATATCACTTTAGTGTGTGTTTGGTTTCAAGTTAGATACCGGTAGAATTGATTCTGTCCTTGTCAAACGTGAATTTAATAAAAATGAGGTGTTTGGTTACTGTCAGGTTGAATTGATTTTGCCTCCAGAAGCGATTCTGACTAGAAGCTACAGAAGGTAGCTTTTGCATTGAGTTGAAAATTTTACATTAAGTTTTACATCAAACTTGCTTTCAAAATAAAAACATCCAAACATAAATCACTTTACTTCAAATTCAATTCTAACAAACTCAATTTTACAAAATCAATTTCATTCAAAGTTAATTTTATCAAACACTTACCCAAACACACACTTAGTTGTCTCATTTCGGCTTGATGTGAGACTCCTTTATTTTCCGACACTTTTAGGTTGTCCCCAATATGAGGGCCTATTTGTTATCTTTACAATTTCCTAATTTTATTAATAATTATAAAAATGACTACTTATTTTTATGGTTTAATGAACCTTTTGGTCCTACATTTTAGGTGAGTTTCGATTTTAGTCACTAACATATTTTTCAAACGGTTTGGTATATGACAATTTCAAAGCGTTGGTTTCAGTCCCTGTATTATTTCAAAACGTTGATTTTGGTCCTCACCTATTGCTCTGCATATATTTTCCAATAACAACTTCAAGAACCGCCTCCAACTCTCCTTTGTCTCCTGCTCAACCACGCAAAAGACAAGGGAAAGTATCGATCATTTGGGTCCCTCTCAACTGCTATGAGTAGTTGTCCCCCATTTTTGTCTTTAGGTGGCAACCATCAACCCCAACAAATAGCCTACAACCAGCTATAAGACCGCTTTTGCAACCTTGGACACACATAAAAATTTCCAAACCTAGGTTGCAACTTAGGACTAGGCCAATCTAACTTTAGGGACTAAAACCAACGTTTTGAAATTGCCAGGAACCAAAACCATTGCGAAAAAAAAAATGTTAGGGACCAAAACTAAAATTCAGCTAATTAAAATACAGGGACTAAAAGCTTCATTAAACCAACTTTTATTCTATTTACATTAGTGTTTCAAAAAATTTCTAAAGGAAATAGTGAAAACAATGTTCCATTGGATTCTCAACCACTACAGTACAAGCTAGGCCACTGCATTGTCCTAACTAAAAGCCATTTGGTGAGCCACTTTATTCAATCATCAATATTTAATACTTGTGATGGCCCCATCAGGATCAAAAAGTCACAACTAAATCCTTCAGCCAAAAAGTTCTATAATGGAATCGTTCCTATTCTTCTTATTTTAAATCTTCATAATCAATACTTTAAGAGGGGTTGTTAGTTTTTCATTGTTGCAGATTGCACACAGCTACTAAGTCAAAATTCAGAAGACTGTAAGATAAGCTTTATAGCAATTGAAAAAGCTCTTGAATCATGATAGCACCACTTCATACGTGTGCCTCAATTTCAGGTTTGACAAAGTAAACAAGTCTCTTTCGGCCTAGCTGCACTGCATCTCCAATTATGACTCAAACAAAAACCAACTCTTCCTATGAAAATACCAAATCATCCCTCAACTGAATAGATTACTCAATTCTAGGATTAGGATCATGTTGGCCATTGCATGTAAGTAGACCCGGAAGGCCAACAAGAATTAACTGCTTCCACTCTTTTGAAACTGTCAGCAAACAAAACCAATAGCATAAGACAAAGAAGGACAAAACTTGCAGTTATCAATGAACAGAAGAAAAGGAACAACATATTTGTTTTCAGAAACCTTGTTTTCTCTACTTTCATATGGCTTTGAATATGATGCTTCAATCATGGATTCTTTTGAGCCTTGTTCTTGTTTTACACAGTTTTTTAATACCATCATGCCACTGCCAGACAAGTTCTCCTCAGAACATTGAAACTTTCTATCCAAATGAAACATCATTCCCAAAACCAACGCCACAACCACCACCACCACCACCAAGGTCACAACCATCACCACCAACACAAGAGCAGGCGCCATCAGGACCCGTGGCAGCATCCGGAAGTACTTCATCGAAGGGTAAGATAGCAGCCGCGGTGGCTGCGACTGCAGCAGGCACTATAGTTGTTTGTGGTATACTTTTCATTTTAGTTCAAAGGTGCTTAAGGGCAAGAAGGAGAAAGGAGATAATCAACAACTCTGCTATTGCTGGAGATAGCCGTATCGTGCCTCAGGGAAATGTTTTTGAGCGAATTGATGGAAATGTCACGGGGCTGATTGTCGATGAGGATGGTTTGGATGTGATTTATTGGAGAAAACTTGAAGGGAAAAACTCCAAAAAGTATCTTCATAAGGAGGTTTTGCATAGTCCTAGAAACAAAGAAGAAAAAGAAGTTGGTCATGAAGGAAGTCAAGTGAAAAAATCTAAGTCCATCCAAGAAATTCCTCTTCTTAGAGGGAAATCTTCAACTTCCCACATAAATATATTTCATGCAGAGGATGAGCCATATAGAATTACTAGAAATCCCCCTAATGCTTCTGCTCCCACTCCTCCTCCCACTCTTCCAGCATCATTTGGGGCTGTTATCAATGATGGTAAGGAACCAGACTCTCCAATTCAACCATCTACTCCACCCCCTCCCCCTTCACCACCAACACCATCCTCCACTTCCTTATCAGAAATTCCAAAAATGAATATCCCTGCACCATCACCTTCCCTCTCCCTCAATCCCAGAGAGAAAGAGTCCAGCAGCACCTCCTCCCCCTCCCCCAGCACCAGCTAGAAAGAATCCAGCTCCTCCTCCTCTTCCTCCACCAAAGTCAGGTAGTTTGAAGTCATTATCAAAACCGCCAGTTGCAGCCCCCAGTAAGCAAAGAAACTCTTCAGGGAAAGGCATGCCAGAAAGTAATGATCAAGTGAAACTGAAGCCTTTGCATTGGGATAAGGTGAATACTAATGCTGATCACTCCATGGTGTGGGACAAAGTTGATGGTGGCTCTTTCAGGTAATCCTAATGTATTGAATTTTGTAAGAATTACTATTTTGATCTCTCCATTTTAGATTTTACTTATCACCCATGTTTTTGGATTCAATAATTCAGTGTTGATCAAGACCTCATGGAAGCTCTCTTTGGTTATGTCGCCACCAACCGAAGATCCCCGAAACGAAAGAATCACTCAACGAATCCAAGTAGGGATGGCATAGCCTCATCAACAGAAATTTTCCTTCTTGACCCCAGAAAATCTCAGAACATTGCCATTGTTTTGAAATCACTTGCAGTCTCACAAGATGAAATTCTTGATGCACTCATTGATGGTAAAGGCCTTTATGCAGATATCATTGAAAAGCTTGCTAGAGTTTCCCCAACAGAAGAAGAGCAATCTCTTGTCCTTGATTACAAAGGAGACCCTGCAAGACTTGCTACAGCTGAATCTTTCCTGTATCGCATCCTCAAAGCTGTTCCTTCAGCATTTAAGCGCGTGAATGCCATGCTATTCAGGTTGAACTATGATTATGAGATTCTTGAAATCAAGGAATCTCTGCAGACCCTTGAACTGGGGTGTAAGGAGCTTAAAAGCCAGAGACTTTTTGTGAAGCTTCTTGAAGCAGTGCTTAAGACAGGGAATCGTATCAATGCAGGAACTGCCAGAGGTAATGCTCATGCTTTCAACTTGGCTTCTCTAAGGAAGCTTTCTGATGTCAAGAGCACCAATGGAGAAACTACATTACTTCACTTTGTAGTTGAAGGAGTACTCCGTTCCGAAGGAAAACATATTTTTCTTAACCGCAATAGCAGTCTGAGCCGTAGTAGCAGTAGGAGCAGCAACAACATTGCAAACTCTGAGAACAATGCTGCTTCAAATGAGCAGAAAGAAAGAGAATATAAAATGCTAGGATTACCAATTGTAGGAGGGATTAGTTCTGAGTTCTCCAACCTCAAGAAAGCAGCACTTATAGATTATGGCAGTTTAGTTGGATCAATCTCAGCCCTCTCGACCCGGATAGTTGAAATTCAAGAACTCGTTTCGCAGTGTGGAAATGGTGGAGGAGGAAATTTTGTGAAAGAAATGGACCATTTTCTTCGAAGTGCTGAGGAAGAATTGAAATTAGTGAGAGATGAGCAAACAAGGGTAATGCAGCTAATCAAGAGAACAGCAGAATATTTTCAAGGAGGAGCTTCAAAAGACACTGCAGAACACAATATTCAACTATTTGCCATAGTCAATGATTTTCTTGGAATGGTTGATCAAGCCTGCATTGAGATTGCACGTAACTTGCAGAAGAGGAAGATACAGAAGGCAAATTCTGGCTAATATCACGTTTGGTAACTCTAGAAATGGCTTAAATGATTCAACTTATGCTACTGGACCATGCATATGAGGGAGCTTTAGTCCTGTAAATCTAAGTTCTGAATGATTGGAGTTTTGTTGTTTCATTCAAAGTCTCAATAGCAGGACACAGATTATGATGGCATCAGAATAGAGAGTTGGAAATCGCCTGCTACTCAAAGACTAGTGCTACTAACCATTGAAAATTCATAAATACTGTGAAAGCAAGCTATGATTATATTATATAGCTCAGAAGCTGAAAACATCTTTATGGTGTTACCATTTTTTCCCACTATTTAAACGTCTCAATGTATGAAGCACTATAACTCTTGACCAATTTTAAGTCTCGTGTATATCATTATTGGATTCTTTTTGCATCAATCAAAAGTTGTTTGGCTTCCGGGGTTTTCTGTTGTACACACTCTCTAATTTGTATTTTTCGATAAATGAATTATTATTTTTTAATAACTTTTCAGATAAGACGCCAAGGTAAACTGACTTGGTAGCTCAGAGGTCACAAAGGAACAAGTCTAATGGAATGAATCATTATGACTTCATAAGCCACCGGATACCATGTCATAAAACAAATTCTTATTTGCCAAGAGAATGGTTCAGAATTGCTACCAGTTCCCATAAACTAAGCATCACATTTGACAAGTAATATCCCTTAGCTGCAAAACTCAGATTGCGTGGAAGTTCAGGTTTGTTAAGATGCTTTGTTGTGAAAATTGGAGAACGTTCTAGAATGATGCCAAGCGCCTTTTACAGCTTAGTAACAGTCACCTTTTCCTCAAAATGGATAAAAGTGAAGGGAATATGCATTTTTTGATTCCCATTCAATATCTTCTCTCTAGTTCTCTTCAACATCTTAGCTTGTTAGAGATATTATAACAGGTTAGAAACCATATCAATCACCTATAGAATGGATGAGGAAGACGAACCATGCACCAATTACAAGATATGTATGCATTTCATACATTACAGACATTATAGTTAATTATTATTTTCTCATATATTGCCTAGGAGGGGTGTAGGGAAGAAATTTATTATCAGTAATTGATGTTTTCCTCCTCATATCTGATAGTCTATAAGCTCCTATAGTCCTATTCCTACATTAGATAATTGTTCCACTGTTACAGACTAAACTAATATATCACAGCGCGAGTTGTTGCCATAAACATTTCCTCGATTATATAGATCACCTCTTCTTTTTCCCCTTTTTTTCACCACTTAAGCGGCTACCGTGGTTTCTCAATCTTAACTTCCCCCTGCATGTGTAGACAAGACAAAATAACAGTTGATGTATCAGAAACTTTTCATAGAGGATGAATGAATAGATGTAACAGCAGTCAGCATATGGCCAGCTACAAATAAAATAATTATTTAGGAAATAATTTATATTTCAAGGCTTCCCTTCCTATCTTTTGCTGTTTTTTCGTTGATATAATGCTTATACTATAATAATAGTAGAGGGTGAGTGTTAGTGCAACCGTAAAGTTGTTGCCTCCAGGTCACGGGTTCAAATCCTAGAAATAGCTTATCTGCTTTTTATTGTAATGGTACTTTTGGAGCTTTCTAATATTTCAACACAGGGGGCTTTAGATGAATCAGCATAAATATTATGGTTCAGAGCTCATGTAATGGAACATAATAAATACAGCCTTATAATGGAAAACAATCTGATGTCTGAATATTATCTGCAAGAAAATTAAACCAGAAGCTAACTTCAATGCCTACAAGATTTTAAATTTGTACTCAATTTAAGGAACCTAAGCACATTTTTAGATGGCTTGATTGTCAATAGTAGAGGATAATGACTGACATTATATATCAGGAAACATTAATATTCTCTACAGGCGGTGTAATCCTTGAAATGATGGTTAGAAAATGGGATGTGGATTATATTAACTTGCATCATTATCTCTAATGTGACCAACCAACTACAGAACCACTTTACTCATTTGGAAGAAAATAGGTTTACTTTCAACGGAAAATAAGACAGCCAGGTCCCACTGATGCTCCTTAACTTGCCTACAATCACCAGACTACAGTTATAAGTCGAGGAACACAAGTTTTGACTGACATCAATTAAAAGCTAAGTTCAGGCACTAAGCACAAAGAAAATTTTGGCAGATAAAGGTCATTAGCAAATTACTACTCGTACAAGGAAAGATATGCTATAATTAATTAGTCTTCACTCTTCACCCTGCTTGCTGATGTGGCAATGATAAAATGTATAATGCATACCTTTTCTGGATGGCTTTTTGAAACTTTTTGACCACGGTAAAAAGCTGGCAAGGGTGTGGCTTTGAAATTATGTTTTAGCTTCTCCTCCTGTGTCAAGGAAAACAATGTTCAGACATGCCACATATGTATATAAGAGTCTTGTGTTATTCTAAGTTCTCACATCATGTTTTGAACATCGAATTTGACATAATATACATATATCTATATCTCTCACTTTCTTTTTATTTTTATCTTCTTTGTATACAAGCATTCAAAAAAGACATCAAAAAACAAAGGGTCACCATATGGTGGCCCTATTTTGATGTTCAAGAAACATATTCATATTATATAGATATAGATGATAATAACAATGGCAACTCATAACTTAATATTATCCATTCTAATTAAGTATCATTTGGCTATCTTTAAACAAATATCACTCACACTATAAATATATAGGAAAGAGTACCTTTGATTTCAATTGAAGACGTGCTCTGTCTACCTCTTTTGCATTAGATTTTTCCTCTATTTTTCGTGAAGACTGATGAATAAACAAAAGATGAAAGAACATATTTTGGTCAGTACAAAGAAACAGTAGTTTCAAACTGTAATGAGAACCCTTGACATCACTGATGTTGGATTGTACAAACATGCAACAAGAGTTGGTCCATACCTCTTTCCCTTTCTCTGCTCTAGTGTCACTTTTTAGACCCAAAGTAGTTCGGACAACATTTCCACTTTTACCATTTCCACTTTTATCCATACCGGCAATCTTAGTTGACCTGTTTTATAATAACTTCAAGAGGGTTAGCATACAGGAAGTTGACCTTCTTATACTTTCATCAAAACAAAGCTAATGGTAAAGGAAAAGGGGGAGGGGTTGATAATTGAGTCTTTCTGAATCAGCATGGATGATAGCTTTCATGTTCCCCATAGACAGAAACCCATTCTCACCTTTCCCCACTTATATTTCTCCAACCATGTTTTAATTTATAATTTGTTCCATATTTCAATATCATAAAAAGGGGGAAAACCCCATATGCAATTAGATGCACAGTTAACATTATGGGGTATGAGATGATAGCTGATACTATAGAATAACTGAAAAGCCTGAAGTTGGAGGTTGAGAAAGACAATGATAAACAGAAGTACATTGATTCAATCAAATCTAATAGTAGCAGTAAGTTCCTATTGAATACAAAACAAGGCCGGTTTTCTCTACTTCATGTGGTTAAATTCGGACCTCCCCCTTCCCTTTAACATCGAAAACAAAGAAAAAGAATAAATTCCACTTGACATCACAAGGGATATTGCTGGGAAAATTAAGTTTTAACTAAATTTTATAATGAATAACCATGATTTATTTCAGTTATACAATCTGTATGATGAATATACTTCCTATTCAACATTTATCTATGGTTTCCTTGATTGGAATTATCCCAAGGAAAACCGCTAGCAAAACCTTGGTGTCATCAGATGGTATCTTAAGCATACAACCATATTCACAATAATATGCATTATTAGTATGAATGAGATTACAAAACGGTTACATAAAATACATGAAGGAAATGAAACTCATGCAAATAAAAAAGCACATTAATAGCACAGATTCAAAAACTTACTGTCCATTTTCTTTTCGCAAAGCCATAGATGTTGGAACTCTTGGCTCTGTTCCCCTTGAAGGAACCTGCCCAAGAAATATATAGCAAATATTCTCAAATGAAGGTGACTTTTACAGGTAAATATGACCATTTATGAACAGCAAACAGCTTTCCAAAAAGTTTTTCCAAATACCTGTCTTTTTACCAAAGATTTGACTTCAATAGAAGTTTGTGGCTGGTTGAAATTGTTCTGGAATGTCTTAAATGCCCGTTTAACTATGTCCTTATCCCCCATCTTCTCCATAATGAAAGATTTCCTCAATGTGGTATGAGGAGCAGGATCAGGTTTGCTTGGACTCAAGCTAAGGGACATGTGCAAAGATTTGTTAGGAACTTTCTTGTTGTCCCCGGTAGAAGTAACTTTCTTCCCAGATAAAGATGGAGTGTTTCCCCTTTTAGTCGAAGAGGCAAATGCCAATGTTTTGGTGGGAGTTGATGTAGGCCTTGAACTTGTAGGTGTGGAAATTTGGGATGCCTTAGATGTAGGTAGCACAATTTTCTTCTTTGTCTTAGCTGCATTGCTTTCCTTACTCACAGGGGTAACCTGTCCAAACTAGATGGTGAAAAATAAGAAACTTGGCAACAAATAGCTAATTTTTAAGTGATATAAATCATTTTTTAGCCAGTCTAATTCTCCAATAATCATGAATTTGATGGATACATGAATTAAAGCATACCATACCTTCTTAGATACCTTTGGATGATCCAATTTGACATCTTTTGCTTCAATTTCTGAAGCTTTTCCATTCTCATTGTCCCCATTGTGTGAAATTTCCTTCACATTTTCAGTTTCAATGTTAGGACTTTCTTCTTGTTCCACGCAGACAGCTTCTTCAGGTTCACCTATCTGGGAACTATGTGATCCGCTTTCAAGTTCTTTATTCTCTCCCTCAACTGATGAACTTTGATAATCTCTTGAAACTGTAACATCCTCCTCCAAATTATCCACATAGGTCCTAGCGATCTCGCCAATAGAATCACTTTCTTGCTCAAGTCCTTCCATCGAACCTTGATCGTTGGATATATCAAATTCTGCATCAGTCCCAAAAGTATTACTACCCAGATCTTCACCATTTTGATACTGTGATCTGAAATGATCTTTCTCTGCTTGCTTATCTTCAGCCAGCAATTCAGCTTTCCGGGCTGCAATGTTCTTGTAATGGGCTTCAAAGTAAGCTTTCTTCTGGGCAACTGATCCAGGTGTGGCACACTTCTCAACTTCTTCTAAGTACTTATTTGGTGAGAAAGCAGACCATTTCTCCCAAGACAAGGAATCATTCTCAAATCTACCAAACGAAATAGACACTTGCAAAGCAGGATTGGAAGCAGCTGTCTCTCCCATCTGCTTACAGAGGACACAACATAGACAAATAAAATAAAAATAAAAAACAATTTTAAAAATAAAAATTGTTTGCAGCAGCCAACAAAAGGACAACTCACAATAACACCAAAAGCACAGGAATTTAACAAACATAAATTGTGTAATCAACCAACCAGATAGACTTGAAAGGAACAATAGTAGTGAAAGGGCAAATGAATTTACCTTATCTACAAATATTGGTGCATCTACAACAAATTAATACTCGGTTATAACACTATAACCCCCAAAACACAGAGAATATGGCCTGCAAAAGAAGCAGTGAGGAAAAAATCAATCTGGGGATCTCACTGAAAAGACCAGGAGTAATAGTTCTCACAATGGGACAAAAAGAAGAATAAAAATATTTGCAGCAAATGATAAGAGTAAAGGAATGGCAGGGAGGACATGTGCATGTGGTGTGAGAGAGAGCATCTCATTCTCCCCTTTATTTCAATTTCTACTTCACCTTTGCACTGTAGTGACATCATTTGTCAGCTTCTATGTACTTGTGGGAAATCCTCAATGATAAACTCAATCATGAAGACAAAGCAACAATGTTCCACAAAAGCAAGCAAAAGCATGAGTGAAGTGCAAAGTTCAATTCAGGGGTTCTAGATCACCTACCTGCATCATATTTCCAAAGATCATTATTTAACTTTAACTACAATTAAGTACCATTGCTTTCTGGTGAGGGCCAGAGTTGAATTAAGAGAAGGAAAAACACAAAAAGAAACCACTTTTAGCAGAGAGTAAATTATTGTAATTATAGGGATTAATAAATGAGCTTAGCTGGCACTAGTTGGCGAGCTTATACCAAACAAAGTAGGTATAATATGCACTCAATAAATTAAAGCGTCCACAACTAATGTTAACAATTTTCCTCTTCATTAATCATACCTATAGACTATAACATATGTCTAACTGAAGGGTTCAGAGAGAGAGAGAGACCCGATAACCCATACAAGACGGTGGTGATGATGATGATCAGATCAGATCAACCATGACATGGAATTGAAGGCAAGGAAAGAAGGCCCACGTGACCAGTGGCAAAGAGTGTGAAAGGTACATGTGACGGTTCTATGCACCAATTATTTATCAACCTCACTTGGGCCACATGTGGACCCCAACACAATTGGTTCATCAACTAATGAGAAGATGCATGGGGCTGACGTACAAACTAAACGGTGTCGTATTTCTCAAATAACAGTGTTTCATTGTGGAGTGCCGGTGCATAAATGGGCCCAAGCCCAACATGGTAATGAAGTTTCATACGTTAGGATTGACCTTCATTAAAAATTCATCATTCATGAGTCAATTTCAGTTCAACCGAACATAGGTATCATCTATCTGGTGGGGCTACCTAAAGTCAAAAAAATCATATATTCAAGCATTCACACGTTAATATACCGTATATTCACGCATCTAACAGTATATTGCATAGTTTTTTAATGCAAGAAATCTGGATCCCAATTGCATATTGTTTGGATTGTAACGTTATCCAAGAGAAGAACTCATGTTGAGTATCTTCAACTATTGTTATTAGGAGAATGCTAACCAATGTCCTAACTAGTTAAGGATCTTAAAAAGGAAATTTTCATTGGGACTTAATGCACTTCATATGTAAAGAGTGTTGAACTTAGTTTTCCAATGATTTTTTTTCCCCTTAACCAGTGTCCTAAGAACACTCGTTAGGATGACCTTTATTATTCTTCATCTTATTCGTTCTATTGGTCCAACCCAAACCCCACCCTAACCCATTTCAAGGCTACTGCTTTCCATATATACCAAAAAAGTGTCTCATAGTCATAGATGATGTGTGATAGGAACCCGAGCCCAAACCCAAATGGCAAACAAGTGTCTCATAGAACTGTGATTGAGCATGTATAAATGGAAGGACGGTAAGAAAAGAAAGAAAGAAGAGGGGGAAGCTGAGATGGTAATTAGTTATATGTTATGAGAGAGAGAGTGAGAGAGAGAGAGAGAACACATATGAAAGTGGGAGAAATAGGCAGAGAGAATTCCATATTCCTCTATGAGGAGCTTTGCTTTGGGACCTTAGCGGAGATTCTCTGGTAATACCTTTCCCTCTTCGGTAAATAATACACTTTATTTCATTTTCATATCACTCATTTTCATCACTGGTGAAAGGTGCCTTTTATTTGTTGGCAAACACACTCACATACAGTACGGCATCTCAGGTTAGTGTCATATAGGGTGTTTAAAAAATTGTTTTGGTAAATTAATACCACTGATGATTAAGATAAACTTTTAATAATGCGATTTTCAAAGCCATATTTGGGAATAATTGAATTGTCCATGATAACAAAAGCTGTACGGTTCCGAAAAACTGATCTGGTAGTTCAATTCTACAATAAGCACTGTACAAAAGAGAATTTGCCTATGTCCTCATCAACTCTGCAAACAATTTATGTCTACAGTGAGATATGAAGGGTTTGAAAAATGGAAAGTGAAATCAGATGCTGCCTTTAGCACCAGAAGCTGCCACGTGTAAATAAGAGTCATGAAAATATTCACGTGATATTACGAATTTCGTTTCGTACCAGAGACCATTTTTCTATTCGAATGTGTAAAAAAAGTTGTCCTCTACACCAAAAGAAATATTTTGCTAAATAAATTCCACGCTTAATGACTTCCAATAATATTACGGCTGACTCAATTTATCACACCATCCAAATTTTATAATAGACAATTTAAAACCATGTCCAGAAGGTTGAATAAAAGAGAGAACAAAAGAAAAAGGGGAGAAACAAATAATTAGGTGTTCACTTTCTACAGCAACTACAAATTACGTACCGAAGCACAGAACAAAACAGAAAAAAAAAAAAATTATATACAAACATTTGTAAGTAGTATGTTATGATACCAGATGAGTTGAACCCATAACCTCCTTATCACTCCAAAGTCCAAACTATGCCCCTCCCTCCAAAACAACTCATCCACCTTATAACTCTTAAAAAAAAAAAAAAAAAAAATTTAACATAATCCAAGTTACTAAAGGCAATCAATTTGCAAACTAAAACTACAGGCATGGAAATTTTTAAAATTGACTGAAATAAACATGAATTCTTAATACCCCAAAAATGGTTTCAATTGAAACTCAATGTGGTGAATAGCTAAACAAATAATGGCAAAAACTTGCCACCATGGAAGATAGGCTCAAATCGACCCCATCAGCATGCAAAATCAATGAAAGTAAGGCTGTTAGCTCCTTAAAAAATTACACCGAAAAACGTATTAATTTCCGCATCATTGCCACTCAAGAATAAATTTCATATACAATTAGAGAAAGCTCAACTAACAGGCAAAGAGATGATCTTCTGCTGTAGAACCTTTTATTCTTCATTAGTTTGATTGGTCTGGAACCACGTGAGGAAATTCAAAGTACAAAGTTATCACTCATGGCAAAGTAGCTCTAACTTCTTTCCTATCAGCACCACATGCCTGCAATTCAGAAGACCACCAATCATAAGATTTTATTAAAGCATACCATCTGCCAAGTAAAATTGATGACTATTTATTGCTTGAATGTAACTGCATCTGCATCCCTTTTACGTGTATTCTTAAAAACCAGATATCATATCTTTTCGTTTACTATGAGATTTGAACTGTCTAAAAAGTAAAAACTTAATTCAACCATCTAACTACATCCATTCTTCTACAAATTAGATATTGGAATTCACAGTAGCCAAGAAGAAGAAAAACAGAGAAATGATAAACTGATTTCTATTGTAATGAATCGGGTTGATTTACAAGAGTCTTCCTGACACTATATATAGATAGTGTGGGACAAGCAACTATCTAACAGAATTCTAACTAACTAATGAATTTACATTTCACATTTGCATTTCATTTACAATATACACACATACCCCCCCTCAAGCTCAAGGTGGGTGATGCTCACTGGTGAGCTCAGCCACATTGAGCTTGTCACGAAGCTGCAGGAATGTGGCAGGAGAAAGAGGCTTGGTCAGGGCATCAGCCCACTGATCCTGAGCTGGAATATGAATCACTTCTAGCTGCTTCTGTAACACTTTCTCCCTTACAAAAAACAGGTCAATTTCCATATGCTTTGTCCTAGCATGAAGGACTGGATTGCGAGCAAGTGCAACAGCACTTTGGTTGTCACAGAAGATCCTAGGTGAGGTGTACTGAATGCCTAATTCAGTCAGAAGGGTTTGAATCCAAAGAATATCAGCAGTTGTCTGAGCAAGGCTGCGGTATTCCGCTTCAGTGCTTGATCTAGCAACTACATGTTGCTTTCGAGACCACCAAGAGATCAAGTTTGGTCCAAGAAAGATGGCTGCACCTGAAGTAGACCTCCTGTCATCTGGGTCCGAGGCCCAATCTGCATCACACAGGGCCTTCAATGCAAGTGGCTGGTTAGCAGGAGCAGGGGACAGCAAAAGACCATGCTGAATTGACCCCTTTAGGTACCTTAGAATCCTTTTCACAGCAAGCCAATGTGCCTCAAGAGGTGCTGCCATGAATTGGCAGACCTTGTTAACCGAGTAGCTAAGTTCAGGTCTAGTGATTGTGGCATATTGGAGTGCCCCAACTACTGACCTGTACAGAGAGGGATCCGAAAAGGGCTCACTTCCAACTTTGGACAACTTACAGCTAGAGGCCATAGGAGATGAACTAGGCTTGGCTTCCAGCATGTTAGTTTTGACTAGGAGATCCCTGATATACTTTGATTGAGTGAGGATAAGGGATCCAAGGGGCTGTCTTCTAACTTCAATTCCCAGAAAATAGTCTAGGTTGCTCAATTGCTTCAAACTGAAAACAGAATTTAGTTTTGTCACCAGCTGTTGAACTAAAGTGATGGAGCTCCCTGTGATTATTATATCATCTACATAAACTAGTAAATAAACCACTGCACCACTGTGAGCAAAGGTGAAGAGTGAAGGATCACATTTACTATCCTTGAAACCAAGTTTCAGTAAGGTGTCTTTGAGTCTCTCAAACCACTGTCTGGGGGCCTGTTTAAGGCCATAAAGGGCTTTGTTGAGTTTGCAAACTAGAGAGGAATCATTCACTTCAAAGCCTTGAGGTTGAGACATGTATACCTCTTCATCAAGGAGGCCATTGAGGAAGGCATTATTTACATCCAGCTGTAGCATACTCCACTGGTTTGTTAGAGCTAAAGTGAGAATAATTCTGATTGTTACAGGTTTGATAACTGGTGAAAAAGTCTCATTAAAATCAAAGCCTTGCATTTGGTGAAATCCCTTAGCTACTAGTCTAGCTTTATACTTGTTTAGGGATCCATCAGCATTTTCTTTGACTCTAAAAACCCACTTACATCCAATTGGTTCCCTATGAGGAGGAAGAGGCACAAGGGACCAGGTGTTATTTTTCATAAGTGCTGCATATTCCTCTTGCATGGCAGCATACCACTTAGAGTCCTTTAAGGCTTGCTTAACATTCTTTGGTTCAGTGTGAGTAAGAAGGAGAGTGGGGTGAAGTCTAGGTTTCACAATTCCATTTTTTGATCTTGTTTGCATAGGATGAGAGTTTGAAGGAATAGGTGGACTAGGAGAAGTAGTAGCTGATGGACTAATGGACTCAGCAGGACTATGAGCTAGACTAGAGGACTGATTTTGAACAGAATTAGGTGACTGAGAGTTTGTGGATTGACTGTGAGAGTGTAGTGACTGAGACTCAATATTGGTGTTAGGAGACAAATGACCACTGCTAGACTGAGAATTCAGAGGATTGGCAACTAGAGGGGAAGTTACAGGGATAGGAATGGAGGCTGGAACAGGAGGAACAGAATTGACTTTTGAGGTTGAGGGTGCAGGAAATAAATCTTTGTAGGGAAATCTTATTTCATTGAAAGTTACATCTTTTGAAATATAGATTCTCCCACTTGGAGATAGGCACTTGTAGCCCTTGTGTGAGGTAGAATATCCCAAGAAGACACACTCATGGGATCTGAAGTCCAGTTTGTGGGTGTTATAGGGTCTCAGTAAGGGAAAGCAAGCACAACCAAAGACTTTTAGAAAGTTATAGTCAGGAGACTTGTTGAAAAGGGTAGTGTAAGGAACAGAGAAATTTAATGAGGCTGTTGGAAGCCTATTGATGAGATAAACTGCAGTTTGGAAAGCATGATCCCAAAGTTTTAAGGGAAGGGAAGCATGACTAAGTAGAGTTAAGCCTAACTCCACAATATGTCTATGTTTGCGCTCAACTACACCATTTTGGTGATGAGTATGAGGGCAAATTAGACGATGAATAACACCTAGCTCATTTAGGTATTTTGTGAGAGGTCGAAATTCACCTCCCCAATCCGTTTGTATGGCTTTAAGTTTGGTGTTAAACTGCAGTTCAGCCATGGATTTAAATTGTTTGAAGATGGTAAATGTTTCAGATTTGCTCTTAAGTAAATAAATCCATGTGAAACGAGAATGAGCATCTACAAAGGTGACATAGTAAAGAAAATTATTGGAAGAGGGGACAGGTGCAGGTCCCCACAAGTCACTGTATACTAATTCAAGAGGAGAATTGTATACAGTGGTGGAAGACGGTGCATGCAAACGGTGTGCTTTTCCAATACAACAAGCTGAGCAAAAAGAATCATCTTTCATTGAAAAGGGTATATTACAATGTTGTAGAACAAGACGCATGACATTAGCATTTGGATGGCCTAGCCTAAGATGCCATTTAAACTGGAAACTAGGAGCCATAACGGCAGAAGATACAAACTCAGTAGAAGTATTATTAGCAGGAACATCTGTTACAAAACAAGAGGAAAGAGTAGACCCAGGAGGTTGCAATTGCAGACTTGGGAACACATACAGTCCATCAGCACCTACTTTTCCTTGGAGCAGGATTTCATGGGTGTCCTGAGATTTAACCAGACAATGGTTAGCATGAAATTCAAAGAAAACTAAATTATCATGTGCAAACTTACTAACACTAATCAAGTTCTTGGTGATGGAAGGGACATGTAAAAGTTTATGCAATATAAGAGGAATTTTTGGATTATTAGGGGAATAAAATTGAGAAGAACCAACAGAATTAATAGGCAAACCTTGCCCGTTACCAATGAAAATTTGGTCAGGACCCTCAAAAGGTGTCATTTGTTGGATGTTCTGATGATCACCAGTTACATGAAACGAAGCTCCAGAATCGGGAAACCAATTGGAAGAGAAGCTTGCTGGAGTATTAGTTAACATAGCACTGGGCTGAGGATTTTGAGCGTGATTTTGTTGAAACTGTGCTTGATTAAAGGCATTATTCTGAGGGCCATAACCATGACTCTGAGTGGGATATTGTTGACTGTTCTGAGGCTGATTATAGCCTTGAGAATGGTGATAATGACCTTGAAAATTGTTAGAACCTTGATAGCCTTGATAGTACTGAGTGGGAGGTTGATAATGTTGATTGAACCTGTGGTAACACACTGAAGCAGAGTGCCCATACTTGAAGCAAACTTGGCATTGAATGGAGGATCGGCCACCGCGACCTCCACGTCCTCTACCAAAGCGACCTCCACGGCCTCTACCAGATCCACGATAACCAGAGTACTGATCCTCAGAGGCTTGGGACGAATGAACTAGGGCTTGAGGTTGAGAAGAAGAGGAATTCGAGTTGGTGTTTGGCGGAGCTGATACCTGAGTTAGGTTCACTGTAGCCGATTCTTGAATCGTGAGTTTGCGATACCTTTGGAGTCGCATTTCTTGAGCTAACAGAAGCGCTTCAGCTTCTTCAATTGGAGTTTCTTCATCGAATCTGCTTTCGATGATGGAGATGATCGAATCATACTCCTGAGGTAAACCTTCCAAGACGACGTCGAGGTGCTCCTTCGCTGAGACAGGATCGCCAACCGAAGCCAAACAATCAACGAGTGCCTTAATTCGAGCCAGAAATTCCGAGATCGATCGATCCTCAAGCTTCGTGTTGCGAAGTTCGGTGCGGAGTTGCCTAGCTCGTGCACGAGTTAATTTCTGAAAGTAGACATGGATTTTGTCCCAAAGCTCAAACGTATGAACACATCCTAAAACCCTAGCTTGAATCGTGCTTGACAGAGACGATTGTAACCAAGAAAACAGCATTTGATCTTGACATTCCCAAGTTAGGTATTCTTCACTTTCGCGATTGGCAGCATGATCTTGTGAATTCGCAAATCTTGGAGGAATTCGAGGAGAAACCAGATAGTGTTGAAGACGGTGTGATTTGATTACAGGCTCTACTTGCTGACGCCATAGAAGAAAATTGTTATCATCTAATCTTTCTGTAATGGAGTGCGAAAAGGTAACAGGAATGGATCTAGGATAGCTCTGATACCATATTGGAATTCACAGTAGCCAAGAAGAAGAAAAACAGAGAAATGATAAACTGATTTCTATTGTAATGAATCGGGTTGATTTACAAGAGTCTTCCTGACACTATATATAGATAGTGTGGGACAAGCAACTATCTAACAGAATTCTAACTAACTAATGAATTTACATTTCACATTTGCATTTCATTTACAATATACACACATATTAGACAGTCTATCCTTTATGATTCTAAATATCTAAAGCTATGTTTTTTTTCCCGATAAATATATCTAAAGCTATGTTTTCCTCAATTCTAAGCCAAAAGACCACCAAATGCCCCATATTAAGTTTGATTTGCTTATACTCTAATGCATGCAGCATCTATTACTTTTGTGGAGATACATGAAAGAATAAGGAGTACTGAGAAGGGATGAAATAATCACTACCTCAACCCCAAAACCTTTAACATATACGTTGGTAAATAGATCAGACGGTTCCGGCATTTGACTCTCCTGGAAATCCAAAATGAACACAAACAACTTTCAGATTTTAAACCATATATATACGACCACCACAGGAGAAACAAATGTATGGGACACCCAAAAAAGTACGAGAAGAATAAAAAAACCAAGATATGCTTTTCACCTTGGCTTTGGCAATGGCTTCGTCAACTTCTTTCCTGGCTTCCTTTTCAATATCCTAAAAGAAGAAAATGCATAATAAATGTGGTATTAAATTCCAATGTTTCATCAATATAATATATATCAAAACCCGTGTATGATAGCTAGAAACTATTCAAAGAAATACTTCCTAGAATGCATTAGGCAAATTTTTGTGTGGAAATTAACGAAAGTTAGGAAGAAAATCATGAAATATCTATCATTTGTGATAGACAAAATATGCTATTTTCATCCAACACGAGCAAAAATAATTGTAGGCAGAATAAACTACCATAACGAAAGTCTACCAACCCACACCTATGAGGATTCCAATTCCATGACAACTATTTTAATATAGCCAAAATGTTATTATGAAACAAAACGCCATAATTTCATTAAAATAACAATCGAAATTATATAATATAATAACATTTATTCATATTAAATCTAGATGCCCTACATCGTAATAAAGTAAATAGTTTCTATTCACGATCTTGAATAAAAAAACGTCACCTATATCAATATGAAAGTAATAGTTATACAAAACACACTGAAAATATTGCATTTCACAATTGAAAGTATGAAGCATCAAGCATGAGTTCAAACTTCATTCGAATACCTTTAGCTCCTGTTCAGTCGAAATCTCATGAGACACTAACAACTTCCTTACTCTCTCGACTGGATCACGCTCCTATAATCATATTAACCAAGAAAAAATGAGAATGAACTCCTCAATATTAATTAAATTAATAGGATGTATGATGCTGGTGAGAGTGATATACCTGCCTCACACCAGAAATCTCATCACGTGAGCGGTATGTGCTGCCAGGATCAGACATGGAGTGGCCATGGTACCTGTATGTGTCCATTTCAAGAATCTGGACAGAATAATCAAGATAGAGAAATCAACCAAACCTAACAGAGAATAAACTTTGATTAATTTAGTCAACAACAAAGTCAAAACTAAAAAATTTCCAGCAAGTTATAAATTATGCAACTTATATAATACATAAATCTGGAGGGTAAGCCTTGGCGGCTGGCACAACAGTAAGGTCATTGCCTTGTGACATGGAAGTCACGGGTTCAAATCCTAGAAACAGTCTATCCACTCGCAGGGATAAGGCTGTGTACATCTACCCTCCTCAAACCCCACTAGGTAGGATCCTTGTGCACTGGCCTGCCATTTTTTATATAATACAGAAATCTTTTTCCTCTAGGCAATTAAAGTAGCAGTACTATATGTTAAACATAAATAAAAGCCACTGCTATAAGACTTGGTCAATCAGGCATTACAAAGGAGGATAGCATCTTTTTCTTTCTGCCAGACAGATCGACAAGCAATACATGCTCAAAACATAGCATAGTTCAAACTTCAAAGAATGCAAACTATCATAAATAAATCATATACTCAACGTATTCAATATAAAGTAAATGCAGAAAACTGTGTTCAGTTAATTACCTTGGGAAATACTCTGTTGGAAATAACATATTCCATTGAATCTTTTATTAGGAACTAACTCCCCTCTTATGAAATAGCTAGAGTCATTGTTGCATCAGAATTAACTCAATTATATCGTGTAAATAGGTGCACATTTATTTTATATACATATGTTTTGTCAAAGAACAATAATGCCGAGACGTTACTTGGCTTGTGGCGTATGAAGGTGTATGAAGGAGATGGCTCTGGCCAAGGGCTATGCCAGATACATATATAGAGTGAGGGTGGCTGTTACATGGTATTAGTGAGCCATTATAGGTGATTATGGATGTCATTGATGAGGTCATTTACAAGATCCAAGGTCGGTTACGGATTTCAATAGTCACAACCTAATAGGAAATCGGCCTATTGGACATGTGGTTTAAGGATGGTATGGGCCGAGATCCAACTCGGGCCATACCGTAATAGAAGCCCCCCCAAGCCTCAAGTCGAGGATGATGAAAAGGCTTAAAAGCTCTCTTGCATGTCCTATGCATAATAAGGCTGGGACCGAGTTAATTCTCGTCCCATGCCGTAACAACATATATATAGATATCTATATAACTCATTGGCATAGGTTTTACAAACCACACCTGTGACTCCCTGTGTAAGAGAATGTTTAACAAACCATGCCCTATAGGAGATTTGCATGGCAGTCTATGTGTATGCGGTCGACATAATAGTAACAGGAGATGATGGTAAGGAAGGAGAAACAGATTCCAAGTCAATGTTTAGCTAAAGAGTTTGAGATTAAATCATTAAGGAGGTTGAAGTAGTTCCTGGGGGTTGGGGTTGCTCATTCTAGATAGGGCATTTTTATTTCTCAACAGAAGTATGTTACAGATCTTCTCAAAGAAATATGTAAGTCAACATGCAAACCAGTTAAGTACTCTTATGGATCCTGATATGAGACTTGGACAGGCAGAGGAAGATGTTGCGGTAGACAGGGAAATGTATCAATGTCTGGTGGGAAGACTTATTTATCTATTTTACACATGACCGAACATAGAGTATGCAGTAAGCATGATAAATCAAATCATACATAACCTGAGGGAAGTTTATTTGCAAGCAGCACATTGAGTATCACAGTACCTCAAGGGAACATTAATCGAAGACATTTTATTTAAGAGGAAAGGAGATGTGGTACTTGAAGCATACATTGATGCTGATTATGCTGAGTAATTGATAGAATATCAACCATTAGGTTTTGCACTTTTCGTGGAGGAAATCTTGTGACTTGGAAGAGTAAAAAACAGAATGGGTAGATTCGCCCTTCGGAGGAGAGACACTCAACAGCAATATATGCAAACAGGAATTTAAATTCATTAAACAATACATCTTTGGAGATGTAGATTCGCCCTTCGGAGGAGAGACACTTGTAGACCTTGCACTCACTCGACTGAAATTGTAACTTGTGAGCATTGTAAGGATTCAAGCAGAGATAACAGGCACACCCGGAAACTTTGAGAAACCATTAATTTGGTTTAGTGTGATAAAGAGCTGTGAATGGGACAGCACCTTGCAGACCTGAGGTGGGAAATCTAGTGATGAGATAAATTGCATATATAATGGCATGATCCCAAAATTTCATGAGGAGAGATGCCTGGGACAAGAAGAGAGCCCTGTTTCAACAATTTGCCATTGTTTACGTTCCACTCCAACGTTTTGGTGGGGAGTGTGAGGGCATACAACCATGTGTATGATGCCTAAGTAAAAAAGAAAACTGAAAGGATGAAATTTACCACCCAAATCAGTTTGCACAGCCTTGATAGGAGTATTAAATTGTGCTTGAACCATTAGTTCAAACAGAGTTGGTGATTCTGATTTGGCTTTCTCCAAGTAAAGTGTGTGCAAACCATAGCATAAATAATGCTTCTAGCTGTACTAGCATAAGGAACATGTGACATCTATCACTCCTCTTCAATAGACTGTGGTGAGACTGTAGATGATAGTTTGAAATAGGCTGTCAATTGAGTATTCACAGGTTTTGCATTCGGCATTGCAGAAGACATAAGGAAGAAGCCACTTCCAATATCTAAGTTCAATCATAGCCCTAATAGACATTTTGGTAAAGGCGACGAGAGAAATTTGAAGCCTGAAGAAAGTCCAAGCCAAGGTGGAGATTTGTTATTTGATGACTTGAAATGCAAAGCCATAGTTGGTTTTAGTTGTTTAATGTAAAGGCAAGGAGAAAATTTCTCTCCTTTTTAGTTTTTTGGTTGCCTGTCATTTAGGAGTTTAGGAGAAAATAACTCTCCCACTGCTTGATGGATGGTCTACAAAGAAGATTCTAGCTTATAGATGCAGAGCTTAGGATATGGATTTGAGTAAAGTGTGACCATTTTTTGTATTCTCCATGACTCCATCGTATTTTATTAAATTTATAGAGTTGTCTTTGCATGTGGAGTACATTATAAGCTGAACCACATTGGTGCTTATACTTTCGCTTTATTTGCACTAATTTTATAACAAAAACTTTTGCCTACTCCAAGTGCATAGACACCAATAATTAACAAAACGCAATTTAAATCTTTAAGTATATCCCAAAAAGTAAGCAAAGACCAAAATCAATCTGCAAAGGCATATGCCAAGGATAAGGTGAAACACAAGTCAGATGCCAGAAAAGAGTGAATAATTTACATTTTGCATAGGGGAAAGCCAAATTATTTTTTAAGGTGTCCCGAGGGCCTAGATATACAGAGGATGGCATAATATCTGCAAAATTCTAATATTCTATGACCCTAAAACTAGTGTGATGACTAATAATTCCATGGCTAATTCCACCAAGGTTGATTATCAAATCGAGATTCGAATCGTGAATCGGAAGACCTATTTTCCGAATCGTGAATCGAATCTTATTATGAATCGTAAGATACATGATCAATAAAATATGATATTTTTAAGTAAAAACAAGTGACATAAGCAAAAAAACATAAGCCAATCCAATATATCATATATGAACTTCAAAATAATTCAATATCCAAGTCATAAATAAATTGTGTTTGATTTCGTTTTGAATCGAGATACAAATCGCATGAATTGTAAGATACTGATAACACTGAATCCCACCCCTTCTAACAATATCTATCAAGTGTTGCAAATAAATAATATTTATATTATTTTGGCCTAAAATTAATCAGATGACATATGATCAATCCTCCTAATTTAAAGTGTTTTGTCAAGTGTTAGTAGATGAACTATCAACCTATAACATAGGTTGCTAAATGCTATAGTTAATTTTAGAAAGAAATTCCAGTATAAATAATAGCAAGTAAATTTACTCACGATGGGTCCATTCTTCAAAGCGTGCTCCTTTGCAAATTTGCAAGCTTGTTTAACAGCAAGGGCATCCATGCCATCTACCTGTACAAAGTATAAATATATTATATATTTAAAAAAAAATTGAAAAAGATTGTTTCAGAAAAGACTACAAGTACATAGTATAGTCAATTAGCACATGTATATATGCAGAAAAAGAAACCATACCCATAAATTATTTAATCAAACAAAGATAATAAAGAACTTGTATGGCCAACCATAGTTCTAATGTTCTACATACTTCGACATCAAAGCACAAAAATAGGAATACTGCCCAAGGGTGGAGGCAAAACATGGAAATCAAGGAAGCATCAATACGAGAAGAAGAAAAACACTAAGCATACAGTGTGCATCCCTCAAAACCTCATACTCTTGAAAGATGTCTGAGGAAGACACTGAGATCGAGATGATTATGATAATTTTAAAACATAACATAAAAGAAGCAGGGCTTTAAATCTGACTGAGTTATTGAAATAAACAAAACAAAAACAGAATCAATTAATATAACTCTGCACCCACGGACATTTAAGTATACATGCTCAGAATTTAAACATCCAAGTTTTGCAAAAGCAAGCAATAAGCATACAATGCACTATCTTGTGATGGCATTTGCATGATACATCCAGTTAAAATTTGGCATAATGCCATAATCTTCATCATACTTAATCATCAGGTTTTGAAAAACACATTGCATGAATAGCATAGTTGTTAGAATCACAATCCAAATCAAACGAATTGATAAACTCACTAAGCCAGCAATGTGTACGGATGGCTTTGAATTGTGCATGTATCACATGAACTGGTGCAGTGCCATATCACTGATACAATTTGCATGATTCCACAAATTATTATTATTATTATTATTATTATTATTATTATTATTATTATTTTGCTTTCTTTTCACCAACATTCTCATTGGAGAATTTGGAAGGCTTATAGCTTAACAAAAAGTAAAAAGAACTGAACACTTGACTGGGCATTTATACAAACCCAATTTTCATAAAGACAGACACTCTGTTTTAGGTCTTCGGGTTTGTTTTTGTTCTTTTTGTGTACTGTGTTCATGTAGTCACTGTAAACAGCTCCTACGACCAAGAGAATCAAGTAAATTTAAGTTTTTATTAATGTGTTTCAGAATCATACAATGTGTTACAATTCACAATTCACAATTTGACATTTGCGATGAATAGTGTAAACACTTTCAATGCACAAAATAATTATAATTAGAATGCCCAATAATAACTTGCTGTTCATTCAATCACAAGTTACAACCTAAGTTTCCTTGGTAATCAACTAGAGTCAAGTTAACACATCCATCCTTTCAACTAAGGTGATACACCACACTGTCATGGTCAAAGAGCAACTGCATACCTCAACCAACATAATCAATCATTTCAAAGATACCTATTAATCACTTGAAGTTGCCACAAGAAAACATGAAATTTTCATTCTTGAAGAAATCCAATAATAGTAATATATAAAAACCACAACATTGTAGCAAAACTAACCAAGAGTACTTAATCTCACCTTCAGTCCAGGAACATAATCCCCACGCTTGTAATAAGCAGGACTCTTAGCAGCTCTCCACTCAGCAGTTCCCATCCCATCTGTAAATAATTCAAGAAATCCAATTAGAACATCAAACAAGTTCTTACCTAATTTGTGTGCCAGAAACCAGATTTGAACCGGAGACACGAGGATTTTCAGTCCTAGCTTATTTCATGTTTAAACACAACTTATAATCAAATCTTAGGACCTGTTTGCTTTGTTTTCATTTCCTGGTTTCATTAATAATCACAAAAATATCATCTTATTTTCATTGTGTTTCTTGACTTCAAAGATTCGCATAGAGTGAAAAGAACATTCTTGTTGTTTTTAGTGTTTCTTATACAAATATTTGTAAACATTGTGATATTGTTGTAATTATTAATGGAACTAAAAACAAAGCAAACAAATCCTTAATAATCCAATCCAGGCATCCACTAACCAAATCAAATCAAACCAAACCAACACATACACTCCAATTAACCAAAACTTCACACAACTCACAATGATTATTCTCGCAGACAAAAATGGCAGGGAGATCCCAAAGCGCTGCAATGTTAAGCGCTTCGAACAACTGCCCCTGATTGGCGGCACCATCACCATACAAAGCGAAAGTCACATTCTCATCCTTCGAATACTTCTGAGCAAAGGCCAAACCACAACCTAGAGGAACCTGAGCCCCAACGATGCCATGTCCGCCATAGAACCCAGCCTCCTTCCTATAAAAATGCATAGAACCGCCCTTCCCTTTCGAGCACCCGCCGCGGCGGCCCATGAGCTCAGAGAACACCTCCAGTAGGGTTCCGCCGCGGCACAGGAAGGTGCAGTGATCGCGGTACGCCGTGATTATGGCGTCTTTCTTCGTAATCGCGGCTTCCATGCCGATGGCGACGGCTTCCTGGCCGTCGTAGAGGTGGCAGAAGCCGCGGATGAGCTTGGCCTTGTAGAGGGAATCGGCGGCGATCTCCATCCTCCGCATTAGGGCCATGTTGCGGAAGAAGGACATGAGCTCGGAGGCGGTGGTGTCGACGGCGCGTGAGGGAGGGTCGCAGTTGTGGGCGGTGAAGGGGATGGAGGTCTCGACGGTGAGGGAGTCGGAGGAGGAGGAGATCGAACGGTGGAGAGATGAGTTGCAGGATAAGAGGGATGAGATTGGTTTCAGGAGATTGGATCCGGGAGAGGAGGAAGCAGCTATGCGTGATAGAGCCATTTCGATCTCAGAGATTATTTTCTGTTGGAGTTTTGAAAAGTGGGGTTACAAGAAGGAAATAAACAAATGAGATCGTAGAAAGGTGCAAAGAGGAAAAGGGGGTGTTTGTGTTAGTTAGAGGAACTTGCAGGGTTAGGTGAAGAAGGGTGAAGGTTCAAATGAGTGAAGAGTCGCAAGCGGGACATGGAGCACAACAATGGGGAATTTCGTTCATGATTATTAAATCATAAAGTACTACGAGCTTTGTCGTGGAATGTTATTTAAATATTTATTTATTCGGTACAATATCTCATTCGTACTCCATACATTTCTTTTAATTTTAGGGGATGTATTGGATTGGGATTTCACAAGATTGTTTTGACCTGAAAAAGTCTTGTGGATTTTAAAAGACTTTGTAGGAATGTAATGACTTTAAAGGAGATGTATTGGATTGGGATTTCATAAGATTGTTTTGACCTGAAAAAGTCTTGTGGATTTTAAAAGACTTTATAGGAATGTAATGACTTTAAAAGACTTTATAAGATTTTAAAAGACTTATTTTTAAAGATTGTTATGATCAAGATTCTCATGTGTGGATTTTAAAGGATTTATATCATAAGACTTTATAATATTTGAATGGACTATATGGATTTATAAGATCTGAAAGGAAAACATGAATTTTTAGCAAACATTCAAAATTACAAGAGCAAATGAAAAAAGTAACAACTCATTGGTATTCTCCATGGTCCAAGATTGATAGTTTTCTTTGTCATTTCCTTTATTATTTCCTTGTTGTGAATCCCCCATTTGAATTACTACTACATGTGTAAAAGACTTATGAGTTATTTAACAAGAATATCTATCATCTATCATACCAATAAACAAAATTACAAATTAGAATGAGGGTGCCAGAAAAAAAAAATACAAATTGGATTATATATATATATAATCGGCGCCTTAAAAAAAAGAATGCATGATAAGTGAATATATGTATATTGACACCTCTAACTTGAACCTATTCATGTAATCATGGTACTGTTTTTTTAAACATTAGAATGATATATTACTATTTGTCAGAAAAACAAGCATCAATACATAGAATGATAAACACAAGCATGAATTCACAAAATCAAGTGCCGGTACGTGCAGGTTATATAGAATAACAATAATAATATTAACACACGCATCGGAGATGCAAATAACACAAGCATCAATTATATTTACGTGCAGGTTATGTATCATTGATTGGGTTCTATTATTTCATGAAATTCTTATGAAATTCGATTGATTGGGTCCTATTATTTTATGAAATGCTTCAACATTCTTCTGTTATTGTTAATAATAAACACAGGCACGCCTATACGTGCAGGTTATATATAAGCATAAGCATGAATATAAAGCAAAGCAAAAAACTGAAAGAAAAGAGTTGTATAGGAAGAGTACAAATTGCAAGAGTGTACATATCTTCAAAGAAGAACATTGAACGACTGAGAGAGAGGAAAAAGTCTGGGAGAGAATGAATGAGGGAATAAGTCTGGGAGAGAAGGAATGAGGGAATAACATTGAACGACTGAAGGGTTTGGGTGGGATTTTGGAATAGGTTTGCTATTTATATATTTCACTAAAAAGTCACTCAAAATCCATTATACAAAAGAATCCACCGAAATCAGAAAACTTTTGAATACCAGAAGATTTTTAATAACTTATAAAAAGTCTTGATTGAATATCAAAGGATTTGAAATCCTTAAAAAAAAAAATCCTAAAAATCTTGATTGAATACCACAGGACTTATTTATATTATATAAAAGTCTTGATTGAATACCACAAGATTCTTTTGTCATAAAAAAGTTCATTAAAATCTTATGAAATCCCAATCCAATACACCCCCCTTATATTTAATATTTAACTAGCAAAATATTTATTAATTAATTATTTTAATATTTATATAAACTATAATTTAAAACATATACATATGTAAGATATTATAGTTTTCTTAATATTAAATTTTCAAAAAATTATGGAAAAATTATAAATTTATGTCATGATTTTTTAGGATTTAATTGGTTTATACAGATAGTAATTTTTTTCATATATATTTTGAACTAGTTAGAAATAGACACATAATTAAAAATATTTGGATCCTTTCCTAGCTAGCTTAAAAGTTAATTATATCATGATCTTTTATTGGTTAATAGTGTAAAAACTTTACATTGAAAGCAAACCAATTATTGAAATTAAATTCATTACTTTAATTTTTATATAATATATAATAGAATTCAGTCCCAATGAGGCGAATATGAACCAACTGAGGTTGGCATGAGTAGTTAAAGGGCTCTCGCTCCTTAATCAAGGTCTCGGGTTCAAGCCTTGGGTATGGAAAAAATCTCAGCTGGGAGGGATGCCACCCATCGAGGTGCCGAACAAAGTCTCGCAAGAGATTAGTCCCCGCCTCAGGTTGACAGTGGGATACTTCTCGAAGTATACCGAATAAAATGAGGCGAATATGAGATGTCCACCCGCTTGTTAAAAAACGTTTTTTGATAACCCACGAGATGTGGTCCAAGTGGCCACGAATCCTGATGATAAGAATTGAGTTATATTTGTGGAGTAGAAGAGTTGCAACTTAACTGATACTCTACATCATCGAGGATTAGTCTAATGGCTATCGGATGTGTGGATACTCTGGGTTCCAATCCAAAAGAAAAAAGGTTTTCTTATATTAAATTAAGCTGTTATTCGAATAATTGAATTCTTACCTTTTGTTTCAGTTTTTGACCAATGAAAGTGTATTTTCTGGCGTTTTGTTGCCACCACTTCAAGTGGAAAAAAAACAAAAATTCAAAACAATGCCTGATGCTGATGCAAGTCGATTACTTCTATCTGAAAAAGTATTATATTGCGTTTTTTTTTATGATCATTATATTGTGTCTATTACAATACAAGCAATGCTTTTTTTTTTTAAACAGTAAAATAACTTCATTCAATAGAAGAAACAAGGGACATTGCAAATTGATTGAAGCAGATATGTTGGGGCATTCTCCATCCACATATTAGAGTAAAAACTAAGACTTAAGCCAGCAAAGACAAGAGCATCACTACATAAAGATTGATGAGAAACCAAAGGAGCAAATCCTAGCTTCCAGTCTATCAACATCTTCCGCACCCAGTCAAACACGACCGAAAAGTGAGAATCCACAGTCTTTTCTTTTAATCCAGTTACGGATCAAATTTTTAGCTTCTGCAGGCACATTTCGACTACAAGTGGTCTCGGGATTGTTCATATTGAACCCTTGCTCGGAAGACGATTGGCAACCGGAGAGGATACAAACATTGTTATTAGCCACACATGTTCCTGCACATCTCATGCCTTTCCAAAAAACCCTTCTCTATTGGGACTTTCCATCAAATACCAGGAGAGCATCCTTTCCCTTACTGATTTGAAAGCCCATCCTAAACAAAAAAGGACCCAAATAGACACCATTAACAACAACTCTAACAAGATACAATTTTTTACCTACATCTAAAGGCTTTCGTGGGGGGGCATTTGAGACCTAGATCTGATGGAGGACGAGCATCTGCTGATTTCTTCAGATCGGAAGTTTGTAGGAGCTGCTCATGAGGTGGTGGCTCAGGTGGGGGTGCTCCACCGAGGTAGGAACCGGAGTGGTTGTGGGAAAGAGCTCATGGGGGTAGGGCGATGGTTTGGAGGTTTAGGGGGGAAGGCGGCGGTAAGGTGGCGGGTTGAGTGAATCTCCAGTTAAGGAGCTAGTCTTCCATGGGTGGCTGAGGGAGAGACGATTAGGAGGTGGAGGTGGTGCGAAGGGTGTTTACTGGGTATTTGGGTGAAAAAAGTGGAAACTGGGTGGGAGGTGGAGTTGGACACCAAACACTAGTGGCTGAAAGGCTTTGGTGGTTGTTGGTGGAGGCACGGTGGCGGCGTTCTCGCGAGGGAGGAAGGAAGAGCAGCAATGGACGAACCCCAACCGGTGGGGGGAGGAAGCCTCCATGAGGGAGGGAGTATGACTCCAAACTAGTGGAGGAAATGACCCTAATAGGTGGCGGCCCATAGGGAGGATGAAGAGAGAAGGCAGAGCTTCTCTCTCTTAATACAAGCAATGCTTTTAAATTTGGAGTAGTTGTTGAATTGGTAAAAAGAAAAAAAAAAAAACAAATGCTAATTAGCGTTCTAAGAGCATTTTTAATGGGTAGTATTTAAGTAATCAACTTTGGGTTGCATATCACCCTTTAAGTGAGTATCACTGTATCATATTTAAGCAACCCATTAGAGTTTTGATGTGATCATGGACACACAAGGGTAAGGGGTCCCGCAATTAGAGGGTTCAAGGACCAAAGACCCAAGCATGACAAAGAAGAGTCCAAGACAAATAAGAGTCATCCTAGATTGTAGGATCTTTTGTAATAAAAGTAGATTGTAGCAGCTTTAAATAAATGTAGTTTAGGAGCTTCTAATATAAGTGATTTTCCAGATAAGTATTTTAGGATAGTTTAGCATCATTGGGTCATTAGCCCAACATACCACATGGCTAGGATACACTGGGCCTAGTAGGCCAACTAGGCCCACACTTCATGGTGATAGGCGCATAAAGCATGGAAGGTGGAGGAGCTCCAAGCTCTCACCTTTATAAGGACCATTTGTACTTCATTTTTCAATTAATAAATCATTTGCTTAATTTCTCATTGTTGAGTGGAGAGTGGAGATAGTTCTCCTCTTGAAGATTCTTGAATTGAACCTTGATTCTTATCTAGAGTTCCAACACTCACGTGACGAATCTTCCCAAAGGCTTATCATCCAATCCTCATAGTGGATGATTGAATGTGGCGTCATTCGCTCATCTTCTTTTCTTCTCCATTTTATGCCTTCAATTTCGTGTAGATCATAGTGTAGCTATTCTCTTCTACTCTTTTAGGTTTACTTGAATTCTCACTTGAGAATCAAGTTTATGTTCTAGTTCTTGATCTAATTGTGATTGTTCTTGCATTTTCAATAATCAAATTCAAAAAAAGATTGCAAACTATGTTGATCTACCTTAGATCACATCATGTGGAATCATGAACTAGTTCTTTGAACTTTAATTGTTGAAAATTTGGATCAAAAATTTGAATTCCATGATCATTTGAATTTTGGTGCTAAAATCCTCTACAAATATTGGTTGTTTGACTCTTATTCTAACTACCTTAAAATTCATTCATGTCATTATCTTTGATTGGTTAGCAGTGTAAAAATATTTATAAACAATACATACAAATTAAACTCATAATAAATTAATATACTAATATTTCATAATGTGTTGTTCAATACTTTAAAATCATATGTTATATAATAAATGAAACATTCATATAAAATTGTGAGTATTGAGTAGAACATCCAAGACTCATTCTATGGTGCACCATTTTATGTTTTGTGTATCATTGGTAAAATAACCTTCAATAATCACTAAGTCATAATTTGTAGGTGATGTCTAGGGTGGATAAGCAAATAGGTGGTTCACGGATGAACCACCATTTTACATCATTGGATATATGCATAAAATATTGGACGGTGGAGATGAAACAGGTTACCAGTTATTGAATCTTGAACATGAATCGATTACCAAAAACCAACGTTTATTCCAAGAGTCTATTAGTGAATCAATTACCAGTGACTAATGTTTATTCCATGAATCGATTAGCCCATATAATCGATTCATAAACACAATTTTAATCGATTGTCATATGTGATGTGTTCAGCTGGAAACTTGAACATGAATCGATTACCAGAAAATTCGGCCCAAAAACATGGATATGATTCATGTGTGTGGTAATATTTATGGGGAACCGTTAACATGCTGAAACACATGCGTAGGCACACTTACATGAGACTGATATTCACCTCCTATAACTGGTAAAAATGGTGGTTTGTGGATGGATCACTTAACCTCCTATTCCATTGTAAGAGCCATCTAATTTGTAAAAAAAAATCCACTTATCTTGGTAATTTCAAATGATTTATTTCCGCTCATCCCTTAACTTTCATTCATCGCCACTCTCATTGTCACTGGCCACTACCAACCACCGCCATCCCCCACCCTACCCTACACTGACCATCACCACTCGCAAAACAGCAGAAATCATCCCAAAACTACAATCACCATGCACAATGCCTTAAAGGTTGAATCCTTTTCAAAATCTAAGATGGACCGGAAGTAGATGAACACACAGGGTAAATATCTTGACATTTGAAAATTCGCAAAACTAACTTAAATAATCTTGTAACCTTCTGCTTCAATTCCCTACCTATATTTGTCATCTCCACTCCCTCTTCAACCTGAAGCAAAATGTTGTCATTTCACCCTTAACTCAAACTCTTTCCTCAACCTCAAGAAATCGGTAGGGTCAATCACAGTGCACGTCCTCGACTTCCGTTAGAAGCTTCCACATTTGCTCTTGATTGCATAACGATCCTTTCTTAGCCTTCTCGATCGTTCTATTGTCCACCACCACGTTGATCCTTTCTGGAAGCTTCAGTGGGACAGTGCGATGATAAGGTTTGCGTTTGGCACATCCAATAGATCTTTGTTCCCTCTTCGAGTCAAGATGCCACAAACCTAGAACCCATCCTTCACTTGCCGGTGATGATGGAGGGCTTGGCTTGGAGTAGGAGACATTTGATGAGGGGGGGTTCTTGATAGCAATGACATGCTGGTCTCAGTGTGAGTCAATGATTGTGATAACGCTGGTGGTCTTGTCAGAGTTAGACATGTCTTTTTGAATTGGGATTAGGATGAGGGCTTTAGGTGTTGAATTGATGCAGACACAGAGTGATTGAGAGAGGAGGAGGTGGAAGGAGAAAGGGAGTGGTGGCAGTAGTACGTAGTGGTAGGGTGGTGATGGTGATGGACCCTTAACCGAAGATGTAAATGTGGTGGAGAAGGGGTATAGGTGAGATGGGAATGGGCTTATGTGCAAAATGCAAATACCCACAAGTTTCTTCAAAAAATCGAGTCAACCAGTAACAGGTTGCCCATCAGCCTATTTTTCACTAAGCAACGACCCTAGAACAAGGTGCATCTAAACATCACCTTCTAAGAGGTGTATCTTAGACATCTCCAAACAACCAATCATACAACTTATATAAGGATCATAGAGGGACAAACCTTCATATGTATTTTATGGACTTTATAAATGAACCATTATAACTTGTTTTGGGCCTATGTTGCAGAAATTATTTTTGAATAAGTTACCGTTGTTGACAAAAAATACTTCAAATGTTTTTTTAAAAATAAATTTTCAAGTCAAACTAGTCAGTTAGGTTTGATTTTTTTTTTTTTTAACATTTGTCACAAGTCCCACATTGAATAAAATAAAGGCTCACCAAGTTATGAAACTCTCTCACTTAATGGAAGTATTTTAGATTGACTCTCATCATGGACATAAGTCGCAATAATTGGTGCTTTAAATGAGAGTTGACCGATGCCGAGGGGACCTTGAAAGGAGATTACTCTCAAATAAAAAACAATTATTATGGTTTAATATCGTGAGGTGAGTCTAACCTAAATGATTAGCTAGTCCATTAAGTAGGAGAGCTCCACGAATTAATTAAATACCAAATTTAGCTCCACCTTTTACTCATGTAGGACTCGTAAAATGCCATGCCAAGTTGCCAACGTCCACGATAGGCCACTTTGGATAGCTATTTAAGGTAGCTTTCACTCTGACTCTGTCGGTGCTATATGTAGCCATTTCCCTGGCAAATGCCTTTCCAAGTTGCCCTCTTTGCATAGGCCATTTTTCAATGAAACTAATTGTTATTTCATGAATGAATTTCAACACACGTAATTGAAAAATTATTTTTGTTATGGGTGTGTTAGAAATGGTAACGATTATTGTTCCTTCATCAAGTTACTATAAATTAATGAGTTATATTGGTTGAGTTAGATTTAATGTTCATAACATTATTTTTATAGTATAGACATGTCATCAAGAGGATGTGACCCACCCCCACCTCCATCACCAAATGGTAGGAGGGGTAAGGGGAAGGGGAAGGCTTTTGACAGTTCTTCAGGTTATCCTAGGAGAAGAGCATGTATCCTTCACTCATGTCATTACAAACAGATACATGTCTCCTCCATCTATTACAATAATAATAACCTCCTGTTCTCCTATTCATGTCCATGCCTAACTTGATGTATGTTTGTTTTAGATTTTCCAGACCCACAAATCACGTTCAACGCTCCATTGTCTAGCTTTGGTCAAAAGGCAAAAATGTTGCCTCGTGATGGTACAAATGCCCGTTTGCGTCCAACTTTATCTAATCCAAACATACACTTAATCTTCGACGGTCCTTGCCAAAAAGTGAATTTATTTTTTGTTTAATCTAGCAATAGGCTCTATATTCAGTGATGAGTGCATTGGCTTATGGGATAAGCCTCCTCATGTGATAAGCCATATATACCATTTCCCAATATGAAATGTGAATTAAATAATTAATAGTTTTAATTATAATATATTAAATAATTAATTAATTGGAAAACATGAAATTTCAGTTGAAAACTTTAATATAAAAGTGGAAAAACAAAGCCTTGGTGGGTCATGGTTGCGAGACCTCTTGAATTGGGAATTAACTCTAATATCCTAATTAGTGAACCCTAAGATAGTGTTTGTTGTAAGTTTTATTTTAATATTCTCAGAAATATGAGCATGAGAATAAAAATTTCACATGTTTGATACTAGTTTTAAAAAATTATTCACAAGCATAAAAGATGTACGTGAATAAAATCAGTGAATGAAAGTGGAAACAGAAATGATATTCTAACACCCGGGTGCGACCCGACACCTCTACTGTAGCGCTACAGTAGAGGTACTGTAGCGCTACTGTAGAGGTGTTTTTTTTTTTTTTTTTTTTTCAAATTTTGACTTTTTTTTTTAAGAAAAAATTTTAACATTTTTAAATACTAACATTTTTGGTTAATTACATGCAAATATCTGGTTAATTCAGTGTATTATATGGTTAATAGGTTTTTTTTTGGACAAATTTCGACTTTTTTTTAAAACCAAAACACGTGGTTAATCCTTTGAAAATGGTTGGTACACGTGGTTAATCTTTTGAAAATGGTTGGTTAATTCAGTGTATTCTGTGGTTAATCGGTTATCTTGAGGCTAATCATTTTTCACAACTATGTAAATATTTGATTAATCACATGCAAATTTCTGGTTAATTCAGTTTATTATATGGTTAATGGGTCTTTTTTTTTTTTGGGACAAATTTCGACTTTTTTTTAAAACAAAAACACGTGGTTAATCCTTTGAAAATGGTTGGTTAATTCAGTGTATTCTGTGGTTAATCGGTTATCCTGAAGCTTACAATCATTTTTCACAACCATGTAAATATTTGATTAATCACATGCAAATTTCTGGTTAATTCAGTTTATTATATGGTTAATGGGTCTTTTTTTTTTTGGGGACAAATTTCGATTTTTTTTTTAAAACAAAAACACGTGGTTAATCCTTTGAAAATGGTTGGTTAATTCAGTGTATTCTGTGGTTAATCGGTTATCCTGAAGCTTACAATCATTTTTCACAACCATATAAATATTTGATTAATCACATGCAAATTTCTGGTTAATTCAGTTTATTATATGGTTAATGGGTCTTTTTTTTTTGGGACAAATTTCGACTTTTTTTTAAAACAAAAACACGTGGTTAATCCTTCGAAAATGGTTGGTTAATTCAGTGTATTCTGTGGTTAATCGGTAACTCTGATGCTTCAACCATTCTATATGAGATATATCTCATATAGAATGAATTGAATTAACCAAATATTTGCACTGGATTAACAAAAAATGTTAGTATTTAAAAAAATTAATTTTTTTTTCATAAAAAAAGTCAAAATTTGTTTTTGAAAAAAAAAAAAAAAAAACTGTAGCGCTACAGTAGCGCTACAGTGTCCCGGGTGTCGCACTGGGTGTCGCACCCGGGTGTTAGAATAACACAGCTCAAGTGGAAAACCATTCTCAAGTGTGGAGTTGTGAAAGACATTCTTGAGAATGAGATTCCCGGGATTATAGTTATTTTGTTAATAAAATATTTCATGAATCAAACGTCACCAAAAGGCTTCCAACCCTACTACTAAAACCTGACCTAAATGATGCTAATTAATATTAATATCTACGTATATAATTTAGCAGACCCACTTAGGCTAAAAGAGAAAGGAACTTGATAATTAGAGAAGAAAGAAACATAAGCTCTTTGATACCATATTTTTTTTTTATGGAAAACGGATATTATTAGTTGTAGACATGATTCTTAAAGGGCATTCTCCAAATCCTGCTCTCACCTTTTTGTTGGAAGAGATTCAAGCCTTCCATTGTAGGAGTGATTGCAAATAGTAATATAAGCATCTGGAGGACTGGTTCCAATTGGGGTTGAGAAAAAAGATAGGAAGGGGCGATTCAACTTGCTTCTGGGAGGATAAGTGGGTGGGGAATCGAAGTCTCAAAGAGGATTTGCCTAGGCTGTTCAGTTTATCAGAGGATAAGGATAAGAGGGTGGCAACCTTGGGGGAATGGGAGAACTCTATATGGATATGGAACCTGAATTGGAGGAGGCAGCTGTTTATCTGGGAGGAGGATCTGTTGGATGAGATGAGGAACCTCTTAAATTCTATACAACTGTCAAGAGATAAAGAGGATGAATGGCTCTGGTTATGAGATGAGTCTTTGTCGTTCACTTCAAATTCTGCTTATAGATGGTTGCAAGCTAACTTAGGATCCTCAGATAGTATGTAGGAGAGGGAAGCTCAGATTTTCAAAAGTTTCTGGAAAAGTAAAGTACCAAACAAAGTTCTTGCCCTCTCCTGGCAAGTCGTTTTAGATAGAGTGGCCAATAAGACTAACCTATTCAAGAGGAGGGTTTTGGTTGACCAACATGATCTAGTGTGTGTGTTTCGTGGTGAGTGTTTAGAGGATTCAAGACACCTATTCTTATCATGCAGATATGTTTCGAGTGTCTGGATGAAAGTTTATGCTTGGCTTGGCTTTGATGTAGTGTTACCAGATACACTTGTAGATTTATATTTGTTACATGGTGGTCTATTTGCAGGAAGAAAGAGTAGGAAAAAAGTGTTTTTGATATGGCACACAGTTGTCTGGTCGGTGTGGCTTGAGCGAAATGAAATTATTTTTAAAAACACCCAATGTGATATGACTAGGTTATTGGACTTGATTAAGACTAGATCTTGGGTTGGTTTCTAGCTTTATCTGCTTCTTCTGGCTCTATCCAATTGTTTTCTAACTGGTGTATTAATCCGGTACATTGTTTAATTGATCATTAACAGCTGCTTGTTTAGGTTTGATTGCTTGGTCTTATTGTGGCTCCTTGTAGTTGTTATGGACATTGTTTATCTTGATTGACTGATTTTGAGATTTTTCGGGATGGGTGGTGTTTCGGACAATACTCTGGTGGTGTCATGTTGCTGGAACTTCGATAGTTATGTTGGATGCTGGTTAATTTTGAAAGTCTTGTTTCTGGTGTTTGAGGCATGGTTTGGTTGATGTTGGACCTACAAAATGTTGATGGTTGCTATGAGTGAAAAGGTGAGGAAAGAGGGTGAGAGACATCAAAAGAAAGAACATAAAATTTCATGAGTGAAACTAGGAAACTAAGGAAAACTTATTGTGACTTCTAACGTTTTTTTTTTGGGTGTACATAGCACCATTTATTTTTATTTTTTCTGTGCAGGTGGAAATTGGTGGCAAGCAACTAATGTTGGGATGATATTTTAAATTGTTGACATTAAATGGCTGAGGATACAAAATTGGTAATTAAGGGGCGGTTTACTTGTTGGGAGTGGAGGGCCCTTGGGGAGATTTCGTTGCTGAGGGTATTGAAAGATAATGTGTAGGTGGATGGTTTTTTTTTGTTTTTTTTTGGTTACAAAGGAGAAGGAAAAAAAAAAAGGCCTAATTAGCCCTAACAAAAGAGATGCCTAAAGCATCAGCAAGAAGAAAAGAATCCATTCCTGGAGGCGCAGAATCAATAATCTCCATAGAAGAGTTGCATCTTGCCCCCATTTTTGCAAGAAAATCCGCACAGTTATTCCCCTCCCGCAAAGTGTGGTGGATCTGGAAGTCCCAATCCTTCAAAAGCATACTTCTAACCACAGCAATTTCATTTCCAAACCTGTGAAAATTGAAGTCTCCATCTTCCACTAATTTTATGACTTGAAGAGAATCCGAATAGTAAATTACCTTACGAAATCCCATTCTCCAACAAAGGTCCACCCCATGCAACAAAGCCATCAATTCTGCATGAAGTATGTTTGAGTATCCAACGGACCCATAGAACCCATGTAGGAACATTCCATCATGATCACGAATTAACCCTCCAAATCCAGCCACTCCTGGATTCGTAACAGCACTCCCATCCACATTTAAAGATACGTATCCTTCCGTTGGTTTGGTCCATGACACCTCCCTTGGAAGCTTAGCATGCACCACCTCACTGGAAACACTATACGCTTGCACCACATCTTTGAGTAAATTCCGAACCTGTGCAACCATGGCTCCTACAGCTGCATTCTCTCCCTCAAACACCAGTTTATTTCGACTGCACCAAACCTTCCACATAATCACTGGAATAATAATGCCATGGGTTTTAACTTTCTGTTCCAGCCATACATTTAACTCATCATCGTTCTCCACAACCAACACGGTCCCATGCATGCACTGCCTCCAAACATCAGTTATATGACAACAGGTAAATAAGCAATGCACGATGGTTTCGTGCTCAGAACCACACCTCAGGCACGTCACATCCACCGGTATTCCCCTAGCCACGAGCACGGCTTTCATAGGAACAGCATGGTGACAGAACTGCCAAACAAAGAATTGGATACTCGCCAGAATTTGTAATTTCCAAACCCAGTTCCATTTCCTCTCACACTGCTCATGAGCTTGGTCCTGCATTAGCCACTGATATGCGCTCTTCGTGTTGTATGTGCCTGAAACGCAACCCTGCCATGTCCATCTATCCACAATCCCCTCAACAAGTCTTGGATTAAAACTCAGAATGAGTTGCTTCACCTCCTCCGGCAGAACTGTATATAGTTGTTCGAGCTTCCACATTCCCTTCATGAAAACATCCCTGATTCTTAGCTCAATGTCATGAATATCAACCACCCAGATTTTATCGCACAAAGGTTCCTTTAGCACCCAAGGCTCATACCAAAAACTAGTGTTACCATCACCAACCTTGAACTGAAAGCCTTCCTGCAAAATTTCCCAAGCTTTAAGTATAGATTTCCACGTGCTAGAACCAGCAACCCTCTTAGATCCACCAAAGAGCGCACTTTTCATATACTTGCCTTTCACTACCGAAACCCAAAGCTTATCTGGAGCGTTGATGATGTCCCAAACCAAGTTACCAAGGAGTGCTACATTATGCTTTCTTGCCACATGAACTCCCAAGCCGCCCCACTTTCGTGGTTTAGTAATAGTCTGCCAATTCACCATATGCATACCCTTGTCACCAAGTCCCTTCCAGATAAAATTCCTCACCGTTCTGTCTAAGTAGTTGCACACGGATTGAGGGTACCATTGAATTTGCATACCATATGAAGGTATAGACGAAAGAACTGCATTGGCCAAAGTCAGCCTTCCTGGCATATTTAATAATCTTCCCTTCCACGATGCTAACTTGGAAGCAACTCTATCCATGCATCAGAGAATTGTTCTCTACAAATACGGCCATGATAGAGCTTAAACCCCAAGTATTTACCTAAATCATTAGTAAATAGCATTTGGGTAACCTGCATTAATTTATTCTTCTTGGATCTAGGAACACCAAGAGAAGCAAACATCTTGGATTTTTCTTTACTAATCTTCAAACCAGATATAGAGCAAAAGTCATCCAAAACCTTTTTAACCACCTTTGCCTGGGAAACCTTTGCTTTCACGAACAAGAGAACATCATCCGCAAAGAGTAAGTGTGAAATACTGGGCCTATTCTTTGAAATTTGGATAGGTAACCAATTACCCTCTCTCACTTCTTTAGTAATCATCTCCCCCAATCTCTCCATACAAAGCATAAACAAGTATGGGGATAATGGATCTCCATGACGGAGTCCTCTCCTACGCATAAACCCATCAGTCCGGCTACCATTCCAAAGCAAGGAAATCGAAGAGGAAGAGATACCATGCATGATCAGGGAAATTATAGACCCCGGGAACCCGAACATATTCAACGTGCTCCTCAAAAAATTCCAATCAACCCTATCATACGCTTTCTTTAGATCAAGCTTGAAAATCATGTCACCTCTCTTACTTTTCTTCTTTTTCAGGTGATGAACAATTTCCTGAAGAATTATTGCATTATCCTTTGTACTTCTTCCAGGGATGAAACTAGTCTGTAAAGGGCTTACTATTCTTTCCAGAAACGGCCTCAAACGAGAAACCAGGGCCTGAGAGAGTAGTTTATGAATCACATTACATAGAGTGATTGGTCTAAATTCCCTAAAAGAGGATGGATGATCTCCTTTGGGAATTAAGACTAGAAGAGTTTCTGCGGCTCTAACATCAAATCTCCCTGTTTCAAAAGCATTTTTCACAAATTGCCACACCTCATTCCCCACCTCATTCCAAAACATTTTGAAGAAAATGGGTTGGAATCCATCTGGACCCGGGGCCTTATAGGACTTCATGCTCATCAAGGCCTTATATACTTCCTCCTTCGTCACTGGTTTGACTAGATCCCGTCTTTCCTCCTCCCCTAGCTTGTTTTGGATTTGCCCTAACCCTTCCATGCTCACATTTTCGGTTGAACAGAAAAGATCCTTGAAGAACTTCACTGCTTCTTCTTTGAGGGTTTGCGGTTCTGTACACCAAACACCAGAAGGTAGATTAATCCCATGAATCTTGTTCCTTTTCCTCCTTATGACTGTTTGTGCATGGAAAAAGGATGTATTCCGGCTTCCTAGTTTAATCCATTTTTCCCTTGATTTCTGGAACCACATAGTCTCTTCTTGGAAAAGCACTGCTTCATACTCTAAAAGGAGCTCATTCTGTAGCCGAAGCAAATTGGCTGAGTCAATCCCTTCCAAAGCTCTTTGAATCCCGCGAAGTCTAGCCTCTCTTCTTCCTCTCCAAAATATTCCCAAAGACTTCTTTATTGAAGATAAGAGAGTCCCTGGAAACATGTTGAAGTCCTTCCACCACATCTCCATTAGATTGGTTCCAAGCTGATGAAACCACTCCTGGATATTCTTGGTGTGTGCACCACGAAGCTTGGAACCTGAAGGGTCTTCCTTGCCTTGAGGATACAGAATTGCAGCACCTCAATAACAAGGGGTTATGATCAGAATGGCGCTTCACTAAGTGTTCCACAGTAGCTTCTGGAAACTTCATCCTCCAACGATCATCACAAACTCCCCTATCCAGTCTTTTAGATACCAATATGTTTCCTCTACATCTTCTTTGCCTTACTCCCAAAAAATTCCAGATCCAACATTTCGCAACTACTAAGCATTGCTGCGAACCTAGCAGCTCTCATGTTGGAGAAGTTTCCACCACGCTGTTCTGAAGGGATGCTAATATCATTGAAGTCCCCCACCATGATCCAAGGCAAATGGATATTTCTTCTTAAGTTGCTTAGGTACTCCCAGAAAGTGCAGCGAATGGCATAATTTGGACTTGCATAGACAGCGGAACAAGCCCAAGCCCAAGACCTATTACCACTACCAATTTCTAATGTTATACACTGTGGCATTGCATCTATAACATTAAAAACCATAGTAGAATTCTTGTTAGAAAGCACCCAGTGATAACCTTTAGAAATAGAGGTTATCTAGCCTACTTTGAGTCCTTAAAATGGTCTTTAAGGGAGTAGTTTGGGTTAAGCTCAGTGTCTAGAATAAGCAATTGCATAGTTTTCTTGAAAACAGTTGGAATCAGAAAAGTTGTGTTTAATGGTGTTTGTGAGCTTTGTGTTATAAACAGGAGCTTAAGGAAGATTGGAAGAAACAGAGCTGATGTCTATGCTGCAGAGTGCTGCAGCTTGGAATGAGGTTCAGCAGTCAACCAAGAAGAAGTCAACATCAATTTAAGCTGACTAGAGGAAAAAGTGGACCCATAGCATTAATGTACTCAACGTGCATAGTTTTAGAGAAAGTTTTGAGGTTTCTGTACTTCTTTACATTTTGGGCCATGCATTAAGTATTGTAAATATTCCTTTTTGGGCCAAGGGGACATGTTTTGTCTTATTATCACTTTTTGGTCTCCTGATGAGAGTGTGGTGCACGAGCCAAGGGTTTTTTACCCTAGAAGGAATCAGTATAAAAGGAATTAGCATGCACGCAGCCAGAGGAGTTTTACACGAAGATTTTTAGCCTAGTACAATTTTTACAAGCTGCTAGAGGAAGCCAAGCCAGGAGAAAAGGAGAAAGACCATGAGAATTTGGAGCCAAGCTTGGAAGAGCGTGGTGACTCATTCTTCAGTCTTTTAACTTCCCCTCTTTGAACTTCTAGCTTGTAATGAATCTATTATTCACTTTATTTTATAATATGTCTTATTTCATTTCCATTTCTATCATGAGCTAAATCCCTTGAGCTAGGAATGTGATGATCTTATAATGAATGTGATGAATTACATATGAAATTTGTTTGCAGCAATTTGACCAAGAGCTTTGCATGTTTAATTGCTAGAAAATAAGAGTGATCAACTTATTTTACAGCTCAAGTTTATTAATGTTGGAAGACATCAATAAATGGAACCCTTGAGTCAATATGAATTGAGTAATTAATTGGGAAATTAAATTACCTTGAAGTGAATAGGAATATTCTTCAAACTCATAAGTTAGCTGAGATATTTGAACTGCAGATAAGCGTAATTAAATTGGGCTTAGGAATAAGGAACAATTAATGAGGTTTATCTTAAAAAAATGCTGGAAAGCACATTAGCTTTTATTCTCTGGAACTATTGCTGCAGCATCTAAGAGCATGTATGACATCACAGGATTTATAAGTGATTCTATTCCTAGCTTATTTTTTATTATACAATCACATATCCTTTATTTGATTTCTTTACTTCATCTTACTTCAGTCACTCATAATTCACAAAAAGTTCAGAATATTCCATTTATTTTTGCTAGTTCTTTTGTGATGATAATTGCCCTCAAGATTACCTAACTTGATTAACTACTTAAGGACGTTAAAAATTACCCTCCAATCCTCGTGGGAACGATCTTTTATCATTATATTACTTGTTTGATTGTGTATACTTGCACATCACATCTTTTTGACCAACAAGTTTTTGGCGCCGTTGCCGGGGATTGAATGGTGCTAATTTTTACAAGCTTATAAGCTAGTTAATCAAGTTAGTTGTGTTTTTAATTCTACTGGTTGTGTACTTTTCAACAGTAGGCTTTTGTATTGCATGCGTGGAAAAGGAGCACCTGAATTTCAGCTTGATCCTGAGATTGAGAAGACAGCTAGAAGACTAAGAAAGCAAAGCAGAGAAAACAAGGCTCGAGCCCAACACTCAGATCTAGGCTTCATGGCTAATCTACTTAATGAAGAAGATGATCAACCTGATATGATTGAAATGGCAAATGACAAGGATAGATCTATCAGGGAATATGCTGTGTTTGATCCTTGCACCATGAACACTGGAATTGTAAGGCCTGAAATTACTACTCAGCACTTTGAATTCAAGCCAATGATGTTCCAGATGCTACAAACTGTGGGACAATTTGGTGGCCTACCAACTGAAGATCCTCACCTGCACTTGAGGCAGTTCCTAGAGGTAGCAAGTAATTTCAAAAATCCTGGTGTAAGTGAAGATGCTTTCAAACTCAGATTGTTTCCATATTCACTGAAAGATAGGGCCAAGGCTTGGTTAAACTCATTGGAACCTAATTCCATCACATCATGGAATAGGTTAGCTGAAAAGTTTCTGACAAAGTATTTTCCCCCAATCAAAAATGCCAGGATGAGGAATGACATAACCTCATTCAGGCAACTTGATGATGAGCCTTTATATGAAGCTTGGGAAAGGTTTAAAGATCTGCTGAGAAAGTGTCCACATCATGGGATACCCTTCTGTATTCAGATAGAAACATTTTACAATGGATTAACTCCAGCTACAAGAGTGATGCTTGATGCCTCATCTGGAGGAGCTTTGTTGACCAAATCCTATAATGAATGTCATGAACTGATAGAGAGTATAGCTGCAAACAGCTACCAATGGCCCACTGCAAGAGTAAATGCTCCAAAAGGAACAGGGAGAATGCATGAAGTAAGTGAAGTCACTGCACTGTCAGCTCAACTGTCAGCAATTTCTCACATGCTGAAGAACCTCACTACTGCACAAAGTCCAGCAACTGCACAACCTTCCAGAGCAGAGCAGAGTATGGTGGACATGAGTAAGGACACAGTGAATGCAATCTCATGTGTGTACTGTGGAGAAGGCCATCTGTTTGAAGAATGCCCCAACAATCCAGCCTCAGTGAATTATGTTGGTAACTTCAACAAAAATTTCAATCCTTACTCCAACACTTATAATGCAGGGTGGAAACAACACCCAAATTTCTCTTGGAATAATACTCAGTCAGCACCTGGAAGCTCTAGTAATGTTAACAAAGCAACTCAACCACCAGGATTCCCTGTTCAACAACAACAGCAATCTCAAGGTGCAAGCCAGGATACTTCCCTTGAAGCCATACTGAAGGCATTTATGACTCACACTCAAACTCAGCTTCAAAATCAAGGAGCTGTTATGAGGAATTTAGAAACTCAGATGGGACAATTAGCCACTGCTATAAACTCAAGGCCAGCAGGAACCTTGCCCAGCACAACTGAAACTCCTACTGACAAGGGAAAGGAGCAATGCAAGGTTATAAATCTCAGAAGTGGGAAGGAATTACTTGGACCAGAACAGAAAGTTGATGAAGCCACAAGTACACCTAAGAAGATAGCCTCTCCTAGAGTTGATGAAGAGCAAGCAGGGATAGAACAAGAATCTACTAAGCAAGATGCCCCTAAAGTCACACAGGACAGACCTCCACCACCATTCCCTCACAGATTGAAAAAGGCAAACCAAGACAAGCAATTTGGCAAATTTCTGGAGATACTGAAGCAGCTGCACATCAATGTCCCCTTGATGGAAGCTCTCCAACAAATGCCCAATTATGCTAAGTATATGAAAGATGTGTTGTCAAAGAGAAAAAGGCTAGGTGAGTTTGAAACAGTAGCTATGACAAAGGAGTGCAGTCTCATGCTGCAAAACAAAGTGCCCCAAAAACTGAAGGATCCTGGCAGTTTCACTATTCCTTGTTCCATAGGAGACTCATATAAAGGAAAGGCTCTATGTGATTTGGGAGCTAGCATAAATCTGATGCCCAAGTCTGTTTTCCAGCAACTGGCAATAGGAGATGCAAGGCCAACCACTGTCACCTTACAGTTAGCAGATAGATCTATAGCTTACCCAGAAGGAAAAATTGAAGATGTGCTTATAAAGGTTGACAAGTTTGTTTTCCCTGTGGACTTTATTATTCTGGATTTTGAAGCTGACAAGGAAGTGCCCATAATCCTTGGAAGACCCTTCCTTGCAACAGGGAGAACTCTGATAGATGTGCAAAAAGGAGAGTTAACTATGAGGGTGAATGACCAAGAAGTAAAATTCAATGTTTTGAATGCTTTAAAGTACCCTGATGAAGCAGTAGAAGAGTGTTCTCTGATCCAACATTTGGATTCTTTGGTGCACAGGCAGCTTATGAAGGAGCACAACCATCTAGCCAAGGAAGCATATATGCTCTATGATAAAGAAGAGGATGCCAACAAGGGAATTGAACTGAGCAGTGAGCAGAATCCTCATCCTAGATGGTTTAGGAAGTATGAACCTTTGGGAGTACAACCTTCTGATATAAAGGAGAATGTTCCTTCAATAATGAAACCCCCTATCTTGGAACTGAAACAGCTTCCTACACATCTCAAATATGTGTATTTGGCTGAAGGCAACCATTTACCAGTCATCATCTCAGCAGGGTTGACTTCAACTCAAGAATCACACTTGATAGAGGTACTCAAAAAGCATACAAAAGCTATTGGTTGGCAAATAGCAGATATAAAAGGAATTAGCCCCACTTTATGCATGCATAAAATCCTTTTGGAAGATGAGGCCAAAAACAGTATTGAAAGTCAAAGGAGGTTAAATCCTATCATGAAAGAAGTTGTGAAGAAGGAGATCATTAAATGGTTGGATGCAGGCATCATTTATCCAATTTCAGACAGTGTGTGGGTTAGTCCAATCCAATGTGTGCCAAAGAAAGGAGGAGTCACTGTTGTCACAAATGACAAGAATGAATTGATTCCAACAAGAACAGTTACAGGATGGAGAATCTGCATGGATTATAGAAAGCTAAACAAGGCTACTAGAAAGGACCATTTCCCACTCCCTTTCATAGATCAGATGCTGGACAGATTGGCAGGAAAGGAATTCTATTGCTTTTTGGATGGATATTCAGGTTACAATCAAATAGCTATAGCCCCTGATGATCAACAGAAGACTACCTTCACATGTCCTTATGGAACTTTTGCATTTAGAAGGATGCCATTTGGGTTGTGTAATGCCCCTGCCACATTCCAAAGATGCATGATGGCTATTTTTTCAGACTTGATAAAAAAATCAGTGGAAATTTTCATGGATGATTTCTCAGTGTTTGGAGAATCATTCCATGATTGTCTGACAAATTTGGAGCAGATATTAGAAAGGTGTGAAGAAACCAACTTAGTGCTAAACTGGGAAAAGTGCCATTTCATGGTACAAGAAGGTATTGTCCTAGGGCACAAGATTTCCAAGAAAGGAATGGAAGTTGACAAAGCCAAGGTGGAAGTTATTGAAAAACTACCCCCTCCCAAAAATGTAAAAGGGGTGAGAAGTTTTTTGGGGCACGCAGGATTTTACAGAAGATTCATAAAGGATTTTTCAACAATCTCCAAACCTCTGTGCCAGTTGCTGCAGCATGAGGCAGCATTTGAATTTGATGACAGCTGTTTAAGGGCATTTGAAACTCTGAAGCAGGCCCTAATCACTGCGCCTGTAATTGTGGCACCTGACTGGGAGAAACCTTTTGAATTGATGTGTGATGCCAGTGATTATGCAATAGGAGCTGTGCTTGGGCAGAGGCAAGGAAGGATCTTTCATTCCATCTATTATGCAAGCAAAACTTTAATTGATGCTCAGCTGAATTACACCACAACAGAAAAAGAATTACTAGCAGTGGTGTTTGCCTTTGAAAAGTTCAGGTCATACTTAGTGGGAACAAAGGTCATTGTTTATACAGATCACTCAGCCATCAAGTATCTGATTGCCAAAAAGGATGCAAAGCCTAGGCTAATAAGATGGGTACTTCTGTTGCAAGAATTTGATCTGGAAATAAGAGATAAAAAGGGGGTAGAAAATCAAGTGGCTGATCACTTATCTAGGCTGCAATTAGAAGGTGATTTGGGGTCCAATCACATATTACAAGATTCCTTTCCTGATGAAAAGCTGCTAGCTATACATGAATCTGTCTCCCCTTGGTATGCTGATTTGGCAAACTTCCTAGCAAGCAGAATTATTCCCACTGACCTGAACTATCAACAGAGGAAGAAGTTTCTCCACACTGTGAGGCAATATCTGTGGGATGACCCCATCTTATACAAGATCTGCCCAGATCAAATACTGAGGAAGTGTGCAACAGAGGAGGAGCAAAAAGGCATCCTCCAACACTGTCATACCTCACCCTGTGGGGGCCATTATGGAGGCATGAGGACAGCAGCTAAGGTCCTGCAAACAGGTTATTTCTGGCCTTCCTTGTTCAAAGATGCACACACTTATGCACTTAATTGTGATAAATGCCAAAGAGTGGGGAATCTGTCCAACAGAAATGAAATGCCCTTAACCAATATTCTAGAAGTTGAATTATTTGATGTTTGGGGCATAGACTTTATGGGACCCTTTCCCCCCTCTTTTGGCAATCTATATGTGTTAGTAGCTGTTGATTATGTTTCAAAATGGGTGGAGGCAGTGGCTACATCTACTAATGACTCTAAGGTGGTGGTCAAGTTCTTACATAAAAACATCTTCACAAGATTTGGCACACCTAGAGCTCTAATTAGTGATGAAGGCACTCACTTTTGCAACAAGATTATGACCAACTTACTAGCTAAGTATGGCATAAAACATAAAATAGCCACTGCCTATCACCCTCAATCTAATGGGCAAGCTGAAGTTTCTAACAGGGAAATTAAGAGGATACTTGAAAAAGTTGTTAATCCTTCAAGAAAAGACTGGTCCATACACTTGGATGATGCTTTATGGGCTTATAGAACAGCTTTCAAAACACCTCTGGGAATGTCTCCTTACAGACTAGTCTTTGGCAAGGCATGCCATCTCCCCATTGAGCTTGAACATAAGGCTTATTGGGCTCTAAAGAAATTAAATTTGGATTTGTCTCAAGCTGCTAAAGCAAGATTTTTGCAGTTGAATGAATTAGATGAATTGAGATGGTTTTCATATGAGAATGCTGAAAGTTACAAAGTTAAAACAAAAATTTGGCATGACAAGAGAATAAAAAAAAGAGAGCTCAAGATGGGGGAGAAAGTTTTGTTGTTCAATTCTAGACTTAAATTATTCCCAGGGAAACTAAAATCAAGATGGTCAGGCCCATTCACTATTGTCCAAGTGTATGACCATGGAGCTGTGGATCTCAAAGATGACTCAAGTGGCAGAATTTTCAAAGTAAATGGGCAAAGAGTGAAGCAATACTTAGGTGATCAAGTGGCTAGGATGAAAGCCACAGTCACCTTAAGTGACTTGTGACAATTGACTTCAAAGTCAGGCTGAGGACTTTAAAACCAAGCGCTAATGGGAGGCAGCCCAGAAATTTTATTTATTTTACTTGCTTATTTCGTTAATCTAGAGTCTTTAATTGTTAATAAATTTTTTTTAGTTAGTATGATGCAGTTTTGGCAGGTTGTAAGAAGTACCAGAATTGGGGGTTAGTAGTAAATGGCCCAAGGTTCACAGAGCTAATGGGCTGAGAATGGAAAATAGCAAGGCCCAATATCATGTGGCAGATTTAAAAGTAACGGTTATTTGCATAGTGGGGGAGAATTTGGACACTTTCAAAGCAATATTCTCCCATTAAATGTTCTCCACTTTCCCACGTAACCCTCACCTGCCACTCTCATTACACCCTCTCTGCCACTTCCCCATAAATCCCTCCACTCTCCACTCTCATTTCCCCCTTCTTATAACCGTGCACCTGTTCTGACAAGCCACACCCAGCTTTAACCCCTCATCCCTTCTCCACAAACCCTACGCAATTTCGCTGTCCTCTACCCTTACCCCCCCTTCACCCTCTCAAGTATTCAATGGTGAGGCAAAAGTCAATTGGTGTCAAGGGCAAGAACCCAGTGGTAATGTCTGATTCAGAGTCTGATACTCCTAGGGTTTTCAAGGATGCTGAAGCTAAGGCTCGCTTTGACAAGGAAATCAAGGAGAGGCAGTTTCATTTGGAGTTGGGGTTTGCTATCAAGAAGGAACCTAACTATGGCCTCACCCCTGATGTAGCTCAAGTCATCACTCTCAACAATTGGAAGAAGTTTGCAGCGCACCCGAGAACCCCTGTTGTTCCTCTGGTCCGAGAATTCTATGCCAATATCACTTCCACTGACCTGAGACACTCAATGGTGAGAGGTATCAAGGTGAGTTTTTCTGCAAGCTCTATCAATCTGAGGTGGGGATGGGAGAGTGAGGAAGATGAATACCAGGTGCTGCTAAACAACATTTCTGAAGTGGAACTGAACGCTATGATGAAGGAGCTGACTGTAGAAGGAACACAGTGGCTTGATGATGCTGGAGACAGCACGTGGAAGATTGCAAGACCATCACTGAAACCCTTGGCCAAGGTTTGGCATCACTTTGTGCGCCATAGGCTTTTACCAACCACCCATCTAGAAACGGTGGATAAAGATAGGTTGGTACTCTTAAGCTGTATCTTAAGTGGCAAGAAGGTGAATGTAGGGCTGATAATTGAGAAGCAGATTTCTGAGTGCGCATTCAAGGGAAGCAACAGGCTGTTCTTCTCATCTCTTATCACTGAACTGTGTATCAGAAATGGAGTTGAGATTTTTGAAGGAGAAGAAATCATGGTGAACAAGGGCATTCTGAATGTCAAAGCCATTAACAGGTTTGCCACTTCCAAGCCCCAGGTTCAACCTTCAAGAAATAGTGAAGATTTGGAAAGGAAAGTGGATCAATTAACTGAGTTGGTCAAGTATCAATTGGGACAGCAGAGAAGGTATTATGATTTTGCCAACAATGTGTACCAGTGGCAGAAAAAGATCAACAGAATTGATCATCCCAAATTGATGATTGTACCACCACCATTCCCCAGAGAACTACTGGCCCCTTTCCCCTTTGAAGGAACAAACTCCCAATCCACTCAAACCCCTGAACCCACTCCACCCAATGCTGAACCAGACAATGAAGAAGACTCTTTGGATTGGTGTCCACCCCCACCCTCTCAAGCCCAGGCCCCTGTCACTTCCAGAAAAGGCAAAGAGCCTCAGCAGCCTAAACCTGCTAAGAAACCAAGAAAAGGTGATGCTGGGAGTAGTGGAGTGGCACCTTCTGCTCCAGAAGCTCATACTGAATCCACTCAGTCCCATCAGCCTGTGAAGAAGGCCAAAGCTAAAGGTGCTCAAGCAAGCCCTGACTCTGCAAAGCATACTACCCCCAATTCTGAGGAGGGAGAAGTGGCCATCACCAAGGAGGTCAAAGGAACTGGCAAGAGAACCCTGAAGCAGATGCTCAACTTTGAGAACAGGAGGCTCAGCACTAGGCTGAAGAAGGAATAGCCTGCAGCTATGCTTCTTACTGCTGCAGCATCATTACCCTGATATTTCTGAACCTTGTCTTTTGTTTGTTTTTTTGTTTTTCTTCTCTTGTTTTTGTGTGTCCATGCTGGTCTGTTTTGTTAGGAGCCCTAGGTTTTGGTTGGGTTGTTTGCCCTCATCAGCAATGTTGCTAGCCATTTCCTTTCCTTAAACTTTTAGCTTTCTCTTCAGAGTAATCTAAAATTTGGGGGAGGAATTTGGAATTGGCTTGATGTTTTTAATGCAAGTAGCAGCTATAATTGATGTTTTTGATTCTTGCCTTGTGGAAATCCCTGAATAATTTTTGTTGCACTCAATACACATTATTCCAGTGAGCTTGGAAAGTTGAGAAGACTCTAGAGGGAAGAGATGTCTGATTCTCTGAACACTAATCTACCCAAATTCAGTGAACAATGAACGTAAGGCACTAACCATAGGATAACAGTGTGAGGAGAGTAGGAAGAATATTAAACCTGTGAGATTTTGAACCTCAACAATTATTGAAACTGACAGTCCCACTCATATGTGTGCTTTATAAGGTTTGCCCTGTTTCTGATCTGTTTTGCATGTCAGTTTTGTGCACATTTTTGCTTGAGGCATTTTAAATTCATCCCAGTTCAGCTTAATTGGCCTACCTGAAAGTAAAAACTTTGTTTTGAAGCCCACTTGAGCCTGAAATCTACTCTTCTGTAACAAAGCCAAGGTACAAGCCTATACCCTAGAAAAACAACAACTACCCATGCTAGGTGAAACTATCTGTGCATTTCAGAAACAAGTCTGCTAAAAACAAGTTTGGGGGTGCTGCCTGGAAAGTAAGTTGTTAAGAATAAAAAGACTGCTAAATAAGGCAGTATCAGTTCTTAAAATTTCACATTTCAAAAAAAAAAAAAAAAAAAAAAATGGGCAGCACTCTAGCACTCTAATGCTAAAAGAGAAATTTTGAGGATCAAAGAATTGAAGATCAATTAGAAAAGAAAGGCACAGCTGTTTCCACCTAGTCAGAGCCCTTCCATAAATTTGTCTTCCACCCCCACCTCAGCCATATTACAACCAAATTTAAGCCCTCTTGCAGTGTGCAATTCTGATCATGTTCTACTAGTTAGAATTGGGTCAAGCCTATAATAGAGGATGCATGTGAGGTGATGATAGAGTGAAGCCTTATTCTGTAAAAATTAGTTTTGAGAGTAGTTTTGAGAGCTGGGAATGAAATTCTGAATCTAAATGAGAGCTTTTCCTTACCCCAGGTTAAAGTGCTTGAGCTATGATTGGTCCTGAAATTCACTTGTTTGATGAAGTGAGGGTAGTGAAGTAAATTCAGATAAGAAAGACTATCTGGAACTCTAAGTTAACTCAATTCTCCTAAGTTCTTTCTGGATCACACACTCCTTACAGTGTTAAAAAAAAAAAAAAGAGAATAAAGGGATTTGTGCATAGTAAGGTCATGGCAAGAATAGCTGCTGTTTGTCTCTATCTGATGCTGATTGTGGCATTATGTTCTTTTCTCTGAAAGCCCTTCCATTACTTGAGGACAAGTAACAGTTCAAGTTTGGGGGTGTGATAACCTTTAGAAATAGAGGTTATCTAGCCTACTTTGAGTCCTTAAAATGGTCTTTAAGGGAGTAGTTTGGGTTAAGCTCAGTGTCTAGAATAAGCAATTGCATAGTTTTCTTGAAAACAGTTGGAATCAGAAAAGTTGTGTTTAATGGTGTTTGTGAGCTTTGTGTTATAAACAGGAGCTTAAGGAAGATTGGAAGAAACAGAGCTGATGTCTATGCTGCAGAGTGCTGCAGCTTGGAATGAGGTTCAGCAGTCAACCAAGAAGAAGTCAACATCAATTTAAGCTGACTAGAGGAAAAAGTGGACCCATGGCATTAATGTACTCAACGTGCATAGTTTTAGAGAAAGTTTTGAGGTTTCTGTACTTCTTTACATTTTGGGCCATGCATTAAGTATTGTAAATATTCCTTTTTGGGCCAAGGGGACATGTTTTGTCTTATTATCACTTTTTGGTCTCCTGATGAGAGTGTGGTGCACGAGCCAAGGGTTTTTACCCTAGAAGGAATCAGTATAAAAGGAATTAGCATGCACGCAGCCAGAGGAGTTTTACACGAAGATTTTTAGCCTAGTACAATTTTTACAAGCTGCTAGAGGAAGCCAAGCCAGGAGAAAAGGAGAAAGACCATGAGAATTTGGAGCCAAGCTTGGAAGAGCGTGGTGACTCATTCTTCAGTCTTTTAACTTCCCCTCTTTGAACTTCTAGCTTGTAATGAATCTATTATTCACTTTATTTTATAATATGTCTTATTTCATTTCCATTTCTATCATGAGCTAAATCCCTTGAGCTAGGAATGTGATGATCTTATAATGAATGTGATGAATTACATATGAAATTTGTTTGCAGCAATTTGACCAAGAGCTTTGCATGTTTAATTGCTAGAAAATAAGAGTGATCAACTTATTTTACAGCTCAAGTTTATTAATGTTGGAAGACATCAATAAATGGAACCCTTGAGTCAATATGAATTGAGTAATTAATTGGGAAATTAAATTACCTTGAAGTGAATAGGAATATTCTTCAAACTCATAAGTTAGCTGAGATATTTGAACTGCAGATAAGCGTAATTAAATTGGGCTTAGGAATAAGGAACAATTAATGAGGTTTATCTTAAAAAAATGCTGGAAAACACATTAGCTTTTATTCTCTGGAACTATTGCTGCAGCATCTAAGAGCATGTATGACATCACAGGATTTATAAGTGATTCTATTCCTAGCTTATTTTTTATTATACAATCACATATCCTTTATTTGATTTCTTTACTTCATCTTACTTCAGTCACTCATAATTCACAAAAAGTTCAGAATATTCCATTTATTTTTGCTAGTTCTTTTGTGATGATAATTGCCCTCAAGATTACCTAACTTGATTAACTACTTAAGGACGTTAAAAATTACCCTCCAATCCTCGTGGGAACGATTTTTTATCATTATATTACTTGTTTGATTGTGTATACTTGCACATCACATCTTTTTGACCAACACCCAGACACCCCCGGAATGCCCCTGTGCTTCCTCAACAGCAACACACCTATATCCTTCCTTATCCCAGAAACAAGAGGACCCTGAAAAAGAGACATGAGTCTCATACAGCAACACAAGCTCAAGTTTGAACCTTCTGATAAGCTCACGAACATGCTGCCTGCTCCTTCTACTAGCAAAACCCCGCACATTCCAAGAAAGGATTCTCATATCTTTAAAACAATCCATAGACACAAAGTAGATGGGGTATAACAAAGCACACCAAAAAAAAACTAGCCCTGATACATTTCCAAGGTCTCGACCACTACCTCCTCCTCTTCCACATCATCATCCGTCTCTTCTTCCATGTCTAGCACTCCATTCGGCACCTCATTTCCTCCTATACCTCCATTGGGATCGGGTGGCTCTAGCTCATCAAGTAAGCGAAGATGATTAGGCGAGACCATCTCTACGTGCATGGCAGTGAAAATTCCATGCTCAAGTAGCTTGTCGTTGTTACTGTACAACTTGACATCATGCTCCTTATTGGTCATTAACTTGTCTGTTTCCTTCCCTCTCCCATGTGTCCCTTTTTCTCCTGTGCTAGGCTCCGCACGGTAAGATATTGTGCGCCCCGCATCTGTAATCTTTGGTTCCTCAATCCCTGCAGTTACGGGATTTTTCTCATCTCTTCTGGGCCTTTTTTTCCGCAACCAAACCTTATCATGAGGTTTTGAATTTAAACCCGGTTGAAACGTCCCCACCGAGCCAGCCGTAAACATCTCTCCCATAATCTCACCCTTATCATAATCATTAAAGGGAGAATATTTATTACTGCGGGATTCCTGCTTGCCATTAAAACGTTTGTTACCTATCCAGCTATTATTCTCACCTCCAAATTTCCTGGGACCACGTGATCTAATCTTATCTTTCTTCACTTCAATCCAATCCCCATGCAGCTCCCCCCACCCTTGATTTTCGGGATTACAGTTTGGGGCGTTAGGGTTAGGGTTAGCTGATGGTTTGTCTCCACCTTGCGCCGTTTGTGCACCATCACTAGCACCACCAGTAACTCCAGTATCAGTGGGAGCCTGTTTCACAGCTGCCTCCTTCACCAATGTGCAGTTCTTCCCAATGTGACCAAACAAACCACATTTCTTGCATAACAAGTGAAGTCCTTCATATTCCACGTTAAACAATCTATTACGAAACCAGAACTTTCCCACTACAGGTTTATCAAGATCCACCTCAACACAAACTCGGGCAAACTTACCTCGTGAAGCATCAATCGTTCTGATATCGACTTTCTTTGGTACACCAACCGCCGAGGCAAGAGCAAGCAAAACACTTTCATCATAATACTCCATTCCTAGACCAGGGAACCTAATCCACACCAAAGTTTTGTTTATCTTGACTTCTGAAGCCACAAAGTCAGGTTCCCATGTCCTAACTGCCACATAGTGATCAAAAACCATCCAAGGACCCCCACCAATCACCTTTTCTTTATCAGCTTCCAAGTCAAATTTGACCATGAAAAAACCATGACCAATATCAACCATATCCATACCACCAGTAGGCCTCCATGCTGCTTTTAGTCTATCCCTCATTGTGATAAAGCCAATAGTTTTCCTCAGTAACTTCACAAACACAGCGTCCTTCCATGGCTTCCATAAATCCTCCAGAATCTCTCCGTTGATATAACACCTTGGTTTGAGCCTATCTCCATCCTCCCATTCAATCTTGAACATCTTGTTTGCTATAAGATCAACTTTCTCTTTCCTTGGCAATGGCTCCTGCGCGCCAAGCAACTTATCCCTGAAAGAAACTTTTGCTCCGGATGGTCCCCCACCTCCACCACCATCAGGCGGTTTTGGAGGAGGGTGCACCCCTTGACTCTTGCTCTCTCCGTTCGTTCTCTCCATTCTCTGTAGGTGGATGGTTTGGAAGGTCTCGAAAGGAAATTCATACTTTGTTATTTTGTTCTTTTGGAATGGACTTCTTTGAAAGCTACAGTATGAGGAATAAATAGTTATTGTGATAGGAGGCATGTTAGAGGGTCAGTGGAGAGTATAAATGATAGGTTGACAATGAGTTGGAGGAAGCTCGATGTGCAGTATGTTATCTCTGTCTTTTATTTTTGCCATAGGGGTTTTATATGGCTTTCACTAATTTGGTCATTACTAATCTTATGGGCAAGTGGCACACTGATCTAGGGTCAAAGGAGGAAGAAATGCTCCAATTTGTTTTTGATGTATTTATCTGGTTTAGGACAAAATTTTAGCGGGGTATATATTGGACTTATAGGGTCATAGTTTTTTGGGTTAGTTGGTGGGGGAACTCTGTAAACCTGATTCTATTTCTGTTTAGGGGCAGTATCATTTCTACATAGTTTCCAATTTGTTTTTGTTGTATATGGGTTTGAGTACCTCTTGTACTCGTAATTAATATACTTTTACTTGTCAAAAAAAAAAAAATCATATTCTTAGATCACCAAAATTTGTGCTGATTCCTTAGCGCATAAAGGTCATTCTGACTCTTATTCTTTGAATATTGTAGATAAGTCTAGTCATTTGCTACAGTTGTTATTACCGGATGACCTCAGGGAGCTTATTCCTCTTTGATACCATGTTAAGAATAGAATCAATAGACAATATGAATAAACCTTTAAATAACCATGATGCATTTAAAATAGTTAATTAATTCCCAAGTCTTACATTAATTTTAATTATATATATTTTGTCATCATTTTTTGTTGTCAATACACATTAATTTTTATTTAAGTTGATTTAATATATTCACATTTATATATTGCCTGCTGTAAGTTATATTCTATATTAAATATTTTTTGTAAAAAAAAAAAAAAAAACCAAATTTATTTTTGTGCGTCCTTATTATAGTAGATTTTATATCCATTAAGTTTTGATGCACGATGATTATTTTATTTGTAATTTAATAGTATTGATTCGGAGTTTTTTCTTTTTTTGAACAAGATTCGGAGTTGTTTCTTCATCATAATGTTCATAAAACTATCAGGGTTGTGGGCATCCCATGAAGATACATACAACTCAAAATGAAACATATTAATGAGGAATTTTACTTGATAATATTTCATTGTATGCTTTTGTGTAAATGATTTTTTTTTTAGAAATCAAATCACTTCATTTCACTAGCAATAATGAAGGAAATACAATGTGGAATAAGCTGGAAATTTTGGGGGCTAGACATTGAGGGAGCTACCCTTGCTAGACAATAGGCAACTCTGTTGGCTTACCTCCTAGTAAACCTCATGCTAATGTTTGTAGAGAAAGAAGGGATCCTAAAGCACTCTTTAATAACATAGCCAGAGAAATCTACCCTAGGATTATTAATATGGTCTACTACTTTATTACAACCAGTTTCAACAATGACTTTACTCAAGGCACATTCAACAAACAGGGTGTTGCCCAAAGGGTCTTGGCAGCAACAAACTCCCCATTTTCATTCCTAAGGCACAAACCCCGGCCAGTTAAACCACCGCTATCAGAGAAAGAGGCATCAACGTTTAAGGGTGTGTTTGGGTAAACAACTTAATTAAGAGCTTATCACATAAGACCTTATCGCATGAGAGCTTATGCCATAAGAGCTTATGAAGAAAGGGGCAGGAGAGGATTCGAAAGGGAAAAACACGAAGGGGTCATAAGCACTTGTTAAAATTCCATAAGCTTGTTCCAGGACCAGCAGCTAGCACTGGACTGGACAGACCCTCCCCATGCAGCGCCCTAGCTTCCTTCCAATCATCAATGAAAGACGTTGCCCGACTACACGATGGAACAGTAGAGTGATTCTCCTTTACCCATAACTTTGCATTACGGGAGTTCCAAATATTCCATATGATAGATGCAAAGATAGCTGAGGCATCACTGTCCAGTTTCTTAAGCATGTTGAAGCACCACTTCTTAAAACACTCGGCATCTTGCATGGCTTCCAGAACATGGTCCTTCAACCCCAGTCTTCTCCAGCACGCGATGCTCACGGGACATGCAATAAACAGGTGCCACGGATTTTCCAAATCAGTCTCACAACGAATGCACAAGCTACCCCAGTTAACATTCATGGCCAAGTAATATCCACTCTTCACTGAATACAAGCCAGAAGAGTTATACATCCAGATCCTCCTATCCTGCTCAATGGAATTGAACAAAGGAGTTTTTAAAATTTTTCTAGCTTGCTCTTCATTAAACAATAAGTGGATTAAAGATTCATTCCAAACCTTATAACCTGGGAGCCAAAGGTCCTTAACCTTTAAATTTTCCACGCCTTCTGCTGCTTCATTGGCATTTAGACATGTATTACTACCACAAAGCCAAGGGTTACCAAGGATGTTAATGGTGTGGCCACTCCCAATACACCAAAGAGAACCATCCTCACTAGTGCAGAAAAGGGATTTCACATCGGTTTTTTTTGGCTTTTCACATCGGTTTTGAAACTGATGTTGAAAAGGCCGATGTGGTTTATTGCCACTTTTCACATCGGTTTTAAAACCGATGTAAAAAAGTCTGTTTCAGCAAGCCAATAAATCCTTTTCAGCACTTTCCACATCGGTTTCTGAAAAAACCGATGTGGTAACCCCACTTTCCACATCGGTTATTTTAAAAACCGATGTTAAAAAATAAGTTTCCACATCGGTTTTTAAAATAACCGATGTGGAAAGTGGGGTTACCACATCGGTTTTTCAGAAACCGATGTGAATTTGTGTTTTTTTTTTTAAAAAAACCACCCTTTTTAGTATTGACAGTCATTTCCCCTGTTTCAGTAATCCTGTAATCCAGATCAATACAGAATCTATATTGTCAACAGACTCACTTTTGTACAACCAAAACACACTAAATTAAAAGATTACTAACAATAAATATATTCAATTACATTCAGACAACAACGATAATTAGAAACCAAAAAGCTACATATGATATGTTATAGATTTCATGTCAAAACATATATCAGTCAAAAGTACACTATAGCTTGTACATGATGCGTTTATATACTAACTACATACAAACTATTGTTGGTACACTTCAAGAAAGAAAGTTGCCCAACGTATCCTTATGTTTTATATGTCGGCATCAGAGAGTGCAGTCGGATTGTTGAATATCTGCAAGTTTAATTGGACATAAGATTATATCTTTTAAGTAATAAACTAAAATTAAACATATAACGAATCTATATATAATTGTTACAACTAATTGTTACCAATTAGCATTTACCTCCTGCCATCTTTCAGTGAAACCGGAGGAGATAATTTCGATCATCCACTTCATCACATAATATCCACATTCCCATGATCTACGTTGTCTATGAGACTACGTACAAATGAAACCCAGTTAGAATATGAGAAATTAAATAGAAATCAATAATTATACCCACTGCGCTTGAAGCGTTTGAACTAATAAATATCTTACGTTAGGAATAATCCATCTAATAGCCCGACGCCTTTCACCATACAGCATGCGGCTTGCATCAATAGACCTATCATAAGAAAATAAACATTAATTAAAGTATATCTAATAGATTTCAGATAATTAAAACAACTTCATTACTGATTCTAAATTATTTTAATGCTTACTTTTCCATGATGTGCTTCAGTTCATTCGCTGGCTTATTTCCCATTGAGCAGAAGAAGACCACGGCATTCAATCGAGGGCACAAGATCAACAACTGCCAATGTTGTCTGCATTTGCGGAACAATTAGTGACTAAGTCATATAGTTATAATTAAATAACTGGTACTTACTTATTGAGATAAGGGGCAAGGTAGAACTGATTATGGTCTCGGGCAACTATATCACGTATGGTGGCGACCGAGTCTTCTGATGTTAGGAGAACATCACCCTGAATGAGCATGGGGTCAATGAACCCATAAAGGGTGAGGTTGCCCTGATTAGCTAACATGCGATGCAGATACCTAATATATTGATAAAACATGTTAATTATCATAGTATTTAAAATTTAATTATTTAACTTATAAATAAAATGTACTTACGTGCACCATAACGAGATGTGGTGAGCACTAGCCATTTCATGGTCGAGCGCCATCTCCATAAGTTCCTTCTTTGGGATATACAGTTCGTCATCCGGCCTGCCATCATGTTCCAACCTTACAAAGCTGCATCAACCTCCATGGTGACAAGCTGTATAGCAAGAAGTTTAAAAACATCACCAGGATCCCCTTTGTCGTTCCCCTAAACAACAAAAAAGATATACATTAGTAATCACAGTTAAGTTATTTCATTCGTAATTAATTGAATGGTCAAATGAATACCTTGGCAGGAGCAGACTTCTCTAGTCTTCCTGGATCTGACCTTTTAGGCAGAATATCATGATGATCATCAACATTCAGTTCACACCTATCAGGGGCGTCATCATCATCATCATCATCATCATCATCATCATCATCGTCAGGCTGATGAGGAGGATCACATGAGCCCTTAGTGCTCACATGGACAGAGGGTTGGACAGAGGGTTGGACACTTCTGAATTGTTGGGACATAGCAGCCATTATTGCCATCTGCTGGTTAAACTGTTGGGCCATCTCCTGTCTAAGCTCATTTGCAATCTCCTGTTTTAGCCGTTCTCTATCTGCAGCAACATCCCTGTGGGGCAAGCGTGTATTTTCTGTACAATATGCCATCATTGGGGCAAGCATGTATTTTCTTATACTCCATACCCATCGGACACAATATCTTCTTCGCCTCATAGTTTCGGGGTGGTAATGTGTTACCTTCTAGAAGCATGTCTTTCAACAACTCAAGCAATTCGGTAAAGCTTTTATCGCTCCACCCATTTCTCGCCTTCACATTGAACAATCTTAACACCACTGACAACCGTGTGAAATTAGTGCACCCCGGATACAAAGCCACTTCCGCATCACTGCACAAAGTATCATACACATGTGCTCGCCGAAAGGACTCTTGCCCAATATCACGGATCATGTCCTCTAGTCCATCGTCCATATCTACGTCATCAACTTCCTCTCTATCCGACACCCTTGGCCTGTCTAACGATTCACCATGACATATCCATATTGTATAACTCTTGTAAATCCCCTCACAAATAAGATGATCCCGTATCTCGTCAGCTTCTAGTCGTCTCTCATTCAAACAGTTAACACAAGGACAATAAAACCTTCCGTCACTACTATTAGGAGCATTTGTTTTTGCAAATTGTAGAAAATCTTCCACTCCATTCTCATACTCATCACTTATCCGTCTAGCATTCATCCAACCGCGATCCATGACTAAAACATTAACTTCATACTTAGTCCAACATCTTCATCAACTACTTCTTATGATAGGGTATGGCCCTATCCCATTCGAGAAGAAACTTTTTCAACATTCGGTTAACAGTTAGTCCTTAACTCTCATGCTCATACTCGATGAAATTTCGGCAGCATTTCCCTTCGGTCTCCGACGTACACGACTTGAACGCAATGACATCCACCATGATAAAGTATGCACCCGGAGAACGAAAGGAAATGTATCAATCCGAACTTTCATCAAGTATATAACACGAGAATCAATGAATAACTATTTTAACTGAATGAAGAAAAAGTTTTTTCCCAAACTGTCCAACTTGGACAATTCTAGATTCAATATAATGAGCTGTACCTTAAGCACGTACACGTGCGCTCATTAATATTGCATCTCAAACGGGAAACTAAGGCTTTAACAATATAGCATAATGATCATCATTACAACAACCTAGTACTATTTTTTCATCCATATTCTCATAATTAAACAATGAACAATAAGAGTACCTACCTGTGTGTGAGTTGCTGGTGAAGAGTGTGAACACTAGAGCAACTGAGAACAGGCGAGAGTTCCTACCACATGGAATAGCATTCAAGTCATGAGAAGCTTACAAAAATTATTAACACTACACAATTAAAAAAAAATATAGCAAACCATGCATCAAACGTATGAATTCAGTGTATAAAAGAGCTTGCTTAAACTATATAAAAGTTCACCTTTGGGAATGGAAAATACTATTATTTAATTATTTGTACAATACACTTGACATTACCTAAGAGAAACCATGGTTGAGTATTTGAAATTTGAAGAGAATAATTAAATTTACTACAACTAAATTTTCTTTCAATTGTATGTTTTATTGATAAACCAGAATTCCTAAATATAATCATCATATTAGTTGTGCACGTTGTCAAGTGGTGTGAAAGAACACTAGACATAAACTTCAAGTTGTCAAGTGGGTACCAACTATTGGTTTACAGATTTGACTCGTTCCTCTTTTTTTTCATAACATGTTTAACTCAACATTCAATGAGAAGCATTTTCAAATTGTTGCTCAAGTGTTTTTCTAAAAGAAGCATTACACTTCAAAACTGGATGTCAAATTCAAACTGAAGAAAATCCCTACATTAATAGAAGACCAAGCTCAAGACATATTCATCAAATTCATCAAGTAGACAAGAGAAAAGGGAAACACAAATCTTCTAAATAGTGTGGCAATAGTGTGGCATTAGTTTGCATACCTCATTCTCATTCTCATTTTTTTTATTAGCTAAACTCCTATACATTTTCATTATCTGATTCCCTTACTATATGTGTGCTGGAAAAAATAAAAATAGAAACAACAAACAAGTGTTGTGAGGTGTCATCAACTTAAAATGCTCCAAAACAACAGAACCAGACTAACATCAGCTTAAGGCTTGAAAACAGAACAACTGAGACACAATTGGTTATTCATTATTCGTTCCATATGTAACTACAAATCCAAGTACAATGAACAAACACCAAATGCAATCACTATAGGGTTTCAAATGCAGAGGACAACTGAGAACAAATCAGAGTTAGGAAAAACTACCTTTGTTTACCGAGAGGGAGAGGGAAAGGAAGAGGGACAGTGGTATCTTCCTTAACTTCCTTCTTCACGTTCTAGCATAAGTGAGTGAAAACCTAGAGCAAAAAACTAGAAATCGTTATAGGTTTCAAATATTTTCAGCAGCTTGAGAGAGAGAAAAGAGACAACGTACCAGAAGGTGGTGGCCGTTTGAGACTCGGTCGGTGAGAGGAAACGGAAAGGGATACGGCGGTGAGAGGAAATGGAGAGGGATAGGGCGGTGAGAGGAAATGGAGAGGGAAAGGGAGAGGGTATGGGCGTGGTCAGTGACAGGAAATGGAGAGGGATATGGCGGTGAGAGGAAATGGGGAGAGGGTTTGGGTGGTCTGAGTGTGAAAAGGAGAGGGAAGGGGAAAGGGTTTGGGTGGTCTGAGTGTGGGAGGCAGAGTGAGCATTCAGCGCGAAAAATGAACTAAAACTGACAATACACATTGGTTATAAACAAAACCGATGTTAAAGCTTTTTCCACATCGGTTATTATTAAAACCGATGTTAAAAGTTGAGATTTTCATTTATTTTAATCTTACTTTTCCAGATCGGTTTTTAATAAACCGATGTTATAACAGTTTCCACATCGGTTATACAAAAGCCGATGTTAAAAATTAAATTATTCATTTCCTTAATTTTTTTTATTCGTTTTTCCACATCGGTCTATAAAAAACCGATGTTAAAACATAAACATTTCCACATCGGTTATAAAAATAACCGATGTGTTAACTTATGCATTTTTAAAATTTTATTTTTGGTTCAATTTTCAACATCGGGTTTATAAAAACCGATGTTAAAACTTTTATAACAGCGGTTTATATTGGAACCGATGTTAAAAGTTTTCAATTTAATTTCAAAAATGCTACCGTCTCCTTTTTCACATTGGTTTTATGAAAACTGATGTTAAAACCTCGATGTGAAAATCATATTTTGCACTAGTGCCTTCAGGAGCTTTTGAGATGACCATAAGCTTCTCCAGCTATAGCTTGGGTTAGACCCCAGAGGTATGTCCAAAAAATCACATTTAGGGAAATAACGGGCCTTAAAGATTCTGGAAACAAGAGCCTCAGGCCATTCAATAAATTTCTAAGCTTGTTTAGCTAGCATAGCCAAATTAAAAAGCATAAATATTCCTAAAGCCCATACCTCCATACTTCTTAGGAATTGTTAAATGAATTGGAGAAACATTATTTATCACATAAGAAAAAATGAAAAAAAAAACAAATTATTGCACAGATTATGCACACAGTCACAAAGATATAATTAATTTACCTACAAGGTCGAAGATTCAATTAAACTTGAAATCATCATTTTGAGGAGGATTTTACCCAACCACTACCCCCCAACTTGATGGTTAGTCCTCGCAGCTATGCCTGTACTGAGGGAATATCTATAAAAAAAAAACTTGGGGTCCGTTTGATTTGTAATAAATCAAGGGACAACACAATACAAAATGATTTGTTCTATGTTTGATCTTAAAAATGAAGGTGGGACAGAACAATAAAACTGACAAAGGACAGAACAAAACTATCAATATTTATTACTCACCTAAGGGATAACTTTTTGTCCCAGGTACAATGCAAAGGAAATGTCAAAAATATCCCTCCCATCCCACTCTCTCTTCCCAATTCCCCCTCTTTCTTTGGCCCACGTCTCCCACAAGTATAACTGCCTTCATATTTTAGTTAAAAACTTCCGTAGTGGATGGAACGTGAATACGTGATTGCCAGCACTAGAGTAGACAGTAGAGACTATTTGGGTTTCCTTCGTACTCCTTTTTTCTACCCTTACCAGTTACTAGGTTTCTACCAGCACCTCCATTTGAGTGGTCTTCTTCCAATTAATCTTGCAAGGCAAAGCATGGTTATCACTTATCAATAATTTATTATAAATTATTTTAAAATATAAAATATAGATAAAAATTTATTAACAATATTATAAATTGATTTTTTTTAAATGACAAAAATAAAATAATACTTGAAAATATATACACATTATTAATAAATTATAAATAAGAGTATAATATGATAATAATTTAATGATAAATGATAAAATAATTTAAAATGTAAAAATCTTGTTCTATATAGTGCAAATCAAACATTATATAGTACAAATGACATTTTAGTAAATTTTAAGTTGGTCTGTCCAATACGTAAGCATACCAAACAATGTACAGTACAAAGTCATTTGTGTTGTGCATCGACTAACAAACATCATATAGCACAAAAAGTTGTGTTGTGACTCAACTACTTATTCTGTACCTTTCTCTCTGTTTTGTCCTGTAGTGCAAATCAAACAGACCCTTATGCACAGACTCCTCACAAAGATTATAATGATCAATTTTAAATTAATTTAACTATATATATAATTTCTTATAATTATTATTTATTGATATAATGAAAACTATAAAGGAGGATAAAACTATATATACAAATTTTTATGCATTTAATGGTTTAAAAAGAAACATAAAAACAACAAAATTTGGTTAAATAATAGAAAAATGTAAGTTTTTATTGAATAAAATTAAATACATCACTTCTTATTCTATTAAAAACGTTCAACACTAGTTTCAAATAAAAATTATCATTTGTTTTATTTCTTAACCCTTGGATTAAGGATAATAGTTAGCAATCCAAAAGTAATTGGTCGCAATAGAAGTAGACTATATTCATTACCCTCAAACGAACTTTATCTACAAGGTTCAAAGTTTGAATCCTAGAGAACATTAGGAAGGAATTAACCTAACCATCAACCCCACTTTGAAAGTTAGTCTCACAACTTTGTCTGTAAGGATAATCGGTCAAAGAAAAAGGATAACGGTTAGCAAAACTAGAATTATAAATACCATTTAGTCCTAAGTGTTTTTTTAAATGCTTCTTACTTCTTAGCTTTGTACTCTCAATTAATATACCTTTTACTTATTAAAAAAGTTACTTTTATTTTTAAAAAAACTTAAAAATATGAATTAATTTGTTGTACCGATCATTACACATAAATATATACTGTGCAGATCAAAGACTCGTGAAAAGTTTTTTTTTTTTTTTTTTGATTTTTTCCCTATAAGTTTTAATTTTCTAAACTATTATTGTTAATTTTCACAAACTCATTTATTTGAGGCTTTAAAATTGTAGACAGTATAAATCAATAATCGAAATTTTTAATCTCTCATTTCTGGATCTATATATATTACGTTCTTTTAGATAAATCTAATATAGAAAATACGATAAGTCTTTTGGACGAAAAAAGAAGATACAATTACTCCTAATTCCTAAACCTAGCAATTTGTTTCTTCTTCTTTTTTGTCCAAAAGAATAATCATATTGTAACACCCCGATTTCTGCTGTTTTCTTTATTGATAAACAATTATCTGTTTATATTTTTGTTTAAGACTTAGAAAATGATTTTGGATAAATCAAGATCATATTCATACTCTACTTTACCGTAGAGGGCTCCGATTCGATTTTAGGTTGAAAAGTCAGGCGAAACCCGATCTGTGAATGTCAGTGACAGTATAATTATACTGCTCAGAAAACTTAATTTTGACTCGTGAACGAAACACTTAAGGTTTTTATTTAATTTCCTACAAGTTTGGTTATTTTGAAATATTTCACTAAAAAATGAAATATTATATTTTATCCGGGTAATATTTTATCGGGTAAGCAACGGAGCTGAATACGGGATTTCCGGGAACTGCTAAAGGATAATACCAATGAGTCACACAAGGTGACTCTAATGTAACACCCCCCTGGGCGCTACACATATCTTTTACATTAGATTTATATATATATCTCAAAGGAGACAGTACACTCTTGTGCTTGAACTACGAGACTAGGACGTCTGGGTTTCGATTCCTACTCCCCGTACTAACAAGAAGTAACTACGAATTACTAACATTGTTTGATGTGAAAAGTAGTGCGAGTCCACAATTGAAAGTAAATGCAAAGTTAGGGTAAGATAGACTAAATTTTTCTGATATTTTTCTATAGCACTTTTATTATATATGCCTCTAAACCATTATTTTTTGGATAATTAAATAGAAAACACACTTCTCGACATATATATTTTCTCTTTCTTGAATAAGTGCAAAGAAAATAAAAATGATGTTTAATGGACATTTTTCTAAATACTCAAAGACTATATATAATATACGTTTTATAAAAAGTGCTTATCAAAAAAAAAAAAAAAACGTTTTATAAAAAGCAAAATTTCGGGTTGCACAAAATAACATCTCTCTCTTGTCCAGCATACATAACTTTAAGAAGCTTTAGTTTAGACTAGAGGAACTTCAAATCAAGTATCCAATTTGCATGGGCTAGATTGAAATGTCAGTGAATAAAATGATGTCCCCAGATTATCGTTACGTGGATTGCTTCCTAGCAACGAGGCCATGATGTATAAGTAATTAAATATAAGCTTGCATTGAAAAAACAAAGCACTTTACACTACTTGAACGCAAACATTTATTTTATGTAAACGCAGAAATCTTACATAATCTCATGCATTCCTCAAAAGTTGCTCAGAAGCGCAGGCCAAAACCCTTTATGCTTCAGGCTTTAATTTATTTATTTTTTCTCAGTTTCTTCCCCTAATAAGGTTTACTACTGTTTAGTTTTAATAAGATAGGCACAAACCTATTCTGTAAACATTTTTCACAATTTAATAGAGTTCTGTAAGTCCTTGATCCAGCTAGTGCTATCCTGAAGCACCGGGAAGAAAGTGAGTTAACTCCTGAAGAAGATCATCATGGCCCTGGAAAAGTGCAGCAACCTAGACAAGTCCAAATATATGATTAAAATGAGTATATCTCAATTATGACTAAGAAAGTGTCTAAGGAAATCTTATACCACAGGGAAGAAAACATATATATCAATGACCAATATAACAAATTTGCATGGCTCTACTCGAACATAATATAACATATTCATAGACTGCACAAACCTGCAGATAAGCCTCGTTGATAGACAATGTTCCCTCTCCCAACATGTTCATTATGTCTAGGAAGGACTTGTACACATGAGAATTGCCTTGAAACCGAGCCTGCATGAATGAATAAATTCCAATCAGACTCTAGAGTCTTTTGTAAAACTAATACTATCCTAAGGAGTGGAGTAGTATTTCATTTACATTCGACATTTATCTTTGGGTTTATCCTTATATATGAGTTGGAGTACCTTTTGAAGTACTAATCAATATACCATTTGCTTATAAAAAAAAACAAAAAAACAGATCGAGGAAGTGAAATATTAATGTGTTGATCTTGGACTAAAGCATGGGGGCTTTGACCTAGAAGGAACATCAATGGTGACAATATCACTGCCAACAATTTCATATGTAGGTCCACACACTTAAATCAGCTGGCATTTCTGTGTGTGTGCGCACCCGCGTATGTGTTGAAAGACATACATGAAATGCCTCTAATTCAACAATGTTTTTACCTTGGTTGGGTGCTCTTGATTGATCTATTACCTTGTATCTTTTATCTTTTTTTTTTCTTTTGTTTCTCGTTCTTTTGTATACGGGTTGTGGTACCCGTGTACCCATTTATATATAATTCTTTTTGCTTATAAAAAAAAAAAAAACAAGATAAGCCAAAAAGATTTTATAATAAAATGACACTTGGGGTACCCTAACCCATGTATAACAAGAATCAATATAACTTACAAATAGGAAAACAAGGTACAAAGTTTTTACCTTAACCTTGTTCACAAAATTTGTAGCATCTTCTTCATTTCCAATAACTATCGTCTTAGGAGGTTGTTCATCCTCCAATGGAGGTTGAATTTCATATTCCATGGGCAAGATTGTGTTCAATGGAAGTGGTTCATCCTCCATTGGAGGCTGGATTTCACATTCCTTTGGCAAGGTGATCAATGGAAGTTGTTCATCCTCCAATGGAAGTTGGATTTGATAATCCTTCGGCAAGAAGGTGTTCATTCCCAAAATTAGATCATTATGCCCTTTAAACATCTCCTTCACAATTGCTGCGACAGCCTTATTATCAATTCTACAAATCAACAAAAAGAGATAACAATCAATTTCTGCTAACAAAATAAATCAATATCCCCTCTCCCAATGAAATACAACGTTAGGGGAAAAAAATCTTGGGAGTAGGGAGAGAATGTGGTACACTAGGTACAACTTGTTCAAACCTTTTTTCCTTGTACTCCTTCATCATATTCAAAAAGGTATCATACTTTTCCCTATTATCTTTAAATTTATTCTTTATTGTGCGGATATATGCTAAGGCATCCGCTGAAGTTAGATTTTTACCACCTTCACTCGTCATTTGGGGTGCCCTGAAAGCTTCATTCCACAAAATTTAATAAAATATTTAGATCATTGAAGAAATTGAAAAAAATATATCATGTGATTCAAACACAATTTACCAGAACAAACATATGATATCTTTTCTTACAATGATAAATAAAATGGAATAAATTGTAGCTTTAAGGCTAGACCTCAAAAATAGATGAGTAATATCAAATCACTAGACCCCCAATATTTAAAAATGAACAATAAAACTCGAAAAATATCACCAACAGGCAACATCAAAAATTGAAAAGCTCAAATGCAACTCTTCCCTCAAGTACAAAAATTGAACTAAAAAGAAAAGCAAAACAAAACGAGAATGGTATAAATTGTATAACAATAAATTGAAAACAACAAGAATTAATGAACTTACAAGACTTCCAACTCAAATTGCAAACAGGTCACCTGGGAAAGCCAAATCCTAACATTAGAATCACAAGCAAAAAATTTGCATTAAATCAAGTAAAGCAAGGTAAGGAGAATTTGAAGCATAAAATAGAGAGGATTTATTCAGATATAATTTACAAAGTGATTTGTGAAGTCCCCAAACTACAGTGTCCTCCACAACAAGCTTTTCAACAAAGCACAAGAAAGCGGTTAGAGAAGGGAAAAAATGAAGCTATGTGGTTCTTCGAAAAATAGAGGATGTACAAAGAAAGGTGATAGTTCATGTGTAATATGTTGTGTGTCTGTGGTGGGGATTATAATAACCCTCGATCAAATCTATGATAGATATATATGTATGGGGCATTTGTTTGCTTTGATGAAACTAATGGGGATTTGACACTAATTAAAGTTGTGCTGTGTAATTTAGATATCATAGGTTAGTATCGTGAAATCAATTTTTACGAATGAAAGATAAAATTTCCTACTATAAATTCATATAATTGATCCAATCCGTCTTTGAAATCTATGCAGAAGGTAACTTCTTTGCTGCCTGAATGTACACCATTGTCATCTAATCCTAATCCCGTCCACTTACATGAAACTATATGCCTTCAATAACGTCAAATTATCTAATTTCTATAAACAATATATTGTGTACTTAAAATAATTTTAATAGTGACAACAAGTGAATGATTGAACAGTCAAAGTTTGCAATTAATACATTTATTAGTGTTCTACTCGTCCAGTCACAAAAAAAATTATTCTACTCGTGCGTTACACGAAAAATATTTTTTATTCAATATTTTATTAAAAAAATTAATTTCATAAAATATATAATATTAAAAATAAAATATATAATACTAAAAAATTAATATGTCAGTCAAAAAAATGAACGTGTTTAAATTAATTGTAGTTTAATTTGGAAAGCTGTTATTAATATTTATTAATGAAAATAAATAATAAAATATTTAATATATACATTTAATAAAAGGTGCATTCAAATAATTTTAGAAACTAGCCAAATAGAAAAAAATATTTTTTTAAAATTAATTAAATTAATCTTCTCTATAAAAATTAGTTAAATTAATTGTAGTAAATGCAATTATTTTTAGCGAAAAAATTAATCATAAATTCAATATTTTGGGTAATAAAATCAAATAAAAAATCCAAAATTAAAAATTCCCAATTATGAATTAATACTTCTTTTGGAGCAATAGTAGTCATCACCGTCCCTAAGTCCTCCATTCCATTCTCCCTGACCCTCCCTATCTAAAATCAAGTCCTAGGCAGCAAAGTTATAACTTCCCTACTGCTTATGTCGATAATAAAAAAAGTATAATTATTGAGTTAGTTCTTAAACTATTTGGGAATTTTCAATCAGATCCCTAAACAATTTTTTTTTTCTAATTAGATCATTGAACTTATATAAAATTTTCAATTGGGTCCCTGAATTAAAAAGTTTCTAATTGGATCTTTGAACTTATGTAAAATTTTCAATTGGGTTCCTAAAGTAGAAAGATGACTATATAAAATAAAAAATAAAAAATGATGGATAGTGAAATTTATAAAAAAAATTATTTGAAATAATAAAAATGATAAAATATGAATATGAGAGAAAAACCTCACTATTTAAAATAATAATAATAATAATAATAAAAAACTTAGTGAGAAAAGCTATTGTTTTGCATAATAATTAAATAAAAATAGATAAAGACAAAATTTAGTTTTTGAAATGATAATAACAAATAATGAAATATTTTATAACAAAATATTAAGAGATTAAAATAATAAACCTCAATTAAAAATATAATTTTTTAAATAGCAATATATTATTAAATTATTGAACATAAAATAGGGACAAAAGTGTAGGTTTTTATAAATTAATTATTTAAATAATAAAAAGTTAATTATTTACCAAAGATCTAGACTTTTTTTTTATTTGTGTCTTAACTTTGAAAGGAGAAACTAAAATATATTTAAATATATTATGAATCATAGATTATATCCTTTTCATTTTTAAAAAGAGCAAGTTTATTAATTTTTAAACAATTGGAAAAGAACTACTCTTAAATAGAAATAAGAAAAAAAAACAGAGAAAGAAATAAAACTAAATTAAGTCTTTCCTTTCAATTATTTTGTTTCTTTAGGGGGAAAACTAAGGAATATAATAATAATTATTAATATAAAAGGAAAGTGAGAAAGATAAGTGGTTTTATTTAAGATTGAATACGACTAAAAACAACAAAACAATAAGTTATAAAAGAAGATGATAAAAGGGCGGCCACTATGCAGCACATTCATGTTGTAAATAATATTAAAAATTTAAAAGAAATTGAAAATTAGGCTCTGTCTGGTAAAAACTAGCGGATAGCGGATAAGATAGCGGATAGCGGATAAGCTAGCGGATAACGTATAGTGGAAAAACTAGCAGATTGGATTTGAAGTGTTTGATAAAACTAGCGGTTGGACTAGCTGATTAATGTAAAATTACATAAAAGGACATGTTTGCATTTTTTTTTATATATAAATCATATACATGTATTTGTATTTATATTATTTATTTTATTTATTTTAAAATAATTATCAATTTTAACACTTTAATTTATTTTAAATTATTTATCATTTCAAAGATTAAAATATTAATTTTTAATTTTAATATTTATTTAGTTTTAGTTACTTTTTATAAATAATATGGAATAATAAAAATAATATTGATTTCTATTAATATTTTATTTTGTTAGTGAATGATAAGTAATGAATTTAATTAAGATAGTAAGGATAAAAATGGAAGAAAAAGTGATACGCTATATGCTACAAGCTGAAGTAGTGTTTTGGAAAAAACCCTATACATTAGTGAAAAAAGACTATACGCTAATTTTAAAAACGGTTGACAAACAAAGATAATTTTCAATCTGCTATCCGCTAAAAGCTAAACCCTATCGTTTTTGGTAAACCAAAAAGTGCCTTAGGCTCTGTTTGGTAAAAACTAGCCGATAGCGGATAAGCTAGCCGATAGCGGTAGAGGATAAACTAGCGGATAGAGGATAGCGGATAAGCTAGCTGATAGCGGATAGCTGATTAGCTAGAGGATTGGATTTGAAGTGTTTGGTAAAACTAGTGGTTGGACTAGCTGATAAATGTAAAATGACATAAAAGGATATGTTTGCATTTTTTTTATTAAATTATATGTATATATATTATTTATATTATTTATTTTAAAATAATTATCACTTATAATAATTTATTTTATCCTAAATTATTTATTGTGTATCACATCAAAAAAATTTATTTATGTTTAAAAAATTCAATCATTAATTTTAAATTTTAATATTAATTTAGTTTTAATTATTTTTAATAAATAAAATGGAGTAATAAAAATAAAATTATATATTGATTTGATTTTTATATAAGTTTTATTTTTTATAGATAAAAATATATTTTCCACTTTTTTTTTATCTTAAATATAAATCTAAATAGCAAAATTAATTCTTATTTATATACTATGTTAAATGATTAGTATTTTATTTTATAATCAAGGATAAGTGAGAAATTTAATTAAGATGGTAGGGATAAAAATGGAAGAAAAAATGAAACGCTATACGCTATAAGCTCAAACGCTACTTCAAGTAGCGTCTGGGAAAAACGCTATACGCTAGTGAAAAAACGTTATATGCTAATTTTAAAAACGACTACCAAACGAGGCTATTTTTCCATCCGCTATACGCTATCCGCTAAGCGCTAGCGAATTTGACAAACCAAACAGTGCCTTAGTCTAATGTAGCGAACGAACTTCAATAAATTATTACAGAAAGATTATAAATAGATATATATTGTAATTTGTATAGATTGCTAACCCCATATGACCAAGAACCAAGTTACATCAAGAGTAAGAGTTAGAGTCTTACATCCATCTTTGGTCATTGATGTAAAAATAAGTCTAAAGGTTTAAAATTATCATTATTAATAAACAGAGATACTATAAAAACTTGATTTAAATGAAAAGATAAAAATTAAGTTGTATTAGATGAAAATAAACGATTTTTTGCCTTAAGCACAATTTAATTAATTGATGTTAAATTTAATGGAAAGAAAAATGTCTCATTAAATTTAATAATTTAGGTTTTTATCAAAAAAAAAAAGTTAATAATTTAGGTCATTAGAATAATAGTAAAAAATTTGGAAATCAAGAAAGATAGAATATGTATTTTTACTTTTATTTTTATTTATTTTTATTTCCATATATTAAAATATTTTAAAACCTAGTTTTTAATGCATAAAATAACTTGATACATATTTAAAAGTCCAACATATTAAATAAAACGATAACAAATAGCTAGATTTTTTTTCCTAAATCTCTCATGTTGGTAGGCAATTTGTAAATTCCACTATAAATCCTCACTGAGGTTGATGGTATTCCCTGGCCTTGCAAGGGGCGTGCCTTCTCCCAATCTAAACTTTGTGTTACCAAAAAAAAATAATGAGATTTTTTTATGAAAACAAATAACTAGATTTTTATGCTACAATTACTATGAAATAGTCAAATTATCAATTTTATTAATTATGTATTGATTATATGTATTATAAATAATTAATAATTTAAATCCAAATATTAAAATTTTAAGTTAAAGTACATAATTTTTTCTCATTAATTTATTCCTTTGATATTATAGAAGATAAACTAAGAATTTAGATCCTCTCACGTTAGGATTCAATATATATGAAGGGGTCATCGGGGGGATCTTACCATTAAGGGTCATATGGATTGGTTTATAAACCGCTTTTTTGTGTTTATATACTGGTATAAACACTCGTCAAAGTGTTTGGGAGAGCTTATGAAAATAGCTTATGACATGTACATAAGCTGTTTGCAGCTTATTTTGACAAGCTCTCTAGGATAGCTTATGAAATCAACTTATAACTTATAGTTTATATGAAAACAGTTTGACTATATTTTCTCTTTGATTATAAAAATAGCTTATACATAAGCGTTTATCCTATAAGCGCTTAATTAAGCCGTTTATCTAAACAGGCCCTAAATTTCATTGGTGAATCCCATTTAAAAAATATACAAGTGAGATTTAATGGTGAGATTTCCTAACACGACCTCCTCATGTTGAATCTCAACATGAAAGAACCCAAATCCATATACTAATGAGTAAAATTAAATTCTTTATATTCATAAAATATAATTTAATTTTTCTCTTTCCATTTATGTCAAGTTTTCATAGTTTCTCTCTTTATTAATATCAAAATTTTTGAATAACTAGATCATCTTTACATCAATGACAAAAAATGGATGTAAGAATTAACGATTACTCTTGAATTAATTTGATTCCATAGTTTTTTTTTTTATATATGAAAAACGGGATAAAAGCCCAAAGGAAATTACATAGAAATCAATCTAGGAGTAGAAACTCCAATAGAATCAGTGAGCATCACCTCCCTAACTTCACTAGGAGGGTTCTAAAAAATAACCAAGGTAGGACCTAAATTACAAGCAAAATTAGCAAGGCAGTCACCATTTTGATTTGCTTCTCTATATACATGAGAAATTTTAACCTCCCAATCCCCAAGAGGCGCCTAATTTGTTTGAGAAGGCTTCAGCCATTACTGCTACCAAAACCTTCACCATTAATACAGTTTGCTATGATCTCTGAATCCACACGCACCTCCACCCTTGGAAAGCCTTTCTCCTTAGCTATCTTTAAACCTTCAAAGACACCCTAGAGCTCTGCAACATAAGCTGATGCATTTCCCAAAAATTTTGCAAAGTCGCATAGCCAATTCCCATCATTGTTCCTGATTAATCTGCCACAACCAGCAATTCCAGTATCACTTTTTGATCCCCCATCTGAATTGAGACACACCCATCCTCTCCTAGCAGGCTGCCAAGCTATCTGGATTTGGAATGAAGATCTCTGAATTCTTGGAATATAAATTATTCGAATTTGTGCATAGTTCTGAACCCAATTTTGCACTATAATCCAAGGCTTCACTGGCCTTACAAAGTTGTCATGTATCGATTTGTTTCTTCATTTCCATAACATAAAGCACATAGTTGCCCAAATAAAAACCCATGAGCAATCCGAGTTTTGACCCACTTCGCTATTCAAGTTGAATGAGATCCAATGATCCAGATCTCCCAAAAAGAAGATGCTTCTATGACTGATTTCCATAAGATGATGCCATGCGAAACTTGCTAAAGGACAGTCAGGGAGGATATGAAAAATTGATTCCACCGCTGCAGGACAATGATTGCAGTAAGGATCTCTCAGCCCTCTCCTGAATTTCTATTCATTAGTCATGAGCCTTCCATGATTAACTTGCTAAGCAAAGAATATAACCCTCTCCGGCACCTGAATCTTCCAGATCTGCTTCCAATTTTGAAGATGAGCTCCTCCAGAATGACCTGCAAAATCTTATATGCTTTGGAAACATAAAAATTTCCTAGCCTGTCACAGGCCAACATCCCTTCCATTTTCAGGATGGGGAGGAAAAATGGTTAAACCTTTATTGAGGATATAAGATGGAAGAACCTGACCCCCAGAACTTCCAAATTCCAATTCCCCAAATTATCTACTAAATCAGCCACATGTCACAATTTTAGCTCATCAGCAATGTTAAGAACAATACTCTCCAAACTAGTTTTAGAGTCCACCCACTTATCGACCCAAACATTCACATCTAGCCCATCATCAATGGCCAAAAATTTTAAGGCCTTAACTTCCAGCCACGACTTAACCAGGCCCTTCCAAAGACTTGAATCTAATGGACCAGCACTTAAATTTTCGCTAGCCCGGGCTCCTCTAGAGTATTTCCCTTTCAGAACATCACACCACAACCCATTATCATCATTTTTAATGGCCCAACACAATTTCATAAGACAAGCCTTGTTAATATTGTCTAAATTCCTAAGGCCAAGACCCCTCATGCCTTTAGGTAGTAAAAACGTATCCCAATTAAGAAGTGTGACATTTTTTCTACCCCGCATGTCATACAACCGAAAAAGATATAAATAATAAAATAAAAACATGCATTTACTGGATAAAATAAAACATTTGTCCATGGGTAGAAAAGTCCCACATGAACGAGTTTACAAATACGCGGAAAATATAAAACTAAGTTAAACAATGATAAACATAAACATAAACGACCCAACTCCGATGTCACAATTCAGAGCTGGTATAACCATTCCGTACAATTCGGATTACAACTAAAAACTAACTATCAAAAGAAAGTCCCTAACTATGAGTGGTGGCTCCTCAGAGTCACTCCTCTCCGGGCTGCTCGTCATCCTCTGCATAAAACCAATCAGGCCAAACAAATAACAAAAAGAAGGGAGTAAGAATCATGTAAACATATACGACATGGAGATAGGAAGCAAGGTAAACAAACAAGCATGGCAACATCATAGCATACATCAGCATATACAAAACGTCATACATCAACATCATCAATCAGGTATGCGATGCGGTGCAATGCAACACTACTCCGCTACTCCATTATGCATGTAAATCCAAACTAACTCAAGATGAACGACTTTGGAGTTACATATCCATATTGGCCATAGAAGCACCAACACCGGCAGTTCAGCGGACCTTGGGTGAACCCCATGGATAGCCAATGCATCAAACCGTGGATGCTTCATCACGGGGGGCCCCGGTCACCAAACCATCGGGTGACCTACCATGGATGGCCAGATCACCGTACTCTCGGGAGATCTCCCTTATGTCGAACCTCCCCCTCAACCATCAACTTCAATGCTCTATGCATGGCACAAAAACAAACAACAACAACCACCTCCTTTGCTCGGGTCAAACAGCACCCAAGACTTCAACATCAACGTCATCATGCTTGGGCCAAGAAGCTCCCAAGACTTTAACGTCATCAATGCCGTAGACCCAAATCGTGGGGTCAAGGCCCCCTTGGTCAAATAAGCACCAAGGTACAACGTAACGGCGTGCGGTACTGGCTTAACCATCTTAACATCTCATCTTCTTAATCATCTTTATTATTTATAAACTGAGTTATCTAATCCATAACATTGATTGACTGTATCATCCATCATCATTAGGGAAATGGGGTCTGAAACCCCTTAAAGTCCTTTAATTCAGTTTCTGTCCAGGAGGGGAGCACGGGCGTGCTTATTCCCCTGCACGGTCGTGTTGTCACATAAGTGAAGCACGGTCATGCTTTCTTGTTAGCACGGTCGTGCTCCTCTGCTGCACGGCCGTGCTTAATGCGCGACCATTTTCCAAAATTCAAACTGGGAGCACGGACGTGCTCCCTGTTCAGCACGGTCGTGCTCATTGTTGACAAGTGACTCCAAACACAAAAGGGGGTGAATTGTGTTTTTCAAAAACTTTGGCAAATATAAAACTTTTTCCTTTGAATATATTATGAAAAACAACTTTGTTAAATACGCGTGCAATTAAAAACGTTTTGCAATAGATAAAGCAGAAATAAAAAGATAAGGGATGAGAAGATGAACACAAGCGAGATATCCTAGTTCGACCACAAACTACTCAAGTGGCCTACGTTCAGTCCCCAAGGCAATACCACCAAGGGTTTTCAATCAACTCTAGTTTTTAAACAGGATCAACTAGAACCTTTACAATACAGAGAACTCCTCACAGACCAGGGATATCACCTCCCCCAGTGAAAGAGTCTCAAGACAATAACCCAAGAGATATCACCTCTCTTATCAACCACAAGGAATATCACCTCCCTTGTAAACACTTGGAAATCACATCCAAGAAAACACCCCAAGAGATATCACCTCTCTTGAAAACTTGGTGTAGAAAAGAAAGGTTTGAGTCACACGACTCTTACCAACAATATGCACTCTTAATAGTGCTGATTAAACAAATTGAAGAACAATCACAATAACACCTATATGGTGTATAGAATACTCAATATAATATGGTCAATGTGAAAGTGCAAGAGATAGAGTATAAAAAAATGTTTAACAGAGTTTTAGCACAGTGAAAAAGATAGCAGTGTATTGTGTCTGTTTGAAGGCTGCCTAAACTTGCTTTTATAGGAGAAAGGTGTTGGTTCAAAAGAATTTAGGTTAAGCCTCTTAAAATTCATTTTTGTCGCAGCATAATCGATTATTACATTATCATAATCGATTATTTAAACCAATTTCAGGAAGCGCTCACTTTGACAGAATAGTCATAATCGATTACACTAATCGATTACGAGTCCACTGACTTTCATATAAAAGGCTATAATCGGTTACATAATCGATTACAGGGTTTCTGTTTGAAGCTCGTTGAAAGCCAGAAAGACATAATCGATTATACATTTTACATAATCGATTATTCTATTTCAAAATTCAAATTTAACGGCTTTAATAACATAATTACTCATTAAACTCATTTAAAGCCTTTTAATACATATCATAATCGATTATTGGTTTCCCATAATCAATTATGGCTCGAAGCATATTTGAATTTGAAAATCTTAACAATTAATATTTGATTACTCATTAAGCGCAATTAATTATCAGATATAAAACATGTTTAAAACATTTTTGGCACATGTTAAAAGTGTGTGTGTGAGACCATTATTAAATTGAGAACTCTACTTACCATTTACACACTTTTTATAAAACATCCAATACAAATACTGAAATTCCCATTTTGCCCCTTGTGCTTGCTTTCTTTATAGCTTTCCGCTTTTTGCAATTTAGTCCTTCTGGACCTTTCCCTTTTGTCATTCATCAAAACTTAAAGTACCTGTCAAGGCATATATTCACACTCATCGCGTGGCAGTGCTGTTCTAGCCAGAGTTCTAACACACTTTCTAACCATTTTCTAGGGAATTGAGCCTATAAATTCCTAAGTCGTTTTATTAGTCAGTTAAAACATTTTATCAATGTTCAACATCATCATAACAGTCATGGCAATAACCACTCAACCGATCTAATCAACAACAACAATGATCACATCAACATGTTCATGCTAAATCAACCAACGTAGACATAAAATACATTTTATGACATAACAACCAATCAGAACATACATTCACATCAACATAGCCATTTAGGACATTTAATCATATATCATACATGACAAACCGGGGTCATGGGAACCCCTTTACCTTACACTACCCCCACTGCCTATGGTTACACTACCCTTCTCCCCATACCTGGATTGAAGGTTGCTCTACGCTCAAACGATCAAACTGGTCACGGTTCCCAAAGCGGCTCAGTTAACCTTCCATACCTTGGCTAAACAAAACACAAACCATCAGTTTCCAATTCAACATCATGAAAAGGAAACCACAAGAGAAAAGGAACATTACCTCTATATGAGCACAAATGAAACTACACTTCCCAAATGCCTCCAATACTCAAGAACAGTTCTGAATATGAGGGAAAAAGGGAAATGAACGGTGTCAGTCGCAATAGGTCTAGCAGCCACCACAGATAGGGTTGAAAACGCAACCCTCGGTTCTGTGCTAACATATATAGGCTGCACTTGAGCACGGTCGTACTCACTCTTGAGCACGGTCGTGCTGGACTTAGCGTCAGCGAGACGCGGTCTGCACATTAAGCACTGGCGTGCTCAACTTAAAATTAGAAACACACTTCTGACTTTAAGCACGGGCATGCTGGCTAATGAGCACGGGCATGCTCATGTGCCAGAAAGAGACTTGTAAGCCAAAATCCCACTTAGCCCTTACACAAACAACTTAACAACTAAACAAGCTTTAAGGAAAGCACTTAACGAAAAGCAGGGTGTTACAAGAAGGTGAGCCCTTCTTTTATTATCATCATCTCCCCAAATAAATCCCCTCTGGATTTTTTACATTTCTTGAAGACAGCTCTTAGGGATCTTAGAGGACATCATAGGATAAACTGGGATGGCTTCTAAAATGGATTTGGAAAAGGTAACCCCTCCTGCAAAGGAAAGTTGATTGGCTTTCCACGACGAAAGTTTACATTTAGAGTGTGTTTGGGAAAACTGGAAAAAAAAGATTATGCTGATAATCTATTTTCAAATAATCGATTATTGTGATAATCGATTATAATCAAAATATGTTTTTGCTTGAGTATGTTTACTGAAAAGCGATTTTAAGTTAATTTATTTCATTTGGGTGGTGCAAAAATAATCACTTTTACATAATAAAGATGGAGAATATTGTGAATAGATGCTGGTTAGAAAAAGCTTTTTTAGAAAACAGCTAGGTCTTGCAGCTTGTTAGAAAACAACTGAAATGAGGAGAAAAAAACTTTTTTAGAAAATAATCTAGGCAACCAAATATAACGATTTTTTCACAAAACAACTTTTTCCTTCAAAAACAGATGAAACTCCACAAAAACATCTTTCTCAAACACCCTCTTAACTTTATCAATAAGAAATTGATAATCCCCTCTCCTAAGGGATCTACCCGTGAGGGGAACCCCCAAATATTTGCCAAAACTAAAGTTTCCTTAAAACCAGATAAATCAACAATCTTTTGCCTCAAATAATTGTCCACATTCTAGGAAAAATAAATGCTCGTTTTTTCAATACTAACCTCCTGGCCAAACATATTACAAAACTTATCCAAAATATCTTTAACACAAGAAATTTGATTAGCAGAAGTTTGACCAAAGAGAATAAGGTCATAATCAAACATAAGGTGAGAAACATGAGGACCATTACGCCCAGCTCTAGGAGCAATCCAGCTACCCTCATCGACTGCCTGAGAAATGAGATGAGACAATTTATCCATGCATAAAACAAAAATATAAGGAGACATCGGATCCCCTTGCCTCACACCTCTACTTTGGAAGAAAAACTCTGATCTCCTACCATTCCACAAAACATTAGAACTCACAGAAGTAATACAATGCATAATGAAATCGATCATAACCTGCAGGAGTCTAACCTCCAAAAGCACTGAATGAATACATCTAAGACGATCATAAGCTTAAGCTAGATAATTTTTAATGGCAAAAAAAAAACCTTTCTTACCTTTGATTTTAGTCATAGAATGAACTATTTCTTGAGAAACAATAATATTTTCATTAATACTTTTAGTTGGAACAAACCTAGTTTGAAAAGGAGAGATAATTTTTGAAATAAAAGGCTCAAGTCTATTAAAAACAATTTTAGTGAGCACTTTATAGCTAACATTAAGAGATAGGTCTAAATTGAGAAACATATTCGGACTTTTGAATTTTAGGAATCAAGCAAATATTCGTTTTATTGACCTCAATAATCCTACCTGGATCCTCCCAGGATTTTTTTAACAAACTCACAAAGAGAGTTACCAACTAAATTCCAAGCACCTTGATAAAATCTTGCATGGAAACCATCTGGGCTTGGCACCTTCCAAGGTTTCATATTAAAAATGCCCCTGCTCACTTCATTATTTGATATATTGCTACTTAGACTTTCTAAATCAGCATCATCAAGTCTATAAAAGGAATACTTTGTTCTGGACAAAATATTATCCGAAGAGGTTTCCGTAAACAAGTTAACAAAGTAATCTCTCAGTAAAGCTTTAATTTCATTTTCATTATCTAACCAATCTCCATTTGAATTATGAAGCATAATGATTCTGTTTCTCCTTCTTCTATTAACAGTCTTCATATGATAAAACTTAGTATTTCTATCACCATCCATCAATCAATTAGTTCTAGACTTTTGAAACCACAACAACTCTTCCTAAAAAAGAAAAGACTTAAGCTCTTCATGCAGAAGCTTTTCTAAATTAACTAAAAAAGGGTTTCCTAGGCCTTCACTCATCTTTTTATGGATGCCACTCAACCTTGATAGATACTATATTTTCTTTTTCTAGAGTGACCAAAAGTATTCAAGTTCCAATCTTTCAATACTTCTTCCAAAGACTCGAGATTCCTAGAAATATTAATGGAATCACTCCAACTAGTCTTAGTGGTCTCCATAAAAGTTTCATGAGATAACCATGCACTCTCAAACCTAAAAGGACGAGGATGCCTAGGACCCGAATCTTCATGCATAGAGATAAGGATAGGATGCTGGTATGAAAAGTCCACACGGGGAAGGACTTTAATAAAGCCATTAGGGTAAGCTAATCTCCACTTCACATTACAAAGAGCCCTATCTATGTTTTTCAAAAATTCTCTCATGACCCTGACAGAGAGGGCCCCTCTAGGTATACTTAGAACCAACATAGCTCATATCCATTAAACTACACTTGTTAATTCTATCAAGAAAAATATCATAACGCCGTTGAATAATGGGCGCACCACTTTTTTTTTTTTTTTTTGCTTCATTTTCGCCAGCAATATCGTTAAAGTCCCCTACAACCAACCAACTATCATTTATATTATTAGCATAACTTATAAGATTTTGCCATAACTTACTTCTAGTATCCTCATTAGAGCTTGCATAAACTGGAGAGAAAAACCATTTTCTCTCTTTCTGCCCCTTAACTTTCAAATGCATATGTTGAAAACCTTGGGAAATGAGAGTTATGTCCACACAACACATTTTCCAGGCAACAACAATACCACCTGCATAGCCTCTAACATCAGTATTCATAAAACCATCAAAACCTAGCATATTAATAGACCTTTTTATCTTTATAGGATCAACTCTTGTTTCCATGATAACAATAATATTAGGATTATAGTTATCCATATATTAGGATTATAGTTATCCATATATTGTTTACAAAAGCAGAAAAAAGCTGAATTACCAGCTCCACAACAATTCCACACAAAGCTGAATTACACTCTTTGCACAATGAAAAAGAAGTCAACAATTTTTTAAGATGTAGAATTTTTTTCCTCCCACAGGAATAATGTCCTCCTCCACCTCCATTCCCAACACCATTCCTCATTTCTCCAAGAGCTCATATATGACTCTTTGGCCTTCTTATCCAAAGCAATTTGAAATAGCCGAGGGAAAGGATCATTAAATGTAGAAGTCCCAAACCACAAATCAAGCCAAAATCTAGTATTTCAACCTAGCCTATAGGAACTCTAAAAAGTAAATAGCAGCCAACAAGTCTCTCCAACAAAAGGAAGCTTCATTTCTATTCCTATTGGTATTTAAATTCTCCAGACCTAAACATCCATATTTAACAACTTGAACTAAACAACTTTGTTATCATTTAAGCACCTCAATTTCCACTTTAACATAGGTATACACTTAAATCAACCAGCACTAGAATGGCTCATGTCATTGTGTGTGTGCTGCTTAGGTTGTTTCATCTTTGTCACTAGAACAAGACATACATAGAATGAATAAATGCAATAATTTTACCTTAAGTATTAGTGTAAGCCTTAGAGGCCAATCCATTTTGAATAGATCGTCATTTGTATCTTGGATTTGATCATATATTTGATATATGAATAAGGCATTCATTTATTATGTTATTAGTTTATAACATAATAAAGTCCTTAGAAAAGGCAGTGCATTCAATGAGATATTGAGTACGTGACTTAATCGTGAGACCTCATTGAATAATAGAACACTATTCTTAAATATCTGTAGTCGAGTATTATTGCTAATTAGGACGACAATAATACACAGAATATTGTGTGAGTAGACTTATGACCACATCTCACGGCTCATGTATGTAATATCAAGTCGGCACACATATATAAATATTAGGAGTTATATTTATAATGGATGACCCACTTTGACAATACTTCATAATAGTTATGTAAGTGTCATAAGTATTTTCATGACAACTATAGTGAAGTAGTCCTTTGACTTGAAGTCACTACGATTCCTACATGAGGAGTTGTAGGCTTTAATACTATCAAACGTCATGCATAACAGGGTGATCATAAAGGTAGTCAGTGGGCCTGCAATAAATCATGTTGATGAGTGTGAGTGATGTAGACATGATTTGTCTCTCCTACATAATAGGGTTAATGTCTTGGGCCTCTCGATAGAGTGAGACGTGAAATATGCATGGCCACACGGAAAAGGTTCAATATGTGATATTGGGCCCATTTGTGATTACATGTCTACTCGGGGATCGATGAATAAATAATTGAATATAACAAGGATGACACTCTTATGCCTTGTATTCAATTAGGACATATGGACGAAGGGACATTTATTGCACGGTAAATTTTGGTCACGATAAGGCTAAAATCGGATCACCGATACTCTTGCTAATTGGGTAGTAATGATGCATTGCTAGATTCCTATCATCATTTATAATATTTCATATTATAATTAATATTTGATTTGATATTATTATAATATTTAATATTATTGCCAACTTAGTAGTAGCCTATAGGGTCACACGCATAGAGCAAATGCGGAGCAATTAAATTAATTAAATATGATTTAATTAATTTAAATGACAATTGGGCTTGTAGTGTATAAACCCCAATAGGGTAAGCAATTAGGTCAAAGGGAGCTGCTAGCTTATAAATAGGTTAGTGCACTCTCCTCTAACCTAGTCTTGCTAGTCGTGTCTTCCCATAGCCGTCAGCTAGCACAAGACGCATAGCTCTGACGCTCATTTGCTCGTGTGGACTGAGTAGAGGAGCTGCCTCCTTTGTGGCACTGGTGATTGAAATGAAAAGCATGCTTCAAGAGGTAAACACAATATCCCTTTATGTGAATCATGTTTGTAATGCATGATCCATGAGAATGGTTTTCTTCCGCCTTGAGATATGATTTGGAAAGATGATTATCTCATGAAAACCCAACATTAAGGTTGTTCAAAAATTTTGCAGCTTCTGCAATTTCATCCGTCTATGACATTTTGATTTTATTTTCATTTGACAAGAAGTTGTTAAATGCCGAAATTAGATCTCTATGCTCTTTAAACAACTAGTTCATTCTTGCTATGAAACACAATGCATCAATTCTACAAATGAACAAAGGAGACACGAATTAACTTCTGCTAACAAAATCAAGATCCCATCTGCCATTAAATATAGCCAATAGAAACCTTTGTGCCTTGAACTCCATATAACCTTCAAAAAGTCCTCAAATTTTCCCTTTCATCTTGAAATTTATCCTTTACTTTGTAGAAAAATGCTCTAGTCTTCTCTTCCTTAATCCTTATGTTTTTTACTCGTCATTTTAGGTTGAATCTTCATTCCACAAAATTTCATAAATTGTTTAAACCATTGAAGATATTGATGACAAAGCATCATCAATGATAAACAGTCTAAATAGAGCAACTAGTGTATGAACCACAAGAATCAAAACATTCAAAAAAAGATAAATTGAAAACTAAAGAACTTCCACCACTAAAATTGAAACTCTCAATCACTAAGCTAAGCACCAAAATTTGAATTCGCAAGAAAGAAAGATAAAAGACAAGAAAAATGCATGCAACAATAGAAAATGAATTTACAAGGAGTTGCAACAACAAATTTGCAATTACTTGAATGTAAAGTAACAACTTGAATTGAAGGTGCAACAAGAAAGAGAGGCTCAACAGAGTAGTCGTGAAGTTCTCGAACTGCAGAATCTTGTCAAGAATGACACTGAGAATAATTGAGTCTTTTTGAAACAGATTTTCTCAAGAATTGTGACTCTTCCTAATTGTGTAACACCCCGTTTTTCGTATATGAGCTTATGTGTTTATGTATGTGTTGTGTAAAGTTGTATGTTGTGCTAGTTTATTAGAAATGTGCCTTAGGGAAGTTAAAATGGGGGCTCAGTTGGGGGTTTTATGGTCAAAATTTCCTTTCTGACAAATGAGCACGGTCGTGCTCATGTGCAGCACGACCCCGTGCTCATGGATGGGTCCCCATGACATGACGCGTCACGAGCATGTCCCGTGCTCAAGGGAGCACAGCTGTGTCGAAAAATGGAGCATTTGACGGGAGTGTTGCAGACCTCGTGCTCCTTTAAGCACACCCGTGCTCAGGGTGAGCACGCCCGTTCTCAAGGTCTGACAACTCAAATAAGTGAGTTTTGGAGAGTTGCAAGTCATAACCCTCATTTTGACACTTTTTCACAATCCTTATGAGACAGAAACCTCTCCCTTCTCTTCTATTTAAACCCCTTCGAAGTTCTTGGCTTTCCTGCGTTTGTTTGGAGAGAAGTCGCGCGCTAGTGTCAATTAAGGTAAAACAGTCACCCCTTTTGTTAGTCTCCCTTCTTGTTTTCTTGGATTGGAGATTAATGATTTCCTTTTGATGTTTGGACAAGGCTTGAGGAATTCGTTGAGCCGTTCGAGGGAGCCAAGAGTAGATTGGCTTACATTTGACGATAGTCTAGATCTTCATATCAGGTATGGGGAGAAGGGATTAGTATGAATATGTAAGCTTTGGGGTAGCATAAGATGGGGGTTAACTCATGACCCTATTGTGTGCTATATGTTTTGTTGATGTATGTTACCAAATATGTTTGTTGATAACATGATTTATTGTGGAATGATTTATGATGGTTATGTTATAACATGATTGAATGCTTTGGGTGTTGACGTTATGAGATGAATGTTGATGTGGTTGTTACGAACATGTTAATTAAGGATTAATTACCAAAATCGCTCATAAGGCATGAAGATTAGTAAAGTGGGGTGAGATTATATTCAATGGTGTAGTTTACGGTCAATAGGATTGATCCATGAGTGCTCTAGGGAGTTTTGGCAAGGGTTTCCAAACATTCTGCCTAGATTCGCACGGCCACGCTCTAGTAAGCACGGCCATGCAAATGGGCAGCAAGTCCATGCTCAAAGGGCAACACAACCATGTTCAAAGGGTAGCACACCCATGCTTGGGGTAGTACAGTCTTGCTTCCCCATCAGTATGTGACGTTAAGTAGGATTTGGGTGGCTTTACCCAGATCTTTTCCCTTTAATGAAAAAGGACAATAATTATAAAGTAAAATCGAGAGAGATAACCCAATCCTATAAGTGATGTAATAAACATTAACAAAGATAATTAATGATAAGATATTAATGATGGCTAAGATGATAACGAAGAGTTATCGCACGTTGACAAACTTTGGTGTTTATTGGTCAAAGTTGCCTTGATGCTTATTGGTCAAAGTGGTGTTGTTGATAAACTTTGATGCTTATAGGTCAAAGTTGACTTTAGTGCTTACTGGCCAAAGTTGTTAAATCAAGATTAGATATAATGTTAAACTTTGGTGCTTATTGACCAATGTCATTAAACTATAAATAAATGGTGTTGATGGAGGTGGTGAATCACGTTTGATTGTCTGTTGGTATGCATGCATTCGTGCATGAAGTTATTAGGGGAAGTTACGATGACAGGGGAGGTTGCTCGAGAGCAACGCGATCTGGTCATCCGCAGTGATTCATCGGAGAGTTAGGTGAATCGTATGCCCCGTGGTGGTGCACCCGAGAGTAAGGTGCATCGGCTATCCTAAGGGTTCACCCATGGTTTGGTGGACTGCCGACATTGGTGCTTATTGGCCAATAGATATGTAACTCCAAATTTATCTTCCCAGTATAGATGGATCCACTTGCATTCAGAGTAGTGAAGTCACATTGCATTGTATAGTTGAATTATGTGATATGCTTTGTGAATGATGTATGTTATAACTTGCTATGTTATGTTTTGTTACTTGTTGCATGAACATCTTGCCAACTATCCTATTGCCATTATATTCATATGTATAGCTTCTTACTCCCCATATTTTGCTGCTTCTTGTATGAATCTTGATTTATGCAAAGGATAGTGAGCAGCTTATTGAGGAGTGACTCCGAGGAGATCAATTGCTCGTAGTTTAGGACTTTTCTTTGATGTCAGTTGTTTTTCTAATGTAATATTCGGTTTTGGTTACCAGCTCTGATATGTGACATCGGGGTTTGAGGTATTATGTTTCATGCTTATGTTTCTTTTTCCACAATGGTTATGTTTTAGTTCATGTGATACTTGCTGCCTTATGTTTATTATTTTTTTTTATAATAAATGGACATTTTATTTATATATTTAATGTTCGGGGTAGAGGGTGTCACAAATTGTGTTACATAATATATGCACATTGTGTTATGTGTGTGGGTATAAAATTACATAGCCAACTAAGGTTGGTCCAGTTGGTAAGGATACAGTTCATAACCTACAAGGTCGTGAGTTCAAATCCTACTACCGATGTGAGGTCCTCATTGGTGGGTAATCTGTAAGTACCTTCGTAAGCGCTCTTTGAGCCGTGAGACCTGCCGTGGCCCTGGTGAACCCCCGGGACCCAACTCACCTAAACTTTTTTGTACAAAAAAAATTTACATAACATTGTGTCATCGATATTATTTTTTTTTAATCACAAAAATAATCTTTGAAAATTTCAATCCAATACACTGATAGAGTGATTCTTTTAATTGGATGCAAGAATACCTTTATTTAGGTAATAACTGAAAAGTGCAAAAGTACTGGTCAAAAAAAAAAAAAACCTTAAAAGTGTTAAAGTTAAAGTAATGTCCTTTAGAAAATTAAAAAAAATTAAATTAAAAAAAATCATTTTTTGGTTCTCACTCAGCCACCTATATACTTTGTATATGGAAAAAAGATATTAGGAAACGAAAAATAATATAGAATAAATCAAAATTAAAATTTGTTGAATTGTTATTCAATTTTGTGGATTAGCATTAATCAACTATCTAGAATGTAGTTTTGAATTATTAATATATTAATTATATTTTTTATTTAATTAGATCACTTGATTGATTAATAGATGGATATTGTAATTGACCTAAGTTACGGATGGTTCCGATGGATTGAGCTATTCACTTTGATGTCTATTGAGAGGTTTTTACTCTCGTCTAATAATATATAAAACTGCATTCCCATGAGACAATTGATACATTAAAGGTTCAATTATCGAGTTGGTCACTGAATTATTTGGGAATTTTAAGTAGGTTTTCGAATTAAAAAAAATTAGGTCCTGAACTTATATAAAATTTTCAATTGGGTCTCTAAAGTAGAAAGTAGACTATATAAAATAAAAATAATAAAATAATAGATGATGAAATTCAGAAGAAAAAAAATACTGTTTGACAAAATAATAAAATGATAAAAGATAAATATGAGAGAAAAAACTCACTATTTAAAATAATAATAATAATAATAATAATAAAATAAAAAATAAAATTAGTGAGAAAAGTTATTGTTTAGCATAATAATTAAATAAAAATAGATAAATTTGGGAAATAAAATTAGTTCTTGAAATGGTAATAACAAAATAATGAGATATGAAATTGTGCTATAAAATTCATGTTTTATAATAAAATATTAAGAGATTAAACTGATAAACCTCAATTAAAAAATATACATCTTTTAAATAGTAATATATTATTGAAGGATGATTTTGAAAAAACAAATGTTTCAGATAAAAATAAAATAGGAAAATATTAAACTTAGTAGAGAATGTCATTATTTGAAATAATTTTTATTCTAATATTATAATAAGAGATAAAACTGAGTAAAAAAAAATTCAATATTTAAAAAAAAAATTAATTTAACAACAAAGTTTCTGTTTGAAATAATAAGTAAAACAAAGAGTGAGTTTTTTATTTAATTATTATACTAAACAATAGCTTTTCTCAATAAGGTTTATTTTAAATTAATTGTTTTAAATGGTGGGTTTTTTTTCCTCATATTCATCTTTTGTTATTTTATTGTTATGTTAAACAATATATTTTTTTTCTAAATTTCTTCATTAGTCACCTTTCTACTTTAAGGACCCAATTGTAAATTTTATATAAGTTCAGGGACCCAATTAGAAATTTTTTAGTTCATAGACACAATTGAAAATTTTATATAAGTTCGAGGGACCTAATTAGAAACTTTTTTAGTTTAAGTACTTGAAAATTCTCAAATAATTTAGGGACCCACACAATAATTAAACCTACATTAAAGTATCAGGTAGAGGGGGTTTTCTTTCACATTTTCTTGATTGATTGGATCACAGTTGACAACAAAATGAGTCCTTCTTTGATGTCAAGTACACGTTTTCGTCTTAATCATTTATGTAATGTTATTAAAACCGAACCGGTGATCGACTCGGTCAGGGCATTGGATTAATGGGTTACTGGTTCAACCGGGGGTCACTGGTTGACTCGGTTTGAAGCGGTATACATTAAAAAATTCTAAAATATTCATATATATGGCAACATAATTCAATATGTCCATACTCCAAATTCAAAATCATTACCATAAAAAAATATCTAATTAAACAAATAACAATCAAAGTCACACAAGCTTACACATAACGAAATAACAATCAACAATCTCAATTCCCAAGTCTCAACAACAAAACAACAATACAAATTTATTTAAGTTCATGCCCAAGGAGTGAAAGTTTGGTCATCAAAGAAAGGAAGATCTTCATCAACATTGCTTGTATATATCAAATATATAAATAAATTTTATTCTTAAGTTATGTATATATAAAAACTTTGTAACAATGTTAACAATTGCATTCAGTGGCTTAGCGGTGAAGCCTTAAGTAGTTGACAGTTGGGGGCATAGTTTGATCCTTCCCTTTGCCAACTTTTGGAAATTTCACCATGAAATTTCAAATTTGCTACTGCACAGTAGCGTGCGCATGGAACATGAAGCGTAGAGCGTGCACGGGACAGCATTGGATAGCGTGCATGGTCTGATAGCGTGTATTGTGTATCTACACGATTATTTTGGATATAGGCTGTTTGGGGTTTTTGGTTGACAGGAGGCAAAACGCCCAAAGAACGAATTGGTATATGTTGTTTGGGGTTTTATTTTACATGTTAATGTGGGGGGCTGGTCTGTATTTTGGTTACTGGCCTACCCAAATTGGTGGCCTTACATGCTTCAGTACTTCTAATACTCCTTACTCTAATATAATTTGATTTATAAAAAAAGGGTTTTTTCTATCATGTGCAACTTTGCACAGGTTAAGAAACCCAAAAGTAGCAACTATCTATTGCAAAACTAAGCATTTCAGTTTTGAAAGTTTAAAATATACAAGTTCCTATGTAAATTTACTCTTTTAAGATCCTTAACACGTGCAAAATTGCACAAGTTAGAAAAACCCATAAATAAAAAAAAAACGAAAAAAAAAACTAACCAGCTGCCAATCTAGGGAAAGAAACCTCACAAAATCATGAAACAAAAGCAAAATACACCTAGCAAGAGGAGGCCTCTAACAATGAAGACTCATATCTAAAGAATGACCAAAGTAAGCTAAATAATCAATAACCATGTTGATTATCAAAAAAAAAAAAAATCAACAACCATAACAATTAATAGCTCAGACCAAAGGAGCATCCAGATGGTTAGCAGAACACCTTTGCTGCACTAATCCCAATGCAATCACAGAGTCACTGTCCGACCAAAAGCGTTGATACTTCTCTCGCCAAACTAAAGAAAGAGCTCAATAAATACCCCAGATATCCGCCATAAGCACAGTGGAAGATCCTAAGTTTTCAGCAAAGCCAAGCAACCAACATCCTGAGGCATCCTTGAAGCTTGAACACACCACAGCCATACCACTATTGTGTCTAACAGACCCATCAACATTGCCTTTCACCCAATGAATTGGAGGAAAAACCCAACCCACATTAACTTGATCATACATATGACTATTACCAACACAGCCAGGTCAATTAGTTTCGATCTCCCAAAGGAAACGACATGCATTAGAGATAATTCGGGAATAGTCAAACTGCACCCGTTTAAAGACCAAATCTGCGAGACCACCAAACAAAAAACCAAAGACCACTTGCGCTCGGTCTCACTAGTAGAACGCTGGCTCAGGTTCCTACAAAGTCACCGAATCATACTACCCATAAAACCGTAAAAAAACCCAGCTTCAACCTCCTCAAACATACAATCCTCCCACACTTTCTGAGCAAACAAACAAACAATCACTCAAGACATTAACATCTGTTTCATCAACTAAACCACATAAAGGACAAGCAGCGGAAATAGCCATGTGCTTATCCCATCGTAGACCATTACTTAGCAGGCCCAACTTACCAACCTTCCAAAGAAACATCTTGCATCTATATTAGCATAGGCAATATTATCCTTTTCCTATTTGTTATTTCTATTTTACTTCAGTTAGTTGTTATCAGGTTAGTTTTACTTCATTGTTATCCCTTAGTTAGTTGTTATTAGATTAAGTAAATCTGTTATAGTTTGACTCAGTCTTAGCTTAGTTTCTTTACTTTGACTGAGCTTTTCTTGCTTGCATTTTGGGTGTTATATAAACACCTATTCTCTGTATTCTGAATAAATCAAGATAATAATCATATCATACAGTTTCTTTCATCTAATATGGTATCAGATTTTACTCTGATTACTTAGCTTCTGCATTTCTTTTTTCTTCTATTTTCTCTCATGGCTGACGATTCAAGTCACACCTCAACCATGAATCTGAAACTAACCCACCACCACCCCCTCCCCTTCCTCCACCCATCGATCAGTCTCAAAACCCATCTAGCCCTTATTTTCTTCATCCTGGTGAAAACCCAAGCTATGTTCTTATATCACCACCACTTCATGGTGATAATTACTACCATTGGAGCCGTGCAATGCAGAGAGCTTTATCTTCCAAGAACAAACTTAAGTTTGTTAATGGCACACTTTTGCAACCAACTGTTGCAGGTCCCCTCTTTGATGCCTGGCAGCGCTGTAATCATATGGTTGTATCTTGGATAACTCGTACCCTATCTCCACAAATTTCCCAGAGCACAGCCTCCTTCGATACTGCTAGGGATTTGTGGTTGGATTTACAGATTCGATTCACTCGTGGCAACCATTTTCGAATGTCTGATCTGCTCCAAGAACTCCATTCCATGAAACAGGGTGAAAGATCTTTATCCAATTTCTTTACAGATATGAAAATCATTTGGGATGAATTAGAGTTTCTTCGCCCAACCCCTTCTTGTTCTTGCACCACTATCTGCACTTGTGACCTCAGTAAATCGGTTCAAGCTTACAAAGACAAAGAGCAAATTATATGCTTCTTGAAAGGCCTCAATGAGACTTACCAACCTATGCGCAGTCAAAATCTTATCATGAACCCCTTACCTTCGATCAGTGAGACCTATTCCAGGTCCTTCAGCAAGATCGCAATTCCACTCTCCTTCTTGACTCAGCTGCCCTTTCAACCACAAATTTCAACCAAGGCAGAGGTGTTCCAGCTCAAGGAAGAGGTAGAGGCCGCAACAATTCTAGGCCTCCAATGTTGTGCACTCATTGTAACCGCACCAACCACACTGTTGATAATTGTTACTTCAAGCACGGGTTTCCCCCTGGATATCGCACCAGGAACAACAATCTTTCTTCTCAGGCTACTGCTCTATCAACCACAGATATTCGTAGGATTGAATATCCCTTAAATAATGCTAAGTCTGCTCCTGCTAACAATTCTTTCACCATTACCAAAGATGACTACCAATATCTCATCAATTTGCTTCACTCATCTAAACATGATTCCACTTCTACTATCAACAATGTGAGTAAGCCATCCACATCAGTCACCAGTCACCATATGGTTTCAGGTGTCTCTAAGTCAGGTAAACACATTTCCCCTTTCTTCACTTGGATATTGGATTCTGGGGCCAGTGATCATATTTGTCCATACATTGAATGTTTTTCCAATTACAAATTGATCCTTACGGTTTCTGTTAAGCTCCCCAATGGTACTGTTCTTTCAACCACATACTCAGGCACAATCCTTTTTAATAAAGAATTTTTCCTCACTGATGTATTATTCATACCTGCATTTCATTTTAACTTGATTTCCATCAACAAGCTTACCTCTTCTTTAAATTGTCAACTTCTTTTAACATCCAATTCTTGCATTGTACAGGCTCGGTCTACCCTGAGGATGATTGGGCAAGCTGAGGTTATTAACAACCTTTACATCTTTCATGGAATTCCCACATCCTTCAACAGTAGACCCCCTCCTTTTAGTTCACTCAATACTAGTTCTGTTAGCACTACTATTAAATTGCCATCTACATCTTTTGATTTGTGGCATTTTCGGTTAGGACATCCCTCCCCCTTGTTTTACAACATCTATGTACCAATTTCCCTTTCATTTCCTTTAATAAAAGACTTATTTGTGACTGTTGTCATTTTGCTAAACAAGCTAGATCCCCTTTTCCTGTCAGTAGTTCTATTTCATTACATACCTTTGATCTTATTCATATGGACATATGGGGCCCTATTAATATTCCATCTATTAAAGGTCATCAATATTTTTTAACTATTGTTGACGATTATAGTCGCTATACATGGGTTTATCTTCTCAAGACTAAGTCAGATACTGGGCCTTACATCATGCATTTTTTTACTCTTATTTCCACACAATTTTCTGCTAAAGTTAAGACACTAAGAAATGATAATGGCAAAGAATTCCTAATGCCATCTTATTATTCTTCTCTTGGAATTATCCACCAAACCTCTTGTGTGGAAACCCCCTAACAAAACTCTATTGTTGAGAGAAAACATAGGCATCTTCTTAATGTAACTAGAGCTTTATTTTTCCAATCTCATCCCTAAGTCTTTTTGGAATTATGCACTTTGTCATTCTGTCCATTTGCTCAATAGATTACCAAGTCCTATTTTACAAAACAAGACACCTTTTGAAATATTATATAACACTCCCCCCAATTTTATGGACTTAAAAGTTTTCGGTTGTCTTAGTTTTGCCACTACTTTGTCTCAACATAGACATAAATTGGATTCTAGGGCTATAAAATGTTTGTTTTTGGGATATAAACCGGGTACTAAAGGTTATCTTCATTATGACTTAAATTCTAAAGATTTCTTTGTTTCTCGAAATGCCATCTTTTATGAACATCATTTTCCATATCAAACTGTTACATCTTCCGTGAATATTGATTCTGATTTATTTATCACAAATTCTAACTCTTTGTTTCTTTTTGATTATCCACCTATCACTCATAACAATGATTTAGTTGCTTCACCTTCTACAAGTACATTGCTTGATCAGGACCCTGGATCCATTAATTCTCTGCCTGTTCCAGCATCTTCACACCTTCAAGAACCTGCACATTCCACTCCCCTGCATGTTCCAGAACCTGCACCTATCATTCCACTACCAGATCCAGGACCTGAATCTCCCATACACATTCCTGCTCAAAATTTGAGGCGCTCTGACAGACCTAAAACACAGCCTTCATACTTAAAGGATTTTCATAACAATTCCCTCACTTCACACGCTAACTCCACTATCAAGTATCCTTTTTCCTCTGTTCTTTCTTATTCCCATTTATCTCATAATCATTTCATTTTACTCTTGCTATTTCTTCTCATACTGAACCCAAGACTTATAATCAAGCTTTTAAGCATGACCATTGGATTCATGCCATGAATAATGAACTTGATGCTCTTCATTCCAATCAAACCTGGGTGTTTACTGACCTACCAGCAGGTAAAACCTATATAGGTTGTAAATGGGTTTATAGAATTAAATATCATGCTAATGGTGAAATTGAAAGATATAAGGCCCGCCTTGTTGCCAAAGGGTTTAACCAAATAGAGGGTCTTGATTACTTTGATACATATTCCCCGGTAGCTAAAGTTACCACTATTAGACTTTTATTAGCTATTGCTTCTACAAATAATTGGTTCCTTCATCAATTGGACATGCATAATGCTTTTCTTCATGGTAATTTAGAAGAGGAAGTTTATATGGTCTGCTAGATTGTCTCCCTTTTTGCATGATAAAGGGTTCTCCCAATCTAATTCTGACCATTCTCTATTCATTAAAACATCTAATTCATCTTTTAATTTTTGGGTCTTGAGATTGCAAGATCTAAAGATGGACTACACATATGCCAGAGGAAATACGCTCTGGACATTTTAGAAGAATGTGGTCTCTTGGCTTCCAAGCCTGCCACCACTCCTCTTGTCAAAGCAACTCGCTTAAGTGCTGAAGAAGGCACCCAACTTGCGGACCCTGCATCCTATAGGAGATTGATAGGTAAGCTCCTTTATTTGACTACTACAAGGCCTGATCTTAGTTTTCTGTGCAGCAACTGAGTCAATACATGAGCTGTCCCACCAATCTTCATCAACAAGCTGCAGTTCGCGTGCTTAGATACATCAAAGGCTCCCTAACTCAAGGACTTTTCTATCCAAGGACTTCTACACTTCAGCTGAAAGGATTCAGTGATTCTGACTGGGCTACATGCCCTGATACCCGAAAATCTGTCACGGGCTTTTGTGTTTTCCTTGGTTCATCCCTTATATCATGGAAATCCAAAAAGCAAGCCACAGTTTCAAAGTCATCTTCTGAAGCTGAATACCGGGCTCTAGCATCAACGGTCTGTGAACTTCAATGGTTAACATATCTCCTTCAAGACCTCAAACTTCCTTTTGTTAAACCTGCACTGCTGTACTGCGATAGCCAGTCCGCACGGCATATCGCTTCAAATTCATCTTTCCACGAACATACAAAACATATAGAACTCGATTGTCATGTTGTACGGGAGAAGCTGCAAGCAAAATTGTTCCATCTCCTTCCAATTTCCAGTTCAGACCAGTTGGCAGATTTATTAACTAAGTCCCTTGTTCCTTCTTCTTTCCAGACTTTGGTACACAAGCTGGGCATGAAATGTATTCACCCACCAGCTTGAGGGGGGCTATTAGCATAGGCAATATTATGCTTTTCCTATTTTTTATTTCTATTTTACTTCAGTTAGTTGTTATTAGGTTAGTTTTACTTCATTGTTATCCCTTAGTTAGTTGTTATTAGATTAAGTAAATCTGTTATAGTTTGACTCAGTCTTAGCTTAGTTTCTTTACTTTGACTGAGCTTTTCTTGCTTGCATTCTGGGTGTTATATAAACACCTATTCTCTGTATTTTGAATAAATCAAGATAATAATCATATCATACAGTTTCTTTCATCTAATAATCTATGAAGACCAGGCCACTTCCACAACACCTTCCAAAAAATATCACTACCAGGGCCATGATCATAAGTACAATATGATTGTTTTATGATCATGAACCTTAATACTAGAGCCGGCCCAACCACTTTTTAGGCCTAAAGTAAATTCTAGAGTGAGGCCTTTTAAAAGTTTTTTTTTATTACTTGAGATCTTAATTACAGTCCCTGAAATTTTTTTTTATTAGGTTATCATTTTTTTTGGTAAAATAATAATCAAAATTAGGAGGTGAAAAAGTTTGATTTAAAAAAAAAAATGCAATAAATAGTAAGACAAATAGTTTATTAAATCCCAAAAAAAAAAACTAATTTATTAAATATTGTCATTTATGAGAGGCACAATGAGGGCAATATAGTCAAGGGACGCCTTGTTGCTTTTACAGTTACCATTTGCTTGAATTGATTTTCAATAAAGTATATGATTTGGGAGCTGCTACCTACACTCCACATCTTTGTCACCCACCCCCACACTTTTAATTTTGGCACATACAATTACTATTTTGTCCTTTAAATTTCAAATTCCCTCTCTTTTTACAATTTTCCTCTTATTCACCATACACCCCCACACCCCTTCCTCTGCATACCCTCTTCTTCGTTTTTTTATCGTCTGTTGGATAAGATTGGCGTGGAACTTTTGGATGATGGTGATTCGATGAAGAAGGAGAAGGCAAATGCGGTCGCCCGAGCAGGTTCAATTTGGGTTTTCCGGCGAATGCTGACATGGGGGAGGCGTGTTTGATGGTGAAGAGGTAGTTGGAGGTTTTGCAATCGGAGAATAGATCGCTGAGGAATGCCATGTAGGATCTCCAGCGAGAAATCTCCGGCGAAGGAGGTTCCGGGAAGTACAGAGAGTTTGAGAGGAATGGAGGGAAAGTCTCGGGTGGGAAAACTCTAAGGGGAGAAAGAATGAGAAGAAATCATATTTTAATGTTTTTGGCGGAAAACCAACAGAGGGAAATTCGAGTGAGGAATTGACGAAGGCATTGAATACGTCCAAATGACATGGTACTGCAAAATGATACCTTTCATTTACTGTATTGTTTAAATTATTAGATTTAGAATTTGTGTTATTTAAATAGATTTGTAGTTTCAATTGAGACATTTTTTTAGTTTCAATTTTGAAACTATTTACTTGTCATATATGATGATATATGTTGATTTTGGTTGATCATGTAATATACAGGGAGATGAGAGAAAAGAGAGCATGGAGGGAGATGAGAGAGAAGAGGGGGTGGGTGGACGGGGTGGTGATTTTTACAAAGTATTTAGAGTAGATAGGTTTATTAAGGATAATTTAGTAATAAAAAAAAGTTTTAAAAGTTGGGTGGGGGTGGATGTCCATGAGTAGGTAGTAGCCCTCATTCATGAATTGAGACGCAGCCAGGGAACGAACATATTGGGGCCCCATTTTTCGAGATCCAATCATCCAATTTATATAAGCCCGAGCGGCCAAGCGAGGTAAAGCAATTCAGGTGTGCAGATATGGATCTCCGACGTTGAGCAGCACAAGTTGAGGGGTATTTACATATTTGTATATGAATATATGGTAAATAGGTTTTTTGGGTGAGGCCTAAAGCATGGGCTTTAGGAGCCTCACCTTTGGGTTGGGCCTGCCTAATACATAATTTTAAATTCGTCATTAATTAAAGGAATAAACTCAGGGATTTAAACTATATGATGATTTATTGACCTTTTATATCCTAAATAGAACAAACAAACAGTAGAATCACTTTTTTTTTTCCAGATTAAAGCATAAAAATTTGTGCCTTTATATCAATTTATTAATCTTGTACTTTCCAATAAAACTCAAATCAACATAGAGTTTTTGTTAATCAACACTCACTGATGAATATATCCAATTTTCACTACAAATATATATATAATATATAGCGACCACCAAATTCGGTCGCTACATATGGAAATTCGGTCGCTAAACCGAATTTTCATATTTAGGAACCGAATTTGGTAGTCGCTAATTACCTAGTCACTAAATCGTTTTGTGGTCGCTAAATCGGTCGCTAAACCATTTAGCGATCAAATTTCCATATTTAGCTATTGATTTAGTGTGGTCGCTAAATTCGATCGCTAAAATACAATTTTTTGTAGTGTTTTTACGTGAACTCATTGAACAAATTGGGATATCGGAGTGGATCTTTTTTAACCATTTTGGGTTGAAATTTCGAACAACATAGCTCCAAGATCCACAACCTTTTTCCTAAATTAACATAAGGCTTCCCTTAGCCAATGTTGCTAGATATAATCCTGAAGTTCACTTTGTTTAATTGCTCATGGAGGGAAATCGAGTTAAGTCGTTGTTGCGGGTCAAACGACCCATTTCCTGTCATTTGGGATAAGGAAGATGAAGCCAATTAAGTTTCTGTGAAGCCCACTCTCGACTAAGTGTGATCATTTATAATCTGTGATACTCTAAGTATGTGTTTGGATAAACGTTTGATAAAAGTGATTTTAAATGAAATTGAGTTTTGTAAAATTGATTTGGTTAAAATTGAGTTTGAAGTGAAGTGATTTATGCTTGGGTGTTTTTATTTTGAAAACAAGTTTGATGTAAAACTTAGTGTAAAATTTTCAACTCACCGTAAAAGCTACTTTTTGTAGCTTCTAGTCAAAATAATTTCTAAAGGCAAAATCAATTTTATTTGATAGTAACCAAACGCCTTATTTTTATAAGATCACTTTTCAAAGGAGGTAGAATCTATTTTAGAGGTTTTCAACGTGGAGTCAAACACACACTACGATCCACGATTAAAATAAAACAAAATTTTGGTAAATTTTATCTAAAAAGTTTTTTTTTTTTTAATAAAATCCATAACTTAAAGTTTTTTAAAAATTATTTATTTTATAGAAAGTTAATTTCTTCGAAATTCATATTTATTTAACTAAAAAAATGAGGTATGCTTTGAAAACCATGATTTAAATAATTGAGAATATTTATAATGGTTGATACACAATTCATATAATAAAAATTAAATTTTAATAAATTTCATATTTGCATACATTTTGTAGTAAAGTTAACAAGCAATATATGCATGCATTGGCATGGGTGACCACACTAGTACTACACAATGATCAATTTTCACAAATGTGTCCGAAAAGTATCATTTTGGAAATGGTTTATGGGCTGCTATTTGCAACAAATGTTTGATGAAAGTATTAAAGCCCAAAATACAACCATGAAAGTGTACACCCAAAAAAAAAAAATAATAATAAACAATGAAGAATTATTTCACACCATGTCCGGCTCAAAATGGATACCATTACATAATGGAAAACATTTTGCGGAACCGCTTAATTCTGCTTGAACAAATGCATGAAGACTTTGCTTGTTCTTGCCCTGAATCGTTCTGATGCAAAATTCTCCTTCTACTTGTCCGAATTAAAACATCTTCACTGTTTAAAACATATGCAACCTAGCAACGTGCGAGTCCGAGGAGAAAATAAAAAATGACAATTCAGAAACACAGTTCAAACAGCTTATAAAAAAAATGCATGGCATTAGCAAATTGTGCAAAATAAAAGTAGGATTCGAGAAGAATGACACGTGTGTTTACCAAAATATGTAGAAGTAAATGATCAGATACCTTAGATGAATTGCAAACTATTCTAGGCTTTAGACCATTGATAATTTGTAATCCTTCCATGGCCTGGCTTGAAAGTTCATCACTACATGCATATTTGCGTATATTCCTGCAAAATAAATAAACAACAATAAATACAAATGTTATATAAAAACATTAGCATGAAATGGAACCAAAAAATTCTCGTTACTTATCAAGCACTACCTCTTCAAGAAAATTGCCGAGTTCTTATCATTGTCCATTGACAAAGCAGTCACTTTAGCCTTATCATGTCCATCCTCCGTCACTTGAATTGACATTTTGGTAGGTGCAGGCTGCAATGCAATGACTCAATGAGTATGAAATAAAACCAAGTTAAACCTTCCATTTATAATTTCATTCAAGACCTGATCAAAGTAGAGTAGAAGTGGAACAAATAAAATCTTACACATTCAATTGGGTAACTGGGAGTGCATTGCTTCATGACAAGTGAAATGTTAGCTTCATGACAAACCATAAATCAGAGAGACAAAAGAAATAGAGGGAGATAAACCTTGTCAACATGCATTTGCTGCTCTGTTGTAATTGCTAATCCTGAGCTCCCAGCATCATCAAGAAGAGTGTTTTGGACAGAAGTAAGATGAGTAGAGATAGTTCCCGAAGTTTCATTAATATATTGTGTAAACTCATCAAGAAGATCTCTATGGTCCTGAAGAAGTGTAGCAATCTGAAGATGTCCAATGTATGATTAAAATCAGTGCCTAAAAAATCGAGAGGGAAACATATAAAGAGACCATTTTTTTCTTTCGTTTAATTAACATGTAGTTCCCTGAATTATTTGGAAATATCTAAATAAGTCATTGAATACATTAAAATTTATAATTGGATTCCTAAACTTTGAAAAAAAAAAAAATTATTGAGTTCACCTTTAGGGTTCACAAAATATGTAGGAATCTATTTGAATTTCCCTAAAAAAGTATAAAGACCTATTTGAATTTTTCCACTAAGTCCAGGGATCCATAATAAAGCACAGGTCACTCAAAGTAACTCTTAACAAAAACTTAAGGAGCCCTTATAACAAAATATGCAGGGACTCAATTATTAAATTTTTAATAGTTTAGGGATTCAATTACAAACTTTTAAAGTTTAGGAATCTATTTAGAAATTTCCTAATAGTTCAGGGACATGCAAATTAATTAAACCTTTTTTTCCTAAAAAAATGTGCATGACAACACAGGCAAAGACAACACAGACCTCTTGGACAACCTTGGTGTTGCGTGTTCTCAACATGCCTACAAACAACTTGCAAACACGATCATCAGCTTGAAATCGAGTCTGCATGAAAAGAACCCAATCAGACTCAAAAGCAGCACTGTCCATTATGTGTTGATCTTGCTATAAAGCATTGGGACTTTAACCACAATACAACAAGAGATTGTTGTGGCAATATCACTGCTAACAATAACATAGGTATACACTTAAATCTGCCAGCACTAGAATGGTTCATGTCATTGTGTGTTCGCGCTGGGGGGTTGGGTAGCTCAACTGGTTTGAGCTGAGGGTTTAAGGAGTTGGAGGAGTATGAGGTCTAGGGTTTAAACCCTGGCAACGGAGGAAAAAATTAACATAATTAACAACTAACTGCTAACATTTGCCAATAAAAAAAAATTTGTGTGTGTGCTGCTGCTTAGGCTAGGCTGTTTCTTTCGTGTCACTAGTATCAGGTAGCAAAACATAACATAGAATACATCAAATTCAACCGTTTTACCTTAAGCTTGTTCAATAATTTTGCAGCTTCTGCAATTTCATCCGTCCATGACATTTTGATTTTATATCGAACTGGCAAGAAGATGTTAAATCCATAAATTAGATCTTTATGCCCTTTAAACAACTGCTTCAGTCTTGCTATGATACCTGCTAAATTAATTCTACAAATGAACAAAAGAGACACGAATTAACTTCTGCTAACAAAACCAAGATCCTCTCTGCCAATAAATGCCATAATATAAAATAAAAAAGTGCATTGTGGTACAACATCATCAAACCTTTGAGCCTGGTAATCCTCTATGACCTCCAAAAAGTCGTTATACTTTTCCCTCTCATTTTTAAATGTATCCACAACTTTGTTGATATATGCTGTAGTCTCTTCCTTTCTTTGTTGAGGCGTCATTTTAGGTTGAATCAAGCTTCATTCCACAAAATTTCACAAAAATGTTTAAAGCACTACTGAAGATATTGATGACAAAGCATTATCAATGATAATTTCAGTCTGAACAGAGCAACCGAGAACAAAAAGGATTCGAAAAATTTATCTTAAATCATGAAGTAACTAGTGTATAAAAATCAAGAGTCAAGAATCACAACATTCAAAAAAGAAAAATTGAAAACTCAAGAACTTTCACAAGTAAAATAGAAAAGCTTAATCACTCAGCTAAAGCACCAAAACTTCAACTTGCAAGAAAGGATAGAAAAAAAACATGAGAGAAATGCATGCAAGAAGAAATAGAAGACAACAAAAAAGAAAATGAACTTAAAAAGAGTTGGAACACCAAATTTGCAATTACTTGAATGTAAAGTAACAACGTGAAGAGAAACTGCAGCAAGAAAAAAGAGATTTTACAGAGTAGTTATGAAGTTCTCTAGCTATAGATTTTTTAAAATAAAAATAAAAATAAAAATTGGCATGCTAAAGCATTACTGTAAGGAAATGAGTCATAACTAGGTTGACATTCCAGACCTCACTAGCACATCATACTAATATTAAAAAAATAGAAAATAATACAAAAACTATGAGGGACTAGAGCCAACACCCATGAAAAAGAATCATCCGAATCTAAAGCTAGGGAGACCTATCCTATTCTGGTTAAATCCTCCCTGATGAATGTTGGAATTTAGTCCCATGAATAAAAATCCTAAATATTAGCTCCATATGAGGCTAACATGTCAGCACAACAATTATCATCCCTAAAATATGAGTAAAAATAAAGTGCATACTCTTACATAAATAAAGATAATGCATCCACTTATTTCTAAGAGACCAAGGCACACTATGGCTAGACTTAAAAGCAGCAATGGCTAGCATAGATTCACATTCTAGCCAAATTTTCCTCCAACCCTTTTTGTGAGCAAATTCAATAGCGATCATAGCAGCAACATGCTCAGCATGAAGAGAGTAATTAATCCCAATATATGAGGCAAAACAGCCTATAATTTCTCCTCTATGACCTCTAAAAATACCACCACACTCCGCATGACTTGAAGAGCCCTTAGCTGAGCCGTCAATATGAACTGCAGAATCTTCCACAGTAAAGTTTTCAAGAAAGATACAAGAAGCAAAATTGAATCTTTTTGAAACAGATTTTCTCAAGAATTGTGACTCTTCCTAATGTAGATTAAAAGATAGAAGGTGACAGAGTTCACAATGTGACATAATATATAAACACATTGTTATGTGTGTGGGTATACAATTACACAGACAAACCAAAAACTACTAAAATGTTTGTACCCAAAAAAGCAATTCGTACAAAAAAAGTTGTAATCCATTAAAAATAAATTAAGCGGATTTTTTAGTTGGATGCAAGAATACATTTATTTCGGAAATAACTTAAAAGTGTTAAAGTTAAGTAATGTTTTTCAGAAAATTCAAAGAATTTAAATTTACCAAAATCTTTTTTCTTCCTCAAGCCACTTATATACTTTGTACATTGAAAAAAGATATTAGGAAACCAAAACAATATAGAAGAAATTAAAATTAAAATTTTTTGAATTGTTATTCAATTTTTGTGGATTAGCATTAATCAATTATTTAGAATGTAGTTTTGAATTATTAATATACTAATTATGAAAATTATTATTTAATTATAGCACTTAATTAAAAGATGGATATTATAATTGACCTTTAGGTATGGGTGGTCCATAATAGGTTGGGCTATCCACTTTGATGCTTGTTGAGACGTCCTTACTCTCATTTAATAAGACTAGGGATACCTGGAAATGCAGTGGCTTCAACATAATGTGAATTGAAAAATTGTTGATTGAATTATATTACAAATAAATTCACCTATAAGGCTCTATGATTTATGATTATCCTCTTTTACTTATAGCCATTAGTTTTCATTTAGCTTTAACTGTAAAGGAATGCCAACATAATTTTTCCTTTTCATTTAGCTAGCGGCATGAACCGCAAGTACAGCAATAGATTCAACCCAAAATCCACCAACACAACAACTTCATTAAAATAAGAATTCGCAAAGCGGGAACATGGTTAAAATAATGGGAACACCATGGGACCATGCAACAAACACCATACAAAAAAAAAAAACTTAAAACCATGGGGAATTGCAACTTAAAAACTCAAACAAAAATTAGGGACCATGGGCAATTGCATATTACTCAAAGAAAAAATAGGGATTTTAAGGCTTACCAATTATTCATTGAACCCGAAAAATGAGAAGGGAAGAGAAGAGTGGGTACGGTGACTGAAGATGGATGCTTCCAAAAGAGGGGTTCCAAATGGTGGCGAGGAAGCAGTCAGCCGTTTGGAGCTTTATCAATCTGTGCAATTCAAACACTTGGATAGCGAAAACTCTCTGTTGATTTCCGACTTCATGACTTGTTTTCTAGGAACGTTTTGTACATAGTAACCCTAAAACATTGTCAGGAGAAGCTTTTGGGCTATAAAAACTATTGGAGGCTGGTTGCGGTGCAGGAATATCAATACCTAACCTAACAACACAAAATTTACAAATTTGCCCTTCTGAAATGATTTTACAAAATTACCCCCAACCATTACATTCCTTTTATATATAAAGCTATAAAATTACATTTCCATTAGCCAGTTAATACATTGAAAGTATCACATAGTGAATAGTTTTATCTCATGTTCTCTCGGTTTATTGGATTACAACAATTCACAATAAGAAGATGGATCCCTCTTTGGTGCTATGTACATGTTTTCGTTTTAGTCGTTTATGTTTGTGACTTGAACACATTGCATTGCATATCTACATAATTATTTGGATCTAGGACTTACTATATAATTCCATCAATTGGTATATTATAGCGTAAGTAAATTTGCAGTATGACTATTTTATGAATATATAAATTTGTATAAATCCAATTCATGAACCCTAATACATAATGTTAAATTCAACATTAATTGAACAAATAAACTTAGGGGTTTAAATTTTATGATCATGTACCCTCAATAGAACAAAGAAACACCATAATCTTTCATATTAAAGCATAAAACAAATCATGTAGGGTTTCAATTTATCAATCTCCTGTTGCCCAATAGAAGTTGAAATTAACGTAGGGTTTTTGTTATTCAACACTCACTGATGAACATATCCAATTTTTACATGATTTCTTTGAACAAATCGGGAGATCGAAAAGTGGATTTTTTCCCCTCCATTTTGGGTCAAAATTTCGAACAACATATCTCCAAAATCAACAAACTTTTTCTGAAGTTCGCTTTGTTTAATCGCTCATGGAGAGAAATCGAGTCAAGTTGTTCTTACGGATGAAACGATCTGTTTCCTTATATCCTTGTGCCACTGTTCTCCTATCATAGATGGACATGTGGCATTTTTTCCCAACCCAGCTAACACTGTTAATTTTTTATCTGTTAACAATTTTTTCTCTGTTAATTTTTTTTATTCTCTCTTTCTTTCCCTCACCCTAGGACCCACGTTCTTCCCTGAACCCTCAAACGTTCTCCATCTTTGACAAATGACAACTGAACGTGAATCGGAGCGCCACCAGGTCCAATCGACGTCTCCTTTCCTCCACCGAGAGTCCATATGTCCGCCACTTCAGCATCACTTGCATCCTCAAGCTCCACCCCTCTGTCTGTGTCTTCTCCGCCGCGTACCACCACGAGCTCTGCTTCGCACTTCCCACCAGATCATCTTCTCCACCGCGTCGCTTCCCTGAGCACAGAGGAACCGTTGCCCTCTTCTCGATCGTCATCCGTCCAGTGTGCGCCCCCAAAACCGCTAGCCAGCCAACCAGCCTCCATCACGAGCCAATCATGAACCACAAACCGGAGGTTTACCCATTCACTGCCGCAGATCTGTCAAGCCCAGTTACCACTCCATTTTTCAGCAACCACCGTGCCCAGCCGTTGTGCCGCCATCCTGCAGCGCCACTCTTCTTCTCGGTTAGGAAAATATTAATGGGACCTAACAGATTCACAAAAAAAAGAAAAAAAAGAAAGTAACTTCAGTTGTCTAAGTTTTGGGGACTTTTCATTTGCGAAGATGGATAACGTTTTGAGGGTGAGGGGGAAGAATGTGGAGAAAGGGCAAAAAAAAATGATCAGTGTTTGCTGAGTTGGAAAAAGATGCCACATGTCCCTCTATGATAGGAGAACAATAGCATAAGGATATACGGGACTGTATGTAAGTTTTGTTCGATTAAATATTGTGTTAATTCAATACTCTTTAATGCATGGTATGAATTTTACCATATTATGTTAACTATGACTTTTATTATTTTGTGTAACTGTGAGCTCATCGTGGGTACAATTATGTGAAATTTTGTGAAAATTAAATAATTTAATTTCTCTTAATTATAACTATGATATATGATATATATATCCTATATTATATATATATAAAAATAAAACAGTATTGTAACTTTTCAGCCCATATTGGGGTCAATTATGCTATTTGCATTTTTCGTTTTTCTTTTTCACTTTGAATTATTATTATGCTACTAAGTAATATTTACGCATTTCGTTTACCTCTATGAAGCCCGGATGCTTATTACGATACTGGTACGATACGACACGGATACGGGGATGCGGGAAATATTTTAAAATTCAGGATACAATACAGCGGTGATACGTTAAGAAAAATTTATAGAAAAATATTTTATATACATGCAGAATATTTATAAAGAAAGAAACATTGATCATTTCTCCTAAATGTATAACTATGATGATCACAATTTATAAAAAGATACATGTGATCATAATAATAACCAAAAAAAAAAAAAAATACAGTCCTACCTATATCATAATATATATTTTCCTCTATGTCAGAATATCAACAAAAGCATCTTTAGTAGAACTCAAAATAAGTTTCGGCTCCATACAATAGCCAACAACTGAAAAGCATCTTTACTTCATTAATGTTTAATGCTAACTGATTCAGTATACTCTCCCCCTTTACCGTCATCTAGAAAAAGCATAGCTTTTATGGGTGGTTCATCAAAAGACACATTTGCCAAATGAATACTTCTTGGATACGTATCCAGAAGTATCCTAAAAGTATTGGGTAAAAGAAGGATACTTCTTGGATATGTATCCGGAAGTATCCCACGAGTATCGGTATCGGACATGGATACGTCACAGATACGTTTGCATTTTTGGAGTATCCGAGCTTCATAGGTTTACCTAGAGCAACTGTTCAATCCATGTTTCCTTTATTGAGCACACCTCTTCAATGCACCTTCTATTGAGGCATCCACTCTTCTCACTATATATATATTGGATTGAGGCACTTATTTTGTCTCTTCAGTGTTGGTTTCTCTTTCACGAAGATTGAGCATTTATTTCTTCTCTTCGTATTTACACCATAAATGTTAACAATCAAATCATCATTTGTTTGATTTTTTCTTATGATTTATTTCTTCTTTTCGTCTTTACACAATAAATGTTACGAATCAAAATCAAATCATGATTTGCTTCCTTATGTTTTTTTTAAGTATATCATAGACTAGCATATCCTATACTTGGGTGAATTCTAAGGTGAAGTAGTGATTTTAGTGGTATACGGTATACCCGTGAGGAAGGAAAATGAAGGAAAACTACCTGTTATAAACGGTTAAACAGGTAATGAATAAAATATTAGTATTATTTAAATTTTTTTTTTTACAAAGATTGCATCCTCCCTCTCCTTTCTTCTTGATGGCACTAAGTCTGCAAAACTACATCCTCCTTCTCCCTTGCCGTGAACCGGCTCTGCCTCCACTGTGGATCGATGTCCCTTCTGAAACCGCCGCACGCCGTCACACCTTGCGGACAAAGTCGCCATGAGGTCGCGACCCAGCTCTGTGCAACACACTGGGAAAAGAGGTTCTGCCATTGATAGTGAGTTTAGAGGTTCCACTTCCATGGCTTCACCCTTAGAATTGAGAATCTGAAAACAGAGCAACCAATTATGGATTGAACTAGTGTCAACGAAGATCATGCACCCCTCCTTGGCTCTTTGCTTGCCGACTTCGAGGATCGTCACCGTCCGCTTCACACCACCCCCGTCTTTGGTCCGAATCCGATTTGAATTTGGGAACTATCCAGTGTCTTTGGCGGCAGCTCGAATGCCTTCTTGGTGCTCCAAACTCCACCGCGAACCTGTTACTGGCGTCGTATCTTGGCCTCGGTATCGATGGCGGAATGTCACCATCTAAGCAATGCTCTCGCAATGCTTGGTGGCGAGCATGGGGGCGAGGCGGATCTTCGCGTCTCTCGCTGCAAGCTCACCGCGTCACCTCGTCGCCACCGTACCTCCCCAGGTCCCATGTCCACAGTCCACGCTGCAGAGACGCAAAGCCAAACGAGGTTGTGGTTGGTGAGCCACTGAGCTTGACGGCATCGACGATGGCTGGTTGCTGCAGAGGGATGGCGGTAACGAAGCGTTGGCTCGTCAATGGAGAAGAAGCAGCGTTGAAGAAGCCTGGACCGGATGCAACCTTAATAAACGGTGACCAGTAATGACTAGTAATGAAATCAGACCATTGATTAAACAATTAATTTATCCAACGGTCAAAATAATTACTCACGGATAAAAACTAGTGACTCACGGGTGTACCACTAAAATGGGTACTTCACCCTAGAATTCACCCTATACTTGGTTCTATATGATTTACAATAAGTTTTTGTGTTCATTGATTCCCAAGAGAGTCCAATGTTGGATCCATTTGATCTAGTTACCAACGTATGTGTTTTTGAAAGAAAAGATGTATAACATTAATTTTATAAGAGCATTCACATTAGCACCCCACTTTGGAGTTTTTAAATGGGTTCCACCATTATATATGACTCATTTTTATTTTTAATAACTTAAGCACCTCATCTCTTCATCCCAGCAACTCTTAAAAAATTCTTAAATGGACCCCACCAGTGATCCCACATCCTTACAATTACAAAATTATATTATTTTTTTAAATGAACCCCACCAACTTTTAAACCAAATTTTTTTTTTTAAATAAATAAAATGTCAGAGAGATCAAGGCACCGAGTGCTTGTCAACTCCAATTTTGTAAGCGCCAATGCTTATACTATAAGAACCTCCAGATAAAGATGGCCTAAGTATCCTAAAAACAGCATCCACTCTCATATCCCTCACTATTCATTTTATTTGTATTTTAAACATGTTAAAGGATCTATACACCATACTACATAACTACAATTCCACCCCTTATTTCCCCTGACCTTCTTTTTATCATTTTCAGAATCCTATCCAAATCCAAAATTTTATTGTTAAAGCAAATTCCATTTCTTTCCATACAAATGGACCATATTACTGTATGCCACAATATCAGCACCTTCTCCCACCTAACAAACCTTTGTGTAACAGGAAAAGAGCCCTGATGGTATTTGGTAATACAACATCTATTCCCAACCATTCATACACTTTCAACCAAACCCTATTGGTTTTATTACATAACAAGAAAAGATGGTCATGAGTAGACTCAACCTCTTCTTCACAAAACCTGCAGAACAAGGACTGCTGATCAAGAATTATTTGCTGCTTGTGCAGATTAATTTTTGTAGGCAGCCTGTCCTTTCTCTCAGCTTCTCTTCTTGCAACACAAGGGAGAACACTTTTGCTATTGGAGGAATAGGTTTCATCATCAATATTTGTCCCCAAATGTGACTATAAGACTAATTAAGGCCCATGAGAAAATTCATGACATACTCAGATTGCAGATAATCAAGGAGTGGTTGAACACCCCCACAATTGCAAGCATGATGTGGTTTATACTCACCAAGTTCTTCCCATATTTTTTTTTTATATGCAAATGTTAGTAGTTAGTTGTTATGTTAATTTGGTATGCCTTCTTCTTTCTTTGGTCAAGAATGATGGTCACCAATCAAGAGAGAAGAAGAAGCAAAATTGGTTTCCTTGGTCAAAGATGATGGCCACAAACCAAGAGAGTAGAAGAATCAAAATTAAAATTCTCTTCTTCACATTCCCATAAACCTCTATAAATAGGAGCATTGCTAATGAAGGAAATCATTCCAACATTGAGAGATTTTCTAGTAAGTTACAAAAGCTTAGAGAGATAAGCATTTGTGAGAGAAAATTCTAGTGAGAGAATTTTGTGAGGGAAGAAATTCTTGGGTGTAATTGGGTTGTGGGTAGTGAGAGGTTGAGTGTTTGTAAACATTTTGTGTATTTCCCTTTTCAGTAAAAGGTCCGCAGCAGCCCGGAGACGTAGGCATAATCGGTCGAACTCCGTTATCAAATTTTGTATGCTATTATTCTGCATTTTTCGCTCCTTTTCTCATATCTGATTACCGGAAATTTGGTGTAATTTCCTAACACCGATCAGGATGACATTAACAGACCAGCCATCAAATATTAAAATATTGACTTGATTATTAACCAAGTCTCTATACACACATTATTACTTGCGTGTAAAATTCAGGCACAAACATAATATGCTAGTGCTTGGGTAAAAGGCAATGGCTATCAAATTAGTGACAGGGAACATAGTGTAACTCTGTCCATGGTAAGAAACATGAAAGTTTACTCAAAAGAATGCTTTACTTATACTCTCCAACTAATTACAAGCAGAAATTGCACAATTCTTATCTATCAAATTATCCAGTACTGCATTAAATATCATCAATAAGCATAATCTGTGGACAAAAATGACAGATCCTTATTATTTGACTATTTTATATTCTTACTAGAAGAAAAAAAATTAAAACTTAGAACTCACTTAGGGCAATTGTTCATGAACAAAATCCACCAATTGTTGGCTTGACATGCAATCCTTGAAAATAATCAAGATACATAAATTCCTATTGCCACAATGTTACCTTTTTCGTGAGAAACTACAACACAAGCTCTTCTATCTACTACCTATTGATAGTTCTAATCAACTAGCTGATATGTTCACAAAGCCATTAGATCCTTCTCCATTTAACACCTTTGTATCCAAGCTGGTTGTTACTTGTTACTAGTATATACTCACCAGCTTGTGGGGTATTAACTGATAAACCCAATGTCTAACCGATTTTACATAACAGACTTTCAATTATGTTAATTCTGTTTTAGTTAGTTTGAGGTTAGTTAGTTATTTGGTTCTTTATCAAGAGAGGCTTACCCTCTATATAAGTACTTGTAATCTTTACTTTTACTCCGAATCTCAATGTCAATGCTATGAATTCATTCAGCAAATTCTTTTCAAGTTCATAGTAAGGGGCGCTTATCTAAGCATAAAAAAAAATAAAAAACATAAAAAAGTTATCTTGCCTAGCTACTGATAGAGCACTGGGTATGTGTCCTATAAGATGGAATAAGGTATGGATCAGCTATTGGGCTTTGATCAACGGAAGCCCAGGATTTGGAAGGCTATACGTGTAAGAGAAGGAAAGCTGAGCCTGAGGGAGGAGAGAATTAGTTTCAATTGCTGACCTGGCAGGTTGATGTGCCATGCAGCATGATATAGGGAGAGGGGGATGATAGGGAAATTAGTTAGTCAATTTGGTTGTTTGTGGTAGAGAAATAGGTATCTGAGGAGCTGAGGCTCTGGGATTACAAGAGGGGTTTCTCTTTTGTAATATTTTCTTTCTTTTTATTCAATAATATAGTTATATAGTTATCTCTTTTCTATTGAATCTGGTTGCTATCAGCTAACACTTATCCTCATTCAAAAATAAATCAGAACTAAAACTACATATAAGTAGAGATGTTAAATGCCATATGTAATTAACTTGCATTTAGGAAGCTGTCATTATTCTAATATATAGGTAATCCCTAATTAGTTAATTAGTTAGTGGCTGAGTTAGGAAGATAATTAGGAAATAAGTCATCTTGCTTATAAATAAGAGAAACGATTGAGAAGGGATCTTGTCATTTGAAAGTGTAATTTTTGAATTGTTAATTTTCTTCTCTCATTTTCTTCTCACCTCATTTTTTCTCTTTTCTCTATTTTTCTTGGTTACCAAAAGTAAAAAAAAAAAATGTTTTTCTCCTCTTTTTTCTCCTCTCATTTTATATTTTCTTATTTGATTTCTACCATACCAAACGTAGTATAAACGAGTAAAACGTTGTAAACAATAAAAGGCAGAGTTTCACTGATTTAGACATCAAAAGATATATAGATGGGTTGATGAAAATTGAGAAAACAAAGGTGATAAATGAGAAAATTGAGAAAACAATTTGACAAACTGAGAATGGGACCAGTGTCACGAAACCAAGAACACATGTCAACTCCTCTCGCGTGACTTTGGAAAACAGGCGTGGTATTTGAACAGAGGCCCAGCAAGACACCAGCGCTAACTGTAATATTATTACAGTGTTATTGTAACTCTCTTTTTTTTTTTAAAATATTTTTTTTGACTTTTTTAAAAAAATAAAATATTTATTTCTCAAAAATACTCATTCACCAAATAATGAACTGAATTCACCAGATATTTGTACCTGATTCACCAGATATTTGCACATACTTAACCAAAAAATTTATTTCTCAAAAAAACCCATTCACCAGATAATGAACTGAATTCACCAGATATTTGTACCTGATTCATCAGATATTTGCACATACTTAACCAAAAAATTTATTTCTCAAAAAAACCTATTCACCAGATAATGAACTGAATTCACCAGATATTTGTACCTGATTCATCAGATATTTGCACTGTACTTAACCAAAAAATTTATTTCTCAAAAAAACCTATTCACCAGATAATGAACTGAATTCACCAGATATTTGTACCTGATTTTTCAGATATTTGCATGTACTTAACCAAAAAATTTATTTCTCAAAAAAACCCATTCACCAGATAATGAACTGAATTCACCAGATACTTGTATCTGATTCACCAGATATTTGAACATACTTAACAAAAAAATTTATTTATAAAAAAAATTTAAAAAATAAAAAAAAAGGCTACAATGTCATACAATACAGCTACATTGTCGTATAATGTGACACATACAATGTTGCCTTATTGATGTCTTTTGTGTCAAAATATCATTTTTGTTTGGAAAATTCCAGGGAGAGGATCACTGTTGATGACAAAGACTGACACAACTGTAACATATCGAATTTGTCCATTTGGATATGTCCAGTTTTAGCTGGCAGCTGTAACAGGGAAAGATCCGGGTAATTTGTCTTGATGTCTGACACATATTTTACAAGATCATCTTTAAATAATGCAAAAGGCTAATGGGTGCGAGAGGAAACCATGCGAATCCATGTATCAGTGTAAGATTTAAAACTTCGTCACAACTTGATCCATGTATAGCTATTAGCTCCTATTCTATCTTCTGATTGGTTAATGTTCCTTTCCTCAATTTTCATGTGTTCAATGTTTCACACCAAATAGTACAACTGATAATATTTAGAGTGAAAAACCAAAGTAGTTACTCAAATTTTTTAAGTAGGACAGTTTGGTCCCTGAAAAAAATAAACGACAATTTGGTTCCCCAAATTTCAAAACGGGGGATAACTTGGTCCCCGAAATTTCATAACGGGGGACGTTCTGATCCCTCCGTAAGGACCAAATTGCCCATCGTTTTGAAATTTGAGGGACTAAATTATCCTTTATTTTTTTCAAGGACCAAACTGTCCTATTTAAAAAATTTGATGGACCACTTTGGGTCTTTACTCTAATATTAATATTGTATACCCAAACTTGATTTGACCACTGATATTATCAGGCTCCGGAGTTCAGTTATTTACATAATCATTTTTTCCTTTAAATAATTCGTATTTTATCTACTTAATTAACTATTATCCCAACTAGTATATCCGTAATTAATCCCTATAGCTTTCAACAATATTATATTATGCATTATTATTTTGTGCTGGAGTTGAATCTTCAAGATAGGTTTATGTTCATTACACTTCTCGATCTCCCTACGAATTTGCATGGATGTAGAGCATCGCAACAATCTATAAGATCGATGGACCCGTCTTCACAAAAACAAAAGCACCATAAAATTGCTAAAAAAAACAACATAAAAACAGTCTGAACACCATTTAAGACGGGTATTATGAGTATATTTTTTTCATAAGCAAATTTTTTTTTTTACGGTATAAGCAAAAAAAAAAATTTGATTAAAATTATAGGAGTGTTCTAACCCATATACAAAAAGGAAATCAAGAAGGCTAAGAAATAATGTAATTGGAATACTACTAAAAAGGAGCAGTATGCATATTGACCCAGAAATAGCTAGAGAAAAAAACTGCTAGAAAACTACCAGATGCTGTATACGAGTATCATTTACTGTGGATTATCTTTCTTAAGGATCAAAACAATGAAATAACCGGAGCCTCTTACTAGTTTACTATTTGCCTGAAACTCCCTAAAAAAAGAAACAAATTAAATCAGATTTCACTGCCTCTTTTTATCCTCTCACAATCTCAAATTGCTGCCGAATTTCCTCCTCCTGAGATTTGGACTCTTCAGGTTAAGATTGGCTAAGTTGAGACCAGGAAAAAAATAATATGACATGTTATTAATTTTATAGATACTGTACATTGTACATTAGTGATATATATACAATGATTTTTTTAGTAATTAAATTTATTTTTATTCAAACGAGAAAACACTTTTTGATCGATTAGTTAATACTTCTCTAAATTAATAAAATTTATGCTCCCAACGTTATTAATATGGATTAAAGTTTATAAAGGTTGTGGTGTAGATCGACTGTTATACATAAACTTTAACATTGTTTTAACAAAATTTAAATAACACATTATTAATGATTAACATTCTCCAAGTCAACATACATTCCAACAAGTGTGTACAAAGTAATTGAAGAAGCAACAGCCTCCTCCTCATACTAGCCATGGATTCAAGAGCAGAGCTTCAATGTAGATCTTTGTTGATCCCTCGGAGTGAGTGTAGCAATCGGCGTCTTTGTAAAGCACATCAATTACGCGCGACAGGTTGAAAACAAGCATAAATAGAGGCTTTGGTACTTCAGAAGTGTTAAGGCATAATTCTTCATTGGTATCCTTCCAAGCATTTATCACTTGTCTATTAAATTCGTCAACCGCTTCTTGTTTCGTGGCACCATTTTGCTTCATATAGCACTCTAGAGCAGAAGCAACATGCCCTCTCTTTTGCTCAAGCTAACAAAGATAAAGGGACAAAAACAATCGAAAGTTTAATTATTTAAAGAAAAAGGGGCACTCCTTAAGGAATAAAAAAAAAGTAAGTTTTTATAGAGAAATGGTGAAGTTAATACTTTGAAAACTTAAGGGTCTATTTGGTTTATTTTCGGTTTCCTGTTTTTATTTCCTGATTTCAAAAATAATTATAAAACTATTACTTTGTTTTCATTTTATTTCCTGTTTCCAAAGATTTATACAGGAAGCCGTGAAAACAAACAAAAAGTTATTTTCAGTGTTTCCTGTACAAATCTTTGGAAACTGGAAAACATAATGAAAACAATATAACAGTTTTATAATTATTTTTGTTCTAATTATTTCTAAAACAGTAATATTTTTTAACATTACAATTGGGACAACATACAATGTCCCCTTTGTTTTGTGATGTAGATTTTAGATGCATGTATACAAATAAGATAAAGAGTAAGTGAAAAATTGAGATAAATGTATACGGTGTCCAAAATTTGATGTTCAAATAACATAACTCTTTCTAAAAATAGGAAATGAAAATAAGAAACAAGAAACAAACCAAACAGACCCTAAATTTTTCCAAATAAATCTTTCATTTTCTTGATTCCTTAACCACTACTCAAGTAACCCTTATTTAAAAGGAGAATGTTAACCAGTGCCCTTAGTGTACGTTTGGATGGGGGATTTGAAAATTCTAGGGTATTTAAAATCCTAGAAAATTGAATTGCTTCATTTAAATTCCATTCATTTTAAGAAAACTTTGTTTGGATATGATAATTACATTTTTTTACATTTTTAAAATTCTTTGTTTGGATATAGATATAGAGTAATTAAATAAAGGTAAGGCTTAGGTGGCGGTGGCAGTGGTGGTGGGTGACGGTGGCAATAGTGGCGGTTGGATGGCCGTCGATGGCAGTGGTGGTGGGGGCCGGCCGGCGGCGGCCGATCGATGGAAGTGGGGTGGTCGGTCGAAGGTGGCGTAGGCCGACGGTCACGATGGCGCGGCGGTGGCCGGCAGCAACAGTGGCGTCGTAGGTGGCACATGAGGTAGGAGAGAGAATTTCAAAACACCTTCTCTTTATATGGTATTTTAAATTTTTCAATTTTACTTAAACCAAATAGTCCCCCCTAAAATCCCTTTATTTTTAAAATTCTTCATAGTTATTACACAAACAAAGTAATTTACATTAAAGTATTTTAATTACCTTCTGAAAATACTTCACCCCTCTACAAATGCCCCATCCAAACATATCCTTAGTGCATTGGTTAAGGAATCAAAAGATGTAAGTTCGAATGAGAAAGTAGTGTATTTATTATATTGAAAAATGTTAGACTTATATTCTTAATACAAATTTTATTTTTATTGTCAAGAAATCAATTCCTTACAACCTTGCACATGTTAAATTTTTTTGGAAAGGAAAAAAACAATAAATTAAAAGAGTACAAGGAGTATCCCAATCTGAACAATTAAAAAAAAACTCCAGACCACAAAAAGCCACCAAACAAGAGCGAAGAGACAATCCCTAAATACAATGTAACAAAAAATAACCATAGCAAAATACCCAACTAACAAGCATAGCACCCACTCCAAAAAAACGTACACCTACTACTATACGCCCAACACACAAAGTACTTTGTTTCTGCTTCCCATATTACAAGACATATCAGTATCACAATGCAAAACACCGCAACACTAGAATATTGCACATGTTAAGGAATCCCATAGAATGTTATCACATGTAACTTTGCATGTATTAAAAGATAAAAAATATTCCCTTTGAACTCAATTATAAGCAAAAAAATATCTATATTTTGTGAATATAAATATAAGCAAAATTCAATCAATTCAACTCTATTTAATGTCAGTGTTTCAAATCAAGAAAATTAACCAATCCAACCAATTCTTCTTTTACTTTTCCAAGAGCATTGTACACCCCAATGCAATTAAAGGGTAGATTAGTAATTGTAACTCATTTTTTTTTACATAAATCAAGACAATTAAACTAAATTAACTAACTTTTTTAATAAATATGAAATTAGTTAATTTTGCTTATAATTATGTTCGAAGGGAGTAACAATTTTGTGTAGAAAATCGTGTATTCAATTCCTTTAAAGTTAAAAAGTTACTATTTTCAATAAAAAATTTCTATTTTTTGATTCTTTAATACGTGCAATATTGTATACTCCTATGTTAGAAAGATCGTTATAAATTTATAATATAAAACATTAAAGAAGGAATTGAATTTGTGCGTAATTACCTCGTTGGAAACAATGTCGTCCATGAGCCTGCAAATAATTGTTGAAGCTGTAAGGATTTTAGGGTCATTTAAAAGCCACTGGAAGGTCTTTTCTGTGGCAATATGTCCCATCCCGATGAAGGATGTGGCTGTAAGCATGCGGTAACCAGTAGATATTAGTGCAATACCCATGTACTCTTCCATAGTTGGAGTGTAATTTCTATGGAGCCATTCGGCCTCTGCAAAGTAGGCGTGGGCCAATCTTTTCATCTAGGGTGAGTGGGCGATGACCAACATAAAATAAATGGAAGTTAGCAACATTTGAAGACAGACATGTTTTTATTTATGGTCTTGCTAACGGTTAAGGATATTGTGTTGTTTATATATCAGTTTACATACAAACTTCCTTTTTATCTATACTAAATAATGTCCTTAAAATACTCGTTAGCGTTAGTCTTTAATTTTCTAGTTACCCAAATCAATTAAAAGAAGAGCAGAACGGGTACTACAAACTCAAACCATATAACATTCCATAGCACCAAATAGCAGTTTGAAACACAATCCAAGGGACTATAACACCAGTTTGAAAAATTAATCACAAAGGGCTTTTTATTTTAACTGAAATCCAAGACCAATATCTAAACTTAATTAAATCCAAAAGAAGCAAGATTAGTTTTAAAAAATAATACCATTACGCATCAAGATCAATAGAATTAGTTTCTAAAAAAAATACCACTATACACACACAACTCAAATTGACCAAATATCAGCATGTCAAATCAAAATCCAAAATGAAGAAAACAAAGGATAATATATACGAGGCAGAAAGATTCCTGAGTGTTACTTCATTTTTAGCATATATTATACAAAATGCCCTTCCTTCCTTGCTCAGCTCTTGCTCAGTTTCTTCATAAATATCCAAAAGTGCTCGGTAACAATGTTTAAGGTACTCTGGTAAAAAATCCATGCAGCTAATATCCCACCTAAAATGTTCATCAATTAATTATATAGTCATCATAAGCTCGACATATATTCCTCCCTAGATCTCAAATTGAAATTAGAAAATTGAAAACATTTCGTGGTTAATTTAACATCAAACCTTTCAATTGCTTCAGTGAAAAGTTGTAGCTCTTCAAATGTACCATAAACGTCATATATATCATCTATAATTGATGTCATGGATATCATTTTGGTCACCAACCGTCTGCCTTGAAAATACTGCGGTTCAAAATACACTCCCATCGACCAAAAGTAAGCTTCGACTATCCTATTACGTGCAAAAGGGAGCTTTGTTGCAAAATCCAAATCTTTCCACCACCTAATTATTAATTGAAGACGACCCAGTTCAATAACTGAGACACAAATCACTTGCATATATATAGAAGAAATTAACGCTTTCTAATTATTTAGTAGCTAGTGTAGTGGGGCAGAGAAACTTACAAACAAATACTGCCAAGTTCCTTTTGATATTGTTTTTGGAGCTTATTGAAATCCAATTTGGCAAATAATAGCAGAGTTTCATCATGGAATGGGTCTTCTTGGTAAGTAGAAATGAAATACCATGCCTCTAGCCTAGGTAGGTTTTTGCGGAGCGGCCGATTTAAGCTATGTCTGACTTTTGCAGCAAGTGATGGACTCAATTGAGTGGTCATTGACTCAAGATGTGTAGAAGTGAAAGCTAGCGCTTCATCTAATATGTCCTCCCCATGAACCTTAAGGTGTGCAGCTTCATATAAGCTTAACATTCCCTCAACATCCGTAGTAAGTTTTACATTAAAGTTTCCTTGCTCATCCTTGAACTTGTTAAACACATCTGGGATTTATTCACCAATTAAGCACGAGATAAAGGATAAATTTTTTTAAAATAAGCAAAAATATATTAAAATGAAGATAAAAGGATAAGTTATGGTTTTTTTTTTATAAGCAAAAATATATTTGATTAATAGAGCACTAGGAATGCTAAAACCCGTATATAGGGATAGAGCACAAAGTAATTGTTCAACCAAGAGAAACACACTATCAACAAGGTTGAAAACATAACTCGCTGACCCAACCATCCAAAAAATTCCAAAAACTGCCATACACCCAACACGATAAACCCATCCAAAGACTTACAAAAGTTCTGGAACTTAAATGTTACTCAACTAAGGGAACCAATTAAAAGTCTAATTAAAAGTTCTCCATCAGATTTGATCTCATTCAAAGCAAAGGGACTTCCAAGCATTCGCAACATTTATGCTCATATAACGACAATTTGATCTCATTCTCTCATGTTAAATTTGTAGGGTTCCAATATACGATATTAAGTATTAGCTAGTTATCACTGTTATGAGGTCGAGATATAAAGTATTATCACTATTATGTGGTCCAAATGTAATAGTAGTTAAAGGATCATACCAGGCGAAACATGCTGTCCCTGTTGCCTCAGTAACCTAAATACAAGGGCGAGAGAACAAAGATCTTCATTGAGAGTTATTGTGCCATTTTCAACGTAATTATTGTCAATACGTAGCAACACTTCAGCAATCTCATGTTCAAAATGATAGTACAATCCCAAACGTTGCAGTGAATCAATCAAGTTAGCTTCTTTCATTGGCCTAAAAGCCTTCTCGTTCGTAGGGACGAACATCTTTCTCACTTTTTCTTTCAGCATTGTAAGTTGCTTTTCCATTTTTTCACCATCCACTTCCTGCATATTATATTTTTATTATGATTTAATTATTCAATTGATTTCGAACTATGTGAAAAATTTTAAGTAGGTTGCAGAATGAAAAAAGTTTCTAATTGGATCTCTAAACCTATACAAAATTTTCAATTAGGACGTCACAAAGTAGAAATTTTGTTAGTATTCCTTGAAATTGGACGAAATATTACCGATTTCATTTAAGCCGAACACCCAAATCAGTCATCTATGTCATGTTATTGTCCGGCTAACATTTCACCCTCGTTCACTATTTGGGGGAGGGGTATGCAATTGTTAAACAGAAATTGGGGAAGGAACGGAGTTGTTGGTTCATATGGGGGGAGAATCAGTCGCATGTCACATTTTGGTCTTTTAGTTTAGCATTTTGGTCTCTTGCAACTCTAAATACTAATTTGGGAGACAAAATTCCAGGTTCCACACCAACAAGTTTAACGACTTGTTCATGGAAACTTACCTCAGGGATCCAATTGAAATTTTTAATAAGTTCAGTGACCCAATAGAAAAGTTTTTATAAATTAATTAGGAACCCAATTAAAAACCTACTTAAAAATTATCAACTATTTCACAAAATTTTTATTTCTTGTTTATTAGAAGACATCATCAACTCTCATTAAGAATCCTAGCTCTTCATGTGATTGCAGTGACGAAAAAATAATTGAAGAAATGAAATAAAGTTTGTATGATATAGTTATGTACACAAATATTGCATATTTAAAGCTTAAGATGAATAAAGTAACATTACCATAGGTTCGGAAACATATCGAATAAAACGATCTCCCCAAATGTCGGGATGATAGTTGGCAGAACGACGAGGAATGTGGGAGGAGACATAACTTGGAACTGCTGAAACAGACATTCTTTTCTGGTCCCCGTGTTTATTAAAAGGGTTGGATTTTGAAAGAGTCGGTTTTGTTTTTCTTCCAGCTATAATATTGTGTGTTTTTTTTATAAGCTCCAACTATAATATTGTTGGGTTCATACTAAATGAATCTCGTAAACTTAAGAGCTTTCAGTGATGGAAAAGTGAAAGCGTGCCCATATTTATAGGAGTTTCTAAAGCAAAGATAGTTATACTACCTTGTAGGAGATTTTTATTTTATTTTTATGAGCATACCTTGTAGGAGATGAAACATGGAAATGTATTGTCACCTTTTGTGCCCAATCATCATTCAAATGGACTTTTCTGCGTGCGTGCGATATTTGTTTCAAATAATGCAAAGATATTTAAAGTGAATAAAATAAGGATTTAATTGATATATATTTTTAGTGTAAAATTTTACATGGCCCACTTGAAATGTCGTATCATTATAAAAATATTCACTCTTATCATAATTATTTTAAAAGTCACATATTTTTTTTTGGTGATCGTGTTATTGGTATGAAATATCTATCATTGTTAGCAGTGATTAATTTCTGTCAGGGAACCTATTGGGCATATAAAATGGATTCTCCCCCTCTTTACCAGGTTTTCTCCATACACAAACGTAAGGATTCGAATCCCTAATCATTTGCTTAAGATATTCAAGTCTTTTACCACTTGGACCAACCACATGTTAGTTATATAATCATTTGCAATTGATTCACATTATAAAAAAGTTTACATTAATAATATATATATCAAAATTAGACTCAATAAAATATAAAGAAATTAATAGGGCTCCCTAAGACATGTTTAATAACAATCGTTATTTAATATTCATATATTTAACATTTTAACTGACAGATTTCTCAAATTTACAACAAAAAAAAAATTGAATCATTCTCAAATTTACATATATAATACATTTATTCCACTTTAAAATATGATATACGTTGATATTCACTTATACTTATATTAATACATAGTGTCTATACCATATGTCTCATTAAGTTAAAAAAAGACATTTTTCCAGCACAAAAAAAAAAAAGACATTTTCCATTGTACAAATGCATATATTATTTTATAAAATTTATAAAATAATGTTACATGTGCGAATAAGAGTGTCCTTATGTCCAAGGGAGGTAGTGCGACCTCCAGTCCTGTCAATATTCACGTTGTGGATACTCATTTGTGATCCTCACATATAAGTGGATATTTATGAGTATTTGACAGTAGTTAATTATTTAAAATAAAATATTAAAATAATGAAAATATAAATAAAATAAAATTTATCAACAAATTCACATGTCATATAATTTTATTCAGCAAGTTAAGATTTCTTGTAAAATTAAAAATTATCACAATCAATAAACCAGTTTTAATTGTAATTTATAATAGTCAATTTATGCAAATAAATAATACAAGAATAATATATATTTTTTTAATAACTTCTTTTAACTCTGATTTGCCGTTGAAATTGATGTAACGAAAATCACTCCGTTGGTTAAAACTTAAAAATGGTATTGATAAAATAAAAATAAATAAAAAAAATAGTAAAGTGTACGTATTTGGTGGTAGAATGAGTCCAGTCAAAATATATATATATATATATTTTGATGAGTAACTTGCAACCAAGTCTTTTTCTCACCTAAACTGCAATTGAATACTTGTGATCAGTTTTTCACCTTATAAGCACCTAATTTTATAAGGATATCCTTTTTTTTTTTTTTTTTGTGATAAGCATAAGTATATTAATTACAAGCACGAGGGGTGCTCAAACCCGTATACATCAATACCAAAAGGAAATCTTTGTAAAAATGATATTGTCCCTAAATAGAAACGGAATCAGATATACAAACAACTTCATCGTAGAATCCAACAACTAAACATAGCCAAAAAATATAAATATATATACCCAACTAAAAAATAGCCCCCTAAAACGAGAGTAAATAACCAATTTAGTCCCTGAATTTGCGACTTAGTATCAAGATAGTCCCTGAATTAAGAAAATTACCAACTTAGTCCCTGAAATTGCAAACCGTGATTCAAAATGGTCCCTCCGTCAACTGTCGTCCCCTAACGCTGTGAAGGGTGCTTATGTGGCACGTTAAGTGCCTTGCTGGACCCCCATCTCATCATCGACCTTGCCTCCACGTCAGAAACATAATTTCAGGGACTAAATTGAAATTGGCTAGGGTTTTAATTTGGGTTTCATCTTCTTCCTCCACCCTTCTCCAATAGCTCTTTCTGGTTCTCCCTTTTGCTCTCCTCCCTCCTCCTTTGTTCCGCTTCATTCTCTTCATCCCTCTATCCCCTTTTTTGTTGCAACCGAAGACGAAAATGAGAAAAGGGGGTAACGAGTCTTCCCCAGAAGCTGAAGAGCTCTTACCCAACTTATACATCTTCAAGATATGGAATTGAGGGTCACAATAGCAAAGGATGAATGAACATTGGAGTTGCCCAACGACCTAAGTCCAGGAGATCAGCTCAGCAGCAAGAGGAACCAGTAACTGAGATACCTTTCCCCCAATCTGCACCAGCAAATGAATCACCAAATGAGGAAGATGGAACAAGGGTAAGTTCTTTGTGGCTATTTAGAATTTCTACCCTTACTGGTGCTGATTGAATGTACTTTGAATAAATTACCCGTTCACCAGATAATGAACTGAATTCACCAAATATTTGTATCTGATTCACCAGATATTTGAACATACTTAACAAAAAAATTATTTATAAAAAAAAATTTAAAAAAATAAAAAAAAGCTACAATGTCATACAATACAGCTACATTGTCGTATAATGTGACACATACAATGTTGCCTTATTGATGTCCATATTTTGTGTCAAAATATCATTTTTGTTTGGAAAATTCCAGGGAGAGGATCACTGTTGATGACAAAGACTGACACAACTGTAACATATCGAATTTGTCCATTTGGATATGTCCAGTTTTAGCTGGCAGCTGTAACAGGGAAAGATCCGGGTAATTTGTCTTGATGTCTGACACATATTTTACAAGATCATCTTTAAAATAATGCAAAAAGCTAATGGGTGCGAGAGGAAACCATGCGAATCCATGTATCAGTGTAAGATTTAAAACTTCGTCACAACTTGATCCATGTATAGCTATTAGCTCCTATTCTATCTTCTGATTGGTTAATGTTCCTTTCCTCAATTTTCATGTGTTCAATGTTTCACACCAAATAGTACAACTGATAATATTTAGAGTGAAAAATCAAAGTAGTTACTCAAATTTTTTAAGTAGGACAGTTTGGTCCCTGAAAAAAATAAACGACAATTTGGTTCCCCAAATTTCAAAACGGGGGATAATTTGGTCCCCGAAATTTCATAACGGGGGACGTTCTGATCCCTCCGTAAGGACCAAATTGCCCCTCGTTTTGAAATTTGGGGGACTAAATTATCCTTTATTTTTTTCAAGGACCAAACTGTCCTATTTAAAAAATTTGATGGACCACTTTGGGTCTTTACTCTAATATTAATATTGTATACCCAAACTTGATTTGACCACTGATATTATCAGGCTCCGAAGTTCAGTTATTTACATAATCATTTTTTCCTTTAAATAATTCGTATTTTATCTACTTAATTAACTATTATCCCAACTAGTATATCCGTAATTAATCCCTATAGCTTTCAACAATATTATATTATGCATTATTATTTTGTGCTGGAGTTGAATCTTCAAGATAGGTTTATGTTCATTACACTTCTCGATCTCCCTACGAATTTGCATGGATGCAGAGCATCGCAACAATCTATAAGATCGATGGACCCGTCTTCACAAAAACAAAAGCACCATAAAATTGCTTAAAAAAACAACATAAAAACAGTCTGAACACCATTTAAGACGGGTATTATGAGTATATTTTTTTTCATAAGCAAATTTTTTTTTACGGTATAAGCAAAAAAAAAAAATTGATTAAAATTATAAGAGTGTTCTAACCCATATACAAAAAGGAAATCAAGAAGGCTAAAAAATAATGTAATTGGAATACTACTAAAAAGGAGCAGTATGCATATTGACCCAGAAATAGCTAGAGAAAAAAACTGCTAGAAAACTACTAGATGCTGTATACGAGTATCATTTACTGTGGATTATCTTTCTTAAGGATCAAAACAATGAAATAACCGGAGCCTCTTACTAGTTTACTATTTGCCTGAAAAAAGAAACAAATTAAATCAGATTTCACTGCCTCTTTTTATCCTCTCACAATCTCAAATTGCTGCCGAATTTCCTCCTCCTGAGATTTGGACTCTTCAGGTTAAGATTGGCTAAGTTGAGACCAGGAAAAAAATTATTATGACATGTTATTAATTTTATAGATACTGTACATTGTACATTAGTGATATATATACAATGATTTTTTGAGTAATTAAATTTATTTTTATTCAAACGAGAAAACACTTTTTGATCGATTAGTTAATACTTCTCTAAATTAATAAAATTTATGCTCCCAACGTTATTAATATGGATTAAAGTTTATAAAGGTTGTGGTGTAGATCGACTGTTATACATAAACTTTAACATTGTTTTAACAAAATTTAAATAACACATTATTAATGATTAACATTCTCCAAGTCAACATACATTCCAACAAGTGTGTACAAAGTAATTGAAGAAGCAACAGCCTCCTCCTCATACTAGCCATGGATTCAAGAGCAGAGCTTCAATGTAGATCTTTGTTGATCCCTCGGAGTGAGTGTAGCAATCGGCGTCTTTGTAAAGCACATCAATAACGTGCGACAGGTTGAAAACAAGCATAAATAGAGGCTTTGGTACTTCAGAAGTGTTAAGGCATAATTCTTCATTGGTATCCTTCCAAGCATTTATCACTTGTCTATTAAATTCGTCAACCGCTTCTTGTTTCGTGGCATCATTTTGCTTCATATAGCACTCTAGAGCAGAAGCAACATGCCCTCTCTTTTGCTCAAGCTAACAAAGATAAAGGGACAAAAACAATCGAAAGTTTAATTATTTAAAGAAAAAGGGGCACTCCTTAGGTGCTGTCTAGGATGAAGTATCAAACAAAGTCCCACACCGGTGTAGTAGTTTTTTTTACCTATAATAACAAGTTGTAGGTTTTTTATTTTTTATTTTTAAATTCACTTATTTTGAAATTCCAATTTTGTCCTCATCTCCTTCCCCCACCCCATCCCTCTGCTAACCCAAACACCGGTCGGTGCGAGCTGTGTCCTTGCTTGGAGGTGGTGGAACGCACGGTTCTGGTGCGAACGGCGGACGGCGCGGTGGTCCTGGGCTTCAAACGGCGGCGCTTCGCAGATCTGAAGCGAGCTCCACGCACCAAAACCTCGACACGCTTCGAGACGGTGGATGGAGGTGGCAGTGACGCACCATGGCAAACTCCGCGCTCCTCCACCGCTGCAAGCTCAGATCCCGATGCCGCGTCCATCATCGTTCTCAGCCTCCGCGCACCACAACGCGACCACCGTTCAGTAACCACCACATCTACACGAAATTGGGGATCTGGGCTTGACATTTGCTCATACTTTTTGTTGTTGAACGATTTTATTTGGGGTCATAAATTTTAGGAATTTAGCCAGTAATCAACTGAAGTGGGTTGGAATGAGTGTTTTCTCTATATTTTCTTTAGGTCTTTTAAATAGTAGTTACAGATCAATGTAGAAACAAGACATATGAATGTTGGAGAGGAATCGAAGTTGATGGTCGGTGCTGCATAAGCAAGGCAGCGTGCCAGCGTGTTTGACTAGGTAAGTTAAGTCATTCATGATGGTCATGATGGTCGCGCGCGGTTGATGGTCGATGCTGCGGAGGGATCGAAGTTGGAGAGGAAGGTGAGGGTGAGAGGAAGGTAGCAAGGGTATAATTGTCATTTGAATTTTATTTGGTGACTGGGTAAGTTACGCAAAGGTTAAATTTTTTTTTTTTGGACAATGAAATCTCTACCATTGAATTTTTTATTATTAAATCTAATGGCTAAAACAAATGCCTCATCGGTGTGGGACTTTGTCTAATACTTCATCCTAGACAGCCCCCACTCCTTAAGGAATTAAAAAAAAGTAAGTTTTTATAGAGAAATGGTGAAGTTAATACTTTGAAAACTTAAGGGTCTATTTGGTTTATTTTCGGTTTCCTATTTTTATTTCCTGATTTCAAAAATAATTATAAAACTATTACTTTGTTTTCATTTTATTTCCTGTTTCCAAAGATTTATACAGGAAGCCGTGAAAACAAACAAAAAGTTATTTTCAGTGTTTCCATTACATATTTAAACTTAACTCAATTTCCATTGAGTTTAATTTCTATATACTATCAGTGTAAAAGATTTTTACATTGACATCCAATAAGATTTTAACAAATCAATATTATTGTTATTTCTATCTCTTAGTTATTAGAATAAAAACATATATGTCAAAATATTAGTGGATGTCAATGTAAACTTTTTACAGTGACAATGTATACCACTTTACTCCATTTTCATTTTATGATTTTAACTTTTGTGTACCCAAGATCTAAGCCCAATTAGAAAGAAAAAAATAATCAAAACAAAAAATAATAGAAAAAAAGTATCCCGGTTCTCAATGAGATAAAAGATGACTAATGTTTTTTTTGAACACAAGAATTGGGACACATCTTTGTCATCTTTGTTTTTTAATTTATTTCGAGATATTTGTATATAAATATGATAAAAAGAAAGTAAGTGGAGATAGAGATAAAAATATATGATTTTACATATGGTATCTAAAATTTGATGTTCAAATAACACAAAATACAGTGCACCATTCTCAACCAACTAAGCTCCTATTTTGGGGTAATGTTCAGAACTTGGGAAGAGTTTTTTTTATAATTTTTTTGCCAGATCAGATGAAAGAACACCAAAATGGAAATTGAAAGAAGATTGATGCATACATTTACCCCTGCAACACTCCAATGTTTTGGTCCCAAGGTGAAAGTAAGAGTTCATCTTCAATTTTTTTCTCTACAAATACCAATCTGAAGACAGCAACAAGAGGGGAGGAGCTTCAGTCATACCATTCTTCTTCATAACACCTACTTCTTCTCCATTTTACTTCACCCATCTTCTAATTACATCTCTTCATCTTATTTTCTCTATTTCAAGCAAACACCACAATAAAAATCAAAATACCAACAGAAACATAGCAGATCCTTCCTTTTAGCCAACACCGCCGCTCCACCGCGAGATACCATATGCCCAAAAACCATCGCGAACCTGTCGTTCCCCTGCCAGCTACCTCCACCATTGTCGTCGCGTCGGTCCGCGACCTCCACCATTCGCCTCACCATCCACTGCGAGGACCACCGACCCACCACTATCGTCGCCACCCGAACCAGATCCACACAAAATCGATGCCGTTCTCACGAGGAGCTCTATCCAGTTCGTCGTTCATGCCACCATCACGCATCCGCCACCGCATCTTGTCCCCAGTAACTGTTGCACGAACCAGCCGTCCACCCTAGTCTCCACCGTGCCTTTGCTTTCAGCCTCCCTGCTCTGTTTGGTTGGTAACAAGGAGAAGCAAAGGCTTCTCTGCCATCTTATTTTAGAGTAAATCGTCAATTTGATCCCCAAAATTGCGAGGTAGTATCAACTTGGTCCCCGAATTGAAAGAAATAGCAAAAAGGTCCCTGAAATTAAAAAACATTATTCAATTTGGTCCCTTCGTTAACCCCAGTCTGTTAATGCCGTTAACGTGGTTGATGTTGCACGTTAAGTGCCTCGGTGGCACCCATGTAAGCGTCCATATGGCCTCCAAGTCATAGAATACAATTTCAGGGACCAAATCGATATTTTCAGGAACCAAATTGATACTCCTTTCTCTCTTTCCCTCTTCTTCTTCTTCTCAAGATGGTCGCCGCCCCTCTCTCTTCTCCCGCTTCCCCTTCTTCTCCTTCATCTCCTCTACCTTCAGATCCAGATTCAGTTTCAGTTCTAGTTTCTCCTCTTACCTCAATCCATTGTAACCTCTTCTTTGGACTCTAAGAAAGTATGATTGAATGAAAATACGGTATGCGAAAAGGGAAATGTCATACATAATCTCCACAATTATAAAAGTGCAACTAGTTAGATATGAATGAATCAGAGCCATCAAGAGGCAAGGGAGGCATTTTCAATGGCTAGAAAATTATATGTCAACTTGCTGATTAAAGAAACGAAAAAAAAAATTCTCTACAGGCAGGCAGGGGCACCACGTAAGTGAATCAAAACATGAATTTTCAAATTATCCCTATGCTGAATTCTGAAGCAGCTAAAAATATTTGAATGGAATGGAGGTGAAAGCCAAGCCACCACATCCTGATAGAAACTATAAGCTATAGTGTTGCTGTGGTTATTATTATATTAAATGCAATTTTCAGCACTTAAAATTAAATAATAAAAAATTGAGGTTTATGAATGAGAAGCATGAGAAAAGCAGAAACAATGAATTGAAACCAACCTGTTTGATTCGCTGGCTTTGAAAGATGGACTGAACTTGTTTGGAAAAGAAAATGATAGTGAGATAGAAAGGGATGAAGAATGAAAAGAGACCTAAAGGTGATGAAGTAGGAAAGGGAATCGGTGAGTTGTCCTCTAAACACTACAAAAAAAAAAAAAAAACAGTTGAAATAGCGACCGAAATTTGGCGACCGAATTAGTCCGTCGCTAATAGCGACCAAAATGGCGACCGATTTCATGATTTTCATACTTTTTATAAAACATATGTTTAGCAACCGATTTGTATGGTCGCAAGTTCAATGGTCGCTAAATCGGTCGCTAAATCACTTAATTACAAAGTCAAAATTTTTGACTTTATTTATGACCGAAATAGCGACCGATTTAATTTTAACAATAATTAAGGTGCTATTTAGAGACCGATTTTTAATTCGGTCGCCAAAACGAGCTGATTGAAATTAGAAGGGAGCTACATAGCGATCGATTATAGCTACCGATTTTTTTAAAAGTGAATTGCAACCGATTTAGCGACAGAAATATTCAGTCACTAAAAATAAAAGCCCTAAATTGTGAGGACTCCGCATTTTCTTCCTCGTTTCTCTCTTTTCTTCTTTCTCACTTCCTTGCTCCTCTCCCACGCTCCGGCCACCACACCACGCTGCGCCGCCGCCGCCACCACTAGTGCAGTGCCGCCATCTTCTCCTCCTCCTTCGGTAAGTATTCCTATCCTTCTCTGTCTTTCATTCTCTCTTCCTCCACACTATGCCGCGCTGCTACCACCACCACTGCAGCACCCCGAGACCACAACCATCACTACAGCCGATACCACCACCTCATGGGTTTGAATCCGTGATTTAGGGCAAGGGTTCACCAAGAGTTCAACAAAATTTTGGGTTCTGTTGGGAATTTTTGGTCAGTGGTTTCACGTGGCAGGTCTTTGATATATTAATTTTCTAACATGTTGAACATAGTCATGGAATGTTGAATCGTGAACTTCTTAGCAGGATGGAGAAATTAGCTTTAAGATATATGTAACTATACTTGCTCCCTTTGAATATTGAGAATATTGTGCCATTCTGTTTTTATTATGTGAACTCTTGAGGATTAATGCAGAATCAATTGGTTACCTTTAGGCGAGGTCCTTAATGATCATGTTCTCATCTTAGTCATTTGGTGTTTGCATTAATAATGTCATTTTTTCATACGAAATATTGGATTGATAAATGTTGTCTTCTTGCTTGATTGTCTCTGCTCTTCCTTGTTAATCTGGTTACCATTTTGATTGCACCTAAGCTGCTTGAAATAATGTTTGCACTTGATACAACCGTCCTATTTTTTCACAAATGGATATGAAGACATTGTCATGTTTCCTTGTCTTTGAAAGCATGTAGCATGAATTAGTTACTTTTAATTTTTAGTACTTTGGTAGTAGCCTATATGGTTGTGTTGGCTCTTTATTCTTCTCTTGCCTTCTCATCTGCGGAGCTAGTATATTAAATTGCTCATGGTTGTTTACTTTCTCATGTAGTATGGCTTGTTGTTCATAATGGTTAGTGAGGCTACTTAATGTTAATAATTTTGGGGTTGTCCTATTGACTTGAGATATATACTTCCTTTATAGTTTTTAATTGAAGTTTGGTTCAACTTTTTTTCTATTAGTGTCAATCCTGATCTTAGCAATTGCAGGGACTATTATAGGCGCTATAAGGTCTGTGAACTCCATTCCAAGACTCCACAGGTCACAATTGGTGGCCAAAGAAAAGATTCTCCCAACAGTGTAGCAGGTGCGTGTATCACTGTATCATGTGTACATATGTGTGTCATGCCTTCCATAAAATTGTTTTTTGTTTTTTAATATGTTCTCGGTTTCTTATTATGTTTCCTCTCAGTTGTTGCATTTTTTTTTAATCTTTGTGATATTGTAGTAAATAATAGACATCTAATCTGTGTTATGTGCACCCTTATCTATTATTCATGTTAGCTTCACAAGTACCCGAGCCAATTACTTTCTTTTGCTTTCTGACACAATAATAGCATCTTAGTTTAGCTTCTTTAGAAGAGGTGGAAGCAAAATTCTTAACCAAAAAGAATCCCAATAAACAAAACGTATTCTACCATGAAAATATTACAACATTAATTAACATAATATCCTGCAAGATACCTGAATATCTGGGTAGTTTCCTTGTTGAGCTGGAAAGTGTGCCAAAAACACTTGCTTGTGGTTAATTTAGTTTACAATGTCTATGGTTCTAGTTATAAGAGACTATCCCCTTCATGTCCTTCAAGTCTTATAGCTTTATACTTGATGGATAATACATTCATGAACCCTTACAAAGATTTTGCATTCAGAGTGCATGGAACAAAGTTACAAAACCTTTCATGGAATCTGAGATAATGATTGTCTGAATGCATGTATTGTTTGCTAATAAATCATGCTTTTGATGAAATCCTTATTATTTTTTACTTCTAGATTCCAGTTCTAGCTACATTAGGTAGTTATCTATTACTGAAATATCATTTTAAGTAGTTACATGTGAGTTTGATTTTGTGTTTTTCTTTCTACATACATGTGAATTTGATTTTATTTGTTCAATTCCATGCCATATTGACATGACATCTTTCTTACATGCCTGAAATTCTTTTAAGTCCTGAATCTTTTCCTTTCTGCAGGTTCCATTCACTGGAGGAATTTGATGAAGGAAAAAGAAGCTGCAGGAAACGCTTAGACGGACACAACAGAAGGAGAAGAAAGCCCCAACCAGAACTATCTCTGACAAGCGTATGCTTTCATATTGAATGTATTTGTATACTCAGAATTATTTCTGACATTTTCATCCTTGTTGATATTTAATTGATTTTTAATTTTTATGGAATTTCTTGTTTATAAATAACAATATTGCGACAACTTAAAAGAAGTTATCTTTCATTTATTTCAAAAAATTTGGTTTGTTATATGTTTTTTAAAGAAATCAGTCACTAAATTGGTCCCTAGATCTAGTTTCGGGGACCAATTTAGTGACTGATTTTTTTTTTAATTAGTGACCAATTTAATTAGCGACCGAATTTGGTTCCATAACAGGTGTTGGAGACCAATTTAGCGACTGATTTTTATGAATTAGTGACCGAATAATTCAGACCAAATAATTCGCTCGCTATTAGCGACCGATTTCAAATTTGGTCGCTGAATCAATTAGCGACCAGGGTTTTAGCAATCGTCACTTTTCGGTCGCTAACCCATTTAGCAACCGAATTTTAGTGAATAGCGACCGATTTCTTTGGTGGCTGGGTTACCTTTGGAGGTAATCAGAAAGGAAAGATCATTGGAGTAGGTAAAATTGGTAAACATTATTTTCCCTCTATTAATAATGTTTTGTTAGTTGACAGTTTAAAACACAACTTACTAAGTATAAGTCAATTATGTGATAGTGGGTATGCTGTTTCTTTTGATAAAAACATGTGTAATGTCAAGAGAACTGATGGATCACTCTTATTCACTGCTAAGATGCAGAACAATCTGTATAAGATTGACTTAGAGGACCTCACAAATCATAGTGTATCATGTCTAGTGTCCATTGAAGATGAGCGATGGATTTGGCACAAAAGGCTAGGTCATGCAAGCTTGAAATTAATTTCAAAGCTAAATAAGCATAACCTCGTGAGAGGATTATCAAACCTTAAGTTCAAATCTGATGCTCTCTATGATGCATGTCAAAAGGGAAAACAAGTTAAAAGTTCTTTTGAATCTAAGAACATTGTTAGTACCAATAGACTACTAGTGTTGCCACACCTTGATCTCTTTGGTCCAACAAGGACTGCTTCTGTCAGTGGTAATAAATATGATCTAGTCATAGTAGACGACTACACTAGATGGACATGGGTTATGTTCCTAGCCCACAAGGATGAGTCATTCAAGGTCCTCTCTATATTTTGCAAACGGGTACAGAGTGAAAAAGGCATGTGTATCACTTCAATCAGAAGTGACCATGGGGGAGAGTTTGAAAATGAGCTATTTGAAAGGTTCTGTGAGGAAAGTGGTAGTCTTCACAACTTCTCAATACCTAGAACACCACAGTAAAATGGTGTGGTAGAAAGAAAGAACAGACCTCTTCAAGAGATGTCTAGAACAATGCTCAATGACAACTCTGTCCCTAGACACTTCTGGGTTGAGGCTGTTAACACTGCCTGCTACATTCAGAACAGAATATACATAAGACCAATTCTGAATAAAACTCCTTATGAATTGTGGAAAAGACGAAAACCCAACATATCTTATTTTCATCCTTTTGGTTGTAAATTATTTATACTGAATACTAAAGATCAACTTAGTAAGTTTGATGCTAAAGTAGATAATGGAATACTATTAGGATATTCTGAGTCGTCCAAAGGCTTTAGAGTATATAATTCTAGAACTCTAGTTATAGAAGAATGTATACATGTTAAGTTTGATGACAAGCAACCTGATAAGAAATTATCAGAGCTTGATGAAGCTTTTGCAAATCTGAATCTCAACACCTCAGAAAATCCAGTGAACATCAAGTCTGATGATCAAGTAGACGGTCAACAACAACATGAGTTAGGAGCGTCAACTTCTCAACAAGAAAATGTTCAAAGATCATGGTATTTCAAAAATTACCATCCTTAGGAACAAATCATTGGAAGTCCCAGTGATAGGCTAAGAACCAGATCAACATTCAGAGAACAAGCTGATTCTGCTTTTGTCTCTGAGTTGGAACCAAAGACAGTAGACGAGGCTCTACTGGACGAGGGTTGGATTCTGGCCATGCAAGAGGTACTGAATCAATTTGAACGGAGTGAAGTTTGGACTCTTATACCTCTGTCAAAGGACAAATCAGTGATTGGAACCAAATGGGTCTACAGGAACAAGCTTGATGAAAATGGTAAAGTGGTAAGAAATAAAGCAAGACTAGTTGCTCAAGGTTATTCTCAAGAGGAAGCTATAGATTACACTGAAACATTTGCTCCAGTTGCTAGATTAGAAGCAATACGCATCTTATTATCATTTGTTGCACATCATAATATCATGCTTTATCAAATGGATGTGAAAAGTGCATTTTTAAATGGCTTTATAAATGAGGAAGTGTATGTTATGCAACCTCCGGGTTTTGAAAGTAAAACCCATCCTGGACATGTATATAATCTAAAGAAAGATTTATACGGCCTCAAACAAGCTCCTAGAGCTTGGTATGGAAGGCGAAGTTCATTTTTAATGGACAATAGATTTAGTAGAGGAAATGTTGATACAAACTTGTTTAGAAAATCCAACACGTCCAGTTTTATAATTGTGCAAATTTATGTTGATGACATAATCTTTGGTGTTACTAATGAATCTATGTGCAAAGAATTATCTAAGTTAATGCCAAAGGAATTTGAAATAAGCATGATGGGAGAACTAAAATTCTTCCTTGGACTTCAAGTAAAACAAACAGCGGACGAGGTGTACATCCATCAAACCAAGTATACAAAGGAAATCTTAAAGAAGTTCAAGAGGGATGATTGCAAACCAATGAACACACCAATGCACCCCACGTCCATACTGAACAAAGACGACAAAGGTAAAAAGATAGACCAAAAGGTATATAGAGGTATGATAGGATCTCTCTTATATCTTACTGTGTCCAGACCTGATATTATGTTCAGTGTTTGCTTATGTGCTCGATTTCAATCAGATCCTAGAGAATCTCACCTATCAGCAGTTAAGAGAATATTTAGATATTTGAAAGGTACTACTAATCTGGGTTTGTGCTTTAAGAAAAATGATGATTATAGATTAGTTGGTTTTTGTGATGCTGACTATGCTGGAGATAGAATATAAAGAAAAAGTACCAGTGGAGGATGTCACTTCATTGGAGCAAATTTAGTCTCATGGTCAAGCAAAAGACAAAACACCATTGCCTTATCAACTGTTGAAGCTGAGTACATATCAGCAGCAAGCTGCTGCTCACAACTTCTTTGGATCAAACGTCAATTGGAGGACTACAATGTGTTTGTAAGTAGTATTCCACTTATATGTGATAACACTGCTGCAATCAATCTATCTAAAAATCCAATCTTGCACTCAAAAGCTAAGCATATAGAGATTAAACATCATGATTATGTGCAAAAAAGTGTTTTGATATACAGTTTGTAGATACTGACCATCAATGGGCAGATATCTTTACCAAACCTCTAGCCAAGGACAAATTTATCTTTATCAGAAAGCATCTTAACATGATATGTGTGGATTAATATGTCGTCCAATCATGGTCAGCTACTATATGTTAAATGCTCGTCCAATGCATATCCCGTCCAATGTCTGTTTGCAGGTGCTTAACTGACTCGTCCATGCTGAAATAGACAACTATAAACACGAGAAGGGGGGTTGAATTGTGATTATCAGAAATTAAAATAAAGTTGAAAACTTTTCGCACACAGAAGCTAGGTTCAGACAGGTGTAAAATGGCTTACACAGATAGGTCACCTGTCTGGTATATTTTCACAGAAAAACAAAACAAGCTTGATATATACACTTTTAACCCCTTAGTTAGAAAGCAAATGATATAACCAAAATAACCAAAGAGTTTAAGGGAAGAGAGATTAACACAATTGTTTATTCTGGTTCACTCTTTAACACAAAGAGCTACGTCCAGTCCTTGGCAGCACCAAGTTTTATCCACTATAACTGATCAGGTTACAGACTCCAAGTATTGTTTGCACACCTAGCCTCTTCAGGCTCCAAGACAAGTATTCTTTGCTCACCTAGCCTCTTCAGGCTCAAACAGGCTTGTTTTAAGAAGTTTGTTTGTAATAAATACAATCAGACTAACAGATCTTTCACTAACACTCAGAGAGTGGATTAAATGTAGACTTAGGAAAGACTGCGTAATAACTTCAAATGATTGAAGAATACAGAAAGAAAGAATGAACAGAGTAATGGCTCTTTAATGCTTTGTAATCTCTGATATGTTCTTCAATGACTTTTGTATTTATAGCCTTCAAGCATTTAATATCCGTTAGAGACATTCCTTGCAACGATGGCTTCAAGCAGAGCTTCATTAAATGCAATAGAGTCGTTCTGGGCAGCCATTAATGCAATGAAGACGTTGGTTGTACTCTAACATGAAGGATCATGGCTTTATGCATCGAGCAGTAGCCAAATCAGAGTTGTGCAGAATGCTTTTGTACTTTGCAGAGTATATTTCCCTTCTTGTGTAATAACCGAGAGTACTAGGGAATAAAGCATGTTGGAAACATTATTTAACTGGAAGTTTGTCTCTGACTTCCTAGGTTGCTTGAGAGAGTAACCTTCTGAATTTCTTGATAAGCGTGAGAGAGAGATTCAGAGTCTTCTGCATGAGGGGACAGCTTCCAAAAGCTTCGTGTACTCGAGTTCTTAACAAAGAATCTTAGATTGCTTATCCAGACAGGTTGTCATCCAAGTCAACAGACACGTGAGTTTTACTATTTTATGATCTGTACACTAAGTAGACAGGTTAGCAACCACAAAGTAGGTTAATTAAGTCATTAACCAATGTTTAGCTTTCATCAAAACTTAGGGAAATGCACACAGACATTTTAGAGACTTAACACATACATTTCGTTATTATTTGCATTTATTATGTCTCAAGATATATTTAATTCAAATTCTCTCTACTGAGTCAGTTAGTTTCATCATTTGTACAAATTGCTTTTTACGGTTTCAAGATACATGCGTCGTGTCAGCATTCAATGCATGTCCTATCACAGGTCTTTCATTTTTTTATAATTATTTTCAAGAAAAAACTTCACATTTCGAAACCTTTTTTAGTCTATCTCTTCCCTTTGAAAAACCTTTCGCTTCTCTGAAACTCAAACTTCTCTTTGCGAAAGAATTCTCTATTTTCCCAAACCCTCAAACCTGCATCTTCAACAAATGCCTCTTCATCTGCTGTTGGTACCTACAATGTCAATGCTCTTGAGATTGGGATAGAGCATCACTTTGATTTTAGCATTCTGAAGGAGTATAATGTTGATGTAAGTCGATACGTCAGAGCTGCTGGGTGGGAAGGACTGTTCATAGAGAAGGTCTCTGTGTACCCAGACCTCATCAGGGCTTTCTGGAAGAAATCCAAGGTTACAAAGACAGAGGTTACTGCTACTGTGCTAGATATTAAGGTGGTTGTATCTGAAGCAACAATCGCGATGTGATTTACTATGCTCAAGAAGGTCTAACCCTAACTGATAAATGGGAAGAAGATGTTTGTGGTAAAGAAACCATTGCTTCAATTTTGATGAGAGCTGATACAGTAAGGACTCATTCATGGAAGGATGTTGATATGAAAGATGAAGCTCGTATACTTCATCAGATTCTGAACAAGTCAGTTCTACACAAGGCTGGGTCCAAGCACAACCTCTCTACTCTCCACAAATTTTGGTTATGCTACTTGCTTACTGAATCCTTGATCAACCTACCCTGCATTTTGTTCAAGAGGTTCAGAGATTATGTTCTTGAAAGGGAGAAGGCTACTGCCATACCCTTCTGTCACCTGTTATCAAAAATCTTCAAGTCTCACCACATATATACAAAGCTTGAAGCTAAGTCACCTGAAGAACAAGCTAATATCCTCAAGGAAAAGGGCATGGCCCCTGCTGTTTTTGGGAAGTGAACCTAACCATGATGAAGCTCAGTCCAGTTATTCAAGTGGAACTGGCTAGGAAGGAATAGCTGATAAAAATTAAGGAGGAGCAGATTGAGCTGAATGAAGCTGAGGCTCAAGCCTTGATGAAGAAGCCTACTGGACGACGAGTTAAGTCAACTCATCTAGCTACTTCAAGGAAGCCTGCTACTGGGATGGTCATCAGGGAAACAAGGGCTGATGAACCACAAGCACCTCCAAGCCAGAAAAGGGCAATAAAAGTGATCCTGTCACATAATGAAGATGACGATGAAGATAATCAGTCAATCGGCTCTGTGCTGAAGAAGCAGAAGCAAGCTGCCAAATCATCTGTTGCTGTTCCTACCAAGGCTAGGCAACCAACCAAGAAAGCTAAGTCCTTTGTGGCTACTGAGGTAACCTTACCTGCAACTGACCCTGTTCAAATTGTTGTTGATGCATTAGTTGAGAGTTTCAATGTACCTGTTAACACCACACCACCACCATCACAACCAGACACACAAAACCAAACACTTCCACAACAACCAAATCATCCATCTTCCCCAGTCCAAGAACAACTAACCCTACCCCAACCTGAACCAACCTATGAACCACACTCATCACTTCATCTTATAGCCTCACCACAACATTCTCCTGCACACTCATCCATTCAAACCTCTCCACCTAGACCTCAATTTCAACCTATCATTCCATCAGGTGATCCCTGGTTCAATCAACCAGATGAGTTGGGATCAATCCAGGAGCACCATTTCCCAAATTTCCTAAAATTACTTTTCCCTACACTAACCCCTCCACTCTATATGCTGGCAAAGATGAAAGTTGGGCCAATGTGAAAAGGAATTGGAGAATCCTGTACCACACTCACCAACTTGAACCTGAAACAACCAGACCATTCTATCCCCTACTAGAATAAGAGTATGAGCCTAAGGAAGTCATTCCCAGAAGCTATGTAGGCGTACCATATGAACCCTCTGAACCCTTGCCATCTGAGCATTACACTGCCACTAGACCTCTCCTAACTCACCTACCCTTGAAGAAATTCCCTCCGAGGAAAATCTATCCAAACCTTGTCAAGTTTCCACCGTTCAAACCCCACACTGATGGTGTTGACACAGACATTATTCTTGTCTGGTGGACTGCACCCTCAAAGCTGAAAGAAGAAGAAGTACAGTTCCAGAGGTCAAGGACTCACTGCTATCACTGATTCATTCTTAAAAAGAATGTCAAATGGAAGCAATGGGTTCATCCCAGGGAGTATGGCACTGCTGCTGACATATGTGACCACATCATGTATAATCATCTCAAAGCTGAGTTTGAATTGCCCAGATACAATAGAGCTGCCAATTTTGTACCCCAAACCTGGCTTTATCACTCAACAGTAGATACCAGTGTTGGAGTGACCCCTACAAAGATATGTCCAAGGCTGCCAATGATTGACCTAAATAAGGACAAGGATGGAAAGTTCAGACTTCCTCGTCAGAGAATACCTGCACCTGACACATGTATTTTGCAGCCAAGTACAAAAGTTCATATAGATGAAGAAGTTATGCAAAACATTATGTGTAACACCCTTCTACCCAGCATGTTATAAGGCAATTAAATATACGACAATTAAAAGAAAAACATGCATTTAACTGAATTAAATAAAACAATTGTCCATGGGTAGAAAAGTCCCACATGAACTCGTTTACAACGCGAAAAATAAAAATAAGTTTAATCAAATAAAAACATCATCAAATAAATAACCCAACCCCGATGTCACAATTCAGAGTTGGTATAACCGTTCCGGAAATAAATCCTCAGAATACAACTGGAAACAAACTATCTAAACTTAAAACAACCCTACTATGAGTGGCGGCTCCTCAGAGTCACTCCTCTCCGGGCTGCTCATCATCCTCTGCAAATGCCAATCAGGCCAAACACAAACAATACAGGGAGTAAGAGTCATGTAAACATATAAACGGCAGGAGAATAGTACGCAAGGTAAACATACACATAAGCATACATCAACAACCAACAGCATCATAACAACCAAGTATGCTATGCTATGCTATGCAATGCATCAACTACTCCGCTACTCCAACAATGCATGTGGATCCAAACTAACTCAGGATGAACGACTTTGGAGTTACATATCCGTATTGGCCATAAAAGCACCAACACCGGCAGTTCACCAAACCTTGGGTGAACCCCATGGATAGCCAACGCATCAAACCGTGGATGCCTCATCACGGGGGGCCTCGGTCACCAAACCTTGGGTGACCTACCGTGGATGGCCAGATCACCGTACTCTCGGGCGATCTCCCCTTTGTCGAACCTCCCCCATCAACTACTCCAATGCTTTATGCAAATGGCACAACAACAAACAATCTCAACCACCTCCTTGCTTGGGCCATGAAGCTCCCAAGACTTTCAACATCAAACTCAACGTAACCTTAGACCTAAACCGTGGGGTCAAGGCTCTCTTGGCCAATAAGCACCAAGGTTCAACTCAACGTGCTTGGGTCAATAAGCACCCAAGACTTAACTTAGCAACATGCGGTAACCCAACGGATACCGACTTAACACCTTGTTGTCTTAATTATCTTATATAATTAATAACCAGGTTGTCTAATCTTTATCTTTGATTATTTATCTCAACTTATCATCATAGGGGAATGGGGTTTAAAACCCCTTAAGTCCTTTAATTCATTACTGTCCAGGGGGTTTAGCACGGTCGTGCTTAGACCCTAGCACGGTCGTGCTTGGACACGTGAGGGCGTGCTGCCCTTTTAAGTGAAGCACGGTCGTGCTCATTAGCACGGTCGTGCTGTTTGACCTGCACGGCCGTGCTAAAGAGCGCGACCATTTTCCAGAATTTAAATGGGAGCACGGTCGTGCTCCCTGTTCAGCACGGTCGTGCTCAACGCACGACTGCACTGTTCTGGGCAGGAACATAAGCCAAATTCGTAGCTAAAACTTAGGTTCTTTATTGATTAATCTTAGTCAGTTAATAACGTGTTTTAGGGGCCAAAACTCATCACCACAACAACCATAATTCAATCATCAAACACTCAACCAGCACATGCCAATAACAATTATTTTCATAGTATCATAAACATGGCACAACCATCATGAACATAAAATATAATCATGAACATATAAACCAGAAACGACCATATATCAATCAAAACAACATAATCTTATGCATACAACGACACCGGGGTTATGGAAAACCCCGTTACCTTACACTAGCCCACTGCCTAACGAGTACATTACCCTTCTCCCCATACCTGGATTGAAGGTAGCTCTAACACGTCCCAACGAACGAACCGGTTCCTCCCCTTACGGCGACTCACACCAAAACGAACCTTGGATCAACAAAACAAACCAATATTAGTTCCCTATTCACTATAAATGAAAGGAAACTAAGGAAGGGGAAAGAACCTTACCCGTGCACTGACACAGTTAAGCTAGCGATCTCCCAAGGCTCCCAAAACTGATCAAGAGGGAGGGAAAAGGAGGAATGCTAGTTCTGGCCGCACTATGGCTGCTGCCATACACCAAAAATAGGGTTATCTGCCAAACCCTCGACTCTGTTCACGTATATAACGTTTGGACCTGAGCACGGTCGTGCTTAACATTGAGCACGGTCGTGCTCCACTTAGAGTCAGCGAGACGTGGTCCACGCATTGAGCACGGGCGTGCTCACTATTGAGCACGGTCGTGCTCACTATTGAGCACGGTCGTGCTCAACTTAAAATCAAAGACACGCTTCTGACTTTAAGCACGGGCTTGCTGGCTGATGAGCACGAGCGTGCTCATGTACCAGAAAAGGATTTTTAAGCTAAAATCCCACTTAGCCCTTAACCAACATTTAAAAAAAAAAAAAAAACTAATTTTAGAAAAGCATTTTATGAAAAACGGGGTGTTACATTATGGCTGAACCTGAAGAAAAGCACTTCAACCTTGAAGTTGGTGGATATTGGGCAAGTCATATCAAAATTTGCAACATGCAGGCTTCCTCCTCTGGACTCACTGATGCTGATAAGGAAACCACACCTACTGTGAGAGGTAGATATGGTTTCTCCTCTGTCAGATATAATATTCATGAAGACACTCTTGGCATACCTCTAGGGAGCCCCACCTATAAAGAAGATGAAGTTCATTGGGTTCCTTATGTACCTACACCTGAGCCTTCATTCCAATCATCTATAGCTTCTTCAGAAGAGATGGAGGAGATTATTGTGGAAGGTCCATAGAAAAATGACCAAGGACTGGAAGCAAGCAAGGCACATCTGGAAAGCAATCAAGGCACATCTAGAAAGCAATCTTCACAACCCTTGGCTTTAGCAGTTATTCATCCAGAGGCACACCAATAACAGTCTCAAGCTCTCAGCATCATGCATGACCAAGGCCACATGAATGCCACTGTTGAAAGTTCCAGATCTTCTCTTCCACCTGACCTAGATGAACTCATTACAAGAAAGGTAGAAGCTCAAGTTGAGAAGTCCTTGCATCCAACAAATGCCCTTATCAACCAAATGCTTCAACTGCTCACAAACTTCCAACAAGTCCATGGCCAACCTGTTCCTGCTGCACCCCCACCTCCTCAGAATCCACCTCCTCCTCCTCCACCTGCAAACCCTTAATTTTTATTCTCTTTTTGTTTTGTCTTATTTTTATAACTGATAATGATGGTCCACCCTATCCCACCTTTTTGTCCGATGACAAAAAATGGGGATAAGGAAAGAAATATTGAGAGTAAATTTGAACAAAGTCTTCTCTTTGAAAATTACATGTGCATGTGTTCATTATGCTTTCTGCTATGCTTACTTACTGCTCTTTACTTGTTCTGATATGCCTGATATTGCTGATACTGAATTTGCTTTGATATATGTTCATTTGCTTAAGTTTTACTTAAGTTCTTATATGCTTTGATACTTGTCAAAATCTGTGTATATCTGCATATCTGCTTGATGATTTTCTATGTTAAATAGTTTTGGATGCTTTGTCTTAAGGGGAGTTCTGCTGTCTTAGACTTTGCTCACTCAAATTTAATAATTTTTTGTCATTATCAAAAAAGGGGAGATTGTTGGAACCAAAGTGGTTATGGTTAAATAATCTCTTAAGTTTTGATGCTAACAAAAAGATTAAATTTGTATGGCAAAGTTATGTTAAAGGACTAACTCGTCTATTCTAGCTTGAAGGACTGTTCTGAGTATCGCTAGACGAGAGAACTAAATTTAAGTCCCTTAGAGTAGCCTTGAAAGAATATCGGGTCCAAGTATGACTCACTGGACGTAAAAAAATATGGTAATAAACCCATCCACACAGTTATCACTGGACGAGGTGCTAAGTCAAAAGGTACTAGATGAACTGCTAAGTCCATCAGGAAATATAACAAGTCCAAAGACTTGTAACTAGATGAGTAGCTAACTGGACTAGGTAATATGAATAAATATAAGATTAACCTGTCCACTAAGTTAAACTACCCAGTTGCTCTTTAAAAGTTAAATATGCATGCGTCCAAAGGCACACTGGAAATGGACTCTTCTAGTAAAAAACGTATTTATTTCAAATGATTGATTATTTAATACGAAGGAATTTGTGTCCCTTTCCTGTGTTGTTTGAACTGTTAAATACTTTGTTTCTTGGTAAGAGAAACGTAGTACCATTGAGAACACAAAACTTTGTACTCTGACACTATTGCTGCTGTAAAGCTGAACTTAGTACAAAGAAGGAAAGACAGAGAACAACTTTCGGTGCAACAGAGAAGTGACACTACCACTTTGAGTAATTCTGATGATCAAGAGCACATTTCGCAGAAAGCATATCAAGTTATCAGTCTCAACGTCATCATTAAATGTTATCTCTAAACGGATACAATTTGAAGACCGTTGAAGAAATAGAAAGCTCAAGACTGAAGAACTCTATAAACACTGGACGACTCCAGTAAAGAAGACATCGAAGCTCTGATATTCAAAGTGCCAAAACTCTACTCAAAGTTCTTGTGAATACTTTCATTTGTAATCTCTACTGATCTTAAACTTTCACACCCTCACACATAGTGAGTTCTTAGATCATTCTTTAAATCTCTTTGTTGGATTTAGAGCCTGAAGAGGCTTGGTAGAGAAAGAATACTTGTAAGCCTGAAGAGGTGTTGAATACTTGTAAAGCTATTGGTTAATAGTGGAGAAAACCTTCAGGTAGAAGGGACTGGACGTAGCTCTTGATTGGAATAGAGTAAACCAGGATAAAACTTGTGTGAATCTTCTATCCCAATCTTTTACAGTCTTTGTTCATACTAACTGTGGGGATTTGAACTTGAGTTTGTTAACTCCTTTGAAAAGTTATTTCATCTGTGTGTATTTATCTTCATCTGCTTGCAAAAAGGATTTAAGAAAAGCTTTTTCGAAAAATTGTTAAGAAACACAATTCAACCCCTCTTCTTGTGTTTCCCTGTGTCAACTTCACTCGCGTGGTGGTTGCAAGTGTGTCTCGCAGTAGGGGAAGGAGGTAAAGGTGAAATGAAGGTGAGAAGGTAGGTTAGAAATTTTAACCAGAACTAGAAAGAGAGGGGAAGGAGGTGGGCAACAAATTAGGGTTTACGTTAGTGCATTAGTTGAGTAAATGAGTAGGGATAAAATAGGTAAATCAAAAAAAAATTGATGAAAGAGAGGTGGGAATATCAAAGTGGGAGGTGCGAATATCAAACTGAACACATATGTTACTTTCTAGAATGCAAATATTTATTAATAATAATATATCAAATTAATTTAAATATATTAAATTGTACATATCTTAATATTAAAATAAAAATGTTAGTTGAGATGTGACATCTCGTTAATCCTTATTTTTTTAGGACGCCTGAGTTGTAACAACTTGGTGATCCTAATCCTTTTATAAGTAAAAAATTAAAAAAATTTCTTTTAAAATAAAAGAGTTAATTGAAATATGACATTTTGTTAATCCTTATTATTTAGGACACTTGAGTTGCAATAACTTGGTGATCTTAAGCCTTAAAAAATTAAAAATTTAAATTTAAATTTATACTACACTTAGTAATGTTTATCATATATTATAATTATTTTATTATAGTGTTAATGTATCGTATAAAAAAATATCGCATGGTAGTAACTTTAAATGAAAATATAAAATTTTTGTTAAAAAATATTATAATTCTAATGAAAAAGATAAGCTTTTAATTACTTTTAATATGTACTATTTTTAAATACCAAAAAATTCTATTGTACCCAAAAAAGATATTTAGTATCTCTTTTCATTCACCAACATTACATTTATTTGAGTGGAATTGGACTCGGCTCCTTTAAGTAAGGTCTCGGATTCAAGTTTTGTGGATGGAAAAAATTTGATTAGGAGAAGAGACCCCACTAAAGATGATCAACCAGGTTCCCCGACCAAGATTAATCATCGACAAAATTTGTTGATATTTCGCACTTATAGCATGGTAACAAAAAAGTATCTCTTTCCATTAAATATGTCCTATTATTCTCTCATTATTAAAGTTACATTTTATTATTCTCACTTGATAAGGTTAAGAACTTAAGTCATTATATTAAATTAAAATCAATGGTTAGAATTTCGTATATAAATTTAGAATGTAAAGTTTAGACGATATATATATATATAATCTCTTTATTTTAATTTTATATATAATCCATAATAATATTTTAAATTTATTAAATAAAAATATGAGTATCCATGTAGTGTCAAATCTTTTTTTATCTAAAAAACAATTATTCTTATATAGGAAATTAAAAGGAAAGGTATTCGAGGGCTTCCCATGATACGTAGCAAAACAGGCCATGTGTGAACTTTCACATATAGCCAACATTGTATTTGTCATATCCACTTTTGATATATGCAAAGAAAGGATAGATCGAGGGGATTCAGAACATGTTGAACATGTGTTGAACTCACAAACAATGGGTTCTTATGTCTCTTCATACGCGTGCGAAGGCAAATTCTTCCGCTCATTATACTGATTGGTAGAGCTGTCAGTTTGGTCCTAAGCCCTAGGATCAGTTCATCTAGCCCATAATAATAGTCCAGCCTATTTAATCCATAATTAGAGCTGCCAAATGGGCCACTCTAGCCCATTTAGCCCTAGCCCATGTGGGTCAGGGCCAAATGAGCCACAGGGCCAAAAGGGCCACATTAAAAAAAGCCCACAGGGCCAAAAAGCACTAAAAAGACCATGGCCAGCCCATAGGCCATTATTTTTTGTGATAGTCCTATTTATTTTATTTTATTTTATAAAACTTGACAAAAAGAACAACAATTATAATCACTCTAATATTATAATAATATCATTCAACCTATGAAATTAATTATTCAAATATGTATTAAATGCTATAGTTTTCTCTAAAAAATTGAAGAGAAAACATTGTTTTCTCTCTTTTCATCTTGTCTTTATATAAAATGAATTGTTAAAATAGATAACTGATATCAAATTATTGCAATAGATAATATTCCAGCTAAGAAAAATCATTCACTTGGATTACCTAAGTGGTTGTGGGGTTAGTGAAGGAAAAATTATAGCATGTAATATACATATTTAAATAGATAATTTCATATGTTAAATGATATTATTACATAATGTTAGAGTGATTATAGTTGTTGTTCTTTTTATCAAGTTTTATAATTAAAAAAAAAAGGTCTATAAAAAAATTATGGCCCATGGGCTGGCCCTGGCCCTTAGTGTATTTTAGGGCTTTTTGGCCCTGTGGGCTTTTTTTAATGTGGGCCTTTTGGCCTTGTGGCCCATTTGGCCCTGGCCCACATGGGCTAGGGCTAAATGGGCTAGGGCCGGCCCATTTGACGGCTCTACTGGTTGGTGTTTGGTCCATGCAACTTGCGAGCGCATGCAATTATTGATTCGAATGCGAATATTTTGGTTTATGAATAGGTTACTTCTACCATGACTCCATGACGGAGCTACTAAATCCCTTATGGGTGAGGGACCTTTAACAATCATTGGATATATGATTTTTAAAAATCGATGGCTGAGATCGTCTTAGGCTACCTGTAGAACCAGTCATCAATAATATTTATGAATTTGACCCATGGATTGTCAAAATTAAATTCTTAGTAACTAAAAAAAAAATTCGAAAAACCCTTTTTTGGTTCAACACGAAGGTTGTTTCAGCACAAAGGATGTCGTATTGTCGTCGACCACGACCATGAGGAATGACCCTATGCTTACCACGAACTTCACTCATTACACGCATGGTTGTCTAAAATCGCAGCTGGAAGGTTTTCGATGACTACCCTTACCAGATGTTTTTGTTAAGTTTCAGTTTTTGATTGTGGGATGTTGCCTTTGACAAAGACGGAAGAGTATGGGTGTTGACTGGTGGATCCTGAGGAGACGGTTTGCTTCGATTTACTCGGGTGGATCCTGAGGAGACAGTATGCATAGCAGAAGGGAGGTGATTTTCATTGGCTTCTTATTTATATCTTAAAATATCAAAGGGCGTGGAGTGATTGATTATCATTATCTTTTTCCACGAACTGAAACAAGGCTTCATCCTACACTTAAGCCCACCTGGCAGCACTAAAATGTATCAATTTCCCTATATTATCCCCACCCAGCTCCTTTAGTTTGCCGAAACCGATCTACAGGGGTTTTCAATTTCCAGCTGCATCGTGAGAAGGAGTATAATGCTAAGGACTATAATGCAAAAAATGTATTTTTATAAGGTGCCCCATAAAAATTTAAATTAAAGCTAAGTACCCCGTGCAACCAAAAAGTGCTGGTAATTTAAGGTCCCTCATAAGTGAGGGACTTCTCTCCCTCATATTAGACATGGCCTTATGAATAGGGATGGCAATTTGTAGTTTTGTACCTACTCTATTGGGTACCCGCAAAAATTACCCATAATAGGTAGAGTATTTACCCGCACAATGGACAAGGGTCCGGGTCCGAGTAATTACCGGCAAATTTGAATGTGTATGGGTGCGGGTACGGGTATTATGGTACACATCCTGCCCCGCACCGCACCCAAACATATATATATATATATATATATATATATATATAATATATATATATATATATATATATATATATATATATAATATCAGTGGCTGATCCAGGACCCTGAGCCACCGAAGGCAATATATTTATGAATAATTAATAATAATTATCATTATATAAGAGAAAATTTCACAAAATTTTGAGCAAAATCCCTAATTTTGAGCATATTAAAACCTTAACCTGTCAATATTTGTAATTAATGATAAATTTCACAAAATGGACTTCACAAACACGTTACTCGTCATCCTAATTGCCTAATCAATCAAATAATTTAATAGAAATAAACATATATACAAAAATCTCAAATTTCAAGTTTTTATTTACCCTTACAATAGAGGTCCCTAACAAGTAAAAATAAAATGAGAGAGCTTGAAAGAGGGAGGACTGGACTTGGACTTGTGCTGCTGGTTTAATTTAGTTTTGTGACTATTTAAGTTTTGTGAAATTAATTTATTAATTAAGTTTTGTGACTATTTTAATTGATTTAATTTCATTATGTAATTATTTTATTTGTAGAAATTAAATGAAAAGAAGAGAAAGCAATTGAGAAATTGAAGAGGAGGCTTACGTTTTATCTCGGTAATAATTGGTATTGGTCAATTGATGAGAAAAAGTAGTAGCGAGGTCCACTAGTGAGTTATTGAGAAAAATAGCAGCACTTCAGTACTATTGCGTTGGGAGTTGGGAAATTAAAAAAGGCTAGGGACCCACGAGAAGAGAAAGCTTTTGCAATTAGAAAACTAAAAATTCAAAATATAAAGAGAGGGGATTTGGATTCGTAACATTTACGCATTTACGAAGTTATAAGATACATCATTGGATCAATCTTTTTTTTTTTTTTTAATTCATACTCAAATGCATTTAAAGGTTTATATCAATAAATACATAAATGTGTGAAAATAATAAATACATGAAATCCAAATCCAAAGTGAGGCTACTACACAGATGCACCATTTGTCAGTGTGCACGTCAGTAGGAGCTACACAGCTCCACTTACGTAAATGGGAGAAAGGAAGGGAAATGGGTGAGTGGTATTGGTGCAAATATTTAATCTATATAGGGGCAAATAATAAAGCATGAGGTATTAGTAAGAAAACTTCAAATTTTACTGGGTGCATGTGCCCACACTGTGACACTGGTCTTAAGGTCGGATCCGCCCCTGCTTTACTCCCGTGAGAGACAGTTCTGACGTCTCTTTTGATGCTATACAAGACGTGCGAAGGCAATTTTTTTCAGCACATTATACTCGTTTTTTTTTTTGACGCAAACACATTATACTCGTTGGTACATGCAATTTGCGATCACCTGCAATTATTGATTGCGATGCAAAGATATTTGTACAGGATTTTTATATGTGAATATCTATAATATTTAAATAAATATTTATTTTTATTTATATCTATATCTATATTATATATATTTAAAAATAATCTTATTAAATGTTATTCTAAGTGTCAACCTCTCAACAAAACATCATTTAATTCAAATTTAATATTAAAAATCAAATTGTTTTATTTTTTTTAAATACTTAACTTACACGGGAAAAAGAAGAGAATTAAATATAGTAAATTTTCTAGAGAGTAGAAAAATAATATGATAGATAAATATATCTTCTAAAAATGGTTAACTTGCATCGGACAAAGAGAATAAATAAATCAAATCGATTTTCAAAAGGAAAGGAAAAAAAATGATATCATTACGAAGATCACAAGAAGTATTTAGCATTAGTGTTTAAATATATCACTTTTGGAAATGAATAATCAGGTGAAAAAAGGTTGTTGCTTTAAAAATATATGTTTACTATTAAATGTTTAGAGAAGTATGATAGTAAGGTAGTGAGAGAAGAAATAATTAGTGTTAATTTATAATTTTGCTTTAAAAAAAATGTCACAATAAAACTTTAATGACTATTTTAAAAAATCATGTATCTTTATATTCTTCATACATGTCTTATTTTTTAAATTATATTTTTAATACTAAAACTGTGTCGTATTATATATTTAAACTTTAACGACTATTTTCAACAATTATTTATTTAAAAATAAAATCCTAAAAAACTAACATATTCCTGATGCATGGCACAGGTCCATCAATCTAGTATGATATATTTATTTTAATTATATATATGTATATAACTATACTATAAAAGTTTGAGTATCATGGTATTAAATCTTGTTGTGAAAAAAAAACATTATTGTTGTATAGGAAATCCCAAGATCATAAAAAAAGGAATGCCTCTCATCAAATGGGAAACTATCCAAAAGCTGAAACACTTGGGTGGCTTAGGTGTGGGTGACCTACAAATTAAGAATTCTAGGCTGCTCTTTAAATGGTGGTGGAGGTTTTCCAGTGAAGGTAACACCTTATGGAAAATGTAACACCCTACTTTTTATATACCGACAACGATATATCTATTTATATTTTTAACTAAGACCTAGAAAATAACAAAAACATAGCTAGAACCTACTATATTGTATGAAGTTATGGTTAAATTTTGGGTTCAAAATTCAGATGGAAAACGATCTGCATTTTCGCTGACAGTACATTTGTATTTGGTCAGAAAAACCCTGATTTGACCCGAAACTGAGCAATATTAGATATTTGTCATTTTTTTAGTGATATGATCTATTTTAAAATTTTTGCTCAAAAATAAAGTATTATATTTTATTCGGGCGAAATTTTCGAAGAAAACGTGCAAAAACCTAAATCGGGTAAGCGAAGGAGCCGGATACGGAACTGTAGATATAAAACCGGATGCTGGATTGATGGGCCAACTTGCCACCTTCGGGGGTGAGTCATGTGGTGAGTCACCACCATGACTCACTATGTCATTATTGCTTGAAAGAAAATATCTAGATACTTTTATGTGAAAAGACCATTTTACCCCTAAGTCTTTATGTAATTCCTTTTGTGTCCTAAAATTAATCCTACCACCTCCTCACTTGCCCAATTCGACTAGCCCCCCCCCCCCCCCCAACCTAATCACACTTCTTTCATTTCTTTCCTCACACTTTCTCACCAAAAACCCTAAGTTCATTTACAAGATTTCCATTGGAACTCAAAGTTCTTGTTCATTTCTTCATCTACTAGAGGTATGACCTTATGATCCATGAACATAGTTTCCTTTCTCTTCACAAGTTTCATTCTTATCACCTTGCCTTGTCCAAGTTCCATTTTTATGAGATTTCATGGTTTAAATCATAGAAAATTATAGAAATGGAATTTGTGAGTAAGGACAATTTGTATCTTCTATCTAATAATCTAGGATCAAGTATCCAAGAGCTTGAAAGAAAATAGAAAACCCTAGCCCTTTTATCTTGTCTAGGTCAAACCCTAGGTTTTGGGTACCAAAAATGGTTTTGTTTGATTAACTTGTTTTAATGTTGTTTGTTGAAGATTGAAGTTGTAACTAGTTGTAGTGGTTATTATATGGTGAAAAAAAGGAGCTTTGAGGGTTGGAATCAAAGAAAAGTTTGTTCTTCAAGAGGTAAGGGGAGCTTACCTGAGAAGTTTTGATAGTCATATACTATTTTGTTTGATGTGTGTAATTACTTGTAATTATTATGTGATGTTTACTTTGATCATTTAGAATTTTAATGTTGTTAAATTTCTATGCGAAAGTATGTTCTAAATGTTGTATATGCGTATGCATTGATGAAACTGTTTATTGATTTGACTGGTTTGACTGAGAGCATGACACTGGTCATAGCTCGATAATAATGGATTAAGTCATTGAAAACGTTAATTAGAAAAGAAAGAGATTTCAAGTTTTCTCAAGAGGAAGATGTTATGAAAACATAAGTTACGAACCCTGTCGTTAGACAGATTAAGAATTCAGAGAAGATTTACAGACTATTTTAGAATAATTTTTTTTTTAGAATGAGTGTTAGTAAGGACAAACAGTGAAAAATCGCATTATCTTTATTTTCTTAAATATTTCGCAAATGACAAGAAAGTCTCTAAAATATTTTAATGTCATCAAGGAAAAAGCTTTTTAAAAGAAAAGCCTTTGATTTATGAAATGTTTTATTCTAAATGAAAAATGATTTTAAACGATTTGATGTTTTCAGAAATGAATTTCAAAGGAAAATGATTTCTGTAAAATGTTGTTAAAAAGAGCGAAAGTGTTTTCTGACAAACATTCTTGAACTCTTGTATTTCATTTTCAATTTAGTTTTCACAGAACGAAAACTGTGTTACAAATTATGAAAGTTGTAAGGACCTAGCAACCGAGACGTCGGACTAGAGTTCCTGTGAGTAAGTATTGTGGTCACGGATTAAAAATCCTACATTGGCGACTTGACTTCGTGTCAAATATTGACGAACCTAGTGACTGATGATTCGGCCTAGAGTTTCGTAAATGAGTACTTAGACTGCGTGTCCTGTGTTAAGTGTGAATGAGCTTGATGCCTATATAAAATTAGTCGTGAGCTTTAAGCCTTGACAAGAAAGAATGAACACTACAAGAAATTCAAGGATTTGCGACGGCCTCTTAGCGAAGGTTGCACTGTCGTCAGTAAATTTGGAGTTTGTGATGGCTTAAACAGTCGGAAAATGTGGCGGTTGAATTTTTCCATATTTACGACGGCCTTTAGTAAATCCATCATAAAATCCGTCAGAAACACTCACGTGGTTTTCAGCCAAAATTTTGGCGCCAGAATTTAGTGGAGAACAGGGATTTTGCGACGGCCTGACCGTTGCTAAATGAAGGACCGATTTCCAAGGTTTTAACGTTTGTGACAGCCTTAGCAGTCTCTAATAAGAACAAGGATTTTGTGATGGCCTAGCCATCGCTAAATGAAGGACCGATTTCCAAGGTTTTAATGTTTGTGTCGCTAATAAGAACAGGGATTTTGCGACGGCCTGACCGTCGCTAAATGAAGGACCGGTTTCCAAGGTTTTAACGTTTGTGATGGCCTTAGGCCGTCGCTCATAAGAACAAGGATTTTGCGACGGCCTAGCCGTCGATAAAGGTCGTATACATCAACTCAGCAGCTCTTCATCTCCTATTTGCTCCCTTCGTTCCTCCTTTTTTATCACTGAGCGAACCAGTGATCGGCCGCCACCGTCGTCCATCTCTCCCCTCTGTTAGCCAGTGACCGACCGGCCACCGCCGACCATCTCTCCCCCATCGACAACCCTCCTTCTTCCTCCTTCCTCCTCCCATTTTCTTCTCCTTTTCGCCCAACCCTCGCTGCACTTCCGGCACCCCCACTGCACATCCCCTCGTCGTCGACGGCCTGTGTTCGGCCGCCACTGTGAGTAACCTCTCCTCCATTATCCTCATTTCTCCTCCTCCTTTCTTCTTGATGATTTTTTCTCCTTAGAACCAACTTGCACTTTATTTTTATTTTTTTTGTGCTTTAAATTATCTTAGTTGATGTTGTGTTGTGTTTGTTGTAAATTGTGTTGTGTTGTTCTATTTTTTGCTGTTGTTAGAATTGAAACTGGTCTGATTATGTGGTTTGTGAGAGGAGTGGTTCTCTTGGTATGTGTTCATTTTCTTGCACACTAATAATAAAAGTGTGAACTTTGTTCTTTGATGGCAGACTTGGAAGAGAGGATGAAAGTGTTGGCAATGAACACAATGAAAGATGAAGAGTTTGGTGACACATTGTAGAAAGAGCAGAAATAATTAATTAAAAATATAATAATTCATATTTTAAATAATTAATTAATAAAAAATGAATTAACTAAATTATTTATTCTAAAAAATATGTATTGTAATTTTCCACGGCTTAGCCGTCGATAATGTCTGGTGATTTGCGACGGCCAGGCCGTCGCTGATTTCTAGTGATTTGTCACGGCTAGGCCGTCACTAATGTCTGCTGATTTGTGACGGTCTGGCCGTCGCAAATTTGCGATGACCAATTATAAAAAGCCGTCAGAAACAGTTTGCGACGACCCTATATGTGACGGATTTGTGGCCATCGTAAATCCGTCAGAAACACGTGTTTTGTGATGGATTTGTGTAATTTACAACGGCCTTTGGCCCTCGCTAAAACCAATTTTTCTTGTAGTGGAACGAAAAAGAAAAACAGTAAACCAACTGTTTTACATGCATGAGGTAGACGTGCCACCACATTAACGAGCTACAATCCATAACTGGATTGATAAATTGGATAGTTACAGGCCAAGGAAATGGGTTTTTAGGGACATCCAGGTTCTAACTCCACCGAAGGTCGGGGTTTTGCAACCTCGAGTGGTGGAAATCAACTACCATGCACGGATGTACTCAATAGAGAACTAGTTAATATTATTTAGGTTCAAACGTGATACCCTTGAACAATTGGAATTCAGACCTAAATTTAGAGGCCGAATCTCATGAGAACAATTGTGTTATGGGGATATTGCGAGCCTATACTGCTCGACGAAGGGAAGTTAAGATCTTCGGAGATTACGAAATAGATAGTGGATTTTTGAAGTGTCATGCATTTTTATAAACCTACGATGGTTGTCGGGTATGTATCCTCATGTTTAAATAGCATTGATATTATGACTATGGTTCATATTGTTTTACATGTCGCTATTGTCATATGTTGCTGATTGGTGTGTCGTGTATGTGACTACTATGATAAACTTATATGTCGGTATCTCACCCTTGCTATGTACATGTGGTATGCCTTGTGGTATTTTTGGATATATGTACAGTTTTCTGGATCACTACGAGACCCTGAGGTTTTGAAGGTTATGACTCTAACAATGACGATGTGTGAGCTGTTGTGGGCAAGACCCTGTTTTTCTCTCTTATCACTCACTGGAGCGAGCTACGACGCCTTGTTTTTTCGATGTATCTGATGATTGGGATGACATTGGAGAATTTCCCAACAAACATCTCTAGGTTTGACCAGCTATGGAGTCGTCTTTTTGGTGTAAGGGTTTTGGAGTCTTTTTCTAAGTATTTATTATGGTCTATTATGGTTATTTGAAAACTTATATGCCTCGGCAAGAAAAATCTTTTAATGATTATGTGGAGATTTATATTGTGATGTATGTATTATAAATTTAGTTTCCTACCAAAAATGTTCGTATCGTGAGAAAATTTTAGACCCGCAATTTTTGAAACATAATTATATATCTAAATTATTTTCCGAAAGAAACCAGCATTATTTTTTTATTTTAAGTTCCGCAACGAGTTAAGCATGTAGCACCGAGGGGATGTTATAGAAAAGAGTAATTTGCTCAATCCACAATCTTGACCCGTAAATCCCAATTAAATATCCAAAACAAAAGAGGAAATAGTGGGATTTGGACCTCAATTATGAGAGTTAATAAGTGGGGGATAAGTTTCATGAAGTCATTCAAGAAGGATGTTGGATTAAGTTGGGATATGGTAGGAAGACTGGGTTTTGGCTGGATAAATGGTTGGGGAACTCAACTTTAAAAGACAGATTCCCTAGACTCTTCATTATATCATTACAAAGAGAGGAATTCATAGCTAATATGGGTTTTTGGGATGGATATCAATGGCATTGGAACCTATCATGGAGGAGGACTTGTTTCAATGGGAAGTACCTAGCTCTTTTGGAGGAATTAATAGAGTGTTTGAAGAAAGTAAATCTAGCACAAAACAAAGAGGACCAACCTTGGTGGAAATATGACAACATAGGTATTTATTCAGTTAATTCCTTTACAAAAGCCATTTGGGATCAATCCCCACCCATTGAGAATGTTAGAAGGACTTGGTTAGGACTAGCACCACCTAAGGCTGAGTTATTGATATGGCTAGTATTACAACAGCGTTTAAACACCAAAAGTAGTTTAAAGAGGCTGAACATAATTCAATCTAGTGATGTTTTGTGCCCTTTTTGTTCAAATGATGAAGAAACAATTGATCACTTTTTTTTACATTGTTCTCATGTTTGGAGAATCTAGACTGAATGCCTAAAGTGGTGGAAGCTTAAAATGCCTTTGACACAATCCATTGGACAATGGTTTGATTGTTGGATTGGAGCAATTACAGGGGATTTCCAGAAGAAACTGTGGACTTCTCTTTTCTATGTAGTAATATGGACGTTTTGGTGGCATAGGAACCAAATTGTCTTTGAAAAAGCAACAGTTGACTAACCTTTTGTTTCATTCCTTATAAAGATGAGGCTTGGATTCTGGCTTAAAGGGTGGGATCAAAAAATCCTTATGGGCCGAGTGATGTAGCTAATAACTTGGATTGTGAGAATGTGGAAGAAAGAAATGAGACAAAGACCTATTTTAGATTGGAACCCACCCCCTACAAATAAGCTAAAATGGAATGTAGATGGTTCAGCGAAAGGCAAACCTGGGGAAGCAGGAATAGGGGGTGTCCTTAGGGATGAATATGGTAATATCCTAGGAATGATCTCTGCCTATGTAGGTATTAGAGATTCTAATGAAGCAGAGTTCATGGCAATAGTTTATGCATTAGAAATGTCCCTACAAAAAGCCTGGGTGATGGAAGAGGAATTAATAGTGGAATCAGATTCAAGAAATGCCCTTTCTTGGGCTAATAGCATTGAAAAATGTCCGTGGAAATTGAGATTTTATGGTAACAAACTGAAAAACTTATGATTCTAAAAGATGTTTCCTTTGTGCATAAGAACAGGAAAGCTAATTGTTTTGTTGATTCTTTAGCAAAGGAAGGTGCTCAAAGAGAAGGAATGTGGCTCACTTGGATATAATGGCTGCCATTGATTGTTAATTATTATTGTATGTGATTAAGGACCATTAGGATATTATAACAGGCCCCTACCCTGTGGACTCATCAAAGTTACCTTGAAGCATATCTCAAGCAGAGGTGTTTTTTGGAAAAGGAATGAAAGGAATTTGTTTTTATTGCTAATGTACATTAATGAAATCTTAGACTTTGATGAGTACATAGGTTTGGTTGAGTGTATCACTTGCAGGACTCATAAGGATTTAAAGTTGAATGCCTAGATGTATTCATGCCGGTGTTTCCTCAATGAAGGAGATAAAAAAGAAAAACTATCTCAAGCAAAATCAGAGCGAAAGAATAGGGATGCTAACCAAGTGGTTGATGCACTGGCAAAAAAAGGAACAAACATGGAAGGAACCTGGATATTGTGGATTGAGCATGGGTGAAATGATTTATTGCTTCACCTTTAAATTGTATGCTTGTTGTTTTCTTTTAATTGTCTGTGCAGGGTATGGTGGATCCAAATAGACACCTCTTGGGGACTAAGGTACATAGGAGGAACTGTCAGGAATTGAGAGAAGCATGCTTTCTTGGAGGCACCTCAGATGGATATCGAAAAGGAAATGCTCTTGGTGGTTCATGATGAAGTAGGTGCATGCCTGTTGTGCTAGTTTTCTGGTTGCCTAGAATGGATTGTAAGAGTTTGTAAAGGGGTATGTCTTACTTGTAATTGGGGGCCTTAAAGTGGAAATGGGCATTTGCAATAGGGGTACTCTTTTTCCTTCATGATGATTTTATCCCTAATGAGGGTTTTACATCATAAGGTTTTAATGAAGCCCCTTTTGCTTGTGCTTGGAAAGGAGTACGTGGGTAGGCAAATTTCTATAGAGCCTAGATTGTGACTCACTGGTGTTTGCTTTTTGCTTCTATTTTACCTAACTCTGGTTAGGTTTGTGATCAATAAATTAACTACTTATCGAGAAAAAAAGGGGTATTCAGAGTACATACTTCTAATTACCCTCCCATAACAAACAATGCTTAATTATTATTATTTTTTGGTATACATGTTGAATCTTTATATCCTATACACTACTCACCAATGCTATTAAAACCCAACCGGTCATTGACTCATTCAGGACACCGGGTCAATGGGTCATTGGTTGAACCATGAGTCAATGGTTGAACCGGTATATATATTTAATATATATTTTATACTTACACTATGTATATAAAAAATATTTGACACAACTATTAACAAAATGAATTGTGGAGCAGTGGTAAACCATCATGCATGTATCGTCCAAGTACAATGTTCGATCTTTTCTACCTACAAGTTTTATTAACTTCAATTTTGCTGTGATTTGAGGAGCATGTACGTGTGTGATGTCGTGGAGCGTGCCTATGAGTGAGTTGTGCAGCGGGTAAACCATCATGCATGTATCGTCCAGGTAAAATGTTCGATCCTTTCTACCTACAAGTTTTATTAACTTCAAATTTGTTGTGATTTGAGGGAGCATGCGTGTGTGTGGCGTTGAGTTCGTGCACGTGTGTGGTATCGTGGACCATGCCTGTGAGTGAGATTCAGCTCGGGCGGTTCATCTGGGACCTGTTTAGTCGGTTTCCTCCGGTTCGATAACCCCTGTACCGCATTAGTGGCTTATCTGGTCTAATATGTTGACCGGACCGGCCATAGGTCCTGTTTTCGGCTGAACCGGTTCAACCGGCCGGTCCGGTCCGAGTTTAATAACACTGCTACTCACAAATCAACGGGGATTTAAAATATCTAATGTGTTGAAATATATGAAACATATTAAGTCATATCTTAGTGCATTTAAAAAAAAAAAAAAACTATTGTATCTTATAAGGTTTTTTATGAATTATTTTCTATTTATTTTTTTATGATTTAATTTTCTATTTAATTAGGATCATTACAAGAAAATAGTTGTTTAGCGACCGAATTACATCGGTCGCTATAGCGACCGTTTTAGCAACAGGTTACACATTTTTTTCAACCTGATCTCATGTTTTAATTTAGTGACAGAATTAGTCAGTTGCAAATAATTCAGTCGCTAATTCGATCACTAATGTTGAAAATTCAAAAGTAAAAAATGTTGACCAGTTAGCAACCGAATTGATGACAACATAACGGTCATAATTTAGCTACCGAAATTATTTCGGCCGCTATTCTTAATTTTTTGTTTTGTGACCGAATTAATTCGGTCGCTAATTCTAAAATCCTTAGTTAGACTGAAAACTCCTCCTTGGTATTTGTCTGGCCAGTCGATATTGTCATATATTGGGCCCTTGTTCTTCCCATAGCTGTCTCGACCCATAAATGAAGGTAAAAAGTCTCAACCTCCAAAAAATGCACCAATGTCACAGCTTGAGTCATGTCTTATAAATGACTCCAAAAAGCAAAAAGTATTACACCTGCAATGACACAGAAAATTCAGTCTTATTACAAAGCTTAAAAAGGATAAATCAAACAAAATAATGCAAGAAACAATCAAGGGACAACCTTATGTGATGTTCTCAGTCATAGCCAGTTGGCTGTGATTGAGTTGATGGACCACATCCACCTGCAAAACCAGTAGCTGTTCCTACTCCACTAGCCCCTCCAAAATTTGTTGAGCCTCTTTGAAATTCTAATGAACAATTAAAAAAGGGGGGGGGGGGGGGGGGGGGGGGGGGGACTTCAATTGTACACAAATTCACTAATACTAAAGAAGTCTAGTGGCAAAGAAGAGTTAAAAAGTTACCTGTTACAATATTTTCAGATATCTCAAACTCCTCATTGAGATTGAGATCCTTGAATTGGCTTAGAGTAGGCCTCAACCAGTTTTGAGAACAAATTAATGCCTCTACCATGGATGGGTTTAATGACCTTCTGAATGTGTCTAAAACCCTTCCCCCCGTGCTAAATGCACTTTCAGAAGCCACTGTGGAGACTGGTATGGCCATGAGATCTCTAACTATGGTAGACAATATTGGGGTACCGGGGTGAGTTATTCTTCCACCAACCAAGAATTTCAAATTTGTCACCCTCATCAATACAAGGTTTACTAAGGTATCTCTCAAGTTCATTCTTTTTATCAATTGAGTCTTTTTCTCTTAAGTGCTGCTTAAATGCTTCCTCTCTTGCTGATTGTGATGGAGCTTCAGCAAGAGAAGATGCTTCACCATGAGAAACACCATCTATAGGACCAGCAGGCTGCCTAGAACTATTTTGTTGATCATAGGCATCCTTATACCAATTGTACATTTTAAAAAGATTGTTTTTTAAAGTGGTGGACAGCTCACTTGCAAAATTAGGATCATCACTATACATGTCACTAAATGACCAATCCGCATATCTCAACTTGTATCGGGGATCGAAGATAACACCAAAATACATAAATTGGTTTATGTTTACAACACTACCCCAATATTTGTTGTATTTCCTCTTCATTTCGAAACCCATGATTGCCAAGACAGTATTGAGATTCATTGAGGACTTCTTAAGCTCACAAAGAATAAAGGCCAATTGATGAAAGGCATTATGCAAACTGACTTGCTGTGATGATGAAAACACCTTGGTTGCCTCATAGAAAATCTTCAAAAAATTCACAAAAGCACGAACATTATCCCAGTTAATGGTATTGGGGGGGGGGGGGGGGGGGCATCGGGTGTAAAGAACTCTATATAGCTGGAATCTTCATCTTCAAGCTTCTCAAATGCTGCTTGAAATTTTTCTGCAGCATCTAACATCATGTATGTCAAGTTCCACCTTGTTGGAACATCAAGACATACTTGCTTCTTACATGTGATTCTTGCAAATTCTATGCATTCCTTAAATCTAGCAGACCGTTGTGGGGCAGACCTAACAAATCTAACAGCTGTGCGAATGCTAGAAATACTGTTGTGCATGTCTTTTAGGCCATTATTGACTACCAAATTCAGTATATGAGCACAACATCTCATATGAAAAAATTCCCCGTCTACCATTAACCCATTCATATTTTAAATTCGCTTCTTCAAGTATGCCACAGCCACATCATTTGAAGATGCATTGTCAACTGTGATTGTGGACACATTTCTTAAACCCCAATCCCTTAGAACCTCCTCAATTTTCCTACCAATCGTCTCACCTTTGTGGTTTGGGACTAAGGAGAAGCTAATGATTCTTTTTTGGTATTTCCACTCATTATCAATGAAATGTGTAGTGAGAGTCAAATAATTAAGATTCTAGACAGAAGTCTAGCAGTCAGTAGTGAGGGCTACCCTACTGCAATCAGATCTAAAAAAGGTCTTTAACCTCAATTTCTCATCAAGGTAAATTTGAAAACAGTCTCTAGCAATTGTATGCCTTGATGGGAGAGTAAATTGGGGCTGCAACTGTCTACAAAGATGCTTAAATCCTCCCCCCTTTACCACCGTGAATGGTTCTTCATCTATAGTGACAAAAAGGGCCAATGCCTTTCTACAAGCTTCAAGATTAAATCTGCAACTTGCAGACTCTAAGCTACCACCCTCTCCACTCTTAAAAGTGAGGGTGGTTTGATTAGGGTCGTTGATTATAGCACTTGGATACTTGGGTGCAGAATTTCAAGTGAGCAAGTAAATTAGAAGTACCGTGATGCTTAGTGTCACACAAATTTTTTTTATTGCAGTAGTTACATGCTGCGGTTGGTTTCTTTACCTCATCTGCACCTAATTTTGTGAAGTGGTCCCAGGAAGCGGAAGTTCTCCTAGTACCATTCTCATTAGGTTTCCTCTTTTTTGTAGTTTTGGGAAGAGAATCAGTGGTGGCAGGTCCAGCAGCTTCAGTTGCAGCTGCTGCCTGTTCAGTGGGCACAGAACCACCACCCTGAGTCCGAGTTAGTGTTGACATTGGTGGGGTTAACGTAGTAGGCAGGTCTTGACTAGACTGCTCCATCACCGAGACAATGAAGAAGTATAGTCAACTACTGCCAACCACATTAACTCTTTAATTTTCATACATTATCCATGTTAAACATTGGCTGTTGTCAGTTTTCTACAAGTTAAGATCATTTTTCTACAAGTTAAGATCATTTTTCTATAAGTTAAAATCATTATTCTATATGTTTTTAAGTTTGCAATAATTTCCTAAAGTGTTCAGGTATATCAGTTAGGAGATTTATCAGATTTCTTTAACTTTCATTAAAGTTCTTAAAATTATAGTTTTACAAAGTGTTAATCAATGTACAGTGTGTGCTAGTGTTCCAACTTCCAAATCAGATCAGTTAAATCAAGCATGCATTGAAGCATACAAATCAGTTTACACATTTGTAAATCAACCATGCATTGAAGCATACAATTCAAGCATACAATTTACATTTCAAGCATGCAATTGAGCATAAATCAAGCATCCAATTTACATTTCAGCATGCATACACAGATTTATAAATCAAATTAATCACATACCAATTATGGCATGCAGATCACACACACATACATATTAAAGCATACAACTGCTATCACAAGGACTCAGAAGTAGGTATACAAATTATTACAAAGCAAAACAGATTATTTCAACCATGCATACAGATTATTAGGCATACAAATTATAACCATGCAAAATAGATTATTTCAAACATGCATACATATTATTAGGCATTCAAATTATAACCAAGCAAAACAATTTAACATGGTATACAGATTATTAGGCATATAAATTATAACCATGCAAACAAATTTAAGTATACAAGTTAGGCATACAGATTATAAACTAACATGCCATCTTAATAACAGCTTACAATTTAGCCATACCTTTGCTTGCCAAATAGATTTCTACTTTAATGCTCCAAGTAAAAATATAAGCTCCAAGACTTACAGTAACCTAAATCAACAAAAAATTAATGCTATTCAGAAATGCCTTTTAAAAATCGAAACCCTAAATCCAACAATAAAAAAATCACAAACCATAAAAAAACCGAAACCCTCAAGCAAAAACTCACCTTTCCAAGCACAACCCCTCACTCCCGAATCTCTGCTCCAAGCCTCCAAGTCTCCAACTCACAGAACAAAACAACAACAACAAAAAAAATGTTAGGGTTTTAAGCTTACGAAACCAAAACCCAACAGTAACAAATAACAAACACAAAGCCTTAAATAATTAAACCCTTACCTCGGTGATGAACGATTCAGTGACGGAAAGGGAGATAAAGAGATAAAGAGAAAGGGAGATTCGAGAAAAGGAGAAAGGGAGACTTGAGAAACGAAGATTCAAGGAGGAGAAAGGGTTTGAGCCAAGGAGGAAGGGTTGAAACTCCAAAGAAGGAGAGAGCCATAGAGGCTATGGCGGCTGCGCTAAGCTTAGCTAGGGTTTTCTTCTACAAGCAAGGGAACAACGAAATTTTACAAATGAATGAGAATTGAAGGGATCTAGTAGGGTTTCTTTTATGAAGGCTAAGCATGTGAATTGTTTAAGTGGGTTGGGCCGATCAATGTAGTCTAGATCAACACATTGGGCCTCTAAAACTGATAATGTTTCACACCAAATAGTACAACTGATAATATTGTATACCCAAACTTGATTTGACCACTGATATTATCAGGCTCCGGAGTTCAGTTATTTACATAATCATTTTTCCCTTTAAATAATTCGTATTTTATCTACTTAATTAACTATTATCCCAACTAGTATATCCGTAATTAATCCCTGTAGCTTTCAATGATATTATATTATGCATTATTATTTTGAGCTGGAGTTGAATCTTCAAGACAGGTTTATGTTCATTACACTTCTCGATCTCCCTACGAATTTGCATGGATACAGAGCATCGCAACAATCTATAAGATCGATGGACCCGTCTTCACAAAAACAAAAGCAACATAAAATTGCTAAAAAAAACAACATAAAACAGTCTGAACACCATTTAAGACGGGTATTATGAGTATTTTTTTTCATAAGCAAATTTTTTATTACGGTATAAGCAAAAAAATATATTGATTAAAATTATAGGAGTGTTCTAACCCATATACAAAAAGGAAATCAAGAAGGCTAAGAAATAATGTAATTGGAATACTACTAAAAAGGAGCAGTATGCATATTGACCCAGAAATAGCTAGAGAAAAAAACTGCTAGAAAACTACCAGATGCTGTATACGAGTATCATTTACTGTGGATTATCTTTCTTAAGGATCAAAACAATGAAATAATCGGAGCCTCTTACTAGTTTACTACTTGCCTGAAACTCCCTAAAAAAAGAAACAAATTAAATCAGATTTCACTGCCTCTTTTTATCCTCTCACAATCTCAAATTTCTGCCGAATTTCCTCCTCCTGAGATTTGGACTCTTCAGGTTAAGATTGGCTAAGTTGAGACCAGGAAAAAAATATTATGACATGTTATTAATTTTATAGATACTGTACATTATACATTAGTGATATATATGCAATGATTTTTTTAGTAATTAAATTTATTTTTATTCAAACGAGAAAACACTTTTTGATCGATTAGTTAATACTTCTCTAAATTAATAAAATTTATGCTCCCAACGTTATTAATATGGATTAAAGTTTATAAAGGTTGTGGTGTAGATCGACTGTTACACATAAACTTTAACATTGTTTTAACTTAATTTAAATAACACATTATTAATGATTAACATTCTCCAAGTCAACATACATTCCAACAAGTGTGTACAAAGTAATTGAAGAAGCAACAGCCTCCTCCTCATACTAGCCATGGATTCAAGAGCAGAGCTTCAATGTAGATCTTTGTTGATCCCTCGGAGTGAGTGTAGCAATCGGCGTCTTTGTAAAGCACATCAATTACGCGCGACAGGTTGAAAACAAGCATAAATAGAGGCTTTGGTACTTCAGAAGTGTTAAGGCATAATTCTTCATTGGTATCCTTCCAAGCATTTATCACTTGTCTATTAAATTCGTCAACCGCTTCTTGTTTCGTGGCACCATTTTGCTTCATATAGCACTCTAGAGCAGAAGCAACATGCCCTCTCTTTTGCTCAAACTAACAAAGATAAAGGGACAAAAACAATCGAAAGTTTAATTATTTAAAGAAAAAGGGGCACTCCTTAAAGAATAAAAAAAAAAAGTAAGTTTTTATAGAGAAATGGTGAAGTTAATACTATGAAAACTTAAGGGTCTATTTGGTTTATTTTCGGTTTTCTGTTTTTATTTCCTGATTTCAAAAATAATTATAAAACTAATACTTTGTTTTCATTTTATTTCCTGTTTCCAAAGATTTATACAGGAACCCGTGAAACAAACAAAAAGTTGTTTTCAGTGTTTCCTGTACAAATCTTTGGAAACTGGAAAACATAATGAAAACAATATAACAATTTTATAATTATTTTTGTTGTAATTATTTCTAAAACAGTAATACTCCCTTCGTTCCTTATCTTTGGTCTTTTAAGGTTTCTACACATAAATTAAGAAATCATTAATTTGTGTATATTGGTACCAAAATACACTTATTTCTACCATTAAGTGTTTACAAATTCCAACCGCATTTACTAATCTAAATAAATAATTCCATACTCCGCTAAGCCAATTGCATATGCCACTTTTGTTTTGGAACATGCAGCATTTATGACTTAATTTAAGTATGGATGGTTTTGTGTATTTTCAAGGCAAATCAACTTAATTAGTTCTATATAAGGGTATACATGGAAAAAATTGGTCAATTATACATTGGCTTTATAAAACACTTATTGTTTTGAAACAAAAACAAATAGCAAAAACACCATATATAAGGAACGGAGGGAGTAATTTTTTAACATCACAATTGAGACAACATACAATGTCCCATTTGTTTTGTGATGTATTTTTTAGATGTATGTATACAAAGAAGATAAAAAATAAGTGAGAGATAGAGATAAATGTATACGGTACCAAATTTTGATGTTCAAATAACATAACTCTTTCTAAAAATAGAAAATGAAAATAATTAACAAGAAACAAACCAAACAGACCCTAAATTTTTTGTTTTTCAATAAATCTTTCATTTTCTTGATTCCTTAACCACTACTCAAGTAACAAGACCCTTATTTAAAAGGAGAATGCTAACCAATGCCCTTAGTGTGCGTTTGGATGGGGGATTTGAAAATTCTAGGGTTTTTAAAATCCTAGGAAATTGAATTGCTTGATTTAAATTCCATTCATTTCAAGAAAACTTTGTTTGGATATAATAATTACATTTTTTTTACATTTTTAAAATTCTTTGTTTGGATATAAATATAGAGTAATTAAATAAAGGTAAGGCTTAGGTGGTGGGTGACAGCGGCAGTGATGGTGGTTGGACGGGCCACGACGATAATGGTGGTGGTGGGCGATAGCTATAGTGGTGGGGGTCAGCCGACGGTGGCCGATCGGTGGAGGCAGGGTGGTCGGTCGGAGGCGGCATAGGCTGGCGGCGGTGGTGGCTGGCGACAGTGGTGGCAGGTGGCACATGAGGCAGGAGAGAGAATTTCAAAATACCTTCTCTTTAGGTGGTATTTTAAATTCCTCGATTTTACCTTAAACCAAATAGCCCCCCTAAAATCCCTTGATTTTTAAAATTCTTCCTAGTTATTACACAAACAAAGTATTTTACATTAAAGCATTTTAATTATGATCTGAAAATACTTCGCCCTCTACAAATGCCCCATCCAAACATACCCTTAGGGCATTGGTTAAGGAATCTAAAGATGTAAGTGTGTATGGGAAAATAGTGTATTTATTATATTGAAAAATGTTAAACTTATATTCTTAATACAAACTTTTTTTTATTGATTCCTTAACCAATGCCCTTAGGTTAGTTGTCAAGAAAAAAAGACTTTAAAAACCCACCTAACAAGAGCGAAGAGACAATCCCTAAATACAATGTAACAAAAATTCGTTATTTATATGTGTCACTTTTGTTTTGGAACATGCAGCATTTATGACTGAATTTAAGTATGGAAGGTTTTCTGTATTTCCAAGGCAAATCAACTTAATTCTATATAAGGGTGTATACGTGGAAAAAATTGGTCAATTATAGCTTGGGTTTATAAAACACCATTGTTTTGAAACAAAAATAAGTAGCTAAAAACACTAAAGAAAAAGAACGGAGGGAGTACCCAACTAACAAGCATAACACCCACTCCAAAAGAATTACACCTACTACTATACGCCCAGGGTCCAAAAAATTAAATGCAAAGCAGGGGAAAGTTTGGGGTAGTCTTTCATTTAATGTGTCTGAGGAAGAAATGAATTGGTTGGAGGGTAGCTATGTGGGGGTGACAAAGAGGCCAGAGGAGGTTTTCCTTTTACAGAAGCAGTTGTATAAGGAAGGGTATTCTCCATTGTGGTGACACTAATGGGTGGGAATATGATTTTGCTGTCTGGCAATGGCCAAAAAGATGTGTACCATTCTCTACAACAACTTGGGGATAACTTGCAGGAGTGGTTTCTTGATCTCAAACCATGGAAGCCGGCGATGGTGGCTAGAGGTAGATCGGCGTGGTTAAAGGTTATGGGGGTACCGATGCATGTGTGGAGGTAGGAATTGTTTGTATCAATTGCTACTTTAATGGGAATGTATATCTGCCTTGATGAAGCAAAAAAATATAAGGAGAGGTTTGATGCGGGGAGGGTATTGGTCCTGATCTCGACGGCGGAGATTGTTAAAAAAAAAAAAAAACAGTTGACATAAAAGTGAATGATTTAGTGTTTCAGGTTAAAATTGTTGAGGATGAATCTTCAGATTATGTCTACAATAATGGTTCGGAAGGTGAAAAAAATTTGGAAGACTCCAGTTCGGCCATTGATAGCTTTCTGGACTTGTCGGAAACCGATTCTGATGGCATGCTTGATGACGGGCTTTAATTTTTCCAAAGGGAGTCGCAGCGACCAGAGCATTCAAATTCAAATTTGAATTGTCAGTCAGTGCATGTCGGTTTGGATGGTGACGGGTTAGAAAGGCTGCAGGCGGCGAGGGTTGTTCCCGAGGCACAGAGCGTTGAGCCTCTCAAGATAAGCTTCAACAGTACAAATCAGGTCAGCATAAAATCTGGTGTGAGGGGTGACCATATTGATGGAGGACTTTCTGGTCTTTTAAGCGGTGAATTGGGCCTGGGCAAAGGTGCTGGAGGAAATAGGAGCCCAAATGTTGTCTCTCAAGTGAAACAGGTGGGTTTGGGGGCTTCAAATCTAATGGGTTGTATATATAGTAGTGTTTCTAGTCCAGAGGATGTGGAGGTGGTAGGAGAGACGGTTTTAAGTAGTTGTGATATTAATTGGTTGGGTCAAAATGTTTGGGGCCAAAATGTATTGGGTGATGAGGTTTCATTTACACCAATTCAGAGGGGGAGAAGGAAGTAAATTCTTTTGGGAAAGAGGCCCCAGGGCCAAATTGAGGTGGGGCGCAGGAGGGCCAGGTCTTGCGGGAATAAAAGTAAAAGGGGGGCTCGACAAGGGGTCTATCAGAAGCAGATTGTTATGAAAAATATGGAAAAAAGTGATTTAGGGAAATCTTCTAGAGGACCATTAAAAAGGGTATCACAACTACCCAGGAAGCCTTTGCTCCCCAATTATTTGCGATTGAACCAAAAGGGCAAGCTGGGTGGGTCTGTATAAGATAAGAAGACACGTTTGGTTGCTGCAATCATATACAGTGACGCTGATGAAGGAAGGTTGCATCCGATAACGGCTGCTGAGAAGGGGAGTCCTTCGCGGAAGGGTCGTAGGAAGATAGGGAGGAAGTTGGAAGGGGTTACGAAGCAGAGGAAGGCGCCTTCGAAGCTGATGTTGTCAAGGGATGTGGGGTCAATACAACAGAAAGCTCCTTCAGGTTTGTCTATATCTGACTTAGATATTAGGCATTGTAATGACATGACTTTTGGTCGTAGCAGTAGGAATTCTGCGGTTAAGTTGCTTCAGTTAGGAAAAGAGTTTGGGGTTTCGGTTGGGGAAAATGAAACAGAAATTGTTGACAAGTTGGTTCAATTAGAGAAAAGAGATAGATTGGATAAGGATGTAAGGGTTTTGGCACCTATCATGAAGATCTGTTCCTTTAATGTGAGAGGTCTTGGGGGGGGGGGGGTGGGTCAAGAAAAATAAAATCAGAGGGTTGGTGTTGGAATAAAGTCTTGAATTTTTGGCATTATAGGAAATTAAAACATAAGCTGTCACAGAGGTATTGTGCAGGAAATTGTGGTGGGGGGTGGTATGTTTGGATATTGTTTTGTTCCAGCTGAAGGTAATAGTGGGGGAGTTCTATTGATATGGAATTCAGCCAAGGCAACTTTGGTTTTCTGGTTCCAAGATAAAGGTTTTGTAGGAGTATGCTTACTGTTGGAACCGAATAAAAAGGTGTTCATCGTTAATATGTATTCCCAAGGAGGGAGATCAGAGAAAAAACAGTTGTGGGAAACCTTACAAATGTCGAAAAGAGGTTTTGGGGAGGGGTTATGGTGTGGTGTGGGAGATTTTAACGTAGTCAGATCAGCAAGGGAGAAAACAGGTGTTTTGGGTGATGGAAAGGATGAAGGAGGGGGTTTAAGGAGGGATTTCAATTCATTCATAGGTGGGATGAATTTGGTTGACTTGCCTTTGCTTGGGCGAAAATTTATGTGGGTGAGACTAAACGGATCTGCTCAAAGCCGTTTGGACCGTTTCTTGGTATCTGAAGATTGGCTATAGGCTTGGGGGGAGGTGTCACAGTAGGCGTTAGACATGGATGTTTCTGATCACTGTCCGATAGTGCTGAGGTATTGCGACCAAGATTGGGGTCCTAGGCCATTCAAGTTTAAAAACTTTTGGCTGGAAAAGGGGTGTATAGATTTAGTTGAAAAATGGTGGAAGGAAGCGGATTTTAATGGCTGGTCGTGATTCATTGAGTCTAAGAAACTTAAGACGATAAAGCAACATCTAAAGGTGTGGAGCAAAGAAACTTTTGGCGAGATGGAGGGTAAAATTCAGCAACTGCAGGTTTCCTTGAGAGAACTTGATTTGGCAAATGAACAACTTGGGCTACAAGGTGAGGAGTTAGAGAGGAGGGCTAAGGTGGTTACAGAACTGTGGGCTCTTCTCAAGAATCAGGACAGTTTGGCATATCAAAAGTCTAGGGTGAGATGGTTAAAGGAAGGGGACGCAAATTCCAGGTTTTTTTCACGCTTGTGTAAAGTCAAGAATTACTACTAATCACATTTCGGCACTACTGGTTAGTGAGGGCTGGATCCAAGATGTGGTGGGGATAAAAAGTCTGATAGTAGAGTATTTTAAGAATAAGTTTTCAGTAACCTATTGGTCTAGACCGAGGCTTGATGGTGTGGCTTTTAATTCGGTCACTAGTCAACAGAAGCAACATTGGATTGCTCTTTTTGAGGAGGAGGAAATTGAGGACACTTTAATTGATTGCAATGGGAATAAAAGTCCGGGTCCCGACGAATTTAATTTCTCATTTTTTAAAGCAGGGTGGAGGTTCATGGAAGGGGAATTGTACAAGTTATTTTCTGAATTTCACACAAATGCAAGCTTGCCGAAGGAACTTACATCGTATTTTCTAGCACTAATTCCAAAAATTGCAAGCCCTCAGAGAGTGGAAGACTTCTGGCCAATATCCTTACTGGGGAGTGTATACAAATTAGTCTCTAAGGTATTGGCTAGGAGGCTAGGAGTGGTGATGGATTCGATAATATCAAATAACTAGTCGGCGTTTCTCAAAAAAGACATATAGCGGATGGGATAGTGGTGTTAAATGAGGTGATAGATACAGCCAAGAAGGGAGGCAAGGAGTGTTTAATATTTAAAGTGGACTTTGAAAAGGCATATGACTCGGTGTCTTGGGAGTTTTTGGATTACATATTAGGAAGGTTAGGTTTTGATGAGAAGTGGAAGTCTTGGATGAGGGCATGCATTTTTTGTGGCAACCTATCGGTCTTAGTAAATGGTAGTCCCGCGGCGGAGATTAGTATTCGAGGGGTTTGAAGCAAGGAGACCCACTAGCCTATTTTCTATTTCTCTTGGTGGCTGAGGGGCTCAGTGGTTTGATTAGGGAGGCGACTTCATTAGGAAAATTCAAGGGGTTTAGGATTGGGACTTCGGAGGTGGTTATTTCACATCTTCAATATGCCGATGATACGGTTATTGTGGGGGAGGCTAGTGAGGAGAATTTGCGGGCAATTAAAGCAATATTGAGGTGTTTTGAATTCGTGTCGGGTCTAAAGATAAATTTTCATAAGATCGAGTAGCTTAATGGGGTTTAATGTGGTGGATCATTTTTTGATTAGTGCGGCTAACTTTTTGAATTGTAAGGTGGCTGGATTGCCTTTTAAATATTTGGGTTTGCCGGTGGGTGCAAATCCAAGGAAAGTGTCAATGTGGCAACCCGTGTTGGATGTTTTGAGCAAGAGGTTGGGGTCTTGGAAGAATAGATATCTTTCAATGGGTGGTAGGGTGGTGCTATTGAATTTGGCTCTAAGCGCTATCCCAATCTATTACTTATCTTTCATGAAGATGCCTACTAAAGTCCGAAAGGAGATAATTAGGATCCAAAGGAATTTTTTGTGGGGAGGGTCTTTGGGTGAAAATAAAATACCGTGGGTGAAATGGGGGGATGTATGTAAACCGAAAGGGAAGGGGGTTTGGGTGTGAAGGATATTCAGTTAGTTAATTTAAGTCTCTTAGGAAAGTGGAGGTGGCGTTTATTGGTAGAAAAAGAATCTCTTTGGGTGAGGGTGTTGAGAGAAAAGTATGGTGAGGAATTATTCCAAAATCATAGGCTGAGTGGGGTAGTTTTGCCAAGGAGTACTTCTGTTTGGTGGAGGGATTTGTGTTCTATAGGTAAGTTTAGAGAGGGTGAGGGAGATTGGTTTGAAGGGGGAGTAGGCAAAAGATTAGAGGATGGGAAAACAATCCGGTTTTGGAAGGATATTTGGTTAGGGAACTCAACCTTGGAAGAAAATTTCCCAAGACTGTTTTCGGCTTCTACATTACAGCAGGCCAATATTTTTGAATTCGGGAATTAGGTTGATGATATGTGGTTTGGGAATTTAGGTGGAGGAGAAGGCTATTTGCTTGGGAAGAGGTAATGATGACGGAGTTCCAAAATTTACTCAACCCACTGTCCCTGTTTTAAAGGGAGGATATGTGGATATGGAAATTACATCCTTCTGTGTGCTATAATGTAAAATCTGTATATATAAAATTAAATTGTAACTTACTACAGGATAGGCAACTAACGGTGGATGAGGAGAAGGCTTTCAAATTGATTTGGAAGAACTTAGCGCCAATGAAAGTGACTCTTTTTTCTTGGAGGTGGTTGTTAGGGAGACTACCTACAAAGGATAATCTCTCACGAAGAAGGATTATTGGGGATAATGAGGATTTGTTGTGTACTTTCTGTAAATCACATATAGAAACTTGCTCATATCTTTTCCTATTATGTCCTTTCTCTATTGCTGTGTAGGAGTCCATTTTAATTTGGCTTGGAATACAACTACCCCTGCAGCCTCAGTTTCTTCATTTCTGGTATAATATGAGGGGCAGCACAGGAGGTCAAAAACAGGGGGCTGGACTTTGTTGTGGCAAGTGGTCCTTTGGTGCATTTGGGAGATGAGGAATGCTGTTATTTTTAACAATGGGGGTATAGATATGATTTACTTGTTGCATAGGATTAAAGATGTATCTTGGAGGTGGTTTATAGCTAGATCAAAGGGTTCTTATTGCTCTTTCTCAGATTGGTGTAATTGTCCGGGGCAATGAATGTTGTAGTGGTTGGAATTTCTCTTTTTGATCTGGTTGTAATCTATTTTTTGATCCAAGACTTTATATATGGGTTCTAGGGTATCCCTTATACTCTACCTAATGATAATTTTTGCTTTCTTAAAAAAAAAAAAACTATACGGCCAACACACAAAGTACTTTGTTTCTGCTTCCCATATTACAAGACATATCACAGTGCAAAAACACCACAACACTAAAATATTGCACATGTTAACTAATCCCGTAGAATGTTATCATAATATAACTTTGTACGTGTTAAGAATTCAAAAATAACAATTTTGTGTTTAAAGTCGTGTATTCAATTCCTTAAAAGTTTAAAGTTACTCTTTCCCTACAAAATTTCTATTTTTTGATTTTTTAATATGTGCAATATTGCATACTCATATGGTAGAAAGATCGTTATAATATAAAACAATAAAGAAGGAATTGAATTTGTGTGTAATTACCTCGTTGGAAACAATGTCGTCCATGAGCCTGCAAATAATTGTTGAAGCTGTAAGGATTTTAGGGTCATTTAAAAGCCACTGGAAGGTCTTTTCTGTGGCAATATGTCCCATCCCGATGAAGGATGTGGCTGTAAGCATGCGGCAACCAGCAGATGTTAGTGTAATACCCATGTACTCTTCCATAGTTGGAGTGTAATTTCTATGGAACCATTCGGCCTCTGCAAAGTAGGCTTGGGCCAATCTTTTCATCTAGGGTGAGTGGGTGACGACCAACATAAAATAAATGGAAGTTAGCAACATTTGAAGACAAACATGTTTTTATTTTTGATCATCCTAACGAGTATTTTAATTAAAGATATTATTTAAGGAACTTAAGCAAAGTAATTGTTTATTGAAAAATTAAGTATATCTCTTTTCAATGTGTTGATTACATCACTTCACATAAAAACTTCCTTTTTTAGATTCATGTCCTTAAAACACTTGTTAGCATTAGTCGTTAATTTTCTGATTACCCAAATCAATTAAAAGAAGAGCAGAACGGATACTCCAAACTCAAACCATATAACATTTCATAGCACCTAATAGCAGTTTGAAACACAATCCAAGGGATTATAACACCAGTTTGAAATATTAATTACAAAGGGCTTTTATTTTAACTGAAATCCAAGACCAATATCTAAACTTAGTGTATGTTTGGGATAGATTAAAATCTGTGGTTTCAGCTGTTTTTACATATAAAAGCTGTTTTATGTAAAATCTTTTATGTTTGGATTTGTGACTTAAATTTTGAAAAAGCTTTTTCTTTGAAAAAAAAGCTGTTTTCATTAATCTCATTGGAAGGACTGTAAGATTATTTTGACACCGATTATTTTTGCATCTCCTTAATGGTCGTTCCTTTATCATCACTGTTCGGTGGTCTTTTTTTCACGCAACTTGCACAGGACTCTCATAAGTCATCACTGCATAGTGCAATTGAAATTTTAATGTTATAAAAACATCAATGTAAAAGTGAATAAATTAAGAGCACCCAAAAAAAAAAAAAGTGAATAAGGACTCTCATCACCGGTTCCTTTTTTAATTAATTTTTTTTCAAGACTTTGAATAAAAAATATACAGCTAAAAAAAATGTAATGTTAAAAAAAAACAACTATTATTAAATTATACAAATATTTTCATACCCTTTTACTATATAAAAGTGATTATTTTTATACCACCCAAACGAAATAGATCATCTTAAAATTGCTTAAACACACTCTAATTAAATCCAAAAGAAGCAAGATTAGTTTTTAAAAATAATACCATTACGCATCAAGATCAGTAGAATTAGTTTCTAAAAAAATACCACTATACACACCACTCAAATTGACCAAATAACATGATGTCAAATCAAAATTCAAGGAGATCTTAGTTTTCTTTAGGTTCCAGGTGGTTTGCTGTTTAGAACCGTAGAAAACTTTGTTCTTAGTGTTCTACTGGGTTTGCTTGAAATATCTGTTTGTAGCTAGGGTAGCCTAGTGGCTGTTATTTTTTGGTGACTCTGTATATGGGTTCTGAGTACCTCTAGTATTCTTTTTTATACATATTTGACTTATCCAAAAAAAAAAATCAAAAATCAAAATGAAGAAAACAAAGGATAATATATACGAGGCGGAAAGATTCATGAGTGTTTACTTCATTTTTAGCATATATTGCACAAAATGCTCTTCCTTCCTTGCTTAGCTCTTGCTCAGTTTCTTCATAAATATCCAAAAGTGCTCGGTAACAATGTTTAAGGTACTCTGGCAAAAAATCCATGCAGCTAATATCCCACCTAAAATGTTCATCAATTAATTATGGTCATCATAAGCTCAACATATATTCCTCCCTAGATCTCAAATTGAATTAGAAAATTGAAAACATTTCGTGGTTAATTTAACATCAAACCTTTCAATTGCTTCAGTGAAAAGTTGTAGCTCTTCAAATGTACCATAAACGTCATATATATCATCTATAATTGTTGTCATGGATATTATTTTGGTCATCAACCGCCTGCCTTGAAAATATTGTGGTTCAAAATACACTCCCAACGACCAAAAGTAAGCTTCGACTATCCTATTACGTGCAAAAGGAAGCTTTGTTCCAAAATCCAAATCTTTCCACCACCTAATTATTAATTCAAGAATTACCCAGTTCAGTAAATGAGAAATGAATCACAAATCAATCATACAGAAGAAATTAACGCTTTCTAATTATTTAGTAGCTAGTGTAGTGGGGCAGAGAAACTTACAAACAAATACTGCCAAGTTCCTTTTGATATTGTTTTTGGAGCTTATTGAAATCCAATTTGGCAAATAATAGCAGAGTTTCATCATGGAATGGGTCTTCCTGGTAAGCAGAAATGAAATACCATGCCTCTAGCCTAGGTAGGTTTTTGCGGAGTGGCCTTGTCAAGCTATGTCTGACTTTTGCAGCAAGTGGTGGACTCAATTGAGTGGTCATTGACTCAAGATATGTACAAGTGAAAGCAAGCGCTTCATCTAATATGTCCTCTCCATGAACCCTGAGGTGTGCAGCTTCATATAAGCTTAACATTCCCTCAACATCCTTAGTAAGTTTTACATCAAAGTTTCCTTGCTCATCCTTGAACTTGTTAAACACATCTGGGATTTATTCACCAAACACAAGATTAATTAAAAGGCTAAGTTATGTTCATATAATGACAATTTGAACTCAATATTCTCTCATTTTATTTATGGTCCCAATTATATATGCGGTTAAGTATTATCACTATTATGTATGGACAAGATGCTATGCGTGGCAAGGCTATATGTCTCAGTTTTGTCGGAGCACTTCTTACGACATTCAGGTTACCATGTGTGTAAAGAGGTTTGGTTCCTTTTATGGTTCACAATTGTTTGGCCTATTTGGTTGCATAGAAATGGTATTACTTTTAGGGAAGAAAATTTAGATATGGATAATCTAGTGGATTTGATATAGGTGAGAGCTTGGAAGGAATTTTTTCTCTTATTATATGGATACTAATCCTTTGGAATGTATTTATCAATGTCATAAAACTTACTTTTGATGTAAGGGTTGGAGTACCCCTTGTATTCTTTTAATATATATATATATATATATATATATATATATATATTTGTGTTGATAAAAAAAAACTATTATATGTGATCTATATACGTAGTAGTAGTAGATAAAGGATCGTACCAGGCGAAACACGATGTCCTTGTTGCCTCAGTAACCTAAAGACAAGGGCGAGAGAACAAAGATCTTCATTGAGAATTATTTTTCCATTTTCAACATAATTATTGTGAATATGTTGCAACACTTCAGCAATCTCATGTTCAAAATGATAGTACAATCCCAAACGTTGCAGTGAATCAATCAAGTTAGCTTCATTCATTGGCCTAAAGGCCTTCTCGTTCACTGGGATGAGCATCTTTCTCACTTTTTCTTTTAGTATTGTAATATGCTCTTCAATTTTCTCGTCCACTTCCTGCACATTATATTTTTATTATTACAAGTCAAAGTTATTTATATTTTTCTATTATTGCATGTAAAGTTTCATGAAATTGGAGAGAATGAAAAAAAAAAAAAACAATTCTTAATGGTTTGGATGGCTCAAACGCTAGGATGGAAATTCACTGAACCTTGAGATCATAAATCCGGTCAAAATAAAGTAAAATATGGTATAAATGGGATAGACACGGTTGGTCCTCTTTATTTGTTGCTTATTAGAAGATATATGAAAAATATAACTCTTTATGTGGTTATAGTAAGAAATAAGTAAAGAAAATAGACACACAGAAGTACAATGTGATGATATAAAGCTTGGATGATATAATTATGTACACATATATTGCATCTTGAAAGCTTAAGATGAATAGAGCGACCTAAAAAGAAAAAAGGGTGTTACTCCGACACCCTTCATGTTGAGAGGGTATGGCTACCCTTCCAGTATTTTATTATTTTTGAGTTATTGTTTATTCTTCTATCCATGTTTCTAATTTGGTAATCATTGTTTTTATCAATTCTATTTTTCTATCATATTCTTTACAGTCACAATATTCACAATGATAAATCATATGTTTATTATATGCATCAGTTCCTTCATCTTTTAATTCATGTATTAATCTTTTTAGTGTATTTTGATTAGTCAAGTCTAGCATACTTAATTTATGTACAATTTTTTCTATATTCTGAAAATCCATATTAACCTAAAAATCTTTCGATTTTAAACTTTATTATATCTATCATTGATTCTACAGTTATTATGATATCTTTGTATCTGTCACCAAAATCTTTCAATGTTTTTAAATAATTTCTTAACATAGCTAATTGTTGTTTTAATTCATGTAATCTTTTCATTTTACTTTTATTATTATTTAGTACTTAGCTCTGATACCAAAATGGTACTACCACCCGATTAATTTTCCTTTCAATTTTTATTTCAATAATTTCAGGGCAGTTTCTATACATAATATGGGTAGTGTTCATGTATAATTCGAGTTACTAATAATTTATACCCAATATTACTTATATCCTCATCTATCTCTAGTATTTCTCTTATCAGTTGACTTCGTTCTTCTTCGCAAAAAACTAATTGTATTCTTTATTGTATTTGTTTTAGATAAAGTTTTTCTTGCCAATATTGATGTTTTAATTTATTGATTATTATTTGTTTACAATCCTTTGGTAGCTTCATGATTAAAATATATAATATTTCTATTTCTATGTTAGTCATCTGGCCAATCATAGTCTTCATATTCTTCTAGTAGTTCATATTCAAAAGCCAATCCTATTTCTTCCATGTAATTCCATTCTATATCTAATGATATATGCGTTAAAAAATAGTCTTCCTGTCTATCTTGTTCTTTTATTTTTTCAATTATTAATTGTTTGCAGTCAATGGGTAAATTCATCATTAGTACACTAAGTATTTCCAATTCTGTTTGAGTATCAAATTCTGAATATATTTCCATTCTATTATTGGATTGCCGTTCTACACACTCCAAGGACTTTCAATGAATTATCGACCAGCTGTCCTTGACCAACTTTGTGCAATGATAAAGCAAAATGGAAACCACGCATGTGAAAGATGCGCACTAAAGAAAGACTGTCGGCAAGAAGATAAGGACTTAGACGATGCAATAATAGAAGAATGACGTAAGCAGTTACGTCATATGTGAATTATTAAGGTCTGAGTAATAGACTAAAATAATGTAAGGACTGTTTTGTAAAATAACCCTGCCCATCTTTGTGTATAAATAAGTCCTCTTATGCTGAGGCAAAGCAGAGCGAATTTCATTCAGTGAAACCTCTCACCTGAGAAGTTCTCTTGTGCTAGCCTCCTTAGGAGTGTTGGTCGGATTCTTGAGAGTGAATCCATTGTGTTCTATGTATCTCCCCTACTTATCATCAATAAATACTACTTTTTATTACTAACTGAACTAAAGAAAAACTTAAAAAAAGGAAGAACATAGAAGAAAAATTGGCTACATCCATATAGGAGCTATACAAGTAATAATTAAAGCTACTTTTCAAGAAGGAATAAATTCACCTATAGAATTAATATTGAAAGACAATAGAATAATAGATCCAAAGGATAGAATACTAGGAGTAATAGAAGGAAACTTAGCTTACTCTAAATTAAAATTCGAGATTTATCCAAATATTGGAATACCTATAGATACCCAAAGATTAGATCACTCTCTATCCTTAGAGCATAGATTTTTAAGAAGTAATCTAATGAGAACAGGAGACAAGATCTTCTCAGTTACTTATTGTGTTAACTATGCACTAACAAATTCACATCATAGTATTACTTTCAAAACTAATGATAGAATAGACGTACCAAGACTATTTGAAGAAATAGGAAAAATTTATTACCCCAAAAGAAATGAAATAACAGAGTTAGGAATATCTATTAATAAACCAAAATTACTAAATTTAATTCCAAGACCAATTACTTTCCCAGAATCAGGAAAAATTGAAGAAGAAGAAAATATTAACAAGTTATCAAATCAAGTAAGAGACTTGGCTCAATACCTGAGGAATAGAATATGAGTAAGGGAAAAGAGTTAGAAAAAATATTGGAAAAACTTTATACTTCAATAGACAAAAACAAAAGAGATACAAAAACATTATTGTTGTATAGGAAATCCAAAGATCATAAAAAAGGAATGCCTCTCATCAAATGAGAAACTATCCAAAAGGCGAAACACTTGGGTGGCTTAGGTGTGGGTGATCTACAAATTAAGAATGTTGGGCTGCTCTTTAAATGGTGATGGAGGTTTTCCATTGAAGGTAACACCTTATGGAAAAGAGTAATATGCTCAATCCACAATCTTGACCCAGAAATCCCAATTAAATGTCCAAAACAAAAGAAGAAATAGTGGGATTTAGACCTCAATTATGACAGTTAATAAGTGGGGGGATAAGTTTCATGAAGTCATTCAAGAAGGATGTTGGATTAAGTTGGGAGATGGTAGGAAGACTAGGTTTTGGCTGGATAAATGGTTGGGGAACTCAACTCTAAAAGACAGATTCCCTAGACTCTTCATTATATCACTACAAAGAGAGGAATTCATAGCTAATATGGGTTTTTGGGATGGATATCAATGGCATTGTGTAACGCCCCGATTACTGTGTCTTTCTGTAGCAGTAAATACATTACATGTGTATATATATTTATTTTTGGTAAAATCCAGAGAGTGATTTTAAATAAACTAAAATCATTTTCTTGTATTCTCTTACCATAGGAAGTCACGGTTCAATTTTAGATTGAAAATTTAGACGAAAGTCGGTCTGCATTTTCACAGCCGGTACAAGTTTACTGAGCAGAAAACCTAATTTTGAACCGTGAACGAAACGGTTAGTGTTTTTGTGAAGTTTTGTATGACATTGGAAATTTCCGAAAATTCTTATTCTGGGTCAAAATATAATACTTTATCCAGGCGAAATACGACCGGAAAACTTGAACCGGATACACAATGGAGCAAAGTAGGGAGAACAAAAGTGATGAGGTGACATGTGAGAGTGAGGTGACTTACTAGGGGATGGCCTAAGTCACATCCTAAAAAGTTGTCATGATGACACTTTTTGAATTATAACATATTATATTCTAAAAACTCATTTTTCTCTTTCTTCTCCAACCAAACATGGCCTAAGCCAAAACTTGGCCATCAAGATTACTCTCCTCTCTCTCCTTGCGCCATTCTCTCTATCTCTCTCTCTCTCTCTCTCTCTTCCCCTATATATACACACTTCATCACTTTACTTTCATTTTCTTCCTCTTCTCCATTTTCCTACTCAAAGTTCTATCACTTAAAACATCCATTTTTGCTTATTTTCAAGCTTCAAGTTCTTAATACCTTTTCTTCCTAGCTTCAAGGCTAACACTCTCATACTCTTCTCTTTCAAGTTTTACATTTATTTCATGAGTTTAATCTATGTTTCCATTGTTGTTCATAAATCTCTTTTAACTTCTAAAATCTCTAGAAAATGGTAGAAAAATCCTTTTGAGTTGAAACTAATTTCTATGAACTCCTAATGATCTCTATTTTGATATTCTATGAGCTTGTATCAAACAAAAATTTCTCTCCCCATTTTTCCTAGCTAGGCCGAATCGAGGTGTTGATGGAGCAAGGAAGTTTTGCTTCAACTTTTGCTAAATGATCATTGATTTAGACTCTTTTGTACCTTTAGTTGTTAAATCCAAGAGCTTGAAAAGTTTGAAAATCTCTAGCCTATTTTGGAAGGTCAAGCCCGAAACCCTAGGCTAATGGCATAGAGGAATTTTTGTTCAATCCTTGTTAAATGATCATTGTTTATGAATCTCTAATACTTAAGGACCATTAATCCATGAGTTTGAGAAATTTTGAAATCTCTAACCCTATTTTCATGATATGGCCGAACCTATGCCTTAGGTAGATAGGATGTTTTGGTTGTTTTAACTTGTGTTATGTGTTGGAATCTTTAGACTTCCGTCGCGAAGCAAGACGAGGAAGATAGTAGCACTCAACAAAGAACGAAAGACTTTGTTTGCTTTGGAATCAAGTAAGGGGAGCTTACCTGAGGGATTTTCTCCCGATAGCTATATGTTATTATTTGTGGTCTGTTGAGTTGTTTTAAGTTTTATTGTGATTTCCCGAGTTTATCTGATGTGGTAAAAATTGTCTGTTTTACATATCTGAGCTTGTTGATTTATTTGTAGCAATGTGTAGAAGCTTTGAGATATGTCATGAACTGTATTATTTGAAATGATGCTGACGTGAAAATTACATTGTTGTGGATTGTTGTCTGAGAAGCCTGACATTTGTCAGTGCTCAATCAATTATTGAGATAAAAGCCTTATGAGGAATTTTGACAATGATAATATTTAATTGATGATTTCTTTCGATAAAAGGGAAAGTAATGGATAATTACAAGGACGAAATCGTAAAAATATTTCAGTACGTTATCTTTTTCAAAATGTAGATGAAAAGTTATTTTAAGAAATTTATGTGTCAATTTATTTTAATGAAAGAAGAATAATAAGAATGGAATTGAGAAAGGAATACATTTTAGTATGTTATCATTTTCAAGAATGAAGTGGAAATTCATTTTAAGAACTAAGTGTTACAATATTTTAAAGCTAGAGCAAAATCTTTTCTTAAAACGATTTTAGTATAAGTGAAAACAATTTTAAAAGTTTGTTTTATGAAGGAGAACTTTTAGGTGTGGTTGGCAATATTTTAGAAAGGGATTTCAAAGGGTTTTAACAATATTCTAAAGATGGTTTGGAAGAAAAAGAAGGATTTCAAAAGAAAATTGGTTTCTTTATAACTTAACATTTTACAAATGAATTTCCAATGAAAAGAATTTTCTGGAAAAACCTACTTTTGCAAATATTTCGGCAAGCTTGGATAAGTTGCTGAAGTTTTAATTTGTATTTGTGTTTCACTGAATGAAAAAGAATAAATACGTTGGGAAGTGAATCTAGTATACGAGACGTCGGAATACTAGTGTTCTGTAATTTATACGTAGATCTTCGATCCGTGTCATGTGATTGTGGACTATGTGTTCTAATCACGTTGTTGTGGACTGTGTGTCCTAATCACGTTGTTGTGGACTGTGTGTCCTAATCACATTGCGATAAACGTTATTAATGGTGAATATTGTTTTCTATGACCACAAGCCTAAGACTGGTGCATCGGTTTAGGGCGTTGTGATTGAGCACTCGGGCTTCGTGTCCCGTGTTGATGTTGAAGAATCTTAAAGTTAAAGATTTTATGAATAGTCGTTAACCTTTGAGCTTCGACAAGGAAATAATGTACACACAGATAAACTTTGAGAATAAAATGATTTTTACATGCATTTTTTTGGCAGACGTGCCATGCTGCCCAATTAGAAATCATTGAGTCATGTGTTGGCCAATGAATTTAGGGGAAATACGCCCATGAACTACGATAACCATTGGTTCCTAAGTGATCTGCCAATGCATGGACAGAAGTTTGCCGTTTATCGTAATGACAATTGAGATGTCATAATTTGTGCGCAATAACCATTGGCTGCTGAGTGATCTACCAATGAGTTACAAAGGTGTTGGATATTGGATTCTTTTCGTTGACAATGATCAGTGTAAAAAGCTTGATCAGCTTAAACAAAAAATGAAGTTGGTATCTCATGAGATTAGGTTAGAGCCTGAAGATTGAAGTGTCATGCATGTTTTTATAAAACCCATGACTGATCGGGTATGAGACCCCTTGGTATAATTTTTATATTTTCAAGAATTTTATGATATATGACTTTACATGTTATCTGATGTTTTGTGTTGTGCATGTGGTTATCGTGTTTAAATCCATATATTGGTGTCTCACCCTTACAAATATATCAGGTTTCTTCTGGTCTCGCTGTTGTACCTCGGTACTCTAATACAGATGGTGCAAAGGAGTTTTCCTAAGTTACTCAGAGACTTAGATCTAGAGGTTTGAGGAATTATTTGATCGGGGAATGACCACGGGGGTCCTTTCAATAAATGTATTGTAGTAGAGACCAGCTCAGGAGTCTAGGTTGGGTTATGTATTTGAAAGGTCGGTAAATGTGGTATTATACTTTAGTCTTTGGTTTAATTTTCTTTCTCCTTTTTTTTAAATTGAAACTTTTGAGAGAAGTTGTATGTCGTGGTGACCTTGTTATGAATGTGATTTTACTGTTTAGATGTATGTATCTCGGTATTGAAGAGTTATTCGTAGAAGAAAATTTTTTATACCCCAATTTTCTGACCTAGGAGAAAATAACTTTCCGAAAACAACCAGCAAATTACTTTTTATTTTATTTCAGCACGTGTTCCAATGTAATGCCTAGGGAGGGTGTTACACATTGGAACCTATCATGGAGGAGAGACTTGTTTCAATGGGAAGAACCTCTTTTGGAGGAATTAATAGAGTGTTTGAAGGAAGTATATCTAGCACAAAACAGAGAGGACCAACCTTGGTGGAAATATGACAACAAAGGTATTTATTCAGTTAAGTCCTTTACAAAAGCCATTTGGGATCAATCCCCACCCATTGAGAATGTTAGAAGGACTTGGTTAGAACTAGCACCACCTAAGGCAGAGTTATTGATATGGCTAGTATTACAACAGCGTTTAAACACCAAAAGTAGGTTAAAGAGGCTGAACATAATTAAATCTAGTGATGTTTTGTTCCCTTTTTGTTCAAATGATGAAGAAACAATTGATCACTTATTTTTACGTTGTTATCATGTTTGGAGAATCTAGACTGAATGCCTAGAGTGGTGGAAGCTTAAAATGCCTTTGACACAATCAATTGGACAATGGTTTGATTGTTGGATTGGAGCAATTACAGGGGATTTCCAGAAGAAACTTTGGACTTCTCTTTTCTATGTAGTAGTATGGACCTTATGGTGGCATAGGAACCAAATTGTCTTTGAAAAAACAACAGTTGACTGGCCTTTTGTTTCATTCCTCATAAAGATGAGGCTTGGATTCTGGCTTAAAGGGTGGGATCAAAAAATCCCTTATGGACCGGGTGATGTAGCTAATAACTTGGATTTGTGTGAGAATGTGGAAGAAAGAAAGGAGACAAAGACCTGTTTTAGATTGGAACCCACCCCCTACAAATAAGCTAAAATGGAATGTAGATGGTTCAGCGAAAGGCAAACCCGAGGAAGCAGCAATAGGGGGTGTCCTTAGGGATGAATATGGTAATATCCTAGGAATGTTCTCTGCCTATATAGGTATTAGAGATTCTAATGAAGCAGAATTCATGGTTGCATTAGAAATGTCCCTACAAAAAGCTTGGGTGATGGAAAAGGAATTAATAGTGGAATCAGATTCAAGAAATGCCCTTTCTTGGGCTAATAGCATGGAAACATGTCCGTGGAAATTGAGATTTTATGGTAACAAATTGAAAAACTTATTTGTGATTCTAAAAGATGTTTCCTTTGTGCATAAGTATAGGGAAGCTAACTGTTTTGCTGATTCTTTATTAAAGGAAAGTGCTCAAAGAGAAGGAATGTGGCTCACTTGGACATAATGGCTGCCACTGATTGTTAATTATTATTGTATGTGATTAAGGACCATTAGGATATTATAACAAGCCCCTACTCTATGGACGCATCAAAGTTATCTTGAAGCATACCTCAAGCAGAGGCGTTTTTTGGAAAAGGAATGAAAGAAATTTGTTTTTATTGCTAATGTACACTAATGAAATCTTAGACTTTGTTATGTACACAGTTTTGGTTGAGTGTATCACTTGTAGGACTCTTAAGGATTTAAAGTTGAATGCCTGGATGTATTCATGTCGGTGTTTCCACAATGAAGGAGACAAAAAAGAAAAAACAATCTCAAGCAAAATCAGAGCGAAAGAATAGGGTTGCTAACCAAGTGGCTGATGCACTGGCAAAAAAAGGAACAAACATGGAAGGAACCTGGATATTATGGACTAAGCATAGGTGAAATGATTTATTGCTTCTCCTTTAAATTGTATGCCTGCTGTTTTCTTTTGATTGTCTGTGCAGGGTATGGTGGATCCAAATAGACACCTCTTGGGGACTAAGGTACATAGGAGGAACTGTCGGGAATTGAGAGAAGCATGCTTTCTTGGAGGCGCCTTAGATGGATATCGAAAAGGAAATGCTCTTGGTGGTTCATGATAAAGTAGCTGCATGCCTGTTGTGCTAGTTTTCTGGTTGCATAGAATGGATTGTAAGAGTTTGTAACGGGGTGTGTCTTACTTGTAATTGGGGGCCTTAAAGTGGAAATGGGCATTTGCACTAGAGGTACTCTTTTTCCTTCATGATGATTTTATCTCTAAGGAGGGTTTTGCATCATAAGGTTTTAATGAGGCCCCTTTTGCTTGTGCTTGGAAGGGGGGTACGTGGGTAGGCAAATTTCTACAGAGCCTAGATTGTGACTCACAAGTGTTTGCTTTTTGCTTCTATTTTACCTAACTCTGGTTAGGTTTGCGATCAATAAATTAACTACTTATCGAGAAAAAAAAAGGGTATTCAAATTACATACTTCCAATTACACTCCCATAACAAACAATGATTAATTATTATTATTTTTTTGGTATACATGTTGAATCTTTATATCCTATACACTACTCACCAATGTTATTAAAACCGAACCAATCATTGACTCGGTCAGGACACCGGATCAATGGGTCACTGATCGAACCAGTGAGTCAATGGTTGAACCGGATGAACCGGTATATGTAACACCCTTCTCGGGCGCTACATTGTCTGTGACATTTCTATTTTTATAAGATCGAGTAAAACGGAAAATAATTATTTTGCCAAAAATACGGGTTTATTTTTTTTTTCTCTTTAGAAAATAATACCATACATACTCTTTAACATATAACATCAACTTGTGCATCAATATTATACAAACCAAGTTCCAAGTCAAATCAGTCATACATATTCAGAAAGAAGGCGGAAATACCAACGCTAGTAAATAACAACAGACTGAAAATATGTTTATAATAATAATATCTTTAGAGACATAGCTCCACAAAATATAACATAGACACGAGACTGGCCAGACACAAAATACTGACAAAAGTCCATTATACTAAAGCCCCTGAGACTGTGTCCGTGTCTCCAAGTACACTCAAACTCTAATAGGATGTGATGGAGAAACAGTGTTGTCGTCATCTTCGTCCCACGCAAAATAGAAAACAGCAAACCAGAAAATAGAGAAATGAGGTGAGATTTCCGTTAATCTTACACTTAACGCAGACATGCAGTGGTACGACACACAGGTACGTACAAATATCAATAAACAGTTATATCATCCATCACAACTGCAATAATAATGTTTCACAACAACATAATCACAAGGCACCGTTTTCCCTAGATAGAAGACATATAAGACTCGAGGAATGACCCCTGATTTCCTATACCATGGTTTTAACAAACAGTCGAGAGAGTGGTTCGGAGGATTGTTCCGGAGTCCACCAGCCTTGGGTAATAAAATGCGTCAACAGTCATCATGGTGCACATAGGCTTTTTCGGGAACATCCTACACTACCAGAAAATACATAGTGTCTAGTAGAGTATGTCGGTGTATTGCAAGATCACCATACCACAGAAGAGCAACCAATTGGACCTATATGAGTATTTCATACCCCGACACCCCCAAGCATCAATAAATCGTCACTACGAAATTCGCACCCGCATTAAAGTGTTAGCTCGATCTCCTAGGCACAACGGCCTTACAGAACATAGTTTCACTATGTGTTTAGGCAAACTTTGCCGGAAATGCGTTCTTCTCGTCCATCCAACGGATGACATCGTGATTCCTTCGGAATTCTTTCAGCGTATCGTAACAGATGCTAGATGTCCTTAAGTCCAAATCATCGGTACTTAATCATCAAGCTAAAGTTCTCAAGTAACCTTTCATCTTTGTGCAATGTTTTCTTTAAAATATTTGTTTACAAATCCTAGCACATTATGAGATTGGACCATAGGTCCAATTTATTTATTTATCTGTACTTTTCTAGTTGAGCCTTTTTCTTTGGCTTTCAATAAAACAAATCATTCTGAGTCCATTAAATTTTATGGAATATGGATAATGAATTATCCATACTTTATGACATAAGGTCGTGTTTCACCCCACGTCATAAATCATTATGTTCGTATTTTCACTAAGTCATTCTTGACTTAGTTTTTTTTTTTTTTTACGTTTTATAGTAAAATCTCGTCTTGGACGACAAAAATCCTTTTGGCTTAAAATCAAAACCTTTAGATAAAATCAAATTCATTTTCAAGAGTAATTTACCTAAAAGATACTTAGGTATCAATTTTTTTCCAAAACATTTCCTCAAAAATCCTTAAAACGTTTAACGACAGTTTCGCCGCTTTTTACTGAAATTAGGCCCAAAAGTTCTACTTTTTGAAGATATGGTTATTCACCTCAAATGTGTTATTCTCCTAAGTTATATTACTCAAGTGAAAATGTTGAAATACTGATTTTACATCATTTATACGAAATTCCTAAAATTTGACAGAACGTCGTTAATTTTGTAAATCGCGTAAATCCTTTTTCAACGATTTTACACTCTAATAATCCAAAACTCATTTTGGAGTTTTAGAAAAGTTTTGTAAGCATGAAAAACAGTTTCTAACTGTCCAATTAATTTAATTTTCGAAAATTGCATTTTAGTCCCTAAACTTTCATTAATTACAAAATAGTCCTTTTTCACTTAAAACATTATAACTTTTTATTTATAACTCCAAATCACCCCAAACCAACTTCTTTAGAAATATTTTTCAGTTGCCCTCTAATTTTCCAGAAATCACTTTTCTGCCCCAAATATTTTTCAATAATTGCAAAAAGATCCTTTTTTACTAAAAAGCTTATAACTTTTTATGTATTAATCCAATTAACACCAAACCAATTTCTATGGTTTAGTCTCATCAAGGACTACAATGTTAACATAAAAGAACATGAATTTCAGTGCAACCACTGAAATTCTCAGAAATTGCAATTTAGTCCCTAAGGACTCAATAATTCATAACTTTCCACATACACATCCAAATCAATCCAAACCAATTTCTATATTCTTATATATTCATCTAATTCTCATAAAAATTATTCAAACAATTTAACACATCATGGAACCCCTCAACCCAGTCATGGCCGAATGGCCTTAATTATTCATGTTAAGCATATTTGTTTTAACAAAACAATCAACAATGATCAAGGTTTTGATTAAAGATCAACAACACCAAAACCACATATATCACAACCAACGTATATCAAACCAAGTCCTCCAAGAGGATCACACACACATGCAAATAAATATACAAAGTCATACTTAGGAATTACAAAACCACATAAACACTAATAAACCATCACATATCTACCCTAAGGTAGGATGATAGTAATCTCCCCCATACCTTTGTTGACCACTTGATACTCAAGCAAGAAGAGGATGATGTTCACCTAAAGTTCAAGGTTTGAACCAACAAAACCTAGCCATGAAACATCAACAATAAACAGGTTAAAAATGAAAGAAAATCACCTAGCCCACATTAGAGGTAGGTTCGGCCTTGTTATGAAAATTAGGCTAGAGATCACGAAATTTTAAAATCTGTTGGATAATGAAAGTAGAAGTCATATGAAGATCATAGAAATTGGAATCACATTAAAAGGATTTTTCTATGATTTTCTAGAGATTTTTGAAGTTCTAGATTTAAGAATTTGAAATTTGTGAAAACTTGAGATATGAAGAAAAGTTGTGAAAGGAAAGGAAGGTATGATCATGGATCACAAGAATCTACCTTTGAAATTTGAAGAAACCAACCACAACTTAGACTTCCTTTGTAAATCAAGTGTAAGTAACTTAGGAGTTTTTTTTTTTGTGAAAGTTGAAGAACATGAACAAATGAGCAAAATGAATGGCCAAGAGTGGTTTTGAAGAGTATGGCCGTGAGTTTCTAGGGATAATAAGGTCCAAATAGTAACTTGTTGTCATGGCAAACTTGTAGTTAAAATGAAGGATTAGGGTAATTTGGGTTTTTCACTTAAAAAGTCATCATTACATGCATTTAATGCATGGTGACTAACCCCTATGACTCACCCCCTTGAGTCATCACAAATGACTCATTGGTCTTATCCGTCCGGCGTCGGGTTTTGTCTCTGCACCTCCGTTCTCGATTCCGTCGATCCCCAATCGTCGAGTATTCGCCCGAATAACTTATAACAACCTATTTATTTTGAAAATTTTCAAAATAACCACTATGGTTGGAAATAAAATATAAACCTAAGCGGTTTCGTTCACGGGTCAAAATTAGGTTTTCTGACCAGTAAAATCTTACTGTCAGTGAAAACGCAGACCGGGTTTCGTCTGAGTTTTGAACCCAAATTTTTACCGTAAGCTTCTACCATAAGGTAGAGTATAATTATGATTTTATTTTGTTAAAAATCATTTTTCTAGATTTAATATGAAAATTACAAACAAGTAAAATTCTAGCGATAATTGAAAAACAACAAAACAGTAAAAATCGTAAAAACAGGGTGTTACAATATATATTTTTAATATATATTTTATACTTACATTATGTATATATAAAATATTTGACACAACTATTAACAAAATGAATTGTGGCGCAGCGGTAAACCATCATGCATGTTTCGTCTAGGTACAATGTTCGATCCTTTCTACCTACAAGTTTTATTAACTGCAAATTTGCTGTGATTTAATGGAGCATCCGCGTGTGTGGCGTTGAGTTGCCTGCGCGTGTGTGGCGTCGTGGAGCATGCCTATGAGAGAGTTGTGGCGCAGCGGAAAACCATCATGCATGTATAGTCCAGGTACAATGTTTGATTTTGCTGTGATTTGATGGAGCATGCGTGTGTGTGCGTTGTGTTGCGTGTGCATGTGTGGTGTCGTGGAGGGTGCCTGTGAGTGAGATTCAGCTCGGGCGATTCATCCGGGTCGGTTTAGTTGGTTTCGTCTAGTTCGACCGCAGTTCGATGACGCTTGTACCGGTTTAGTAGCTTATCCGGTCTGATATGTTGACCGAGCCGGCCATAGGTCCTGTTTCCGGTCAAACAGGTTCAACCGGCGATCCGGTCCGGTTCGATCGGCCCGTCTGGTCCGAGTTTAATAACACTGCTATTCACAAATCAACGAGGATTTCAAATATCTAATGTGTTGCAATATATGAAACATATTAAGTAATATCTTAGTGCATCTTTTTTTTTAAAATATATATAAATATATATATATATATATATGGTATCTTATAAGTTTTTTTAGGAATTATTTTCTATTTATTATTTTCTGACTTATTTTTCTATTTAATTAGGATCACTACAAGAAAATAGTTGTTTAGCGATCGAATTACATTAGTCGCTATAGCGACCGTTATAGCGATGAGTTACACATTTTTTACAACCTGATCTCATGTTTTAACTTAGCGACCGAATTAGTCTGTTGCAAATAATTCAGTCGCTAATTCGATCACTAATGTTGAAAATTCAAAAGTAAAAAATGTTGACCAGTTAGCGATCGAATTAACGACAACATAACGGTCATAATTTAGCTATCGAAATAATTTCGGCCGCTATTCTTAATTTTTTGATTTGCGACCAAATTAGCGACCGAATTAATTCGGTCGCTAATTCTAAAATACCTAAATCGGGCAGGCGGCCTCCCTTCCCCCTATTTCTCCCTTCTCTTTCACTCCTCCGCTCAGAACACTCCCCCTCACGCGGCCTCACAGAACCCTCCCCTCCTCCCTTTGTCTTCGACATCCCCCACTCCTCCATGCACGCCACCGGAGCTCCGTCTCTCTCCCTCTCCTCTTTGTTTCCTCTCCCTCCCTCTTTGTCTCTATCTCTCATCCTCTCCCTTCTCTCCTCGTTGTAGAGCCGCCGTGAAGGACCACCGGAGCTCCTCCGTCGTACCTTCTTCTTCCCTTCTCCTCCCTGTTTTTCTAATTAATTTTTTTTTGTTATAGACAGGGCAGTGGACAACTACCACCCTCACAGGCGCCTCCCCCTCCCTGCAGAGCCTCAGCCACCACCACCGCAGAGCCACCACTACCACCCCCAATCTGGTAATTCATTCTTTTTCTGTTTGAATGACTCATGATATTTCAAAGCTTGAGTTGATATTTGAAAGCCTCACCATCACTATCACCGCTACTCAGATGCATCCAGTCGTTCTAACATCTTCTCGATACTAGTATCAGAATGCTCGTTGCGACTAGAAGATGCTCTGATCGGGTCGTTTTTCACGATCAATAGACTCCATGGGCGAGGGTGCGAGCTGGCCCTAGGGAAAATGTAAGCAACAGATCAGACTCTTTTCATAGTAATTTTCCAAGGTGTGTGGAGGTTGCGAGTACGACTCCTAGCCCTCAGTATTTGCCCCATAGTTAGACTGAAAACTCCTCCTTGGTATTTGTCTGGCCAGTCGATATTGTCATATATTAGGCCCTTGTTCTTCCTGTAGCTGTCTCGACCCACGAATGAAGGCAAAAAGTCTCAACCTGAGTGGGGCTACTATCACTGTACGACCTTAGAGAAGACTGGTTCTCAACTAATGTTTGAGTATAATTTTCTTGCAATTAATAATAATACATATAGTTAAATAAATAAATTATACTAATTAGTAAAAAGAATACAAAAATTGCTTACATGTTGTTGCCTCAAGCGCTCGTCATTAAACCGATGGTACCCTTCTCGTGTGTTTTTTTTTTTTTTTTTTTAAGAAAACCTCGTCCATATAAACAGATTGATTGAGCTCTTGCGCTTGAAACATACAAAGCAATATTTGTAAATTAACTAGAACATTTATACCAAAGTTTATAATATGAATTTTAATTTAAATTGGATCTTACCATTTTTTTTGGCATGACAGATATAATAATGGATTCGCCTATGTGGAGTGACCCGCCTTTGTCTGAGGCATCATTCCTTTTTTTTGGGCCATGACCTTCTTAAAGGCATAGGTTTCTTAATAGCATTTGAGACCATATAAGCATCCTCTACAATCTAGTGGGCCTGACATCCTTATTCATAGCATCTTGAAAAGTTATGTGACCCTAAAGGAGTTAAAATGGGTTCAGTCATATGGGTACACTCGATTAATCTACTATAAAGTACGAGTTGGATTTTAAAATTCAAGCCCGATATTATTTTGGCCCTACTCCTTGTGACCCAAAATTTAGTTGGCTCGATGTGGGCGAACCCATAATGGGTATCCAACCTATCTGGCCCCATTTTTATTCTCTCTGTTTTTTTTATTTATTTAATATTGTCTTTACATATATTGTATTATAACACTTCATTGGTTCATTGGTTATTCAATAGTAACATCATATGAATATGGTTATAGTTAGCAATTTTTTTTTTAATATATTAGAGGAACTTCAAAATTCAATTAAGCAATTCATGTGTATGGTAAGTTTTTTGTTTTTTTTTTGTTTTTACAGAATGTGTACGGTAAGTTTTTGTTATAAAGTTTTTTTTTTTTTTGAGCGAGTTTTTGTTATAAAGTTTATGCATAATAAATAAAATGACATTGAATTTGTTTTAAAGCTATTTTAGATCACATTCCTTAATTAGTTTTTATTCTTTTAAAGTTACTTATTTTATTTGTTTCAATTTATCAATATTTTTAAGTAATCTTTTTTTCTTAAAAGATAAAAATAAAATGGCCCAACCCGATTTAGTAGCCCATGTGATTCTTTGTGCTCAAAGTTCTTCTTGATCTCATAATTCTCATGCTCTAGATGAATTCCTTCGGGGACTACACAAATTATAAAATTTAAGTAAATTTGAATCTTGTTTTTCTGCAATTGTCCGTAATGACAGCGTAACCTCAACCGCGAAAACAGTATAAGGAAAAATAACAAATGAAAACAAAAGAAGAAACTGCGAATTCATATGATAAGTCTATAGCTGGCAACTCTGTTGTCAAAATAACTGTTAAAGAAAATCCGCACTTGTAGTTCCTTTCTACTCGATTCATTTATCAGAAAAGGAGTTAAATAAGACAATGCATCTTTTTTATTTCACAGCACCATCAACCTATTCAAAACCTAATTCCTGTATAGAACCTGTAGGTACAAAATGAAACTGAGGCAAGTTATTGACAATTTGACATAGCTTTACACATAAGTGTTGAAGGCTATGACACACCATCCACAAAAGTTGTGTAGCGTTGTACCACCTAAGTGACATAATCCAGATCATTCAATTGTTATTGGGTCAATTGGATTTTGATCACCTGGTTGAAAAGTCAACCACCCAGGTGACACGGTCCAGATTATGTCATGTGGGTGGTGTATCACTGTACTAAGTGGTGTATGGTGCAACCATAAGTTACTAACATTAAAGAGCAAAGCTACTTAGCTATAGAGGAAGGTATAGCTGACAAGCTTTTCACTGCAGTACTAGTAGTAACAATATGAGCATCATTGCCAATCTTTCCACGAACATGGTTGATATAGTTCTCAGCATTGATATCAACATCGTTTAATTCATGCCTCACAAAGGTTGGAGTTGGACCCTCCTTTTCTGGTTTCATTAGGTAAGAACGTGGCCTTTTGATCCTCTCTGGCTCTTGTGATCTTTCACTCTTCTTGGAATATTTTGATTCCGAATTCGTTGTGTTGCCTTTGCACTTCGCGGGCACGTGGGTTCTTTCGTATTGTGGTGGTGGAAGGTTTGTTGTGAAACTCAGGCCAGAGACACGAAGAGACGATACTCCGATGATGTTAGCCACCAATAACATTGATGTCTCGCAAATTGATCTGTTCTTGTGTCTGTAGTCTTTGTGAGTCATAGGAGAGAGGGTGTACGAGCTGAGCAGCAGAGTATGTGACTCAGAAAAAAAATTAGGCAAGCCAGAAGCGTGCAAAGAGAACAATAAAATGTGAATTTAAATGGGTCATGGAGAAGAGGAAAGATATATAGGTAAAGATATATGAGACTATTCACTAAGATAAATATTACATTTGCACGTCATTACCTAAGTCGTGTTCAAAAATATAATGGTTGATGAATGCTTGTGAAAAAGGATTTAAAGGAAAAAGCAAGTTATTGTTAATGGGGGCTCCTAATGGTGTTGCTTTGAATGCATCTAACATCTATTTAGAGAGTGTTTGGGAAAGCTGAAAAAAAAAAAAGATTATGCTTATAATCTGTTTTCAAATAATCGATTATTGTGATAATCGATTATAATCAGAATCTGTTTTTGTTTGGGTATGTTTGCTGAAAAGCAATTTTAAGATAATCAATTTCGTTTGGGTGGTGCAAAAATAATCACTTTTACATAATAAATTACGAAAAAGGGTATGCAGAAATTTGATTATAATATTTGCTTCTCTTTTAACATTAGATTTTTTATATCTTGTTATGAAAACTTTATCTATTTATAAAAAGTTGAATAAAATTTCTAATTTTTTTCCCATTATTATGGAAAACATGTGAAAATATATTAATTTTTATACTAGGTCATTTAAAAAAAATTATATACTTCAGTTTAATAACAGAGAATTTGAATTAAAAAAACACTGCCTGAAAGAAATGAGATAGAAAGAAATGATGCCTGAAAGAAAATAAGAAAAACAATAGAAAAAAAATGATGCAGGAATGAAAATGGACCATACAGAAATGAACGCATAATGAAGGACCGTGCAGTAATGAAAAAAGGACCGTGCAGGAATGAAAAAGCACCGTGGGAGATGAGAGGCTATTATGGGAAAACTAATGAATAATCCACAAAAGTTTCATCAAACAGCTGAGACACCCAGCTTATATAAAACAGCTAAAAATGGAAAGAAAAAGCTTTTTTAGCAAATAATCTTGTATACCTAAACATCACAGATTTTTCACAAAACAGCTTAAAGCCTAAAAAAACAGCTAAATGGGAAAGAATTAATCTTTCCCAAACATGCTCTTAATTGGTAATCTTAAATGGAACATTTTTGGGGGGCTTCTTACGATAAAGTTCTTTAAATGGAGTAAAAGTTTAAATTGAGAAAGTAAGTTGTATCCATCCTTAATTAGTTAGAGTGTATTGACATCTCAATTCAATTTAATTAATTAAATATGAATATATCATTACTTTTCCGGTTTACACTCCTATTCGCTTCAGAGAAGCTTAATCCGGACAAACTTCTATTCAATTAAACCATCATAAAAGAAAAAGGAATGGAAAAGATTCACACACCATGAAGTTTCATTTTGTGTTCAACTTTCTTTCATTGTTATAGGACGTAATGCAATCATGGAATCATGAACTCCTTTTCAAAATGCCTTCTCTTGCTTCCCTTTAAGTGGTTAGAAAGAAGTTTGATCTTTATAACATAATAAGATACGAGTCTTTGGAAGAGTGTGAAACAAGGAAACGGAAGCATTGATGCAGCCTTAGCTTATCCTAGTTGTCTTGTTTTTCCCGCGGATCAAATGCTTTTGGCGCAGGTCCACACATGGCAGGTGCATCTATCATGCAAGAGTTCTAATAGAATATATGGTTAGTTAGTTGGTTAGGAGATTTAGTTACATATGTTTAGTCTAATCTAGCTTATGATTAGCCTAATCTAGCTCTATAAATAAGAGCACCATATACACATTTCATCATCTTTTTCAATCAATCAACTATAATGTTGCCTCATGAGTATCAATATGCTCTCTACCTCTCTACCTATTGTGATCTTCCTATCACTCATCCATGGATCAGTAACATGGTATCAGAGCGATACCGTGCTTCCGCAGACATGGATGAAGATCTCAGCGACTCAGATTCAGAGGAGGAGGAAGAACATGATTTCGATTCAGAGGAGAACGGTCACGGTGAAATTGTTTTCGGCAGTTTCTGGCGAGACTCGGATCTTGTTGCAATTCCAGCGATTCCGATCAAGTTGATCATGCCAGAGATAGAAGGTTCTACGATCAAGATTGGAGAAATTACGTGCATTCTCGTCGATTCAAGTTCCAACATCTCCGATCTTGCATCCGAATCTGACATTTCTGAAGCAGCTGAGAAATCGAAAGAGTTCACAGATCGCGTTACAGATCAAATTTTTAGCTTCGGCAGGCACATTTCGACTACAAGTGGTCTCGAGATTGTTCATATTGAACCTTTGCTCGGAAGACGATTGGCAACCGGAGAGGATACAAACATTGTTATCAGCCACACATGTTCCTGCACATCTCATGCCTTTCCAAAAAACCCTTCTCTGTTGGGACATTCCATCAAATACCAGGAGAGCATCCTTTCCCCTACTGATTTGAAAGCCCATCCTGAACAAAAAAGGGACCCAAATAGGCACCATTAACAACAACTCTAACAAGATACGATTTTTTACCTGCATCTGGAGGCTTTCGTGGGGGGCGTTTGAGACCTAGATCTGATGGAGGAGGAGCATCTGCTGATTTCTTCAGATCGGAAGTTTGTAGGAGCTCATGAGGCGGTGGCTCAGGTGGGGGGCGCTCCACTGAGGCAGGAATCGGAGCGGTTGTGGGAGAGAGCTCATGGGGGTAGGGCGATGATTTGGAGGCTGAGGGGGGGAGGCGACAGTAAGGTGGCGGGTTGAGTGAATCTCTAGTTAAGGAGCTAGTCCTCCATGGGTGGCTGAGGCAGAGACGATTAGGAGGTGAAGGTGGTGCGAAGGGTGTTTGCTGGGTATTCGGGTGAAAAAAGTGGAAACTGGGTGGGAGATGGAGTTGGACACCAAACACTGGTGGCTGAAAGGCTTTGGTGGTTGTTGGTGGAGGCACGGTGGCGGCGTTCTCGCGAGGGAGGAAGGAAGAGCAGCAATGGACGAACCCCAACCGGTGGGGGGAGGAAGCCTCCATGAGGGAGGGAGTATGACTCCAAACTAGTGGAGGAAATGACCCAAATAGGTGGCGGCCCATAGGGAGGAAGAAGAGAGAAGACAGAGCTTCTCTCTCTTAATACAAGCAATGCTTTTAAATTTGAAGTAGTTGTTGAATTGGTAAAAAGAAAAAACAAAAAAACAAATGCTAATTAGTGTTCTAAGAGCATTTTTAATGGGTAGTATTTAAGTAATCAACTTTGGGTTGCATATCACCCTTTAAGTGAGTATCACTGTATCATATTTAAGCAACCCATTAGACTTTTGATGTGATCATGGACACACAAGGGTAAGGGGTCCCGCAATTAGAGGGTTCAAGGACCAAAGACCCAAGCATGACAAAGAAGAGTCCAAGACAAATAAGAGTCATCCTAGATTGTAGGATCTTTTGTAATAAAAGTAGATTGTAGCAGCTTTAAATAAATGTAGTTTAGGAGCTTGTAATATAAGTGATTTTCCAAATAAGTACTTTAGGATAGTTTAGCATCATTGGGTCATTAGCCCAACATACCACATGGCTAGGATACACTGGGCCTAGTAAGCCAACTAGGCCCACACTTCATGGTGATAGGCGCATAAAGCATGGAAGGTGGAGGAGCTCCAAGCTTCTACCTTTATAAGGACCATTTGTACTTCATTTTTCAATTAATAAATCATTTGCTTAATTTCTCATTCTTGAGTGGAGAGTGGAGATAGTTCTCCTCTTGAAGATTCTTGAATTGAACCTTGATTCTATCTAGAATTCCAACACTCACGTAACGAATCTTCCCAAAGGCTTATCATCCAATCCTCATAGTGGATGATTGAATATGGCGTCATTCTCTAATATTCTTTTCTTCTCCATTTTATGCCTTCAATTTCGTGTAGATCATAGTGTAGCTATTCTCTTCTACTCTTTTAGGTTTACTTGAATTCTCACTTGAGAATCAAGTTTATGTTCTAGTTCTTGATCTAATTGTGATTGTTCTTTCATTTTCAGTAATCAAATTCAAAAAAAGATTGCAAACTATGTTGATCTACCTTAGATCACATCATGTGGAATCATGAGCTAGTTCTTTGAACTTTAATTGTTGAAAATTTGGATCAAAAATTTGAATTCCATGATCATTTGAATTTTGGTGCTAAAATCCTCTACAAATATTGGTTGTTTGACTCTTATTCTAACTACCTTAAAATTCATTCATGTCATTATCTTTGATTGGTTAGCAGTGTAAAAATATTTATAAACAATACATACAAATTAAACTCATAATAAATTAATATACTAATATTTCATAATGTGTTGTTCAATACTTTAAAATCATATGTTATGTAATAAATGAAACATTCATATAAAATTGTGAGTATTGAGTAGAACATCCAAGACTCATTCTATGGTGCACCACTTTATGTTTTGTGTATCATTGGTAAAATAACCTTCAATAATCACTAAGTCATAATTTGTAGGTGATGTCTAGGATGGATAAGCAAATAGGTGGTTCACGGATGAACCACCAGTTTACATCATTGGATATATGCATGTAATATTGGACGGTGGAGATGAAACAGGTTACCGGTTATTGAATCTTGAACATGAATCGATTACCAAAGACCAACGTTTATTCCAAGAGTCTATTAGTGAATCAATTACCAGTGACTAATGTTTATTCCATGAATCGATTAGCCCATATAATCGATTCATAAACGCAATTTTAATCGATTGCCATATGTGATGTGTTCAGCTGGAAACGTGAACATGAATCGATTACCAGAAAATTCGGCCCAAAAACATGGATATGATTGATGTGTGTGGTAATATTTATGGGGAACCGTTAACATGCTGAAACACATGTGTAGGCACACTTACATGAGACTGATATTCACCTCCTATAACTGGTAAAAATGGTGGTTTGTGGATGGATCACTTAACCTCCTATTCCATTGTAAGAGCCATCTAATTTGTAAAAAAAATCCACTTATCTTGGTAATTTCAAATGATTTATTTCCGCTCATCCCTTAACTTTCATTCATCGCCATTACCAACCACCGCCATCCCCCACCCTACCCTACACTGACCATCACCACTCGCAAAACACCAGAAATCATCCCAAAACTACAATCACCATGCACAAAACATCTAAACACCACTTAATTTTCAACAATGGGGCTAGATTGAAACACAATGCCTTAAAGGTTGAATCCTTTTCAAAATCTAAGATGGACCGGAAGTAGATGAACACACAGGGTAAATATCTTGACATTTGAAAATTCGCAAAACTAACTTAAATAATCTTGTAATCTTCTGCTTCAATTCCCTACCTATATTTGTCATCTCCACTCCCCCTTCAACCTGAAGCAAAATGTTGTCGTTTCACCCTTCACTCAAACTCTTTCTTCAACCTCAAGAAATCGATAGGGTCAATCACAATGCACGTCCTCGACTTCCGTTAGAAGCTTCCACATTTGCTCTTGATTGCATAACGATCCTTTCTTAGCCTTCTCGATCGTTCTATTGTCCACCACCACGTTGATCCTTTCTGGAAGCTTCAGTGGGACAGTGCAATGATAAGGTTTGCGTTTGGCACATCCAATAGATCTCTGTTCCCTCTTCGAGTCAAGATGCCACAAACCTAGAACCCATCCTTCACTTAGCGGTGATGATGGAGGGCTTGGCTTGGAGTAGGAGACATTTGATGAGGGGGGTTCTTGACAGCAATGACATGCTGGTCTCAGTGTGAGTCAATGATTGTGACAACGCTGGTGGTCTTATCAGAGTTAGACATGTCTTTTTGAATTGGGATTAGGATGAGGGCTTTGGGTGTTGAATTGATGCAGACACAGAGTGATTGAGAGAGGAGGAGGTGGAAGGAGAAAGGGGGTGGTGACAGTAGTAGTGGTAGGGTGGTGATGGTGATAGACCTTTAACCGAAGATGTAAATGTGGTGGAGAAGGGGTTTAGGTGAGATGGGAATGGGCTTATGTGCAAAATGCAAATACCCACAAGTTTCTTCAAAAATCGGGTCAACCAGTAACAGGTTGCCCATCAGCCTATTTTTCACTAAGCAATGACCCTAGAACAAGGTGCATCCAAACATCACCTTCTAAGAGGTGTATCTTAGACATCTCCAAACAACCAATCATACAACTTATATAAGGATCATAGAGGGACAAACCTTCATATGTATTTTATGGACTTTATAAATCAGCTGTGTTATTTGCACACCTGGTTGGGACACCCACTTTTGACACCTGGTTAATCACGTGTAAATACTTGGTTAATTCAGTTCATTATATGGTTGATGGGTCATATGAAGCTTATTTTTTATTATCATGTAAATATTTGGTTAATCACATGTAAATATCTATTTAATTCAGTTCTTTATATAATTAATGAGTCACCATGAATTAACCAAATATTTGTACGTGATTAACCATATAATGAACTGAATTAACCAAATATTTGCACCGATTAACCAAAGTGTCAAAAATGAGTGTCAAGTTTGGGTGTTCAAATATCTTTTCTCTTATAAATGGACCATTATAACTTGTTTTGGGCCTGTGTTGGACTTAGAAATTATTTTTGAATAAGTTACAGATGTTGACAAAAAAACTTCAAATGTTTTTTTAAAAATAAATTTTCAAGTCAAACTAGTCAGTTAGGTTTGATTTTTTTTTTTTTTTTAAATTTGTCACAAGTCCCACATTGAATAAAATAAAGGCTCACCTAGTTATCAAACTCTCTCACTTAATGGAAGTATTTTAGATTGACTCTCATCATGGACATAAGTCGCAATAATTGGTGCTTTAAATGAGAGTTGACCGATGCCGAGGAGATTACTCTCAAATAAAAAACAATTATTATGGTTTATTATCGTGAGGTGAGTCTAACCTAAATGATTAGCTAGTCCATTGAGTAGGAGAGCTCCACGAATTAAATACCAAATTTAGCTCCACCTTTTACTCATGTAGGACTCGTAAAATGCCATCCCAAGTTGCCAACGTCCACGATAGGCCACTTTGGATAGCTATTTAAGGTAGCTTTCACTCTGACTCTGTCGGTGCTATATGTAGCCATTTCCCTGGCAAATGCCTTTCCAAGTTGCCCTCTTTGCATAGGCCATTTTTCAATGAAACTAATTGTTATTTGATGAATGAATTTCAACACACGTAATTGAAAAATTATTTTTGTTATGGGTGTGCTAGAAATGGTAACGATTATTGTTCCTTCATCAAGTTACTATAAATTAATGAGTTATATTGGTTGAGTTAGATTTAATGTTCATAACATTATTTTTATAGTATAGACATGTCATCAAGAGGATGTGACCCACCCCCACCTCCATCCCAAATGGTAGTAGGGGTAAGGGGAAGGGAAGGCTTTTGACAGTTCTTCAGGTTATCCTAGGAGAAGAGCATGTATCCTTCACTCATGTCATTACTAACAGATACGTGTCTCCTCCATCTATTACAATAATAATAACCTCCTATTCTCCTATTCATGTCCATGCCTAACTTAATGTATGTTTGTTTTGATTTTCCAGACCCACAAATCACGTTCAAAGCTCCGTTCCCTCAACGCTCCATTGTCTAGCTTTGGTCAAAAGGCAAAAATATTGCCTCGGGACGGTACAAATGTCCGTTTGCGTCCAACTTTATCTAAACCAAACATACACTTAATCTTCGACGGTCCTTGCCAAAAAGTGAATTTATTTTTTGTTTAGGCCGCGTTTGGGTAAACAACTTAATTAAGAGCTTATTACATAAGACCTTATCGTATGAGAGCTTATGCCATAAGAGCTTATGAAGAAAGGGGCGGGAGAGGATTCGAAGGGGGAACACACGGAGGGGTCATAAGCACTTGTTAAAATTCCATAAGCTTGTTCCAGTGACTTATGAAAATAAGTCAAAAACTCCTTATAGGATGGCATAAGTTACTTTTATAAGCTCTACCAAACATACTGCATAAGAGCTTATGTCATCAGATAAGTCAAAATGTGCTTAAATAAGCTATTCCAAACGCCACCAATCTAGCAATAGGCTCCATATTCAGTGATGAGTGCATTGGCTTATGGGATAAGCCTCCTCATGTGATAAGCCATATATACCATTTCCCAATATGAAATGTGAATTAACTAATTAATAGTTTTAATTATAATATATTAAATAATTAATTAATTGGAAAACATGAAATTTCAGTTGAAAACTTTAATATAAAAGTGGAAAAACAAAGCCTTGGTGGGTCATGGTTGCGAGACCTCTTGAATTGGGAATTAACTCTAATATCCTAATTAGTGAACCCTAAGATAGTGTTTGTTGTAAGTTTTATTTTAATATTCTCAGAAATATGAGCATGAGAATAAAATTTCACATGTTTGATACTACTAGTTTTAAAAAATTATTCACAAGCATAAAAGATGCCCGTGAATAAAATCAGTGAATGAAAGTGGAAAACCCTTCTCAAGTGTGGAGTTGTGAAAGACATTCTTGAGAATGAGATTCCCGGGAATATAGTTATCTTGTTAATAAAATATTTCATGAATCAAACGTCACCAAAAGCCTTCCATTGTAGGAGTGACTGCAAATAGTAATTCATCATATTTTTAGATCACCAAAATTTGTGCGGATTCCTTAGTGCATTGTGGCTCTTATTCTTTGAATATTGTAGATAAGTCAAGTCATTTGCTACAGTTGACTAGATGACCTCAGGAGAGCTTGTTCCTCTTTGATACCATGTTAAGAATAGAATCAATAGACAATATGAATAAACCTTTAAATAACCATGATCCATTTAAAATAGTTAATTAATTCCCAAGTCTTACATTAATTTTAATTTATATATATATATATATATATATATATATATATATATATATTTTGTCATCATTTTTTGTTGTCAATACACATTAATTTTTATTTAAGTTGATTTAATATATTCACATTTATATATTGCCTGCTGTAATTTATATTCTATATTAAATATTTTTTGTGCAAAAAACAAAAAACCAAATTTAATTTTGTGCGTCCTTATTATATATAGTAGATTTCATATCCATTAAGTTTTGATGCACAGTGATTATTTTATTTGTAATTTAATAGTATTGATTCGGAGTTTTTTCTTTTTTTGAACAAGATTCGGAGTTCTTTCTTCATCATAATGTTCATAAAACTATTAGGGTTGTGGGCATCCCATGAAGATATATACAACTCAAAATGAAACATATTAATGAGGAATTTTACTTGATAATATTTCATTGTATGCTTTTGTGTAAATGATTTTTTTTTTTTTAGAGAAACCAAATCACTTCATTTCACTAGCAATAATGAAAGAAATGCAATGTGGAATAAGCTGGAAATTTTGGGGGCTAGGCATTGAGGGAGCCATATTTGCTAGGTAATGGGCAACTCCATGGGCTTCCCTCCTAGTAAACCTCAAACTAAGGTTTGTAGAAAAAGAAAGAATCCTATAGCACTCTTTAATATAGAGCCAAACTCGAGAAATCTACCCTAGGATTATTAATATGGTCTACTACTTTATTACAACCAGTTTCAACAATGACTTTACTCAAGCCACATTCAACAAACAGGGTGGTGCCCAAAGGGTCTTGGCAGCAACAAACTCCTCATTTTCATTCCTAAGGCACAAACCCCAGCCAGTTAAACCATTGCTATCAGAGAAAGAGGCATCAACGTTTAATTTAAGGAAACCTGCAGGTGGAGCGCTGGACAGACCCTCCCCATGCAGTGCCCTAGCTTCCTTCCAATCATCAATGAAAGACGTTGCCCGACTACACATTTGAACAGTAGAGTGATTCTCCTTTTCCCATAACTTTGCATTACGGGAGTTCCAAATATTCCAAATGATAGATGCAAATATAGCTGAGGCATCACTGTACAGTTTCTTAAGCATGCTGAAGCACCACTTCTTAAAACACTCGGCATCTTGCATGGCTTCCAGAACATGGTCCTTCAACCCCAGTCTTCTCCAGCACGCGATGCTCACGGGACATGCAATAAACAGGTGCCACGGATTTTCCAAATGAACGAATGCACAGGCTACCACAGTTAACATTCATGGCCAAGTAATATCCACTCTTCACTGAATACAAGCCAGAAGAGTTATACATCCAGATCCTCCTATCCTGCTCAATGGAATTGAACAAAGGAGTTTTTAAAATTTTTCTAGCTTGCTCTTCATTAAACAATAAGTGGATTAAAGATTCATTCCAAACCTTATAACCTGGGAGCCAAAGGTCCTTAACCTTTAAATTTTCCACGCCTTCTGCTGCTTCATTGGCATTTAGACATGTATTACTACCACAAAGCCAAGGGTTACCAAGGATGTTAATGGTGTGGCCACTCCCAATACACCAACGAGAACCATCCTTCAGGAGCTTTTGAGATGACCATAAGCTTCTCCAGCTATAGCTTGGGTTAGACCCTAGAGGTATGTCCAAAAAATCACATTTAGGAAAATAATGGGCCTTAAAGATTCTGGAAACAAGAGCCTCAGGGCATTCGATAAATTTCTAAGCTTGTTTAGCTAGCATAGCCAAATTAAAAGCATAAATATTCCTAAAGCCCGTACCTCCATACTTCCGAGGAATTGTTATATGAATTGGAGAAACATTATTTATCACATAAGAAAAAATGAAAAAAATAAAAATTAAATACAAATTATTGCACAGATTATGCACACAATCACAAAGATATAATTAATTTACTTACAAGGTCGGAGATTCAATTAAACTTGAAATCATCACTTTGGGAAGGATTTTACTCGACCACTACCCCCAACTTGATGGTTAGTCCTCGCAGCTATGCCTGTACTGAGGGAATATCAGTAAAAAACAAAAAACCTGGGGTCCGTTTGATTTGTAATAAATCAAGGGACAACACAGTACAAAATGATTTGTTTTGTGTTTGATCTTAAAAATGAAGACGGGACAGAACAATAAAACGGACAAAAAACAGAACAAAACTATCAATATTTGTTGCTCACTTAACCAAGGGACAACTTTTTGTCCCAGGTACAATGCAAAGGAAATGTCAAAAATATCCCTCCCATCCCCCTCTCTCTTCCCATTCCCCCTCTTTCTTTGGCCCACGTCTCCCACAAGTATAACTTGCCTTCATATTTTAGTTAAAAACTTCCGTAGTGGATGGAACGTGAATACGTGATTGCCAGCACTAGAGTAGACAGTAGAGACTATTGGGGTCTCCTTCGTGCTCTTTTTTCTACCCTTACCAGGTTTCTACCAGCACCTCCATTTAAGTGGTCTTCTTCCAATCTTTGCAAGGCAAAGCATGGTTATCACTTATCAATAATTTATTATAAATTATTTTAAATTATAAAATATAGATAAAAATTTATTAACAATATTATAAATTGATTTTTTTTAAATGATAAAAATAAAATAATACTTGAAAATATATACACATTATTAATAAATTATAAATAAGAGTATAATATGATAATAATTTAATGATAAATAGTAAAATAATTTAAAATGTAAAAATCTTGTTCTATATAGTGCAAATCGAACATTATATAGTACAAAGGGCATTTTAGTAAATTTTAAGTTGTTCTATCCAATACGTAAGCATACCAAACAATGTACAGTACAAAGTCGTTTGTGTTGTGCATCGACTAACAAACATCATATAGCACAAAAAGTTGTGTTGTGACTCAACTACTTATTCTATACTTTTCTCTCTGTTTTGTCTTGTAGTGCGAATCAAACAGACCTTTAAGCATAGACTCCTCACAAAGATATTTCTTTTTTGACAAGCTCCTCACAAAGATATAATTAATGATCAATTTTAAATTAATTTAACTATATATATAATTTCTTATAATTATTATTTATTGATATAATGAAAACTATAAAGGAGGATAAAACTATATATACAAATTTTTATGCATTTAATGGTTTAAAAAGAAACATAAAAACAACAAAATTTGGTTAAATAATAGGAAAATGTAAGTTTTTATTGAATAAAATTAAATACATCACTTCTTATTCTATTAAAAACGTTCAACACTTCACGTCAAAAAAAAAAAAAAAACGTTCAACACTAGTTTCAAATAAAAATTATCATTTGTTTTATTTCTTAACCCTTGGATTAAGGATAATAGTTAGCAATCCAAAAGTAATTGGTCGCAGTAGAAGTAGGCTATATTCATTACCCTCAAACGAACTTTATCTATAAGGTTCGAGGTTCGAATCCTAGAGAACTTTTGGAAGGAATTAACCTAATCATCAACCCCAGTTTGAAAGTTAGTCTCACAACTTTGTCTGTAAGGATAACCGGTCAAAGAAAAAGATAATGGTTAGCAAAACTAGAATTATAAATACCATTTAGTCTTAAGTGTTTTTTTAAACGCTTTTTACTTCTTAGCTTTGTACTCTCAATCAATATACCTTTTACTTATTAAAAAAAATTACTTTTATTTAAAAAAAACTTTAAAATATGAATTAATTTGTTGTACCGATCATTACACATAAATATATAGCGTGCAGATCAAAGCCTCGTGAATATTTTTTTCTTTTTTTTCTTTTGCTTTTTTCCCTATAAGTTTTAATTTTCTAAACTATTATTGTTAATTTTCACAAACTCATTTATTTGTGGCTTTAAAATTGTAGACAGTATAAATCAATAATCGAAATTTTTAATCTCTCATTTCTGGATCTATATATATTACGTCCTTTCAGATAAATCTAATATAGAAAATACGATAAGTCTTTTGGACGAAAAAAGAAGATACAATTACCTAAATCCTAATTCCTAAACCTAGCAATTTGTTTCTTCTTCTTTTTTGTCCGAAAGAGTAATCATATCTTCTACATTAGATTTATATATCTTAGAGGAGACACGTACACTCTTGTGCTTGAACTTCGAGACTAGGAGGCCTGGGTTTCGATTCCTACTCCCCCTGCTAACAAGAAGTAACTATCAATTTACTAACATTAATTGGCTGAAAGAAAAAAAACATACACTCTTGTTTTTGTTAAAGAAGGGATTTGTTTGATGTGAAAAGTAGTGCGAGTCCACAATTGAAAGTAAATGCAATGTTAGGGTAAGAGAGACTAAATTTTTCTGATAGCAAAATAAGAGGAGTATCCATTTTTCTATAGCACTTTTATTATATATGCCTCTAAACCATTATTTTTTGGATAATTGAATAGAAAACACACTTCTCGACATATATATTTTCTCTTTCTTGAATAAGTGCAAAGAAAAAAAAATGATGTTTAATGGACATTTTTCTAACTATATATAATAAGTGCTTATCTAAAAAAAACGTTTTATAAAAAGCAAAATTGTTCGGGTTGCACAAAATAACATCTCTCTCTTGTCCAGCATACATAACTTTCAGAAGCTTTAGTTTAGACTAGAGGAACTTCAAATTAAGTATCCAATTCGCATGGGCTAGATTGAAATGTCAGTGAATAAAATGATGTCTCCAGATTATCGTTACGTGGATTGCTTCCTAGCAACGAGGCCATGATGTATAAGTAATTAAATATAAGCTTGCATTGAAAAAACAAAGCAACATGCTACTACTTGAACGCAAACATGTATTTTATGTAAACGCAGAAATCTTACATAATCTCAATCATTCCTCAAAAGTTGCTCAGAAGCAGGCCAAAATCCTTTATGCTCCAGTCTTTAATTAATTTATTTTTTCTCAGTTTCCTCCCCTAAGGTTTACTACTGTTTGGTTTTAATAAGATAGGCACAAACCTATTCTGTAAACATTTTTCACAATTTAATAGAGTTCTGTAAGTCCTTGATCCAGCTAGTGCTATCCTGAAGCACCGGGAAGAAAGTGAGTTAACTCCTGAAGAAGATCATCATGGCCCTGGAAAAGTGCAGCAACCTAGACAAGTCCAAATATATGATTAAAACGAGTATATCTAAATTATCACTAAAAAAGTGTCTATGGAAATCTTATAACCACAGGGAAGAAAACATATATATTAGTGACCAATATAACCAATTTGCATGACTCTAACAGAATATATATAACATATTCATAGATTGCACCTACCTGCAGATAAGCCTCGTTGATAGACAATGTTCCCTCTCCCAACATGTTCATTATGTCTAGAAAGGACTTGTACACATGAGAATTGCCTTGAAACCGAGCCTGCATGAATGAATAAATTCCAATCAGACTCTAAAGTCTTTTGTAAAACTAATACTAATACTATCCTAAGGAGTGGAGTAGTATTTCATTTACAGTCGACATTTATCTTTGAGTTTATCCTTATATATGAGTTGGAGTACCTTTTGAACTACTAATCAATATACCATTTGCTTATAAAAAAAATAAAAATGAACACAGATCGACGAAGTGAAATGTGTTGATCTTGCACTAAAGCATGGGGGCTTTGACCTAGATGGAACATCAATGGTGGCAATATCACTGCCAACAATTTCATATGTAGGTCCACACACTTAAATCAGCTGACATTTCTGTGTGTGTGTGCACCCGCGTATGTATTGAAAGACATACATGAAATGCCTCTAATTCAACAATGTTTTTACCTTGGTTGGGTGCTCTTAGTTGATCTATTACCTTGTATCTTTTATCCCTTTTTTTTTCTTTTGTTTCTCGTTCTTTTGTATACGGGTTGGGGTACCTTTGTACCCTTTATATATAATTCTTTTTGCTTATCAAAAAAAAAAAACAATGTTTTTACCTTAACCTTGTTCACAAAGTTTGTAGCATCTTCTTCATTTCCAATAACTATCGTCTTGGGAGGTTGTTCATCCTCCAATGGAGGTTGAATTTCATATTCCATGGGCAAGATTGTGTTCAATGGAAATGGTTCATCCTCCATTGGAGGCTGGATTTCACATTCCTTTGGCAAGGTGATCAATGGAAGTTGTTCATCCTCCAATGGAAGTTGGATTTGATAATCCTTCGGCAAGAAGGTGTTCATTCCCAAAATTAGATCATTATGCCCTTTAAACATCTCCTTCACAATTGCTGCGACAGCCTTATTATCAATTCTACAAATCAACAAAAAGAGATAACAATCAATTTCTGCTAACAAAATAAATCAATATCCCCTCTCCCAATAAAATACAACGTTAGGGGAAAAAAAATCTTGGAGTAGGGAGAGAATGTGGTACACTAGGTACAACTTGTTCAAACCTTTTTTCCTTGTACTCCTTCATCATATTCAAAAAGGTATCATACTTTTCCCTATTATCTTTAAATTTATTCTTTATTGTGTGGATATATGCTAAGGCATCCGCTGAAGTTAGATTTTTACCACCTTCACTCGTCATTTGGGGTGCCCTGAAAGCTTCATTCCACAAAATTTAATAAAATATTTAGATCATTGAAGAAATTGATGACAAAATATATCATGTGATTCAAACACAATTTACCAGAACAAACATATGATATTTTCTTACAATGATAAATAAAATGGAATAAATTGTAGCTTTAAGGCTAGACCTCAAAAATAGATGAGTAATATCAGATCACTAGACCCCCAATATTTAAAAATGAACAATAAAACTCGAAAAAATATCACCAACAGGCAACATCAAAAATTGAAAAGCTCAAATGCAACTCTTCCCTCAAGTACAAAAATTGAACTAGAAAGAAAAGCAAAACAAAACAAGAGAATGGTATAAATTGTATAACAATAAATTGAAAACAACAAGAATTAATGAACTTACAAGACTTCCAACTCAAATTGCAAACAGGTCACCTGGGAAAGCCAAATCCTAACATTAGAATCTCAAGCAAAAAATTTGCATTAAATCAAGTAAAGCAAGGTAAGGAGAATTTGAAGCATAAAGTAGAGAAGATTTATTCAGATATAATTTACAAAGTGATTTGTGAAGTCCCCAAACTACAGTGTCCTCCACAACAAGCTTTTCAACAAAGCACAAGAAAGCGGATAGAGAAGGGAAAAAATAAAGCTATGTGGTTCTTCGAAAAATAGAGGATGTACAAAAGAAAGGTGATAGTTCATGTGTAATATGTTGTGTGTGTGTGTGTGTCTGTGGTGGGGATTATAATAACCCTCGATCAAATCTATGATGTATGGGTAAATTAATCATATAACGAAAATAATTTACATGTAGGTTGCTTGTTGCAAAATAGGTGTTGAATTAGGGAATTAGGGTGTGGCATATGTTTGCTTTGATGAAACTAATGGGGATTTGACACAATAATTAAAGTTGTGTTGTGTAATTTAGATATCATAGGTTAGTATCGTGAAATTAATTTTTACGAATGAAAGATAAAATTTCCTACTATAAATTCATATAATTGATCCAATCCGTCTTTGAAATCTATGCAGAAGGTAACTTCTTTGCTGCCTGAATGTACACCATTGTCATCTACTCTTAATCCCGTCCACTTACATGAAACTATATGCCTTTAATAACGTCAAATTATCTAATTTCTATAAACAATATATTGTGTACTTAAAATAATTTTAATAGTGACAACAAGTGAATGATTGAACAGGCAAAGTTTGCAATTAATACATTTATTAGTGTTCTACTCGTCCAGTCAAAAAAAATATATATATTCTACTCGTGCGTTACACGAAAAATATTTTTTATTCAATATTTTATTAAAAAAATAATTTCATAAAATATATAATACTGAAAAATTAATATCTCAGTCAAAAAAATGAACGTGTTTAAATTAATTGTAGTTTAATTTGGAAAGCTGTTTTTTTTTTTTGACACAATTTGGAAAGCTGTTATTAATATTTATTAATGAAAATAAATAATAAAATATTTAATATATACATTTAATAAAAGGTGCATTCAAATAATTTTAGAAACTAACCAAATAGAAAAATTATCTTTTTAAAATTAGTTAAATTAATATTCTCTAAAAAAATTAGTTAAATTAATTGTAGTAAATGCAAGTCTTTTTAGCAAAAAAATTAATCATAAATTCAATATTTTGGGTAACAAAATCAAATAAAAAATCCAAAATTAAAAATTCCCAATTATGAATTAATACTTCTTTTGGAGCAATAGTAGTCATCACCGTCCCTAAGTCCTCTATTTCATTCTCCCTGACCCTCCCTATCTAAAATCTAGTCCTAGGCAGCAAAGTTATAACTTCCCTACTGCCTTTGTCGATAATGAAAAAAAAAAGTTTAATTATTGAGTTGGTTCTTAAACTATTTGGGAATTTTCAATCAGATCCCTAAACTAATTTTTTTTTAATTAGATCATTGAACTTATATAAAATTTGCAATTGGGTCTCTGAACTAAAAAGTTTCTAATTGGATCCTTGAAACTTATATAAAATTTTCAATTGGGTCCCTAAGTAGAAAGATGACTATATAAAATAAAAAATAATAAAGGATGAATAGTGAAATTTAGAAAAAAAATATTATTTAAAATAATAAAAATGATAAAAAATGAATGTGAGTGAAAAAACTCACTATTTAAAATAATAATAATAATAATAATAATAATAATAAATAAATAAAACTTAGTAAGAAAAGCTATTGTTTAGCATAATAATTAAATAAAAATAGATAAATTTGAGAGACAAAATTTAGTTCTTGAAATGATAATAACAAAATAATGAAATACGAAATTGTCATGTTTTATAATAAGATATTAAACTAATAAACATCGATTAAAAATATAATTTTTTAAATAGCAATATATTATTAAACGATTGAACTTAAAATAGGGACAAAAGTGTAGGTTTTTATAAATTAATTATTTAAATAATAAAAATTTAATTATTTACCAAAGATCTAGACTTTTTTTTTATTTGTGTCTTAACTTTGAAAGGAGAAACTAAAATATATTTAAATATATTATGAATCATAGATTATATCCTTTTCATTTTTAAAAAGAGCAAGTTTATTAATTTTTAAACAATTAGAAAAGAACTACTCTTAAATAGAAATAAGGAAAAAAAAAACAGAGAAAGAAATAAAACTAAATTAAGTCTTTCCTTTCAATTATTTTGTTTCTTTAGGGGGAAAACTATGGAATATAATTATTATTATTAATATAAAAGGAAAGTGAGAAAGATAAGTGGTTTTATTTAAGATTGAATACGACTAAAAAAACAAAACAATAAGTTAGAAAAGAAGATGATAAAAGGGCGGCCACTATGCAGCTCATTCATGTTGTATATTAAAAATTTAAAAGAAATTGAAAATTAGTCTAATGTGGTGAACGAACTTCAATAAATTATTACAGAAATATTATAAATAGATATATATTGTAATTTGTATAGATTGCTAACCCCATATAATCAAGAACCAAGTTACATCAAGAGTAAGAGTTTGAGTCTTAGATCTTACATCCATCTTTGGTCATTGATGTAAAAATAATTCTAAAGGTTTAAAATTATCATTATTAATAAACAGAGATACTATAAAAACTTGATTTAAATAAATAGATAAAAATTAAGTTGTATTAGATGAAAATAAACGATTTTTTGCCTCAAGCACAATTTAATTAATTGAGTTAAATTTAATGGAAAGAAAAATGTCTCATTAAATTTAATAATTTAGGTCATTAAAATAATAATAAAAAATTTGGAAATCAAGAAAGATAGAATATGTGTTTTTACTTTTATTTTTATTTCCATATATTAAAATATTTTAAAACCTTGTTTTTTTTTTTTTGAAAGGAAAAGATCACTGCATTTCATTAATAATCAAGGAAGCAATACAAGTATGTGCATGATAGAAAACCTAGGAGCTAGCTAAAGAAAGTGTCGCCCTTGCTAAAGAATGAGCTATACTATTCGCTTGTCTCCTAATAAACCTCACACCAAAGTTTGGAAAAGAAATTAAAAGATCATGACACTGTCTAATGATAATACCAACTTCAGAAATGTCCTCTTTATTCTTCTTTAAGAGATTAACCACTCCTTGACAATCAATCTCAAAGAATACTTGCTGGTAACCAAGGCTAATGACCCATTGGAGAGCTCTTAAAAGACCCCTTCACCTTCTAATGTTGGGAGACAACTTGGAATAATTTCAGTTTTAGCTTGAACAAAAATACCATGAGCCCCTCTAATGCAACTACCAATACCTGTTCTACAAGAGTTAGGATCAAAACTAGCATCAACATTGCATTTGTAATAACCAAGAGGTGGAGGAGTCCAAACCATAGGGGTTGGGCTGCGCTCCTGCCCAGTAGAAGATGATGAGATAGATCTAGCATTATTCTAATAATAATAGTTATTTGTTATCGTTTTATTTAATATGTTGGACTTTTAAATATGTATCAAATTACTTTTAAATATGCCCTTGCAAGAGGCGTGCCTTCTCCCAATCTAAACTTTATGTTACAAAAAAAAATAATAATAACTAGATTTTTTTATGAAAACAAATAACTAGATTTTTTTATGAAAACAAATAACTAGATTTTTATGCTACAATTACTATGAAATAGTCAAATTATCAATTTTATTAATTATGTATTGATTATATGTATTATAAATAATTAATAATTTAAATCCAAATATTAAAATTTTAAGTTAAAGTACATAATTTTTTGTCATAAATTTATTCCTTTTTTTTGTTACAAATGAGAAAAGACAGAGGAAAAAAAACTAATTAGGCCTAACAAAGGAGATGCCTATGGCATCAGCAAGAAGAAGACAGTCCATTCCTGGAGGTGTAGAATCAAGAATCTCAACAGAAGAGCTACATCTTGCCCCTATTTTTGCAAGAAAATCCGCACAGTTATTTCCCTCCCGCAAGGTGTGGAGTATCTGAAGATAAACGAAGAAGATAAACTAAGAATTTAAATCCTCTCATGTTAGTATTCAATATATATGAAGGGGTCATTGGGGGATCTTACCATTAAGGGTCATATGGATTGGTTTATAAACCTCTTTTTTGTGTTTATCTACTGGCATAAACACTCGTCAAAGTGTTTGGGAGAGCTTATGGAAATAGCTTATGACATGTCCATAAGCTGTTTGCAGCTTATTTTGACAAGCTCTCTAAGATAGCTTATGAAATCAGCTTATAACTTATAGTTTATATGAAAACAGTTTGACAATATTTTCTCTTTGATTATAAAAATAGCTTATACATAAGCCCTTATCATATATGCGCTTAATTAAGTCGTTTATCCAAACAGGCCCTAAATTTCATTGGTGAATCCCATTTAAAAAATATACAGGTGAGATTTAATGGTGAGATTTCCTAACATGACCTCCTCATGTTGAATCCCAACATGAGAGTACCCAAATCCATAAACTAATGAGTAAAATTAAATTCTTTATATTCATAAAATTTAATTTAATTTTTTCTCTTTCCATTTATGTCAAGTTTTCATAGTTTCTCTCTTTATTAATATCAAAAATTTTGAATAACTAGATCATCTTTAAATCAATGACAAAAAAATGGATGTAAGAATTAACACTTACTCTTGAATTAATTTGATTCCATAGTTTTTTTTTAAATGAAAAACGGGGTAAAAGCCCAGAGGAAATTGCATAGAAATCAATCTAGGAGTAGAAACTCCAATGGAATCAGTGAGCAACACCTGCCTAACTTCACTAGGAGGGTTCTAAAAAATAACCAAGGTAAGACCTAAATTACAAATAGGGGTGGGAATAGGCCGGGCCGCTTGACAGGGGCCTACGGCCTGGCCTATTTAAGGCTTGGCCTGGCCTGTTTAATAAAAAGGCCAGGTTTAAGCTTTTCAAAAGGCCTTTTTAATTAAGTAGGCTGGGCTCGGGCTTATGAAAAAGCCTGTTAAGCCTGATAGACCGGCCTGTTTATAATTAATATTATTTTTAATTAAATATATAATATAATATTAACATGTAACATATAATATTTTTCAACAAAATATCTGTATATATTATTTGATTTTCTAAATAAATTAGAATTAGAAACTTTAAGAGCATAAAAAACGAATGAGAAACCCTAAGTCTTCTACATTTCTACCGTTCTTGGAATTTTGCTGGTGCGCTGCTGCTATTCGATGAGCTCCTCCCACCGCCACCTCACCACAAACCTGTCGTCGCCTTTGCCATCTCTGCTAACTTGCAGACCGGACGAGTTGCTGCCGCTCTCCATCGCCACTGCCGCCTCATTCCACCTCTGCCGCCTTACTCCGCCTCTGCTTCCACTGCTTCATCCAGTATCTTATTTGGTTTGTTGCCACAGATTTGTTTGCAGAGTTTCAACATATCAGATAAGAATTGAAACTTTTATCATGTTCTTGTTTTTGTCAAGTTTTTATTTGGAATTTTAGATTGCAATTTTGTTTTTTGTATAACTCTTTTTTGTAATGGATCGAGTTCTGTTTTGTAAAAATTAGAATTGGCCACTTAATAGACATGCTCAATTTATTTCATTGATTGTGTTCCTGACTTCCTGGCTTATAGCTACGTTAATGGGGACTAGGGAGATTATTACACAAAATTTATATCTTACACTAACAAAAAAAAAATTCTGAAGTTCAAATTTGATATAGAAGTATTATGATTTTAACTTGTAAGAACTATACTAATTTTAGATAAATCCAGATTTGATACTTCAAAAGGATTCTGTTGTCATTCAAGTTTTTGGCTTCAGTTTTTCATGTCTACGAATTTCTTTTCCTTATTAGAGCAATGAAATAATTTAAATCTTATTGTTTTTTTTTTTTAAGGAAGGAAATATTATTGTTGAGTTCTTTTGGCTTTTCTCCATTTATGCTCGATGGCTTGACATGAAGAAGACAAATGTTAATGGGATTCTGTTGATGGATGGAAGTGACAATCTGAAAAGGTTGAATTGAATTCTACATCTTAGAAATTCAGGTGTAACAAGCTTGTTAGAATTCTGACCTAATTCAGGTTAATTTTTTTAAAAAAACTCAATACACAGACTGATTGTAAATTGAGATTAGTAATAAATAGACTATTTAGAGATAGCTCAAATGACTTATTAACCTATTTAGATATAGGCCAAATGGCCTATTTAAGATCTTAATATGAAATAGACTTTTAAACAGGCTAATCGGCTAGGCCAGGCTCTTAAAAAGGCCAGGCCAGGCCTAAAATAAAGCCTTTAATAGGTAATAGGCCAGGCTCAGACTTTTAATTTTTAAAACAGGCCAGGCCTATTTAAGTAAAGCCTGGCATGGCCTGGCCTATTCCCCCGTAATTACAAGCAAAATTAGCAAGGCAGTCACCATTTTGATTTGCTTCTCTGTATACATGAGAAATTTTAACCTCCCAATCCCCAACTAAAAGGCGCCTAATTTGTTTGAGAGGGCTTCAGCCATTACTGCTACCAAAACCTTCACCATTAATACAGTTTGCTATGATCTCTGAATCCACATGCACCTCCACCCTTGGAAAGCCTTTCTCCTTAGCTAGCTTTAAACCTTCAAAGACACCCCAGAGCTCTACAACATAAGCTGATGCATTTCCCAAAATTTTGCAAAGTCGCATAACCAATTCCCATCATTGTTCCTGATTAATCCGCCACAACCAGCAATTCTAGTATCACTTTTTGATGCCCCATCTAAATTGAGACACACCCATCCTCTCCTAGCACGCTGCCAAGCTATCTAGATTTGGAATGAAGATCTATGAATTCTTGGAATATAAATGCTTCGAGCTTGTGCATAGTTCTGAACCCAATTTTGCACTATAATCCAAGGCTTCACTGGCCTTACAAAGTTGTCATCTATCGATTTGTTTGTCCATTTCCATAACATAAAGCACATAGTTGCCCAAATAGAAACCCGTGAGCAATTCGAGTTTTGACCCACTTCACTATTCAGGTTGAATGAGATCCAATGATCCAGATTTCCCAAAAAGAAGATGCTTCAATGACTGGCTTCCATAAGATGATGCCATGCGAAACTTGCTAAAGGACAGTCATGGAGGATATGAAAAATTGATTCCACCACTGCAGGACAATGATTGTAGTAAGGATCTCTCAGCCCTCTCCTGAATTTCCATTCATTAATCATGAGCCTTCCATGATTAACTTGCTAAGCAAAGAATCTAACCCTCTCCGGCACCTGAATCTTCCAGATCTGCTTCCAATTTTGAAGATGAACTCCTCCAAAATGACCTGCAAAATCTTATATGCGTTGGAAACATAAAATTTTCCTAGCCCGTCACAGGCCAAAGTCGAACATCCCTTCCATTTTCAGGATTGGGAGGGAAAATGGTTAAAACTTTATTGTGGATAAAAGCTGGAAGAACCTGACCCAGAACTTCCAAATTCCAATTCCCCAAATTATCTACTAAATCAGCCACATGCCACAATTTTAGCTCATCAGGAATGTTAAGAACAATACTCTCTAAACTAGTTTTAGAGTCCACCCACATATCGACCTAAACATTCACATCTAGCCCATCACCAATGGCCAAAAATTCTGAGGCCTTAACTTCCGACAACAACTTAACCAGGCCCTTCCAAAGACTTGAATCTAATGGACCAACACTTAAATTTTCGCTAGCCCGGGCTCCTCTAGAGTATTTCCCTTTCAGAACATCACACCACAACCCATTATCATCATTTTTAATGGCCAAACACAATTTCATAAGACAAGCCTTGTTCATATTGTCCAAATTCCTAGGGCCAAGACCCCTCATGCCTTTAGGTAGTAATAACGTATCCCAATTAAGAAGGCGAGCCCTTCTTTTATTATCATCATCTCCCCCAATAAATCCCCTCTGGATTTTTTAGATTTCTTGAAGACAACTCTTAGGGATCTTAGAGGACATCATAGGATAAACTGGGATGGCTTCTAAAACAGATTTGGAAAAGGTAACCCTTCCTGCAAAGGAAAGTTGATTGGTTCTCCACGACAAAAGTTTACATTTAGAGTGTGTTTGGGAAAGCTGGAAAAAAAAAGATTATGCTGATAGTCTGTTTTCAAATAATCGATTATTGTGATTATCGATTAGAATCAAAATATGTTTTTGTTTGGTTATGTTTGCTGAAAAGCAATTTTAAGCTAATCTATTTCGTTTGGGTGGTGCAAAAATAATCAATTTTACATAATAAAGATGGATAATGTTGTGAATAGATGCTGGTTAGAAAAAGCTTTCTTAGAAAACAGCTGGGTCTTGCAGCTTGTTAGAAAACAACTGAAATGAAGAGAAAAAAGCTTTTTTTAGAAAATAATCTAGGTAACCAAACATAATGATTTTTTTTTTCACAAAACAGGTTTTTCCTTCAAACAGCTGAAACTCCACAAAAACATCTTTCCCAAACAGCCTCTTAACTTTATCAATAAGAAATTGATAATCCCCTCTCCTAAGGGATCTACCCGTGAGGGGAACCCCCAAATATTTACCAAAACTAAAAGTTTCCTTAAAACCAAATAAATCAACAATCCTTTGCCTCAAAGAATTGTCCACATTCTTGGAAAAATAAATGCTCGTTTTTTCAATACTAACTTCCTGACCAAACATATTACAAAACCTATCCAAAATATCTTTAACACAAGAAATTTGATTAGCAGAAGTTTGACCAAAGAGAATAAGGTCATCATCAAACATAAGGTGAGAAACATGGGGACCATTACGCCCAGCTCTAGGAGCAATCCAGCTACCCTCATCAACTGCCTGAGAAATGAGATGAGACAATTTATCCATGCATAAAACAAAAATATAAGGAGACATCGGGTCCCCTTGCCTCACACCTCTACCTGGGAAGAAAAACTCTAATATCTTACCATTCCACAAAACATTAGAACTCACGGAAGTAATACAATGCATAATGAAATGGATCATAACCTGCAGGAGTCCAATCACCAAAAGCAATGAATGAATAAAAGTCCATCTAAGACGATCATAAGATTTAGCTAGATCATTTTTTATGGCAAAAAAAAAAAAAAAAAACCTTTCTTACCTTTGATTTTAGTCATAGAATGAACCATTTCTTAAGAAACAATAATATTTTCATTAATACTTCTAGTTGGAACAAACCCAGTTTGAAAAAGAGAGATAATTTTTGAAATAAAAGGCTTAAGTCTATTAACAACAATTTTAGTGAGCACTTTATAGCTAACATTACTAAGAGAGATAGGTCTAAATTGAGAAATATATTCAGACTTTTGAATTTTAGGAATCAACCAAATATCTGTTTTATTGACCTCAATAATCCTACCTAGATCCTCCCAGGATTTTTTAACAAACTCACAAAGAGAGTTACCAACTAAATTCCAAGCACCTTGATAAAATCCTGCAGGGAAACCGTCTGGGCCTGGTGCCTTCCATGTTTTCATATTAAAAATGCCCCTGCTCACTTCATTATTTGATATATTGCTACTTAGACTTTCTAAATCAGCATCATCAAGTCTATAAAAGGAATACTTTGTTCTGGGCAAAATATTATCTGAAGAGGTTTCCGTAAACAAGTTAACAAAGTAATCTCTCAGTAAAGCTTTAATTTCATTTTCATTATCTAACCAATCTCCATTTGAATTATGAAGCATAATGATTTTGTTTCTCCTTCTTCTATTAACAGCCTTCACATGATAAAACTTAGTATTTCTATCACCATCCATGAATCAATTAGTTCTAGACTTTTGAAACCACAACAACTCTTCCTGAAAAAGAAAAGTCTTAAGCTCTTCATGCAGAAGCTTTTCTAAATTAACTAAAAAAGGGTTTCCTAGGCCTTCACTCATCTTTTTCTGGATGCTACTCAACCTTGATAGATACTATATTTTCTTTTTCTAATGTGACCAAAAGTATTCAAGTTCCAATCTTTCAAGACTTCCTCCAGAGACTCGAGATTCCTAGAAATATTAATGGAATGACTCCAACTAGTCTTAGTTGTCTCCATAAAAGTTTCATGAGATAACCATGCACTCTCAAACCTAAAAGGACGGGGATGCCTAGGACCTGAATCTTCATGCAGAGAGATAAGGATAGGATGCTAGTATGAAAAGTCCACACGGGGAAGCACTTTAACAAAGCCATTAGGGTAAGCTAATCTCCACTCCACATTACAAAGAGCCCCATCTATTTTTTCAAAAATTCTCTTATGACCCTGATAGAGAGGGGCCCTCTAAGTAAACTTAGAACCAATAGAGCTCATATCCATTAAACTACACTTGTTAATTCTATCAAGAAAAATATCATAACGCCTTTGAATAATGGGCGCACCACCCTTTTTTTTTTCATTTTCGCCAGCAATATCGTTAAAGTCCCCTGCAACCAACCAACTATCATTTATATTATTACCATAACTTATAAGATTTTGCCATAACTCACTTCTAGTATCCTCATTAGGGCTTGCATAAACTGGAGAGAAAAACCATTTTCTCTCTTTCTGCCCCTTAACTTTCAAATGCATATGTTGAAAACCTTGGGAAATGAGAGTTATGTCCACACAACACATTTTCCAGGCAACAACAATACCACCAGCATAGCCTCTAACATCAGTATTCATAAAACCATCAAAACCTAGCATATTAATAGACCTTTTTATCTTTAGAGGATCAACTCTCGTTTCCATGATAACAATAATATTAGGATTATAGTTATCCATATATTGTTTGCAAAAGCGGAAAAAAGCTGAATTACCAGCTCCACGACAATTCCACACAAAGCTGAATTACACTCTTTGCACAATGAAAAAGAAGTCAACAAATTTCTAAGATGTAGAATTTTTTTCCTCCCACAGAAATAATGTCCTCCTCCACCTCCATTCCCAACACCATTCCTCATTTCTCCAAGAGCTCATATATGACACTTTGGCCTTCTTATCCAAAGCAATTTGAAATAGCCGAGGGAAAGGATCATTAAATGTAGAAGTCCCAAACCACAAATCAAGCCAAAATCTAGAATTTCAACCTAGCCTATAGGAACTCTAAAAAGTAAATAGCAGCCAACAAGTCTCTCCAACAAAAGGAAGCTTCATCTCTATTCCTATTGGTATTTAAATTCTCCAGACCCAAACATCCATATTTAACAACTTGAACTAAACAACTTTGTTATCATTTAAGCACCTCAATTTCCACTTTAACATAGGTATACACTTAAATCAGCTAGCACTAGAATGGCTCATATCATTGTGTGTATGCTGCTTAGGCTGTTTCATCTGTGTCACTAGAACAAGACATACAAAGAATGCATCGAATGCAATAATTTTACCTTAAGTGCTAGTGTAAACCCTAGAGGCCAATCCATTTGGAATAGATCGTCAATTGTATCATGAATTTGATCATATATTTGATATATGAATAAAGCATTAATTTATTATATTATTAGTTTATAACATAATAAAGTCCTTAGAAAAGGCAGTTCATTCAATGAGATATTGAGTACGTGACTTAATCGTGAGACCTCATTGAATAATAAAACACTATTCTTAAGTATTATTGCCAATTAGGATGACAATAATACATAGCGAATATTGTATGAGTAGACTGATGACCACATCTCATGGGTCATGTATGTGATATCAAGTCGGCACACATGTATAAATATTAGGAATTATATTTATAACGGATGACCCACTATGAGAATACTTCATAATAGTTATGTAAGTGTCATAAGTATTCTCATGGCGACTATAGTGAAGTAGTCCTTTGACTTGAAGTCACTACGATTCCTACATGAGAAGTTGTAGGCTTTAATGCTATTAAACGTCACGCAAAACAGAGTGATCATAAAGGTAGTTAGTGGGCCTGCAATAAATCTTGTTGAGGAGTGTGAGTGATGTAGACATGATTTGTCCCTCCTACATAACAGGGTTAATGTCTTGGGTCTCTCCATAGAGTGAGACGTGAAATATGCGTAGCCACACGGAAATGGTTCAATATGTGATATAGGGTCCATTTGTGATTACACGTCTACTCCGGGATCGAGAAATAAATAATTGAACATAATAGGGATGACACTCTTATGCCTTGTATTCAATTAGGACATATGGACGAAGGGACATTTACTGCACGGTAAATTTTGGTCGTGGTAAGGCTAAAATCGGATCATCGATACTCTCGCTAATTGGGTAGTAATAATGCATTGCTAAATGCCTATCATTATTTGTAGTATTTCATATTATAATTAATATTTGATTTGATATTATTATAATATTTAATATTATTGCCAACTTAGTAGTAGCCTATAGGGTCACACCCATAGTGCAAATGCAGAGCAATTAAATTAATTAAATATGATTTATTTAATTTAAAGGACAATTGTGCTTGTAGTGTATAAAGTCCAATAGGGTAAGCAATTAGGTCAAAGGGAGCTGCCAGCTTATAAATCGATTCCTATAACCTAGTCTTGCTAACCATGTATTCCCATAGCCGTCAGCTAGCACAAGACGCATAGCTCTAATGCTCATTTGCTGGCGTGGACTGAGTAGAGGTGCTGCCTCCTTTGTGGCACTGATGATTGAAATGAAAAATATGCTTCAAGAGGTAAACACAATAGCCCTTTATGTGATTCATGCTTTTAATGCACGATCCATGGGAATGGTTTTCTTCCGCCTTGAGATATGATTTGGAAAGATGATTATCTCATGAAAATCCAACATTAAGCTTGTTCAAAATTTTTGCAGCTTCTGCAATTTCATCCATCCATGACATTTTGATTTTATTTTCATTTGACAAGAAGTTGTTAAATGCCGAAATTAGATCTCTATGCTCTTTAAATAGCTGCTTCATTCTTACTACGAAACACGTTGCATCAATTCTACAAATGAACAAAGGAGACACGAATTAACTTCTGTTAACAAAATCAAGATCCCATCTGCCAATAAATATAGCCAATAAAAACCTTTGTGCCTTGAATTCCATCATAACCAAAAAGTCCTCAAACTTTTCCCTTTCATCTTGAAATTTATCCTTTACTTTGAAGAAAAATGCTCTAGTCTTCTCTTCCTTAATCCTTATGTTTTTGACTCGTCATTTTAGGTTGAATCAAGCCTCATTCCACAAAATTTCATAAATTGTTTAAACCACTAAAGATATTGATGACAAAGAATCATCAATGATAAACAGTCTAAATAGAGCAACTAGTGTATGAATCACAAGAATCAAAACATTCAAAAAAAGAGAAATTGAAAACTAAAGAACTTCCACTACTAAAATTGAAACTCTCAATCACTAAGCTAAAGCACCAAAATTTGAATTCGCAAGAAAGAAAGATAAAAGACAAGAAAAATGCATGCAACAATAGAAAATGAACTTTCAAGGAGTTGCAACAACAAATTTGCAATTACTTGAATGTAAAGTAACAACTTGAATTGAAGGTGCAACAAGAAATTAAGAGAGGTTCAACAGAGTAGTCGTGAAGTTCTCGAACTGCAAAATCTTTTCGAGAATGACACGGAGAATAATTGAGTCTTTTTGAAACAGATTTTCTAAAAAATTGTGACTCTTCCTAATTGTGTAACACCCCATTTTTCGTATATGAGCTTATGTGTTTATGTATGTGTTGTGTAAAGTTGTATCTTGTGCTAGTTTATTAGAAATGTGCCTTAGGGAAGTTTAAAATGGGGGCTAAGTGGGGGGTTTTATGGTCAAAATTTCCTTTCTGACAAATGAGCACGGTCGTGCTCATGTGCAGCACGGCCCCGTGCTCATGGACGGGTCCCCATGACCCGACGCGTCACGAGCACGGCCCGTGCTCAAGGGAGCACAGCCGTGTCGGAAAATGGAGTGTTTGTCGGGAGTGTTGCAGACCTCGTGCTCCTTTAAGCACACCCATGCTCAGGGTGAGCACGCCCGTGCTCGAGGTCTGACAGCTCAAATAAGTGATTTTTGGAGAGTTGCAGGTCATAACCCACATTTTGACACTTTTTCACAATCCTTGTACGACAGAACCTCTCCTTTTCTTCTCTTTAAACCGCTTCGAAGTTCTTGGCTTTCCTGCGTTTGCTTGGAGAGAAGTCGCGCGCGAGTATCAATTAAGGTAAAACAGTCACCCCTTTTGTTAGTCTCCCTTCTTGTTTTCTTAGATTGGAGATTAATGATTTCTTTTTTATGTTTGGCCAAGGCTTGAGGAATTCGTTGAGTCGTTCGAGGGAGCCAAGAGTAGATTCGGTTACGTTTGACGATAGTCTAGATCTTCATATCAGGTATGAGGAGAAGGGATTAGTATGAACATGTAGGCTTTGGGGTAGCATAAGATGAGGGTTAACCCATGACCCTATTGTGTGCTATATGTTTTGTTGATGTATGTTACCAAATATGTTTGTTGATAACATGATTTATTGTGGAATGATTTATGATGGTTATGTTATAACATGATTGAATGCTTTGGGTGTTGACTTTATGAGATGAATGTTGATGTGGTTGTTACGAACATGTTAATTAAGGATTGATTCCCAAAATCGCTCATAAGACATGAAGATTAGTAAAGTGGGGTGAGATTTATATTCAATGATGTAGTTTAAAGTCAATAGGATTGATCCATGAGAGCTCTAGGGAGTTTTGGCAAGGGTTTCCAAACATTCTGCCCAGATTCGTACGGCCACGCTCCAGTAAGCACGACCGTGCACATGGGCAGCAAGCCCGTGCTCAAAGGGCAGCACACCCGTGCTTGGGGTAGTACAGTCGTGCTTCTCCATCAGTATGTGATGTTAAGTAGGATTTGGGTGGCTTCACCCAGATCTTTTCCCTTTAATGAAAAAGGACAATAATTATAAAGTAAAATCGAGAGAGATAACCCAATCCTATAAGTGATGTAATAAAAATTAACAAAGATAATTAATGATAAGATATGAATGATGGCTAAGATGATAACGAAGAGTTATCGCACGTTGACAAACTTTGATGCTTTTTGGTCAAAGTTGCCTTGATGCTTATTGGTCAAGGTGTTGTTGTTGATAAACTTTGATGCTTATAAGTCAAAGTTGACTTTAGTGCTTACAGGCCAAAATTGTTAAATCAAGATTAGATATAATGTTAAACTTTGGTACTTATTGGCCAATGTCGTTAAACTATAAATAAATGGTGTCGATGGAGGTGGTGAATCACGTTTGATTGTCTGTTGGTATGCATGCATTGGTGCACGAAGTTATTAGGGGAAGTTACGATGACAGGGGAGGTTTCCCGAGAGTAAGGTGATCTGGCCATCCGCAGTGATTCATCCGAGAGTTAAGTGAATCGTGCACCTCCGTGGTGGTGCACCCGAGAGTAAGGTACATCGGCTATCCTAGGGGTTCACCTATGGTTTGGTGAACTACCGGCATTGGTGCTTATTGGCCAATGTGGATATGTAATTCAAAAGTCGTCTTCCCAGTATAGATGGATCCACATGCATTCGGAGTAGTGAAGTCACATTGCATTGTATAGTTGAATTATGTGATATGCTTTGTGAATGATGACCTGCTACGTTATGTTTTGTTACTTGTTGCATGAACATCTTGCCAACTATCCTATTGCCATTATATTTATATGTATAGTTTCTTACTCCCCATATTTTGCTGCTTCTTGTATGAATCTTGGTTTATACAGAGGATGATGAGCAGCTTGTTGAAGAGTGACTCCGAGGAGATCACTTGCTCGTAGTTTAGGACTTTTCTTTTATGTCAGTTGTTTTTCCGATGTAATTTTCGGTTTTGGTTTCCAGCTCTGATATGTGACATCAGGGTTTGGGGTATTATGTTTTATACGTATGTTTCTTTTTCCGCAATGGTTATGTTTTAGTTCATGTGGTACTTGCTGCCTTATGTTTATTATTTTATTTTATAATAAATGGACGTTTTATTTATATATTTAATGTTCGGGGTAGAGGGTGTCACAAATTTTGTTATATAATATGTGCACATTGTGTAATGTGTGTGGGTATAAAATTACATAGCCAACTAAGGTTGGTCCAGTTGGTAAGGATACGGTTCATAACCCACAAGGTTGTGATTTCGAATCCCACTACCGATGTGAGGACATCGTTTGTGGGTAATATGTAAGTACCTTCGTAAGCGCTCTTTGAGCCGTGAGGACTGCCGTGGCCCTGGTGAACCCCTAGGACCCAACTCACCTAAACTTTTTTATACAAAAAAAATTACATAACATTGTGTCATCGATATTTTTTTTCAATCACAAAAATAATATTTTAAAATCTTTGAAAATTTCAATCCAATACACTGATAGAGTGATTCTTTTGATTGGATGCAAGAATACCTTTATTTGGGTAATAACTTAAAAGTGTTAAAGTACTGGTAAAAAAAAAAAAACTTAAAAGTGTTAAAGTTAAAGTAATGTCTTTTAGAAAACTAAAAAAATTAAATTTACAAAAATCATTTTTTGGTTCTCACTCAGCCACCTATATACTTTGCATATGGAAAAAAAGATATTAGGAAACAAAAAAAATATAGAATAAATCAAAATTAAATTTTGTTGAATTGTTATTCAATTTTGTGGATTAGCATTAATCAACTATCTAGAATGTACTTTTGAATTATTAATATATTAATTATATTTTTATATTTAATTAGATCACTTGATTAATAGATGGATATTGTAATTGACCTTTAGTTATGGATGGTTCTGATGGATTGAGCTATTCACTTTGATGTCTACTGAGTGGTTTTTACTCTCGTCTAATAATATATAAAACTGCATTCCCATGAGACAATTGATACATTAAAGGTTTAATTATCGAGTTGATCACTGAACTATTTGAGAATTTTTAAGTAGGTCTCGAAATTAAAAAAAAAAATAGGTCGCTGACCTTATATAAAATTTTCAATTGGGTCTCTAAAGTAGAAAGTAGACTATATAAAATAAAAATAATAAAATAATAAATGATGAAATTCAGAAGAAAAAAAAATACTGTTTGACAAAATAATAAAATGATAAAAGATAAATATGAGAGAAAAAACTCACTATTTAAAATAATAATAATAATAATAATAATAATAAAATAAAAAATAGTGAGAAAAGTTATTATTTAGCATAATAATTAAATAAAAATAGATAAATTTGAGAGACAAAATTTAGTTCTTAAAATGGTAATAACAAAATACTGAGATATGAAATTGTACTAGAAAATCATGTTTTATAATAAAATATTAAGAGATTAAACTGATAAACCTCAATTAAATTTTATTTTTTTAAATAATAAGATATTATTGAAGGATGATTTTGAAAAAAAAATGTTTCCGATAAAAATAAAATAGTAAAAGATGAAACTTAACAAAGAATGTCATTATTTGAAATAATTTTTATTCTAATATTATAATAAGAGATGAAACTGAGTAAAAAATTTCAAAAAAATAAAAAATAATTTAACAACAAAGTTATTGTTTGAAATAATAAGTAAAACAGAGAGTGAGCTTTTCATTTAATTATTATACTAAACAATAGCTTTTCTCACTAAGTTTTATTTTTATTTTGTTTTAAATAGTGGGTTTTTCTCTCATATTATTCATCTTTTATTATTTTATTATTATGTCAAACAATATTTTTTTTCTAAATTTCATAATCTATCATTTTATTATTTATTATTTTATATAGTCATCTTTTTGCTTTAAGGACCCAATTGTAAATTTTATATAAGTTCAGGGACCCAATTAGAAACTTTTTAGTTCAGGGACACAATTTGAAAATTTTATATAAGTTCAGGGACCTAATTAGAAACTTTTTTAGTTCAGGGACCTACTTGAAAATTCCCAAATAGTTCAGGGACCCACTCAATAATTAAACCTACATTAAAGTATCAGGTAAAGGGGTGGGTGGACAGGGTGGTGATTTTTACCAATTAGAGTAGATAGGTTTATTAAGGATAGTTTAGTAATAAAAAAAAATTAAAAGTTGTGTGGGGGTGGATGTCCATCCAATTTTCACTACAAAAAAAAAAAGTATCTAGCGACCAAATTTGGCGGTCGCTAATTACCCAATCGTTAAATCGGTCGCTAAACTATTTAGTGATCAAATTTCCACATTTAGCGATCGAATTTCCATATTTAGCAACTGATTTAGTGTGGTCGCTAAAATACATTTTTTTGTAGTGTTTTTACGCAAATTCATTGAACAAATTGGGAGATCGGAGTGGATCTTTTTAACCATTTTGGGTTGAAATTTCTAACAACATAGCTCCAAGATCCGCAACCTTTTTCCTAAATTAACATAAGGCTTCCCTTAGCCAATGTTGCTAGATATAATCCTGAAGTTCACTTTGTTTAATGGCTCATGGAGGGAAATCGAGTTAGGTCGTTCTTGCGGGTCAAACGTCCCATTTCCTGTCATTTGGGGTAAGGAAGATGAAGCCAATTAAGTTTCTGTGAAGCCCACTCTCGACCAACCGTGATAATTTATAATCTGGGATACTTTAAGTGTGTATTTGGATAAGCGTTTGATAAAAATGGTTTTAAATGAAATTGATTTGGTTAGAATTGAGTGTTTTTATTTTGAAAAAAAGTTTGATGTAAAACTTCGTGTAAAATTTTTAACTCAATGCAAAAGCTACTTTTTGTAGATTCTAGTCAAAATAATTTCTAAAGGCAAAATCAATTTTACCTGGTAGTAATCAAACGCCTCATTTTTTCTAAAATCGCGTTTCAAAGGAGGTAGAATCTATTTTAGAGGTTTTAAACGTGGAGCCAAACACACACTAAGATCCACGATTAAAATAAAACAAAATTTTGGTATCTAAAAAGTTTTTTTTTATAATAAAATCCATATCTTAAAACTTTTAAAAAATTATTTATTTTATAGAAAAGTTAATTTCTTCAAAATTCATATTTATTTAACTAAAAAATGAGTTATGATTTGAAAACCATGATTTAAATAATCGAGAATATTTATAATGGTTGATACACAATTCATATAATACAAAGTAAATTTTAACAAATTTCATATATGCATACATTTTGTGCATGCACGGCATGGGTGAGCGCAATAGTACTACACAATGATCAATTTTCATAAATGTGTCCGAAAAGTATCATTTTGGAAATGGTTTATGGACTGCTATTTGCAACAAATGTTTGGTGAAAGTAGTATAAAGCCCCAAAATACAACCATGAAAGAGTACACCCAAAAAAAAAAAAAAAAACAATGAAGAATTATTTCACACCATGTCCGGCTCAAAATGGATACCATTATATAATGGAAAACATTTTACGGAACCGCTTAATTCTGCTTGAACAAATGCATGAAGACTTTGCTTGTTCTTGCCCTGAATCATTCTGATGCAAAATTCTCCTTCTACTTGTCCGAATTAAAACATCTTCAGTGTTTAAAACATATGCAACCTAGCAACGTGCGAGTCCGAGGAGAAAATAAAAAATGACAATTCAGAAACACAGTTCAAACAGCTTATAAAAAAAATGCATGGCATTAGCAAATTGTGCAAAATAAAAGTAGGATTCGAGAAGAGTGACACGTGTGTTTACCAAAATATGCAGAAGTAAATGATCAGATACCTTAGATGAATTGCAAACTATTCTAGGCTTTAGACCATTGATAATTTGTAATCCTTCCATGGCCTGGCTTGAAAGTTCATCACTACATGCATATTTGCGTATATTCCTGCAAAATAAATAAACAACAATAAATACAAATGTTATATAAAAACATTAGCATGAAATGGAACCAAAAAATTCTCGTTACTTATCAAGCACTACCTCTTCAAGAAAATTGCCGAGTTCTTATCATTGTCCATTGACAAAGCAGTCACTTTAGCCTTATCATGTCCATCCTCCGTCACTTGAATTGACATTTTGGTAGGTGCAGGCTGCAATGCAATGACTCAATGAGTATGAAATAAAACCAAGTTATAGAAAATATAAAACCTTCCATTTATAATTTCATTCAAGACCTGATCAACTCATCAAAGTAGAGTAGAAGTGGAACAAATAAAATCTTACACATTCAATTGGGTAACTGGGAGTGCATTGCTTCATGACAAGTGAAATGTTAGCTTCATGACAAACCATAAATCAGAGAGACAAAAGAAATAGAGGGAGATAAACCTTGTCAACATGCATTTGCTGCTCTGTTGTAATTGCTAATCCTGAGCTCCCAGCATCATCAAGAAGAGTGTTTTGGACAGAAGTAAGATGAGTAGAGATAGTTCCCGAAGTTTCATTAATATATTGTGTAAACTCATCAAGAAGATCTCTATGGTCCTGAAGAAGTGTAGCAATCTAAAGATGTCCAATGTATGATTAAAATCAGTGCCTAAAAAATCATGAGGGAAACATATAGAGAGACCATATTTTTCTTTCGTTTAATTAACATGTAGTTCCCTGAATTATTTGGAAATATCTAAATAAGTCACTGAATACATTAAAATTTATATTTGGATTCCTAAACTCTGAAAAAAAAATTTATTGAGTTCACCTTTAGGGTTCACAAAATATATAGGAATCTATTTGAATTTTCCTAAAAAAGTATAAAGACCTTTTTAAATTTTTCCACAAAGTCCAGGGATCCATAAAAGCACAAACGGAAAGGTCACGCAAAGTAACTCTAACAAAAACTTAAGGAGCCCTTATAACAAAATATGCATAGGGGACTCAATTATTAAATTTTTAATAGTTTAGGAATTCAATTACAAACTTTTAAAGTTTAGGAATCTATTTAGAAATTTCCTAATAGTTCAGGGACCTGCAAATTAATTAAACCTTTTTTTCCTAAAAAAATGTGCATGACAACACAGGCAAAGACAACACAGACCTCTTGGACAACCTTGGTGTTGCGCGTTCTCAACATGCCTACAAACAACTTGCAAACACGATCATCAGCTTGAAACCGAGTCTGCATGAAAAGAACCCAATCAGACTCAAAAGCAACACTGCCCATTATGTGTTGATCTTGCTATAAAGCATTGGGACTTTAACCACAATACAACAAGAGATTGTTGTAGCAATATCACTGATAACAATAACATAGGTATACACTTAAATCTGCCAGCACTAGAATGGTTCATGTCATTGTGTGTGTGCGCTGGGGGGTTGGGTAGCTCAACTGGTTTGAGCTAAGGGTTTAATGAGTTGGAGGAGTAGGAGGTCTAGGGTTTAAACCCTAGCAAAGGAAGAAAAAATTAACATAATTAACAACTAACTACTAACATTTGTCAATCAAAAAAAAAAATTTTGTGTGTGCTGCTGCTTAGGCAAGGCTGTTTCTTCCGTGTCACTGGTATCAGGCAGCAAAACATAACATAGAATACATCAAATTCAACAATTTTACCTTAAGCTTGTTCAATAATTTTGCAGCTTCTGCAATTTCATCCGTCCATGACATTTTGATTTTATATCGAATTGGCAAGAAGATGTTAAATCCATAAATTAGATCTTTATGCCCTTTAAACAACTGCTTCAGTCTTGCTATGATACTTGCTAAATTAATTCTACAAATGAACAAAAGAGACACGAATTAACTTCTGCTAACAAAACCAAGATCCTCTCTGCCAATAAATGACATAATATAAAATAAAAAAGTGCATTGTGGTACAACATCATCAAACCTTTGAGCCTGGTAATCCTCTATGACCTCCAAAAATTCGTTATACTTTTCCCTCTCATTTTTAAATGTATCCACAACTTTGTTGATATATGCACTAGTATCTTCCTTTCTTTGTTGAGGCGTCATTTTAGGTTGAATCAAGCTTCATTCCACAAAATTTCACAAAAATGTTTAAAGCACTACTGAAGATATTGATGACAAAGCATTCTCAACGATAATTTCAGTCTGAACAGAGCAACTGAGAACAAAAAGGATTTGAAAAATTTATCTTAAATCATGAAGTAACTAGTGTATAAAACTCAAGAGTCAAGAATCACAACATTCAAAAAAGAAAAATTGAAAACTCAATAACTTTCACAAGTAAAATAGAAAAGCTTAATCACTCAGCTAAAGCTCCAAAACTTCAACTTGCAAGAAATGATAGAAAAAAAAATTGAGAAAAATGCATGCAAGAGGAAATAGAAGACAACGAAAAGAAAATTAAAAAGAGTTGGAACACCAAATTTACAATTACTTGAAGGTGCAGCAAGAAAAGAGAGATTCTACAGAGTAGTTATGAAGTTCTTGAACTGTAGATTTTTTTAAAAAAAAAAACTATAAGGAAATGAGTCCTAACTAGGTTGACACTCCAGACCTCACTAGCACATCGTACTAATATTAAAAAAATAGAAAATAATACAAAAACTGTGAGGGACTAGAGCCAACACCCATGAAAAATGAATCATCCGAATCTAAAGCTAGGGAGGCCTTTCCTATTCTGGTTAAATCCTCCCTGATGAATCTTGGAACTAAGTCCCATCAATAAAAATCCTAAATATTAGCTCCATATGAGGCTAACTTGTCAGCACAACAATTATCATACCTAAAAATATGAGTAAAAATAAAGTGCATACTCTTACATAAATAAAGATAATGCATCCACTTATTTCTAAGAGACCAAGACACAACATGGCTAGACTTAAAAGCAGCAATGGCTAGCATAGAATCACATTGGTTAAAATGCACTTTTCATCCCTCTAATTTTTTATTTTGACGATTTTTCGTCCCTCTGGTTTTTTTTTAGCAATTCTGGTCCTCGTAGTTTTCTAACTTTACAGTTTTCATCCCACCGTTAGTTTGCCATCCAAAAACTAACAGAACTTACCTATGTGGCAAATATCCTACCAGGTGGCGTGTCTAGCTGGCACTATTTATAATAAAATATTATTAAAAAATACTTTAATAAGTTTTAAGTTTTATAATACATTTCAAGGAGAGAATCATTATCAAGGACGAAGATCTTGATCCGGTTCAGGGACTTGGGAAAAGTTTGTTCCCCTTTCTATTTTTTGCTTTCACTTGGAGATCTCTTTTTTCTTCTTCTCCGTTGACCTCCACATAGATACCCTTGGTGTTTGGCTCCTCCGAAATTTTCAATTGCAGTGGGTGACTGTGTGACTCTAATTCTGCAATCACCAACATGGGTGGCACAGGACAGAGGTTTTGGCGAGGAGGCGTTGGGGTAGCACCGTTGGGCATCAATGAGAGCGAGGGTAGGACCAGCAGAGAGGGGGAGGCGGCGAGAGGAGGAGGATGGGGGAGGCGGGGGGGGGGGGGGGTTTGGATCGTTACAATTAGGGGCAGCGGAGGGTGAAAGAAGATTGATGCATTCCAAAGGTAGAAGTTGACATCACCATTTAAAATATTAGTAGTAGTTAATAAAACATTATTTTAATAATATAATATTTTATTATAAATAGTGTCAAGTAGGCATATTACGTTACTTTTTGGATGGTAGTTTAATGGAAGGATGAAAATTGCAAAGTTAGAAAACTAGGAGGACCAGAATCGCTCAAAAAAAACTTGAGGGACGAAAATCGCCAAAATGAAAAACTAGAGGAACAAAAAGTGCATTTTAGCCAATCACATTCTAGCCAAATTTTCCTCCAACCCTTTTTGTGAGCAAATTCAATAGCGATCATAGCAACAACAGGCTCAGCATGAAGAGAGTAATTAATCCCAATATATGAGGCAAAACAGCCTATAATTTCTCCTGTATGACCTCTAAAAATACTACCACACCCTGCATGACTTGAAGAGCCCTTAGCTGAGCCGTCAGTATGAACTACAGAATCTTCCACAGTAAAGTTTTCAAGAAAGATACAAGAAGCAAAATTGAATCTTTTTGAAACAAATTTTCTCAATAATTGTGACTCTTCCTAATGTAGATTAAAAGATAGAAGGTGACAGAGTTCACAATGTGACATAATATATAAACACATTGTTATGTGTATGGGTATACAATTACACACACAAACCAAAAACTACTAAAATGTATGTACCCAAAAAAGCAATTCGTACAAAAAAAAGTTGTAATCCATTAAAAATAAATTAAGAATTTTTTTTAATTGGATGCAAGAATACATTTATTTCGGAAATAACTTAAAAGTGTTAAAGTTAAGTAATGTTTTCCAGAAAATTCAAAGAATTTAAATTTACCAAAATCTTTTTTCTTCCTCAAGCCACTTATATACTTTGTACATTGAAAACAGATATTAGGAAACCAAAACAATATAGAAGAAATTAAAAATAAAATTTGTTGAATTGTTATTCAATTTTTGTGGATTAGCATTAATCATTTATTTAGAAAGTCGTTTTGAATTATTAATATACTAATTATGAAAATTATTATTTAATTATAGCACTTAATTAAAAGATGGATATTATAATTGACCTTTAGGTATGGGTGGTCCATAATAGGTTGGGCTATCCACTTTGATGCTTGTTGAGAGGTCCTTACTCTCATCTAGGGATACCTGGAAATGCAGTGGCTTCAACATAATGTGAATTGAAAAATTGTTGATTGAATTATATTACAAATAAATTCACCTATAAGGCTCTATGATTTATGATTATCCTCTTTTACTTATAGCTATTAGTTTTCATTTAGCTTAAATTGTAAAGGAATGCCAACATAATTTTTCCTTTTCATTTAGCGGCATGAACCGCAAGTACAGCAACAGATTCAACCCAAAATCCACCAGCACAACAACTTCATTAAAATAAGAATTCACAAAGCAGGAACACAGTTAAAATAATGGGGACACCAAGGGACCATGCACAAACACCATACAAAAAAAAAAAAAAAACCATGGGGAATTGCAACTTAAAAACTCAAACAAAAATTAGGGACCATGGGCAATTGCATATTACTCAAAGAAGAAATAGGGATTTTAAGGCTTACCAATTATTCATTGAATCCGAAAAATGAGAAGGGAGGAGAAGAGTGGGTACGGTGATTAAAGATGGATGCTTCCAAAAGAGGGGTTCCAAATGGTGGTGAGGAAGCAGTCAGCCGTTTGGAGCTTTATCAGTCTGTGCAATTCAAACACTTGGATAGCGAAAACTCTCCGTTGATTTCCGACTTCACGACTTGTTTTCTAGGAACGTTTTGTACATAGTAACCCTAAAACATCGTCAGGAGAAGCTTTTGGGCTATGAAAAACTATTGGAGGCTGGTAGCGGTGTAGGAATATCAAGACCTAACCTAAAAATACAAAATTTACAAATTTGCCCTTCTGAAGTGAATTTACAAAGTTACCCCCAACCACTACATTCTTTTTATATATAAAGATATAAAATTACATTTCCATTAGCCAGTTAATACATTGAAAGTATCACGTAGTGAATAGTTTTATCGCATGTTCTCTCGGTTTATTGGATTACAACTATTCACAATAAGAAGATGGATCCCTCTTTGGTGCTATGTACATGTTTTCGTTTTAATTGTTTATGTTTGTGACTTGAACACATTGCATTGCATATCTACATAATTATTTTGGATCTAGGACTTACTATATAATTCCATCAATTGGTATATTATAGCCTAAGTAAATTTCCAGTATGACTATTTTATGAATATATAAATTTGTATAAATACAATTCATAAACCCTAATACATAATTTTAAATTCAACATTAATTGAACGAATAAACTTAGGGGTTTAAATTTTATGATCATGTACCCTCAATAGAACAAAGAAACACCATAATCTTTCATATTAAAGCATAAAATAAATCATGTAGGGTTTCAATTGATCAATCTCCTATTGCCCAATAGAACTCGAAATTAACGTAGGGTTTTTGTTATTCAACACTCACTGATGAACATATCCAATTTTTACGGGATTTCATTGAACAATTTGGAAAATCGAAAAGTGGATTTTCCCCCCTCCATTTTGGGTCAAAATTTCGAACGACATAGCTCCAAAATCAACAAACTTTTTCTGAAGTTCGCTTTGTTTAATCGCTCATGGAGAGAAATCGAGTCAAGTTGTTCTTATGGATCAAACGATCCGTTTCCTTATATCCTTGTGCTACTGTTCTCCTATCATAGATGGACATGTGGCATTTTTTTCCCAACCCAGCTAGCACTGTTAATTTTTTATCTGTTAACAATTTTTTCTCTGTTAATTTTATTTTTATTCTTTTTTTCTTTCCCTCACCTCATGACCCACGTTCTTCCCAGAACCCTCAAACGTTCTCCATCTCTTTGACAAATGACAACTGAACGTGAATCGAAGGTCCACCAGGTCCAATCGACGTCTCCCTTGCTCCATCGAGAGTCCATATGTCCACCACTTCAGCATCACTTGCATCCTCAAGCTCCACCCCTCTGTCTGTGTCTTCTCTGCCGCGCACCACCACGAGCTCTGCTTCGCACATTGCACCAGATCATCTTCTCCACCACGTCGGTTCCCTGAGCACAGAGGAACTGACAGTGGGACGTGTCACGAAACCAAGAATACATGTTGGGGTTCAACTCCTCTCCCATGACTTTGGAAAATTCCAGCCACTGGAGAGGATCACACTCTACGGCTTTGTTTGTTGGAGTAGAAAATAGCAAGAGAGAAAACAAGAAGAGAGAAAAGGAGGAGAAAATACGCTTTTCTCTTGTTTGGTGGAGGAGAGAAATAGGGAAGAGAGAAGATATTGATGGGACCCACCTCAAATTTTTTCTCTCCCCAAGTGAGAAGAAAATGGAAGAGGGAGAGAGTGTTTCATATAAAATGACTTTTGTACCATTCTTTTTGGGTTCTCATTCAATTATTTAATAAATTTAAATAAATTGAATTAAATTAATCATTAATTAATTAAATTAAATTTAAATAAATAAAATAATTATATTAAACTAATAAATTTTATTTAAAATAATAACTTAAATTGGTTAAATTAATTTAAAATATTTGATTAGTTAAAATAACTTAAATCAATTAAATTTAAATATTTTTATATTGATTTTTTAGTTAAGGATATTTTTGTCTTTTTAAAAAAAATTATTTTTCTTTCTTCTTATTTTCTATCCAATCAAACAAAGGGGAGAGAGAGAAAACACCTCTTTCTCCTCTATTTCTCTCCTATTTCTCTTATATCAAACAACACATAAAATCTACTCTATTTCTCACCATTTTCTCTCTTCTCATACTCTTTCTCACATCTTTCTCTCTTCTCCTTTTCTTCTCACAACCAAACAAAGCCTACATGTTGATGACAAAGATTATTCTATAATTCGGAAACAAGACAAGAGCATCCATTTGTGAGACCGACATTACAACTGTAACATTTCGATTTTGTCCATTTGGACATGTCCATTTTTAGCTGGCAGCTGTAACAGGGAAAGAACATCCAGGCTTTGTCTTGATGTCTCACAGTGACAGATTTTAGAAGATCGTCTTTTAAAATAATGCAAAAATCTAATGGGTACGAGAGAAAACCGTGCGAATCCATGTGTCTATCTTCTGATTGGTTAATGTTCCCTTCCTCAATTTTCATGCGTTAATATTTCACACCAAATAGTACAACTGATAATATATATATATATATATATATATATATATATATATATATATATTTTGGAAAATTTATTTATTTAAAATTTATTTCAAAATAATTTAATATTTGAAATGTTTTAAGTCACTCTTTATTGTCATTTATTCTCTTTAACTTTTCTATTAATGTTTTGATTCTATATAATTACTTTAATGTTTTTAATTGTATTTAATTATTTCAACATATAAGTCTTCTAAGGCATTGTATATGCCATGATTCTTATAAAAGAAAAACTGTAAAATTGCTTTAATGGAGAAAAACGGTACATGAATGGATTAAGGCTGCAAAGTACACAAGATGAAGATTGAGGAGGCATTCTCTATATATTGGGTGAAGTACTTTTTGGGAAGGACGGTTGTGTTCATTGTCTTCTCAAAAGAGCTTTTATTCCTATCAGTAAAAATTATTTTATTTATTTTTCTATATAAGAGACTTGATATGATTCTTGCTGTTCTGGCATAAAGATCAGGACCAGAACAACAAAATAATCACAGAATGTGTAACTCCTCCCAGGATATAACAGGCTCTTCTGGCACAAAGACCATGACCAGAACAATAAAATCAAATACCACTCAGAATTTTGAAAAAAAACAACTCAGAATTCTTCTATCTTGTACGCCACTCTCATATTGGTCATACAAAGACTTGCCTTTTGCATGTGTATTTATCTTTTCCTGAACAATAAATTAATGTGGCATTTAAAGGGGATTAAAATTTATTTATTGTCATTATAATAACAATTTGTACGTTGCAAAAAATTGCTCCTCATACATCTCCAGCGGCACAAAAAGGACACGTGAAAAATTGGAAGGAGATTTGCAAATAATGACATTAATTGAGTAACGTTCAAAATTGATCACATTTTATAATATTAAAACACATGTAAATCAATATTTGATACAATTGATTTGATTCCATTAAACTCACATAAAATGCATTTAAACAATTGAAATTGAAACCTGAAACTTTATTTCATTCATAAAGCAATTTAATGCATATTTAAATGAAATAAAAGGCTATTAACAAAAAAGAATAAAATTAAATATTTGAAGATATTATTAAAAACGAATTTTAAAATTAAATTTTTGAAATAACATTAAAAATACAACAATCCTCCACATATTTCAAAAATTTGAAGATAGATACATATTCTGAGTTAGAAAACAACATAGTGTAAATACTTCGAATTTGGTATCTCTTGGACTATGAACCAGATCTAGACTGACAGGCCGATTACCTACAATGTACAGGTGAAGTTTTAAACTTCTATGAACCAATACACTTTATGTAAGTAGGAATCCTGCCAATCACTTTAATATAAATTTTAATGTGCAGATTTTGAGCACTTTTCACAAGTGGCACCACGGCATCACAAAAAAGAATATTTGTAGGCAAAGACAGTTTGCTTTGGTGAGCATCTACTCCACGAGAGGACCTGTAACAAAACGAATTGCACAAGCAATAGACAAATTTGATATCTTTAACAATTAAGACATTACAATGAAAAAAAAAATCACCTGGTAAAGGTGGTTTATCATGGTTTAAAATCACGTGGTTTAAAATCCACAAGTCATGGTTTAAAATCACAATAAAAATCACCTGGTTTAAAATCCATGAGTCATGGAAGTATAAGCACATAAAAAAAAAAAATTTATGCCAATTCTAAACTCGTGAGAAAACACTAATTTTTTATTTAATCAAAGTCTATTAGAAAAAACTGTTAATAAAATAAAACAAATACTTTCAAGGCTTAAAAAATAAATGTTCAAAAGGAGAATATACTCCAAGTTTGTAATTGCCTCAATATAAATTCTGCAAAAAACAATCTTGCTCATCTCATTATCCTCATCCAAAAAATTAAACCATAATATAATTCTATTATATAGATCATGTAAAATACACATGGATGAATAGCTCATAATACTAAAATAACAATAATTCATACCTTTGAACATTTTAATAAATTCACATATAATATCTTTCGAATCAATACTTATATCAATCTCATCATTTTTAACTAGCTTGCATCAACAAACACAATAAGAGTAATAGTACCTTTCAAAATCATACCGACTTGACACACATCTCATCTTTCTTAACCTTCACATCAAATTCATTTAATTTTATATATTATTTTTTTCAGGGTATCTTCCGCGAGCAACTGTAAAGACTAATCCCTCGAGATACTGGATGACATTTAAGGGCTGACCTCTTCCAACCAGGTTTTCTCCATACACAAGAGTTAGGGATCGAGCCCCTGGCCACATGCTTAAGAAACCCAAGCTCGTTATCACTTAGACAAACCACATGATGGTGTACAACTGATAATATTGTATACCCGAACCTGATTTGACTAGGGATGAAAATTTGTTCCCTATCGATTGAGTACTTACAAAAAATATTACCCACGATGAGTAGGGTAATCACCCGCACAATGGGTAAGGGTTCGGGTACGAGGTAATTATCTGCAAATTTGAACTGATAAGGGTGCGGGTACGGGTATTATGGTACCCACCTCGCCCCGCCTCGCCCCGCACCGCATCCGCACATATGTATATGTATGTATGTATATTTATTTATTTATATTACTAATATATATAATTTTAACTATAATACAAATTTAAAACCAAAATTAATCTAAAGATTCTTAACTTTATAAACCTAATTGCATCTATAATTCCTTTTTGGATTTTTTTTATTTAAATATTTTGATTTGTAATATTTTATGAGTAGATTAAAAGATCTTTGAACTATTTTTTAATTGTTATAACGTTTCTTTTGTTATTTATTGCTTTTTCACAGTTAAAGTGCGAGTAACGGGTGCGGGTGCGGGTGCGGGTACAGGTACGGGTACTTATGTATCCATAGGGTACTGGTAAGGGTACTAAAGTTGCTATCACGCGGGTACGGGTCCGGGTACGAATAATTTTTCCAAACACGGGTATGGAGACGTGTACTATAGTATCCTACCCAGACCCTACCTATTGTCATCCCTAGATTTGACCACTGATATCAGGCACCTGAGTTCAGTTATTTACATAATCATTTTTTTTTCCTTTCAATAATTGGTATTTTATCTAGTTGACAATTTTCCCAACTTAGTATATCCGTAAATCCAATAGCTTACAATAAGAACTTGTATGGAAAAGATTAATTCATTCCCATTCAGTTGTTTTTAGAGGTTTAGGCTCTGTTTGCCAAGTCCAATAAGTTAACTTATAGCTTATTTGAATAGCTTATAAGTTTGTTTGACTGAAATAGAGATGTTTGGTAAATAAACTTATCTCATTAGCTTATAGCTTTTCTTCATATAAGATATATATTTTAACTTATGACTTATAGCTTATAGCTTATTGACTTTTTTCTTGTTTTTACCCCCATTTATTTAATGAAATTCTCACTTTACCATGTCTATCATAAATATGTCCTTTTGTGTCATTTTATATTTATAAGCTAGTCCAACTGCTAATTTTACCAAACACTTCAAATTTAATCTGCTACCTTTTCAGCTATCAGCTAGCTTATCAACTATAAGCTAGCTTATCAACAATTTTTTTCCAAACAGAGCCTTAAGCTGTTTTGTGAAAAAATTATTATTTTTGGGTACATAGCTTATTTTTTTAAAAAGTATTTTTTAACTAAACTTAAGTTATTTTACTCCATCTCTAATGTTGGACTCTTAGATTGTGATGAACAGTTATCTCAACTTTCACTTTCTGATCATTCTGACCCCCAACGACCAACGTTAGTTTTTGCATTTTGGTGCAGTACTGTTACCTATTCTTATAGTGAGGTGCTTTGGTCTTTATTTTTGTCTGACTAATTTTCTTTAAAAAATATTTTAATAATAAATAAATATCCTGATAAAATATTTGTTATTTTTGTTTAACTATTCTAAATTAATGTATTTTCTTTTTTTGTTTACAATTAACATATTTTTTACATGTTGATGTTTTTCAAGAAAATTATTAAAATTAACTTATTATTTTTTTCAATAATATTATATTCAATTTTATAATAGGAAAAAAATGAAGACAGTATAAAAAAACATTTCAACAAGTTTATTATTAAATAAAGCATCAAATATTATTAATACAAACAAATAACTTCATATTATTTTTCATAATTTATTATGTAAAAGTGATTTTTTTCCCCACCCAAACGAAATAGATTATCTTAAAATAGCTTTTCAGCAAACATACCTAAACAAAAATAGATTCTGACTATAATCTATTATTACAATAATCGATTATACAAAAACAGATTATTAGCATAATATTTTTTTTTCAGTTTTCCCAAACACACTCTAATATTATATTAACTTTATTATTTTGTGTTGGAGTTAATTATTCAAGACAGGTTTATTTTCATTCTAGAAGATCGATGGACCCGTCTTCACAAAAACAAAAGCACCATAAAATTGCCAAAAAAACAACATAAAAACAGTTTTAACACCATTGAAGGGTAAAGGTTATCGTGCAGCACCCACAAATGGTGCAGTGATCCACCACCCAAGTGACACATTATGATCCAATGTTTTTGCTACTTGAGTTAGTAAAAGGTCAAAAGTTATTTGTATTCTTCAAGCAACACTTGTATTTTGTATGTATGTTGCTTTCAAATACATTATTTTTTATGTATTTCTAGATTTAATTTTATTTTGAATAAATTTTTATACGGTGGCTGCTAGCATCCTCGCCACCCACTCTGTACATCTCTCTCTCCACCAAATCAAGTAACAATGGAGCTTCATCGCCGTTCTCACCACGACGGCGCCACCGTCCCTCCTCCACCGCTGGCGCGACATGACCCGCTCCTCCACCCCATTCCACCTCGTCACCTCCCCCGAACTCGCCGCCATTCTCTCCCCATCGCCTCCTTCATCTACCTCCTCGGCTTCTTCGGCATCGACTTTGTCCAATCCTTGATACGCCTCCGCTTGCCTCTCCTTCGGCGTCGCCCACGGCCTCGCCGTCCGATCCATTGTCGTTGAGGTCGACGCGCCAAAATCGCGCACAGCGCAAAACCCTTCTCCCACCCGATCCTCCTCGATAACCAGGTCGTGTTCACGGAGGTCCATCTCTACTGCGATGACGTTTTGCGCTATGGTTCCTACCCAGATTCGAATCGGTTGAGGGGTTATGGTTCCTACCCAGATTCAAATCGATTGAGGGGAAATCCTCGTATCCGAAACATCCTCGTATCCGAAACTCGACTTCGGGATCTGGCGGCTGGACCACGTGGTGGAGAACGTGGCGGAATTGTCGCCGGCGGTGGAATACGTGAAAGGGATCGGCGGGTTTCACGAGTTGGTGGAGTTCACGTACCAGTTAAATGAAAAAAAAAAACAAGAACCAGATGAAAATTTATTCAAAACAAAATTGAATCTGCAAATACATAATTTGAAAGCAAAATAACAAACAAAATACAAGTTTGACTACAAAAATTGCTTAAAAAATACAAATCCCTTTTTGACTGACCCAAGTGACCAAAGGATTGGATTATAATATCCTACTTGGGTGGTGCATCACTACACCACTTTGGTGGGTGGTGCACCTTAGACAAAATCCCATTTAAGACAGGTATTACGAGTATCATTTACTTTATGTGGATTATCTTTCTTAGGGTGTGTTTGATTTGCTAAAAGGGCAGGACAAGACAGAACAGTACTGGATAAGTAACTGAGTCACAGGACAACTTTTTGTACTGTACGCTGTTTGGTGATCGATGCACAGCACAATCAATTTTGTGCTGTAACTTGTTTGATATGCTGATGTACTGGACAAAAAAATATAAACTTTACGATAATACCCTTTGTATTGTCCAATGTATGAACAATTTTCTTCTTATTATTATTATGTATGAACAAGTAAATTAGATATTCTTATCTTTTGAACTCCTAACAAAAAAGGTTTGCCTATGGACAATTTTCCTTTTTCTTTTTACTGGAGTCATACGATTAGGCAAATTAGGCATGAAGAACTCAATTTTATGAGTTGAGGCGGTGCTCACTTGGCACTATGGTACTATGGTGGTGTACAAAAAGAAATCATAATGATGAAACAAATCAAAAAATAATGAAAAAGCAAGAAAAGTAGAGAGAGAAGAGCGTTGCGTTGGAGAGTGGCACTCGCAGGAGAGAGAGAGAGAGAGGAGCGTTGAAGAAGGATGTACGTTCAGAAGAGAGGGATTCGGTCAGAAGAAAAGGGGTCGCATACAGGAAGAAAGAGATCGTAGTGGGAAAATGAAAAGTCTGAAGAGAGATGGATAGTTTTGTCTTTTTATTTTTTCTAGACACAGGACAAAAAGTTGTACTGAGCCTTGGTGGGTTACAAAATTATGGGTATTTGTCCAGTCCCTCATCCATTATTTTGTGTTGTCCCTTGGTCATTTTTTAAATCAAACACTGGACAATTATTTTTGTTCTGTCCGGTCCCTATTTTTTAGCGAATCAAATGCATCCCTTAGGGATTAAAATAATAGCTGTGTTATTTCAATACAAATTTTAGATATCATACGTGCTTTTTTCTATTTCTCACTTACTTTTTATCATTTTTATATATACGTATCTTGAAAATACATCCAAAAATAAAAGAGACACCATATGATGTCCCCAATTTTGTATTAAAAAAACATTTCTGTTAAAATAATGAAAGCGCGGCCGGAGCCTCTTACTACTTCACTATTTGCTTGAAACTCCCAAAAAAAAAAAAAGTCGGATCTCACCACCTCTTTTTATGATCTCACAATCCCAAATTGCTGCCCTAATTTCCTCCTCAGGAGATTTGGACTCTTCGTGTTAAGATTGACTTAGTTAAGTTGAGACTAGAAAAAATATTATGACATGTTATTAATTTACAGAGATACTGTACATTGTATATTGTATATTAGAGATATATACAATGATTTTTTAGTAATTAAATTTATTTTCATTCAAACAAGAAAACACTTTTTAATCGATTAATTATAATACTTCTCTAAATTAATAAAATTTTAGTAGCCCTTTGGTCTATGGTTCGGCTAGCTTCTGGTTTGGTTTTTGCAGCTAATGGCTCCAGCTTTTATCTTTTTTTGGTTTTCACTTTCAATTGAGTTCTGAGACTATCTCTCAATGTTGGATTTTACATTCCTTGTTAGGTGTTGGTACTTCTCTGTTTTGCTGGTGGCTTGGCCTGGTTAGACAGTTGTAATAGTAATTAATACTGGTTTATTTTGGTAAAGTCAGTATTTTACTTACATTGAATCTACCATTTGGTCCTTGTTTTTATATATGGGTTTGAGTATCACTTTTACTCGTAATTTATATACTTTTTGCTGATCAAAAAATAAAATTATGCTCCCAACATTATTAATATGGTTTAAAGTTGTATATATTTCTGTATAAAAAGTTTTACTCTGACATCCACTAATATTTTGATATGTGTACTTTTATTTTAATAACTAAGAGATAAAATTAATAAGAATGCTGATTTATCAAAATATTATTGGATATCAGTTTAAAAATTATTTATACTAACAGTACATAGAAATTAAACTCTATTATAAAGTTTGTGCTGTAGACCGTAGTTATACATAAACTTTAACATTGTTTTAACTTAATTTAAATAACACATTAATGACTAACATTATAATTTCAAGTCAACATATATATTGCAACAATTATGTACAAAGCAATTGAAGAAGCAACGCCCTTGTTCTCATACTAGCCATGGATTCAAGAGCAGAGCTTCAATGTTGCGCTTTGTTGATCCCTTGGAGTGAGTGTAGCAATCGCCGTCTTTGTAAAGCACATCAATTATGCGGGACAGGTTAAGAACAAGCATTAATAGAGGCTTTGGCACTTCAGTAGGGTCAAGGCATTCTTCATTGATATCCTTCCAAGCATTTATCACTTTTCTATAAAGTTCATCAACTGCTTCTTGTTTAGTGACACCATTTTGCTTCATGTAGCACTCTAGAGCAGAAGCAACATGTCCTCTCTTTTGCTCAAACTAACAAAGACACAGGGACAAAAACAATCAAAAGTTTAATTAATTAAAATAGGGTCTTACTAGTTAGTATTCTGACACTAATTAAAGAATTAAAAAATAGATATAAATAATTAAAAATTATAACTTTAAAACTTTTATGGTATAAAATACAATATTTCTTAATATGCATTTTTAATATTTGATTCTCTAACAGGCCACATTCCTTAATTCCTTGATATAAAACAATTAAGAAGGAATTAGTTTCTGTGCATGTATAATTACCTCGTTGGAAACAATATCGTCCATGAGCCTGGCAATAACAGTTGAAGCTCTAAGAATTTTAGGGTCATTTAAAAGCCACTGGAAGGTCCTTTCTGTGGCAATATGTCCCTTCCCTACCATGGATGTGAATGTGAGCATGCGGTAACCAGATGACACTAGTGCAACACCCATGTATTCCTCCAAAGTTGGAGTATAATTGCTATTCAACCATTTAGCCTCTGCAAAGTAGGCTTGGACCAATCTTTTCATCTAGGGTGATCAACATAAAAATGAATGGAAGTTAGAAACATTTGAAGACTGACACGTTCTTACATTTCCTAGTTTCAAGATTAATTAAAAGCTACCAAAGTTTTAAATTACAGTTACGGCACTGTATTACAGTTGCATTGTATTTTCCGATTGCATAAAATTGCTGGAAAATGCGTCCGAAGAGACCGCAATTGCTGCCGCGTTTTGGTTTCGGAAACCTCCAAAACTAGGGGTGGCAAAATGATCCATTTGTCTACCATCCATCCAGTCCATCCAAGCATAAATCCATCCATTACCAAAAAAAAAAAATTTAATGGATTGGATCCAATTGGACTATTTTATTTTGAGGAAGGTTAGTGATCCATCCATCATTCTTCTAAATCCATTGGACAACACCATAAAACAAAACAAAAAATCCATTGGATTGGAAACCAATTTGGACGCCGCTTGTGCTGTGTGTGTGTTTGTCTGGAGTAACGTTGGGTGCGTGGGTGACAGTGACAATGAGTGAGGGGGGATGGGGAGGGGGAGAGGGAGAGGGAGGGAGAGGGGGAGAGAGAATTTTTTTAAGATTACTTTCATGGTTGGATGGATTTCATTTGATGGATCATGGATGGATTGGAATTTAATTTAATAAATTTTTAATGGATCATGATAGATTAATGAATTCTTTTTAATCCATCCATCATAATCTGAATAAAAATTTATCTAATCCATCCATTTGCCACCCTTATCCAAAACCATAATGTTGCGGTCCAAATTGAAGTCATTAACCTTTATTTAAAATCCTGGAAGCTAGTTTCCAAATGAAGAAAACAAAGGATAATATACAAGGCGGAAAGATTCTGAGTGTTACTTCATTTTTAGCATATATTGCACAAAATGCTCTTCCTTCCTTGCTTAGCCCTTGCTCAGCTTCTTCATAAACATCCAGAAGTGCTTGGTAACAGTGTTTTAGGTATTCTGGTAAAACATCCATGCAGCTAATATCCCACCTAAAATGTTCATCAATAATATAAAAAGTCATCATAAGGTTAACATATGAATTCCTTCTAGATCTCCAAATTGAATTAGAAAAACTGAAAACATTTTGTGGTTAATTTAACATCAAACCTTTCAATTGCTTCAGTGAAAAGTTGTAGCTCTTCAAATGTACCATAAACATCATATATATCATCTATAATTGTTGCCATGGACGTCACTTTGGTCAGCAATCTTCTACCTTGAAAATATTGTGGCTCAAAATACACTCCCAACGACCAAAAGTAAGCTTCGACTATCCTATTACGTGCAAAAGGAAGCTTTGTTGCAAAATCCAAATCTTTCCACCACCTAATTAATTGAAGACAACCCAGTTCAATAGACACGAATGCATACACAAGAAATTAACGACTTTTAATGTATTTGTAATTGTTGTGTTGTAGTTCTTAAGACAAAGTTGTAAGGGTTTGAATACTCCATGTACTCCCTTTAATATACTTTCGGGTGGCAGAGAAACTTACTTACAAATATTACCAAGTTCCTTTTGATGTTGTTTTTGGAGCTTATTGAAATCCAACTTGGCAAATAATAGCAGAGTTTCATCATGAAATGGGTCTTCTTGGTAAGTAGAAATGAAATACCATGCCTCTAGCCTAGGTAGGTTTTTGCGGAGCGGCCGATTTAAGCTATGTCTGACTTTTGCAGCAAGTGATGGACTCAATTGAGTGGTCATTGACTCAAGATGTGTACAAGTGAAAGCAAGCGCTTCATCTAATATGTCCTCCCCATGAACCTTAAGGTGTGCAGCTTCATATAAGCTTAACATTCCCTCAACATCCGTAGTAAGTTTTACATTAAAGTTTCCTTGCTCATCCTTGAACTTGTTAAACACATCTGGGATTTACCATTGCACAAGATTAATTGAAAGGTTAGTACTTGTGCTCAAATAATGACAATTTGAACTCAATATTCTCTCATTTTATTTATGGTCCCAATTATATATGCGGTTAAGTATTATCACTATTATGTATGGACAAGATGCTATGCGTGGCTAGGCTATGTCTCAGTTTTGTCGGAGCACTTCTCACGACATTCAGGTTACCGTGTGTGTAAAGAGGTTTGGTTCCTTTTTTTATGGTTCACAATTGTTTGGCCTATTTGGTTGCATAGAAATGGTATTATTTTTAGGGAAGAAAATTTAGATACGGATAATCTAGTGGATTTGATATAGGCGAGAGCTTGGACTTGGATTAGAGCAAAGGTTGAAGGATTTTTTTTCTCTTATATGGAATGGTATACTATCCCTTTGGAATGTATTAATTTATCAATGTCATAAAACTTAACTTTTGATGTAAGGGTTGGAATACCTCTTGTATTTCCTTTTAATATATATTTTTTTTAATAAAAAAAAAACTATTATATGTGATCTATATACGTAGTAGTAGATAAAGGATCGTACCGGGCGAAACACGATGTCCTTGTTGCCTCAGTAACCTAAAGACAAGGGCGAGAGAACAAAGATCTTCATTGAGAATTATTTTTCCATTTTCAACATAATTATTGTGAATATGTTGCAGCACTTCAGCAATCTCATGTTCAAAATGATAGTACAATCCCAAACGTTGCAGTGAATCAATCAATCAAGTTAGCTTCATTCATAAAGGCCTTCTCGTTCACTGGGATGAGCATCTTTCTCACTTTTTCTCTCAGTGTTGTAATATGCTCTTCAATTTTCTCGTCCACTTCCTGCACATTATATTTTTATTATTACAAGTCAAAGTTATTTATATTTTTCTATTAGTGCATGTAAAGTTTCATGAAATTGGAGACAATTAGAAAAAAAAAAAACAATTCTTATTGGTTTGGATGGCTCAAACGCTAGGATGGAAATTCACTGAACCTTTAGATCATAAATCAGGTCAAAATAAAGTAAAATATGGTATAAATGGGATATACACGGTTGTTCCTCTTTATTTGTTGCTTATTAGAAGATATATGACAAATATAACTCTTTATGTGGTTATAGTAAAAAATAAGTAAAGAAAATAGACACACAGAAGTACAATGTGATGATATAAAGCTTGGATGATATAATTATGTACACATATATTGCATATTGAAAGCTTAAGATGAATAGAGAGACCAAAAAAAAAAAAAAAAAAAAGCTTCAGATGAATAAATTTACATTACCACAGGTTCGGAAACAAATCGAATAAAACGATCTCCCCAAATATTGGGATGAAAGTTTGCAGAACGACGAGAAATTTGGGGGGACATAACTTGGAACTGCTGAAACAGACATAGTTTAGATATAATTATGAGTACTGGAAAAAGTTAGAGTGTGTTCATATTTATAGGAGTTTCTAGTTAATGCAAAGATATTTATTGGAGATGCAACATGGAACCGTCCCTTTTGTGTCCAACCACCAAACAAATGGACTCTCTTCTGCCTCCTATTTATTCAATGTTGGTCCCACATGGATATTCCCAACTTGGGTTTCTTAAATGTATTTCCAAATGTTTTTTTTTTTTTGGTTGCTAAAATGCACTTTTCATTCATTTAGTTTTTCATTTTGGTGATTTTCATCCCTCAAGTTTTTTTTTTTAGTGATTTTGGTCCTCGTAGTTTTCTAACTTTGCAATTTTCATCCTTCTGTTAATCTCTCATCCAAAAAGTAACGAAATATGCCTACTTGACACTATTTATTTATAATAAAATATTATATTATTAAAATAATATTAATTAACTACTAATATTTTAAATGGTGATGTCATCTTCTACCTTTGGAATTGGAATGCATCAATCTTCTTTCACCCTCCGTCGCCCCTAATTTTAACGATCCAACCGCCTCCGCCTTCTCTTGTCGCCTCCCCCATCCTCCTCCTCTCGCCGCCTCCCCCTCTTTGATGGTCCTACCCTCGCTCTCATCGATTCCCAACGGTGCTGCCCCAACGCCTCCTCGCCAAAACCTCTGTCCTGTGCCACCCATGTTGGTGATTGCAGAATCGGAGTCACACAGTCACCCATTGCAACTGAAAATGTCGGAGGAGCCCAGCACCAAGGGTATCTATATGAAGGTCAACAGAGAAGAAGAAAAAAGAGATCTCCAAGTTAAAGCAAATAATAGAAAGGGGAACAAGCTTTTCCTGAGTCCCTGAACCGAATCAAGATCTTCACAATGCTTCTCTCCTTACAAAAGCTTCTGGAAACTCTGCCTGATATGTTCTTCTCTGGACTCGTCGCGGCAAGCCCCCTCCTCGCCATCTTCGTAATTAATGTGTTCCCCCAATCAGAAATTCAATTTCAAAAGTCTCAGTCTTACCCATTTGATTTTGGTGCAGCGATTCCAGCATATGCGTTATGGTTTTTGGGATGTTTTCTGGGCTGTTGTCAATAATTCAGAGCATATGCCGACCATATTAAGTTAAGATGGAAAAGTGAAAAAAATGAAGAAGTTAAAATGAAAGTGTTATGTTCTATTATTCTAAGCCCTTCCATGAAAATGGACAAAAAAGAATGTTCATTCATCAATTCAATTAAAAGTTTGGATGAGCACCACTATTTCTGATCGTGTCCAGTACTATTGATGATGTTGGGACTATTATTGTTTGGATGAGCACCACTGATTAAGGAGATGGTGGTGGTTGATGCCATGGCGATAGCAAGTAGCAGGGTGATGGTGATGGAGCGATCTGCACATGACCATTTTGAAATTTGAAATGTATTATAAAACATAAAACTTAATATTTAATTAACAGTATTTTTTTAATAATATTTTATATTTTATATTTTATTATAAATAGTGCCAGCTAGACATGTCACTGGTAGGATATTTGCCACATAGGTAACTTCTGTTAGTTTTTGGATGGCAAACTAACAGATGGATGAAAACTGCTAAGTTAGAAAACTACGAGGACCAGAATCATCACTAAAGAAAAACTAGAGGGATGAAAATCGCCAAAATGAAAAACTAGAAGGATGAAAAGTTTCATGAGTCACCTTTTTTACCCACGGCCCAAGGATTACGATCTCACGGCTTTGGTTATGTTGGTATCCTGTAAAATACCGATGATAATACTCACATTTAGACTAGAGACAATGTGGTTTTTCAACTTTGTTGGCTGATTTTGCCTTAGGTATTTTGATCCTGCTTGGGTGATCTTTTATTCTCTTGGTTGAAAGCTTATCTTGTTTCGTTGTACATGTTTTTTTTTATGATCTCTTGTATACGGATTCGGGTACTTCTTATATCTTTTATAATATAATTTTTGCTTATAAAAAAAAATTATATAGCTGCTCTCAATAAGTTGAAAACAATATATATTATTAAACAAAAATATCAAAAAGAATTTTAGATTCTTATAGTATCTTCTTCCGAACATGTTCGAATAGGAATATCTATGCCAGCAGGGGTTTCATGAGTAGGATTGGTTTGGATTTACATGGAAAAAAAAATCTGAAACAACCAAATATTATATTGGTTCGGTTCGGTTTTTTTCTCTTGTTTTAACAAAATCCAAACCAAATAAAAAAAGGGTTAGTTCGGCATAGATTGGAACTAAACAGATCAGAAACAGGCCTTTAGAAGAAGGAAAAAAGCCCAGGATCACATATCATGTATGTTTCCAGGAACAAAAAGATTAAACAAAAAAGAAACAGAGAAAGGAAAAAAAAAAAAAAAAAAAAAGAGCAATTTGATAATATATCTAGATAGTCCAGTTAATTTCCTCTTTTAGTTGTTCTCTCTGTGGTGTTGTATATAGTCTAGGATATATCTATGAACCCAACAAAGTAACAAATACAACACCGCATGGTGGCGTGATATAGAGGAGAATGGTGGCGTGTTAAAGATTGTAAAGTTCACGTATTTGGTGGTAGCAAATTGAAGTTGATGAGTAGCATGGTGAAATACTGAAATTGCAACCAAGTCTTTCTCAGCTATACTACAATTAAATTCTTATAACCGATTTGTTTATCTCTAATTTCAATTTTCACTTACGACTACAAATTAAAAATGGACACCTGCAAGTGGTAATCATTTCGACCTTACAAGGAGGAAAACATAAGTTCGAATTTTATTGACAAATTCAAATTGAGAGGTTGCAAAAGTCAAATGTTAATTTTATTGACAAATTCAATCGAAGATTAATCTTATTAATTGAAGGATTGAAGCTTCTAAGGATATCTTAGAATGTCACTAAAGAGTTAAATACCCTCATTATAACAATTCATAATAACAAAAAATGACACCTGGGATAATCCTCAAAAGCATTAATGCCAAGGCATTATTAATCAGCACATATACTCATGCTTAAATGCATGCAGTCTATATGCGGCTCCAGTGCAAAATCTATATATTTAAAAATTGAGAATAGGAAATTTAGACGAAATTCTACTTTTATATATATATATTTAATTTTATATAATATACAGTACTATTTAACTTTACTGATTCCTTCAAAAAAAAACTTTACTGATATAAAAAGAATTTAATTTCGATACACAGTAAATGTAAAACATTTTACATTATCAATCAATCACAAATTATTTGTATAACTTTTAAGATAACTATAATAAGTGTCAAACATTTTTAATAATTTGATAATTTATAATCGATTAATATATTAACATTTTCGACAAATTCATTTTTGATTATAGGGTGAATTTCATGAGTCTTACTAAATAGAGTGAGTCTCACATAAAATTCAGGATCTTATATGAAATCCATTCAATAGCAAATAGTGTGTTGATGAGTTTTGAAAAAGTGTGATGGTAATATTACTCATTAACTATAATAACATAATATATTAACATATGAATAAAAATAATATTATAATTTATGCAGTACAAAAATTTGTTACTAAATAAAAGCTTTAACAAAACTAAAAACATTTAAGGACATAAATTGTAAATTGTTATGTCAGTTTAAACTTGTGTGGTATAATGCTCTGTGTTTTTTTTTTTTAACAGCAAGGTATAATGCTCTGATAACTACCAGGTTCTAAGTAACTTAAACACAATGACTTAGATAGTTTATCACTTCTTTCCTTTACAAGAAAATTTCATTTTAAAACTGAATTACATGGTTATAGGAGATAGAACTTAAAAGTGCATAGCTTACCAAAAAAGAACTTCAAAAGACATGATGAAAAAAATTGAACATTATTATCCCACCAATGAAGCGTGGCTCAACTGGTATCTTCCCTGGTCTTTATCCAGCTGACAGTTGTTATTATTATGTAATGGGGGGATTCCATAGATATTTAACAAACTAATTGAATCCTGCACGTGTGTGTAAAAATCTAAATTATTATTCTAAATGTTTATAAATATAATTTCAGTGGACCAAAGTTATATGTTATGACTTAATATTTAAACATTTTAAAAATTATATTAATTATGAGAAATTCTAGCAACACACTCTTTTAAACATTTTTACAAACACACTTTTGATTATTGGGTGAATTCCCGAAACCAATAAATGTCAAAGAAGCTCAATCGGAGGTTATATGTGCTTAGAGAAGTAATTTCTCTCTGTCAATCATTAAAAAAATTGATGGACATTGGATAGAAGGACCAATTTTGCAACTTTAAAAAAATAGGAAGATCAAACATGCTCGAAAAAAGAAATCACATGAACCAAAATCGCACACAACCAATAGTTGGAGGACCAAAACTGCAATTAAGCCTAAATATAATTTTACTAGATGAAAGTTTTGTTAGTGATTAATATTTAAAAATTAAAATAACTATATTAATTATAATACCAGAATAATTTAGCATATGAGAGAAAGTAACATTATAATTTATGCAGTCAAAATTTGTTACTAAGTAAAAGCTTTAACAAACTAAAAACATTTAAGGATCTGTAAATTGTTATATATCAATTAAAACTTGTGCGGTATAATGGGCTATTAACTACCAAGGTTCTAAGTATGGTTGAAGTAAATAAAAAAGTACATGATGATCATGATGACAAAATTTGAACATGGTTCAACCAGTATCTCTCCCATATTCTCTGATTTTTTAGTTTCTAAAGGTTTGGGGTTTTGGTGGAATATAGGTTATGGGTCCTTTGAATTGTACTTTTGTAAAGACAATACTATTTTCTTTTTAGGGTAGTATTTTATTTACAGTAGTTGGTTTTTGTTGGAAACAATGTATACGGGTTAAAGTATCCCGAATTCTCTATATAAATACAAGTTTGGCTTATAAAAAAAATGGTAATGAGGGTTTTCCATATCCTCATTTCTCATTCACCCTTGTGACTAAGGTCTTCTCCATGGATGTGATAATTTATTATCAAATATCAGTATAAAATTTTTTATCCTAATAATACATATCAATTAAATTTATCCATAATCAACATTGCCATGTCCATCCATAAAATGTGGAATCTCATTATCTGAAAAAATCAACATGGTCATGTGAACCTCGATGACCAACATTAATTGTTATGTCCACCCACTTTTGATATGTGTAAGTGCAAAGAAAAGACGGAACGATGAGGATTCCATAGATATTTAACTAGAATAATGCAGTCACATATCCTTTCCCTCCCGTGACAGACTGTGTGGGCTTCTTGCCTTCCGACGTCTCTTTTGATGCTATACAAGACGTGCGAAGGCAATTTTTTTCAGCACATTATACTCGTTTTTTTTTTGACGCAAACACATTATACTCGTTGGTACATGCAATTTGCGAGCACTTGCAATTATTGATTGCGATGCAAAGATATTTGTACAGGATTTTGATATGTGAATATCTATAATATTTAAATAAATATGTATTTATATTTATATCTATACTATATATATTTAAAAATAATCTCATTGAATGTTATTCTAAGTGTCAGCCTCTCAACAAAACATCATTTAATTCAAATTTAATATTGAAAATCAAATTTTTTTTTTTAAATGCTTAACTTACAAGGGAAAAAGAAGAGAATTAAATATAGTAAATTTTCTAGAGAAAAGAAAAATAATATGATAGATAAATATATCTTCTAAAAATAGTTAACTTGCATCGGACAAAGAGAATAAATAAATCAAATCGATTTTCAAGAGGGAAGGAAAAAAATGATATCATTACGAAGATCACAACGACGTATTTAGCATTAGTGTTTAAATATATCACTTTTGGAAATGAATAATCAGGTTAAAAGCAGTTATTGCTTTAAAAATATTTGTTTACTATTAAATGTTTAGAGAAGTATGATAGTAAGGTAATGAGACAAGAAATAGTTAGTGTTAATTTATAATTTTGCTTTAAAAAAAAGTCACAATAAAACTTTAATGACTATTTTCAAAAATCATGTATCTTTATATTCTTCATACATGTCTTATTTTTTAAATTATATTTTTAATACAAAAACTGTGTCATATTATATACTTAAACTTTAACGACTATTTTCAACAATTATTTATTTAAAAATAAAATCCTAAAAAACTAACATATTCCCGATGCATGGCACAAGTCCATCAATCTAGTATGATATATTTATTTTAATTATATATATGTATATAACTATACTATAAAGGTTTGAGTATCATAGTATTAAATCTTGTTGTGAAAAAAAAAACATTATTGTTGTATAGGAAATCCCCAGATCATAAAAAAAGGAACACCTCTCATCAAATGGGAAACTATCCAAAAGCTGAAACACTTGGGTGGCTTAGGTGTGGGTGACCTACAAATTAAGAATTCTAGGCTGCTCTTTAAATGGTGGTGGAGGTTTTCTAGTGAAGGTAACACCTTATGGAAAATGTAACATCCTACTTTTTATATACAATGTATTACCGATAATGATATATCTATTTATATTTTTAACTAAGACCTAGAAAATAACAAAAACATAGCTAGAACCTACTATATTGTATGAAGTTATGGTTAAATTTTGGGTTCAAAATTCAGATGGAAACCGATCTGCGTTTTCGCTGACAGTACATTTGTATTTGGTCAGAAAAACCCTGATTTGACCTGAAACTGAGCAATATTAGATTTTTGTCATTTTTTTAGTGATATGATCTATTTTAAAATTTTTGCTGAAAAATAAAGTATTATATTTTATTCGGGTGAAATTTTCGAAGAAAACGTGCAAAAACCTGAAATCGGGTAAGCGAAGGAGCCGGATACGGAATTGTAGATATAAAACTGGATGCTGGATTGATGGGCCAACTTGCCACCTTAGGGGGTGAGTCATGTGGTGAGTCACCACCATGACTCATTATGTCATTATTGCTTGAAAGAAAATATCTAGATATTTTTAATGTGAAATGACAATTTTACCTCTAAGTCTTTATGTAAATCCTTTTGTGTCCTAAAATTAATCCTACCACCTCCTCACTTGCCCAATTCGACCCCCCACACACACTTAATCACACTTCTTTCATTTCTTTCCTCACACTTTCTCACCAAAGACCCTAAGTTCATTTACAAGATTTCCATTGGAACTCAAAGTTCTTGTTCATTTCTTCATCTACTAGAGGTATGACCTTATGATCCATGAACATAGTTTCCTTTCTCTTCACAAGTTTCATTCTTATCACCTTGCCTTGTCCAAGTTCCATTTTTATGAGATTTCATGGTTTAAATCATAGAAAATTATAGAAATGGAATTTGTGAGTAAGGACAATTTGTATCTTCTATCTAATAATCTAGGATCAAGTATCCAAGAGCTTGAAAGAAAATAGAAAACCCTAGCCCTTTTATCTTGTCTAGGTCAAACCCTAGGTTTTGGGTACCAAAAATTGTTTTGTTTGATTAACTTGTTTTCATGTTGTTTGTTGAAGGTTGAAGTTGTAACTAGTTGTAGTGGTTATTATGTGGTGAAAGAAAAGGAGCTTTGAGGGTTGGAATCAAAGAAAAGTTTGTTCTTCAAGAGGTAAAGGGAGCTTACCTGAGAAGTTTTGATAGTCATATGCTATTTTGTTTGATGTGTGTAATTACTTGTAATTAGTATGTGATGTTTACTTTGATGATTTAGAATTTTAATGTTGTTAAATTTCTATGCGAAAGTATGTTCTAAATGTTGTATATGCGTATGCACTGATGAAACTGTTTATTGATTTGACTGGTTTGACTGAGAGCATGACACTGGTCATAGCTCGATAATAATGGATTAAGTCATTGAAAACGTTAATCAGAAAAGAAAGAGATTTCAAGTTTTCTCAAGAGGAAGATGTTATGAAAACATAAGTTACGAACCCTGTCGTTAGACAGATTAAGAATTTAGAGAAGATTTACAGACTATTTTAGAATAATTTTTTTTTTGAGAATGAGTGTTAGTAAGGACAAACAGTTAAAAATCGCATTATCTTTATTTTCTTAAATATTTCGCAAATGACAAGAAAGTCTCTAAAATATTTTAATGTCATCAAGGAAAAAGCTTTTTAAAAGAAAAGCCTTTGATTTATGAAATGTTTTATTCTAAATGAAAAATGTTTAGAAAAATGCCTTTCGGCGGAACTCTTGTTGATAATTTTATTGTTTTAGATAAAACGTTTTAAAAAAAATGATTTTAAACGATTTGATGTTTTCAGAAATGAATTTCAAAGGAAAATGATTTCTGTAAAATGTTGTTATAAAGAGCGAAAGTGTTTTCCGACAAACATTCTTGAACTCTTGTATTTCATTTTCAATTTAGTTTTCACAGAACGAAAACCGTGTTACAAATTATCAAAATTGTAAGGACCTAACAACCTAGACGTTGGACTAGAGTTCCTGTGAGTAAGTATTGTGGTCGCGGATTAAAAATCCTGTGTTGGCAACTTGACTTCGTGTCAAATATTGACGAACCTAGTGACTGATGATTCAGCTTAGAGTTTTGTAAATGAGTACTTAGACTGCGTGTCCTGTGTTAGGTGTGAATGAGCTTGATGCCTATATAAAATTAGTTGTGAGCTTTAAGCCTCGACAAGAAAGAATGAACACTACAAGAAATTCAAGGATTTGCGACGGCCTCTTAGCGACGGCCGCAGTGCCGTAGGTAAATTTGGAGTTTTTGATGGCTTAAACCGTCGGAAAATGTGGCAGTTGAATTTTTCCATATTTACAACGGCCTTTAGTAAATCTGTCATAAAATCCGTCAGAAACACTCACGCGGTTTTCAGCCAAAATTTTGGCTCCAGAATTTAGTGGAGAACAGGGATTTTGCGACGGTATGACCGTTGCTAAATGAAGGACCGATTTCCAAGGTTTTAATGTTTGTGACAGCCTTAGCAGTCTCTAATAAGAACAGGGATTTTGCGATGGCCTAGCCATGGCTAAATGAAGGAACGATTTCCAAGGTTTTAACATTTGTGAAGGCCTTGGCCGTCGCTAATAAGAACAGGGATTTTGCGACGGCCTGACCGTCGCTAAATGAAGGACCGGTTTCCAAGGTTTTAACGTTTATGATGGCCTTGGCCGTCGCTCATAAGAACAAGGATTTTACGACGGCCTAGCCGTCGATAAAGGTCGTATACATCAACTTAGCAGCTCTTCATCTCCTATTTGCTCCCTTCATTCCTCTTTTTTTATCACTGAGCGAACCAGTGACCGGCCGCCACCGTCGTCCATCTCTCCCCTCTGTCAGCCAGTGACCGACCGGCCACCGCCAACCATCTCTCCCCCATCGACAACCCTCCTTCTTCCTCCTTCGTCCTCCCATTTTCTTCTCCTTTTCGCCCAACCCCTCCTGCACTTCCGGCACCCCCACTGCACATCCCCTCGTCGTCGACGACCTGTGTCCGGCAGCCACTGTGAGTAACCTTTCCTCCTTTATCCTCATTTCTCCTCCTCCTTTCTTCTTGATGATTTTTTCTCCTCAGAACCAACTTGCACTTTATTGTTTTTTTTTTGTGCTTTAAATTATCTTAGTTGATGTTGTGTTGTGGTTGTTGTAAATTGTGTTGTGTTGTTCTATTTTTTGCTGTTGTTAGAATTGAAACTGTCTGATTATGTGGTTTGTGAGAGGAGTGGTTCTCTTGGTATGTGTTCATTTTCTTGCACACTAATAATAAAAGTGTGAACTTTGTTCTTTGATGGCTGACTTGGAAGAGAGGATGAAAGTGTTGGCAATGAACACAATGGAAGATGAAGAGTTTGGTGACACATTGCAGAAAGAGCAGAAATAATTAATTAAAAATTATAATAATTCATATTTTAAATAATTAATTAATAAAAAATGAATTAAATAAATTATTTATTCTAAAAAATATGTATTGTAATTTGCCACGGCTTAGCCGTCGCTAATGTCTGGTGATTTGCGACGGCCAGACCGTCGCTAATTTCTGGACATTTGTGACGGCCAGGCCGTCACTAATGTCTGCTAATTTGCGACGGTCTGGCCGTCGCAAATTTGCGACGACCAATTATAAAAAGCCGTCAGAAACAGTTTGCGACGACCCTATATGCGACGGATTTGTGGTCGTCTTAAATCCGTCAGAAACACGTGTTTTGCGACGGATTTGTGCAATTTACGACGGCCTTTGGCCCTCGCTAAAACCAATTTTTCTTGTAGTGGAACGAAAAAGAAAAACAGTGAACCAACTATTTTACATGCATGAGGCAGACGTGCCACCACATTAACGAGCTACAATCCATAAGTGGATTGATAAATTGGATAGTTACAGGCCAAGGAAATGGGTCTTTAGGGACATCCAGGTTCTAACTCCACCGAAGGTCGGGGCTTTGCAACCTCGAGTCGTGGAAATCTACTACCATGCACGGATGTACTCAATAGGGAACTATTTAATATTATTTAGGTTGAAACGTGATACCCTTGAACAACTGGAATTTAGACCTAAATTTAGAGGCTGAATCTCATGAGAACAATTGTGTTATGGGGATATTGCGAGCCTATACTGCTCGACGAAGGGAAGTTAAGATCTTCGGAGATTACGAAATACATAGTGGATTTTTGAAGTGTCATGCATTTTTATAAACCTACGATGGTTGTCGGGTATGAATCCCCATATTTAAATAGCATTGATATTATGACTATGGTTCATATTGTTTTACATGTCGCTATTGTCATATGTTGCTAATTGGTGTGTCATGTATGTGACTATTATGATAAACTTATATGTCGGTATCTCACCCTTGCTATGTACATGTGGTATGCCTTGTGGTATTTTTAGATATATGTACAGTTTTCTGGATCACTACGAGACCTTGAGGTTTTGAAGGTTATGACACTAACGATGACGATGTGTGAGCTATTGTGGGCAAGACCCTGTTTTTCTCTCTTATCATTCACTGGAGCGAGCTACGACGCCTTGTTTTTTCTATGTATCTGATGATTGGGATGACATTGGAGAATTTCCGAACGGACATCTCTAGGTTTGACCAGCTGTGGAGTCGTCTTTTTGGTGTAAGGGTTTTGGAGTCTTTTTCTAAGTATTTATTATGGTCTATTATGGTTATTTGAAAACTTATATGCCTCGGCAAGAAAAATCATTTAATGATTATGTGGAGATTTATATTGTGATGTATGTATTATAAATTTAGTTTCTTACCTTGATGTTTGTAAATGTTCGTATCGTGAGAAAATTTTTAGACCCGCAATTTTTGAAACATAATTATATATCTAAATTATTTTCCAAAAGAAACCAGCATTATTTTTTTATTTTAAGTTCTGCAACGAGTTAAGCATGTAGCACCAAGGGGATGTTACAGAAAAGAGTAATTTGCTCAATCCACAATCTTGACCCGTAAATCCCAATTAAATATCCAAAACAAAAGAGGAAATAGTGGGATTTGGACCTCAATTATGACAGTTAATAAGTGGGGGATAAGTTTCATGAAGTCATTCAAGAAGGATGTTGGATTAAGTTGGGATATGGTAGGAAGACTAGGTTTTGGCTAGATAAATGGTTGGGGAACTCAACTTTAAAAGACAGATTCCCTAGACTCTTCATTATATCATTACAAAGAGAGGAATTCATAGCTAATATGGGTTTTTGGGATGGATATCAATGGCATTGGAACCTATCATGGAGGTGGGACTTGTTTCAATGGGAAGTACCTAGCTCTTTTGGAGGAATTAATAGAGTGTTTGAAGGAAGTAAATCTAGTACAAAACAGAGAGGACCAACCTTGGTGGAAATATGACAACAAAGGTATTTATAAAGTTATGTCCTTTACAAAAGCCATTTGGGATCAATCCCCACCCATTGAGAATGTTAGAAGGACTTGGTTAGGACTAGCACCACCTAAGGCTGAGTTATTGATATGGCTAGTATTACAACAGTGTTTAAACACCAAAAGTAGTTTAAAGAGGCTGAACATAATTCAATCTAGTGATGTTTTGTGCCTTTTTTGTTCAAATGATGAAGAAACAATTGATCAGTTATTTTTACATTGTTCTCATGTTTGGAGAATCTAGACTGAATGCCTAAAGTGGTGGAAGCTTAAAATGCCTCTGACACAATCAATTGGACAATGGTTTGATTGTTGGATTGGAGCAATTACAGGAGATTTCCAGAAGAAACTGTAGACTTCTCTTTTCTATGTAGTAATATGGACGTTATGGTGGCATAGGAACCAAATTGTCTTTGAAAAAGCAACAGTTGATTGCCCTTTTGTTTCATTCCTTATAAAGATGAGGCTTGGATTCTGGCTTAAAGGGTGGGATCAAAAAATCCTTATGGGCCGAGTGGTGTAGCTAATAACTTGGATTTTGAGAATGTGGAAGAAAGAAATGAGACAAAGACCTATTTTAGAATGGAACCCACCCCCTACAAATAAGCTAAAATGGAATGTAGATGGTTCAGCGAAAGGCAAACCTGGGGAAGCAGGAATAGGGGGTGTCCTTAGGGATGAATATGGTAATATCCTAGGACTGTTCTCTGCCTATGTAGGTATTAGAGATTATAATGAAGCAGAGTTCATGGCAATAGTTTTTTGCATTAGAAATGTCCCTACAAAAAGCCTGGGTGATGGAAGAGGAATTAACAGTGGAATCAGATTCAAGAAATGCCCTTTCTTGGGCTAATAGCATTGAAAAATGTCCATGGAAATTGAGATTTTATGGTAACAAACTGAAAAACTTGTGATTCTAAAAGATGTTTCCTTTGTGCATAAGAACAGGGAAGCTAATTGTTTTGTTGATTCTTTAGCAAAGGAAGGTGCTCAAAGAGAAGGAATGTGGCTCACTTGGATATAATGGCTGCCATTGATCGTTAATTATTATTGTATGTGATTAAGGACCATTAGGATATTATAACAGGCCCCTACCCTGTGGACTCATCAAAGTTACCTTGAAGCATATCTCAAGCAGAGGTGTTTTTTGGAAAAGGAATGAAAGGAATTTGTTTTTATTGCTAATGTACATTAATGAAATCTTAGACTTTGATGTGTACATAGGTTTGGCTGAGTGTATCACTTGCAGGACTCTTAAGGATTTCAAGTTGAATGCCTAGATGTATTCATGCCGGTGTTTCCTCAATGAAGGAGATAAAAAAGAAAAACAATCTCAAGCAAAATCAGAGCAAAAGAATGGGGATGCAAACCAAGTGGTTGATGCATTGGCAAAAAAAGGAACAAACATGGAAGGAACCTGGATATTGTGGACTGAGCATGGGTGAAATGATTTATTGCTTCACCTTTAAATTGTATGCCTGTTGTTTTATTTTGATTGTCTGTGCAGGGTTTGGTGGATCCAAATAGACACCTCTTGGGGACTAAGGTACATAGGAGGAACTGTCAGGAATTGAGAGAAGCATACTTTCTTGGAGGCACCTCAGATGGATATCGAAAAGGAAATGCTCTTGGTGGTTCATGATGAAGTAGGTGCATGCCTGTTGTGCTAGTTTTCTGGTTGCCTAGAATGGATTGTAAGAGTTTGTAAAGGGGTATGTCTTACTTGTAATTGGGGGCCTTAAAGTGGAAATGGGCATTTGCAATAGGGGTACTCTTTTTCCTTCATGATGATTTTATCCCTAACGAGGGTTTTACATCATAAGGTTTTAATGAAGCCCCTTTTGCTTGTGCTTGGAAAGGAGTACGTGGGTAGGCAAATTTCTACAGAGCCTAGATTATGACTCACAGGTGTTTGCCTTTTGCTTCTATTTTACGTAACTCTGGTTAGGTTTGCGATCAATAAATTAACTACTTATCGAGAAAAAAAGGGTATTCAGAGTACATACTTCTAATTACCCTCCCATAACAAATGTAACACCCCGATTTTTCGCTGTTTACATATCGGTAATAAATATATAAATACATATATTTTTATCCGAGACTTAGAAAATGATTTTGGGAAAACCAACGTCATTTCCATGTTATGCTTAGTCTTATAAGCTTACGATAAAATTTTGGGTTGAAAATTCAGACGGAGCCCGGTCTGTGTTTTCACTGACAGTAAAAGTTTACTGCTCAGGAGACCTCATTTTAAGTCGTGAACGAGATGAAAAATATTTTTATCATATTTTATTCGATATTGGAAGTTTTGAAAATTTTAGCAAAAAAATAAAATATTATATTTGCTGCGGGCGTATACGTCGAGATGTCTCTAGGAAATCTGCTTCAGATGAACTAAAGGTCTCAGCAACGGAGCTCAGATGACTGATGTGATTGATGTGACTAGCATTAATGACGATCCTATCCGTATCATAATGGCCATAATGGTGCATTTATGACAAACGGATATTATTGCTTGGAATTGACCATTTTGCCCTTGGTTTGTTATGATAATTGCAAGTTTGCCATTGTAATTTTTGACCCAAATGCCCCCAAAACCCACGGTTCCCTCCCTTCATTAGCACACTTAGGCAAATTTGGTTTTCATTCTCTTGTCTTCTTCATCACCTTCAACCATTTTCTTAAGAACATCCATAAGTGTTCATACTCGCCAGAATTTACACAGAGATTATGACCCTTTTTCGTTATGAATCTCGAAAAACTTTCAACATGAAAGTTGTTCCTCTTTCTCTCTTCTTTCCAACGACACAAAGAACATCAAAAACGGATGAGTATGTTGGGAGATATGCCCAGATTACAGAAACAGCTCTAAAACCTTCATCTTCTTCACTTTTCTTTCATTTTCTCTCAAGAACACTTGATGATTTTTGTGAAGAACATCACCCAAATCATCATTTCCTTTGATCATAAAGAGGTAACCTCTCATAATCTTGTTATTCTAAGCCTTTCTCTTCACAACTTTTATGAGTTTAAGCCTTTGATCATCATGTTCTTCATTTCACTTAAAGTTCATGAAGTTTTTTTTCAAAAATCCATAACTAATTGTAGAAAAATCCTTTTGACTTGAAACCAATTGCTATGATCTCATAATCATCTCTATATTCATCATCTAGAAGCATATGATCATGATAAATTTCCTTCCCAATTTTCTGAGCTTGGCCGAAATCCCTCAAAAGTGGGTACGTTCTTGGATTTTTTTCAACTTTAAACTTTGATTCATGATTTAATCTCTTAGTACCTTGATAGCTCTTGTATGTAAGTGGTTTGAAAACCAAGAATCTAATCCAAGCCTAGTTTTGTTCAATAGGGCCGAAACCCTATGTTTTGTTGTTGAAGAATTTTTTATTCCAAAGTTGTCTAAGTAACACTTGAAATCAACTTTAGGTTTTGTATGTTGATTTAATCCAAGAGTTGATGAAAATTCCAAATAATCCCTAGCCTTTTTGCCTTGAGAAAACCGAAACCCTAACCTTGGAACTATATGAGTTTTATTCCATGTTCTTAGTTCATGATCTTGGTTTAAGTTCTTATTCATGTTTAAGATACTTAAGGATCATAAATCCCTAAGTTAACAAATTTTCAACTTTCCTAACCTAGAAAATTTGTTGAGGCCGAAATCTAACCTTCATGATCTAAGTATGTTGTTGTTTGATTTAATTTATTTTGGTTGCCATTCGTTTGAAGGAATCGATCGAGTAAGTTTGACTTAAGCCGACGGAGGAGAATTGGATCGGGATAGGGAGACTTCTTGAAACTGCTAGTTCGAAATCATCAAGAGGTAAGGGGAGCCTTGCCTGAGGGATTTTTCTCGATAACTATGTGTGTGATGTATGTGGTCTGTATATATTTGTTTATGTGGTTGTGGTGTTTATGGTTTATTTTATTTGGCTATGTGTTTCTAGCTGTTTATCTGTGTTTCAGTGATTTATCTGCTTTTAATTTATTTAATTATCCGCAGATATATATTATGTTGCTATGATGTATGATTTGTTTGGTAATATAGTTTTGATGATGATGTTGGATGTTGTTTGTGAAGCCTGACAGTGGTCAGTGCACAACCGTTTAATCAGATAAAAGCTTTAATAAGCTGCATAAAATTATATTCAATGTTTTATGGGAAATGTTGGAATATAATGTTTATGGAAAATATTATTTAGGAAAAATAAGAGTTTTTGGGGAATATTATTATTTTAACGATTTATTAGTGTAAAAGTGAACTAGGAGTCACAGAGAGGGCGGAACCGTGAAAATATTTTACTACTGCTAATTTTTACATAAGATATTCCGCAATATTATAAAAAGTTATTTTGTGAAGTTAATCTGCGAAAATAACTTAATCATGAATTTAGAAAATTGTTTAAGCGGAACAAGCTAAGTGTTACCTTGAAATACTTTAAAAGGACTTAACGACGACAATTTGGAAAACCGACGACGGCAAGTATTTTAGAAATGACAACGTGTATTTTTGATGAACTCCAAATCTCTGTGACCCTCTTTTCTGAAAATGCTGTTTTTCGGTAACTGGTGTTTTATGACAGAAATCTTTCCACTTAACAATTTTTCCGAAATCAAGTTTTCTAAGTGGTGTTAAAGGTTGAAAGTGTTATGGAACTTAGTAACCGAGACGTCGGGGTACTAAGGTTCTTAAGGTGTTGTGGACTTGGTGTCCTGTGGACTTTGAGGTCCTGTAGACGTGGTGTTTACTTGATGGTTGTTAAAGGTGTTAAAACATTTTGAGATGTTTTCTATTACCACAAACCCTAAGCCTGATGCATCGGTCTAGGTGTTTTGTGATTGAGCACTCGGACTTTGAGGTCCTGTGTTATTAATGAAAGTTTTAAGATGTTTAAGATTACGGTTGGTCGTAAGCTTTTAAGCTGCGACAAGGAAAGATATAACACAAAGAACAGTGTTGAAAGAAATATGTTTTCGAGCATGCATTTGGCAGACGTGCCACAATACGATATATGATTACCTTGCGGCGTCAGGTATATCATGCCCTGAAGTTTTCATTGTGCTAGGTTGGACAATGAAACCCCATTTACGGTTTTATCACTGTGCCACGTTGTTGGACAGTGTGCAATGGGTTTTGACTGCGTGCCTTGTGCCATGGGATGGCTATTGAGTTTGATCCACTCATTACGTGTTGGGATATCTCATGAGATTAGGTGTGAATGTTTAGATGGTATATATGAAGTGTTCATGCATAATTTTAAAATGTTGATGTTTGGGGTGTGAAACCCATCGATAGAGTATATGCTTATATATATGTGTATGTGTCGTATGTGAGTCACACTAATGGTTATCGTGTTTATATCCATATATTGGTGTCTCACCCTTACAAACAATATCAGGTATTCTTCCTGTTGGCGAATATAAGAGAAAGACCCTTTAGTTTGGAGCGTGTTGAAGCTACCCTCTACTGTTATAGTATTAGTTAAGTTACGACCAGCTTAGGTTTTATGTTATGTTATGTTTGGAAATAATCTATGCTTATTACAGACATAAGTGTGAAAACATATGAGGCAGTATAGTTGTATGACTTATATACTATTATGTACTTAAGTGTGATTTGGTTATGTTGTTGTTATTATGAGGTTAACAAGAAGAAGAAAAAAAACTTTATCACCATATTTTGAAAAGATAAACGTTGAGAAAACTTTATTTTCCGAAAGCAACCAGCGAAATTAAAATTTTATTTTCCGCAATGGGTAACCATGTGATGACCCAAATTAGGGTGTCACAACAAACAATGCTTAATTATTATTATTTTTTTGGTATACATGTTGAATCTTTATATCCTATACACTACTCACCAATGCTATTAAAACCCAACCGGTCATTGACTCATTCAGGACACCGGGTCAATGAGTCATTGGTTGAACCAATGAGTCAATGGTTGAACCGGATGAACCGGTATATATATTTAATATATATTTTATACTTACACTATGTATATAAAAAATATTTGACACAACTATTAACAAAATGAATTGTGGAGCAGCGGTAAACCATCATGCATGTATCGTCCACGCACAATGTTCGATCTTCTCTACCTACAAGTTTATTAACTTCAATTTTGCTGTGATTTAAGGAGCATGCGCGTGTGTGACGTCGTGGAGCGTGCCTATGAGTGAGTTATGCAGCGGGTAAACCATCATGCATGTATCGTCCAGGTAAAATGTTCGATCCTTTCTACCTACAAGTTTTATTAACTTCAAATTTGCTGTGATTTGAGGGAGCATGCGTGTGTGTGGCATTGAGTTCGTGCGCGTGTGTGGTATCGTGGAGCGTGCCTGTGAGTGAGATTCAGCTCGGGCGGTTCATCCGGGACCGGTTTAGTCGGTTTCGTCCGGTTCGACCGTGGTTCGATGACGCTTGTACCGGATTAGTGGCATATCTGGTCTAATATGTTGACCGGACCGGCCATAGGTCTTGTTTCTAGTCTAATATGTTGACCGGACCGGACCGGCCATAAGCACTGCTACTCACAAATCAACGGGGATTTCAAATATCTAATGTGTTGAAATATATTAAACATATTAAGTCATATCTTAGTGCATTTTTATATATAAAAAAAAAACTATGGTATCTTATAAGGTTTTTTCAGGAATTATTTTCTATTTATTTTTTTATGATTTATTTTTCTATTTAATTAGGATCACTACAAGAAAATAGTTGTTTAGCGACCGAATTACATCGGTCGCTATAGCGACCGTTTTAGCAACATGTTACACATTTTTTTCAACCTGATCTCATGTTTTAATTTAGTGATCGAATTAGCCAGTTGCAAATAATTCAGTCGCTAATTCGATCACTAATGTTGAAAATTCAAAAGTAAAAAATGTTGACCAGTTAGCGACCAAATTAACGACAACATAACGGTCATAATTTAGCTACCGAAATTATTTCGGCCGCTATTCTTAATCTTTTGATTTGCGACCGAATTAGCTACTGAATTAATTCAGTCGCTAATTCTAAAATCCCTAAATCGCACACGCGGCCTCCCTTCCCCCTATTTCTCCCTTCTCTTTCACTCCTCCGCTCAGAACCCTCCCCCTCACGCGGCCTCACAGAACCCTCCCACTCCTCCCTTTGTCTTCGACGGCCCCCACTCCTCCAAGCACGCCACCTGAGCTCCGTCTCTCTCCCTCTCCTCTTCGTTTTCTCTCCCTCCCTCTTTGTCTCTATCTCTCATCCTCTCCCTCTCTCCTCATCGCAGAGCCGCCGCGAAGGACCCTCCTCCGTCGTACTTCCTTCTTCCCCCTCTTCTTCCCTTCTCCTCCCTGTTTTTCTAATTAATTTTTGGTTTTTTTTAGTTACAGGCAGGGTAGTGGACAACTACCACCCTCACAGACGCCTCCCCCTCCCTGTAGAGCCGCGGCCACTACCGCTACCACCACCACCGCAGAGCCACCACCACTACCCCCAATCTGGTAATTCATTCTTTTTCTGTTTGAATGGCTCATGATATTTGAAAGCTTGAGTTGATATTTGAAAGCTTCACCATCACTACCATCGCTACTCAGATGCATCCAGTCGTCCTAACATCTTCTCGATACTGGTATCAGAATGCTCGTTGCGACTAGAAGATGCTATGATCGGATCGTCTTTCACGATCGATCGACTCCATGGGCGAGGGTACGAGTTGGCCCCAGGGAAAATGTGAGCAATAGATCAAACTCTTTTCATAGTAATTTTCCAAGGTGTGTGGAGGTTGCGAGTGCGACTCCTCGTCCTCAGTATTAGCCTCATAGTTAGACTGAAAACTCCTCCTTGGTATTTGTCTGGCTGATTGAAGATGCAACATTACATTTGGTTTTCTGCTACTTTGGCCTCTGCACACTCTTTCTTTTGTTGCTGATTGGATGGAGTGTAGAAGTGGTTGATTGAAGATGCAACATTACATTTAGCTTTTTGCTACTTTGGCCTGCGCACTCTTTCTGTTGTTGCTGATTGGATGGGGGTGTGAACAAAGCTATTATTCAAGTTTGGAGCGTTTTATTTCTGCTTATACTACTATCTTTGGCCTTGAGCTTTATATTGGATGTGCGTCAGTTTTGATAAAGCATTGCTATATCAATCATATTACCAGCTTTGCTACTCTCAAGTATGGGTGATTATGTTCTGTTGGTCTCAATTGACCTTCTCTTTTAGTTTGCTGGGTTAGTATGGTGTAATAACAATATTGGTTCTTGGTCCAGTATTTTGTTTACATTGGTTTCTGCCCTTGTTTCATCCTTCTTGTATACGGGTTAGGGTACCCCTTGTACCATCTATCAATACAATTTTTGCTTATCTAAAACAAAACAAAAAACAAAAAATGATATGCTAAAGTTTAATGTGATTAAAGGAATGCTTATATGTTGCAACTTGTAACCAGGGACGGACCCAGCTTTATGGGGTTGGGGGCATCTGCCCCCACCAGTTTTTTTTCTTTCTTTTATTAACTCTTAAATAATTTTTCTTTTGTCCTCAATAAAAAAAAGTTGTTGCCCAATTACTCTATAATTTATTCTACATAATACTAAAAAAATATTACTTTCGTTATCCTATAACACTACTCTACATAACACTTCTATTTCTTCACTACAACTTCAATTATAAGTTTATTTAGAATTAGTAAAATAAATAAAGTGAGAAAGATGATAAAAAGAAAATGTTCATAAAGTACCATCCTTGCTACATCATACAACAATTTATCCATTTATATATTTATTTATAAAAAAAAATTATAGTATGTGATCTTGTCTCCACTAATCAAAATTTCTGGGTTCGTCCCTGCTTGTAACGCATTCAAGAACTAAAGTATGCATATATGTCATTTAAATGGTTGTCTAATGCTAGAGGAGTAATTAACCTAATTTTATTTTGGATAATCAAATTAACAAAATATCTGGTTTGAAGTTATCATCTACTAATTACCAGTGCAAATGCTCTCTCAGAAATATAAGGATCGCTTGGGCCAGGAACATCCGGGTCTAACAACCAAAAATAGAGACATTATTAGCTCAATGATATAAAGAGCATTCAATGATGTAATTGTAAAGAGGCTGAGTATTTTTACCAATGTAAAGAAGGACCTCAAGTCACCTCCGTCAATCTCAACCATGGGCCTAGTAGTAACTGTGGAAGGGAGTTCATACCCATTGAAGACTTGCTTGGTTGTAAACTTGTAGTGAAAGAATCAAAGGGCATTGACGAGTCCATTTCTCTTCTTTCTACTCTTTTTTGATGAATTTGAGATGAAGTAGGCGAAATTCAAAGTATGATCTGAATGGATGAATGCAAAATTCAAACCCTAATCAGAGTTCAGAAAAGTAAAAATGAAATAGAAGAACAAAGGAATGTGGTTCACCTTTACGATTGTGCAAATTGGCAATGACAACGTAGGGTTCAATTCGAACAAACAGAGAACGACGGCCTTGCAGAACGACAATGTGACGGTGAAGTGCAGTGCTATGCGATGCGACGGTGAACGACGACGGTGTTGTGCTGTGCAGATTAGCTTGACGGCCGTGATGCAGTGCAGAGAAGAGGTGGCTCAAGTGGTGGTAAAGGAGGGACGGTCACGCGACGGTGATAGAGGAGGGAATGAAGATATACTGTACGTGGTATATTAGTTAGTAATATATACAATGATTTTTTAGTAATTAAATTTATTTTCATTCAAATGAGAAAATACTTTTTAATCGATTAATTAATATCTCTAAATTATATAATTTCATGCTCCCAACATTAATATATAAAGGATGGGCTGAAGTTATAAAGAAACTTTAATATTGCTGTAACTCGATTTAAATGACACATTAATGGCCAACATTATTTAAAGGCAACATATATTGCAACAAGTACAGAGCAACTGAAGAAGCAACACCCTTGTTCTCATACTAGCCATGGATTCAAGAGCAGAGCTTCAATGTAGTTCTTTGTGAATCCCGCGGAGTGAGTGTAGCCATCACTATCTTTGTAAAGCACATCCATTATGCGCGACATGTTGAGAACAAGCATAGATAGAGGCTTTGGCACTTCAGTAGGGTCAAGGCATTCTTCATTGATATCCTTCCAAGCATTTATCACTTGTCTATAAAATTCACCAACCGCTTCTTCTTTCGTGACACCATTTTGCTTCATGTAGCACTCTAGAGCAGATGCAACATGCCCTCTCTTTTGCTCAAACTAACAAAGATAAAAGGGACAAAATAAAGCTATCAATATACAAGGATGCTGATATGGTTTCATTTCTCTGTTTTCTGGTGTTTTATACGTGCAATATTATATTGTTAGTTATCCTATTGCTTTTGATTTTCTTTTTGTATGTGTTAGAGTACCCCCGTATCTTTCATCAATATACTTTTTGCTTATATATAAAAAAAAAAGCTATCAAAAGTTTAATTATTTAAAATATAAAACAAGAAATTAAGAATTTTTTATTTTTTTTTTTGTCAATAAGAAGGATTTGATTTTAATTTGTGCAATTGTGCATAATCACCTCGTTGGAAACAATGTCGTCCATGAGCCTGCAGATAATTGTTGAAGCTCTCAGGATTTTAGGGTCATTGCAAATCCACTGGAGGGTCTTTTCTGTGGCAATACGTCCCATCCAGATGAAGGATACCAGTGTGAGCATGCGAATACCAGAACTTACTAGTGCAACGCCCATGTACTCTTCTATAGTTGGAGTATAATTGCTATCGAGCCATTGGGCCTCTACAAAGTAGGCTTGTGCCAATCTTTTCATCTAGAGTGATAAACATAAAAATGAATGGAAGTTAGAAACATTTTGAAGAGGGAGATATTTTTTTTAGGTTTAATTATTGAGTTGATCGCTGAACTATTTAGGAATTTTTAATTAGGTCCCTAAATTAAAAAAAAAATTTAATTAGGTCCCTGAACTTATATAATTTTTTGAATTGGGTCCCTAAACTAAAAAATTTCTAATTGGATCCCTAAACTTATATAAAATTTTCAATTAGGTCCCTAAAGTAAAAAGGTTACTATATAAAATAATAAAATGATGGCTTAATAAAGTTTTAGTCCCTGTAAATATAGGCCTTTTTGGTTTTGGTCCCTATCTTTCATTCGGTCTGATTTTGGTCCTTTTAATTTTATTTTTTTTTGTCGTTAGTCCCTGCCTTAAACTGGTTCCGTTAACTGCTGACGTGGCAGATGGCAGGCCATGTCAGCAGTGACATGTCAGCTGACACCTAAATTTTTTTTAAAAGGAATTATATTTTATTTTTTGGTCCCTGAAAATATATGTCGTTTTTGTTTTAGTCCCTATTTTTTTTTTTTTGCTTTTGTTTTTGGTCCTTGCAACTTTTTTATTTGAAATAGATCCCTGCCATCAACTGTTGACGTGACAAACGAAAGTCCACGCTAACAGTGACACATGGCATAACACATCATATATATTTTTTATATTTTTTAAATCCACTTGGATGATTACTTGCTTAAAAATCAACCACTCAACAAAAAATTACAATTGTTATTCATCAGTCAGAAAATCAAATTAATTCATATATTATGGGAATCATATTTATTAAATTAGGGGATACTTAGGGTTAACAACAAATAAGGAGAACTCATAAAATAATTAACTTAGATTAGGTGAGATTAATTAGAATAGAGTGCTCTTAGGGTTAATAGCAAATCAATTCTGAAATAAAAATTAGGAAAAAATAAAAGTTCACACCCACATACACTGTTTTGGGCATAAGGGCTTGAACCAAAGAGAAGCCGATAGAGGGAAGAACAAGAAGAAGAAGAAGATGAAAAATTGAAAATGGACGAGGATTAGCTCAAGGAAAATGAAAATGAGAGAAGAGCAGACGTTGAAATCATTATGATAAGATTTAATATTTTCTTAAAAAATTTGTTGATTTTTTTAATACTAATTATATATTTAAATAATAAACAATAATATTATGTAAATACTGAGGTTTCATATCATATGGATTTAAATTTTTTTTTAAATGTGACGTATCAAATCATGTGTCAATGCTGATGTGGACTTTCATCTGTCACGTTAGCAGTTAACCGAAACAGTTCACGGGGGGGTTATTTCAAAAAAAAAAAGTTATAAGGACCAAAAGCAAAACAAACAAAAATATAGGGACTAAAACCAAAATGACTCATATTTTAAGGGGCCAAAGATTATTTTTAATAATCCACGTGGAAATAAAAAATAATGTCTCGTCCACGTGTCATTGCCGACGTGGACTTCCTTCTGCCACGTCAGCAGTTAGCAGTAACACTTGACGACAGGGACTTATTTCAAAATAAAAAAAGTTACAAGGATCAAAATCAAACCGAATGAAAGATAGGGACCAAAACCAAAAAGGCCTATATTTACAGGGACTAAAAGCTTCATTAAGCCTAAAATGATAGACGATGAAATTTAGGCAAAAAAAATTTTGTTTGACATAATAATAAAATGACAAAAGATGAATATGAGACAAAAAACTCACTATTTAAAATAACAATAATAATAATAATAATAATAATAATAATAAAAATGAAAAAAACTTAGTGAAAAAATTATTGTTTAGCATAATAATTAAATAAAAATAGCTAAATTTGAGAGACAAAGTTTAGTTCATGAAATGATAATAATAAAATAATGAGATATGAAATTATGCTAGAAAATTCATGTTTTATAACAAAATATTAAGAGATTAAACTAATAAACCTCAATTAAAAAATATAAATAAAATAAAATAAACCTCATTTAACAACAAAGTTATTGTTTGAAATAATAAATAAAATAAAGAATCTAGTTATGTAAGTATCACGTCTTAGTCTGATTGTCAATTTTATTTTGAGTTATTTAATTTATTTTATTATTTATTATGTTATTTTATATTATAATAGTTGTTTTTCTTAAATTATTTTAATATTTCTTAAATAATATTTTTGCTTGCTATGTCTATTTTGCTAAACAATAGTTTTTCTCACTAAGTTTTATTTTTTATTATCATTATTTTAAATAGTGAGTTTTTTCCTCTCATATTCATCTTTTTATTATGTCAAACAATATTATTTTTTTAAAATTCATCGTATATCATTTTATTATTTTTAATTTTATATATTCACCTTTTTACGTTAGGGACCTAATTGAAAATTTTATATAAGTTCAAGGTCCTAATTAGAAAATTTTTAGTTCAAGGACCCAATTGAAAATTTTATATAAGTTCAGGGACCTAATTAGAAATTTTTTTAGTTTAGGAACCTAATTAAAAATTTCCAAATAATTCAGGGACTAACTCAATAATTAAGCCTTTTTTTTTATATAGGCAAATATTAATGTTAATGGTAGTATTTTGTTAATGAGTGTGGTTTAAACTCTCAAACTCCTTATTACTCCACTCCTTAACTCCCCAGCCCCAACTACCAAGCCAACCTTATAACTCCATGAAGACCACATGTTCTTACATTTCCTAGTTCCAAGATTAATTAGTAGCTTTCCTAAAAAAAAATTTAATTAGTAGATACTCCCCAAATGAAGAAAACAAAGGATAATATACAAGGCAGGATAATTCTGAGATTTACTTCATTTTTAGCATATACTGCACAAAATGCTCTTCCTTCCTTGCTTAGAACTTGCTCAGTTTCTTCATAAACATCCAAAAGTGCTTGGTAACAATATTTTTGGTATTCTGGCAAGAAATCCATGCAGCTAATATCCCACCTAAAATGTAGTCATTATAATTAAGGTTAACATATTCCTCTCTAGATCTCAAATTGAATAAGAAAATTAGAAAACAAACCTTTCAATTGCTTCAGTGAAAAGTTGTAGCTCTTCAAATGTACCATAAGCGTCATATATGTCATCTATAATTGATGCCATGGATAACACTTTGGTCAGCAACATTCTGCCTTGAAAATATTGTGGTTCAAAATATACTCCCATCGACCAAAAGTATGCTTCGACTATCCTATTACGTGCAAAAGGAAGCTTTGTTGCAAAATCCAAATCTTTCCACCACCTAATTAATTGAAGACGACCCAGTTCAATAAATGAGATATGAAGAAGAAATTAATTATTTCTAATTATTTAATAGCGTAGTGTGCCAAAGAATTACTTACATACAAATATTGCCAAGTTCCTTTTGATGTTGTTTTTGGAGCTTATTGAAATCCAACTTGGCAAATAATAGCAGAGTTTCATCATGGAATGGGTCTTCTTGGTAAGTAGAAATGAAATACCATGCCTCTAGCCTAGGTAGGTTTTTGCGGAGCGGCCGATTTAAGCTATGTCTGACTTTTGCAGCAAGTGATGGACTCAATTGAGTGGTCATTGACTCAAGATGTGTAGATGTGAAAGCAAGCGCTTCATCTAATATGTCCTCTCCATGAACCCTGAGGTGTGCAGCTTCATATAAGCTTAACATTCCCTCAACATCCTTAGTAAGTTTTACATCAAAGTTTCCTTGCTCATCCTTGAACTTGTTAAACACATCTGGGATTTATTCACCAAACACAAGATTAATTAAAAGGCTAAGTTATGTTCATATAATGACAATTTGAACTCAATATTCTCTCATTTTATTTATGGTCCCAATTATATATGTGGTTAAGTATTATCACTATTATGTATGGACAAGATGCTATGCGTGGCAAGGCTATGTCTCAGTTTTGTCGGAGCACTTCCTACGACATTCAGGTTACCATGTGTGTAAAGAGGTTTGGTTCCTTTTAGGGTTCGTTTAGTGGTCAGGATAGGATAAGAGAGCAGGATAGGAGTAGGATAGGATATGAGCAGGATAAGCTGTTGTCCTATCCGACGTTTGGTATCCACCAGATAACCAACTGGATAGCATTGTAATTTTAGTATGAATTTTAAAATTTTCGTTTTTGTTCCGAATGTTTTCATATTTTATTAGATTTTAGTTTTTTTTTTTATAATTTTCATTTTTTAAGATTATAGAAAAGACATAATTGTTCTTGTGATAAAATTATATATAATATTTTAAATTTTTAAAATATTGTTTAATTAATTTTTTTTATAATTTTAAATATTCATTTTTAGTTTTTACTTTATATAGTTAAATTATTAGAATTTTTTTATTTTTCAGTTTTTAAAAATAATATAAAGTAACAAAATTAGCCTTGTGACAAAACAAAAATAAATTTTAAAATTAATTATTAATATTTTATGTTTTATTATACCTTTTTTTTGTAACCATATTATATTTTATTATACTTTAATTATTTTATATAAAAATATTTTTTATATTTTATTATACTTTAAATCACCTTATCTTATCCTGTTGAGTTCTAACCCAGCTCCTCCCTCAGGATAGAATTTTAACTAGATGAACAAGATAGGATAGGTGACAGGATTGGTTTATCATATCCTGCTGGCTCACCAAATAATAGTTTCAGACAGGATATGATAACTTATCCTGACCACCAAACGGGCCCTTATAGTTCACAATTGTTTGGCCTATTTGGTTGCATAGAAATGGTATTATTTTTAGGGAAGAAAATTTAGATATGGATAATCTAGTGGATTTGATATAGGTGAGAGCTTGAGAGGAATTTTTTCTCTTATTATATGGATACTAACGCTTTGGAATGTATTTATCAATGTCATAAAACTTATTTTTGATGAAAGGGTTGGAGTACCCCTTGTATTCCTTTTAATATATATATATATATATATTTGTTGATAAAAAAAAAACTACTATATGTGATCTATATACGTAGTAGTAGATAAAGGATCGTACCGGGCGAAACACGATGTCCTTGTTGCCTCAGTAACCTAAAGACAAGCAAGTTAGCTTCATTCATTGGCCTAAAGGCCTTCTCGTTCACAGGAATGAGCATCTTTCTCACTTTTTCTTTCAGTATTGTAATATGCTCTTCAATTTTCTCGTCCACTTCCTGCACATTATATTTTTATTATTACAAGTCAAAGTTATTTATATTTTTCTATTATTGCATGTAAAGTTTCATGAAATTGGAGAGAATGAAAAAAAAAAAAAACAATTCTTATTGGTTTGGATGGCTCAAACGCTAGGATGGAAATTCACTGAACCTTTGGGCTCGTTTGGTGGTCAGGATAAGAGAGACAAGATAGGATAAGCTATCATATCTTGTCTGAAACTATTGTTTGGTGAGCCAGCATGATAGGATAAGTCAATCCTATCACCTATCATATCATGTCCATCTAGTTAAAATTCTATCCTGAGGGGGGAGCTGGGTTAGAAGTCAACAGGATAGGATAGGGTTATTTAAAGTATAATAAAATAATAGGTTAAAGTATAATAAAATATAACATGGTTTAAAAAAAAAGGTTAGTGAGATATAAAATATTTAAAATAATAAATATATTAATAATTGATTTTAAAAATTATTTTTATTTTATCACAAGGCTAATTTGTTATTTTATATTATTTAAAAAAAACTAATTTTTTTTTAATAATTTAACTATATGTAAATTAAAAACTAAAATGAATATTTAGAATTATAAAAAAATAATTGAAGTTAGACAATATTTATAAAATCTAAAAAAATTATATGTAATTTTATCACAAGGATAATTTTGTCCTTTTATATAATTTTAAAAAAATGAAAATTATAAAAAAATAAATAAATCTAATAAAATATAAAAACATTTAGAATAAAAACGAATTTTTTCAAAATTTATACTAAAATTATAATGTTATCTGGTGGACACCAAACGTCAGATAGGATAACAGATATCTTGCTCATACATCTTATCCGTCACTATCATAATCACCAAACGAGCCTTTAGATCATAAATCAGGTCAAAATAAAGTAAAATATGGTATAAATGGGAAATACACGGTTGTTCCTCTTTATTTGTTGCTTATTAGAAGATATATGAAAAATATAACTCTTTATGTGGTTATAGTAAGAAATAAGTAAAGAAAATACACAAACAGAAGTACAATGTGATGATATAAAGCTTGGATGATATAATTATGTACACATATATTGCATATTGAAAGCTTAAGATGAATAGAGCGACCAAAAAAAAAAAAAGCTTAAGATGAATAAATTTACATTACCATAGGTTCGGAAACATATCGAATAAAACGATCTCCCCAAATGTTGGGATGAAAGTTTGCAGAACGACGAGAAATGTGGGGGGAGACATAACTTGGAACTGCTGAAACAGACATAGTTTAGATATAATTATGAGTACTGGAAAAAGTTAGAGTGTGTTCATATTTATAAGAGTTTCTAGTTAATGCAAAGATACTTATTGGAGATGCAACATGGAACCGTCCCTTTTGTGTCCAATCACCAAACAAATGGACTCTCTTCTGCCTCCTATTTATTCAATGTTGGTCCCACATGGATATTCCCAACTTGGGTTTCTTAAATGTATTTCCAAATGTAATTTTTTTTTTTTGTTGCTAAAATGCACTTTTCGTCTCTTTAATTTTTCATTTTGGCGATTTTCATCCCTCAAGTTTTTTTTTTTTTTTTTTTGCGATTCTGGTCCTCGTAGTTTTCTAACTTTGCAATTTTCATCCTTCCGTTAATCTCTTATCCAAAAAGTAACGAAATATGCCTACTTGACACTATTTATAATACAATATTATATTATTAAAATAATGTTTAATTAACTACTAATATTTTAAATGGTGATGTCATCTTCAACCTTTGGAATTGGAATGCATCAATCTTCTTTCACCCTCCGCCGCCCCTAATTGTAGCGATCCAACCCCCGGCCCTCCGCCTTCTCTTGTCGCCGCCTCCCCCTCTTTGCTGGTCCTACCCTCGCTCTCATCGATTCCCAACGGTGCTGCCCCAACGTCTCCTCGCCAAAACCTCTGTCCTGTGCCACTCATGTTGGTGATTGCAGTATCGGAGTCACACAGTCACCCATTGCAACTGAAAATGTCAGAGGAGCCCAGCACCAAGGGTATCTATATGGAGGTCAATAGAAAAGAAGAAAAAAGAGATCTCCAAGTTAAAGCAAATAATAGAAAGGGGAACAAGCTTTTCCTGAGTCCCTGAACCGAATCAAGATCTTCACAATGCTTCTCTCCTTACAAAAGCTTCTGGAAACTCCGCCTGATATGTTCTTCTCTGGACTCACCTCGGCAAGCCCCCTCCTCGCCCTCCTCGCCATCTTCGTAATTAATGTGTTCCCCCAATCAGAAATTCAATTTCAAAAGTTTCAGTCTTACCCATTTGATTTTGGTGCAGCGATTCCAGCATATGCGTTCTGGTTTTTGGGATGTTTTCTGAGCTGTTGTCGACAATTCAGAGCATATGCTGACCATATTAAGTTAAGATGGAAAAGCAAAAAATGAAGAAGTTAAAATGAAAGTGTTATGTTCCATTATTCTAAGCCCTTCCATGAAAATGGACAAAAAAGAATGTTCATTCAACAATTCAATTAAAAGTTTGGATGAGCACCACTATTTCTGATCGTGTCTAGTACTATTGATGATGTTGGGACTATTATTGTTTGGATGAGCACCACTGATTATGGAGATGGTGGTGGTTGATGCCATGGCGATAGCAAGCAGCAGGGTGATGGTGATGGAGCTCTGCACATGACCATTTTGAATTTTGAAATGTATTATAAAACGTAAAACTTAATATTTAATTAAAAGTATTTTTTAATAATATTTTATTATAAATAGTGCCAGCTAGACATGTCACTAGTAGGATATTTGCCACATAGGTAACTTCTGTTAGTTTTTGGATGGCAAACTAACAGAGGGATAAAAACTGCTAAGTTAGAAAACTACGAGGACCAGAATCACTAAAGAAATACTAGAGGGACGAAAATCGCCAAAATGAAAAGTTTCATGAGTCACCTTTTTTACCCACAGCCCAAGGATTACGATCTCACGGCTTTGCTTATGTTGGTATCCTGTAAAATACCAAAGATAATACTCACATTTAGACTAAAGACAATGTGGTTTTTCAACTTTGTTGGCTGATTTTCCCTTAGGTATTTTGATCCTGCTTGGGTGATCTTTTATTCTCTTGGTTGAAAGCTACATTGTTTCGTTGTACATGGTTTTTTTTTTATGATCTCTTGTATACGGATTCGGGTACCCCTTATATCTTTTATGATATAATTTTTGCTTATAAAAAAAATTACTTAGCTGCTCTCAATAAGTTGAAAACAATATATATTATTAAGCAAAAATATCAAAAAGAATTTTAGATTCTTATAGTATCTTCTTCCGAACATGTTTCAATAGGAATATCTATGCCAGTAGGGGTTTCATGAGTCGGATTGGTTTGGATTTACATGAAAAAAAAAAATGAAACAACCAAATATTCTATTGGTTCGGTTTGGTGTTTTTATTTTGTTTTAACAAAATCCAAACCAAATAAAAAAAAGGGTTAGTTCGGCTTAGATTGGAACTAAACAGATCAGAAACAGGCCTTTAGAAGAAGGAAAAAAGCCCAGGATCGCATATCATGTATGTTTCCAGGAACAAAAAGATTAAACAAAAATAAACAGAGGGTCAAGCGTCTGTAGATGGAGATGTTTCGGGGCATATGGCGGAGCTCAGGGGCTACTCGGAGGCTGATAGTGGTGGGTTGTCGCCGGTCATAAATTCAAATTTGAATTTTGTTGCTATTGGTAGTGTTGGTCTTCCCGAGACTTTGATAGAGCCAGCTACTATTTCTACCCTTAATATTCCGTACATGGAAAAAGCATTAAACAATGGAAATAGAGGACTTTTGGGTTTATCTTCTTCCGAGGTTGCAGGTAATTTTGGTGGAGCGGCAGATGGAGTCTCCTTGAATAAAGTGGTAAGCGAGACTTTCCTAGGAAGTCAATTTGGGCCTGGGCAAGTTGGGCCTCAGGAAGAGGGGACTCAACATGGTAACAGTTTATCTAATCGGGTAACTGAGCCCAACGTCTGTAACAGCCAGGCAGCTGTGCACCTAGATTCGGACAGCATTGAGTCCTCTTTGGGGCGTGCTCTCACTGAAGCCCAGAGGAAGAGAAGGATCGAAATCAAAAAAGGGAAAAGGCCAATAACAGATTTATCCAGTTCCATTTTTAAATCATGTTCGGCTAGGCAGATGGATAATGTTGAAGGTCCTATCAGAGGAAATATTCAATGTGTTAAGGAAACTTTTGGAAAAAAAGGGGTTTTGGGGGAACAGTGCAAGAGTAATAAAAAGGAGGTGGGGTCTCAAGTGAAGAGGTTAGCTTCAATATACAAACTATACCCTGGTTTTAACCAGTTCAATCTCTTGCGGCAGAAACCGACTTCAAAGATTGGAAGAAAAGGCAACTCGGGGGCTGGAAAGGAGGAGACAGTGCACTCTACACAGGGGGCTGGCTGTGAGGAAGGAGAGATCTCTGGGAGAAAGCAAAAGGTAAACAGGTGTGGGCCTATCCGGAGGAACAAGAAAAAAAAGAAAAGGGTGAAGCTGGCGGGAGCAGAAGGGCAGAGTCATAAAGCACAGAATTCGTTATCAGGTGTGTCCATCTCTGATTCTAATATTAGACACTGTAACAGCATAATTTGTGAAACTGGCGGAAGGTTAATGGCTGAGAAGATTCTTAGGCTTGGTAAAGAATTGGGTTTTACTGTTGAAGGGAGGGAAGAGGAAATAATTCAGAAATTGGTAGAAATGGAAAACAGAGATCGTGAGGCAAAAATTATAAGGGGTGCGGAACAGGTTTTGTTATGAAGATCTGTTCTTTCAATGTAAGGGGGTTGGGGGGGAGGTTAAGAAGATGAAAATTAGGAAGTTAGTTTATGAAGAAAAGTTAGATTTTATTGCTCTACAGGAAACGAAAACAGAAGTCATAACTGCCCACTTTTGTTCAGTGTTATGGGGAGGAAGAAATTTCGGTTTCTCCTATTTACCTTCTGAAGGAGGTAGCGGTGGTTTACTTTCATTATGGAATTCGGATTGGGCAAAGCTCATATTTTCTTTCTCAGGGAGAGGCTTTGTGGGGGTATGTCTGGAAGTATCAGGGGTCCAGAAAAGGGTGCTTGTAATTAATGTGTACTCTCAGGGAGGTGCAGCAGAGAAGAAGAGGCTGTGGGATAATCTGATCATGTCCTATAAAGGCTTTGGGGAAGGAATTTGGTGCGTGCTAGGAGATTTTAATGTGGTAAGGAATCAGGGGGAGAGGAAGGGTGTTTCAACTTCGGAGAGAGCTGCAGGTAGACAGCTGCAAATGGATTTTAACAACTTTATAATGGAGATGGATTTGGTTGATCTTCCGCTGTTAGGAAGAAAGTTCACTTGGTACAGAACAAATGGACAGGTTATGAGTCGGCTGGATCGGATTCTAATCTCTGTCAGTTGACAACTTCAGTGGGAAGGTGTTTCACAATGGGCTCTGAATAGGGACATTTCAGATCATTGTCCTCTGTTGCTTAGATATGCTCAGGAAATTTCGGGGCCGAAACCATTTAGATTCAAAAAATTTTGGCTTGGTCACCAAGATTTTGTTTCTTTAGTTCATCGGTGTTGGGCTGAAAATCATGTACAGGGTTGGAGGGGTTTTGTAATCCATCAGAAACTAAAGAATCTGAAGGCAGAATTGAAAAGGTGGAGTGCTCAAAATTTCGGTGTTTTGGAGTCAAGGGTTACAGAGATAACAAAAAGAATTGAAGCTTTAGATTTACTTAATGAAGAGGTGCCATTAGGGGATGATCAAGTGACCTTGAGGAAATCATTGGATGTGGAACTTTGGGGGCTTCTGAAAAACAAACAGAGCCTGGATCGTCAAAGAGCACGTATTAAATGGTTTAATGAGGGAGATGCCAACACTAAGTACTACCATGCCTGTATCAATTCGAGGAGGAGTCGAAATCAAATAACTACTTTGCATAGTGCTAGTGGATGGATTAATTCGGTGGAAGATGTGAAAAAAGAGGTCCTCGATTATTTCTCTGGTCAGTTCAAAGAACTTCATGTTAATAGGCCTAAGTTAGATGGTGTGGAATTCCCAAGCCTTTCGGTCCAGCAGAATGAATCTCTTACAATTCCTTTCAATATTGCCGAGCTAGAAGATGCTCTTAAACAGTGTGATGGGGACAAAAGTCCAGGGCCGGATGGTTTCAATTTCTCTTTTGTGAAGAATTCTTGGGAAACACTAAAGATTGATGTACTACAGCTCTTTAATGAATTCTATGTTAATGCATGCTTACCCAAGGTAATCTCATCATATTTTCTTGCATTAATACCTAAGATTGAGAGTCCACAGGTAGTGGGTGATTTTAGGCCAATTTCCTTAATGGGGTGGGTGTATAAACTTGTTGCCAAGGTCCTTGCCTCCCGTTTGAGTCAGGTTATGGAGACCATTATTTCTCCAAATCAATCAGCTTTTCTTAAGAAAAGGCACATTGCGGATGGTGTGGTCGTTGTTAATGAAGTAATTGATCTGGCAAAGAAGAAAAACAAAAAATGTGTTATTTTGAAAGTAGATTTCGAGAAGGCGTATGATTCTGTTAGTTGGGTTTTTCTGGAATATATGCTACAAAGGTTTGGTTTCTCAGAACAGTGGGTAAGGTGGATTCGGGCTTGTGTGTTTGCTGGTCAGTTATCGGTTTTGGTTAATGGGAGTCCCACGGACGAGATTAACATACAGAGAGGGTTGAAACAAGGGGACCCTCTAGCACCGTTTCTGTTTTTGTTGGTGGCGGAAGGACTTGGTGGTTTAGTTTCGAATGCAGTCTCGGCTGGAAGATTTAAAGGTTTTAAAGTAGGCAATTCCGGAGTGGTTATTTCACATCTTCAATATGCGGATGACACATTGTTCATTGGGGAAGCGTGTCATGAAAATTTTTGGGCGATGAAAACGGTGCTTAGGTGTTTTGAGTTAGTCTCCGGTTTAAAGGTCAATTTCTTTAAGAGCAGTCTTTTGGGGGTGAATGTAAGTCCTTCTTTCCTTAAAGAAGGTGCTGATTTTCTTAATTGTAAGCTAGGGAGGATTCCTTTTTGCTATCTTGGGTTGCCGGTTGGTGCCAATACTCGTAAGCTTTCGACTTGGCAGCCGTTGATTGAGGTTCTTACGAGGAGATTGGGGTCTTGGAAGAATAAATTTTTATCTTTTGGTGGGAGGATTGTCCTTTTGAATTCGGTACTCAACAGCATCCCTATTTATTTTCTCTCTTTTATGAGGATGCCAACTACTGTGAGGAAAATAGTGATAAGACTACAAAGACAATTTTTGTGGGGAGGGTCTATGGAGAGGCATAAAATTCCTTGGGTCAAATGGGTAGATGTGTGTAAACCAAAAGAAATGGGTGGGTTAGGAGTGAAGAATATAGACTTATTCAATTTGAGTCTTATGGGGAAATGGCGTTGGCGGCTTTTGGTGGATAGGGGAGCTCTTTGGGTGCAAGTCCTGGAGGCAAAGTTTGGGGGGGAAATCTTCTCAGTTTCCGGGTTGGAGGAGGTAGCCAATTCTAGGGGAGCTTCTGTTTGGTTTAGGGATTTAGGAAGTTTGGGTTTGGCTGGTGGAGGTGGGTGCGACTGGATTAAGGAGGGACTTATAAAAAAGGTTGGAAACGGACAGTCGACATTATTTTGGCATGATATATGGTGTGGTGTTTCTCCTCTAAAAAATTCTTTTCCAAGACTCTATATGCTTTCTTCTCTTAAAAACGGTAAGGTTGTAGATTTTGGGTCCTGGAGAAATGAGGTTTGGAAATGGGATTTTACTTGGCGGAGACAATGCTTCGTTTGGGAACAGAACCTGTTATTGGAGTTCTCCAATTTGCTAGATTTGGTTGTGTTAAACAAGGATGATGATACTTGGTGCTACTCTCTTGATCCCTCAGGAAGCTATCATGCGAAATCTACATACCTTTTTTTTGGTGGACAGGGCCATTGATATTGTTCCTTTGCCGGATAATGACTTAATTGCTTTCAAGGTATTGTGGAGTAGTACTGCACCTTTTAAGGTAAAAGCTTTCTCATGGCAACTATTGTTAAATAGATTGCCAACTAAAAACAATCTACTACATAGGAGAGTTTTGGATGAAAACTGTGATCTTAATTGTGTGCTGTGTGGATCTAATCTTGAATGTGGGGCTCATCTTTTTGTTCAATGTCCTTTATTGTGAATCTTTGGTCTGCAATCTCAGTTTGGCTAGGCATTTTATTGGTTGCGCAAGACAGTCCCAACTCTTTTCTTCTTTGGTTCTCTAACTGCATACAGGGGACGAGTAGAAAATGCAATTGGGTTATGATTTGGCATGCTTTTGTGTGGAATATTTGGGAATTGAGGAATGGAATTATCTTTGATGATGGGAAGCCTGATTTCATTTTTATTTTGGAAAGAATTAAGTCATGTTCATGGAAGTGGTTCACAGCAAGGCAACTTAAAGGAAAGTGTTCTTATAGTGATTGGTGTATAGATCCTAAAAAGTGTATTGAACGGGTGTAGTGTGGGCATCTGTTTTATTTACTTTGTGGTTCTATTCTTTTTTGTAAATGGGTTCAGAGTACCCCTTGTACTCTTATAAATATACAAATATATACTTTTGCTTGTTCAAAAAAAATTTCCTCTTTTAGTTGTTCTCTCTGTGGTGTTGTATATAGTCTAGGATATATCTATGAACCCAACAAAGTAACAAATACAACACCGCATGGTGGCGTGATATAGAGGAGAATGGTGGCGTGTTAAAGATTGTAAAGTTCACGTATTCGATGGTAGCAAATTGAAGTTGATGAGTAGCATGGTGAAATACTGAAATTGCAACCAAGTCTTTCTCAGCTATACTACAATTAAATTCTTATAACCGATTTGTTTATCTCTAATTTCAATTTTCACTTACGACTACAAATTAGAAATGGACACCTGCAAGTGGTAAACTGGTAATCATTTCGACCTTACGAGGAGGAGAACGTAAGTTTGAATTTTATTGACAAATTCTAATTGAGAGGTTGAAAAAATCAAATGTTAATTTTCTAAGCAATCAATCGAAGATTAATCTTATTAATTGAAGGATTGAAGCTTCTAAGGATATCTTAGAATGTCACTAAAGAGTTAAATACCCTCATTATAACAATTCATAATAACAAAAAATGACACCTGGGATAATCCTCAAAGGCATTAATGCCAAGGCATTATTAATCAGCACATATACTCTTGCTTAAATGCATGCAGTCTATATGCGGCTCCAGTGCAAAATCTATATATTTAAAAATTGAGAATAGGAAATTTAGACGAAATTCTACTTATATTTACATTATATATATATATATATATATATATATATATATATATATACATACAGTACTATTTAACTTTACTGATTCCTTCAAAAAAAAAACTTTACTGATATAAAAAGAATTTAATTTCTATACACAATAAATGTAAAACATTTTACATTATCAATCAATCACAAATTATTTGTATAACTTTTAAGATAACTATAATAAGAGTCAAACATTTTTAATAATTTGATAATTTATAATCGATTAATATATTAACATTTTCGACAAACTCATTCTTGATTATAGGGTGAATTTCATGAGTCTCACTAAATAGAGTGAGTCTCACATAAAATTCAGGATCTCATATGAAATCCATTCAATAGCAAATAGTGTGTTGATGAGTTTTGAAAAGAGTGTGATGGTAATATTACTCATAAACTATAATAACATAACATATTAACATATGAATAAAAATAATATTATAATTTATGCAGTACAAAAATTTGTTACTAAATAAAAGCTTTAACAAAACTAAAAACATTTAAGGACATAAATTGTAAATTGTTATGTCAGTTTAAACTTGTGTGGTATAATGCTCTGTGTTTTTTTTTTAACAGCAAGGTATAATGCTCTGATAACTACCAGGTTCTAAGTAACTTAAACACAATGACTTAGATAGTTTATCACTTCTTTCCTTTTCAAGAAAATTTCATTTTAAAACTGAATTACATGGTTATAGGAGATAGAACTTAAAAGTGCATAGCTTACCAAAAAAGAACTTCAAAAGACATGATGAAAAAAATTGAACATTATTATGCCACCAATGAAGCGTGGCTCAACTGGTATCTTGCCTGGTCTTTATCCAGCTGACAGTTGTTATTATTATGTAATGGGGGGATTCCATAGATATTTAACAAACTAATTGAATCCTTCACGTGTGTGTAAAAATCTAAATTATTATTCTAAATGTTTATAAATATAATTTCAGTGGACCAAAGTTATATGTTATGAATTAATATTTAAACATTTTAAAAATTATATTAATTATGAGAAATTCTAGCAACACACTCTTTTAAACATTTTTTACAAACACACTTTTGATTATTCGGTGAATTCCCGAAACCAATAAATGTCAAAGAGGAAAAATTGAATCATGTGGAAACAGAGAGACAAAGGAGGGAGAAGCTCAATCGGAGGTTCTATGTGCTTAGAGAAGTGATTTCTCTCTGTCAGTCATTAAAAAAATTGACGAACACTGGATGGAAGGACCAATTTTGCAACTTTATAAAAATAGGAAGATCAAACGTGCTCGAAAAAAAAATCACATGGACAAAATCGCACACAACCAATAGTTGGAGGACCAAAACTGCAATTAAGCCTAAATATAATTTTACTAGATGAAAGTTTTGTTAGTAATTAATATTTAAAAATTAAAATAACTATATTAATTATAATACCAGAATAATTTAGCATATGAGAGAAAGTAACATTATAATTTATGCAGTCAAAATTTGTTACTAAGTAAAAGCTTTAACAAACTAAAAACATTTAAGGATATGTAAATTGTTATATCAATTCAAACTTGTGCGGTATAATGGGCTATTAACTACCAAGGTTCTAAGTATCGTTGAAGTAAATAAAAAAGTACATGATGATCATGATGACAAAATTTGAACATGACCAGTATCTCTCCGATATTCTCTGATTAATTTTTTAGTTTCTAAGGTTTGGGGTTTTGGTGGAATATAGGTTATGGGTCCTTTGAATTGTATTTTTGTAAAGACAATATTATTTTCTTTTTAGGATAGTATTTCATTTACAGTAGTTGGTTTTTGTTGGAAACAATGTATATGAGTTAAAGTATCCCGAATACTCTATATAAATACAAGTTTGGCTTATAAAAAAAAGGTAATGAGGGTTTTCCATATCCTTATTGCTCATTCACCCTGGTGACTAAGGTCTTCTCCATGGATGTGATAATTTATTATCAATTATCAGTATAAAATTTTTTATCCTAATAATACATATCAATTAAATTTATCCATAATCAACATTGCCATGTCCATCCATAAAATGTGGAATCGCATTATCTGAAAAAATCAATATCGTCATGTGAACCTCCATAACCAACATTAATTGTCATGTCCACCCACTTTTGAAATGTGTAAGTGCAAAGAAAAGACAAGACGGAATAATGCAGCCACATATCCTTCCCTCCACATGTCTTGCCTTCTTATGTCTCTTTTGATGCTATAGTAGACGTACGAAGGCAATTTTTTCAGCACATTATACTCGTTGGTACATGCAATTTGCGAGCACCTGCAATTATTGATTGCGATGCAAAGATATTTGTACAGGATTTTTATATATGAATATCTATAATATTTAAATAACTATTTTATTTATATTTATATCTATACTATATACATTTAAAAATAATCTCATTGAATATTATTCCAAGTGTCAACCTCTCAACAAAACATAATTTAATTCAAATTTAATATTGAAAATCAAATTGTTTTATACTTTGAATATCACAGCTTATAGAGGGAAAGTAATTAACTAATAAATTTCAAATAAAAAATAATTCATAAGTAAATTATAAAAGAATAAATACGGATTGCATTCAATAAAATTCAAATAAATATACAAAATATATTAATACCAATAATTATATTATTATTATTATTATTATTATTATTATTATTATTATTATATGACTTACAAGATCATTGGGAATTATTTTAACATTAGTGTTTAAATAAATTATATAGAGAAATGATTATTTAATGATATAACTTTAATGTATAACCCTGGAAAAAGTAAGTTTTCATAAAAATACTTTGATAGATAAATTAGTCGTTAGATTTTCAAGAAAGAAGATAAAACTAACATGATACATAAATATGTTTTTTTTAAATGTTAACTTGCATAGAAAAAGAGAAGAAAGAAATCAAATATATTTTTAAGAGAGAAAAAATATATGATAAATAAATGTATTTTCTATAAATAGTTTACTTGCACGGGAAAAGAGGATAACTAACTGAACATATTTTCAAGAGAGAAGAAAAAATAATATGATAGATAAATATATATTTTAAAGATGGTTAACTTACATGAGAAAAGAGGAGAAATAAATAAAATATATTTTCAAAGAAAAAGAAAAAACTATGATAGATAAATATATTTTCTAAAAATGTTTAGCTTGCACCGGGGAAAAACAATAAATAATGTAAGTATATATTTGATTATGTTTTGATGATTGACAAATGCTAACCATAAGCATGCAGGACAAAATGAAAATATAAGTTACAAGCATTCAGGTACTCAAAGGCTAGTAAAGCAAGACACAAATAAGCTAGGAGTATCAAAGTTTCAAGCATCAAGACCTCAAGCAAGATTGGGTAAATTTATTAGGTTTTAGATACTTTTGTAAGAGATTGATTTAATCAGGTTCTTTTATGGCTCAAGGTATTAATGATAAAAAGCGAAATATTTTCAAAAACAAATCTTAAAATATTTTATCAAAACAAATTTTGAAGTTTCTAGTATCATAATAATAATAATAAAAAAAACCCTCGCTCAAATATTTATTGTTTCAATCATTTTTTAATTGAGAAAATAAAAATTCTTTTTAAATAATATTGAGCTAATTCTTGTTCAATGTTCCTGCCATACGAATAACGATATTGTGGATTTTCATTTCTCTCTTAGTGCTATATCAAGTGCATTCACGTTAGTGCAAAGTTCATATATTCTTTAATAAGAATAATTTGCTGAGCTTTATACTATTCACTTTTGTGGCAATTGATTATTCTTTAAAAATTACATATTTGTAGTGAATGCAAGACTGATATCCAAAGCATCACGTTTTTCTCATTTCATGAAGTTTAACGTCCATTTTTGCTTGAATTGGAAACTCTTAATTGACTAAATTAATTCGCTATTTTATACGGTCCTTGCTGGTGCTTTCATTGCAGAAATCAAATAATCTCTTACATTTAATCGTTTCCATTCTTTGTGCTCCAACGGCCATATTGTCTTCCACTATATAAACTGTGCTTTCTGGTTCCAAAAAATTAGAAGAAAAAAGTGCACGAAATTTTCAGTAAATAAAATATATTTTTGCACACTTTGAAATCACTTGGAGCCATCAATTCTTCCTATTCTATCAATCTAATAGGACTTCAATTTGTAATATCTGCACTAGTTAGAGTGTTTCAATTTCCAATACTCTTGCATCAACTCTATAGGGTGAGGTATCCCTCTGATTTAAAAGGTGAGGTATCCTTCTGGTATAAACGGTGGGGGCATTCCTTTGGTGTAGAACTCTAGGCTCAGAAGCGTGGGTGAGGTATCCTAGAGACACGAGGGAGAGTGCTAGAGGTCGTTGAGGCTCTTACACGTGGTGGGTGAGGTATCCCAGGAGGCGTGGTTAGAGTGTTCTGTTTTGTACAAAGGTTGCAAGCACCAGTTTATAAGCTTGTTTATTAGTGGAAGAAAATCCCACAGGTGGAGTGGGGACTGGACGTAGGTCACAAGTGGTTGGTGGCTGAACCAGGATAAAATACATGTGCAAGTATTCTCTTCCCTATCTTTATATTGTTTAATTAATATTGTTGCTCATATATTCATACTTTGTTAATTGTTTATTGTGTGATTTAATACTTTATATCGAGAAAATATTTTTTGGGAAATTATTTTAGAAAATTTTATAAACCCAATTCACCCCCTCTTGGGTTATGGTTGCCACGACCAACAAGTGGTATCAGAGCTTCGGCTCTGGTTAAAGCTTAACAGCTTAGAGTGAAAGATCCTATGTACTGGCAGCCTTTAAAGTGCTTTCTTTAAAAAAAAATATGAGTTGTGATTTTACTAAACCCCTCTTTTGATGGTGTGGATTTCGTTTATTGGAAAGCAAGAATAGAAATTTTTATGCAAGCAATAGATTTTGATTTGTGGAAAATTGTGCTTAATGGTTTTATTGTTAAACCCAAATCACAATGGATCGGAATGAATTTGATAAAAATTCCTTTTCCTTAAATATTAAAGCAATGCAAATTTTGAGAAATAGTTTGAATGATGAAGCATATGCTAGAATTAAGGATTGCTCTTGTGCAAAGGATATAATGAATATGCTTGATTCTATTTATCTTGCTAACAATTTCCATGTGGATAAAAGTATACATAGAAAGCAAGAAGAGGCAGGACAAAATCAAAAGGAGCACATACTTGAAACATTGAGCAAGGAAATAGACAATGACAACGAGGAGCCAAACATGCTAAGAATTGAAACAGGCTCCCACATGGCTCAAAAAGACTTTGAGATAAATGATGCTAAATTTAATGATAGTTTCTTATATGATAAATTACAACATGCATATGATGATGTGTATGATGGCTTGATTAATTTAGAAAAGAAAAACTTCAATACCTTGGAAAAGTTATCATCAATTGAAATTGAAATTAAGAAAGTGAAAGATGATAATATTTTTCTTTATGATGAAAATTCTTTAAATTGTGAATCTTCAACTTCTTGTGAACATTGTATTTTTAAAAATCAAGTTGAGGACTTTTCATCTAAATATAACAAAGTTGATAAATCTAATTGTTCTAATTCCATGAATGCTACTAACAAGGGAAGTAAAGCTATTTTGCATGCAAATACGAACAATGCTTTTGATAAAAATATTTTGAAATGTCATCAATCTAAAAACCCAAAGTTTTCCTATGATGATCTCAAAAAGACCAAGCATTCATCTATAATTTGCAATTATTGTGGTCATCTAGGACATATTTCTCATCTATGCCATTATAGGAGAAATTATAATGTGAGAAATAAGTTGTCATGGGTACCTAAAAATTATAAATGCTTATCCACTAACCCCAAAGGACCCAAGATGAGATGGGTACCAAAAATTCTCTCTACCTTATCTATTGTGCAGGAGAAATTGCAAAATGATGGACATTTTGGTCAAGAAAAGGATAAGACATCAAGCAAGACGCTTCCCAAGTTCAAAAGTGCAATTAACGTTAACCGAAGCAAAAGCCCCTTTATGAAAGCTTGTCATGAGAAAAATATGGAACTCATAAAGGCCAACACTCAAATAAAGAAACAGTGGGTAAGAAAAGGTACACTATTGAGAGAAAAATCCAAGGTATCAAAAGTATTTTCTTCTCATGATGGTTCACTTGCAAAATCAATAAATTTGAGATATAAAAATATGCATTTCTATATGCCTTAAAATAAATGGAAAAATCATGTGTGTTTGATAAATTTTTTGAATATTGTGGTTTGCTCATGATTATGTTTTCGTTTTTGTTTAGAAATTTGAATTACATTGCAAACATATGATTGGATTCCAAGTTTGATTAAAATCATGTGATAACATGTTACTTGTCTGTGTATATTTGGAGTATATATTTGCAAAATTATTTTTGAAAGGGGGAGAAATAATTGTATCCTTTAGGGGGAATGTGAGACTATAGAAGTGCATGTCTAAGGGGGAGAATTTAAAATAAAAACTTTTTTGATGGCATTGTAAGGGTGAATAATTTTCTTATTTAAAAATTGCGCAGCAACTCTGAATTATATGCTTGACAATAAAAAAATTTCATTGTCTCACCCTTAAATCATATTGTTTGTCGCAAAGGAAAAACTGAGATGAAATCTATAATCAAACCCTTTTGAAAATAAAATTCCATTATATCGTTAAGGGGGAGAAACACATAGAAAAATATTGTTAAAAAAAAAAGGAAGAAAAGGGAGAATTAAGCAATATGTTATATGATTTTGTGACATTCCTTGAATAAAGAGATGCATATAAATTGTCTTGATTATGTTTTGATGACTCTGTTTATTTTTCTCCTTGAAATATTACATGTCTTATTTCTTTCCATTATATTTTCCTTTTGATAATGTCAAAAGGGGGAGGAATAAGTAAATACATTTTACTAACGCTTTCTTTGAGTAATGTTGATTGAAGAAATTTTCCATGCATACCTGCTGCAAGTATACTCTGATAAACACATTACTCAGGTAAGAAAGGTAAGGTTTGTCATCATCAAAAAGGGGGAGAATGTAAGTATATATTTGATTATGTTTTGATGATTGACAAATGCTAACCATAAGCATGCAGGACAAAATGAAAATATAAGTTACAAGCATTCAGGTACTCAAAGGCTAGTAAAGCAAGACACAAATAAGCTAGGAGTATCAAAGTTTCAAGCATCAAGACCTCAAGCAAGATTGGGTAAATTTATTAGGTTTTAGATACTTTTGTAAGAGATTAATTTAATCAGGTTCTTTTATGGCTCAAGGTATTAATGATAAAAAGCGAAATATTTTCAAAAACAAATCTTAAAATATTTTATCAAAACAAATTTTGAAGTTTCTAGTATCATAATAATAATAATAATAAAAACCCTCGCTCAAATATTTATTGTTTCAATCATTTTTTAATTGAGAAAATAAAAATTTCTTTTTAAATAATATTGAGCTAATTCTTGTTCAATGTTCCTGCCATACGAATCACGATATTGTGGATTTTCATTTCTCTCTTAGTGCTATATCAAGTGCATTCACGTTAGTGCAAAGTTCATATATTCTTTAATAAGAATGAATTTGCTGAGCTTTATACTATTCACTTTTGTGGCAATTGATTATTCTTTAAAAATTACATATTTGTAGTGAATGCAAGACTGATATCCAAAGCATCACGTTTTTCTCATTTCATGAAGTTTAACGTCCATTTTTGCTTGAATTGGAAACTCTTAATTGACTAAATTAATTCGCTATTTTATGCGGTCCTTGCTGGTGCTTTCATTGCAGAAATCAAATAATCTCTTACATTTAATCGTTTCCATTCTTTGTGCTCCAACGGCCATATTGTCTTCAACTATATAAACTGTGCTTTCTGGTTCCAAAAAATTAGAAGAAAAAAGTGCACGAAATTTTCAGTAAATAAAATATATTTTTGCACACTTTGAAATCACTTGGAGCCATCAATTCTTCCTATTCTATCAATCTAATAGGACTTCAATTTGTAATATCTGCACTAGTTAGAGTGCTTCAATTTCCAATACTCTTGCATCAACTCTATAGGGTGAGGTATCCCTTGATTTAAAAGGTGAGGTATCCTTCTGGTATAAACGGTGGGGGCATTCCTTTGGTGTACAACTCTAGGCTCAGAAGCGTGTGTGAGGTATCCCAGAGACGCGAGGGAGAGTGCTAGAGGTCGTTGAGGCTCTTACACATGGTGGGTGAGGTATCCCAGGAGGCGTGGTTAGAGTGCTCTGTTTTGTACAAAGGTTGCAAGCACCAGTTTATAAGCTTGTTTATTAGTGGAAGAAAATCCCACTGGTGGAGTGGGGACTGGACGTAGGTCACAAGTGGTTGGTGGCTGAACCAGGATAAAATACATGTGCAAGTATTCTCTTCCCTATCTTTATATTGTTTAATTAATATTGTTGCTCATATATTCATACTTTGTTAATTGTTTATTGTGTGATTTAATACTTTATATCGAGAAAATATTTTTTGGGAAATTATTTTAGAAAATTTTATAAACCCAATTCACCCCCCCTCTTGGGTTATGGTTGCCACGACCAACAAATAAAACAAATATATTTTTATGATAGAAGAAAAGTTATAATATGATAGATAAATATATTTTTCTAAAAATGATTCGCTTGCATGAGGAAAAGAGGAGATTTAACTCAAATATATTTTCAAGACAAAATAAAAAGAATATGATAGAAAAATATATTTTCTAAAGATGGTTAACCACGGAAAAAAGAGGAGAAAAAAATCAAATAGATTTTCAGGAGAAGAAAAAATTATTATGATAAATCAATATATTTTCGAGCAATTGTTAACTTGCACCGGACAAAGAAATGAAATAAATCAAATAGATTTTCAAGACAAAAGATGAAAATGATATGATAGATTAATATATTTTTTTAAACATCGTTAACTTGCACCGTCGAAAGAAAATACATAAATCAAATAAATTTTCAAGAGAGAAGAGGAATAATAATATAATAGATAAAAATATTTTTTAGAATTGAATAAATTACACGGGAAATGAGGAGAAATAAATCAAATAAATTTTCAAGAGAGAAGAAAAATTTAATATGATTTATATATATATATATATTTTAGAAAAATAGTTGACTTGCATGGGAAAACAAGAGATATAAATCAAATAGATTTTAAAATAGAAGAAAAATAATAATATGATAGATAAAATATATTTTTTTTTCCAAAAATGGTTCACTTGCACTGCAAAAAGTGGAAAATTAACTCAAATAGATTTTCAAGAGAGAATAAAAATAATATTATAGATAAATATATTTTTAAAAATGCTTAACTTACACGGGAAAAAGAGGAGAATTAAATATAGTAAATTTTCCTAGAGAGAAGAAAAATAATATGATAGATATATATATATATATATATATATATATATATATATATATATATATATATTCTAAAAATGGTTAACTTGCATCGAACAAAGAGAAGAAATAAATCAAATCGATTTTCAAGAGAGAAGGAAAATAATCATATCATTACGAAGATCATAGCGATATATTTAGTATTAATGTTTAAATATATTACTTTGAAAATGATTAATCGGGTTGAAAGCGATTGTTGCATTAAAAATATATGTTTACTATTAAATGTAAGAGAAGTATGATAGTAAGGTAGTGAGAGAAGAAATAGTTATTGTTAATTTATAATTTTGCTTTAAAAAAAACAAATTCACAATAAAATTTTAATGACTATTTTCAAAAGTCATGTATCTTTATATTCTTCATACATTTCTTATTTTCTAAATTATATTTTTAATACTAAAATTGTGTCATATTATATATTTAAACTTTAATGGCTATTTTCAACAATTATTTATTTAAAAATAAAATCCTAAAAAACTAACATATTCCCCTTGCATGGCACGGATCCATCAATCTAGTATGATATATTTATTTTAATTATATATATGTATAGTTTGAGTATCATAGTATTAAATCTTGTTGTGAAAAAAACATTATTGTTGTATAGGAAATCCAAAGATCATAAAAAAGGAATGCCTCTCATCAAATGAGAAACTATCCAAAAGGCGAAACACTTGGGTGGCTTAGGTGTGGGTGATCTACAAATTAAGAATGTTGGGCTGCTCTTTAAATGGTGATGGAGGTTTTCCATTGAAGGTAACACCTTATGGAAAAGAGTAGTAGGCTCAATCCACAATCTTGATCCGGAAATCCCAATTAAATGTCCAAAACAAAAGAAGAAATAGTGGGATTTAGACCTCAATTATGACAGTTAATAAGTGGGGGGATAAGTTTCATGAAGTCATTCAAGAAGGATGTTGGATTAAGTTGGGAGATGGTAGGAAGACTAGGTTTTGGCTGGATAAATGGTTGGGGAACTCAACTCTAAAAGACAGATTCCCTAGACTCTTCATTATATCACTACAAAGAGAGGAATTCATAGCTAATATGGGTTTTTGGGATGGATATCAATGGCATTGTGTAACGCCCCGATTACTGTGTCTTTCACTAGAAAAATCCTTTTGAGTTGAAACTAATTTCTATGAACTCCTAATGATCTCTATTTTGATATTCTATGAGCTTGTATCAAACAAAAATTTCTCTCCCCATTTTCCTAGCTAGGCCGAATCTAGGTGTTGATGGAGCAAGGAAGTTTTGCTTCAACTTTTGCTAAATGATCATTGATTTAGACTCTTTTGTACCTTTAGTTATTAAATCCAAGAGCTTGAAAAGTTTGAAAATCTCTAGCCTATTTTGGAAGGTCAAGCCCGAAACCCTAGGCTAATGGCATAGAGGAATTTTTGTTCAATCCTTGTTAAATGATCATTGTTTATGAATCTCTAATACTTAAGGACCATTAATCCATGAGTTTGAGAAATTTTGAAATCTCTAACCCTATTTTCATGATATGGCCGAACCTATGCCTTAGGTAGATAGGATGTTTTGGTTGTTTTAACTTGTGTTATGTGTTGGAATCTTTAGACTTCCATTGCGAAGCAAGACGAGGAAGATCGTAGCACTCAACAAAGAACGAAAGACTTTGTTTGCTTTGGAATCAAGTAAGGGGAGCTTACCTGAGGGATTTTCTCCCGATAGCTATATGTTATTATTTGTGGTCTGTTGAGTTGTTTTGAGTTTTATTGCGATTTCCCGAGTTTATCTGATGTGGTAAAAATTGTCTGTTTTACATATCTGAGCTTGATGATTTATTTGTAGAAATGTGTTATAGCTTTGAGATATGTCATGAACTGTATTATTTGAAATGATGCTGACGTGAAAATTACATTGTTGTGGATTGTTGTCTGAGAAGCCTGACATTTGTCAGTGCTCAATCAATTATTGAGATAAAAGCCTTAAAAAGCCTTATGAGAAATTTTGACAATGATAATATTTAATTGATGATTTCTTTCGATAAAAGGGAAAGTAATGGATAATTACAAGGACGAATCGTAAAAATATTTCAGTACGTTATCTTTTTCAAAATGTAGATGAAAAGTTATTTTAAGAAATTTATGTGTCAATTTCTTTTAATGAAAGAAGAATAATAAGAATGGAATTGAGAAAGGAATACATTTTAGTATGTTATCATTTTCAAGAATGAAGTGGAAAATCATTTTAAGAACTAAGTGTTACAATATTTTAAAGCTAGAGCAAAATCTTTTCTTAAAACGATTTTAGTATAAGTGAAAACAATTTTAAAAGTATGTTTTATGAAGGAGAACTTTTAGGAGTGGTTGGCAATATTTTAAAAAGGGATTTGAAAGGGTTTTAACAATATTCTAAAGATGGTTTGGAAGAAAAAGAAGGATTTCAAAAGAAAATTGGTTTCTTTATAACTTAACATTTTACAAATGAATTTCCAATGAAAAGAATTTTCTGGAAAAACCTACTTTTGCAAATATTTCGGCAAGCTTGGATAAGTTGCTGAAGTTTTAATTTGTATTTATGTTTCACTGAACGAAAAAGAATAAATACGTTGGGAAGTGAATCTAGTATACGAGACGTCGGAATACTAGTGTTCTGTAATTTACACGTAGATCTTTGATCCGTGTCACGTGATTGTGGACTATGTGTTCTAATCACGTTGTTGTGGACTGTGTGTCCTAATCACGTTGCGATAAACGTTATTAATGGTGAATATTGTTTTCTATGACCACAAGCCTAAGACTGGTGCATCGGTTTAAGGCGTTGTGATTGAGCACTCGGGCTTCGTGTCCCGTGTTGATGTTGAAGAATCTTAAAGTTAAAGATTTTATGAATAGTCGTTAACCTTTGAGCTTCGACAAGGAAATAATGTACACACAGATAAACTTTGAGAATAAAATGATTTTTACATGCATTTTTTTGGCAGACGTGCCATGTTGCCCAATTAGAAATCATTGAGTCATGTGTAGAGCCAATGAATTTTGGGGAAATACGCCCATGAACTACGATAACCATTGGTTGCTAAGTGATCTGCCAATGCATGGACAGAAGTTTCCCGTTTATCGTAATGACAATTGAGATGTCATAATTTGTGCGCAATAACCATTGGCTGCTGAGTGATCTACCAATGAGTTACAAAGGTGTTGGATATTGGATTCTTTTCGTTGACAATGATCCGTGTAAAAAGCTTGATTAGCTTAAACGAAAAATGAAGTTGGTATCTCATGAGATTAGGTTAGAGCTTGAAGATTGAAGTGTCATGCATGTTTTTATAAAACCCATGACTGATCTGGTATGAGACCCCTTGGTATAATACTGTTTATTTTCAAGAATTTTATGATATATGACTTTACATGTTATCTGATGTTTTGTGTTGTGCATGTGGTTATCGTGTTTAAATCCATATATTGGTGTCTCACCCTTACAAATATATCAGGTTTCTTCTGGTCTCGCTGTTATACCTCGGTACTCTAATACAGATGGTGCAAAGGAGTTTTCCTAAGTTACTCAGAGACTTAGATCTAGAAATTTGAGGAATTATTTGATCGTGGAATGACCACGGGGGTCCTTTCAATAAATGTATTGTAGTAGAGACCAGCTTAGGAGTCTTGGTTGGGTTATGTATTTGAAAGGTCGGTAAATGTGGTATTATACTTTAGTCTTTGGTTTAATTTTCTTTCTCCTTTTTTTAAATTGAAACTTTTGAGAGAAGTTGTATGTCGTGATGACCTTGTTATGAATGTGATTTTACTGTTTAGATGTATGTATCTCGGTATTGAAGAGTTATTCGTAGAAGAAAATTTTTTATACCCCAGTTTTCTGACCTAGGAGAAAATAACTTTCCGAAAACAACCAGCAAATTACTTTTTATTTTATTTCAGCACGTGTTCCAATGTAATGCCTAGGGAGGGTGTTACATATTGGAACCTATCATGGAGGAGAGACTTGTTTCAATGGGAAGAACCTCTTTTGGAGGAATTAATAGAGTGTTTGAAGGAAGTAAATCTAGCACAAAACAGAGAGGACCAACCTTGGTGGAAATATGACAACAAAGGTATTTATTCAGTTAAGTCCTTTACAAAAGCCATTTGGGATCAATCCCCACCCATTGAGAATGTTAGAAGGACTTGGTTAGAACTAGCACCACCTAAGGCTGAGTTATTGATATGGCTAGTATTACAACAGCGTTTAAACACCAAAAGTAGGTTAAAGAGGCTGAACATAATTCGATCTAGTGATGTTTTGTGCCCTTTTTGTTCAAATGATGAAGAAACAATTGATCACTTATTTTTACGTTGTTATCATGTTTGGAGAATCTAGACTGAATGCCTAGAGTGGTGGAAGCTTAAAATGCCTTTGACACAATCAATTGGACAATGGTTTGATTGTTGGATTGGAGCAATTACAGGGGATTTCCAGAAGAAACTGTAGACTTCTCTTTTCTATGTAGTAATATGGACCTTATGGTGGAATAGGAACCAAATTGTCTTTGAAAAAACAATAGTTGACTGGCCTTTTGTTTCATTCCTCATAAAGATGAGGCTTGGATTCTGGCTTAAAGGGTGGGATCAAAAAATCCCTTATGGACCGGGTGATGTAGCTAATAACTTGGATTTGTGTGAGAATGTGGAAGAAAGAAAGGAGACAAAGACCTGTTTTAGATTGGAACCCACCCCCTACAAATAAGCTAAAATGGAATGTAGATGGTTCAGCGAAAGGCAAACCCGAGGAAGCAGCAATAGGGGGTGTCCTTAGGGATGAATATGGTAATATCCTAGGAATGTTCTCTGCCTATATAGGTATTAGAGATTCTAATGAAGCAGAATTCATGGTTGCATTAGAAATATCCCTACAAAAAGCTTGGGTGATGGAAAAGGAATTAATAGTGGAATCAGATTCAAGAAATGCCCTTTCTTAGGCTAATAGCATTGAAACATGTCCATGGAAATTGAGATTTTATGGTAACAAATTGAAAAACTTATTTGTGATTCTAAAAGATGTTTCCTTTGTGCATAAGTATAGGGAAGCTAACTGTTTTGCTGATTCTTTAGTAAAGGAAAGTGCTCAAAGAGAAGGAATGTGGCTCACTTGGACATAATGGCTGCCACTGATTGTTAATTATTATTGTATGTGATTAAGGACCATTAGGATATTATAACAAGCCCCTACTCTATGGACGCATCAAAGTTATCTTGAAGCATACCTCAAGCAGAGGCGTTTTTTGGAAAAGGAATGAAAGGAATTTGTTTTTATTACTAATGGACACTAATGAAATCTTAGGCTTTGTTATGTACACAGGTTTGGTTGAGTGTATCACTTGTAGGACTCTTAAGGATTTAAAGTTGAATTCCTGGATGTATTCATGTCGGTGTTTCCACAATGAAGGAGACAAAAAAGAAAAAACAATCTCAAGCAAAATCAGAGCGAAAGAATAGGGATGCTAACCAAGTGGCTGATGCACTGGCAAAACAAGGAACAAACATGGAAGGAACCTGGATATTATGGACTAAGCATAGGTGAAATGATTTATTGCTCCTCCTTTAAATTGTATGCCTGCTGTTTTCTTTTGATTGTCTGTGCAGGGTATGGTGGATCCAAATAGACACCTCTTGGGGACTAAGGTACATAGGAGGAACTGTCGGGAATTGAGAGAAGCATGCTTTCTTGGAGGCGCCTTAGATGGATATCGAAAAGGAAATGCTCTTGGTGGTTCATGATAAAGTAGCTGCATGCCTGTTGTGCTAGTTTTCTGGTTGTGTAGAATGGATTGTAAGAGTTTGTAACGGGGTGTGTCTTACTTGTAATTGGGGGCCTTAAAGTGGAAATGGGCATTTGCACTAGAGGTACTCTTTTTCCTTCATGATGATTTTAACTCTAAGGAGGGTTTTGCATCATAAGGTTTTAATGAGGCCCCTTTTGCTTGTGCTTGGAAGGGGGGTACGTGGGTAGGCAAATTTCTACAGAGCCTAGATTGTGACTCACAGGTGTTTAATTTTTGCTTCTATTTTACCTAACTCTGGTTAGGTTTGCGATCAATAAATTAACTACTTATCGAGGAAAAAAAAAGGGTATTCAGATTACATACTTCCAATTACACTCCCATAACAAACAATGATTAATTATTATTATTTTTTTGGTATACATGTTGAATCTTTATATCCTATACACTACTCACCAATGTTATTAAAACCGAACCAATCATTGACTCGGTCAGGACACCGGATCAATGGGTCACTGATCAAACCAGTGAGTCAATGGTTGAACCGGATGAACCGGTATATGTAACACCCTTCTCGGGCGTTACATTGTCTGTGACATTTCTATTTTTATAAGACCGAGTAAAACGGAAAATAATTATTTTGCCAAAAATACGGGTTTATTTTTTTTTTCTTTTCTCCTTAGAAAATAATACCATACATACTCTTTAACATATAACATCAACTTGTGCATCAATATTATACAAACCAAGTTCCAAGTCAAATCAGTCATACATATTCAGAAAGAAGGCGGAAATACCAACGCCAGTAAATAACAACAGACTGAAAATATGTTTATAACAATAATATCTTTAGAGACATAGCTCCACAAAATATAATATAGACACGAGACTGGCCAGACACAAAATACTGACAAAAGTCCATTATACTAAAGCCCTGAGACTGTGTCCGTGTCTCCAAGTACACTCAAACTCTAGTAGGATGTGATGGAGAAACAGTGTTGTCGTCATCTTCGTCCCACGCAAAATAGAAAACAGCAAACCAGAAAATAGAGAAATGAGGTGAGATTTCCGTTAATCTTACACTTAACGCAGACATGCAGTGGTACGACACACAGGTACGTACAAATATCAATAAACTATCATCCATCACAACAGCAATAATAATGTTTCACAACAACATAATCACAAGGCACCGTTTTCCCTAGATAGAAGACATCTAAGACTCGAGGAATGACCCCTGATTTCCTATACCATGGTTTTAACAAACAGTCGAGAGAGTGGTTCGGAGGATTGTTCCGGAGTCCACCAGCCTTGGGTAATAAAATGCGTCAACAGTCATCATGGTGCACATAGGCTTTTTCGGGAACATCCTACACTACCAGAAAATACATAGTGTCTAGTAGAGTATGTCAGTGTATTGCAAGATCACCATACCACAGAAGAGCAACCAATTGGGCCTATATGAGTATTTCATACCCCAACACCCCCAAGCATCAATAGATCGTCACTACGAAATTCGCACCCGCATTAAAGTGTTAGCTCGATCTCCTAGGCACAACGGCCTTACAGAACATAGTTTCACTATGTGTTGAGGCAAACTTTGCCGGAAATGCGTTCTTCTCGTCCATCCAACGGATGACATCGTGATTCCTTCGGAATTCTTTCAGCGTATCGTAACAGATGCTAGATGTCCTTAAGTCCGAATCATCGGTACTTAATCATCAAGCTAAAGTTCTCAAGTAACCTTTCCTCTTTGTGCAATGTTTTCTTTAAAATATTTGTTTACAAATCCTAGCACATTATGAGATTGGAACATAGGTCCAATTTATTTATTTATCTGTACTTTTCTAGTTGAGCCTTTTTCTTTGGCTTTCAATAAAACAAATCATTCTGAGTCCATTAAATTTTATGGAATATGGATAATGAATTATCCGTACTTTATGACATAAGGTCGTGTTTCACCCCACGTCATAAATCATTACGTTCGTATTTTCACTAAGTCATTCTTGACTTAGGTTTTTTTTTTACGGTTTATAGTAAAATCTCGTCTTGGATGACAAAAATCCTTTTGGCTTAAAATCAAAACCTTTAGATAAAATCAATTCCATTTTCAAGAGTAATTTACCTCAAAGATACTTAGGTATCAATTTTTTTCCAAAACATTTCCTCAAAAATCCTTAAAACGTTTAACGACAGTTTCGCCGCTTTTTACTGAAATTAGGCCCAAAAGTTCTACTTTTTGAAGATATGGTTATTCACCTCAAATGTGTTATTCTCATAAGTTATATTACTCATGTGAAAAAGTTGAAACACTGATTTTACATCATTTATACGAAATTCCTAAAATTTGATAGAACGTCATTAATTTTGTAAATCGCGTAAATCCTTTTTCAACGATTTTACACTCTAATAATCCAAAACTCATTTTGGAGTTTTAGAACAGTTTTGTAAGCATGAAAAACAGTTTCTAACTGTCCAATTACTATAATTTTCGAAAATTGCATTTTAGTCCCTAAACTTTCATTAATTACAAAATAGTCCTTTTTCACTTAAAACATTATAACTTTTTATTTATAACTCCAAATCACCCCAAACCAACTTCTTTAGAAATATTTTTCATTTGCCCTCTAATTTTCCAGAAATCACTTTTCTGCCCCAAATATTTTTCAATAATTGCAAAACGATCCTTTTTCACCAAAAAGCTTATAACTTTTTATGTATTAATCCAATTAACACCAAACCAATTTCTATGGTTTTGTCTCATCAAGGACTACAATCTTAACATACAAGAACATGAATTTCAGTGCAACCACTGAAATTCTCGGAAATTGCAATTTAGTCCCTAAGGACTCAATAATTCATAACTTTCCACATACACATCCAAATCAATCCAAACCAATTTCTATATTCTTATATATTCATATACTTCTCATAAAAATTATTCAAACAATTTAACACATCATGGAACCCCTCAACCCAGTCATGGCCGAATGGCCTTAATTATTCATGTTAAGCATATTTGTTTTAACAAAACAATCAACAATGATCAAGGTTTTGATTAAAGATCAACAACACCAAAACCACATATATCACAAACAACGTATATCAAACCAAATCCTCCAAGGGGATCACACACACATGCAAATAAATATACAAAGTCATACTTAGGAATTACAAAACCACATAAACACTAATAAACCATCACATATCTACCCTAAGGTAGGATGATAGTAATCTCCCCCATACCTTTGTTGACCACTTGATACTCAAGCAAGAAGAGGATGATGTTCACCTAAAGTTCAAGGTTTGAACCAACAAAACCTAGCCATGAAACATCAACAATAAACAAGTTAAAAATGAAAGAAAATCACCTAGCCCACATTAGAGGTAGGTTCGGCCTTGTTATGAAAATTAGGCTAGAGATCATGAAATTTTAAAATCTCTTGGATAATGAAAGTAGAAGTCATATGAAGATCATAGAAATTGGAATCACATTAAAAGGATTTTTCTATGATTTTCTAGAGATTTTTGAAGTTCTAGATTTAAGAATTTGAAAAGTTGTGAAAGGAAAGGAAGGTATGATCATGGATCACAAGAATCTACCTTTTAAATTTGAAGAAACCAACCACAACTTAGACTTCCTTTGTAAATCAAGTGTAAGTAACTTAGGAGTTTTTTTTTTTGTGAAAGTTGAAGAACATGAACAAATGAGCAAAATGAAAGGCCAAGAGTGGTTTTGAAGAGTATGGCCGTGAGTTTCTAGGGATAATAAGGTCCAAATAGTAACTTGTTGTCATGGCAAACTTGTAGTTAAAATGAAGGATTAGGGTAATTTGGGTTTTTCACTTAAAAAGTCATCATTACATGCATTTAATGCATGGTGACTACCCCTATGACTCACCCCCTTGAGTCATCACAAATGACTCATTGGTCTTATCCGTCCAGCGTCGGGTTTTGTCTCTGCACCTCCATTCTCGACTCCGTCGATCCCCAGTCGTCGAGTATTCGCCCGAATAACTTATAATAACCTATTTATTTTGAAAATTTTCAAAATAACCACTATGGTTGGAAATAAAATATAAACCTAAGCGGTTTCGTTCACGGGTCAAAATTAGGTTTTCTGACCAGTAAAATCTTACTGTCAGTGAAAACGCAGACCGGGTTTCATCTGAGTTTTGAACCCAAATTTTTACCGTAAGCTTCTACCATAAGGTAGAGTATAATTATGATTTTATTTTGTTAAAAATCATTTTTCTAGATTTAATATGAAAATTACAAACAAGTAAAATTCTACCGATAATTGAAAAACAGTAAAAACAGCAAAAACAGCAAAACGGTAAAAATCGTAAAAACAGGGTGTTACAATATATATTTTTAATATATATTTTATACTTACATTATGTATATATAAAATATTTGACACAACTATTAACAAAATGAATTGTGGCGTAGCGGTAAACCATCATGCATGTTTCGTCAAGGTACAATGTTCGATCCTTTCTACCTACAAGTTTTATTAACTACGAATTTGCTGTGATTTAATGGAGCATGCGCGTGTGTGGCGTTGAGTTGCCTGCGCGTGTGTGGCGTCGTGGAGCATGCCTATGAGAGAGTTGTGGCGCAGCGGTAAACCATCATGCATGTATAGTCCAGGTACAATGTTTGATCCTTTCTACCTACAAGATTTATTAACTTCAATTTTGCTGTGATTTGATGGAGCATGCGTGTGTGTGCGTTGAGTTGCGTGTGCATGTGTGGTGTCGTGGAGGGTGCCTATGAGTGAGATTCAGCTCGAGCGATTCATCCGGGGTCGGTTTAGTTGGTTTCGTCTAGTTCGACCGCAATTCGATGACGCTTGTACCGGTTTAGTAGCTTATCCGGTCTGATATGTTGACCGAACCGGCCATAGGTCCTGTTTCCGGCCGAACAGGTTCAACCGGCCGATCCGGTCCGGTTCGACCGGCCCGTCTGGTCCGAGTTTAATAACACTGCTATTCACAAATCAACGAGGATTTCAAATATCTAATGTGTTGCAATATATGAAACATATTAAGTAATATCTTAGTGCATCTTTTTTTTTAAAATATATATATATATATATATATATATATGGTATCTTATAAGTTTTTCTAGGAATTATTTTCTATTTATTATTTTCTGACTTATTTTTCTATTTAATTAGGATCACTACAAGAAAATAGTTGTTTAGCGATCGAATTACATCAGTCGCTATAGCGACCGTTTTAGCGATGAGTTACACATTTTTTACAACCTGATCTCATGTTTTAACTTAGCGACCGAATTAGTCAGTTGCAAATAATTCGGTCGCTAATTCGATCACTAGTGTTGAAAATTCAAAAGTAAAAAATGTTGACCAGTTAGCGATCGAATTAACGACAACATAACGGTCATAATTTGGCTACCGAAATAATTTCGGCCGCTATTCTTAATTTTTTGATTTGCGACCAAATTAGCGACCGAATTAATTCGGTCGCTAATTCTAAAATACCTAAATCGGGCAGGCGACCTCCCTTCCCCTTATTTCTCCCTTCTCTTTCACTCCTCCGCTCAGAACACTCCCCCTCACGTGGCCTCACAGAACCCTCCCCTCCTCCCTTTGTCTTCGACATCCCCCACTCCTCCATGCACGCCACCGGAGCTCCGTCTCTCTCCCTCTCCTCTTTGTTTCCTCTCCCTCCCTCTTTGTCTCTATCTCTCATCCTCTCCCTCTCTCCTCATTGTAGAGCCGCCATGAAGGACCACCGGAGCTCCTCCGTCGTACCTTCTTCTTCCCTTCTCCTCCCTGTTTTTCTAATTAATTTTTGTTTTTTTTTTGTTATAGACAGGGCAGTGGACAACTACCACCCTCACAGGCGCCTCCCCCTCCCTGCAGAGCCGCAGCCACCACCACCGCAGAGCCACCACTACCACCCCCAATCTGGTAATTCATTCTTTTTCTGTTTGAATGACTCATGATATTTCAAAGCTTGAGTTGATATTTGAAAGCTTCACCATCACTATCACCGCTACTCAGATGCATCCAGTCGTTCTAACATCTTCTCGATACTAGTATCAGAATGCTCGTTGTGACTAGAAGATGCTCTGATCGGGTCGTCTTTCACGATCAATAGACTCCATAGGCGAGGGTGCGAGCTGGCCCTAGGGAAAATGTAAGCAACAGATCAGACTCTTTTCATAGTAATTTTCCAAGGTGTGTGGAGGTTGCGAGTACGACTCCTGGCCCTCAGTATTTGCCCCATAGTTAGACTGAAAACTCCTCCTTGGTATTTGTCTGGCCAGTCGATATTGTCATATATTAGGCCCTTGTTCTTCCTGTAGCTGTCTCGACCCACGAATGAAGGCAAAAAGTCTCAACCTGAGTGGGGCTACTATCACTGTACGACCTTAGAGAAGACTGGTTCTCGACTAATGTTTGAGTATAATTTTCTTGCAATTAATAATAATACATACAGTTAAATAAAGAAATTATACTAATTAGTAAAAAGAATACAAAAATTGCTTACATGTTGTTGCCTCAAGCGCTCGTCATTAAACCGATGGTACCCTTCTCGTGTGTGTGTGTTTTTTTTTTTTAAGAAAACCTCGTCCAAATAAACAGATTGATTGAGCTCTTGCGCTTGAAACATACAAAGCAATATTTGTAAATTAACTAGAACATTTTTTATAATATGAATTTTAATTTAAATTGGATCTTACCATTTTTTTTTGTATGACAGATATAATAATGGATTCGCCTATGTGGAGTGACCCGCCTTTGTCTAAGGCATCATTCCTTTTTTTTGGGCCATGACCTTCTTAAAGGCATAGGTTTCTTAATAGCATTTGAGACCATATAAGCATCCTCTACAATCTAGTGGGCCTGACATCCTTATTCATAGCATCTTGATCAGTTATGTGACCCTAAAGGAGTTAAAATGGGTTCAGTCATATGGGTAGACTCGATTAACCTAATATAAAGTACGAGTTGGATTTTAAAATTCAAGCCCGATATTATTTTGGCCCTACTCCTTGTGACCCAAAATTTAGTTGGCTCGATGTGGGCGAACCCATAATGGGTTGAGCCAACCTATCTGGCCCCATTTTTATTCTCTCTGTTTTTTTTATTTATTTAATATTGTCTTTACATATATTGTATTATAACACTTCATTGGTTATTCAATAGTAAAATCGTATGAATATGGTTATAGTTAGCAATTTTTTTAAAATATATTAGAGGAACTTCAAAATTCAATTAAGTAATTCATGTGTATGGTAAGTTTTTTGTTTTTTGTTTTTTAACAGAATGTGTACGGTAAGTTTTTGTTATAAAGTTTTTTCTTTTTTGAGCGAGTTTTTGTTATAAAGTTTATGCATAATAAATAAAATGACATTGCATTTGTTTTAAAGCTATTTTAGATCACATTCCTTAATTAGTTTTTATTCTTTTAAAGTTACTTATTTTATTTGTTTCAATTTATCAATATTTTTAAGTAATCTTTTTTTCTTAAAAGATAAAAATAAAATGGCCCAACCCGATTTAGTAGCCTATGTGATTCTTTGTGCTCAAAGTTCTTCTTGATCTCATAATTCTCATGCTCTAGATGAATTCCTTCGGGGACTACACAAATTATAAAATTTAAGTAAATTTGAATCTTGTTTTTCTGCAATTGTCCGTAATGACAGCGTAACCTCAACCGCGACAACAGTATAAGGAAAAATAACAAATGAAAACAAAAGAAGAAACTGCGAATTCATATGATAAGTCTATAGCTGGCAACTCTGTTGTCAAAATAACTGTTAAAGAAAATCCCCACTTGTAGTTCCTTTCTACTCGATTCATTTATCAGAAAAGGAGTTAAATAAGACAATGCATCTTTTTTATTTCACAGCACCATCAATCTATTCAAAACCTAATTCCTGTATAGAACCTGTAGGTACAAAATGAAACTAAGGCAAGTTATTGACAATTTGACATAGCTTTACACATTAGTGTTGAAGGCTATGGTACACCATCCACAAAAGTTGTGTAGCGTTGTACCACCTAAGTGACATAATCCAGATTGTTACTTAGGTCAATTGGATTTTGATCACCTGATTGAAAAGTCAACCACCCAGGTGACAAGTCCAGATTATGCCATGTGGGTGGTGCATCACTGCACCAGGTGTTGCATGGTGCAACTATAAGTTACTAACATTAAAGGGCAAAGCTACTTAGCTATAGCTGACAAGCTTTTCACTGCAGTACTAGTAGTAACAATATGAGCATCATTGCCGATCTTTCCACGAACATGGTTGATATAGTTCTCAGCATTGATATCAACATCGTTTAATTCATGCATCACAAAGGTTGGAGTTGGACCCTCCTTTTCTGGTTTCATTAGGTAAGAACGTGGCCTTTTGATCCTCTCTGGCTCTTGTGATCTTTCACTCTTCTTGGAATATTTTGATTCCGGATTCGTTGTGTTGCCTTTGCACTTTGCGGGCACGTGGGTTCTTTCGTATTGTGGTGGTGGAAGGTTTGTTGTGAAACTCAGGCCAGAGAAACGAAGAGACGATACTCTGATGATGTTAGCCACCAATGACATTGATGTCTCGCAAATTGATCTGCTCTTGTGTCTGTAGTCTTTGTGAGTCATAGCAGAGAGGGTGTACGAGCTGAGCAGCAGAGTATGTGACTCAGAAAAAAATTAGGCAAGCCAGAAGCGTGGAAAGAGAACAATAAAATGTGAATTTAAATGGGTCATGGAGAAGAGGAAAGATATATAGGTAAAGATATATGAGACTATTCACTAAGATAAATATTACATTTGCACGTCTTTACCTAAGTCGTGTTCCAAAAATATAATGGTTGATGAATGCTTGTGAAAAAGGATTTAAAGGAAAATGCAAATTATTGTTAATGGGGGCTCCTAATGGTGTTGCTTTGAATGCATCTAACATCTATTTAACTGGTAATCTTAAATGGAACATTTTTGGAGGGCTTGTTACCATAAAGTTCTTTAAAGTGAGTAAAAGTGTAAATTGAGAAAGTAACTTGTATCCATCCTTGATTAGTTAAAATGTATTGACATCTCAATTCACTTTAGTTAATTAAATATGAATATATCATTACTTTCCCAGTTTATACTCCTATTCGCCTCAGAGAAGCTTAATCCGGACAAACTTCTATTCAATTAAACCATCATAAAAGAAAAAGGAATGGAAAAGATATTCACACACCATAAAGTGTCATTTTGTGTTCAACTTTCTTTCATTGTTATAGGACGTAATGCAATCAAGGAATCTTGAACTCCTTTTCTCTTGCTTCCCTTTAAGTGGTTAGAAAGAAGTTTGATCTTTATAACATAATAATAAGATACGAGTCTTTGGAAGAGTGTGAAACAAGGAAACGGAAGCATTGATGCAGCCTTAGCTTATCCTAGTTGTCTTGTTTTTCCCGTGGATCAAATGCTTTTGGCGCAGGTCCACACATGGCAGGTGCATCTATCATGCAAGAGTTCCACAAAGATTCTAATATCTCCCAACGAATTTCTCTTTCGTTTGCTATGTTTCCCCAATTCCTTCTTTCCATCCACTATAGTGGCATGAGCACTATTTTCCTGGGTATACATTGGCATTAGCATATTATTAAGTAAACAATTTTTTTATTGTAATGTTTGGCCTATAAAATGTCATTGCATTACATATGTATTTTTTGAAGTCAAACAACTGAAATATGTAGAAATATATGGTTACCCCCCAAAAATGATAAGTTTTGATGATGATGATGATGATAGAATTTCCAAAACTAAACATATTTTATGAGTATTAATCAAGACATAATCTGTGCATATGTAAAGCCTAAATAACAAATCTACGTGGAGAAAATATGGAAATATCACTCTAAGTTTTGCTCTGTAAAATGGTTCATGAATATTCCTGTTCTAAGATTCTTAGTTGCAAAATCATTTGCTAAGTGTTAGATTTGATATACTGGAATCCATGAATGCTTAAATGTTAACCTTTCTAACAATTTCACTAGAAGTGTGCAGAAAGCATAAGTTAGCTATCAAGATTCCAACTTAGAGTGTCTGATGTGCTTTGCCTTGAGCATTTTATCTTATTTGAATGACTACCCATACTGCTTGAAGATCCAGCCTACCCATCTTAATGTGGGTCATTGTTTCTTCGGTTTATCGTACCAATAGCCCAAGAGGCCCATATATAATGCTTACAAATGCAATTCTTTGCGGAGAGCCCTGGATAGTCTGTCAACTTAAACAATCGAATTCTTTAAGCATGGTCAGATCCATTTTCCATTTTCCATTTTCCATTTTCCTGCTAAATGCTAATCGATTTGAGTTTGAGTATGATTCTGTTTGGCAAAATAAGTTGATAAGCTAGTTTATAACTAATAAGCTAATGTTTAGTGAAAGGTTATAGCTAATAGCAGAAAAATTAGCTGATTAAAAATTTTAAAGATTTAATTAGAATTTTTAATCAGCTAATTTAAATAATAATAATATTATAATTTTAAAGATTTAATTAGAATTTAATATATATATATATATTTAATATTTTTATTGAATAATTAAATGAAATGAAATGTTTATATTTTTTTATATATATAAATTTCATTTTCCTCTCTCTCTCTCTCTCTCTCTCTCTATATATATATATATATATATATATATATATATATATATATTTCATTTTATGAGAGGTAAGATAAAGTAAGAATTTCATTAAATTAATAAGAATAAAAATGAGAGAAAATTTAATAAGTTATAAGACATAAGCTAAATAAATTAGCTTACGAAACTCTCACTATACTTATTTTCTATTTTATTTTTTAATTTTTGTTAAAAAAATATTTTATTTTTTACTCTTATTACTTATTTTCTATTTTACTCTCACTACTTATTTTCTACTTTTCCAAACTGTTGTTATATATTATTACTCACCTTATTTCCTATTGAATACAAACACTATTTAATTAATAATAAAAATTGAAGGCAGGCTGATCAATAATTTTCCTTTCTTATTGAAAAAAATTATGACCTAAATATTAAAATGACTTAAAATTTTAAAAATTGATCTTCAAAAACGATAACATATCAATAATTTCCCTTTCTTACTGAAAAAAATTATGACCGAGTGATTTAAAATTAAAAATTGATCGTCAAAAAAATCAGATATTCTGTAATATATATATATATATATATATATATATATATATATATATATATATATATATAAAAGATAAGATATCCATATTACAATGAGTAATGAGGTGAAGATTGATAGCAGCCTTGCTCTTCCAAGTTCCACCGCTCTCTTGGTTCCTAATTTTAATTTATTAATTAATTAATGCACAAAAAAATAATATTTAATGGGCCGGGTAATGTAGCCCAGCCTCGAGTCGTTGTGCACAAAACCATAAACACAGCAACCCTCTTGCCTCCATTAGCACCAAAACCTCACTCACTCGCTCGCTAGGTAAGCCATGCATGCTCCTAAGCAAGAAGAAGAAGCTGAGAAGGATGAAAAGAGAGAAACTGAAAAGGATTTGGAGAATGAGAACGGTGGGGCAGGTGTATATTCCATGAACATGAAGAAGCACTATATTTTAGCTAATGATGAGTGGAAAGAAGATTCACTGCCAGAAACTTTGGATGGACATAATGTGTTTGAAGAGTTGGAAAGGGAAGACGGGATAAGACAAGCAGTAGAGGAAGATGAGTTGACTCCAGAGCAACAAGAAGCTTTAGCCTTGATTAGGAAAAAGAAAAGCTTGCTCATCCAACAGCATAGGATGAAAAAGAGCACTGCAGAGAGTAGGCCAATTGTGACTCAGGCAATCAAGAGAATGCGCGGCATGTCTGCGTCATCTAGGAGAGGTCGGAAAAGGGAAAGAAGTGTTGATGGTGGTGACTTAACTAGCAAGAAACAGCGTCTCAGTAGATCAAGGTCAGTGGCGCGCCTATCCAGTGAAGTTGTGCCGGGAGAGGGATTCAGGGATTCTGCTCAGAAGAGCAAGGCTATTAAACTTGCAAGGAAATCTGTTAGGAAGAGAAACAAGGATTCTCGTCGCGGAGAAGCTGATAGAGTTATACCAAATATGAAACCCAAGCATTTGTATTCTGGGAAGCGATCCACTGGAAAAACTCACAGACGTTGAAATAATAGGTAATGTGATCTTGTGATCTTAATTATTTTTTTCATTGCAGGGTAGGCTGATTTATGCTTTACAGGGACGTCTATTGGCATATGGCATCATTTGCGGCTTTTATGAATTTTGAATTTTGTTCTTTCATATTACTTGTGTTTTGTTGGATTTTAAATTGTTATGGATTGGTGTCTGATATACCTTTGCCTCATTTTATTATAATTAAATTTTTCCTTCTGTGGGTTGGGACAGTGGTCTCCTGGGGATTCCACCTTGTAGAATATAATGTATCTAGCAAAAGCTTTATTTTTTGGGGCTTCGTCTAAAATGGTTTGTTTGCTGGATATTGGTAGCAATAACTTATTCACATGAATGAATAGATTCCTTTGTCCCTAAACTACATTTTATATGTCCACTCCAAGTAGCACTTCTTGTTGCTTTTTAGCTATTTCCCACCAAATAAATGGTCTCTTCCTTTTAGGAAGAAAAGCTGGAAAACAGAAACCAAATAAATGGTCTCTTTAGGAAGAAAAACCTGAAAATGTTGAAAGTAAACTACCTCCACAGAAAAGAACAATCTCTTGAACATCCATTCAAATAACAAACTCAAACAACCTACAAAGAAAAGAGAGGAAGGTGCTCCAAGGAAACCCTTTTCCATTACATTAACTAAATACCAAGATTCTCCAACCTGCATAAACCTCACCAATGCCACTTTCCCCAACTGCTAGATACAAAAAATGCTAACTCTAGCACTCTTCACTTCCCCACTTCATTTATGAAGCATCTGGCCTTGGTCATGGTTCTCAAAGTTAGGTGGAATGTGGGATGATACTGGCTACCTTTAGAAATCTACAATTTGTGACATCTATCTTGTAATAATCATGTTTTACAAAACAGTTGCAATTCACATCATGTAACTCTTACGGATCCCTGTTTTTAGAACCTCATGCCTTCTGAGTTTCGGATCATGCTATCAGTTATAGATTGCAGCTTGCAGATAACTTTTATATTACTCACTTGAATCAACATATGATTTTTGTTACTCCCCCAGTTTGAATTGAAGCATGAGATTGAAAACTTGGTTATTGTGTCGTTGTGCGTTTAGGATGCTATCATTTGTGGGCATCTTTGCAGAAAAATTGCAGTTAAATGGAGGTATTTTTATATTCCAACAAAGTATTTGCTTTTACAAATAACACATACGAACCATTTTAGTGCTTTCTGATTATATTTTGTTTTGTACAAAATATAAGTTCAATAGTATAGTAAACATTAATTTTAATAGGATAGTAATTAATTCTTTTGTAATTTTCATTCTGATCATATTTTATTTTCTCATTAGATTTTAATACCATACTAAATTGCAACTTTTCAATTGGTTTACCAAAATTTTAATACCGTTGCTTGTAAAGCAGATAAAGGATGTGAATTCACTGAGAGAGGATTTAATTTTCAGTACTTACAATGAAGAGGTAATATTAGAATGGCTAGTTGTCTGCATATTGGGAATTTGTTGGCAGATTAAACCTTCCTGCAAAACACAGATAATATTTTCTTCCTATGGAGTCTCTATTCGATGTACCTGATATTATGTTCGTGTGTATGTTTTCTCGCATGTGAAGATACCAGGTTTTCCATTACATCATGCAAATTTGTTGACTTATAAATAGTAGTTTAAGCTCAACTACTCAACATTGGTAAGCGTGTTCAAGAGAACTGATTACAATTCTATAAACAAAAAGTAATACATGCAACAAGTATTTTGTTACAGTAAACATGGATGGAAGTTGGAATGGAAGACAGGCACTGAATGCATAGGGATCTACAACCTTGAATGCAGTTTGTAATACATTGACAGGAAGGTAGTGGAGACCAAAGAAACATAAGGGTAGTTAACAAACCATGCTAAATTTGGAATAACACAAATTTTTGAAGATTGGACAGGGCCATGATGTTTGCCAAAATTAAGGTAAACTTGATTGAGAACTTAGCTGGATGGAATAAACACTGAAATCTTTGGATTTTCAAAGTCCAAAGTTGTGTTGGGCAACATGTGAATCTTCGGCCATATAGAGTCCTGAGTACAAGGATGAACGCAATCTTCAGTTCTAGATAAAACAAGTTGTGCAACCAAGAAAAATAGGATGAAACATCTCAAATCTACATTGAATGTTAATCCCCAAATCCCAGTCCTTAAATAAAAACTAAGAGAATGAATCATAAGAAAATGTTAAATGAAATAATAAATTTCTATATTTTGTTGGAATATTTGAACTTTTCAACCAAAAAAATTACTTTCAAATTAAAAAATATATATATCACTTTGAAATGTTCAACAAAATGAATAAGGAAAATGTTCATCTCAATACTTTTTTACACTTGAATCTCAACTATCTATCGTCACCCATTGTTGTTTTCAAGGCAAAAGTGATTTGAATTGATTTGATGAATGGTTATAAAGTAGGTGAAAAAAATGGTGCAAGAATATCATTGCTGAAAAAATAATAGACTTTTTGGAAGATTATATATAAATTCTTATTTTTCTCTCCTATATTTTTATAAAATCTAGTGCAATCTTCCGTTCCTCACGCTCTCTCTTATATGAACCCAAGGAGGACATCAACATAAAAAGGATTCAGAATAAACCTCCATCGATGTAAATATACGGGGATACGAGCAAGTTTTGGCCAATCCTCCCCTCTTTTTACCATGCATTGCTTCTGTAACTCTGGGCAATGGCAAATAGTCAAATATTTTAAAGCGCTAAGACATTGAATGCTCATCGGAAGACACATCAACTGGGGCAGTCGTCAATAACCAATGAGTGAAGCAAGGTAAGATTTCCCAACCAATGAGGCAGGGATCTTAAGTTATGAACATGATACAACATTAAGGATTTAAGAGAGGTCATATGTTGTAAAGCCTCAGGGAAACCTTCCACATCTGGGCAATTGTGAATTTCTAAATGCTCAAGAGAAGTTAGGTATTGAAAACCTGCAGAAAAATTGAACTTACCACACGACACTATAAGTAATCTCTCTCGAGAGTGCAATCCTTGGCACACTTGCTCTACCAATGGCTCCAGGTTGTTGCAATGGTCAATACAGAGTTCTTGGATAGCATTAAGGTTCATAATTTCAGGTGGGAGTACCTCAAGTTTGGAGTGAAAATGAATGTTCAGTGACTTTAGAGAAGTAAGATCTCGTAGCATCCCATCAGGAAAGCAACTTAACTCTTCATTGTCCCTAAACTCTAAGTGTTCAACGCTATGGGATTTTTGAATTGAGCTTAGCAAATCTTGGCTGCATCCCCCCCGTATTCTTAGTTGTTTGAGAAATGGAAGGTAAGGCAAGGCCAACAATTTAGGACAATCATTAATTTCCAGCATGGAAAAGTGCTGGAACATGCTTTCTCCATCCTCCCTTGGTAACCTTATAAGGTTTGGCAACCTCCACAATTCCATAGATTCCAAAGACGGTAGTTTCCCCAGTGATGGAAGGTATAAACAACTTTTGCAATCACCAAGACTTATAGTATTTAAATATCGGAGACAAGGACTAGCCATCCATTCTGGGAATTGAACACCTCTATATCCTTTCACATTCAAAGTTTGAAGTTGTAGGGGATGAGGCTAAAGCACTTCAAGAATCTGCTCCACATTTTCCTGTACTAGGGATTCTTCATTTATGCCTCATGACAATACCAATTGGTTCAGCTGCTTGCTCCCCATATTGGCATCCTTGGCGTCCATCACATTTTTTACTCTCTCCAAGTGCTGGATGTGGAGCTCTCCTTTAAGGTTTAGTAGTCCCAATTCTGCCAAAAGGAACCCTCTTCGTTTGCCAACAATGTAGATGCTTAAAGTACTTAGGGAAGTTAACTCTCCTATCTCATGGGGCAGGCTTGATAGTGAGTAACATCTTGTCAAACAAAGATGTCGAAGAGCTTTCAAGCATTTCAAACGATTAGGTAACTTTTGAAGATTAGCACAATCATCTAGATCCAAGATCTGCAAATTCAACAACTTACACAGGGATTTTGGAAGGGTCTTGAAGCGACCACGTGAAAGATTCAAGTGCCTTAGATGTTTCAAATTACCAATTGAAGATGACAAATTGTTTAGCTTGGTTCTACAAAGAACGCGTAAAGAATAACATCTCAACATATCATATGGAAGTTGGTGAGCACGATTATAATGAAATAGTGTCCTCAATGATTTGACCTGGTGCAATTGGATTGAATCATCTTCCTTTAACGAGTTCCACGTATGAATTGAGAGATGGCAGATTCTTTGAGACACACTAGCAACGCGGTTGTCATCTGTAATGTGGCAAACTTCCTCTGCAACAGATTGAGCAGGATCATGCACAAGATCATGCATCTTAAAATATGAAAGTTTGCCAAATTCATCTGTCTCAATATCTTGAAAAAGTGATCTCCGATATAATTCATTGCACACCTCATCACCAATATCTTCAGCTTCCAATATTTCATTGGATGAAATGAATCCGTTAGCCACCCAAAGATTGACCAAAGAATGCTTGTTAATTCTTGTATCTTTGGGATATAAAGCACACAAGGCAAAACATTGTCTCAATTTTATGGGTAAGTTCAAGTAACTTAATCTCAAAGCAGGCATGATGGGGTTCTCATCTTGTGGTAAACTCCATAGCTTGCTTTCCTTGACATAGAGCCATTCCTTCTCCTCTCTTTTAAAGCGCAACAAACTTCCTAGTGTTTTTGCTGCATGAGGCACTCCCCCACACATCCTTACAATCTCCTTCCCCATGACCACAAGCTCTGTGCGTTCTACCTCGTTTGGTCCAAAAGCTCGTTGTTTAAACACTTCCCAACAACCATTCTCAGATAGCATTGATAATTGATGAGGAGGCACTGTGGCCATGATGGAAGCAACCGTTGTAAGACGGGTGGTGACCAAAATTGAAGCACCCTTTGCTCCACAAGCCAATACATATTTCAACCTCTCCCAATTCTCTTGGTTATCATCCCACACATCATCCAAAACAAGCAAACATCTTTTGCTTTGAAACAGCTCTTGAAGTCTTCTTTGTAGTGGCTCCAGATCCAAATCTTCACAAGCATGCCCATATGCTGATTCTATGATAGCTTTCGACATTCTCTTCAAACTGAAATCTTCCGAAACACATACCCAAATTCTTTGCTCAAAGTGACTGACTACTCTCTCATGATTAAAGATAAGTTGGGCAAGTGTTGTTTTTCCAAGTCCACCCATACCTACTATGGGAATGATGGATAGATCCTCAAAACTAGAAGCATCACCAACCAGAAAGTCAACAATTTTATCCTTGTCTTCCTCCTCTCTTCCATATATTTGAGGTTGTGCAATGATTGAGGTGGTTTGGCGCCAATCTATGACTCCAGTTCTACTCTCTGAATGAATCTCAGTCAAATGAAACTTAATCCTTTCTTCAGCAATCTCATCCAATCTCTCTCTCTTATCCTTTTCATTTTCTTTGCAATTTTGTAACGGAAAACAACATGCTTGGGATGAAAAGACGATAAGCAAGAGCTTTGTACCTTGTCTGCTTGTTTATGATACTGAAACTCCAAGGCTTGAGTGGCACACTCGTCCACGATGTCATCCAGGATGTGAGCTACATCTTTCAGTTTTTGCAGTCAATCCTTTATTGCTCTGTTTGAGAATTGCTTCTCCTCAGCATCTTCAAGAGTGGCCTTGATTGCAGTGAGTGTGCTGGAAAGCCTGTTCAAGTAATCCAAGAAAAAGTCCCAGCTCATTTTGAATGAGTGAGCTCAAGTTCTCGAGCACAACTTCAAGGACTGCCTCAGCCATCTTCGAACTCAGGGAATGAAAAGTGGTAGATCTATCAAGTGAGATCAGATGATGAACAAGGAGACTTTTTGAGTCGACTTACGAAGCCAACAAAGAACCCACTAAAACTGTATTTGTATATTGTTACCATTTTCTTGGAAGCAACCTTAATAAAATGACGAGATTAACCTCCAGTTGCCGCTAGCTGCATACTTCTTTTCTTTTTTAATTTCTGGTATTCTTATGTTGTATATTAAATCACAGTTGTGGTCAGGGGTTCGATTCCTGGCTCATGTGTATGGAATAATATCTGTTGGGCGAGGACAACCCCTTAAATGGATCTCAGAGAAGGTGACATGTGATGTGTGCCGTGAAACGTTAAGAGGTTTATATAGAAAATATGGATATAATAATATAGAATATAGAATAGAAATACAATACAATATACAATAGAAGATAATAAAAAAATAGAGAATGGATTAGGCGGGAATACTGTGGAGGATCATATCCTAAAATTATATAGTTATAGATTAGTGAACCCTTATAGGGTCATTTTTTCTAATAAAAATTGTGTCTATCTACTTCTAATTATTCATTATCATCCCATCAAAATTATCTGTGCTGTGTAGGATCATCATATATCAACTACACGGTCATCAACATCGATCACTAAATACACTAGCAAGCATGCCATGATGGAATTGAGACGTGCTGAAAACTGCTGTTGTATGCTTCATGAACCAAATAAAAATTATATATATATATATATCCCAATGATTGATTATTTTTTTAACCAATATCCATGTAATTAAGTTCGGTGCTGGTATTCGTTTTTGAATAGTTTTTTTTTTTTTTTTTTGCTCATTACGTTTTTGAATAGTTTGGACTTTGGACCCATAATCTTGATAAAATGGGCAAAGATGCAAGCCATCAAACTGAAATACCTAAATATTGACTACAAAGGCTTAAAAAATACCTTCTACTCAATTTCATCTCCATCCGCTATCACACTACGATATAGAGCATGGTAACAATTTTGCCAACCTTCCTACCTCGATAGAGTAGAATTATGAAAATACGTAGGAATTTCAATAAAAAATTTCCATGATTAGAAGTACATAGGAATTCAATGAATTTGGGCAGCAATGACGCATATCAAACTTGGAATACAAACTTTAGGTTTGATCCTATCCCGCATTTCTCTCTTGTTAAAACACGGACGTCCTGAAATACTTTACAATTTATTTCCATTTTATGAGTTATATAATTAAATTTAAGCTACTCTACGATTTGACACTGGACATTAATTTGATAAACTCTGTCGCCTTGGTTCAACATAAAAGGGGGAAAAAACATAAAAGGGAATCAACGGTGAAATGAGCACCAGCAAAACCTAGGTCATTGGGTCAAATTTAAAACACTGTAGGATTTTTTCGAGTCTCAATACGATCGTCCCTATGGTCCTCTACCATGATAATGATATAATTCAAGCATGTAAAAATGAACACCTGCACTTTCATTTGGCACTATCAAAAGTCTCAATTGATCGTTGTCTCAAAAATCTGCTCTCTAACTTGAGATTTAATTAAGAAAAAAAAAATACAGAACAAGATATACCACGTTATTGCCGCTTCCTCTTCTCAAAAATATACAACACCAATCGGTGACTTGTGTCAGTTCTATCGGTTTTCTTCTGCAAATAAGGCAGCGGCAGCAGCAGCAGCAGGCAAACTCCGAAAGAAAGAATTATGTTGATGATCACCCTCCACTTAAACAGTGAAATTCCTCTTTCCTTAAAGACACATCTATAGTAAAAGCAGAAAGCAGCAACTACAAACAGGCAAATATATGAAGTTACAAAAAATAATCTGGAGTCTTGCGTGTTGTGTCAGGCTCAATTTGCCTGGGAGCTGGATCAAACTGCAGAAAGTTCTGATCCATATTCTCCCCAATTTCCAGTATGGCAGCCATATTCCCACATCGGTAACAGTAATTTGGAGCACTAAATACAGTCACCACATTCTTCTCCTACAAGAGTCATCATCATAAAGTAGATACATAGAATCAAAAAGGTATCCCCAAAGTACAAAAAGATAATATACTTATTCAAAATATTTATGCCAGTCACCTGGCACCAATTGTATCCTTCCATAACAAGCTGGTGAGCTCTGGATATCAGGGAGAGACCATTAGTATGATTGAACTGAGCAGCTATATCCTGTCCAAATGTATATCCAGCACCTCGAGGAGATATTCCCCACCCACAGCGATCATCTGGATCAGACCACAAGAGATCACACATTGGTCCTTCATGTGGAACCTGTAATGTGCAAGTACAGTTGTCAGGCAACCTAACTTAGGTGCTACAATCGCCAGGCACTGATATAACTTCATCAGCATGTGTAAACATGACTAATGTTAAGAAATGGCATTCCATTATAGATCAAAAGATGAGACATCCTAAAAGTCTTATGCACCTGGCAAGGTTCCTGATAACATTATATATTTGATGAAACTAAATAGAGAGAGAGAGAGAAATCAGTCATTACTGCAGGTCCTACATGAAACATTTCCAGAGCAAAACAAGAGTATTACAAAAATGCAATTGCAAAAAAAAAAAAATACTTCCCAAACCATATTTAAGCATTTAATATATAACAAGCTCAAGATATCATTCTTCTGGTAAAAATGTTCTATCAAATAGATCGCCATGCAGAGCATTCATAGTTCATACTAGCCATTACACACAAACCTCTTGTATACGATCCAATGCCCTGATATTATCAAGTGTATCCAAAGAAGGTGAGAGACCTCCATGCAAGCAGAAAATCTGTAATGTATACATGGAAGTTAGACGCTGGCATAAAATTAGTCAGATGAACATTCTGCAACATATTTAATTCAAACCTGACTCTCAATAAGGGCAGTCAGAGGTAAATAATCAAACAAGTCGGTAAAGTATTTCCAGACATTGGCATTTCCGTATTTTCTCAAGCATTCATCGTAGAAGCCATACCTGAAAACAGAAGGCAAGGATATAGATAAAATAGTAAAGCAAAAAAAATCTTTTGTTTCTAGTGTTTAGTTTTTTCAATTTTTTCCCATTTTACATTTACATTTATGTCAAACCATTGATGATGGTGTTAACAACGTCTAAGACAAATAATTCATGCTTCAGCCTTCATTCATTCAGATGCACCTTGCATACTTCCTGTATAATGTTTCACAGTTAAGAGTGTTCTTTTAAAGTACATGCCCCCAAGGAATCCATATGCCAGGTTCATTTCAGCAATGCCATCTATTGAGCAAGTAAAGCCAATGATTACAGGCATTGGGGCTGCAACACCCTCGGCCAGTTCTCAAATCTCAGGCAGAATCTATAAACCAAACATGATAAACCTTTACATATACAAATTACAATGGATACCAGAGTTTGTGTTGTGTGAGAAACATAGAATGAGTTGAAATTGCTCATACACTTGAGTAATTTGACGGCTTTCATGATTTCCCCTGAGAATTGTAATTCTATCTCTGTAACGGACTTTCAAGGCCACCAGAAGCGTAACAGTCTCCACTGAGTAGTACCCACGATCTGCATGGATTAAGCCATTATCATGATTAAATGCCAGCAGTTTCACAGACCGGAAGACGAGAATTCCAAAAATCATTAAAATAAGCATGACAGAAAAGATGGATGATATTGGCCAAGGTAACACCTTATAGCTGAAACTTTTCAAATCTCAATAACATTGAAGTCGTTAAATCTCACATTCCTTCCCTCAAAATTTCGAGAGGAGACCACTAAAGCTATCTAAGTTTTGCTGAGAGGCTTAGTTACTGTGAGAAAGGCCAAACAATTTTATCTTCAACAGAAGTTTCTCTAAAACAAGTGAATGCATCAGTGACACCTAGTTTGGATAACTCAATACACACAGACAACCACTTGTGCTTCTTTTTATGTTCTCAGCAAATATCAAACTGCTTCTTGGATGCACCCCTCACTGATATATATTCTAGAAAAATCCTCTCATGCAAATTTCAAATTGATTTGTCCATCGACAGCTTGATGAACAATGTTTTGCTTCTGCCTGCCATGACTCTTCTAACATACAAACTAAAAATTTGGAAATTATTTACTCCATATTCAGTGCACACATTTGCATCGAAGCATTTCTTCTTGTCTAATATGACCCCACTATCCACAGTATGACAGAGTAAGCAAACTCACATAAATCCCCACACCAAAAAAAAATCCCATAGCAAGATCTAATCACCACAACTCCAATTTCAAAACAACCCTTAGCAAAATCCCTATCATTGATGCATGGGAATCACCGGGAAAAAGCAAATTTCAGCTAACAATTCTGAATTCTACATCTAACAAATGTCGGGCAGGCACAACTAAAGCGAGGAGCTCAAAAGTTATAGTTCATATAGATTTAAACAGTGTCATCAATGTTATAGAAATAACATGTGGCTGAGATACAGCAGGGAAAAATCAGAAATAAAAAAAAGTTTATTTTTCTCAGCCAATAAGTCACACGGACATCATCAACGGTTACAACAAGAATCCCTTCATAAAATCAAAACTAAAAATAAATGACAATTTAAAAAAGGGAAAAACCTAAATCAATATCAAATATTCCAACTTCTAAATCTAACACCATTATGTACACACAATCGAAACCCTCTTCTTAACAAAACAAAATATTACACCAAATTCATATATAAAAACAAAACAAGTAAAAAGAAAAAGAAAAATGATTTGAAGAAAGAAGAGTCTCACCTACATAATCACCCATAAAGAGGTAATTGGTATCAGGAGCATTCCCTCCTATCCGGAACAACTCGATGAGATCGTAGAACTGGCCGTGGATATCGCCGCACACCGTGACGGGGCACTTCACCGGTTGCACGTTCCACTCCTCCACCAGAATCGCCCGAGCTTGATCGCACAGCGCCTTCACCTCCGCTTCCCCCAGCGGCTTGCACTCCATCAAGTGCTCGATCTGACGGTCCAGATCCGCGTGAGACGGCATCGTTTTCCACACCAAAATCGCAAGATCGCCGTTCTTCTCGTTAACCTTCTTCTTCTTGCAGATCAATTGATCTTGCGGGGAGGGAGAGAGAGAGAGAGAGTAACGATGACAAACGCTGAAACGGTGCGAATTGAACGATCAGTACGACCGGAGAGTCGTCGACGCCGAACGGAGAAACGCCTGGGTTGGATTTAGGGTTAGGGTTGGGGGGAGGAACGGGGAGAGGAAAACGCAGCGTTTTGGAGATGGCGTTGTTGGTTTTGGTCTCTCAAACATCCCCGGCTCTGTTTTCTCTTTCTGTTTTTCTCTTCTTTCTTCAGTTTTGTGTTTCTCAGTGAGACGGACAAAAACAAAAAAACAGAAATTGAAAAATGGAAAATAATTTTTTAAATAATTATTAATTATTAATTAAATATTTTTATTTTTGTGAATGAGAGAAATGAAGGAGCTGCCAACCAGGGGTGAGAAGAAAAAAGGAAAATGAAACTCAAATGCAAATGAAATGACAATGAATAAATTTCCTTTAGCTAACTTATTGATAAATATTATTTTTCATATATATTTTAATATAATCATTATACTAATGGAACTGATAGATGATAAGATGATGAATCACCCAAACAAAGAAAGAACTGATCTGATAGATGATGATGTGCATCAAAAATAATAAATAATATATGATCATTCATGAATTGTTGGATTTCATTGATTTTGTTTTATTAATTATTATAATATTATTATTATAATAATAATAAATATTTGTCCCAACACGATTGAATGAATGGCTGCACTAATAATCATTTAAAAAGACAAATGTTTTTTTTTTTTTTGAAACCTTAAAAAACAAATGTTAATCAATATTCTATTGTGTTATATGAACACCTAAAATGGACACCCAAGATAGAAACCCAATGATGTGTGTTGATAGTGTACTTATATTTACACAATTGTCATTGTGTCTATTTATACAATTGTCATTGTGTCTAAGGTGTCCAGAAAATATATCCAAAATAGGTGTTCAAATATCATTAGTAATTAAGAAATCTATTGGGGGGAAAAATGTGTTCAATATATTTAAAAATGTAAAGATTTGATTTTCAGTAAGAAGTGTCTATTTTGATACCACCCTTTACATAATTACGACCTCTAGTGAATTAATCGCAAAATTTTACTTTTGAAAAAGAGTTTAATTTTATGTATTGTCGGTGTATGAGAATTTTATATAGACATCCAATAGAATTTGAACAAATTAATATGATTGTTATTTCTCTTTGTTAGTTATTAAAATAAAAACATACATGTCAAAATATTAGTGGATGTCAGTGTAAAACTTTTTACGTTGACATTGTATACTACTTTAGTCCTTTTAAAAAAGTGTTGCACTCTCATAATGCTTGCAATAAGAAAGATAATATATTATTTCAAAAGAAGCCATAAGCAATGGTTCGAGTGACTAGTAGCTTGTGTCATTTAATCATACGTGAATAGAGTTGTATATGTGGGTACCCCTTAAGTGATACTCTATATCCTCGGGGGATTAGTTCTACGACTTCCAGCTGTAGAGATATTCTAGGTTTCATCCCGAACCTACAAAACATATTATTTCAAAAGAAAATGGTAATCAAAGTCCTTAGAATAGTTTTAGGGGGGAAAAAGTCCTTAGAATAATAGTTTAAAAAAACTGATCTTTATATTAAAAAAATGTATTTATTATTCTGTGAGGTGTTACATTTAATTTCTTTTTTGTTATAAAAACTTGATTTTTTTTTTTTTTGAAATTTTTTAATTGATATCTTACAAGTACTAGTTAACAGTATTGTTACATGCTTACGGCATGTCCTTAGAGAAGCAAACATGTGTGCGGACTACCTTGCTAAGCATGGAGCTAAGGATTGTATTGGATGGAAAACTTGGCTCTCCCCTCCTCCGCTGCTAGGCTTGTCTCTTTTAAGGGATGGCCTAGGTTTACGTTTTATTACTTAGTCACTTTGTTTTTGTTTTTCTTTTCTTGTACACCAAAAAAAACTTAACATACTTTTCTGAAAAATCATTGTCATTTATTCATTATTCCTCTTTTTTATTTATAGGGAAAAGAACATACAACCCCCTAAACTATAGCTTGTTTGCAAATAAGCACTCTGAACTATGTATTCTTCCTAATTGATCATCAAACTATAAGAATCGGTGAAATTGATCCTTTTGTTATTTCAAAATTATTTAGTTAATGATGATTGAATCTAGATGTCCAATTTTTAAAATATGAGCCATTGCTTATTTTTTTATGTTTTTATAATTTTTGGAAAAAAGGAAAGAGAAATGCATTCTACCTTCCTCTGCGTCTCCTCTATAAAGTTTTATTTTTCTATCTTCCTTGCATTTCCTTTGGTTCAAAGACGTATTGGTTCCCCCCTGTATGGATACAAATTCCCCATTTGGTTAGAGATTTGCAAGGCATTTTAGTTTACTGTACTATAATTGCATATTCAATAGAGATGATATTGTTCAGGTAAAATAGGTAAATTAGTCTCATACGTTTATTTTAATTTTTAAATCGGTCCTATATGTTTTTTTTCCAAATTGGTCCCATGCGTTTTGAAATTTTCACGTTAGTCCTTCCCGTTTCTCAACTATGTGTTTAATATTGTCAAAGCATACTGGATCACGTTTGAATATTTCCAAAACATATAAGATTTATTTGAAAAACTTCAAAACGTATATGACTTATTTGAAAAAACTTAAAAACATATAAGACTTATTTAAAAAATTTCAAAATGTATAGGACTTATGTGAAAAAGGTTTCAAAACATATAGAACTAATTTGAAGGAAAAAAAATATAGGATCAATTTAAAAATTAAAATAAACATATAAAACCAATTTACTTATTTTTCTATTTATCACGATTTTGTCATTCTTAATATTCTTTCTATTATATTATATTTCCTTGATTTGATTGATGGTTGATTGTCTGAATGATTGGGTTTAATGTAACTTGTGAAGGTGTTGAAGCATGTGGTATCAAGGAGTGTTCAAACAACCAAGAAACTCACGAAGCTCGAGTTCTCTTTGTAGTCTTTTTTTTTTTAATGAAAATTAAACCATTGAAAAACTAAAAAATAAAAAATAATCAATGGTCATGATTCTAAAAAATGGATGATTAGATTCAATCACTAACTTTAAGTCAATGAAAGGACCAAATTCACTAACTTTTATAGTTTGAGGATTAATTAAGAAGAATTGATAATTGATGGTGTCTATTTGTAAACAGGCTATAGTTCAGGGGTTGTGTGCACTTTTCCCTTATTTATACAAGAGTAAGATTTTTTTTTATTTTTTATTTTTGACTCAGTATAGGAGTAAGATTGGATGAGGAGAAACTGTAGACCAAATCATTAATTTTAAGAAAAAGTCATCATGAAATTACAAATGGCCAATTAGGATTCAAAACCCAAATCACATTATTATCATGATTCATGAGCAGAAAGTTGATCAGTTGATCTTATCTTGAGTGACACCTGTGTTGCAGTGTTGCTATTGTTTGATAAGTAACTAATTATTTAGAAATAAATTTTGGAAAAGGAAAAAGACAAATTAAATAATGTATGGAACCACAAATTTGAAATTTCTCTCCGCAGTGGCTTTGCCAAGTCAAAATTACACATCTGGACTGAAGTTCGCATTTTCTTGAAGTTGAATCTGAATGGTTCAAAGGCTCTCTCCAGCTCTGCATCTGCATGTCTTTTCCTTGTCCCTTTTGTTTTTTTATGAAATTTCGGGCAGCCGAAAGGCCGGTTCATTTCTTTCATATATAGCGCCTGTTTAATTTGATTTCTTTCAAACTTGCAATAATACACTATAATAGTTCAGTTTTATCGAATTTGTAGTTTCAGCTAAGGTTTCAAATATATATGGAATTAAAATCGATACTAATCCAATTCAATATTTAATAAATTGGCTCCACCACTATAATATAAATGATTATTTTGTTACTCCAATCATATAAAATATAATGATGTGAATTATATTTATAATTAATTGTTTATTTATAGATCTATCAAAAAGAAATTTTATTTTTTAATAGAATTCGATAAAATCAACGATCGAATAGCGGATAAATATATATAGGCTCTGTTTGGTAAAAACTAGCGGATAGCGGATAGCGGATAAGCCAGCGGATAGTGGTAGCGATAAACTAGCAGATGTTGGATAGCGGATAAGCTAGCTGATAGCGGATAGCGGATTAGCTAGTGGATTAGATTTGAAGTGTTTGATAAAACTAGCAGTTGAACTAGTTGATAAAATAAAATGACATAAAAGGATACATTTGCATTTTTTTTATTAAATTATATGTATACATATTATTTATATTATTTATTTTAAAATAATTATCACTTATAATAATTTATTTTATTCTAAATTATTTATGGTTTATCACTTAAAAAAAAGTATTTATCGTTTAAAAAATTTAATCATTAGTTTTTATTTTTAATATTAATTTAGTTTTAATTATTTTTAATAAATAAAATGGAATAATAAAAATAAAATTATATATTGATTTGATTTTTATATAAGTTTTATTTTTATAGATAAAAATATATTTTCCACTTTTTTATCTTAAATATAAATCTAAATAGCTAAATTAATTCTTATTTATATACTATATTAAATAAATGATTAGTATTTTATTTTATAATCAAGGATAAGTGAGGAATTTAATTAAGATGGTAGGGATAAAAATAGAAGAAAAAATGAAACGCTATACGCTATAAGCTCAAACGCTACTTCAAGTAGCGTATGAGAAAAACGCTATATGCTAGTGAAGAAACGTTATACGCTAATTTTAAAAACGACTACCAAACGGGACTACTTTTTCATCCGCTATACGCTATCCGCTAAACGCTAGCGGATTTGACAAACCAAACAGTGCCATAATAACATAAAATGGCATGTTCATATGTTTTTTTATATGAATTCTAGTTTTATATACACACACACAGAGAGATATATGTGTGTGTGTGTTATATTTAAAGTAATTATCACCTTTTAATAATTTAATTTATTTTTATTAAATAAAATGAGATAATAAAAATAAAATAACATGTTGATATGAATTTTTATATAATTTTTATTTTTTCACATAAAAAATATATTCTCTACTATTTTTATCCTAAATATATATCGATTTAGTGAAATTAGCTAGGATTGAGACATTTTATTTTATTTAAGAGAGGATAATGGACTAACGGAGGAATTTAACCAAAATAGTCTGGGAAAAAAAAAAGAAGCTATAAGCTATAAACTCAAACTCAAACACTACCTGAAGTAACATTTGGGGAAAAAAAAAAGCTATAAGCCAAATAAAAAACATTATTAGCTACTAAGGAAAAACGTTTGCCAAACAGAACTACAAACTCATAAGTTATAAATTATCCGCGATAAGCTAGCGGTTTGACATTGTCAAATCGGCTTTATATCATACTATGTATATTTGTAAAAGAATGTATGAATAGTCATTGCGTTTCAAAGTACATATTTTGAGTTAAAACTTAAAAATGAGATATAATTGGAATTAAGGATGGTTACCCCTTACGGATGCCAGTTTTGAGTCGTGACACAAATAAATCCCTCCAACATGTTGCATGAATTGTAACAGCTACCAGTACATAGTACAAGAGATACAATCATAAACTTGTTACAATGAACACTCACTCACTCTTTCCATCCACACCACATAAGCTTACAAGGAAAATAACAAAACGAGCGGGTTCGAGCCGATCGGACCTCGCCCTCCGCTTCCCCAACAGACTTCCCATTTTCTCTATTTAAATTTTCAACTCCAAAAAATATCAAATCGGGTTATAGTTTGGACGGTCCATTAACAAATTAAAGCCAACTCAACAAGTAATAACTCGATTGGTTTCATTGCATGTGAAGTTTACAATATCACCATGAAGAACCACAAAGTAATCTATTGTAGCAGCTGGTAGCAGTATGATTCTCATTATTATAATCACCATTTCATTTCTTACTTTCTTTCCCCTTTTTTTTATAAGAAAATATATGTATAAATAAGGAGTACAAGAGATACTCAATCCATATACAAAGGTAAATGAAATACATATACTTTCTTTCCCTTTATTGACACTTTGTTGGTTGCATTTTTTCTTTTTTTTTGAGCATTGATACAATTTATCAAATTTCTGCCAAATTGAGACCTAACATGCATCTCTCCATCAATATAGTTCTTTACGTTATCATCAACCCATTGCCTCATATATCCAGACACTTGCCCATGTAGCAATGTTCACTAACATTGGTTGATGCAATTAAGGAGGATAATTGGGACCATTCAACAACACTATTTTACTTGTTAATTAAGTATTGGTTTTCTTAATTTAGCACACGAATAAAAACAGAATAATCAAATAAGCTCAAATGCCACTTGTTAAGGTAGCTAATAGCGCGCAACGGAATAAAATCAATAACCTGGACTAGAATACAAATCACAATAATTATGGATCAAGCCTGCTATCAATCTGAACATGTTTGTTTTATTTTGCTGGTGGGCTTCTGGGTGTTTCTCAGACCGTGGCTCCTTTCTTTTGTTAAATCAGTATACTGTTTGAGTGTGATGGAGTGGTTTGGGTTATCATATTTAACCATCCCACTCCATTAATAAAGAAACTCTCAAATAATAGGTTACTTATTTTTTATCACTCAACTCTGTTACCAACCAGTTCAGTCTATCCATCTAACATAGGATAATATAGCTTTACTTGTACAGTATAAGCTAACTTCATTTACGAAATACTAACTGATGGTCTGATACTCTGATTCATTTAAAAATAGACTGTTGTCTAAGTCTTCAATTCTAGAAGATCTTGAATAAATACATTTTTATGTAAGAAAGTTACTAATCTTGTCCAATTTTTCTTTAATTTTCTTTATGATCAATTTTTTTCGATGTACTTTATTTATGTTCAGGGTTTTTGTTTTAATTTCAAATTGACTTTTTCATTTTTTTTATTTTTTATTTTTTGAGAATTTCAGACATAATAATTCACATAATTCGGGCCTAAGCCTAACCCCGAGGAAATTAATATGGCCCACGACCTAACATGAAGCTTGATTATTATGTTGTTTGGATAGAAAAGCAGACTCTGATTCTGTTCATGTTCGCAACCAACGAACAGTGGGTTTGGACTGCTAGGATATATATCAGTAAACAAACGCAGCATTATACATTTTGCCACTTAGAGATTAAGTAAAAGTAATATAAAAGCTACTTCTTCATTATTTTATCATATATCTGTTTTAAGTTCAGCCAGTCTTAATTAAGAAATCATATGTTCCCAAAAATAATAGACATGTGATAAGAAATCAATATATGCAACATCTAAAGGAAGTAAGAAAAGAAAAACGATTCAATAAAATTTCTCCAAAATGTTAGCACTATCATAGTGTTGTCAAGTAGCTTGAAATAGCTGAGAACACAGTGCTTAGTATTTCTCCAAAATAAGAATCAATTCTATGCACAAACTGTCTCTATAAGCACAAAATTTGAAGGCTCATAATAGGAATCTAACTAAAGATATATTCTTGCAAACCCACAATTACAGTTTTTAATTGTTGGGGCACACAAAATCATAGTGCTGTTTACCTGTCTAAAATCTCATCAAAAGCACAAATTTGAAAACTCCTTTTCCTTTACCCCCTTTTGGCAAATGTCCTAATTAGAATCTGACTTGCTTTGGGCGCATAATTTGCTTGTCATTGTATAATCAAAACAAAACAACATAAAAAGAAAGCAGGGTAAAAATTCTTGAGTTGAGAGCACCCTTTAATATAGCTTCCACTTTGAAGACCATATATTTGGTCCCTTCTTTTTTTTATTCCATTCTTTTCTTACCCCTTCTGATTGGCACGAGATAATAAGAATAAGAATCTATTACAGTTTAAAATGTTTGAATGGACCAAAGACCAAACAGTTTCACCAGCCCCCACCAAAGAATCCAGGGAAAAAGACTAACACAAGATGCAAGCACCCTTCTTTAACAGGTGCACCAACACCTTTAAATGGTGGAGTTTACTTTACTTTAGGAGCTCATTCCTAATCTTTACAACAAAACAATTTAAAATAAAAACTGAAATCCCAAAATAACAGTGGGCAAGCCAAAGCCAAAGCTGTTTTCTTTTGTGACATAGAGGCTTGTACTTGATGTAGTCCTCCAAAGCATGCATGGCTGCTGCTGTTGCTACAATATCTTGTCCTTGATTTCAATCTTTTGTGGCTTTTTTAAAACTTTAAAGCTATGTTATTTGCTTTACATGCAAACACTGAAATCCATTCCATTGAAATTTGTGATACTCCTCTCCCTCTTTCTTTCTCCAGCTCTAATCTCCCCTAACAAGATAAGTTCAAAATATATATATAGTACTCACTAAATTGCAGTTTCTGCAACAAACTTTCTTTTGATTCTTTTGAGCTTATTTTCTGTGGGACAAGCTTCCTTTTTCTTTTATCTCTTTAGCCTCTCAACTCTTCCCCTAAAAATTCAATTTTTGTAAGTGAAATTAGCCCTTGCATGCACATGCATACTGAATTATATAAAGGACAAAACTTAGGTGCAGTTCCTTACGTGCATAAGGTGCTGTTTTCTAATGAGAAGGATATATATGTCAAAGTTGTTACACATGTTATATTTTTATTAATGAGTTGTAACATATGTACTATTCTCATTTGACACACTACTTATATACCTAAGAAATTGCATGTAAGTTTTCTCCTTATATAAAAGCTCAAGGTTTCGAATAATTAATCAATCCCGGTTCTCACAAGTACGTGGCTAACATCATGTGTCATGATTTTTGCAAAGGTGCTGAAGCTTGTCGAATACCCAATTGGCTAAACTTGACCAGGAGGTCGACCAGAATTCCCAGCTCTCCTGAAACAAAATATCAAATAATATTATACGTTAAATATTAATAGCAGAATAAAATTATAATCTGTATAGGACATTGCATATCAGAATACTTAATGACAGTTTCGTATTAAGTCCTGCACTTCATGCATGCTTTTGTGACTAGTGCTCAAAGTAATAAAGGAAGTCCAAAAAGAAAGAGTACCAAGAAAAGGTTAAAAGTTGCTTATTCGTAGAGAACCAAATGGAATGATAAATAACGTTGATACTATGATTAATTAATATGTAGAATAAAGTGGTTAGCAATAATTTAATTCTTCTTTTAATAGCTTTATATATAATGAACCTATTACAAAAGGACATTGCCAGATTTGACACCTCGAAAGTGAGCAAATGTGTAAAGTAAGAAAGTGAGGGTATATCCATCCTTAATTATATAAAGTGAGTTGAGATTTCAATACACTTTAATTAATAATCAAGGGTCAATAATACACCTTCAGTTTCTCGCTTTACACATTTGCTCACTCGAGCTTTATCCGCCTGTTAAAGACCTCAAATCACCAATTCAATGTAACAGTTAAAGCGAGGTAATCAACCCTCATAATTGGGTTGTTCTACTTTCTAAGTTTCTATGACGCTCCATTGTAGCAGAGCAGGAACTACAAAACTTGAAATTGACGAGTCTTGTTTCCGTAACAGGCAAAGACAGAGAGGCATTTGAGAGAATAATCTAATGCAAATTCTAGATTATGATACGCGGGGAAGATATATTTAACTACTAATAAGGTTGTTGTTCTTGGAGACAAAGTATCTTATATATAATAATATCTATACAAGTTATATGGCTTGTTCAAGTTAATTTAATATTGAAAACAAAGTAATGTAATCCTGACGCCGGAAAATGATGTTATAGAAACCCAATAAAAATCCAATTAATTAATGAACAGTGACATGAAATTGAATTTATGAAAAGGCAATGATCACTATAATGCTATATAGTTAGAAGAAGAAAAAAGTAGTCGGATTCAACTAGATTCAATTATAGTTGTTGCATAAGATGAAGTGGTGTAGACCTATATATCATCCATAAAATGTTGATTAATGTTCTCACACGTTTCTACTTCTCAACATATTTAATTATAAGTATGTCCTGTTTTTTTGTACACCTAGACTCATATCATAGGTAGATGTGTGTAATACTAGTCTCTAAAAATTTCTAGCAAAAACTGTTCACTATATATGTGTTGAGGTCAGCTATAGACAAACCTGTTATGAATTGGATCTGGTCCGTTGGGAACTCTTCGTTTGCTCATGTAGCTGAAATCCAACTCTTCCCGCTTGACAGGCATATCTCTACCTATCACATGCTCGTGCACGAGTCTTTCTGCTGAATGCGTCCATAGTGTAGTTGGCTTTCGTGTTCCTCCACCACCACTACCTAACTTTCCAAAAACTAGGAGACAAACAAGCCCCACCAAGAGTGCTCTACTACAAGTACCCATATGCAAATTTTACTATATATTAATTTGTTTATATTTTATGTCATAGGCTCATAGGATGTGGAAGGAGATGCCTCACAGTGCTATGACATAGATGAAAGAAAAAACAGAAAAGCCTATCATTGCATGATGATTGTGGTGAGATAATTAGGTTTATAAGAAGACAAGAGAAGAAGAGAGAATATAGAAGGAGATAAGGGAGGGTGTGGTCTAAGTCTAAGACAAGATTTTTTTGTTTTACCTCAAAGGATTAAGGGTTTGGTTGGTTTTCTTTATAGGTGGGAAGGATTCTGTTGCACTTTCTCGAACGCTGAGAGAGAAGAGAGAGAGAGCTTAGCTGGTTTCGAGCGTGACATGGAACCCTTTGCTTTATACTGAGAATGTCCCAACACAACACTCTTCTTTTGCTTTGATTTGTGTATTTTCATGCACCTACGGTACCAAAAGATAACTCCTTATCCTATATCATACTTTCTGTACAAATACAATACCGTGCCTTGCCTATACTACTGTCATATACTCTGAATGCCTACGGAATCAACAAGGAGCAGGGGAAGGATAGAATAAAATTCATTATAATTTGTAATGACTACTAAGAATAGTAATGAAGACCCTTATAAATGTACATGTCTCCCATATAAATGCAGTATATGTAGCATGGTTTTAGTTGCGGTTACCGCAACCGCGGACAATTGTAGGAAAATATGACTGATGTCGTCATAAATGCGATCATGATGATGCGGCCCCAATTGCAATTGTGGACCTTTAATTAAAACTCCGATATGTAATAACAAAAAGTATTCTGAATGAAGAAACTGGAGGGGGGAAGCAAAGCCCTACAATATCCCAAACAATTGCGGTTGTGGTTGCGGTTACTGCAATTGCGAACAATTGCGGGAAAATGTAGTCGATACGGCCGCAATTGCGGTTACCCCAAAAACCAAAACATTGGGCCCAAAATGTAGTTGCGGACCTTTATTTAAAATTCTGATATGTAGTAACAAAAAGTATCCTGAATGAAGAAATTTGAGGGGGAAGTAAAGCCCTACAATATCCCAAATCTGCAATTGGACTGGCTTCTGATCTCTTTCCATTACTGTTCAACTGAAGTAAGTTTGGTTTTGGTTCAGCACTTGCCAACAATCACAACAAAACAAGAACAAGCTATTGAAAAAGGAGCAAGGAGAATATTACTAATAAAGTAAAGCAACAAAAAGGAAATTAAGAATAAAAAAAGAGCAGAAAACAACAAGAAAATAAATTAGACAACACGGAAGATGTTAGATTTTGTAGGTATTCAATATTCCTTGCCCATGATTTGTTTCTTACGGCAGAAGAGTGTAAGAATTTTGTCCTATGATGGTTTAATAATGGGGGTAATTATACTGATTTCCACGAGGTTTGACTTAATTAAACTCAACATTCTTTTGTTTAAATAAAGTAACACTCACTTTCTCTTAAGGAAGGTTAATGTCAATCACAACCCCTTTAAAGAAATGTTGAAGAGGATATGAAGACAAGTAGAACACTCAATTAACTCTCTTATAAACTCATTTTAATTGACTTTTTCTTTATTTTTGGGTTTTCTCTCACTTTGCCTTATACTTTGCCTACTCTTCTTTTCACTAGGCTTATTTTTACCTTCACTCAACTTACTTGAAAATGCACTAGTACATTGATATTTATAAATGCTCTAAACACCTTTTATGATACATGTGATACAATGAACTTATATAAATTAAGCACATGCTTTGTAACTAGAAACTACAAGTTCTTGAATTGAAAGATACATGCATATAGAAAAAAATATTATAAACGTAAAAATACATGAAGACTAATTAATTAAATAATGCATGAATCAAGTTTGAGTTTCCAACATGTAATAATAAAATAAATTTCAAGGAAGGTTGATCATATAATATAAAACAAGATATCAAATGCCAAGTGTAGCTAAGTTAAATCTTAGGAGATGTCAGTATATTTTTTCCTTTAATAATTCTAGAAATGTAAGTTAAATCCTATACTGGTTAATTTAATTACTGAAGAGTCATTCTTTATCATGGATTATCATGTCTATTAGAATAGTCCATTCAAATAGATATTATGTGTAATGGCATGATTATTTCAAGGATAATTATAAATGGTACGAACAACGATCCACGAATTCCGAAAAAAGTAAATAAGTCATGCGTTTTAATCTGACTTTACAAAAAAATAAAAACAAAAACAAAAACAAAAATAAAAGTTGTATTTGGCCATCGTCGAAAATTTGATTCACACATAACAACACTGTTGTTATTTCAAATAATCATGTAATATGAATGAAGATGTCATATGGAAGCACCTTATCGTGCTCTATAAATTTAGGTGGTCCTCCCTATACCCAAGATAAGTACATTATTTTAATTTTTTTTTTAATCAACAAAAAATATATTGAATGAGTATTAGGGGTACCCAAACCCATATACAAATATTCCAATCTATCATACTCCAAAAGAACCAAACTAAAGATATAAGCACAACCTAAAGCATAATTGGCTACCAGGTTGACAAATAGCTTTAGAAACCCATGATACTTCCGTCTTCAATGCACCCCGCTAAATGGGGTGTAAGTTGCTCCTTGTGTGTAGATTGAATGTTGGCCGTTGGATTTCAATTTAAGTGGCTGTCTGAGAACTTGAAACTTGGTCAGCAGGTCATCCGCATCAGTATTTGTTATTTACAAACTAATCCTTATAACTTCACATTTTTATGAGTGTTATAAATAGATCTAATTTTATTTTTTCACAAATTGAATTAAATATTTGTTATTTTTTGAGTAAACTTTAAAATGTGGACCAACCAAATAGTGTCACCTCAATTAAAATATGAACACTTCATTTTATATTTTTAAAAATCATTATTATTTTTTCAAAAAATCCTTTCAATTTTCTTATTTGATTTGAAACTCAAAAGACCCAATTCTCCCTTTCACTTCCACCACTTTCATCCACCGGAAGTCCGGAACCCTCCATCAATTACAAAGCACCACCACCACTGCCACTAAGATATTCCTCCTGGCCTCATCTCCGATTCCACGGCCCTTTGCCCAGTTCCAGAACTTCCAAGATATTCCACTGCGTCTTGTTACAAACCTCGATTCTCTTCATTCAAGTTCTGATCATCATAATCTTCTCTTCCTCATTTTAATTTCATTTTCAATGCATCTATTCCATAAAAGGAAGGGACACGATCACAGATAGAAAGAGTTGGTGAGTCATGAAAAACGGCACCGACGAGATATTGAAGGTGGTGAGCGAGAAAAGGACAACAAATCCAGATCTGGCACCTCGGATCTATAAATCTGCCATTGAAGGAGGGAACAAGGGAGCAGGAGTTTTGTGTAGCAACTACAACACCGTCGTTGCAAGGCAGGGAAGGGGGCTCCAGTACCGCCATTTCCTTCGCCGGTAGAAGAAATAAAGGAAGCAGTGGCTTTTCTTCTCCACGCACCCTGATGGCGATTGATCTCCGCCATGCGCCGTCCCTCCAGCCGTGAGCCCCTTTCCGACTGCACAGATCTACGGCGGTACCAGGCGGAGCTTGGTGGCAGAGGTGGTTTGGAAGTGGTGGTGGTGGTGCTTGCTGATTCATGGTTATGGTGGATGAAAATGGTGAAAGTGAAGGGAGGCAAATAGGATTAATTAGCATTAAATAAGAAAATTGAAAGAGTTTTTTACATTATGATTTGTGCGGATTTTTTTACATTATGATTAATTGGCATTAAATAAGAAAATTGAAAGGATAATTGCTGATTCTACAAAAAAAATTTTTTTGACACAATTGCTGATTCTACATTATGAAAGGTATTAAATAAGAAAATTGAAAGGATTTTTAAAAAAATAATAATGATTTATAAAAATAAAAAAGAAAGTGTCCACATTTTAATTGAGGTGACACCATTTGGTTAGACCATAACACAAAAAAATTTAAAAAACTATATTTTAAAATAAATTTTTTAATAATTATATATTATTGGACAAAGGACTAAGTTGAAAATAAACAAAATTTAGGAAGTTAAAACTAAAATTATAAAATGGAACCTACAAACCTATTATCACAGGTCAAAAGGTGGGGCTGTAAGTTACACCCCACTCATGTTTGGTGTACCATAGACTTGGCCAACAAACCAGAGCTTCAAAGACTACCCCCAACTATACCAAAACAGTTTAAAATTTGCTGGAATGACAGCCCCACCACGCCTAAACAAAGGTAGGCAATTGTAATTACACTAGCTGGCACCTTGCAAATAAACCAAAAACCAGATTTGAAGCCTGCGTCCCCACAAAAGCCGCATTTACAAACAATACTGCAGCCAAATACAAACTAAGAAAACCATTCTCAACTTGATTTGTTTCCTTCTCTTATTAATGTACTATTTAGAAATGAGTAGGTGAAATCAATATTTTACAATATTCTCTTCGTCTGAGAAAGGTCATTTCTTCATTCAAGCATGGAGAATGGTACATGGTATTGGTTTAAATCTTTTCAATGCCAAAGGGTGTTTGAAATTCCATTCATAGAATTTATTCATGCATATAAACCAATTTTTATCCATGATTTCTTGAATGCTTAAAATTTGATAATCTAACTATTATGTTTTTCGTGCATGAATTTATATATGATTAGTGGTGGTTTGAGAAGTTATTAAAGCATAATGGAGAAACAGGGTTCTTTAATAGAAAGAAATTTAGAAAAAATAAAATAAAATTGATGGGTTCTCCCACAAAGTGGCACAAACCTCATGTGAAGAATGTTGTATTTGATATCTACCAAAAAAGAATGTTGTATCTTATGGAAAGGTTGTCTTTTTTTAAAGTTCGAATGAAAATAAATGATAATCACACATATCTTTTCTTGGGGCAGCCTATCGATTGGTCATTTGAATTTTGAATAATAATTGGTCATAGGCTCTTATTTTTTTAGTGCAATATTTTTCTTGCAATTTGATGATATTGTAATATGATTGTTTTTTACTTATTTGACACTTAGAGCTCAAATTATGAAATTTGTTTATGACATTTCCTATTTCAAATTAGCATATATTATTGGATTAGAATAAGGTGAATTCTTCAGTACCTGATTAAATTTGGGGTAATATTTACCCTATACATGTGGACCAATCAAACTGTGACACCTCAGTTAAAATTGTTCATATCATCGCCACTTGGTCAAACATCTTATTTTATTTAAGTCTCCAATCCAACTTTCTACCTTATGTTTTGACCCCAGAGGACTTGTTTGAAAATCAAAAGTTCGGACTATCTTAGACCCCCTTATTCCAAAATCAAAAAAACGTTCAACCTTAATCTTCATGTTCTACCGAAAATAAAAATAAAAAATATAAAAAAATAACCTTCATCTACCAACCTACCACCAGAGCACCTTCATCCCATTTGCAAGAATTAAAGATCATCATCATTCCAGTCCTAAGCACCATCACCTCTTAAGACCACGATCTGGAAAAAAACAGCCCATGAATAAGTTGTGACTTGCTCTTCCCCTCCTTCACTAACCCGACACTTCCCACTCTCACCTCTAGAAGAAGCACCCTTAGTTTTTATTTTTTGTTTTTGCAATCACCAGCCAAGAACACACAAAGGTCCCAATTTGGTTTGACACCATTAATCCAAACAACCAATTCCTCTTCTCTCTTCACCTAATAAGAGAACCCCAATAGTGTCTGGTCTTTGTTCTGAATCCAACAATCTCATTGTGTTTATTGTAAAAAAAAAGAAAAAATGGGAAAAAATGAAAACTAGGGGTGTTGTGCTTCTTCTAGGGGCGAGAGTGGGAAGAGTTAGGTTAATTAGTGAAGGAGGGGAAGAGCAAGTCACAAATTATTCAGTAACATTGGGAGATATGATGTTTATCAAGCTTCATGGTGGATCATGGTGGCCTGCACAGGTTGCTGATGCCAGTAGCGTTAACAAAAGCCTTAAACCAAGAAAAAGATCAGCAAGGGAAGTCCTTGTTAGATTATACGGGAGCTATACATACTTGTATACAGATCCTATTAAATGTTAATCTGAGTTTGAGGTGATAGTGAAGAATAATAACGGTTCTTATAGAGATATACTTGAACAAGCTCTTGAAAAGGATCTTCCTAGTAAAAAATCCTCTAGATCAAAGGGGTCATGATCGATCATCATCCAAGACTAAAGGAACATCAACTAAAAGTCCTTCAAACAATAGAAAGTCCTACCAGAAAGATGTGATGTTGAATGATATTGATTTGGGTAGTCAAAGTCCTTTGCATTAGGGAAGTACCAAGAGTTGGGTGCACAGAAGGTAAGAATGATGAAAAGCCTTGGTCTCATTTCTCAACCCGGGTCACCATTTCACAAAGATGTCACATTTATGAGATTACACACATTTCTCAAGAAGGCAAGTAGACAATGGTTTGCTAAACTCTCCACTTCTCTTATCTCTCGAGGTACACACAATCAGATTATGATCATTAGCTTTTCATAAAGAAAAATGGTAACTCTTTTACTTCAGTACTAGTTTATGCTGATGACCTTATTCTTGTTTGTAATGACCTACATGAAATTAATTCTATAAAATTGTTTCTGCATAACCAATTTAAAATCAAAGATTTAGGTCATTTGAAATACTTCCTTGGGCTCGAAATTTCCAGATCCGAAACAGGTATTTACCTTTGTCAACATAAATATGCTTTGGATATACTATCTGATTGTTGTTTCTTGACTACTAGGCCCATTTCAACACCTATGATCAAAGGGACAAAATTGCAACAAAATGAAGGCCAACCTCTTGACAATCTGGGTGTTTACAGGCGACTAATAGGAAGACTCTTGTATTTAACAACTAGCAGACCTTACCTTAGCTATGAAATCCAACAATTCAGTTAGTTCACGGGATCTCCGACAACACTACATTATGATGCAGCAATCCGGGTTCTCAGATTTGTCAAATCTGCCCCAGCACAGGGTTTGTCCTTTCCTGCCATATCCACCTTGCAGTTAATTACCTTTAGTGATTCTGATTGGGCAAGGAGTCTTGACCAAGGAAGTCCATCATTGGTTACCGCATCTTCCTAGGAGACTCCCTTATCTCATGGAAATCAAAGAAACAAACCACTGTGTCCAAATCTTCATCAGAAACTGAGTATAGAGCTTTAGCTTCTACTGTTTGTGAGCTTCAATGGCTTCATATCTGCTACACGACCTTCAATTGCCATTTATTTCTCCTGCCCTTATTTACTGAGATAGCCATTCTGCACGACATATCGCATCAAACTCTTCCTTTCATGAACGAATGAAGCATATTGAGCTGGATTGCAATATTGTTCGACAGAAACTTCAAGAAAAGCATTTTCACTTATTTCCTATTACAAGCTCAAACCAACTGGTTGACATGTTTACCAAGCCACTTGATCCACCACATTTTTCAATTTTTGCATTCAAACTGATTATGATAACAATCAGTTACTTTAGTTATTTTAGTTATAGGTAGTTAAGCTTAGTTAGCTTAAATAGGCTTCTTGAAGTGTTAGCTTTCTTGATCTACCAATAGCTTAATTCTCCTATATAAAGAGAATACATTGTATTTCTTCAATTAATTCATTCAATCAATATACAAGAGGTTATTCAGTGTTATTGCTCTCTAATTCATAATAATACATGCATTTAAAAAAGGACAAAACTTAGGTACAATTCCATATGTACATTAGGTGTTGTTTTCCAATAGGATTATGACATGTGTAATAGTTTACACACATATTATGTTTTTATTGATGAGATGCTACTGTTGAGTCTCTAAATGTCTGACATGTCTACTTAGTGTGCAGAATAATAATTTTAAGTATTTCTGATCGATCACTTGTCTACCCTTAGTCAATCTTAGTCAAAGATGAAGATCCCTCGTCTTATGAAGAAGCCTCACTTGTTTGAAGCCTATCTGGAGTTGTTGACTTTCTTAAGACAAGTCAACTCGTCTAATTAAGTATCTTCACTAGTCTACTGACATTCAGTGAAGAACACTCAAGACTGAAGACTTTCGAGAGCTGTCTACTCAAGTCAGAATATGCTGAAGGTCTCTCTTACAATGATCAAGGTTTCAGGAAGTCAAATATTCAAAAGCAACCTTGTAACTCAGAAAATGGAGTGCTACCAAAATGCTTTATTCACTAGTACATCTGGAAGTTGCATGAAAAGGGGAATATGCACTGCAAAGTAAAAAAGCAACCTGAAAAACTCTGATTTGGCTACTGCAGAAAGCATAAAGCACTGAACAAGTGTTTTTCACTCGTCTGCTTTGAGCTTTTAGTTGCGATTTTTAACTTTAATTAAAAGTCTGATAAACACAATTCAACCCCCCACCCCAACACACACATTTTCATGTTTATAACTGTATTTTAGTTACACATTTCATAATGCTATTGGAAAACAACACCTAATTACCTATGAAATTGTACGTCTCCTTTAAAAATTGGATCTTGCAAACGAGTGCTTTTTGGGCACTGATTAAGGAACTTAAAAATAGCAAGATTTTATTGGATAATCAAGTGTGTTTACCTTCTCAAAACATCAAATATACCATTTTCCAATAAGATCTTTCTTTTCGTTATTCCTTAACCGATATCCTAAGGGCACTCGTTAGCGTTTTCCTTACAAAATACATAAAAAATTTCAAAGGGACAACATTTATTGACACACCACTAATGTACAAGTGAAATATTATTCTTAAACTCATATGTATGTTCTATAGTTTGTACCTAGACATCGGTTGCTAAACAAAGGGCCCACTTATATATATATTATATATATATATATGCTTAATTAATAGAGTAATGATAGGTGAACACTCAAATGGGACACCCATTTGGGACACGTGGTTAATCATGTATAAATATTTGGTTAATTCAGTTTATTATATGGTTAATCACGTGTAAATATTTGGTTAATTCATGATGACCCATTAATCATATAAAGAACTGAATTAACCAGATATTTGCATGTGATTAACCAAATATTTACATGGTTATGGTAAATAAGTCCATTAACATGATTAACCATATAATGAACTGAATTAACCAAATATTTATACATGATTAACTAGGTGTCCCATTTGAGTGTTCACCTATCATTACTCTAATTAATAATACAGAAATGTTAAGTTGACATTGAAAGTGGCAACATACGGTGACAACCGTATGTGTGTGTATGTCCACTGCAGCGCAAATTTTTTTTTTTTTTTTTTTCAAATTTAGACTTTCTTTTGAAGAAATAAAAATTTTATTTTTTTTAGAAATAAAATTTTTGGTTAAGTATGTACAAATATTTGGTTAATCAGGTACAAATATCTGGTTAATTCAGTTCATTATCTGGTTAATGGGTGTTTTTGAGAAATAATTTTTTTGGTTAAGTATGTGCAAATATCTGATTAATCAGGTACAAATATCTGGTTAATTCAGTTTATTATCTGGTTAATGGCTTTTTTCGATAAATAAAATTTTGGTTAAGTATGTGCAAATATCTGGTTAATCACGTACAAATATCTGGTTAATTCAGTTCATTATCTGGTTAATGGATTTTTTTTAAAAATAAATTTTTTATTTTTAGAAAAGAAAGTCAGAATTTGTAAATAAAAAAATAATAATAATAGCACTACAGTACAAATTGTCCCATGGTTGTCGTATTCCAGTTGTAACTGTTAATAATATGTCGTGAACGACTCTTAGCTGCGACTGCATATTATATACAGTTTTGTACTCAGATCAGGGCGGCTTCTAGGGTGCGCGAGTCGAAGAAGTCTCGCACCGTGAGCGACATCATTTTAACCATTAGATCGGGCAAAAAAATGATCAACGGTCGATAGGCGTCCAAGGCAACCGGTTTTTCCGGTTGCACTTGAAGAGTCTCCATCGTTCCTTCTCACTCCTCCGGCGTCGTTCCTTCTCTCTCCTCCGGCAACCTCCGTCAACCTCCAGCTTTTGACGAAACAGCAAGCCACTGAGCCCATCTTCCATCGCCCCGGACCTGGACGTCGAGCTTGACTCTTCTTCGTCGGGACCCTCCTTCAACGGCGACAGTGCTTCCATTGGTCTCAGGCTGCCGGATCTGCCAATGAATGACTCATTCTGGTTCCTTGACATCGGAGACCGCTCCGAGACCTCGACGGCGACAGCCCCCTCAATGCTGAGGTGCTGAAATGAGAATGAGGGGATTTGGGGGAGTTTTGAGATAGAGAATGGAGAAGCAAAGCAATGTCCATCTCCTTTAGCTGCCGGAGGAGGTTGCGGGGACTCCGGCGACAGTGACGCTAACAAGCAAAGCGAACAACAACAAGAAGCCCTACCAACTTCAGACTAGATCCCCAATCCCCCAAAACCATACCCCTATATCGATCAACTTCCCAAATCCATAACCTCTTCAAATCCGATGCTGCAAACCCGAATCAAGACCCACAATACAAAGAGCGTGAAGAAGTGAAGAAGACCGCCGCGTCAGGCGGCACCCGAGGAAGACCGCGGTGTGAAGGAGATCGTCGCGTCAGCCGCTGCCTGAAGGAGACCGTCGCGTCAGCCGCCGCCTGAAGAAGACCGCCGTCTGAAGGAGACCGTCGCACCAGTCGACGCCTGAAGATGACCGTCGCCTGAAGGAGACCACCGCGTCAGCCACCGCCTGAAGAAGCTCGCCGTTTTGGGTGCAGAAGAGGTTGTAAACAGAGAAAAATATTTTTACTTGCTTTACCTGTTGGAGCCGGTGAAATGAGGTGTTTCATGGTGAGAGACTTTATCAAGTCTCTCACCCTAGAATTTGCCCTCAGATCAGTTGGAGTTAGTATCACTGTAAAGAATCTCTACGCTAAATTGAATAGTATAAGATATGAACATATATGCATTTGAGCTGTAGATCATAGATTGCAAACCGAAGCTGGTTCCTTTGAACGAGGCTTGTGATTAATTAGAGGAATATATAGCACACCACAGATCTTATTACTCCTTATGACCAAAGCATAAGGCACATTTTGTCTTATCCATTGTACAAGAATCTCACAATAATCAAAACGGGAATGATTTTTGAACACCTTCCCCCATGGGACACCGTATGAACACCGTATGAGGAGGGTGTTTTGAGCTTTGAAAGAGTATATGGAAAAGAATAAAATAATATATAAATGTAGAAAATAATAAATATATGGTGTTGGGTGTTGATTTTGGGTGTACAAATATCATAACTCTAATAAAAAACCAAAAGTGATCTTTGTTGGAGAATCAAATGCTTTTTACTGTAATAGCTTCACATCGAAGGTACATGGATATCTTAAGCAGCATGTAATATATTACTCTTAAGTAGCTTTTGGAATTGATGCCTTGCCTATGCATATGTTTGAGGTGGAATATTAGACATACGTTTTGACACTTGACAGTGATTTATACCTACGGACATCTACAAAGTTGATCAAGTAGTTGATTGTTATGACTCATGAAGGTCCCGAGGCATGCCACCTTAAGCTCATTTGTATATGGTTCGTGTGCTTTGCACATATGTTTTAGAATAAACCACCGTTTCAGTTCATGAAATTGTAAGCATCGATCATGTTTGTCTCTGACTTTTGAAAATATTATCATTTTTGTCCTTTAAATTATAAGCACTAGTAATATTATCAGTCCATGAAAAATAATCCATCAGTCAAGTATATCTTTAGAATATATACATATTAACAATTTCAAGGACTAATATGGCCACCGTTTATAATTTCAAAAGCTAAACTGGTAATTTCTTAAAAAGTTCAGGACTAATATGATTGATGCTGACAAGATTTAGGACTAAAATGATGGTTTACTCTGCATCTTATGTTAGTGTTGATAAGCATTATTCATTAAAGGATGGACATATATGATGTATATATAAGGTTTATGAAAAAGGAGATGGGCATATGCTGGGCCTTCAAGCTAGCTAGTTTATGAATTAGCTTTTTCACTTAATCAAATGGTTGTAAGAAACATTTATTAGATTCCCCATTAGACAAAACAATCATTTGGAATTTGAAACCAATTAAGTCAAATCGATTTCTCAATGGACCAAATCATACATTTTCCAAATGCCCTCTATACGAATCTTTTGGTATCTGTAAACCTTAGTATAACTAGAAGGGTCACCGTAGGTATGTTGGTCTAAAGGATAAGGTATGCAGCAGATGTTAGCTATTCTGTGTACTAATTTCTAATGACATAAGCTTTTCTGTAGAGCACAAGTATACCAGAGCTACGTTCATATCCTCCTCTTCATACATATTTTTACTTTTGCTAGTTTCAGTAATACAAATATCTTTTCTACGCAAATAGTTAAGTTCTCAACTAGCTTTTTATAACTGCTATTCTATAGGTGTGTTCCCCTTATTCATGTGACAGATTTCAGTACAGTTTGAAAGGCACATGGAAAATATAAATTAAAAAGAGCAATAGAAACAAGGAACCTTACCAGTGATGAAGTTACAATGAAAAGTAATGCATTAGTTGAAGCAAATTTTGTTGTTGAATTATTTTGTTAATTAGAATTTTTATTTAACTAAGACCACATAACTATTGAAGCAGGTCGTGTAACTAAAATATGGTAATGCTTCTTTGGAGAAGAACCTATTCTGGGAATAGTTAATGGTAGATATTAAAGCAAAGCTTAGTTGACAAACATATTTAAGCAGTGGAAGTGAAAAGAATATTTCTCTGTTATTAAATTTTCCATATCTTCGTGGAATTGTGATGAAAAAACTAATTAGTATTTTTTTTTCTCTCTTCCTGAGTGATAACCTTGCTTTCATCTCTAAACTTTGGATTCGACATATGGAACCAGGTATCCAGCTTCATACTTTCAATTTGTGCTGGAATCTTTGTAATATGTTATATGTCATATAATTAGATTTTTGTCATTCAGCAGGCTGAGTCTCAAGGTATAACATCACTGACTGCTCTATGGATTGATGACTGTCCTCACAAACCAGTGATGAGCTCCCCCAAAAAAAAGATGCATCTTGTTTGTATAGCAATCAATTCATATAAGTCATTTTTAACTGTATAGTCTCATACCTGCACAGTCTCAGGATCTCTCTCATTCTGGTGTGTAATCGACTCATTCATATGTCCCTCGACCTAGAAGCCTGCCAGGAGCCGTTCCTTATCCTTTTTGCACAGGCAACCACTCCTCGCCCTGATCAGCCCCGGGTGTCACACAAGGTGACTCTAGTCTAGTGTGGAGCTGTATATCCTATGCATTTGATTTTGCTACATGTCAATACTTCTTCCTCTTATATCATTTTTATTTTCATTTTGTTTCAGGTGGGACCCTTTTCTAGGTTCTTTCTTAGAATAGGAAAGAAGAAAATCTTCATTTGGTAAGATCAATGAGAAGTTACAGAGAAATGTATCACTCATGTCCAAGTTAACTTTGTGTTTGGGAAAACTGGAAAAAAAAGATTATGTTGATAATCTGTTTTCAAATAATCGATTATTGTGATAATCGATTATAATTAGAATATATTTTTGTTTGGGTATATTTGCTGAAAAGCGATTTTAAGATAATCTATTTCGTTTGGGTGATGTAAAAATAATCACTTTTACATAGTAAATTACAAAAATGGGTATGAAATTATTTGTTTATATTTAATATTTGATGTTTTTTAACATTAAAAGTTGTTGAAATGTTTTTTTTTATATTTTGTCATCAATTTTTTCTATTAAAAAAAGTTGAATAAAATTTGTAATATTTTCTCATACTTATGAAAACATATAAAAAATATATTATTTTTAGAATGTTTAAATATAAATAATAAATATTTCATTTAAATAAACTAAAGAATTTATATTAAAAAAACTTATATATATATATACACACACACGAGCCTCACAAATTTTTAAAGCCAACAAGGTTCCATTATTTGTTCCATTTATGATTGTTCCATTATTTGAGCGTGCTGCTGCAGTAACGCTAGAGAGAGAGAAATGTGGACCGAGGCAGGAAGAAAACAGTGTTTTGTTAAAACAGTCCATCATCCAAGCTTAAACCAAAACAGCTGAAACCACTCACAATAAGCTTTTTACAAAAATAATCAATGTACCCAAACATCACAATTTTTTTTCCAAAACAACTTAAATCATAAAAAACAGCTGAAATATCAAAATTTCATCTTTCCCAAACACCCTCATAGTATCAGCTATATCCACTGTTATTGAAAATAGGCTAACACCAACAATGGAACTTCAACATCTACTCAAATTAATCTCAATTTTTCTGTCTAATCTACACTATCCTTACAAGTTGCAGGAATACATCTCTGCTTTTGGAGCAGAGAGAGGGAAGAAAAGAAAGTAGGATTATTTACAATGAGTTAAAGCAATACAACCCATTACGGGGATAGAGGATAGAAAAACAAAACAAAGGCAACAAAATTTCCCCTGCATGAATCTTGTCTTCTTTTATGGATTCGTACACAACAACTTTGCCAAATGCGCCCCTTTAAATGAGATATGATGAAAGATTAATAATTTTATCCTGAGACTCGAATAGGTGATCTGACATGTGTTGTAGACAATAGAATTTTTTTGGGCCCAAAAGCATGCACTTCAATGCATAATCACGGTCCTTGGACCCTTAGCAAAATATGCTTATAGTGCTAAAGCGCCAATTGGGAACATCATTCTCATACAAGCTTTTTGTTTTATTTTCTTTCTTTGACAAAGATATTCTCACAATCATTATTACGAGACTAATCACTCATCACTAGAAGATCGCACAATCATGAGAATTCTATAATGCTCCTTAAGATGTTCACGTGCCCCCATGCCCAGGATACTTTATCTATTATCAGGAGGAATGTTTCTTTTTTATTACTTTTTTGTTATTTGTCTTTTAACCCCATAACTATTATATTTTGTTAGAAATGTACCTTTTGTGTCTTAGCTTTGACTCAGGTTTTAATTTTGACTCATTATTAGTTTTTGCTTTATTTTTTGTCCATTTTTTTTTTTTAAATCTATCAAATTCATCCCAAACACTAACATCATTAAAAGAATGTTAATGGAATCTGGTTAATAGATCCGCTTACCTTACTCTAAATGCATAATAGGAACTAGGGGGAGATGAAGGGGAGGAGATGAATCTTTATAATTTTTTCTTGTTTAATTCAACATTTTGTAGGGAAGAGGAGGGGATTGGAAGGGACCAAAATCTCTCCCCATTCAATTTTGGTTCTCATCAAATATTGGGGGATTTGGAGGGTAAGGCAGATGAGTTTCAAATATTTTAAATATAAACCAAAATATTCATACTGACCATACCCATAAAATGTAACATGAAAGGTCATAAGGGCATCATTAGAACTTAGTATTGGGCTTAACTCAACCCCAAAAGCTAGCTTATAGGATGAGGATTACCCTTTACTTATAAGCACTCTTCAGGCCATATCACTATATAATGTGGGACTCTAACACACTCCCTCACGTCCAGAGCTGGACATCTGGAGTGTGAAGTTCCAACACAGCCCCTCACGCCCAGAACTGGACATCTGGAGCGTGAAGTTTGCAGAACTGGACATTTGGAGCGTGAAGTTCCAACAAGTATAAAAGTAAATTAGTTTTAAAATCCCTCATGGCGTCTCGTGATGTTTATAGCTACTTGATGTTTATTTACAACCTTTGGTAGATGATATGAAAAAGTTGTGAAATACTCCATCCATTCCTTTTCTTTGGTGTTTTTAGCTACTTGTTTTTGTTTCAAAACAATGGGTGTTTTATAAACCCAATGTATAATTGACCAAATTTTTTCATGTATACCCTTATATAGAACTAAGTTGATTTGCCTTGAAAATACGTAAAACCTTCCATGAATGGCCTAGTGGAGTATGAAGTATTTATTTAGTTTGGTAAATGTCATTGGAACTTGTAAACAATTTATGGTAGAAATAAGGGTATTTTGATCCAAATATACACAAATTAATGATTTCTTAATCTATATATAGAAACCTTAAAACACCAAAGAAAAGCAACAGAGTAAAGCTTTCAAATTTGGAGATCATAGTAAAAATAGTAAAAATAATAACTACTCAAACATTACCCTTCTTGAGAAGAATATGCTCCAACTTTTATTTTATTCTTCTTTTGCAATTGCTCAATACTCTCACTCTTTCATTTGTGCTTATAGAGCCTTCTACTTAGAATACTATTATCTTTCAACTACCGTATTGTCAGATATCAATCTCACATCCCTGTAACCATCTTGTATAAGGCTCATAGATTGCATCTAAAGAATACTCAGTTGTATTAGCCTCCAGAGGTTGTGGCCAATTAATACTTATTGTATTAACTTGGATAGGTTGTGTCTCAAATAATATTTTGTTGTAATAGCCTAAGGAGACTACATCCAAAGAATATCTGTTTTAATTAGCATGAGAATGTTGTGTCCAAAGAATACATATTGTAATTAGCCTGGAGTGAATGTTGTGTCCAAAGAATACATATTGTAATTAGCCTGGAGTGAATGTTGTGTCCAAAGAATACATATTGTAATTAGCCTGGAGTGGCTACATTCCATAGAGTGTGATGTGCGATTTATTGGCAGCGAATTTTTTTTTATACAAATAATGTATCAAATTTTTCTTTATGGATTTGATTATAATGCACAATCAGAGTAAAGATTTATTTTACAATTCACATAATGAACCAATCATATAGTCACATCATTAATTTTTTTTTACTGTTACATTGATTCTCATGATGTCACTTATGGTATAATGTGTGATTGGTTGACAATATAAATAATTTTATGCAAAGAAAATATTAAAATTAGAGTCTACTTTTGATACACTTTCTTTGTAAAGTTTCTTCCCAACGTCAATCAATCACAAATCATCATATACGTCATTATTAAGGTCTCTATGTTAAGAATTAAATATTTTTAATGATATTATAAGATAGTATAAAATCTTTACACTCACTATACATACCAAATATATCCTTAAAATTAAATCTGTTTAAATATATTACTATTCATTTAGACATTCGTGTGACTAATTTCGATGAGGAAATCTTGGATCTTGAAATGCCAGGAAGCAGCTTTACAGAATGATTTTGGGGAAATTTTTTGGGTTTCCTCACGCACAAAAACCGTGAGCAAAATGGTTGTTATAGGTTTTTTTTCTTCCTAATAATAATATGATGCGAGATCATCTGCCTGCAGTGGTTGATGTTTGAGGCAAATTTGCTGACAATTCAACATAGAATGCTAAAAAAATGCGTTTAATTATGCATAACCATTTTCTTTTTGGGTGAACCACGACAAAGTAAAATGTTACTCAGAAAATTGAACACTTTCGTCATTAACATTACAATCAAACATTGCAGATATCCCAAAACTAAACCAATGAATAATTACAATGGAATATAGTATATGAATTGCTAAATATCGTAGGATGTACATCTTGAGAATCCTGAAAACCTGCACTAATTCCCCCAAAAGAAACAGAAAACAATATAATCCTAAATGAAAATGACCAAATAATATGGCACATTCTAATTTTACAGAAACCCTATGGCTGGCTCTCAAAATGGAAAACCAAAACTAATGTACAATCATCGTACTACAAATTACTTTTGCTGTCCAAGCTTTGGCCGTGATTTCATGCTAGCTCGTCTAGCAACATCCCATGCCTTTGGTGGGGCATATACACCCAGCTGTGCTGCGAAAAAGGACTCGTACCCAGGTGAATCAAAAGCAAACCCGGTGTGCTTTGATAACTCACGTGGGAGTTGAGATATGGCATAGCTCCTTGCCTCATCTGGCGTAAGCTGGTTCCCTACCTCCAGCAGTTGTGCCCTGTCAGTGCTATCAAGTTCATGCCTATGCATTTCTTGAATAATTTGATAATCATAGGGGAAGAACCATCTTTGAACCCTGTAATCAGATTAACTAAAATGAACAAAGGAGAAAAGCCTCCTAAAAAGGTTATAGGAATCAAAACTGAAGCCACCAATCTATAATGGAATATGGTATTAGTTAATAAATGTACAAATTTTTACATGCTTCAAAGCTATCTCTTGCAGCCACACATGCAACTAACACAAGATTCTCGCTTAAATTCTGTATGTTCACCTGTCTATAAAAAATGTTTACCTTGTTGAAATGCAAAATATGTCATGAGTAACATGAAAAATCATATTGCAGCAAAGATTATTGTCAAATAAACATCATAGTTAAAAAAATGACGAGTTCTTAAAACTGAGACTCCTGTTTTGACAGTTTGACTTCCCGAATATGACTCAACCGAGATATCCAAATAAAAAAGTTTCATGTGAATGCAAATGTAAAATTTCCAATGCAAAAGTTATTTAACTTTGTGTATCATGATCTAACGTTATGTAACTTAACAGATATCTTCATCAATAACATGCATAAACAAAACACAGATTTCTACAAATCTGAACCTTACCCCTGGTAAACAAAGTCACAGAAAAGTGCTGCAACAGGAACTAGTAGTAGTGTGAGGTAGAAATAGAATGTACTCATCAAGACATATATGACAAAATAAAGATTCTCCTGCAGACAAATGAAACATAAGTTAACATCGTTTCAAGAGGTCATAGGGAAATTACCAAATTTTCTTATCCAACAGAGATAAAGAGAGGGAATTCACCTGTCGATCATAAGGAGTGGAAATCCCTGAATATATAAAAATAAAAATAAACCAGGCTAATATACTTCCACCAACACTAATATAGTGCCATCTTGTGATCGAATTACAAATCAGGAGGAGTCGCAAGTTGACGGTTATTACAACACAAGTGAAGGCCATTGTACTGACATCCCAGAGTCCAAATATCTTTCCAGCGGAGCTTTTAGCACTTAAATTTGACGTACTCACAAAATAATAGAATACTAGAGACTGGTATACAGAAAAAAAGGCCCATATAGCCACAACTCTCCATTTGAAAAAGACATTTCTTATTCCCTCCATGTATAGTTCAGGATACTTCTTGGATTGAGATGCACTGACATCCTGGAAAAGGCACAAGTAACTAATCAAAACATGCCATTAAAGAAGAAAATTTGTACTGTAACTAGTGAGGCGCAATGTAATTATACAAGCAAAATGTATGTGTTTACATAGATGAAATAACCCCTCCCAAAAGAAACTGCAATCCCAATTGTGAGAGAGAATGTGCTACCTTGTCAAATAGTCCAACAATGATCACAGGGAGTGCCGTGAAGATAACATTATATAATGACTGAAACCAATCATCATAGAATCTCTGACCAGAAAACCCAGTTTGAAAAGTAAACCAAAACTGAGTAAGAGTAAATGTGAGATTCTTGTAAAAGAAGTATATTACCACCTGCAATAATCAATTTTCAAGTGTGTTATAACAATAAAACCGCTATGCAGGTGTACTGTATAGTGCACAAAAACATGAAACCTTGCATATTCGAAGATATGACCAACGGCCATGAACAAGAAGCAAATCTGCAAGGTAACGGAACTGTGCAATGGCAAAATCGCTAGCCATCACGGCTTGCATCCCCTCCATCCCACTTATGCCGACACCAACATGAGCAGCTTGAATCATGCTAACATCATTGGCTCCATCACCAATACTAAGTGTTATTTTTCGTGCACCTTTCTTGACCATACTTGTGACCTGCAAGCAGAGATAGTGCACGAATGTTAGCAAAATTTAATAAGCCTAACTACACCAAATTCTACTAGGCAGTTACTTCAAGCACTCCTACTAAATAGGCCAAAAATTTAATCCAAATTAGCTTTCTTGACAACATAAACTCTGTAGCACGAAAAATAATTGCAGAAACAATAAAGTGCATGAGTTTTACCTGTGCTTTCTGTAAAGGAGAAACTCGGCAGCAAACAACAGCATGGCAATTCAAACTTAAATTCAGCAGCATCACTCTTAAACTTGGATCCAGTGCATACATTAGACATTTTCCATCAATTACAAGTGCTAATTTTGGTCCAGATAGGGAGTGAAAATAGCTCTGTGCTTCCTCAAGGCACTTCTTTAAATCTTTCTTCACTTCTTCCTTAATAAATCGTGCAATTTCCACTTGGTCGCCCTAAAAAATTACAAAACAATACAAATATTGCAATCAGAAACGTTTAAGAACTACGATCAAAACATGGAAAGAAAAAAGTGCAGCTCACCCTGTCCTCAACTTCCCTAATTGCATCAGTTTCTGAACTGATAATAAATTGCTTCATCTCATTGTTTATTAAATTGCATGCTGCAGCCAGAGGGTACACACAAGATACAAAATGAGTAATAACTAACTTTTGGAAACAAAACGATTAACATACAAGAAACAGAACCAGCTCTAATTCAAAACAGACTCACCATAGGCTATGTTTATTGCTGTTTCAATCTTGTCCCCAGTGAGAACCCAAATTTTAATACCAGCTCTTTGAAGAGTCTCTATGCAAGCTGGTACTCCCTCTTGAAGCTTGTCTTCTATGGCAGTGCTACCAATTAAAATGAGATCTTTTTCAATAAGTTCTGCCACCTGCATTATGTATCAGTAAGAATAGAATAGTTCACATCAGTAATTTTACACACAATGTAATCTGAACGTTCTGCACTCCAGTTCATATTGATAAATTGAGATTTAGGCTTCGTTTGGATAAACAACTTATTTAAACGCTTAAATAAAAATGGATTATGCGAAAAATTTATGTCATAAACTCCTTTTAAATTAAATTATTTGGAGTTTAGAAATATACTCGAAGAAGCGCTTTTAAAATCTGTAAAATATGTAAAACAACTTCCTGTATAAGCTTTAGCACAAGGTTTTTCAAGAAGCTAGAAACAGCTTTTGGGGGGTTTTACCCAAACACTCATTTTTTACCATAAATGCACTTATATGAAAAGAGAAGCTCTAATAAACTGTAAGTTGTGCTATCCAAATGGGGAAGCTTTTGACTTGATCAGTGACAATATTCTAATTTCTTACAATATGCAGTTCCAGAAAAGAAACAATTGGAATAAAAAATACGGTTGCGAAGATATGTATAGAGCTAATAATAATAAGAACAGCACAATTGTTTCATTCTAATTGTTATATCAAATTTCCACTCTCTAGCTGCAGCATGGGATTTAATTAACAATGAGATAAAACAATTTATTATCAGTTCAGAAACTGATGCAATTAAATAAATCTAAGAGAGGGTAAGATGACATTTTTAGCTTCCATGTTTTGATGATGTAATTCTTAATTTTCAGAATGTTATAGTTTAATAGTTCTTTCACGGGGTCCAAATGGGAATTGCAGGAGTTATTAATTAAATTAAATAAGAAAGAGTTCAATAAGTGCCTCAAGGAAGCACGGAGCTATTTGCACTCTATGGAAACCAAAATTAGATTTTGTAATTGACGCACATTTATGTAAGCATTGGATCCAAGTTTAACGTGATTCTAGACATACTACAGAATGTGAGTTTGAATTGTCATGCTGTTTCAGTCCACTGAATAGAACAGTTGTTTCATTGTAATCTTTAGGCTCCAATGATGTTTGGTTGCAAAGACAAGTATAGAGCTCAAATTAATAAGATTAGCACAGTTGTTTCTTTCTAATCTTTATTCATTAGAATCCAGTGAGGTTGGAATTGGACTGATGAAAAGTAAACCAGCCCCCTAAATTGACAAACTTCTCTAGAGATTTATAATCATCAAAACAATAGTTTTTAGTGAATTTAACTACTTATCAAGGTAAGCTGTTCCAAAACAATAAATTGTTTGATGCTTTAGATGCACTTAAAAGCTACCAAAGAAGGATAAACAATACCTCGTCTAACTTCTTTTCCCGATCACGTAGAGAAGACTTGGCCTGGATAAACTTCTCATTCCAGCTTTCATAAACATCAGGATGCAATACTTTGTAGGCCAGACATAATGTACGTAGTCCAGAAGATCCAAATTGTTCCAAATGTTCCCTAGTCACTTTCTTGATATCATTATTACCATAAGCCAGTCTCTCATAGATTACAGTATCAGCACCCTATGAAAAGCAAGTACCACAAGAGATGTCATCTTAGCCAAAGCCATGCAATTTTTTAATCTTCTGGAGAAGCCTACAGAAACCATTACCTTACAGTATAGCACAAGCTTCCCATCTGGATAACGACATACAACAGACTGACGCTTCCTTGTACTATTAATGGAACAAAGTTACAAATATGGTCAAGAAAATGTAAAAACCTTACAAGTAAAACTAGGTACCAATAGGGGGGATGGTTACCTGTTAAATTCAAGAACATTTAAAATCTCATAAGACACATCTTGAATTTTCCCCATTTTCTCAACATGAGATTCGCGAACATATATCATCGTCGGTGTGAGTCTGAAAAAGAATCATACTAATTAGCATCAACGCAAACTGAAATAACCTAAAATCTAGCAGCTCTATTAACAAACAGTATCAGAACCAAGAACGAAAAAGCATATTTAGGCTTGTAAAGTATCAGGTTCAATCCTTCACCAAGCCACCTTACCTCTGCCCCTATCTCACCTCCATTGCACCCAAACCAGAGGGGGGAGCATAAATGAAAAGTCATTAGTATGTAGTGTACCCAAGAAAGTTTGATATGATTTGTGGGCAAACTACGAATAGTTATGCAGAAAATTATAACATAGCCACCAGTTTTAACTTTGAACCTGTAAAAGAAGAAACCGAAGTGCTTCGCAGCAATAACCAAAGCAGACTCATCAGGTGATGCAGCTTGATATCTGATCTTTTCAGGAGTTTCCTCACCCTCAGGAAGTACAGTATGGCATATAGCAAGGCATCTGAAAAATTCCTACACAGCAAAAAATAAAAGAAAATAAAAAACAATATTGCTTTGTCATGTATAAGTAACAAACCAAACCATGGTAAAAAATTCGACCGACTGAATTCGTGGCTAGAGCATAATGTAAAGAAAGCATCTCAAGTGCTTAACTAATAGAGAATCTTAATCAAAAGAGAAACACGATTAAAAAATGTGAATCAACTTCTCTTCCAAAAACTATTAGTTTAAGCTGGAGGATAGACTATGCCAACTGTACTTGAAAATTAGGCTATAAACATTCAGAAATGTTTTTTTGACACCCACCAGCGACACCTCCACTGTAGCAACACTGTAACGGTGGCATTTTCGTAATTTTGACCTCTGTTATTTATTTTTATTTTTTAAACATTTAGCTTTTTTTAGTACAAACATTTTTGGTTAATTACGTGCAAATATTTGGTTAATTCAGTTCATTATTTTTAGTAATAAGTCATCATGAAACTTACAATCATTTTCCACAACCATGTAAATATTTGGTTAATTCAGTTCATTATATGGTTAATGGGTCATCCTGTAGCATACAATCATTTTCCACAACCATGTAAATATTTGGTTAATCACGTGCAAATATTTGGTTAATTCAGTTCAATATATGGTCAATGGGTCATCCGGAAGCTTACAATCATTTTCCACAATCATGTAAATATTTGCACGGGATTAACCATATATTGAACTAAATTAATCAAATATTTGCACGTGATTAACTAAATATTTACATGTTTGTGAAAAATGATTGTAAGCTTCAGGATGAGCCATTAACCATATAATGAACTGAATTAACCAAATATTTATATGGTTGTTAAAAATGATTGTAAGCTTCAGGATGACCCATTAACCATATAATGAACTGAATTAACCAAATATTTGTACGTGATTAACCAAATATTTGCACGTAAATAACCAAAAATGTTATTACTCAAAAAAGCTAAATATTTAATAAATAAAAAAAGAAAAAGAAAAGAGGTACAGTGCCGCTACAGTGGAGGTGTCGCTGGTGGGTGTTCAAATAACACTACTGATAAACATTAGACCTGATTATCAAATAGCAAACAGACTTTAGATATTTTATTTTACTAAACAATTGAGAAATCTTGTAGTTTCTAGGATACATATTGAACCAATGACTTTCCTTTAACGTGAGACATGCAAGGATTTAAACCAACAGATTTTCCATTATAACGGCAATATGGTGCTATAAAGCTTCCAGTATGCGCACAGAAGGGTCGGACCCACTATGTAAATGGAAAGTAAATGGATGTATAAAAGAAGTCTTTTACTCAGCACAGATCAAACTCATGAGGAAATTCAATGTTAAGAAATATTATTTACCTTGCAGACATCAGGATTAGGCTCATTCCTCCAAGCTCCTCTCATAAGCCTAGCATCGTCAAAATTAAAACCCCTCTCTTGCACTACATTGGGTGATCTATTTTCCTGTAGAGAAATAATATGTGGTACCTGTTATCTCTTTTGATAAAGATCAACTACTTTCAAACAATGCATAGGTACTACCTCAATTTTTATGCCATTGCGCTCTGCCATTCCTCTCTCAATTTCAGTCACACCAGTTCCATAGACCTCTCCTCCAATTGAACACTTGAAGAACTCCATTAAGTTTCTTGTTAGAGTCCCAGTTTTGTCAGAGAAAATGTATTCCACCTAATAAAATCATCAAGTAAAATTGTATAACTCAGAAATTTGAGAAGGAATATTATACACAAACACTTCCAACACTAATAGATATTTCCATCACACATTTACCATAAATATTTGTAACATATATAAGACACTACTTTATATTAATCTCAAATTATAATTTAGAACAATAAACAAAATGAGTGAGGAGAGCAGAGGAAAGGGCCAGAAGGAACAGCAGAAGAAGCACAATTATCCAAACCACTAGTTAGAAATGTAATAGCAACTATCAGGACAGTATAGGGAGTCATAAGGTGATCAAGGTGGTTAGGGTGGGGGAGTTAAGGAGTGGAGTGATAAGGAGGTTGAGGGTTCAAACCCCACCCACTAACAAAAAATACTAACATTAACACACTAATATTTGCCTATCAAAAAAAAAAAAAACTATCAGGACAGTATAGGATACTGGAGAAGATGGACTAATCTATCAAAAGCTCCTTGTAACAATTTTAATCTTGCAAAATCGGTTTTCCCATGTCCAGATGATGAAAAGGAGTCATCTTTGGATATAAGAGAGAAGATCCAAGAGGGAAAAAAAAAAAAAGTCATATATATTGTGCTATTAGGCAAAGTAATTGTAAACAAGAATCAAAAGTTTTTTATTTATTAACAGTGATTAGTCCCTCGGGAAAAGATGTTGGTGGAACTTTCTCCAAGATGAGTACAAAAACGGTGGAATATGAACTTCAGAGTCCAGAGATTAACCACTACAGTGAATTTTCAGGAGGTAAAGGCAACAGAGAAGGAGAAAACAGTTCTTTTTTCACTACACGAGTTTTGACATGGATTGGGTTAAGAGGGTTTTAAAAGGATTCCTCAAGGCATATAATGTGGGGACGTTGTGCTTGGCTTGGTGGAGACATGACTGATGACTGTCTACAATAGAAAACCATTTTTGTTATAGATTTCCTAGATCGTTATTCTTATGCTTTTAGAAACCTTTATATTGATTTCTTTTATGTCTTTTAGCTTCCTCCCCACCCCCCCACCCCCCACCCCCAATCCCCATTTCGAGTATACCTTGGTTTCTCTCGTGCGCTTTCTTCCTTCTTTATCAATAATATTAATAATAGTTTCTTTCATGAAAAAAAATCTAATACAACTTACCTGCCCAAGTTCTTCATTCAGATTTGATGTTCTGGCCAATGCAGGCGTATTGGATTCACTATGGTACATGCACAAGTCCTTGTTGATAAATTGAGTTGACTGGATGAACTTTATCATCTGATACGACAACCAAATAAATAACATTTTCCCTTTATCAAAATATCAGTATATTTAGGGCATAAAATGACCAAGACACAAACCTCTATAGACACATAAAGTGAAATGGGGATGATTGTTGAGTACAGTGTGATAAGGGTAAACATAGTCAGAAGAAAAACCTGAGAAAATGAGACACAAAATTAACAAATAATAAGTTAAGAAGAAACGAAATAAAGGAGACAGCAATTCATCTTGATGGAGCAAGTATACGGTACCAAAAATCTATTTCTTGGGTTGAACTGCGCTGAGCCCTCCTCTGATGAATCAAGATGTAAGTAGAAATATTTTTTGTTTACGAAGATAGCACTGCAGTTTACACAAATTCAAGAACATCGTTCATAAACAATTAACATATATCTCTATACACTATTACAAAGGGGATTCCATCACTTGCTCACGATTTTATTTTATTTTTTCAAAATACCATAATTATTTAATTAAACTTAGATATAAAAGAGGATACACTCCTCACTTTCCCACTTTGTAATTAGTCTTTTTTAATAAAACTTCATAGTGATGATGAACTCGTCATTATTACTTTATACTTCTTTAGTCTTGACTAAATAAATTAAAAAAAACAGATTAGGTTCTCATCAAAACTAGTATTAACAATAACAGTAATAATAACAATAACTCTAATGCAGAGTTTAAATAAAACCAATCCCAGGCCCATCCTAACAGTATGCTCAGACATAAATCCCAGTAAACATTAGCAACAGATTAGAAGGGGTCCAAGCAAACTCGTTGTTTAACTCACACACCTTCCTATGGCTCCAATAAAACACATCATAAAGAGAGTGGCAAATAGAGCGAGTATGAGCTTGTCAAGCTTCCTCTCCAATGTACTTCTTTTGGAAGGGACATTCATTGCATTCATCATCACCTGCAATGTTATTCCAAATGTCTCTAAAACAGTGTCCATGAACAATCACAGAAGGAAATTTGAAACGACAACATATTCTGAAAATGCTAATACAGACCAAGTAATATCTGGCAGCTCAGTCCAAGAACGTAAGGATATGTTTGAATGCATGGAGTAGGGTGGTTAGTGATGGAATGGAGTGGCAAAAGGAGTTTAACCCATTATTTGGGAATTTTATAAAATGAGTGACATTGTTAAGAATAAAAACCCAAACCACTCTATATAACCAAAAATTGAAAGAGTTATTATCAATAGGCATCATTGTATAACAACAAACCTTTGTTTCTTGTCCTGTGAAAATAACAACCCCAACAATATACTCTGTATTCCTAAGACTGCAACCCTGAAAGGCAGCACATTTAACAAGTCAATGCCAGTTCAGTTTCATAGACTAAGAGCAAAGAAAAAGCATTTCACATTGTTAGGAACCAAAGATTAGGAGTGAGAAAAAGAGAAAGAAAAGACTAAATCTTTATTGAATCTGAATAGGAAAAAGAACAAGAATAGGAGAGTGGTCTCCTCCAAGGGTTCCCCTTCACAAAGGGTTCCCCTTTCACACTAAGCCACTGCTTAGTTCTACAAATCAATAATTCTCAATCCCCTTTCCCTTGCTCTCTTCCCCTATTTATAGGGTTGAATCCTCTAACTAACTAACTGCCTAATCTACTAACAACCAATACTAACAGAAATCTAACTAACAAACCCTTATATTTATCTTTATTCCTTATTGGCCTGGGTCCTAACAATACTACCCTCCCATGAAACAACCTTGTCCTCAAGGTTCGAAGCTCTCTCCTCTGCCTTCACTTAGAATGATGTCAGTTTGCTTGAGGACCAAATAGAAAATAGCTTCTATTTCTATATTGCTGCTGATTTGTAAATTGATTTGGGCTTGGCCCACTTGCTCCAAAAATGATCTCACTTGACAATATTTCAGATTCACATTTCTTTCTTGATGAGACCCATTACTGACCCAATTTGGGCCTGGCCCATTAGGTAAAAATTTGAATCTAATTTTCTGAATCCCATCACTGCCTCCTTCTCCCTTATGCACATATTGTTGTCAACTAACGTGAGAATATTCACAACCAGCGGCATCAGTTCCAGTGATGGCGGCAGTGTTCCGTCTGGATTCCTCCCAAACACCTCTCTCTCTTCCTCCACGATAACTTCAAGAAGCCATTCTTTGGTGCGGACCCTTGGCGGCACGGCTGGAGGCGAACTACCCAGTACTGCTTGTGATGTCACCCTAGCATGAGGGGTCAAGTCAGGCGGTTCCGGTGCCTTTTACGGTGGCCCCAAGTCATGGTGGTTCCGGCGGCGGTGGCGGAATAGTAGGATTGCTGCAAAACTTAATCTCTCTGGCCCTCGAACGATACCATAACCTCTTCTTGTCCATTGGTTGCAATTTGCCCACCCAATCTGGCGGTGCAGGCAGCGACCTTGGGATGCTTGGGCTTCTCCAACCCCACTGTTTTCTTATCTTCGAGGAAGACTGCTGCCCATGTCCAGCCACCGGGTATGGGTGGGGCGCCATCTTCACCGTCCATACGTCACCAAGGAATAACCAAGACAGCAATTGTTGCCACTCCCTTGAGACGATTGTTTTCTGGAATGCTCCCGTTGTCATCTCCACCGAATCTGAATTTTGGAAGTGGGGAAGCACAGTTGCATCTCCCCCTGCAACTTCCACCTTGATCTCCCCGACTATGCTTTCGGTCCCAAATTCTCCCACCTTTCGGTCAGTCTCTGGTTCTGGTTTGGGATTTGCCAGCACCTTCTCTGATGGCAAATTGGGCAATGCCACCTCTGCTCCCCAAAAACTTGGTTCTTTGTTGCCCCAAGAACTAGGTTCGTGCACCTCAACAACCTCCTCATCAGTATCACCACCCTTAGCCTCTTCCTCAGCTAGCTCCTCCTTCTTTTTAACCGACTTATCCCCCTCAACGGAGGCCGTCTTCTCGGTTATCATCTCCCGCAGCAACTGTTTAATGCACTCCACGGTAGCTTTCAACTCCGCCCATATCTTTTCTTGTTCGCTGGCCGTCTTCTCCATTGCGAAAAGGATCCGGCAGGTCGGGCCAATTTGTTAGGAACCAAAGATTAGGAGTGAGAAAAAGAGAAAGAAAAGACTAAATCTTTATTGAATTTGAATAGAAAAAGAACAAGAATAGGAGACTGACCTCCTCCAAGGGTTTCCCCTTCACAAAGGGTTTCCCCTTTCACACTAAGCCACTGCTTAGTTCTGCAAATCAATAATTCTCAATCCCCTTTCCCTTGCTCTCTTCCCCTAACTGCCTCATCTACTAACAACCAATACTAACAGAAATCTAACAAACAAACCCTTTATATTTATCTTTATTCCTTATTGGCCTGGGTCCTAACACACACCCTATCAAATACAACAATTATGCTTAGTTTATGAACAAACATAGAGCTTAGAACAACAGAAAATACTCCAAACAGCATTAGGAGAAAAAAGCCCAACATACTCGCAACAAAATTTGGTTTGGACTGAGAGGCAGTGTTTGCTTTTGAAATATAAGATTTCCAGTGAAGGTATACAATGAATTGTTTGGTTGTTCACATTGAATTTCACCTGCAAGTCGTTATAAAAACCTTGTCAGAAAAGAAAAAATAAGCAACAAATCAAATTTTGCATTTATCATTAGAATTGACACTCATTAATAGGATTATAAATTTATCTTGCACAGATTTCAGAACAATATGCCCTAAAATATTAGAATGAAAGAATCATTTTGAAGAGCCACACAAAAGTTCTACTAAGGAGAATTACAACTTAGGAATTTCTAACAGAAATACTATGATAGGTACTGATATTAGAGAGATGGCAGGAGAATTCGGAGAAAAAAGCTCCCGTTACTGTGGAGAATTGCAGAAAAGTGAAAGAAAATATCAGAGAAGCGGTGCCTTCTCTGCCCTGTCGCATCAGCCACCCCAAATCTACCTAAATGAAGACATACACCCCACACCACTCTCCATCCCTTCATATTCACGTACTCCTCCCTGATTCCAGCACCAAGTTCTCCAATCTCCTGCTGCCAAGTGTCCATTCTGTTAGAGTCTTGCATAACAGACTCCTCCATTCTATTTCCCAATCTGCCATTATTCCCCCTTCCCTTCTACAGTGATCCTTAATTGGATGCCCATGATGTAGAGGCCCATCATAGAATAATTAACCAAACAAGTAAACAAGTCAATATACAAATAAAAACCTCCATCCAATTGGAGGATCTTTGTTCAGCAATATATATGATACAATCAATTACACAATTTTTAATAGTTTTACCCATCCTGAATCTACAACTGATTTGACGCTGGAGAACAGTGAATGCGAACATGAATACTTGAACACAAAAACTGGAAAAGGAGATTATAAAATTGTAGCTACTTGCAGGGACGGTAGATAAATAAGAGAATTTGAGTAAAATAATAATGGAAATCCAACACTAAGTATGATCTTGAATAATTACAACATATCTACACGATACTAATATACATTTCACCAAATAGACTCCCATACAAAGAAGAAGATGCCACTAGATAAGATGCTGTACATTTCTGCAGTCATAGGCTCGTAGCTATTAAATTGGAAGCAGAATTACACCTCAAACATTTGGGAGGATCTTTGGGCAGGTAACGCCCCCTTATCCATTGCTTTCCTAGGTCTTATCATCCCTGTTCTTTGCATAATGCTCCTAAACTTCAATTCTATTCATCTTCTCTACTATTTCCTAGGATTTTCACTTCTTTAGGAATTTGTATGATAGAGAAATCTGAGTTATAGACTCTTGTTGGATTCATTTCATCTCTCTTCTGATCCAGATAAGAGGATCTGGTCACTTGACACCCCGGGCTTATTTTCTTGCAAATCTTATTTCCAGTTTACCACTTCTACTCCCAACAATGTCTCTTTCCTTTTGGATAAGCCTATCTGGAAATCAATCGCTCCTTCTAAGGTCAAATCATTTGTTTGGATGGTTGTGCTTAACAGGATTAATACAAATGATTTGTTTCAAATTCAAAGACCCCGAACTGCTTTGTCTCCAGATTATGTGCAGATCTAGCTCTGAAACTGGTTCTCATTTTTATTTTATTTTTTTGCATTACTTAGTGGCTTCCTTTCCCGGAAATAACTTGTTTGCTGTCTTTGCTGAACGGTGGATTTGCCCCATGGATTTACAACAGTTCCTGAGTATTAAATTTTAGGGGGTTTGGCCCAAGCAAAGATGCTAAAAAGCTTGCAATGTGCTTTCTTTGTGGTTCTTTGGTGCATTTGGTTGGAATGCTGGAATCTTTACAGGGCGTTGGTTGTCTCGAGTTTATTTGTTTTCTAGCTTCTTTGCAGTCTTTTGCTCACGGTCTTTTTAGAGGGGTGTCTTTGACAGATCTGCAGAGAGATCGGCATGCTTTCTTGTTCATAGCTTTTGTTTATCCTTGTATTTTTTTGTTGTCATTTTTTTTATTTCTTGAGAATTTCTTATCCTCTAGCATTTTTACAATTCTCTTCTCTCTTAATAAATTATTTAATCAAAAAAAGAATGACACCTCAAAGGAGTCAAGGCGTATAGCCAGCCAGTCCATATTAACATACACAATGGACTGATTAAATGGGAATCCTTGTATTCAATACTCAGATATATGAGCCAGAACAATGATAATGCCACAAATTTATTTTACAATAAATGTTTAAAGAAAAAAACTGAGATTAAATAAAAAGGCTGAAAGGTTGTCATCAGGTATCCTAGAACTAAAATAGCAAATGCACACGGAAAAAAATTAATATAGATTAGTGGAACGGCAGAATTGTACAATAGTCAATAAAACATAAAAACCTTTGAACTCAGATGCCTTCTCTGGTGTCAGGTAATCCCAAGTCTTTTCCAATGCTTTCCTAATCTTCAAATTGGTTTCCCCATCTAAATTAGCAGTCTGTCACCCAAATCCAAGATTAACAAACTGCAGTAATTGCTAAAGCATGTCGAGAAAACACTCATAACAGATTGAAAAATATAAATAAATAAACCTCAATGTAGCAGACACCATCTGCATTTGTACTAGCCATGAAAAGCAGATCTGCCGGAAAGAATCCATCCTGCTTAACCTGCAAAAAATAAAAAATTGAACTTATAGTAAGCATTGTACACAAATAGCAACACCTACAATGACACCACCACAAACAGCTCAGGAGTACAAATCTCAAGGGTCTGCAGATTACACACATCTATAAAGGAAATTAGAATCACAGACCGACAAAGGAAATTAGACCCATTAAAAGAATTGGTGATTTCCCTACTCACTCTTCCTTAGACCATTAAAAAATAAAATCAAAAAAATATATAATAGAAACCAGTGCAGGTGAGTAGAAACAATAGAGAAAGAATAGGAATTCTTTAATCCAGTGGCGAATCTTGAGAAAAAAATCGGGGGCACCAATAGATATTAGCCAAAATTATTCACTTAAAATTTATAATTATTAATACATAATTCTATGTCTCAAATACGTAAAGTAAGCAAACATTCAAAATGTGAAATCCTAGTTATTGTTTGCTCATCTTGCAATGGTGCGATGCACGCAAGGGAGATTAAGAAGCTTGAAGCAAATACACGAAGGAGAAAAAAATAGTTATAGTGTGCTCTAATGGTGTTGAGTTGAAAATAATACTCATTTGAATGAAGTTGTTTAACTGTTTGAATATTTTTCAAATCAATAGAGTCTAATTATAACGTTCCACAATAAAATATATGATAGTTTGTGAGCTTTGCATGTAATATATATAATATAATACAAATTAATTTAAGGATGTCATACATAATTTTTACTTAACTATTTGAATATTTTTAAATCAATAGGGTATAATAATAATGTTCCACAAAATAAAATATATGATAGATTGTGAATTTTACATGTAATATATGTTACACAATTTATTTAAGGGTGCCATACATAATTTCTTATATATAAAAAATTAAAGAAAAAAATTGGGGGGAGCCGTGGCTCTCCCCCGCCCCTTAAAAGATCCGCCCTGCTTTAATCTTTATTGAAAATGTACTCTTCCCTCTGGCCCTGAATCAGAACGATTGCAGAACACAAGGGAAATTCATGTCCTGGCTCTCCCTCCCAAATTCATTCCACAACTCAACTGATTTCCAATATTCCCGCCTCTATTCCTGGTTATACCCTATCCCTTCTCTTCCCTCCCATTCCATAAGAGCTTCTACTAACTAACAGTCCATCTGTCATCACAACTGACTAGCTGCCTATTACAGCTAGGGGTGTTCATTGGTTCGGGTCGACCCGATGAATCTGAGAATCCGAACCGAACCAATTACAGCTTTGGTTAGGATTTTTTTGGTGTTCGGATCCGAACCAAACCAAATCCGATGGTAATTGGTTCGGTTCTCGGGTTCAAGGATTCTGGATCGGATCCAAACCAAATACTATATTTTAATATTCATATGTATTTAAAGATATATTAAATATTTATATATATTTAATGTTTACTATTTTTCAGGCCCAAACTGAACTGACCCGTTCTTGATTGGTTTGGTTTGGATTTGCGGACAAAAAAGTGCAAATCCAAACTGAACCAATTGGTTCGGATTTGTTTTTCATGCAAATCCAAACCAAACCGACTCGTAAACATCCCTAATTACAGCTGCTAACCTTCTAATCATCTATGCCCCACCACATTTCTCCTAACTTACAACTTGATCAGAGGTTTACTAACAATATATTTAAGCTCAGAAGGCCAAATCTTTGCTATGACTTATTCATGCAGAATCGGACACTATAAATATAAAATACTGCATATGAACTAAAGTTAGAACCACATTGCTCTATGAACCCCTCCATAGAGCTGCACCCACACACAGATAAGCACAGCATAGAAAGAGAGTGATAGGGCCACAAATCAGAAAGTTTGAAATTGATGAAAAGAAGCATGGAAATGGACAATTTTATCCATTAACTGAATCAAAACATAATAGGAGAAAGGATTCTCCTCCAAAGGTTTCCCCTTCACAAAAGGTTACTCCTTTCACAACTTAGCAATGCTTGGCTCACACAAAGCTACAAGATCCCTTTCTAACTAAACTAACCTCTCTAACCCTTTATTTTTCCAAGCAAATACCCTTTTACCCTTCTGCCCTAACATAGAGAGAGAGGAAGGAAAGCACAAAACCAGGGTGTTACTAATAGGGCTGTCAAAAGGATCGGCGGATCAACTATCCATCCGGTCCATCCATAACAAAATCCATCCAACCCATCCAATAACAAAAAAAAATGCTAAATAAATTCAATTAGGTTGAATTGTTTTTATTAATGGATGGGTTAATTATCCATCCAATAATTTTCCTTCATCCATTGGACCAAACAAAAAAAATGTCGATCATTTATTATCCATTCCAAAATTAAAAAAAGAAAATGGATTATTTATTATCCATTCAAAAAATAATAATCCAAATCAATTTTCAGATAAAATAAATCAAATGAGCTTGTATCCCCAATTTCTAATTTCAAAACCATAGCCCTCAGACCCTGTTCGTGCTTCTCACACTCCACCTGCCATCGCCGCCGCATCTCCCTTCACTCACCACCGGTTCTCCTTTCCCCTCTTCACTGCATTTTCGATTTGCTTCCTCTACCCCGGTCCCTCCGAATCGCCGCCAGCCATGGTCCTTTTGAGCGAGGGAGGCACCGTTCAATTCGGAAGCTGCGTGTTTATCCTCCAATATTGTTGTGGGAAAAGTGATTTTCTCTGCCTCTATCTCTTTCGATGGGAAAATCGGAAGGCGAATGATGGAAAGTGATGGAAAATAGGAGAAAGAAAATGAAAAGGGGGATTTTGTTTTTTCTTTGTGGAAGAGTTGGCGTTTTGAAATTGACCTCGTTGACGCCACGGAATTACTGGAATGCCATGTAGAAGTTGTAATATTAAAGAGCATGTGTCATACCGAATTTCTATCCAATTTGATTGTAATTTGTGCAAAAAAAATCATGTATTTAATTAAGGTCTTTAGAATTCTAGAGAGAGAAAATATTTAGTATATAAAAATTGTCAAAATAAAAATTTTATGTATAATATATTTTTAAATGGATGGGTCGGATATCCATCCATATAAAAATGATTACTGGATGGATTAGATGGTTTTTTATTAAATGGGTCATGGATGGATTGGATTTTTTTAATGCATTCTTAATGGATCAAAATGGATTGATGGATTGTTTTTGACCCATCCATTATAATCCGAATCAAAGTCCATCTGATCCATCCGTTTACCACCCATAGTACTTACTAGCCTAAAGAGAAAGCATACCCATCTCAACCAGATATATTCAGGAAACCAGAACAAGAATCATATCTTTTTCATTATCGTCCCACAAAATAACAAATGGAAGATGTCAGCAAACATAACATACATTATAAGGAAAATAAATTGGTGTTCAACGTTGAGAAACTAAAGACAAATAAACCAAAGGTGCAACTGAAAATTATTGAGAAAGTCATAGTCTGTCAACTGGTACTAAAATGAAAAAAAAAATCATTGATACCTAATTTTGTATAATGCAAAACTGGAACAACCATTGTAATATAGAAATGGGGACAGAAAGGTGTTTCTCCAAATCAGAAATGAGATCTTTATGGCATACAGGAGGGCAATAGCATATTTTGAACACATGCAAGGAACACTGCAGCCCACAATCACAAACATAATAACCAACATCCAATGGAAGTCTAAAAACATAGAATCAATTACCATTATAGACATCCTTCCATGTAAGCACCAGTTCAAAACGTAGATGTATCTAATTCAATCTAGCACAGAAACATAGCACACTCACCTTGATAATGTCTCCAACCTGCAACTTTTTCCATGGTACAGACTCCCACTTTTGATCTTGCAAAACATCTATCATATTATTGTTTATGGCCATGTCATTTTGAAAACGCTTCTGTTATACACAATTTAAGGGAAAAATAAATAAATTAATTAGAGGAATACAGTTACAAATCTACTGCCATATGTCCAATCCAATCTACAAAAAAAGTGTGGACAATTTCCAATTAACGATGCCATCAGAAATAAAATAAAATAAAAGAAGTGAGGTCACAAACATATTTTGAAACAAAATAAGCATAATCATTAAGCACATTGTATGGTAAAATATTTTTCTCTATACATATCTACTCAACATTCTCCTATAACATCCTTAGTTGGAATTCCCTATACAATTTCAATTAGAAAGAAGAAATCGGGATCCCCCTTGTCCCAAATAATTAAGTAAGACATAAAAAAAAAAAATGTGCAGGGGAGTAAATAGCATTCTTACCCAGTCCTCAAAAGCTTCCTTAATAAGAGAGACGAGAAGCACAAGAGATAGAGGAAGCACATTAGTTATTGGAGAGACAGGACTACAACACCAGAAAATATGTAATTAGATTTATTCTAACTTTATATAAAACTATAAAATTAGCTGAAAAGTATTCAGTCAATCAAGTAGGTATCACTGACAATGAACTTCATCAATAATTAAAGCATGGCAGGAAAACATAATGCAAGATCCAAGAAAAACAGGATAAATGATACCATAGTAATTTGATTAGTAGTTAATTAATAACAGTAATAGAAGAGAAAGGGAGAGAAACGAGAGAGAGAGAACGAAAATTTCAGAGAATGAACTTGTTATTCATTTCTTGAATGATCAGCTGAATACAATAGGCTTTTACAGCCAGGTTCATTACCTAACAAAACTAACTTCCCTAACTCCTATCATAACTGAATAATGCTGACTCAGCACTTTCAGTTATGTGTATAACAGACTAGCAGCTAGCTAAGCTATACTCTAATAAACAGTAATGAAAGAATCAGTTAGAGTTCTGTTAGACCAGTATTCTATTAATAGAAGGCTCGGCTTTTTAAGTCTAGCTGAACTTGGTTAATTCCATTTGGAGGTTTGCTTCTCCTCGAAAGAACTGCAACTCAGGGATCTCTGTGTTAGACTGTTAGCCTGAGTATTTGCATTGAATTCCAGATTTTCTTTCCACCCAAATACCATTCTTTTATTTCCATTTTCTTGGTTGATTCCGCTAAGGTGTGTCAATGAAGTAACAAATAGATAAAGGACAGCTATAATAATGACAGGCCAAGTACTATAAATTGAATGGGTAAAGTATATGCAAAAATTTCTAAAAGAAATTGTTAGAAATTCAACAGGATGCCACACAGCTTCATACTTCATATAGAAAGCATTTCAGTGAGTACAACTTCAACCATCTTAAAATTATGTCAACCAAAAGACTCAGATAGTCTTGCACTAAAAATGTGAATAATCAAAAACTTTATTTCAAAACAAAAGACCAAAACCCTAGCTCTTCTAGCTTAATTTTCCCCACAATTCATCATGCCCCAAATTCTGATGTGACAGCCTCAAAGGTAATGTTCAAACTTCAGAGCTTCAAAAGTCGAAACTGGCACCAATTTGACCCTTAAACCCATCCCATGGCTTCCAAGAATCCAGATAACCCTAAACCTCGGATAACCCCATAACCCTTGAATCTACCATTTTTTTCAAATATATATATATATATGTGTGTGTGTGTGTGTGTGTGTGTGTGTGTGTGTGTGTGTGTGTGTATGTGTGTGTGTGTTGGAAATGTATCATGCAGTTAATGGTGCTTTGGGGACAATAGAGTCAACGGTAATAGTTTTGTGCTTCTAAGTTCAATGCTTCTAGTAAATGCAACTTGTATTTATTCCTTCTTATAAATATATCAGCATGTCGAGTGCAAAAGACTCAAGCAACTCAAAACTCTTTAGTATCTATTCTCCCTTTTTCTATAGTCTCCCTTCCTCTTTCCCAATTTAAAATCTATCAACTCAAAGAGAGTTACCATCCTCCATGACATATCCAGTCACTATTCCAATGTCAAGCTCTCTAGAATTTGGAACTCCTTTTGGAATATTCTTTCTACCCCATATACTTCCGACAGGTTAGCAATGTTGTTGAAAAGTGGCCATGGCGGGGCAGTTGAGTGAACCGCAATTTGCCACCAAAAGTTTTGTCAAAAGTACCACCATGGCAGGTCAAGGCGGTTCGACGATTTGTCTTTTAGATTGTAGGGGTGTTTTCAGGTTTTTGGGTTTAGGTGTAAACCATAGTCACCCTTTCGGACCTCCCTTGCTGTTTCCTAACTGGAACAGACCCCCACCACCTTCCCCACCCTCTCTTTCACATATTGTTTAGCTCTTTTCCAATGCTTGTCCAGGACTGAGGAGGAGCATGGAACAATGGAATAATAATTTTAACTTTTCAGGTTTGCTTTAAGTCTACGTCACAACTTTCACCTCCAATTCCCCCTAGCTCAAGCACCATACTCAGTGGCGGATCCACCTATGTGTGGGTGGGGGCAATTGCCCCCATATGGCCAAATTTTTTTTCATCGATATGATAATTTTTTCTTTTGCCCCCCATAACAAAAATGATGTTGCCCCCATATGATAAATATTTTAAATAAATATAAAAGAAGTCATAAGAGATTTAAAAAAAAAAATTGGTACTTTTTTTTTTAAGGGAGGGCTTTCAAATATTTTAAATCCTACGGTATAACATAATACTTATTTTGTGAGAAGCAAGATATTAAGATTCCAAATATGGATAATGCACTCATTACACAAAGAAGATCAATGGGTAAAGTTCAAAAAGTTTCAAATTTCCATCAATTTTATCAAGTAATTGATAGACAACTTCAAGTTGACCCATTGATTTTACCCATGGCAACTGCAACAATTGAAAGATTATATATTATTTTCTTGCCTCCACTAAAGAAAATTTCTGGATCCGCCACTGACCATACTATTACTTACTCAGCATAGGCCATCCAACTAAACCATTCAACCCATGCCAGCCTTTCCAAACCCTGACACTTGTGCCCATTTCTGTGTCTCAATTCCTACAGCCTTTTCCAAGTCATGGCTCAATTCTGGCGAGTTCCTGCTGCAGCCTTCATTTTCACGCATCCAATGGTGTTCTCTTTCATTATTTGGACTGAGTTTTTCTTTCCAGTCCATTTTCTTGTGCCACCTTATCTGGCAAAGATTTCAGAGAATGTCAGTGACCCCCTTTTCCAGTCTAATCCACCCCTTATGCCTTGGTTCCACCGCTCCAAGGGGCTATTTAGGTGCATATTCATTGTGACTTGTCCTCTGTTTGCATCCTCTGCTGTATGGATGTGTGGTCACCATGATGTGCTTCAGTTATGTTTATATTGGGGCTGTTTGGTATTATTCCGGCATGGGTTGCTATGTCCATAGATTTGTTTGGTTTGGTTTGGCTGTGTTCCCCACTGTTTGGCTGGGTTTATCCTACCAAGCTTAAAGCGTAGGAAGCTTTACCTTGATGGAGGAGTGTTGGAAATGTATCATGCAATTAATGGTGCATTGGGAATAATAGGGTCGTAGCAAATATTTTAGTGCTTCTAAGTTTAATGTTTCTAGTAAATGCAACTTGTATTTATTCCTTCATCTAAATATCAGTATGTAGAGTGCAAACGACTCAAGCAATTCATAACTCTCGAGTTTCTATTCTCTCTTTTTCTCTATTCTATGTTCCTCTTCCCTCCCCTAAAATCCATCAATTCAATATGAAAGAAAAAGAAATTCAATAAGAAAGAAGGAAGAGGAATACAAAGGCAAGAGGATAAGATATCCTACTAAATGAACCAGTTTTTTCCACCATAAATTAACCAAACAACACCCTATACTTACCCAATTAAATCCTAAACCTTTCAATATCCTATATTACCAACCTTATATGTAATGTAAAATAAAATATAACTTCTTATATCAAGATCTAATAAGTAATGAGGAAGATCAAGGTCCAACAAATACATCAATCCCGGATAGCGGCGTGTAGCGGCCAACCCCCAAAACCGCTATAGCAGGATAGCGGGAGCGGGATGGGCGTTATTGCAATGTATATACACACAAGCTAAAAAATTAAATATACACACATGTAAATACTAAAACATAACATACTATCCAAAATTGCAAACACAAACTCATAATTATCATATGTTATCTTCATGTCAATAACAAAAGTCAAAAAAAAAAAACTATCAAATATGAAGGAGGTAGAGGTGAAAATTATTTAACCTTGGTCCAAAAAACCAACAATACTCCTAAAAATGACCATTAAACTGACAATACCCCTAAAATATGACCATTAGATGCCCACTTGAGGAGAGGTAAAAATGGGTTCTTAACACACTTTATTGTAGCGGCCGCTATTGCCACTATTTTCCGCTATTCTGGCCACTATAGCAGCCGCTATTGCCTCTATCAGAAAATGCTACGCTATTCGAACACCGTAGCAGCCAAGGGCTTATCCACTCTGTTACGCCGCTATAGCACCGCTATAGCGTGCTATTAACTACATATAACCCACTCCAACAGAGAGTACTTAACTAAAAGCTACTACCATTCACATCCGGAAGTAGCAGTCAAATGGATAAAATAATATGTGGGGGAAAGATAAGGTGTTGCTTTGCCCCTCCGGTGTGTATGCTCTTTGCTACAAATCACAATTAAGCTTGCATGCAAGTTGCAAACAATCTTCTAACTTTGAAATTGTCTAGAAATTACATACCTAATTGGTGTGGTTGACAATATTGAGATTGTAAGAAAGTAGAGATTAGCCACCCGTCTGAACTGCAACATAAACAGGAGTGTCTATCTTCTAAGTAACAGAAAAGCATAGATAATGTGGCAAGGGATAGATCCCACCATGTACAGATATGATTTACCTTCAATCAGCAATAAATTAATTTGACAAAAACAATGAAAAACTAATTTGGATACACATTGCTAATTTGCTTTAACTTCACATATTGTAAACCAAGAGTAACAATTTTCTTTGTGCGCAAATAAACTAAAAAGCCATTTGACTCCACCCCCATGATTTTGTACAGTTCTGATGGGAAAATTACAAATTTAAGAGGGAAAATAATGATAAAGAGGTGGTAAAACATACACAGTCAGAAATGTGAAGAATGCCTCAAATAATGACATGCCAAAATTAAATATGTTTATAGTCATTGACCAAACTGGTACCCTAAGACATCCATCTATTGGAACCAATCAAGCCTATTTAAGAAAGGCAGGCGGCCCAATGCACAAGGCTCCCACTTGGTGGGGTCTGGGGAGGAAAAGTGTACGCAACCTTACCCCCACAAATGAAGAGGATGTTTTCATGATTTGAACATGTGACTTCCAGGTCACAAGGCAACAACCTTACTGTTGCGCCGAGGCTCACCCCCTAACCAAGCCTATTTAATTCTAATATTAAATAGACAAATGGAGGTTCAATAAAATGTGAAAACTGCTTCAATATAATGAATCAAAAAGACCAAAGCATGCCATCTACAAGACTCAACAAAATATTTATAAAACTAGTGAAGAATATAGTTTCCAAAAAATGCAACATCTCAAGTCATGGTAGGCAAAGCTCATATTATTTGAAAATTGGAAATCAAATGCACCCACATGCTCCCAAGAACCAAAATTTTAGAGTAACTTACCTGTTCAAACAATCCTTTCGGAAAAAACGTGAGAAAGTTGTATTTTGTAGTCGATATTGAATTCCCCTGACATAATGGATATTCACTAATCAAGACCATATCAAAACTATTAAAATCTAAGTATGAGGTATAGAATATAATATCACACATGAACAGGAAATCGTCAATTTCCAAAAGTTTGTGAACAGAAAAATAATAAATTGATCTCAAGGATTATGCATAACAGTAGAAATACCAGAAAAACATAACCAAATAAGGAATTTTGGCTGACATTGTGAAATATCACTGAACATTTAGTATATTTTTCCAACTAACCAAGTAATATGATTTAATTAATGATATTTAATTCATTTCTTGATCCTAGTGCAAAACCTTAAACGTCACTCATTTGGGAATAAAGGTAGTACCTTACCAATAACCTATATTTAATGCTTCACAATATTTGAACATCTCTCATATCAATTCAATGCTGTAATAAACTTAGTTTAAGAATTCCTAATCAAACTTTGCAAGTCTACTCCACAGTGCATATCTCGTTATGCAATTTCATTTGTATATTACCAGCCCTGACTGCCATTTGATTAAATTTAATACATTTTCTTTCTATTTTTATTAAATGTATACAATGTATGTAATTTCTCTACTTCCCTCTATAATGAAAAACTATCTTTTTTATTCATAAGAATAAATAGTCAGGAGCAACCCGATGCTATAAAGCTTCCACCATGTGCACGGTCCGAGGAAGGGTCGGACCCACAATGTAAGTCTATAATAGGTAGCCTAACCATGCATTTGCAAAAGGCTAATTCCATGACTCGAACATCTGACTTTCTTGTCACATGGCAACAACTCCAATCATTGTGCCAAGGCACCCCTTCTAATTATTCATAAAGAATGCTTGAAAAAAGAACTCCAAAAGGCTGCCAGATGCTACTCTACCCTTTTCCAATCTAAAATCTTTTGAGGAAACAGAATAACACTTTCATTGGTGTAGCTGTAGTTGAACCTTCAATTACCCTCCCTCTATTATGAAAACGGAAAACCTAATCATTGTATTCATTAAAAATGCAACAAATAACTCCAAAATGCTGTAAAATGGTATTTCTATCCTTGTTCAATCCTATATGCTGTGAAAAATCACAAAGACCTTCATGTGGTGTATTTGAACCTTCAGTTCAAATGGTTGTCACAAAAATGAACCTTCAAATGAGCTTCATGTGTTCTTCCCCTTTTCTCAACATAAATAAGGCTGAATAAGGATAGGAATGAGATTTGACCCACAAGCTAACGACTCAGAATCTGTTAAGCCTGAAGTGGCAGTATTGTAAAGTTTGTTGTAAGGCTTTTTAATAAATATACAAAGTTTCGAGTTTGATAGATCAAATACGAGGGAGGGAATATTATTTGACTAGAAAAGGTGGCTCCCACCCAAACCTTAAAACATCTCATTGCCATATTTCTTTTTCTCATAGCCAAAATATTAAACATCTCTTTTAAAGAAAAGAAAAAAGCCGAACTCAAGTAATCCCCATTTCTGTCTTTTGTTATTCTATTTGGTTGCAACTTGTAATGCTTCACCAAAAGTGAATAAGTCCATTTGGATGCATATCTCTGTCATATTATGCAGCTGAACATGCAATCCTCAAATGTTTAGTTCGACTATAAATCAGTGGATAAATCCAGTAAAAAGAACAAATTACTTGGCTTAGAGTATCGAAGTGCAAAATATTTACACATAGAAGGTCTCAACCATTTTGGAGAATCATCACAAAGCACTTGCTTAATTCATACGCATCTACTCTCCAAAGCTGAATTAACCTTCGTTCCTATTATATTTATCCATTAATATAACATCAATGAACTAATCATTAACAGCAAAGCTCCACTGATACAATCCTCACTTCAACTAACCCAAACTTTCAACGATTAATAAGCTTACTCAAACAAACACGAAAAATATCCCAAACTTCTGCATAATAGGGTGAAAAAATCAAGTAAACGCAAAAATACAAATACGAATTGAACAAAAATAAGCACGCAAACAGTGAAGAGTTCGCTGCAACTAAAATTACAAAAAACGAGAAATTCGAAATAACGAAAACAAAAAATCAGCAAGCGCATCATCGTAATAGAAAGTTCAGAGGATGATTATTGAAGCGAACCTTGAATCGGACGGGTTGATTTGCTTCGCGATCATTGCAGAATATGGTGCGGTGAGTTGGAGCCTGAGGCTGGACTCGGCCGAGTCTAACCTGAGACGTGACTCGGTGACCCATCGCGGAACTGGATCGTGAAGCGAAAGATGAAGCTTGAGACTGAATCCCATCCCAACCGTTCATCTTCCAAGTTCATGCGATCGAAGGCTTCTTCTTCTCTTCTTCTTTCTTCTTTCTTCTCTGTGAGAATCAATGAATAGTTATTGTTTTCCAAATGGGAAATCGGAACCTCAAAGCGCAAACGCTACTTGGGTTTGGGTTGTTCGAACGCTGAAACCAAGAGATTCAACCTCCAATTTTTGACTTTGCCGGTTTTGACCTTCTTTCTATTTTGGATATTTTTTCTTCTTTTTCGAAACCCGCGTTAGCGTGAGTGCTAAATTCTCTCCGCAGCTACCCTTTCGGCCTCTCCTTTGTTCTTCCTCTGCCACACTTCTTTCTAATTCGTTTCACTTGTCGCAACTATAAAACTACTACCACGACAGATATTCCTTTTATTTTTTGGGTGTATTTTTTATAAGCATATCTATAACGAAGATAAAAAATAAATGAGATATAAAAATAAACATATATAATATCATACATATATGGTGTCCAAAATTTGTGTTCAGATATCAAAACTCTTTTTTTTACAAAAAAAACTACCACGTTAGATTTAAATTTGCATCGATAATTTATTTGAATATTATTATTAAGATTATTAAATTTAGAATTACTTATAAACTAAAATATCATTTTGATATTTATAATATCAATCAATCACAAATTATATTATAGGTAATTTTTAAAATAATTATGATACCAATCAAATATTTTTAGTAATGTAACAATTTATAATTAATAATATAAAAAGAGTTTAATTGTCATGCATTTACAGTGTAAAGTTTTTTACATCGTCAACCAATCAGAATTCATAATATATATGACTTTTAAGATAGTAAAGATAAGAATCAAGCATTTTAGCTGATGTGGCAAGTTATGATTGGTTGACAGTGTAAAAATCTTTATACTGTCAGTACATACAAATTAAATCCATATAAAAATTTATATTAACGATGATTACTAATTAAATCTTATAAATTGTTTCAAAAAAAAAATTTCTTATAAATTATTTGCTTATTTCAAGACGAAAGAAATAAAACTATTTTTATTTTTTTGTCCTTAGAAGCAGGTTCCTCTCCAACAAGTGTTTTGTTTGATATGGAAAGTTCCAAGTTGATGTTATTATAGTAGTACATATTTGCAATTGGAGGGTGGCTGATTATTGTTTTGTTTAGCCAACACTTTCAGCTTGGTTTTCTGATACCGGTACATATTGATTTAGACACGCTGATCTCATATTTATTAGACAGAAAGCAAAACAAGAAGCTTCCTTCACAAATGTTCGGTGAAAATATTATTGTTTTCATTCACCATGAGATGTGGGATAAGCAACTTTTGGAAAGATTTGTGTGCATTATTTTTGTCTACCTTTCTTATCTCTATACTTAGTTTGAGAAAAAAGAAAAAGAATGTTATTGAAAGTATATTTTTCTTGTTTTATTACTTAAAAAAGATAAATAAGAATAGTGTAATAGAATTTGTATATAAAATTTAAAGAACTCAAATATCAACACCTCAATCATGCCTTAATTCCCATTACTAACCAAGAAAACTCTTGTAAAGAATTAATTATAGGTAGTTGATCTACACCAAAATGATCTCAAACCATGACACGAGTAGGGATGTAAATGGGGCGGGGTGGGTATGGGTGGTAGCCCCCCACTACCCACCCCATTGGATGGATTTCATACCCGTCCCCGCCCCATATCCATGTGGGTATCCATCTTGCGGGTTTTTAATAAATTTATCGATATTTGCGGGTATCCATGGATATTCAAACCCCTCACAAAATTATTGAATATTAGACTATATTTTTTTATTCAAACACCCCTATCTTGACATCATTCACACATAAACATTAATTCCCAAGCATTAATCCAGAAGCAATAATCCATAAGCATTAATTCATAACACAATAATTGAACAAAATCAACAATACGTAACACAGTGATCCATGTGGTTTGGGTGTTGTGACTGTCAAATTTAAGAAACAAAATAAGGATAGTAAAAAAAAAAAATAGGGCATTTGATTTATATATGTAAAGGTACTTTAGTAATTTCATCTTAGCGAGTACCCGCGGGTATGGATACTACAATATCCGCCCCCGCCCCATTAATAAACGGGTAGAGAAAATATCCATTTAATTTATCCACGGATACTCATCAAGGTATCCATTTTCTACCCTTTGCGGATATTATCCGCGGATATCCGCGGGTGCGGGTAAAATTTACATCCCTAGACACGAGGCATTATACTCGATAATGAACGTCTTATAAAATTTAGGTAATGCCAAAAACAGGAAGGATACAAGGTACTATTTAAGCCCCTCAAGGACATGTTGAGCTTATGAGTTCTAAGAAAACAATGCCTTTTTGCCAGTTCAATAAACAATTTTGTATTTTTACATAATCCATAATCCTTAATGAACTCCTTATAATAATCCAGACATCCAGTTAAACCTAAATCTCATTCACTACTCCCCCTTGCCATTGTAGTGTTAATCAATCCATAATACTCTAATTTGGAATCAATATGGACCAAGTGTGTAATGGATTGTTGGCCAAAGAGGCATTTCTCCTGGCATGTTGGGTTTAACGTTTTGTCGATCATACAGTTTTGAGTGACACAAATGTAATAAAATTATCATCAAACGTGAAAGCAAATTTTTTTTTGTTGACAAACTTCCAAAGTTGTAGCCTCAATATATTGTAATTGTGGACCTCATTTTAAAACTCTAGTTAAGAGAAAAGCGTTACTTTCCCTAACAAACATGTGTCAGGGTGAATTACTTCCATTGTTATTTTTGTTTGACTGGCATGTGATGCAGTTGATGCCATAATTTTATATATGTCTTGAATTAGAGACATAGACTTGAGTGTTGACACATTCAGAAATATGATTTTTCTAAGATTTCTTAAATTTTATTTCCCATTGGATGCCAGATATTCTAGCTTGCAGCTTCCTTCAAGTCTCCAGTTATTCTCCAATAAATTAAGATACCTTCAGTGGAATAGATACCCATCAAAGTCTTTGCCAATAAATTTGAGAATCTTCCCCTGCAAAATCCTTAAAACACTTAGTTCTAATGGGAAGCAAGATTGAGTTTTTGCCTGCAAGTACCAAGCATCTTACAAAGCTGAGACATCTTGACATAACAGATTGCAAGAAGTTTCAATCTCGGCCTGAGCTTCCACAATCCATTCGGCATTAATTTAAACAAATAATGTCATACCATTTTTTTTTAGTTTAAACAAATATGCTTCCTTCTCATATGTTTTAAAATGTTGTTTGATACAACTTTTCTCATCACTCCTTTGGAATTGAGTTGTCTCTATGGGCAAGAGGTTAATATAATGCTCCTGCTAGGCAACCACCTTCCATCAAAGAAGAAAAAAAGAAAAGTTTGCAGCTTGGAAGAATAAGAGAGTTGGTTGGGTTGGTAGCTAAGAGTTATAGAGCTTCATTCATAGTACTGCCAGTGAGCTCATAACTGGGGGCAAGGGAGATGCCGCGTGGGAGAGTTGTATGATATTATTATTATTTTGGAGAACAAAAATTGAATAATTTTGTTGCTATGTCATTACAATTTTGCTGTGCATTACTAGAACTAATCCTGGATATAAGGTAATTTATGTCAAGCGATAGTGTATTAATAAAGATTCCATGTTCCTCATTTTTTGGTGAACCACGAGTTTATTGAATGGTCTAGACTCTAGAGTGTCATACATCAGTTTCAATTTAATAAAATGACATGGGTCTGAAGTGGGTTGAAAAAGTATGAATGTTAAATGATATTAGTGGTGATGTGTTTGTTGGAAATCATACTACATCTGCTACGTTGAATCAAGTATACAATTTTCTAATCTTACAAAGTATTTATGTGTCTTATGAAATATCTTACAAAGTTTTAACTAATATTGTAAAATAAAAAAAAAATAAAAAAATAGATTGTAGATAAACATTAAATATCAATATCATCGTAAAATGTATTTTGACGTTCATATAAAATTCTACTTTCTTCTCACATTCAGTTACAAATCTATCATCTATCATTTCTTATATGCACAAATCTGTAATGTAGTAAATATTTTCTAATTTATCAGTGCATATCTGTTCATTGCTTAGCCCACACTTTGTGGCAAGAGTACAGATTCTCGAAACAAATATGCAAAATGGACACTAAATGCATAATTTGCATCACAATGTGCCAAGTTCTGCCCATCAAAGGTTTAACGTAGTATCCAATTTTAATCCGTGCAACATAGCTAGCTAATTTGACTATTTGTAACAGTAAGTTACAGCTCCAAACCAGAAGACTACACATATAAGCATACTTAGATTTTTAATTGAGATGATGGTTTTTTTTTTCATTGTGAACAACTGAAAGTGTTATTTTGATGTTTAAATGATTTGACATAGTATTTTACATACAAGATGGTTCTTGTTCATTCTAAATTAGTAATTTTTGTTAATCAGCTAAACAGAATTGAGCAATAAGAAAAGATTGCAACAGTTTTGCAATATTAAGAACAATTTAAACATGATGTAAATAAATAAATAAATAAATAAATAAAGTGCAAAGCCCAAAAGTAACTTAACAAAACTATATTAGCTTCATTTATTCAACATTACTTCACAAACACCAATGTTGAGACTATTACACAATATGTAAGCATTATGTATTCAGGACAAGCAGCATCCTTTTACAAGAATAACCATTTTAAGGTTATGTTGAGTATCAGCATTGAAAGCCTAAAAGTCCACTATACTACATATTTTGAGTAAATGAATTCATTTTCCAACACACCAACATATGTAGATCTTAAAATACTAACTGAAGCTGTCCTGTGGAAAACAGTAACAACAGCTCCATGCCTCTTGTAGAAAATGGGAATGAGGTATATCCATTGGACTTAACACCTCGAGTATATCATTTTTGTTTTAAGGGAGCCACTGAAGGATGGAATACTGCTCGCTTATGCATTTATTACAAGGTGAAGGGATCTCATGGACTACGTTGTTCTTTCGAAACCGCTTCTTACCTGCATATGTAACCACTCTGGTGAAGAACCTCTGCTATACTCTCTTGTAGCTTGTGAACCGAATGGCATGCTAGCTGGATCAAATGTTTGCTGACCAAACTGAAACAAAAGTTGATGATAGTAAGACAGGAGATTTTTCAACAATGTAGAAAGACTGAACTCAACCAATCTTTTTGGTCATAAATTTTGATTTCAACATGAGTTCCTACACACTTCCTAATTACTTAACCATTTATTACATAGAAGAATATTTTCTACCCACAGTTATCATCTAAAAGCACCCAGAAGCATTTCATTCATTTGAAGCAGGAAGCAACTGAAGATTCCACCAAGTATAAACAAATTTTCAAATTGAACAAAAATCTCATCTACGGTCTACTGTTGCATGCTTGGTTGATTTTTCAAATGAGAAGATAAGAAGATGCAGCACTTTCTCTGTATAAAAAGCACCTTCGATATTGTCTTACTTTTTCTTTAGATGATAACTTCTAGACAATAAAATCCTTTCAAGTCTGGAAAAAGGTTCAGTTTATGACAAATAGTGTCTACAAAAGACGGTTCAATCCTAACAAACATCTTTGCAACATAACATGTAGAATTATATTCACGACTTACCGAAAGGAAGAATTTAAATGTAAAAAGGGATGTTTAAAACTTACATCTTTAGGAGGAAATGCTTCAATGCCCGAGTTCAGTCTTGAATTCACTGCTTCAAGCTTCATTGACAAAAACTGTGACATCCAGTAACATTATATTGCTCAAATCAACTCCAAAACAGACATAAACTTAAGAAACATTACAATTGTACAGATACCAAAATTAGAAAAGGAATTGATACCTCAACTTGGCGCTGAAGAGATTGTATATAATTAATTATCTCATCAAGGACCAAAGCTTTCCCAATAACCTGAATCAAAGAAAGTATCTCAAATTATAATTTCCTAGAAAACATGGAACATAATAACACCAATTATCAGGTACGACTTTTGGCTGTGATATCAAAAGGATAATCTTAATAGATATATCTGTATACAAATATCCAAATATGAGAATGGTTGTTCCTTTTTCTGCCTTAGTAAGATACAAATACCCAGATACATGGTACGATATGACACAGATATCGAGATACAAAAAGTTATTTTGAAATTCAACCTACAATACAATCTAGATACGTTAACACAAAGTTATAAAAGCTATATATATTTTATATAGATGCAGAATCTCTGTAAAAAGACATTGATCATAACCATGATGATCACAATTCACAAAAAAGATACTTGTGATCATAACAAAAAAGCATCATTTCTGCTCATATCGTAATATATTTTTTGCCCTATGTCAAAAGTCAACAAAAGCATTTTTAGTGCAACTCAAAAAAACTATTGAGATCCTACATCAACTAGAGATGTGACAAAAGTAGTCCTCATAAGGCTTCAATAATCTTCATCTCTTGAGCTAGTTTTAGAGTTGAGTTGCCCAAATTCTAAGATGATATCAGAGCCTATCCTAAATCTATTATTGGACCAGTTATTCCATTCGCATCTGTCCACACTCCAGATATTTAATCCTGGGCGAGAGGGTGTGTGTTCAGATCCCACATCAATTAGAGATGTGGCCAAAATAATCCTCTTGGGAAATCCTCACCTCTTGAGCCAACTTTTAGGGTTGAGTTAGACATAAAGCCCAAATTCTAAGAAGAACCATGTAGCCATGCAAGACAGATGCAAGAGAGAGAGCACTAGAACAATCGGCCATGAAAGAGGGATGAGAGAGAGAGAACCAGGACCAATCGTATGTATCCGAGCAGAGCACACGAGAGAGAAGGGTTAGGCCAAGTTTCAAGTGTGAACAAAAGACATTAAAAAAGGAGTATCATGTGATTAGGTCAAATAAACAGGGTATAGTATAATAGGGGTGTCTGGTGAGAAACACATTACAAAGGGCAAACATATGAATTGTATATGAGTGATATCTAGCCGTATTTGAAACGTATCGGATAAAAAAAAAAATTTAAAAAAAGGGATACTTCATTGATATGTATCGGAAAGTATCATATGTGTATTGGTTTTCGATATGGGTATGATACTGATACTTTCTCATTTTTGAAGTATCTGGGCTTCATAGACCTTAAGTAACATTTTGTTTCCGTCCATTCTGTTTATTTTGTTCATTTTTAGTTATGCACACGTGTTATTAGAGCCAAAATTCAGCAGGTAGTAAAACACAATACCTTATTGCAACCAGGGACCAAATCCTGAAGAATTTTCATCCTTTCACTAATCTTTTCCCTTCTAGCCTGTCCAGTGTCCACAAACGTTCCAATTAGAAAACATAGGCAACGACTCTAATCGCAGAAGATCCATAAACTCAAGTTTTCCTTAAATTAACAAAGAAATGGTAAAATTATAATAGCATTTTTCTTTTCAAATAATTTTCTATCGGAAAAGAATACTATGACCTATAGGAGGAGATACCTGCCTTTCAAGTACAGTTATCTTGCTCAAGAAAATGATTTTTTCTATAAGGCAAACAAAAAGCATATAAAACTATAACATGACACACAGCATAATTAAAAGGGTTGGAACTTGGAAGTGAATTACTCTTTCTGCAAGACTGTGGCTATCAGTAGCTTGACCCCTTCTAGCTCGCACGTGGATGTAATCTTGCTTAGGAGGATCAGGTGGTTTAGAGCTCTGCTCCGCAGGCTTTCCTGAACTGCCTTCTCCTTCAACTTTACCATCACGCCCCTCATTCCTATTCCCTGATCCTCTAAGCCTTTTTCCATCACCATCATTCTGCCCAATCCAAAAATCATAAATTGGTGACCCTTTCATTAAATTTGATACTTCATTCAAATTACTACAAATAAATTATAACAAAAGAACTATGGTTTTTGAAAAAACGCTTAATTGGGTAATAACAGAATTTTCAAAAAACGAAAAGTGGCAATCCAAAAATGTAACATAGACTAGGACTAAACAAAAGCAGATCCAATCTCTTCATTTAAACAACAACTGTGCTTTCATACCAACCTTTTTGTACCTTAGAAAAACACATTGTTAATCGAATTTCTTATGATAAAAAATTTCAAATTGTTTTTTTAAAAATAGAATCTATAAACACATGAAACAAAGAAGTGAATGAATAATTGAATACCACGGCATTGCCACCACCAGTGCTGGTGGACACAACCTTAGCCGATTCATCCTCCGAGTCACGCCTCTTCCTATTATTAGCACCGACCCCAAGGCCATGGTTCGCCGCTTTCTGGTCCGAACCGACCGGTCCAACATCCCGGTTCGAACCGGATGCAAAATCCCCAAACTGCCCGAACTGCGGCCTCCTGAGCCCCAACCCTGCACCGCTCACCGCCGCCGGAAACTGCCAGATCTCCGCCAAGCTATACGGCGCCATATTGCCGCTACTCCCATTCGGAAACGAACTCTCGTTCATCATCCCACCCGGATCCATCAAAAAACCAATCGGGTCGCCCGAACCCAAACCCAAACCCAAACCCGGAACCCCTAATAACTCAGTTCCAAATAACGAAAAGAGAGAGAGGTGAAACTTGAAAGGTCTTAGTTTTCGTGCATGATCTCCTTAGACAGTGGAGAATGGTGCGCGCAATGTCTTTATATCTCTCTCTCTCTCCACTTACACTGTTCTTCTTAGTTGATAGTTCCTCGGTTGCAGCGTACGAAGTCGCTTCCACTAAGGTTTTCTCGGTCTTTTCATTCAAACCGTTAGATTAAATTACCCTGTCTGGATCTATGCAAAATCTGGACCGTTATTTTTATAAACGAATGAGGTGATGCCACGTTTTAAGGGTTTTAATATGCTCGGGATCTGAGATTGAGACGGGTGCGGTCACGTACCTTAAAAGGTATTGGAATAATTAATCATTGTTTTGATTTGGATATGAGTGAGTTTAGTGTGAGAGTGAGAGAGGTCAATTTGTGATAAAGTGTTTAATAATGGGTTATGGATTTTTGATTAGGGATAATGATGATGGGTTTGTTGTTTTTTTTGGTTTTGAGGGGTCAAAGAATGATGATGATGATGGGAACATGAGGAGTTTGGACGGGTGTGAGAAGGCCCACAAGTTAACTGGTTCAGTATGGACATTGGTTTGACGTTGACACTGAAACTTGTCCACTTACACTGATCCGTTTTGTTTTTTGGCTTCATCTGATTAAATTTTTTGAAGTGTGTTGTACCAGGATGTCCCCCCTTTCTTGCATAATAATTCAAGGTCCCATTTCATAATTGTCAAGGAAAGTGAAATAACGAAATAAATAAAACCAAAATATAGCACCTTATTAATAGCATGGGTTGTAGGGAGAATGGATTTTAGAGGATACAGCTTTGTAAAGCAATATTTAAAAAGTATTTATGTTTCAACTTATTTTAACTAATTAAGAGTAAAAGCGCTCATATTTGATTGTTTTACTTTTGAACTTATTTTAAAGGAATCTAATCTAAATTTAGAAAACATCAGGAGTTGAATCAATTTGATGACACAAAATTAATTATTTTATTACATTTTATGAAATAAAATAATGATCAGGTATCTTAGTTTTGAGCTGAATAACTGATTCTTGTAAGTCGGAGTTGAATCAATTTGATGGCACAAAATTAGTTATTTTATTACATTTTATGAAATAAAATAATGTTCAGGTATCTTAATTTTGAGCTGAATAATTGATTCTTGTAAGTGATCATTTTCTCGTGTGATGTTTTTTTGGTGCTTAAGTTTTAGATTTTCTTATGGGTAGGAAGATTGACAATAGTAAACGTGTTTGGTTTAGGTCTTTAGGATGATATATGCTGATATATAGGGATGGCAATTTGTACCCTACCCATTGGATACCTTCAAAATTTACACACGATGGGTAGGGTAATTACCCGCATAATGGGTAAGGGTCCGGGTACGGGTACTATAATACTCACCCCGCCCCGCACCCGTACATATGTATATATAAATATATATTTATTTGTTTATTTATTTATATTCCTAATATATATAATTTTAACTATAATGCAAATTTTAAAAACAAAATTAATCTAAAGATTTATTTAAATATTTTGATTTGTAATGTTTTATGAGTAGATTTAAAAGATATTTGAATCATTTTTTGATTGTTATAATGTTTCTTTTGTTATTTATTGCTTTTTCACAGTTAAAGTACATGTAAGGGGTGCAGGTACGGGTACTTAAGTGCCCAAAAGGTACGGGTACTAAAGTTGCTACCCATGTAGGTATGGATCCGGGTACGGGTAATTTTTTCAAATGCGGGTATGGGGATGAATACTATAGTACCCTACTCAGACCCTACCCATTGTCATCCCTATATGCAGGAGAGAAGTGGAGGAGCGGCCCAATTAGACATGACCACACGATGAGAGGACTTTATAAGATTTAAAGAATATTATTCAATGAGTTCGGTCTTAATTAGCTATGCTCCACCAACATATGGTTGATTCAAGTGGTAACGAGTTCAGAACTCTTAAGCAAGTGGTTAATGGTTCGATTCCTGACTCTTGCATATGGAGAAAATTTGGTTGGGAGAAGTCAGCTCTTCAATGTTGTTCAGTAGCTCGGGAGATTAGTATCTGAAGTTGCGCATGGAGATACTCGAGAGAAAAAATAGCTCTTTTCCAAAAACAGAACATTACGTTGGTTTAACTGTACTACCTTTGGACTCAATTATAAGTAAAAACGTATCTATATTTTATGGAGTTAAATATAAGCAAAAGTCAACCAATTCAACTTTATTTAATGTAAGTGTTCCAAAAGTCAGACAATCAACCAATCCAACCAATTCTCTTTCTACTTTTCCAAGAGCATTACATACTCTCGAGACAATTAAATGGTAGTTTAGTAAAACTCAATTTTTTTTTTACATAAATCAAGATAATTAAACTAAATTAATTAACTTTCTTAATAAATACTCCCTCTGGTCCTATATATAAGAGGCAAAACCCTAAAACACACAGACCAAGGAAATGCATTGAAATAAGATATTTGTAATTAATATTCATATAAATTTACAAATTTAACCCTTCAATAATTAATGAACAAACCTATTTGTATTGAAAGTTGCACTGTCTCGTAAATATAAACCCTATTATAAATAAGGGTAAAATTGGAAATGACCATTTAATATTTGTCAAAATACATGTATGTCTCTTATATTTTGGACCAAAAAAAAGTAGTCATTTGCCTCTTATAATAAGGATCGGAGGGAGTATGAAGTTAGTTAATTTTGCTTATAATTGAGTTTGGAGATAGTACTTCAATTTGGTAGAGGAAGGGTCATGGGAGTTGTACTGGAGAGAGCAAAAAGTGTCATGATACCTTTTACTTATTTTCATAAACGAGTTAGTGAGAAGTTCGTTCTGAGTTTTGCTGATATGTGCCTTAGGTTTAAGTCTTTAAGATTAGCATGCCCAACGTTAATATAACGTTAAGCCCTATAAAATAAACCAAATAGAACCAATTTAATTAATTTGATTCAATTTTTCGACTTGAAGGGATCAACTAAATCAACTTTCATCTTACACTTGCATCTCTTATTTCTAGAAGTAACAACTTAATAATATCTCAAAACTTTAAGAAAGGTCTGTGTGATTTCTTCTTTAAAATCAATTAATTGATTCAGCTCCCCACCACAAAAATTAAAGCAGACAATAGAGATATAATTTCTCAAGTTATTCTTCAATGGGTGACATACGTTGTAATTGACAATAACAGTTAGATCATGATGTGCCATCATTTTCTCAATAATAACCTTTCTCAAATCAATCGTTATGCCCTGAGCTGGATAAGTTTTTAATTTGTCGTATTATACCAAAGTCTAGGCTTGTTTTTAAAGCTTTTATCAATATTGTAATTATTAAAAAAAAAAAAAACTAAAACAAGTGATCGTTTAATTTTGAATAAATGAATATAGGTAACAAAATCTATTTTACATATCAGTACTCTTTTTATGTATACAAATTTCATTAATTTTTTTTTGACACAAAAAATTTCATTAGTTACTATGTTGCTAATTGCACCATCAATTAAAATATTATAATTCTTTTGAAATTAATTTTTAATAAATTTTCAAAATATATAACCTTAATTATTATTGCTAAGTATAAAAGTTAATAAATTTTAGGAATGTAATTAATGATAATATAGACCATGAAGAATACCAATGTAATTTCTTAAATAAAAGAATCGTTAGATGTAATTAAGTCAAGCATTTCAAAACCTGTTTGGGAGGGGAGAACTCATCTTGTGTGCCCAACAGGTTCCCCGACAGAGATTAGTCACTACTAACGGTGGTGGATACTATATCATGATTATCAAAAAAAAAAAAAAGTCAAGCATTTCAAAAGACATCAATTTAATTTATCCTATTAGAGAGCAAAAAAAAAAAATTTAATTTATCCTATTAATTATTGGATACTAAATTAATATAATAATCAAGTTTAAATAAAAAAAATTTGGTGCTTAGTTTAAATAATTTTTTAGTCCATGAAAAACGTGTGTTTTGGCTTTTAGTCCCTATATTTTTTTTCCATAAGTTTTGATCCCTACAATTTCAAAAGTTTAAGAATAGGTCCCTACTATCAACTTTGGACCGTTATCATACAGCAAGAGAGACACTCAAACCACTAGGAAATAATCTTCATAAGTTGTAGAATTCTTTTTCCTTTACTTAATTTAGTTTGTGAATAATTCTTTTTCAGCAGATAACGTTGCAAAATTGACGATAGGGGCCTATTCCTAAACTTTTGAAATTGTATATGGATCAAAACCTATAAAAAAAAATTATAACGACTAAAACCAAAATAACGTACACTTTTCAGGACTAAAAACTTATTTAAACCTAAAATTAAAAAAAACATGTCTACATCTTAGATTTCAAGTAATGCTTTCAATATTACTGTCGTGATCACAACTTTTTTGATGCTTTTACAATCTGTTTCTTTTTTTAGTTAGAGGCTTGGAGCCAAAATGCAAAATGTATAAGTAGAATTATTGCATAATTTCACATGCACAATTTTCACGTGCTTAGGAGTTCATCAACAGAAGAGCGAGGGGGACAAAGGCATTTGGCAGCTTGCTGTAAAAGAAATTAAAAAAAACCCAAAAAAAAAAAAAGAATAAAAAATGGCTTTGCCAAAAGATAAAGAAATACCACCAACAATGAGAAAGACCAAACACGATACTCAGTCAACATCTGACTAACCCTTCTCTCATGCCACTCCTATGCTTATTCAATTGCCACGTTTATAATCTATATTGTTTTCGAACTCTTGTTTAATTTATATCTTACCCTTTCATCCAATCCAATAGTAGCATGCAATTTTGGATGCTAATGCTATCATACTTTATATTTCCTTTTCTTTCTTCCTTTCGTGTAGTTTGCACCATTGGAGCTGACCTAATTTTGGTTCTTATAGTTATTGCCAAAGTAACATTTTATCCAAGTGACATTGATTCATGCACAGGTCACGCCAAACACTTTGCCGAATGTGATATCAAATTCGGTTAGACATATATAATAGCTAGAAAGTTACCTTTCTTCCATGCTTTAGATAGCACGGGAAATCCAACTCGTGCACTTAACCAGTTTCAGCACATGCAGGTGATAGTGATTGCAATCGGTTCCAAGATTTGTCAAATCCAATGGCTACATCACAGATGCTATGATCTGACGGTAGCAATTTTTTAGCACGTTTCACTATTGCTTATGTGCTTTTCTAAAAGTGCATGTGCAAAATACACAACTTGTGTGGGGGAAATTCACATTTAACACTGGGGAATTATCACCATGTAACACCCCATGTGCTAATTTACTTCATATGGCAATACCCTCACTCACCATCGAGTTTGTTTCTATTAACATTTTTGTGTCATTTTATACACCACAAATTTTATTTTCCTAGCTAGCATTGAGCTTGGAAAAGTTGTGCTCTGCTACCTTTAGCATTTATTCTGATTAAAGACTCTAGTTGAAATGCGTCACCAATCAAAAGTAACTTAACAATTCATAGCTGGGTACCATCTATGTTGAGCTCTCAGTGGAAGTTTCTCGGAAATGATCAAGCAAATGGGTGAACCAAAGTACAAATACTACACTATGGAAACCATAAATTATGGTAGTTATTTTTCTTTTTCTCTTGGGTTTTATTAACCCCATCTTTTTTCTTTATTAATGTTGTTGTGATGAGGCTTAAGTATAACTTCTTGACATAAAAGTTTAATGGTTCTGAACTCATCTAATCTACCAACCTACTAATGGCTGTGTCCTAAGCATAAATTGCTCTTTAATTATAATCCAGAGAGAAGTAATAAGGTGATCAAGATAATTTGAGATGTGGGACAAAAGTGATTGAAGGTATGATATACAAGTTCAAATCTCACCTATATTAACATAACAAACTGAGAACTAACATTTGCTAATAAAAAATATATATTATGATCCAGAGAAAAAAAGTGTGACCACCGGACAAATTTGTTTTTTTCCTCTAAACCATAGAGAATGTCATTTGATACAAAGGAAGTGACATTGTAAGGGTTAAAATGTTGGTCACTTTCTAAGTACTGTTAGGCAGGAATGGTATATTATCAGTGACATTTAAGTACTTGATGGAAAGGAAGCCGGTGAAGTGCTAATTAATCTGCCAGCCACTTCGCGTACGTCTTCAATGATAATGAACATAGTCTCTGAGCTTAGAGTTAGCTGGCTGCTATGTCCTACAAATTAACCTGTCAATCAAGCAGCTAGACAAATAGTCAAAAGGGTGACTTGTGTGACTTAATTACAAGGTCCTCGATCGAAGGCGGCAGTTTTTTAGCTTAAGCTATAGAAATTGAAATAAGAAAATAATAATATAGACAAGTTACAAACGTTTAAGTTAAATTGAGGTTTGCTCCTATAAAGTACGAATATTTGAGTTAACTTGTCAAGCACCTAGACAAAGGTTTGCTCCTGTAGTTTGGGTCGATATCATTGTGCTAATTTTGGTTTTGGTTTTTACTTAGTTCGATGTGGTTATTTTCGTTAGAACAACGATTTTTTTTTTTTTTTGGGAAAACAACTTAATTCATTTCACTAGCAATAAGCAAATCAATACAAAATGGGATATGATAAAAAGTCTGGGAGCTAGGCACAGAAAGATTTGCCTTAGCTAGATTGTGGGCAATTCCATTGGCTTGCCTTCTAACAAACCTCACACTAAGCTTTTCAAAATTATTTAAAAGCCTAGAACACTCCTTAATGATAGAGCCAAACTCTGAAAAATCTACCCTAGGCTTTTTGATATTATCCGCAACTAGCTTACAATCTGTTTCAAAAATTACATTAGAAAGGCCTAAACCAGAGCACCATTGAATAGCGCCCAAAAGACCAAGGGCTAAATAGCGCCCAAAAGACCAAGGGCTAAATTTGAACCACGGCAATAGTAGGATGTTGGCGGTTCAACTACGGAAGGGAACGAAAACCCATATTTTGGTTTTTTTTTTTTTTTAGTGACAAAACTAGTGTTTTAGTCTATTAGTTTAATTATTTTTTTTCAACTTGTTTTATTAAGTTTATACGAGTTTCTTATAAGTTTACTTCTATTACCAACGTCAGCCTCAACATTAGTATCCATCCATTTCCGTTTGTAACATTCTTACGTTGTTGCTATCCTACCTAGCTAGCAGTGATTGGATTGCTGATGTGCCTCGCTCGTGTGGTTCTTGGCCAAAATGGCGTTGTTATTGGACATCTCTTCATATTGCATCTCCAGTTTAATGTTTATGAGGGAAAGATTACGTTAATTTCTTTGCCTAGCGCTTAAGGAGAGGGAAAGAGGAGGGTTACGACCCATATTTGCGAGGAATTTGGCAGGGAAGGACGTTCGGTTATGGTAGTTCTTCTCCTTCTAAGATATCATAAAAGTTGAAAATGATTTGTGAAGATATGTTTTGCATGATCTTTTGAAAGTTATTTGTGGTTTGGGTAATTTATTTTTTTGTCAGGGGTAAAGAGGGGGAAGTGTTTCCCAAATTTGTTTCCCTTTAATTTGGGAACTACTGTGAACTACCATAGCCTTATCTTATATGTGTATATGGAAATGGTATTCTGTTTGGAGAGGAAGGAGAATGAGTGGTGGTGGGTGAAGAGAGAGATTTTTGCAAGATTTCATCCACTCACAATGAGAACTTAATGTTGATTTTTGTAAAGTAGTATTCAAGTTCATGGTCTATTGATTTCTTCCTCAATTTTTCTAGGTCTTTGGCTTATTTAATTCTTTCAAGGAGCTCTTCCCGTCGATTTTCTTAAAATATATTATCTCCAGTCCTTAATATAAAAAATAAATGGGAACCTTTTTTTTTATCCAAAATATAAAAAACATGCATCAATTTTTACACATATTAAATGTTAATTTCCAATATTACCCTCATTTATAATATGATTTTTATTTACGAGATATATCGACTTTCCATACAAGTGAGTTTGTTCATTAGTTTTTTTTTAAACTAAGTGAGTTTGTTCATTAGTTCAAAAGTATTTTTGAAAATCTATATGAATATTAATTACAATTAGCTCATTTCAATGCATTTCCTTAATCAGTATATTTTAGGGTTTTGTTTCTTATATTAAGAACCGGAGGTAGTATCTAACTTTCAGGTCCTTGGATGGTTGGTTTTGGCAAAGCATCCAAGTCCTGGGCCTCTTGATTTCCACGAAGCATTCAAAAGTTTGGCCTCTTGATTTCCTCAATTTACCTATGTCCTTGGGCTATTGATTTGCTAAAATATTTAGACTCCAGGCATTTCAGTAGCCTCTTGAAAAAATAAAAATATTTAATTTAAAAAATAATAATTAAAAAATAATAGCACAAAAGAGAAAAACAACAAGGGCAAATTTAGAAGGAAGCAAAAAGCAATTGACCTAAAAGGCTAAAACTTAAAACAGGGGCAAAATTTTATGATAAATAAAAATAAAAAAAGAATAAAAAAGGTTTTTCCACCGTGACCCACGGATCCAGATTATTTATATTTTTATTCTCATGGCCCAATTCATTCTTATTAGGCTCATGGATGGTTAGGGTTGGTGCTTATGGGCTACCTGGTGGTCAATGGGCGCTTCAGGCTTAAAAGAGGATCAAGTCCTATTTTTTAAAAGGAGAACATGAGTTTCTTAGTTTTAAAATAAATTCTGGACTTGGGCTCATTAGATTTGCTTCTTGGATCAGGTTACATTTTGGGCTAAGGGACCAATTTAGCCTAAAATAAAATATATATTTTTTGAAATTAAAATTAAATAAATCATGGAAATATTTTTTGAAAAATTTAAAATTGATAATAAAAACTAAGAAAAATGTAAAAAGTTCATTCTCTTGTTTGAGTAATTTGTTTTAGTGTGTTTATTTATATGTTCAATGGCATGATTTTAATTTAATGTTTAAGGTATCTTTATTTAAAATTGCGCTAATTAATCTATTGTTCAATAAAATTGTCTTTGTTAAAATTAAATAAAAACATGAATAAAGAAGGAAATTGTTGTGCAGACAAGTTGACAAATTTTGGAACTAGTTCCCAAGGGTTCACTTGGTGGAATGTAGTTCCGGATTTTATCTTAGAAGATTTCAATAGAAATAGATATAACCTTCCTAACTACAGGTTTAGGGGATTATGTTTTTCCATGGGTTTTGGTTCATGTCTCCCATGTTTGTTTCTTCTTTTTTTTTTGTATTCTTTTGTCTCTATTTTAATAAATTTAAGGTGTGCTGCAAGTGATTGTTAGGGTCTATGGTGCCAACCTAGTTGGGATGATAGGCCCTATAGTGATGCTCTTGCACATCTGTTTTATATATAAAAAAAAACATGAATGTTATTAATTTTCCTTTTTATGTTTTTGTGTTTATTTTTCAATTAATTAAAAGATCTCTTTTTATTACTTGTAGTTTTAGATTTTTTATAACTTAAATAACCAAATAAAATTGGATGTTCACAATTATATTCTTTTAAAATAATTGAACTACGACCTTTCTAATCCTCTCGTACGCAAAATCTTCATGGAAGATAACATAAGAAGAACAATGATACATTATCATTAGTGAAGACAAATCATAAACATAAACAATATTATGTGCACCATAACATAAATCATAATTTGTTATCATAATACAATCACTTTGCATCTCTATCATTAATTTCCTCAAAACAATTACAATAAGTTTAACCTTTTGTCTTGCATACATCATGCAAAATAGAGGTGTCTGCTACTCGGACGCAGATCCTCTGTCCCCTTCTCCCTATCCCCCTTCCTGTCACTCCAATAAAAATAAGACACGTGGATTAAAAATTCATCTCATCTTTAACGCCTCACTAACATGCCATTAGCATCTATATAACCCATTCCATCTTCTTCCTCCCCTCTCCAACGCAATTAGCCACCGCTTCACTGCCTACCTACCACATCTCCATTCCTCTGTTCATCCAATTCATCTCCACCAAAATATCGGCCAATGCACGAAAGAAGAGTTTGCTGGGGAAGACAAAAAAGTCAAGGAGAGGATTGAAGCAGGCAACGCTATTGAGACAAGCTTGCCGACACAAATGGGCCTTTGATTAAAGTGGATAAAAAATGTAAACTAAACCTTAAATAGCAGGGAGCTTTTGCGTCAACGAATACAAAATTCAATCAAAATCTTGGATAAAATTCTTGACTATTTTAAGTTGTTTTTTACCACAAAAAAAATAAAAAAATAAATCAAGTTCTGGTACCGATGCCTCTGAAGTAAAAGATAGACACAAGGCCTTTTAATATGAAGCAACGTTACCTTTTGAGTGGCCAAAATTTGCTAACCAATGTGTAAGAACTATATGTAACTGGTGGAGAAAAGTTGCTGACAGATTGCCATTGGGACGGTGTCAGAAATATTGCAGATCAGAAATATTCCCCTTTAACGCAGCAGTAGACGTTTGATAGAATGCAAAAGACGTGGAGATGGGGGGAAATTACGAAAAGGGAGTTAACGGTGTTATTATAAACTAATTCATTTAACTGACCAATCTTATTTTTTATTGGGATGACAGGAAGGGGGACAGGTAGAAGGGGACAGAGGATCCACATCCCTGCCACTCACTCGATGCCTCGTATCGTAAGGTGACTTACTTATGAATTCGTCTATTGCTGACCTTTTCATATGGTTAAGTGTTCATTTGTCTGTGATACAGCCGCCTTTTTTTTGTGTGTGAAAGAGGAAAAACAGAAAAAACTAAAGAGAAATACACCGGGGCGTGACTCCCATACAATCACGCAACAAAAAAGACCCCATAGCAAAGGGAGGATCGTTCAAAATCTTCAACCCAACAAGAGCATAAACAACTTTTTTGGCTAAATAATCAGCACTTTCATTAGCCTCACGAAAAGTGTGGGTAATCTTCACAGTCCAAGGGCTATCCATAAGCTTCAAGATTTCTTCCAGAATTCCTGCATATTGATGAAAACAGTGGTTCTCCTTATTGGCAATCAAAGTAACCGCTTCTAAGGAATCAGTCTCACAAATAACTTTGTGAATATTTTTACTCTAAACTAGCTCCAAACCTTGTTTTATTGCTAGGAGTTCGGCCAGAAGAGCTTCACCTGGGCCATCATGGCTAGTAAAACCAACTATCCGATCACCCTTAGAGGATCTGATCAGGCCACCAATACCCATAGCTGAGGGAGAATCAACATAACTGCCATCAACATTGATTTTGGCGAAGTCTGTTGGAGGGGGAATCCAATGAGAAACCAAGCTTCTTTGATTCTTTGACTTGGTTTTAGAAAGAAGGTAAGAGCTGCAATCATCATGAGACCAAATGATATGTTTAATAACATGATGGATATTCCATTTTTCTTCGCTGAAAATATATTGTTAGGCCAACACCATAACCACCAAAGTCCACCAAGAATAAGATAGCTTTATTACCTTGCGCAAAAGAAGGTACCCATGTCCCTGCATTCTGACAACGTAAAGAAGGTAGGGTTTTGATTCAACCCTAGCCTAATCCAGACTTCATGTGAGTGAGGACAGTCACACATGCAATGAAGGATGTCTTCCACGTTTGAAGAGCATATGCTGCACAGAGGAGATGGCGCAAGACCTCTAGAAAACCGCATAGCATTAGTTGGAATGGCTTTGTCGAGAAGCTGCCAAACCAACATTTGCATCTTAGAGGGAATTTCTAACTTCCAAATCCATCTCCAATCTTGATTAAGATCCAAGGTACTTCTTCTTTTCACTAACCAAGAGTAGCCCGAGGCTACCTTATAAATGCCTTCTTTGTTGCCTTTCCAAACCCAAGCATCAGGAGAGTCAAGAACTTGAGAAGGAATGGATGTGAGGAGAATCATCTCTTTGAAAGAAGCAGGAAGTTGGGTAGCTAGACTATCAAGGTTCCAATCACCACCCCTCCAAAGATCACAGATAGCAAGAGAAGTGTCTGAAATGGGAACATAATCAACTTCGTTACATAATGGACCACACCCAAGCCAACCCACACATACCAAATGGAAGAGGAACCCGAGCCTAAATTGAAATCAAACCCTTCTCGAAACATTGAGGTAGCTTTAGAAATACCGCGCCAAGTAATAGAAGCATGTGCTTGTTGGTTACAGCACCAGATGGACCTATTCTTCATGTATTTATGTGTCAGCACTTGAACCCACAACTTCTCTTTCTCATTAACTAAGCTCCAAATAAGTTTCCCAAGCATGGCTAGATTGGTGTCCCTATCTTGACGGATACCCAAACCACCCATTTGCTTGGGAGCAGACAAAGTTTCCCAATTAACAAGATTCCAGCTACGAGAATTACTAGAGTTGCTCCATATAAGATTGTGAGTGAGACTGTCTATCTATTAGAAACTGAATTGAATAATACTTTGATTTCTATCAAAGGAAGTATATTGTCACACTGATGACTCAAGACTTACAAGCATTTATAGCCAAGAGTCAAGAAGCCCATAAGGGAAAGCTCTAAAGCTAACAAACTAACCAATTATAACTAACAGGACTAACCGAAAATAGGGGGTGAGCTACTTTACACAATATACTTAACCACATACAAGAACTAAGAACAACTATACAAACATACATGACCTAATACAAACTAGTGATAGTTAAGAACATGTATAAAGTAGCTCTTCTAATACTCCCCCTCAAGATGGAGTGGGGGTGAATGCACTCCAATCTTGTCACTGAGATCCTGAAACATCTTAGTTCCTAAGGCCTTGGTGAGAATGTCGGCCTGTTGTTGTTTGGTGGGAACAAACTCTGTTTTGATCACTCCATTTTGTAGGTGTTCTCGGATGAAGTGGCAGTCCACTTCTATATGTTTAGTTCGCTCGTGAAATACTGGATTTGCAGCAAGATATAGAGCTGCCAGGTTATCACAATAAAGAGTTGTTGGAGAAGAACAACTGATTTGAAGGCTTGAGATTGTGCAGCCAAATTACTTCACTAGTGGCATGCGCTATGGCTCTATACTTTGCTTCACTAGAGGACCTTGAGACAGTGTTCTGCTTCTTGGTTTTCCATGAGATTGGTGTATCTCCCAACTTCATCAGGTAACCAGTAATAGACTTGCGGGTTAAAGGGCATGATGCCCAATCTGAGTCATAGTAGGCAAATAGCTGCATTAATTCATTTTTCCTTGGCAAGGTGATTCCTTTGTTTGGTGATGATTTCAAGTACTTTAGCACTCTCAAGGCTGCATTCCAATGATTTTGCCTAGGTGTCTGCATAAACTGGCTCAAAACATGGACAGAGAAAGTCAAGTCAGGCCTAGTAATGGTCAAATATATTAATCTTCCAATGAGTCTCCTGTATTGGGATGGATTATCAAAATATTCACTCTGGTCTAAAGCCAATTGGTGATTTGGCTCGAAAGGAAAACTCACAGGTTTGCATCCCAACATTCCACACTTATTTAGAATATCTAAAGTATACTTTCTTTGACATAGAAATAGACCAGTTTTGTTTCTTGCTAATTCTATTCCAAGGAAGTATCTTAGAGGACCAAGGTCTTTCATGTGAAACCAATTACATAGGTGCCTTTTAAAATCAGAACATGCAGTGCTACAGTTTCTAGCAATCACAAGATCATCCACATACACTAAAACAGCCATGAAAACAGTGTTATGAGTGTAGGTGAATAAACTGTGATCTGCCTGTGATTCAGAAAAACCATAAGCAATTAAAGATTCAGACAATTTGGAATACCAATTCCTTGAGGCCTGTTTAAGTCCATACAGAGACTTTTTGAGCTTGCATACCATTCCTTTCTTAGGCACACTATATCCTAGAGGTGGTTCCATATATACCTCTTCATCTAGATTGCCATGCAAGAAGGCATTGCTCACATCCATTTGATGGAGCTCCCAATCCCTAGCAACAGCCGCTGCAAGTAAGCATCTCACAGTAGTCATTTTTGCCACAGGGGCAAAAGTTTCATTAAAGTCCTCTCCTTCTATCTGTGTGTAGTCCTGAGCAACTAATCTTGCCTTATACTTTTCTATTTCACCATTAGCTTTATGTTTTAGCTTATAGACCCACTTGCATCCTATGGCCCTTTTTCCTTTAGGAAGCATCATTAGCTCCCAGGTTTCATTAGACTCTAAGGCCTTTAGTTCTTGATTCATAGCTTCTTTCCATTCCATTGTTTGGATGACTTGCTTATAAGTCTTAGGTTCCTGATGCTCACTAAGGGCAGCAAGAAAAGCTAAGTATTTTTCAGAAAAATGTTCATAATTAACATATTTAGAAATAGGATAGGCTATATGAGCCTTGGGTGCAGGGTCAAGGGATTTACTTGTGGGATTGTTGACTGCAGAATAGCAATAATAATCCCTAAGGTAAGCTGGTGGTTGTCTATTTCTAGTCTCAACAGGTTGGCCTTGATGGGGCAAGGCCTCTGCCTCCCCTCACTTAGAGCATCCTGCTCAATGTTCATGTCACGATTAATTTCAATATCAGCAGTAATACTTTCAGTATTTCTTTGATTTTCATCGTTTATGAACTCAGTTTCATCAGGGAAGTGTGTCATGCTATGCTGTAGCTCAGGATGGTCACTAACCTTCATACTTTGATTCCCTACATTGGAGTCAAAAGGAAACACATCCTCATAAAAAACCACATCTCTAGAGATAAATAATATATTTATCAAAGGGTTTCATACCCGACAGTCGTAACCATTTTAAAAACCATGGCACTTCAATACTCATCAATTAACTTTGAAACCTAATCTCTGGAGCTCCAACTAACAAATAAATGAGCTGATCAGGCTCTAAGTGCCGAATAAGGCATACTCAATGCCAATAAGGCAGAGTTCAAATTAACCATATCACTGTCCAAAACGAGGCACAGTGAGTACTATTCACAGTATATGGTTTCTTGTTCATATGTCCATCAAGGCACAGTGATGCAAACTGCATGAATACTTGCCATCAAGCATTCAAGTCCTATGCAAAGGCATGTATGCCCAAAAATGCATGTAAAACGTTTTGTTCACGCCATTTTCTTTGTGTTCATTCTTTCCTTGTCGAGGCTCAAAGGCTCACGACCAAACCAAGGTTTAAACATTTAGGTTAAACAACCATTCCAATAAAAAGGACTCCCAGTCCAAATCAATAAAACTGACTCTAAGTCAAAAATGTGCAAATCACGAAATCTAGACCCATGCACCAGATTTAGATTCGTAGATTTTGATGCACAAAAATCAATATTGATTTTTATAGGACATCTAGTCCATAACTTCACCTTTCGGGCCCCGGGCCATATCATAGAACACTAGACACCGACATCTCGGTAGCTAGGTTCGTCTTTCAACTTTAAACAACATTTTCGCTCTGTGAAACACAAATCCAAAAACAAAGTTTCCTCAACTTATCCACGTTGTCGGAAATAACCCGTTGTATAAATCCACTTTACCAAAAATCCCTTTACGTTGGAAATTCGTTTTATAAAATCATCGAAATCACTTAAAATTCATTTTCTTTCAAAAATCAATATTTTGAACCTAAAAATATTGCTTTGAGACAAATTCTCTGTTTTAACTAATATTACCGTTTTAATAATACTTCTGTAATTATTGTCAGAATTGTCCGACGTTTGACGTTTTAAAAACGTTTTAAATCCAAATATGACTTTTCTAGTAAAATAATTTTTCCAACACCGTAATAAAATTAATTTTGAAACTTATTTTCTTAAAATAACATTTTCTAATATTTAGAAATTCCTTATGTGAAAATTAGCAGTGCTAAAATATTTTCACGGTCACGTCCTCACGATGACTCTTAAAACACTCTTACGCCGTTAAATCTTTAAATTACCAATATTTTTCACTATTTCCCATTTTTCACCAAATAATTAATCAAGTAATATTATATTACTATTTCCACTAAATTAAACTCATTAGCTCATGAAAAACTTTTAAATGCTTTTAACCTCGTATTTAATGAAACTCTGACCACTGTCAAACTTTCCAATCCAGAATCCGCATCAACAATAATCTCATGTCAATAATATAGCAAATCGCAATTATTGGCATGCAACAACATATATTCACAATGAAATGCAGTTAATTAAATAATTAAAAGCAGACAATTTTAAAACAAAGAAATCTAATTACGTAAAACAATACATACACCAAATAATACATACAGACCACAAATAATTTACATACAACTATCGGAAAAATCCCTCAGGTACTCCCCTTACGTCTTGAAGAATTTTCCTTCTGAATTAACGTTCCGTCAAACGCTCGATCTCCGCAAAACACGTACACAATTCATACAACATTTTATCCTTCAATCAAAACACAACAAATAATTATCAATCAAACACTAAATACACCTATGCTCCTAAATGATAGGTTCGGCGCTAAGGTTTTTAAATTGGCTAGACATGATACAATTTTGCAAGCTTTTGGATTAAAGATCCTTAAGCAAGATTAGGACATAAACAAAGCTTACTTAACAAAAATTGAATCAAAATCATCTTAACCACAAAGTTAAGATTTTCTGCCATGAGGTGAGTTTATGGCTAAAAATTTCTAAAAATCCTAAGCTCTTGGATTAGTGATCCTTGATCACTTAGAACCTTAAATCAATGATTATCATACAAAGATTGAACCTTCACAAAATAAATTTCGGCCATGAGTAAAAATATGGCTTAGAGATTTTCATTTGATTAAACAAGCATGGATTTAATACATATATAAACTATAAGATTGAATCAAGCAAGATTAGTTTAAAAAAAATGAATAAAGTCCTTCCCCCACATCAAGCTAGGGTTCGGCCTTGATAGGTTGAATGGGCAATAATTTTTTGTTTGATACCTACTCTTGGATCTCAAATATAGAGAGAATAATAAAATCATAGAAATTGGTTTCATGTTCATTGGATTTTTTTATGATCTTCTATGAATTTTCAAAGTTCTAGATCAAGGAATTGAAAAAAAAAAAAAGATCAAGGCTTTAAAACATAAAACTAAATGAAGAACATGATAATGATTGAGTGAGAGAAGTATGGTATACCTCTTGGAAATGAAAAAGGAGCAAGAAACCACTTGGTTGCTTCACAAAAATGGTTTATGGAAACTTAGAGTTTTTAAGAAAATGGAGGAAACTCCATGGAGAAGATGAAGTCTTGCTTAAATAGAAGTGAAATGGGCTCACAAAGAAGGTGTGGGCCGTGGGTTTTGGGAGGCATAAGGGTCTAAAACATAAATTTTTAGGGACAAAAGAGTAATCTTATATAATGACAATTTTGTGATAAAAAAGATGACTTAAGGATAAAATAGTAATTTTGCCTAAAGAAATCATGAAAATTATGTGGTTGAGGTTGAAGGAGAGGTGGCTGATTTGTGTTACAAATTTTGGGGCAAACTTGTCATTTCAATGAAAGTTCAAGGGTAAAACAGTCCAAGGGTAAAATAGTCTTTACACTATTTTGAAGAAATATCTAGATATTTGTTTAAATGTAATCATGACATGGGTGAGTCACTCCCTATGAGTCATCTTGTCTTCATCCATCCGGTGTCGGATTTTGTCTCTGCACGTCCGTTCTCGACTCCATCGATTACCCGATTTAGGGTTTTGCGCCTAAAACAAGTATAATAACCTTTTTTATTTTGAAAATTTTAAAAATATCCTATATCGTTGGAAATGAGATATAAAATCTATTCATTTCGTTCTCTGGTCAAAATTAGGTTTTATGATCAGTAAAATCTTACTGTCAGCAAAAAACGCAGACCGAGTTCCGTCTGAATTTTCAACCGAAAATTTAACCGTATACTTATAAAAATAAGTATGATATGAATATGACTTTGGTTTTCCCAAAATCATTTTCTAAGTTTTAGATAAAAATATAAATGTTTATTTATATTTATACCGATCTTAGAAAGCAAAAAAATCGGGGTGTTACAACTTTGACTATTTGACTTAGAGCAGACAGGTGAATCAAATTACTTCTTAAACATTAATTTGCACACTAAGTAGACAGGTCAGTAAACAATAAATAGTTCAATTAAAATCATTGGACAACTTAGGGTAAATGCACACCAGACATTTAGAGACTCAATATTATCGTGAAAAGAATTGATTTTGAAAAGATTGATGTTAGAGCATCCTTATCTCAACACCCTATGTTTTTATTTTTGAGGTTCTTAAATGGGTTACACCTTTACGCATCACTCATTTTTACTTTTTATAACTTAAACATCTCATCTCTCCAACCCAGCAACTTCAAAAAAGTTCCTAAATAGGCCCCACTAGTGGTCCCACAATTTTTTTTAATTAAAATATTGAAATTTGTTTCAACGGTCCAATACTCCAATCCTGTCTTTTTTTTAAAAAAAAAAATGGCAGTTGGCCCACTTAATAAGATAAACACTGGTTCTTCTACAAGCAACCCAACTTCTTAAGCACCCATTGAAAAATTGTCTCCTACAATGGGTGCAATTAAGCATAGATCCCTATGTAGCAAGATCCCATCTTTATATTGCCGTTGGAGATGACTTTAAAAAATTGATTTGTATCTGGTAATAATATTTTAACAGCGAGTTTAGCAGAATTGATTTTGCTTAGAAGAAAAATTAAAATAACTTTTATGATGTGATTATAATTTTTTTATTTTTTATTTTTATGAATTCCATACTTAGAATTAATTCTAGTTAATAGAAAAGTTGGTAATTCTTCATTCTCTTATAATCAATTCTACTTATGCCAAAATTAATTTTATTAAACATACTTATGAAAATAGATCTGATTACTATTAAGGGAGTGTTTGGAAGACTTTATTTAAGTTCTTTTGAGCTTGTCTTATGATATAAACACTTATCCAAAGTGTTTGGAAGAGCTTATAAAAAAAAACTTATGCCATCCCATAAACTGTTTTGGGCTTATTTTCATAAGTTACCGGGAGAAGCTTATAGATTTTTTTTAAGAAAGAGCTTATGCATAACTGATCCTAAAAAGACTTTTGGAATGTCGACACTAAATTTTATACTCAATCCAGTACCAAAAAAAAGTTTGTTCTGAATTACTGTACTAAATATGTAATATTATTTAGTTATGTCTATAAAAATAAGAAATGTCTTTTATTACTCTAGTGCCAAATAATTTGTCACCCCCCTCATGTAACTGTTATTATCTAGCTTCATTGAAAAGTGTCTTTTACCCAACAACAATCTAAAAACTCATCTCTGGAAATCTCCCTTGTAATTGACGAAAAGGGTAGTAATGTACCAACAAAGCTTTGGTACTGTAAGACACTAGTGTAGGTGCCCGTGCGACACGCACGGGTAGTTATCATTTAAATATTATCCTTTAATGTTTTAAAATTATCTCAATATAAATAGAATATATCGAAACATGTATAAAAACATCAACATCGATACATGTATTGTCTAAATTAATATCAACCAACAAAATAACTAAATTAGGAATCAATAAGAGCTTTTATTAATATCTTGGTCGACGTGTTGGGTTTCATAGTTATTAGAAACATTGATGTAGTTAGGGATATTCATCAACCGATCCAAACCGATTCAAACTGCAAAACCGAAACGAAAAGCTGAAAACTAAACAAACCAAAAATCGAAAAAACCGAAAATCGAAAAAACCGCATTTTTTCATTGGATTGGATCAGATTTTGGATCCCTAGTGAAATCCAATCCAAATCGATCTACTATATACATATACTATTATTTTTAATATTATAATATTACTCATACTTAAGCATTGTTTTGTATACTTTCATGTCTCTCATTCTCTTTAATATTTTTTGTTGGAATGACATATATGAGACTATTTAGAATAAATATTAATGTCTTGAAGTTATATTTTGCTAAAATCTTTGATGCATAACATATATATACTTGATTGAGTAAACATGAAAAATAGGAAATCAATTAAGTAAATTTGAAAGATAAATTAGCTACAATTTATTTGTAGCCAATTCAAGGGGGAAAAAAATAGGATAAGTGAGAGTGGATATAGAGAATTATTATAAAAAATATTTAATATAAAATAAATTGTTAAAAAATATCAATAGTTATTTTTTCTCAAACCCCCAAATCAAAAGTTTGTCAAGAAGATCTAGAATTTTTCTCACTTGCCATCAAATCAAATAATGGAATATAAGGATCAAATAGTTGCTACCTTTCATAAAGGTTCTAATATAAAGAGAGGTTAAAATAAGTATTGGACACCCTAAACTGACTCACTTAAATGAAGATTATCTTTTGTCCACTCTTAAATAAGTAAAAATGGCACTTGACATAAGAAAAAAATAAATCATGATAAAAACCGATTTATCAAATCCAATCCAAACCGCATTTGATTGGATTAGATAGGATCAGATTTTTTTAAAGAAGCAAACCGATCCAATCCAAATCGCACATTGTTTTTATCATTGGATCGGATGAATTTTTACCTTAAAACCGATCCAATCTAATCTGCGAACACCCCTAGTTGTAGCTAATGTATATGTCTGTGGATTCGCACACATAACTATAATATTATTGATATCTTATTTAAAATGTTAGACATTAAAACTAACCTTTCTGAGTACAGTATCAGTATCCCAATAAATGAGATGTTTTGTATAGGTAAACATCATTCAGAGGTGAAAAGTTACTATTATAAGGTTGATTATGATGAGATTATTGACTTAGGAAAGGAGAAGCCTCACACTTGACAATTGGCAGCAAATGCCTCTAAAAAGTTCCATGGTATTGAAGTATTTTGTTCTTAGACAACAAAAGGAATTGCGATATATAAAGTCCCTTTAAATTAATGGTATTGATTCGATTGAACAATAAGATGAAAATCAAACTGACCCCATCTTCTACATAGTTAACAAAAGATAATGTGAAAACTTGCAGGTGAGAGTGAAACCAATTTTATAGAAATATAAAAAATGACATAAAGACTCTAATATATCAAGTGAAAGGTGGAGAAACATTGATATTAAATAGAGTTGAATTAGTTGGATTTTGCTTATATTTGAGGCCACCAAATACATGTATCTTTTTGCTTATAATTGAGTCCGGAGGGAGTATATTCCTTAATAATTGCATGATTAAATTCTTTGCATATTTGCAATCATTCCTTCCCTGGAGAAAACATCTTTTTTTGATAAGACTAAAATTGGATAATCAGCCATTTGCTTACTTTATTTTGTAAAGTACTGCATAAGTTAAAATGCCCCAATTTCACTGTATATATTATTTTGTTATTCTTTTTTATTAGTTCAATAATGTTTTTTTGTTTCTTTCAATTATTTCAATAATGTTTTTTTTAGTTCAATTTTTTAGCAGTCACACCAAAAATTTATTGGGTTAAGAAAGAAGCAGGAAATGGCTAGTACCACATATGTGCTTCTTAGTTTCATGTAAGGCACAACTTTGAGAATGGCTACTGATAAAGAATCAAGATCTTTAGGAAATGAAAGCTAAATATTCAAAGGCAAATGCTAACCAATGCTCTAAGGGCATTGGTTAAGGAAACAAAAATGGAAAATATATATTGGAAAGAATGAATTCAATTTTTTCAAAGTTAAAAAATTACAATTCTCAATATAAAATTTATATTTTTTGATTCCTTAACCAATGCCCTTAGGACACTGATTAACATGACCCATATTCAAAATAGAATGTTACTATTACACATAGATTGAAATGCTCATTATTCAAAATGAGATATTATTACACGTGGATTGTTCCAATGAATAATGAAATGGACTTTATGCTTATTTGTGTGAATTTGGCACACAGGACAGAAAACCAGAAGCAAAATTCAATGGATATTCAAATCGTGACCTATTTGCCATTGAAAATAGTGATACATAATTATTATCATCTTCAGTATCACAGAGAACTTTTTGGTATTGCACAACCATTAAAAGATTTGATTCTCTTGGTTCCAACACTTATTCATTGGTATTGAATCTTGAAATTGGTTGAGACCAAATTCTATTTAAAAACACGGAGAACCTTTAGCAAATGTTTTAATCTTGCTTTCCATTGTTTTACTGCTAAACGACAGCAAGTAACATGAAACTCATCTTCATAAAATCTCATACATCTTTCACTAAAATCTCATTTATGGTGTAAATAAAAACACACCATTGGTAGATAACTGGAAAGTGGTCAGGAGTTCGATTCCTGGCTCATGCATATGAAAGAGCATTTGTTGGGAAAGGTCAACCCCTTAAATGGATCTCAGTATTTCGAGGGATTAGTCTCTGGCTCTCGGCCGGAGGTTACCCGGGTTCACCAAAAAAAAAAACACACCATTGGAAAACAAATGAGCGCATTGCCTAAGTTTGGTTTTGCATCTAATGCATTTTACACCTTTAAGATCATATCTAAACTGATTTTTTTTTTTTTTATAAGCATAAGTATATTGATTAAGAGCACTAGGGGTACTCAAACCCGAATACAAATCATATCTAAACTGATTCCTGACTATATTTAGTCCACAGAATTGTATAAATTGCATTAACTGATAGTAGCTTAAATTGAAACAAACTGCATAGTGAATTGTATAAATTGCATCTAGTGGATAAGGGAAAAAAGAAAGGAAGTCTGTGCAAATACTTAGTTGATCCACTTGAATACGTCTTCGTGTGAAGATTAAACCACTTCATCCTTGAGGTACAAACTGTTTGCCCAAATTTTGTCATCACAGGAATATCATGAAAACCCAATTCCTGCTTATTTTACCAAGTATAAGAAGAAACAACCTCTAGCACCTTCAGTGAAGCCATTTCTATTAACATTTTTTTCCTAAAAATGAATATAAAACCATTCTTTTATAGAGGGGAAAAAACAGATTTGCTATTCAAAGATAAGGGGATATGAGTTTAAGGAGATATTATAGAGAGAATCGATTCAAAATCTACCTGAATATGTTGAATTCTTATGAAGCTATGAGCTTAAATTTGGCAGAAATCACATCATAGGACCCTTCATAGCACAATGATGAAGGTACCTAGCATAAGACCTTCATAGAAGGACCTTAGCCCCTAAATATCTTTGTGAACATGCTACATCTTGGGAAGCAAGTGTTACACATGTTATTTAAACTATTTTCATGCTTTATGGCATAATCTTCAATGCCTGACTTTAGATGTTCAATATTTGAGGCTGAGATAGGTAACTTCTTGCAATCATTTGCAAGAAAAACCATTTCATGTCGTGATCCACACACACAACAATCTTCTTCCACCAATTGAATTGCAATATTCTGCTATAAAAAAATCACAGTGAATCAATAAATCCGCCGATGTTCACTCTTGAACTGAGTTCATATCACAAATATAAGAAATTAATATGAGTGGTTTATAGTTTATACCATTTTCCCTAGACAAAAGGTGTAGTCTACCGTGCAACAATGAGATAATTAAACAGACTGATGGTTTTGATAGAAATCAACCCATCTACTACTTTGCAAGGAGCATTAAATAAATAAATAAATAAATGAAAAGATCCGTGAATAACGATGTGCTCGAGGGAGGAATAGAAATCAAGACCAGTTTGTGAACCTCGCACGCTTCTATACTATATCCCGCAAAATCAAAAATCACTAGCTACTCCTACTCTACCATAGCTTTCGGTCTTTCCAAACACGTGGGTTCTAGTGATGGGAATGCATCTACTCAGATCAGGTGCGATCAGTAGCATTATTATCGATTAAAAAAGCTCCAAAAGTATAGCCTCTAAAGATCAATTAATTCCCCTAACCTATACCTCTTTCATGCTTTCACAACTGGCCTAACTGTTTCCTGCAAAGCCTACCTGATGATTTTAAAAGAGAAGCTGCGTATAGGAGAAAAATCAGTGGAACCAAAAGAGAAAAGGCAAAACAAAAAGCAGGACGTAAGTGACGGAGTGATAAGCACAAGCTAAAAAACAAATCTACAAACTCCATCAGATAAATATTAACAGATAAAAGACAAAACCAAATGCAAGAATGATACAGGGGAAGACGAAAATGGGGAGGCTGGTGGTGAAGGGGAAAACCATGGGCATTCTGATAGAATTCTATAGACCTTTTATTTTTTGCAAAAAAAAAAAAGTAATGCATAAAAGAAGAGCCTGTCTCCCTGTCATGAACCATCCTCAGGTCTCCTATTCTTTCCATCCATAATTCATCTATCTAGCAAAACCTACTTCCATCCTATATCTTTATATAAGCTTAAGTGACCTAAGCTTACTGGTTTAGTGATATAAGCCACCTATAAACTATAAGCAAGAGAGAAACACAATAGTGATCTAAGCAACAAACAGTATATTGCAATAATGGTCTAATAAGTGTACAGATAGGTTCAACTTGACCACACAAAGCACAAGTAATTCTTGATTTGATGCCATTTTTTTTTTGGCAAGATCATTCATTCCACACCAAAACTAATTCTATAACTTAACTAAACATGCAGCAAATATCAAATTTTATCAAAACAGAACCTTTTTATGCCTAATGTGGAGAAGGTTGGAAAGGCCAAAGGTGTGGGAAAAATTTTTCTTTGGCTTTTTCTTTCTCTTTTCTCACATGTTTGATAAATAGTATGCAAACGTTACCTTTTAATAGGTAGAGTGAGATGTTAGCCTTTCTCTCTTCAAGTTTCAGAAGAACCTGTGAATAAATTATCGTTAGTATAAGTAGGAAAATTTATTATTGTTGGTATAACTCAGAACTTTCCCTTGACAGTTAGTTTTGTAACTAATCATTCTTGTTGGTTTTTTTCTTTTTTGGAAATGTCTATCATAGTCAAGAGAAGATTAGACCAGAAAAGAGCAACAATGAGCAAAGATTCTGTGATTGCTTCAAATGGATCAATTTATCTTGACATGTGAGCAAGTAGAAAAACTACAAATAATAGATACTGTTGATTGCATTAATAAAAAAGAGTTGGCTGTAGATAGGCCCAATAACATGCTACTTGTACATTAATCTTATAACTCACAGCAGTAGCTTTATAGTCAAGGGATGGTAAAAAAATATATCATTATCTAGACAAATTAAAAGTTCATACAGTCATAAATACAACTTAATTCATTATAATAATACTATGATACTGTATACTTGCAAATTTATTTACCTAAATTCAATTATATAGTACTAAGACTTATATTCATTCATATGATAATGTATACATGCATATAAATCCAAAGCAAAACTTACATGTCCTGGCTAGAACAGTCTTGACAATAGACATGAATGCAGCATCAACATTGTAATCCTCTTTTGTAGATGTCTCAATAAACCTGTCCAGGTTTTTATATGAAATACGTAGTGTGCAAACTTACACGATGCATGAATTCACATAGATCATGGCAGCTCCTTACCATAAAATACGAAAAATCAGTTAGGCCCAGAAAAAAAAATTTGAATTTAGCTTATCTCGTAATACTCATAAAAAAAAGGCACAAGTAAAATGAATTTGCAACAAATGACTCTGAGCTACGCAGTCAATAAAACTCACCACAGCTAAGTTGCATCGATTAAGAAACACAACCACCATAGAAAGGAATGTCCAAGCATATGATATGATAAGCAATCCAAGGAAAGGTTCAAGTGTACTGCCAATGACCACCACCCACAAAAAATGAAGAAGAAAAACATATATTTAACAAAGGTAGAAAGAAGTATATAGATTCACAGCGAAATATATTAAAGCACCAACATTGTAACAAACTTGGAATCAGCTGCTATGGTCCCGGTTCAGCCATTCAATCATCTTGGCAGGTAACTAACTTGTTCTTCCTATTCCCATTTTTTTTTAAGAATAAGTATTTATTTTTTAAAAATTATATTCAATCTATGGCCTTTTGCATGGCACCAGAAAATTCTGAATCATGTCAGACTACATTTCATTTCAGTAACAGCTATTCCTGCTCAAGTATAACATAGGTAAACAGAGGTATAGAAATAAAAATGGTTGAGTGGACCAACAAATAACAGCTACAGATAGTGGAGGAAAAGCTATAAACAAATAAGAGCATCCACAAAATTCACAAAGAAACTTATATCCCTTCCATTGCTAATTTTCAGGATTTTGCTGAACATGTTTACTTGGAGGAGGATAACTAACTAAACGTCCTTCTCTTATGTAGCTAACATTTACATACCCAACTTCAATATATTTTATAGATATATATGCATTGACAAAAATAAGAAACTACAAAAATATGAAATGACTTAACCTATGTTACTTAATCAAAATGGCAGCAATTGTACAGTTGGGTACTTCATTCAAAATCATATAAATGCAAACATTGAAAAATGTTGGAAGACAAATGGATAAAATAATTAGTGAGTCGATATATAATACATCAAACTTAGAAAGCGAAACAGTGGATCCAAGCTCCAAAGAATAAGAAAATTTAATATGAGACATCAAACCTAAAATAGGAAAATGAACAATGGAAGATTATCTGATAAATTAGTATTTGCTTCATCCAGCATGTTTAAAAGGGGCTTTCAATTGTCAAATTGAACCTATTCTTTTGCTACTATGTGTTAGAAATGTCAAAGGACTTGCAGCCTTGGCCAGCATCCACCATAAGGGCTTTTGGTGTACTGTCAACCACTTAGAAAGGGGAGTAAATTAAAAAGTTAATATTATCATGTAATTTGGAAATAGAGAAAGACTTAATTAGGATATAAAAAGGACATACTTTCGAGTTGTTTTCCATATAAAAAATAAACATGCCAATAGGTGATCCTTCTCTCATAACCTTTCTCCTCCGATCCATGGTCAAATCCTATGAAACTAATTACTATTACTCAGGCTACAAAACCCCCTAGATCAGGTGTGATCCGAAGCATTTTCGAATAAAAACAATTCAAAAGTTAAAAGTATACCAGACAAAGATCAATCAATTTTCTGACCTATACACCCATCATGCTCTCACATCTCAACACTTTCTCTATCTGTGAAGATCAGAGGAACACCTGCAACATATATCAAACCAATTTCCAATAGTTAAACAGAAATTTGAAACATTCATAGTGAGCATAGTACATATAACCTAATTTTTAATAAGAATGTGAATTCCCAATAATAATATTTATCAAAGTCACACCAAATAGCTTTTAGTTTAAAACTTCAAACGATCATATAAATCACTCTTTGGTTTAATAATTCCTTAACTATTTTTTTTATAATGTACCACTTAGGCACTTACCATGAAAGCATTCCCTAGCTTCTCCAACCATCACCACTTCGAAGGAACATTGCCAGGGATTTTCCTCCCAAAAGAAATATAGCTTTGCAGCCCAAACTGAGACAACAGGGACAATAACATAATATTATTGTCTAGTAATCATGAACTCTAATGCCACAATAACATCCCAACACAGATACCATTTCATGAAAACGGGTTCAGAATTGAGAAATCAAAACAATTTGAGGAAACGATTTTAATTTGGAGATTTAGGGTTTCAATCATTTTGGGGAAAAATGTAAGGAGGTGGAAAAAAATAATAGGGAAGACAACTCACCAAAGGAAGAAGAAGAGAGGTAGTGGCGGCAGTGTGATCCGGCACGGCGGCAGGTGGCGGAGAGACGACAGTTCCTGACCAAAGATATGGGTTATTGACCGGACCTCAAGGGGATTAAACCCCACCGGACAGAAGTTGAAAAAGAGAGCTGCAGTGGTCGGAAAACTCTTCACGGCGGCGGAGGTGGTGGAGCGAAAGCGAGCAATGGAGGTTCCAATCAGTAGAAAAGAAAGAAGACGACGAAGAGAGTCCAGAGCTGGTTCTGTTTCGTCAAACTCGGCCGGAAACCACCATGGGTGGTGGTGAACGCTGACTCAAGAGAGAAAGGAGAAGGAGTCTGAGCTAGAGAGAGAAATCAAAAAAGAATCAAAAAGAGAAGAAAGGGAGCAGCGAATCCAAAAGCTGGAAGAGAATACTGAAAAGGGGGTGGGCTGCGTGCCTGGTGTGACTTGTGTAAGGGAGAGAAGGTAATTTTGGTCAAAGTAAAAGAAAATTAAAATTAAAAATAGATTTTATCAAAATAATACTAAATTAAAACTACCAATTAAAACATGCCAGGTGTCCGGTTACTGTAGATCTACAGTAACTGTGGGACATCCTCAATTATATTGTTAGTGATTTGTGGATTCAGTGCAGCGTGTTCATCAACTAATCCAAACTGATTCAAATCATAAAAATCGAACCCAAAAATCGAAAACCCAAAAATCGAACAAACCGAAAATGAAATAATCAAAAAGCAAAAAAAATACTTTTTTTTCATTGGATTGGATCGGATTTTGGATCCCGTAGTGACATCCAATCAAAACCAATCCAAATCAATATACTATAGATTTATACTGTTATTTTTGAAATTATAGAATTACTCATACTTAAACATTGTTTTTAGTACTTTTATTTTATGACCCTCTTTCTCTTTAATATTTTTGTTGGAATGACATATATGAGATTATTTTGAATAAATATTAATGTCTTAAAGTTATATTTTACTAAAAGTTTTGATACATAACATATACTTAATTGAGTAAATATGAAAAATAGGAAATCAATTAAGTAATTTGAAAAATAATTAGCTCCAATTTATTTGTAGCTGGTTTAAGCAAAAGATAGGATAAATGATAGTAGATATAGAGAATTAACATAAAAAAATATTTAACATAAAAGAACGTGTTGAAAAATATCATTAATTATTTTTTCTTAAACTCCCAATATTTTGTCAAGAATTCTCTAAATTTTTCCTAACTCTTCATCAAATCAAATAACGATTAATAAGGAACAAATAGTGGCTGACTTTCCTAAATGTTCTACTGTTCTAGTATAGAGAGATGTTAAAATAAGTATTGGATACCCCTAACTAGCTCCCTTAAATGAAAATTAATTTTTTGTCCACTATTAAATAAGTGGAAAGGACACTAGACATAAGAAAAAAATTAAGTATGACAAAAACTTCAATCAATCACAACCACATTTGATTGGATATGATTTTTTTAAGGAAGCAAAACGATCTAATCCAAACCACACATTGTTTTCATCATTAGATCGGATGACTTTTTAGCTCAAAAGTCAAAACTTATTCAATCCAATCCGCGAATTTCCCTGCTAACTGCACTCATACGAACATTGATACAGATAATGAAAACCTTTTTTTTTCGTTCCGTAAGGAAATCCACGATATTCCATAACCAATAGTGATAGGACTAATCCCCAAAAATATAGAATACCAATTAAGGGATAATTCGTCTTCCAACAAATACAACTCTATTTTTATCACCATTTGAACACGAAGATATGATCAAAGAGCCGACGCTGAGTGTTACTTAAATGAAACGACATCAGATAAACGCCAAAAGTACATCCAGCAGCCACCCCCGGCAACACAGTAGAAATAGAAAGCAGGCTACTTCTCTCCACGTGGCATCTGCTGCACTACGTGGACCCTTTCCTTCTCCAACCGGTGGCACCAATTTGATGCCTTATGCTGCCATCTTTCAACAACTACCGTGACTTGTATTACAATTTTGGATTTTTGATTCTTTGGTTTCTCTTTTTGGTGCAAAATGGGCATGTTGCCGATAATTGGAGAATAATTTCTTTTGAGTTGTAGAGAGAGTTTTGCTTTTTCCTACAAATTATTTTTCATATCCTATGTTGAACGCATGATAGTATGCTCAAAGAAGCAGCCATCTACCAACTTTGGTAGACCGTGTTGGTAACTTGGTTTTTCTTTAGTTGAATAAAAAGAGAGAAAGTTTTGAAGGTATTTTAGTGTCTTTTAATTTCTTTTTTCTTACTTATAATGTTACTGTCTTTTGTTTAGCCCCTCTATGTGCCTGTCTGTCCTTTCCTCTTTAGACAGAACTGTCTGGAATGGTGGCGGCGGCGGCTTTGAGGTGTGTGATTGGAGGAAGACATATTGATGCTATGGGGGCGTGTGTGTCAACGAATCCAGGGTGTGTGGGAGGGAGTTTGAGCTCCTCCAAGAAGAAGTCTCGGAAGAGGAAGAGATATGGACTCAGAAGAAGAGTGTCATCTCGGTTATCCAAGGGAACATTGGACAAGGTTGATATTCCTGGCTTGCATGCCTTTGCCAATCCCACTTTCCAAGGTTCCTTCTTTTATTCATTTATTTTTAATTTTGTTAAATTTCTCTGAAATGATTGTGGAATGGGAGGTTTTAAATTATATAGTTGAAAGATGTTTGGTTTTGTTTTGTTTGAGTTATGATCATTGAATGACGAAAATATATTAGATGTTATTGTTAATAATTGGTAAAATTTTGTTGCTAAGCTCATAAGTTTGTAGTAATTGTGTTTTTTTTTTTTTTGGATTATCATGTCATTGGTACGAAGTATCCACCGTCGTAAATAGTTACTAATCTTCATCGGAAGACCTAGACGGCATTTAAGGGTTGTCCCCTCCCAACCGTTGTAAAATTTGAGTGCATGTTTTCTCCCTACTGTTGTATCAATTATGCTTTATGTTATGATGACAAGTGACAATTGAGTGCATGTTTTTATTACAGATTACAGTCACCTTACTTCATGCATGTTTGGTAAAATCATTTTGGGTTATTTAGTAGTCAAGGTTTGAAATTGCAGCTGCAGCAGGCTAATGTGGACTATTGCGGTCAAGGTTCGTAATTACGGCTTGATGCGGTTGTGGTGGCTGCTGCAATTGAGATGTTGCGGTCACGTCATGTAATGCAGTCCACATTTTTAAACCCTGTTTACAACTGTGTTCTGATCTCAAAACTATGGTTTAAGCAAAAAAAAAAAAACTTTTCCATTCATCCAAACTTAGTTTTGCCAACTGAACACCAAAAATGCTATGAATAATTGACTGCGAGGCTTAAGTAGGATGAGAGCATATTAAAACCTAAGTTAAAACTGAATCATAAGCATACTGAATTACTTTCATTTACAATTGAAATAATGTCAGCATTTGTGCTATTGTTATGGTAGAAGGCTTGGCCAGACTTTTTAATTGATAGGATTAAATTAATATTTCCTTTTCTATATGAAAAGAGGTGTTGAAAATCAAAATTAAAATATTGCATCAAGAGTAAACAGAATAAGCTTTTGGATGGAAAAAGTTGCATTGAAATTTGAGGCAATAATGCCAATGTCTCTGTGTTCAAGTGGTTTTTATGTGCACCAAGGCGGAGAGATCACCGAAGGAGATACAACTACTCCCATCAAAGCATTTTCCATAAACACAGCCAAGAATCAAGCTTCGGTCAGCATGCTTAAGGAACCTAGCTATCTACCAACCGCGTTGTGCCTTGTTGGTCCATCAATTTTAGCTTTGCTTTGAGGTTTGAGCACTTAAAGTTAAAACTAGCATGGTTTCTGCATCAGGTCCTTGTCATCACAGACATCAAGGTTTTGCAGAATCAGATGTTATGATAGCATGAGTTTACCAACTAAAAAAGATTAAATGTAAATCTGGAAATGACAACTGAAATTTTATGTTGATATCTATTTCTATGGATTTCACTTCAGTTCTCTGGCCTTGTAGAACTATTCCATCGGCAGGTGTTTCCATGTTTTTCTTCCTTTCACAGACATCTGGATCAGCTTGTTTATATGTCATTTAGTTGGCTTTTATCATTTCATTATTATTATTCCCACATTATTGAAATGTTAATCTATGGCAACAGGACCTATTGAGGAGGCATGGTTTGATTCTGTTGCAGCATTTGACTCTGACTGTGATGATGATTACCAAAGTGTTCCTGATGGTATGATTTTGCATATTTTAAGTAACTTAGATATCTTTTACATACTATTGCTTTGATGGATAGTACATGTTTGCCTTTGCAAATATATGATTAAATACAATTGATATTTGCAGATATGGTATCTCTGAACGGGATTGAAGGCAGCCATGGACTTTCAATGGATCAGGTGCAGAAACCAGGGGAGTTATCAACAGCATATTCTGCACATATCTCTGAAGCTTTCAGAAGTTCAGATGTTCAGTTTTTTGGTGTAGAAGTCATGGATAAACATGATGGAAGTATAAATGAAGTAAATGAACCTGTGTTTCTTGATGAAATTTCCTCAGTGGATGCAAGCTCCAACAAGGATGATGGATTTTTGGACAACTGTGGGATTCTTCCAAACAATTGTTTGCCATGTCTTGCATCTACTGTTCCTTCCATTGAAAAAAGGAGTTCTAGTCCTCCTAATGCAAGGAAGAAGGCTCCTATGAAATTCTCCTTTAAATGGAGGGAAGGACATGGGAATTCTACTCTATGTGAGTTGAAATTCTTGAAACAGAATTCTTATCATTGTTGGTCATCATCACTTTGATGGAACTGCCATCCAGTTGCATGCGTAGAACTATATCAGTTGATTTACATTCTTAGTCATGATTCAGCTCACAGTTTTGTCTAGCTGCTGAAAGAAAGAACTGCATTTTGTCATCCAGCTTTGTCTAGATTTTCCTGGAGAATGCATCTTATGCTGCAATAATAAGTAAATAATGGTTTTAATTCCTCTTTCCTTTCCTTTATGGTTTTCAGTTTCCTCAAAGACACTTCTGCAGAGACCAATCGCAGGTTCGCAAGTACCCTTCTGTCCAATTGAGAAGAAAATGCTTGATTGTTGGTCACACATTGGCCCAAGCACTTTTAAAGTTCGAGGAGTAAATTATTTCAAGTAAGATTAAGATTCTATCTGTATTTTGTTTTAAAAATACATCATGTGTAAACAAATGCACTAATAGTTTAGACTGCATCGTTTTTTTTTTTTTTTTTGATAAGAAAAATGTATATAATAATGAGCACAAGGGGTACTCACCCATATACAATAGTAACCAAATTGTAACAAGTCTATGAGACAGTTATGGAATCAACCCCGGAGTTAGGAATAACCAGGTTGATACTATAGCTATGCTCATTAACAGTAAAACCACTACCAGAAGGACAAAAGACCTCCACAACTACACATTTATAATCTATCATCAATCCATCTATGTTAAGAACTCTATTGTTATAAGACACACACCAACACGCTGGTTATCTAAGTGCTGTCATGCTTCGTGCACCACCAAAAATAGCCCCACGCCACCAACATTCTGTCTGAATCCCCTGCATTCCAAATCAGTCCAATAACAAGCTGCAACAATGTAAAACCGATAGGTATAGCAGACTGAGAACACACCAACTGTTAGTCCTGTAGCCACAAAATGATTTTAACTCCCAGCTTCCCACAGAGCAACCACGAGCCAATGCACCCCAACTCCAGAGCAGTTTTATGCTGCTGCTTGTAGACAATGTATTGGGTTTAGACACCAGTCCAAAATTGAGAATTTTCCCCTCTTTATTCTACCATTGCTCCAAGACCATACTCTAATCTTGACAAGATCAACTACTTTGTCAAAGTCCAAATTAGCTTGATTGAACAGTATCTCATTCGTATGTAGCCATAGTGACCATAGAATTGCAAACCAGATTAGTCTCCACACCTTCTTAGAAACCCTTTTATAGATCAAACCATCATGTTGTAACATCAAATCCTCCAATTTTCCAGTTAGAACAGTGTCCATACCTATCCAATTGTATATGTACATCCACACATAATAGGAGAATTTGCAGTGCAGGAGCAGATGTGAAGTTGTTTCGTTTTCAGCCCTGCAGAAACAGCACAAACCAGTTGCGTTTGCTGTCAGTACTCCCCTTCTCTGCAGATTTATGCCCGTTGGAATTCTATCAAGGATGCTTCTCCAACAAAATGCTCCGACCTTAAGAGGTATCGAAGAATCCCATAGTAACTTGAACGGATATTGTTGTAACTCTGACCTCACTTCTGTGATTAAGTTGTATGCCTCTTTAACCGAATATTGACCTTCTAATCTTCTAAGCCAGCACCAAGAGTCTTCCACCTCAGCATTAATGTGGTGATCAGCCAATACAATAAGCAAATTTTGTAATAATTCTTCCTCCCATACAATCAATCTTCTTCTCCAACTAAAATTCCAATTCCAGTTGCATTCATTCCAAATTCCCATCTCAGAAACCATTGACTCTTTTTGTTCTGAGATAGAGAGAAGTCTATGGAAGGTAAGTGATAATGGAGCCACCCCAATCCATTTTTCATACCAAAAGCTAATGCTATTACCTCTCCCCATATTTTTTGTAATGCCCTCTGATAGCCAACCTTCTCTCAAAGAATCCTCCCCATCTAATCTTCCTAGGTCACTCCACCACCTAGATGCTACCCCACCACCAACTGTTTTGTCACACCATGGAGACCTCCATAGTGAAGGCTCACCATATCTCACTCTCAAAATTTTGGACCAAAGAGAGTTAGTTACTTTAAAAAATCTCCATCTCCATTTTCCTAGCAATGCTAAGTTGAAAGCATTTATGTCCCTAATCCCTAGCCCCCCATCCTCTCTTCTTTTGCATACAACATCCCACTTCACCCAACATATTTTTCTACATTCCTCACTCCCACCCCAAAGGAATCTCCTTTGCATTTGAACAATTTTGTTTATTACCTTTTTTGGGGCCCTATAGAAGGAAAGGTAATAGACCGGTAGGCTTGACAATACCGCATTGATTAACACCACTCTACCTCCGAAGGAAAGAAATTTGTTTCTCCATCCAATTAGCCTTCTTTGAATTGAATTGATAAGAGGTGTCCAAGATGTGATCCTCCTTGGGTTTGCTCCGACTAGAATTCCAAGGAACTTAAAAGGTAATGTACCAATTTTGCAATTAAGGTTCATAGCTGCTCCTTCTAAAGATCCTGGAGGTGTCTTAATCCCAATTAGGCCACTCTTATGGAAATTGACTTTTAAACCCGCCACTAGCTCAAATGCTCTTAGGATGCACTTTGCTGTCTGCACATTTGCATTAGACCATTCTCCCACCAAGATTGTATCATCGGCATATTGTATGTGGGAGATGCCTAAACTTTGATCTCCTCCTTTGATGACATACTTTGTGTACACCCCTTTCTCCACCACACTTCTAATCAACCCATTCAAAGCCTCGGCCACTATAAGAAACAAGAATGGTGCCATTGGATCTCCCTGTCGAATCCCTTTAGACATTTTGAACTCTCTAGAAGGGCTACCATTAACCAAAACTGAGACAGATGCAGATTTTAAGCAAGCGTCTATCCAAGCTCTCCATTTTTTACAAAATCCCAATCTGAACAGCATATATTGCAAGAATTCCCAGCTGACTGAATCGTATGCCTTCTCAGAATCCGCTTTAAAGATCATACAAGGCTTCCCCTCTTTATTCACATAATCAATGATTTCATTTAGAACCACCACTCCATCAAGAATGTTCCTCCCTTTTAAGAAAGCTGTTTAAATTTTGATATTTACATACATATCCATATACAAAATCCTGTTTGATTTTTTTTTAATGGCAGGGACAAGAAGAAAGACTTTGCTCCAAATTATTCTGCATATTACCCATTTGGTGTAGATGTATTCTTATCTCCACGAAAAGTAGACCATATAGCTCAGTTTGTGGAACTTCCTCGTACTAGTTCTTCTAGGAAACTTCCACCAATACTTATTGTAAATGTTCAGGTACTCAAAATTCTATAAACCTTTTCTCTTAAAGGTTTTATCTACTGATTTTCATTGGTTTTTTCCCCATATGCTCTAATCTTTTTGTGGCTGTGCATTCTTATACTCTTGTTTTATGGATTTCAGATTCCACTTTATCCTGCCGCACTTTTCCAAGGTGAAACTGATGGAAAAGGAATGAGTTTTGTATTGTACTTTAAACTTTCTGAAAGTTACTCTGAGAAACTTCCATTGCATTTTCAAGAAAACATCAGAGTAAGATGGAGCCTTGCACAGTCAGTCTATTGCTTACTATTACTACTTACACGAGTCATCCTGCCAAAAGTTCTTCTATGTTTCGATTTCCTTTTCAATTCCTCAGTTGCTTCCCATTCTATTAATTAATTTGGTAGAAACTCAGTCACTTAATGTTGCTGACTTGCTGTGTGTTTTTTATGAAATAACTTCTGTCTATGCCTTTCTACAGAGGTTGATGGATGATGAAGTTGAAAAGGTTAAGGGTTTTCCTGCAGATACAATCGTACCTTTCCGGGAAAGGCTTAAGATATTGGGCCGTGTTGTCAACCTTGAAGATCTTCATCTAAGTGCTGCTGAACGGAAGCTTATGCAGGCCTATAATGAGAAACCGGTTCTTTCGCGGCCCCAACATGAGTTTTACTCAGTAAGTCTAATTGACTTATTATAAATTATGATGATTTTTTTTCAATGGACCTAAAACTATCCTGACGATGAGCATTACATGAAATGATCTAGACAGTGCAAAACATTTTTTACATGCATTACTATCTGTAACTGACACTATGATTCTTATATTTCCATTTACTCACATGATATCACAAGATGCCATCTTTAATATCTCCAATGAATGCTTTCTGTTGTCTTGTTGACAAACTGGTCCTGTATTCCTGTCCCTGTCCATATACATGTGTCATTCTGTGATGTTTATTGACAGTTAGTGCAGCCAGCATTCCTTCAGTGTTAATACTTAAAGAGTTAATCTAGCAGATAATTCCCAAAAGGATCCTTAAACCGAGAAAAAGAAATTCTGCATGACTAGTTAAAAGTGAGCATAAATTTTGTATTTTTTTGTGGGCTCCTTCCACTAGTTTATTTTGTGTGTAGTACATTTTGGTTGTTTCTTATAGTACCTTTATCTTTGGTCCTCAATTTATAGTGGTGTCCTTTTCATTACAAAAGACACTGGATATCTACATGCAGTACTTTATTTTCTACTCCTCTTTTTTTTATATAATAAACTGGCCAATATATTTTTCTTTTGGCAGGGAGAGAATTACTTTGAAATTGATTTGGACATGCATAGGTTCAGTTATATCTCCAGGAAAGGTTTTGAAGCTTTCCTGGAAAGACTAAAGATCTGTATTCTAGATATTGGCCTCACTATTCAGGCAAGTAGTTTGTCTGCTTAGTTTATACATATATAGTAGACAGCTCTGAATCTCCTATTGGTTATTTATCTCATATTTGCATTATAAAACAGGGGAACAAAGCAGAGGAGCTGCCAGAGCAGATTTTATGTTGTATTAGGCTAAATGGCATAGATTACATGAATTACCAGCAGTTGGGGCTAACTCAGGATTCCATCTAATAAAATTGCAAAAAAATAAAATAAAATTGTTATCTTGATATTATATGTTTAATAATGGTCATTTCAAGATGGGGTGTGGCATCTCTGTCTTACTAGAGGTTAAACATCTTGTAATCAATGATAGGCAACAAGCGTGTGATCATAGGAATGGTTGACATGCTATTGATAATGGCCAAGCCAGGTTCAAGGAAGGGTCATTAGCACAATAATTCAAATATGGACCTACCAAGCCTAATTAAATAACGGACAAGAGGGTCCAAACACACAATTACTCAATTTTTAAAAGATTTCTTCTAGTAGGGAAAAAATAAACCTAAATTTAAAAGGGTGTGTTCTGATAAAAGAAAAGGTTCAATTTTTTTTTTTGTGCAAGCACGAGTGATTGCATGATTAAATTTTTAAGTGAATTTTACTGCTTTACCAGTTCAATGAGTGCATAGTGGTTGAAAGCGATTGGTGGAAAAATTTTGATGTCAAGACAGGCAAAGTCTTCTGTCACGCTTAAATACAACCCCTACCCAATGGCATGTTTGACTATTTCTAATTGAGGATTAGTTGAATTCAACAATAATGGAACAAATATTTTGCTCTAAGTTATTAGGAAAATTTAGGATACTTTTACATTCACTTTCAAGGATTCTGATAGTTTCATGTTTTTGGGAAATATGAGATAAACAATAATCATTATAGTGGGAATCTGGGATCCTAACTATCTTTTCAATGCAACCTGCATACAACAGAATAAAATTCAATCTTTCTCTTCTATTTCTAAAAGGAAACATGAAAAATGAAGTGAAATACGGGATCAGATTATGCAAGAGTGTTGTTGCAAAGGTGGGCTGAGAAAGTTGGTATATTGATATGGTATTTAGCCAGAAAATAAAAGGAGATGCCAATGAGATAAAGCTCTGTCTAACATAGCAAATTGCCTAAAGCCCTAAACTAGATGGCTGTGCTCCTTTAAGTTTCTAGTTTGATAATGAAATTATTTGAAAAGATACCATATAGCAAATATTGAAAGGAATATTTGTTATAAAAAATAATATAGAATATTGAAGAAAAAGAATGAACACAAAAAATATTGATATCCTGTGATGCGTAAGGATGTTGTCATTAAGAATTATTAGTGTTTTTGACCCGTACATGGCACGGGTTATATATTACTTCTGAACATTTTTATAAAATATTTTGTATTTTAAATATACAAGGATTTTATAATAATTTGTATTATGATTCATCTACTAATAATTATAAAAAATTCATTTATCTCCCACGTAAATTTGAGGATAAAAACAGTTTATACGTGACTCATATTCATATTTATTTAATAGTATAGATTTTAATAATTTGAATTAGAAAATTTTTAGTTTGAATTTATATATGTTTAGGTATAATAGTTTTTTATATTTCATATCAAATATTATTAAATTTTTAATTAATTAATAAATTAAAAGAAGAAATTTTAATTTTAAAGTTTGAAACTATATATATTAGAATTAGAATGTAGAGTTTTTTTTTTTTGAATGGGTTAAAAAAATTACTAATTGTATTATATTAGTTAACTAAATGATTAGTGGAAAATTCTAAATTTAGTTTACAAAACCAATTGCATCTAATAAGTACAAATATTTTATCTTACAATATTAGATTATTTAAATTTATTTGAATTTGACTGATGATAATAAATATTTATTCTAACAAATTTGGATAGTTTACTTACGATTTATTTGTTATATTAAATTTACTAGTTGATCACTTTCTTTGTATAAGATTTATAATTTTTGTGTGATATTTTAAGTATTAAGTTTAAATCAATTTGATTTTCGATATCAATTTGAATGCATTGAGTATATATAGAATCAAACGATTATATACCAATTCCCTTTTTAATATATAAAATAAAAAAGTTATATATATATCATCATATGTGTAACATCCGTATTTTAAGACATTATTTATATGTTGGATAACTATGTTTAAGACTTTGATTTAAGGTCTGATATGCATGTTTAGGTGTTGGGAACCTTGCATGGAAAGTATGAGATTAACCGGTGTTGAATTGAATGAGAACGTGTTCTAGAATTTCCATTATACAGTTTAGAATGCATAAGAATGCACAATAGGAAATTTATTTTTGTGGAAGAGATTAGGTAATTTGAGGGCTTGGTCTTATTCCTTAGGTGTATAGGAGTCTATGTTTCAAATTTCAGGTCAGTCGGACTTCAAACGAACTCAGAACGCGCGAAAACGTATGAAATAGGAATGCTGGACAGCAACCAGCGCTGAGCCATGATCCTGTAAAAGAAATCATTAGCTCACATTTATATGACATATAATATTACATAATCTGATATATAAATACTATATGCCACACAAATGTTAACTATTGCGTCTAGACTCACTACCCCACTTCTAAGCATAGTCAATATCCGATGTAGATTCAACTAAAACGGCCAGTACACCCTAACCTCATAGTCTGAACAGAATCGAAACTGCTCTGATACCACCAAATGAGACACCCCGATGTCCCATTAAAAGAAAAAAAAAACCTAATTATCTAATACTTAATCGTAATATTAGCGTTGGACATATATATATAGAAAATCATAAATATTAAAAACTTAAAAGTAAGAACAAAATTAAACATCACACCACACACATATATATAAATACAAACATACTGTGCTGATACACTAAAGAGGGTACTCCATCAGTAGGGTCCCAAAATTTACACACTGATACAAAATGATATAAGCAACGGAAACTAGAATGTCACAAAAAGACACACTGGCCATAGACTCTAAACTCAACGGCTAGAGGTCACTACTCGTCCTCCAGCATCTGGCTCATAAGGAGTCCCATCAAGCTCCTTTGTAGCTGGCTCATCCGCAGGGTCTTCTCAAAACGAGCACATCAAAGAGACATACAAATAAAAGAAGTAGGGGATAAGAAACTATCTATCATCATATATGGAAAATGGTACGTAACATATAAACAATAAAGGCACATAGACATTCATCACAGATATATATATATACAAGAATTATGTATAATCATCCTCGAGATATATATATATTATCATCCTCTACCCTTCGCTCTCATGCAACTTATGCTGACGTGGCCACCACCAATCCTGTCACACATCCCTTGCCCTCTCAGGGATGTTAGTCAGTCATCCAAGCGACGCGTCCCCAAATCCCGGTGCACACTCTCATCCGCGGTGAGAAGGCTCATGAAAAGCAATGACACTATAGCTGCACATCTCGCTCCGGTGCACACCCTGGTTCTCTCTCGAGGGTGCTCATACATAGCAATGACACTATAGCTGCATAGCCTAAATCTAAGTTGGGACGGTCCCGCGAGGGCTCCTGACCTCGTGTGTTCCAAACACACGGCTGTGATCAACAACATGCATCTATATGGATCTCGCCGACATATACCAAGTCATATCCTAGTGCCTTAACCTCTCATCACTATCTTATAGCATATCTCAAATAATATCACCTCATCAGTCTCATCATAATAAAATATTAATTAATCAGGTTAGGCACGTCTAAAATCATATATCATACACTCCCCAACATGCATCACTTAAAATATCAAATATCACTGCCTAGAAAACAACTAAGCATGTTATGGCAAATATAACATATTATCAGCCAGTACATGTTATCAACCATAATCATATTATAATAAAAATAAAATAATAAATTAATAAATTAAACATAATTAATCACAATTAACATATTAAGAGTTACCTTATACCCTTACTGTATCTACTCCAACCAATGGTTCCTTGACTACCATGTATGTTTGCTTACAGTGTCCTATTGTTGTTGAGAATAGGACATTCCTTGTGGATCTTGTCTGTTTACCTATGCAGCAGATAGATGTTATCCTCGGCATGGATTGGCTTTCGGCTAACCATGTAGTGTTAGATTGTTCCAGCAAGACTTTGTCATTTCATGAGCCTTCTAGCATAGTATCTGCCAATGAAGGAGTACTTATGAGGAGTGAGGATTCTCGACTGTATGTGATGCTTTTCTCATTGGAATCTAAGGAGACTCCGAGTATAGATTCTATGCCTATCGTGAGAGAATTTCCTGAGGTTTTCCCTCCCGATGTTCCGGGTTTTTTTCAATAGGACGAACGGATTGATCAAAATCTCCTCTGGAAATTGCTCTCTCTTTCTTTCTCTCCTCTCCCTCTCTAAAGCTGAGTTTTCTGCACTTTCTGGCTGCTTCCACAAAATTCTTTCATTTAACCTCTCTTTTTTTTTTCTTTTTCTTTTTTTTTCTGGCGCCCATCGCTTTGCGCCCAGCACCAGTGTTCAGCGCTGGTGCTTATGCACCACCTCCCCGGGCCAATCACATCGCTCCACGTGTCCCTCTGGCTGGCGCTCAGCGCAGGGAAGCCAGGGCTAGCGCTGGTTGCTGTCCAGCATTCCTGTTTCATACGTTTTCGCACGTTCTGAGTTCGTTTGAAGTCCGATTGACCTGAAATTTGAAACATAGACTCCTATACACCTAAGGAATAAGTCCAAGCCCTCAAAATTACCTAATCTCTTCCACAAAAATAAATTTCCGATTGTGCATTCTTATGCATTCTAAATTGTATAACGGAAATTCTAGAACACGTTCTCATTCAATTCAACACCGGTTAATCTCATATTTTCCATGCAAGGTTCCCAACACCAAAACATGCATATCAGACCTTAAATCAAAGTCTTAAACATAGTTATATAAATAATGCCTTAAAACACGGATGTTACATTACTACCCCCTTAAAAGAAATTCCGTCCCCGGAATTTACGTACCTCAGAAAAGATGTGGATACTGCTGCTGCATATCTGCCTCACGCTCCCAAGTAGCAACTCCTGTAGTCTCATCCCAAATGACCTTGACCAAAGGAATCTGTCTACCGCGAAGTTCCTTAATCATTCTATCTGCGATCCTAACCGGTAAAGCCTCATACTCTAGATTTTCTCGGAGTTGTATTGACTCAGGCTCAAGTACATGAGAAGGATCAGGATAATATTTTCTCAACTAGGATACGTGAAAGACATCATGAAGGTTAGAAAGGTTAGGGGGTAAGGCAATATGGTAGGCTACTGGACCTATCCGTCGAAGAATCTGGAAAGGTCCAATAAATCCAGGAGTAAGTTTTCTAGACTTGATAGCTCTGCCAATTCCAGTCTTTGAAGTGACTCTCAAAAACACGTGATCACCTTCCTAGAATTCTAAGGGTCTCCTCCTCCTGTTACTGTAGCTCATTTGCCTATCCTGCGCTTCCTTCATCTTTTCCCTGATCTTTCTAACCTGTTTCATCGTCTGCTGTACCACATCAGGGCCCAATATCTGGCTTTCACCAGTCTCATACCAACACAACGGAGTCCTACATTTCCTGCCATACAAAGCCTCATACGGTGCCATCCCGATACTACTATGGAAACTGTTGTTATATGTAAACTCAATCAACGGCAAAAACTCATCCCAACTACCAATGTGCTCTAAAACACACGCCCTCAAAAGATCCTCCAATGACTGAATTGTCCTCTCAGACTGCCCATCCGTCTGAGGATGATAAGCAGAACTCAGCCTCAACTTCGTCCCCAAAGCATTATGCAACTGTCTCCAAAATCTAGATGTGAATCTAGGATCTCGGTCAGAAACAATGCTCAACGGTACACCATGTAGCTTAACAACTTCCTTGATGTAGATCTGGGTCAACTTCTCTAAGCTATAACTCTCATCAATAGGTAAGAAGTGAGCACACTTCATCAACCTATCGATGATAACTCAAATCGCATCATGCCTCTTAGGAGTTCGTGGCAATCCAACCACAAAATCCATATCTATACTATCCCACTTCCATTCTGGGATATCTAAGGACTGTAGCAACACAGTAGGCTTTTGGTGTTCTATCTTAGCTTTCTGACAAACCAAACAAGATAAAACATATTCTGCCACTTCCTTCTTCATTCTCGGCCACCAAAACATTTTCTTTAAATCTTGATACATCTTGGTGGCTCCAGGGTGAAAACTCAACTTACTCTTATGTGCCTCTTCCAAAATCATCTTCCTAAACTCTAAGTCCTCTGGCACACATATCCTATCCTTAAACCTCAACACACTATCTGGCCCTTTACTAAACTCTGAAATCTTACCCTCATCTATGCTTCTACTCACCTCTTGCAGGTATTGATCCTGAACCTGTTTATCCTTAAGATCCCTCAAAAACTCACTATTAATAGTGATCATACCTAAGCATATTCTATCCTCACACAACTCTATCCCTAGATTCATATCTCTAAACTGTTCAATCAACTCCATTTCCTTTACCATCATCGCCGACACATGTAAAGATTTCCTACTCAGAGCATCCGCTACAACATTCGCCTTCCCAGGATGGTATCGAAGATCAAACTCATAATCCTTAATAAACTTCATCCATCTACGTTGTCTCATATTTAGCTCCTTTTGATCAAACAGATACTTTAAACTCTTATGGTCACTGTACACATTAAACCTAGCTCCATAAAGATAGTGTTGCCATATCTTTAATGCGAACACTATAGCTGCCAACTCCAGATCATAAGTCGGATAATTCCTCTCATGAACTCTCAACTATCGGGAAGCATAAGCCACAACTCTTCCCTCTTGCATCAAGACACAACCCAATCCTTGGTATGACTCATCACAATATACATCAAGCTGTCCTAAAGGATCTGGCAAAGTCAGAACAGGTGATGTGGTTAACTTTTCCTTCAACTTCTGAAAACTCTCCTCACATTCCTTTGTCCAAACAAACGCTGTACCTTTTCTCGTTAACAACGTCATAGGCAACGCAATTTGCGAAAAACCCTCGATAAACCACCGATAATATCCAGCCAATCCTAAGAAACTCCTCACTTCACTAACTGACTTGGGTCATTCCCACTTAAGCACTGCTTCAACTTTAGCAGGATCTACTGCTATTCCTTCTTTGTTAGTCACATGACCTAGGAACTGAACCTCCTCTAACCAAAACTCGCACTTAGAAAGCTTAGCATACAACTGTCTATCCTTCAACACCTGTAACACTGTTCTTAAATGTTCCTCATGCTCTTCCCGTGTACGGGGATAAATAAGGATATCATCTATAAACACCACCACAAACTTATCGAGGAACAGTCTAAAGATCATGTTCATATAATTCATAAACACTACTGGAGCATTAGTCACACCAAAAGGCATAACTAAATATTCATAGTGTCCGTACCTCGTCCTGAAAGCTGTCTTGGGTATATCTTCCTTCTTTACTCTAATCTGGTGATACTCGGACCTCAGATCAATCTTGGAAAATACCGAAGCTCCCTTTAATTGATCCATCAGATCATCTATCCTAGGCAACGGATACTTATTCTTGATTGTCACTTTATTCAACTGCTTGTAACCTGTGCACAATCTAGCACTTCTATCCTTCTTTTTAACAAACAACACTGGAGCTCCCCACGGTGAAACACTGGGCCTGATAAATTCTTTTTCAACATATCATCCAATTGTTTCTTTAACTCGACTAACTCTACGGGTGACATCCGATAAGGTGCTATAGATATAGGTCCTGTCCCTGGTATGAGATCTATGGTGAACTCCACTTCCCTCCCGGAACATCGGGAGGGAAAACCTCAGGAAATTCTCTCACGATAGGCATAGAATCTATACTCGAAGTCTCCTTAGATTCCACTGAGAAAAGCATCACGTACAGTCGAGAATCATCACTCCTCATAGATACTCCTTCATTGGCAGATACTATGCTAGAAGGCTTAAGAAATGACAAGGTCTTGCTGAAACAATCTAACACTACATGGTTAGCTGAAAGCCAATCCATGCCAAGGATAACATCTATCTGTTGCATAGGTAAACAGACAAGATCCACAAGGAATGTCTTATTCTCAACAACAATAGGACACTGTAAGCAAACATACATGGTAGTCAAGGAATCATTGGTTGGAGTAGATACTGTAAGGGTATAAGGTAACTGAGAAATAGGAAAATGTAAATGATCCACACACTCATGTGAAATAAATGAATGTGTAGCACCTGAGTCAAACAACACAGACGAGAGTCTACCAGATATCAAGCACATACCCTGGATAAGATCTGCAGATTGATAGGATTCAGCTCCCCTCACGGTAAACACCCTCCCTGTGGCCTGAGGTCTGGCCACCGACGGTTCTGCTACTGGGGCTCCTCTCCCAGCTCCACCTCTATAGCCTGCAGCTCCTCTACCGACAGCTGCCTGCTACTGTATCCCTCTCTGCCTGCAATCCCGAGCCATATGGCCTAGTTTCCCACAGTAGAAACAACTCGGCCTCTCTATGCAATCTCTAACATAATGCGGACCTCCGCATCTATAACAAACTGGGCCTCTCTGCTGCTGGCCCGCTCCACTAACTGGTACTGTAGCAGCTGGTATTGATGCAGATGATTGAACACTCTGCATGGGTCTAGTATAGGGTCCCCGTCTCAACTGAGAACCACTATCTGCTCTCCGCTGAAAACTTGATCTGATAGTGCCTCCACTCCTCTGCGATCTCTGCTCAACAGCCTGCCTCTGATCTATGCCCTTTATGGCACTGCGTCTCTCAACCAGCTCTGGGAAACTCTAAATATCAAGTATTAGATAATTAGGTTTTTTTTCTTTAATGGGACATCGGGGTGTCTCAATATGCCATCATATTATACATTTGAATGATTTAGTCACAATTTAATTTGATTTAATATTTATTTTTTTCTAATCTTTTTAGGATTTAATTGGTATGCATTGTTAATATAAAGATTTTTCATAGACCCAATTGATCGAAAATTAACACATCATAAAAAATGTTTGACTCTTATCTTAACAATCTTAAAAGTCACACATGCAACATGCACATGCCATGGTTCATAAAGGTTTCCTTACAGTAATTAATGTTTCATTTATCAATTTTCTTACATGTACGATTGAAGGATTAAAAAGACTTTCCTTACATGATTGCAAGATTCAAAATATTTCCGTATAATTTTTTTTTTACAAGAAGAAGCTTATTTCATTTCAATAGCAATAATGTCAACAAAACAATGGGGAATATAATTAAAAGCAGGAGAGCTAGCATAAACAGTAGTCACCCTTACAAGAGTGTGAGCAACTACCTTGGCTTGTCTCCTAGCAAACTTAACCCTATAGTTTGAAGTAGAAGAAAGAGCTTGTCTACACTCTTGGATAATAGCTCCAAAATCAGAAACATCTTGCTTAGTGTTGTTGATGTTGTCCACTACTACTTTGCTGTCAGATTCGAACTCCACTCAGACCAAGTTTAAACTTTGGACCCAACGAATCGCCAAAAGAATCTCCAAGGCTTCTCCTTCATGCGGGAGCAAATCTGGAACTAAAGAAACAATCTTCGCACTAATGAACAAGCCTTGGTCACTGCGGATACACATCCCAATCCCAGTTCTGTTATGATTACCATCAATAACAGCATCCATGTTCACCTTAACATACCCAGAGCTTGGTTTTGTCCAACTCTGAGTTGCATGCGAGTCATGGTGGTCGATAAGGGATGTACTATCAAAAGTCCTATTTTCAAGATTCCATTCAGCCAGCATAGTTTCAGCCCTCTGACCAATCTAGAGACTAGATTCCGAAACATCATTCTACATCTTTTCATTTCTGGCAAACCAGCAACTCCACACAATCATAGCCATTTCTGCACGCTTGTTAGGAGATATCGCAACACAGATCATAAATAAAAGTTCCTTGAAACTGTCCACTTGGTGAAGTCTATATTCAAAAAGATGCAAAAGCCCAGACTTCCTCCAGCATTCTATTCTAATGTCACATGTAAAGAAAATATGGAAGGTGTTCTCTAGGGCTTGACCGCAAAAGACAGAAGACATGGGGCTGGTGACGCGGACGCATTTATCATGCAGACGTGATCGAGTAGGAAGAGCACCCCTACACGCATGCCAAATGCAGTTCTTGACCTTAGGTGGCACTTGCAGATTCCAAATCAAAGTCCATTCACTTGACTCCTTAAGGTAGTCACAGTTAAGAACTTTGTCCATGCAAAAATGATAAGAAGATTTAACTATGTAAAGACCATTCCTGTTAGGATGCCAAATAATTTTGTCTTCTGTAACAGCCTCGAAGAGAGGAGCTTTTGAAACCTTAGCCACTTCTTTGGGTTGCATGACTGATAAAATGAAGTCAAGGTTCCAAGTTTTTGATTCTGGGAGCATTAAATCATTAACATGGATGTCCAACAAGTGAGGTGGAAGGTCTTGACTCGGGCTAAGAGAAGACCCTCCTCTAAGCCAAGGGTATTCCAAACTGGGATATTATTACCATCCCTTATTTTCCATCTATAGCCCTCGTTCAACACAACTCGGGAAGACCAGAAGCTATGCCAAGAAAAGCTTGGATTATGACCAAGTTGAGAATTCAAGAAATCCCCTCTAGGGTAGTATTTGGATTTGATGACTCTAGATGAAGTAGCTTCTGGGTGAGAAATGAATCTACAACCTTGCTTCCCCGGCATAGCTAAATTGAAAGCATATAAATTGCAGAAACCCATACCTCCAAAATCTTTCCTCATTGTAAGCTTGTCCCAATACCTTTTTTTTCACCTTTCGAACCCCACCAAAAAGAGTTGAGCATGCGTTGGATCTCTTTCCCTGGGGAAGGAGGAATAAGATAAGTCCCCATAGTATAAGTGGGAATAGATTGTAAAACAGATTTTATCAAAACTTCACAACCAGCTTGTGAGAGATTTCGGTCATTCCAACTATCTATTTTTTTCCCCATATTCGGTCCTTAATATAGTGAAAGGTGGATTTCTTACTTCTTCCAATCATAGAAGGTAAGCTCAAATATTTACCCGTACCAAGGCAAATCTTCACTCCAAGCAAAAAAGAAAAAGCATGACTATCAGCTCGGCTTACATTGCGGCTAAAGAAAATTTCGGACTTATGTAAATTAATTGCTTGGCCAGAAGTAAATTCATAATATTCAAGATTTTTTTTATCACATTTAACTCTCTTCCTTGAGCTTGAAAAATAAAAATAAAAATAAAACAATCATCGGCAAAAAGAAAGTGATTTATGGTGGGAGCTCCTCTACAAATTTTGGCTCAATTAATATCTCCTCTCATTTCAGCTTGTCGAACGAGACTAGAAAGGCCTTCTGGACAAATAATGAATAAATAAGGCGAAAGAGGATCACCCTGCCTGAGGCCTCTACATGAATAAATAGGCCCCGCTTTATCATAATTAACCAAGACCGAATATCAAACAGTTTCAACACAGCATGATCTTGTTGATCCAATCATCTTGAAAACCCATTTTACCATAATAGCTTTAAGGTAACCCCAATCCACTTTATCATAAGCTTTGCTAATGTCAATTTTTAGAGCCACGTCACCAATTTTCCTTTGGTTTTCAATTTCATATAGTGGATAATTTCGAAAGCAACCAAAGCATTATCAAGGATAGATCTACCTCCAATGAAAGGTGATTGTGATTCTGAGAAACACTTTGGGAGGACTCGCTTCAATCTGGTAGCCAACACTTTAGAGGGGATTTTATAGATAACGTTGCAAAGCAAAATTGGGCGCCAATCTGACATAGACACAGGGTTCTCATTTTTTGGGATAAGAATGATATTTGTGTCCATTTTCTACCCACAAGCAGCAAGCTACAAAAATTTCCTCCCCACATATGTCCCAGAATTTGCGATAGAATGCTGGATTTAACCCATCAGGTCTTGGAGACTTGTTTATGTCTATACTCAGCAAAGAATTTTTAAACTCATCCACATGGAAAGGGGCTAGGAGCTGGGCGTTATCATTCTCTGAAATGGACGACCGAATGGTTGCAATAACTGGCTCGTAATTACTTTTCTTGGGCTCAAATAGATTTTCAAAGTAATTTTTAGCCTCAGAGCAAATATCATCATGTGTTTGGGCCTCTATGTCATTAGGACCCATAAGCTTGCTTATATTATTTCTTTTCTTCGTGGCAGATGCACTAGCATGAAAAAAAGAGTGTTGAGGTCCCAATTTTTGAGCCAATGCAGCTTTGATCTTTGTCTCCAAAAATGTTCTTCCGGGACAAGAAGGTTTGTGAGCACTTCCTTCTTGGCATCAAATAAACGAACCCCTTCCTCATCAGCTCCAGACCGAAGCTCCTCAGGACTCTTTTTGCACTCACTGATGGCATCTTTATAATTTGATTCTAGAGACTTGCCCCAAACACTAAGCTCCTTCGTGCATGCATGTAATTTGGACACAAAGTGTTCACCACTCTGATCATCCCAGCACCTCTTAACAACGTCCACCAAAGTTGGTTCAACTAGCCAAGCATTCTCAAATTTAAAGCCTTGATGGAACCAGCGAACTACAATGTCCTGTAGGCTAAATAGAATAGGATTGTGATCTGATATGGGGGCTAACAGATTATGAAGACGCACATCCAGGAAAAGCTCTATCCAATTTTCAGCGGCCATGGCATGGTCAAGTCTTTCTTCCACAACTAATTCGGTACCTTTGCCTCTAGACCAAGTAAACGGATACCCTTCCAAGCAAACATTTGTGAGATTACAATCGCTCACCGCCTCACGAAAACCATTAAGTAACCATTGGGGATGCTCCACTCGACCACACTTATCTTATGTAGAAAAAATATCATTAAAGTCTCATATAACACACCAAGAAAGATTAGATAGAAGATTCAAGTTTATCAACATAGACCAAGATTCTCTCCTTTCGTGTCTTTCAGGATACCCGTAGAAACCAGTAACTCTCCAAGTCCCTTTAGTAATATCATTGATCTCCAAATTAATGTAGTTACCCGAGTATTGAGTAACCACACAATTTAGCGATCTCCTCCAAAAAACAGCAATACCTCCGCCGCTACCAACTCTATCAACAGTTAGACAAAACTCAAAGCCAATTTTTAATTTAACTTCCTCAATTTTATTTGCATTAATACGAGTCTTAAATAAAAATAAAATATCCAGTTTGTGAGTCTGGATTAGGTCCTTTAAGTTAGGTACTGCACGCAGGTTACCCAGACCTCGACAGTTCCAACTGAGGATATTCATGACTTCTGGCAGGCCTGGGAGCCAGGTCCTGCTGATAAAAAATGGTGACTTTCATGTCCTTGTGTTGTTGAAAAGGCTTGACTTGGAATTTGATTGCTTGGTCCCACAATCTCACGTCTGCTTCCTTTTCTCTCTCCAGGATTCTCATCAATGCCATTTACAAGCATGGCTGATTGCATTGGATCTGGTAACGTAACAACCGCTCTATTGATATCATGCGAATTAGGTGTCATAAATGACCCCCTTATCTCACGGTTTGTTATAATTGCCAAATCTGCATTATTCGGAGTATTACTCGGACCCCCATGATTTTCGCTGGCTGTTGATCCTGGTATACTCGAGCCATGATTTTCTCCACCGAAATCCCTACTTTCACGGAATGCTTCACTCGGTTCCCTCAACCACCTGCTACCACCGTTATCTCCTGTCAATCGTGCATCGACACTGAATTCGGCACTCCAACCTCTGCTCCCATCATCTTATTCAACTGAAAAAAGGGCCTTACAAAATTGCTCAGTGTGGCCTAAGCGGCCACAAAAGAAGCAAAAAACACCCAACTTTTCAAACTTGAACTTAACCACCCGCATTGTCCCCTCGGCTTCCTCACTTTTTGCTCCTTTTTCAGAGGTTGACGTACATCCACACGGACTAGGAGTCACATAAAATACCTCCAAATCCAAGTCGCATTATTCTTGTCATACTCTTGAAATCCACCTACGAAGTTTCAAGGTGTTGGCCCATCACTGGAGTCATGAACCCCATTGGTAAGTCATGGATTTGTGCACCCAAAAAGACACGTGAAATAGAGGAACCTGACCAAGAATGTCTCCAGCAGCTACCCTTCCTAGAATCAGCAGGTCGTTATCAAAGGACTAAGGTCCTCCATAAAAAATCATCTGCAGATCCATGTTGTGGTAGAACTGGAAAAGAAAAATTCCAAGTTATGCTTCTGCGATCGTTATACCCCTCACAGGCCTCCATATCACTGCCAAGCGATTCTTCATGATGTGAACTCGTATAACCCTGTCTGTGAGGAAACGACCCACAAGACAAAGGTTATAGTCTATACTAGCTCTTTGATTTTGCCCCGCATCATACTTTAACCCTACACCCTCTTTTTCCATGATACACATTCCTTTCATTCCTATCTCCATTGATTTGAAATGAACAGATATAAAACACGAGAAATGAGGTTGAATTGTGTTTTGGTTAACTTTTGCAAAGATCGAAACTTTTAGATAAAAGACACAAAGATGCGTTTGATGAAATAGAAGGCTTTTCACTTTTCAACCCGGTTAGCACAATTAATATAAAGTAAATTGAAAAGATTAAGTTAGAGAAAAGACACAGAGATTTATGCTGGTTCACCCCAAACCTTGGACTACATCCAGTCCTTGGTTTCACCAAGTATTATCACTATAACTGATCATGTTACAAAAGACATTATTTGCACACCTAGCCTCCATAGGCTCAAACAAGTATTGTTTGCACACCTAGCCTCTTCAGGCTCAAACAAGTGTTCTTTCAGCAAGCCTCTTCAGACTCTACAAATGGTAAGAGTTGGATTAAGCAGTAGCTTCACAGATTATAACTTTGCAGATCTACCAAGTAACACTTCGGGAGTGAATAAGTATTTAAGGTAGGTAAGATCGCAATAAAAACTTCTCAATAAATACAAATGATTTGAGCAGAGAAGTATTCTATGAAGAACTTAAGAGAGCTTTGAATGCTTGAGAGTATTGAATGCTCAAGTTAATTGATTTATGGTGTGTGTCTTCAATAGCCTTCAAAGTCTTCTATTTATACTCAAGAGAGATAAATACGTTGTAGAGAGTTCTTCAGCTGAGTATTCTTTTGTTCTTCATTCATAAATGCCAAAGAGTCATTCTGATCTTGCATTTAATATTTATGATCGTTTGTGAGCTTCAAGACAAGTTGAAGGTATAGGTTGGCATAGCTTTATCAGAGTGCAGTTTGATTCAGAGAAGTGTTTGTTGCTTTTCAGACATGGGCAACACGACTTTCCTTATTTGTGCTAAGTGGGTCTGCGAGCAAGTAAAGTTCACTTTGCCTTCTGCAGCAAAAGAATCTTCAAATGCGGAATGGTGCTTTAAGCTTTCTGATATTAAATTTTTTTTTTTTTTCCTCGAAATAATTAGGGAATATTCTTTGTGTTTGAATATTGATGAAGCGAGGGACATTCAGTCGCCTAAGAAGAATTGTAGAGACTGAGTCATTGTTCAGATACATCATACTGCACACGTATCATTAAGACTTTATTTCTTTGTCATGAGACTCTTGTTTTATGATCTGCACACTTAATACACATATTAGTAGATTTCACAATGTTTACTTTAAATCATTCTTTATTGTTTGGATTCATCAAAATCAGAGATGTCAAAAGATGTAGTCTTAACATGATTAACAACAAAAGGAAAACACGCTCCTTCTCACTTGGAGGAGAAGAAAAGCTCACGCTCTCACCAGAGAAGAAACCCTAGGAGAGAAAAAGTTACCATAATGTTACCATACATTCATGCAACTAGCATCGGAAAAGTCTTGTCCCATTTCCATATTAAATATGGTAAAAGTTTTATTTTATTTAAGAGACATTTATATTCATTTTGTAATTGATGATATATTAGCAATATCTTATCACCTGTAAATAATGTTTTAATTACCGTTTTCTTACATAATTGTAGGGTTCAAAAACTTTCCTTACGTGATATATTGATTCATATATTTAATTCTATATCACCACTATTACTACTACCACCACCACGACCACCACCACCACGACTACCACCACCACCACTACTGCTGCTGCTGCTAACTGCTGCTGCTGCTGCTAACTACTGCTGCCGCCACTGCTGCTGCTACTGCTGCTACTACTACCGCTGCTGCTATTGCTGCTGCTACTACTACTGTTGCTGCTGCTGCTATTGCTACTACTATCACTGCTGCTGCTGCTAGAGACAAAAGTCAAGACACGTGTAGCATACAAAAGTCAAAACGTAGAGACAAATATGGAATTCGAACCCGATATAAAATTTAAAAGCTCAGCTTGAAATTGCTCAATTTTAAATTGTTGAAATAAGAAAACTTTTGGAATAATCTCATTTCGGATTTAAATTGCTTGGTATTTGAAATGAACATTATATACATGGAATCTGCAACTCATGGTCCAAGACCTCCGGTGGCATCTCAAACGCGGTTGGGGAATTCAACATAGCAAAACAATCATGAGGAGATATGAAAATATGGACATTATGGCTCTCTTTGGTAAAAACTAGCGGATAGCGGATAAGCTAACGGATAGCGATAGCGGATAAACTAGCGGATAGTGGATTAACTAGCAGATTGGATTTGAAGTGTTTGGTAAAACTAGCGGTTGGACTAGCTGATAAATGTAAAATGACATAAAAGGATATGTTTGCATTTTTTTATTAAATTATATGTATATATATTATTTATATTATTTATTTTAAAATAATTATCAGTTATAATAATTTATTTTATTCTAAATTATTTATGGTTTATCATGTCAAAAAAATTTATTTATCGTTTAAAAAATTTAATCATTAATTATTAATTTTAATATTAATTTAGTTTTAATTATTTTTAATAAATAAAATGGAATAATAAAAATAAAATTATATATTGATTTATTTTTATATAATTTTTATTTTTTATAGATAAAAATATTTTTTCCACTTTTTTATCTTAAATATAAATCTAAATAACGAAAGTAATTCTTATTTATATATTATGTTAAATGATTAGTATTTTATTTTATAATCAAGGATAAGTGAGGAATTTAATTAAGATGCTAGGGATAAAAATGAAAGAAAAAATGAAACGCTATACGCTATAAGCTCAAACGCTACTTCAAGTAGCGTCTAGGAAAAACGCTATACGCTAGTGAAAAAACGCTATAACGCTAATTTTAAAAACGACTACCAAATGGGATTACTTTTCCATCCGCTAAATGCTAGCTGATTTGGCAAACCAAACAGTGCCTATATATAATAAATTATAGTAAAAAATGTAACAAAAATAAAGAATACAAAAGTCTTAACAAAAGCTATATGTTACACAAGTAGCACGATACTTTTTCTAACCAAAACCTTGCTGAAAAAAAAATATAGGAAAAATAGATAGGTAAGAAAAAAGATAGTAGTAGATTCATAGCCTTCTTCACCTTGGCATTTTGAAAAGTGAAAAAAAATATAAGAGAATACTATCACTAACACAAAACTCATGACCAAAATTACTATGATATTTTTCATGGAAACAGATTACTCTTATATTTAGTTTATTTTTAGTTTTTATTTTTTTATTATATACTATCTGTACAGTTTTTTAAAATTCAAACAAAATCTAAATAAATATAAAATTGAAAATATCTAAAAATATAAATAATATATGAATAATTAATTAAACTTACCAACAAAGGCAGAGTACATACGATAGTTAGCTAGGTTCTGATATTGTGAATGATTCAATTTTGTAGCATATATGAAAAAGACTTTGTTGGAAGAGACAAAACTCACTTTAGTGATCTCGACATTTAGAAAGGGATTAATTAGTATTCGATTATCGACTAGTGATATCCTTGATGCACGAACAAACATAAATTAAATTTAGAATTTAAAACAAATTAAAAATAAAATGTTTTCTTATTAAAATACAAGTAAATTACGCGTTTTTATTTCTACTTTGGCATTACATTTCAGGTTGACAATGTTGTAAATGTGAAAGCGGTGCGTCTCCCATAAAACACAAAAACAAACACACACTTAAGATGTTAAGCTTCCAATTACATAAATATAAATACACAAACATATAAAGCATTTGAGTTGTCTTTGTGTTAAAGTTTTGAATTTCTGTTACAAAAATGAAATTTTTATCTTAAATGAAAACAAAGGTGATTGCTAATCAATTCTGGCACTAGTTGAAAAATTTAAAGATAATTTTTTTTTTTGGAAATTGCATTTTTAAAACGTTCAATAATTTGAATCTCAATATAATGTTTTCTATGTTTGCCTTCTTATTTTTATTTTTTCGACAGATGTTTGACTTCTTAATTAGTATTTACTATTTAGTATTGGATAGCATGGATAGCATTTGCCTAAAACAAAAATATTACTATTATATTATTATTATTTACTTATTTAGTTTTGTTTACATTCTTTTTGTAACAAAAACTCAAACTTTAATACAAATACTGAACTAAGAAGCTTTCTCAGGTATGTGCAAGCTAGTCCCTGTTTGATTCCTTTTGTACTTTAATGGCTAAGCTCTCAAGGTGATTGATTCATTGAACATTAAGTAAAAGGGAAAATTCCCATGTATTTTTGTTCTTCTGTGTAGGTAGAAATCACTTCACTCATACTAGTTGATAGCAAAAGGTTGTGATCTTTTTGTAACAATGAAGAGGGTGAAGCAAGACATACTGTTGCTACTACCCAAAAGGCTTAAACTGCTTCAAATTTTCATGGCTTTGATGCTTCTCTATTCACTCTTCACAACCTATGAAATTGAAACCCCTCTTGCATTGAGAACTGGGTTTGTGTCAGTGTCCTCATTGCTAGAGACTGAACACCAAAACACCCATCACAGAAAAGCCTCACTGCATCTAAAACCCATGCAAGAGTTGCAGAAAGTTTCCACCTTGTGCTTCAATGAAGCCTTAAACAGCACCAATGTGATCAGAAACAAGTTTTCTGAACTTCACATGGCAGCAAGGGATGCATGGGTTGAAGGGAAGAGAGTCTGGGAAGAAGTTCAGAGTGTGAAAACTGAGAATGTAGCAAAGTTCATGGCTGAGAACTTTTCTGATACTTGTCAGAATTCAATTTCCTTATCTGGGTCTGAATTTAGAGAGCAGAAAGGGATCATGGTGCTTCCTTGTGGGTTGACACTGTGGTCTCATGTTACTGTTGTTGGGACCCCACGTTGGGGTCATTGGGAGCATCATCATCATCATCCTAAGATATCTGTGGTGAAGGATGAGGATGAAATGGTTATGGTGTCTCAGTTTATGATGGAGCTTCAGGGTTTGAAGACTGATGACAAGGAGGAACCTCCTAAGATACTGCATTTCAGTCCCAAGTTGAAAGGGGATTGGAGTGGGAGGCCTGTGATTGAGCAAAACACTTGTTATAGGATGCAATGTGGTTCTCCACTCAGGTGTGAGGGATGGAAATCCCTGGCTGATGAGGATACTGGTGATTGATCTCAACCTTTCTCACTTTCAGTTTAAGAAATGCATGATATACAGTCTTTGATCTTCATCTTGATTTCCAATCGCATTAAAATGAATGTAGTTGTAAGGAGTTTGCAAATACACTGCAAAGATGCATTAGGTGCTCAGTTTGTTGATTCATGGTTATGGGAAGTTGATTTTAAAGTATTAATTGTAAATAATACTATCTCCTATCCATTTTTTGGGTTCAAAATATTAGAAACATGTTACATCAAATTTTCACATATATTAAATGATAATTTTTAATATTATAATAAGATTTATATTTACGAGATATATTAATTTTTCCATGCAAGTGAGTTGGTTCATCAATATTGAAGGAGTATATATGAAAATCTATAAATATTAATTACAATTAGCTCATTTCAAAACTTTTCCTTGATTTGTGTGATTTAGGGTTTTGTCTCTTATAATATGGATAGTAGGTAGTAGTTTTTTTGGGTGTTAAATTTCATTTGTGCAGATATATTGTAAAGTGTTGAACCTTCTCCTGTATTATCCGATTCATTGTGGTCTGTAGTGTGAATTTGAAAAGTGAAAGAAAAGGAAAAATTGCATTTTGTTATCATCATGTTCATTCACTTTGGTGAATTTTGTACATTTTGCATGCTTCGTTTTTTCTCTTTAGCATGTCAGTTCCAAGGGATATTGCTCATGTTTGCTGATTTTCTGTGCTGTATATGAAGTTGATGGACAGATGAAATGTGAAAAGTGGATTCGTGATAATAATATCCACTCAGAAGAATCAAAGGCAACGTGGTGGTTAAACAGACTAATAGGGCGAAAAAAGGAGGTCACTATAGATCGGCCATATCCTTTTGTAGAGGGAAGATTATTTGTTCTCACCTTAAGTGCTGGCTTGGAAGGTTACCATATTAGTGTGAATGGAAGGCATGTGACCTCTTTTCCCTATCGCACGGTGGGTACACTAATCATTTCAGGATCCGGATTTCCTGCATTTACAAATTTCACGCATTTATATCTCATTTTATTGTGTGAATGTAGGAATATCTAAAGTGTTTATGTTATATTTCCAGGGCTTTGCTCTTGAGGATGCTACTGGTCTATCCATAAATGGGGATGTTGATGTGCACTCTATATTTGCTGCTTCCTTACCCACATCACATCCAAGTTTTGCACCAAAGATGCATCTTGAATTGCTTCCTAAATGGAAAGCTCCTCCTATTCCCCATGTGAATGTGGAGCTTTTTATTGGAATAATTTCTGCTGGCCACCATTTTGCTGAACGGATGGCAATAAGGAAATCCTGGATGCAACATAAGCTAATCAAATTTTCACAAGTTGTGGCTCGATTTTTTGTTGCTTTGGTAAGAGTGAATGCATCCTCCCAACCCCTATTAATGATAAAATCTATAAGGGACGTCTTGCTAACCAGTGCCCTGGTTAAGGAATCCAAAATTAGCAAGAGTTTATTGGAAAACTAAATATACAACTCTTGAGATTAATAAATACACACATTCCCCATAAAATCTTGCCATTATTGATTCCTTAACCAGTGTCCTAGGGTTAGTATTCTCCTATCTACAAATACTATTTTGTTAAAAATATTTACTATTTTTCCATTTCTCTCGTGTAATAGCATGGAAGTAACGATATAAATGTGGACATAAAGAAGGAAGCAGATTATTTTGGTGATATTGTTGTAGTTCCGTACATGGATCATTATGACCTTGTAGTGTTGAAGACCATAGCTATCAGTGAATACGGGGTAAGTAATGAGAGAATTGTTCATTAGTGTTCTATATTTTCTGTTCCAGAGTTCCCTCCATTAGGCCTTAGTTTCTTACTATATGATTGCCTGTTATTGAACATGGTTCTTTGCAGATTCGTGCAGTGGCAGCTAAGTATATCATGAAGTGTGATGATGGACACATTTATCAGAGTGGATTCCATCATCAGTGAAGCAAGAAAAGTAGGAAATGACAAAAGTCTTTACATTGGAAATATGAATTACCACCGTAGGCCCTTGCACCATGGCAAATGGGCTGTAACATATGAGGTCTAATTTTTCTCTCTTGGTTTTTGATTTCTTCTTTTCTATTTATACCTATATTTCTTAATTAACATATGTAGTTAGTTTTCTATAATATATTATTATTGTTATGCGGAATATGGCTTAAAAATAGTTGCTTTTACTTTTGAGTGCATGCCTGCAAATTATCATGAGATGCAGTATCAATGGTTGTTGAAATTCCTTTGACTTTTGTGTCCTATCTGTCTATTTGTTTATGCTGTGAGCCAGGGTTTAGAGTTTTATTGTTTGCTTTTGAGTATTTAAAGAAACTACTAGTACCTTGAACATGGATATTCTTTCTGAATATTATGAAAGTTTGATGCTTAAATATTGTTTTTTCCAAAAAAAAAAAAACCCATATGGTCAGGTTGATGAAGTCATTTGACATAAGTTGTGCATGAGTTTCTAGGTCAACAGAAGTTGGCACATTATGTTTCTGCTTTCTGTGAGATTCTGAATGGATGATTAAAGAACATTAAGAATTATGCTCTTGACTGATCAAATACTCAATCTAGGCAAATGACTATTAGAGTTTCACATAATATGACTGCATTACAGTGGGCTGAAGTTCTTGCAATTATACTCATGACACTCATTGTCTTGCCCTTCTGAAACTATGAATTTGTCATCACATACTCTTTGTATAGGAAAACTGCTGATTGTATTATGCCTCAACTTTTGTTCATGATTTCCAGGAATGGCCAGAGGAAGAGTATCCTACCTATGCTAATGGCCCAGGTTATATAATCTCATCAGACATTGCTCAGTTCATTGTATCCAAGTTCGAACAGCAAAGATTAAAAGTATGTTTGCTAAATTATATTTGCTTGTTCATCTATCCCTTTGTGCATATACTTGTTGTGTCTTGACATGCTGAGTGAAAGTGTTAGCTATTTATATTGCTGTAATAGTTAATCAATTTCATTGTGTTGTAGTTATTTAAAATGGAGGATGTGAGCATGGGAATGTGGGTAGAGCAGTTCAACAGTTCAAGGCCAGTGGTGTATGTGCACAGCTTGAAGTTCTGTCAATTTGGGTGCATTGAAGATTACTACACTGCACATTACCAATCTCCAAGGCAAATGACCTGCATGTGGGAAAAGTTGCAACACCTGGGAAAACCTCTCTGCTGCAACATGAGATGACATATTGAAGTTATAAGAGAGGCAACTTCTATGATCATTCATTGTTTAACCTGGTTTGTCTTCTGTTTTCATTTTCAATTAATTATATATGTATTTATCAATATTTACAGGAATGTTACTGTTTTCACTTTGTTTTTATTTTTAAAATTTTGTAAAGGAAATGGGAAAAACAAGAGGAAAATTGTTTTTTACCATTTTCTTCACAAAATTTTATAAACAAAAAACAAAATGAAAATAACATGACATTTTTATAAATATTAATGAAAACATATAAGTTGAAAATGAAAATAGAAAAGAAACCAAACACCACCTTATTTTTCCCCATTTAGATTCCCCGGAATAGATGCCCTAGGTATATCATATAAAATTGGATCCTATATACAACAATTGCTGAAGGAGCAAACCAATGGTTTGTAATAATTTTGTAATGTTGAGAAAAGGTATAGAAGCAGAATGAAATGAGCATAACCAATTCTTCTAGCATCAAGCATCTCCTAATTGTCAAACTTTGAGATCCTTATAAGAAATTGAACTAGGCACTAGAAGCATACTAATTTTACTTGTCTTATACAAGTCTATGAATAGGTCTTCAATATAGACAGACATTTAGACGACCTTTGATGATCAATGCGTATTGATTTTTTTCAATTAAGAGAATATATGAGAATTAAATAATAGGTTAATTTCAAGCCAACACTATATAAAACTGGTCTTTTATTTCAATATATGATGTTACTTAACTCATTTCCATCCTTACAGGTGAAATCCCAAATCGATCAACAAAAATGTTATTTTAACATAAAAAAATGGGATAACTATTTACAACCAGTTAATGATATTTAAAATTATAGTTAATGACATATTGAACTTGGTTAATGAGTATACCTGTACTAGATGTGGTAACTCGTTAATTGATAATTTGGTTAACAGGAGTGCTAACAACATACTCTCCGACACACTCTTTCTATTGGTTAAAATTCATGTGGGTCCTACAAAATTCAAGTGGGACCCATGTGAATTAATGAGACTCATTTCCAAAATAGTGGGACTCACATGAATTTTAACCAATAGGAGATAGTGCATTGAAAAGAGTGTGTTGAAAAGAGTGTTTTAGAGAGTGAATTGCTAGCATTTCTCTTTGGTTAATGAAATATAGGTAGTGTTTAGTACAAGTTTTACGAAAATATTCCCATGAATGTCGACGTGGGAAAAAAGTTTCTCATATTTGATACAAGTTTTAAAAAGTTATTCCCAGGCATAAAATATTCACAGGAATAAAATTTAGTGAATGATAGTTGAAACTTGGAAAAACAGTTTACCTGGGAATAAAACATTTCAGATATCAAACGCCACCATAGGCTCTTGGTTAATGCAGCTCAATGATTAGCTAATGATTTATCCTTCTTGATTTACCTATTAACCAAATTCAACACAATATTATTTTTAAAATATATTCTATTTTATTTAATTAAATTCAGAATTGCATTAAATCAAAAAATATAAGTGTGTGTTTGGATGGGGTATTTCAAAACTCCAAGGAATTTGAAATACAATGCAATTGAATTGCTTCAATTGAATTACTTTCATTTTGAAAATACTTTGTTTGGATAGAGTAATTCAAATACCTTGTATTTCAAATACCTTCAAAGGGGTCGGGTTTGAGTGGTCTGGGGGCCGGGGCCGATGGTCCGGGGGTTTACCCTGGGTGGTCCGGGGGTCAGGGGCCCAGGCCCGGTTGGTGCCAGGGACGGGCCAGGGTGGTGCAGGGGCCGGGTCAGGGTGGTGTGGGGGCCGGGCCAAGTGGCCCGGGGGCTGGATCCGGGTGGTCCAGAGGTTGGTCTCGGGTGGTGTGGGGGTCGGGTCTGGTGGTCCCAGGGCCGAGCCCGGGTGGTTCGAGGGCCGGGCTCTGGTGGTTTGGGGGTCGGGCCTGGGTGGTTCGGGGGCTGGCGTCGGTGGTGGGTGGCACATGAGTAAGGAGAAAGAATTTCAAAATACCACCTCTTTAGGTGGTATTTCAAATTCCTCAAATTTACTTTAAACCAAATACCCACATAAAAACCCTTTGATTTCTAAAATCCTTCATATTTAGTATCCAAACAAAGTATTTTATATTGAAATATTTTGATTACCCTATTAAAATACTTTACCCTCTCTAAATACCCCATCCAAACATACCCTAAAAGTAAATAGGACTACCAATGTAAAAAAGCGATCTTTTCTTAACCTTGGTGGTTGCCCTATATTGTTTGAGGCGGCACCCTTGGTCCGTCTTCCCTAACATGAGTCGCTAAAAGTTATTATACTCTGATGGGAGCCGCACCCACTAGCCACTAGTACCCACCAATTACAACACGAACGAACTCGCAGGTTTCCAAATCATGGGGTGGAATGGTTGGGGATGTGAAGCCAAACTACTCCAAACCATCTAAAGCCTCTATTTTTCATACCTTCCAATTTGGGAGTTTGAGATGGAACACTTCCCTCTTTTTTATTATTAAATACAAATTTACAATTTTAACCATTCTAAACAAAACATTGTTGTAAACAATGAAACATAAAAAGGGTAGTACTGGAAATAAAATTTGTAATTCATCCCACTCCATTACTTATCATTGTGACTTCCAAACAATGGAGTGATATACTTTTATCATTCCACTCCAAATCACTCCATTACTAACCATACCACTTCCATCGTCTCGAGAACTCCCAAACATAGCCTAACTCATTTCTATCCTTACATGCAATGAAATCAATTTACAAAAAGAACATAACAAATGGGACAATAATAGATAATTGGTTAATGATATTTAAAATCATGATTAATTACGTGTTGAAGTTGGTTAATGGGCACACTTATAATAGATGGAGTAACTTATTAACCGATAATTTAGTTAATGATGCATATAATCTTGATTCATGCGTGGATAGTTAGGCTAATTTTGGGATAATGGAGTGAGGTGATTAGTAATGAAGTGAAGTGGTGAAAATTCATTAACTCATTGTTTGGCAGTTTCTTCATTAATGGAGTGGGATGGTTGGGAATGGTAACCCAAACCACTTCATTCCATTCATACCCTCTCATTTTCATACCCTCAAGATTGGGGAGTTTGAGATTTTCTTCTATTCCTCTTATTAAATTTCTAAACAATGGAGTGAGTTGCTTTTACATTTTCACTCCACTCTATTACTAATCACTCTATTATTAACCACTTCATTCTATCTCCTTATAAACTTTCAAACATAGTCTAATGAAATAGTATATGAGGATCGAATTACAAATTATCTGTGCATTATGAACCCAATTACAAACTTTTAAGGAATATATTTGAAAATTCTCAAATACTATCAAATTAATTTAACCGTAATTGATTTCAAGCTACATTAAATCGAATAAAAGTAAATTGGACTACAAAGTGCCAAGGTAAAAAACGGGGTCTTCTCTTAACCTTTGTGGTCGACCTATATTGTTTGGGGCGGCACCCTTTGGTCCGTCTTCCCCAACATGAACTGCTAGAATCTATTGTACTCTGATGGGAGCCGCACCCACGATTTACAACACGAACTCGCAGGTTTCCAAATCGACAAGACCTTCGTCTCATTCGATTCGGTTTCACAGAAAACCCCATCAAAGGTTCTTCTTCCTTGCTGAGTTCAAAATTGATGATGAAAGAACCTTTGCATTCGCATAAATTTCAAAACTTGTGTGATGGGTTTTCCTCTTGCACATGAAGAGAGCAGCTATCTCCTCCTATTTCCATTGTTTTCATCTATTTCACTATCACTATCATTTTCCACTTTTGGGTTTTAGTCCAAGATGTTTGAATGTGAGATTTTTCTCTTCTTTGGGTTCAAGTTTAACCAATACCAGACCTTTTCCTGATTACTCCCCAAGAAAGCCTGCCATCAGAGACACTGAAATTGTGCACCAAATCTCCACCACCATCAAGCAACGCCGTTCCGAGCCGCTTCGCCGCATTCTTAAACCCTATGAGTCAAGGTTTAAGCCAGATTATCTCATTTGGGTGCTTATGGACATAAAAAATGACTATAAGCTTGTTTTGGATTTTTTCAATTGGGCACGCCTTCGCAGGGACCCTTCATTGGAAGCACTTTGTATTGTGGTTCAGATTGCTGTGGCATCAAGGGATCTCAAAATGGCACACAAGCTTGTTTTTGAGTTCTGGGAAAAGCCCCATTTTGATGTCGAGCATTCATTTGCTCATTTTACTGAGAGGTTGATTTATACTTACAAGGACTGGGGTTCTGACCCCCATGTGTTTGATGTGTTCTTCCAGGTACTTGTTGAAGCTGGATTGCTTCTAGAAGCTGGAAAATTGTTTGATAGGTTGTTGAGTTATGGTGTTCTTGTCTCTGTAGATTCTTGTAATTTGTTTCTGACTAGGCTATCTAGCAATTTAGACCGGATAAAGATGGCGATTAGGGTGTTCAACGAGTATCCGGAAGTGGGTGTTTGTTGGAACACTATGTCATATAACGTTATTCTTCATTGTCTTTGTCAGTTGGGAAAGATAAGAGAAGCACATAATCTTCTTATACAAATGGAGTATAGGGGAAATGTTCCTGATGTTGTAAGTTATAGCACTGTAATTAGTGGATATTGTCAAATTGGACAGCTAGAATTAGTCTTAAAGCTTATGGAAGAGATGCAGAGAAAGGAGTTGAAACCAAATCAATACACCTACAATAACATAATTGTCCTTCTTTGTAAGACTGGTCAAATTATTGAAGCAGAACAAGTTTTGAAGGAGATGAGAAACCACAGGGTTTTTCCTGATAATGTCGTCTATACAACTCTCATTAGTGGTTTCTGCAAGTCTGGAAATGTGTCTGCTTCAATCAAGCTCTTTGATGAAATGAGGCATAAGAAAATAGTTCCTGATTTTGTGGCATATACTTCCATGCTTCATGGGCTTTGTCAAACTGGGAAGATGGTGGACGCGCACAAACTGTTTGGTGAAATGCTCAGTAAAGGGTTGGAACCAGATGAAGTAACTTATACTGCCCTCATTGATGGGTATTGCAAGGCAGGGGAAATGAAAGAGGCTTTTTCTCATCACAACCAGATGGTTCAGAAGGGTCTGACTCCAAATGTTGTCACTTATACTGCATTAGTTGATGGCTTGTGCAAACGTGGTGAGGTAGATATAGCGAATGAGCTTCTTCATGAAATGTCTGAAAAGGGACTTCAACCAAATATCTACACTTACAATGCACTTATCAATGGTCTTTGTAAGATAGGAAATGTAGTGCAAGCAGTAAAACTTATGGAAGAAATGGATATGGCAGGGTTTTATCCTGACACTATTACATACACTACACTCATGGATGCCTATTGTAAGATGGGGGAAATGGCCAAGGCTCATGAGCTGCTTCGGACTATGCTTGATAAAGGACTTGAACCTACAATTGTTACATTCAATGTGCTAATGAATGGGTTTTGCATGTCAGGGATGTTGGAAGATGGTGAAAGACTAATCAAATGGATGTTAGAGAAGGGTATAACGCCCAATGCCACAACATTCAATTCTCTTATGAAGCAATACTGCATTAGAAATAATATGCGTGCCACTACTGAGATTTATAAGGGGATGCATGCTCTAGGACTGGTGCCAGATAATAACACCTATAATATTTTGATCAAAGGGCATTGTAAAGCTAGAAATATGAAAGAGGCATGGTTTTTGCATAAAGAAATGGTTGAAAAGGGATTCAATCTAACGGCTGCTTCCTATAATGCTCTTGTAAAAGGTTTCTATAAAAGGAAGAAATTTGTGGAGGCTAGGAAGCTATTTGAGGAGATGAGATCACAAGGGTTTGTTGCAGAAAAAGAGATATATGATATTTTCGTTGATGTAAACTATGAAGAAGGGGACTGGGAAACTACTCTTGAGCTTTGTGATGAAGCAATAGAGAAATGTCTTGTTAAGAAAACTTAGTTGAATTTTGTCTGTCAATATATGGAATTATCAGGGACAGTAATTGTTGTTTGTTCTGCTTCTTCTTTCTTGGTGGTCCGGTTGAGAGTAACTTGCACATCATAACATCAACTACCCTTGTCCCTCATCATTAGAAGAGTGACACTTGACTTCCAGGTATTTTATGAAAAACTGAATCATATTATCACACAAACAAATAGGAATCACTAACATCCCCAAATTCAACAGGAGAGCACTTCAAGATTTTCTAATGGTATGCTTGGAACCACATTGAAAGTGGTGAGAATCAAGTTTGAGACGTGAAAGCTACTCTATGTAGCTTCTCCAAAACCACGTTCAAATGTGATTACAACAAGTTTCGGAACATACACTAAATATATTGTATTGCTGTCGTGCAAGATGGATGTGCTGTAACCTGTATGACTGTATCCCTTTGCCACCCTCAATATAAGAAAAAATGTAATAGAGATTTTTTTAGAAATTTGTAAATAGAGATTTTAAATGAAAGAAATTGCATTTTCCGATTTTTCTGGTAAAAACTTGTGATTGAGTACTATGATCAATGATGATGGACTTCATAGTTGATATAAGTGCTGCAATTTTAAGTTGCTTTAAAGGAATTGTATTGAAATTTCTATATTTTGTATTAAGCATTACAGCTGATGTAACAAAATTGACTAATCTTGGTGTCAATTGGTTTAGTTTGCATGAAATAGTAACCTGAATCTTGTACATAAATTATTCTTAAGAATATTGAATACCATTAATAATAATCAGCAACTGCAAAGGTACAACATTAGGAACTTGGACAGCACAGCGGTCTAAACATTAAACTTCCTGCAAACTACTTGAAACACATGCCACTAGCCAACTTGCGGTAGCTTTATTTACTTCTTTTGTGTCTAACAAAAGATTTATACTTTGTCATGTATGGTTTTCTAAAATCTGTTTTCTACCTGAGTACTAAGAAGTTTCTATCATGGTAGCATAGGTACTTCTTTACATCCATCTTCATGATCTTACCGGTAACCTTTTTCATCTTAGTTCTCTACTTTGACTATGTTTCTTACAGTGTTCTCAATGCTTGAAGAACATAACAACTTTTTGGTTGAAATATTTTCTCTAGTTTCAACTCTCAATTGCCTTTGGCGATAGGAAAAGTCTTGTATACCTGTTTCTCAGAACTTTGGTATAAATTGTATACATTATTTTTATTTCTTTATAGATGACTTCAATGTCTGGCCATTCTGTATTGCCAAGTTAACATTGTTTTAGAGGGACAACTTTCTGCTTATCATATTGTGTACACCTGTCTACTTTTGACAGTGATTACACCATTGTAACCTCCAAGGCTAAAAAATTTAAACTAGTTAATCAATCCCCTAGGCCTAGCTATGGTGATGGTGCCTGATAACTTCAAGAAATTGGAGTTACTCAAGCCTTATTTGGTCAACAATTGCTTTGCGTTTAATTTTCATTTGTTTTTCTAGCACAAAAGCTTATTTTCAGTTATTTCTATCAATTTCTCCCTATATGCTAAAATGTGCCTCACTTAATGTATTGTTGGTTAACCTTTATTTGTTTTTAACTTTTTCAGTGACCCTAAACTCCTCATAAAATCAATAGGAGGCTCAACAAGGAAGAAATCTGAGCTCAACACATTTTTGTCTTTCTGCAGCCAATGCACCACAGTGCATGTAAATGCACTAAAGCGAGCCAGGTGCGCAGCCACACATTGATTTGTTTATATTTCTATTTTTTTTAATGTTTAAGGCATGTAGTTCTTTTAGATTTTGAGAGAGAGAAGTTCTAAGTTTAGATGAGGCATTCCTAAAGGGAGAAAACTTCACACAGTAGGAAACCAAGGTCAAAGGTTGGAGAACATGTTAAAGGATGGGAGTAATCATATTAACCGCTGAAGCCATTGCCAGCAATAAGTCTCCTTATATTTTATTAGACCCAAGCTTAGGAATCAAATCCAGTTTCTCACCATAAAATAGTCATGTTCCACAATCCATCAACTCAAAGCCACCCACAAGCTTCCATATGGACATTAACTTTTCTCGCATTGCCGTAAAACCAGTGGTCTTGCCCCATTTTTTCACGACGAAAGCAGCCTTCCACGGTACAACAGGTCTTGAAACACCTTGTCAGATCATAACATTTTGGCAGTATGCAATAATGAAATTGCCCCTTCATGGTTGAGTAACTCCTGATTGATCAAATCCGTTTTCAGCTTCTCCTGTGGAGTGCTCTGCTGTTGCTTACCTTTGTCCTTGAAATATATCTTAGTCCCTGCTCTACATCTCCGTCGTCTGGCAGTTTCACCGGAGGGTCGGTGTTCTTCGTGGCAGAGAAAACCATGCCAGCCATCAGTCTTTAAGAGTAAAGTACTCTGTTAAAATACTATTAATTCAGTAGTCATTCTATGGCTAAAAATATTATAATTTAAAACTAGTTTGTTATCTTACTATATATACAGTGCAACTAGAATATACATGAATTTGCCAGCGTGGTAGATGGATACATAGCTACTAGGCATTGATGACCAACTTTTTATCTGACATTTAGGGGAGGATTTTTTTATTTTAAATTTTTTTGTAAATAAAGTGCAATCCTATTTGGATGTACGTATTGAAAGAAACTACTCATTATGGAGTATGGACAGCACTTGAATATTCTTGTTTCTCCGGCAAGAAAGCACATGGTATGCTACATTTGGAGTGTGTTTAGGTAAACAACTTAATTAAACGTTTATTCAATAAGTTTTTTTTTTTTTCAAATAAGATAACTTATTTATGTAAGTTTCTTTGACAAGCTTATTGAAATAAACTAAAAACAATTATAGGAAGATCATAAATTATTTCCATAAATTTATTTTTATAAGCTATTCTCATAAGTCCAAATAATTCTTATGTAAGCTCTTCCAAATGCACCTAGTCCAAGCTATGTTTCGGATTGTTTTAAGCCGACGTGGTATCATATATTCTTTAAAAACTTATATTTCTTTTTACAATTAGGTATAAGTCATCATATTTCTTAACATAAATTAATAACTTATTAATAATGATAGTATATATTAATATTATTTTTTAAAGTATCTTATAAAATATATCTTAGATTTAACCTTCTGAAACATTAATTCGTCAATTTAAATATAGATAATATTAAAATTTATGCATTGTATGAACACATCTGAGTCTATATGATTTTGATTCGGTCATTATTAGATCATAGTTGGATCAAGTGTAAATCCAAACAAATAGCTCGATAAAAACATCCTGCAAGATAGACTCATCCTAACCGTCCATAAACACTGCTGTGTAGTACTGTGGTCCTGTCAAAGTGTCAAAATTCGTGAGACGTTTGCCCTTCTCAGCCACAAAATCAACCAACTTTTTCGCGCCATTAAAGTAGGCCAGCAATTAGTTGGAGTAAATTAGTAGTTGGTAGTTAGGTAAAAAAAAACTTCATGGAGCATTCAACGTTCACACTATGACTTATAACTAACCTTCTTAAACGCCTACGTCAACTACTCCTGTGGCCAATGGCCTTCATTCTTCTTTATCTATATATTTACATTCACCCCTCATGCCAGAGAGTTGTAATACTTTTTTTTCTTCGTCGGGTACAGAGAGAGCTATAACCTACAACATATATTCCTGAAGTGATCATGACAAAGAGTGAGGTGAAACTGTTGGGGGCATGGCCGAGTCCATTTGTGTTGAGGGCTCGGATAGCTCTTAATATCAAGTCAGTGAACTATGAGTTCCTTGAGGAGACATTTGGATCCAAAAGCCAGCTTCTTCTTCAATCCAACCCTGTGTACAAGAAAGTCCCTGTTCTCATTCATGGGGATAAACCCATTTGCGAGTCTATGATCATTGTGGAGTATGTTGATGAAGCCTGGTCCTCTGGCCCTCCCATACTCCCTTCTGATCCTTACGATCGTGCCATTGCTCGCTTCTGGGCTACCTATATTGATGACAAGGTATTAGTGTAAGAGCTATCAGCCATGTTACCATCACACTCTTTGTTATTCGATGAATTTCATGTGGGGCAATGGATTTTATGTGGGACTCGCTCTATTTAGTGGGACCCACGTGAAATTAATCCAATAACAAAGAGTGTGTTGGATAGAGTGTTAAAAAGAGTGTTTTGCTAGCATTTCTTATTAGTGTAATTAGTTCTTTTTGGCTTATGTTGGTGCCAATATGTTGCATATGGAACACTGTTTTTTTTGTTTAGATTCATGGCTCGACTTATTCAGCTTTTCCTAGGAAAGGCTCTAAATACCACAAATATCCCTTAACATATATTAACCAAATTATTATTACACAGTGTTTGCTTGAAAGAAAATGGATGGAAGAGGAGGGATTTTTATAAATCTTTTTTATTTGGTTCAATATTTTAGAGAGGAAGAGGAAGAAATAGAGGGGACCAAAATCTCTTCTCACTTATATGAGTAGGTTGAATAATATTGTATACTATATAAAAAGCGTACACTCAGCTTTTATGTGTGGATTGAACACTGTCCATATAAAAAAAATTACTATATTTAGATGTAAATGTGGTATTGTAAGAGTTGGATTGTAAAGCAGTGAAGTGCAATTAATCTTTTCCATTGTGGAAATTGTGTGACTTGCAGTGGTTCCCAGCCATGAAATCCATTGCAGGAGCACAAGGAGAGGATGAGAGGAAGAGGCTGATACAGGAGGTGACAGAAGGACTGACAATGCTGGAGGATGCCTTTAACAAGAGCAGCAAAGGCAAGGCCTTTTTCGGAGGTGACCAAATTGGGTACCTGGATATTGCATTTGGTGGCTTCTTGGGGTGGCTGAAGGTGACAGAGAAAACCATTAAGGTGAAGTTGCTGGACGAGGGTACCACACCTGGGCTGCTTAAATGGGCTGAAAGGTTCGGAGCACATGATGCTGTCAAAGATGTTTTGCCAGAGACAGGGAAGCTTCTTGAGTTTGCTAAGATGTATATGGCCAAAATAGCTGCTTCTACTCCAAAGTAGATGTTCTTTTAACAAAATAGCAGGGTGTTTGTTTTGAATTTTTGGAAAAATCAAATGTCGATTCTGGTTATCAAGGAAATATCTTTTCTGAGAAGTGCCAATTATAGATTGGTTTTTGCTATTAATTATAGATTGGTTTTAAATAGGGATGGTTGGACCATGTTTAGTGGTTCCCAATGGACAAGAGATTTACCTGCAGTGACGATGGACTGTGCCCCAGACGAACTTTATTTTTTAAGGTTTAGGAGTTTGAATCCTTGAGTCGTCATTTTGGGAGGACTTTAATCTAACCACCACCTCCGATTTGAGGGTTAATCTTACAAGTGATTGTGGGATATATCCAATCAAAAACCAAAAAATATAACAATTTAAATAAGATATGATATCAAATAATTAGTATTTGAATTAATATTAAAAAGGTAACAATTTCAATAAAATGTGATAGAAAAACAAAAGGTTGTAGCATAAATGCTCATGACCGGCAGGAATGGCTCATGACTGCTCAACCAAGAGGAATTTCTTCTTATTCAACTTGTGTAAATAAGGGTAGCATAATCAAAACTTGGCATCAAGGAAAGGTTGTAGTTCGTTCAACTTGAACAATTAAGGGGTGCAAGCAGTTGCACTATCTTATGTAATTTAAGCTTCAAATGGAGGGTGGATTTTATGGTGCATTCAGCCAAAGAAAGGTGCACCCACACACCTTATGATCGAATGATCTGGACCATTGATGTATCATGTCATCATATTTTTATAGTGGACTAACATACACCCGATCAACTCATTTAATAATATTATATATATATTTTTTATTTATAATATTATTAATATTAATATTTTAATAATATTAAAATAGTTAAAAATTTGGTCTAGTTCCATCTTCTTCTCCTTCCACAAAGCTAAACCCCTAAAACCCATTAATCCATAATCACTCACTTCCGGTGGCGGACCTATGTATCATTCAGGGTGTGCATCAGTTTAAAAAAAAATTATTTACTCATTTGTATTTTTTTTTATTTTGACAACACTCACTTTATATTTTTGCACCCACTATCCTTCACACTCTTTCATCTATAGGGACCTGTTGTCATCTACACAACACTCTCTCATTTGGTTTTACCCCTATTACCCCTCCCTATTTAGGTGCATGTGTGTCTGGTGCGTGTGTGTTTTTTTTTTCTTTTTTGGACAAATGTCTAGTGTGTTTAGAATAGGTTTATTATTAAGTTTTATTTTAGATTTTTAAAAAATTTTAGTTTGTTTCCCGGGTATGTGTTTAGATTAGTTAATTATATTTTAGTTTTTCATTCCCCCTACCATATGTATGTGTGTGATATTGTGTATTAATTTCTAGGGTTTTTTAAGTTTAGTTTTATTATTTATTTAATTGTTTGTAAATTTTTTTTTTTTGCTTAAGTCTATTGTATTTTTTTTCTCTTTCATTAGTGTCTATCATATTTAATATTAATAATTAAAAAAAGTTATTTAATCAAATAAGATATTTTAAGCAATTTAAATAATTTGTTACGTGAAATTTAAATAAAAGGAAAGCAATTTTTTTATGAAAGAATTAGTTGAAATGTGACATCTTGTTGACCCTTACGATGGGTGTATTAGGGGTGTAGTGGAATTTAGTTTTCTCCATTCTTTATGCATAACCGACTCTCGAACCTAACCTGTTTTCATAGACTATCATTTCCTTTAAAAGGATTTCTCAAAAATAAAAATTCTATCTAATAAATTTGCCCACACTGATCCAGGGTCACAGATCTGCCATTGCTCACTTCACTTTCTATCCACACAATGCAACATCCTCTTTATTGTTCATCATACATGACACCCACTTAATTAATATCACACTTTCTTGTTTCTTCATAAGAAGAATCATCAACCACTGACTCACCGAGACTCGCATGGCCACAATGGACTCAAATGGTGAAGTGGGTGAGGAATACTTGTTCAAGATCATGCTCATGGATGACTCTACTGTTGGAAAGTCATGTTTTTCATGCAACGAGCTTCACACAAACTTGAAAGCCACGATGGGGATTGTGGAAATCGATGGGAAGTGAAGGCACAGATCCGAGACATTGCTAACTTGTTTAGTGGCATTGGTTTTGGATGAAAATGTCACCCAATTTTTTTGATTTGGTTTCAGAGGATTGAAGTGAACAAGGGGGAGAAAGAAGAAGAATGGAGGAAAAAGAAGATGGAACTGGACTAGATTTTTAACATTTTAATCATATTAAAAAATAAAAAAATAATAATAATAATAATATTAAAAAATGAGCTGATCAGGTGTATGTTAGTCCACTGTAAAAATATGATGGCATGATACATCAATGGTCCAGATCATTTGATCGTAAGGTGTGTGGGTGCACCTTTCTTTGACTGAGTGCACCATAAAATCCACCTCAAATGGATATCCCAGAAAGATATTGTAGTCCTATGTGGTTCTTTGAACCGAGCTGCAATTAGGTGGACCATTCAGTTTGGCACAAGGAAGTAATGGCGCTCCCTTTTCCTTTCATATTTGTCGTTGAAGGTAAATGTTTGTCTCCTGCATTTAAAGATGGGATGTTCATCATCATTGCATACCCTTTTAATAAAAATATTAATAAAATGATCATGTGAAAATACCATCTCATTTCTATCCCACAATTTCATTCCGCTTTATCTACCAACGAAGGTTGGCACAAGTGGTGGTGTCGTGGTGGACTTGTGCCCCTTAACCAAGTGGCTGAGGTTCGAATCCCAGCTCTTGCGTATGGAGCGAATTTCGGCTAGGAGGGGATTTCTCGCCTTCAGGTGCCATTCATTCCCCCACAAGAGATTAGTCCCCGCTTCCGGCAGGGTATACTCCTGGTCAAGGACAAAAAAAAAAAAATAAAATCCCATCTCATGTTATCCCAATTCCTTATATCCCATTCTATGCCAAAAGGAAGACCCCAAAAAAGAAACAAAAATAAATAAATAGAAGATATTAATCCCTGCTTTGTTATGTGATATTTCCTTTCAAGATTGAAGAATGATATAAGAGTAGACCCAAGTTTCGAGCAACAATGTGCTTTCTCAAGTAGAATTTTTCAATGATGCAAGGAATTCTTTGAGTTTCTAAACTATAAATAGTTTTATCCCTAGTCACCCCATTGAGCCTTATTCGTTGTTAGTAAGATTATTAAGTAATGGGGTATATATGATGATTTAGGATGATAATTCAAATCACTCAATCCTACTCAAACCCTCCAATTTTTATACCCTCCAAATTTGGGAGTTTAGGATCTCTTTCAATTCCCCTATTAAACTTCCAAATAATGGAGTGATATATTTTTACGTCCCACTCTATCTCTTTTAAAACTCTCAAACATAGCCATAGAGCGGAAATTCTTTCTTTCATCCTTAACTTATGTGCAACCTGGGTGGGTAGTATTACAACAAGGTTTTTGCTAAGCTTTCAAGTGTGAAAGAGAATTCTTTTCCTTCATTTGCCTTAAGTATTTCTTATCCTTTGTGAAAATCCTTCATTTGCTCGATGGCTTACCGGGAATAGCATAAAAGCACTTCATATATTTGAGGTTATTATGTTGCCTTAACAATAATTCACCAATTGTTATATGTGATAACATGTCAATATCAAAATTCTTTCATACCTAGCTCTTCCTCCCTACTTATATTATCCAGTATTGTCTCATTCCACGAAAATGTGCCGATGTATGAAGAACCAAGTTTTTTGTAATCCGACATGCTACAAAAACCAAAACAAACCAAAAACATTCAATTTAAGGGTCATTTAGAAGAGCTTATATGAAGGCTGTAAGTTATTTTTAGCTTCTTTCAATAAGCTTGTTAGAGAAACTTATAAAAATGTCATAGCTTCTCATGTGATAAACATTCAATTAAGCCGTTCATCAAAACGTATAAAGAGGAATTCAAATCCTAACCCCATATGTCAACATATATACAAGACATATATATTAAAATACAAAAAAATTAAACATGTGAAACACCACCAATATTAGAATGAGACACCACCAAAATAATACAATATAGGAAACCCTAACTTAACGTCTTTAATAATGGTGTTCGACACTGGAATTTGACACTTCCAAGCTTTGATCGTCAAAGAAAAATCACACACCAATGTCTTCCTTTCTGTCTTATGCTACTACTTCTTTCTTGTGGGTTATGTTTTTGTTAAGTTATTTCTATTTTTCGTTTATGCATTTTCCTCCTCGCATCAAAAAATGAGAATACTCCACGATCTAACAAAACAACCATGCGGCATGTAATTGACATTTAACAACCATCTTACCATTTAACATGCCACATGTCTTTGTTAACATGCTCCAACAGCGGCCAAGAAAATGATCAACGTAGTGACATTTTACATCTTTTAAGGACTCATTTGGTGATACAAAACTTTGAAGGATCTAAATATTGGTGACACTAATATCTTTGGATGCCTAAATGGGGGTTTTACTCATAATATAAATATCTTTCTTTTATCTCAAAAAGAGTTTTATAAAAGAGTTTAATTAATATACACTATCAGTGTAAAGTTTTTTACACTATCAACCAATCAAAAATCATGGTATAAATGACTTTTAAAGTGGTTAAGATAAGAGTCAAATATTTTTAATGATTTGTCAATTAAATCCTTTATAAAATATAAATTTATTAACAAAACTATGCATTTTTTCAAAGAGCAATGCTAGCAGATTCTTAAACATACTCTTCTTAACACACCATCTATTAGGGGTGTTCATCAACCGATCCAAACCGATTCAACCCGCAAAAACCGAACCAAAAAACTGAAAATTGAAAAACCGCTTTTTTTCAATGGATTGGGTCGAATTTTGGATCCCCTAGTGAAATCCTATCTAAACCGATCTACTATATACATATATTATTATTTTTGAAATTATAGTATTATTCATACTTAAGCTCTTTTTTTTTCCATACTTTTATGTCCTTCATTCTCTTTAATATTTTTGTTGGAATGACATATATGAGATTATTTAGAATAAATATTAATGTCTTGAAGTTATATTTTGTTAAAAGTTTTGATGCATAACATATATATACTTTATTGAGTAAACATGAAAAATAGTAAACCAATTAAGTAAATTTAAAAAATAAATGGTTACAATTTATTTTCAGTCGATTCAAGGGAAAAAAATAGGATAAGTGAGAGCAGATATAGAGATTAACATAAAAGAATATTTAACATAAAAGAACGTGTTAAAAATATCAACAATTATTTTTTCTAAAACTCCCAAATTAAAATTTTGTCAGGAATTCTCTGGAATTTCCCTCACTGTCATCAAATCAAATAATGGTTAATAATGAACAAATAATTACTGCCTTTTATAAATGTTATACTGTTCTAACATAGAGAGAGATTAAAATAAGTATTGACACCCTAAACTAGCTCCCTTGAATGAAGATTATCTTTTGTCCACTATTAAATATAAGTAGAAAAGACACTTGACATAAGGAAAAAAATAAAGTATGAAAAAAAACCGAATTATCCAATCCAATCCAAACCCCATTTGATTGGATTGAATAAGATCAGATATTTTTAAGGAAGCAAACCGATCTAATACAAACCACACATTTTCATCATTGTATCGGATGATTTTTTTAACTCAAAATTGATCCAATCCAATCTGCGAACACCCCTACCATCTATTATTGAGTGAATTTCATGTGGGACCATATGTTTTGGCGAGTCTCACATGAAATTCACCCAATAATAGAGAATGTGATAAAGAGTATGATGTTAGTATTTTTCTTTTTCAAATAACCTCCTTCTTCAAGCGTTCCCTTTTTCGTGTTCTTTTTCTTTTCTTTTCGGTACTAACTTCAACCATTCCCCAAGGCTATGTTTGGGAGTTTTGGAGAGGATTGAGTGGAATGATTAGTAATAGAGTAATTTGGAGTGAAGTGGAATGATTAGTAATAGAGTAATTTGGAGTGGAGTGGAATGGAGTGATAAAAGTATATCACTCCATTATTTGGGAGTTTTAATATTCCCTCCCAAACCCCCAACTTGAAGGGTATGAAAAATAGAGCTTTGGATAATTTGGAGTAGTTTGGCTTCTCATCGCTAACCATTCCACTCCATTGTTTAAAAAACCTCAGACAATGGGTCAAGGGATTTGTATCATTCTATTCCATTACTAACCATCCCACCCTATCCTCCAAAAAAAACACTAGATTCTTTATAAAAAAAAAATCTGAGACAAACGTCATCGTTTTCTGTAAGCCTCTGGTTTGTTTTGTTTTGTTAACGAAAGCGAATCGAAATGCTTCCGTTTCATCACTGAACCCCTTCATCTACGAAAGTGAAGAAGGAGAATCGAAAAAACCCTAACAATGGCGTTCGAGATGCCATTGGATCAGATAAAGAAGTTACAGATCCTGCTTCGCAAACAGGCCAATCTCTCATGGTACCAGCCCGAAAACGACGACCGTTTCACTCTCCCGAAGCTACCTTCCATGGCAGAAACCATAGCGGAGCTCGATCCTTCTCCCCCTTACCTTCGCTGCAAGAACTGCAATGGCAGACTCCTCCGTGGGTTGCAGTCCTTTACCTGCGTCTTTTGTGGCACCAATCCCCACAAGGACCTTCCTCCTGAACCCATCAAGTTCAAGAACTCCTTAGGGTATCGATGGTTACTCGATTCTCTTCAACTCGATGGATCGGTAATCTCAGTCTCATCATTTTCTCCAACATTAATCAAATTATGCTTATTTAATCATTTGAATTTGGAAGTTGTTTGTGGTAATTTTATTTGATGTTATACATTGTTAGTTTATTTGTGAAGTTGAAACTATGGTTGTGTGAAGTTTTTTTTTTTGATGGTTTGGTTCATCAAGTTATGATTTTTTTTTTTGGTTTGATTTTTTAGCGTGTTAACTCTGTACACATTGTTTTGCAGGAGATGGTGTCACCAATGGGGGAAGAAAATGCATCAAACAGAGGGAAGAGTGAATCAAAGGATGAGATTCCTTTATCTGAGCTACTAGATTTGGAAATTAGATGGCCTTCTGAGGCTGAGAGAACTCTAAATAGTAATTCAGATTCAGCAGCATTTCAGGGGAAAAGTTCGTTAAATTTGGCTGGGGTTGATCTTGATAGTTTTTTTATCAGAGGGAATCTGATTCCAATGTGTTTGAGCAGAACTTGGGTTCTGGAAGAGAAACCGGTACTGCTTCGGATAATGCTTTCCAAGCCAATGAAAATCTTAGTTTGTTTCAGAATATCCAAGCTTCGGAAGCGGCTACTGTGTCTACAGAAGATCAGAGTGGAGATCTCTTTTCTGGTTGGAATGCCGACTTTAAGTCTGCTAGTCATGGTCCGGTTCATGAAGAGTCTAAATCATTTGATCATTCTAAAGTTGGTTTGGATACGGTATCTGGATCCTGGACAGGTTCTGTTGGCGTAAAGAAGAATGATGAAGATGATTGGTTTGGGGGTGATGGATGGAGAACTTCCAACTCAGAGGTACCTAGCCAGACTGGGAAATCTGAATCAACCATGAATGTTAGCGATACAAAGACAGTAGAAAGTGCTAATGGTTCCTCTACTAGAAATTCTGACTGGATGCAAGACAACCAATGGCAAGGGAGCGATAACAAAGTAACCGGTACTGTGGCTTCTGATGAAGCTGATGATTCACTTGATGCATGGAATGATTTTACTGGCTCAGTTAGTGCACAAGATTCTTCTAGTATTGTTTCCAGCTCAAAGATAACTGGGCAGGCTGGAAAATCTGAAAATACCACTGATCTTAATAATTCAAAAACAGCAGAGGGTGCTAATAGCTCTTCTAATAAGGATTTTGACTGGATGCAAGATGACCAATGGCAAGGAAGCAATAACAAGACAGCTGATACCATTGGTACAAATGAAGCTGGTGATTCATTTGATGCATGGAATGATTTCCCTGGCTCGGTCACGACACAATATTCTTCTAATAGTGTTTCCAACCTTGAGGTAACTGGCCGGACTGGGAAATTTGAATTAGCCAAGGATCCTATTGATACAAAAACAGCTGAAAGTGCTACTAGTTCATCTAGAAATTTTGACTGGATGCAAGATGATCAATGGCAGGGGATCAATAACGAGGCATCTGGTATTGTTGCTAGTAATGAAGTTGCTGATTCATTTGATGCATGGAATGATTTTACTGGCTCCGCCATTACACAAAACCCTCCTGGTAGTGCTTCCAACTCTGAGATAAATGTCCAGACTGGGAAATCTGAAATTACTTTTGATTTTAATGAAACGAAAATAGCAGATGGTGCTAATACTTCTTCTGTTAAAAGTTTCTCTTGGATGCAAGATGACCAGCGGCAAGTTAGCAATAACAAAACTGATGCTGTGGCTACTAATGAAGTTGCTGATTCATTTGATGTTTGGAATGACTTTCCTAGCTTGGCCACTATGCAAGATCCTTCCAGCAATGTTTGGAAACAGAGTTTAAATCAGGCTTCTGCTGAACAGACTTCTGAAACAAATTTAGTCAGCTCTTCAAACAACTCACATGATATGGATTTTAGTGGGTTTTCACAACATGATTTATTTTCAGAGCAGAATAGTAGTCCACTGAGTTCTTCTGCAGCAACTAATGTACAGCCTGCTGCTGCTTCTTTAAACAGGTGCCTTGATATTATGTCAGTTGTTTTGCTATCCAAAATATGCATAATTGAATTCAACCAGGTGGGCTTGAATGTATTTCCAAGTTCCAACACCTTTAGGAGTTTTGAGTTCAATTATTCAGTTACGTTAGTGATAATTGTATATAGTTCAACAGAATAGATGTATACACAGTTGAAGTCCTGTAAGGAAACTGATAAATCTAGAATCTAGATATTAGCCAATTGAATTTGCTAATTCAAAGGTGGGGGAAAGGTATCTGTTGTGAATAAGGGTTCTATTTGAATAAGAACGAGATTCTGACTGATGGCAATGGCATATTTCATAGCTTTACATGTAATGACTCAAATGAGATTTCCATCTTTCAATTGGGGACAAAGGATGTGGAAATATAGGGTGATTATCTTTAAATTTATTTTCTATTACAGCTCTTTCCTTCCTAGCTCCTACTGTATATACTTCTACCTTGAAAACCATGGAAAACTTGGAAGTTCTTCATCCCTTAAATGGGTAGGCTTTGCATCTTATCATTGATGCTCTGGTTAATTGATGTAGTTTTTTATTCATTATGCAGACTAACATATTGGATATTTGATTGACATTTTGTACTGTAAAAATAGAAATTTATGCCATCTGTTGTGTTTTCAGTGTTGCTGATGTGGATGCCACGAGAGGAAACTCTACGGATGTTTCCACTGCAAAAGCAGGGTCAAATGTTGATGTAGAGACGTTGATGTCACAGATGCATGATCTCTCCTTTATGCTAGAGAGCAATCTTTCAATTCCCCCAAAGTAAAATGGACCTTCATTATGTTCTCATACTTCATATCTAGTCATTGTTCACGTATATGAAGATTAATTTTGCAATCTTCATTATTTTCTCATAGTTCGTAGGCCCTTCTTTCTCTGTATTCGTGTTCTTTAATGAATGGGTGGGAGATATGTCTTTCTTTTACTGTTGTAATTCCACTCTTCCATGAGTTAGTGTTTGATTGTAGATCAAGCATGGTGGTCTTTTGTTGTTTTATAATATGCAACTAATGTATATTAGCATGCAGTTTTTTTCTTGGGAAGATGACTATGGTTTTGGTACCGTAGTGCTGTAATATTAGGTCTGATGGGAGGCCTGCCTTTAAATTTTGTTTGTTTAGAATGTTTAGATATTACTGGCTGCACTGCCAATTAATGGATTCTTCACATCCTGGTCCTTTATGGGTATTCAGGCCATGTAAACTTGGGCAACGTCCCACTAACAGATTCCAGGTACAGAAAACTTTCCAGTACTGATATTGTTTTTTTGGAATAATATAAAATTTTAAAAAGTGTTAAATAACTGCATAACGACCCACTTGATAATTCACTTACAATTATTATTATTTTTTTGTTCAAAGAAAGAGGAATTGAAAAAAGGGAAAGGATTTAATAACTCCCACGTCCTACATCAATCAAGGTTTATACAATAGGGGAGGCACCAAACAACACAATTTGGTGTTGGCATTATAATAGTAGGCAAATTCTAGGGTGAGCAAGGTACACAAGTGGCTCATGGTGAGAGACCTTGGGTTGACTGGCTGTAGCAGGTGCCGGATTAATTTTTCGGTAACACGCGGTGTAAAAAAATTTGCACGCTAAGCCCCCCACGTACGGCCAGGTCCCATTCTGCAAAAGTGGAAAAGTTAATCCTCCCATCCCATGTACGGCCAGGTCGCTGGTCCCTTTCTGCAGATTTGGAAAACGAGTAAACGACAAATTACGGCCAGAGGCTATCACACTCCAATTTGCCAATTTGTTCATCAACACTTTTTTGTACACACAACAAACCTGTAATTTGCCATTTCTTCATTCTTATTAGCCCACTCGCAATGCAAATCTACAGTGCACCACAATAAGCTTATATCAAATAATAATAATAATAATAACAATAATATAATAATAATAATAATTTATAATTTATGCTTCTATACTATCTATAACTTTATTATTGCTTATCAACAAAAAATTGTAAATCCACATGGCAAGTTGTGGATTTTTTACATTATTTTATTATTTACTTTTTATAATTTATAAATTTTGAATTTTTGTTGTTTTAAAATTTTTTCAACCTTGTCATTTGGGAGATCAAACACATAAATGTATCTTGAGTGGACATATGATGGTTTAGGTATCGTGTACCTTGAGGGGCATTAATTTTTTTTCCTCCAAATTTCATTTAAAATTCAAAAATCAAAATAAAATTAATAAGATGAAATTTTTAACTAATTCCTTAAACCCGAATTTACACTAACTCGATATCGATTTATACTGCTAACAGGGCCCAATTAAGCCCAAAATCCAAATTTCTGGCATCAAAATTCTTATTTAATTATTTCTAATATTTCTAATTTACTATTTTATATTTTTACCAAATTTATAAATTGTAGGGTGTTGCAGTCACCTCTCCCCTATCTTCTAGAATGTTTTTAAGGTGATAAAATCAGCTCCTCTTTTTTTTATTATTAAATTTTATTATAATGTTTTTTTTTTTGTTTTTTCTCCTAATTGCTAATTCTAATTTGGGATCAGCTCATTATGTATTTTTTTTGGTTCAGAATCCACCCTAATTAGCCCTTTGGGTCAAGTGGACCCACTAGAGTATCCATACAATTTGGGCCTGAAGGGCCCACTATGCGATTATTATCTGATTCGGTTGATTGGGCAAGGTTTTAGCTCTTATTTCTCAGCCTCCCAATAAGGGTGACTCCACAAGGATTTAAACCCGGGTTACCCAAGTTCTCTTCTTTATGGGGGCAAATTGCTTCCACTCGACCTACATCCCATTGGTCATTATGTATGTTTTTGTATTATACAATTTATTTATTTATTTATTAGTTATTTAGTTCAACCATTGGTTGAACTAATTGAACCATGACTCGGAGGTCTCGCCGGTTCAATCTCCGGTTCGGTTCCTAAAACATTGAAAAAAGTAAACAATCAATTGTTACCATTTGAAGGGAAAAAGAGATACAGGAATGAGAGAAAGAATAGTGGACGAGGAAGCTTCTATATCCAAAAAGAGACGAGTTTGTGTAACTTTCCTTTTTTTATAAATTAAATATTTATGAATTAATATTTTAATTTAAAAAAATAATTTTAAATAGAAATATAAAGATGTGGGGTCTATTGTGGGACCCATTAAAAATAATTTAAGAACTTACACATGGTTCTTACATTGGAGCAAAAAAAAATGGTAAGCGTTCATTAAATCCTATATGGCATCTTTGGACCCGCTTAAAAGGAGTTTAATTATTATTATTTTACTGAAACCCACTTAAAAGGAGTTAAGAACCAAAACATGGTTCTTGCATTGGAGGTGATCTTGGAAGAAAGAAGACAAAGGCGACAGGGGAGTTGGGGAGTAAAGGAGCAAGGTTCTGAAATCTAATTTCTGAACAAAAGGTCATTAGGATTTCAAAGTCACACACATTCTTTTCAATTTCATCTAGCTGTCAGTTCTCCTACCCCACCCCAAAAGCCCAAACCTAACATCCAAGAAAATACGATATAAGAGAATACCGGTTTAATATTAATTTTCCATATTTGATTTTAATATTATTCATAGTAATGTTTAGAAATAATGAGAAATTGTTGTTAACTGTAATGATATAAATTATTGGTAGGTGATTTTTTTTATAATGTTTTTGAATCAACATTTGAATCTCAAAGGAATGCATCCTCCAATAGTTCAATGAAACCTTTATGCGATATTTAAAATTGTATATCTTATCGTTCTTTATATTTTGCCAAATTTAATTTTATAGTTCTTGATTTTTTTATGTATAATGATTAAATATATTTTGTTTGGACTTTATTTGAATACCATGTTTAATTTTTAATATGTAAAATATTTATTAATTTTTTTTACAGCCTATTGGGCCAAGCGGGACTCATTGGACTAGGTTAAGCCTATTGGGCCTAATGGTGAGTCTTATTGTAGCAAGTTAGTCTTGTCAGGCCAATTAAGTTCTATTGGCCCAATTAGATCTTATTGGGCCTAGTGGTGACTCAAATTGGACCAATTGAGTCCTATTGGGTCAATTAAGTCTCATTGGGCCGTGTTAATCTTATTGGGCCAAGTGATGCTTATCGGATTAGGACAAGCGAGTCACATTGGACCTGGTTAGTCCCATTAGGCCAATTAATTCGTATTGCGCCACATAAGTCCAATTAGGCCAACTAAATCCCATTGGACAAACCGAGTCTTATTGGGCCGACTGAGTTTCATTGGTCATTGGACCAAGTGAGTCCTATTGGGCCAACTGAGTCTTATTGGACTAAGTTATTCCAATTGACCCAAATAAGTCCTATTGGGTCAAGTATGTCAGTTTGGGCCAAGTGAAGTCCTATTGGGCCAAGTCACTCATATTGGGCCAAGTAGATCTCATATTTATTTTAAGGCAAATGCTAACCAGTGCCCTTAGGTTATTGGTTAAGGAATTAGAAATATAAACTTTGTATTGGAAAGTGGTATATTTAATACTTTGAAAATTTAAAAGCTACACTTTTCAATATTATTATTTTCTATCTTTGAAATCATTGAATAATGCCCTTAGGACACTGGTTAGCAAGACCCTTATTTTAATTTTTTCTTACCATCCATTAATATGCATGCGTGATGCTCTACATGCACCATTGTGACCAGTGTGAATGAAATGAATTTACCTAAAATGACATGGAAAATATTAAGTGATGTATGCACCCCTTTACTATAAGAGGGTTTAACTAAAAGGAATAAAATATAACAGTGCATAAAAATAAAAATTCAACATAAAAGAAATATTTTAAAATATTCAAGAATAGTAATAAAAATAATTAATTAAAATCGAATATTTATTTATTACCACAATACATTGAATATATTAAATAAAAATAATATATTATTCAAAAAATATAAACTTAATTTAAATTAACAAAAACCAATGATAGTTTTGTCATTTTTATATAATTTGGAAAAATTTAAATAAAGCATGGTGGATGACTAGCAAATTCTCAATGCCAAATACTTGTTACTTCAACTAAAATGGCAGAACATGGTATATTGGCATACGATTACTCAATTTTTTTCTGCCAACATCCACATACTAAATTCCTTGCCAAATAAAGCATGGTGGCCAACATCATTCAATCAGGCTCCATGTTACTTTTTTTTTACATGCTTCATATTTTTAAATACACAATTCAAATTGAAACAACTGGACCTACAAAAATAAACACAGAGTGTACCAGCCCCATAATATTTACACAAAATATATTATCACAATGGAATATCGCCACCATATAATAGTATCTTATACCAAATGATTCCATTTCAAATCCTAGACACTTCGATTAACACCTTAATATCATGCTTAATACTGCTATTAAACCTTCACAATCCCAAACATTAAATTAAAATAGATTGTCTTCCCCGCTAATACACATGGGGCTATTATTGAAGAACATTGTCACATGACCAACAAATTCGCTCGTGGTGGTCTTGCCTTTCGCTATCTTTGCGCACATTACTGAACTTGGAGAGAGTCCCCCGAAATTGCATCTCCTCGATGGGCAAATGTAGTCATCAGTAAACGACAATAATTTCAATTCTTCACAAAATCCCACCACTGCACCATGCTCTGCTTCATCCTCATCACACACTTATGAAACCCCTTGTCTCCAATTATTCTCCTTCCGCATTATATCATTTTGGAGTAAGCCCCCATCAATGTTGTAGGAGGGTCTCTGAATCTTCTAAACTACAACCTTTGAACATGTATCAAAAAATCATGTTCTTCTATATGGATCTCGATCAGAAAATCACAACTTTGAGGATCCACACTTTACCATTGCACGCCATACATTTACCAATTTCAACAACATAGCAGATACCAAACTTCCATTTGACTGAAAACTATGATGTTTCACCATGGTTGAACGCTTAACCCCACATTGAACCCATAAAAAATAACTCCAATAAACCAACTTCACAATGTTTCACTCGGTGGAATCGCCGGAACCAGGTCATGTACCACTAAAGGGGCTTCAGATTCTCTTTCTTTTCTCTTTCATCTGTTACTCTTTCTCTATGCACCATTGTTCACTTTCTCTAGCAGCTGCACAAACCAATTTCACACACAAATCAAAATATCAAATCAGCTGCACAAACCTAATAATTAAACACAGAAACAAACCTAACAATCAAAGAAATGAAAAAATAACCAACAATCAAACAAACCTAATATGTGATGAAGATAACATAAAAACTAACACAAAAACAAACCTAATAATCAAAGAAATGAAACAAAAGAAAACATCGAAGGGTCATGAGAGTAAGAGGAAAAAGACATGAGAAAGATGACAAAAAAAAAACGTACCAGATGAGATATCGCCGATGACGATGAGCACTCAACGGGCCAACGACGGCGCTCGCGCAGCGGCTTGCGAGATGGTGGGCTCTGTCTTTGAATCGCCGCCGGGAATACGCGGACCTCTCCCCTCCACGGCTCCTCCTATCCCCTCCCCATCTCCCAATGTAAATGTCAGAATACGGAAACCTAATGTCCCTTACTCACTATTCACAATAGGGGTTGATCTGCAAATTCCAACTAAAGCAACTTACCCGGTTCCCCTTAACTCATCACAGTCGTCCGATTATTAATGCCAAAATCTAACGGTCTAAACTAGTCTCTCACGGTGAGAGATATTCCCTCATTGCTCACCCTAGAACCCGCCTATAATAGTATAGAATGTAGATTGTAGGGGAGCAAAATACTTTTTTTTTTTTAGGGAAGTGGAGGAAGGTTGACAGACATTGCCGACTGCTATAACCTTCACCTTCATTTCACACCGATTTCTTTCTCTGTAGATTCTCTGACCAAACAATCTCCCAGAGACAGATAGATGGCTTTGAACCACTTAGGGCTATTGATTAATGCTTATTGGGAATGGGTTTGATGGTGGTGGTGCTCTGCATGGTAGGCTACATATTGAGTTCGCTCGGTTTAAACATGCAGTTATTCATTGTGGAAACCTTAGGTAATGTTTGGTTTATTGTCGCAATCGTATTTTTGAATGCAAATGTAGTGTTCTAAAAGAATTTTATAAATACTTTGTCTCAAACGTATATTTGCGGCTTTTCAAAGGTAAATCAAACATTCACTTAGTTGCAGCGAAATGCTATAGGAGAAATGTTAGTAAACAATTTTTTTGAAAGGAAACTACTTAATTCATTTCACTAGAAATAATCGAAGCAACACAATGTGGAACATGCTGAAAATCCTGGAGGCTAAGCATAGAAGGAGCTACCTTTGCTAAACAGTGGGCAACTCCATTGGCTTGCCTCCTAACAAACCTCACACTAGAGTATGGAGAAAAAACTAGAAGTCTAGAACATTCAAGAGAAATAAACCAAATTCAGAAGCATCTATTCTAGCTTATTGATATTATCAGCAAACAACTTACAATCAACCTCAAAAGTTACATTATGAAACCCTAAACCGATAACCCAATGAATTGCATGAAGAAGACCAAGTGCTTATCCTTCTGGGACATGAAGACAGGGGCTGACACCCGCTTGTTCTAGCTGCCACAAAAGCACCAAGGTGATTCCTTAGACACATACCCCCAACATGTTCCGCCATTAGCTTGTGAAAAGGATTATTCCACATTGCATCTCAGGGAACCCACCGGAGGAGCATTCCAAGTTGAGTAATGTGTGTTACTTGTGGGCCTCTCCTCAGCAAGATGCACCAAACGAGCTTGGTTCCAATCAGCAAGAAATAACGCAGCCCTGGTACAAATAAGCGCATGATCTAAGTTGAAGTCTTCCCACAATTTTGAATTCTTAGACTGCCATAAACTCCATATAACCGACACAAACAGAGATCTTTCGTTATGGTCCAGAGCATGCAAAATAGAAAAACACCAATCCTTAAAAGAACTAGCACCATTCATGGCATTAATAACTTGTGCATGGAGGCCAATTCTGATCCAACAATTTGTGCTTTGAGGGCAAGTGATAAATGTGGCCAATTGTTTTCCAACACATAACCACAACGAACACAAACACTACCATAAGGGATCCCTCTACGCTGCAGCTAGACACAATTGGGAAGGGTATCACGACTAGCACGCCACAACAAGATCTTCACACGAGGGGGAGCTTGCAACAACCGAATTAGGTTCCAATCTCCACTACAATTAAGATGATTGATATCCAACAAAATGTTCATAGCCGTATAGTACGCATTCTTGACCGAATATATCCCATTGGAGTTAAGAGACCTTATCCGCTTATCCTGTTGTACACAAGGAAGGTAATAGAAAAGAATTACTGAATTATCTTTTGTATTGAATATTAATATGAAATTGATTGTCCCAGATACAGAGAAGGGAAAGCTACTTATAGCTAAACTAATAACAGAAAAGAAGACTAACTAACTAACCAACTCTAAACCTAAACTAAACTAACAATTAACAGAAAACAGAAAATAGAGAAGAGCACAATACAGGCCCAGAAAGATAGAGACAATAGGCAAAGCCCAACATGGATAGGCCCAATACAGATAAACTTTCAATACTCCCCCTCAAGATGGAATGTGAGGGTTGTGAACACCAATCTTGATTGTCAATTCCTGAAAGGTTTTTGCTCCCAAAGCCTTGGTAAATATGTCTGTCTGCTGCTGTTTTGTGGAAATGTATTGAGGACTGATCTTTCCTCTTTGAAGGTGCTCCCTAATGAAGTGGCAATCCACTTCAATGTGCTTAGTTCTCTCGTGATAAACTGGATTAGCTGCTAAATGAAGAGCAGCTTGGTTGTCACAGAAAATCTCAGTTGGCAAGTCACACTTTACTTGAAGACATTCTAGCAGTTTCTGCAGCCATAACACTTCACTTGTGGCATGGGCAAGAGCCCTGTACTCTGCCTCACTTGAAGACCTTGAAACAGTGACTTGTTTCTTGGTTTTCCAGGATATTGGTGCTTCTCCAAGCTTCATCAAGTATCCTGAAATTGATCTTCTAGTCAAGGGACAGGCTGCCCAATCTGAATCACAATAGGCTGTCAGTTTTAAGTTGTTGTCTTTTGGTAGAATAATGCCCTGTCCAGGAGATGCTTTTAGATATCTAAGCACTTTCATGGCTGCCTCCCATTGCCCTTGTGTTGGTTTCTGCATGAACTGACTTAGAATATGTACAGAATAAGTGAGTTCAGGCCTTGTTATTGTTAGGTAAATGAGTCTACCAATTAACCTTCTATACTGTGAAGGATTGCTGTATAGTGCTTTTTGATCAAGAGCAAGTTTATGGTTTTGTTCCAAAGGAAAAGAAGTTGGTTTGCATCCCAACATACCACATTCATCTAGTATGTCTAGGGTATATTTTCTTTGACATAGAAACAATCCTGAATTACCATAGGCTAATTCTATACCAAGAAAATATTTCAATATGCCAAGATCTTTCATATGGAACCACTTGTTCAGATGTTGTTTAAAGTGATTGCAAGAAGCAGAGTCATTTCCTGCTATGACTAAATCATCTACATAGATTAAGACAGCAATAAAAACAGAATTGCAATTATAGGTAAACAAGCTATGATCAGAATCAGATCCTTTGAAACCATAAGCAACCAAAGATTGGGACAGTTTGTAAAACCAATTTCTTGAGGCTTGTCTTAAGCCATAGATAGATTTCCTTAACCTACATACCATTCCCTGTTCTAGAGTGTTGTATCCTTGAGGAGGTTCCATATAAACTTCCTCATCTAGCTCTCCATGAAGGAAAGCATTACTCACATCCATTTGGTGGAGTTCCCAATTTTTGGCTATAGCTACTGATAAAAGGCATCGGATGGTAGTCATCTTTGCAACCGGGGCAAAGGTTTCATTAAAATCCTCACCCTCAACTTGTGTATACCCTTTTGCCACAAGTCTTGCCTTATATTTTTCTATCTCTCCAGAGGCTTTAAATTTCAGTTTATATACCCATTTGCAACCCACAGCCTTCTTTCCTTTAGGTAAATGTACAAGATCCCATGTTTTATTCTCTTCTAGTGCATTTAACTCTTGTTTCATGGCAACACACCATTCTTTCTTTTTAATAGCTTCTGCATAATTCCTAGGTTCATATTGATCTATGGCAGCTAGGTATGCCATATGGTTAGGAGTAAACTCTTTGTAACTGACATATTTAGAGATAGGATAAACCATCTCTGAACCTATGGAAGTAACTAAGGATCTATTAGTAGGTGTTTGGGTGGCACTATGGCAAAAATAGTCTTTCAAGTACCCTGGTGGTTGTCTAGACCTTGGAGCAGGTTGGTCATTATCTTGGAGATGGCCAAGATGCTCCCCCTCACTCTGGTATTCTATCTCATTTTGATTTTCCTCTACCACATTCTCAGTGATGTGTGCAGGTATTTGATCATCTACCATATTCTTATTCAAGTTTTCAGTTTCAGTATAGTTAATAACCTTTCTTTGTGGACTGTGTCCTTCATCTATTGACTGAGGCCAGTCCAAATAAGTTGGTCTGAGAGGCGCAGTAGGTAAATTGTTTATATTTTCCATGTATGGAAAAATATTTTCATAGAAAACAATGTCTCTAGAGACAATAAATTCTCTTGTTTTTAAATTGTATACCTTCCAACCCTTCTGTCCTAAAGGATAACCTACAAAAATACATCTCTCTGCCCTTGGATCGAATTTATCTTTGTGTTTTGAGGCATTCCTAGTGTAGCATAGGCATCCAATGACTCTCATATGGTCATATGCAGGGGCTTTTCCAAACAGCATTTCATAGGGTGTCAATCCCTTGTTAGCTTTAGTAGGTGTCCTATTGATGATATATGTCGCTGCTAAGACACATTCCCCCCAAAATTTAATTGAAAGATTGCCCTGGAATCTTAGTGCTCTAGCAACATTGAGGATGTGTCTATGTTTCCTCTCTACCCTTCCATTTTGTTGAGGGGTAGCTACACAAGAGGTCTCATGTATGATACCTTCTTGCTTCAAATAGTCTCTTAAGGACTGGTTTATGAATTCAGTCCCCCTATCACTTCTAATTCTTCTTATTTTCTTATCAAATTGATTTTTGACCATCCTATGGAAATCTATAAGGATTTTAACAGTTTCAGATTTTTCTTTCATTAGAAAGACCCATGTACCCCGAGTGTAATCATCTACAATAGTGAGGAAGAAGTGTGAACCATTGTGTGAAGGTGTATGATACTTACCCCACAAGTCACAATGAATAAGGCTAAAAGGCTCATCAGCTTTATTTTCACTAAGATTAAAAGACATTCTACATTGTTTTGACTTGTGGCATATATCACATGCAGTCAATTTATTGAAATTGAACCTACAACTAAGTAAGGGAGAAATACACTGTAAAGATTCAGTCGAGGGGTGTCCCATCCTTGCATGCCACAAGGTTGTGAAATCCTCTTTTTCTATGGCAGCTGATGCAGTTCCTTCTTCCTCAGTCTTGAAGATGTACACTCCATGATGCAATTCACCCGAGCCAATCAACCTCTTCATGGCTTGGTCCTGTATTTGACAAAAATTCATATGATAAGTCACTGTGCAGGCCAAATCACGAGTTAATCTAAAAATGGAAATCAAATTACAGTTAAAGCCTGGAACAAATAAAACATCATCTAATCTAATGTTCTTGCTAATCTTTATGGAACCCTTTTTCTCAACTAGCACTGAATCTCCAGTGGGGACAATGATATTAAAAGGCTTTTCTAAACTCTTAACTCCCTCTAAATGAGAGAGTTGGTGAGTCATGTGGTGTGATGCACCACTATCAAGAACCCATTGTTGGCCTTTATTAAAGCCTACATTACCCGCCATGGATTCTTGACCATTTTTCATGTATATGCCATGAAGGGCATGCCCTGATGACTCAGTTTCTGGTTCTCCTTTCTGACTTCCTTCTGCACAAGCAAAGTGGGCACCATGTTGACCTCCTGCCTTGTTGTAATTCCTCTGAGTTCTCCTGGTGTCCCAGTTTGGAGGATATCCAACAATTTCAAAGCATTTGGCCTTGATGTGGCCAATCTTGCCACAATGATCACATTTGGGTTTTATCCCATCTCTGCCTCTTTGCCTGTTAGAATTGTTTGAATAGAAAGCTGCTGCTGAATCAATCTTGGAGCCTCTTTCTCTTTCTGCCATGAATCTGGACTCTTCCCTTAGCACATGATTGAAGGTTGATCTGAGAGAAGGCAATGGGTCCGAATTTAGGATGGTTGCCTTGACATGGGCAAATTGTTCACTGTCAAGACTACCAAGAAATAGGTGAACCCTATTTTCTTCTTCTCTTTGCATCAAAGCTTTGGCCACTCCGCAAGTGCATTCTGGTAGAGGTTGGAGTTCGCTCAGTTCATCCAAGTGGCTTTTAAACTGAGTATAGAAATCTTTGATGTTAACGCCTGATTCTTGTTGAATCAAACACAATGTACGCCATAATTGATGGACTCTTGGCGCGTTGGTTAGAGCGAATCGTTCTTCTAAATCTTCCCAAACATCCTTAGCGGTGGTCGCATGGGAGATGCTTGCGTGGAGCCTTGGATCCACGGAGTTGATTATCCATGCCATCACCATCGAATCGGCCTTGTCCCAGTGTTGGTAATCAAGATCCTCCATATCTGGTTTCTGAATGTTGCCATTGATGAACCCTAATTTTGTCTTCGCACGTAATGCCGTTCTCATTGATCGGGCCCATGTACGGTAGTTTTCTCCATTGAGCACAGCCGCGACGAGTGGGGTTCCTGGATTGTCTGAAGAATTGAGCAAGAACGCAGGATTTGTGGCGCCGCCTTTGTTGTCATTATCGGAGGAGGTAGAGGGCTTCTCCTTCGGTGACTTCTTCTTCTTCCCAGAATCATCATCACTCTCTGATGCCATAATAGAAAAGAATTACTGAATTATCTTTTGTATTGAATATTAATATGAAATTGATTGTCCCAGATACAGAGAAGGGAAAGCTACTTATAGCTAAACTAATAACAGAAAAGAAGACTAACTAACTAACCAACTCTAAACCTAAACTAAACTAACAATTAACAGAAAACAGAAAATAGAGAAGAGCACAATACAGGCCCAGAAAGATAGAGACAATAGGCAAAGCCCAACATGGATAGGCCCAATACAGATAAACTTTCAATAGAAGGAGATGTGTATTCAAAATTGCATCAGCTTGGTTACTAGGGAAAAGTAAATGGACTAGATTAGCATTCCACATCTTTTTGACCTGGTAACCATAAATCATTCACTTTTAAAGCATCAACACCTTCCACAGAAGCTTGCAAAATCGCTGGATGTCCAAAACTACGAACCCAAGGGCAGCCACACACACTAATAGACTCACCACTACCAATGCATCGGCGGGTACCTTCTTTGAGAAGAGTTTGGGTTGACCAAAGGCTTCTCCAAGTGTAAGAAGGGGTGTTGCCCAAAACAGTATCTGAAAAATCAAATTGGGGAAAATATCGGGCCTTAAAAATCTTACTCACAAGTGCTTCCGGGCATTGAATAAATTTCCACGCTTGCTTAGCCAACATAGCTAAATTAAAAGCATAAATATTACGAAAACTCATACCTCCATGCTTCTTCGGGATAGTGAGTTTGTCCCAGTCCAACCAATTAATTCCTCTATTGTTTCTTTGGCTTGAACCCCAAAAAAATGAATTCATCATACGTTGGATCTCATTCCCAAGTGAGGGAGGAATGAGATACTTGTTCATACAATAAGAAGGAATTTCTTGAACCACAGATTTTATAAGCACTTCCCTGCCTGCCATTGATAAAGTCATACTCTTCCAAGAGCTAATTTTCTTTTAAACTCTATCCTTGATAAAGCTAAAAGTGGCCTTCTGATTCCTTCCCACCGAAGATGGGAGTCCGAGATATTTACCTTCACTTAATCTCTACGACACCCCCAGAATATTAGAGAGTTTGACAAGAGGCTTGAGGCACATTAGTATTGAAAATAACCTCGTATTTTTGCAAATTAATAGACTGACCCGAAGCTTTCTCATACACACCAAGAATCCCTTTTTGTTCTCTTTAAATCACTTTTTGAATAAATAAGGAGAATGCTAACAAGTATCTTTTAAAGAACCTGTCAAGGAATCAAAAAATTGTAACTTACTTGGAAATAAAACATTCTATGAACCAAGTGTCTAATTAAGTGATTGCAAAATTCTATTTATGATTTCGTGATATTTAAATATATTTTTTATTACTATTTATTGTTGTAATTTTTTTAATATTTCAATTAATATTTTAATTCTCTTTTATTGCCTTTTAAAGCTAGCTTTCTCATCTACATAAAATCTCCAACGTGTTAATTGATTTAAAACACGGTGCTAATTTCAAGATTTCAATGGATCGATCTCTTTTATAGTGAGCAAAAGTATTAAATTGCCTCGTAGCTTATCTTTGAGTTCAATCTGCTTTGAGCTTGACTCTCAAGCCGTGGTAAACATGGTTAACATGAGGGGAAGTCATAATTTGTTTCTTCAACCTCTTCTTCTAGAAGTATTGGATACTTGATTGAAGAGTCATAGTAACGCATGCTTTTTGAGAGGCCAGTTGTTGTGCAGATTTTCTTTCCTGTAAGGGTCGTGCGAGTTCGTTTTACTTGGACAATAATTGATAGGACTCTTCCTTCTTTACCTTTGATTTTGTGAGAGGATGCGTTAGATTGTTGATAATCTTTTAGATTATATGATTTTTACGTGTTTATTGGAGGGATTTTTGCTCCCAATTATGTTTATTGATCGAGTTTTGCCCCTAAGTTTAGTTAATTTAGTTTTTAATAATGTTTTACGTATTTTAGTTTAATTTTATATTTTTAGAATTTATCTAATAGTGTTTTTACTTGTTTATTTTTGTAGGAAATAATAAAGATGAGATGGAATTATTGAGAGATCAATTTTAAAGAAAAATGTTGAAAGCCCATTTAAAATGAAAGAAGACATTGTGAGGTGATTGAAGGAAGCCCACTTGAAGTCTAGAAGGCAAAGTGCTGGACAATTGAAAAATCAATGTGATTGCAATTGAAAGAAGGAAAAAAAAAATGCACAGCACATAAGTACAAAGGCCCACGTGATACAAGAAAAAATAGATGATGCTTGGCAATTGGACTAAGGGGTAATTGGATTGGAATTTGAATTTGGAAAGCAAATGAAGCAGGAGGCCCACGTGAAAGGTCCCTAGAGGAACAAAAGAGAGAACCTCATCAATTAAAAGGGGGGCTGGACGATAAAAAAGAAGCAGCGTGAATAGAAGAGAAGGAGGAGGGTTGCGATTCTGGTGTGTGGCCACAGCGCCGCACAACCCAAAAGACAGCAGTAGCAGCGTACAAGAAGGGAAAAAGGGGCCAGTCTAGTTTCTAATATCATGGAGTTTGCTTCATTTTCCTTGTTTATTTCTTTTATCATGTTTAGTTAAACCCCACTTGTTGGGGTTAGATGTTTACTTTTCTAAACTTAGTTATATTTTGATTTGGTTTTAATGCAAGTTTCTTTTTCATTATGAGTATTTGTTTCTATGTTTAATGCTTTTCTTGGCTTGATCACCAATGGAATGATTTGTTGCTTTGGTAGACAATTGGAAAATTGATACTAATACATGCTTATGAATCAAATACCAAGTAATTCATGAATCTAGGAATAGGTCTTGAAGTGCTTGCAATCTTTTAAGTTTTGGCTCCTTATGCAAAATCTCATGTTATTCCACCTAAGGAATTAGAGTTTAATTTGGGATTTTAGGCTCATTCCACCTAAGGAATTAGGGTTTGAGCATTTTAAAAGGCTTGATTGTCATAATCAAATTAGGACTTGTGCTAGCAACCATTTCATTGCAATTGAGGGAAGATTAGTGTAGTCTAACCCCGACATTTTATCCATTTATTAATTGCATCTTTTTTTGCTTGCTAAGTGTTTGTTAAAAATCCCAAAAGACCAAAAATATTTTATTTGCTTTTGTTGCTCTATTTTATGTTTTGAGCTCTCTTCATGCCAAAGATAGGTCTAGATAGCTGTTTAATTTGTGAATTGGTACTTGACAACTAATCCCTGTGGACGATATCCGGTTCTCACCGATTTTATTACTTGCAACGATTCGGTACACTTGTCGAAATCTCATCAGTTGTAGCATTTCTCGTGTTGTTTTGTAGTTTTCTTTTGTTCTTCCCTTTTTATAAAATAAAAAAAAAGAGTGTATCTACCTTTGATTAGCTAAAGTGAGTTCACTGAGTCGAGACCTGAATATGGTTTAACTAATTAAGGGTGGATACACCATTACTTTCTCACTTTATACTTTTGATCACATTAAAAGAGCTTTATCCATTTCAATTACTACCTTTATTATATCTTGTCGTTGTCACACATCTTCTTTTCTAATAGAAACTCCAATGGTGCAATTTATTGAAGATGTTACTCCTCTTTTGATGAGCCGTGCTATCCACCTCATCATTTTTTTACTTTATACTACTTTAAGCAAATATCCACTCCAATGGTGCAACTCTACAAAGTTTACCAAATAGGCACCTCAAGTTATCTCATAACTTTATTTGCATTTATTCTCTATTATTTTTTCTCTCTTTTTTTTTAATTGTGATATTATATATGAACTAGTTGCTTCTATAAACAATCATCCTTACATGTGAGTGTCACATCATATTACTCCAATGATGTAATCTAGTAAGAGCCGGATCTTATTTTTAATAACTAGTTAAACAATTCCCATCGACGTCTCTGAGTGTTATACTTTAAAAATACGCTTGTAGCTCTTTGTCATTGCAAATCAGACTTGGATGCTGGTAGTAGTGGTTCACATAGGTGCGGACCCAATTCTCAATTGCAGACCAAATCAAAAGCCCATCCTAGCTTTTTGTTAACACACTTTTTCCCACCATGAGTCACTGACTGGAAATTTTGCAAAATCAAGAGCTACAGGATCTGTTATAATAAACTAAATAGATGAGTTGACTAGGTGTTTTGTGGGTTGTGAATGTAAAATGGAATGGGGCACAATGTAGGGTGGTTTTATATATGAAGGGAATGGGTAGTTGGAATAGCTTGTCAGGTCTAGAAGATCCAATTAGATAGTATGGAATTTGGTCAAACAGAAAGTTGGTCGGTGGCTTCTAGGAGTAAAAGCATTATTTCCAAACATGTTGGTTATGTTATTAGGCTATTATGATGGAGAGTTCCCTTGATTTCTCCTAACGGATTCTTGCAACTACTTTTTAGATACATGGTTTGAAGATGCTTGGATGAAGCAGAATGCGAATAGCTTAATTGGTGTTGAAGAGAAGATGGTACCCAGTTCCATAAATGATTTGTAACAGGGGCTTGGGACCAGTTCAGCAGGGGTGTTAGGTTATTGCTGGATGTTGAGGCTTAAGTACTTTTTGATCTTTTAATATATGGTTCCAAGCAAATGATTAGAGTGTCTTTCTGCTCCTCCCGGTCCTAGAAGTTTTGGTTGGTTTCAATGTATTGCAAAGGCTGGCTTAAACATCAATTGCAGGTGAAATTGTAGACAATGATAGGTGGCTGATGATTTTTTTGAATGAATGGAGCATATGATTATGCTGTTAGACCAATGATGAAAACGGTGAAGTTGGTTTGATTAAAGGGTTATAACGAAAGGATGTTGTTTACAGAACACTTTGCAGACGTGGATCAGGAAGAGCAGCAGTATGAAGGTGTTGTGATGTATTCCTTCTCTATATACATGGCAGCATAGGTGGCTTCTTCTGTTTATGGCGGGTCTGTTATTTTTGTTGCTGTTATGTTGTTGTTCTACTTGTGCAAGTTGTTTAGGTGTTTTAGTTTAGTTTATGGGGTTTTTGTATCTGTTTGGAGATTGATGTAATATGGAAACTGCTGTATTTTTTGTTGTCTAGCTTTGAGCACATGATTGAATGATTGCTCTTCATCCCTTCATCCCTTCAATGACAAAGGATTCACATTGTAAAACAATCAGCAAGCATGGCTAAACTCTACTCACTATATGCCACTGTCCTTCTCTTGACCATATCAAGTATAGCACACAACTACACATCATATTTTATGGGTAGTGCTTATGAGATATATGTTGTTGTGCATGGCATTATATATATATATATATATATATATATATATATATATATATATACACACACACACACACTACAAGGCAGATTTTTAAATAAAGGTCTATGATCGTAATTGGGATCACAACGTTTTGGTTTTTTCCGAAACTGAAACCGAAATGCGATCGCAATTGTGGTTGTATCAGACATATTTTTCCATAGTTGTCCATAATTATGGTAAATGCAACTGCAACTGCGACCACACATTTTGAACCATGTTACTGGGTAATTTAAATTCTAACATTTGATGCATAATGGTTATCATAGGTACTCAGATGACTATGGTCTTTGGTGACAACTGCCAGAATGATATAGGGGATTGCGGTTATGACTGTAACTCGAAGTGCTCCTCCCTTCATCCAGGTGGTCAAGGGATTTGCAATCCCCCCGATGCTGGTCATAGCCAGAAGTATTGTTGGTGTTCCTACAACTGCAATCCTAAAATATGTGAAGTAGTTTTGGGTACTGTTATTATTGGAGGAGACTGCGAAAACCAATGTAATGATGAATGTTCTACTAAGTACCCGGGTCAGGGTGCTCAAGGTTTATGCTTTAGCGCTGAAGATCCACTCTTTAGTAATTGTCATTGTAAGTACTTTTGCTAGATGCAATAGGGCATTGTTTTGGGATGTATTCGGTTGATGCATGATGATTGCATCATTACTAATAAACGTTTTGTCTGTAGTATCTCTTCCCAGTTCATCCTTTCCCTTCCTAAAGTTATTTTTAATGAATAAAGAAAATGGTTGTATTTGGTGCCTATTCTCTTCTTTGGTCTTCTAAAATGATACAAGATCAATATTTGGGGTTTTATCTTTGTTTTGGAGTGGAGCTTGGTGGTTCTGAAGTTATGCTCTTTGATAGGGTTGCAAATTTGGTTTCTTCTTGTTGTGGGGCTTTTGGGTCTTCTTTATAGATAGGTTCTTGTAATTCTAATATTGTTCTGTAATTGTTACTAACAATATTACCGTTACATTTTGCCTTGGTTCCTCTTGACTGTTCGTTCTTTTGTATATGGGTTAGGATACCCCTAGTAACCTATATCAATATACTTGTTAACTTATCCAAAAAAAACTTATCACCATGATATATTTCTTTTTTTTTTTGTTTTTTTTCCCCAGGTTCTCAAATAATGTTTCTTCCATTAGTCCTCATAAATGCAAATATCATATACATTGCAAACAAGTTGTTAAGGTAGTTAAAATTTGTTAGAGGTAATTAGAATTAATTATAGTTGTTAGTTGGTTTACTTGGCTATATAAAGTAAGATAATCATGACAAGAGTAAAATATTTTTAATGATGTGACAATTTACAATCAATTAATAAATAAATTTTTTTATATTAATTATGCATACCAATTAAATTTAATCTCTGTTTAGAGAGAAACACCCTTTAAATAATGCAATAAATGAATAAAAATACAACACGCAATATTTATAGAACTAGGGATGTGCAAAGTTCGACTCGAACTGAAAATATGCTTTGACATGAACATCTTGTATTAGGTTAGATCCTAACCTGAAATGACAAAGGGATTAACCCACGTCCCACTTATTGGCTCAACACTGGATCAAGGGCGGGTCCGGGTCAACCTTTGGGTTATTCGGTCTGATCCGCATATTGATTTACCATTCATTTGTTTTAATTTTACAACAACAGTGTCACACACTCACACTATTAGGTATAAGGATTTCAATCTTTCAAACACTTATAGTAATTTATTGTCATTTCCCACTCACGCCTACCTAGGACACTGTCGACCCCAGTCGTTGCTGTACCTCAAGCTCAAGGACACTGTTGTTGCAACACCATCAAATAGAGGCAAATAAGGGTGCGTGAGGGATGGGTTAGTCTGGTCGTCATCCGACTCTAAATGGTGACCGAACCAATTGTGTGACCCCGACCTCGACCCTAAACTCGAAGGATCTTGATGATGTGTGGGTTTGGTTAAGGCCGAGCCAAGGTTGGAGGGGATCGGGTTAGCCTAAAGTGATTTCATCACTCTAAAATTGTAACATGTCCATCTGGGTAGATTATTATTATTTTTTTTTTTTGAGAACAATGCTAGTTTGATTTTACATGTCTATATTGTCAACTTATGTAGCATTTAATGACATAGTTCACATATTCCTTTGAAGTTAATATGAAATTAAATGCATATTAATTATAGGTAAACAGTAAACCTATTATTTCTAAATTGTTTTGTGTTATATATATATATATATATATATATATATATATATATATATGGGGTTCGAATCCTAACTCTTGTGTATAGAGAAAACCTGATTGGGAGGGGAGAACCCACATTGTGTGCCCAACAAGTTCCCAACGGAGATTAGTCACTGCTAATGGCGGTGGATGCTTCGTACCTATGTCATGGTTACCAAATATATATATATATATATATATATATATAGAGAGAGAGAGAATTGGTGTGACCGCAGAAACAACTTCTCAATAAATACAAATGATTGAACATAGGAGTATTCTCTTGAGATGAATGAAATAAATTAAGAGCTTTGAATGTGTAGTTAGTATTGAATGTTTTAAGTTGATCTATCTGTATTGATTGTCTTCAAAACAGCCTTCAAAGTCTTGCCGGTGTTACCTTTTTAAAACCTTAGTTTCAATTTTTTTTCCCTGTTTTTTGGTTCTGTTTTGTCCTTTTCGTCTATCCACCCAAAATATATATTAATAAAATACAAATGTTAAAATGTTAAAATAAATATAAATATTAAAATATAGTATATATTAATCGGTTTGATTTGGTTTGGTTCCAAAATCATTGGACTCGATAATCGAACTAATTATCTTCAAGTTTGGTTCGGTTCATATTGAACACCAAAAAAATATCTGAACCGATTTATTTGATTTAGTTCAGATTTTTGGATTAATCGAGTCAAATTGAACCAATGAATATTCCTATATAAAATCATACACGTTAGATTAAAAATTAAATATTTTTACAAATAAGACCTAGCACGATTGATTGACCGTTATTTCACATTGAAGAAGTTCTATTCCTGATGCTAATGATGTGTACGAAAAGAAAAACTGAGAAAATCTTTTGTCTAGAAACTAGAAAGAGACTAATTCTCTATTGCTGAAAAAATCCTCCTTAATGAATAAAAAAATTAAATACTTCTAAATTGACAAATTGAACGGCCTTGATTCCTTGAAACGAGCGGATCCGGGTTCTCTGCACTTATAAATTTCATACATTCACACATTTACCTTTACATGATTTCATACAACCATCTTTACATTCAATGGGATCCATTTCCGAAACGAACTTGGATTAAGGATTTATCATTGCATTTTCATATGGTCCACTCCCTGCTGGAATCACAAGAGAGATCAGATCAGATTACCACTCTGGCCACCTAATGCCCGCGTCCTCCAACCGTGTTGTCTTTGTTTGGCATAATAATAATTACGCGGATCATGATACTATTAACGATCATGCTAATCATGATGGTTAAAGAAATAAAAAAAAAACAAAAATTCATTGAAAAATTAAGTTTATCATTTTTCAAAGTATAAAATACACAAGTCCCAACTAATCTTCTACGGGGGAATGAATGGTACCTGAAGGTGGGAAACCCCCTTCAAACAAAAATTCACTCCATACGTAAGAGCTGGGATTCGAACCCTAGCCACTTAGTTAAGGGGCATAAGTCCACCACCACTTGTGTTATGTAACACGTTTTGTTTTCTTTTATATTTCTTATTCTTCAAAGTATAAAATACACAAGTAAAAACTAATTTCCTACAGGGGAATGAATGGCACCTGAAGGTGAGAAACCCCCTTCAAACAGAAATTCACTCCATACACAAGAGTTGGGATTCGAACCCCAACCACTTAGTTAAGAGGCATAAGTCCACCACCACTTATGTTATGTAACACGTTTTGTTTTCTTTTATATTTCTTATTCTACTAGCCGAAAAAGTATACTTTTTAACAATAAGATGTTTTACAAATAAATTTATTTTTAAAATAAATAAAATATTTATTCGTAATTTTTTTGTCTTTCTCATGTATTCCACCGATATAGTTGTAAAGTCGGAAATAATTAGATAAAGCCTTATGAGTAAAGTTTATCTCAGTCTACTCAAACAATTACTGTTAGATTTATTTAAGAGGCTAAATTATATATTTTTTCCCTTATTTTTACTTTAGGTTCCAAAATAGTCCATATTTTATTTTTTTATTCCGAAAAGATCCCTTATTTTATAAAAAGTTATATAAATTTGATCATCTTCGTACCATATTTTAATAAGAAATGACCACATTAAAACCTAAAATAAAGATAATGGATTAAAATGAAACAAAAAATAAAATAAGGGTCAAATTAAAACTTAAAATAAAGATAATTTAGAAAAATAAATATATAATTTAGCCTATTTAAAATATATAAAAACATCATCTCATTAAATAAATTAAAAATAGATACCCAAAAAAAAGAAACCAATGCAAACAAACAAGAAAGTGGTCACCTTGTTTTCTGACATATTTATTCACCTCTGTCCAAATCCCACTTTCCGTTCATACCAATTAACCTCATCATAAGTTCAACTCAAAGTTTTACTTTCTTCTACTCCTCACAGTTCTCTTTATGCAGCAGACAAGTTCCAACAACTTCAGGTCCGGCATGGACTTCTTCCACCGCGCCAAGGCGGTCCGCCTCCGCAGCCACCACGACAAGTACCTCCACGCCGACGACGACGAGGAATCCGTCACCCAAGACCGCAACGGATCCTCCAAAAACACCAAATGGACCGTCGAACTCGTCCCAGAATACGACAACATCGTACGCCTCAAGAGCTGTTACGGCAAGTACCTAACAGCTTCCAACATGCCTTTTCTTCTCGGCGTCACGGGTCGCAAGGTGCTTCAAACTCTTCCCAGAAGGCTCGATTCTTCGTTGGAGTGGGAACCCATTAGGGACGGTGCGCAGGTTAAGCTCAAAACGCGTTATGGGAACTTGCTAAGAGCTAATGGGGGCTTGCCACCTTGGAGGAACTCGGTGACACATGATATTCCGCATAGGACTTCTACGCAGGATTGGATCTTGTGGGATGTTGATGTTGTGGAGATTCATGTTGATGTTCCTGGTCTCAGACCTGCTGCTCCACCTGTTCCTCATTCGGATTCGCTTGACTTTGAATCCGATACCCCTTCTGCTGTTTCCGTCAAATCTGCTCAGTTTTCCAGACAAGAGGTATGGGTTTGCGGAAAAGTTTGGAAATTTTCATCTGGGTAGGCTTTGATTTGTGTAAATGTTTATTTTGGTGCTATATACTTGTTTTGCCCCGTTCTTCATTTATAATATAAATACATCAAATACATCAATTGATGTTAATTTAATTATGCTTTTTCAACCAACAAGGTCTCGTAGATAGCTAGGTTTCTTAAGCATATCGTCAGGGTTCAATTCTTGTTATGTGTATGAAAAAAAACTTTGTTAGGACTTAAGGAGAGTCAAACCCCACTTTGGTGATCAACATGCCTAGTAATGTACTAGTCTTCAGCTATAATAGCCTTGGTGCACCCAGAAAAATATGCTCTTGCACAACACATTCTGCCTCACATCTCTCACCTGAGCTCTGTGTAGCGGAATCGGAGTGTAAGTGTGCTTGCAGAAATCAAGACGATAGTAAATGTAATCAGATGGTGTGATCTGCTTGTAAGTGTGTATGCACAACAATGTTGATGTTAATTTATGCCATCTAAAGTGACATTAAATTATTTCCTAGAAGATGAAACTAATGGTGTTTAATTATCATGTAAGGACTAATTTGATGTTATATTACATGTATATGGTTTTTGGAGGCTAAAATGGACAATAGTTGTTTGATTATTGTGAATTTTGCATTCTTTTGTGATGGTTTTTATTTGGTTGAGTTTGCAGTCGACAGATTCAAATGTGGGTTCACCGCCGAAGATGGAGGGGAGAACTATATACTACCATGTTGCTGAGGATAATGGGGAAGTGGATGATGAGAATGTGCAGGGGTATTCTTTGATTTTCAAAGGGAATGGGGTTGCGGAATTGACTCGTAAGTTTGAGGAAGAGACAGGGCTAGAGGGAGTTATTGTATGTACTCGAAGTCCTTTGAATGGAAAGCTCTATCCTCTTCGCTTGCAGCTTCCTCCAAACAATGTGACGATGCAGGTTGTTTTGGTTCTTCCGTCGTCAAAAGGTGAGTTATTCCGCTTGTCGAATGTTCTTTTTGTGGATGCTGAATTGGCTATCTTGCTTGCATCATCCTGCTGGTTCTACACAAGTTGATGAACTAAATTGTTAGCAGTGGGTAAAGAATGAATATTATTGGGGAACTGATAAATCCTTTTGTCTTAACATAGGGGATGAAGAATAGCAATCGTTAGTATTCTTAGATTTGTGATATCAGTTTCATGTTTGGGATAAAGTTGTTAATTTTTTTTTAATTGAAGCTTGAATATTTGGCAACTATTTTGTCTAATGTGCAGAGTAAGTTGTAAATATATGAAGTTGAGAAAGGAAAATTTGGTATTAAGAGTATCATTAAGCTAGAATTATAGCCAAGCTGTTCTTTTCTCTCCCCTTTGTTCCTTCCTACCAGTTTTCTGTGCCATAAGCTATAATGAATCCTAAATTGTGAAGGCATAAATTCTGCCTCTAGTCCGTAATCATACTGGTTTAGTGGATTTAGCTAAACTGTAAAGGCAATCAAGTTGAAGGATTTGAAATTATATTGACCATTTCATAATTAACTCTTTCATGAAATACAGATTCTAGATTATCTTTTATATCAAGCTATTTTTCAGCTTTATGTATGTCACTTTGCTTTCTCCATAGAAGAGTCAACAGATTCTGGAGGACTTCATATCTTATCATGTATTTTTGGAGGTGAAATGACATAACTTTATGCAAGAAGTATTTTGAAGAAAAAAATTAGACTAATTCGGATATATTTGTCAAATGTCATAAATGTTATGTTATGCAACATCGCACATAAGACTTGTATGGACAACCTATATACTACCATGTTGCATCTCTCACTTCTACATTGCACATCAGGCAAACTTAGTGGAGAAATCTTTGCAATCTGGTAATAGGGCTTCAGATGCTCACATTTTACATTAGTCTATATTAATTTTATTCTGTTAGGTTGGGTTTCTCTTCAATGTTGTCTTGTCCTAAGATTTGCTTTCTGTTCTGGTGTTTCAGTTGCAAGAGACTTTGAGGAACAAGGTTTACTGTGAGAAGCTAGATTTGTTGGAGTCTTGAATCTATTGAAATGCATGGCCCATGTACATAGTGACCAAAGCTTGTTCAAATTCTATATATGTGAAAGCATTTAAGAATATGTTGCAAAACTTCACCTTGCTACAGTCCATTTCATTTACAAAGCAGAATTCATTGGAGGTACCTTGAAGTTGTCACGGTACGGGTCATATCAGCTATATCCATTCGCTCTTCAGTGACATCCAATGTCTGGTAGAACAATTAAATCCATAGTTTTTTTATGCTTAAGTATTTAATATGTAAGGATGGATTATATAATGTATTCAGCTGCTTCTTTTTTTGTAATTTTTTTTGGTACCAATCGAGTGGACAAAATTCATCCCAGTTTATTTTTTTTTATATAACTTGATAGATTGTTTCTTGTAGCCAATTCTTGTAAGAAATAAAATAGAATTTCTATCGTTAATAACCTGCTAAATTACATTGAAAATTATATTTTAGTTTTGGAAGGGGGTGAAGTGAGTGCCCACTATGTTTTGACATGATCTCCTTTGCTCTTAGTTCAAACTTTAAACTTCAAAGCATTTAAGGTCGCGTAGGCATAAGGAAGTAGATTTATTAGGAAGATATAAAATTATTTAACTTGTAAACCTAAAGGACTGATTCCCCAACCAATGTCTTCGTGGTATTAGGTTCTTCTAAAGTGAGCTGGAGTGTAAAGTGAAGAATATATTCATCATTGATTAGTGATTAATTAAAGTGTATTGAAATTTCAATCCACTTTAACTAAATGAATATTAAATATTCTTACTTTTTTATTTTACACTCAAACTCATTTTAGAGGAACTTTATGTCTCCGCGAATATCTTTGGCTGAGTGGGAAAGCTGATATAACTCAACCCATAAGATCCGTGACAAGGATGCAAAATGTTTATGTGCTTTACAAGCCATATGAGGATCTCTGATGTTGGCACAAGTTCAATTAAAACACTACACATGTTCATCTGTTGAATCTGTGTCTTGCGGTGCATGTGGCCGATGATTATGTATCACTAGCTAGCATCGAATAGTTGGCCTAAATCATTGTTAATTGATGTATGAAGTGCATGAAAGTCGCATGCTTCTTAAATTGGGTAACCTACCAAGCACGAGAGATTCTTAAAGCGAGTTGGGTTTCATCATTTTTTATTTTTATTTCATTAAAAATAACAAACAACAGAAAAAAAAAAAAACACGTTCGGCCTTTTATTTTTGTTTCTAGCTCCTGGAAATCAGGTCCCTGTTATTTTTCAGAAATGGATTTTTTGCGATAAAAATTTCCCGCTATTACTACTTTCAGTTCCATTGGATGAAGATCGGGTGACTTACATTCCGAGATTACTTTGTAAATCAGATTTACCGAGCTTAAAACATGAATCGTCTAATCCTCATTCAATGATTCTGATCTAGTGAATGCATGAAATTTTGACCGCAACCAATGTGGGTCCAAAATTTTCTTTTGGTATCATATTATTATTGACACTTGCACGAGTAACCTGCAACTGAGAGAATTGGCTAATCAAAACTGCGTTACCAAATATGATATGAAATGCAACAAGAATAAATGCTTAGTTGTTTCCAAATCATGATTGCAGAAAATACTTACTAAAGCTCATTTTGAAACAAAATCCTTATTCTACTCAAGTTATCCTTTGTTGAACTCTATCAATAATTACCTTCCAAGCCAAAGCAATGACTTTCTTAGGTGTTGGACTTGATCACAAGCTGTTGAAAAACATGGAATAGAAACACAAACTGTAACCAAATTATGGAGGGACCAAATCAAATATTGATAAATTTAAAGAGACCGAAAATAAATTTAAGCTTATTAAAATATGGTCCTTGTCCATGAGATTTATTAATACAAAAATAATTCCAATGGAGGTTGGCTCAGGTCAGCCTTTTGCTCATGACAACAACATAACTTTGATCTTGAATAAGTCTAATACAAAAATATTAGACTTTGATTTTGATGAACATCAAGTTGTATCAACATGTTCTTACTCCTCTCTTCTATTTTTGATGAGCTTTTGCAAGAACGCATGATGCTATAAGAAGGGATTTTTAAGCTAACAAGAGACTTCCCAATCTCAACAAAGACTCAAGCAGTGCACTCAACAAGTTGTTATATCATATCAGATGGCATCATCATCCTCTAATGTTGCTCAAGAAAGGCACGAAGTGTTCCTTCAGAGGTGAGGACACCCGAAAGAAATTCACAAGTCATCTTCATGCAGCATTTAAAAGGAAAGAGATCAAAACCTACATAGACTACAATCTTGAGAGAGGGGATGAAATATCAGGGACACTCCTTAGGGCTATTGAGGATGCAAAGCTCTCTGTGATTGTATTTTCAACAAACTTTGCAACTTCCAAATGGTGTTTGGAAGAAGTCAAGAAAATAATGGATTGTAGAAAAACAAGGGGCCAAATTGTTGTCCCTATATTCTATGATATAGAACCTACCATTGTAAGAAATCAAACAGGAAGCTTTGCCAGTGCATTCGCTAGACATGAGCAGCAATTTTTGAATAGACCAAACAAGGTGCAAAAATGGAGGGATGCTCTAACAGAAGCAGCCAATCACTCTGGCTGGGATTGCTCTGTCGACAGGTAACTCTGTTAGTCCAGTTTTGTTCTCTGTTATTTTAGGCGATCATAATCACAATTGTTGTAGTTGCGAGCCTCTTATTATTAAAGCCTTACCACATCCACAAGAGGCACAAACGCAATTTCTTGTTTTCTTGTGACAAAAGAAAAAATCTGACTTTTTTCTTAACATTTATACGCAGAAATGCAATCAAACAAATTATCTATGACATCAGAAATTTTCATTTCTAATCATAGCATTATGAAATTAATTGATTAGTGGTGTGTCAACTCGGGTAAGTTATAACAATGTCAATTATTCTCAATTTTGGTGTACCTTATCCTATCTCCACCATTAATATCTCGTCACATAAGTTAAAATTTTATGTCACTTTTAAAAAAAACTAAGTAGAATATGTTGAATGATATTATTGATGTGGATAGAGTGTGTTACACCAAAATGAGACAACAAATCTTCATCCATATTGTATGTTATACTGTTACGGTTTGGGATGTTTTTCAAGTTTTTATTAGGATTATTTTTTCAATATTAAATGTAGAAAGCTGAAATTATGCGGGCATCATATTGGATATGGATAATATTCATATTTATATGTGCAACGATTTGATGTTGGAATTTTCTTTTTAATTTAGATTTTTGATTTTAAGATATGGATAATATGCAGCAGCTAGTAAGTCTTGCAATATATTGTCATGTACCTTCTCAATTTTCTGATGTGCATATATATTATATATTTGATATTTGATAGGTTGGAATCTGAAATTGTTGAGGAAATTGCCATGGATGTATTGAAAAAATTAAATCGTGTATATGTTGGAGACCTGGATAAAGAAATCGCAAAGTATGAGCAACTTGCGAAGCATCAAATGCAATACTTTCAAAGTTCACCTACCCCAAATCGTTGGCAACGTCATCGTGCAACTGTGCAACATATCAGAAAATTTCAGATGGAGAGACATCATCGTTTGCTTCGCATACCGCCCGGCATGCACTCCAAACGCTGAATCTCCTGATACCAACAATGATTTTTATAAGATATTTTCTAATAATTTCAATAATGCATTATCGCAGAGTCTTTTTAGGCATAAATATATTCTGACTCTGAACATGTATTGCAAAAACTCTAATTTTGTGTCAATGTATAAGTGTTTTGGTTTTAGGTGGCGTTTGGAAGAGCTTATTTAAGCTCCTTTTGACTTATCTGATGACATAAGCTCTTATGCAGTGTGTTTGGCAGAGCTTATAAAAGTAACTTATGCTATCCCAAAAGGAGTTTTTAACTTATTTTCATAAGTTACTGGAACAAGCTTATGGAATTTTAACAAGTGCTTATGACCTCTCCATGTTTTTCCCCTTCGAATCCTCTCCTGCCCCTTTCTTCATAAGCTCTTATGGCATAAGCTCTCATGCGATAAGGTCTTATGTGATAAGCTCTTAATTAAGTTGTTTACCCAAACGGGGCCTTAGACTTTTAGTAGCGTTTCTTAATTAAATTTCTTTGTCAAATGTCGATGGCTTGTTTTGTAAGTATCATTTAGCTCTTCAATTCTAGTGGTAAAATAATACAACTTGAGGATTATAATACTTGCATTTTATGGTATTGAGTAACGATATTTTCAAAACATTTTTTTTCACACCCTTTTTCATACCTATTTTACAACTATACATTATTTATCACATATTGTTTTCAAAGCAAAAGTCTTCATCAATGATTATAAAAGCATGTGTGAAAATTTTTAAAGTGATTGATAGCAATGATAATAGATTGTGTTCCAGACAAACTTTAACTGTAATGTGTAAAAATTCGAGACCGTTATTTTAGGAAGGATTTTACTTATCATTACACTTGGTTCGATGGTTATTCTGATAACTTTATCTGTGAGGATAATCGGTAAAATCCAAAATAAAAAATAAAAATAAAGCAGGTGTAAAAAGAGTGGATAGAAAAATAGAGTGAGCGTATATTTTTCTTATGGTATATGAGAAGCAAGAAGGTGAAGAATAAAAAGATGGATTCTGGGTGGGTGTTTCTACATCAATTATTCTAAAAGAACACCTTATAATGTCTTTAGCCATGGCAACAAACTCACCTCCTCTGCTTTTCTTCACAACCACCAACAGCAACAACCATGACCAACCCTTTATCCATAATAGCCACACACGCCTTATCCACTTGTTGAACGAATCAACAACTGGTATGTCTCAATCTCAAATCAAGCAAATTCATGCTCAAACGCTACGCACCATCGAGACCAATCATCCACAAGCTCTCTTTCTCTATAGCAGAATCCTTCATCACTCGTCTTTAACTGATCTTGACTATGCTACTCGTGTTTTTCATCATTTTAGGAATCCTAATTCCTTCATGTGGAACACTCTCATAAGAGCCTATGCGCGAAGCAGCAACCGAAAACACCAAGCCATAGAGCTTTACAAAGCAATGATGATGGAAGAAGAAAGTGTAGTTGTTCCTGATAACCACACTTTCCCATTTGTTCTAAAGGCATGTGCATACATTTTTTCTCTATGTGAAGGAAAACAGGTGCATGCCCACGTTTTCAAACTTGGGTTTGAGTCAGATACTCATGTTTGTAATAGTTTGATTCATTTTTATGCCACATGCGGGTGCCTAGACTTGGCACAGAAAATGTTTCATAACATGTCTGAAAAAAATGAGGTTTCTTGGAATGTCATGATTGATTCTTATGTAAATGTTGGCGAGTTTGACACTGCCTTGAAAATGTTTGGTGAGATGCAGAAGGGACATGACCCTGATGGTTATACAATGCAAAGCATCATTAGTGCTTGTGCTGGTTTGGGTGCCCTGTCTTTGGGTTTGTGGGCTCATGCTTTTGTTTTGAAAAAGTGTGACAAGAATATGGCTGGTGATGTTTTTGTCAACACTTGCTTGGTGGATATGTATTGCAAATGTGGTTCCTTGAAAATTGCTCAACAGGTCTTTGAAAGCATGCCTTTTAGAGATGTAAATTCATGGAACTCTATAATCTTGGGTTTTGCCATGCATGGCAAGGCTGAGGCAGCATTGGACCATTATGTCAGAATGGTGAAGATTGAAAGATTTGTGCCTAATTCTATCACTTTTGTTGGTGTCTTGAGTGCATGTAGCCACAGGGGAATGGTTAATGAGGGGCTTAAGTATTTTGACATGATGATTGAGGAGTACAATATTGAACCAAGGCTAGAGCATTATGGATGTCTTGTTGATCTTTTCGCTCGAGCTGGGCGCATAGAAGAGGCTATGAAAATGGTCTCAGAAATGCCTATGAAACCTGATGCTGTAATCTGGAGGAGTCTTTTGGATGCTTGTTGTAAGCAACACACAAGTGTTGAGCTAAGTGAAGAAATGGCCAAGCAAGTTTTTGAGTCAGAGGGGAATGTTTGTAGTGGTGCATATGTGCTTTTGTCAAAAGTCTATGCTTCAGCTAGCAGGTGGAATGATGTAGGATTGCTTAGAAAACTAATGGCTGATAAAGGTGTGACCAAAGAGCCTGGTTGTAGTTTGATAGAGATAGATGGTGTTATTCATGAATTTTTTGCTGGGGACACCACTCATCCACAAAGTAATGATATATATAAGTTTATGAATGAAATTGAGGAGAAGCTAGAATCAATACGGTATTTACCTGACTACTCAGGGGCACCTTTGGTTGATGAGATTGGTGATGGTAAACAGAAGACTCTGAGGTTGCACAGTGAGAGACTTGCCATAGCTTTTGGGCTATTGAGCTCAAGATCAGGCACCCCAATAAGAGTATTTAAGAATCTTAGGGTGTGTAATGATTGTCACAAGGTTACCAAATTAATCTCCAGAATTTACAAAGTGGAGATAATTGTAAGAGATCGTGCTCGATTCCATCATTTCAAAGATGGAACATGTTCTTGTATGGATTATTGGTGATATATGTCTGCTTTAGGAGTCATGATATGCATCTCTAGTTGGAAATTTATGGTGAACAACTGTGTCTAAATGACATTCTAGAACTGGGAAGATGGAATTCAATCTTGTACAAGAAAAGAAGTAGCAAGAATTGTTATTAGTGAATTTTGTTTTAATCTTATTCTCATTTGCAAAATATATTGAGCTAGCTCCCAAATTCGGCTCATTTACTAAAGGAATCAAAATTTCAAGCTCAAAATTTTTTTTTTAGGGTAAGCAATAACCTTGATTAACTCCAACCAGAAGGATTACACAGTGAGATGTTTGACAGGGGTAGGATACCTCCAGCCAGGTTCTTGAACCTGAAGTCCTAGCAAGACCAACTAAACTATGAGCTTCAGAATTAAACTCTCCTAACACGAGTAACACATGCATTCTTTAGCTCATTAATGAGCATTTTACAATCTTGAACAACTAATTCTAAATCAGCAGAGGTAGAATAGAACAACCATCAATACTATTAACCACTATTGCTGCATGAGACTATGGTGACATGCTGAAGGTGCTGATCCTTTGCTCGTTGGAGACCCCATCTGGTTCCTAGCATTCCAAAACTTCCAGAGGATTGTATAACAAATGTGCACCCCAACCATTTCCTTGCAGGACAAACCATGGGTAATCCAAAGGAAATTCCTTATTATGTTTGGGACAGGAGCACTCCAAATTTTCCTCCAAATGTCTCCATTTGAGGAATTTGAGGGACTGGGTTTGTCCTTCTCCTTATTTTCCCCAATAAGATGATAAGCTGACCTCACTGGGTAATCCCCATTCTTTTCCCAATGCCACAGAAGTTTATCAGCTGGAAGTCTGTGAGAAATAGGGATGCTAAGGATTTGCTTTGCTTGATAAGGATTAAAACAGGCTGAGATGATATCCCTTTTCCATTGTGTAAGAGTTTCAATGCTGCAAACCAAGTAGAACAAGAACACAACAGTACCAAGAATATAGAACAAATGAAACTGAATAGAAGTGCAAGAATTTAAGTGCAATGCAATAAGTAATTAAACCAGTAAACACACACACAACAGAGAAAGAGTAAGAGAAGAAAACACCAAGAATTTTAGTGGTTCAGTCACATATAGTGACCTACATCCACGGAGGGGGGAGGAGCAGCTTTTCTTCACTATGAAATCAACCAAGATCAAGCCTTACAATAGAGGTGTGTATCCCTTTGGTCCCTGCTACTGTCAGTACTGATCTTTACAATTAATTCCCAAAGCCTCACACACTCTATTTTCACACCCTGATCTCTACACTTGGTTTCTCACACTGTTACAGATATTGATAAACAGAAGAATACAAAAATGAAGTTATCTCTATACAAGAAGACTAGTCACACTTATATAGAGAACCTGTTGAGCAATCTAAGGCCAAGTAGGATAATAACCAAATCAGTTTCTAATTAGTTAGATAGATGTGGCCAGCAACTAACTTCAACTAACTAACTGATTTGTCTAACTAACTTGCCAAATTGATTTTGAGACACTTCATTTACAATTCTCCACCTTGTCTCCAAATCCGAAACCTTGATCATAGTCCTGTCCTGCTCCTCCTCCACTCAGGTCTCAGTTTCCACTGAAGCCAATTAAGTCCAAGCAGTGCTTGAACTTACCTTGAGGTAAAGACTTGGTAAAAGCATCAGCAGGGTTTTCTTCTGATGCAATCTTTTCCACCAGCACCTCTTTAGCCTCAACTACATCTCTAATAAAGTGAAGTCTCACATCAATATGTTTTGACTTCTCATGATAAACCTGATGTTTAGAGAGATGTATGGCACTTTGGTTATCACAGTATACTGTTATGCTGTCTTGAGAAATTCCAAGTTCCCTAATAATGCCCTTGAACCACATTGCTTCCTTGATAGCTTCTGCTAAGGCTATATATTCAGCCTGAGTTGTGGATAATGCTACTACTGATTGAAGCACTGACTTCCAGCTAACTGCAGTGCCATACAATGTGAAGACATATCCAGTTAGGGATTTCCTTGTATCAACATTCCCAGCATAGTCTGAGTCCACATATCCTTTTACTGCTTCTTCATTCTGCAGCTCTCTTTTGAACTTTAGACCATATGATAAAGTACCATTTAAGTACCTCAAGATCCACTTCAATGCTGTCCAATGAGTTAGCCCAGGATCTGCCATGAATCTACTGATGACACTTACAGCATAAGCCAAGTCTGGCCTGCTGCATACCATGCCATACATAATGCTGCCAACTCCACTTGCATATGGGATGATGTTCATTTTAGCCCTTTCTTCATCTGTTTTAGGACTTTGGAGTGTTGACAGCTTATCATGCTGTCCTAAAGGAGTTGTAACAGGTTTAGATTCATGCATTCTAAACCTTTCAACAACTTTTCTCAAATAGCCCTGCTGAGATAAGAAGAGTTCTCCCTTTGCCCAGTTTCTGACAATGTCCATCCCTAGAATCCTCTTGGCAGCTCCAAGATTCTTCATTTCAAACTCATTGTTCAAATCAGCTTTAAGCCTCTCCATTTCATCCTTTCTAGAGCTGGCTATCAATATATCATCTACATATAGTAGAAGATATAACAGGAGCTCTCCATTCCTTTTCAAGGTGTAAACACAGCTATCATAGCTGCACCTTTGAAAATTCAGTTTCATTAGAAAGTCATCGAACCTCTTGTACCATTGTCTAGGACTTTGCTTTAGACCATACAATGATTTCTTTAGGAGGCAAACTTTATTTTTGCCCTCAGCAAAGCCTTCAGGTTGCTGCATATATATTGTCTCCTCAAGGTCTCCATGGAGAAATGCTGTTTTGACATCTAGTTGTTCCAATTCAAGGTCAAACTGAGTTGCAATTGAGAGTAATATTCTAATTGAGCAGTGCTTGACCACTGGTGAGAAAATTTCATTGAAATCCACTCCTTCAATTTGAGTAAAACCCTTTGCTACAAGTCTTGCTTTAAATCTGGCCTTTTCTGCTCCTGGAACACCTTCTTTTCTTTTGTAGATCCATTTACAGCCTACTACCCTTTGATTTTTAGGTAGTTCAACCAGAATCCAAGTATCATTCTTCTCTAAAGATCTCATCTCCTCTTGCATAGCCTCCATCCAATCATTTCTGTTTCTGCTGTTCAATGCTTCTTTGTAGTTACTAGGTTCAGAATCCTGGATTTCTTCAGCTACTGTCAGAGCATAATAGATAAGATCTGCATGTCCAAATCTCCTTGGAGGCACTATGTTCCTTCTGGCTCTATCTCTGACCAGATTATAGTCATTCCCTGTTGGTTCATGTTGTTGATCTTCATTTTCAACTTCAGGATGGACTGCTTCCTCATTAACTGGATGAGTGAGAGGCTCCACCTTAAACTGAACATTCTCTGAGTGTTCTGGTCTATTATTGCTTGCCTTTTGATCCTTTTCCATCATAGCCATTCTGGTTTCATCAAAGGTGACATCACGACTGATTATGCATTTTGGCTCACCAGGTTCAATTCTCCACAGCTTGTATCCCTTTACTCCAATAGGGTATCCTATAAAGGCACACCTGATTGCTCTTGCTTCAAGTTTGTCTTGCCTTATATGAGCAAAGGCTAAGGAACCAAACACCTTCAGATTTGAATAATCTGCAGGTTTGCCACTCCAAAGCTCCATAGGAGTTTTGAATCCAATGGCAGAAGATGGACATCTATTGATTAGATATACTGCAGTAGAAGCAGCTTCTCCCCAAAAGATTTTAGGAAGTCCTGCACTCAACAACATGCATCTAACTCTTTCAAGGATTGTCCTGTTCATCCTCTCTGCCAAGCCATTCTGTTGAGGAGTTCTTGTGACTGTTCTATGCCTTGCAATTCCCTGTTTTCTGCAAAAGCTATTAAACTGCTCTGAAATGAATTCCAGGCCATTGTCAGTCCTTAAACATTTTAGTTTAGTTCCCATTTGGTTTTGTATCAGTGTGTACCAATCCTTAAATTTCTCAAATGTATCACTTTTATTTTTCAGGATATATAACCACACTTTCCTAGAATAGTCATCTATAATGGTGAGGAAGTAGTAACCTCCTCCATGAGTTCTGGTCCTTGCAGGACCCCATAGATCAGAATGAGCATATTCAAAGGGTTTGTCTGTAGTGTGTATAGCAGCCCCAAACTTAACTCTTTGTGCCTTTCCTATTATACAATAGTCACAGAATTCTAATCTATCTATTTGATCACCATTTAATAGATTTTGCTTGGCTAATTCAATTAAACCCTTTTCACTGACATGTCCTAGCCTCATGTGCCACAATTTAGTTTTATTGCACTGTGTGTGACATGCTACAGCAGCTTGAGCTATTATAGTTGAGCCATCAAGTATGTATAAGCCATTTCTTTTAATTCCTTTAGCAATAACTAATGCACCATTTGAAATCTTTAAAGTACCATGTTCAATCTTAGTGGAAAAACCTAAACTATCAAACATGCTTATTGAAATAAGATTTCTTTTGAGTTCAGGTACATACCTTACACCTTGCAATAAGGTTTCTTGGCCATTGAACATTTTTAGTCTGATGGAGCCAATGCCTTGCACCTTGCATGGTTTATTATTGCCCAGTAGTACTATGCCTCCCTCCTTTAGGTCTATAGCTTCAAAATAATCCTTTCTAGGACACATATGGTAGGTGCAGCCTGAGTCCAGCACCCAATCCTTCTCAATCTCAGTGTTTGAGACTACCAAAGCCCCTGCAGATTCATATCCATCAGCTGCTATAGCTGCATCACCTGTTTCTTGAGTTTTCTTGTTTTTCCTCTCAGGACAGTCCTTCTTGTAGTGTCCTTTCTCGTGGCAATGGAAACACTTGAACTTGCTTTGTGACTGGTTCTTTGATTTAGATCGATACCTATTGCCTTTTGATCCTTTCTTGTCAGATCTGCCCCTGATCACATTTAACCCTTCTGCATTGTTTTCTGCTTTAACTTCTTGCCTTCTTTGAAGTTCTTTGGTTTGGATAGCTGATTGAACTTCTTCAAGAGATATGGTTTGATCTCTACCAAATAGGATAGCATCCTTGAAATGTTCATAGGAATTTGGCAAAGCACTGAGTAGAATTAGAGCTCTGTCTTCATCATCTAATTTTACCTCAATGTTTTCCAAATCATCTAGAGTTCAATTGAAATCAGCTATTTGGTCACTCAGAGATCTTTCTTCTGTCATCTTGAAAGAATAGAGCTACTGTTTCAAGAAGAGTCGATTTGCTACTGACTTGGTCATATACAGTGACTCTAGCTTAAGCCACATTGATGCAGCAGTTGGTTCTCGAGCCACTTCTCTCAGAGCTTTATCTCCAAGGCACAAGATTATAGTGCTCTTTGCCTTTTCTATCATGTCTTTCTTTTCTTTCTCAGATAGGGTTCTTGACAGAGCTGCTTCCCCTTTGAGTGCATCAGCTAGTCCTTGATGAACCAAGATTGCTTGCATTTTAATCCTCCATAAACCAAAATCATTGGAGCTGGTGAATTTCTCAATGTCGAACTTGGTTGATCCCATGGTTGCACTTCCTCTTAGAATCTTGTTCCCCACAGACGGCGCCAATTGTAAGAGTTTCAATGCTGCAAACCAAGTAGAACAAGAACACAACAGTACCAAGAATATAGAACAAATGAAACTGAATAGAAGTGCAAGAATTTAAGTGCAATGCAATAAGTAATTAAACCAGTAAACACACACACAACAGAGAAAGAGTAAGAGAAGAAAACACCAAGAATTTTAGTGGTTCAGTCACATATAGTGACCTACATCCACGGAGGGGGGAGGAGCAGCTTTTCTTCACTATGAAATCAACCAAGATCAAGCCTTACAATAGAGGTGTGTATCCCTTTGGTCCCTGCTACTGTCAGTACTGATCTTTACAATTAATTCCCAAAGCCTCACACACTCTATTTTCACACCCTGATCTCTACACTTGGTTTCTCACACTGTTACAGATATTGATAAACAGAAGAATACAAAAATGAAGTTATCTCTATACAAGAAGACTAGTCACACTTATATAGAGAACCTGTTGAGCAATCTAAGGCCAAGTAGGATAATAACCAAATCAGTTTCTAATTAGTTAGATAGATGTGGCCAGCAACTAACTTCAACTAACTAACTGATTTGTCTAACTAACTTGCCAAATTGATTTTGAGACACTTCATTTACACATTGCTTGGTGTCGGGGTCAATGAGCTCACTGACCAGTGCATTGGCATCCAAGTCCTTAACAGGACTACACACTTTGAAGTTGACTTGGTTAGGCATCCACTTGTCATGCAACACCTTAACTTTCTGCCCATTGCCAATTTGCCACCTAGCTCCTTTCTCTAAAACATCCCTAGCACTGAGCATACTTCTCCAAGCATAGCTGGGTTGGAAGCAAGTACTTGCCTCCAAAAAGGTGCTTCCAAGGTTGTATCTGCTCTTGAACACTGTCCTAATAAGGGAGTTTTCATAAGTCAGAAGTCTCCGACAATGTTTCCCAAGGAAAGCTCGGTTGAAGTCACTGAAGCCCCTAAAACCCAAGCCTCCCGCCTTCTTTGCATTGGAGAGCCTCTCCCAACTCATCCAGTGCAATTTTTTATTACCATCCTTCGATCCCCACCGGAATCTTGCCAGCATGGTCTTTATTTCATCATTGCATCCTTTAGGTAGTCTGTAGCAACTCATGATATAGTTTGGAATAGCTTGGGCCACAACCTTGATTAAGATTTCCTTGCCTGCCCTTGAGAGGCATTTATCCTTCCATCCCTTCAATTTCTTCCAAATCCGATCAATGATAAGTGAGAAAATCGCCTTCTTTGATCTCCCAAATAACACATGAAGGCCTAGGTATCTAGAATGAGACTCAACAGTCTTTACTACCATCATGTTGCAGATCATTTCTTTATCATCTGTAAGCACATTTCGACTATAAGAGGCCTTTGACTTGTCCATGTTGACCACCTGCACCGAAGCCCTTTGATAGGTAGAGAGGATATTTAGGATTTTTTTAGCCTCAGTAAGATTAGCTCTAGCAAATAGCAGGCTATCATTTGCAAAGAACAGATGTGATATCTGGGAGCTTGTCTTGCTATTTAATTCCATGCAGCTTTTATCCTTCTAACTTCTATGAAAGAGATCAGATAGGACATCAGCACACAAGATAAGTAGGGAGATAGAGGGTCAACTTGTCTCAGCCCCCTCTCAGGGTGGAACCGCTTGCTTGGTTGGCCATTAATAAGGATCTGGTAGGACACAATAGAGATGTACTGGATAATGAAGTCTATGATCTGCTTAGGGAAGCCAATGTTTTAGAGGACTGTTTGCACAAATGGCCACTAAATCCTGTCATAGGCCTTAGACATATCAAGTTTTAATGCCATCATTCCTTTCTTCCCCTTTGTCTTTTTCTTGAGCCAGTGAAAACATTCATTGTTATGAAAGCATTATCAGTAATTAACCTGCCTTAGACAAAAGCACATTGTTCCTCATCTATTATATAGGCCATGGCCTGTGGCCTATGATAGCATTATGGCCTTAATTATCAGGTGAGACATATAGTCACTTTGTTCCTCATCTATTATATAGGCTATGGCCTATTATATAGCCTATGGCCTTAATAACAATCTTCACTATCACATTACATAGGTTAATTGGTCTATAGTCTTTTGGGGAGGCAGGAGACTTGCATTTGGGGATAAGGGCAATGAAAGTTCTATTTATAGATTCTGGGGACATCTTGTTATTCAAAATATCAAAGGCTAAGGATTGAACATCATGCTCAAATTAAGTTACATTAGCTGTATAGAGAATCATTGATGAAGATTTTTGCTTCAAAAACAAGTGGTATACACTCCATGGTTATAAAATAGTTGTAGAAAAGGGTATGAAAGAAGTGTGAGAATATCATTACTTAGATGACATATATAATACCAACATGTGGTTGGTCCAAGTGGTAAGAGACTTTGACACCTTAAGCAAGTGGTCAGGGGTTCGAATATGGCTCTTATGTATAGAGAAAACTTGGTTGGGAGGGGAGAATCCACTTTGTGTGCCCAACAGGTTCCCCGACGGAGATTAGTCACTACTAACGGTGGTGGATACTTCGTACATATATCATGGTTACCAGAAAAGATGACATATATAATAAGATGCAGCCGGCAGGTGTTATAATTCTAGTTTACACTACTTTACCACTAGAATACAGGAGCTAAATGACACTTACAAAATAAGCCATCGACATTTAACAAAGAAATTTAATTAAGAAACGCTACTAAAACCAAAACACTTATACAATGATACAAATTTAGAGTTTTTCCATTGCATGTTCAGACCCAGAATATATTTATGCCTAAACAGCATAATTAATTACAATATATACTATTATTGAATGTAATGTAATGTAATCTAACACTTGATTTATCTAAAAAGACTCCGCGATAAATAATTATTGAAATTATTAGAAAATATATTATAAAAGTCATTGTTGGTATCAGAAAATATATTATGAAAGTCATTGTTGGTATCAGAATCTTCCGCGTTGGAGTACATGCCGGGCGGTATGCGAAGCAAACGATGATGTCTCTCCATCTGAATTTTTCTGATATGTTGCACAGTTGCACGATGATGTTGCCAATGAACTGGGGTAGGTGAACTTTGAAAGTATTGTATTTGATGCTTCGCAAGTTGCTCATACTTTGCAATTTGTTTATCCAGGTCTCCAACATATACACGATTTAATTTTTTCAAGACATCCATGGCAATTTCCTCAACAATTTCAGATTCCAACCTATCAAATATATAAAATATATGTACATCAGAAACTTGAGAAGGTACATGACATTATATTACAAGACTTACTAGTTGTTGCATATTATCCATACCTAAAATTAAAAAAACTAAATTAAAAAGAAAATTCCAACATCAAATCGTTGCACATATAAATATGAATATTATCCATATCCAATTTGTGTTTGTGCATCTTATGACTGTGGTAAGGTGTTTAAAAAGAGGTCTGTACGATTGGGTCCACAACTTATAGTTTTTGTAGCCTCACCAATTGCAATTGCAAGCATTTGTTCATAATTGGAAACTATTAGCTGCCATAACGATAATTGTTAACCGCAACTGCAACTACGATTGCAATTTAAAACCTTAGCCGGTGCTTTGAAATTTACTTAGCCTAAAATAACAGAGAACAAAACTGGACTAACAGAGTTACCTGTCGACAGAGCAATCCCAGCCAGAGTGATTGGCTGCTTCTGTCAGAGCATCCCTCCATTTTTGCACCTTGTTTGGTCTATTCAAAAATTGCTGCTCATGTCTAGCGAAAGCACTGGCAAAGCTTCCTGTTTGATTTCTTACAATGGTAGGTTCTATATCATAGAATATAGGGACAACAATTTGTCCCCTTGTTTTTCTACACTCCATTATTTTCTTGACTTCTTCCAAACACCATTTGGAAGTTGCAAAGTTTGTTGAAAACACAATCACAGAGAGCTTTACATCCTCGATAGCCCTAAGGAGTGTCCCTGATATTTCATCCCCTCTCTCAAGATTGTAGTCTATGTAGGTTTTGATCTCTTTCCTTTTAAATGCTGCATGAAGATGACTTGTGAATTTCTTTCGTGTGTCCTCACCTCTAAAACTAAGGAACACCTCGTGCCTTTCTTGAGTAACATTAGAGGATGATGATGCCATTTGATATTATGATATAACAACCTTGTTTTTGTTGATTGGAAAGTCTCCTTTTAGCTTAAAAATCCCTTCTTATTGAATCATGCATTCCTGGAAAAGCCCATCAAAAGTAGAAGAGAGGAGTAAGAACATGTTGATACCTTTCCAAAAAAAAAAAAACATGTTGATACAAAAATGTTCATAAAAAACAGAGTCTAATAATTAGCTAGGTAAGATCAATATAGTATAAATTAGTAAAGTCTTTACATAATTTTTGAGTAAATGTATACTTTACACACTATATTCACTATTTATAATTCCTTTAAAGTAAAAATTAAAGTAAGTAAAACATCCTACTTTTCAAGGGGGACATATATTGGACTTAGATCTAATAAATGAAATAGAAGTACCGTAAGATGGTCATGCCGCTGCTATATTTTCAACCTAATTAGTTGTGGTCACTTCAATTAGAGCATTTTGGTAGATTCTTGCCAAATATGGCTGGATGGGAGGCTAGATTGGGGGATTTGAATGTGTTGATTAATTGAAGGCTTTAAATAAAGGAAAGCATATGGTTTTGCCGTTTTGGTTACTTCGTATGCACCTTCCGAGGATATAATTAAGGTAATATCTATAGAATTTCCATAAATAAGACAAAAAGAAAAAAACAGCACTACTATTTCATCTAAGTCCATTTTGAATTTTGACATCTTCAATGGCATTGTTTTCTTTTCTTTTTTGATACAGTAAAAGTTTATGCTGAGGAAAGGCTCTCTCCATTTTAAAGTCAAGACAAATCATCAATCTTAACAAGAATTTAATAAATAGATCACTTACCAAATGGGAGATCCAAACCTCCATTAGAATTGTTTTGGTATTAATAAATCTCATTGACAAGGACCATATTTTAATAAGATTAAATTTAAATTAGTCTCTTTAAATATATATCGATATATTTGATTTTCGTCCCTACATAATTTTTGTTACAGCTTATGTTCCTCAGATTTAAAAGTGAATATAATTGGTCACTTTTCCTTATTTAAAAGTGAGTGAATTCAGCCTAATCCATCCTCCTTTACCCCTTGTATTAGTTACATCCCCTCATTTTGAGGGCTAAAATAAATTAATATGAAGGGATTTGAATTGGATTGCGTTAATTTTACCCACTTTTGAAATAAAGACATTGATCAACTTTATTCACTTTTAAAATTAGGATTTTTCTATCCTATGCAACCTTGCACATGTTAATAAATCAAAAATAAAAATGTTGTGTGTTGAAAGTTGTGTATTCAATTCTTTGAATAAAAAAAAAGGGTGAGATAAAAATAATAGAGAATTGCATTATCTACCTACATTTGAAAATTGAAATAAAAATAAATGTAAATAAAGATATGGATAACTTGTAGGACCTATTTAGTAAACTTTTTAGAGTTACATCATTGAAGTAAATAGTTGCTTAAAGTAGTATAAAATAAAAAGTGGTCATATGACATGATAGGACCCATAAAAAAAGGAGCTAAACAACTCCACCATTAGAGATGCTTTTAAGAGGATAAAAAAAATTAAGCCTTTTGATAAATTTTATGTTTGAATCAATGATAAAGAATAAAGAGAAAGGAAAGGAATTGAACGCCATTACCATTATTTGGATTTTTTGAAATAGAAAGAAATGAATTGGAGCTAGGAGTGTGAGAGATTTTCAAAATTACGAAACGGTTAAAATGATAAAACGATGCAAAATTATTGCAACACAGGCGTGTGGCCCAGTGGTCGTGACCTTACATGCCATCCGTGAGGTTGAAAGTTCGATTCCCGTGTATGGTATTTTTGTCTAGTTTTATGACCGTTAGTTAACTGACTGGAAAAATAAAATGGTAAAACGCAGTTGAGCAGATTCGAACTTGGGACCTATGCACGCAAGAGACACACCCGTTGGCCGCTGGGCTAACGGATATTTCGTGTCAAATTAATGATCGTTGTTGTTACTTAAGTAACAAATTTGACCGTTTCTGAATCCTTTGAAAGGTTGTTTTGCTTCACCAAGTGACATGAGTTGGTCTATAAATAGAACCATATGCATGCAGTGAAGGACACGAAAATCTCAGAATTTCTCAAGCCATCTTCACTCCAAATCACCTTCTTTTCTCACTTGTGCGCAGAGAGAGTTAAGGAGACTATTACTCCGTAAACTACCATTGTCGATACGCTTGGTTTAGGGTGTGCAAACCAAACCAAGGTTCTCCATTGTATCCTGAAGGGGATTCGCTGGTACACCTGTTGCATCCAATCTACGAGGAGAGATTGGTGGGGGCGAATCGAACCTAAAGCCTAGTGTTACTACACGCCTTGGAGATTGCACTTTACCTTTGTTTTCTTCTTCTTTGTTGCAGATCCATACCCCATTAACTAACAATCTTTAGGTTCGATTTCTGTAACAATGGCTGCAACATTGAAGGACATGACTTCTGACTTTATCAAACTTGAGAAGTTCGAAAGTGGAAACTTTAATCGTTGGCAAAAGAAGATGCACTTCCTTCTTACAACATTGAAGGTGGTGTATGTGTTGAACACACCAAGACCAGAGGAAAAAGAAGATGAGACCATCAATGAAACTCGTGAGAGGAACAAGTGGGTGAATGATGACTACATTTGCATGGGGCATATTTTGAATGGCATGACCGACTCATTGTTTGATGTGTATCAAAATGCGGGATCCTCCAAAGGACTATGGGAGAAACTTGAGGCAAGATACATGATGGAGGACGCAACAAGTAAGAAATTTCTTGTTAGTCGTTTTAATAATTATAAAATGGTTGATGGTATGTCTATCATGGAACAAATGCATGAAATTGAACGTATTCTCAATAACTACAAACAACATAATATGTACATGGATGAAACCATCATTGTCTCCTCAATCATTGACAAACTTCCTCCTTCATGGAAAGACTTTAAAAGAAGTCTTAAACATCGGAAAGATGACATTTCTCTTGAACAGTTGGGTAATCACCTTCGTTTAGAAGAAGAGTATCGTAAACAAGATGATACTAAAGAACATTTTGTTCATGAGAAGGTGCATGTAGTAGAGGAAGGGAAATTTGGTACGTCCTCTAGAAAGAGGAATCGAGATTTTGAAAAATCTCATGGAAACAACAATGAGAGACAAGAAAAAGAAATATAAAAAAGGTTGTTTCCACTGTGGAAAACCGGGACATTTCAAGAGGAATTGTCGTCTCTTGAAGAAGAAAAATGAGAAGGAATCTAGTGCAACAAAGGACAATCTTGTTGCGGTCATTTCCGAAATCAACATGATAGAAGATGTTGGATCATGGTGGATTGACTCCGGTGCAACTCGCCATGTGTGTAAGAACAAGGATCTCTTCAAGACAATTAATGAAGAAGATGGAACCGTTCTATATATGGGAAATGCATCAACTGTCCAAGTTAAAGGCAAAGGGACGGTGGAACTAGAATTCACTTCGGGAAAAGTAGTCACTCTTACAGATGTTTATTATGTACCAGATGTTAGAAAGAATTTAATTTCTGTACCTTTACTTAATAAGTACGGGTTTAAATGTGTATTTGAGGGAGACAAGTTTATTCTCTCCAAGGGAGGAATGTTTGTAGGAAAGGGATACCTTTGTGAGAATATGTTCAAACTCAATATTATTAATGATAATGGATTTATTTCTGCTTATATTATTGAGTCTTGTAATTTATGGCATTCTCGTTTAGGACATGTTAATTTTAGGAAAATGGATGAAATGATGAATTCATGTTTAATTCCTAAAACAAGTAGAATTTCGGATGCATGTACAACTTGAATGCTAACTAAAATAACTAGGCTTCCTTTTCCTAGAGTTGAAAGAAGTTCTAAAGTGTTAGATTTAATTCATTCTGATGTATGTGATTTACATGGTTGGCCTTCTATAGGTGGTAAAAAATATTTTGTGACATTCATAGATGATTGTACTAGATATTGCTATGTATATTTAATGCATTCAAAGGATGAAGTGTTAGATAAATTTAAGATATTTAAAACAGAAGTAGAACTTCAACATGAAACATTTATTAAATGTTTTAGGAGCGATAGAGGAGGAGAGTTCTATAACCCTAGTTACTTTGAGTCTACTGGAATAACTCACCAAACAACCGCACCTTATTCCCCACAACAAAACGGTATAGCTGAAAGGAAAAATAAGGTATTAGAAGAAATGGTAAATGCAATGTTATCATATTCTGGTCTAGCAAAGGGTTATTGGGGAGAAGCCTTGTTGACGGCTTGTTATATCTTGAATAGAGTTCCAAACAAAAAGAACAAAACAACCCCATATGAGCTTTGGAAAAATAGAAAGCCCAACCTTGACTATTTCAAAGTTTGGGGTTGTAGGGCAATAGTAAAAGTTCCTGAACCAAAAAGAAAGAAATTAGGTGAAAGGGGAATTGAATGTGTGTTCCTGGGATATGCTAAAAATAGTACAGCATATAGATTCATGGTTATAGAATCTAATGACTCATATCCTATAAATACAGTAATTGAGTCTAGGGATGCTATCTTTCAAGAAGATAGGTTTAACTCAATTCCAAGTCACAAAAATAATATTCATAGTAATGCACATAATCTAGAAACCAATGTATCTAATAATGATACTATAGAGAGTTCAGAACTTAGAAGAAGTCAAAGAGCTAGGAAAGAGAAAACTTATGGACCAGACTTTTTCATGTTCCTTGTTGAAGGAGCAAGAGAGTCCATAGACAGTTATGGACCAATATGTTATAATACAGAAAGTGATCCAGAAACATTTGAAGAGGCAATAAAGTCTCAAGATACCGCTTTCTGGAAGGAAGCTATACAAGAGGAAATGGACTCAATAATGGGGAATAAAACGTGGAAATTAGTAGACCTCCCACCTGGTTCCAAACCAATAGGTTGTAAATGGATTTTCAAAAGGAAAATGAAGGTAGATGGAACCATAGATAAATTTAAGGCAAGATTAGTTGCTAAGGGATTTACACAAAAAGAGGGCATTGACTATTTTGATACATATGCACCTGTGGCAAGAATTGCCTCAATTAGAGTGCTATTGGCACTTGCATCCATCTATAAGTTTGTCATTCATCAAATGGATGTGAAAACAGCATTCCTTAATGGAGAATTAGATGAAGAGGTGTATATGACACAACCTGAAGGGTTTGTGGTTAATGGTCAAGAAAAGAAGGTGTGCAAATTGAATAAATCATTGTATGGACTAAAACAAGCTCCTAAACAATGGCATCAAAAGTTTGATCAAGTTGTGCTAGCTAATGGATATAAAATAAATGAATCTGACAAATGTATTTATAGTAAATTGCATAATGGAAAAGGTGTTATGATTTGTTTATATGTTGATGACATGTTAATATTTGGTACTGATCTAGATGAGGTGGAAAAAACAAAGAGTTTTCTCTCTAGTAATTTTGATATGAAAGACCTAGGGGAAGCTGATGTGATACTAGGAATTAGAATAATAAGAGATGGTGAGAACATAGGTTTGTCCCAATCTCACTATATAGAAAAGGTGTTAAAGAAATTTAATGAATTTGATTGCCAATCTGTTGTTACTCCCTTTGATCACAACACTAATTTAGTACCAAATAAAGGTTGTCCAGTAGCACAACTTGAATATTCAAAAGTAATTGGATGTTTAATGTATGCCATGACATGTACTCGACCAGACATTGCATATGTTGTAGGGAGACTAAGTAGGTATACAAGTAATCCAAGAAAACACCACTGGCATGCTGTCCAAAGAGTATTAAAATACTTGAAGGGGACAATGAACTATAGTTTGAACTATAATGGGTATCCTTCAGTATTAGAAGGTTACACGGATGCTAGTTGGGTGACCTATACAGAAGACCATGCTTCAACAAGCGGTTGGGTCTTCACACTTGGTGGGGGTGCTATTTCTTGGGGATCCAAAAAACAAACTTGCATTGCCGACTCCACCATGGCTGCAGAATTCATAGCATTGGCAGCGGGAAGCAAAGAAGCTGAATGGCTTAGAAATTTGTTGTATGAGATACCTATTTGGCCGAAGCCAATGGCACCAATATCCATACATTGTGATAGTCAGTCAACACTATCAAAGGCATATAGCCAGGTATATAATGGAAAGTCCAGGCACATTGGACTAAGGCATAGCTATGTAAAAGATTTGATTACAAATGGAGTAATATCCATAGTCTTTGTGAAAACAGAGAAGAATCTTGCGGATCCTTTGACGAAAGGACTGACAAGGGATATGGTGTTGAAAACATCATTAGGGATGGGACTCAAGCCTATATCTACATGATCACCAATGGTGGAAACCCAACTCACACTTGAGTAGCATCAAGTCTTGAGTTCAATGTGGCCAAAGTACACTATGAGAGTGATTGCAAGTACTTGATTAATAGATACATCCCAAGGTTGCAAAGTACTTGGATACCATAAGGAAATAAAGGAAAAGGGTGAGCTTTTGCTCTTAATGAACCTATAGCATATATGTGTTGAGGTACCCAACTTATGGGGGTGCTTTTGGTAAAGTCCACCTATATGAGAGTGAAGTGGGGCCGCTTCTTAGAGTTGGGCTTGACTCTATAAGCTCTCATGAAAAGGATACACGACACAAGGCCTTACCAAATGTGTCACACAATCACGTCGTTCAATGGTACCGAGATTTCATGTGTAAGTCGTGCACGCTTGTTCTAATGAATATTTGGTTCAAAGCTTGTCTACCACTTTATTCGGGGATGAGTGATACCCATGGCTTACTAAGCAAAGGTTCAAATCCACAAGATACCTTTGTCTGAAAGCATGCGATTTCCAGAATAATGGGATTTGGATTTATTTTGAAAATGGTGGGGGATTGTGAGAGATTTTCAAAATTACGAAACGGTTTAAAATGATAAAACGATGCAAAATTATTGCAACACAGGCGTGTGGCCCAGTGGTCGTGACCTTACATGCCATCCGTGAGGTTGAAAGTTCGATTCCCGTGTATGGCATTTTTGTCTAGTTTTATGACCGTTAGTTAACTGACTGGAAAAATAAAATGGTAAAACGCAGTTGAGCAGATTCGAACTTGGGACCTATGCACGCAAGAGACACACCCGTTGGCCGCTGGGCTAACGGATATTTCGTGTCAGATTAATGATCATTGTTGTTACTTAAGTAACAAATTTGACCGTTTCTGAATCCTTTGAAAGGTTGTTTTGCTTCACCAAGTGACATGAGTTGGTCTATAAATAGAACCATATGCATGCTGAAGGACACGAAAATCTCAGAATTTCTCAAGCCATCTTCACTCCAAATCACCTTCTTTTCTCACTTGTGCGCAGAGAGAGTTAAGGAGACTATTACTCCGTAAACTACCATTGTCGATACGCTTGGTTTAGGGTGTGCAAACCAAACCAAGGTTCTCCATTGTATCCTGAAGGGGATTCGCTGGTACACCTGTTGCATCCAATCTACGAGGAGAGATTGGTGGGGGCGAATCGAACCTAAAGCCTAGTGTTACTACACGCCTTGGAGATTACGCTTTACCTTTGTTTTCTTCTTCTTTGTTGCAGATCCATACCCCATTTACTAACAAGGAGGACTCCATCTCTTCATACCTTTATTATACTTTCCAATTTGAAAGTAGGATGAAATTCTTTTAAAGTGAACAGAAGTATAAAATAAAGAGTATTCACCATTAATTAGCTAAGGTGAATTAAAATATCAAAGCACTCAAACTTTGGTTGCTGCCTCTGTGGCTTCTTCGCTAATCACCTGTCCTTACTGCTGCTGTTCATGTGAATGATGTCATTTATTTGCAATGGCTGGTAGAACATACAAAAAAATGGCTATCAAGTGGGTGGCATTTTGTTGATGACAACGATAATGACAATGAATGATATATACATATACTGAATGTAATTATCAAAGACAGTTTAAAAATTATCTACTAAATAATGAAAACATATTTTTTATCAATTAGGACCAAAACACATTTTTCATCTCTAATCACGTTTGTCGCAACCAAAAAAATCGCGACGAGGACAACCATAAAAAGATTTATTAAGAAAAAGTAGAGTCGCCACCAATTTTATTTATTTAGGATAAAAATTGGAAAAATCCTAAAAATGGTCTTTGGAACCAAAATGAGTTCTGAAGTCGGTTACGAGTAGGGAAGGTGTTAAGCACCCTACATCGCTCATTCTAAGAATGATACCTTAAATAAATTGCACGAAATTAAATTATTTATTTTTTACCCCAAAAATATTTACAAGGAAGAAATTATTTATTGATATATTTTATTTAATATTTTATGCTTCTTCATTTTTTTAAAGAAAAATAAATAAATATTATTGATAAATAAGGTTGAACATGGCACATAAGTCCATAGGGCAACCTCGAAGCTAAAGGATTGAGCATGGCACTTGTCATAGAGCAACCCAAAAACATTAAATAAATTATTAATTAAAATATCTACATTAACAAATTAAAAAGAACACAAAAATAAAGGAAAAATTAATTTCGGCTTGACGGGATAATCAATCCCGCTCCTACGTATTCCCTGCTGCGATGGGAAACTCAAAGCTACGTAGTTCTTGAAAACAAAAAAACTTGATTTGTTGATTGATTTTAATTTTCATGAAAAGATTTTTATTTTTATTTCAAAAAGAGTTTTTGATCTTGTTTTGTTTTATTTGTTTGTTTTATTGCCTAATCTTATATACCGAAAAATCCTAAGCGAGATTTGAACATGGCACTTAACTCCACAGAGCAACCTCGAGTCTAAGAGATTGAACATGAAACTTTTCATAGAGCAACCCCAAATAGCATTTATCTTATTTTTAATCTAAGAAAGATTAATAAGCTAGCATATTTTATTTAGTCCCAAAAAAAAATAGTTTGTTCAAGTTTTATCTTATTTTTATAAGATTTGTAAATAAAAAAAAAACGGAGTGAGGTTAAACATGGTATATAAGTCCATAGGGCAACCTCAACCTAAGGGATTGAACATGGCACACAAGTCCATAGAGTATCCCTACATACCATCGGTTTAATTTATTTAATTTAACTATTAAAAATAAGAATAAAATAAAAGGGTAAATTAAACGAACTAATAAAAAAAATGGTAAAAATGGAGGACTGCACATGAGACAAACCAACGTAGCATGTTCACCAAAATGACTTGCGAAGTTAGAAATCCTCTTAGGCAATAACCATAGCATAAATATCATAAAAGGTCAATAAAATTGAAATAATGATTATTCAGTTAAATTATCTTCATTTTTTTTTAAACACCACGAAAATATTATTTACCATTAGCTATACCAAAAGAGGGATGATAAAAAAAGTAGAAACAAAAACAGATTATAACTATTGGATATATGCCAAAAGGTGGCAGAAATATAATTATCATGTAAACCCCAAAATACCAACACTCAAGTAGTCATAACGCAAAGCAATTTTAAGGCACAATTAAAAATCAATCAGCACCTGCACCACCTACTATTATGATATCAAAGTGATATTTCTTTAAAAAAATATATATATAGAAATAAAAGAAGCACCAACTAGCAAGATACATAATGCAGCAGGTGTGGGAACTTGTTAACTATCATCCCCATCCTCATTCGACTATGAACGAAAAGCTGCAGGAACTAAACCTCATTTCATTTATATCCCTTATTAAAGTCAGCCCCTTTAACACTCCTTATTAAAGTCAGCCCCTTTAACACTCCTTATTAAAATCAGCCCCTTTAACACGTTATAATCAACCAACACAGTAGTACCCATAAAATGATCTTCCATCATATAACAAGGCCAGTCACTAAACTCATCACATGTACCATAGCAAAAATATATACTTTATAAATCATGGTAATTCAGGCTTTTCATCAAACACCTTGCTATCATTACCCTCAATACCTATCATACTATTCAAACAAAACAATCATCCCCAGAAACTTTACCCATTTGATCAATACCATACAGTTTAGCAAGTAAGATAACAGAAAATCATATTTTTGCAAAGCTTAACAGCATCAATCATCAACAGACAGTATCACATAGATCAAAGGTTCAACCAATCAATATAGCATAATAACACGAAGATTAAACAAAATGTAACCTGATTTACCAAAGCTAAGAACAACTGTGATAATGCTAAATATTTTCCTAATCAGCAGTACACTTCTCCTATGGGTATGATTGCTTTACTCCAACCTTTGAACGGTCTCCGCCTCGACACCGCTGTCTGTGAAATGCTCAGTGCAAAATGCAGAACAAGCCAATGAAAAACAGCAAGGAAATCAGATTTTTCGTTCTCTCTATTCTTCTCTTTCTTTCTTTTGTCTGTGTTGCTGCCTTCTACTCGCCATTTTCCTTCTTTTTTTATAGAGCCCCAATCGCACCTTTGTTGTTAATCTGCAGAAATCAAAACCAAATCCCCATTAATTTCAAATTGGGAGTAAGAAAGGAATGAAATAATGCTTACCTTCACTTGTTCCTCCTCAAGAACGTGAGACCCGGAGAGAAATCCGAGCCACCATGAAGTTTCAAGATTCTGATTTGATGACACAAAATCACGAGATGAAGAAAGAAGAATGCGAGATTTTCGCACTTGCAGGGACCATGTGCGGCAAGAAAGGAAAGACATGATTTGGGATGAAAGGAAAAAAAAAACGTGATAGACATGGAGGGAGGAGAGGGAGACGGCTAGGGTTACCAAGAGTGGGAGAAGAGTGTTTCTGATAGTGTAGAGAATGGGTTAAAAATATATGGGTATGGGTCATGGGTCAAAGAGATGGTATTGGGCTTGGTTCTCAAACAAAACAAACTAAAAGTATAAACTAAAAATTTAAAATCTTTTTGTGATTTTCTTTCTTTTTATTTTTATTTTTATTTTTTTAGTTAAAAACAAACATCAAAATGACAATATTTTTGTAACTCTCTTTTCAATTTTTTTTTTTTTTTTAGATTTTAGTGACAACTAAAAAAAGGACCCGATCAAAATAGGGTGTTCACAACGTTCTTATATTAATTCGCCTCACCCTTTTATATTGTTTTCTGGCTAGGTTATATGGGAATGGTTTGTCCCCAATAAGTCCATTTTGAATTGGATTTTACAACTTTGGTTTGAGTCAGAAATTAATTCTTAAGATGGTATAAAATGAATAGCACAGTCATGGGCATGGTCAAATAAAACATAGGGGTAGGTTTTTTTATATAAATATTATTATTTTTTAAGCCGTGACCAATAATTATGCTATAAATTTATAACTATTTAAAGGAGAATGCTAATTAATGTCCTTAAGGGATAAAAAATTATTTATGTTTAAAAAGATGGTATATTTAATATATTAAAAAGTGTGGTATTTAATTTTCCAATAACATTATTTTGTCTAAAAGTCCATTTAAGTTCTTGTCAAATTTTGAAGTACCACTTTTCGTCACTGAGAAAAAAAAAACTCATTGAATAGTCTTTGAGAATGACAAAATAATGACACTTTAGTCTCTCCGTTTGTCAACGTCCTAAACAAATCGTTAGTGTGCTGATGTGTATCGTTGGTGTGTTCAGGTGCCCACACAGCAGTCTCTGCATATAGAATATACATGAGAACAATTATGCATGAGCTCAATAAAGTCCTCAACTATTATTAAGTAACCCAATTTAGTCTCTCATAATTTCTATTATGGGACAAATTAGTCCCTACATGTTACAAGCAACACACCGCATGTATCGAATGCACTGTACCAAATGCAAAAGGATATAATAAAAATAGAAAAACAAGTAAAGTTAGGTCACGTCCCATTCTGAAGATACAAAATTGATTGTAACCCTAATTTACACTTTCATTCACAGCTCCTCCAAAAATTCCCTCTTCAACATTACACGTCTTATCCTCTCTCTTTTTTTCTTCTTCTAGTTTTTCTCTTCTTCTTTCTTGTTTCTTTTGGATCCCGCCCTCTAATCCCCCCTGTATAGCTCATCTTCTCTTAAAAAAGAAGAAACCATGTCGTCGGAGAAGGAACACGTCGCTGGAGTGAAAGGATAGTGGTGATTAAGATGTTCGAAAAGGGGATCAAGGGGGTTTGATAATTTTTTAACAAAAAGGTTTATTTGTGAATCTGGTGAACCACCGGTTTTCACGTTTCAGGACCGGTTATGTCGGTTTCTTACCGGTTCCTGGATAGAGCAGATTTGTGGAAGTTCCAGACCGGATGACAGACTGGCTTCTGATCGGACATGTCAAACCGGCCGATGGAGGTGATCGAGAAAATGAATACTTTCTCATAGTGTTTGAACTTTGAAGAATGTGATGATGTTCAAAACGGAAGGACTTTCGAAGGGGACAATAGATATCATGAGACAGTGGGCGATGATGGGCCTGATGACTATGTAGGCATGTAGGTGTCTTACCTTTTTATTATAGAAGTTCTTGTCCCCCTTGTTGACATATATGGAAATGTGATTTTTAAGCTTAAGATGCAACATGTTCATCTTTTTTTTTTTTTTTTGTTTGCTTGATTTTATTTTATTTTCCTTATACCTCAGTGCATTATTGAGTCGGCCTATGTGTCTTCCCCAGTTCAGAATCTTTGTAAGAAGATGTAAATATTATCGGCAAAAAATAAAATAAAAATGGAACTCAAATAAAGGCTTCCAAAAGAATTAAGACAAGACTCACATTACTGAAAATCAATTTGTTTTTATGCCGGAGAGGTCAACAATGAAAACAATGTACTTGCTACGATGATTAACGGAGTGATATCGAAGGGATAAAAAAGATTTACATATGATTGTCATTGATATGAAAAAAGACGTAAGATGAGGTACCAATAGAAGTATTGTGGAAGACTTTAGAGAATAAAGGAATTTATATTGCCTACATTCAAGCTATCAAGAATATGTATGAGGGGCCACGACAAGTGTGAGGACACAATTTTTCTATAGCTATATGATTGCACCAGCGATCAACTTTGAGCCCGAAACCATATATATCCACAAAATGGGAAAAGCCCATGGAATGAAAGAAAATTAACAACTCATACCAAAAATTGAGAAAATTTAAAAACCAAAAATAAACCAATGAACTACAATAGAGATCAAGAATGCATAATCACATAAACAAGTTTCAATTTGAAGTGTAGCCTTAATTATGAAAGTTGTGTCAACATCAAAAAAGAAAATAAAAAAAGTAGGCTACTATTCAAGATGTGAAGATGATAATCCTCATAACATACGCCCTCTCACTCCCAGTGTTTAGAAGTTTGTGTTTAGCTCAAATTCACCACATGAGAGATGCACTACCATAAGTTTACATATATTCTAATTTCCTGCCACTCAATTTACATGCACAACATAAATCAAAACGACTTTATTCATGGTTATAATGAAGCCAAAGTAAGAAGTTAGGAATATGACAATCATGTGAAATTAAAGGATGAACCTAAGAGAGTCAAAGAATATGTTGCCCACAAAATTCAAATTTGCATTACTTCTCTATTTTTCTCCTCTCCCGGCCCTCCAACAAGGACTGAATTATATGCAAAAAGCATGCATCGTACGGCAGCTGCTCTTGAATATGCTCATTAAGCACGTTTATGACCAATGTAAAAAGATAGGTGCTCCAGGTTGATCGTTGGTGCACAATCATATAACTATAGAAAGATTGTGTTCTCACACTATTCGTGATCACCTCGTACATATTCTAGATATAGCCCGAATGTAGGAAATACAAACTCCTTTATTCTCTGAAGTCTTCCACATTAATATCGACACCCCATCTTACGTCTTTTTCCAAATCAATGACGATCATATGCAAGTCTTTTTTATCCCCTCAATATCACTCCATTAATCAACGTAACAATTATATTGCTTCCATGGTTGACCTCTCAAATCATAAAAGTATTCACATGGTCATCTTAACCCCACACTAGAAATATCCAAGACTTACTGATTTACTTTTGCTTAATGCTCTTCCAATTCATTGCGTTGTACATTCTAATCGATTATATATATATATATATATATATATATATATATATATATATATATATATATATATATATATATATATAATGGATTATTGGATTTAATCTACATTAGTATAGGAAACACTTTTTACATCAGTTAAAAATGCTTTTTTGCGTCTGAAAAAAGTCTGACGTTATTCCAGCCGACATTAAAAGTGTAACTTTTAAGGTCTGTTGTTTAACAGAAGTTAAATATGATTCTTTTTTTACGTCAGCTATTGAAATTAACTGACGTTAAAAGTAATACTTATAACGTCTGTTATTTAAACAACAGACGTTATAAGTATTTTTTAATTTAATAAATTACTTTTAACGTCAGATTCGACGGGTCGACGGGTGGCTTGGGTCGGTATCAGACCAAACTAAAATAAAACAAACACAGAACAAGAAAGAAAAATAAGCATTGTAAATCAAACTTTAAAATGCCAAACCAGAAGCTTCATACATCATACAGAAGCTTCAAAATTGAAGCAGAACTAAGAACAAGAAGGGGATTAAGAATATAACCCAAAAAGATTCAAACTTTTTACATAAAAATTCAAACTTTTTACAAAAAGATGAAACTTTCAACAAAAAACACCTATTCTATGTAGATCTTCTTTGTTTGCACAACAGATCTGGCGCTGAAGAAGAGATCGAAGATGCCACAAGACCAACAGATGCAAGGTTGAAATGATCGAAGATGCTTCACGACCGAAGATGAACAGATTGAAGATGCTGCATAACAGATCTGAGACTCATCGAGGTAGAGAGGGACCCAAGCTTCATTCATTCGACTCGAGCTTCATCATCGGATCAAGCAGATACCCACCGCGTGCCGCCACCCCTTTCACCTCGGACCACCGCGACGCCCTCGGCCTTCCAGAACAACGTCTGCGTCTCACAACGCCATCAGCCAAGTGCCGCCACAGGTCCAGGTGCGTCGCCTCCTCCCCAAGAATCAGTGTAGGTAGTGATCAAAGCATCGAAAACGAGAAAAGGGTGATCGGAACGATGTTGGGTTTGGAGAATGGCTGAGAATAAGGAAGAAGCAGAGTCGTTTGGAGAAAGGGGAGAATAAGGAACAACTGTGGGTTTGTGGGAGCATTCAATGGAAGTTTCAGGTTTCATCAAAGAGAATGGGAGAGATGGGAGAGATAGAGAGGGACGAGTGAGAGAGTGAGGGACACGGACAAATTTGAAATGAGAGAGATTGGGAAATGAGAAAAGAGAGTCAAAGAGACCCTTCTCAGTAAACAAACACAAACTTGTGTAATCTCAACCGTCCATTAGGTGCTTGATCCGGGTCATTATTAATCCAACTGTGTATATAAACCTCAACGTAAAAGAGGGACGTTAAAAGTCATCTTTTAACGTCAGTTGTGTCAATAACTGACGTAAAATAAACACTTTTAACGTCAGTTGTTTAAACAACTGACGTTAAAAGTGATTTAAATGACTCTGATAATTACAGTTCTGCCACCACCTCCTTTTTAACGTCTAAATTTTGGTTAACAGACGTTAACCTTTCCCGTTTATTACATATTTTGCACTAGTGCTAATTTTCACAATTGTCTCAAACATACACCATCCAGCTGTGGAACATAGTCACTTTCTTTGGACTTGTTTGCTTTATTTCTAGTTTCCTGTTTTAAAAAATAATTACAAAATTATCACATTGTTTTCATTATGTTTCCTGTTTCTGAAGATTTGTACAGAAAACAATGAAAACTGAAAAAAGTTGTTTTCACTGTTTCTTTTACAAAACTCTGAAAACAACAAACAAAATAAAAACAAGGTGACAGTTTTGTAACTATTTCTGAAAATAGGAAATGAAAACAGGAAACCAAAAACAAAAACAAACATGCCATTAGCTTTTAGCCTAGTCAAAGAAAATCAATTGGTATGAATTAGTTGACTAATTTGCCTAATAAAAATCACATACAGGTATAAACATATAGATTTCAACGAAATGTTGATGTTAACTTTCGAATTCCATCTTTTGTCTTTCTAATTAATAGAATTTCCTTGCTATCTTCACCCTCTTGTACATCTTATTCCATCCTTTGAAGTATTTGCTTTGTCTGACTATTTTTATTATTGTTATTGAGCACCAGTTACGTAGAAATCTATTTCACATATATCTTGGTGTAAGAAACGTAGGCAAATATTTAATTAAATTAATTAATACATATTTATATGAGTCTTTGGAAGTCGCTGGAGGATACTGATCAGGGTAAATAAAGATTGGTTGGACTACAATACTGATATTAAGTTGATTTTTTCTATAAGTAAAAATAAAAAGGTTATTAATCAAGAAAAACAAAAATTGAAGCTGAAGATTGAAGAAAACTTTTTGAAATTTGTATATACGTTGTACCAAAAAGTTACATATTATTTGATATGATTAAATTAATATTTTATCCCTACAGTTTCACATGATTTTTAAACATGTTGTTATAATTTAAAATCTTTTTACGTCCTTATACTTTAAAAAAAATTAAATTTTGTCCCTGTACTTTATGCTAGCAGGAACTCATTTGATACTTTTTTTAGTTGTTGAAATATACGGAATTAATTAAAATCTTTTAAACTATATAAACACCTATTTAAAAATTCAATTAAATTGTAAGGATTAAAAGAGTAACTCAACCTTTGATATATACTGATTACATCCATAATATTAATTAATATATTACAAGTTAGATGAAATCAATATATTAAAGTTAGATGAAATGATTCAAATAACTAGCATGCATGCAGCCACTAATATTTTAGCTTGAACACACAGCAAAGATAAAAATATACTTATCTTAAACCAATTAAGCTATGTATGGTTTTTGTGATATTTCTTTTCTCAACTTCGCTTCTGGTGTGTTTATAAATTTTACTCAAACCCCAATTCAGATTACCTTGTACACTGAACAAGGCAAAGAGCCCAGTATCACACTCGTTAACAGCTTATTTAATTATTATCTCAATCTCATTGTTTAATGACAACTAAAGTTTTATCGATGTTATTCTATTTTTTGTCGCTATATATAAGGCATCTATTTGAGACAAAAAGACAGTGATAATACAAGTTATATTGACCAAAACGTTTAGAATTATATACGTAATCAGGTTGAATTTCCTTGCTTTCTCCACCCTTAATTATGCTTTGACCACACAGTACTAAGCAAACAGCCTTGTTTGGCAATTTATTCTTATTTAATTTTTTTTTGTTGCAAGCCTAAGCAAGCCTAGTTATACTATATATATCTCAATCCTACGCTTTAACTTTGCATCCCAACTAAGTTTTCTAGCAATCTCAATCAATGGCTAAACCTCACTTTAAAACTCAAAACTCCTTTATGACTCTCCATATGGTCATCTTTCTCTTTTTTATGTTGCTACTTATCAATGTTAAGTCAGATTCACTTTCATTCAGTTTCCCCAATTTCACACCTGAACAAGAATTCGAACTGGGTTTCCTTGGTGATGCCCGTCCATTAGGTGGAGTTATACAACTGACAAGAAGAGATGGGCCAGATGGCACTACGCTACGCCAACACAGTGTTGGGCGAGTAGTTTACATTCCACCAGTGCAACTATGGGAGAAAAACAAAGGAAAACTTGCAGACTTCGAAACCGAGTTCACTTTTGTGGTAGACATAGCTAGTTCACCAATCCATGGTGATGGTTTCTCTTTCTTTATCATTCCCTACGATGTTGACCCTAGCATACCTAAAAACTCAAGTGGAGGATTCCTAGGACTCTTCAGTCCTGAAACTGCCTTCAATTCATACAAAAATCAAATTGTGGCTATTGAATTTGACAGCTTCGGAAATGAGTGGGATCCTGAGCCTGTGCCAGTTGCTCCTCATATTGGAATTGACATAAACTCTCTCGAGTCAGCAGAAACTGTAGAATGGCCTATTAACTCAGTTCCCAGATCAGTTGGAAAAGCTCGCATAAGCTATAACTCTAAGGCTAAAGAATTGAGCGTTTTGGTTGGATATAATACCGAACCAAACAGGTTTGTTAGCCTCACACAAACCATTGATTTGCCAAGCATTCTGCCAGGATCGGTTAGAATTGGTTTCTCAGGTGCCACGGGTGATCAGGTTGAAACACATGACATTCTTTCTTGGTCTTTTAGTTCACGAATCTAGAGAAGTTCTCCGAAGGGGAAGAATAAAATAAATGTGGAATTTGCTATCTCGATGTTATGTGTATTTTGTATTTCTACCCATGTTATTGTTTCCTTAATAAGGTCAAGTATGGTTCTATCAAATCAATAATCATGTTATTTCGTGTTTGTTAAAAACTTTGGTGCATGTTTTAAAAATCCTTCCATTTATCAGTTGGTTTTTTTTTTTTGATAAACAAAATTGTATTCAAGAAAAGTATTAGGGATACTCTAACCCAAATACAATAGGGTAACCAAAAGTGACAGATAGACTGTAAAATTAATAAATAATATCCCCGTATTACTCCCTACTGAAAATACAGAGAACCCACATATAACCACCTGAGCTGCAACCGAAGCAAAACATCCCAGAAAAGCAGATAACTACACTAAACCTTTTAAATTACCAACTAATCGAAGCACCCAAACCTTTGCCCTTCAGGAACTCCGAACACTCAAAGCACATTATCAGAGTTAAACCACCCAAACTAAGCCACACAAACAGCTTCATTCATCCCTTTCCTCCAATAGTAACTAAAATAACTTCAGTTGCTAACCACTGCTCCATTACACCCACAAAGACCAATTTCTAACACCTAGGTGAAATTAGCCTCTTGGTAAGCCTCCGACCTTAGTTTAGCTCTATTGTGGCTCCTAACAAGAGAATCTAAGAAAGAAAAGCTAACTTGTTGGGCACTGATAATTTTTGGTTTCTTCCCTTCTGCAATCTCAGCCCCCTTCAAGATCTCTGCCTTAGAAAAAACCCCCACACCCTGCATCTTCTTATTAGTGATTCCAGTCAAACCCTTCGCCCGAGAGTTGCTCTTTGGCCACCTCACAACACATTTCTTCTTGACCTTGGGGACTTGCCTCTTACGTGACTTCTCCTTCGAATTTGAATTCATTGGAATCGAACAATCTCTGTCTTGAACACCATCAACAGCCGAAGACGAAGACCCTTCATTCAAGTGCCTGATAATCTCCTGCATAGATCCAATTTTAATTTGTCTAAAACCCAGTTTATTCTTACAACCATCTTTTTGAGGCCCACCTGATAATTGCTCACACAGCAGCCCATCAGACGAAACCTTCAAATTATGAAGGCCAACGCATTGCTGACCCTCCTCACTTCCAATAGCCATGTTTGGGCTTAAAATTCGCGGCCCAGCAGGATTGGCGTAAGCATCCAACTCCACGGATCCATAAACTTGACTGTCTAGGAAGAGCTTTCCATTGTTGGGAATGTCATCTAAACCCGCAAAAGCAGTCGACTTTGCTTTTCGTGCACCTCCCCCTTTAGTTACCTTTGTTACAACTTGTTCCGTACTATCTGTGAACACCCCATATTGACCGGGACCCTTTTTTAATTTTTCACTAAAATCTAAAAATAAAAAAAAGAAAAAAAAAAAAGAAAAAAAAAAGAAATTAGTGTGTAATTTTGATGTTTGTTTTTAAAGACTAAGAAAATCACAAAAATATTTTACTAGGTTTCTTTTTTTCCAAAAAAAAAAATTATAAAAGACAAAAAACCCCAAAAAAAAAAAAAAAGATTTTTAATATTTGTTTTATGTTGGTTTGTTTTATTATTGGGTCAAACCAGCACCAAGCCCATTACCCATATACTTACCCAGGACCCATCCCTTTGACCCATGACCCGGATTCACTCCACCCTCCTCCACACAAACCCTAGCAGCCACCATTTGCCTCTCTCTTCACATTGATTTCAAATCAGATTTTTGTTTCCTTTTCCAGTCAAGCTAAATCACAGGGGAATTAAGAGGTGAATGTGAAGTTACTCTATAAAAGGAACAACAATAACACATAGGATGAGGATGAGAAAACACAAAAAAAAAACCAGAGAGTGAAATTGGAGATTTAACAAACAACACAGTGTTCTAGGAAGAAATACATAGCAAGAAGGGAAGATCCTTGCATCAACAGAGAAGAGAGGAGAATCAGTGGTTCAATCGTTGACCGTTGGCCCGCCGCCGTCACTCCACCACCGCGCGGAGTTGCCTCTGTCGAAGTTCCTCCACCAAGCGACGCTGCACGCCCGGATCCGTCTGTCTCGGCCGCGTGAGAGCACGGGCCCATCTCAGCCGCCTCCCGCCTCCGTCTCGACCGCGATATCCGCCGGCGACCACCGCTCCAGCCAGTCTCTGCTCCGTCCGATCGTGCGCACAGGTGAAGGGTTGAGGGTTTGGTTTGTTTGGTTTATTCTGTTCATGGCCACTGTAACAATTACTCATATGCTTTAATGCTTTGCTTGCACTTTGCAGAAAGTCTTTTAAATTTAATTTATTTTCTCTTTTTTATTTACTTTCTTTTGTTTGCTACTTGGTTAGGTTGAATGGGCTGCTAATGATATGGATTGTTAGCTGGCCTGAATCAAATGGGTTCCATCTAAATTAAAAGGATCAAGTTAACAATAAAAAAAATTGAAGTTGGGTCCTTTTAACAAAAAAATAAATACGGAGGTAAAATAAATATTTTGAAATTTATTAAATACTTGCACGATTAATTTGGTTAACCGTTTTTTTTTTACGGGTGTATTAGGGGTGCTGTGGGGTTAAGTTCTCATCCTTCCCTATGCGCAATCGACTTCCGAACTCAACTGGGTTCCAAAGACCATTTTTTTTTTTAAGGTTTTCCAATTTTTCCTAAATTAAATAAAATTGGTGGCGACTCTACTTTTTTCTAAAATCACTTTTTATCGTCGTCCTCGTCGCGATTTTCTGGTTGCGACAGATGGCGACTCCACTGGGGACTTAATTTAGAGAGTCAAGCCCATTAAAATTAGTTGTGCAAATTTTTAATAAATTTTAATATATTTGTTTTACCCTTTTTTTCTTTTTTTTTTTCTTTTTTTTCTTTTTTTTATATAGTATTTGTCTTATCTTGTTTGGGCTTTTTGGCCTTTCCTTATATATATATATATATATATATATTTTTTTTTTCCTTTGTTCATGTTATTTGTTTATTTTTATTCCTTTTTTGTTTTTTTTTTTTGGATATGTTTCACTAACGATTTTTATGTTTTTTTTTTATTTTTTTTTATTTTTTTTTATTTTTTTTTATATATATACATGTGTAGTTGTTTTGCAGGTTTTTTTTTAGGTGTTACAGGTTGGTATGCTCCCTCCACACACCTCACGGTCACTTACCTCACACATATTATGGGCTCTATACCCGAGCCTGAGTGACGCCTAGGATTTAGAAGGGGCTTTAGCGATGTTATTGTGTAGCTTTATGCTTCCTTGACTTGCGCTAATTCTCCCGCTTAGATTGTGCCTAGTTTCATGGGTTGATCATATTGTGAGGGTTTATCCCTCCTTGTGATTAATTCATGGGACTAGATCCTTATCTCCTTGATAAGGGCAATCTGGGGACCTTTTCCTCTAGGGTTTAGAACTATCCTTGAAAACCATGCACTAGTAGACGGAACCTAGTCAGCTTGATCCTTAGGTTTCACCCTATTAGGACACAAAGGGGGCGTACTTACCCTTTTATTTATTTCATTTATTTACTTTTATCTTCTCAATATTCTTTTAATTTTTTTTTTTATTTCCTCTTGTAGGGTTGGATTTGACACGCAAGGAAAGATTTTGGTGAATCAATAGCAAGGTATGGAAGGCCCCCATAATGCAGATAACATTAGCAAGGTCATCAGTGGAAAGAATTTCAAAGTATCAGTGATCATCAGCCCACTTGGAAGCCTGCAAGAAATAAGCCACGGGATGCCCATAGAAGCCCGAAAAGATTTTGTGAGTCAATACGGGAGGATATTAGACTTGTTGCTCATTCCGGTCCAGATTTCCGTATTGAGTTCCTTGGCCCAATTTTGGAACTCCGCACTAAGATGTTTTGAACTACCCCACTTGGACATAACCCCTACCATTGAAGAGTATGCTTACATGTTAAGGTTACCCCTTGGGCGAGGCACCCAAGTCTACACATATGGAGGGCATTATCTGTCGATAGGGAAGATAGCTGCTTTATTGGAAATGCCATTTGCGGAGGTCAAATTGACAGGAAGTGGGTCCATACGAGCACTGACAAGAACATACTTAGAATCTCATTTGCAAGAGTTAGCACGACAAGGAAATTGGAAGGCTTTTAATAGGGTGCTAGCCATGACTATCTACGGACTGGTGTTGTTTCCATCTTCTATTGACATGGTGGACCAAACAGCTATGGACGTATTCATCTGGTTTGAAAAGCATAAGCGAAACCCCGTACCTGCGATCTTGGCGGAGACATTCCTATCTTTGGAAGTTTGTAAAAGGAAAGGTGAAGGCAAATTCCGAGGTTGCACTCAATTGTTATATGTTTGGATCATGACGCATGTGTGCGCCGGGAAACATATAAATCACTTGGATGATCCGTTGAGGTCCTTTAAAAAGACTCCGATTAAGAAACAGACGTCCTATGAATGGAAAGAGGAGTTTGCCCAGATGAATCCGACGTCATTTGAGTGGGTTTGTCCATGGTATGATGGTGATGAAGTCATTCTAAGTTGTGGAGATATTAACAATGTACCTCTGATGGGGCCAAGGGGAAGCATATCCTATACACCTGCCTTGGTGATCAGACAACTTAAGTGGACCCAAGGATATACCACGAGAAGAACAACTTGGAGGATATTGTTTCTGGTTTGCTGGAAACCCTGTACGACCCATGGAACCACCTTTCCCTGCTTGGTACAATCCTAACTTGACTTGCAAGTATCACATGGAAGCCCTAGGGCATTCCATTGAAGAATGTGAGGCCTTTAAGACTGCGGTAAGAAAGTTGATCGCTTGTGGACGATTGGGTTTTGAGGAAGATTCTGGGCCTAGCATCGTCAATAACCCAATCCCAAACCATAATGCGGAAAAACGGGTGAATAACTTGGAAGTGAAGCCGTCTCAAGTCAAGAAGGTCTTGGAATTACGAACACCGATGCAAGAATTGTTTGAGGGGCTCAATAAAGCAGGATATGATATTCTTGCACCGGTGAAGCCGATCGAAAAAGAAGTGAGGTGTGATGGTGATTTGAGTTGCGACTATCATCATGGGCAGGTAGGGCATGATATCGAAACCTGTTGGGACTTTAAGGTCCGAGTCCAAGGTTTGCTTACCTTGGGGGTGATCCAAGCCAGGCGAGGTATGACTGAAGAAGTTAATGTGGTTGAAAAAGTTGTGCTCCGGATACCACCCCTGAATGATGCTCCGGCGCCGGAAAAAGTGATTGTAAGGGTGAAAAAGCCAACTCCTTTTGCTTATGATGATACGCATGCTGTACCATGGAATTATGAACAGAAGGTTGAGCTAGTAGGAGGGGCAGGAGAGTCTTCGAAGGCCCAAGTTACCAATGTTGGGAGAATTGGAGGTATTACAAGGAGTGGGCGATACTATGGCCCTGTGGAAGAAGAAGCAAGGAAGAATGCCAAAGATAAGGAGATCATGGATGAAGGAAAGGAGAAGGAAGAAGAAGAAGAGTTTCTGAAAATTATGAAGCAAAGTGAATACGATGTGATGGAGCAGTTAAAGAAAACACCGGCAAGAATTTCCCTCCTGTCGCTTGTCCTGACATCGGAGATGCATCGTAAGGCACTATTGAAGGTGTTAAATGAAGCTTATGTCAAGCCTGACGTCACTCCAGAGAATGTAGTAAACATGGTAGATCCGATAAGGCGAGTCAACATGATCACCTTCTCGGAAGATGAGGTAGCTCTGAAATCACAAGGTAATCCCAAAGCCTTACATATTACCCTAAGGTGCAAAGGATTTGTTGTTGCAAAGGTGCTCATCGACGGTGGCTCGGCATTGAATGTGATCCCGATGTCCACTCTAGAGCAATTGAACATAGGCTTGGCAGATTTAATGCCGCAGGAAATGATTGTGCGAGCCTTTGATGGGACAGCGAGAGGAATCCTTGGGGAAATAACTTTGTCCCTTGAAATAGGGCCTAGTTGTTTTCCAGTCCTCTTTCAAGTCATGGAGATTCAACCAGCATATACTATGCTTCTAGGAAGACCTTGGATTCATGAAGCTGGTGTTGTTCCGTCAACATTGCATCAGTGTTTGAAGTACATTCAAAATGGGGCTGTAATTACCATCCGTGGTGAAGAAGAAATCATGCTGTCAAAGCCTGTCTCAGTACCTTATGTAGAAAGTGCAGAGCAAGTTGAAGATGATTCCCTGCGTAGTTTTGAAGTCCTGAAGCCAGAGAACAAGAGGAAGGAGCTATCATTGCAGAATGTGAATGAAGTGGCAGTGCGTATTATGGAAAGGAATGGGTATCAGAAAGGAAGAGGCCTGGGGGCAAACCTCCAAGGGATCCCTCAACCGATTGAAGCAGCTGCAAGAGATGGAAGACATGGACTGGGGTATGAGCCTTCTTTAGCAGAAAAGATGAAGTACTTAACTCTCGGAAGCAAGAATGGAGAAGGCGAAGAAGTTGATTATGTCCCCCACTTGAAGGAGACTTTCTCGGCATCAACTGAAGTGATCTGGCTAGAAAAGTTGACTTCCCCTCATTTCACTATCAGTGCACTTGAAGAGAAGCAAGAAAGAAACCCTGTTATTTATCTCTCTACTGACAATGAAGTCCTTGGCAATTGGCAGTCTGAACCATTTGTTGATGTTATTTCCATGAAGTAATTATCTTTTTGTATCTCGAATAAACTAATGTTTACTTTGGTTGAGACATGAATAAAATGTGTTAGCATGATTTTTCAATATCTTTTTTTTGGTGTTTCCCTTTCTCTACCCTTCATCTTATATCAATTGCATTTTATTGCTTGAATAATATCCTTGCCTATATTGCTCTTGTTGCAAACATCTTATTTCAGGAACCTCTCCCCCGCTGAAGATTTGTCTCACAAAAGGAACCCTGAAACCTCATTTACTGATTCCCTTGCGGCTCTTGACGAAGATGATCCTGGGATTAGTGAGGAAGAAGAAGCCATTGAGGAATTCACAAAGCTGATGGAGCGCTCAGAAAATGAGTTCACTCCGAATGACGAAGTTATAGAAGTAATTAATATGGGGACCGAGGAAGAAAAGAAGGAGCTGAAAATAGTGGATAATCCAGAGCGTGCAGAGATGGTCGCGCTATTTAAGGAGTACCTCGATGTGTTTGCGTGGTCCTACAAAGATATGCCAGGTTTGGATCTAGAGATAGCATCACATAAAATCCCGTTGTACCCAGATATGGTGGCAAAGAAACAAAGGTTGAGGAGGATGCATCCGGAGATGTCACTAAAGATCAAAGAAGAGGTAACTAAGCAGCTAGAAGCTGGGTTTGTGGAAGTATCGAGACACCCAGAGTGGGTAGCTAATATTGTACCAGTGCCGAAGAAGGATGGGAAAGTAAGAATGTGTGAGTAAGAATGTGTGTGGATTACAGAGATCTAAATAAGGCCAGTCCAAAGGATGACTTCCCATTGCCTCATATTGACGTCCTTGTAGACAGTACAGCCAGGAACAACAGGTTCTCCTTCATGGATGGGTATTCAGGATACAATCAGATCCTCATGGACGTCGATGACAAAGAAAAGACGACTTTCATCACCCCTTGGGGAACTTTTTGTTACAGAGTAATGCCTTTTGGGTTGAAGAATGCCGGAGCTACCTACCAGCATGCTATGGTAGCATTATTCCATGATATGATGCACAAGGAGATAGAGGTATATGTGGATGACATAGTGGCTAAGTCTAAGGAGGGGGAAAGCCATGTAGCAGTTTTGCAGAAGTTATTTGAGAGATTGAGGAAGTACAACTTGAGGCTCAATCCCACGAAATGTGTTTTTTGGAGCATCAACTGGGAGATTGCTTGGTTTTGTGGTCAATAGAGAAGGAATACAGGTGCAGCCAGAAAAAGCAAAGGCGATCAGAGACATGCCGACCCCCAAAAATGAACGAGAAGTAAGGGGTTTTCTAGGGAGATTAAATTACATTGCCCGATTCATCGCTAACTTGACTAGCACGTGTGAGCCAATTTTCAGACTATTAAGGAAGAATAATCCGGGAAGATGGAATGAGGAATGTCAAGAAGCCTTTGACAAAATAAAGGCATACCTATTAAGCCCACCAGTGTTGGTGCCGCCCACTCGAGGTCGTCCCTTGCTATTGTATCTCACTATCTTACCAACCTCAATGGGGGCAATGTTGGGACAACATGATGAGTCTGGCAAGAAAGAACAGGCAATTTACTACCTGAGCAAGAAGTTTAATGATTGCGAAGCCCGATACATGGCAATTGAGAAGACTTGTTGTGCGCTGGTGTGGACTTCCAAAAGACTCAGGCAATACATGTTATATCACACCACTTGGTTAATCTCTCGAATGGACCCTTTGAAGTATATCTTTGAAAGTCCCCACATATCCTTAAGGGTTTCAAAGTGGCAAGTGATATTATCAGAGTTCGACATTAAGTATATGACTCGGAAATCCATCAAGGGAAGTGCAATTGCCAATCATTTAGCTGAAAATCCTCTCAAGGATGGACAGCCGATTACATCTGAGTTCCCTGATGGGGAGATACTATCATTGGAGGAAGATGAAGTAGAAAAGGAAAGTGTGTGGAAGATGTATTTCGATGGTGCAGTTAATATGCACAGTTCTGGCATAGGAGCAGTGGTTATTTCTCCGGATGGCAAGCAATACCCAGTGGCCGTTAAGCTTGAATTTGAATGCACCAATAATATTGCCGAGTATGAAGCATGTGCTAGTGGATTACAAGCAGCGATTGATCTTGGAATAAAACAGTTACAGGTCTTTGGAGATGCAGCCCTAATTATTTATCAGGTCAATGGCGAATGGTAAACAAAAGATCCCAAGCTTATCCCGTATCAGAAATACTTGACTCAGTTAGTTGCGAAGTTTGATGAGATTACTTTCTCGCACTTAACTCGAGACAAGAATCAATTTGCCGATGCTTTAGCCACATTAGCCGCCATGACCAAGTTGGACCTCCATACCACCGTCCAGCCTATTCAAGTGAAGGCACAAGATGAGCCAACATACTGTGCACATGTGGAAGAAGAGCACGATGGTAATCCTTGGTATCACGACATCAAGCAATATATTCAGAGCAGAACGTACCCAGCGGGAGCAAATGAAGTGAATAAGAGGACGATTCGGAGATTATCAATGTCCTTTTACTTAGATGGTAAAGTTTTGTATAAGAGGAATTATGATGGGGTCCTCATAAGGTGTGTTGATGCTCGTGAAGCCCGGACTATCATGATAGAAGTGCACGAAGGGATATGTGGAACACATGCTAATGGTCACATGATGGCATGCAAGATCTTACGAGATGGTTACTATTGGTCAACCATGGAAGCTGATTGTTTGGAGTACGTCCGAAGATGCCATAAATGCCAAACATATGCAGATCAGATCAAAGCTCCACCATTTCAACTGCACAGTATGGTGTCCCCTTGGCCCTTTTCTATGTGGGGAACAGACGTCATTGGGCCTATCAATCCCAAGGCTTCAAACGGACATCGCTTCATTCTGGTTGCAATAGATTACTTCACTAAGTGGGTGGAAGCAGCATCATATGCCAGTATAACTCAAAAGGTGTTTACCAAGTTTCTGAAAAGGGATATTATCTGTCGCTATGGAATACCAGAAAGAATCATTACAGATAATGCTGCCAATCTTAATGGGGCGGAGGTAAAAAAGCTATTTGAGACCTTCAAAATCAAGCATCATAATTCTGCCCCATATAGACCTCAGATGAACGGGGCGGTAGAAGCGGCCAACAAGAATATCAAGAAAATTGTTGCTAAAATGGTCGTAAATTACAAGGATTGGCATGAAATGTTGCCATATGCTTTGCATGCGTATCGTACCAATATACGATCAAGTACTGGGGCAACACCTTTCTCCTTGGTTTATGGGATGGAAGCTGTTTCTCCCATAGAAGTTGAAATCCCTTCGTTAAGAGTGTTGATGGAAGCTGACTTGGAAGAATCTGAATGGGTAAAAGCTCGATATGATCAGTTAAACATGATTGAGGAAAAAAGACTGGTGCCCTTTGTCATGGACAACTATATCAGAGAAGGATGGCTAAAGCCTTTAATAAGAAAGTCCGTCCTAGGGAGTTTCAACCAGGTGATTTGGTGTTAAAGAAGATACTTCCCAATCAAGAAGATGCTCGAGGGAAATGGGCACCCAATTATGAAGGGCCATACATCGTAAAGCAGGCATACTCAGGCGGGGCCTTAATCCTAGTAGATGAAAATGGACGAGAACTACCGAGACCTGTAAACTCTGATGCTGTGAAAAAGTTCTATGCCTGAAAAAAAAAAAAAAAAAAAAAAAAAAAAAAACCCGTTGGGTTGAAAACCCGCAAGGGCGACCTAAGCAAAAGTTAGGGCATTGAAAAATAAAAAGCCCGTTAGGTTGAAAACCCGCAAGGGCGACCTAAGCAAAAGTTAGGGCATAATTAAAAAAAAAAAAAAAAAAAAAAAGGGTTCGTTAGGTTGAAAACCCGAAAGGGCAACCTAAGCAAAAGTTAGGACAAAGAAACTGAATCTTAGGCTGAAAACCCGCAAGGGCAGCTTAAGCGATGACTTAAATGCTGACCACACTGGGGCAATTTTTGCTTGTGACTTGCTACACTGGGGCAATTTTGTTCGTCATTGGCTACAATGGGGCAAGGATGAATCATTGAAGTGTTAATGGAAGAATGTATGTGGAAGCTGAGACCAGGACTGACGTCAAATAGTTGTTGGGAATCAGTAATGAGGATCAAGGAACCAATACTGGGGCAAATTTTTATGCGGTTTTCTTTTATTCCATTATCCCTTTTCATACAATTCCCATGTACCCCCTTTGTATCTCCCCTCTTTTTTTCCAAATTCCTTGTGTGCAATGTAGATTCTCATATTAAGGCAAGGATTTTATTCATCCATTTTCCATTATTATGCTCAAATCATGTTTTTGCATTGAAATCATGTCTCAATTTAAGTAAATTTAAGTTTAATAGTATGATTTGATAATTCTAATGGTTACTTCAATAAATGGTTTGAACCAAAGAAAGCCCAGTATTTCAAAGTCAATGAGGGAGATAACAGTGCACAATGGGGAGAAAAGCAAAGCAATGACGAAAGTCTCCACAAGTCCTAGTCTTGAAGAAGCAAGCGCTCCACATGTATCCACCTCTTGCAAGAAGAAGTCCCTCTGCCGGAACGTACAAGACCCTGACTCAGAGTTGTCGGTAAACAAAGATTTGATTGGTTGAATTCTTTCCAGGGAGCGTATGGTTCAGTTTTAATTGAAGCAAAGGTAAGGAAATAAAAGGAAGTAATAAAAATAATAATAATAAAAAATAAAAGAGAGAGAGAGAGAGAGAGAGAGAAAAGAGAAAGCAAGTTACCAGCATTTTATTTTTGGGATCTGAGGCCCACTGCAATTTAATTTTTTCGAGCTCTGAGGCTCATCGCATTTTATTTTTCGAGCTCTAAGGCTCACTACATTTTATTTTTGGGATCTGAGGCCCGCTGCAATTTAATTTTTTCAAGCTCTGAGGCTCATCGCATTTTATTTTTCGAGCTCTGAGGCTCACTACATCTTATTTTTGGGATCTGAAGCCCACTACAATTTAATTCTTCGAGCTCTGTGGCTCACTGCTAATTTTATTCTCGGGATCTGAGGCCCGCTGTCTTTTTTACTTTTCGAGCTCTAAGGCTCACTGCATTTTATTTTTGGGATCTGAGGCCCATTGCAATTTAATTTTTCGAGCCCTGAGGCTCATCGCATTTTATTTTTCGAGCTCTGAGGCTCACTGCATTTTATTTTTGGGATCTGAGGCCCACTGCAATTTAATTTTTCGAGCTCTGTGGCTCACTGCTGATTTTATTCTCGGGATCTGAGGCCCGCTGTCTTTTTTACTTTTCGAGCTCTGAGGCTCACTGCTAATTTTATTTTCGGGATCTGAGGCCCACTGCAATTTAATTTTTCGAGCTCTGAGGCTCATCGCATTTTATTTTTCTAGCTCTGAGGCTCACTACATTTTATTTTTGGGATCTGAGGCCCACATCTTTATTGGACGAGGAGGTTCCGTCCGTTGCATACTTTATTTTTTATTGGACGAGGAGGTTCCGTCCATTGCATATTTATTTTTGGGATCTGAGGCCCACATCTTTATTGGACGAGGAGGTTCCGTCCGTTGCATACTTTATTTTTTATTGGACGAGGAGGTTCCGTCCATTGCATATTTATTTTTGGGATCTGAGGCCCACATCTTTATTGGACGAGGAGGTTCCGTCCGTTGCATACTTTATTTTTTTGTTGGACGAGGAGGTGCCGTCCATTGCTTATTTATTTTTGGGATCTGAGGCCCACGTCATTTTATTTGTTGGACGAGGAGGTTCCGTCCATTGCATATTTATATTTATTCGGAAGAGGAGGTTCTGTCCATTGCATATTTATTTTTGGGTTCAGAGGCCCATCACACTTTTAATTTTCTGCTATTTATCGTTGTGCCTACATCATTTTGCATTTGATCTCTTTGTTTAGTCGCATGCATTTCCCGGACAAAATGAGTGTCCTTTTTCTTCACTCGTTCCTTACTATGATAACATAAAGAGTCACGACTCTTCATGATTTCTAGTAAAAAACAAGTAAAGAGGGGCAACTGTGAACACCCCATTTTGACCGGGACCCTTTTTTAATTTTTCACTAAAATCTAAAAATAAAATAAAATAAAAAAAAAAAAGAAAAAAAAAAGAAATTAGTGTGTAATTTTGATGTTTGTTTTTAAAGACTAAGAAAATCACAAAAATATTTTACTAGGTTTCTTTTTTTCCAAAAAAAAAATTTATAAAAGACAAAAAACCCCAAAAAAAAAAAAAAAAAAAAATTTTATATTTGTTTTATGTTGGTTTGTTTTATTATTGGGTCAAACCAGCACCAAGCCCATTACCCATATACTCACCCAGGACCCATCCCTTTGACCCATGACCCGGATTCACTCCACCCTCCTCCACACAAACCCTAGCAGCCACCATTTGCCTCTCTCTTCACATTGATTTCAAATCAGATTTTTGTTTCCTTTTCCAGTCAAGCTAAATCACAGGGGAATTAAGAGGTGAATGTGAAGTTACTCTATAAAAGGAACAACAATAACACATAGGATGAGGATGAGAAAACACAAAAAAAAAACCAGAGAGTGAAATTGGAGATTTAACAAACAACACAGTGTTCTAGGAAGAAATACATAGCAAGAAGGGAAGATCCTTGCATCAACAGAGAAGAGAGGAGAATCAGTGGTTCAATCCTTGACCGTTGGCCCGCCGCCGTCACTCCACCACCGCGCGGAGTTGCCTCTGTCGAAGTTCCTCCACCAAGCGATGCTGCACGCCCGGATCCGTCTGTCTCGGCCGCGTGAGAGCACGGGCCCATCTCAGCCGCCTCCCGCCTCCGTCTCGACCGCGATATCCGCCGGCGACCACCGCTCCAGCCAGTCTCTGCTCCGTCCGATCGTGCGCACAGGTGAAGGGTTGAGGGTTTGGTTTGTTTGGTTTATTCTGTTCATGGCCACTGTAACAATTACTCATATGCTCTAATGCTTTGCTTGCACTTTGCAGAAAGTCTTTTAAATTTAATTTCTTTTCTCTTTTTTATTTACTTTCTTTTGTTTGCTGCTTGGTTAGGTTGAATGGGCTGCTAATGATATGGATTGTTAGCTGGCCTGAATCAAATGGGTTCCATCTAAATTAAAAGGATCAAGTTAACAATAAAAAAAATTGAAGTTGGGTCCTTTTAACAAAAAATAAATACGGAGGTAAAATAAATATTTTGAAATTTATTAAATACTTGCACGATTAATTTGGTTAACCGTTTTTTTTTTACGGGTGTATTAGGGGTGCTGTGGGGTTAAGTCCTCATCCTTCCCTATGCGCAATCGACTTCCGAACTCAACTGGGTTCCAAAGACCATTTTTTTTTTAAGGTTTTCCAATTTTTCCTAAATTAAATAAAATTGGTGGCGACTCTACTTTTTTCTAAAATCACTTTTTATCGTCGTCCTCGTCGCGATTTTCTGGTTGCGACACTATCCTGACATCCGCCTAACTGATCAGCCAAACACAGTACCCTTTTATCTTTGACCAAATCTAAGTTAACGTTAGAGACATTGGAAACCACCTTCCCTGCAACACTACTTTCTGAATCTGAACTACTAGTCTGACATCTACCAGTTTTTGAATTCAAACAAATTTTGATGGGAGTTGGTAATAATTCATCGACTTGGTTATTGTAATAAATTATATTGTTCATGCCTCTTCCTCACCAACTAATCTCATTTTTAAGTGAAAATGACACTTCCCTCCATTTAACTCATTAACTAACATAAGCGTTTGTACCCACTTGTAGCCCAAGATATTTAAACGGGATTTTCCCGCTTTTACACTTTAAAAAGTCCGTTGTCGAATTGGTAAAGTTGTCATCCACATTGATACCTGTAACTCTTTTTTTTTTTTTTTTTTGAAGTTTACCTTAAGGCCCGACACCACTTCAAAACATCTCAAAACCGACTTCATTATCCAAAGGTTCTCCCAGCTTGCTTCACCAACCAATAAAGCTTCTGGGTTCGTCTAATCCAAAAGGGAAGATTGATGTGTACTTGCAGCCGCTGATAGATGAGTTGACAACGTTGTGGAATGATGGTGTGTTGACTTATGACGTATTTTTGAGGCAAAATTTCATGATGAAAGCAGCTTTGATGTGGACGATCAATGACTTTTCTGCCTATGGGATGATGTCGGGTTGGATCACAGCGGGGAAGCTTGGTTGTCCAATATGTATGGAGCGATCGAAGGCATTCACTCTAAAAAATAGTCGAAAGATCGCATATTTTGATTGTGATCATCGTCAATTCCTTTCACAAGATCATCCTTATATGAGGAACAGAAATGCATTCAAGAAACATTGTGCGGAGACTACACCGCCTCCCCTGTGTTTGTCTGGTCTCAATGACGTATGATGGAGAGTAGAGAATTTATTGCTCGTCCATGAATCCCAAGGAGAACATATTCCTGATTATGGCGTCAAGCATAATTGGACTAAACAAAGTATATTTTGGAGGTTGCCGTATTGGAGAATGCACCTACTCTGTCACAACATCGATGCCATGCATACTGAGAGGAATGTGTTTGACACTGTGATGGAAATCAAGGGGAGGACAAAGGATACAAATAAACCCCGATTGGATTTGGTGGAAATTTGTAATCAGAAAGAGCTTGAGTTGCAAGACGATGGTCGTGGCAGACTTATCAAACCGAAGGCAAGTTATACAGTAAGCAAACCACAGAAAGTAGTTGTTTGTAAGTGGGTTAAAGAACTGAAGATGCCTGATGGGTATGCTTCCAATCTGGGTAGATGTGTGGACATTAAGGAAGCAAAGTTACATGGAATGAAGAGTCATGATTGTCATGTATTCATGCAACGGTTGCTTCCAATTGCGTTCGATGCGTTATCGAAACCAATTTGGAACCCGCTTGTGGAGCTTAACCACTTTTTTAGGGAGCTGATTTTGATAACACTAAATGTGAAACAATTAAGGGATATGGAAGAGAATATATCCGTGTTGTTATGTAAGTTGGAACAAATCTTCCTGCCGAGTTTCTTTGATTCAATGGAACACCTTCCAGTTCATATACCTTACGAAGCAAGAGTTGGTGTTCCAGTCCAATACCACCGGATATATCCATTTGAGAGGTAAACAACATCAATTATTTTTAGTTATATATATTAAATTCGCAAAAGTCGTAGTTTAGATTTTCTTATATGTGTTAATTATTTGTATGTATCCTTCTTAAATAGGTTTTTGCACTCCCTGAAACACAAAGTCAAGAACAAGACCCGAGTAGGGGTTCCATTTGTGAAGCCTACTCAGTAGAGGAGACATCCACCTTTGCCTCTTATTACTATCCGGACGAAATTGACACGAGAAGGACTAGAATGCCTCGAAATGTTGATTCGGGTGAAGGATGTTCAACCTGTCCTCTTATATCAATATTCAACTATACGGGCATATTTATTGGTAAATCAAAAGGATATTTCTTGGAGCAACGTGACATTAATGCTGCTCATTTGTACATCCATCAAAATTGTGAAGAGGTGGCGCCATATTTAGAGTAAGTGTCTACAATGTGTTTTATAAGTTCAATTGTCATTTATGGTTATTAATCGCCCTGCTGTTAACCTTCCATGTGTAGGATGTATGCCAATTTTCTAAGGGAAATCCAACCTGATATTTCGGACGCTCAGATTGATCGATAAATTACTTCTCACTTTCTTGCGTGGTTCAGTAAATATGTAGGTTCAGTATTTTCATTTGTTGCAATACTTTTTCTCTCCTTAAATATGTTTGGTTATAAGTTGGATTATTAAAATTTGAAGGTACTAGATCCAGTAAACAATGTTCAAAATCCATTGTTGACTAATTTGGCATGGGGGCCTAAAAGATGGGTTACATCTTGGAATACTTACTTTGTAAATGGTTATAAATTTAACACAAAACGATAGAGTGAAGGAATGCAGTCATGTAATTATGGTGTTTGTGTGCGAGCCACTGATGGTCAGTTAGAGGATTATTTTTATGGTGTTCTAACTGACAATCTTGAATTTGAGTATACTGGTTTCCCCGTGATGAAGTTAGTTCTCTTCAAGTGTGATTGGTTTGATCCTACTCTTAACGTAGGGACAAAAATAGATAAAAAGTATGGCATTGTTGAAGTTAGGCGCGCAAGCTCGTAGGTATAATAAGGCGTACGACCCATTTATTTATGCACAACTGGCAGAACATGTTTTTTACAAGCCAAATCCAGAAGGACATCAAAGCTGGTTGAGTGTCATCTATATTTATATCTATATCTATATCTATATCTATATCTATATACAGTTTTAAGTTACTGTTGGGGTAGGTTTTTACATGTGTCAAGCTCTCATCGATTAGCTTCCATCACACACTTCACTTGATAATTTGCCATTTCTGGAAAATCTTTCAAAAACTCACATGTTTGATAGGGTTCTGATGGCTGGGTTCAAATTTCAAATTGAGATTTCACATGTTAAAGGGTTTGGAGCCCATTTCCTTATTTCAAATTTCAAATTTGATTGTTTTTCTTCATCCTCTCCCCTATACTCTCTCTCTCTCTGATTTTATTTTATTTCACTCCTCTCCTCACATTCTTCTTTCTTTTATTTCAGGGGTTCATCAATCATTGCTCCAACTTACATCATTCCTCCAACTCAAGGTTCGTTCCTCCTTTTTTTCTCTCTCTTTTGTTTTTTCTTTAATTTTTTTTATGCTGCAATGCTCATTTTCATCTATCTCTTTTGCGAAAAATTGTTAATTTAGCACCAACTAATGATTCATTTATCACCCACCCGGCAACCTCTTCCTTCTGTAGATTAAAAAAATAAACAAATCTCAAGAGCTGTAGATTTTGTGAAGCACTAAAGCTTCTCACGGTAGCTTTTGTTCTCACCCTCCCTCTCCACTTGTACATTTCCTTCTCCTTTGTACTGTACATATTTTTGGTCTTTGAAACTGATTTTTTTATTTAATTTTATTGTGAAACGGGGTAGATGGTGAAAAAGGGTGGTGGCTTTCTCCTTCACCAAAGACAAGACCCTCAAACTGAGGCTGGGCCTTTTGGAATGGTATGATAACAACCGCAGGGAACTCCCTTGGAGGTTCAACTTCAACCAACAACAACAACACAACACCCTTTCTCTCGAAGATGATGATGATGAAGAAGTTCTTCAAAGCAGAGCTTATGGGGTGTGGGTCTCAGAAGTATTGCTACAACAAACACAGGTTCAAACTATTATTCCCCATTACAACAGCTGGATTCACAAATGGCCCACCATTCACCATATCTCACTCGCTTCTCTTGAGGTTTTCATTCTCTCCATCTTCCAATTTTTTGTTTCAAAAAAAATGTTTATTTTCGTTGTTGTCTTCTGTAATATGTAGGGGCATTTGAGAATTGAGATGTTCCGTTAATTTGTTTTCAAGTTCAAGTCTTCATTTATTTATTTATTTATTTATTTTTGTCATGAAAATTTACAAAATATTATACTTGGATGCTATGATGTAAGCAAGTTATGAACTTTAAGTGTTGATGAATGATGATTATGCAACGGTTTCATGCTCCATTTGTTAACTCGTGAGGTTTGATAATTAGTTCTTCTTAACAAATATGATGAGATAACTTGGGTGCAAAGTATGCAGGTAGTATCTTTGCTTCAATGGTTGTTGCACTGTTAAACGGCTTCTAAAATCTATCTTCTCATACAATGGCTTGAACTAAGGGAAGATAGGACTTGAGTCACTTGACTAAATGGATTACTGCAATAGTGCGACTGTTCAAGAAAGGTTCATGGAGGCTACTGAAGGCAAAGTGGGCAAAACCACATTGCATAATTTTCCAGGAAATATAGATATATGAACCTATGTGCCATTGATTTGCTTTTATATGCATTTGGCAATTATAATGAAATCAGCTCGATTATAGCTGCAAAGATATTCCTGACTTGTTTTCTTGTGGTGATCTTGATTTTGGAAATCTGTGGATCCTTTGACATACTCTAGAGTGCATTTGCATTCTTTTTGGGTTAGTAATATACCTTGGACTTTCATTAGTTTAACTTTGGTTATGTTTCTTTAGCTGGATACTTACAGATCTCAGCAGAGAAACACCACCAATCAACTTAAATATTACAGTCAACCATCATATTTTCGCTCCAATAGGTAACTCCTTTCTCCCTCTCAACCTCCAATCTGCAATATCATCATCATGTTTTTTTTTCCATTTGTAATTTTAATTTTAGAGGGAGAAAAGAAGACCAAGATTAATTTATAGTTAGTGGTTTGAGCCCCTCGAAGTTCTTGGTTATTTGAACCCCTCATAGTTCTTTGTATGCATGTTATGGCATGATTACATGGGGAATACACTATCTTTTTTATTACTGTGATAAATGATTGGAATGTTTCATTAGTTTTTTTTTTTTTTTTTACTGAATGACTGGTTTGTATCAGTTGGGTACTCAAGAAATTCTTCATACTATATTTCAGCCAAATATATGCTGCTATATTGTACTGATGATTTGAGATTGGTTTTCTTTTTCTTTTTCTAAACCCCTTTTTAGGCCTTATCCAAATGGAAGATATTATGAAATCTCCAATTAAAAACAAAGAAAAAACTCCACTGTAGTAACCTTTGCTTTGGCAATCCTCATATAGGTTTAGTGAGCCACATCACAGTCTAACCAAACAAGTGATTTAAAGAGCCTTTCAGAATAAAGTGTGGAGATTGGAGCAGTATTATATTCTACAAATAACCATATACTAGGACTCACTCAAACTCAATTTTGAATTGCATTTACTTCACTTGATTTGTTAGTGTTCATTGTAGCTTCCTCTAGCTTTCCTTATAAATCTGAAGTTCCTAAAACAATGCAATCTTTTGTTTTTGCATATGCAGGGAGATAGGTTGAGGATCAATTTTTTACTTCTAATACTTTTTGTTGGGTCTTGTCGAGGTCACGAAACCTCCATAGAGGTAATGCACCATGGAAGCAAACAAGCAAGAACATCAAATATGCAAATCAACCAATAACAAGAACTAATCAAAACTAAAGAAGATAAAACGGTAAAAGAAAAGATGAACACTGCGATTTTAGTGGTTCGGCCATTGATGGCCTACGTCCATGGGAGAGAGCACAACAAGTCTTCCTTCTCCCCTTCACTATCTTGATCATAGAGATACAAGTGCTTTACAATAGAAACTTCCCTCAACCCTTGCCTATTCTTGCTACACCCATGAATCACACATCATGCATCTAAGAACTACACCCAAGGTTGATATTTCTACTTCTATACACTTTTTCCCATATCTCATTCTCTCAAGATAGATATGCCTCACACTCAAATCCCTCTCTTCTTTTCACACACTATTGTGTCTAACTTGTGATGCTAGTGTACCCATCACCTATTACATGATATGTATTTATAGACTTATACAACCAATCACTAATAGCTTTGATGAGTCATCAATCCATGTGAGTCTTGATGTAGCCAATCATTGTGAAGCTTTAGGATCCAAGTTAGTTATGCTTAACTAACTAACTAACCAACTTCATATTAATGATTTAGAGGCATTAATCAACACTTTTCAATTTGGCCAGGCAGGTAGTAATTGGACCACACTGTCCTTTCTGAATCATTTTTTTTTTTTTGGATAGAGGTAGTGAATAGGAGTTTAGACAAAATTAAATAGAATCTCAAAATAAAACTATACTTGCCAATTACAAGTGGTTTTGTGTTTATTGGGACTAGATTTGCTATTTGTTTTGTATTGGTTTTGTGTTGTGTGACTTTGTTTTTAAGGAGATTTATCATCAATAGCGGTTGTTGTGTAATGGGGTTCCAATTTTGGTGCCCTTCGTGCTTGATATACACAATGGTTGTTAGAAAGGTTGACATAGAAGGAATAATACTTTGTGAATGTTGAAATTGGCTGTGGGTTAACTATAGCTGACTTTTATGATGATAGATAAATATGTTTTCTAAAAATGGTACACTTGCAGAGAATAACAGGAGAAATAAATTAAATAGATTTTCAAGAGATAAGAAGTAAAATAATATGAAAGATAAATATATTTTCTAAATATGGTTAACTTGCACAGGAAAAGAGGAGAAATAAATTAAATAGATTTTGAATAGAGAAGAAAAAAATAATATGCTAGATAAATATATTTTTTAAAATGATAAACTTATACGGGAAAAGAGGAAAAATAAATTAGATAAATTTTTAAGAGAGAAGAAAAATAATGTTATGAATGATAAATATATTTTCTAAAACTAATTCGCTTGCACGAGGCAAAGAGAAAAATTAAATTAATAGATTTTATAGAGAAAATAAAAAATATGATAAATAAATATATTTTCTAAAATATGGTTAACTTGCATGGAAAAAGATGAAAAATAAATCAATAGATTTTTAAGAGAAAAAAAGAAAAATATTGTGACAGATAAATATATTTTCTAAAAGTGGTTCACTTACACGAGAAAAGAGGAAAAATAATCATATAGATTTCAAAGGGAGGAGAAAAAAAATAATACGATTGATAAATATATTTTCTAATGATAAAGATGGTTAACTTGCACCGGGCAAAGAAAATAAATAAATCAAATAGATTTTTAAGAGAGAAGAAATAAAATAATATATATATATATATATATATATATATATATATTTCACGGAAAAAGATGAGAAATAAATCAAATAGATTTTGAATTGAGAAGGAAAAAAATAATATGACGGAAAAAAGATGAGAAATAAATCAAATAGATTTTAAAATGATAAACTTGCACGGGACAAGAGAAAAAATAAATCTAATAGATTTTTAAGACAAAAGAAAAATAATGATATGATATATAAATATATTTTCTAAAAATGGTTCACTTGCACGAGGAAAAGATAAGAATTAAATCAAATATATTTCAAGAGTGGAAAAATATGATAGATAAATATATTTTCTAAAAATGATTAACTGACACGGAAAATTGGGAGAAATAAATCAAATATATTTTAAAGATAGAAGAGTAATATGATAGATAAATATATTTTCTAAAATTGGATAAGTTAGACAAGAAAAGAGAATAAATAACTCAAATAGATTTTCAAAAGAGAAAAATAATAATATGATAGATAAATATATTTTCTAAAAATGGTTAACTTGTACAGAAAAATAGGATACATAAATGAAAGAGATTTTCAAAAGAGAAGATTTATAAATCAAATAGAATACAAAAAAAAAAAGTTATAATTAAATTTATAAGAAGATAAGAAGATTTATTTTTTTTTTTTATTTTACGTAACAACATTTTCAAATATTTCTGCCTCAAAAATATAAAATTACAGTTTCCTATATTGAATACATACCATCTGACATAATTAAATCATATATCATTAAAAATATTTGACTCTTATCATAAGTACATAATTTTAGATTATATAATATATCTTATGCTATATCTCATAATTATATAATATAATAATAATAAAATAACATAATATATATTAGATAATAACATAAATAATAACAAACTATATAAAACAAAAAAACAAAACAAAAAAATCTTTACATAAAACTATAATCAACCAGCCTGAAAAAGATGCTCCTTACCAAGATGATGAGTTTTCAGGGCCCCACTTATCGTTGGATATTACGCCCGACATAATTGTTAATTCTCTAGCGGACGTTTCTGGTGATGGGGAAGAAGTTGAAAGAGAGTTAATGGATCAATCTGAGTTGGACGAATCTAGCGAAGGCACATTCCAATCAAGTGAGACTGAGAGTGAGGGTGAATTTAGTGGCGCAAATTCTACTTAGGTAATTTATTTATTATTCATTGTCTAATATTTATTCATTTTAAAACTTGTTGATTAATTAGTTAATATTTATACTGTGATGTAATAATTGTATCATTTTTCACATAGATGGCAGATTCCTCTAGAGGTAGGAGCAGCGTGGTGGTCGTGGCAGAGGTTGTGCTGTGAGAGATCCTCCTCGACCGACCCACTGACTTCTAAACGAGACCACCCTGCTAGTACCTCTGTGGACGGCCCTAAGGGTAATGGATTAGTACCCATTACGCAGCCCTCAGATGTCGGGACACAGGCTGTACTATCATCATCCACACCCGTGCCACGACCATCATCATCAACAGCGTAAGAGAGCCATGATTCATCCGACAGGAGGACTCTTCTTATCCCCAGGGGGGATAACGAGTAAGCTAATTTAAATTTTTTATATATAAATATCATTAATTTCCATATTAGTTGTTTAATTATTCATAACATTTATTAATGCTCTAATTTTCCTACAGCTTTCTGCCGGCGAAAAGCTCTTCTGATTTGATCTCTAAGATCATAAAACAGAAGTTTGATGGTCCATGGCCTCCCTGGAAGGGCATCCCTCTAGACCATAGGGATCAGTTGTTTAAAGAATTTAAGGTAACAATTTATTATATTATTTAAATTTAAATAACATTTCCTATTATTTTAAATTTAATTTTAATATGTATAAGACTTGCCTAACAAGTGTTTGTTGCAGAAATTGTATCGATGGGCCCCACATTTGGAGAACATCATCAGGTCCGGCTTTGAGCATAAAGGTTCATTGGCCGAAGAACGCCATGAACCGTTAGCCATGGAATCTGCTGACCCATAAATGTGTTGACCACCGTCCACATTAATTTGTTATCTTCCACCGTCCACATTAATTAGTTACCTTCCACCGTCCACATTAATGTATTCATGCATTTACCTTTCACCATCCACATTAATGAATTCATGTATCTATCTTCCACCATCCACATTATCTTAGGAAGTGACAATTGTAAATTAATAGATTCATGTGTTTCCTAGATCATGTACTTAGGGAACAAGTTTCACATTTATTTGCCTTGTAAACACTAGTTGTAATTAATATTCCAAGTGTATAAAAGTAAACACCATTTTGCTGTGTGGGTAACACAGACAATTCAATCAATTGTAACATGGTATCAAGAGCTACCTTTAGGCATCTGTGAGTTCTTGGTTTCTTGATTCTTGGTCATTCAAAGCCTTTTTTTTTTTCTTTCTTGCTTATAGGCAACTATAGGCTCTCGGTTTTCTTGGTCCTTTGTTCATCAAGGTTCTTGGAGTTTCATTTTTTCTCTCAATGGCAAATGAAAACTTTTGTGTTCGTTTTAATGGGAAGAACTATGCTGCCTGGGAGTTTCAATTTAGGATGTCCGTGAAAAGGAAAGGGTTGTGGGGCCACGTCGATGGCTTTTCTGTTGCACCCAAGGCCAAAGCTGAGTTGGATACGTGGGAGACAAAGGATGCTCAGAATATTTCTTGGATTTTGGGATCCATTGAGCCTCAGATGGTCAACAATCTGCAATCTTTTACGGCTGCCAAGGAGATGTGGGATTACTTGAAGCGCATTTACAATCAAGACGACAATGCCAAGCGATTTCAATTGGAACTAGACATTGCCATTTACAGTCAGGGTAATTTGTCCATTCAGGACTATTATTTTGGCTTCCTTAACCTATGGGCTGAGCACTCTGCTATTCAACATGCCAGTGTTCCAAAGAAATCGTTGGGTGCCATTCAGGAAGTTTATGAGGTCAGTAAACGGGATTAATTTCTCATGAAACTTAGACCAGAATTTGAAGTCACATGGGCTGCCCTATTAAATAGGAATCCAGTTCCTTCTTTGGACATTTGTGTTGGAGAATTACTCCGGGAGGAACAGTGCCTACTCACTCAAGGAGCACTGTCACGTGACAACCTTGCTTCCGATGTGGTTACTATTGCCTATGCAGCACAAGGAAAAGGAAAAAGGAGAGATATGAAGCAGGTCCAATGTTATTCTTGCAAGCAATTTGGCCACATTGCACGAAATTGCAGTAAGAAATTTTACAACTATTGCAAACAACATGGTCATATCATAACAGAATGTCGTACAAGACCCCACACAGCGACAAGTGCAAGCCTTTCATGCTACTGTCCACCCCTCTCTTGCAGGATCAGAGGGTCAATCCTCCACACCAGCACCCTCCACGGGATCCAATACTGCTGCCTTGACTCCAGAAATGGTGCAACAAATGGTACTCTCAGCACTTTCTGCTTTGGGCATCCAGGGTAAGCCTAACTACATCTCTCAACCATGGTTTGTTGATTCTAGGGCCTCAAATCATATGATTGGTACATCTGAAAATTTGCACAATGTTCGATATTATAAAGGTACACAAACCATTCAGATTGCCGATGGTAATACTCTTTCAATTGATGGTGTTGGTGACATCAATTCTTCTTTTCGAGATGTGTTTATGTCCCCTGGACTTGCTTCCAATTTAATTTCCGTTGGACAATTAGTTGATAACAATTGTAATGTGAATTTTTCTCGGGATGGTTGTCTTCTGCAGGATCAGGAATCAGGGAAGGTGATCATGAAGGGGCCTAAAGTGGGCAGATTGTTTCCTCTCCAATTTTCTCTTCCTAGTCTTATGTCTTTAGCTTCTAATGGTGTCACAAATGAATGTGAGGTGTGGCATAGAAAGTTGGGTCATTCACATTTACTTGTTTTGTCTCACTTAATAAGCCTCCTAGTTATGATAATCTACACACTTTTGGTTGTGTCTGCTTTGTTCACTTACCACTTATCGAACGTCACAAACTCGGGGCACAGTCTGTTCAGTATGCATTTATGGTTTATTGTACTACTCAAAAAGGGTTTTTGTGTTATGATGCTACTGTAAATCGCTTACGCATCTCTAGGAATGTGGTTTTCTTTGAGAATCAATATTTTTTCCTTGTCACACATCTTCGTCTAATGTTGTTGCCACTCTTCATAATTTTAATGAGATCTCTCATGCTATAGAACGTTATCAACCAGTGATTGTGTATCTTAGACGCCAGCCCACTTTGCCCCCTCTTGATGCCTTCCCGCCTCCTGAGCCTGTACCAACAACACCTCGAAGATCAAATCGCAATTCTTGTCCACCGGATAGGTATGGATTCCCACACACTTCCCTTAATACGACTTTATCTGGTATATCTATCCCTACTTGTTATTCACATGCGGTTAAGGATATGTGTTGGGTAAAAGCAATGCAAGATGAGTTGCAAGCACTTCAAGAGAATTATACTTGGGATATTGTTCCTTGCCCTCCTGGTATTAAACCCATTGACTGCAAATAGGTGTATTCTGTAAAGCTTAATTCTGATGGGTCTCTCAATCTTTACAAGGCTCGATTGGTTGCTCTAGGTAACAAACAAGTATATGGTGTGGATTATGATGAGACGTTTGCACCTGTGGCTAAATTGACCACCGTCAGAACTGTCCTTGCTATTGCTGCTCCAAGGGCTGGTCTCTCCACCAAATGGATGTGAAGAATGCATTTCTTCATGGTGATCTGACAGAAGATATTTTTATGACTCCTCCTCCGGGCTTCTTCTCTTCTTTTGAAGGTGTGTGCAAGCTCAAACGTTCTCTATATGGTTTGCGTCAGGCTCCACGAGCATGGTTTGAGAAGTTTCGGTCTACTCTCCTTGGGTTCTCCTTTATTTAGAGCAAGTATGACCCTTCTTTGTTCATCCATAACCCGGAGATTGGTATTGTTCTTCTTCTTATTTATGTTGATGACATGGTCATTACCGGAACTGATCTTGAATCTATAAAGCAACTTAAACAGCAGCTCCAGGCTTCCTTTCATATGAAGGATCTAGATTGTCTTCACTATTTTTTGGGTCTTGAGGTACACTCCAAGTCCATGGGAATTTTCCTCCATCAGCACAAATATATGCAGGTTTTAATTTATTTAGCTGGTCTTCAAACTGCTACTCCAGTTGACACTCCTCTAGAAGTCAATGTCAAAGATCATCGTGATGAGGGTGACATTTTATCTAATCCTTTGCTGTATCGACAGTTAGTGGGCAATCTTAATTATTTGACTATTACACGTCCTGACATCTCATTTGCGGTAGAGCAGGTCAACCAATTTATGCACACACCTCGCCATCTTCATTTGGCTGCAGTCCACCGTATCATTCGTTACTTGAAAGGCACTTCTCATTGAGGATTATTTTTTCCTGCAGGGTCATCTCTCCAATTGCTTGGTTATAGTGATGCAGATTGGGCTGGTTGCCTGGATACTTGGCAATCTGTCACAGGTTGGTGCATGTTTCTTGGTCCTGCACTTATTTCTTGGAAAAGCAAAAAGCAAGCCAGAGTCTCAAAGTCTTCTACTGAGTCTGAATATCGAGCTATGTCTACGGCCTGTTATGAAATTATTTGGCTTCGTGTGCTGTTAGCTGAGCTTGGATTTCCTCAGCCCGATTCTACACCTCTCTATGCCGATAATACTAGTGCCATTCAGATTGCTGCCAATCCAGTTTTCCATGAGCGCACCAAGCATATTGAGGTGGATTATCATTCTCTCCGTGAAGCCTTTGACAACTGTGTTATCTCTCTTGCACACATCACTTCGGAACTTCAACTTGCATATATTTTTACCAAGGCTGTCCCTCGTCCTTGTCATCAGTTTCTCACTGGTAAATTGATGCTCCTTGACCAGCCGCATCAATTTGAGGGGGGATGTTAGCCATGGAATCCGCTGACCCATAAATGTGTTGACCAACATCCACATTAATTAGTTATCTTCCACCGTCCATATTAATTAGTTACCTTCCACCATCCACATTAATGCATTCATGCATTTACCATCCACCGTCCATATTAATGAATTCATGCATCTATCTTCCACCGTCCACATTATCTTAGGAAGTGACAATTGTAAATTAATAGATTCATGTGTTTCCTAGATCATGTACTTAGGGAACAGGTTTCACATTTATTTTCCTTGTAAACACTAGTTGTAATTAATATTCCAAGTGTATAAAAGTAAACACCATTTTGCTGTGTGGGTAACACAGACAATTCAGTCAATTGTAACATGAACAAGCTTAGGAAGGGTAAGGATAAGGGGAAGTGGTTGGATCCTGAGATCAGGAAGGGGCTGGAATAGTACTAGGCTACTGAGAAGTTTCAGGAGAAGGTCGCCACAGGTGTAATCGAGCTGTTGATGGTGGCGCATGTGCCTACACCGGCGGCTCTAAATCAGCCGCCGCTCACTTCGACGAGCTGGTAATACTTTAAACATGATTATTTTAGTGTACTATTTAATTAGTTTTCATTTTTTTTTACTATTCTTATGAATTGAACTGTTTTTTTTAATGCAGAAAGCACAGAAACAGCGACTCCCCACTACTATGGAGTTGGTGCAGAGGACGAAGAAGTTGAAGTCGGGGGAATGGGTCAATGACAAAGCCCGTAACTATACTGTGAGTAAAAATCCATTTTAGTTAAAACTAGCAATTTATTATTATTAATTTGTTAATATTGGTTATAAGTGTAACTAAATCTCTTCAGCTATACTTCGCAGGTCAACTTAAACGACAAGAAGGACGATGCCATATCACGTGCCTCACAGGATGAGGCATTGACTGGTGAGGGCCCCCACTCTCCTGCCTCCGTCAACGACAATGCCATATATTTGGAGGTCGTTTGGGGCAGGAACAAGAAAGGGCACGTGTATGGCATTGGACACTTGGGTAGCGAGTTTATCGCTTCATCGTCTGGCACGCCTGCTCCTTCCTACGTGGATACCGTCCCTCTGGAGTAGTTCAACCAGATGCAGGACACCATCACCCAGCTGAATGCGGAGCTTAGGGAGAAGAGGGAGAGGGAGCGGGTGCAGGGCCAGACACTGCGGTTGATGTTGGAGCAGATGAGGATCCAGCCTTCAATTGCTTAGGGTGCTGCTCCTCCAGTTGTGCTGCCTGCTGTTCCTCCAGTTCCGCCGCCTGCTGCTATTGATGATGCTGCTCCAGAGGACGAGGACATGGCAGAAGATGGCAGCATGGATGGTGATGCCGGTTGGTCACCTCCGCAGCCGCCTCCGCATCACGACTGACTTTCATATGTATTTTTTCATTGTCTGGAGTTTACAGATTTTTCTTGTATCGCATTTACATTTATTTATCTACAAAAAAAGGCGGGATTACCGACGGCCAAAATCCGTCGGAAAAACCAAAAATCCGTAAAGCGCGTTTCCAACGGATTTTCCGGCGGACCAAATTCCATCGGTATCAGGCTCGTAGGAAACGGTTTCCGATGGAAGGTTCGGATCTATAGGAAATTACTAACGAAAAAAGCCGTCGGTAAGTTACAGACGGCTTTTTCCGTTGGTAACGTTTCCGAAGGAAATTTCCGTCAGTAACGCGTCTCCATTACCGATGGCTTTTTCCGTCAGAAACATTACCGACCGAATTTTTCGTCGATAACGCGTCTCCATTACCGACGGCTTTTTCAGTCGGAAACGTTACCGATGGAATTTTCCGCCGGTAACGTTTCCGATGGAAAAAACCGTCGGTAATTAGTTTTTTTTTAATTAATATTTTTTTTATTTTAAATATAAATTATTAATTCATTTTTTTATAAAAATTACATTTTTTATTTTATTATAATTAATTTATTATATTATTATATTAGATCAAAAAAAGAAATCACAAATAATTAAAAAGACAATTAAATTTAAATTAACATAAATATTTGGTACATAAAATATCTGTCTGTCTAGAAAACACAAGAAAATATAAAACTATCCTAATATTCATCATTATCATAGTAATCGTCATCGTCATTCTGTAGGGGGAGTTCACTGGCGTCAGCTGACCATCATGCTGCGGCGCAGAAGTCACACCAGCATCATGCGGCTGTGTGGTGCTACGGTAGAAGTAGTGGAGGGCTGGCTGGCATGGATGACCCCCTATAGAGCGCTGTGCCTCTCTGGTGGAAGCAAATCGAGTAGAGAGGTCATCACCGTAAACCAAGTCTCCATCTGCTGCTGCATACGCTCTGCAGTCTGCCTCTGCTCCTGCACCTCCTGCCTCAGCTGCCGCACCTCCTCCGTGTCCTGTGAGCCGGAGGATGTAGGCTCCCGAATGGTCAAGCTCGGCGTCGAGGCCCGAGTGATGGAACGAGCCATAGTCGCGGTACTGTAAATGCGACCCTTCTTCTTCCCGCCCGCCACTTCATTCCAGACCTGGGTCTGTAGTTGGTCGACCTTGGCGGGGTCCAACTGAAAAGGATCCGAGGCACCAGAGCAGGAGGCAACCTCAGACGCTACCTGGCTGAACCTGGCAATGTACTCTGCCTACGTCAATACTTTACAAAAATTATATTATTAGACTATAATAATGAAAAAAATACATTAAATATAAAAAGATACTTTAATTAGCTCACCACTGTCTGCCTCGACCTCTCATCAACAAACTCGCCAGTGTCTGCACGAATATGTGTCTGGTCAAACACAGTAGGGACATCAACTGAGTGGGCAAGCTGTCCTACCTACAATCGACAAAGAAATATAATCAATTAATTATGAAATAAATTTTTAAGAAAAATAAAAATATACTATTATTTATATGTGCATACCATGTTAATGGCATGCTGCATATGGCTAATCGAGCCACCAGTGTGCATGTTCCCACCCTTCTCGGAAGCCCGATTTCTCTTTGCCTGCTCACACTTCGCCTTGTACTCTAGAGTGTCCCAATAAGCACAAAGCAGGGGCCAAATTTTGGGGCCGATGTAATCTGGACGCACCCGACTTTCCCTAGCCTTCCCGAGCATATCCCTCAATCGATTAGACGCTCTGTCATCAAATATGGCGTGTATCTGTGCAGTATGCTCCGGTAACCAGCGCACAAGGGCCTGTTAACAAAGAAGAAATATCAATGCCATTATACAAAAAATTAAAAATATATAAAATGCGTGAAAAATAAAAATAAAAATATAGGAAAAAATAAACAAGTTACCCTGAATCGTGTGAAGATACGATCTCGGTCTTCCTTCGGTATCCTCCCCCATGATGGCCAGAAGCAACGATATTGCGCCTTGAGGACGTAGGTAACGTTCTTCGATCCCACTTTCGATGGGATGAAGCTGAAAAATTTTAAATTTTATTAATTCAAGAATATGACAATCAACAAGTATATACTTATTGGATAAATATAAAACAGTCAAAGTTAACAATTTCTTACAATCCAGAAACAGGCATGACCCATGGACGATTCTCAGGTCTGGGAATCCTGACCCACTCAGGCAAGTTCTCTGGCGTGACCGAGTGCTGACCGGACGATGTGGATGGAATGTCCGTGCCGTGATAGTATGCTTGCTCCAGATGATGGGGATGGAATGGTAGGGTCAAGCTGTGACGGCACACCAGGAGTTGGCATAAATGATAATCCTGCTGGCTGTGTGGCATATGCAGCTGATGATGGTGGTGCTAGTGTGGGTCGGGGATGGTGTGGTATGGATAGGGGATGGTGTAGTATGGGTCGGAGAGGGTGTAGAATGAGTGGGGGAAGGTGTAGAAAGGCCAGGGGAGACTCCTGTAACTGGAGTGGGTGTGGTGGGTGTAGAGGAACCTGCACCAAGGCGGACAAGCACCTGGGACTTAATGGTGTATCGTCCTCGCTTAGCCTTTCCCTTCCCTTTATCACCGCTAGGCAATGAGGGGCGAGACGGCTCTCCTGCTGATGCTGACATATCTATTTTTTTTTACCAAAATTATAAGTCAATGTAAAAACAATAAATCAATCGACATTTAACAGATTAATCTAATAAGCAAATTTTTAAAATACAACAAAATTACAAAAGTCTTACATTTAAATGCATAAACAAATATACAAAATACATGATACTATAACTTAACAGTAAAATTCCTATTCAGACTCGGTATCATCATCTGATTGTAAGTCTGACTCTTCTTCTCCTTGCATTGAGTCATCACTTTGGATTTCTTCCTCTGATGATGCATTCATCGATACCGATGGATTAGCAATGGCCACTCCTTCCCCATCATCAGCAGATCCCAACATGCCAGTAATACGCTCGACCTCAATTACTTCAATGACATGTGACGATTCATCCGCCTGGAAGGGCATATCATCCTCTGCATTATCGATTTCTATGCGACCCCTAGGTTTGGTAGTGACAGCAATACACCAACCTCGTTTGTCCGCTCGCATTGCTGGATAAGGGACGTAGTAAACTTGTTTGGCATTGTGAGCAATGATAAACGGATCAAATTGTTGATATCTTCTATCCATGCGAATGTCCACAGTGCCATACTTGGGATCCACCTTTGTGCCTGTCTTCGATGGATCAAACCAGTTACAATAAAATAATACTACTTTTTTAGGATAAGTAGTAGTATTGTATTGTAACTCGTATATGTGTTTATGACTCCATAAAAATCACCAGTACCTTCACCCTGTACGACAACCCCGCTATTAATGGTCTTTTTGCCAACGTTCCATTCATCTGTGTAGAATTTGTACCCATTAACAAAGTATGTATGCCATGATCTAACACTGCTATAGGGCTCGTACGACAAATCTCCCAAGTGTTGATTTAGCACACTTAATGGTTGCTGATACACCTATGAATTTATAAGTCATATTAAATAATTTTCATTTTCAATTAGCAATTAAGCTTAATATATTGTTTGCTAAGTTATACGACACTTACTTGTTACTTGAACCATTCAGGAAACTCTGCATGTGTACGAGCAAAAGTATCTTGGTCACTAATTTGATTAATTTGCAGGAACACACTAACAAATTAATAAAATCCGTACAATGTGTTAAAATAGAATATGATATACCATATGATACAATATTTAAAAAATGAGTCTTTCAAACTTACTCATGGTATGGTTTCACCTCTGTACAATTTATCAACACATGAACATGGGCCTACTCATACTCCTCATCACTTAACCAATAAATAAGCTCTTTGCCAGCATGACGGCCAGGAAGATTAAATACAGATAGCATATACGGATACCCTCCACCATCAGCATCAACCTCTTTCCTAATATTTCGTGGTGCCAACATGAAGTTGTTGAAATAGTGGGAACAGAAATAGGTTGTCTCATGGTGTAAGTAGGATGCACAGATTGATCCTTCCACCCTAGCCTTGTTTTTCACTGATCGTTTAGAGTCACCCAAGAATCTAAGAAATAAAAACTATTAGTGACAAGTCATTATTCAAGGGACGTTAATTATTTAAACGTGAAAATATAAAAATATTACCTTTCAAACGGATACATCCACTTATATTGTACTGGTCCACCAAGCCTCGCTTCGTATGCAAGATGCACAGGGAGATGTTCTATTGAGTCAAAAAATTTTGGGGGGAATACCATCTCCATCTTGCAAAGAATTGTTGGAATCTTTTCTTCCATCTTCTTCAGACCATCCGCGCTTAAAGTTGCAGAGCATAAATCTTTGAAGAAATGACTGATTTCTGTAAGCGGGTTCGAAATGACCGAGGGCAACGAGCCGAAAGCAATATGAAGCAAACACTCCATGAATACATGACAATCATGACTTTTCATCCCATGAAGCCTCTCCGTTCTTACATCAGCACATTGTTCCAAATTAGAGGAATAACCATCAGGCGTCCCAAGGTCTTTTAACCACCGAAAAATTAACTTTGCTTCATTAGCGGTTAGATTGTAACAAGCTTTTGGTTTGACCATCTTTCCATTAGGCTGTGGCTTCAGCTCCAGATCCTTTCGTCTATAGTACAGAGCTATGTCCGTCCTTGCCTTCTCATTGTCTTTCGTCTTGCCAGACACATTCATAACCGTGTTAACAATATTGTCAAAGAAATTCTTCTCAATATGCATCACATCAAGGTTATGTCTTAATAGATTATCCTTCCAATACGGTAGTTCCCAAAAGATGCTTTGTTTTGTCCAGTTATGCCATTCTCCATACCCCGGTAATTTTGACACATCAGCTTCAGTGACTTTAGGAAGATCCCTAACCCGACCCCATATTTGTTCAGGAGTCAACAAAGGCGGTGGACCTTCCTCTTATGTCTGATTCTTTTTGAATGCTCGGGTATTCCTTCGGAAGGGATGGTCAGGATCTAAGAACCGACGATGAGAATCAAACCAGGAACTTTTGCCACCATATCTCAGGGTAAAAGCCTTTCCATGTTCCATGCAATACGGGCACGCCAATTTACCATGTGTCCCCCAACCAGAGAGCATGCCATATGCAGGAAAATCATTGATAGTCCACATCAGTGACGCCCTCATCATAAAGTTTCGCTTCTTTGAGACGTCATACGTCAACACACCATCCCACAACTTCTTCATCGATCAGAGGCTGCAAACATACATCTATCCCAGCCTTCGGATTAGATGGTTCCGGAATGAGACAAGTCAGAAACATGTACGGTTTTGACATGCACATCTCAGGAGGAAGATTGTACGGTGTAACAATCACTAGCCAACATGAATATGGCGAGGCTGATGCCTGAATGTAAGGGGTAAAACCATCTGAGCACAGTCCAAGTCGTACATTGCGAGGATCTACTATAAAATCAGGGTGTACCCGATCAAAGTGCTTCCAGGCCTCACCATCAGAAGGGTGGCGTATAAGGCCCGTATTTCTCCTATTTTCATTATGCCACCTCATATGTCCCGCAGTTTGTGGTGATGCAAACAGTCTCTGCAACCTTGGAATTATTGGCAGATAGAACATTGACTTCGCAGGAACTAGTTTGTTCTTACTACGGTCACTGCTTTGAACACGGTACCTGGGTGTCTGACAAAATTCACATTCTTCCAACAAGCTGTAATTTGTACCCGAAGCACTGTCATAATATAGCATGCACCCGTTCGGACAACAGTCTATTCTTTTAGCCCCCAACCCTAGTTTCGACACCAATCGCTTCGCATCATAATAACTTTTTGGTAAGAAGTCTTTGAAGGGTGTCACATCTTGAAGCATTTTACAAAAAAAAACTCCAAACACTGCTCGGGCACATTCTAATTGGACTTGCAAGCTAGAAGCCTAACACAAATTGATAATTTTGAATCCGACGCCGCTTCAAACAACGACTTATTTGTCTCTAACAATAGATTGTAGAATCTCTGCATCGATTCATTAGGAGGCTCTTCCATGTCATCAGACTTATCCGCCTCGAAGTTCCCATGTTGCCCAAGACAATCGTCCACCATCATATGCATTGACTGGAGTTGTTCGACATAGTCGTCATGTAAGCCACTACCAGATGCACCCATGTGAAGATCGTCAACATCGACATCATTCAGATTAATATCCGGCAACTCCTCACCATGATCACTCCATATCCAATAATTAGGCTTGAACCCACGTCGATATAGGTGTAACTTCACGTCATCATCACTCAAAACTGTCATAAAATTGCACTTTATGCACGGACATCGAATCCTCCCCTCTTCTGCATAATCACAATATTGTTTGGCTTTCGATATAAACTCCTCAACTCCAACTACAAATGATTGTTTTAGAAGTCATCTCCCAGACTCATTCCTATCATACACCCAACTACGGCTCGGGAGATAATATTCCATCCTTCTGCATATCCACATAAATAGATGTATTTTTAAACATGATACTATAACTTCGAATTGCTCCCTTTCCTTCAAAGGTGTGGCCCTATCCCATTCGAGGAAAAACTTTTTCCACCACTGTATTATACTAGTTACTCATCGCTTCTCATGTCTTATAGCTGACGAAATTTCGACAGCATTTCCTATTGGTCTCCAAGTACACGACTTGACCGCGGTAAGATACCGCAATCAAGCATGGACCCGGAGAACAAAAGGAAATGCTTCGACCCGAAATTTTATCAACTATATAACAGATGAGAATCAACGAGTAATTAGTATATCAGTGAAGAAAAAGTTTTTTCCCAAACTGTCCCAATTGGACAAATCAAGATTCAATAAAATGAGCGATACCATGACCACGAGTACACATGCTCAATAATATTGAACCTTGAACAGGAAGCTACGGTTTTTCTCAATTACGTATTAATTATATATACTTTAAGATAAAATAAAACTTTAAGTAACACAGATAATTTACGTAAAGTTTGATAACAACAACAAACTATATAACACATAATTAAGCAACCAGCATAAACATATATCAGTCCATAATCATTTGTCTAACTTTTTATTAAATCATTTATTTTTTCAATTTAATTTAATTAATATAACATTTTATTGCTTTAGTAAAGTAATTATGTTAATTTGTATACTTGACTTGTAAAACCTAAAATTTATTTTAAATTCTATTATTAGTATATTAGTTAATTACTGGCTTGAAAGTAGTCTTTAGGAAATTATTTATTTTAATAAATTTTTATTCTTCCCACTTATTACGTAACTTGACTATTTAAAGTCCTATAAGCTCAAATCTTCAAAATTATTATCAGTATATTAGTTAATTACTTAAATATTAAGATTTTTTAATTATATATTATTTTTTCAATTTTAATCATTAACTATATGATTGTTTTTTGCCACTGAACTATTTATTATTATTATTTTCATAATATTGTTTATTTATTATTTGCTTGTCAGTGCTTAATTTTATTTAATTAAATAAACATTATTTACTTTCAACAATATTATTATTCAATTTTTGAAAGGCACTCCTTGAAGTTTGGCACGGATGATCCATGCGTGTCTCGCATAACACATCGACGAGATGTGGAGTAATCATTTTAAAAGGCGTAAACATTTTACCTAAATTAAGTATTAATTTAAGCTTTGTAAAAAAAAAAAGTATTAATTTAAGTTTTATATGACATCAAAAGCTAAAGGTGAAATTTACACTACCATAAAGCAGCATTGAATGACACATGTTTCTAACCACAATCAAATTCTAAATTAAAATAACAGAAATAAAACAAAACCAACATTTAATTACACTCCAAACCACAAATAGATAACAATTTACTAAATTGATCCAACATAACAGCCCAACACACTTAACAATTTACAACATAACAGTACAACGCACCTATTTACACTCCAACAAAACTGTCTAACACACTTAAAAAAAATTGATCCAACATAACAGTCCAACACATTTTATCATTGTCCTAACAATTCACAACATCCTAATTAACAACCATCCTTCAACATTTAATTAATAAACAAAAAAGAATTTAAAAATTAAATTGGAAACTCACCTGAAACAACTGCACTGGTGGCTGGTGCTCCAAACAGGTGGTGGTTCTCTAGAAAAGAGGAAGATTGAGTTACTAGCTATAATGCACAAACAGAGAGAAGAGAGTTGGAGGAGAAGGTGGCTTACCTGAACGTGGTGGCATGGGGCAGCGCAGGAGGCGGCACACTAGGCGGTCTCTGGTGGTGGTTGGCCGGCGGTCACACGACGGTCTCTGGTGGTGGTCGGGCGGCGTCGCGCAACGGTCTCTGGCGGCAGTAGGCTAGGATAAGGGCGGTGGTGGAGAAGAAAGAAGGAAAAGAGAAAGGAAAGAGAGGGAGAAAGGAAGAAGAAGAGGAAAGGGGGAAGGCTGGCTGGAGGGGAGATGGAGGGGCGACTGGCCGGAGGGGAGACGGAGGGGCGGAGGGGAGATGGAGAGACGAATATTGAATGAAATTAGGGGGGAGGTAAACCGATTTATACATAAAAGAGGTTACTGACGGACCGGGCCGTCGGTAACCAGCGACGGATTCAAATTACCGATGGCGGGATCCAGGTTTCCGACGGACCCGTCCGTCGATAAATATCCCAGATCTAACCGACGAAAATTTCCGTCGGTATACCTTAGTCCCGCTCAAAATTCGAGACGCCTTTCCGACGGAATTTTCCGTTGTTATACCCTAGTCCCGCCCAAATTTCGAGATGCCTTTCCGACGGAAAATTCCATCGGTTCCGTCGGTATACCCTTTTTCGAGACAGCGTTCCGACAGAATATTTCGTCGGTAAATTACCGACGGCAATTTCAGTCGGTAATCCTTCCCGCCACATTTTACCGACGGAATGCCCGTCGGTAATGGTTCCGACGGCATTTCCGTCGGAAATGGCCGTGTTTTTTCCTATTCCGAATTTCTAACGGTTTTTTTCCGTCAGTAATGATAAAATTTCCGTCGGAAAAATGTCCGTCGGCAAATGGCCATCAGTAAATCGATTTTTTCGTGTAGTGATATAATACTGTGATTATTTTTATATCTGATTTTTAATAGTAATTTATATTAATAAATTGAAGAATCTTAAAGTAAATAATAATAATAATAATTATAAATTTAAAATCATTTAAAAAAAACCCAAATAAATTTATTAGCGACCGAAATAGCTACCAATATATCGGTCGCTAGGTGTAAATAACAGTCATTAATAAAATAATTTTTTAAATTAACTATTTTATAGCGACCAGATATTTGGTTGCTAAATTGGATAATTATTTAACCAACGATAGCGACCGAATTGGTGACTGAAATTCAGTCACCAATTTCGGTTAACCAGAGCAGGCAACCAACCCACTTTGCTACCGGATTGTATTATTTTGCGACCAAAAATTCGGTCGTGTATTGCGACCGAAATATAAATTCAGTTTCTGCTACGCCTATATTTCGGTCGCTAAACTGGATAGCGACCAAATTTGTATGTTTTCGGTCGCTAAACATCTTTTTTTTTTTGTAGTGTCTCTCCCAATCGCCATAAATTGTTCCTTGGATTCTTGATTCTGGTGCCACTGATCACATCTCGGGTAATAAATCCTTGTTTCCTACACTCTCTACCTCCTGTTATTTACCTACAATCACCTTAGCAAATGGTTCCCAAACACAGTAAAAAAGGAGGTACTACTCATCCTCTTCCCTCCTTGTCAGTCGATTTCGTACTATATATGTTCCAGGTTCTCCGTTTAATTTGCTTTCTATTAATAGCTTAACTCGCCCTCTTGATTGTGTCATCTCTTTCACTAGAGATTCTGTTTTCCTGCAGAACTGGAGTTCAGATCGGATGATTGGCGTCGGATGTGAGTCTAACGACCTCTACCATCTCTCTAACCGTCCTCGTATAAGCTACATATGTAACAAGCTTGGTGCATATTATTTATATGCTTCAGCTTGAGAGGTAGTGTTAGAAATAATGTAAATAAATAGGATGATTTAATGGTATCATGTAAATATAGAAAATAGGATAGCATTAATATTTTTTATTTATTATGATTCATTATAAATAGCAGAGCTCCGATGTGTAACACACAGAGATTTCATCATTTTCGTTCTTGTTTTCTCTCTTTCTCAACAACTATCAACATCTTTTGGAGCGTCCAAGTTCTTGAAAAAGGCCATATAGACTCATTTCAAACGTAGAGAAGTTTAAATACGTACATTGCTAAAGTGCTGCAAAAATTGTTCTTGAAATAATTTATTCAAGTCTTTTTCTTTGCTTTTTGTTTTTTTTTTTTAGAAGCTAAAGTATTAATTATAGTACTAGAAGTATCTAACCCCCATAAGACTTCTAATATTACTATACATCATAGTAGCCACAGGCCACGGCAGAAAAGCTTAGACTAAAATCCTGTGAAAAGAAACTATGCTTCCTATTTACATCAACTTCTAAAACCCAACCGGTTCCTATTTACATCAACTTCTAAAACTATATATGCTTCAAGTCTTTCTTCTTTGCTATTCTCTTCTACTCTTGGTGTTCATTAATTAATTGTCTGTTATTTTCAGAAACTCTTTAGGAGTCATTTGTCCGCTCAAGTTTACAGATTATTCACCCTTTTAGTAGTTGTAAAAATGAACATAAAAACACAAACTCTCTTATATTATATTTCTGTTTGAGAAAATCTCCTAAACTAGAAATGAGTGTTAGTGTTAGTTGAGATGTGTTTGAGTCTAGAGAGGCTGTTATGTTAAAGAATAGTTGTGAGCCTGTTCTAATACAAAGAATACTCGCAATAAGCTTGGAGATGATAGAGTAGAAAGAATATTAAAGATTAAATAGTGAAAATATCATATGTGAGTGAAGACTGGACGCAGCCTAAATGCTATTAGGGTGACTCAGTATAAAACACTCTCTTCTTCTCCCTTGGCTCATTAATATATTTTCAATTCTATATACACATTGTGATTTTTTTTTAACGGAGAAATTTTCTTTCAAGTGAAAAGGAAACTTAGTTTCAATATTTAACCCTTTTGGAAAACAGAACTTAAGTTTCTTTCATGATCGAGTGAGGCCTAAAGCAAATTTTGAGTGAGGCCTTTTTATTTTAAATGAGAGAGTATATTTAGATCAGATTATATTTTAGGTTGGGCTTTTTTGTTAGCATGTGTGACATTTTTTGTTCATAAAAACTAAGGGTAAATAACTTTTTTTTGTGGGCCTAAAGCTAGGGCTTTAGTAGTTTCATCCTTGGACCGATTGTGGAGCTTGCATGAAGCCTTTTCAGAACTTAATATGATCTAAGACACACGTTGATTCGAAAAGTGCATTGTTTGTTCTTAACTCAAAATGATTTGATTGACATTCTCCAAGTTATTAAGTTTTGAGATCATATTTAAAAGGTTCAAAGTTTCAGTTAGCCAAAATTTTCAAGAGTCACAATTCAAACCCCCTAGGCCCCTACTGTACGTGACTCTATGATAAACTTCAAAAACAACATACAGTTGACACCGAAAAACTGGTTTAGGTAGATATACTCAATATGAGAAAGGGATTGCCCGTGACATTGCAAAGTATTATGCTAATGGAAATTGTTTGAAATTTAATTAAAAGCTGGCCTAAAATTCGTCGTAGGAATTATGAAAGTCTAGTCTCTCATATTTCTTCCAATGATAACTGTGGCTCCAATTATATTGCTTTCGAGTTCATTTTAAATCAGTTTTGTTCCATTGCATAAATGATCATTTCCTTGATCATGGACTCCAACCTTCAATATATATAAATCTATGATTTGGAGTGCCTGAAACCTTTATGACGTCATTTAGAATTTCTGTTGTAAGCCACTCATATCTTGAACTTATTCATTTACATCTGGTTGGCAAGGTGTGTCAATAGTAAAACAATGCTTCTCTTCAAGGTGTAATTTGAAATTAGGGATGGCAATGAGTAGGGTTTGGGTAGGGTACTATAGTATCCGTCTCCATACCCGCGTTTGAGAAAATTACCCGGACCCGTACCCTCATGGGTAGCAACTTTAGTACCCTTACCCGTACCCTCTGGGTACCTAAGTACCCGTACCCACACCCAGCCGTTACCCGCACTTTAAGTTATAACAATTAAAAACAATTCAAAGGCTTTTTAAATCTACTAATAAATATTACAAATCAAAATATTTAAATAAATAAAAACATCCAAAAGGGAATTATAGATGCAACTATGTTTAGAAGGTTCAAAATATTTAGATTAATTTTGGTTTTAAATTTTGTATTATAGTTAAAATTATATATATTAGTAATATAAATAAATAAATAAATAAATAATTATATATACATATATATATATGTGCGGGTATGGAGCGGGGTGAGTACTATAGTACCCGTACCCGCACCCGTATCCATTTAAATTTGCGGGTAATTACTCGTACCCGGACCCTTACCCATTGTGTGGGTAATTACCCTACCATCATAGGTAATTTTTGTGGGTATCCAATGGGTAGGGTACAAATTGCCATCCTTATTTGAAATACTATATGTCTTTGAACATGTTCCTGTATATAATTCATTACTGAAAATCTTGATAGAATATTTACGTCTGATGTAAAGTCCTAACTCCTAACACTCGGCCATGATATTATATTGATATAAATCATCAATAAGAAAAGAAAGAATCAAAACACCACCACGTTGTCATTATCTTTCATAATATAATTTCCTTGCTATCTTCACCCTCTAGCATCTTATATTCCATCTTTCGGAAGTATTAATAGACATTTATATGAGTCTTTGGAAGTCTTTGGAACTAATTAGGATGATGCAAGATTGGTACATGCAACTACAATATTAATATTAATTAGGTTGATTATTTTCTTTAAGTAAAGACAAAAACTAATTAATTAAAGATAAGCTAAAATTGAACACTAAAATTGAGGAAATTTTTTAAGCTTTGTATACGTTGTAACCTGTACCTATAAAACTGCATATAATTTGATCTATACAAATTACGTCCAAAATATTAATAAATATATTCTAATAAAAAAAAAAAGATGAAATATGATTCAAAGTACCAGAATGGCATGCAGCAACCAATATTTCAGCTTAAACATACAACAAGGGTAAGAATATACTTAAATCAAACAAGCTGATGAAGCTATATGTACGTTAATTTTCTGTGATATTTCCTATTTTTTCTCTTTCAATATTTATCAATTTTACTCAAATTCACTAATTACCTGGGATAAGCTTATATACGAGCATAATTTTTTAGTTATGTTAATAGCAAAGCAAAGAGCCCAGAATCACACTCTTTGACGGCTTAATTATTATCTTAGTCCCGTTGTTATGGACATAATCAGGTTGCATTTCCTTGCTTTCTCCACCCTTATGTTTTGGCCACACACCTAACTATGTAAGCTTTCTTGTTGGTCAATTTATGCTTATTTAATTTCTACTATAGCGGGCCTAAGCAAGCTTAGAAATAGTATAAATATCTCAATTCTACGTTTTTCCTTTGCATAGCAACCAACAAGTTCTCAAGTAATCTCAACCATGGCTAAACCACTTCTTAAAACTCAAAACCCATTTGTGACTCTTCCTATGATCGTTCTCTTTTTTATGATGATACTTATCAATGTGAAGTCGGATTCATTTTCATTCACCTTCTCCGATTTCACACCTGATCAAGAATTTGATTTAGGTTTTCTAGGTGATGCACGTCCATCAGGTGGTGTTATAGAACTCACAAGAAGAGATGGACCAGATGATACTACTCTCCGCCAACACAGTGTTGGGCGAGTAGTGTATGCCCCACCAGTGCGACTATGGGACAAAAACGAAGGGAAAGTTGCAGACTTCGAAACTGTGTTCACTTTTGTGGTAGACATAGCTAGTTCACCTATCCATGGTGATGGGTTTTCTTTCTTTATCATTCCCTACGATGCTGACCCCAACATACCTAAAAACTCAAGTGGGGGATTCCTTGGACTGTTCAGTCCTAAAACTGCTTTCAACTCATACAAAAATCAAATTGTGGCTGTTGAATTTGACAGTTTTGGAAATGAGTGGGATCCTGAGCCTGTAGCTATTGCTCCCCATATTGGAATTGACATAAACTCTCTCGAATCAGTGCAAACTATAGAATGGCCTATTAATTCTGTTCCCAGATCAGTAGGAAGAGCTCACATAATCTATGAATCTAAATCCAAAGAATTAAGCGTTTTGGTTAGCTATAATACTGAACCAAACAAGATTGTTAGCCTCAGACAAACCATTGATTTTCCAAGTGTTCTTCCTGAATTGGTTAGAATTGGTTTCTCAGGTGCCACGGGTGATCAAGTTGAAACACATGACATTCTTTCTTGGTCTTTCGGTTCACACATTTAGAGGAGTTCTTCGAAGTGGAAGAATGAAAGTAACCGTGGATTTTGTACTTGCATCTATGTTTCCATAATAAGGCCATGTTTGGTGATATCAAATAAATAATCATGTTGTTTTGTATTTTTTTTTTTTTAAGAAAACTTTGATGCATGGTCTGTGAACTTTTCCTTTCAACTATCAATTGTTAATAGTTCACATGCTTGATTATTGTCCTACATTAGCTTGTTTATGCCATTTCCTCCTCAACTAAATAAAAATTAAGGGTCTGATTTGGATGTGAATTTTAAATGTGGTCAAGTCTCTTTTTTATTTTTTATTTTTTTATGTTTTTTGGTAAGTTTGTGGATCGTGTCTATATCCTACAACGATGAACTTAATTTTGGAGATATGCACTGAACTTTGAAGATGAGATCATCAAACTCTGCAAAATTGACCTTTGTCCCTTTTATCATAAAAAGGTTCACGTCTCCCGTTGCCCTATCATAAAACCTTTGTTTAAGTTGACAGAATGATGGGTCTCGTCAAATACATTTATAATATTCAATATTTACCATATTGTATATGGTAAAACACTTTCTGGTGAACATAGGTGAATTTGGTTCTAATCCTTATGGTGGGTCCTTCTTGCATCAAAATCCTTATTGAGGATGCAAAGCGCAGGTCATGACATTGGTTATCAGTAAGGTGGATTGCTTCTCGTATCCGTTTTCTACATGGCTTATAAATCTCGCAGCCTGCCTGGGACGTCGTGATTGAAGAGTGCATAGTGTAAGCAGTGGAATGTATGTAGAAGTGCAGAAATGTTGTCAGATGGTACAAAGATGGTGTTGGTGGTTCCTGTGTAGCTTAATAAAGCCAGCTCGTGTATATGTGCTAGTAGCAGTTAAGCTGCTTACTTCTATGTGGTGGTTGAATTTTTCACCACAATTTTTCCTCATAATGCCTCATATCATTAGTTGGTTAGCTTGGTAGATCTCGGTTATATGAAGAGTGTGGAGGAACACATTAGAGGTGCTAACAAGGATTTTGTGAACTGGCTTGGTAGCTTATAAATAATTGTTAGAAACAAAGATTGGAACCATAAGAGGGTAGCAACAGGCTATTGTTGTTAAGTTTCATGTGGAGGTGCAAATGTTGTGAGCTCAAATGCAGGGGTTGGATTGTCTTCAATCAAATAGGTGTTTTTCACACCGTTACTGAGATGAGGTTGTGGATTGCTTGTTGATAAATGTGCAAAAGGTTGCACATTTTGTAATGAGCCTCCTTCCTCTGTTATGTCTGATCTTTTTGAATTTGGATTATCTCCTGCCTAATTGTCTACAGCCCCTCTCCAGCAACTAATCTCAATCATATATTAAATCTAATGGTCCAAAAAAGCTAACATTTTTAAAACATTAAAAAATATCCAACCCCAAAAAATTTCAAAGACCCATATTCTCACCATCGGGGACGTTGTACAACTTACCCACACCATGCCACCGTTGACAGTGAGTCGTCGTCATTCATGTCGAACCGGTGCCGCCACGTCACTCCATCTTTCTCCCTTCTCCCTCGCGCTACCATACCGTCATCACTCCGTATCTCTCCCATCTCTGCTGCCGCAGCTTTAGCCGCAAACAGCCCAAGCACCGCTTGACGCATCGTCGTTCACGGCACTTCCACCGCCATTGAAGGCACTTTAGATTGACTCTTCCTCCTTACTTTCGCCTCTTTGTTATGCATTATATGAGAGAATTTTTTATTTATTTGTCCATCTGTCCCTTTTAATGTAGAACAGAACTTTTTTTTGCTCACCCCTGCTACTGAATATGGGGTTCTTCATCTTGTCAATTTTGGAAGTTTACAAGATATTAAAGTCCAAAATTTTTAGTTTTTGTAATCCTGCTTTCAGAAGACAATGGTTCTTGGTATCGCATTATCGTAATTGTCTATGATCCTCATTTTAATAAATCAAATAAAAAGTAACATGTATAGTGACAAGTTTCTATGATGGACAATGGCTGCTCAGTTTGCAGTCGAATGGTTGAGGTTGTGCAGTGACCATGGGTTTTGAAATTTTTGGGATTTTGATATTTTTTAATTTTTTTTTAAATATTGCCTTTTTTGGATCATTAGATTTAATGTATGTTTGAGAATAATTGTTGTAGAGGGGCTGTAGACAATAGGGCTGGAGACAATCCAAATTCGGTTTTTTTTAATTAGTTCCGATGGATGTAGGATCCTGATATTTTTATGTACTAAGATTGGCTCAGCTATTCTTTTGCCTATCTTGTGCTCATGTTTAGCTGTTATTAATAATAGTATTCAGTTTGCCTTTAAAAAAGCTCAATATAAAATGACTTTTGCATTTTTTTCTTATTATTTCAAATCTTATGAACCCATTCAACTTAGGGATGTCAACGGGGCAGGGCGGGGGCGGGGGGCACTGTCCCGCTCCCCATCCCCCACCCCCCAGCTTACCCCCCCCCCCCCCCTCCCCGTCCCCGCCCCCGCCCCCCACCGTGGGGGGTTTTCCTCCCATGTCCCCGTCCCCGCGAGGACCCGAACGTTTATAAAAAAAATACAAAATCATAAATTAAAATCCAATAAAATTTAAAAAAAAATCTTAATAAAAAGAACATATGCCACAATTCAACCATGCCACAATTCATAGTCCACAAATAATAAGTCTTAAATATGACAAACATAATAAGTCTTAACAAGTCTTAAAAAAAAGTCTAAAATAATACAAACATAATATTAAATAAACATTACAACAAGTTTCAAAACTACAATATCAAATTTCCATGTCTTTTCCAACATTCCAACATGAGGTCTTTATCCATCCCAAATGTCTATGTCCCTCTTTCCGTTGCCTACAAAATAAATACATAAGCATCATCATCTTTTAATAAAAATATTTTAAAAAACTATAAACAGTATATATCCATTACCTCATTATCATCATCCATATCCTCTCCAACAAATTCAAGTTGCTGCACTGTGCTTGAGCTTGAAGAACCTAACAAATAAAGAACCAAACTAACTTTCCAAAGAAAACCATTTATGGAAATAAATAAATAAAAGTGAATTCAAAATAAAATTTATTACCTTGCATTTCTTTATGTAACCAATTCTGGGTACACATCAAAGCCTCCAAAGTATCTTCATTCAACTTACTACGTTGTGAACTTAAAACACGGCCACCAGTACTAAAGGCTGACTCTGAAGCAACTGTAGAGATGGGGATAGCTAAAAAGTCTCTTGCAATTTTTTGCAAAGTTGGGTGTTTCAGTCCATTACTTTTCCACCAACCTAATATATCGAAGTTTTCTACATTCGATTCATCAATCAATACAGGCTCTTCTAAGTAGCAAGTTGCAGTAGTGGTTGAAACACTCTCTTTCACAAACTGGACATAATTACACCTCCAAGTTGACTTTCCAGCATGAGTAACATCTGTCAATGTTGATGCACTAGAACCACTACTAGCGTGCAGGAAAAACTCTCATATCCCTTGCTTGATATTCATCAACTAAATCTTCACATAATTTCATCACTCTTTCCAATTCCATGGGGCATCATCTCCATACATACGAGGGAAGAAATAATTCAACAATGTCATTTTATATCTAGGATCCAAAACAGCCCCTATTGCCATCACTTCATTTATCAAACCTCAGTGCTTGTCAAACTTCAATATCATACTTGCAGCCATACTTTGGATGATATCACTACTACTAGTTTGCCAACTTTTTAAAGCCAATCTTATTTCACAAACATTTGGAAAATAAATATTTGATGTCGGATACTGAGTACCCGAGAACAACTCAGTGACACTAAAAAACATTTCCAATTTGTCACAAATTTCACCTGCGATTTTTCAATCTTCTTCACTGGGCAAACATTTATATTGAGAATCACGTTGTCTTAAACGTTTAAAAACTTCTTCATAAGGTAATGCAGAAACAAGCATTAAATAAGTAGAATTCCATCTAGTTCTACAATCAAGTGCAAGCTTCTTCCCATAAGTCATGCTCAATTGAGTACAAGTATCTCTAAATTTCTCCTCCCTCTTCGGCATTGCAACCCAAAAAGTAACACTGTCCCTAATCTTTTCAATAGATCTTGCAATTGTTGACAAGCCATCTTTTACTATCAAATTCAATATATGAGCACAACAACGCATATGGAATAATTCCCCACTCAAAACAAATGAAGAAAGGGGTATCTTATCAAACAAATGATCAATCAATGCATCATTAGTGCTACAATTATCAACAGTTAATGTTGTCAACTTTCTATCAATATTCCAATCCAACAAACACTCTACCAAAACATCACTAATAACCTCAGCAGTATGTGGTGCAGGTACATAAATGAACCTAAAACAAATAAAAATAAATAAAGCATATAATCATCAATCACAACAATTACAAATCAAAGATAAAAGAAATGAAACATATTCACGATAAAGTGGTTAAATAGTACTTACCTAATGATGCGATTTTGCAAAGTCCAATTATCATCAATGTAATGAGTTGTAACAGACATATATCCTTTGTTCTGATTGCTAGAAGTCCACATATTAGTAGTTATCGCAATGCGACTTTTATTCTTTTCAAGTAACTTCATTTGCTTTTTCTTCTCACTTTCATATAACTTCATTATATCACTCTTGATCGTATTGCGAGAAACTATCTTGAACAAAGGTTGAAAAGCATGGCTGCACCTTCTAAAGCCGATATGATCAACCATCATGATGGGATATTCATGCAATATAATCATCCTCGCCAGTTCCTTCCTAGCAACATCTTGAGTAAATGTATAGTTGCCAACTACAACTGATTCAGCTTTATTTCCCATGGAACTTGTTGATTGTTCCAAAGTTTTTATTATGGATTGCCTTGGACCTCTCACAGTGCGAAGTTTACATGTCCTGATGTGGTCATGTAAATGCTTGGTACCTTGTTTAGTTTCACCAAGTAGTTTCCTATCACAATACTTGCATATTGCCTTCCATTTGTCATCTATCTTCTCCCTTTTAAAATGCAACCAAGCTTTTGAAGTTAATCCTCTTTTGTTTGGGCTTGAGTGCTCCACTTGTTGATCTTGATTTTCCATATCTGTTTCATTTTGTGGAGTTTCGGTTGCTTATGTTTCATTTTGTGGAGTTTCGGTTCCTTGTGTTTCATTCTGAAGTGTGGGTGGAACTTCAGTTTCCATAGGACTATTAGATGATTGGTCTTCAACCACCATTTTTAGACAAACTCCTGCAATACAAGTAGAACAATTTATTAATAACCAACGTAACACAGATACACAATTACACGATTTATAAAAAGTATATATTCATTAACAATAAAGAGAAAGACAGTTACAACTCAAAAATAAAGAAGAGCTATGTGTAAGTGTAAATACCATAATTTACAAAATGCAGCCACATTCCAGCAGTTATTTCATGCTGATATTCAACAATCAGAATGGAGGACCTAATAAATTATTGATGACTGAAGTTGTGAAATCAAGCATTACTTTTCGAAAAATACAACTTTCATCTAAAAAGTCAACATATAATTCAGTTTTCATGCACTTGTTTCATTAGTGAAGCTCAAGATACTCCATCAAGATAATCATATATGCTTCTGTTTGCACTTTTCAGTATCTATATAGCCTTTTATTCCATCTAAAAAATAACAAAAGAAAAAGAACTAAAGAAGAGGGAAAAAAAATCAATAGATCAGAACATATTCATTATCAAGAGAAGCAACCATTAAGAACATACCTAAGATCTAGGCGGTGGACGTTGTGATGGCCGAACTGGCGGCGAGAACAGCGAAGCTGTGATCGGTGGCGGAGAAGTGCTGGTCGAAGTCGAACAAAGCAAGGTGACGCGACTGGCCGAGCAACAGAGCAGACGAGGGACGCGCGACTGGTCGAGCAGAGAGGAGACGCGACTGGACGAGCAGAGGAGCAAGCCGTGTCGGCGTCGGCGGCGGGACCTTTGGGATGGTGGTTGTGCGGCGCAAAACTAGGGTTGTGAGAAGGGGGAGAAACGAAAATGGGAAGGTAAAGGTAGTGACTTGTGAGGGGCTGGAAATAGAGACATATTGTTTCAGGAAAAAAAATATAAAAAACACATAAAAAGACCAAAATAACCTCAAAAATATTAGTAGCTATAATATAATAATATTTATAATAAGGATAATTAAGTAATATACACGGGGCGGGGGGCATGATCCCCGTCCCCGAATCAACCACGGGGGGATTTTCTCCCCCATCCCCGTCCCCGTGGGGAAAAATTCCCCGCCCGTGGGGCCCCATTCGGGGCATTCCCCGCGGGGATCCCCGATCATGGGTAGAAATTGCCACCCCTAATTCAACTAAAGTAAGAGTCTTATCTTAGATATTAAAGTAAGACTATCTACACCATCCGAAAAAGTTAGCTTATGTTAAAGCAACATATAGTGCCATATAATTATAAAATATTCTATAGTTTAATTTCTATACACTGAGATTTTTACACTGACATCCAATAATATCTTAACAAATCAGTATATTATTGTTATTTCTCTTTTTAGTTACTAAAATAAAAGTACGCATGTTAAAATGTTAGTGGGTGTCAGTAGAGTACTACTTTAATCCATATTCCATTAAGAGTAAAACAAAAAATTAATTAAAAGTTTGATCCATAACTCCTGAGAAAGGAGACTCAAACCTTGAAACCTAGTACACAAAGTCATGACTTCTTTTTGTCCTTTGCCATTAGTGTTAGGTAAAAAGACTCAAATTCATTGACAATTAAATAAGACTCGCATAAAGTATTAGCATGATTGACCTCCGGAGCAATGCTAATCACCGCACGATATTGGACACCATGTTGGATTGTTTTGCGCTGAAGAAGCGATAAGGTTTGGAGCAGTGTTATTAAAACTGGACCGGACCGGACCGGCCGGTCCGACCGGAAACCGGACCCATGGCCGGTCCGGTCACCATGTCAGACCGGTTAGGCATGCGAACCGGTGCCGACGTCATCGACTCGGCCTTGAACCGGGGTGAACCGGTGGCTTGACTCGCGGGCTGGACCGGCTTCTGACGTCAGCATGACATCAGCGCACGATGATGCTGACGTCAGCACAGGGGATTGTATATTTTCATGCAAAAATTCAGCCAAAATCCCTTGAGTGAGGCTTGAACACGGGTGTGAGGGATGTATATAAGGAGCTGCGCCACTAGGCCAAATGTTATATTTGTTATATGTTCACAACATATTATATATATACATAGTTTAGTACAAAATTTATATTTTTTTATATATACCGGTTCAAACCGAGTCAACCAGTGACCCCCGGTTGAACCCGGTTGAACCAGTGACCCATTAACCCAGTGCCCTGACCGAGTCGATCACCGGTTCGGTTTTAATAATATTGGTTTGGAGTATCGGATGATGGGTTCGATTCTGGCTGAAACTTGGTATTTAAAATACCATAGAAGATGTCAACAACGTAGTTAGAAATGTGGCAGAAGGTTGTTGTAAATGGGTGAGATGTGGCTTCATATAGGTGAGTAGTATATAATTCGAGGAGCATTATAATATGGGTCATCGTTGATACAATGTTTAAAGGGCAATCATTGAATAATAAGAAAATTTGCAAAAATCATTGGATATTTTTTTTAAATCCTGGTATTTATGACTAATCAGAATCGAGTTGGGAAGACCCATTTAAAGAGATAAAGCTCTACCAGCATCTATTTTTCCATTTATAAGATTTGAACCCGAGACCTTAATTAGGCGAAATCAAATTTCTTGCCACTTGAACCAACAAACTGTGGGGTCCAGCCATTCAATACAAAGAAGAAAATGTTGGCTTTGAAAAGTCAAAGCATATAATTGAAAATCTGCAAAGCAGATTTGGATGGCAAACGTGAAGGAAAAATTAGCGCAGTAGATTCATAGGCCGGTAGAAATTTGAAGCATGAAGCCAAAATTGTTGTTGTGATTTCACATTGTTGAGGCCTCTATAAATAGAGGAGACACTTTCATTCATGCGGTAGAGAAGAAAGAAAAAAGAGAAGGAAGAAGCAGAAAAAAAGAGAGAGAGCTTCTAAGTGAGAGAAAAATAGAGAGTTTGGGGTGTCCCCAAGCCAGTGGGGGCATCCCCAGTAGGGGAGCACCAGTAGGGGGAGTACCAGTAGGGGAGTAAAAATGTGAGAGTGTATTATTTCTTGTAACTCTAGAGTGAGAGGTACTCGGGTTTATAGAGTGATATACTATTGAAGGAGGGTTTATAAGTTTGTCCAAAAAAAACTTATAATGTGGGGTGGGTTACAATCTTGTAATCACATATTTGAGATAGTAAATATTTTACTGAGTGTTTCCGTGGACGTAGGCAAGAGGTGCCGAACCACGTTAAATTCTTGTATTCTCTATTATTTTTCTGTAGTGTATTTTTTGTGTGTTCTCACGATCCTTTGTGTGTGCGGGAGATTCCCAACAGTGTTGGTATCAGAGAGAGAGAGAGAGAGAGAGAGGGAAATTGTGCAGGCATTTCCCAACACAAACATGGGTAAAAATTAGTATATATTAAAATTGATTTAAATCACGTCCTAGTAAAGTCCCCACAATTAGAACCAAATTCACATATGTTTACTGGAAAGTGTTTTACCATCCACAATATATAGTAAATATTGCATATATAAATGAATCAGATCATTGACGCCATCATTCCACCAACTTGAGCGAAGCTTTGTGTGAAAGGACAACTCGAGTAATGTGAACCTTTTAATAAAAGGGGAAAAGGTTCATGGGCTTTTGCTAGAGTGGACAAGTGAGACATATCTCTCACCATGAACACCTCTAATTGTCCTTGGATTCATCTTTACCCATAATTCATATCATGCACCCTCTACACCAAATTATTACTCTCCTCAACTCCCTCCACAACCCCTCCCTAATCCCTTTAGCGCCGCCACAATAGCATCTTCCTCTTCCGGTGCCAGTATCCATATACCATGCCACACCGACCGACGAGCATTGTCCTCCCCCTCCGGGAACGCTCCCTTCTCCGGCGCCAGTCTCCATATCCCTTCTCTCGTCGTCCTCCAGAAGAGACACAGGGAGGGAGCTTCAGAAGAATAAAAAATTCATCACTGTCAATCTCAAGCAACACAGAATAATCAAAACCTCCCTTCAATAAGAAACCACTCAGATCAAAAAAGAAAGAAATAAGAAAGAAAAACATATCAAAATCGTGTTTCAAGCACCCCCGTCGTGCTCCGCCATCTCCGTCACGCATCGCCGCCAGGCGCCGTCGTCTAGTCTCCTCTGTCACAACAAAGCCACACATAACCGGATCCGTTCGGTTAGCCCGTCGTCGTTCAACCCAACACCACCGCAAAGCCCCACCACACGTTCAGCACCGCGATCTGTTTTCCACCGCGCTCCGCCTAGATAGATCAGGCGTTGTCCTCTGCTCTGTCCAGCCGCTCCGCCGTCGTCGTACACTCCTAGTCGTAGCGCACCCAGGCCCCTCACGGACCAACCAGCGCGGTAGTGCCGTCGTGTCCCCCTGTGCACACGAAGTCTCCAGAAGGTACCCAATCTGCATGGTGGGGGTGGGTTGGGGTGGGGGATGGTGGGGGATGGTGGGATCGGGTGGGGCGATGGTGGTTGGGGGCAGTGGGTTGGGTTGGGGTGAGGGTGGGGGAGGTGGGTTGGGGTGGGGTGGGGTGGGATGAGGGATAGAATGGGAGAAGAGATTGCATGTGTGTGGGTACAGAATAATTTGGTGTGTCAGATTAATCTAATGGCTCTAAAAAGTGATGTATGGTGAGAGACTTACAAGGATTGCTCAACCTAGAAATATCAATTCAACATATCGATTTGGATGATTTCTTCTACGGATTTCAATGCATATTTCCAAAATTAAGGTTCCTTGTTGTAACATTAAGACGTACCTGTATATTTACCCAAAATCATAACACTTAAAAATAGCAGAGAGAGAGAGAGAGAGAGAGAGAGAGAGACTTGACCACATTTGAAATTCACATCCAAATCAACCCTTAAGTTGTGTTTAGTTGAAGAGGGGGAGGCAGAAACAAGCTAATGTAAGACAATAATCAAGCATATGAACTTTTGCCAATTAATAGCTGAAAAGAAAAGGTTCACAGAATATGCATTATAGTTTTTTGTTTAAAAAAGAAACATGAAATGTACATGATTATTTATTTGATATAGGACCAAACATGGCCTTATTATGGAAACAGAGATGCAACTACAAAATCCACAGTTACTTTATTCTTCCACTTCGAAGAACTCCTCTAAATGTGTGAACCGAAAGACCAAGAAAGAATGTCATGTGTTTCAACTTGATCACCCGTGGCACCTGAGAAACCAATTCTAACCAATTCTGGCAGAATACTTGGCAAATCAATGGTTTGTGTGAGGCTAACAAACCTGTTTGGTTCACTATTATAGCCAACCAAAACACTTAATTCTTTGGCCTTAGAGTTATAGCTTATGCGAGCTTTTCCAACTGATCTGGGAACAGAGTTAATAGGCCATTCTACAGTTTCCACTGACTCGAGAGTGTTTATGTCAATTCCAATATGAGGAGCAACCGGCACAGGCTCGGGATCCCACTCATTTCCAAAGCTATCAAATTCAACAGCCACAATTTGATTTTTGTACGAGTTGAAAGCAATTTCGGGACTAAACAGTCCAAGGAATCCCCCACTTGAGTTTTTAGGTATGTTGGGATCAGCATCATAGGGAATGATAAAGAAAGAAAACCCATCACCGTGTATTGGTGAACTAGCTATGTCTACCACAAAAGTGAACTCAGTTTGGAAGTCTGCAATTTTCCTTTTGTTTTTGTCCCACAGTTGCACTGGTGGAACATACACTACTCGCCCAACACTGTGTTGGCGGAGAGTAGTACCATCTGGTCCATCTCTTCGTGTCAATTGTATAACACCACCTAATGGACGGGCATCACCAAGGAAACCTAGTTCGAATTCTTGTTCAGGTGTGAAATTGGGGAAACTGAATGAAAGTGAATCTGACTTAACATTGATAAGTAGCAACATAAAAAATAGAAAGATCACAGGGAGAGTCACAAAGGGGTTTTGAGTTTTAAGGAGTGTTTTAGCCATGGTTGAGATTACTTGAGAACTTGGTTGGTATGCAAAGGAAAAACGCAGAATTGGGATATATATACTATTCTAAGCTTGCTTAGGCCCGCTACCGGAGAAATTAAATAACCATAAATTGCCCAACAAGGAAGCATACCTAGTAAGGTGTGTAGCCAAAACATACATAAGGGTGGAGAAAGCAAGGAAATGCAACCTGATTATTATGTATATAATTCGAAACGTTTCCTCATTAACATGTCTTCCTTGTGTAGCGACAGAAATAGAATAAAATTGATACAACTGTATTTCTCATTGACAATGGGACTAAAATAATTCAAAGAGGGTTACTAATATATATAATTACCTTGTTATTAATGTAACTCTCTCTTTAGTTATGCACATATATAAGCTTATCCAACTGGTGAAATGAGGTTTGAGTAAAATTTATAAATATACCAGAAGCAAAGATAGGGAAAGAAATATCACAAAAACGTGCATAGCTTCATTAGCATGTTTTGTTTAAGAAAAGTATATTCTTATCTTTATAATTGTATGTTTAAGCTGATATATTAACTAGTGGCTGCATGCATGTTAGTTATTTGAATAATTTCACCTTATTTTAAATATTATTTTTATTAATATTTTGGACGTGATTAGTATAAATCAAATTATATGCAATTATTTGGGTACATCGTATATACAAAATTTTAAAACATTTCTCAACTTTTGGGTTCGTTTTTATTTTTTCTTAATTAATTACTTTTTAATTTTACATACAGAAAAACAATATCAACCTGATATTATTATTCTAGTCCTGTCAATCTTTCATCATCCATATCTGATATCAGTAGGCTCATACAAATATTTATTAACTAATTAAATTAAATATTTACTTACGTTTCTTACATTAAGATATTTGAAACATATTTCTCCACAGCTGGTGGTCAACAACGATAACAAATATAGTGGTTGAGACAAAGCAACTACTTCCAAAAGATAGGATTAAGATACTAGAGGGTGAAGATAGCAAAGAAAATTTACTATATGAAAGATAGTAGCAACGTACGTAGTGGTGTATTGATATTTTTATTTTTTTTTTGTTCTACTGGTGATTAACATTATATTCACTAATATCAACATTATTATCACGCCGAGTATTAGGATGTTTAATAAAATTATTTTGCTTATAATAAAAAAAATCAAGTACTAATGAAATTTAAGGAACATGTTCAAAGACTATAGTAATTCAAATTACGGATTAAACATCAACATTACGTTGGTCCGAGTGAAACTATGGGCTCGGATCCTTTAAGCTATGTCTCGAGTTCGAGCCTTGTGGATGGAAAAACATGATTGGGAGGAGAGACCCTACTAAAAGTGGCTAGCCAGGTTCCCTAACAGAAATTAATCATCGTAAAGTCGATTGATACTTCACACTTATATCATGATAACCGAAAAAATTACATTAAACATTTTTCTGTTGGATACACTGATGAAATCCCTCGAAATGTGTCTATCAAGAATATAATTATATATGGAGTGCAGCAAGATAAATGTAAATAATGTTATGATTAAATCGTGGAAACCTGGCTAAATTATGCTCTTTTAATTTCTTAGATTATGTATAATGATAATTTTGCACGTACGTATATATCTTCTTCTCAAGAGCTTCTAATTTATTCACGTGAACAACAACAAGAATAAATTTTAAGGTGACAAAAATAAAATTCTCTAAATTTCATCACTTCATACTCATTTCACACTAATGTTGTTTGCTAGTCAGCGTATTACTTGGGTCGAATTCAGTTGCTGCCTCCTGTGTATATTTCTAACTTAAGTTCCATGACCTTTTACGGGGTGTTTGAGAAAGGTTTCACCCTCAAAACTAACTTCCAAACAAATATTATTAAATTACAGAGAATGATTTTATGTCCTTCTTTATAATTTAATGTATAAAAGTGATTTTTTCACAAAAGTCAAACGAAATAGATTATCTTAAAATCATTTTTCAGTAAATACATCCAAATGTATAATCGATTACTAAAATAATCAATTTTTTTTACTGTTAATCCAAACACACTCTTAAGGGTTGTGTGGGTTGAAGCTCGCCCTAAGGTTGTTACAGTAGAGAAGACAAAAAAAAAAACTTTCAAACCTTTTTTCGGTTATTTTAGTAAAAGTAATGAGATAATATTTTTATTTGTAATAATAATGATAATACATTAGTCCTCATTACAAGAAATTAGTTATTTTGCGACCAATATGTTAGAAGCTGAATTTCTTGGTCAAATATCCAAATCGAAGATGAGAAAAGGAGATTTAAGAGAGGGATAACCTTTACCTTTAATTGACACTACCAAGCGGCTCTCCCAAACAACACAAGAACTCCAAGAACTTGATGGATTCAAAGGAAATAGGAGAAAGATGGGTTGCAGCCGCACTAGGATTGATAAAAGTGTCAATTGTGAGGGTTAACTCGTAACCCCTCTCTAAAACCCTCCTTTTTATAAACTCTGACCCAGAGCATGGTCATGCTCCCACTAAGCACGGTCATGCTTAACGCGAGCACGACCCGTACTCGTTTAAGCACGGACTCGCAACTTTAACGTCATAGGCATGCGTTTCTGACATGGTCGTGCTCCCCTTGAGCACGGCGGTGCTCTTGGCTCAAGCAGCCACAGAGCACGCCAAACAAGCACGGGCGTGCTGGTACATGAGCACGACCGTGCTCAAGTGCCAGGAAGGGATTTTCCACTTGAAAGTCTCACTTAGCCCCTTTAAACGTTCCTAAGGTCAAACTTAACAACATGCAACACTTAAACATACTTAAGGGCTTAACACGAAAAACGGGGTGTTACAAATTACACTAATAAATATTTAGAAATTGATGACTCAACGACTGATATTCAGGATTGGAATTTGTGATCGCTAATTCAGTCACAAAACAGCATCCGATTTTGTGCCACAGACATTATTATTGGCTGCTAAATCAATCAGTAAATTTTGAATATGATCTTTTTGAATAAAAAAAGGTTAATTGATTGCAAGGTCGGTTGAAAATAGAGACTAATGTGTCATCGATCGGTCAGTTTGATCGCTAAATAACACTTTTCTTGTAGTGCCTGTGCATCTAGTTTGTTTTATTATAGAAGTGGGGAGGGAGTTATAAGGTGGCTTGGTGGTTTGGGGGGAAGGAGATAAGGATTGGAGTGATAAGGTGGAGATCATGGGTTTAACTCCCCCCACTAACATAACAAATACTAACAATCTAATATTTGTCTATAAAAAAACAAAAAACAAAAATTATAACTTTAGTTAATTTCCTTCATTATATTGTTTATGACTACAAATTATTATTTGTGGCTATTTATTGTCTACATTATAAATTATTATTAATAATTTAAGACTTCGGACTAGGTCCCTCAAGTTAGAGTCTCACTTTTTAAAGGTTGAATTTAACTTCCATATATTTTAAGAGTATATATTATGTTAATCATGTATATATCAATGAAATATGAAATAATTTCGGATTAACGTAAAATTTTATATGCATGATCTATACAATCGGATTTATCAATCCAACATGGATGGTTTTATAAGGAATTTATCTAATAAAATTTATTCACAGATATGAGAATGCATTTGACTTACATCTGTGTCAGTCGATCTATTCTCATATATATAACTATCTTAAAAAGCGAGGCTCAAAGCTTACATGTGCAAATTTGGTTGCGAAGGAAGAGGAATAAACAAGCTAATGTAGGACAATAATCAAGAAGGTGAACTATTACCAGTTGATAGCTGAAAGGAAATGTTCACAAAACATACACCAAACTCTATATAAAACAAGAAATAACATTATTATATTAATTTGATATCACCAAATTTGGCCTTATTAAGGAAACACATACACAAGTACAAAATCCACAAAAAGCTCAGATTGCATGAGTATACACTTTTTTCCTTTAGACCTATGCAATTACTTTATTATTCCTCTAGGGAGAACATCTCTAGATACGTGAAATGAAAGACCAAGAAAGAATGTCATGTGTTTCAACCTGATCCCCGGTGGCACCAGAGAAACCAATTCTGACCCATTCTGGCAAAATACCTCCCAAATCAATGGTTTCTGTGAGGCCAACAAATCTGTTTGGTTGATATGCAACCAAGACACTCAATAATTTGGCCTTAGAGTCGTAGCTTATACGAGCTTTTCCTATTGATCCTTCCGGAACGGAATTAATAGGCCATTCTGCAGTTTTCACTGACTCGAGAGAGTTTATGTCAATTCCAACATGAGGAGCAATGGCTACAGGTTCGGGATCCCATTCGTTTCCGAAGCTATCAAATTCAATCGCTACAATTTGATTTTTGTACGAGTTGAAAGCAGTTTCAGGATTGAATAATCCAAGGAATCCTCCGGTTGAGTTCTTAGGTATTCTAGGGTCAGCATCGAAGGGAATGATGAAGAAGGAAAACCCGTCACCATGGATTGATGAACCTTGCGTGTCGACCACAAAAGAGAACTCGGTTTCAAAGTCTGCGAGTTTTCCTTTACTTTTGTCCGATAGTCGCACCGGTGGAATGTAAACCGCTCTCCCAACACTGTGTTGGCGGAGAGTAGAACCATATGTTCCATCTCTTCTTGTGAGTTGTATGACACCACCAACTGGACGAGCATCACCAAGGAAACCTATATCAGATCCTTGTTTGGGCGTGAAACTGGAGAAGCTAAATGAAAGTGAATCCGACTTGACATTGTTGAGTAGCAACATGAAAAAGAGGAAGATCATAAGGAAAGTCATTGAGGGGTTTTCAGTTTTAAGGAGAAGTTTAGCCATGGTTGATATTACTTGAGAACTTAGTTGTGGTGCAAAACTAAAACGTAGAACTAAGATATATATACTATTATTGTTTGCTTAGGCCAGCTGCATAGTAAATTAAATAAGAATAAATTTCCCACATAGCAGCTTATGGCCGGTATTTGTCTCAAATACTTGTCTTCGTTGTATTGAGACAGAAAATAGAATAGCATTGATACAACTGTAAATTTCTCATCAAAAATGTGACTAAGATAATAAGTATTAAGCTGTCAAATTAAACAGTAGTGTAATTCTTGGCTGTCTGCCTTGTTGTTAATAATTAAGCACGTATATAAGCTTATCCCAGAGGAATTGGTGAATTGGGGTTTGAGTGACATTTAAACATATACCAAAAGGGGAAAAAAAGAGAGAGGAAAAGATCATACTTTTTTGCTTTATATAAATTGTCATTTCAAGATTTTAAACTATCAAAATAAAGTTTTTAAATTTCAAATTCAACATGGGTATATTAAGTGACAATTATAGAATTCTATATCATCATAATACGCGCGTATGTAGCCATAAGGTCCTCCCAAACGCACTACTAGAAATCTTCTTATTACATGCAGATTTTCCTGCGGATTTTGCTCAAAAATTCGCAGGAAACAGGTTTCATGCGGGTTTTCCTACGAATTACACCTATAGGTAATACCTTCGTGGGTAATTTTTTCTGGCGAATTTTAAAATCTGTAGGAAATTTCCTGCAGATTTTCTTACGAAAAATTTAAATCCGCAGGAAAAATTCGCAGGAAATGTCAAAATTTCCTACAAAATTTCCTACGAATTTAAATCTATAGGAAAAAAAACCTTATTTTTAGAAAAATTGCAGCAAAATTTGTAGGAAATTCCTTCGAAAAAAATCCGTAGGAAAATCCGCAAGTAATCCATGTATTTCTAATAGTAACGCTTGAATCATTCGTGCGTAGGGCCTTCTCCAATTTTAGCTCACCAAGCTGGGCCAGTGTTGTGATCAGGTCTTCCATGTCTTTTAGGGTACCGGTCCTTAGGGACTTCTCCAACTTCTGCTGTGCCATTTGTTTGTATGTTGCTATGCGTCTTTCTAAGCCCCCACTGGTTATAGAGTCCAGCTTTTGTAATACATCCATAGCAATTTTATCTACCAGCTCAGACTCCACTCTGTTCATTTTACACAAATTTTAGGAAACAAAAAACATGTAATCATATCTTCTCATGAAGATATTCAAGAGTTTGTTTTTGGCTAGCCCAAATGATTGACCCATCCACTTGAAGGAAATAGAATTTATGGAAAGAAAAAATATATGATCACAAGTTCACACTGCTAGCCCAAATAATTGACCCATCCACTTGAAGGGTTTGACTCAAATGACTCGGATAAAAACTGGCTTTGGAACTTTTTCTTTTTCAATTTTCATCATGTATATGAATGGTCGTTTGTTAGATTATTAATTTTTATTAATTATTAATAATGTTAGGAAACTCTTAAACAGGGGTCCTTAATCTAAACAGTAGTGTGTTAGCAAATTAATCTTTTAAAGATTTTTTTAAGCAAGTTCTTTGAATATATAAAAATGGAATAAGAATCTTCTATCTCATCATGTTGTCACCTTCTCTATCCCCATCAATGATAATTTGTTACTTGAAAACAAAATGATAACTTATTAACATTTCTACTCATCTCAAGCCTTTGATTGGTATGTCACACCGAGACAACATTTCGTGGGATCATAAAAAGAGTACAAAATTATGCCTCATTTGTTATTCATCAAATATGTCCCTTAAAGAGATATATGTTGATTATGATTTGGTGTCTTTGTGACCTAATGAAAAAATCATTGATGCTTTGTTTAGTTTGAAAAAAAAATTGAAAAAAGAGAAGATAGAAAGAAACGATGTGGGTAAAAAAAAGTGATGGAAAAAAGAATGGATTTTGAGTTGTTTGGTATTAGAGAAAGTAAAAAGAAAGTGAAAACAAAGAATATAGATTTTTCTTGAATATACAATTATGTCGATGTTAGATGAGGTGATTGCAGCTAGATAATAGGGTTGATAACGGGGCGGGGTGGGTTTTACCTTCCTCTGCCTGCCCTCGACTCCCTAAAAAAAACCGACGTCGCCCCCGCTCCTTGTCAGGGTTGGAAATAGATCTCCATCCCCTGCCCCCGACGAGGGTCGAGTTTCCCTGCCCCTGTCAAGACTAGAAATGGTTTTCTTTGAAGATAAAATGATTTTTCGAAGACGCATACTATCATTATTCAATTCTTCACATGCAGCAAGTAAATCATCATAAAACAATTCATTTTCAATTTCATTATCAGTTACCTCATCCTTATCGTCCTCATGATTGGCCATGAGGCAAAGATTTGCTTCTTAGTTGTCGGATTCATCGGAGGAGTCCATGTTATTGTCTTCCCAAGCAATGTATGCTCTCCTTCCTTTTCTATCATTTTGTGGCCCTTTTCAAATTTGTCATTCTTCTTTTGACTTAGAGGACACTCTATCCTTATGTGACCCTTCTTCTTACAGTTGAAGCATGATGATCTTCTAGATTATGTGATTTTTATGTGCTTAATAGGTGGATTTTTGTTCCCAATTGTGCGAATTGATTGAGTTTTGTCCCTAAGTTTAGGTAATTTAGTTTTTAATAGTGTTTTACGTATTATTATTTAATTTCAAGTTTTTAGAGTTTATTTAATAGCAATTTTTACTTGTAGGAAATGATATGGCTTGGCATTAGTTTTGACATTGGGCTCTTAACAAAATCGAAGATAACAAAAAAAAACAAGGAATGGGAATTGCTGCACAAGAGGCCCACGAAGGAAGCTTTCAGGAAGTGCAAATTAGTAGCTATTGGAATTGGAATTGGCAAAAAGGAAAAGTAGCTCATGAAGAGCTAATGGACTCCAACTTAAAAATGAATACGTGGGCCTTGCTGGACATTCTAGAGGTGGTGGTGGCCTTTTAATATTTTGAAAGAAACTAAGCATAAAAGACAAAAAGAGGTCAAGGAGGTGGAAGGATAGAAGGCAGCAGCGAAAATAATAAGACATCGTAAGGTAGCTGAACAGAGCCGCAAGGGGACAACAACGTTGAACAGGGGAGGGAGCCGCTCAGTGTGAGGAAAAAAGGAATGGCGCTCCCTCTGGTTTTAATGCAGTTCTCTCCTCTTTCTTTGTCTCTATTTTATTTTATTTGAAAGTTTATCATGTCTAGCTAAATTCCTTTTTGTTAGGGTTTTGATGTAATCCTCTTATGATAATGTTTTAATTGACTCTCTCGTTATCTTATAAACATTTGGTGTTGTTGATGTGATGTTTACTTTACTTAATTACATTTGAATGTTTGGCCATCGTTCTTGTGTTTGTTGAGGGTTTATGTATATGTTAGGAATGATGATATATGAACTTGCCTCTTGTAAGCATTACCATTAATTGGGTTAATATAGGAATAGATAACTTGATTAGTGTGGGTCTTTCACAGATTCCATAGAGCTTTTATTATCATGCCTCCTTAATTAGACCTAAGGAATTAAGGTAATTGGTGAGGTTTGATAGAATTGATTTACTAAGGTATTAGGCTTCAATTAATTAAGGAAATTTGTCCTTCAAAATATCAATTGAGATTAGGATAATTAGAGTTTTGATAATTCAAAAAATTCCTTGTCTATGAGGAATCCGGATTCATAATTGGGTGAAATCAATTAGTACTTTTATTTTTATTTGTCTTCTAAGTATTTGTTTAACTGTCTAAGAAAAAACCAAAAATATTTTAATTGCTTTATTTTATCTTTTGAGCTCTCTTCATATCAAATTTTAGTCTAGATAGTTGTTTAACTTGTGAATTGGTATTTGGTAACTAATCCCTGTGGACGATATCCGGTTCTCACCGTTTTTATTACTTGCAACGAACCTGGTACACTTGCCGTGGTCATCAACATTTCATCCTAAATAGCTCATACTTGTGGGTTAATGTGTTCATCCTAGCCCATTTGTCCTCGGTAGTACCTTATGGGTCAATTGAAGGGTGTCCCACATTTCCTTAGCGGTCTTGCAATTTGAGATCCTATAGAACTCATCGTAGCTTAAAGCTTAGGTAATGATGTTCCTAGCTTTCAAATTGTATTGGACCTTTTTCTTTTCCTTGTCTGTCTAAAGGGTTTTTGGTTTATCCACCGAAGCACCATTGACTTTGTGCTTGGGGACAAATGGACCGTTTTCCACAGCGTCCCAAATATCAATATCAGCATCTTCCAAAAATATTTGCATTCTTTCTTTCCAATATCCATACCCTTCACCATCGAACGATGGGGGTCTGTTTACGGAATTACCCTCATTACGAAAACTGTTTGAAGTCATCTTTCCTTTAAGACGGTTTCGTTCTTTATATCCAAGAGTTAAGCTCTGATACCACTTGTTCACAAGTGACCTCAAACACAAGAGGGAGGTGAATTGTGTGTGAATTAATTTTTGAAAACTTTTGCTAATTTAAACAAAACATAAAACAGTTTTTGCGAAGCAATAGATTAATGATAAAGCGTTACGAAATAAAGCGTATAAAAGATAAAGGCATTGCGAAAAAGTGAAGAGATAAGGGAAGAAGAAGATGACACAATGTTGTATTCTGGTTCGGCCACAAATTACCCATGTGGCCTACGTCCTGTCCCCAAGGCAATACCACCAAGGGTTTCCAATCAACTCTAGATTTTAAAACAGGCTAAACTAGAACCTTTACAAATCAAAGCACTCTCAACACAAATCACAGGATGAACACTCCTTTGTGCAAGATTCTCAAAACAGTTTCGTGAGATTACACTCACTTGGAAAAACTTAAAAAGAGTTTACAAATAGAAAGCACTCAAAAGTGCAGATATGAAAACAACTTGAAGAGCAATTACAATGACACCTATATGGTATATAGAATTCTCAAAGCAATATGGTCAAAGTCATAGTGCAAGAGAAATAGTATATAGAATGTTAATCAGAGTTTTAGCACAGAATAAGATAGTAGAGTATTGTAACTGAGACAAGGCTGCCCATTCTTCTATTTATATAAAAGAGGTGATGGTTTAAAAAGAAATTAGGTCAACCCTTTTAAAATTCATTTCTGTCGCGTCATAATCGATTATTGCAAGGGCATAATCGATTATTTAAAGTATTTTCCACTGATTTTCATGTAAAAGGCCATAATCGATTAGGTTTTCTGTTTGAAGTCCATTTAGAGTCAGAGAGGACATAATCGATTATACAAGAACCATAATCGATTATTCTATTTCAAAATTTAAACACAACGGCTTTATTGTCATAATTACTCATTAAATCAAATTAAAGCCATTTAATATAGACTTATAATCGATTATAGGATTACCATAATCGATTAGGGCATGTATAAAATTGAATTTGAAAAACTTGACAATTAAGAAAATGATTGCCCATTATGTATCAATTAATTGTCAATTTTAATTATTTTAAGGCACATGTCAAAACTTTTCAGTACATGATTAATTCTTTTAAGCACATGTTAAATATGTGTGTGTGAGACCAATATTAAGTTGAGAACCTACTTACCATTTACACATGATTCTAAAACAGACAATACAAATAGTAAAATTCTCATTTTACCCCTTATGATTGCTTGCTTTATAATCATCTGCTTTTTGCACTTTAGTCCTTCTGGCCCTTTTCCTTTTGTCCATCATCAAAACAAATAACCTGTTCAAGGCATATATTCACATACTCCCTTTTTTTATACTGACAAACATCTTAAGGAGGGATCAGCTTAATGAAAAGGATTAGAGCAATACTATAAAGATCATCACAATTCAAGATAGATATAAGTTCTACTTCCCCTCACTTCATGCAATTATTCAAGACACTCCCCCTTAAGGATGCAAGAATATATAACTATATCACTCTCCCCCTTTTGGCATTATCAAAAAGCGGGAATCAAACATTCAAAGCAAGGCATATATTCATGCAAAAGTTATAACGAGTTCAAGTGTAGTAGGGATAGTAGTAAAAAAGTCAGGATTTAAGTACAGTCATCCAAAATAAATAAAAACAATCATAATAAGAGCAGAGTAATAAAAACATAAACATAAAAGATCATTGATAAATCTTAATTTGTAGTTAATAGGTTGTTAATTTTAATTAGTTTTCTTTAGTTTCAATTAATTGTAGGTTATTTTTCTGTTTTAATTTTATTAATTTTTTAGTTAGTTTTATTTTAGCTTTTATTAGATTTTATGGTGTCTTGATGAGCATTTTGCAGTTGCAAGTTTTTCTAGAACATAGAGGAGTCACGCTCAAGCGTGAGTTGAGCCACGCTCGAGCGCTGGCACGCTTCAGCGCCAGGAATGCCACGCTTGAGCATGGCTGTTGCAACCTGGAAAAAAAAAAGAAGAAGAGATAAATTCGTGCAAGAAAAGGCACAGTTCAGACAGTTTTGGAGAGACATTCGTACAGAGAGAGATAGACATCTTTGAGGAGGAGGAAAGGGAGCAATCATAGAGAGTTGAAGCTGTCAAGTAGAGACTCATGATGACTTTCTTATCTTCATCTCCTTCCTTTGTTTGTTCTGTTTCTATTATGTCTAGCTAATTCTTTTTTGTTAGAGGTAGATAGAACTGCCTAGATAACTTGTGTTGATTCTGGATAATGACTTGTTCTGGTTTGTTTAATTTCAAGAGTTTATTCATTGTTTTCATTTTTATCTACTGTTTGGATTTGCAATTGGGAAATTGAATTCATAGTTCTTGTTTGTGAATAGACGATTTGCGCGTGTTACTTAGGAATAAGAACGCAATCAAATTAACATTTTTGAGTTGTAATCATTCTTAATGCTTTTGCTAATTTGCTAATACTCAAGGAATTGAATTAGTAATTTAGGCAGAAAGGTTTATCAACCTAAGGAATTATGGGATAAATTACAAACACCCAGTTTCCTGAGATTGGATAAACTGTTCAAGTTAATTTCCAGGATTAAACAAGGAGGAAAGGCAGGAAATTGATCCTCTAACAATTTCTCCTTGATTGTTTTCAAACCAGTTTTCTGTTGCTTGAATTTTCTTAATTGAAAAATTACAAAAATATTTCCTTGTTCTTGCAAAGTTTCTGTTCTTGTTTATTGGTGAAAACCAATTCCAACTTTTCGGTCGCTCAAATGAAGTTGAGTTGGTATGTTAGTAGTTAACAATTCAATCCCTGAGGGCGATATTTTATACTACAGTTAGCGATTTGGTGCACTTGCCAATTTTGCTTAACAGACCACCGGTTGCAGACCAAGCTATGTGGTCGCTAATTCAGACGTCATTATTTGACTCTTTTGTTACTTTCCAATCATGCCACTTAGTGATCGACCAAAGGCATTCGCTACAAAACCCATTAATTACATTAATAAATATTTAGAAATTGATGGCTCAGCGACTGATATTTAGGATTGGAATTTGTGGTCGCTAATTTAGTTGCAAAACAGCATTCGATTTTGTACAACAGACATTATTGGCTGATAAATCAATCAATAAATTTTGAATATAATCTTTTTGAAGAAAAAAGAGCTAATTGATCGCAAGATCTGTTGAAAAAAGAGACTAATGTGTCGTCGATCACTCAATTTGATCACTAAATAACACTTTTCTTGTAGTGCTTGTAGGGGTGAGCGTGGGACGGGTTGGGACGGGTTTTGCTTGTCCCTAACCTGGCCCTAAATATTGATAGAGCCAACTCTTTGAACCTGAACCCATCCCTAGACCCGAAGGAACCCGATCATAAGTGGGTTGGTTTAAGACCGGGCCTAAATGAGACAGAATCAAGTTGACTCGAAGTTAAATAGATTCTTTGTAAACTAAATTTCTGTGAGTGAGAAAAATGTTAATTTTTTTATAAGCCAAAATATCGGTAAAAGATACTACCTAAAAGCTACCAATTGACCTCTTATCACCAAATAGATCAAAAACTTGATGTTACAAAATATCAACAAATAGATCATTTTGCTGGATGCTTCCTTGATGCTGGTGTTATCAAAGTCACATTGTTTAAAACATGATACTTTCATCAAACAAGATTCTTTCAATGTTACAAAAGCCATAAAATATATCAAACGTGAAACGTAAGCTAGGGGGGATAAAACAGATTTCCCCTTAAGTTCCATGATATGTTGACCAAATCTGATTAAACTGTTAAAATAAAATAAAAAAAACGGTTTTTAAGAGAGAAAAAATGATTTTTAGAAAAGTAAGAAATTTAAAGCTTATTTAAGAAGTTATATTTTGAAATCAATGACACTCGTCCGATTTCAATCCTACAAGGCTAACTTCCAAAAAAATTATATTATATTATAGAAAATGATTTCATGTACTTCTTTGTAATTTATGTATAAAAGTGATTTTTCCACAAAAGTCAAACAAAATAGATTTCTTAAAATCACTTTTCAACAAGCACATCCAAACATAAAACAGGATCTATTTTAACAATTACTGATTATACATATAATCGATTACTGAAATAATCAACTTTTTTTTTTTACAATTAATCCAAACACACTCTTAAGGGTTGTGTGGGATGAAACCCTAAAGTTTGTATAGCAGAGAAGACGAGACAAAAAATTTCAAACCTTTTTCTGTGATAGGGTCATTTTCAAAAGTTATTATGGTAAAAGTAATGAGATAATATTTTTATTTGTAATAATAATAATAATAATACATTAGTCCTCACTACAAGAAATTAGTTATTTTGCGACCAATATGTTAGAAGTTGAATTTCTTGGTCAAATATCACAATATTTAGTAACCACCAAATTCCGTCGCTAAATAACATATCATGATTGCTATAGCCCTTGGTCGCATTGTTCATATTGAACAACTTGAACATCGGATGCGAAGTCGATTGATATGTTAGTCAAACATAGCGATCGAAAGTGCAGTCGCTGACTCGGTCGTTGTGCATCCTTGACCCACTTTAGCCATTGAAGCGTCATTATTTGGTCGCTAAAATGTTTTTCATAGAACAAATTTAGCAATTGATATATCGGTTGCTACTTCAACCGCCATGCATTAAATGTTTTTTCTTCTAATTTGTATTATTAAAAATAGATTAAAAAAAATGAAAACAAATGTAAACATTATAACATCAAATGAAATAACAGAATTTATATTTAATAAAATATAATGAGTTAAAAAATTGAAAATTAATACATATATTAAATGAAAGTAAAAATTAAAATAAAATGTGTCCCAATCAAGGATGTGAGTCGGGTGGCAAGTCGGTGTTGGCATCAATGGCGGGGCGATAAAGGAGGATGTGGTACAGGGAGACTGAATGTTCAAGTGATTGAATAGTTGTGGAATTCGAACGGAGAGCAAAAAATCTAAAAATAAAAGGCATTCAATGCAAAAAAGAAAAGGTGGTTACCGTGATGAGGAAGTGGTGCACCAGCATCCTAGGAACGTCCCCTACTGTGCGAAGATGGTGACTTGGGCTTTCTCAAAATGCAACTGAGAACAGAGAGCAAAGAGACCAGAGATAGAGTAAAGAATATAGGGCAGAAACGAGAAGAGATGGAGCAGGGAAATGATGGTCATTCGAGGAGAGGAGACGAAGAGGGAGTTAAAAGAGACAACTCAAGTAGATGGAGGCGGAAAGTGAAAAATGAAAGGAGAAATGGAAGCTCGCGTGTAATTAATAAGGATATTAATTTTGGCGACCAACAAACAAGGTCCTTAATGTGGTTGCTAGTAACTTAATATAAATGGTGGTTGTCAATTCAGCCGCTAATTGGATCCCCCATGCCTTTCCATTTATGCCATCTAATGACCGATCGTAGGTGATCTCAAAACTTGGTAACTCAAAAAATATATCTATCCAGGTGAGTGATCGCCTATTGGAGACCAGGCTATTTAGTCGCTAATCGGTTGCTAAGCGGTTTCAATGACAACTCACTTACACCATCATGCCATCGATTATAGGTGGTGGTCGCTAAGCTTGGTAACTCAAGAATTTTTTTTTTTTATCCTTTTTAGCGACCACCGGTTGGAGACCAAGCTATGTAGTCGCTAATTCAGACGTCGTTAGTTGACTCTTTTGTGACCTTCCATATATGCCACTTAGTGATCGACCAAAGGTGTTCACTACAAAACCCATTAATTATGTGACACCCTCTACCCCGCATATAACCCTCTACCCCGCATATATTTATAAAGCATAATAAAAGGGATAAAATAAAAACATGCATATCATTATTTAAATTGAAAACCAAGATAAAAGGTACCACGTTGTCACAAATGGTCTTGCTTAACGTGAGCACGGGGTCGTGCTCGTTTAAGCACGGGCTCGCAACTTTAACGTCATAAGCGCGCATTTCCGACTCGATCGTGCTCCCCTTGAGCACGATCGTGCTTGTGGCTCAAGCAGCCACAAGCACGCCAAACAAGCACGGGCGCGCTGGTACATGAGCATGGCCGTGCTCATGTGCTAGGAAGGGATTTTCCATTTGAAAGTATCACTTAGCACCTTTAAACATTCCTAAGGTCAAACTTAACAACATGCAACACTTAAACATACTTAAGGGATTAACACGAAAAACGGGGTGTTACAAATTACATTAATAAATATTTAGAAATTGATGACTCAGCAACTGATATTCAGGATTGGAATTTGTGGTCGCTAATTCGGTCGCAAAACATCATCCGATTTTGTACCACAGACATTATTGGCTGCTAAATCAATCAGTAAATTTTGAATATGATCTTTTTGAAGAAAAAAAGGTTAATTGATCGCAAGGTCGATTGAAAATAGAGGCTAATGTGTTGTCAATCGCTCAGTTTGATCGCTAAATAACAGTTTTCTTATAGTGCTTGTGCATCTAGTTTGTTTTAGTATAGCAGTACGGAGGGAGTTATAAGGTGGCTTGGTGGTTTGGGGGGAGGGAGATAGGGTTTGGAGTGATAAGGTGGAACTCCCCCCACTAACATAACAAATATTAACAATCTAAAATTTGCTTATAAAAAAAGAAATTATAACTTTAGTTAATTTCCTTCATTATATTGTCTATGATTACAAATTATTCTTAGTGGCTATTTATTGCCTACAATATAAATTATTATTATTAATTTAAGACTTGGGACTAGCACCCTCAAGTTAGAGTCTCACTTTTTAAAGGTTGAATTTAAATTCCATATATTTTTAGAGTAAATATTATGTTAATCATGTATATCAATGAAATATGAAATAATTTCGGATTAACGTAAAATTTTATATGCATGATCTATATAATCGGTGTTATCAATCCAACATGGATGGTTTTATAAGAAATTTATCTAATAAAATTTATTCACAGATATGAGAATGCATTTGACTTACATCCGTGCCAGTCGATCTATTCTCATAATATATATAACTATCTTAAAAACGTGAGGCTCAAAGCTTACAAGTGCAAATTGAGGAGAAAACATGTATTTGGTTGCGAAAGAAGAGGAATAAACAAGCTAATGTAGGACAATAATCAAGAAGGTGAACTATTACCAGTTGATAGCTGAAAGGAAAATGTTCACAAAACATACTCCAAACTCTATATAAAACAAGAAATAACATTATTATATTAATTTGATAGCAACAAATTTGGCCTTGTTAAGGAAACACAGAGACAAGTACAAAATCCACAAAAAGCTCAGATTGCATGAGTATACACTCTTTTCTTTAGACCCATGCAATTACTTTATTATTCCTCTAGGAAGAACTTCTCTAGATACGTGAAATGAAAGACCAAGAAAGAATGTCATGTGTTTCAACCTGATCACCGGTGGCAGCAGAGAAACCAATTCTGACCCATTCTGGCAAAATACCTCCCAAATCAATGGTTTCTGTGAGGCCAACAAATCTGTTTGGTTGATATGCAACCAAGACACTCAATATCTTGGCCTTAGAGTCATAGCTTATACGAGCTTTTCCTATTGATCCTTCCGGAACGGAATTAATAGGCCATTCTGCAGTTTTCACTGACTCGAGAGAGTTTATGTCAATTCCAACATGAGGAGCAATGGGTATAGGTTCAGGATCCCATTCGTTTCCGAAGCTATCAAATTCAATCGCTACAATTTGATTTTTGTATGTGTTGAAAGCAATTTCAGGATTGAACAATCCAAGGAATCCTCCGGTTGAGTTCTTAGGTATCCTAGGGTCAGCGTCGAAGGGAATGATGAAGAAGGAGAACCCGTCACCATGGATTGATGAACCTTGCGTGTCGACCACAAAAGAGAACTCGGTTTCAAAGTCTGCGAGTTTTCCTTTACTTTTGTCCGATAGTCGCACCGGTGGAATGTAAACCGCTCTCCCAACACTGTGTTGGCGGAGAGTAGAACCATATGTTCCATCTCTTCTTGTGAGTTGTATAACACCACCAACTGGACGGGCATCACCAAGGAAACCTATATCAGATCCTTGTTTGGGCGAGAAACTGGAGAAGCTAAATGAAAGTGAATCCGACTTGACATTGTTGAGTAGCAACATGAAAAAGAGGAAGATCATAAGGAAAGTCATTGAGGGGTTTTCGGTTTTAAGGAGAAGTGTAGCCATGGTTGATATTACTTGAGAACTTAGTTGTGGTGCAAAACTAAAACGTAGAACTAAGATATATATACTATTATTGTTTGCTTAGGCCAGCTGCACAATAAATTAAATAAGAATAAATTCCCAACACAGCAGGTTATGGCCGGTGTGTGGTCAATACAAAAGGGTGGAGAAAGCAAGGAAATTCAACCTGATATATATATATATATATATATATATATATATATTTCGAAAACTTTTTGATCGATATGATTTGGATTATGTCTTTTGTTTGTCTCAAATACATGTCTTTATAGAAACAGAAAATAGAATAGCATTGATACAACTGTATTTCTCATCAACAATGTGACTAAGATAATAAGTATTAAGCTGTCAAAGAGTGTAATTCTGGGCTCTCTGCCTTGTTATTAATATAACTCTCAATAATTAACCACGTATAAAAGCTTATCCAGAGGAATTGGTGAATTTGGGTTTGAGTGACATTTAAAAATATACCAGAAGAAAAAAAAAAAGTGAAATTAAGATACTGTTTTGCTTCATATAAATTGTTATTTCAAGCTTTTAAATTATCAAAATAATGTTTTTAATGTCAAATAAAATTCTATATCATCATAATATAAAATCTCTTTCCATTTTCTAAATTGAAATTTCCTAAATTTATAAATAGAATTTAGAACTTTTTTCATCAACAAACAGAGAACTAAACTTCTTATTCCAGTGTTAAATGTGACTCCATTCATATATCAATCATATCATTGTTCTTCATCAAGGTTTTAAATTGCAATCGCAATCATTATTACGGACAATTGCGAGAAATCTGTAGAAACTTTTTCATCAACAAACATAGAAATTCTTATTCCAATGTTAAATGCGACTCCATTCATATCAAACATACCATTAGTCTTCATTAAGGATTTAAGGTTTTAAATTACGATTGCGACCACAACCATGATCACATTACATTTTCTGTTATATCGGGATATTTTTATTACAATTTCGGACCCAAATTTAAAACCTTCGTCATCATCTATATCCCGCTGAAACCCTGCATGCGGTTGGATTGCTCTCTCTCAATCTGCATTACATGCTGCCTTGTAGCATTAACATCTTCCAAGTCAGCTACATTAATGGTACGCTGGAACTTGTCCATTTTAAGCTGCAATATACGCGCGTATGTGGCCATAAGATCCTCCCAAACGCTTGAGTCATTTGTGCGTAGGGCCCTCTCCAATTTCAGCTCACCAAGCTGAGCCAATGTTGTGATCAGGTCTTCCATGTCTTTTAGGGTACCAGTCCTTAGGGACTTCTCCAACTTCTGCTGTGCCATTTGTTTGTATGTTGCTATGCGTCTTTCTAAGCCCCCACTAGTTATCGAGTCCAGCTTTTGTAATACATCCATAGCAATTTTATCTACCAGCTCAGACTCCACTCTGTTCATTTTACACAAATTTTAGGAAACAAAAATAATTATACAATCACATCTTGTCATGAAGATATTCAAGAGTTTGTTTTTGGGTAGCCCAAATAATTGACCCATTGTTTGGAAAGAAAAAGTATATGATCACAAGTTCACACTGCTAGCCCAAATTAATTGACCGATCCACTCGAAGAATTTGACTCAAATGACTCGGATAAAAACTGGCTTTGGAACTTTTTCTTTTTCAATTTTTATCATGTATATTTTTTGGTAGATATTTTCATCATGTATATGAATGGTCGTTTTGTTAGATTATTAATGTTTATTAATTATTAATAATGTTAGGAAACTCTTAAACAGGGGTCCTTAAATTATACAGCAGTGTGTTAGCAAATTAATCTTTTAAAGATTTTTTTAAGCAAGTTTTCTTTGAAGATATTAAAAAGGAATAAAAATCTTTTGTCTCATCTTGTTGTCACCTTCTCTGTCCCATCAATAATAATTTTTCACTTAAGAAAACAAAATAATAACTTATTGACATTTCTACTCATCCCAAGCCTTTGATAGGTATGTCACATCGAGACAACATTTTGTGGGATCATAAAAAAAAGTACAAAATTAAGCCTCATTTGTTATTCATCAAATATGTCCCTTAAAGAGAAATATGTTAATTATGATTTGGTGTCTTTGTGACCTAATGAAAAAATCATTGATGCTTTGTTTAGTTTGAAAAGGAAATTGAAAAAGAGAAGATAGAAATAAAGGATGTAGGTAGAAAAAAGTGATGAAAAAAAGAATGGATTATGAGTTGTTTGGTATTAGAGAGAGTAGAAAGAAAGTGAAAACAAAGAATATATATTTGACTTGAATAGACAATTATGCTCTTGTCATATGAGGGGATTGTTGCTAGATAGGAGGGCTGACAATGGGGCGGGGCGGGGTAGGGTGAGTTTTACCTTCCTCGCCCCAGCCCCCCCCGACTCCCTAAGAAAAACCCTGACCTTGCCACCGCTTCCTGTTGGGGTTGGAAATAGATCTCAATCTCCTATCCCAACGGGGGTCGAGTTTCCCTACCCCCGTCAATAAGTAACCAAATTTAAAAATTATTTTGTTTTAATTGAGATTAACAACTAAAAAATTGTGCTTCCAAAAAATAAATAAATAAAACATTCAACCGGAAACTGGGACCTAGTTTTCTTTCAATTATAAATTAAAAAGAAACTAGTGTCTTAGAAGCACTTCGTTATGCTTCAAATAACATAGATATCATCAAAACACCGGACCAAAAGTACAATCAAATTTTCTATAATTTTTCAGGGAAAAAAAAAGTACTCTTTTATACAAAATGAAATCTTTCAATGAAAACAAATTCAACCCCATACATAGATATATGAGGGTATTATTTTAATTACATAATCAACGGCGCGGGTTCGAGGAGGGTATCAGTATCCTAGCCTCGTCCCCGATTTTGCAAAACTTGGAAAACCCAAACCTGAACCCGATCAAAGCGGGTTTCCCCGTCAATGTCAGGGCAGGTTCGGATGGGTACCCCGCATGTTCAAATCCCGTTGCCGTGCCTACTAGATTTGACATTCTCTCTCTTTTGTACTTTCTTCTCATAATAGGAGAGAAAGAAAATAACGCGCCGGTCTTATTAGGTGTTCTCTCTACTATATTTTTCCTTTTTCCTCAAACGATAGAGAAAAAGATGAAAAATCTCTCTACTGTCTCTCTTTTCATTTTCATTTTATTTGCTCCTTTATTCATCCAAACCAAATAAAGGCTAAAAGATTAATAAAATAACACTTATATTTATAAAAACTAATTTGAGAGTTTATCCAAAACATTACTAGTGCAGTGAAATTTTACACTTGTGACCTCTCTAAATATCTTATATAAAGTTTGGTCTCCATGCACAAACATGTGAGTTTCTTAGGCTAAAATTATACCACTATTTATTAAGGAATTGAAGTTACCAAAAGATTTATGTTATGAAGGTGGAATATATTTACCTTGTGGACAAGCAATCCCACCCAGAAAGATTAGCTGCTTCAGCCAAAGCATGCCTCCACGTTTGGACCTTGTTCATGTTATCAACAAAACGTTGTTCATGCTTAGCAAATGCTTGTCCATAGCTACCAGTCTGATTCCGTACATGGGTTGGATCAATGTGGTAGAAAATAGGCACTATAATCTGCCCATTCTTGTTCCTACAATCCATAATTTTCACAAGCTCATCCAAGCACCACTTGGACGTAGCATAGTTTTCAGAGAAAACGATCACGGAAACCTTTGCTAGATCGATTGCCTTAAGAAGGGAGGGTGATATCTCGTCACCTCTTTCAAGCTCATTGTCTATGTAAGTTTTGATTTCAAGCCTTGTTAGTGCAGCATAGAGATGGCTTGTGAAGGTGTAGCGAGTGTCCTCGCCTCTAAAGCTAAGGAAAACGTCATGTGTTTGTGGAGGGATCTTGGAGGTAAAAGGAGGAGGAGGATTAGTGAATGCCATGGTGGTTATGTTATTTTAGAAGTCTAAGATGTTGAAAGAACAGGTTTTGAAGTTTGAAGTGCCTCAAATGATGTATAAAAAGAAGAATAATAGTGGGAGCACTATATTGAAGGTTTGAAGTTCTTGGTTCATATTTCATATTGGCTAAGATGGAATTATCTTGGTTACTTCCTTAACGTGTCTCTGCTCTCTGGTGGCTCCAATTATGACTTTAAAGTCAAAATATTACGCTGAAACTGACATGACTGACTTCATGTTCACAATCAGGCTCTCTTATTACGGTAACATTTTTATTCAACTTGCTTGGAAAATAAGAAAAGAACCATGTTTTTTGGTTTCTGGAAATTTGATTTGATTGGAGTCGTGGAATAATTAGGAAACCGCGTTATTCATTCTCGTCGACATATAAACGGTTTATTTGAAAAACCATTTTGAAGATGTGTAGTTTTGTTGAGAAAACAATTAGCTTGTCGTACTCAATGATTGGATGGATAACGATGCAATTTGAGTATTATTATTTTTTGGGTAAAGACCCATTTGATCCCCGACAAAAAATATGATACTCATTTCAGTCCCAAAAAAAAAAAAACTACTCTATTAGTCTCTGACAATTACTAACATGGACGACAATTACTAACGTGGACAAGTTAGTCACTGACAATCACTTTGGGATATTATAGTCCCTAACAATATTTAAAGTGAGACTAATTAGTCCCTGACAATTAGTATCGTGGGACATTTTAGTAATGGACGCTGACTAATGGTAGTCACGTAGAGATTAATTTGTTCAACGTAGTAATTGTCAGGAACTAACGACGTAGTTTTTTTGTCAGAATTGAAATGGATACCACATTATTTGTCAGAGACCAAAGAGACCAAAATGGGCCGTTCCCAAATTTTTTTTTTACGGTGGCGTTTAAAATGGACCCCTCTAAAAAGGGACCATGTGATGGACTCGTCAAATCAACTGTTGGATTGTGTGAATGGCTCATCAATGCCACCGCCACTGTTCCAGCCCCACCACGGCACCAAGGTCCAAGGCCACTAAAGTTCATAAAATAAGAAGTGTGATTTAGTTTTTTTCTTCAAAAAAACCAAAATTAGCTTCTATATAGGAGTGTTCCCAAATCAATTTGGTTCGTTCGTATTTATAAAAAAAAAAAAAAAAAATCTGATCAAAATCAATTAATTTGCTTCGATTCGAATTTATTATCTTTTGCAGGAAATTCGAAACAAACCAACCCAATAGACCTAAAAAATATCAAAATATTTCGCTTGGATACTCTCAACACTATGGGAATACGTCACTATGTAGCATGCTAGACCAATAACGCTTATTGGAAGGCATCCACTATAAGAAAGATGTAATCGTTGAGATGCTTGCTCCCAGTGTCAACTCAATCTTGCATACAGTGAAAAACAATAATAGCTAAAACAAAAATTCATCATCATATGTTTTCTTCTCCATCTCAAAAAAATGGTTCCCAACATTTGTCTGCCTTCCCACATCTAAATTCCTCTCGTTTTAATAACAGGTCTCTTTTCTCTAGTTAACTCAGAATAGGGGCAGGTGGGACATCAATAGTGATTCCTGCTTGGATTTGACCCCACCCAATAAGACGCCAATGCTTCTCAACACGTCGACTAAGAGCAATCTTCTCACCTTTGCTAGTGCACACAGGTGAAGTTAGTTGCAACTTGGCCAAATCATTCTTCACAGCAACAACTCTGGCTCCAGTTGACATTGATCCAATGTTCAACATGAGCATCTCTGCTTTAGCCAGCTTAGATACCTTGCCCTGCCTCTCGGAGCCTTTTGTCCGAACACCCAAAAGCCGTCGAAGCAGGAAAAAGTTCACCTGCAGGACCACAAAGTATAAAATTCAGCTCTAAACAATGGTTTTTTTCACTACAATGAACTGAGTTACATCTTTCACGAGTCAAAATTCAAAACTTGAAATGCAAGTAAGATTGGAAAGGAGAAGTGATTGAATAAAGATATAATATGAACAAAAAAAAAAAAAACTCAAGCTCTTTATCCTCACTTCCCTTGTGAATTTCAAAACTCAGCAAACAGGTTGGCAACCAAAATTTCAAGGCATGTGAAACTGATAACCGATTAGAGTAGCCTCCTACCTCAAGTTCAACAAAAACCTCAGGCAATGATCCAACCTCTCCAAGAACTTGCCCAACCAATCTGTCAGCACGTGTCAAAGTGGGATCCATTGTTGTCCCAACACCAATTAGTCCTCCGGGCACAGCAAATTGAAGCTCATTTTGCTCAGCATATAATGAAACTATTCTAGAGTATATGGGTGTGCATCTGATGTTTCCACTCTCGTCTTTAACAACTATCCCAGGTCGAACTTCGATGAATTGGTTTACCTTCAAAACACCCTGGAAAGAACAAATTGTCAGATGCCTTTAACAAAACATGTAAAGATAGCCTGATATAAGGGTATATGGCCATTCATCCGCCAAGAAATATTAACTCCACAAACTCACTGGGTTTATAGATAAAAACACATTACAAAGCAAATTTCTTTATTCTGCTCTAGAAATAGGAAAGCATACAGACTCGCAAAGTCTTTTAACAAAGTGCATGCACAAAAGTAGCATAAAACAACTGAGATGCCAACAAATTAAGGCCACTTGTTTATCATCCATTAAGGAATCATGTATGTCGCACGTGTTGACGCACTTTGCATTATTTGCAAAACTTTTTGCACATGGAGAATCATTCATTTAAATTCTAGGACAAACTAAACATGTTAAATGTGCATTGTAAAAGTTTAGGAAGACATGTGTAATATTAAGTTATTGACCAAAGGACCTACCCTCAGGATGCTTCCACCAGCTACACCTCCTTTTATATCATCAACCTCAAATCCAGGTTTATTAACATCGAATGACCGAATTACAATCATATTAGGTGGAGAGATGAAGTTCCTTTCAGGGATTGGGATCTTTTTTACAATATACTCGCACACAACATCAATGTTGTACTTCAATTGCGCTGAAATAGGTACTACAGGCGCACCATCGGCGACAGTTCCCTGGTAAGCCACCAAAAAAGTGGGAAAAACATGTAAGGTGCAGACAGTGACTCACTTCGTACATAAAAATTAAAACAAACAAATGAAGGGGACTCACTTGCACAGTACCATTTTATAGAAAACTTAAAACAAAAACCTCTTCATAGAAAAGTTACCTGTATAAATTTCTGTATTGCTTCATGTTGATTGATTGCTACATTTTCTTGAATCAAGTCAACCTTATTCTGAAGGATTATTATGTGCTGTAAACGCATAATTTCAACAGCAGCTAAATGTTCCGAGGTTTGTGGTTGTGGACAACTCTCATTAGCAGCTATGAGCAGCAAAGCTCCATCCATGATTGCTGCTCCATTAAGCATTGTAGCCATGAGAATATCATGGCCCTACAGAAATTGGAAAAGTAAAAATAAATACCATATCGATGTAGAACCAAGAAAACTGTAGATATAATTAATGAATTAGCATTAATTGGCCAATAAAAGAGCTTACAAATCATATCTTCCTGGGATCAAAAGAATTGTGAGACATAATGCTAAGGAGAGAAAAATAATAATTTATAAGGAAAAATGCAAAACCAATATGCAGATATACGAAAGTACATCCCTAGTCTATCCTACATATAATGAAATTATGGGGGGGAAGACAACCCAAAATAACAGATGATATATCTGTGACTTTACCGGGCAATCGACAAAAGAAACATGTCTCAGCAATTTCATCCTGAAGTTTTCATACCCTGGCACATCACACATAGGACTGTCTTCCTTTCCACTTCCATATGCCCTGTAGAAGAAATTTGATCAGAACACTGAAAGTTAAAAACTTGAAAAAAACAGATTATATAATTGCCTTCACAAAATAAATACCCACTTGTAGCACATAGGCCTAGGACAACGTTCATCTTCACACTTATATATCTTAGCATTTGCATATCCAAGCTTGATTGTAATGTTACGCTCCAACTCATTTTTAAAGCGAACAGTCTACATGTTCACAGGAAATCAGAGATTAACAATTTATAATTAAATATCCAAAGCTCAAGCAGAATGGATAAATAATATATAATACTTCCTTCTAAAACTGAAGATGTAAGGAAAGAGGGTATCAATTATCAAATGCAACTGATTCTTATGTCGTCAAATGACTTTGCAACCACCTATGAAGCACAGACACGGACACCGGCAATGTCCTATATATGCACGCGCGTAAATATGAGCATCATTATAAATGATCTAAATTGAGAATCAAGATTTCTATATTTATCATCTCAAAATAGCTTGTTAGCATTACATTTATCCTATGATAATGAGTCTCAAAAAAAAAAATTAATAATAATGATAGACATCATCACAGATTTTAGCAGAGTAGTTAATCCCGGATAGCGGCACGGAGAGGCAGACCCAAAAAACGTTATAGCGGTATAGCGCATAGCGGGATGGCCGCTATTTTAGGCAATTTTTTTATAGGTTAGAGAGTAATGTAATTTTATACTATATACATATGCATGTACAAAATATTAAAAATGCTCAAAATTCAAGTCATATTCATATTTTCATAATTCATGATAGATAGTCATACTGTCATAGGTCCTAAGCAAAGCACACTTATCAATTCATATATTATACAAGTTTAATATAATTTTATAATTTTTCTTATTAAGTTATAGAAATATTTTATAGAGAAAATTGAAGTAGACATGTTTGCCACGTTCACGTATAATTTTACAATTAATTTTAAATGCTTTTACTAAATAATTAATATTAACAGCTAATATTCTATTTTTTATTAAAGTAATGACCAATAACTATTCAACTATAAACTACTCGTACCAACTCCTCGTTATTATCATTAAGTATTAAGCATCGTTTGTGGTGATAATAAAAAACATTTGTTGGATTGTGTAAACTCTGCACTCCTTTTTAGAATTAGTCGAGAGTTAAAAGTAAAACAATTTGTCTTTCTCCTCTAAACTCCGGACTCTTCATTTCTCTCACCACAAACTACGCGTCTCTGCATTTTACTGTCCCACGACTCCCACGATTCCACCACAAATGCATTTTAATGTCTCTAGGTCTAGAAACTCTTCATTTCTCCCACGACTCCCACTCCTTTACGCCTCTGTATCTTCTGCATCTTATTAGCGTCTTCATTTCACATCATACATTCATCTTCTGCATTCACACTCCAATATTTCCATTGTGCAAAAAGGGAAAATCGGGTCATAAAGCCCTAGCGGCCCTATAGTGCCGCAACAGACCGTGAATCCGTGATTTCCAGCCGCAATAGCGGCTGCGACGGCCGCTACCCAAAAACGCTCTGCTCCGCCGCCGAGGTAGCGGTTGCCGGCCGCTCCGCCACGCACCACCGCTATTGCATGCTATTCACTACCTTGGATTTTAGGTGTCCAATCACATAGAAGTCTCGGCTAGGTGTCGTCTAAGTGTCCAAGCCAACCAAAAATTATTTTTAAATTGGACACCTGGCAAGGAGTGTCGGACAGGTGTCATACGAGTATCACACAAGTGCCGGTGTCGGGCATGTGCCTGACATTCGGACACCCCTAAAGTCAAAAGTGTCGGTGCTTCGTAGGCAACCACTAAAAGAATGAAGCTGATTCTTTTTTATGGGAGGTGCAAACAAAAAAACTATTATTAACGAAGTAACAAACTAACTAGAAAATTTATCTATGACAAACTAATATCCAGTTATTGAAACAGAGCCATTTCATAATTCCTTGATGGTAACTAGATTTTACAAGCTTCAAGTATTCACCTGGAGCTCAGATTAGGAGTTAAAATTTCTTGGACCCAACCTTTATGGAAATCAGTAAATATTATCTTCCAACTAGAAATAAATCACCTCTGTATATGTAGTTCTGTGTATTCATGATCATTACAAACATCGATTTGTGATAATTAAAGACAAGCAAAAAGGACATCAGCATCATAATCTTGATTGCTCGGAGTAACAATCACCAATAATAAGGATTGCTTCAGCCAGGCTGATGACTTAGCAAGTACTCACATCATCCATTGGTTTTCAAGTTCAACAGCATGCTACATTTTTATTTTGGCCCTTCCTTTCTTTGGTTACAAGGATTTCTCAAAATATTTACCAGTAGGGTGAGACAGAGTAATAAAATGCTCGCACCCAATGAAAAATCTTTCTTGGAGCCTTAGAAGACTAATCGATGTTGGGGAAGACATTTATAGTGTGGAATCAGTGACAACAGATACTACCAGGAATTAGATATATACAAAATAAAGTTAAAAACAGAGAGAAATCAAAGATAACGGAATACCTGAACACCTGATATAGCTTTCACAACTGTTGACTTGCCATGTGCCACATGACCAATGGTGCCTGCCAGGATACAATTCATCAGCTTTAACAGTCATCAATGGAAAAGAAGAATTCAAAGTAACCATTTTGAATAATGAATTTATTTTTCAAATATGTCCGCAAGATATTTGATATTTAACGAAACAAAGAAAAATATTACCAATATTAATGGTAGCCTGCCGAGATATGACTTCAGGAGAAAGTGGATGCAATTTTGTGACATCCAGTTTACTCAGGTCTTGTTCCATCAAACCCTTCCGTGACATTTTGGCTGCTTCAAGTGGAAACTTTAATCAAGTTATGAAATTAATTTATGATTTGGCAATTACAATGTTTGATGCTAAGCTATCTGCATGTAAATATCACAGGACAAGAAAGCTGCATCATAATCTACATATTTATTCTGTAAAAATCTACATTTGTGAATGTATGACACAGAACCTAATTCTCCTATACCATACCAAAAGCCATCATCAGGTAAAAGATATGTATGCCTAATGTTGATTTATTGTTATATTCAAAAATTAAATTATTTTTCCAAAATGTCCAAAAATAGAAATTGTTTTATCCCATTTTGTAAATAGATCCCTCGCCAATTTTTTTATAATTCTCTTCGGACAATTTTCTCAACTTATCAGTATATTGTGCTTGAAATTTTCTGATATAATATAATATCTATTCTGCTTCTCTGAAAGAAGGTAACATAATCTTGTGTATCCCATCCCCTCTAACCTATCTTACTTTGACTTCGTTCGAAATGAAATGATACAAGGAAAAAAAGAAAGTATACTAATGATTTTGAGCTTAAGCCTCAAGCCATAGTTTAAAAGGTGCCACCTTAGGGATGACATAATACGTACTGAACAAAAAATGATTTATAAGATTCTTTTGATGAAATGACATGGTATCTGCTCAAAGACTCATATACATTCCTTTCTCCCATTCGTCCACACCTTTCTTTATACTGTATTGGCACATGGACACTATTGTTAGCGAAATATCCATACTATACTAGCTCCTAACCCCCTGACTAGCAACATTTTATTATATAACTCTTAAAATAATCAGGAAGTGGAGAAACAATGATACATGTAGCATCATTCTCAGTAGAACAAAAAGCAGTATAAGACAACAACAATATTTGCCAACACAAAATGAGAAACAGGGGTTACGATATCGATTGTCCATCCACCCTTTCAAATTGAAAAGCATAAACAATAGAAGCAACTGGGTGAAATCATGAACTGGAGCAGTTAAGGGAGGATCAAACAGCTCAAAAAGTGACAATTGCTAAAACTTGCAAGGGAATTAAAATCCAACACCCATACTCCCTTGAAGAAAAGAAAAATAAAACAACTTAAGCATTTGAATTTCCATGTTCTTCAAACATTAAAAATATGTGCATCAAACCCCAATATCGAGCAGCAATTATTGCATACTCCTACAGCACATGAAATGCAGTAGGATGGATTTCAATCATTAATTTAAATTGGAAACTTAAATTTTATGTAAGTTTATCTAAAATCAAAAGTAGAGAACGTTCTTGGAGCATAATTTATTGTGCTTGAACATACTTGAATTTATCTCATCAGAGCTATTTGCTGCTGCTCCTAAAGTTTTGATTCTATTCAATGCATGATTTCATTCCTAAATTAATCAAATCACATATACTGCAAAGACCTTATTAACTAATAACAATTAGAGAAAAAACAAAAACACAAATCTTCAGCAAAAGAGTATCTGCAAATGCTATTATGCGAGAGACACATCAAAAGGATGGGTAAGAAAAAAAGAATCAAATCTTCCGCAAACCCTTCCAAACCAAATTCCTAAGAACGAGTGCATTTATACAGAGATGAAAGGGAAAGAGAGAGAAACAAAAAACAGATACGAAACCTGGACGAGGATGGAGCTCCAACACGATGAATCACAGCCGCCCGTTAGCTACGCCGGAGGCGGCAGCGGCTACCCACGGAACAGATGAAGGCGGCGACGGCGTGATGCTGGCAGGCAGCTGAGGAGAGTGTGAGAGAGACTGCGTGCGGATGATGCTAAGGGAAAGCGAAACCTAATTCGGGAGAGCGTAGCCAATATTCCGTTAACTTTGTAACCCAAAAAAAAAAAAAAAAACTCATTTTGATACCTCAACTTTAAAAAAAATCATTTTGGTCTCTCATGAAACTTTACACAATTTAGTCACTTCTGTAGTTCTGTCTCTAACAACATTCTACATTGAATGACCAAAATAGTCTATTTAAAATGTTAAGGACCCAGTAAATCAAAAAAAAAAAAAAATTTGTTAAGGACCCAAGATGAATCTATTTAAAACTTTGAGTGACGAAAATGAATATACTTAAAACATAAAAAGATCACATCACTTATTGCTAACGGCCATATAGGACGATGTTAACATTGTCACATACATGAGTGATGGAAGTGACCAAATTGTATAATATTTCATTGGCTTAATTGTATTTTTGGTCCCCCAAGTATTATGATTATGCGATTTTGGTCCATCAGGTTTCAATTGCGACAATTGGGCCTCCTAGGTATCGCGATTGTGCAATTTTAGTCCCCCAGGTTCCAATTGCGCCAATTGGGTCCCTCAGGTATTACGGTTGTGCAATTTTGGCCCCCCAGATATCACAATTATGCAATTTTAAATGTCAGTAGCCTACATGGCACACGTGGGACTGATTTTGCACTTAGTGAGACCAGCTTGATAACTTACATGGCATTCCTATGTGTCAATTAAAGTATGTGAGGTGTCAATAATACTATATATGAACGTCATGTAAGTTGTCAAGTCAACCTCACTAAGTGCCAAATTAGTCTCACGTGCGCCACGTAGGTTACTGACATTTAAAATTGCATAATTGTGATATCTGAGCGACTAAAATTGCACAATTGAAATACCTGAGGGACCCAATTGGCGCAATTGGAACACGGGGGACTAAAATTGAACAATCACGCTACCTGGGGACCCAATTGTCGCAATCGAAACCCAAGGGACCAAAATGCCTATTTCATATATATAAGGGACCAAAATGAAACTTTTTCAAGTTGAGGGATCAAAATAAAACTAAAAAATAACTTAAGGATCAAAAAACTAATTTAGCCGGGAAAAAAGACCTAAAATCGAATTTTGGTAATTTGTCCTATTCTAGATTATATTTGTTCTTCTATCCTTAAAAAGATTTGTTTTAATCCCTTAAATTTTAAATGTTAACTAAAGTAATGCCATTAATTTTGATGTATATGACAGTTAAGTGATGAAATGGGCAGTTGAATTGACACGTCTTTCACATGCTAATATGTGTTGGAGCCGCGTGGAGGACTACATTAAATCCAAATTAAAATGTATGTACCAAATCGAATTTTCAGCTCTTCTTCCCCAATGTGTCTTCTTCTTCTCCCATTGGTCTTCTTTCCCCAAGGCTTGCAACCAGTCATGGTTGTCCCTTCTCCAACCTAGAAAAAAGTTGTAGCTGAAAAATCATCTGAAGCTCATTTTCTACTTCAACCCTCAAACGCACCTGTAAATTTTTCGTTGAATTTCTTGGCAGAGAATAAGGAATAGCAAAAATATCATTTCCTTCCATTTTCATTTCTTCATTCATCCTCACAATATATCTTCTCTTCCTTTTTCCAGTCTTCTCACCCCCCCCTGTTTCAATCCCATTTTGCCTAAATTCACAACGCTTCACCGCGTTTCGTCCTGCAGCTGTCACGCAATCCACTACATATGGACTCCTTCACGTTGTACCAATCACTGGATTGGCGATTGATCAACCATGACTGTCTTCAACCATTGGAGAAGAAAACCTATTGGAAAAGAAGATACATTGGGGAAGAATGACCGAGAAATCAATTTGGGCCTTGTCTTTTAATTTGATTTGCTCCTCCAACGTGGTTCCAACACATACTGCCACGTGGAGGACATTTTTTTTTTAAATAAAAAAGGTATGCAAAAGCATCACTGCAATGAAAGACATCCCAACTAGGTTGGCACCTCAGACATCACCAATCATCTGCAGCACACCTAAATATTATTAAAAATAAGAAAGAATACAAAAAAAATATGGGGGGACCAAAACCTTACCCAATAAAGAATTATCTAAATCTATAGCTAGGAAGACCATTTCTATTTCTAAAGAAATCTTCCCTAATGAAATCAGGAGCTAAGTCCCACCAAATAAAGCCAGTGATTGAGATACCATAATTGGCTAATTTGTCAGCACATGAATTGCCCTCTCTATAAATGTGAGAGATTCTAAAACTCATTTTTCTAGTTAAGTCAATACAATTATGCCACTTATTTCTCAATTTCCAAGGAACCAAGTTGCTGTCTTTGAAGGCTAAAATCACCATTTGGGAGTCACATTCTAACCAGAGATTTAACCAACCATTCTTGAAAGCTATCTCAATTGATGTCATGACTCCCGAAATTTCAGCACAAAGAGCATTGGACACACCAATATTTTCAGCAAAACAACCCATTATAGCTGCACTTTTGTCTCTAAAGAGGCCATCACAAGCTGCTAAGCCAGGGAAACCTTTGGCTGCACCATCCGAATTACACTTAACCATATTGCAAAGAGGGGGATGCCAAGGAACTTCAATAATTTTAGGAGCTTTACAAAGCTTTCCTTTGACTTTGAACTTCTTGAATAACATCAACTCAGCAACAGAATTGGCCATATGACTAGCACTAGAGTTACCCGACAAGGAGACATTGGACAGGACCAAATTCATTGCTGATTGAATGGTGATCCATTTATTATTGAACTTTGCTTGGTTTCTTGAAAACCAAATAGAGCATAAAACATTGATAATACCCGAAACTACTACCTCCAGACATTGAGAGCTCCAATCTTTCTCACAGATTTTCAAAATATTCTCAATGCTGGAAAGATCAATATGCACATCAAGCAAATCACTAAACCACCTCCAAATGGATTTTGCATAGCTGCAACTAAGGAAAAGATGATTCGAAGTTTCTGCTGCAGCACCACACAGAGAGCATTGAGTGACAATAATGCAGTCTTTGTTCCATAGATTAACTTCAGTTGGCATTTTATTATGAATTATTATCCTCCAAAGAATGAAAGATTTTGAAGGTGGAACACAGCTTCTCCATATCAGTTTTGACCAAGGCATGACAGTTCCAGAAGGATATAAACAATTGTAAGCCTCTTTAAAGGAGAGGTTACCTGATTCAGCTTGATCCAGACAATTTGATCATCCACAGGGGTTGAAGGAATAACATAATTAACAAGCTTAGCTGTAAGAGCAAGACTTTTATCCAAAAGAAACTGAGGTATCCACCAATTCCTTCCAGATAAAAAATCAGCAACTGTACCTTTTAAATGACAGAACCAATTAGTGGGGACATTCAGGAATTGGACAACAGGCTTTGAAAGCCATTTTTGAGTCCAAAAATTAATGTTCAAACCATTCCCCAAAAGACATGCAGTGTTTTCCAAAACAGTGGGGATGATGTGCCTAACTCCAGACCAAATAGAGGATGATATGTGATAAGCAACAGGATTGCCATTCCTAAACACTCTATTTCTCAGCAGAGCAGACCAAGAGCAGTTAGAAGACACTAATTCCCATGCCAACTCAATTACTCATATCACCACTTAACTGTCACATATGTTAAAATTAATGGTGTCACTAACAAAGGTGACAAAAATGATAACTTTGGCGAACTCTTCAAAGTTATAGGATTAAAATGAATCTTTTTAAAGATATAAAACCAAAATGAATATAAGACAAAAAGTCTAATTTAGCAACTTAAAAAAAAAAAAAAGCTTTATCATCTAGTGAAAAAAATAAATAGGGAAATTAGTAATACCTTCCACTTAATTGTATTTAGTATCTTTTACACGCTACATTTATAATTTAAATTGTTATCATTAATAAAAAGGTAAGTTTAATGATAATATAACTTTTAATAGAAGTTGGTGTAATTTATAAAACAAAAGAAATGACAAATAGTCTATACAAAACTCAATAACGTTGTACAGTTCATGTCACGTGTCAATTTATCAACTTTTTCTTTTTCATGTCAACTTGTTACTAATTAAAAGAAGGTTCTGGATATAAGCTGGCCTCTGCACATGCGGGTAGCAATGGATTCTACTCTATTGACTATTATCGCATACATATGTTCATTAATATCTACATAATTTTTTTTGACTCAAATCAAATCAAGGAATTTTATTCATGATAATGTTCCAAATACAAACTGGGATATGATTAAAGATAGTGCGATTAGCGTGATTGATAGATGCTTTTGCTAAAGCATGAGCACTACCATTTGTTAGACGCTTCGAGAAAACAACTTTAAAGTTGTTACAAGAGGATAACAAGTTTCCACAAGCCTTGATGATTGATCCATACTCAGAGAAATCCAATTTGGCATTGAGCACATCATCAACAACTTGTTTACAGTCCATTTCCACTATAATATTAGAGTAGTGTGTAGACTTGAGCCATGAAAGAGATTGTAAGAGACCCCAAGCTTCTGCTTCAGCTGGAAACATGCTAGCACTACACTTAAAGGAAGCTTCCTGCACAAAAATTCCAGCCTGGTCACGAACACAAGTAGCAGCGCCTATGTTGTTTGTTTGAGAGAAAACTGCAGCATCTATATTACACTTTAGTTGACCTGTTGGAGGAGGCGTCCAGATCACATTATCTTCATGAACATGCCTGTTATCCCTGGTTGGTTGATTTCGTACACAACACCAAGCCCTATGAACTTCCTTTACTCTACAAACCACCTGCTCAACCGACTCCACCTGACCCTCCCTATGCTTCAAATTTCTTCTCTTCCACATACTCCAAGCTTGCATGCAAAACTGCTCAATATCAGTTAAAGTAAGGCGCTGACTAGCTTCAAAAAATAGCTCATTAAAGCCTTCAGCATGCTGGATAATTGGTTCCAACCTTGTGCCACAAACTAGCTTTCCTCCACACTTCCATACTCAAGGGGCATGTTAAAAACAGATGCCAGCTATTTTCCAACTGACTATCGCTACACACACATGAAGATGGACAATCAATTCCCCTAGCTTGCAAGCACATTCTCACTGGAAGGCAATCCCGGAGGAGCCTCCACATGAACACTCTAACTTTTGGTGGAATATGTAATGACCAAATAAGAGACCAATTTCCTGGGCATTTTAAATCCTCCCTTTCAACCAAACTATCAACACATACTCTATAAGCGCTTTTAACAGTGTAAGCACCCCTCCTATCAAATCTCCAAATCAAAGAATCAAGCTCATTTAGATGTAGAAGAGGTACTTTCAAAATCTCTCTACGATCTCTCTCATCAAAAATATTCTCCAACAATTGAAGATTCCACAAACCATGCTCATTAATAAGATGACTAACCTTTATAGGCTCCAAGTGAGTTTGTGGGGGAGTGATAATTCTATGCTCATCAATATCTCTAAGCCAAGGAGTATTCCAAACACTAACTTGTGTACCATCACCAATCTTCCAACGAAAGCCTTTTTCCAACAACATTCTGGATGACCAGATATTACGCCAAACATAGCTAGGGTTATGCCCAATTGCAACCCCCAAAAAATCCCCTCTGGGGAAATATTTTGCTTTGAAAACTCTTGTTACTATAGTATCTGGGTTGGTTAAAAACTTCCAACCTTGCTTCCCCAACATTGCTAGATTGAAGCCATACAAGTCTCGAAAACCCATGCAACCCCACTCCTTACGCATAGTGAGCTTCTCCCATCTAAGCCAATTCATACCTTTCCTGTCCCCTTTATTCGAGCCCCACCAAAAGGAGTTCATCATCTTCTGAATCTCATCTTCAATACTAACAGGAAGGAGAAAAACACTCATGCAATAAGCTGGGATAGCTTGCACCACTGACTTGATCAACACTTCCCTACCTGCCTGAGATAAAGTTCTACTACTCCAACTAGAAATTTTCTTCCACACTCTATCTTTTAAATACCTGAAGATGGATTTCTTGCTTCTTCCAATCATAGAAGAGAGACCTAAATATTTGCCCGTGCCAAGACATTCCCTCGCCTCCAAAATATTCACAAGAGCATTTCTAGTATCAACATCAGCATTCCTACTAAAATAAATCTCAGACTTTTGCAAATTGATGAACTGCCCAGAAGCATTTGCATAAGTACTGAGAATATTTTTTAGCTCCCTGGCTTCATTTTCTTTAGCTCTCAGAAAAAGGAAACTGTCATCTGCAAAAATAAGGTGACTAATAATGGGAGCTCTTCTACACACACGAACCCTATGAATAAGCCCTATCCCCTCAGCATGCTTAATCAGAGATGTAAGCCCTCAGCACAAATAATAAACAAGTAAGGCGATAGAGGATCTCCTTGTCTGAGGCCTCTAGTAGGAAAAATAGGACCCACTCAATCATCATTCATCATAACAGAATAGTTCACCGTTGTGATGCACATTTTAATCCAACCAATCCATCTACTGGCAAAGCCCATCACTCTAAAATAAGAAGAAGATATCCCCAGTCAACCCTGTCATAAGCTTTACTGATATCTATCTTCAGAGCTGCCTCCACTTTCTTTCCACCTATCTTACATTTCAAATAATGAACAATCTCTGAAGCAACTAAAACATTATCAATAATGAATCTACCCGAAACAAAACCAGACTGCTCCTCAGAAATACATTTTGGGAGAACCTTCTGTAGTCTATTAGCTAGAGTTTTTGCTAAAATTTTATAAACAACATTACATAAAGAGATAGGACGAAGGTCTCTCATAGAATTTGGTGCATCACATTTAGGAACAAGAACTACATTTGTATCACCAAGAGAAGCTGGAATTGTACCTTCACTAAGCCATCTAGTGCAAGCTTGGACAATGTCTTCTCCACACAAATCCCAAAATCTCCTATAGAAAGCCGGATTCAGACCATCAGGCCCAGGTGCCTTATCCGGGTGCATTTGGAACACAGCTTGCTTGAATTCTTCTCTTGTAAAAGGAGCCAAAAGCATGCTATTATCATCCTCATCAATCTTACGCCCAACAATATCTAGAACAGGATTGTAGTTGCTTTGTTGAGCATGAAAAAGCTCCTCAAAATATCGCCTACTCAAAGAACAAAGCCCTTCCTGTGAATCAACCAAAACATCATTTTCATCTCTAAGTTGCAGAATTTTATTTCTTTTTTGTCTAGATGTTGCTGCTGCATGAAAGAACTTTGAATTCATATCCCCATCTCTCATCCAGAAAACCTTTGCCCGCTGTCTCCAAAAAGCTTCTTCTTGGATTAATAAAGAATTAAGCTTCCCCTTCAACTCCAAGAAATCCTTCGCTGCCCTTTCTGTACCCATCATTCGGACCTCCTCCATGCGCTGTTTACAGGCCACAATATCATCCTTGAATTTTCTTCGCAACCTTCTCCCCCAAACATCTAGGTCTTCGGTACACAAGAGCAACTTAGATGACACAGGCTCCCCCTCACTCTTCAACCAACTCCCAGCTACAACTGGATCAAACTCGGGCTGAAGCCAATAATTTTCAAAGCGAAATTGTCTCTTCCGATACACATAAGTCATCATCTCAGTTGCTAAAAGAATGGGAGAGTGATCTGAAGCAGCTGCAACTAAATTCTTCAAGCTGTTATTGGGAAACATACTAAGCCACTCATTAGTTGCCATGGCTCTATCCAACCGTTCCTCAACTGCATCCTGTGACCCCATCCTTCCCCACCAGGTAAAAGCATGACCTTGTAACGGAACATCAACAAGACCACAGTCACTGACAGCTTCACGAAAACCTGACAATAACCGGTTAGGATGATCAACTCGGCCCCTCTTGTCTTCATGAGATAGAAGATCATTAAAATCACCAACTATGCACCAAGGAAGAGAAGATTGCATAGCTAATGACCTTAAAATCCTCCAAGACTCCCTTCTGAGACTTCTGTTTGCTATACCATAAAATCCTGTCAATCTCCAAGGCTCCTGTCTGTTCTCTTTCACTAGCACATTGATATGATTTTGAGAGTAATTCAGAATTTCACAATCCTCTTTTTTCTTCCACATCATAGCCAAACCACCACTTCTACCATCTCTATCCACAGCAAAACAAGCTTCAAAACCCAGTATTCTCCTTATTTCCTCCACTCTATTAATATGACAGAGAGTTTCACACAAGAACACAACACCCGGCTATGATAAATTGAATAATTATATTTAATTTTTTTATATAGTTTACTTACAAATAATAATGGTATTAAATTATATATTATGTAAAATATTAAATATTTGAATTACATGGAACTTAAAACTTGAAAGTATATTAAAGTATAAATCAAAATGATAATAAATATTTATATCACACAAGTACAAACCATCACTTTGAAGTGTAAAATTTTAAAGAATTGAAATGTTATACAATGACAAGTGTAATTTTTTTTACACTATCAATCAACTATAAATCATGACATGTGTGATTTTTTAAGATGTATCAATTTCTGATTGATTGACAGTGTAAAAAATCTTAACATTGACAATACATACCAATTAAATCTAATTTTCAGATATCCATTTAAAAGTGTACAACAAAACTCAAACACTTAAAATTATTTTAATAAGTTTATTTCATATGAATTAATTAAAAATTATAAAAAGTTAGTCCTTACATTTTTTATGCTAGAAGTATTCCTTTTATTTTTGTTAATCTTAAATTTAATTTTATATTGTCTCAATTTTATTTTAAAACAAAAATGTTATTAACTTAAAAACTACATCCTAAGTCCTAACTCTTCTTATGTGTCATATTATTTTACTTTTATTTTGTATAAAGTTATATATTAGTAATTTTTTATGTATAAGTCATTATTTGTAATCATTTGTTAACAGATATGTAAAATGAATGCATAAAAGGATTTTGTGTTTTTCATGGCAAATACTTATGCTTGCTATTCTCATTTTTTGTAACTTTAATTTTTGATTGTTATTATCAAGTGGTTATTGTATTTTAAGACTATGATATATGGAAACAATTCTACCACTGCTTTCAACATTAATCTCTACATATCATCTTATGTTCGTAGACGAGGTTGGTCGTTTTAAAGTTCGTAAAAAACCAACAAGATCCGTATGACAGCACGGGTACCATTTTAGTTAATATATATAATAGGATTTAATTAGACATTTTTTTACACTGTCAATTAGTCATAATTTATCATATTATTAACGATGTTTAACTTTTATTATAACTGTCGTAAGATTTATGATTGATTGTCTGTATAAAATTTTTTACGGTAATCAAAACTAATTTCATATAGTTAAATTTTTTCTTTGGTGGAATTAAGGCGTACAATTTTTTAAGTTAAAGAACATGCCGGATTGGGGTGCAATTCGAGTTCTACATGCTATTTCCTTGCAAGAACACATGTCAGATTTTAAGCAACATTTTAAAATCAGTCCAATCAGAGGGCCATTAAGAAGAGCGAAATTAGATTATGGATTATGGATTAGTGAATTGGGTTTCGACAAGAATCCAAGCCCCTAAACAAATAGGACCAACAATACCTTCCTTTTTATTAAAGAAGCTACACGGATGCAAAAGTATCAGAAACTAATGCTAATTCTAATTATGCTCTAAATTAAGAATTAACAGATTGCCACTTGCGAGAATCGGATCCTTTTTCTTAAAGAAAATGATAAAATAATTTTTCCATCATACATTGTTGTACTCTATTATCTATATAAGGTTTTGCTATCAAATGCTATCATCCAAACCAGTTAGAAGCCAAACTGCCTCATATCAGTTCCCAGAAGGAAGCAACATTACGGGAGCCAAATTTTCCGCATCCTCACCTTCCATTCTACTAATGAATGGAGGTCTCACTTTGATGCCTCCAAAGAAACAAACAAGTTGGTAAGTTTTGTAAGCTACAACTTCCATATCATTACCACTAGCTATTATCAAGCAGTAAACTTCTTTTATTTCATGAGATAATTAATAATCTTTTTTTGTTAAAGATGGTGATTGACTTCAAGGCTACATGGTGTGGAGCGTGCAAATCCATGGAACCAATTATCAAAGAGTTTGCTGCGAAATACACAGAGGTCGAGTTTATTAAAATTGACGTGGATGAGTTAGGGGTATGAACATGATCCCTTGCTTAAAAAATTGATCTTTGGTTTATATATGCGCAACAATATATTGTTTAATAGGAATATTTTGACACTAATGTAAAAATAAATGGAAACAGGAGGTGGCCCGGGAATTTCATGTGGAAGCAATACCAACATTCATACTAATTAAAAAAGGCAAAGTTGTTGATAAGGTGGAGGGAGCAAGAAAGGAGGAGTTGCACAAGCTGATTAAGAAACACAGTAAATGAGTGTGCCCTGATCTTGCAGTACTGTAATAAGTTTCTGCCCATGTTTGCATGAGCATGACAGTGTAATATGTAATCAACATTAGAGTAATAACTTTTGACACCGTATATGAACGTCGTATATCTGATGAGTATTTAGGAATAATGAAGAACATGGTGAGAGAGAAGAAAATAACAAACAAATGATGAAAAGTATATATACATACGAAGTTAGACACCAATTTTGTATTCAAATATCATTACACTTATATATATGTTCAGTATCCATGATCATTTTGTTCAATTTATAACACAAAGCTATGCTACTTTTTACTTGAAACCAGTATGGTACCCGTGCCTTCGCACGGGTCACCACAACATATATTTAATTTAGTATTTGAAAGAGTAATAATAGTAATAATTCAAATATTATAGTAAAATACATGAAATACTAATTTTGGAAGAGTCATAACAATAATAATATTTATGTGCATAGAAGAAGTTGTATGTAAAAAGTTTACTTGCTAACCAATCTCCAAAATTATATGAATCTCGCTCCAATGATTTCGAGCATATCTCCAAAGTGAAGTCTAGTAGCTTATTCTATCCACTATCCCCATTGTTGTTGCTAATAAATACTCCCTCCGATTCTTAATATAAGAAACAAATGAGTTCTTTTTTTGGTCCAAAATATAAGAAACATACATCAATTTTCACATATATTAAATGCTAATTTCCAATATTACCCTCATTTATAATATGATTTGTGTTTACAAGATATATCAACTTTCCATACAAGTGAGTTTGTTCATTAATTAGAAGGGGTATTTTTGGAAATTTATATGAATATTAATTACAATTAGCTCATTTCAATGTATTTCCTTGGTCTGTGTGTTTTAGGGTTTTGTTTCTTATATTAGGGACATGAGGGAGTAACTACTAAGATGTTGGTTTTATAATTTTTCAATTAAAAGTAATTATCCCAAAAAAAATTCAAAACATTAAACAAATTAAAACTTCCAATCAATATTTCTCAAACTTGATTTCCTTGAGCTTGTAAAAAGACATTTCACCAATTGCATGCTAATTTAACTCTCCTCGTCAAAAGACCACTTGGCAGCTATACTTTTTCATTCAGAGCAATCATGCTGACAACCCAAGCAAATACTACCATTTGAAGCATAAGAATTCGAATAATTCTGAAACAATTCAAGACATGAGAAGAGTTCCTGTTTTTGGGAATAATGTCACTTTCTCAATTCATCTGGAGACATGAGCAGTGTTACAACACAAAGTTGACAATGATCTCAATCAAGAGAAGCCACCTTGATCCAGCTGTGCCACCTTGATCCAGCTGTCCGTTAGTTAAATCAGTTAGAATGATTAGAGAGTTAGTTACATTCAGTTAAATTAAGCTAGCTGTAGTTTCTTGTAACACAAGCAACCTTCCCTGTATAAATATCTTATGTAGGTGCTTTGTTTAATCAATCAATGAGAATTCCATTTTGTCTATTCTCTGTTGCTCTTGATTCTCGCATATCCTCTTTTTCTCTTTCTCTCAATTCTTCTATCTTCCTTTCTCTGTTCTTACTCAGAGACTCAATGGCTTCTATGCTTCTAACATGGTATCAGTTTTAAAGAAGCTTTGCTGCGCCTAGTGGTTCTGATCTTCTTTCCTGCTTCTATTTCTTGAAGTTCTTCTTCCTTTACCTCTCTCTTCCTCCTTGATTCTTTCTTTTGAAACACAACAATGGCGGAAATTAATCCACCAGTGAATCCAATCAATGATCCTACTAGTCCATACTTCTTGAATCCGAATGAAAATCCTGGTACTCTATCAATTTTAGCTCCTCTAACAGGAGGTAACTATCATGATTGGGCGCGTGCCATGACTATGGCGCTGAAAATCAAGAATAAACTTGAGTTTATTGATGGCACATTGCCAAAGCCGCAAGTGACTGATCCTTTGTTCAAGGCCTGGGATAGGTGTAATACTATGGTTTTTGCTTGGCTTCACCAATCTCTTGATCCTGAAGTCAAGAAGAGCATTGTTGGTTTGGACACTGGCACAAAAGTCTGGAAAGATCTGAAAGATAGGCTTCATCAAGGAGACATCTATCGCATATGTGATTTGCAAGAAGAACTCTATTCAGCAAGGCAAGGTAATCTATCCATTACTGCCTATTTCACCTACCTGAAAGGAATTTGGCAAGAGCTAGATGATTGTAGGCCAATTCCACCCTGTGCATGTGCAGTCCAATGCTCTTGTACTTTGATTCCAACTGTCACCTCATATAGAGATAATGACTATGTGATTCGTTTCTTAAGAGGTCTTAATGAGCAATACTCTGGTGTAAGATCCAATATTATGCTTATGCAACCACTACCTGAGGTCAATAAGGCTTTCTCCATGCTTATACAACAAGAAAGACAATTCAATGCTCCTGTTGATAATTCTAGTGTCTTGATCAACACTGCTGCAATTTCCAATAATGACCGAGGTAGGGGCAGAGGAAGAGGCAATAGAGGATCAGGTATCCTTGGAAGAGGTCCTAATGGCAGAGGATATAATCAGAAAGTGTGCACCTACTGCAACAGAAATGGTCATACAGTGGATACATGCTACAAGAAGCATGGTTATCCACCTAACTACAACAACAACAAAGGATTCAATGTGAACCAATGTACTGCATTAGCTAATGGTGATGAGGATGAATCTTATGAGGATGCACAAGAAGAGGTTCAGGACAGTTCCAAATTACTTCTCACTCTTGAGCAACAAATGGCATTACTAGCCTTGATCCCACATTCTGGATCACCCAATCTGCATACAACCAACCAAGTAGCCACACTTAACAATCACACACAGTTACCATACCCTTCTGGTTCAGGTAATTCAGGTAACACTTCATGGATTCTTGATACAGGAGCAACAGATCATGTCTGCTACTCTTTATCAGAATTCCAATGTTATAAAAAGATAAGGCCTATTTCTGTTAAACTTCCTGATGGTAGCCGAGTCTTGGCTTCCATTTCAGGAACCATCCTTTTTTCAAAGCACTTGTACTTAACTAATGTTCTATACATTCCTAAGTTCACTTTCAATCTAATTTCTGTTTCAAAGTTGACCAAGTCTATCCATTGCAAACTGATTTTTTCTTCTTCCCAATGTCAATTACAGGACATACCTACCTTGAAGATGATTGGTGTAGCTGAACAACAAGCTGGCCTCTATGCAATGAGTTCTGCAAAGCTGAGTCTTCCCAAACCACATTCTGTAAACAATTTCACTAGTTATAATAATGACATTTGGCATGTACGGCTTGGTCATCCTTCTCATGACAAGCTCAATGTTTTACACAATTCCTTTCCTTTTATTCATTGTACTAAGAATAAGAACCCTTGTGATGTCTGCCATTATGCTAAGCACAAGAATTCTCCCTTTCCTTTAAGCAATTCTGTTTCCATCAATGCCTTTGATATAATCCATATTGATATTTGGGGTCCTCTTTCTTTTCCTTCTGTGTTTGGACATAGATATTTTTTAACCATTGTGGATGACAAAACAAGGCATACATGGATCTTTCTAATGAAATTAAAATCAGAAGCTGCTTTGCTCATAAAAACTTTCATTAGTTTAATTGAAACTCAATTCAATGCCAAGTTGAAATGCTTAAGGTCAGATAATGGCTTAGAATTTCAACTTAAAGACTTTTATGCATCCAAAGGTATTGAACACCAAACAAGTTGTGTTGGAACACCACAACAAAATGGAATAGTGGAGAGGAAACATCAACACATCTTAGGCATAGCCCGAGCCTTGATGTTTCAAACCACTCTTCCAAAATGTTTTTGGAATTATGCATAACCCAAAACCCAACCTTAATCCCTACGTTAGCCCAAAACTCAACCTGTAACCCTAATTCTAACCAAAAACCCTTACTTTAACCCTAATTCTAACCCAAAACCCTAATTTTAACCCAATACCCTAACGTAATCCCTAAGATAGCCCAAAACCCTAACTTCATCCCTAAGTTAGCCCAAAACTCAACCTGTAACCCTAAATTTAGCCCAAATCCCTAACTTAAACTCAAATCCTAACCTAAAACCCTAATTTTATCCCAATACCATAACTTAATCCCTAAGGGAGCCCAAAACCCTAACTTCATCCCTAAGTTAGCCCAAAACTCAACCTGTAACCCTAAATTTAGCCCAAATCCCTAACTTAAACTCAAATCCTAACCTAAAACCCTAATTTTATCCCAATACCATAACTTAATCCCTAAGGGAGCCCAAAACCCTAACTTCATCCCTAAGTTAGCCCAAAACTCAACCTGTAACCCTAATTTTAGCCCAAATCCCTAACTTAAACCCAAATTCTAACCGAAAACCCTAATTTTATCCCAATACCATAACTTAATCCCTAAGGTAGCCCAAAACACTAACTTCATCCCTAAGTTAGCCCAAAACTCAACCTATAACCCTAATTTTAGCTCAAATCCCTAACTTAAACCCAAATTCTAACCGAAAACCCTAATTTTATCCCAATACCATAACTTAATTCCTAAGGTAGCCCAAAACCCTTAGTTCATCCCTAAGTTAGCCCAAAACTCTAACTGTAACCCTAATTCAAACCCAAAACCCAAACTTAAACCCTAATTCTAACCGAAAACCCTAATTTTAACACAATACCCTAACTTAATCCCTAAGGTAACCCAAAACCCAACCTTAATCCCTACGTTAGCCCAAAACTCAACCTGTAACCCTAATTTTAACCCAAATCCCTAACTTAAACCCAAATTCTAACATGAAACCCTAATTTTATCCCAATACCATAACTTAATCCCTAAGGTAGCCCAAAACCTTAACTTCATCCCTAAGTTAGCCCAAAACTCTAATTATAACACTAATTCTAACCCAAAACCCTTACTTTAACCCTAATTCTAACCCAAAACCCTAATTTTAACCCAATACCCTAACGTAATCCCTAAGATAGCCCAAAACCCTAAGTTTTTCTGATAAATAGGCTTCCAAGCCCTTTTTTGTCAAACAAATCTCCCTATCAAGTCTTATACAACAAAGATCCTGATCTCACTAATCTAAAGGTTTTTGGCTGCCTTTGTTTTGCATCCACATCACAAGCACAAAGAAAGAAATTGGATCCAAGAGCAAGGAAATGTGTTTTCCTTGGCTTCAAACATGGAGTCAAAGGATACATCCTTTTTGACACCAAAACTAGAGAAACTTTTCTCTCTAGAAATGTAAGTTTCTATGAACATATCTACCCTTTCAACAAAACTGAATCCAATGACAGCAACACACCTATCCTCACCCCCACAATTTCTTACTCCCCTCTGGATACTTATCTGGATTTCTCTGCCACTTTCCCTGCTGCTCAACCCCACCACACTGATCAGAATGATCAGGCTCATACCTTCAACCACCCTGATCATACCACTACCAACCCTGCCTCCCCCAATAGCCAACAATGATCCACCAAGTCCAAATTCACCTCTGCAACCACCTAACCCACCAGCTGTTAGACAATCTCAAAGAGTAAGGAAACCACCTCAATATTTGCAGGACTATCATTGTATGTTGGCCACCTCAAATTCACTAGATCAATCATCTCCATCCAAGGTCAGGTATCCCATTTCTAATTCCATCTCATATCACAACCTATCACCTACACACAAACATTTTTCACTTGCCATTTCCACTGCCATAGAACCAAATTCTTATGCAGATGCAGTGGTCCATGAGTGTTGGCAAGAAGCTATTAATGCTGAATTGAAGGCTCTAGAGAAGAATAATACTTGGATACTCACCCCTCTACCTCCAAACAAGAAAGCAATAGGTTGTAAATGGGTGTTTAAGGTGAAACATAAAGCTGATGGCAGTATAGAAAGACACAAGGCTAGATTAGTTGCTAAAGGATACACTCAAACTGCTGGAATTGATTATTTGGAAACCTTTAGCCCAGTTGTCAAAATGACTACAATAAGGATGCTCCTATCTTTGGCAGCCATCAACAATTGGCACCTTCATCAGTTAGATGTCAACACTGCCTTTCTTCATGGGGATCTACCTAAAGAAGTTTATATGAAGCCACCTCCTGGACTTCCCACTTCTGACAAGAGTCTAGTATGCAAACTCCAGAAATCACTATATGGCTTGAAGCAAGCCAGCAGACAGTGGAATGCAAAGCTCACCATGGTCTTGCTCAACTCTGGTTATGCACAATCTAAGGCAGATTACTCTTTGTTTACCAAGTCCTCACCTTCTGGTTTCACTGCCATACTTGTGTATGTTGATGATTTAGTGCTGACAGGAAATGATCTTGCAGAAATCACTCAGATAAAGAGAACCCTGGATGATCAGTTCAGTATTAAAGATCTAGGTGCCCTCAAATATTTCCTCGGATTAGAAATTGCAAGATCCCACACAGGTCTCAATAACTGCCAAAGGAAATACACCTTGGATCTCCTTAAAGATACCGGTCTGCTTGCCACTAAACCAAGTTCAACCCCAATGGATTTTTCTGTCAAATTGCACAAGCAGTCAGGATCACCTCCTAAAGACCCCACAGTTTATAGGAGACTTCTGGGAAGACTCATATATCTCACTCACACTCGGCCAGACATATGCTATGCAGTGAGCAATCTCAGCCAGTTTCTAGATTCCCCTACTGATACACACTACCAAGCTGCACTCAAAGTGCTGAAATATCTGAAAGGCAACCCTGGTAGAGGTCTTTTCTTTCCTGCTAGTTCCACAACTATCCTCAAAGGTTTCACTGATTCTGATTGGGCTACTTGCCCAGATACTAGAAGATCAGTTAGTGGATTTTGTTTCTTCCTTGGCTCATCACTCATCTCTTGGAAGAGCAAAAAGCAATCAGTGGTCTCTAGATCCTCATCCGAGGCTGAATATAGAGCAATGGCTCAAGCCTCCTGTGAAGCTCAGTGGCTGCTTTACTTACTAGCAGACCTACACATCACTCACTCTGGACCAGTTGTCCTTTACTATGACAATCAATCTGCCCTCCACATAGCAAACAATCCAGTTTTCCATGAGAGAACCAAGCACATTGAGCTTGATTGTCACCTGATTCGAGACAAAGTACAAGAAGGCACTCTCCATTTACTGCCTGTTTCCACCACTAATCAGATTGCAGACATACTCACCAAACCCTTAGCTCCTGGACCATTCTCATCTCTTCATAGCAAGCTTGGAATGAGTGATATACACCTTCCAGCTTGTGGGGGGGGGGGGGGGGGGGGGGGTGTTACAACACAAAGTTGACAATGATCTCAATCAAGAGAAGCCACCTTGATCCAGCTGTCCGTTAGTTAAATCAGTTAGAATGATTAGAGAGTTAGTTACATTCAGTTAAATTAAGCTAGCTGTAGTTTCTTGTAACACAAGCAACCTTCCCTGTATAAATATCTTATGTAGATGCTTTGTTTAATCAATCAATGAGAATTCCATTTTCTCTATTCTCTGTTGCTCTTGATTCTCGCATATCCTCTTTTTCTCTTTCTCTCAATTCTTCTATCTTCCTTTCTCTGTTCTTACTCAGAGACTCAATGGCTTCTATGCTTCTAACAAGCAGAAAGTAAAACAAAAGAACAACATAAAAACATGATAGGAAGAAGTGAGTTAGTGTGTAATTGATTCCACTTCTGAAGACACTAAAAATGTGTTTGCACCTATCAAACGTAATTTTAGTAAAAAAAAAATAGGTGTTTAGTGACACATTTGGGAGAAGAGAATTTTATAATGAACAAACGTTATAAACATTCACACTTCTCTCAAAAGTTACACGTTTGGGAAACAATTTTATATCCAAATTCAATTCTATCAGAAACAGCTTGGAGTAGCTCTTGCTTTTGAAATAAAAAATTACACTACATTTTAGATCATTCTTGCTTTCAAGATAAGTTATTCCTTCCGTGTGAAAAATATTCTGCTTTTGTTGGTGGAGGTCTATATATATTATTCTGGCATCTCAAACATTGTTAATCTGATATGGTTGATAACTACAAGGCTAGAACGCCACTACCCTCTTGAAAATATACAAATAGAAGCAGCTTTATAACATGAAATGCCATCAGTGTCGGTAATTTACTGTTTTCTTACATAATGCTACTTAAGAAAATAAGGATAATTAAATAGAGTGCATATTAGAACCTACGTTTTCTTTCTTATCAAAAAACAAGAACCTACGTTTTCTTGTTTTATTATTTAAATAAACATGAAGTGATGTGAGAACAGTATTTTTATCTTTATCTTTATATATATATATATATATATATATATATATATATATATATATATATATAACATAAAGGAAGAAGGTCTAGGATTTTATCTAGGTTTTTTGGGGTATATTTGTAATTAAATTTGAGGGCAAAATAGTTATTAAATTGGTCATCTAGGGCAATACTTTATAAATATATTGGGGCAATTCAGCAACGGCAATTCATCGACCTCTCTGGGCTCTGAACTACCGAAAAGTTACAATCTTTTGTAACTACATATTTTGGGCAGAAGACACGTATAGTAGGAAGACACACATGTGGAGTGCAGAAACAACAAAAAGTGAAGACCTTGATCAGGTAATGCTCTATTTTATTCTATCTCTCTTATTATTTGATTTTTTTTTTTATTGAATTTCATGGAGACCATTTCAATTCCAAAATCATCCCTCCTCCTATTTCAATCACTAGTGCAGAAAAGGGATTTCACATCGGTTTTTTTTTGGCTTTTCACATCGGTTTTCAAACTGATGTTGAAAAGGCCGATGTGGTTTATTACCATTTTTCACATCGGTTTTTAAACCGATGTAAGAAAGTCTGTTTCAGCAAGCCACATATCCTTTTCAGCAATTTTCCACATCGGTTATTTTAAAAACCGATGTGGAAAACAGAACTTTCAACATCGGTTTTTAATATAACCGATGTGGAAAGTTGGGTTACCACATCGGTTTTTATGAAAACTGATGTGGAAAATTGGGGTTACCACATCGGTTTTTCAGAAACCGATGTGAATTTTAGTTTTTTTTTTTAAAAAAATCATCCTTTTCAGTATTGACAGTCCTTTCCCCTGTTTCAGTAATCCAGATCAATACAGAATCTATATTGTCTACAGAATCATTTTTGTACAACCAAAACACACTAAATTAAAAGTTTACTAACAATAAATATATTCAATAACATTCAGACAACAAAGATAATTAGAAACCAAAAAGCTATATATGATATATTATAGATTTCATGTCAAAACATATATCAGTCAAAAGTACACTATAGCTAGTACATGATGCGTTTATATACTAATTACATACAAACTAATGTTGGTACACTTCAAGAAAGAAATTTGCCCAACGTATCCTTATGTTTTTTATGTCGGCATCAGAGAATGGAGTCGGATTGTTGAATATCTGCAAGTTTAATTGGACATAAGATTATATCTTTTAAGTAATAAACTAAAATTAAACATATAACGAATCTATATATAATTGTTACAACTAATTGTTACCAATTAGCATTTACCTCCTGCCATCTTTCAGTGGTACCGGAGGAGATAATTTCGACCATCCACTTCATCACATAGTATCCACATTCCCATGATCCACGTTGTCTATGAGACTACGTACAAATGAAACCCAGTTAGAATATGAGAAATTAAATAGAAATCAATAATTATACCCACTGCGCTTGAAGCGTTTGAACTAATAAATATCTTACGTTAGGAATAATCCATCTAATAGGCCGACGCCTTTCACCACACAGCATGCGGCTTGCATCAATAGACCTATCATAAGAAAATAAACATTAATTAAAGTATATCTAATAGATTTCAGATAATTAAAACAACTTCATTACTGATTCTAACTTATTTTAATGCTTACGTTTCCATGATGTTCTTCAGTTCATTCGCCGGCCTATGTCCCATCGAGCAGAAGAAGACCACGACATTCACACGAGGGCACAAGATCAACAACTGCCAATGTCGTCTGCATTTGCGAAACAATTAGTGACTAAGTCATATATAGTTATAATTAAATAACTGGTACTTACTTATAGAGATAAGGCACAAGGTAGAACTGATGATGGTCTCGGGCAACTATATCACGTATGGTGGCGACCGGGTCTTCTGATGCTAGGAGAACATCACCCTGAATGAGCATGGGGTCAATGAACCCATAAAGGGTGAGGTTGCCCTGATTAGCTAACATGCGATGCAGATACCTAATATATTGATAAAACATGTTAATTATCATAGTATTTAAAATTTAATTATTTAACTTATAAATAAAATGTACTTACGTGCACCATAACGAGATGTGGTGAGCACTAGTCATTTCATGGTCGAGTGCCATCTCCATAAGTTCCTTCTTTGGGATATACAGATCGTCATCCGCCCGGCCATCATGTTCCAACCTTACCAAAGCTGCATCAACCTCCATGGTGACAAGCTTTATAGCAAGACGTTGAAAAACATCACCAGGATCCCCTTTGTCGTTCCTCTAAACAACAAAAAAGATATACATTAGTAATCACAGTTAAGTTATTTCATTCGTAATTAATTGAATGGTCAAATGAATACCTTGGCAGGAGAAGATTTCTCTGGTTTTCCTGGATCTGACCTTTTAGGCAGAATATCATGATGATCATCAACATTCAGCTCACACCTATCAGGGGCGTCATCATCATCATCATCATCATCATCATCATCAGGCTGATGAGGAGGATCACATGAGCCCTTAGTGCTCACATGGACAGAGGGTTGGACACTTGTGAATTGTTGGGACATAGCAGCCATTATTGCCATCTGCTGGTTAAACTGCTGGGTCATCTCCTGTCTAAGCTCATCTGCAATCTCCCGTTTTAGCCGTTCTCTATCTGCAGCAACATCCCTGTGGCGTTGGTGTGAAGATGAACCATGGTATTGGCGAATGCCAACGCCCCATCCAACACCAATGACACGGCCCGGGTGGTCTGGTTTACCGATGGCAGCAGCTAAGATATCCTCACGTCCTCTAGGAACAAAGGTTCCTTGAGTGGCCTGCTCGTCCAAGGCATCCTGCAACATATAAAATATTAGGTCACATTACAATTAAGTAACATTGTTAAAATCACAATTACAATTCAAACTACACTTACAATCTTCTCAGCTACTTGGCGGGCCTCCTCAGATGTATATTGTCCCGTTTTTCTTTGTCGGGCCCTCTTCCATTTACGATGGCGTGGGGGTGGAGGTGGATCAACAACTTCAGGATGATTTTCAGCATTAGGATCTCCTGAGATGCTGCTTCCTGACATGCTTTCTTTTCCTCTTCCACCATGGTCTGAGCAAGCTTTTTTATATCCCCCACAACTTTCTCACGTCTTCAATCAACGGACTCAGATAAACATCAATATCATTTCCTGGCTGTTTTGGACCCGAAATCATCATACTTAACATAATGTATTTGCGCTTCATGCACAACCAAGGAGATAGGTTGTAAATTACCAGGAGAACAGGCCATGAACTATGAATACTACTTAAGTTTCCATATGGATTCATTCCATCGGTAGCAAGTCCAAGCCTGAGGTTTCTGGGCTCATTGCCAAACTCCGGAAACAAACTATCAATTCTCTTCCACTGCAAAGAATCAGCCGGATGACGAAGCTGTCCATCACATTTCCTCTCATCTGCATGCCATCTAATATTCTCTGCATCCTTTTCATTAGCAAACAATCACTTGAACCACAGAATTACTGGAAGATACCATAACACCTTCGCAGGAGGACCCTTGGTGACCGCATCACAACTAGAATCATCATCCTTCACTTTGTATCGTGATACCCCACACCTGGGGCACTCGTGCATCTCTTCAAACTCTTTCCTGTACAATATGCAATCGTTGGGGCAAGCGTGTATTTTCTTATACTCCATACCCATCGGACACAATATCTTCTTCGCCTCATAGTTTGGGGATGGTAATGTGTTACCTTCTGGAAGCATGTCTTTCAACAACTCAAGCAATTCGGTAAAGCTTTTATCGCTCCACTCATTTCTCGCCTTCACATTGAACAATCTTAACACCGCTGACAACCGTGTGAAATTAGTGCACCCCGGATACAAAGCCACTTCCGCATCACTGCACAAAGTATCATACACATGTGCTCGCCGAAAGGACTCTTGCCCAATATCACGGATCATGTCCTCTAGTCCATCGTCCATATCTACGTCATCAACTTCCTCTCTATCCGACACCCTTGGCCTGTCTAACGATTCACCATGACATATCCATATTGTATAACTCTTGCAAATCCCCTCACAAATAAGATGATCCCTTATCTCGTCAGCTTCTAGTCGTCTCTCATTCAAACAGTTAACACAAGGACAACAAAACCTTCCGTCACTACTATCAGGAGCATTTGTTTTAGCAAATTGTAGAAAATCTTCCACTCCATTCTCATACTCATCACTTGTCCGTCTAGCATTCATCCAACCGCGATCCATGACTAAAACATTAACTTCATACGTAGTCCAACATCTTCATCAACTACTTCTTATGATAGGGTATGGCCCTATCCCATTCGAGAAGAAACTTTTTCAACATTCGGTTAACAGTTAGTCCTTAACTCTCATGCTCATACTCAACGAAATTTCGGCAGCATTTCCCTTCGGTCTCCGACGTACACGACTTGAACGCGATGCCATCCACCACGATAAAGTATGCACCCGGAGAACGAAAGGAAATGTACCAATCCGAACTTTCATCAGGTATATAACATGAGAATCAATGAATAACTATTTTAACTGAATGAAGAAAAAGTTTTTTCCCAAACTATCCAACTTGGACAATTCAAGATCCAATATAATGAGCTGTACCTTAAGCACGTACACGTGTGCTCATTAATATTGCATCTCAAACGGGAAACTAAGGCTTTACTAATTAATAAACACTAAAAAATTAATAAAACACTCCAATCCCCAAGTTAAAACAAACAAAAATAAAACTAGAAAAATAGAGATGAGAAACTTTACCGGGTGTGGAAGAAAAACAACAAGTGTGGAAACGAAGTCCTAAGTTCAAATAATCAAGAAACCCTGAAAGAAAGAAAATAGATATGATTCTTAGAAACATTTAGAAAATAGAAACCTGTTTTGAAAGCATAATGCAGACATGAATCAAACAATACAAATCTCAAATCTCAAACAATATAAACCAAAAAAGACCATCCAACAACACCAAAATTTACTCTTTAGCTCTTAATGATTGCCAAGAACATAGTCTATAATCTATACACAACATTCATGTCTGCATTATATCTTCATGAACCAATATATAAACCACAAGGTATTCTTGTTTACAAAAGAAATACATATTGCTTCAAAAGAAAAAGAACATATATTCATGAATGCAAGTGGTTCTTATTAGACTTCATTGTTGTATATTAATTATTTCCTTAGAGTGGTTCTTATGAGACTTTATTGCTCATTCAGTAAAGACACAGAAGCAGAGCCACCATACCTAGTAATTAGTTTAAGCACACTGTTTACAGAAAGATGATATATCTCTTATCATGTTAAAGAGTGAGAGTCATTATCATTCCTTGCAAAAGTAGATATCCTATGGTTTAGGGGCACCTCTACATTAAATGCATAAGGCAAAGTGAGATGAAGAGTTTTAAGTTTATATTGCAGATTACATTAAATCCAAATTAGTCCTAATAAATATTTTAAGCACACAGTTTTGCTTGAATAAATCAATTTCATAAGAAAAATTAATAAAAATAGAAAAAATTCCTCAATGAAACAGAAAGAAAAAGGGATAGAAAACAGAGGAAGCAAAGACTCACAAAGTGGAAGCTGTTGCGTTGGGAAACAGAGAGTGGATATGAAAACCTGCAATGGAAGACATTAACAGAGTACCCATTAGTCACAGTTCAAAGAACAAATAAATGTAAAAATAAAAAGAAAGAAGAAAATTTTGAAGTGTATGGGTTTGGCGGGGAGGGGCAAAACCTGAAATCAGAAGAGGGCAATGGAAGGGAAGAATGGGAATGATGGGGCAATGTTCATGCGCACCTTCACGCTATCTCTCTCTAACTGTGAGTTCTTAGGTTTGATGGCGCGACAGTAGTAGCTTCGACGCAATGACAGTGACGCGATGACAGTGAGAGGAACGGAAATGGAGTTGGAAAGGGAGAGCATTTGGGTGTCTGAGTGTGGGAAGGAGAGGGAAGGGGAAAGGGTTTGGGTGTCTGAGTGTGGGAAGCAGAGTGAACATTCAGCGCGAAAATGAAATAAAACAGACATTCCACATCGGTTATAAAGACAACCGATGTTAAAGTGTTTTCCACATCGGTTATTAGTAAAACCGATGTGTAATCTTATGCATAATTAAATTTTTTTCTTTTTTGTTTTTTCATTTTCCACATCGGTTTTTCTAAAACCGATGTCTAAAATATATTCCACATCGGTTATTCCAAAACCGATGTCTAATCTTATGTCTGATAAAAAAATATTTTTGTTTTCATTTTCCACATCGGTTATAATAAAACCGATGTCTAATATTATGTCTGATAAAAAAATTAAGTTTTTGGTATCACTTTTCCACATCGGTTTTAATGATAACCGATGTTAAAATACTTCAGTTTAATTTCAAAAATGCCACCGCCTCCTTTTTCACATCGGTTTTTATAAAACCAATGTTAAATGCGTATTTTGCACTAGTGAATTTCATGCATCTTTTTATCTGATACAAAATTCTTTTGGCTCCAGAATATAACAAATGGGACTTATAGGAACTGGATGCATCGGGCAACGACTAATCCTCATTGCGCAAGACTCTCTGTGACAACATTTCATGACCAGCTAAAGGCCCTGAACGAAAACGAAATGTTGACGCACTTCGAAGTTTTGGGAAACGATATATAATGGGAAGATGTGGTAAAGAAACGAAAGAGGAGATATGTTGGACGTTAGTCATTTTGTCATCATCTTTTGGGCAGGAATATGACTTCATATTTCGCTTCATTTTTTTTTTCTTTCTTTATTACATGTGTAGGTTTACCATCATTTTAGATAGGTAGTTTGGATTCCACCAAGTTTTACCATCAATTGTGATTTATTGTGATGTCATCTATCATTTGTATAATTTTAATTTTGATTCATTTTCATTGGATATTTTTACTTTTCTTACTAAATTGAGGTTAATGGCTTATAATGGGGGGTGTGTGACCTCTTCCTCAATTTTTAATTTGAGATTTCTACTTCTAAATTTACATTACATTCAACATTTAATATGTCTCATCATTCATGTTTAGTACATGATGTTTTACACTCATGCATGGTGGCATGACTTTGAGCTTTTTAATTAGGGAATTACTTAGTGCTAGCTGGATATGCTGTTGGAAATGAATATACTGTATAGGATTTTTGCGTTTTCTATTTGTGTGTATACTGGTCATTAGGATGTCTCACCGAAATTTTGATAACCAGAACTTGGAGATTCCACAGTTGACCAAAGGCAGATTGTTACCAATTCAAATTTTAACAAATGTACTGCTGGGAGTAAAACAAGAAAGTGACCCAGCAAAAGGAAGAGTTATTGAGTGATTAACTCTCGAAAGATATTCATTTCCAATAGCTGAGAATAGTTAACTTTTCATTTTGGTTGCAATATTTTATTGCCTTACTTTTCATTTAGTTTCAAAGTTGGAGTCTTAATTAGCATTTATTTAAATTCGTAAATGATTATTATTGTTATAACAGCTCTTAATGAGTATTAATGGCAGTATTTTTTTTGTAAGCAAAAATATATTAATTATGAGTACGGGTGCTCAAAACCATATATATATAAAATAAAATAAAAAGAATCTATGTAAAAACGATACTATTCCTCAAACGAAACAGAATCCGATATACAAAGATTCCTAATCAAATAATCAAGACCCAAATGTAACAATTATACCCAAACCAAAGACCCTATTGTAAAAATCAAAAAGATCATATCAGATCAGAAAGATCAAAATGAACACTATAACAGAACCCGAAAGTTGAAACCAAGGATACAATAAATCAAGTCCGAAACTGTCAGCAAAACATCATCAAATTACCAACCAACATGCGCTTCCACAACCCCAATTCCAGGTTAAACAATAAAACAGCAAGGTGCACGACAACAAAGACCCATCAGCAGTTCGGAACAGCAGTTCAAAAATCTGCATTAACCATCCTTCCAATGCATCTATACAACATTAATGGCAGTCACATTTTAGAAAAGATTTCACAGTAATTAGAGGGGGCTCTCTTCTTTGTATTTATTTTTTTCACCTTTATTGGCATTTATCATTCAATGGCCTTTATTAAAATTAGTATATACTACTTTATTGGCCTTTTATATTTCTCCCAACTGACAAAATAAAAGCAATAATTTGCCTTTTAATTATCATATATTTTGATTGGTCCTTTTAAAGTCTTGAAACTGTCAAATATTTCAAAACTGACAAAACATTACTTCCAAAAAATAAATTATTAAATTTATGGCTTAATTACAGTTTTGGTCCCCCTACTATTGGTCATGTGCGATTTTGGTCCCTAAAGTTTTTTTCGTGCACATTTGGTCCCCCACTTGTTTCAGTGTTGCAAATTTGGACCTTTTGTCAATGAATGTCAATTTTTCAATGATCAACGTAGAAAAACCACTCCTCTAAACACACAAAACCACTATTCTAAGCGCATAAAACCTATTTTTGAGCTTTTGTGGTAAAGAATTATGTGGTGAAACTAAAAAAGGTCCAGGAAAGGAGGGACAAAAACAATAAATAACAGAGAGGAACCACCGAATCATGTTGGATTAGAGACGAAAAAAACTTTAGTGACCAAAATTATACATGAGGAATAGTAGAGGGGCTAAAACTGCAATTAAGCCTTTAACTATGTATAAATTAGCTTTCCACTCCCTTCGGTCTCTATTATAAGCAAAAAAGTCTCAAACTTTTTGGTTCAATATATAAGCAAATTTTGACTACTTCCATCCAATTTAATGATCTTATTCCCAAGATACCCTTCACTTAATACAACATTTTGTTTTCTAATGACTCATTTTATTTTCAATAACACAAGCTTAATAAATAAGATGAAGGATAATTTAGGTAACAAACTTAATTTTTAAATAAAATTAACAATATTAAATGAGATTAACTAGCCACCTTACTATATGTGTTTTAATTAATGTTTGCATATAATAGCGATCGGAGAGAGTATATGTTGGAATCTTATAAACCCTTTGAGGATTGTTATTTGCCTTTTAATTACCATTTTGATTGGTCCATTTAAATTCTTGAAACTGTTAAATAATTCAAAACTGACAAAACATTAATTCCAAAAAATTAAATTATTAAATACATTTAAAAATGCATAAATTAACTTCCTATCTTTTGGAATCACATCAACCCTTTAAGGATCGTTATTATTAATTAATTAATTAATTAATAAACAATAGCAGAGTTGCAGCTGCTACCCCAAGTCCCCAACCAAGGTTTTAAATTGCGGATATTGTGGTTGTGGTTGCGGATATTGTGGTTGCGGTTGCGTCACGTATATTGCTGGAAAATGTGGCCGATGCGGCTGCAATTGCGGTCGCAATGTGGTTTCGGCGACTGCCAAAACCAACACGTCGCTGCCTAGATTTTGGTTTCAGAACCTTGTCCCCAACTCATACCTCCACCATCAAAGTCAGCCTTTCGCTTTACTACAACCCCACAGCAAGAACTATGTTTAGATTAGATAGAAAAAAAAAAAAAGCAAATGGCTGGTATCTCAAACCCTCTGCTAAGGTTTCCCAAAAATAATGGTGATGGAAATAACGCACAGACAAACTTTTCTCATTCCTCTCAGGAAGATGATCTTCCTCCCAGGAGTAAGAAGAAAGTTAAAATACGTGAAGATGGATTTGTGGAGTAATGGGGTGATGCTGAAGAATCCATGGAGGAGGATGGGAAACCAAACTCTCCTACTTCTTATAAAGAGGTTGTGATGAATGTTTTCGGAGAGGACAGTAGCGAAGAGGACAACTGGGGAGATTGTATGGAGGAGGAACTGCCAAAGAATAGTTAGTACAAGGAGGATGTAGAACAGGAACAGGGCTCGCAGAAACCTTTTTCTCCTGGTCCGGAAATTCCCTTAACAGATGAGGAGTTAGAACGCTGGTCTAAACACTGGAAAAATACTTTGATTGTGAAGGTTCTTGGCAAAAGGATCAACTATAAACTGCTGGAAAATAGGTTGCAAAAGAACTGGGCAATGCATGGTACTATGAAGATCGCAGATTTGGCTGACGATTTTTATCTTGTTAGATTGTCCGCGGTGGAGGATTATAGACATGCCCTTTTTCAAGGTGCCATGGAAAGTGGCAGATCATTACCTTATAGTTCAACGTTGGAGACCATTTTTCTCCCTAACGGCATCTCTAACTTGGAAGGTGGCGGTGTGGATCAGGATTCCGAAACTCCCTCTGGAGTTATGTAATGACAGTTTTTTGAGAAGAATTGGCTCCAATCTGGGGACTATGCTAAAGGTGCATAGGTTAACCTCGATTCATGACCGTGGAAGTATGCACAGATTTGTGTGGAACTGGACTTGGAGAGGCCTCTGTCTTCTCATATCGTCATTAGGGGAAAGAAACTTCACTTGGAGTACAAAGGTCTACACTCTATTTGTTTTCGATGTGGAAAATATGGGCACAAAAAAGACCAGTGTAGAGAAATACTTGAGGTGGAGACCCAAAAGCCGGTGGAGGAAGATCAACCGCAGGCGGCAGCGGGAGAAGGAGTCCCAGAGGTGCAAGAAGGGTCTCAGGCTGCTGACGTCAGCCCTGGTAAGGAGATCATTGAGCCTTCTAGAATCATGTCTAATACTACGGAGGCAAAGCAGGAATTGGAGCTGGGACCTTGGAGTATTGTGCAGAGTACTATGAGGCGTAAACCTAGCAGGAAAGGCAATCATGTTGTTTATGAAACAAATCAGGGTGTTGCAGATTATGTGCCAAAGAAGAATAATGATGGCGTTAATGAGGGTACGAGATTTGGTGTCTTATCTGATATCAAGGAAGATTCGCTTGAGAAGTCAGTGCATGGCAATTATCACTTGGCTGAGATGGGTGGGTCCACTAGTCTTAAAAATGAAAATACTCACGTGCGTGTGAAAGTGAGAAACCCAAATGTGGGAAAAAATCCCCAGAGTGGGCCGAATTCAAAAAATTTAGGCAAAGGAGCCCAAAGGAGAAATAATATTGGGTCTCAAAGAGATACCCCGGGCCCATCTGTCGTAGCACGTCATAATCCCCATGCAAAGGAGGGTACGTCCTCCAAGCCAATAGAGAGTCACGAGCAGGCACAGTCTGGGAAAGGTATGACCAGGGAAAAAGAACAAAGAATTCTGGAGATGATGCAGTTCAATAATAGAGTTCATAGGGAAGCTTTCCTCTCTAGCATGGATATTGATGGTCCCATTCGCCAAGTTATGATGCCCACTGACGAGAGCAACTTGGCCTTTGTGGAGGCTCTTAGAAACCGAGACAGGGAAGCCTTGCGTTACAAGCATAAACCTAATAGGGTTATGGATGAAAGCTCTTTGCAGGGTCGCAACCATGAGCCCGAGAGTAGTAGCATGATAAAAAATGGGGAAATCTCCATGGATGTCTCTGGGACAGTAGAGTCCTATATTTCTCCAACGTCTCAATGAATGTGCTCAGTTGGAATTGTAGGGGAACGACATCTAAAGGCTTTGTGGGTTTGATGAAGGACTTACGCAGAGAATTTGAGTTTTCCTTCTTGATCTTGGTTGAAACTCATTTGAGTGGGAACAGAGCTAGACAGGTGGTTAATAAAATTGGCTTTGATGGGCAGTTTATCTCTGACACTACTGGTCATGCAAGGGGTATATGATGTTTGTGGGATTCTTCAGTTTGTTCAGTAGAGGTTCTTTCTTCATCTGCTCAGCTGGTCCATATTAGAGTGAAATGGAAGAATGATAGTTTTTGGTTTCTCTCAACCATCTACGGCAATCCCCATTATGCTCAACGCCAAGCTCTTTGGGATGAGGTTAAATTGATGTACCATGATGTTGTAGGTCCCTGGGCTCTCATAGGCGATTTTAATGCCACCCTGTATGATAATGAACGAAGTGGCCCTGATTTGGTGCATCCTCAGAGACACGAGTCTAGTTTGAGAAGTGCCATGCAGTACTATGATCTTCTATATGTGGGGTTCAATGGAGATCCGTTTACTTGGCAGGGGGTGGAATCCGGAATAGGCTGGACAGAGTTCTTGTGAATTTAGATTGGAGACTAAAGTTTGTGGAAGCTGATATTTTTCATCTTCCTCGGTTAAAGTCAGATCATAAGCCTTTGTTAATGGTCCTCAACAAAAGGTTCAGACAGAATCATCGCCGACGGCTATTCAGGTTCGAAGCCGCTTGGATAACTCACTAGAAATTCTATAGTGTGGTTCAAAACTACTGGAGAAATGGTGGTGATTGGAAGTTGCGAATGAATGAGTTCCAAGGTGTCCTCAGAGAGTGGAATAAGCCCACTTTTGGCAACATTTTTGAGAAGAAGAAATCTCTCCTCCGAAGTCTTAGAGAGATTGATAAGAAGCTAGCAAGAGGGTGGAATAATGAATTATTGGCTCTGCAAAGGCGAAAGTGGAGGCAGTATGAGGAGTTCTTAGTGAATGAAGAAGTAATGTGGTTCCAGAAATCTAGGTCCAAATGGTTGGAATTCGGGGACAGAAACACAATATATTTTCATGGGGTGACTACCATCCGCCGTAGGAAAAATCATATAAACACCCTTCAAGATGGTAATGGTAATTGGGTGACTGATCCGGATAGTTTGGAGGAGTTGGCTACAGGGTACTATAAAAATCTCTTTAAATATGACTCTGACTTTGTTCCGTTTTGCTTGAGAGGTCACTTTGTGAAACTGGAGGTGGAAGACATTAATATGTTGGATAGGGACGTTATGAAGGAGGAGTTAACAAGAACTATGAAAAGTATTGGGTCCTTCAAAGCCCCTGGACCTGATGGTTTTCAGGCTATATTTTATCATAATCAGTGGAATGTTGTTGGAGATGTGGTGTATAATTCGGTGCGTGATTGCTTTGATGAACCGTGGAGAATTAAAGAGATTAATGATACTTTTATAACCGTTATCCCTAAAATGGATGAGGTTGTGAGTATGAGGCAGTTTAGACCTATAGGTTTGTGTAATGTTTCTTATAAGGTGATTACTAAAATTCTTGCCAGAAGAATAAGAAATTATTTACATAAGCTTGTGGGTCCTGCACAGTATTCCTTTGTGCCGATGCGCCATAGTCAGGATAATATTATTGTGGCTCAGGAAATTTTTCACTCCATGAAGCAGAGAAAAAGGAGAAAAGGGTGGCTGGCTATTAAGATTGACTTGAAGAAAGCTTATGACAGGTTAAAATGGAACTTTGTGAAGGACACCTTAGAGGATATTGGTTTTCCTACAAGAATGATCCAGCTCATTTGGTCTTGTATATCTACCCCTAGCATGCATCTTTTGTGGAATGGTGAAGCTCTTGAGGAATTTACTCCAGCTAGGGGGATTAGACAAGGAGACCCCATCTCTCCTTATCTCTTTGTTCTTTGTATAGAACGGCTGTTTCAGCTTATTGAGGTGGCCGTGTCTGCTAAGGAATGGCACCCAATTCAGGTGTCAAGGAGGGGTCCTAGGTTCTCTCACCTTGCCTTTGCAGATGATCTTATTCTTTTTGTGGAAGCTAGCTTGGACCAAGCTAGAGTTATTAACATCATTCTTAATATTTTTTGCACTAGTTCTAGCCATAAGGTTAGTAATGATAAAACCAGAATTTATTTCTCTAAAAATGTTAATTGGGAGCTGCGAGTTAATATTTGTAATGAGATGGGGTTTAGTATGACCGATGATCTTGGGAAATACCTTGGGGTCCCTATTTTTCATAAAAGAGTGAATAGGGATACTTTCAAATTTGTCATTGATAAGTTGAGTAAGCGGTTAAGTTCTTGGAAGGCTAGAAATCTCTCCTTTGCTGGCCGTGTTACTTTGGCTAAATCAGTTATTCAAGCTATGCCTACTTATGTGATGCAATCTTGCATGTTGCCTAGAAGGGTCTGTGATGAAATTGATAAGCTTTGTAGATCTTTTATTTGGGATGATGAAGACAATCATAGGAAAATTCACTACTTGTAGTGGAAGCAGGTTTGCAAACCCAAGAAAGAAGGTGGGTTGGGCCTTCGTACAAGTAGAAATGCCAAATCGGTATCCTTGATGAAAGCGGCGTGGAATTTTTGCAACTCTCCTAATTGGCTTTGGGTCTCCCTGTTAAGGAGCAAGTACAACTGTGGTATGGTAGGCCACCCTATTATCAACGCCACTAGGCCTGGGACAAATCTTTGGAGAGGTCTATGCCATATTTGGGGCAGTTTCAACAAGCACTTGGTGTGGCGGCTGGGTAATGGGGACAAGGCCAAGTTTTGGACTGACAATTGGATTCCTAGCATGGGCCCTCTGGAAAGTGTTCCTGCTTCTGATATTCCTGACTCTCTAACGGGCCTTTCGGTGAATAAGTTTGTGGATGGTAATGGTAATTGGGCTATCCAACGGTTTGCCCATTATTTGCCGAATGATTGTATTAATCGAACTGGGCTAATGGTGCCGCCCAGTTCTAATGGGGCAGAGGACTCTTTAGCTTGGGGGGTGAGTCCGGGTGGTATGTTCTCTTCAAGCTCAGCTTATACTGCAATTGGTGACTTCAGGCCCAACCCGATAAGGAACTTGTTTTCTTGTGTGTGGCGTTGGGATGGTCCGGAGCAGGTCAGAGGTATGTTATGGAAGGCGGCCCATATGGTTTTGATGACTAATTCAGAGAGATTTCGCAGACATATGTGTGTTTCCCCTTTATGTTCTAACTGTGGTTTACAGGAGGAGTCTCTGTTCCATACCTTTAGAGATTGCCATAGAGTCTCTTTAGTTTGGAATGGGTTAGCTCTCTCACATCAGGATGGTTTCTGTGAGACAGTAGATTGGCAGCATTGGATGTTATCCAACTTGTCCAAGCGAAGACGTTCCACTTGTGCTCAACCATGGCATTTAATTTTTGGAGTTGCTATGGACTTCATATGGAAGGCGAGAAACGATTTTGTCTTCTCCCAGAAATTTGTTTCGCCCACTACTCTGGTGTGGAAGATCAGGGAGCAAGTTTAGGCCATTCTCAACCTTTAGTCTAGAGTGGAGAAGCTTAAACCTGGCTTGGTTAATCCCTAGGCAAATCTTTCGATTCATTGGTCCCCTCCTCCCCGGGGCTTTTTCACCCTGAATTGTGATGGTGCTGTCTCGAGTGCTGGGGCTATTGCTGGTTGCGGGGGTATCTTGAGAGATGAGGATGATAATTTTATGTTTGCTTTTTCTCACAAGCTGGAGGCATGCTCAGTTTTGGAATCTGAGTTGTGGGCTATTTATCATGGCCTCAGTATTGCCTGGGGGAGAGGCTTCAGGAATTTATGTGTCGAATCTGATTCTTTTAATGCTATCAAATTACTCTCAGGAGAGTGCTTGAATTGCCACTCATGCTCTCATATGATTGTATTGCTGTCTTTTAGTCCTCTGATTTCAGAGGCCGTTGAATGAAATCTTACCCATAAAAAAAATGGCCCCAAGGTAGATAAACATTACAATCATAATGCATGCTTTTATTATTTTCAAATCATAAAATATTTAATGAATTAATTATTTTCAGATTCAACACTAATATGTTTCCAAAATTAATCAAAAATTAAATGAATTGATATATTATTACAGGAATGACTTTATGTTGATTTTTTTTGGGGACACAACTAATTTGATTTTATAATCATTTAAATTATTTACTATGCTAATTATATATTCAAAATAAATCATCAATTAATATAGAACTGATTTTATACTAATTTGATGTATTTTCGTTTTATAATGAAACAAGATTTGGTTATTACTTTACATAATTCTAGCAAAACATGCTCATAAACAAATATATGAATAATTTCAAATCATAATAGTCAATAAAAGGCCCACTAAGTTAACAATTAATGTTTATTTAAATTAGTAACCTATTTAAAATTACGAATAAATCAATTATTTAGAGTTGATTTTGAAATTATTTTTCTTCATCACATGTCAACTCTTTGTGTGATTGAAGATACTAACGTGTGATCATGAAATTTAAAATTCAAACACTATTAAAAATGTGGTTTATAAAGAGGTCTATCACAATTTCAATGATTTCAATTCAAGTATTACAAATTCTGATTTTTTTTTTTTATACTTCTAATTTCTTCAACTGATCTTTTTTGTCAAAATAATTACGAACAAATGAAATGATACATAATTCTTACTCATTTTATTAAAAAATATATTAACAAACACAATATAAAATAAAATCATATTTCAAAACACTAGAATACCCTGTATATCGCACAGGTCTTAGTTATATAGTAGTAGAGTTAAATATTGAAAAAAAAAATATTTTTCCTAGGCAACTCAAGTTTAAATTGTACGATGCCTTTTAAGTGCATTTCAGTCTTGCCATTGGAAATAGAAAAGAGCCATCTCCTTCACCAAAGGACTCCTGTGCAAATCATCATCTCATGTCAGGTAATGTCAAAATCTTCTTATTCATTGTTTACTGTATTCAATTTTCTTTACAAAAAAAGGACAAATCTCTATATCGCATTGTACTTGTAACCTGCAGCATAAGTAGCCGCTCACATTCCAATGAAGAAAATTGGGTTGGGACGCCATAGTTACTAACTACTTTTATATCATATTGCAAATTTGCAAGATTGAGTTTGTATGTAACTTTAGTTATTTTTGTTCATATTTTGCAATTGCTTAGTTCTAATATTTGAAAGAATATATGTGATATACAGGTAACGTATGTGGTGAAGGAGGTGGCTGTGACATCGGTGGTCAACATATGTAGTTTTTATTTTACATGCAAAAATGGGGGTTGAGGTGTTTCTTGATCCTTCATGTATTACCATTTTGTCATCATTTTCATGAAAATTTGGTATTTCATATTTTTTTATAAGCTGGCATTTCAAAATTTTAAGGTTTCTTAAACAACTTTTGTGATTTATTTTCGAAAATAATTTTTCAATTTGGCAATTCATTAAATTTCAAAGTTTACCTTGATAGGACGTAAAATACATAGATATAGAAGAACTTACTAATTTTGTTTATATAATTTAAATTCTAATCATCTTGCTCTGTATTTGATAATTTAGTCTAATAAATGACCCTCACCTATTTGTAAACGTTCATAGATATATAGTTTTAATTATTTGGTTATTATTTATTTATAAATGACCCTCACCTATTTATTTTTTAATTGAAATTTTTAATTTCCGTAATTATCATTTAATTTTGAGATTCGAGGTTTTTTTTTTTTTATACAGATTAAGATTCGAGTATTAATTGGTGTTTATTTAATTTCATAAATGACTTTCTTTTAGGGATCAATTTGGGCTTTTATTCTATATAAAATATTTACAAAATATTTAATTTTGAAATATTAAAATGAGGCTATTTTTTTAAAAATGGTATAATATGTGAGAATTAATATTAAATATGTATATTATAGTTATATAGTGTATCTATAAATAATTTACAGTATTATATTTTTTGGAAATAGCAGCCCTCCTATTCCTTGGTGGTAACAGAGCGCATTCGAGGTTTGTCATTCGAATAAATTAATGTGAACAAAGAATCTATTTGCAATATCAAACAAGGCACCTCGTTAGCACAATTGATAATTAAAGGCAGCCTTATTATATGGGATCAAGCTCCAATGACTCACAAACACTGCTTCGAAGCAGTTGACATGAACACGGTTAACTCATCGAGACTTCCAAAACATGGGTTAAAGCTCAACACTAGAGCTCCAATTATGTTGTTATGAGATGATCAATCCTCGGGACTGTGCAATGGTACTCGACTTATAATTACTCAAATGGGAACCTATGTTCTAGAAGGAAAAGTCATTTCAGGAAGCAATAGTGGCCAAAGGGTATTTATTCCCATATTGTTACTAGCACCTTCTAATTACATGATTCCATTCGCATTTCAACAGAGGCAATTCCCAATAGTTGTTTCTTTTGCAATGATTATAAATAACAGTCAAAGACAATCGCTCAAACATGTGGGAAATTATCTTCCGCAAACAATATTTTACATGAGCAGTTGTATGTCACAACATCAACAGTTACCTCGCATAATGGATTGAAGATATTAATATGTGACCACGAAGGCCAAAAATCAATCACTACTACAAATGTGGTTTATAAAGAACTATATCAGAATTTAATCTATTTGACTTACTTTAAAATTATTATATTTATTGGTTGTTTAAGTATTAATCATACTTTTATTCTAACATGGACTTCACCAAACTATGTTACACGTAAAATTTTAACTATCCATGAGGTTTACCTTTTTAACCAATGTGATTTGCTTAATTCGTGTCAACATAATAATGTCACTCATTTCACTTCAAGTACTACTAATTTTGAATTACTCTGGTATTCTTTCTTCAACGGTTCTTTGTCTTAAAAAAAATTAGAAACAAATGACACATAACTCCTTATTCAATTTATTAAACAAATATATTCACAAACACAATATAAAATAACAATTATAGGTCATAGTTCTATTAGATTTTTAAATAAATGTGGTCCCTAAAAAAATGTGAGGACACTTTAGGTACTTGAAAAACATAAATTAACCACTTAGTCTATCAAATTTATAAATGCAGGACATTTTAGTCCATCCATCTAGTTTCAGGACCCTTTACTTGCCAATGTATCCCGCTAACCATCTTGTATGGCGTGTTAATAGTCCTACGTGGCCTATGATGAATTTACACCATAGAAAACGAAGAAAAATGAGCAAATGTACACAATTTTAAATCTCATAAACCTGAAAATTAAAGATGTTTTTCGTTTTCCATTCATCTTCAACCATGAAACACACCCGAAAAACTTTTCGATCAATTTCTGGGTAGAGAATAAGAAAACAACTTTCCTTAACCGAAATAAACATTTTCTTCCATTTTCATTTCTGCATTCATTCTCACCATATATCTTTCTTTTTTTTTCCTTCTTCTGATCTTTTTACCCCCTTTCTATTTCAAACTCATTTTGCCTAAAGTCACCACGCTTCAGTGTTTCGCCTGCAGCTGCCACATAATCAACTAGATATAGGCTCCTTCACTACGCTACACCAATCACTAGTGTAAGTGAATAACCTAAAAATGTCAAGCACAAAACCACAACAACACCGCACAAAGAACTATTGTAGAATTGAACTAAAACAATTAAAGAAGATAAAGGGAAGAAGATGAACACCAAGGGATTAACGTGGTTCAGTCGATGGGACTTACATCCACGGGGAGGGAGCAATGAACATCCACTAAGAATTAGAAACTGAGTACAAGATCAAGCCTCTCTTCGAAACCAATAGAGATTCCTTGGATCCTAAGCTATCTGCCCTGTTGAGATACAGTACAAGAAACCCAAGCTTGCTACACTCTATTTTCTCTCTTTAACCTTGATCCCTGGACTACTCTTTCTAATCTATCGATTACAAGCCAAAAGAATTACAAAACAATCATATGAATCACTCAATCTATCACTTCTTAGGATAGACAAATCCCCATGCTAATTTATAGATCATCAGCAGCATGGTTGCAGGTGCACCTTCCAATTCAGTAGCTTTTTTTGTTGTTGTTGTACCTAACTCCTTCAAGTTGTTAAAACAGATTATAACTGACTTAACTGAAAGCTTTAACCAATGGTAACTGATTTTGAGTCACATATTCCACAACTAGGTTGTGGAAGGGTCAACCATAGCTGCCTGCAATCCTTGTGGAAGAAGATCCATTAGGGAAGAAGGACTAAAAAATCGATTTGGTCATTTAACTTTTAATTTGATTTAGTCCTCCCACGTGGTTCCAACACATATTACCACATAGAGGACATATCAACTCAACTGCCCAGATCACCACTTAATTGTCACGTACATTAAAATTAACGTTGTTACTAACAGAGGTGACAAAAATGATAACTTTGACTATCTTTTTATAATTAGCGGACTAAAATGAATCTTTTTAAAGATAGAGGACCAAAATGAATATTAAAAAAAAAGATAAATGACCAAAAGTTTAATCTAGACGAAAAATAGAGAAAGCCTTATCATCTTATGAAAAAAATAAATAGGGAAAGTAGGGATACCTTCTACTTAACTGTATTTAGTATCTTTTACACGCTACATTTATAATTTCAATTGTGATCTCTTTAATAAAGGTAAGTTTAATGATAATATAAATTTTAATAGAATTTGGTTTAAATTATGAAACAAAAGAAATGGCAAAGAGTAATATACATGAGTGTATGTGTGTGAATAATAGGATTTAATCAGAAAAAATGTCATATTGTCAATCAATCATAATTTATCATATCATTCAGAATGTTTGACTCTTATTATAATCACCGCAAGGTTTGTGATTGAATATCTGTGTAAAACACTTTATACTAATCAAAATTAATTTGATACAGTTAAATTTTTCTTTAATGGAATTAAGACGTACAGTTTTAAAAATTGAAGCAATTAATCAGTCAGTTTTCAAACACTGATTTTATATTGATTTAACCAGTTTTTGCATAACTAGAATGCTTTCACAATTCTCTTGTCCAACCAAAGAGACATCCAGTCGATCCAACCAATTGAACTGGTTTGATTGGACAATTTTTAAAACATTGTATTGCATTGCTTCAAAAAAAAAAAACATTATATTGAATAAAAGTGTTCAAGGTAAAGATTGTTATTTCTAGGGGTGGACAGATTGGACCGACCCAACCCGAAACAAGCAATCCGATCAAAAAAATGAGAAATGGTCGGGTTCGTTCGGTCCAACGGGTCCAGTGGGTGGGATTTTCAGTTTTATGCGATTTCCATCGGTCAGGCCCGGGTGTGAAAAAATAGACCCATCGGTACTCGGACCCGACCGAATTAATAGTTTTAAATATATCTATTTTTGTATACCATTATTACTTGGAGTCCCAGAATTTTGTTAGTCAATCGGCCCAACCCATTTCGTCTCTCACAATACACAAAGAGGCGAAGAACCCTGATTCCACTAGGCATTAGTTCATTTAGTGCTTTAGAAACCCTAGCATAGCATTAGCGCGGAGTAGCGCCTCCCTCCCTCTCTCCCTCTTTCGAGTTTCGACGCCACCATTCTCGTCTCTCGAATCTCCCTTTCTCCTTTTGTCCGCTCTGACAGAGACACAGACTCACACACTCTGCATCTCTCTCGCTCATCTTCGATCTACCCCTACTCACAATGACTTCCACTTTCCGAGCGTCGCTGAAACGTTCATCACCGAGGTAAGGGTTTACAGATTTGTGGCTTTGTGCTTTCACTGCTTTAATGGTTGTCACTTTTGGGTTTAGATTTTTGGTTTGGGTTTCATATGATTCAAACCCTAAAATTTGAAAACCCCAACATTATGAACAATCATTTTATTTTATTTTTTTTAATGATCTTTTATTTTACTGTTTCAACTTTGAATGGTGAAAAATTATAGTAGTCTATCAAAAGATTAAATAAATTATAGTAATTCATCTACTGTAAATGCATGTTCATGTCAAGAAAACAAAAACAAAATATAAAATGCATTTTTTTTTATTATTATATGCATAAATGTTAAACAGTAATTCGTTACTTTATGCATGCTTGGTAAATGCTCGATTGCTTGGCCCCAGTTTTGGCCTACCTTGTGCATACTTCTATTCTAAATTCTAACCATTTTGGATGGAGAAGAGATTATCATTTTGTTGTGTCCAGATTTTGTGGGTAGTGACTGATAAAAATATATTGTTATTGTAGTTTAATTTCACTGGCCTTCCTCAGTGCTTTGTGCTTTTATTTTTCCTTGGAGCAAGAAAATGGAAATCAGTTTAGCAAGCAAAGGTATGGCTTTCAACTATCTGCTTTGTGTTGATTTGCCTTATTAAATGTATTGATTTGTATGCTTACACAGTCTCTGCTTATTCATGATTTGTCTCCTTAAATGTATTGATTTGTTACATTTGTATGCTTAAATAGTCATGCTTGAATCTGAATTTGCATGCTTGAATCTGCAATTTACTAAAATGGATGGTTGTTTTGTATTTATTGTGAGTGAACTATAAACAGTAATCACCATAAATGGGACTGTAGTCATGCAAATTTGACATGATTAAATCACCATGTTCCTTTAGTTCTTGTTCTATGTGTGCCTAACTATGTAAACTGCTTTGCATGCTTAATGTGCATACTTGTATGCTTAATGTGCATACATGTATGCTTGTATGCGTGATTTGATTTGTCTGCTTAATGTGCATGCTTTGTATGCTTGATTTGTATGCTTAATATGCATGCTTGTATGCCTGAATCTGTAATGTGCATGCTTGTATGCCTGAATATGCAAACTGATTTTTTTTTTTTTTTGCTAATTTGCAAGCATGCTTGATTTATCTGATCTGTTATGGAAAATTTTAAAAATGTAAATGCATGCTCATGTTTCACCTCTTATTGCTTAATACTTGGGAAAACTTTTAGTTTTCAGAACTTTAAAAAAATTTAAAGAAATCAGATAATTCTCCCAATTGATAAACTTAAAAGCTTTAAGAAAATTATCGCAAATTTAAATCAAACATATAGAATAATAATGGAAACTTATATAAAACAGATCCAGCCAATGAGTGCTTATTATTATATGATAAGTGCTTATAGAACAATGTGGTTGGCAGTAGTTGACTATGGCTTCTTCATTGTCTCAGTGATGGAGCAGTCTAGTCAAGATATGTCTCCTACGTTAATGCCACATATGCCTACACTAACTGGTACTCGGGGGGCTGTAAACCCCACAAATTATGCACAAAACAGCAGGATGTGATGGTGGATCTCTGCCTACGGGATAGGCAGCAGCTGCAACAGAAGCTGTTGGACTTGCCATCACTGATTCACTTTCAAAAAATTCAAAGAAGAGGAAACCTAATGCGAGTGGTTTAAGGAGAAAATCCGTTGCCTGGGATCACTTCATAAAATTAGGTGTAAATGAAGCAAAGGAACCCACTGCAGCTTGCAAATATTGTGGTAAAAAATATTTGGCTGACACAAAGCAACATGGCACTTCTAATTTACTTTCTCACTTGAAAAACTGCCCCAAGTATCCGAGTGCTATAATTAATGACCCCAATCAAACTGCCTTTACTTTTAAGAGTGGAGAGGGTGGTAGCTTAGGGACTGCCAGTTGTAGATTTGATCTAGAAGCTTGTAGGAAGGCATTGGCCCTTTTTGTCACATTTGATGAACAACCCTTCAGGGTGGTAGAGGGGAAGGGTTTAAGCACCTTTGTAGATAGTTGTAGCCCCAATTTACTATCCCGTCAAGGCGTACTGTTGCTAGAGACTGTTTTCAAATGTACCTTGATGAGAAATTGAGGTTGAAGGCATTTTTTAGATCTGATTGCAGTAGGGTAGCCCTCACTACAGACTGCTAGACTTCTATCCAAAATCTTAATTATATGACCCTCACTGCCCACTTTATTGATAATGAGTTGAAATACCAAAAAAGAATAATTAGCTTCTCCTTAGTCCCCCAACCACAAAGGTGAGACGATTGGTAGGAAAATTGAGGAAATTCTAAGGGATTGGGGTCTAAGAAATATGTCTACAATCACAGTTGACAACGCATCTTCCAAAGATGTGGCTATTGCATATTTGAAAAAGTGAATAAAAAATATGAATGGATGGTGGACGAGGAATTCTTTCATATGAGATGTTGTGCTCATATATTGAATTTAGTAGTCAATGATGGCCTAAAGGACATGCAAAGCAGTATTTCCAGAATTTGAAATGTTGTTAGATTTGTAAGGTCTTCGCCACAACGGTCCGCTAAATTTAAGGAATGCATAGAATTTTCTAGAATCACATGTAAGAAGCAAGTATGTCTTGATGTTCCAACAAGGTAGAACTCGACATACATGATGTTAGATGCTGCAAAAAAATTTCAAGCAGCCTTTGAGAATCTTGAAGATGAGGAATCTAGCTATGTTGACATCTTTTTGGATTCTGGTCCTCCCAATGCATTTGATTGGGAGAATGTTCGTGCATTCGTGAGGTTTCTCAAGATTTTCTATGAGGCAACCAAGGTGTTTTCGTCATCACAGCAAGTGAGTCTCCATCATGCTTTTCATCAATTGGCTTCCATTCGTTGTGAGCTTAAGAAGTCCTCAACGAATGAAAATACGGTTTTGTCAACACTGAGATTCGAAATGAAACTGAAACACAATAAGTATTGGGGTGATGTGGTCAAGATAAACGAATTTCTTTATTTTGGTGTTATCTTTGTTCCACGATGGAAATTGAGATTTGTGGATTGGTCATTTAGTGAAATATATAGTGGTCAGCCTAATTTTGCAAATGAGTTGTCCATCACTTTAAAGAACAATCTTTTTAAAATGTACAATGGTACAAGGAGGCTTATAACCAAGAAAACAGTTTTGGGCAGTCTGGTCCATTAGAGGGGGTTCCTCAAGGTGAAGCATCTTCTCTTGCTGAAGCTCCAACATATTTGGTACTGAATTATTTAAGCAGCACTTAAGAGAAAAAGACTCAATTGATAAAAAGAATGAACTAGAAAGGTACCTTAGTGAACCTTGTATTGATGAAGGTGACATTTGAAATTCTTGGTTGGTGGAAGAATAACTCAACGCGGTACCCCATATTGTCTACCATAGTTAGAGATCTCATGGCCACACCCTTTTCCACAATGGCTTCAGAAAGTGCCTTCAACACGGAGGGAAGGGTTTAGACACATTTAGAAGCTCCTTAAACCCAGCCATGGCAGAAGCATTGATTTGTGCTCAAAACTGGTTGAGGCCTTCCCTTAGCCAATTCAAGAATCTCAATCTCAATGAGGAGTTTGAGATATCTGAAAATATTGTAATAGGTAACTAATTTCTTTTTTCAGCTAGTGGCATTTGAAATCCTCAATCTTTGTGTATAAGTTAAATCCCTAATTTTTATTGAATGTTCCATAGAATTTCAAGGAGGACAAACAAGTTTTGGAGGGGTGGGTAGATCAGCAATAGTTGCTGGACTTGCAGCTAGATGTGGTCTATTAACTCAATCACAGCTAACTGGCTGTGATTGAGAGAATTCTCAGGTTCTGTACCCTATTTTGCCACAGACCTGCTCATATCCATATTGCTAAATCTGATTTACCTTTGTACTAATTGAGTGTTGTTATGAAATCTTTACAGTTGTTACACTTTTTGCTTTTTGGGAGTCATCTGTAAGACATGACTCAATCTGGATTTGGCATAACAATTTTTTGAGGTAGTTATGAATTTTGTTGTATTTCAGCCCATTTTAATCAATAAAGACTTTAATCATGAAAGACTTGTGTTGCTGATTTTTTTTACTTTACTCTTCTTTGCAGTGTTGTGGCATTGTGACCCTGGTTGGAAATCCAAAATTAATGAGGACCTTGAAGCCCGTTTCAGACTCTCCCGTGTTACTGACACGTTCCCTGATGCTGCTACCAGAGGCGGACCTTTGAAGGAGCGGGAGGGAGCAACGGCTCCCCCCAACAATTTTGAACCCATTTTTTTTAATATAACGAAATTTAGATTCCCCTCACAATTAGGTACTTCTCCTTTGCAACACCCCATGTCAGATTCATTGCAGGTCGTCAACCACCGCACTCCCCTGTTGCTCCCGCGATGCCATAGGCTCAACCTCACTTGCGACCTGCAGCACCATCATCTCTATTTAGTCATCTCTTACTTGCATCTTTTGCTTTTGGATCCTAGCCCCTACCCCAAACCCCTAGCTCGCAACACAAACAGAGGGCAAGTAAAAAAGATCAAAACAACACATAAGACAAAACCAAGCATGAGAACTTAGTACACTAAAAAATCCCTTAGAACAGATCACGACCAGCCACTTGAGATTTACACCTTAAACGCCACCTATAGATTTAGCTTGCACCATGAGGCTTGAGCTTCCAGAAAAACCACAGATCAATACAATGTTTTCTTATTATATTATTATTATTGGTCTTTAGGCGTGTTGGGTTTGAGTGAAATGGGTCAGTGAGGTAAAAGAGGATTTGACCCTATAGGTTTTTTATGAGGTAAAAAAATTGAATATGCATTAGCACATTTTATTAATAGATGTTAAGTTTTCTTTTAGAGTAAAATTTGTTTTTAAAGACAAAATACTAAAGAAAAAAATTATTTGAATGGATGGTACATGTGATCTTCTGAACAAATTCTATTTTATGGATTTCAGTAAGCAAGAGAAAATTAATTTGATATTTCAACTTTAATAATATGGTGATTTATAGTCCCAAAAAAAAAATGAAAAGCGATACTTTAAATGTAGGTACACTTTTCTTTTATAAGTTTTGTTGTTATTTTGTATTAATATATATGTTACTTTGAAATTTTGATAAAATTAAATATAATCAGTGTGAATTTTAAATATATTATTTTAGCTAGTAGCTAATGGCTCCCCCAAAAATTCCAGTGAAGATCCGCCACTGGCTGCTACTATGCCTTTTACCTTCTGTCTCAAAATGAGGTTCCTTGGTTTGACTTTGTTTGTCTTGTGCATTAACATTCATTTATGTATCACATGTAATTGATATATGTTTTATTTTCTTTCAGCAGTTGGATGTGAACAACATCTTGAATCCAATTGTGAATGATATTGGTCATGCTAAGGCAAAGATTGTAGCAGTGTTGATTCAAATATAATCATAAAGGAGGAAGCAAAACAACTCAATGGAATTTCAGAAAATTCTAAAAGCTCAGAACTTCTTTTGGAGCTTCATGAAAAGAAATCACATGATGCTGAAATTATTGAGGTTAGGAAAGCTCTGTTACTATATGTTTTTAGAGTACATTAGCACTTATTTTCTCTTCCTGCTAGTGTTAATGTTAAAACTTTAGAGCTTGAGGTGAACATCAATGCTTATTTTATGCGTTTCTTTAATGATTGCTTAACATGTCTACTTGATGCATATACAGTACACTACAGATTACACTGACTTCTGACGTTATAAACCTGCATTCAGCATTGAAACCTGAGGTAAAGATAGTAGACATAGGGCCAAGTTTGTAGCAGGTCATTGCTAATTTGTATTGTTTCATAGTTGTAATGACTCTAAATTTTGTTTTCTGTTGATTCTGATTGCAGCTCCTGAGGATTTTTGGCCAAGGAGGGAGATGTCATGCTCACTCACAGAGCAGGTGTATTGTTGAGTTACTCGTGGCTTGAAGTTGAAGACTGTCCAAGGAACCTCATTAAAAACATTGAGTTCTGAAAATTGCTAATTGGACTCATCATAAGCTTTTGTAAATTAGATTGAGCATTAGTGCACTACCACCCAGTACCCACAACCACACACAACCACAAAGGCACAAAAACTATCAAATTGATATGCCAATTTCCTTTTCTGTTTTTCTATCACTAATTTCATTTTTAAGTTGGCCATCATCAATATGAAGTAGGAGAGTAATCTTTGTAATTTTATAAATTGACTGTATGAAAACCATTTTGATGTTATTGTATTGGGCTAAAACTGAAATTTTAACATAGGCTTTCAGTAATCTTGATGGCCCATTTTATCATAGTCTTTACTCTTTCAGAAATGGATTGAATTTTTAACATGCATTGGCCATTACAATTGAAATTTAACTAGACCATTTAGTATATACATGTTATTTAGGCTCATTCAATTAAATTATATGAAAAAATGAATAAGGTCTCTTAAAACAAGGGTCAGAAAAGCTTTTTTTTTTAAAAAAAAAAATGTTGTTGGACCCAATTATGGCCTAAACCGAATTAACCCAACCGAATTAACCTATAACCCGACTAAACCGACATGTCCAGCGGAAGAAATTGGGCCAGATAATGCACACATCGGTTTGGGCCGGATTGGGGTTTTTGAGCTCGAACCCGCCCGAACCTGCCCGATGTCTAGCCCTAGTTATTTCAACTTAATGGTCAATGTTTTTATTAATTTTTGTGGCCCACAATTAATTTACTCTCTTTTGTTAATATATATATATATATATATATATTATGGGAGCAACTCAAGTGAGAGAAGCTGCAACACCCCGATTTTTCTGCTTTCTAAGATCGGTATAAATATAGATAAACGTTTATATTTTATCTGAAACTTAGAAAATGATTTTGGATAAACCAAAGTCATATTTATACTATATTTTATCGTAAAGGGTTACGGTTAAATTGTGAATTGAAAATTCAGACGAAACCCAGTCTGCGTTTTCATTGACAGTAAGATTTTACTGATCAAAAAACCTAATTTTGATTCACGAACGAAACAGTTAATATTTTTTGTCCCTTTTCCAACGATAGTGTTTATTTTGAAAATTTTCAAAATAAATAAGTTATTTCGGGCGAAAAACCTAAATCTGGTAATCGACGGAGTCAAGAACGGATATGCAGAGACAAAATCCGACGCCAGATGTATGAAGAAAAGAGTCAACCATGATGACTCATGGGGGGTGACTCACCTAGCAATTAATGAACGTAATGATGAGTTTAAGTGTGAAAAGATTAAAATGCCCCTAGCCTAACCTATCCCAGTTAAACATTAACCATGGTTAAGGCAAGACAAGTTCAAATTGGCTTCTTCTTCCTTGTTTTGGGGGCACAAATCAGCCACACCATCTACAAATCCATGACCACGCATTGGCAATCATGATTTTCCTAAATATCTAGATATTAACTTAAGGAAACGTCCATTCTACCCTTATGGTTATAATTAATTTTCCCTTGTATCCTAAAGCTAATCATCCTACCCTCCCTTTAACTCATTCACGGCAGAATCCCACCCCACAATTCCCTCATTTTAATTTTCACTCAATCACTCAAAGAAACTCTCTTATCTCACTATTCTTGTACGCAAGTTATAGCACTCAACCACTACACTTTGATTTCAATTTATTGATACAAAAATCATTCAAGGAAACTTGGCTAAGACTTGCTCTCAAAAACAAAGTAATTTTTCCTCTTCCTTTGTGTATGATGCGCTAGTCTCTCTCACCCCCCATAAACCTTTTATTTTCATTTTGATTTGTTTCCTTTTTACACAAGAACAAAACTGTTCCTGCCGAGATCTGAGTAGCCGGAATCTGGCCGTAAACGTCAGACCAAGAGTGAACGTTTGGGGATGTTTAGATCGTGGCTTGACAGAATGTTTATGTTCCGGTCCTACGTATCCCAATGGGAATCAAAGCCAAACGTAGTTCTATGTTCAACCCTTGATCATGTGGTGCATCAATCTCTTAATCTTGTATCTGATGTACTCCGGTGGGCAAGGACTTATTGATAGTCTCTTGATCACAACCAGGACCTCTAATACGCTTAAGAGAGAACACCAAGCTCTAGTGAAAGTTAAAGTGTCTTCTCTCTTAGACTCTTCCTCCTTTTATAGAGGAGGAGAGGAGTAGACCGATCCTATTTTCTAGGATCTAGTTTATCTCTTATCACTTATCACTTATCTCTTTTAGCTCAACTCCCATCTCTTTCACTAATAAGAGTTATCTCTTATCTATGGTGAGGTTGTTAGCTGAGTTTTAGATAAGTGTATCGTTAAAGTAGTTAAGCTTTTCGAGCTCGGCGGCCGAGCTTACCACCTCGGCCAGTACAAAAACTATTGTTCCCTTCCATTGCTGTTTGCACCAAAATCATCACAAGGCATAGCAAATCTCATCATCAATATTGTTATACAAAGGTGATTCCTTTCTCCCTTTTCCCACTGATTTTTTTTTTGCCAGACCTTCCTTGTGGTTCATCATATAATTTTTTAATCAACAATTTCTTATTTTTTTTCTCCTAGTTCATCAAGGTGTCCCAAATTTGTTTCTCAAGAATCATCATCTAGAGGTAAATCCTCATTTCCATGATCAAAGTTGTCTTTAACCTTCAATCATCTCATTCATTTAGCCAAGAAACTTCATGTTGCAATTTCTAGATCTAGTTTTTCGAAAATTCCTTGAAAATCATAGAAAAATCATTTTCATATGATTCCAATTGCTATGAACTAGTTATGATCCCTAGTATCTTCATTCAAGAGCATGTGTAAGAATAAAATTTCCTTCCCAATTTCATTCAAGAGGCCGAAACCCTAAATTTGAGTGTGGAGGAGATTTTGCTTCATTTTCCATCATGTGATACTTGATTCTATCTATTCAATACCTATTGTCATTAAATCTAGAAGCTTGGAAATTTTGAAAATCTCTAGTCTATTTTATGACCTAAGGCCGAACAAACCCTAACCTTGGTGTTAGAGGATTTTGTTTCAATTTCAAGTCATGATCATTGATTATGTAATCTCTTATGCTTAAGGATCACAAATCCAGGAGCATGTGAAATTTAGAAATTCTTAACCATTTTTACTAGTCATGACCGAACCCTAGCCATAGAATTTAGGTGTTGTAATTGTTTGATGTTGATTATTTTAGTTGTGGTTTGATGAAGGATACATGTATTTGGTGTGATTGTGTACGTTGTACTGCGGATTTGGAACTCTGTTCGAGAAGGAGAATAACCTAAGAAATTTTAAGCGGTAAGGGGAGTACCTGAGGGATTTTTCTGATAGCTATATGCTATTAGTATGTGGTCTGTATAATTTATTTGAGTGCGTTTGTGGTGTCTTTAAATTATCTTGTGTAGTTAATTTATTTGCTGTTATTATCTACAGTTAATTGTTATCGTGTTTTAATGCATGTTATAAACTTTATTATATGCTATAATGTTGATGTGGAATGTTTATGGATGTTGATTGTTGATTGAGAAGCCTGACAGTGGTCAGTACTCAATTAATTAAGAAGATAAAAGCGTTAAAAAGCTTTATAAGAAATAGTGAATTTTTAATTGGTGGAATATATTAATATAATATTATTTAATTATGTGATTGGTTAAGAGTGTGAAATAGTTGAAAATACTATTATTTTAATGATTTAATGGTATAAGAGTGAATTATGAGTCACAGTGAGGATGTAACCGTGAAAATATTTTAGTACGGCTAATTTTTACGTAAGAAATTACAAAATATTAGAAAATATTATTATAAACAGTTAAGTTTCAAAAATAATTTAATTATGGTGTTGAGAAAATTATTTTACTAGAAAAGTCAAATTTTGACTTAAAAAGTTTTTAAAATGCTAAACAACGGTTAATTCCAAAAATATTTACGGAAAGCATTCTTAAAAATAGCAGTATTTGTTTAAATAGAGATTTAGTCTCAAATGATATTTTTAGAACTAAAGATTCAAATAAAGATTTTCAGAGGAAGATGAGTTTTGGATGATTTGATGATTTTATAAACGAATTTCCAACAAAAAAGGATTTTTCTGTAAATTAGTTTTACATAATGGTATTAATTCCAATAACTTGGATAAGTTGCGGAGGTTTTGTTTTGGATTTGTGTTTCACAGAACGAAAATGATTTTAAAGTTGAAAAACGAACCTAGTGGCCGAGACATCGGTATTCTAGTGTTCTATGGTGTGGACAGTATGTCCTAAAGGTGAAGTTATGGACTATTTTGTACTATAAAGATTGTGTAAGTTTAAGGCTGAGTGCATCGGCCTAGACCTTTGTGATTTGCACATTCAGACTTTGCGTCCTATTGTTGAAATTAAAATACAAACTTAAATGTTTTAAAGTTGAGAAGGTCGTAAGTTTTTGAGCTCCGACAAGGAAAGAATGAACGAAAAAGAAAAGTGATGAAAACAAAATGTTTTACATGCATTAATTGGCAGACGTGCCAGTATTGATCATTGTACCTTAATGGACAATGTGTTTTATGGACAAATGTTCCATCTATCGCGATGACCATTGTACCTTAACGGACAATGCGCCATGTAAATTTGATCATTGTATTTTAATGGGCAATGTGTTTTTATGGACAAAATGTTCCATTTATCGTGATGACCATCGTGCCGTGAGTATTGGACGATGCGCCATGTTCCGTGTTGACCATCGCACCAGGAGTTTTGGACGGTGCGCCTTGTTTCGTGATGACCATTGTGCCAGGAGTTTGGGCAATGCGCCATGTAAGAGCCTGATCCGCTCAAGTGAAAAGAAGTTTGGAATCTCCGGAGATTAGGTTCAAAAGTTTAGATGGTGAATATTGAAGTATCGTGCATTGTTTTAAAAATGACAATGACTGTCGGGTATGAAACCCTTTGATGAACTATTTGTTTATTTTTGAACATTGATGTTATTATAACTATATATGTTATGTGTTGTTTTGTGTATCGCGCATGTAGTTATCATTTTAAAATCCATATATTGGTTCTCACCCTTGCGTTTATCTGTTCGTTTGGTTTTTCTGTTGTACCTTGGTACATGAGTATAGATGTTGCAGAGGAGTTCCTTAAGTCACTCGGGGACTTAAGCTCGGATGTTTAAAGTGGTGTTTGATCATTAGGGATGACCACGGGGTCTTGCCATGAGAATGTCTTGTAGAATATGACCAGCTTAGGTTTATGTTGGAGGATGTATGATCTGAGAGGTTTAGTATGTGTGTCTTGATAATTTTTATATAATTTATAAGAAAAGACTTTTAAGAAAAACTTGTGTATTGTGGAAGGTTGGATTATGAATAAACTTAGTCTATATGTGTTAGTAAGTATAAGATAGTTCTTACTACTGCGATGTGCTCATCATTTTTCGAAGTATTTAGAATAAAAACTTTTATACCCAGATTTTATGACTTAAAGTAAATCAATTTTCTGAAAGCAACCAGCAAATGTCCTTTTAATTTATTTCCGCACGTGTTCACGAGGTAATGCCCAGGGGGGTGTTACAAAGTGGTATCAGAGCTAGTCGAGTCTTTCGGGAACCTTGGGGAATAAGTCTGTTATGTTTTTGTTGTGTTATCTCTGGTTGGATCTTGCTTATATTGTTTCCTTGTTGAAACAATGTGTGATAATACACAAGTAGCTCTGTTAACAATCCTTGAAGCCATATCAATTCCTTGTTGGCTTCTGTCACTGCTACATACTCAGCCTCTGTAGTTGATAAAGCTACAATCTTTTGTATCTGCGACATCCAGCTAACAGTTGTAGTCCCAATAGTGAATATATAACCAGTGGTGCTTCTTCGGTGATCGACTGCACCTGCAAAGTCTGCATCTACGTAGCCTTGTACTTTTAATTCACCTTTACCAAAGTACAAACACTTCCTTGTAGTGCATCGTAGATACCTCAAAATCCATTTGACTGCTTCCCAATGAGCTTTACCTGGATTTGGCATAAACCTGCTAACAACTCCCACTGCATGGCCAATGTCTGGCCTCGTACAGGCCATTGCATACATCAAACTTCCAATGGCTGAAGCATATGAAACTTTAGCCATAAATTCTCTTTCTTCCTCTATCTGAGGGGATTGATTCTTGGATAGGCGAAAATGACTTGCCAAAGGTGTGCTAACCGATTTGGCATCGCCCATGTTGAATCTTTGCAAAACACGGTTGATGTACTCCGCCTGAGATAACTGCAAAATTCCTCTTTGCTTATCTCCTGTAATTTGCATTCCAAGGATCTTTTTTGCTGGACCTAAGTCCTTCATGTCAAACTCTTTTGACAACTGCATGTTCAAGCTTCTGATCTCGTCCATATCTGAACCCGCTACTAACATATCATCGACGTAAAGTAGCAAAATGATATAACTGGACTTATATCTCTTGAAGAAGCAACAGTGGTCGGCATTGCAATTCTGGAACCTTCCTTGTGCATGAAGCTTTCAAACTTCTTGTACCACTGTCTTGGAGCTTGTTTCAGGCCATACAAGCTTTTCTTTAATCTACACACCATATTCTCCTTCTCTTTCTCTAAGAATCCTTCTGGTTGGTGTATGTATATCTCCTCATCTGAGTCTCCATGAAGAAACGCAATCTTCACGTCTAATTGCTCAAGATATAGCTCTTCACTTGCAACAATCACTAGTGCAAAATATGCTTTTAACATCAATAATTAACATCGGTTAAAATATAACTGATGTTAAAAAGGAGGTGGTGACATTTTTGAAATTAAATTGAAACATTTTAACATCGGTTCCCAAAATAACCGATGTCATAATCTTTTTAACATCGGTTTCCAAAATTAACCGATGTTGAAAATTGAACCAAAAAATAGAATTTTAAACCAGGCATAAGTTTAGACATCGGTTATTATATAAACCGATGTTGAAAATTTCCAGACATCGATTTTTGTTTTACCTGATGTTGAATGTTGAAAAACAAAATTAAATTTTTTAACGTTCACCACTTAAGACATCGGTTTTTGTTTAGAACCGATGTTAAATGTCTTATTTTCTATTCACTTCCCTCCTTCCTCTTGCGCGCTACTTAAACATTTCGACCCAGATTTTCTCTCCTGCGCGCTCAGCTCACTCAGTCCATTGGAACCCTAACACTCACACCGCCGTAATGGTCACACCCTCCGCCTCCTCTTCTTCCATCTGTCACCGCTAACCACTGCTCCTCACCTCTGGTCCTCCACCATAACTCTTAACACCGTCCGCGTCACCTCAGCCACGAAGCCCGCTGTCCTCCGCTTGCTCCGCCGCGTCGTAGTCGTGACCCTGTAGCCTCAAGTCTTCTTCTCACGTTTAGGTACCTCTCTTCACCGGTGCGCCACCATCCTTCCATCTATGACTCCCATCATTTCTCTCCATTACAAGCGCACAAACAAATAAGGTATCCCCCTTTTCTCCAATCCAATCTTTCTGTTTTTCATTTCAATTTTGAGCCAAAACGCAACCTAAGACTTAGAGAAACGCAACCCAAAAAGAAAAAGAAGGAAGCTGGCATGGCAACATGTGTTCAATTCCGTATAATCAATATGGTTTACACGATAATGTATCAACTATATTTACATGATTTACCTTTGATTTAAGATCATTGATTATATCTTCTACTGCACTCTCTTTGGATAGTCTAATAGTATGAATTGCCACCTGATGAAGAATACCTCTGTTATAAGATTATATCACAATTATATTGTAAAGGGTGAATGAAACCACTACTATACTCACATCATTCTTATTAGCATGATGGAAAGCAAATCAATTTGGATACTTATTCTTCCTTAATTGGTGGCCACCATTTTTGACCAAGAAAGCCAATTTTGATATTTCTTCTTTCTTGATTGGTTGCCACCATTCTTGATCAAAGAAAGAAGAAGACATACCATATTTTGATGGGTAGCCATCAACTTTGACTAACAAGAGAATCGGATTCAATTTTATTTATTTTTTATTTTTTTTTGACAATGAATCGGATCCTTTTTCTTAAAGCAAATGACAAAATAATTGTTCCATTATGCATTGTTACACTATAAAATGTTCTGCAACCAAATGCTATCATCCAATCCAGTTAGAAGCCAAACTGCTTCATATTAGTTTTGGTTTTTCACTTCCCAGAAGGAAAGGAAGCAACATTATGGGAGGCAAATTTTCCCATTTGGTTTATGCTAAAGATTCACCAAAGTCATCATCGTCCCGCATCCTCACCTTCCATTCTACTAATGAATGGAAGTCTCACTTTGATGCCTCCAAAGAAACAAACAAGTTGGTAAGTTTTATAAGCTATAACTTCCCTATCATTACCACTATTATCAAGTACTAAAATTCTTTTATTTCATGAGATAATTAATCTTTCTTTGTTAAAGATGGTGATTGACTTCACGGCTACATGGTGTGGACCGTGCAGATCCATGGAACCAATTATCAAAGAGTTTGCTGAGAGATACACAGCGGTTGAATTTATTAAAATTGATGTGGATGAGTTAAGGGTATGAACATGATCCCTTGCTTAAAATATTGATCTTTAGTTTATGGTCAATGCCAGTATCGCACTCTTCATCACACTCCTCTTAATACATCCTCTATTATTAGGTGGATTTCATGTGGGACAATATGTTTTGGTGGGTTTCATATGAAATCCACCCAATAATAAAGGATGTGTTGAAAAGAAGTGTGATAAAGATTGTGTTATTAACATTTTTCTTTTTTTATATATATGCATGCAACAATATGTTGTTCAATAGGAACATTTTGACACTAATAATGTAAAAATAAATGGAAACAGGAGGTGGCCCAGGAATTTGAGGTGGAAGCAATGCCAACATTCATACTAATTAAGAAAGGGAAAGTTGTTGATAAGGTGGTGGGAGCAAGAAAGGAGGAGTTGCACAAGCTGATTAAGAAACACAGGAAATGAGTGTGTCCTGATCTTGCAGTACTGTAATAAGTTGCTGCCCATGTTTGCATGAGCATGACAGTGTAATATATAATCAACATTATATTTTCAGTATCCATGATCATTTTATTAGATTTATAGCACAAAGCTATGCTCCTTTTTAATAGAAATTGTTAGGCACAATAAAGGTCCGTAAAACCTTAATTTGAAGCATAAGAATTCGAATAATTCTGAAACAATTCAAGACATGAGCAGAGTTCCTGTTTTCGGGGATAATGTCATTTTCTCAATTCATCTGGAGACAGAGCAGAAAACAAAACAAAAGAACAACGTAAAAGCAAGATAGGAAGAAGTGAGTTAATGAGTGAGAAAGCGTGTATTGACATTCGGCGTGAAAACTATGCTACTTTTGTTGGTGGAGGTCAATATATATTATTCTGGCATCTCAAACAGTGTTAATCTGATATGATTGATAACTACAAGGCTAGAACACCACTACCCTCTTGAAAATACGAATCGAAGCAGCTTTCTAACATGAAATGCCAGTGTCGGCAATGCACAAATGCACTGTTTTCTTACATCATGCTACTCATAAATAATAAATTCTATATCAATTTTAAATCATAATTATTTAAGAAAATAAAGATAAATAGAGTGCATATTAGAACCTACGTTTTCTTGTTTTATTATCTAAATAGGAAGTGAGATCCACAAAGGGAAACAGAGCTCCCCTTCCTGTGACCATCAACACGTTAATCACACTCCTGGGTAAAAAAGTTCGTGTGGCCAAGCAGCAGCGGAAATTGATGAAAAATGCTATAGCCGCAGGGGAGGGTCAACCAGGGGCTTTCAAGGAACAACAACCAAAGTTGGGTGGAAAGAAAATTAAATTTCTGTCCAACTTGGCTTTCGGGACTTCCTTTCCTCGGGCTGGAAGACGCAAACTGGAGGAAAAAAAGCCGAAAAAGCAACGAAATAAGGATCTTCAAGGTGGTAACAGAAGGTACAAAGGGCCCTATAATGGGGAAGTTGATGTTGGTGACCACGGACGGAGCCAGGAATTTCTTAGGAGGGGGACCGAAAAAGTGAATACACATATGACCTATGAATTTCATATTATCGATTGATATGATAATCCTAAAATTGTGGATGTTTTTCGAATCACATATCAAAGTATCAATACTAATTTTAAGTGGCTCAATAGGTTGCTCAAGAACATTTTCAACGTTACTTAATGAATTTTAAAATTGGTGTACTATTTTATATTTAATTATTCATTCTTTTTTTAAAAAAAAATAGCCGATAATTTTGTTTTTAAATAGGCAAAATAGATAAATTGGCCCTATATGTTTATTTTATTTTTTATATGGGTCCTATAAGTTTTTTATATTTCAAATTGGTCCTACACGTTACGTTCTGTTTTCACATTAGTCCTTTCCATCAATTTTGACCTAACGTTGTCAGTTTTGATGCCACGTGTCGGACTAAGGTGATAGCCACGTCAGATCAAAACTGATGGCGTTAGGTCAAAATTGACGGAAAGGACTAATGTAAAAATGGAACATAACATGTAGGACCAATTTGAAAAATAAAAAACTTATAGGACCAATGTGAAAAATAAAATAAACGTATAGGACCAATTTAGCTATTTTGCCTTTTAAATATCACTTTAACTCAATTACTAAACCTAAAAAATAAATTTTATAATAATATTTTTATTAAAAAAAGTAAAATTATTGAAAACGAACTCAATAAAAAAAATAATAATAATAATCAAAGAAGAGACAAAATCATGAAAAGGAACAAACATTAAAATAATAAATGAATAAAACATAACCTCTATCAGAAAAAGCAAATGCAGGTACAGGTGAAAGCAAGGAAAACATTTGTTCACCAAAAAAAAAAATTAAGGAAAATATTCAAATAAAGAAAAGGGAGGAAACAATCAAATATTAAGTTTTTTTTATGTAAAGTCTCGCACTGGCACCACATCACAATTCACACAGTTCGCAGAGTCATGCCATCCCATCTCATCTTGCAGGCCTCCCCATCACACCGCTGCACTACAGCACCATCGTCCATCGTATAACCTTACAGTATAAATATTTTTATTTATTTTTTTGAAAACTTGGGGGAGGCCATGGCAACCACAGGCCTTCCCCTCCCTCCGCCCCTGTTGGTGACTGTAAGGCCTGGGGACAGAAGTGTAAATCAATCCCTTGTGAAGGCGAAACGAGCAAAGTTGGAAAGTCTAAGGATGTTGTGGCAATTGTCTCTGGTTCTTCTCAGCTTCCAGGGAGTAATATCCCAGCAGGTATGTCAGTTCCCTTTTCAGCAAATAAAATTTGCAATAGGGTTTTGAATACTAGGAAAAGTCTGTCACCTGCGGAGAGAATCTCCTCCGCTGAGCGGATTTGGAAGATATATAGGTTCTCAAATTGGTGTCTCTCTTGGGGGGTTAAAAGATTCGATTATTAGAAAGATTAAGGATTTGGAAGATAGAGATCAACAAAATATTTCGAAATTGGGAGCTAAAGTGGTTCCATCATGAAGATAGGTTCTATAAATATTACGGGGTTGGGAGCGGAGTTAAAAAAAAAGGAAAATCCGCTCCTTTGTTAATTTGGAAAGGTTAGAGTTTGTAGCGATTCAGGAGACTAAGTTAGAGTTAGTGGAAATTTTCTGTGTCAACAGCTTTGGGGAAATGCAGACTTTGCTTGGAGTTTCTGCCCATCTATTGGGAGATCAGGGGGAATCCTAAGCATTTGGGATTCCAATAGTCTTTTCTGTATATTCTCCTTTGCCGGAAATGGTTTTTTAGGGTCGTGTTTTGAAAGGGGACATAATAGAACCAAATGTTTTGTAGTGAATGTCTACTCCCCATGTGGTATAGCTGGAAAAAGACAGTTGTGGTCAGATTTGATTAAGCTAAAAGGGGTCTTTGGATCAGGGTTATGGTGTCTAGTGGGGGATTTCAATGCAACAACTAGTCCAAGAGAGAGAAGAGGCTTAGGGGATTATCATAGGAGCTCGGAAGGGGTTGAGTTCCGGAATTTTGTTGGGGAAATGGGTCTAGTGGACCCTCCTTTGCTTGGGAGGAAGTTCACATGGTATAGGGCAGATGGCTCGACGATGAGTCGTCTGGATATATTTCTGTTGTCAGATGAATGGATACAAGAGTGGGGTATTGTGGCTCAATGGGCTTTGAATCGGGATGTGTCGGATCATTGTCCGATAGTCCTGAAAGATGGATCTCAAAACTGGGGGCCTAAGCCATTCTGATTCTATAATTGTTGGCTAGATCACCCGGGGTTCAAGATGTTGGTTGAGTCGACATGGGAAAATTTCATTTTTTGGGTGGAAGACATATGTTCTAAAAGAAAAGTTAAAATCATTGAAATCGGTTATTAAGAATTGGAACATTCAAGTGTATGGTAATGTTGATAATAATATTAAAAATCTAGAAATGGAAATAAGTATCTTGGACTTAAAAGCTGAATTGGATGGTTTGTCTGATAAGGAGGTAAATTTGAGGAGATCTAAGTTTGTAGTTCTGTGGGGGGCGCTAAAAGCTAAAGAGAGTTTTCTGAGGCAAAAATCAAGAGTTCAGTGGCTTAGGGAAGGAGACTCTAATTCCTCCTTCTTCCACGCGAGTCTAGCCATACGTAGGAGACGGAACCAATTGGTGACCGTTTTGGTGGATAATGTGTGGGTTGAGGATGTGAGTCATATAAAAAATGAGGTAGTCAATCATTTATCTAGAATATACTCTGAAGATGTAGTGGTGAGACCTAGGCTAGATGGGGTAAATTTCAAGATGTTGGATGTAGTTTCTAAGGAAAAGTTGGTGACAATCTTTTCCTTGGGGGAGGTGGAGGAAATTGTTCATAGCTTTGATGGGAATAAATGTCCCGGGCCGGATGGGTATAACTTTAAATTCATCCAAAGTTTTTGGCATCTGGTAAAGGAGGATGTTTGGGGGATGGTTAATGAATTCTTTGAATATGGAAAACTCCCATCCAGCTTCTCCTCGTACTTTGTGGCACTTGTTCCAAAAATAAAGAACCCTCACAAACTGAGTGAGTACAGGCCAATATCTTTACTGGGTTGTCTTTATAAAATAATTGCTAAACTTTTGGCTGGCAGGCTCAAGGGGACTTTGTAAAATTTTATTTCCAGTAATCAATCAGCCTTTCTTTCAAACAGAAATATTTTGGATGAGGTAGTGGTTATAAATGAGGTGGTTGACTATGAAAAAAAAAAAGGAAGAAAAAATGCTTCATTCTAAAAGTTGACTTTGAAAAAGGCATAGGACTCAGTGAATTGAGAGTTTTTAGACTATATGATGGGAATATTTGGTTTTTGTGACGAGTGGAGAAAATGGATCAGGGAATGCACTTTCTGTGGGAAATGGTCAGTTCTGGTTAATGGTAGTCCAACTGAAGAAATAGAAATTAAAAAAGGCTTGAAACAAGGGGACCCTCTGGCGCCTTTTCTTTTTCTTTTGGTAGCTGAGGGTCTGAATGGTTTGATGCATAATGCAGTGTCACTAGGGAAATTCCCTGGATGAAAATTTGGGTCTGAAGGACCGGTGATATCAATGTTGTAATATGCAGATGATACTATAGTGGTGGGTGAGGCAAGTTGGGATAACTTATGGGTGATGAAATGGGTGCTCAAATGTTTTGAAATGGTGTCGGGTCTAAAAGTAAACTTCAACAAGACCAGGTTGATTGGTATTAATGTTGATGAAAATTTTCTATCATTGGGAGCACAGTTTCTGATGTAAAGTAGGGGGATTACCTTTTAAGTACATGGGGCTCCCGATTGGGGCGAACCCAAGGAACGTGGATACTTGGCAGCCTATTATTGGATCCTGGGATAGGAGATTGGCTGTGTGGAAAGGAAGGCATTTATCTTTAGGGGGCAAGATCACACTGATCAATGAAATAACCAAAGTGAACACAAGAAGGGGGGTTGAATTGTGTTTACCAACTTTTTCGGTTACTAAAAAGATTTTCGCAGGCACAGCAAGCAAGGTTTGAATAAGAGAGGTTTAGACAAGTGACACGTTTAATATTTAAGAACAGAATGGCATACACACAAACAGAAAAGGTTTTAAACGAGTTTGATAATCACAGTGTTAACTCCCCAGGTTAAAAGCTAGAATAGAAATAATATCTTAAGTAAATTAAGAGATAAAGGGAGTAGAGATATCACTCAGAAGATTTATACTGGTTCACCCCAAAATCCACAGGGCTACGTCCAGTTTCTTGGCAGCACCAAGTTTCCACTATAACTGAGTAAATTACAGTACAAGTATTCTTTGCACACCTAGCCTCTTCAGGCTCAACACTCAAACAAGTATTCTTTTCTCACCTAGCCTCTTCAGGCTCAAAACAGTAAGGGATAAAAGGTTTGGTGTAGTTAATACAACTTGCAAATCTTTCAGATCACACTCAGAGTGGAATAAATATGAAGTATGAAAGACTGCGAATTTATATCAAATGATTGAATGTGTATTCAATGAAGGAATGAAGAAGTTAATGAAGAGAGTAAATGCTTCTGTGCAGAGTTCTTTTGATATTCAACTTCTTAGCTTCATCTTCATTGTTTGATCTATTTAAAGGCTTCAATCAAGAGATCCGTTTTGACACAGCTTCAGAAAGTGTTTGCTTCTGTCTTGAGCTTTCTGAGACACCATTTAATGCCAAAGAGTCGTTCTGAATATTCATTAAATGCTTGAAAACGTTGAGCTTTGACAAGAGTGTCCAAGAGTACACTTTACACTGAGCAGCTGTTCTTTCAGAGTATATGGCAGCAGGCTTCTTGTACTTGTTGCAGAGAGCTTTCCTCTTTCAGTGCAACATCAGTTTACTTTCCATAAAGTACTTTTACTTTGTACTTAAATAGGCAAAAGGTTACTGCAGTGGTGCAGAGATAGCGTGTTTTATTCCTTAAAACCTTGAAACAACGTTCTTTATTCTTTGTCCTTTGAGCTATTGTCCAGAGGTCTTCGAGATCCTTAAGGATGGCATATAATTTGAATAAGGTGACTTGGACTTGATTTCTGACATACTGACTTGGTGTCAGTAATGAGAATTTTTAGACGGGTGAAAGTCATCCAAAACTTAGATGGGTGATGATCATTCAAACATTAGACGGGTGCTGGCGTGTTCCAAAGTTAGACGGGTGATTTACTGAGCCAAACTTAGACGCATGCTTCTTGCCACGTCATCAAGTGAACTTGGTCTTTCTTGAGCGTTGACTTTCTTTGACTAACTTTTTAGACGAGTGGAAACTTAGACGAGTCACTGCTGAGCTTCTAAAAAGTAGATGGGTCAAAATTAGAGAGTGACCTCAAGTCTATTTTCCTGCACACTTATCAAATATATCAGTAATTTCATTTGGTTCAATATTACCATACTTGAACTATTTGGAATCATCAAAACATAGAGGATTTACACTTTGAATGTGTTTTAGACTTATGAGGTCTCAACATTCTCCCCCTTTTTGATGATGACAAATATCTTTTCTGATTTTTATTGAACATCAAAAAGAAACAGTAGAAATTTCTAAACAGATATAGTTGATCAGGGTATGTTATGCTCCCCCTTAGTTTATGCACTAAGTAAAGACAAATATCAGAACAGCATGATATTAGAGAGAATAACAAATATAAAATCATGAAAACTTAATTATATTTTCTCCCCCTTTTGACATCAATCAAATAGATAAAAATTATAGAAGATAAATTGCCAAAAGAAAAACTCATTTCATTTAATCAAAGTCATGAAGGATTACAAGTGATAGACATCACTGACTTAGTACATTGCATGACTCAACAAAGAAATGAAAAACAGAGTCCTAAAAACTAAGAACTAGGGCCTCCTTGGCTTTTGAAGAAAGCTTCCATCATCTGCTGCATTGCTTGCTGCTGAGCTAACATCTGAGCTTGGAATGCAGTCTGTTGAGCAATTGCTTCATCCTGTCTTTGAATGACAGTCTGCAAACTTGTAGCCATTTCATCAAGTCTCTGATGGGCAGCAGGATCATATGCAACAACTGGAGCTGTAGTATCTGTAGTGGCCAGAGAAGTTCCAGAAGCTGATGGACAAGGAGGAGGGGTAGGAGGTAACTCTTCAACAATAATATCATCCTCAGGGTGAGGATCTAAAAAAACATTTGTTGACAGAGTGGTTTCAAAATCATTAATAGGATAGAATTCCCTTAGAAAATCATGAATTCTGTCACGATGAAGAGGAGAATCTATGACAGTCAGAAGAAACTCATAAGATCTCCTAATGAGATTTATGTGAGTGAAAGGGGCAGTTTCAGGGAAATTTAAAAGGAAAGAAAGGGAAAACCATGAAGAAAGGAGGGAGTGTGTAAATGGAGGGTGAGAAGGGGTAGATAGCATAGGCTTGGCTACCTCTGGTGGGAATGTCTGCCTTCTCTTCTTCTGTCAACCCAGAGCTGGAGCCACATCTCCAATAGATGTCTCTAGCTTTCAGAAACTTATGATGAGTCTCAGTGGTCAGAAGATTCTTCCTGTACTTGCATTTTCTGTCATTGATCTTGATGAGACTGAAGTGTTGATCTCCTGGTAAGTCAATGACCTTTTGCTTTCCTTTCAAAATCATTGAGTCAGGCATCACTTTGATTGCAGTAGAGGGCTTCATGAAGATGTGAGGATTGAATAGCCATTTTCCTACTGGCTTTAGTGATCTTTCTAACCTCACCATCTGTCTTTCAGCTTCCAAAGAGGCAATCATATCCAAAGTCTTGCCATCAAGGTAAGAGGGACAGGATTCATTTGTGACAGAGAAGGGGGTGGTTCTGGAAGATGAGTTGTAGGGAGATAAAGTGGCTAAGGGAAGAGAGTTGTGTCTGGTTTCAGAAAGTGAGTCTGGAAAGACTTGTTCTCAGAGGCACTTGGCACTGGTTAGTGATATGGTCAGGGATGGGTGATTGTAGTGAGGGAGGTGGAGTAGGATTGTCAAAATACTCGAAGTCATTGATATCCTCAGTTTGAGGAATATCAGAATGGTGAGAGATTTGTGGTGATGGTGGTATAGGTGAGTGAGTATCAGACATGTGAGGTTCTGATGTAGTAGGGTTAGGTTCAGAAGAGTGATGGTCAGGGTGATGTATGTGGAGGAGTTTGGATTTGTGGTAAAGTATGTGGAGTGGGAATTCTTGGTGATGGAGGTGGTGTTAGAATTTTTGGTGATGTAGGTGGTGTTGGAATTTTTGGTGATGGTTGGGGAGATGGTAATCTTTGTGGTGGTGAAGGTGTTCTTTGAGGAGAAGGTTGTGGAGTTGGAACTGTTGTGGTAGAAGGTTCTGTTTCCTGAGGTGGAGGGGTTGAATCCTTCTGAGGTGAAGGTGATGGTGATGGAGATGAAGAGGGAGGCAAAACAAGTTCTTCTTTGTGACAGTTGTCCTCTTCTTTTTAAGGATCACAGTCTCTTCTGATTGAGACTCCCCCTCAGCTTGTACTGTCCTCTTTCTCTTAAACACCTTCGTAATCTTAGGTGCAGAGGTAGCAGCTTCCTCAGAGACAGGAGCAGCAGCAGGATCAACTCAGTACTGAATAGTCTGCCTATTTACTTTCTATCCTTCCTAAGAATTCCTAGAAAAGTACTCAAGATCTTAATTAGGATTCAGAGAAATTTCCTTTGGGGAAGTTGTACAAAGAGGAGGAAAGTACCATGGGTGTCGTGGGCTGTGGTTTGTAAACCACGAGAAGCTAGTGGTTTGGGTATAAAAAACTTGGAGTGGTTTAATCTAGCACTCCTATCCAAATGGAGATGGCGTATGTTGAAAGAAGATTTGGGGTTATGGCGAAAGGTTTTGGAGAGTAGATATGGGGTGAAAGTAGAGGGTTTGGGGGGGTTTAGATGTTAGGGAAGGGTTGAAAATAGGTTCCTAGTGGTGGAGGGACATTTGTAGGTTAGGGAGACTGAATTCCTGCCCTGATTGGTTTCAAATGGGTCTGAAAAGGAGACTTGGGCGGGGTAATCGGTTCTGGGAAGATATTTGGTTTGGGCAAAATAGCTTGAAGGATTCCTTTCCTAGAATTTACATTTTATCTATGGATAAAGAAAATGAAATAGAAAAGGTAGAGGGCTGGCTAGAGGGCATATGGGTTTGGAATCTTGAGTGGAGAAGGAATCCTTTCGATTGGGAAATGGAGGTCATGGCAGAATTCTTAGATACCATCCTTCTTGCCGGCCTAGTGAGGGATAAGGATGATATATGGGTGTGGACTCTCGATGGGTCAGGGAGTTTTACCACAAAGTCAACAGGATTTTTAAACAATTTTGGAAAACTGAAGCTCCCCTGAAGGTCCTTGCCTTCTCTTGGCAGGCTGTTAGGAACAGGATACCAACCAAATTGAACTTGTTTCAGAGACAAATTATTGGGGATCCACAGGAACTGGTATGCATTTTTTGTAACTCAGGGTCGGAATCCGCGGATCATTTGCTTTTAAATTGCAATATGTCAAAATTGGTCTGGCGGAAAGTACATGGCTGGTTAGGTGTTCAATTACCTCTTCTGGCTTTGTTTGAGGAGCTATATTGGCTTCATAAGGGGTTATTCCTTAAAAAAAGAGTAGGATGAAAGGTTTAGTGATATGGCATTCGGTAGTTTGGACACTGTGGTTAGAAAGGAATGCGGCGATATTCTTGAGGAAATATTTTGATATGCTGCGGATTTTGGACGTGATAAAATGTAGGTCATGTTCTTGGTTGGCTGCAGATAAAGATTGGAATTACTCTTTTGCAATGTGGTGTACAAATCCATTAGGTTGTTTAAACTAAAAATTGGTTGGAAGGTTTGGTAATGGTTTTCATTGAGGTTTTTAACATGTCCTTATCTTCTGGTTGCTTCCATTGTTTTCTTTGCAGGGTTTGGCTTTCTTCAGGTGCTCCCCTTAGGTGTTGGAGTGTCAAAAGCAATGATGTCTGAGAGAGACTAAATTTTATGTGAGGGTGTGATTTTCTGTGAGATAATGGAACAGAGGAGTGACAAATTGGAGGGACATTCATATATGAGTGATTGTGAGGTTTTTTACCCGTTGTTTCTAACAAGTTATACTGGTGTGGTTTGTTTCTTTTCCTATTTGCAGGGAAATTGTGGAGCATTGGAATTTTGGGTGGTATCCTGGATGGCTTGGGCTGTGTGCGAGTTACAAATATGGGGGTGAGGGGTTTTCTTTGTGTTTTGGGGTGTGGATTACCAAACTGGTGAGAGAGTGAATTACCTCAAATGGGTGTGTGTGTGGTGTCAGAGTCTAAGTCCTGGGCAGAGACATTATTGATACTTCCTTAACTAGTTCCATGGTTGCTAGGGGCATCAGGAGTGGTGCTTCAAATTTTCTCACGGTCAGGTGGAAGGCATATGGGTACTGATCATGATGGTGGGGTATTTATGTTCAATTTTGGGTTCCAACAAATCATTTCCTCACAAGTTCTGTCAATGGTTTCAGTTGTTAAATTAATTCGTTTTGGGCTTGTAAGGTGGGTCTGGGCAATTTTCTTTGGGTGCTTATCTTGGTTGGTGGCTCTGCAATTTTGATCTTTCTGATTAACGGTTCCCCTTTTTAATGTTATAGTGTTCTTGTAAGTTGGTTGGTATGTGGTGCTGCTGCTGTAGGTTTATGGTGGGGGTTGAGGGGGTGGTTTTGACTTTGGGCTTTTAGGATGCTGGTTTCTCCAAGTTGGGTTCACCCTTGCCATCCTCCGAGGCTTGGGGTTGCTTCAGATGAAGTTTCATGTTACTCTTCGCTTCCTCCTACCTTTTTGGCAAATCTTTGGTTTTTTAGCCTTGTATTGGTTGTTCTCTTTGCTATGGTTGGCGTACATTGTTTTTTGTTGTCCTTTTGTGGGGTTGTTGTTTCTGTTAGCTGGTTGCGCTTCTGGTTTTGGTCTGGGTTTTCTGGTGTTGTCCCTTGGTTTTTTAAGTTAATTTGTTTCTGCTGGTTAGTTTTTCGTTTGGCTTTTGTTGCTCTTGGGGTTTTAGGTATTTTATCATCCTTTTGGTCTTTTCTTTGGGTTGAACGATTACCTCTTTCCTCTTTTGCTTCCTCTTGCTATATCTTGTAATTGGGTTTGGGTACCCCAAGTACCCGTTTCAATAAAATTTGCTTATCAAAATATATATATATATGTAAATAGGAAGTGATGTGAGATTTGATAACAGTATAAATTTTTATATAAATAAATGCCCAATTTGGTCCAAAAAAATTTATGAGAACGCTTTTGGTTCTTGAAAAACATAAATTAATCATCCAGCCCCTCAAATTTGCTAACGCAGGACACATTAGTCCCTTCGTCCAGTTTTAACATCTATTTATTTGCCTATGTATTGTTGAGACCTCATAAGTCTAAAACACATTCAATGTGTAAATTCTCTAAGTTTTGATGATTCCAAATAGTTCAAGTATGATAATGTTGAACCAAATGAAATTACTGATATATTTGATAAGTGTGCAAGAAAATAGACTTAAGGTCACTCGTCTATTTTATGACCCATCTAATTTTCAGTAGAAGCTCAATACTGACTCGTCTAAAAGCTAGTCAAAGATCAAGTCAACGCTCAGGAAAGACTAAGTTCACTTGATGACGTGGCAAGAAGCATGCGTCTAAGTTTGGCTCAGTTGATCACCCGTCTAACTTTGGAACATGTCAGCACCCGTCTAATTTTTTAATATGCCAGCACCCGTCTAATTTTTAATGATCATCACCCGTCTAATTTTTGGATAACTTTCACCCGTCTAAAAATTCTCATTACTGATACCAAGCCAGTATGTCAGAAATCAAGTCCAAGTCACCTTATTCAAATTATATGCCTTCCATAAGAATCTCGAAGACCTCTGGACAATAGCTCAAAGGACAAAGAATAAAGAACGTTGTTTCAAGGTTTTAAGGAATAAACACGCAATCTCTGCACCATTGCAGTAACCTTTTGCCTGTTTTAGTACAAAGTAAAAGTGCTTTCTGGAAAGTGAACTGATGTTGCACTGAAAGAGGAAAGCTCTCTGCTACAAGTACAAGAAGCCTGCTGCTATAAACTCTGAAAGAACAGCTGCTCAGTTTAAAGTGTACTCTTGGACACCCTTGTCAAAGCTCAACGTTTCCAAGCATTTAATGAATATTCAGAACGACTCTTTGGCATTTATGGTATCTCAGAAAGCTCAAGTCAGAAGCAAACACTTTCTGAAACTGTGTCAAAAGGATCTCTTGATTGAAGTCTTTAAATAGATCAAACAATGAAGATAAAGCTAAGAAGTTGAATATCATAAAGAATACTGCGCAGAAGCATTTACTCTCTTCATTAACTTCTTCATTCCTTCATTGAATACACATTCAATCATTTGATATTAATTCGCAGTCTTTCATACTTCATATTTATTCCACTCTCTGAGTGTGATCTGAAAGATTTGCAAGTTGTATTAACTACACAAAAACCTTTTATCCCTTACTGTTTTGAGCCTGAAGAGGTTAGGTGAGAAATGAATACTTGTTTGAGTGTTGAGCCTGAAGAGGCTAGGTATGCAAAGAATACTTGTTTGAGTGTTGAGCCACTTGTACTGTAATTTACTCAGTTATAGTGGAAACTTGGTGCTGCCAAGAAACTGGACGTAACCCTGTGGATTTTGGGGTGAACCAGTATAAATCTCTTGAGTGATATTTCTACTCCCTTTATCTTTTAATTTGCTTAAGTATTGTTTCTGTTTTAGCTTTTAACTTGGGGAGTTAATACTGTGATTATCAAACTCTATTTTAACCTTCTCTGATTGTGTGTGCTATTCTGTTTCAATATTAGACGTTTCACTCGTCTAACTTTCTCTTATTCAAACCTTGCTTGCTGTGCCTGCGAAAATCTTTTTAAAGTAACCGAAAAAGTTGGTAAACACAATTCAACCCCCCTTCTTGTGTTCACTTTGGTTATTTCATGTATCCCGATAACCATCTTGCATGGCACGCCTATGAGAAATTTTCACCATGACAAATGAAGGAAAATGAACAGATGTACACAATTTTAGAACCAAGATACCTAAAAATTTAACGTTTTTTCCCAATTTCCATTCGTTTTTCATGGTGGAGATTCATCACAGGCCAGAGAACCACCAACAAGCCAGAAAGGATTGGTTAACAAGAATGAGTACACCAAAGACGAGTAACTCATTAATCATCTATCGAGCTAATAAAGATTCTGTAAATTATTAATAAGTTATCCATTAACAAGTTATCACATGTACTATATGTATACTCATTAACCAAATATAATACATATTAAACATAGTTTTAAATATCATTAACCGTTATTAATTGATGTCTATTTTTTTATGCTCAAATAATATTTTTGAACTTTTTATATTCTATTTTGAACATTTATGATGTCCATGTTTTGTAGTCAGCATGCATTGGAATTCCCCATCCACGCCTGAGTCATATTTTATGGCAGGAGGAATATTCATTTTCAAAACCGCGTCATAAAGGTATATGAATGCATTGCGAGTTGGAAACGAAGATGGCACTATATAATAAGTGATGCCTAGATTAGAACCATGGCGGCTTCTACAGTGAGTAAACGTGAGCATGTTGCTCATGTGAGCGACTTATTATAGCCATTAAATAGTGATATTCCACCGATATTATCATACATTGCCAACACCCAATTTTTTTATTCATTCTCGGCCTCTCAACCATTCTCTCTCACTCGACAATGTCATCGCATCCCTCCCCTTCTGGCGACGATCGACGGGACGGCACCGCCACCCTTTCTCTGCCTTGTGCAAGAACGGACCTACTAAGGATGATATGGGGGCATTTGCCCCCACTAAGCAAATTTTTTTACATTAATATGTTTAATAAATTTTATTTTGTCCCCGTAAACATTTAGATGTTGCCCCCATATATCAAATTATCATCAATCTTTTGGAGAAAGTGAAAATTATTTTTATAATTTCTCATCTTTTACTAAGTAAGTTGCTTCTTATTTCTCATCTGCAGATGTAAGTTTTCACATTGAAATGAAGTCACATTATATCTTGTGTATTTTATTTTATTTTTTATAGCTTGTATATATTTATTATATTTTTATTTAATAAAATTATTTATAAACAAATTTTTGTCCCCACTAACAAAAAATTATGGGTCCGTCACTGGCCTTGGGCCACCGCGAACCGTCGCTGTCCTACCTCTACTCCGTTCTGCCATATGACACACCACCCATTGCAGATCTGGTGTTTTCTTGCTAGAGATGGTCGCGATGCAGCAAACAGAGGATGGCGGTGGTGCGACAACTCCGGCACGGCGGTTTACGTGGTGGTGGATCTGAGACGAGGATTTCGAAATGCAGAGGTTCAGGACGGGGTAGCTGTTTTGGTTTGCAGTGCGATGGCTACGTGGCGACGTGCAGTTCTGGACGCGGCTTATGGCAAGTTCACGGTGGTTCGCGCGATGAATGAAGGAAAGGTTGTTTTGCTGTGAATGGGTTCATTACAAATACACAAACTTCTCCTCATTCTTAGTTCAGTTAACTTTGTCAATATATGAAATATTTATTATACTGTAAATGATTCATATTTAAACAATCAATGATTGATTCTCACAGTGGGTAAATTATGAGCACCATTTGCTTTCTTTGTTGCTTATTTATGTTCTTTGATTGTGCCTTTCATTTGAATTGATTATTGATGGAAAAGATGATAATAAGATGTTTGCTAAAAAATCTGTATGGCTATGGAGAGAAGGTTGGGATTTTGAGAACCGACAAGATGGAGGAGTGCCTGAAAGGGTTGTTGAGGGTGGAAGGAGGAAGAGATAATGTAGAAGATGATGTTGTACGGCTCACCATGTGTTCCCAGAAATGATGACTTCGAGTGATAATCACCAAATCCAAATCAAACAATTTATTACAAAAAAAAAAAACAAACTCAAATATGATTTCAAGGTCGTAGAACCCAAAGGTATATCGGTGGCAACCTCTACATCTGACTGGGATGCCTCCATCACAATCTCAACATCTCCAAATTTATTTTTTTTTTTTGGTGGATTCTCATTATCTCCGATTTAACCTCTCTTTTTCTCCTCTATGTACAGGCTTTTTCTAGGGTAGAGGGGTTGTGGAGGGAGGGGCAGTGAGGGAAGGATCAGAGAGGGAGAGGAAATGAAGGAAAAAAAATTGCGTGGAAGGATGTATGATAATATCATGTAACATTACTTGATCAACGGTTATTTATGGTTACTCACGATGAGCGACATAAGAAGGTCGCTCACCCTAGAATTACCCTTAGAACCATACATCCCTCGTTAGGATGCCAGAAATGTGTTCCTATTTTAATGAAGCACTGCTGTTGCAATTTATGCAACTAACTGACGCTAACGCAGGACAATAGGATTCTTAACGCAGAAAGTCCATGAGCAACACTACAGAACATATAATGTCCACAAAGAACTTCTTCCTGTAAAACTTCGGACAGGTCCGGTATCTACGGGACTACAAAATGGTGGAGTCCGGACATTGAAGTTATCAGCAAAATTGTTCAAAACATTTTTCATGCGAGGATAGGTAAAGAAGTCCAACATGTACTACAACAGTAACAAATACTATGAACACCTAGTGATTAATCAGGACTCTACCCCAACATGACCTCCAACATAATCACCTTGACCACCTGAACCATGGTTGTTGAAAGAATGACCACCACCTCTGCCTCCTCTTCCTCTATTGTTATAATAGTTGTTCCTTGGATAATAATTTCCAGGCTGGTCATAATATTGGTTGCGGCCATTTTGGTAGCCTCCTCTGCCACCACCCCGACCTCCACGTCCATTTGAATAACCCCTTCTACCACCTCCACGACCACCTCTTTGGTTCTGATAACCCCTCCTAGGGTAATACTGTTGCTCATTCACCTCAACATCTTTGTGGTTGAGCTCTACATCCGCCTGTGGCCTGGTCTGTTGTTGTTGAAAAGACCCCACCTCAACAGCATTTTCTGCTTCTAATTCATCCTGCAAAGAGGAAAAGCTTCAGCATCAGATCAAGTCACGAGTTCTATGTAAACACAAGACATCTAGCCAAAACTATGTGCACCTTCTGAAGCTCCCCGTCAGGATCAGACTGATTATCTCCAGATCCATGTCCCTGAAAATTAGCTGTTCCTTCATCCTACAAAACAAATATGGAACTTGTAAGAAAAAACCTATAGAGCATAAGATTTTATTTAGAATAAGAATAAAATGGTTGAAGATGTTAAAAGTTGGCTCTCAAATTAAAATGAAATTACCAAGATCAAACAAACATTAAGAACTTGAAAGATATACAGTTAGTCCGTTTGAAATTTCTTAAAGAAAGAATTTAAAAAAAAATTATAAGAACATCATTTTTTAGGTTGGATGGTTAATTATAATGTGGATCATGGATGGATTGGATTTTTTAACACATTTTTGGCGGATCATAAATGGATTAATGAATTCTTTTTTTTTTTTTTGGTTCCCTAGGATATCCTCCGCGTGCAACTGCGAAGACTAATCCTATAAGTAATTTTCTCTAATATCTACAAGGAATGTCACACATACTTCTTGGGATAGACAACACCCTTTAATGTTCTAGTCTCCACTAATCAACTTCAAATTTCTAACCATGAAAAATTAATAAAAATAAAAAGTAGATCTTCAGAATATTAAATGAATAAATATCAAACAAATGCAAATCTATGATAAAAACAAAAAATGACCCAACAAATGTGCAAATAAGCCCAATATTGTTTACAGATTATCTTTCTTACGATAGTTAAGACCATAACTTCATTGGAATTATAACATTGTCTACAAGTTGACAATCTCCTCTAAATCTTGTGGATAGCAATCTTCGGCTTATAACTTCTTGGAATTTGGGCTTTAGGCTTAACTCAAACCCAAAAACTAACTCAAGAAATGAGGATTGTCTCAACGTTATAAGGACTACGTTGACCATATCTCTAGTCGATATGGGATCTCAATAGCCCCTTCATGCCCAAGCCTGGACATTTGGAGCGTGGACAAATACAGGTAGAATAACTGGCCCACTAATAAATCTATGATAACATCTGATATCATCTTAGAATTTAGGCTTTAAGTCTAACTCAACTCTAAAAGCTAGCTCAAAAGGTGAGGATTCCCTAAGCCTTATAAGGACTACTTTGGCAATATGGAAGACATACTTGATGTTAATTTGTCAATATGCTTGGATCAGATGTTTAGGATTTGGATCAAGAAACGGAACCTTTTTACATCAGATTTTCTAGCATTTAAAGAAAAACAAAGAAAATAACTGACTTCAAAAACTAGCCACATCTGTGGCAGCTATGCCACATCTTAACATTGTCAAATTAGACAATAACTATCTATTCTTGACTGAATAACTACCGACTTCATCCTTGCATTTTGTCAGAATGTGACTTGTACCCTATAACTTCCTTTCATTCGACATCTTCATGTTGTACTCTGTCGAGTTTGACACTATGATTTTTATTAAATCACCAATCATTCTATATCTTTATGCAATAATCTTTCGAGCTTGACACTTTGTTAAATCATCAACATACTCTTCTTTGTCAAATTGTTCTTTTATTCCAATTCTTCATCCTTTCACCATCTTGCCTATCATATTCAAAATTTGCAATTTTACACCTAACCAATGCCCCCCAAATTTTTCCCTTCGACGGCTACTAGAGAAAGGCAAAATTTTGCAACATCTTTGCCTTTAACTTTCAATTTTGAATTTACAAAACACTCAGAAAATACCTTGATATGATCAACAAAGCTGACCACTAATTGCAAATGTCAAATCTGCTTCTTTTTGAGGAAATAGGGATAATGATTATCTTAATCATAGCAACAACTTTTTGAAAGTTGAAAACTTTTCCTTTTCTTTAGAACCCCTTCAGCAACAAAGATTCTTCCATTACTTCTCTTGCTTGCAACCTTTCTCTGTTCTTTTGCTCCTTTTTCAGCACACTCAAACCTTTGCTTTCATGGCTTCCTCAAGTTCAAAATCTTTAAGTAAACCAACCTTTGAACTGGGTGATCATCTTGTCATTTGCAACCCAGTTCTTGACAAATCTGAGCAATGGCATAATTCAAAGGTATTTTTGCCAATTCCTGACTCCATTCCTTCTCTTAATCCTTCACCTGTGTTCTTGGGCCCTCTTCTAGCCAAAGAAGTTTATTATGAGAAAACTTGTGGGTTTTTTTCCTTGTAAAACCCACTTTGAGGCCATTCTTCACTTCCTTCCAACTCCATCCCTATCCATTATTTCAACGAATTTGATCGAATGTTATGAAACCCCTCCTGCCCAGATTTCTGGGTGTATAACAAAGCTTGATCGGTTTCAAGCTAACAAACAAGCTTTATGGAGGAGAATAAGGATTTTTTATGTTATTCATCTTTCCTGCCATAGCATAAAAATGAAACCTTCCATGCTTGGTGTTTCTATCTTCTTTTGGAGCACGACCACCAAATCTTTCCAATTCCCATATGAAATGATGGGCCCGACACCATTTGATGTGGCAGCCATTACAAGTCTTTGACCGGATGGGGAAATCATTCCTCCACTTCTAGAACCAAAGCAAACATTATATGTTTTCTCTGGTTCACCTCCTTTTTCCAACTTCATAGGTTTTCATCATAGGAAATCAGTAGAAGTACCCGACAAAGAGCAAGTGGACTTTTTATTCCTTTGGCTATGTGCATGTCTTTGGTAACAAATCTGTTCATATCTTTAAATCTCTTCTTGCTCTAGCTAACCTTCTACGTGAAGGTCAAGTTATGGCTATAGGCCAATTGCTTCTGACCATTTATACCAAACTATTGGTATGAACGTTGAAAATATGAGGTCAAACTAATAAGTCTAATATCGGAGGCCCAATGTGGATGCTCCAGCTCTGGCTGTATTCCATTATTGAAGGTCATTTGACCAATCGTGCTCCTAAAGACCTCTCTCGGAGCATCAGTGGTAGTTGACTTTGCTATATTTGTTACAATCGTTCTAGCAAAGCCAACAAAGAAAACATCATTAATTTCTTTAGTATCTTTCACTCCATTTCTTTTAGTTCCAATGATATTAGACTCTCTCCTTTTGTGAATCACGAAAAAGACCCTAAATGGTTCCCTCGAGTCCTCGACCAATCATGTCCCACGATCTTCCTACCTTAGCCGACAACATCTCCATATGGTCGAACTTTCTCCACTGTCAACTCTTTATAGTCAGTTATCCAAGTGCATCAGATGGATTATTGCAGCTTCATTTGCCTAATCTGGTTGCTCGACAACTTGGCATTTGTCAAGCCATCCCTGCACCTTTTTCAGAAAAGGCTAAGGAGCACTTCATCAATGGGCATGTCAATGACCCCAAGGAATACGAACGTATATTTCACAAGAATAAGATGCATAGTTGCGTAGAGCTAACAAAATCCAAAGTGACTGCACTCAAAGCAGAAAAGGAGGCAAGTCTGAAATTAGCTCTTTTGACTACTACGTACCACTATACAACTACTACGTGCCGATATCTGGGATTAACTACTTTGGACAAAGATTGTTTCTAACCCTAAATCAGATTCTAACTCAACAAAGGGTAGGAAAACACTTACATCTCCTTAAACAAAGTTGGAAAAAGGTACAAATGGAGTAAACTAAGGTTTTCACCCTAGCATGAGATAGCGGCCATGATTCGCTGCTCCACAATAATGAATCGGGACAAGACGTGCATTGCAGGGAGGCTGCACGACATGACGCGACAAAGCAATAGCAATGCAATTTGCAAATTTGCGCTATTGACTACCCTGGTTTCTGTCATTCAAACTAATGGTAAAAAAAGATAAAATCTTGAATATATTTTTTCTCCAGTGTGCTCAGTTTTCACAATTTCCTTCATAAAACTTAGAAAACAAGAAATTAAATGAAAACAAGGTGACATTATTGTAAATATTGATGAAAACTTGTCATGGGAAAATGAAAATAAAAGACAAAACAAATACCCTCTTAGTAAATGAAAAATGTTTCCTGACATTTCAAGCAATAAGAATATACTCTAGTTTAATCAAATATATATTTCATAATTCCGTGCTCCTAACAAAGCCCGTGACTTTGGAATAGGCTGTGTTTAGGATCTTTAAAGAGTCTTGGATCTGCCCTATAGACTTGCATACTTTTCTCCATACTAAATTTAGAGGTTTTGACTCTTGTAAAGATGCCAAAATTCTAAGGCAGTACTCTGTTTTTGTTGTTCATTGGTGTATATGGTTGGAAAGGAATAGTAGAATTTTTTATGCCTCTTTCTTTTCTAGATTTCTTATGGATAGGGGTTACTCTTTTTGCATCCCTTTGGTGGTCCGCACATGAGTTTTTCAGGGGTATTTCTTTGGCAGACATGCAGAGAATGGCATGCTTTGTTGCATGGCTCTGTCACCTAGTTTTCAGTAGTTTCTTTCCTTCTTGTTAGGGTTTCTTATCCTCTTCTTGGGTACTCTTCTCCCCTAGCAAGCCCCCATGTCAACAGGTCACTCATTGACTCTAGCACCCCATAATAACCCATACATTACCTTATCACCAAACCTTTACAATAAATAGAACAAGAGTGAACTATTACTGTATCCACAGTTCCACGCCATTCATCAAACTCACACGAATTCAAAATTCAAAAATGCTACACAACACTATATAAAAATCAAACATTTAGCTGTAGTAACAAAACTAGGGATCCAAATATTATACCTTCTCCTGAGACTGAGAAATAGAACCTTCCACTTCAACCGAGTCATCCACCACCGGCACCTGAAAGGAACCATAATTCCCAGCAGCAGCAGCAGCAACCTCAACAGTAGCTTTCATCTCCGGCGTCGTCGTAAAGTACTCAGAAGACATAATCTTATTCAACCTCTCCCTCAATCCCGCATCTACACAAACATAACAACTCCAAATTCAACAAACCATAGAAAAACCAACAAAAATAACAAAAACCTAAGCAAAAATGGGTGCAATTCATTACATGTAACATCAGAATTTAGGTCAATTGGTTTTTCAGCGTTCTCAAGCCATAGCTTCGCGTGCTCGACGCAGCGTTGCAGCGCATTCTGGTGAGACAAGCTGGAATCGGTGGGGCGCGAGATCAGCAACCCGCCGAGAGCCGAAATCGAATCCAAATCCTTCTCGGCGAGCAGATCGGTGGCGTCGTCGGTGACGTAATCGTAGGTGAGGCAACATCCACGTTCGTGCGTCCGCGTGAGCATCGTAGAAGTGAAATCGTTTTGCGTCTTCACATCGAACAAGGAACCGAAGTAGAGCACGTTGAGAAGGTCCTTAACGACGTCGTTTTGGTGGTTAGGTTGGGATTGGGGTTGAGATTGGGGTTGGAGTTTGGTATCGAGGGCAAGGTTGAGTTCTTCTTCTAAGGCGGAGGAGAGAGGAGCGCGAAGCTTCTCGAGCTCGTCGATTAGGGCAACGACGTAGGGTTTGGAGCGGAGAACATCTTCTTGTTCTTTGTTGATGAGTTTGCCCTGAGAGATGGAGTCTTCCATTTGGAGGATTCGGTTGAGTTTCTTTTTGAGGGCGCGGATGCGCTTGTTGATTAGGCTTAGTACGGGGCCGTCGGAGGTTGTGGATGAGGTGGTGCCTGCCATTGTGGGTGGCGTAAAACCTTGAGGGGTGGTGGTTGACGGCGGAGGAAGGCGGAGCGGCGAGAGAGGGGGAGGGTGAGGTTTACTCTTCGAGTGTTATAAATAGGTGTTTTGGGAAGGGCAAGAGGTTTTGGGTGTGGTTTTTGGATGAAACAAGGTGTGGGCTTGGACTGTGGAGTGTGGATTGTGCTCTATCAGCTTCCAACTCAATGAAAATAATCATAAAATACTTACTTACTTACTATGTAAGTAATCCTTTTTTTCTTTATTTTTAAGGTGCAAAACATTCTTCAACAAGAAGAGAGTTTGACTATTTTGAGTTTGAATAAAAATAATTTTATTGAGAATAAGAGTATTCAATAGATTTAAATAATTTTTTTTATAAACACGTACTTCCTTTTCTTTTTTTTTTTGACATGAATAAACACGTACTTCTTATTACTTCCTTAACTATTGCAACACTAACAAGACTCCTTACTTTGGTCGAATCGTTTTTCAGCAGTTAATATACACTTACTGTAATAATCTCCTAAAAATTTCAGTAATGAATGTTCGCTGCTACATTTTTTTCGAAAAAATAAAACCGTCTAAACTTTTAAATTTAAAATTATAGCAAACTACTTAAATCGTTACTACTTTTTTTTTTTAATAATGACTTTTTATATGATTAAATTTACCTTCGAGAAGCTAGTTATAAAGTTTTTCTGACGAATTTTAGCGAAAACGTGCTCAGGATAATTTAAAATGTTCCGCTTTTGATTTGATAGTTGGTCACTTGGTCTTGAACTGAATCGAGCTCTCCAAAGTTTAGAAACCAATCATGATTTTAGAGCAGTAAACTACTACAATGTCAATTAATGAGTAGCACTGAAGAAGGTCCGCCAGTTAAAATAACAGTAAAATACCACAGTTAAAACAACCCAAAACCCTAAATCTATGTTCAAATATCATTTCACTTAAAGAAATGAAGAGTGATATTGAAGTGTCTCTTCGTGACTTCAGAAGGGTTAACCAATGGCGTCTGCCAAGGAACAACGATACATTTTATGCAAGCTTGATTGTTTCCCTAATTAAAATAACAGTAAAGTGCAGCAAAGTCGCGGCTTCCCTTAGAACCGAATAGACAGAACTTTAAATAAAGCTTTAGGAAGAACTTTCATTCTGTATATTCATATGTATCTTACAACAGGACTGACAACCTGATTCCGCATATATTCATATTCTTGAATAACAAAATTCTAAGATAGTAACTCCTGATTAATTCTAATAAATAACTAACACATAATTTGTTCCTGACACGTAAAAGTATTACTGCAAATGCCAGTGCTTACTAGCATTTGTTTTCTTTTCTTTTCCCCCTTAAAGTCGGGGCCAAATAGAACTATGACTGGCAAGATAGCATGTCACTACATGCTGACAATTATGTTAAAACATAACTGATTAATTGTGGGTTAGCTTAAAGGTTACATAACTTGAAGCTGCTGTACAAAAGAAAATTGATCAATGCACTGACGATGTCAAAGATCACGGGGTGAATTTCGTCTGGCTTTGCTTCATGGGGTTACATCTTCAGGAAAGGTAGCTTGACCCGCATAAATAAATTGCATTTCCTCCTTCCATGTCTGCACAAACACTAAGAATTGTAATCATGAAATAAAAAATATAAACCAAACTGTACGTATATAGGGTTTGTCTGATTTTTTCCCACCTCATATCGGAAAGCGATCCTCAACTTGGGAACATTTGTCTTATGAATATCATTTCCTTCAGAACCACTCAAGAAATATTTATCCCCAAGCCAGTGTAACTGTGAAGGAGAAAAAAATTATGGTAATGATAATGTAAACAGAAAATCAAGACATCCACACGTCATGAAAGAACCATGTTAACAAGATCTGAGAGAAGCCTATGTGAAAATATGAGTAATGGTCACTAAACTGATATACCAAAAGAAGAGCCAACACTCAACAAATATAATTGTTAACATTACACCTCTACGTTTATCACACCAACAAACTTAATTCAAGTTCTCCCGCTGGATAGATGCTTATAAATTTAAGCACATGTACATACCTTTTCACAGCTTGAGTGGTGTGGTTTTGATACCGTTACTAAAATAAAGTTATAAACAACGTAGAAGATAAAGACCTCTCAAATTTAATTATTTAACCCCCAGAATGCATTTGAAAAACAAATCAAAACACATGCATATCAAGTTCTAGATTCAACTCATCAATTAACAATCAGTAATTTGCATCCATTTTATTACAAATGCAGATGAGCCAAAGCACAAAATTTCTATACTGTCATCTTGTTTACCTTGGCCAGATGTGAAAATCCAGATTGGTAGACAGAATTTCTAGCTATCTCACACAGGTCACAGGCAGAGAGTTTCCATACCTGCAGTGCGAATATTTAAGACAGACATGATGTCTAGAAATGACATAACAGAATATTCAACAAACTATCAGCCAAGAAAAAAAAAATTCAGAGCCAGTGGTCTAGCAGAAAGCAAACCTTCGCTGCAACACTATATTCTTCTAGCAGTGGCTCTTTTGTTAAATGAATTTGCAGAGGATCATCAGTAGAGAGAGACACATTCAGACCTCGCTGGAAAAACATGGGCAATGGATTGCGATGATAGTCCAAGAAAAGGGAATTATTGCTAAGCGGTGACATAGCTAATCCAACCTAAAGAGATAAAATAATGGTATTATTATAGGAGCTGATATTAATAGCACAAGGAGGAGATCTCCTTTTACAAGAAAGAAAATGCTGGAAAACACACCACATAAACTGAGGCAAGAAATGGAAAATGCACAAAAGAAAGATAACAATTTGCAGCACCAACTCTGCCCCTGGGCCTAAGCCACCCCAAAACCACTCCAAAATTCTGTTATGCCTCTCCACTCCCAACTTTCCCCTATTATTCTATCTTCCAAGCCTTACTTCCTTGCCACATTGGCAATGTTTGTTATAATCAAAATTCCTCTTGTGCCCCTTATTCATAATTCCCAGATGGTCCAGCATATGAGTCCCTAAAATATTAATATGTTATCACAGAGAGGATCCAGAGAGAATTCTCGAAAGTATTGGGAAAGAATATGATTTCTGCTTTACTTTTCCACTACAATGAACCCAAACTCTGAATAGTAACAAGATCTGTAATATAAGAAAGGTTTAAACAATAAATAAATAACTATATTGACCAAATAAATATTCATGAGGAGCTAACCTGTGCAAGATAATATAAATATTGCAAAACAGGAGTTTTCCGTAGATTAATCCCATGGGAAATGTTTTGGCATAGGAGGAAAGCAGCAGCCAAATGGTCACTATCTCCAGCCTGCATGATTATATTAATTATAATAAGTAATAACTATCTCAGAAAACATAAATAATCAAAGCATAAGCTACTATATAGAAAACAACCTCTCCACAATGAGGCCGCAACTTTATTGTGGTCATTCCTTTAGATTCACGCAGCTGAAACCAACAGAATGTGAGATATTAGTATTGTTGATAGCCAGGAATTCATTTTGAAAATCTATTCTTGCTCCACTATTATTGTTAGGATAGAAGGGTAATTAGAAATAGAATAGTTAGTTGGTTAGAGGGGGTTCAGTGAAATAAAATTAAAAAAATGATTGGCTAACATTTTTTAATAGGAAAGGCAATGACTAGCTATTGAAAGCTTAGAGCTCCATAAATAGGAAAATAGCATAAACCTTGTTGAGCGTATACAAGTTTGCATAGCAGTAATAAAGGTAATAAGAATATGCTGGATTGAATTCATTTGTCCACTCAGCTGGAGTAGGCATGTGCTTAGTTGGACGCCTTTCTGGTTTACTCTCATCATCTACAAGATCAAATCCCACCACCTGTATTCACAAAACGCTCAACATATTACATCTAATACATTAAAGAAAGAAAGCAACTCCAGAATAAACAATGTATTTGCTTCCTTTCTCCATTATTTTTGACAGGCCTTAACACAACAGCATGGAGAAACAAAATTTGATCCATCTGCCGGTTTTTATTATCAGTAACAATTGAAGTTTACACATTCACAGAACATTACAAATAACATTGTTGAGATAAGAAATAATTTCGAGCGTGAATGGGTCTAAGACCTCAACTCCATCCTCTACTTCAGAGAAAATCTTACAATTGTGAACGGTGATTAAAAAAAAAAAAAAAACTATAACCATTGGATCCCTTAATTACTATAAGGCATCAGTACATAGATCATAGTTATTTAACTTATTTTAAAAGATCTTGCAACAATAGCAGAAAATCAGCTTGATTTGAAATATATGGGATTTGTTGCATGATAATGTAAATTGAATAATAGGAAGCTGCAATATGAACAGCGGAGCAATTGGCTATTGGTAAGATACCCAAACCAATAGAAGCTTAAGAAAATTTTAGCTTCAGAGATATTTAGTATACCTTTCAACTAGCTGCACAGGCACATTCAAATCCAACACAGTTAAGGCAGACATTGCTTAGTAGCAACACAGTAGTGATGAGCAAATTTTCATATAGTAGCATGGACAAAGCGTCACCTAACAGCTATCTCGTGTACCATTGTCACAACAAAGCATAGTTACTCCAGGAAATAGTCACTTGTTAAAAGCTTGCATGTTGAAAACTATGAAACTTTACAACCGAATACATGGTACATACAAGCATACATTAATAGGGTTAGGCATATGTGCATACAAACAAAAATAAATATTGACTAACCTGCATCAAAAACAAATGTAATTGAGGATGAGAATTTGGATCTAGTGACTTCAAATAGAGGAATAAACACATTATCCAAAATATTCTGAAAGGAGGTAACAATTCCCATATTCTTGTACACATTGTATAGCCGTGGTAACTGCACCAATGAAAGTTTACAAAAAAATTCATAATCAATTAACAAAAAAATAATTATGGATTAGAAGAAGACTCAGGAGAAAGCACCACACAAAATTCTATATAGAATCTACCAAATAAGGAAATATTATATCAAACCAAATGGAGGAGCATGCATAAAATTGCTATGAATGGTAATCTAAACTCCAACTTCATTTGCTCGTAGAAGAAATAGCATTATACATTCCTTTAGTTTTGTAAGGATCTGTACCATTTACCCATTTACATGCTACATTACTTGCCCGTATGTAGTTCCAAAGCCATAGAATGTCAACTGACTTCTTTTTTGTTTTTTCTTTGGCATTTCTCTTTTTAGGTGGAGAGGATGCTGGTTTAGTTATTAACATATAAGTTAATCCCACTTAACACCACTACTGTTCAAGTCAAGCCATGAAGCAGGAACTGATGTGGAGTGTGGACAATCAGGGGATGATGCTGTTGACAACAAGCAGCGTTTTCCTAGTGACAACAATCACTGTTCAATACTCATAAAATAGAACTAACATAAAAGAACTTGAAGTGGAAGACCAGCCAAAAAGAACAGAAGAAGATATATGGCAAGAAAGAATAGTCGAGACAAGGCCAAAAGACAACAAAGACAATAATGTTTTCAATAATGATATGGTGCTGCTGATGCCATTAAACATCATAATCCTGGCAGTTGTGGGAATAGGCTTACTGTACATTTCTTGAGGAGGTATTAAAACATAATCCTATAATTTGGACAGTGAAAAAAAAAATTCAGAAATGTTCACTTTTGATAACATGGATTAATATAGCACACATTAGAGGCCTCATATTATGTTAGAAGTGATTTTTATCAGTTTTCTAAGGGCAGTTGCATGTTGCATTGATTTTTTCTTAATAATGCACCATTGCCCACTGTAATTTCAGGATGAAAAATGAAATGGTACTAAAACTTAAATCAAAATAAGGAACACCCACTCAAGCAATAATTCCTTTAAGATTGCTAGGAAAAGGGAGGTCAGTGTCATAATTGAAATGACATTAACTTTAAACTCATAGGAAGTGGATGCAAACTAATCATGGTAAAAATATCAAACAACCATGAGAGTAATATCAAACACTAGCAAGGCACATAACAAAAGTGAACAGGATTTATTATTGAGGCCATGATGGACCACATCACAGGGCAAATGGTTGACCATGAGACCATTCACCCAAAAAAAAAAAAAAAAAAAGGAACTGTCAGAATAGAAGCCTGAATGGCACGCTACCTGTATTAGCCACACAGCATTCTTACTATAAAGAGCATTGTTAACAAACCAACTTGCCAGCTGATCCCATTCACTCTGTTTTCTCCCATAAACAGAGATCCTGTACTCAGCCATCTGAAAAATTTTGTTTATAAACAAGAATGAATTAAGATATGATCAACAGGGAAAAATCTTATACCTCATGTATTACTAACCTGATATTTGCTTGCTTCAAGATCTGACAAAACCTGCTTTGTTACTTCAGCCAGAAACCTTCCTGTGAATATGGGTAGTTTTAAGAAATTATGAAATCAAAAAGCATTGACCAACACTTCTAATATTCATTTGGAGTTCCAGACTTTATACAAGTAAATAATACGTATTTTTCTTATTTAAAACGAACCCTGGATAAGATTATCCTGCTTTAGAAATATCTCTCTGAGTCTGCTTTGTCCACAAGGATTATACTTTAGGTTGAACTTGTCAAATCTATGGAATGTGCTTTTATCAGCATGGACATCCAACAAATCAACATTCAGATCATACCTGCATTGTGGTTGCCACTAATTAGAAAAGATGCAGACATGCAAGCCCATAAATATATGCAGGCATCATCTTCCAAGTACTTAGATGAAAAAATAGTAGAACAACAATGCATACCCAGGGACGGACCCAGAAATTCTGGCTAGTGGGGGCGAGATCATACACTATAAATACCTTTATAAATAAATATAAATAGATAAACAATAAATAAGGACATCATTATCATTAAGCCAAAAATTGGAGATTACAAAAACTATATCATTGTATACCAAAAAAAATAGTAGTTAATCAGCTTTCACAAACTATAGTTGCTCTCTACGTGTCTTCATATTTTGAAATTGTTGTATGATTTTTTCATATTCTTGAGGCTCTAATGTTGATTTTCTTTTAAAATATTTTTCCATTTCTAGCAGCACACTAAAATCATGATGCGAATTAGTAATTAGTTACTTAATTAACATTTAAATAAAATACCACATCATCACACAGTACAATATAGGACAATCAGAAATTGCATTTGGGGTAAAAAAAAATTTAAAAAAAAGTGCAAAGGTAAAGGTAAGAGAAGGGTCACCACTCACCTCAGGGGACCACAAGCAGCAGCTCTCACAAAACAATCCACTCACAATATTTTAAACAGAGCAATTTGTTGTTTCCTATATACAACAATCATAGCATAGAGTTAAAATCAAAAGAGATTTTGAAAAGGTAGTAAGTTACTGAGAGTGCAAACCACAAATAAAATGGAACAAAGGATGAAACTTCTCACCATTACGATTTACGTCGCATGCCCTCACACAAGGAACACAAGGAATATTTGATTTTTGCAGAAGACCCATCCAAGCCTCCAAGCGAGTGAGTGAGCGACCAGCCCTACAAGAGTCTGAGAGATGGAAATAGGAATAGGAAGAGGCAAAGAGCAAGAGACAAAAAAAGGTTGTACCGTGGTAAATGATAATTGGCCATAAAACAAAAGGTTTCAAAAGGCATTTATTGACTTCAGACTTCTTGTACGGTGGTGTTGGCCTTTCTACCATATTTTCATTACTTCTAATTTAATTTATAATTTTTGTAGTGTAAAATAAAAGTGTTATGTAGAGTAGAATTATAACACAATAAGGAAACATTTTGTAGTGTTATGTGAAGTAGGATTGTAGGATAGTGGGGGCAATATTTATTTTTTAGTGGGGGCAAAAAAAAAATTATTTTATAGGTAATAAAAAAAAAAAAAAATTGGTGGGGGCAGCTGCCCCCATACCAATACACGTGGGTCCGTCCCTGTGCATACCCAGTCAAATCCAGACTCTCAAACACTTCCTTAAGTGTCATATACTTTCCATCTCTAAATATAACAACCTGCCCACACAGATTAATACTAATAATGAATTAAGGAAAACTAGTTATCTGAAAATCGAGGAGCAAAGAGAAATGGGAAAACAACCTACAACAATATGGTCTCACAAAAAAAAAATCAAGAAATCCAAAGTAGATTTTCACCTCATCAGGTTCTTTTCTTAATTTTGATTTGATGAAGCGGAGGAGATGCTTCTGATTCATGCAAGCAGAATGATGAATATGAGTATCAACTTTTCGGATATTGTAAAAATCTCGATGTGGTGCACTCTTCTGGGCCAGAAACTCCCTATCTGCATTTAGTAACAGATGAAGGCGGAATTTCTGTGTAATGACCAGATGCATGTTATATCCAAATGCCACAGGCAGACTAAATAAATCACATATACAGAAGTTCGTTACAACATACTTCCTCGAGAAATCGTAGCCTATGGTAGCATGCAGAGCGAACATTCCCAATAGACATAACCTTAAGAATGTAATGCATATCAGTAAAAAATGTTGTTGAGCTTGCAACAGGGAAGAGCTCTTCAGTGTCTGTGCACAATTTCACAGAAAGCTCAGTTCTTTCATCCTTAACAAACTAAATATTGAAAAGAATTTAGATAGCTGATAAATGATCATTGCATTGCCGAATGCCATATTGTTACCACTGGTGCTTACCAGTTTTACTTGCATAAACACGTACGACTCCATCTTCCATTCTAAAGTGGTGCTGTTTGCAACACCAAAAAGTCAGTTGTAAAAATATCAAACCAACACTTCAGAAAAAAATTGGCTGTGAATAGCTCTAACAGATCTCACATTTAGCAAAAAATATCTTAGAGACAGATCAATAGTGGACACAAGCAACAAACTTACAGCTGTTGCTTCAACTGGCTCAAAGTGAAATGGATCAGGGTTAGTTGCCACAGGTTCAGCCTTCCACGGAACAACATTTTCCTTGTAAACATATTTCTTACGCAAATCTAGGCATTCTCGGATCACCTTGCACTTCCTCTTCTTCTATGTTTGTTGGCTCTGAAAACATTTTGTAAAGGAGACACAGATGCATTAAACCATCAGCTCATGCAAAATTTCAATCTTTCCTCATATTGTACAAGTAAGACAAATAGACAATGAAAAAAAACAGGCATAATTACATTGTTGGATATTTGGGTCTAGTTAAAAAAATGGTTTACCTAGATCCTGGGAGTAAACCAAGTCCAAAAAAGCAGATATAACATAATATGCAAGGATAATAGCAAAAATCTCTCACATGAAAAAATACAGATTATGATAGGAATATGAAAGTACCACGCATCATGTTTCTCGCAGGCAAGACATTATTGATAAATGTAAGGTCATTCCTAGCTACTTGTGCTGAAGTTGAATCTGACATTCCATCACCATTCATATCAGCACCGGCTTTTACCTCTTTTGAAATCTCTCCATACATCTGAATTTTCGCGGAGCTTGCATCATCAACTCTGAATGGAACAGCCGACAAATTGCAAATGTTCGAATTTAATCCCTGCAACAACACCACAAACCAATTAAAAAGACTGGTGTAGAAATAAATATATAATGAATGATGATATACCAAAAGCAAGCAAGGATAAGAAAGGGAAAAGATTGATGATCATGCACCACACCAGTACTCTCCAGTATCCACTTTCAAAATTATAAAAACCAGCCTCTCAAATTTATAACCCTGTGAATTGTCAACCATCAAAAGATTATTTTGAAAAATTATACACTTCGAGTTAAACAATATATCCTATCATTTGAATCCCAATATAATGGTAATAAGTAATAAGTAATAACTAACAATTATCATATATGATTCAACCAAAAAAATAATAATAACAATCACATATGATTGAAACACGAAAGCGTGCAATGTGCATGTTTGGTAATGCTTAAATTTTAGGAAATAATTGAGCACCAAATAAATAAATAAAAAGGAAATAATCATTTTTTTTTAAAAAACTCTGAAAAAGCTTTCGATTATAAGCTATTTTAAACATAAAATAGTAAACTTATTCTCACGTAGTTATTTGAAGAATCGGTAGTGCGAGGGTAGAAAGGAACATTATCATCAGCAATTTGCGTTCCCTCCTCATCAGAATCTTCAGCACTTTCAAACGCATTACGCGCCGGCGATCTTGGTGTCTTAATTCTACCAACAGAGGATATTCGCTTATACGAACACGAAATCTGATCACTATCTCCTACACACGCAAAAAAAAAAAAAACCACAAGCACAATTTTAAGCACAAAAATTGAATGAATATACTTCGAGAAAGTTCCACAAGTTCAAACTCAAGTTGACACCACCATTCCGGAGAGACGGAAGCTCTAAGAGAACGAATTTGAGATTATCGAGCGAGGAAGCATGATTCCTAGGGTTCTCTTGGAACCAACCGGTTGCGGAAACCACATTCGGCAATGATGAGGAAATCCTATAGCTGCTGCGTAGCGTATTATCGTCAATGGACTTTGATAAGCTTTCTGGATAGTTTCTGGTATCGGTTTCCGTTTCCGTTTCGTCGAAATCGAAGTCGTCGTCGTCTTGCTCTTCGTTGTTGTGACGGAGGATGGCGGCGGGTGGAGCGCGGCGGATTTCGACGAGGCGGTGGAGGACGTGGTCGACGGTGCGGCGGTGGATGTAGAAGGCGGAGATGGCCATGAAGGAGGCTCCGAGCAAAGCGGCCATGGCGAGCTGCAGAGACGGAGGGAGCGGCATGGAAGAAGAGGGATCCATTGTGATGGATGATCCTTGATGCGTTTGAATGAATATTCAGGTAAAGCTTAAACCCCAACTCAAACTTGGTCCATGTTAGTCACTGTCACACTCACACCACACTTGCACTCGTGTATAGACAGGGACAGTGTAAAGCAGAGAAACAAGAGAAAATCCCTCAAAAGCACGGTCGCTTCGTTCGTTTACCATCATAACAATTATTTTTTTAAAGGAATTAATTATAAAAAATGATTTTTCTAAATATTAATAAAAATACTTTTTATTTTAACTTTAAAAATGATTTTTTTTTTTACTTTTTTATTATTTTTAAAAACAAAAATAAACATACTGAATTTTTTTTAAATAATTATACAGTTAAAAAAATGAATTTTTTAATAAAATAAGCAAGCATAAACACGCTAATGTAGCATTGTTGCAAACTCACGTGGACATCGTATATGCAAACACAAATAAACCACACCATCAACGTTAAAAAAAAATAAATGCTAACGAGTGCCCTAAAAAAAGTTTGTATTGAAATAATTAAGTATAATATTTTTTAAAATGTTAAATACAGATATTTTCATAAAAAAAAAATTTTATTGATTCCTCAAACGTTGCTCTGAGAACACTCGTTAGCATTTTTCAAAAAAAAAAAAAGGTGTGTTCAGTTTTCCAAATTTTTGTTTTTATTTTCTATTTTAAAAATAATTATAAAATTATCACTTTATTTTTATAATTATTTCTGAAAATAGAAAATGAAAACATGAAACTAAAAAACAAAACAAATAGACATAGTGTTAAATGAATATTAATATTAATATCAAATAAAATTAAAGAGTTAATATTTTAAATTAAATTAAAATAAAAGTAAAAAATGTGGTGGAATTTGTGGGAGTCATTCAATGAACTTTTAACACTTATATTATTATTGAAGTATAGAGTTATTTAAAATGTTATAAAATAAAAAGTGATGAAATAATATGATAGGCTCCACAAAAAGATAAGTTAAGAAACTCTAATAAGTTGTATCATTAGAATTTATTAAGAGAGTAAAAATTTTGTATATTGACAATAAATACGAATTAAATCATTGATGTTATTAATATTTGTAATTTTACAAATTAAAATATGACTTAATTAGTATACACTAACAATGTAAAAATGATTTATAATATCAACTAATCAGAAATCGACACATCACTAAAAATATTTGTCTCTTATTGATTGATAATATAAAAAAATTCATGCTGACAATATATAATAGGGGTGTCCATGGGTCTGGGTAGACCCACGAACCCAACCTAACCCAACCCAGATTTTGTGGGCTGGTTCGAGTAATTAGGTTGAGTTGGGCAAAAACACTTAGGACCCATAGAGTATGGGTTGAGTATTGGGTTTCAGAATTCCAAACCCGCTAAACCCAACCCAATCCATATTACTTAGTTTTATGTTGATGGTTGTTGAATGTTAATGACTTTTACTCTTTCATTGTAATGATTTATACTTTTAGTTGACGGCTGTTGATGATTTTAAACTTTAAATTCATGGTTGATGTAATTTAAAGTTTTAAACATGTTTACTTAGCATTTTTTCACGATTTCTATCCTGACAAGCCAGCGAACCCGACTAAAAAATAAGCATTCGTGTGTTTCTTACCAAACTCGGCGACACCCAACCCAACCAATAAATGGTCGGGTTGGGTTTGTTTGGGTTTTATAATTTATTTTGACAAACCCAACCCAACCCAAGCCACTCACATTTGATTGGGTTGGGTGCCAAAATCTATTAAATCCAACCCGACCCGACCCATGGACACCCACTGATTAAACTCATTAAAATAAAGGCTAATATGAATTGGAATGGTTTTGTTTTGCTACACTTGTGGACTCCCAGAAGTTGGACCCAACAAGAACAAGAACGCACTTGGCAAATGTTTTTTTTTTTTTTGTTGTTGTCAATGACTATGTACATTGATATTTGTGTAAATATCGATCAAACAGGCCAACACCTTTGTTGGGCTTTGGTTAAAAAAAAGAAAGAAATAAAAGATCTTACCCAACAAGAACACACTTGGCATAGTTTTTGTTTGCCTATGACTATGTACATTGATTTTTGCGTCAATATCTATCAAACAGGCCAACACCACCATTCGAATTGCTTAACCCCATTTTTTTTTTGTCTTATCATATTGTCTCACAATTTTTTTTACTTATACATTACTTTAAGCAATTATGTACTTCAATAGTACAAGGTTCACAAAATAAGTCTCACCAATTATCACACATCTTTACTTTCCTTTATTTTTGTTTCAATTCAAAATATTGATTCACTTAAAGTTTAAACTTTAATATCGAAACAATAAATACATAAAACAATTTATTTCTCTATCTTCTTTTTATTGGTGGTTTTTATATAAGAATCAATTGTTTATAGAAACTACTGTTCTTACATATTTAGTCCAAAAAAGAAAAATTGTTCTTATATGTGGTATCCACATCAACTTGCTCCAATAATACAATCTAACAAGAACTTGTCCTTAATTTTAATAACTAGTTAAACAACTCTCATTGGAGTTGCTCTTAGGAGTTTAGGACAAAGCATTTAGTTGGGTTCGACATATGCATAAAATAACCTATAAGCATTTGGGAACTTAGAGCTATAGTATGTTAGGTAAGCAACCCTAAACCCTATTTATGGTTTCCTACAAGCTTTAAACACTCCATCAATGACTTCCTTCAAGCTTTGGAGGTGTCACCATCATTGTCGTTCAGCGGCCTAGCTCTTGATCATGACTTTGTTAGACGGAGTTCGCATGGTGGTGGCGGTCTGGCCTGGGTGGGCGGTGGCTTGCAGCTCTACAAACGGTGGTTGCATTCCAAGCTTGGAGAGGCATGAGGCTTTGGGTTGACGACATCACAAAATAATGGTTCTGGATTGACGACGTCACAAGATAGGGTTTCACTTAAGTGATCCATCTACTCGTCACTTGTAGGTTCCTAAACTTTTTGAAAAATTTCAAATAGGTCCCTATACTTTTTTGGAAAATTCAAATAGGTTCTTGAACTTTTTGGAAACTTAATAAAATCCTAACGAAAAATGTATGAACGAACCAAATTACAAATTTTCTATGTATATTCAAGGACCCACTTACAAACTTTTAAAGTATATAGACCTATTTAAAAATTCTCGAATGGTTCCGGGACCTACAAATTAATTAAACTTATATTATAATTATTACGAATTGATTTTTTTTTTTAAAATGCTAATTTATTATAAAACTTCAAAGCATAAAAATTATTTTTGACTCCCAGTACTTGAAACGCTCCTCTTTCTTCGTGACTTTGATAAACTCTAATTTTGGCACCTACTAGAACCATGTTCCATTGATCTCTCTCTCGTCATCCATAGTGTCTCTGTTTGCTTTGAACTTTCCAATTTTTCCTCCTTATTCTTGTGCTTGGATTCTCTTCAAGAATAGCTCTGGCAACATCCACAAAGGATCAATTGTTGGCAATATTATTATTTGTAATTTTGATGATAAGAGGATCATATGAATAAGATAGACTTTGAAGTAGAAGCTCGGCACGTTAATTTTATGCCATTTTGTAGTTCAACAATATAAGTTGGGAAAATAACATATTTAGATTATTGATGTGATCTGTCAATGATGTAGATTCACTCATTCGAAGAGTATAAAGTCTTCTCTTTAAAAATATTCTATTGTGAAGTGACTTGACCTCGTACAGTTTGACAAGTGCATCCCATATTTCTTTTGTCGTATTCTTTTTAGCAACACTTGACAATACTGAATCAGCCATTGCTAGATGCAGGTTGCAAACAACAGTGTCATCCATCTCCTTCCACTTATCGTCAGTTATCCCAGTTGGTCTGCCTTTAATTGCTACTAAGCAATTGTCCTTCCTCAAGATTTCTCTTATTTCCAGTTTCTATAGGGAGAAATTACTTCCATTGAACTTCTTAATCTCATATTTTATTGTCATTGTATTGACAACAATTTGTTTTTTCAACCGAACCGACTTATACAATTTACCGTGAGTTACAATGTATATGTGAATATGTGAATTAGAACAAACCCAATACAAGTTAACAATTATTGCAAAATTATACAACCAAATCACTCAATTAAAATAGAATCGAGAAGGTAAGAACTGACACAAAATATTTTACGTGAAAAGTTTTCTTAAACGGTGATGAGAGAAAAACCACGGGCAAAATTGTGGATGATTTTCACTTAATGAATGTTATTACAACTTCTCTCTAAATACAAAACAAGAATAATGACATTCTTTTAAAATAATACACCTCTTTTTATAATTAAAAAAAAAGGTTTTTCTATCATGTACAACCTTGCACAGGTTAAGAAACCAAAAAGTAGCAATTATTTATTGGAAAACTAAGCATTTCAGTTTTGAAAATATAAAATACATCAGTTCCTATATAAATTTACTTTTTTAGGATTCTTAACATGTACAAAATTGCACAGATTAGAAAAACCTTTATAAAAATAAGAGAAACAGTCAAACACACTATGAATGCTTTTTCTTACCAGGAACTAGTACGTTACCCGTGCATTCGCACCGGTCGTGTTGGTTTTTATGTATGTTCGTAAACAGTCTGTATATAACAGAATGCACATGCATATAACAACATGCATCAAGCTCCACAAATTAAATATGAGCAAACAATATTATAAAACACAACCTTCAATTATTTCGCTACAAATCAATAATGTTAATAGCTAAAAGAGAAGGAGAATAAACATAGCCGTTAAAGCAACACAATGAAGTTAAATCCTCCATTCACATGTTAGATGTTATTCCAAATATAGATTTTTATAACTAAATTGATTTATCACATTCTTCTCAAGTCAACCAAACCAACAACTGAAGTCAAAAAAGCATAATGTTCAGTTGTTGCCAACCAAACCAACAACTACATAATGTTCAGTTGTTGCTGTCATGAATGATTCATTCTTTTCCCTGATTGTAAGAGTTACAGAGGAAAAAGAATAAGAACATTTGAATATTTACTAACATAATGATTTAGGATGATTTAAAGAAAAACCCCCATAGACAAATCTTATTCTCTCCTGATGCACATATAGTGTATCAACCTTTAGAAAAAACAACATTAAGTTAATAAAGTATGCTTTCAGATCAATTTGCAATCTTCACATGAGAAGGAAACAAAAACAAAGTGCTCCAATTTATTTGGCAACCTTTATATATCATAAGCCTCTGAATTAAACTAAAACAAAATATTTCGATTATGTGGTAACTGTAGAACCAATATCACACTCTTTTGAAACTTCTACTGAAAATTGGTTTTGATAGTCAATTTGGTTCCTCTACATTCAATCCTCTCACCATAACAATAGCGAATCATTTCCAAGACCAACCAATACATCACCAATTACAGATTTTTTTTCTCTCTTCTTTTTACCATATATAACAATGTGGCAGTTGCACAATGCAAATCATGTAGCAACAAATTTAAAAATTAGCATAAGCATGTATATAAAGCATGGATAGTAATATTGAAAATTTATAACATTAGCCAATATGAAAATTTATAGCATCTAACAAAGAATGATAAGCATAAAACTTCAATTATTACATCATCCAATAGTCCAAAATCTGTATAATACAGAATGAAAGTCTATTATAAAAAAAACAAAACAAAAGAAAATACATAATTTTGTTACTTGGTGATACAAACCAGTAAGAATTCATTAAATTAAATGAATCCAACATACTTGCACAAATCTTTGTGTTCCTTCAAGCAAACAGAGGGATAAGAAAAATGTTTAGCTTAGTCATTGAATTAACTATGCATAAAATAATTGTCCTGAAAATTCAAGGCATGCATTAATAGTTGATGCATGCATGAGTGCAACCTTGATGCTGATTTCTTAAATAATAGCTGCATTACTTGCATAATAAACATGTGAATCAAGAAAAACATGAACCAAGGAAAAATGGAGTTGAAAAAAAAAAGAATCAGGAAATTTTTTACTCACACAAACAATTTAATAAACGATATTCAAATCTTTAATATTGCAAATAAACTAACTTGTTGAAGCATGATCCCATCATCAACTAAAATACCAACATAATTTCCTTTGCCAAACCCATAGTTATCCAAAGGCACAAAGACCCCATAATCATCCTTAGAACCCAAATTACTTTTTTGAAGGTAATCAAACACGAAAAGCATATGAATCTTTTAACAAATTTATATTTGAAGAAAGGAAGCATTATTGATAGAAAATGTAGGGTTCATGCATCCATTAAGTATTTATCAAAAGCTTTGAAGTTAATATTTTTAATTTTTTTCCCATAATAATAATTTATATAAGAAGTCATTAATTTTTTTTCAATTATGTGGCAACTGTAGAACCAATATCACATTTGAAACTTATAGTGAAAATTGGTGTTAATAGTGCTTTACAATTTGGTTCGTCCACGTTCAATCCTCTCACTATAACAAAAGTAAATCATTTCCGAGACCAACCAATACATCCCCAATTACAGATTTTTTCTTCTTTTTACATTATATAATAATGTGGTAGCTGCAAAATGCAATCATGTAGCAACAGAAAGAAAAGAATTCAATGCATATAATTGACATAGTTTTGAAGGAGATTTTCTCAAATTTTATTGACAAGTCTTTATTGTTGCATAGAGAACCTATTATTAATGCTATTAAACTTGTTTCATTTGTCCAAGGGAACTCTGTGCCACACTCACTTAGAATTTCTTTGAACTTTCTTATAATTCAAAGGATTGGTTGAACTTTTGGTTTAGTGATGTTTAATTGCTGACATGATTCTATAATCAACTATATGAAAATTTAACTTGTCCAATTTTTATTTTATTTTTTGCACTCAATTAGCATCATCCCCAACCAAAATAGATATTTGATACTTTAAAAGAATTTTAAAAATTAGCATAAGCGTGTATATATAACATGGATAGTAATATAGCAAATTTTATAACATTACCCAATATGAAAATCTATAGCATCCAGCTAAGAATGATAAGCAATTATTACATCCTCGAACAGTCCTGAATCTGTATAATACAGAATGGAAATTTATTACAAAAAGAAAAGAAAGCACAAAGATAATACATAATTTTGTTACTTGGTGATAAACATGTAAGATTTTATTTAATGAATCCAATATACTTGCACAAATCTTTGTGCTCCTTCAAGCAAACAGAGGGATAAGAAAAATGTCTACCCTAATCATTGAATTAACTATGCATAAAATAATTGTCCTGGAAATTTAAGTCATGCAGTAACATTTAATAACAGCTCTAGGTAACTACTCCTCTATAGGATAAGAAAAATATTTTCCAAATTCCAATTAGCTGATGCATGCATGAGTGCAACCTTGATATTGGTTTCTTAAATAATAGTTGCATTACTTGCATAATAAACACATGAATCAAGAAAAACATGAATTAAGGAAAGAATGAAGTTGAAAAAAAAAAGGAATCATGAATTTTTTACTAACACAAACAATTTAATAAACAATAGTCATATATTTAATATTGCAAATAAACTACCTTGTTGAAGCATGATCCCATCATCAGCTAAAATGCCAACATAATTTCCTTTGCCAAACCCATATTTATCCAAAGGCACAGAGATCGCATAGTCATCCTTAGAACCCAGATTACTTTTTTGAAGGTAATCAAGCATGAAAAGCATATGAATCTTTTAATAAACATATTTGAAGAAAGGAAGCATTATGGATAGAAAATGTAGATTCGTGCATCCATTAAGTATTTATCAAAAGCTTTGTAGTTAATATTTTTAATTTTTTCCCTGATAATAATTGATATAAGAAGTTGGATGGGTAAAACATACCTACTATGGATAAAAGGGGGAAAGAGCACAATATGAAAGAAAGAACCTACATAACGAAAGAAGCAATGCTACAGGCCTTCCTTCGTTTGGAAAAAAAGAAGAAGCATTATTTACATGTTACCCTAAATTTCTCGTGAATGAAGAAATGAAATCCCAGGAAGATGAATAGGCAACATATATAGCATTGTGCAAGAACTATGGTTGGTTTTTATATCTAAAAAAAATGAAAATTAGGTGAATGATATTTATCTTATTCCTATCAGAATCAGCGACTTCAATGGGAAAAGGGGGAAAAGAGCACAATATGAAAGAAAGAATTTACATAACGAAAGAAGCAATGCTACATGCCTTCATTCGTTTTGAAAAAAGGAAGCATTATTTATGGAAGGGGGGATGAGGCGATGTCACTATGTAAAGAAGGAGAAGAAATAGGGAAGGATGTATGGTAGGGGGAGAACTAAAGAAGAAATTGATGACTTTAGTAATTTGAAGTGAGTAAACATCATATTTGGTCGTTGAAATTGTGAAGTAGTATCAACATAATCCTTGAAATTATCGAAATTCCAAATTAGTCCCTGAAATTTTAAAACGGCAATCAACTTAGTCCCCCGGTTGAGAATCGTATGGACTAAGCTGATTTTAAGTTAGCAGTGCCAGAGACTTAGATGGTGTTTGTTATAGATTATTTGATGATAAAATCACTTTTTTTTAAGTAAAAAAAATCATTTTTAAGAGTTTGGTTGTGTATGTTTAAGCTTTTCTTAAAAATGATTTTTTTTTTTAAAATCGATTTTAAAGTTAAAATGGAAAGCTACTTTCATTAGCTGTTGAAAAAAAAATCAATTTTTTATTCATTGTACACCTTTAAAAAAGTGATTCTTAAGATTGTAAACAAACACAAAACAACTTTTGTTTTTTTTTTTTTAAAAAAAAACTCTAAAAATAATCTCTAAATTATTTATTGTCAGAATCACTTATTTTTTAATGTATAACAAACAAACCCTCGATTGATATTAAGTGAGTAAAGTAAGGGACCAAATTAATACCAACTTATTATTCAGGGATGCTTGTGGAATTTTGTTAATTTCAAAAATTAGGTCGATACTATTTCATAATTTCAGGGACTAAATTGGATATTTACTCAATTTGAAGTTGAAGAAATAATGAAAATGAAATGGGGAAAAAAAAAGATTGAAACTGACAATGAGGCATGAAAAAATCAAGGAGGAGAGGTTTTGGGCGGGAGTATTTTTAACTCAATACTGACACGTGGCCAAAGAAGGTTTTGTTTTCTTAATAATAGATGCGATGCAAAAAGAGATGGAAGAAGACTCTATTTATAGAGGAAAAGAGGAGAAGAGTAATGATAGGTGAACATTCAAATATTACACTCATTTGGAACACCTGGTTAATCATATATAATATTTGATTAATTCAATTTATTATATGGTTAATCACGTGCAAATATTTGGTTAATTTATGATGACCCATTAATCATATAAAGAACTGAATTAACCATATATTTATATGTGATTAATCAAATATTTATATGGTTATGGTAAATAAGCTCATTAACGTAATTAACCATATAATGAACTGAATTAACCAAATATTTATACATGATTAATTAGATATCCCAAACGGATGTTCATCTATCATTACTCCTCAGAAGAGAAAGCTCAACCTCTATGTTCTCTCATAGACTGAAACAAAATAAATTTTCTTGAGTAAATCGTCAACTTAGTCCCTGAAATTACGAGGTAGTATCAACTTAGTCCCTGAATTGAACGAAATAACAAAAAAGTCCCTGAAATTGTAAAACGTTATTCAATTTGGTCCCTCCGTTAACCCCAGTCTATTAACGCCGTTAACGTGGCTGATGTGGCACGTTAAGTGCCTCGGTGGCACCTATGTAAGCATCTATGTGGTCTCCACGTCATATTTCAGGGACCAAATCGATATTCTCCCCTCTCCTCTTTCTTCCAGGGCTGGCCACCTCCCCTATCTCTCTCCCTCTTCCCCTTCCTCTCCTCCACCTTCAGATCTGCCACCAGTGTATTCTTCACCACCGCCGCCACCTCCACCAACACCAACACCACCGCCAGTATATTGGTTGATTAATGGATTGATATATTGTAGATGAAGCATCGTTAACCACAGGATCAGTCAAATTTGGATAAAAAAAAAAGCTGCAAAATCCCCACTAATTCCAACCCCAAAATAGGTGAACTCAAATTCCTCAAACTCATGGAAAAGTTCAAACCCAAGAGCCATTTAAGGGTGTGGTTCTCGAACCCAAGAACAGAAATGAGTACAACCCAGAATGCAAAACCATGCCAACAGTGAAGTTCTGCGAAGGAAGGAACAATGGTATCAGTGGGGTTATCAAAGCTTGACCACACAGCGCCAGAGCCATTGAAGAGAACCAAGTTTCCATTTTCATGGACCATGGCAGAGGAGACACCCATGTCAGAAGTTCTGGAGTCCCACACGGTGGAGCTGACCTGTTAACGAGGCGGAGGTTTCCGGTAATGAGGAATCGGAGGGAGCCGCCGGGGTCAACGGAAGCGTCGTTTCCAGCGGACCATACGGCGGATGCGCCGCCTGAGTGGACAATGGCGGCGATGAAGGAAGGAGGGGAAGTTTGTGGTTGAAGAGGGAGGAAGAGGAGAGAGAATATATTGTTGGGAGAGGACCATGATGATTGGGTGGGTTGTGTTGGAAACGTAGAAGGTTGTGCTTGGTGAGATGGTGGTGGTTCTTGCAATGGTGGAAATGGCAGTGGTGAAGAAGATAAGGGACAAATGGACAATAGGTGAGGTTGTTCTTGTCTTTGGAGCTTTATGTTTCTTTAATTGTAAGTTCTTTGGTTTTTTTTTTCTTTTTGCTTATTTATTTTGGTTTAGAATAGAATGAATTCATTGAAGAATGGGTTTGAAACAGAGGAGTGCGTGTAATGTAGGGTTAGTTAGGGGGAGAAAAGATGATAAAAGAATTTGACTTGGACTACTACATTGGTGGACTTGAAGGGTATGAATGTTTTTTTTTTCAAAGTTGGATTTGTGAACTTTCAATTCTTTGTTTTGATTTCGATCCTGTTTGTGGATTCAGCTGGTCATGAATGGAAGGAGAAGGAGAAGAGGAAGAAGAGAGAGGGGAGGTGGTCAGCTTGAGAAGAAGGAGGAAGAAGGAGGAGAGGGAAAGAGAGGAAGGAGTATCGATTTGATCCCTGAAAATATCAATTTGATCCCTGAAATTGCATCTATGATGTGGAGGCCACTTGGACAATTAGGTGAGTGCCACCTAGGCACTTAACGTGCCACATCAGCCACGTTAACGACGTTAATAGACTGGGGTTAACAGAGGGACCAAATTGAATAACGTTTTACAATTTCAGGGACTTTTTTGCTATTTCGTTCAATTCAGGGACTAAATTAAAACTACCTCGTAATTTCAGGGAATAAAGTGACGATTTACTCAAATTTTCTTCAACTGCCCATGCTCAACTTATTCCATTTAATGCTTTCAATTAATTTGCACCGAAAACATGACACGAGGTTGGTAGTATATTTTGCTGCCTTGTTTGACTTTTCTTGTCACAAAATGTGGCTTTGCTGCATTCACATCTTAATGGCTCAAGAATGCCGCATATAGGAATTTTTTTAATTTTTTTTTATCATGTTTGGACACTTGTTAAGAATTAAGAAATCATAAAAAATAAGTTTTTATTAAAAAATTAAGTATTTAATTTCTCCAAATATTAAATATATCAATTTTCAATACAAAGTTACTTTTCTTGGTTCCTTAATGAATACCTTAAGAATACTTGTTAGTATTTCCTTTTTTTCCCCTTAGGCGCATATACAGGAAGGTGGAATTGAGCAACTCAGTTCATCTTAATTTTGTTCATTTGTGACCCTTGAGTGGTTTAATAACATGAGAATCCTAACAAGTGATCTTAGGGTATTGTTTAAGGTGTTAAAAAGGAAAAATATGTATAAGAAGTCATGTATTTAGCATTTCGAATAGTGAAACACTTAGCTTTTTAATATATTTTTTTTTGAGTTCCTTAATTATGTCCTTAAGGCACTAGTTAACAACATCCTTAATAATATTACCTATAATCCATATTATAAGAGACAATTTCATGCACAGGCTCCTTTCGAGTGGGAGTAACCTTGGAAGGTTGGGGAAGGAGAAGTAGAGTAATAAACAAATAAAATTCTGTAAAATCCTTTTCTGCCTTTCACTATTGAGGTCATATATATATATATATATATATATATATTACATGCGCTCAACAGATTGGTGACTAGCATAACAGAAGGAAATTACATAACCAAAAGGGAATTTCTAGAATCCTAAGAAAATGGTGACAAAGCATGCTCAGTACATTCATCAAACGAGTGGTCTTTAGGTGCATTATGGACTCAATCACTGGGCTCTGTTGGCTTATGAGGCCCATTGGCCCAATGCTGTATCAACTTAATTTCCCATTTTGTTTTGTGGTCTAGATTCTAAGTTGAATCTTCAACGCTGTCATCGTGTATATATCATTACAATTACAATTAGGCAATTAGCCATGAATGATAAGGCTATTTATTAATGTTAGGTCATGCTATTTATTTATTATGACTATGATAAGATTCCTGAGTTTTATTTCTTATCATTACTTTTAATCTTTCCCCACCATGATTAACACACGAATTATAACAGATCTAATAATTTTTCAAAGTTGGCTCTTCATGAATTAAAGAAGGCATGTGATGTTAAAGCAAAAGTTGAGAGAACGGATACAACTTACCAACTTTAGAGACAGCAAATGGACCATAATTAAACGATCAAATCAAAAGTTCTATAAGTCAGTGTCGCACATAAAAGAAGAAGAGAGAAAGCACGAGAAAACTCAGAGAAATAGAATTAATGCGCACTTTCACTCACAAATACAAGTCTTCCAATACAACGATCCCTACCATTATATGATTAGCTTGGTTTGTTTTTTCATTTGTAGATAGTTGATGCGCTAAAAACTTTATAGATTCTAATAAGTAATCGACCCGTACACTTTGACACAATATACTAATTTCTAACCACACCCTACATATGCTATATTTTAAAAGGGAAAAAGGTGAAGACAGGATTTAATCAAAATCGTTACAATCATTCATCTATAATGAACTTTAGTAGCTGAGCTACTAGATTTGTTTGTCCGAGCATAAGGTCCAAAACCACATCCTTATCAATATTTGCAACTTTATATTTGCCTCTTTGTTGGGGCAGTTAGCTCTACTTTTAGGCGCATTACAATTGAATTCACCTAAAAGAGAAATCTTGCCGCATTTATATTTATTAAAAACGTAAAAAATGAAATGATTTTAAAGCCCAAATAGGGAATTGTATTCTTTTAATCAGGATTTTGGATAAACTATTTAAAGTGAGATGTTTACTTTAGAATGTAAAGTAAAAATAATTAATAATAACAGTTCTTTGCACGTTTAAAAGCAAATTGCGTGTAATAAACGTTCATGAGAAAATTAAAGGAATAAATCATCACATAAACATAAATGGAGGATCAATGATTATGAGTTATGTTATTTGAACATCAAATTTTGGATACCATATACGATATGTTTTTCTCTATCTCGTACTTACTTTTTATCTTCTTTATATACACGCTTCTCGAACATACACTCAAAAAAATAAAAGGGACACTACTGTACAAAAATTATTCCGAACTTAAAACGAGTTTAAATGGTAAAGTCCAATTTGACCGAGACCCACTTAGGGTGGCAAAAATTCAGCATGGAGTCTGAAGTGAGCGGGTTAGTAGTTAAGAGTAGTTTGTGTAGTTTCTGATATATTATTATAAATTCAAATCACCATATTTGGGGGTATAGAGATTTGGATTTTGGACACATAATCACTTATAAATTAACTAAACTCTTCACCACTAGTATACTCTTAATATCTTACTCTAAAGAGGAAAAAATAATCCCATCACATCGTAGCCCAAGTTACAAAGATCAACATTACGTTAATCATCGGCGAAGTTGGTGGATGGATAATTCGCATCTATGTTATGGTAAAAAAAAAACCCAACTTACAAAGATATGTGAAGTAAAAGATAAAGGCTCTTGCCAATTTATTTATTTATTGAAAGTCTTCATACATATACATACAGCTTTAGATAACTCTAATATACCTTTTAAACTTTGTTTGATCCTAGCTCTACATCATAAGGTTTATCTTGGACATGGATGTCCACACTCCCCTTGTACTGATATCTTCTAGCAACATAAATAAAATAAATAAAGTTCAGGAACCCTATCCCTGCTATAAGGTAGTAAAAGTAATCAACCCTTCCAGCATTTCATTTGTCAACCAATCTGGATGGCTATGTGTTCTGGTGGTATGATGAACTGTGTTGACTATTATGGTGCTTACATAGCTAGCAGCAGCAAAAGAGCAAGGAAACAAGGAATTACCAATGCTTCTCATGTGCTCAGGAAATTGCCTATTGAAGAATTCAATTTGTCCTAACATATTGAATGCCTCACAGAAACCCATAAGGATCAACTGTGGGGCTAGCCAGAAGACTGACATGGGAGCAATTCCTAGGGGGGTTGGATTGGATTTTGCTGAGTCCCTTCTCACTTTTTCAACCAAGCCAGCCACAACCATAGAAAGAATAGAGAACACCATGCCAATTCCAATTCTTTGAAGGAGAGTGATGCCTCCTTCATGCTTAGTCATTTTCCTCAGTATTGGCACTAGGATCCGATCATAAAATGGAATCCACAAAGCTATGGTAATCAATGATATGACCCCAAGTGAACCAGCTGGGATTTGGAATTTGGGTCCTAGGTGTCTGTCCATTTTCATGGCTTGTGATATAGTAAATGTTCCTTGTTGTGCCATGGAAGTGAGACTGAGAATACTAGCAGCCCAGATTGGGATAATTCTTGCTAAGCATTTAACCTCTTCTACTTGTTGGATGCTAGCAAGTCTCCATTGATTTACTCTGCTCCCATCTGGGTTTAGCTCACCCTCCATTATCAGAGCAGCTTTGTTTAAGGCACTGTTAAAAGAAAAATCAGATTATCAACATATGCATAGGAAGGGCGGGCTTGCTTTCTTTCCATTTCCTGTTTTCAAAATTAATTATAAAACTGATATCTTGTTTTCATTCTTTCTCCTGTTTTCAACGATTTGTATAAGAAACACTGAAAAAACTCCTCTTGTTTACACTGTTTCCTATACAAATTATACTAACCCATATTGTTGAAGCAATTTGCAAATGTTAGTCAATGATATAATAAAATAGAAAGTACTTACATTAAAAATTTAGAATAAACTATCAATGATGGAGGTATCTTTACCTGAATTGTTTGGTTAAAGGGAGCTTAAACAAAACAACAGTCCCAGTGAGTGGGGGGTCATAGAAAGTTCCATCTAGCTTCTCCTCACTTGGAAGCTTGACTTTTCTCTTTCTATATGCAGCTACTAGAACTTGTGCAATACCTGAAAAAATGCTTCCTTCTGCCTTCACATGCACATAAACCCTTGTTCCAACAAAGAACATGATTATGGAGCAGAACATGCACAAAGTTGGTATGCCTAAACCAACCTTCCAGCTCACAGAGTCTTGGATATAGACCACCACTGTTTGAGAGAGCAACAATACCAATGTAAAAGATGTGTAGTACCAATTAAAGAAGCTGTTGATTCCTTTCTTTCCTTCAGCTGTAGTTTGATCAAATTGGTCAACACCAAATGGTATGCTACATGGCCTTATACCAGCAGAGCCTATGCTTAAAAAGCAAAGTCCCAAAAACAGAACACCAATTTGAGAATTGCTTGCTCTGACACATTGACCCAATGTTAGTTGCTGGGGAGTACATGGTGGAGGGTGCAACTGTGGCAACCAGGATGTTAAAGTCACCACGATCATTCCCTGTGTAATAATGTTCAATAGAAAACCCAATTAAAAAGGATATGCATATAAAATACCCAAGAATATTATATTAAAAAAATCTCATTATGTGAAATAAAAGGATAAATAGGTCAGCAGAATTGTATATATTGCACTATTGGAGTTTAATATTTTCATTTTTCCATTCGTTTAGAAGGGATTCTAGTGGCCGGTTCATTCTTTTCAAGCCCATTATCTCTCGTCTTTTTTCTTTAAAGTTTAAACCTTACAATTGAGATTTTGTTGTCTTTAAACTAACTTTTGTGTACTGGACAAAAACATAAAACAAAATGTATAGACATAAATAATGAATTACTCAGAACTAGATTTTTATACCCGTGCATGCACGGGCTTAATAATATAATATGTGTATCATATAAATATAAATGAAAGACAATTGTTAGTAACTTTTTATTCAAAATTCTGAGAAGTATATGGACTTATTTAAAAAATTTTCAAGATATAACTATATGAGTTTAATTATTATATATTGACAGTATAAAGTTTTTTATATTATTAATCAATTACGATATGAATGACTTTTAAAGTAGTTAGAATAAGAATAATTTTTTTTTTTTTTTTTGACGAACAAATAAAAAAAATTATTGATATCTGTGTAAAATGGCTTTACACTATCAGAACATAGCAATTAAAGACTAAGTATATCTTTTTAAAAAAATTGACCAAAAGTATATTTGAAAAATTAGTAACACAAAATATAAGTAATTTTAAAATATTGCAATCTATAATCAATGCAGAACTACAAATTTTTCGATCACTATATTATTTACAAATTTACAAATATTTAATAAATTGCAACTAAAAAAAGTAGACAAATATTTAAATAACTATTTAAAATACTTTTAAAAAATTTCTACTTAAAAATATTGTGCTAATTTTAGTATGTGTTAAGTGAAGAGTTCAAATATAAACAATGATATTATCATAAATATATTCTTTTTTTTTTTTGAAACGATGATAAATATATTCTTGATGAATCAATTAGTTACATTTCTTGCATATCATTTATTATTTCATCATTATTTTAACAATATTTTTTTTTGCTTAGTCTTATTTATCATTTTTTTTTGTAAATATTTAAATCAGTGAATTCTCTTTTTCAAAATCAACTCTTATTGTTTTTTGTGTGAAATTCATATCTTATTGTTATATTAATTATGTTGGAGAGTGACTTTTTCTGTTAAGTTTCGTTTTTACTTATTTGATGAATATTTGTTTCAAAATAGTGTCTTTTTCACTCAATTTCATATTTTATTATTGTATAAATTAGTACAAATAATGACATTCTCTGCTAAGTTTCATTTTATATTTTATTACTATTTAAATGACAGTTTTTTGAGTATGTATATTTTATTATTATTTCAAATGGTATATTTTGTTACTTTTTTTAAAAGAAAATATTAGTATGTTAGATATTATGTTAGCTTTTTCTCTTTTGTCAGGGTTTGAACCGTAGACCTCTAACTACTTATATCATTAGCTCAAACCAGTTGTGCTACCCCATCCCTCATTTTGTTACTCTATCTGATCACTTCATTTTTTATTACAAGCCATGATTTTCTAGCACAATTTTATTATTATTATTATTATTATTATTATTATTATTATTATTATTATTATTATTATGAGCATCATCATCATTATTTCATAATCAAAGTTTGTCACTCAAATTTATCTATCATTGTTTTATTATTCTTTTTAAACAATTATTTCTCTCACTTAGTCATTATATTTTACTATTTTATTTTATTTGTTATTGTTCTAAATAGTGTTTTTATCATTAAATTTTATTTTAAATTATGATCTTCAATAGTGACTCTTTTTACTTTCCTATATCTCTCTATAATTATAATTATAATTATGTTAATACTATTTTTACTTTCCTATATCTCTCTATCGCCAAAATAAATGATGAATTGATGAAAGGTGAGCTTACCAATAAAAAAAGATTTATCTAACCTGTGCAATATTGCACATATTAAAGAATCAAAAATAGAAATATTATGTTAAAAGTTATGTATTCAATTTTTTGAAACTCTAAAAACTATTCTTTTCAATACAATATTTCTATTTTTTGATTTCTTAACATGTGCAAAGTTGCACATATTAAAAAAATCCATAAACAAAATGATGAATGATGAGGTTGAGGGAATACTGCCGCAAAGGTCAACGGGACCGTGAGCTTGTGTGGGAAAATTTGAAGTGAGCAGTACAAATGTGAGTGTATGAACAGTGTCGATGAATAGTATAGATGGGTGGCATATAGTGGGCGGACTTATATACCCTTCTCAGGTAGACAATGCCAACAGAGAGCGGAGCTTGATTGGGAATAGATTGACCATTTATGCATTAATTAGTAATTAGTAATTAGTAATTAGTAATTTTATAGGATCATGAAGCGTATTATTTCAATATTAATCTTTTTCTTTTCTGGTATTAGATATATTTAAACAAAAATATTATTAATAAGTGTCCTAAGAATATTAGTAAAAGAATTTAAATATAATTTTTTTATTGGAAAGCACAACTTTTAAATATTCAACGTATTAAATATATTATTTTTTAAATATAAACTTTATATTTTTAATTTCTTAATTAGTATCCTTAAGGTATTAGTTAACGTTTGCATTTAAATATTTATATCAGTTGTTGTTTATACTTAGTTCCCGTTTGGATAACATAACTTACAACTTATTAGAGCTTTTTTGCTCATATAAGTGTTTTTATGTAGAAAAAGTGGTGTTTGGATAAGTTTAAATAAATAATTTATCAGCTCCAAAAGCTATTTTTGACTTAGGGCCAGTTTGGATGAATTTTAAAAAAGTGCTTTTATGATCAATGTAGAAGTAAAAGCATAAGCAATTTTACGTTTGGAAGAGCTTTATAAAAATGAGTTTTTGTGAGATTCATTATAGGGATATTATTGTTAAATAAAACATGATCGATCCTCATTCTCTCTTCTATTACTTGTCCTAGTTTAGAATTTATGAACTGTAACTTCTTAAAAAGTACAAAAGGTGCTTTTTTTTTTAATTGCTTTTGCTTTTATTTAAAATGACAATCCAAATATCATATATATATATATATATATATATATATATATATATATATATATATTAGATTCTAAAAGCATTTTTTTGAGTTTGTATCAAAACACTTACTAATTTAATTTTAAAACACTTATGATATAAAAGCTTTTTACATAAATCCTTCTTATATAAGTGCTTAAATAAGTTGTTTATCAAATGGGGATTAGTTGATTCGATTTCAATCCAGCCAATATATGGAATATTACAACTACGACTCTACTTATCACTTGTTATGTTATTTGTTTTTTATTTTAAAAATAGTAAAAAGATGAGGTACATTTTTTTTCCCACAGAACATCCTCTCAAAAAAAAAAAAAAAACTCATCTTTATTATTTTTTTAAATAGTAACAATTAGGGCACGGATGATATATTTGAGATCCTGTCTAAAAATTGCCCCAAAGTACGCATTATCGGCATAAAAACTACTCTACATATGTATCGTATCATTCGAATGGAGATGCTCTCCATTTTGTTATCTCCATTTATCATCCATTTAGGAGAGAGATAGATATAAATTTTTTTTAATGATTTAATTTTTTTAATATGATGAAAAAAGATTGAGATACAAATCTCTTGTTTGTGTCTATCTTTCTTTTAAATGAAAGATAAATGAATGAACAAAATGGAGAGGATCTCAACTCGTATTATTCGTATATAGCTTATATATGTGAAATATCCTTGCCTCCAAACTATATACGAATCATAATTAAGAAGCGCTTAAGAGCACTTAAAGAGATAAATATGATATTATTAAAGTTAACGACAATGATAGATTTGACTGATATGGAATACTAGGAGTTGGGTTTTGTGATGTAGAACAGTGTTATTTAAACAGCTATTTTGAATAATTATTTTTTTTGACAATTTTATTCTTTAAATTGCAAAACAATGTTTTAATAGGATATTAAGATCTTTTCATCAAAAAAAAAAAAAAAAGGATATTAAGATCTGTTTTAAAATGACTTTGTTTTTAAAGTGGGAATGTAAGGGTGTGTTCATACTATATTTAATATAATGTATACTTCTTCCGATCTCTATTATAAGCAAAAATTAAATAAAACACATATATTAAGGTGGTTAGTTAATCTCATTTAATATTATTAATCTTATTTGAAAAATTAAGTTTGTTACATAAATTATCATTCATCTTATTTATCAAGCTTATGTTATTGGGAATAAAATGAGTTATTGGAAAACAAAATTTATATTAAATGAATGGTATTTTGGGAATAATGTTATTAAATTAAATAAAAATAGTTAAAATTTGCTTATATATTGGATCAAAAAGTTTGGGAATTTTTTTGTTATAATAGAGATCAGAGGGGTTGTTTCTGTCCAAAAAAATATATATAATGCATAATGTTTTCAATATTGAATAATTTAAACGTAACTACATTCTTGTTTTCTTATTTTAAAAACCCGTTGAACACCCAAAAAAAAAAAACTTTTAAATAAATCTCTTAGTTAGTTTTTTAACATTGTTGACATTAAAGTTCCTAGCTAATTTAATGACTGAAATTGTTTTAATTATAGTTTCATCAATATTTTGTCAATACACAAAATATCATTCATGAAGAACAATACACTGAAAGTTATATTTTTCCCTAAAGTTTTTAGGTCTTACTAAGAAATATATCTTAAAGGTATGGTTTACGGAATTCAAAAATAATAGTTAGTCACTAAAAATATCATTTTTATTAAAAATTATTTTTTTTAAAATTTCTTAACCAATACACTTAGAATATTTGATAACAAATTTTTTTTTTTCAAAGTTTCTGTCTTTTTTATTCCATTATACGATTTATCATGTACGATGTCAGCAATCTGCCCCACCACTCCTTCAATATTTTTTCGGGGAGTAAACGGGGATAAAGCACCACTCCTTAATATATCATCAACTACTGTCAATCACATTCAAGCATTAAAACTTTGTAATAAAGGAGAAAGAGACATCATGTACAACAGCAACACATTAAATTCCTCCAATACATATATTTGACATTTGGACATAGTATTTTGTCACGAGTGTGATTAAATATTATTTTATATATGTAAAATTTAAATGAATATATATTACTATATGTAATTGTGAATGATGAGTCATTTAGAATTAGATATCATATACTACTTATTCAAATAATATAAAATATAAAAACCGTGTTACTTTCTTTCTTAAAAAATGTTACGACCTTCACTACCTTAAAAAAGAAAATCTGGTTTCAGCCTCTAAAAAATTAAAAACTCTGACCTTTTTAAGATTTATTTTTTGAGAATGAAAGTAAAAGTTCCCTCAACTTTTTCATGCATGTAAATGAGAGTCTACTGGTTAAATAACTCTTGCCCCACTCACATGCACACATTTAATGTGAAAACGTTAGCTCCGGGTGTTTTCTCCGTTGTTGCAAATTCGCAACCATTTTCTCCAGTCTCAAAATCCACAATAAGGTAAAGTAAAAATCAACTAGTTCTCAGATATTGTTTGTTCCACACTGAAACTATTTACCATAAATTATATACCCAAAATGTAAAAAATGATGGAACTAATTGAGAGGGAGAGATAAGTAGTCCATACCAGAAGAGAAGCAAAGGAAGCATAAGCTATAGTCCGGAATCGACCCACATAGGCATCAGAAATGAAGGCACCCAATAAAGGACCAAAGTTGGTAATCCCAAACCATATGCTGAGAATGTTAACAGCAAAAACTTGGTCCAAGTGAAGCTCTCTTGTCAAATACACCATAAAGTTTGCAAACAGCCCAAAAACTGCCAACCTCTCAAACGTTTCATTCCCTGCAATGTTAACCAAAACCCAAGAAAAACTTTAATTAGTTAATTCTTGGTAAATATTTAGCTCAAGGTTTTAAATCGCGGTCGCGGTCGTGATTGCGTTGCATCGCAGATATTACGGGAAAATGCAGTCGATGTTGCTGCAATTGCGATCGCGATGCGGTTTCGACGACTGCCAAAATCAAAACATCGCGGTCCAGATTTCGGTTTCAGACCCAGATTTAAAACTTTGATTGAGCTTAAATTGTTTGTGAAAGAATGACATGATTTTGTGAAGAAAAATGGAGTTAGAAGTGCCTCTGGCTGGTAAAGTCCTTGGCAGGCAGTGATGAAGTTAGGAAACTTTCATGAAAGAGATCGATCAAAGAATAATAATTTAGTTAGCTAGACAAATTGAAAATTTTATATTTTTAAAAAATATATATATATATGGAAAAAAATTGAGTTTTAATAGCATCACCACTCTTTGCATGTGCACATAATAAGAAGTTATGATTAGATCTCGCATTCATCTTTCTCTTTTTCTAGTGTGAAATCTATAAGCTTTAATTTTCATAAGATATATATTTCTGATAACTATCAATGAAAAATAAAATAAAATTGGAGTTAGAACAGAGAAACAGACCTAAAATATAAGGCATGGCCTTCCATCCTCCAGGTTGCTTCTTGGGTGTGGTAGCTGATTCTGCACATTTTTTACTAAGCTTTTCATCGAGTGAACTTAGAGAAATGCAACTAAAACATTGAAGCCACCAAGAAGCTGAAGCTGAAGCAGATCCAGAGGCAGATTGCTTAGTCCCTTTATCCTCTCCAACCATCATTTTGTCACAATCACTTATTGTTTGTCTGATTCCTTGCTAAACTGAAGTTCTCTCCACTATATGTATATCTGGTTTTGGTCTCTTGTGCACACATCTCAAGGCATTAGTTATGCCATAGGAGTTGGTGGATTTTTGAGCAAATTATTAGTTAAGCAACAAGGTGGCCAAAGGACACTTGCTTATATGCACGAAAAACAAAGAATGGTTGAATAGCCAAGCTTTATTTTTTGGCAACATATCTTACGACAAATTTTTTCTAAAGTAAACAAAAGTATGTAAAATAAAAAAAGTTAAGGATGTATTCACCCTTAATTAATTAAAATGAATTGAAATCTTAATATGTTTTAATTGATTAATGATGAATATATATTTACCTTTTTACTTTATATTTTTACTATTTTAAAGAAGCATAATCCATCATAACATATTACTCTTGAATTTTTAATAAATCCAAAAACGTAGAAAGCTTCTGTTTTTGAATTGAAAAATTACACTAAGTTTTATATTAAACTTACTTTCAGAATAAAAATATCCAAACATAAATCACTTTACTTTAAACTCAATTGTATTGAAATCAATTCTATCTAAAATCACGTTTTTCAATCACTCATCCAAATACACGCTAAAATATTTGAGTTATGATATTTGAACACAAATTTTGGATACTGTACGTGACATGTCTATCTCTATCTCTTACTTACTTTTTATCTTCTTTATACGGACGCTTATTGAAAATATACTCAAGAAAACAAATGGGGATGGTGTCCCAATTTGTGTACAAAAATTATTAGTCATACCGACTCTTGCATGAGTCATATGCATGTATTAATTGCGTGATTTGTTTTCTATTCTCAGTGGATCCGTAGTGGCCTAGTGGGGACGTGATGTTTGTGCACCAATCTTCCAACGTCAATGTTTGATAATTTGATCATCTAAATATGATGAAACCAATTTGCCTTTAACAACCATTAGATCAATGCGTAGCTTGCATGTACGCACAACTAGCTCATTATCTGTGAAATTGAAATGATTGAAGTAAAAAGAAGTGCACGAAATTATCAATCCCTATAACAAACAATATTAATGGAAAACTCTTATACTTATATATTATATATGGGTTGGGATACCTCTTGTACCAATTAATTAATATATTTTTTGGCTTATAAAAAAAAAACTCTTTATAAAACACGGTAACAATGTGAATTTTCTTACCTTGACAATCAATCACAAATTAGTTTTTATGTGACTTTTAAGTTAGTTATGATAAGAGTCAAATATTTTTAACGATATAACAAATTATAATTGACTAACAATATAAAAAATCTTTATACCAGCAATGATATCAATTAAATCCATATATAGTAATACAATAATATACTTTAAAATATCAATAACACCTATAAAAGGTAGTAAATTGATCACATGCACGGTCTTATTGAGCAGGCTCAATTGGTTAAGCCGTGAGATATTAAGTGTGAGTGCATGGATTTTAAACCTCCGCAATGCGTTCTAGCCCTTTTCTCATTCCTTTCTTCTTGACTCTCTCCCATGTAAGGCCTATTATGAGTTTCATGGACAAACAAAATACTTGATCACACTATGCATATGATTTTTTTTTTGGGGTTAATTTAGAAAACATACCTAATTGATGAAAAATCGAGATAGTTAAAAGAGAATAAATAATGCTTAATAGTGGGTGAATCATTGAAACTATTAATTGATTATTCTTACTCTTATTAATCAATAATAATTTTATGAAATTAAAAACTAAAAATAAAGCATCTCCAATAGGAGTTGGCCTAAGGGTTACATATAATTAACTAGTCGTTCCTTACACAATTGCATCATTGGAGTAAGCTTAGATGAACATAATTTACTTGTAAGAATTGCTTCTATAAGCAATCGGTTCTAATATAAGAAACCCCACTAAAAAAAGGAGAGAAAGAAAGTAGAGAATTACATTGCCTACATTCTTCTAGAAATTTAAACCTAATTGATAAGCTTTTAGAATTGTACCATTGAAGTTGAGAGTTACTTAAAATAATAAAAAATAAAAAATCATAAGGTGACACATAATAGAGTTCGTAAAGAGAGTTAAACAATTCCGATGAATTATATCATTAGAGATACTTTCTTTAACAAGGAGTTTACTACTCTTATTCTCTTAATGAATAAAAATCCAAAAGAAACATGTACAATTTTAAAAATCATAAAATTTTAACTCTTGGGGAAAACGAACAAGCCACCAAAGATGCTCTCTCCCATCCCACGACACCTAAAGGTGTCATCTTATGAAGTTAGGGAGTCATCATCATCGGATGCCCCGCTTCCCAATGTCCTCTCCTATTCAATTAAAACCCCAAACCTCTTTCCATCAAATTTCCGAGATTGCCATTTCATATTTTGATTTGTGGTTAGTTATTGTTCATTCAATATATGTTGCTCCATAGTAACAAACACGGATGCTTTAGGCGTCCGGGTTTTGGTTTTGGTCTGTAATTCCAAAATTCGAATAAAAAAATTCACACAATTGATTAGGATACCACAAATTATAGTGAATGTTGGACTTCATAAATCACTTGGATTTTATACCTTGGTAAGTTGCTGGGTCATTCAACATTCATGTTTAATTAGATATAGTCGCTTCTACTGAAGCTGAGCTAGAGAAAAAGCTGAAAGAACAACTGGAGTCAGAGACAACAAGTTGTCAACTCCACTTTCTAATTCAATTCTTTATCTTGACACAACCTTAGCATGATCATGCATTATCATATAGATGAATACAAAAAGGGTTCTTTGGAGAAATGCTATTAGTGTAAATTTAATCGATTTGTTCTATTTAAGTTGTGCCTTTGAAGCAGGATTGTGTTGTTTGTTTATCTTCTACTTTTTCCGCAGTATATATTTAATTATGTGACTGATTATGTCCTCTATCTCATGTAACAAATTGGTGTTCTGGGGTTTTTGTCTTTACAGTGTAATTAAGTTGAAAACTAAACTCTCTGAGCTTTGTATTATTTAATTTATGATTACCTTGTAAAACAAGGCAAATCAATTTTAACTTATTATTTTCTGGAGATGTAGCCTTCCTAGGTTGGCTTTCATGTTTTTGGCTAGCATTTTGATACAGATTCTGGTATGCTTTCCACAATGAGACTAATTGTGTTGTGCTGATCCTAAATGCTTTAAATGAACTGAGTAATGTCTCTGTTTGCTGATGTTTTTTCTATTTTCACATTTGTGTTTCCTTAGGTTTGAACAACTCCGAATACGTGCAATGTCTTATGTTTCTTCTTTAATGTGTGTCTTTAAGCCTTAACTTGTAAGCATTGGCCATGAACAGTGATTTCTAAGTTCAATCGAATAGCGTTATTCTTGTACTACTGACATGTTGTGCTTTAAGTTTGTACTCACTTTACATTTGTTTGTCATTTGCAAATGAATAAGGAACAGTATGAGGTATACGAGCGGCTTCAGTGGCCAAGACTTTGCAATTTAACGTAAACTTTGTCTAATAACTACTTCTAAGTCTTTATGCGGCTGTTGTTTTCAGAAATGGGACTCATATATGTGGGATTTTGGCTGTAAAGGGTGGGGGTTCAATGCTTCTCTTTGCTTCTAGTTTCATCGCAGGATTTCGTTATGCTGCAATGGGCACGTATGTATCAGTTTTGTAATTGAATTGTGGGGTCTTACTTTGAGATAAGGTTGCCTTTTTTTATTGTAAAGTGCTTGTCCTCTTGTTTTCTGCTGGATGAGTTACTGATTTGTTGGCTCTGGTTTGGTATGTAAAGTGTTTGATATATTGAGTTAGAGTACTCATTCTAATCTCATTAGAGTAATGATATCTGGACACAAAAATGGTGTCCAACACCATATAAAAGTTCCATCCCCAATTATTTATTGTTTTCTTCTCTTTTATCATGTATGTCATCACTCTCAAGACACTCATAAGCTCTACGATGTCTATACAAGATGTCTAAATTGTGTGTCCAAATATCTTCACTCATCTCATTAATACAGTTTCTTTGCTTATTGGATAGGTTTGGATACTGTGCTTGTAGTCTAAAGGTTTTTTTACTACAAATCTACAACATTCCTGGCTACTAAAAGGAAAGATATCAAAATGGTGTTGGCGAATGCTCTGGTTTGCAATCATATGATCACTATGGCTACATCCCAATGAGATGATTTTCAAGGAAGGTAACCTAGATTTTGATAAGGTTATTGATTTAATTAGGGTTTGGTCTTAGTGTAATAGTTTAGTCAAGAGGGGTTGTTTTTCGTTCTCAGGTTAGTGCATCAACCCGGTATACTATTTACAAATTTTCTATTGAAAATAGGCATTGTCGTGGATCTATCACAACACAAGTTTGGGAACGGAGTATCCTAATGTTAAGAAATCCACAAAAGGGAAATTTGTATTGGAAACTAAGTGCAACACTTTTCAAAATGCTAAAAACACCATTTTCCCATACAAATTTTCCTTAAACAATATCCTAAGAACACTCGTTAGTATTCTCCATATTTTAGTTCTAAAATCAGAATCAAACACTTCACTAACCATCAACAATGGAAACTTAAAAGATTCTTTTAGAAGAATACCAGTTCAAAAACAAAGAAATCAACTATAATTTGAGCATATATAGCGAAGTTTGAGACCAATTTGAATAAACATTAGGCTTTATGTGACCCTAGCTCCACTTCATGAGATTTATCTTGGACTTGGAGGTCCACACTCCCCTTGTACTGATATCTTCTAGCAACATAAATAAACAAAATCAAGTTCAGGAACCCTATCACTGCTATGAGGTAGTAAAAGTAATCCATCCTGCCAGCATTTATATCATTCGTCAACCAATCTGGATGGCTATGTGTTCTGGTGGTATGATGAACTGTGTTGATTATTATGCTGCTCACATAGCCAGCCCCACCTAAAGAGCAAGAGAACAAGGAATTACCAATGCTTCTCATGTGCTCAGGAAACTCCTTGTTAAAGAACTCAATCTGTGCTATTACATTGAATGCCTCATAGAGACCCATAAGGATCAATTGTGGTGTTAGCCAGAAGACTGACATGGGAGCAATTCCAAGTGGATTTGGATTGGAATTTGCTGAGTCCCTTCTCACTTTTTCAACCAAGCCAGCCACAACCATAGCAAGCATAGAGAACACCATGCCAATTCCAATTCTTAAAAGGGGGGTGATGCCTGATTCATGCTTAGTCATTTTTCTTAGTATTGGAATTATCAACCTGGCATAGAATGGGACCCACAAAGTTATGGTAATTAATGATATGGCTCCAAGTGAACCAGGTGGGATTTGGAATTTGGGTCCTAGGTGTCTGTCCATTTTCATTGCTTGTGATACAGTAAATGTTCCTTGTTGTACCAAGGAAATGAAACTAAGGACACTAGCAGCCAAGATTGGGATAATTCTTGCTAAGCATTTAACCTCTTCTACTTGTTGGATGCTAGCAAGTCTCCAATGATTTACTCTGCTCCCATCTGGCTTTAGTTCACCCTCCATTATCAGAGCAGCTTTGTTTAAGGCCCTGTTAAAAGATAATTAAATCAGCTTATGAACTTATACATAGTAAGTTTTCAATTTTTACATGTTATTATTACATTGTTAGTACTAATTTCCCATGTTCAAACTTGTGTATAGTTAAATAATCCAAGTTCTACAAGCAATTAAAAAAAAAAAAATCATGATTTATAAATATTGGTCATGATATAGTAATGAGAAATTTTATATCCTCTTAAAAATCATCCTACGTACTAAAAAAGTTGACACATATTATATGTCATATATGTAAAACATTAGTTAATCTTGATTATTTGATATATATTTTCATTTTTCAATTGGGTAGAAAGATTTGTAGGAGAATAAATTGTCAATGACAAAAATGTTTACCTGAATTGTTTGGTTAAAGGGAGCTTTGACAAAACAGCACTTCCACTCAATGGGGGATCATAGAAAACTCCATCTAACTTTTCCTCACTCGGAAGTTTGACTTTTCTCTTTCTATAGGCAGCCACTAGAACTTGTGCAATACCTGAGACAATGCTTCCTTCTGCCTTCACATGCACGTAAACCCTTGTTCCAATAAAGAACATGATTATGGAGCAGAACATGCACAAAGTTGGTATCCCCAAACCCAACTTCCAGCTCACAGTGTCTTGGATATATACCACCACTGTTATACTGACCAACACTACCAATGTAAAAGATGTGTAGTACCAATTAAAGAAGCTGTTTATCCCTTTCTTTCCTTCATCTGTAGTTTGATCAAATTGGTCAACACCAAATGGTATGCTGCATGGTCTTATACCAGCAGCTCCTATGCTTAAAAAGAGAAGTCCCAAAAGCAGAACTCCAATTTGAGAATTGCTTGCTCTAACACATTGACCCAATGTTAGTTGTTGGGGAGTACATGGTGGAGGGAGCAACCCTGGTAACCAAGATGTTAAAGTCACCACTATCATTCCCTGTTTAACAATTTTCAATAGAAAACCCAATAAAAAGGATGTGCATTAAATACCCAAGAATATACTAGAATGAGACTGGGACTCTTTTGATTGAGGTAAAGACTAAAAATACTGATGACATGTTAAAAATCCGATTTGCCAAATAACAATTACTCTTGAATTTTTTTAAAAAAAAAATACAATTACTTTATATGAAAAAGAAATTGGTCAGTAGAATTGTGAATACTACATTTACATTATTGGACTTTAATATTTTCCTGATTGTAGACATAGTGGCCGGTTCAATTTCATTCTTTTCAAGTCATCTTTCTCGTCTTTTTTTTTTTTTTCCTTTTCTTTTTCATGTTCATATCTATCTCAATAAACCATAAAAATGGTAATATTATCTTCTTTGAAAACAAGGAAACATAATAAAAATAAAGTGACAATTTTATAATTATTTTTTAAAACGAAAAATGAAAATAAAAAACTGAAAACAAAGTTAACATCCCCTTTAGATCTTTATTTTTTGTTTTGTTTTGTTTTGGATTAAGATCCTGAGTAGTTTTTCAAAATTGGCAATAATGGAGTTCCTATTTTTTTTTTTTTTTTGGTTGCAATATAGAGAAAACAGAAAACAAAGTTTTATGTGATCCTATTAGTATTTTATGTGATATTAAAATAAAATTTAATTTTGATATATTCTCAATATAAAAAAAATTATATTATCAATTAATCACATATCAGTTTATGTATGATTTTTAAGTAGTAATCATAAAAGTCAAACATCTTTAATGATAAGATAATATATAATTGGTTAACAATGTAAATTTTTTTTTTTTTACATTGATATAGAATACATTAATATTGTATTGTAGTTAGACCCATTAAAATATATTTTATTTTGATATAAAATAGTACGTCATAATATTGATTTGAAAAAATAAATAAATTAAATGAGAGTTGTATGATGGGTGTTCAGACAAGGACATTGAATATATATCTTCAACAATAAATAACATTAACTAGCATTAAAAACTTTGGAAAAAAGAGAAAGACATTAATAACCACACTCATGTACACACATTTAATGTGAAAACGTTAGCCCTGCTCGGTGGTTTTTTTTTTTTCTCATGCTAACGAGTGTCATTAGAGTATTTGAATATAATTTTTTGGGATACTTATAATGTTATTCTACCTTAAAAATATATATAACAATATATCAATAAAACATCATATCTGTAACAAATGTTATACTTAAAGTGAAAAATGATGCCACTCCTCTCAAAAAAATTATACATAAATTTTGTCCAATGAACAATTACTAATTGAGAAAGTCCTAGAAAAAGTGGACAAACGATGTTTCTTTTATATAAAAAAGATGGAAAATACTAACGACTACTCTTAGGGTACTCGTTAAGTAACCAAGAAAAGAAAGATTACATAAGGAACTATTATATTTTACATTTGAAAAAGTGAAATGCTTGATTTTCCAATGAAAACTTGTTTTTCTTGATTCCTTAAAGAGTGTTCTTAGGGCAGGCTCTCGTTAGCATAACCAATAAACAAAAAATAGATTAATTGAAATTGAAAGGGGTATATAAATTATAGCAATTATATACTCCCTCCGGTCCACAATGTAAGCAAAAATTTCCAAATTTTTTGTTCCAAAATATAAGCAAATTTCAACTACTTTCTTCTCATTTAATGAAGTTATTCTCAAAATACCCTTCATTTAATACAAATTTTGTTTTCCAATAACTCTTTTTATTCTCAATAACACAAGTTTAATAAATAAGAGGACGGGTAATTTGGGTAACAAACTTAATTTTTTATTCCCAATGACTCTTTTAAATGAGATCAACTAACTATCTTAATATTTGCGTCCCATTTAATTTTTGCTTACAATAGAGACCGGAAGGAGTATAATAATACTAACTGAGTGAAAAAGAGACCACCTCTCCTTCCGCCCCTGCCTAAAGTCAACAAAAGTATTAAACAAAAAAAAGTAAAAATATAGTTTTTTTTAATAAAGAAAGTTGAGATTTCAATTTAATACAATTTAATTAATTAATAATAAACATATTTTATTTTTTAAATTTATATTTTTGGTATCTTTAAAAAAAAAATTAATACTTTAATTTGTCGGTGGTTGCAAATTACTAGCCATCTTCTCTGGGTATACAAATCCGTTGTCCCAAAAAAATGGTGTCTCGGTGTCTCCCCACCAATCAAAGGTTTGGAATGTATATAAATATTAATGAATTATGATTTTATTTTATTAAGTGACAAATTATCATCGGTGATTTTCGTGAGACTCAAAACACAAAATAAGGAAAAGTGACAATCTAGTATAGTTCTCATATATTATTCCACACGGAAACTATTTACCATAACTATACCCAAAAGATTAAAAACGATCGAACATGAAAGAGGAAGAGATAAGTAGTCCATACCAGAAGAGAAGCAAAGGAAGCATAAGCTATAGTCCGAAATCGACCCAGATAAGCATCAGAAATAAAGGCACCCAATAAAGGGCCAAAGCTGGTAATCCCAAGCCATATGCTGAGAATGTTAGCAGCAAAAACTTGGTCCAAGTGAAGCTCTCTTGTCAGATACACCATAAAGTTTGCAGACAGCCCAAAAGTTGCCAACCTCTCAAACGATTCATTCCCTGCATGATTTTCCAAAAGGTTAAGTTCTAGGGAATTATGGAAAAAATTGGAGTTAGAAAAGAGAAATGGACCTAAAATGTAAGGCATGGCCTTCCATCCTCCATGCTGCTTCTTAGTCCCCTTATCCTCTCCAAACAACATTTTGTCACAATCACTTTTTTGTCTGATTTTCCTTGCGAAACTGACTGTGTATATATGTAACGCTAGTCTCTCTCAAAATCTGTGCACTCGTCTGAAGGCATTGGTGGATTTCTTTAGCTAAAGAACAAGGTGGTAAAGGACCCTTATTTATATGAGTAAACAACGGTTTTCAGCAATTTCTGAATACTTTTAAATTTTGACATTTCTGGATAATTTTTATTTTTGGAAGGTATAAGATATAAAATTACCAAAAAAAGTCTTGAGAATTTATTAGTATATAACAGTGCTATGTTTATATACACAAAAACAAAGAGACTTTAGACTTGTAATACGTTTAGTCCTACCTGCACGAGCCACAGGCAGCCAATGACATTGTTAATGGACCGGTGGAGATAGAGTGGTAATAAGTTTCACTAAGGTTTGTCTAAATGAATACAGATTTATTTTTGTAATTTTTTCTTATAGGTTTTTCCGTTTTTTTGACTCGATCTTATCTAGTTATAAATATATGAAAGTTAAATCTGACTCAATCCTAATGTTATTTATGGTATGAAAGTTCTTGCCAAATTTTTTGGAGTTTGGGATGAGGAAAATCAAGAGAATGTCTCCCTTTCAGAAGAGCAGAATAATGATATTGTTACCGCGATGATGATTCTAATTTCACAGTGGTTATCAGAAGTATAATATGAGAAAGAATAGAATGCTTAATTTTAGACTTGATTGTTGTTTTTTGCGTGAGTTTTGGTTTATGTCCCTCATGATTTTCTTTCTTTCTTTCTTTTTTCCTTCCTTTTTTTATCAATAAATTTATGATGACATAGGATCACCTTGCTTAAAAAAAAATCTGGCCCAAATTAAAAAATGCCTATATTAGATAAAGATATAATCTTAAAAAATTGAACATTTTAATATATATAATAAATAGTATGTCTAATCTAGTTGGTTAAATAAGTTTTTAACAAGATGATCATGTGTATATATATATATATATATATATATTCATGTGTGTGTATCTTAATTTTTTTTAAGATAAACAATGATACACTTTTAATATGCTTTAAAATATTAATAACACATTTAAAATGAGATGGGGATTTGCTATCCCACTTTTGTGTACCATACTCTATCCTCGCCAATCGTATTTTGCCACATATCATGACTTTTTAAAAGTACAAGAAATTTTAACTTATGTGGCAATAAATGATTGGTGGGGATAGGGTGTTGTACATCATAATGGGGCAACATATCATCATCCTTAAAAATGAAAGAAAATGATGGATGAGGGTACGACGTTGTATAGTCCCATAAAAAGACGATGACCAATAACAAGTAAACTTAGGACATGTTTGCATTGTTTCCAGTTTCATGTTTTCAGAAATAATTACAAAACTGTCACATTCTTTTCATTCTATTTACTGTTTCCAAATTTGTACAGGAAACAGTGAAAATAAGAAAAAGTTGTTTTCAGTGTTTCCTTGAAGATTTTTTTTTTTTTTGACCAAAACATAATCCTTGAAGTTGAATTATGAATATGGAACATCTCTCCATAATTTTATTAAGAACCCACTCAAGAAACACTTTTTGCCAATTTGATATATTATTTATTACACAAGTTTTATTACATATAAGTATGACTATCAATATGTTTGGCTAGAAAACCAAAATTGAACATCAAATCCTCTAAAATATTATTATTGTTCACCAACCTGTTACTATAAAATTTCTTTTGAACTATATGTATATGCAAACTGTGTGCCAAGTAGAAGCACTATTTTATGCCGACACATCATTGTATGCTGATTTTCACTGCTTTCAGACTTTCAAAGTGGTCTTGTAACTATAGCGACGAGCACAGAATATGAAGCAGCACAAGTTCAGTACTCCCAAAATCGTAATAATGAAATAGAAGTTCTCCAATCTTCCCTTGTTAATATCATTGTCAAGCCAATCAGGTTGACCTTGCTTCCCAGTAAAATCATGCACAATGTTGACAATGAAACTGCTCAGGTTACTAGCAACTGCAGTATTGAGGCAAACCAAAGAATTGCCAATACTTCTCATGCCAGTAGGGGACTCATTGTTGAAAAACTCAGTATGTCCAACAGTTTGGAATATATTATTAAAGGCTATAAATATGAACTGAGGAGCTAGCCACATTACTGACATTGGTGCCACCCCATCAGGTGCTCCTGCTGAAATGGCCAATTCCCTTCTTTTTCTTTCAACCAACCCTCCAACCAACATTGCTATGATTCCAGAAACATGTCCAAGTCCAATCCTTTGAAGGGTTGTGAGCCCTCCTTCTTGCTTGGTGATTTTCTCTAGCAAGGGAGCAATGACTTGATCATAGAGAGGGAGAAATATGCCTATTGTGATCAGTAGTGTTACAGTTACTGAACCAGCAGGTAACTCAAAGTTAGTTCCCAAGTTCCTATCCATTTTCAAGGCTTGTGATACTGGAAATATTGATGCTTGTGCTACTGGAATGTTGACTATGATGCTGGTTACCCATATGGGCATGATTTTAAGCAAGCATTTGAGCTCTTCCACTTGTTGCACACTACAAAGTCTCCAAGGGTTTCTGCTTGGTCCTTCTGTGATTTCATTCTCCACCACAAGAGCAGCTTTGTTTAAATACCTAAGGAAACAAAAAACCAACCAATGCATCAGTTAACATAACCGAATGAGTGTGTGTTTGGATGAGCGTTTGACAAACGTGATTCTGAATAAAATTGATTTTGTAGATTAATTGAATTTAATATAATTGAGTTTGAAATAAAGTAATTTATGTTCGGATATATTCACAAGAAAGTAAGTTGAACAATAAATTTGAGGTTAAAAATCACGTGTGGGGTCAAAAGCTTCAAATTCTAGCTTTAATTTAGAATCCATTCTAGAGGCAAAATAAATTCTAGTAAAAAACGCCTAAACATATCAAAATCAATTTTATGTTTCATAAATATTTTTTGCCTCTCACGAAAGTGAATCCAAACATGCATCGAAAGGTCGATCAGTTGACCAATTCACTAAGATTTGTTTTATGTTTTCTTTTTTCCCAATAGAGATTTCTTTTTGAAGCCTGCTACTCTCACTAAATATATCTAATTTTTTACTAAATGAAAGCTAGCAGAAATAATATAGATATTCTTTTAATTAGTTTTACCTTAAATCATCTGTTAGAGGCAACTTTTCCTCTGCATTTTTCTCTAGTGGAGGATCATAAAAAGCTCCTGTAGTGTCCTCAGCAGGCAGATAAAGGTGGCGCTTGTGTTTAGCTGCAACTAGCACTTGAGCTATGCTAGAAAATATGCTTCCTTCTGGCTTAACATAAGCATAAACTTTGATGCCACCAAAGAAAAAGATAATTGAAATAGACATAAAGACAAATGGCAACCCAAAACCAAGAGTCCAGCTAACATATTCCTGAACATAAACTAGCAGAGTTGAATTGATCAACATGACCACTGTCTGTGTGGTGTAGTATATATATTGTAGAAGCTGCTGCTTCCATGCCTTCCATCAACAGTGGTCATATCAAATTGGTCAATCGCAAAGGGAATGCAGCATGGCCTAATTCCACCAGTGCCTATGGATAACCAGAACAGACCAAAAAGTAAGACACCCAGTTGGAAATTTGTGCTGTCCTGACAGACACCAAGCTGCTGCTGCTGAAGTGAGCATGGTGGAGGATGTAACTGTGGCACTGCAGCTGTTAGCATTACCACCGCCATACCCTAATCAAATTCAGGAATAAAGGTTATAATCCAAATCATTAATTAAATACTCAGCAATGATTTTACTATATTGCAAGGTTATCAAATTGGACCGGCCGGTGTTGAACCGTGAACCGGCTTCTTGTCCAGTCCTGGTCAAGGGTTAAAAACTTAAAATCGTTTTTTCTGTCAGACCACTTAAAACAGGTTAAAAACCAAGTTGAACTGCATCAAACCGGATTTGACCGGTTTTCTAGAGAGGAAAAAAAAACTAAAATTTAAAAACTGAAAAAAAAATAAAAACAAACTCTTCAATCCTTGCAAAGTTAAAAATTAAAGCATATAAATTTAAAAGTTAAAAACTTTATAATAATATTATTATATTATACATATGGTAAGTTCAGTTTTTTTTTTTTTTTCACTTTTAATTATTATAATATTTTTTATAGTACTACATGTTATAAATTATGGGAAAATTTTATGTTATACATTATTCGATTAGACCATCCAATTTAACCAGTTGAACCGGTTAAACCTGAACCGAAATATTTTTTGATTTACTGTTTGGTCCGGCTTTAACAACATTGCTATATTGCATAAGATGAATATGGGGATGAAGATCTGCTATCCCATTTTTGTGTATCATATATTGCCACATAAGTTGAATTTTGTGGTAATTTTACAAAGTTAGAACATATGACAAGATATGATTGGTGGGGATAGGATGTACTACACAAGAATGGGACAAGAAATCCTCATCCAAATTTAGGATATAAATATAATTGACATATAAATGAAAGAAAAAATAATGCTGAAAATTTGAAATCCCTTTAGATTTAGTTTAATTACATTTAATACCCTTCTTATTTTAAAAGTTATATACTCATTTCCCTTTTAGGAGGATATATATTCGTAATTTTATAAATAAGAAGAGTACTCAATATAATTAAATCAAACATACATAGAGTAGATCAATGTAATTCCATGGAATGAATTAAAACGTACCACAAGACTAGCAAAGGATGCAATGCCAATTGTACGGAATTTTCCCAGACAGGAATCAGCAACAAAGGCACCAAAGAGTGGAGCAATATTGGAGACAGCAAACCAAGTGTTCAAAATGTTAGAAGCATACACCTGATCCATGTTAAACTCTTTCATCAAATACATCATGAAGTTTGCTTGCATTCCAAACGTTGCTAACCTCTCAATTGTGTCATTTCCTGCACACATTATTGCTCAAACAGCTTAATAAAACAGTAAGTGCATGTCAACTTCAGAAATTAAAATTATAATAACAAAGTTTAGAGACATACCTAAAATATAAGGCATTGCCTTCCATCCAGGTTTCCTTGAGTGTGTCTCTTGCTCTGAATCAACAAGGCTTTCTTCATCAAGCAATTTCTTTTGCAGTGATGCCATTGAACTGTGTTTTGTGCTAGAAGGTGAAGTTAGTGAACGCACCCATTTAAAGCTATCTCTCAATCCCATTGTTTTTCTTGTTTATTTATGATGTAAGCTCAATTAGCTTTTGCATGTACCGCTTGGTTGGAAAATGTGACAAAGCGTTGTTCTTTTATAGTCTTGATGAAGCAATGCACAACTAAATAATTGGATGAATCTGAACTTTTCACCGGAAAGGGAAAGGTCATGAGGTAGGATACATGCATGTTTTGACTTTTTCAATTGATGGCTAGATTTTCTTATTAATGAAAACATTGCTTTCATATATACTAAATAATTTATAAATTTTTCATGAGTGGATAAAAAAAAAATTTGGTGATGGATAATTTTCTAGTTTTACCATTATAAATACCTGCCATACAAGTTAGTTATATAGATATTATTCTTTTTTATACTTTGACTAGAAAATTTGATATATTAATGTGGTAGTATTCATTAATATATATATTGTCAATTGAAAATAACAATGGCTCACATAAGCTATGCTACTTTATGGAAAGATTTGGCTAGCGAATATGATAAAATTTAGGTTTAAATAAACAATCAAATATATATATTGATGTACCATGTATAGTTCAGATTAAAGATACGAGGAATGAAATCATGACTACTTCAAAATTTCTTGAAAATCATTTTAAGAAATAAATAATAAAAAGTTTTTACCTTGACCACTTCAGTATATATAATATTTTGTTCCTTTTATTCTCAGAACCTACCCTCTCTCAGTGTAGGGACATTTTAAAAATTAAAGTACATAGTTTTTTTTTTTTTTTTGAAGAGAACGCACCTAGTTATATGGTGGGATGCCTCAAATGCAATTAATTGAATGTGGGGATAATCTTTGAGATTTCGATTTTAATGACACATGCTCAATGTGTGTTTCTGTTTATGTAGAATTAGGTAAACGGTAAACCCCAATGGTTTTAATTTTTTCCTTGCCGATAAGAACGAGCTAGTAAGGTCAAAATTTTGATAAATATGATACCAGTCTTATTAGTAATAAATTTTTTTTTGACAAACCAGTAATAACTTACGAATATTTAAAATTTGATTTATATAATAATTAATAATATTCTTAAATTCAATTCAATTCATTGTGCCAAAAAAGTAAATTCAATATGTGATTAAAAAAAAGTAATTTCAATACATTTCACCAAAACAAAACAAAACAAAAAAGTTCATGATAATTGTAAAGTGAAATAATTGACTTTATTGATAACTAAACATTATATTAATTTAAATTGAAAGGACAAATTGACCCAAATTCACATTCAACTCTGTCTTCCAATTGAATGGAACGGTTTTTTTTTCTCCCTTATTATTTTTTTATACAATTTTTCTCCCTTATTATGTTTTCTCTTATGTTATGAGAAAAAATATAAAAAAAAATAAATTTGATTGGATCTCACACATAAAATAAATTTATTTTTGCCTCTTTTTCTTTTTCATGAAGAATAAAAAAAAATCCAAACCCATAAGGCGGTCCCATGTGAACTAGTGGATACTACTTACCAATTGTTTTATGACAAAAACTTTAGGGTGAGAGGATGGTGACCCAATTTAAGGAAGGGAAAACTTTCGAGTTCTATGAGCACTTACGAAGGGATTTACATTTACCTCACCCCAAGAATCTAGCTAGTGGGGGCTCAAACTTGCAACATATCAAATACGAGGTCCAGTAATCCTCCACTAGACCAACCCTTGAGTTTTTTTTTATGAGCCCTTTGGGGCTTAGTATAGTTGTTTTTAACACAAAAACATATTATCAGGATTGTTTAATTTGTGAATATCTTTAACAAATAAGCATTATTGTTATTTCTCTCTCTTAATTATTAAAATAAAAACACACATTTCAAAAATTAGTGAATATCAATATAAAACTTTTTATACTGACAATATATACTACTTTAGTCCAACTAAGATATACATTTTTTTAATAAAAACTTAAGTTATTATTTTCGTAGTGCCTTTTAGAATGATCCCAACAAAATTATTTTTTAACAATTTTTGAAATATTGATTTATCCTTTATTGAAAAGAAAAAAGAAAATTATGAAAATTAAATTCTGATACCATTCATATAATGGACAATGTATGATGCTAACACATAATCGACCCTCATATTCAATCTCTTTTCTGCAAAGACCATTCTCCTAAATAAAAGAGTGATTTTTCGGTTATCATGTCATTGGTACGAAATATCCACCGTCATAAAAAGTTACTAACCTTCATCGGGGGACCATGACAACATTAAAGGATCACGCCCTCTCAACCAAGTTTTCTAATTTCACAAGAATCATGAGTCGAATCCTGACTACTTCCTTAAAAGGCCTAAGCCCATTACCACTCCAATCAATCACATGTCGGAAATAAATGAGTGGGCGAGGGATATATGTCTCTCACCATGCATCATTTCCTATCACCGTTAGATCAAACAGTCTCACCAGATCTTATCATGCATTGTCCACACCAAATCATTCTTTCTTTCTTTTTTCATTTCCTTCCCACTCTGGCTTTGCTTGTGTGACTTCAACCTCGCCCATCAACCTCTCGTCGTCGGCACCGTTCTCCACCACTGATGTGCCTAGATCCGACCCGTCATTTTGAAGAACCGACTGCTAGACACGCCAAATCCAACCAGATTTGGCATCGTGCGAAGGAGCAGAGAGACAACAGCGGTGCCGGCTGAGCGGCGCATGATGACTCTCTGGGTGGAGAAGACGACCGAAGCTCAGAGACGATATTGTGGTGGGGAGAGAGCAGGGTGGCGGTGCACAAAATGGCAAAGGGCCTTCTCGCCAGCAACCAGTGCGCCGGCGAGGGAAACTAAAATCGCAAAAAAAAAATAAAGATCTTATGGCGGCAAGAAGGTTCATGGCCTAGGCTGGGGAAGACATTGAAAAACACCCACCCAATTCTCCGACGCGGCTCGGTGCCTCTCTCAAAATCCATGAAATCTGCAACGACACACGGGCATTTCATCGAACAGTTTGAAATCAACACGGAAATGGAAATGGGGAATGGGTTACCTCTTAGACGCAGATGGGATGTTATAGTGAGGAGACAAAGTAGAAAAATGAAGTTTTGCTTTGCGAAGCTGAAACAGTGATGTTGGGGGTGGCGGGAGTGGGAGGGGTGCTCTGCTCACGGTGGTACAGCGGTGATGTAGGAGACAAAGATGTGGAACAATGGAAGGGATGTGAAGGGAGTGGGGGAGGAATAATCTAATGTGTATGGTATAGGATATGATCATGAGGATAAAAGTGAATCAACGACAAATTATAGTCTCCCACGGTGAGAGACTTGTGTGGGTTTCTCACCTTAGAATTTGCCTCACCGCAAAGCTAACATGGGTGGTTTGATACTTCCTTTTTTCTTTGGTACATAAGATGGCAAGATAGCCCAAAGCAAAGGAACAAGAAATAAAACAAAGAAACTAAAATCATCATATGTCCGAGAAGCTAGCTCCCAATCCGACGAACAATAGGCACTACAAAAAAATATGTGTTTAGCGACTACCAAATTCGATCGCTAAATATTGAAATTCGGTCTCTAAACTATTTAGCGACTATCAGACGTAGTAGCAGATTGCCTAGTCGATAAACCATTTGATGATCGCTAAATCGGTCACTAAATGATTTAGTGACCGATTTAGTGACTAATTTTTTATATTTTGCGACCGAATTGATATTTAGTGACCGATTAAGTATGGTCGCTAAATGTCTGGTCACTAAAATGATTATTATTATTTATTTATTTTTGTAGTGAGAGATGAAGATCGTAAGTCTGCAAGGAAATCGCTAAAACTTCATCACGGAAACGTTGTTTGATTTGATCAAGTGGAAATCCTCTGCTTTACGGACATTTTGACATCAATTTATTCAGATATTCATCTGATTCAAAACGTTGATTTATCTTTATTAAATTACAGCATTTGACATCGGTGACTATTGAAATCATGAATAGAATGCCATCAACAACACCTGTTTGTTTGATATTACTATGAATTATTATGCAATTTAATCATTTATGAATTTTGAGGCATTTTTTTCATTCAAATATGATTTTAAAAAATTCTCTATATAAATGAATGTTAATATAATCACAGTAATAAGGGTACCACACTAATTCGAAATTCCTACCAAAAAAAAGAAAAAAAAATTGTCTGTTCTGCTTTCAAAGTAGTATAAAAAAAAATTAAAAAATCTAAATATATTAAAAAACAGTTGAATACAGTAAGACACCATTACTGAAGAACAAAACAAACAAGAAACAGTAATACGTTAATTTGTCTATTGATCATTCACGATGAGCTCTCACAATCAGTAAACATTCATAAATAACTCCTTTATATCAATATATCAATGTTTACAAGTAAAACTTCACAGCCACGCTGCTACATTTTTTAAACTGACAAATTGCATGGTAGAAGATGGTTCGTTTGACTGCATTGTGCAACTGTTGCAAGGGCAACCTAAATAAAAAGTTGGTTTAAAATGTACAAAAGTAGACATAAACTATATGTTCATAAACCAAATCCACTTCTATAGTTCTAAATGGTAGCAGCTCAGTAACAAGTTATATATTTAGTTAAGATAGCCATATTTATTATTTATTATATTAATAAATAATGAATTTTTTTTTTTTTGGTATGATTTCGTTAGTGGCCTACATTTTTGTTGATAACGGTTCACACATTTCACATAATAGATAAATAGTAAGGTAACATCATTTGGCAAGATTAAAAAGAATGAAAGAAGAAAACTCAACCCTAATTCTATTCTAATAGATATGAAAAAATATTGTCGAGAAAGAGAAACTACGTAATTCATAGCTAATGATGTATCTGGGCGTACCATTAAAACTGGAAAATAAAGCATTCAAGAAGAAAACTCAATAGGCACACCCATTGCTTCCATTTCAATATAAAAAGATAAATATTATACATCATATCACATAAATCAATTATATATTTTTAGGTAGATACTTCAACCCATGTTATATTAATATAAAAAGACAAACCAATATAAAAAGATCAATATTATATTATATCAAAAAAAAAAATTATACATCATATCATATAAAACACAATTATATTTTGTTTACATATAATCATCTCTAACCAAAATAATCTCTTCAACAAATTTCATAATTTTATCTACCACTTTGATTATCTCTGTTCATAATATTTAAGCCTTTTTACTTTCCATTCCCTATGTTGATTGAATGTTTCCATATTTGGAAACTCGTTTAAAAGGAATGAACCTAGTGCCCTAGTGGTATGATGTCAAATGTCGAACCACAGGTTATGTTTTAAATAAATGCACATCAACACATATAATTTGATTTTTATTTTATTTTTTCAATTTTAGTCTCTTATATTAATACCTTTTTTCACAACCACTAACTGCTTTTAATATTTAAATTCCCAATAACATTCTCTTTCCAACTTTTCTACTCCTAATACTTCTAAATTTCAAAATTTTAATAATAAACTTAACTAAAATTATATTTTCAAAAAAGTATATAAAAAGTTATTATTTATTGTTTAAAATTATTCTTATCTATACAAATACAATACTGCATTTTTTTTTTTTTTTACTTTAGTAGCTCAGCTCACTATTTCATACTATTTCCCTCTAATGAACAGGGTGGTGTGGCAAGAGCTTCTTGGAAAATTGTTTGTTGAATATCTGCACCTTGATTGGTGAATTGAGTGGGACAAGCAATTTTAATGTTTGAGATATAACATATGATATTCCAAGATTTTAAAATACTTAGTTTAAAAGCAAAATTTAATCAAATGCTAAATTTTCAATTTTGATTTCTCAATCTATTATTTCAATTCGTTGTCCCTTTGTCTTTCCCATGGTTATCTTTGACTGCAGTTAGTAATTTGTTAAGAGCTCACAATTTGTTGTTGAAAGCCTGCAATTTGTTTCTAGCATCATCAGCAAGTGTAATAATGCAGATTCACCAAAACAATATGCTTCCTACATATATCTCCGTCGAGCACTACCTGAAATGTACCCCAAGTTTATAGCTTATTGGCAAATGATTATTGTATCCTAAATGGTAATGCTTCCATAGCACTGTGTGCATTTTAACTGATATGTGAACTTATCTCTATTCCAAGTGTCTGGTTTCATACTGGTTTATTCTTAAATGTTGATTTTAGTTAGATTATTGTGCAACAAACATAATTTAATTGTGATTAATATAGGAAGCATCACCAAGAACCCCCGACCCCCAAATTTATTTAACATTCTGAGGTTAGAGTTAGTTCAAATCCTTATTTGAATAGGCAAAGGAACATCAGAAGGGTAGTCTTTAGGATGCTTCTTGATGGTTTCTCTAAATAGCCTGTCTTGCTCCTTACGGTTTGATAGTAGCTGGTCATAGACGTCATTGAACAGGTCCTCAAGTGGAGGTTTTTGTTCTTTCTCTGCCACCTTAATCGCTTGCAATAACTGCATGAAAGCAATATAAACCAGAACCCATACATAATGGCAAAACAGATTGATATGTAAAAAGATGAAGTAATATGCAATAAGTAAAACTAAATTCACCTACACTGATAGTCCTGATTCCATAAGCCTTTAACTACAACACCATCACCTACCAAATAGGAAAATCATAGGCTTTAAGGAGTTCTAATATCTCACAGATCACAAAGACCAGAAAATTCAAATAAAGAGTAAAGCTTTGAAATGAAATTAAAATAGCACTTCGAAATTGTTCTTCTATAGGGGTACTGATGGCCCATCCATTTTTGCGACAAATGAAAATAACAGGTGCCTCCATTACTGCAGCAAAATTCAAACCAGCATGGAAATCTCCCTGCAAATATTTTGTCAGAGGGTACAATAAGCATAGTGATCTTCCATTCTATTACTTGTTAAGGAAGATGGTTCATCATAACCTTTTTTTTTTTTATACAATCAAAAGGTATATTGAAAAAAAGCACAAGGAAAGCTCTAACTCATATACAAAGATAACAAACCTATGTATAGAGGTGATCCTAGAGAAGAAAACAGAATCAACTTTACAAAGATTCACCAAGAAAAAAAACAAAAAAAGGATCCACCTATAGCAGAGCAAAGAGCCCGCTGTCACCAACTTATATCAACAAAAATTGGCTACCCATCTAATCACTAACATCCAAGATGGCCCAAAGGAACAAATGCACTTCACAATAGACATCAAAATAAATTGCCCGCTACTGTCTACTTGGATAAGTGAAGCCATGTAGCAGAAGAGGAACATCCAAATTGGCAAAAAACACCTTCCATCAAGCAAGGTACCCCAAACCTCCAAGGACACATCAGCCAGAGAACGTAAGCCAAGCAAAATTGCCACAAGCAGAAGATCACGAATCAGATGCATGAAATAAGAGGGAAACACCAATCCCTAAAAGTTGAAATTGCAGGGAGCTTCAGAAGCCTTTATGAATGAAGAGCAAATAAACCAGAGAGGGATAAATGATGACCACCAACCAGTAAAAGACCCACTCCAGAAGAGCACTGGGATTCACAATAGGAAAAGACATACAACTTGAAAATGGAAGACACCAAAGAAGCTTGCTGACCCACATAACATTAGGCACCTAATATAAACCAGAGGCCACCAAAATCAAATAAAACCAATCTGTATTAACCTGTGATTAACCAAACAAAACAGAACCAAAGGAACCAGGAAGACCACTCTGTTTAACCTCGCCCTAATTAGACTCCCTCACTAACCTCTCCACTCAAGATGGTTTATTATAACTAACCTCACTGGTACTGCCATCCCCACAATAAGTGACTGCACAAGCACTTTTCCCCTCCATTTAAAGGGAATAAGCAGCTTTAACAACTTGAGGAAGTTGCGTTCTGAATTCCTTGCCAAACAACATCAACTTTTTTCAGTGTTCATGACACCAATTAACAATAGAATGCCACAATAGAACGGCAGGCTCACGGTACTGGCAGTACCGCAGTAGCAACAAATTGGACATTTTCATTATCAATAAAATATGTATATTCAATAGCAGTAATTGGGTAAAAGAAAAAAATGGAATAAACTGAAAAGGAAAATGGAAATATGAGCCAACCATTCAATTCAAATGAACCAACCTCATCATGAATGCTAAATATAACAAAAACTAAACAAAGTCCATCTTCTTTGCTAACATAAGTAACAACACTGCTCTCACACGGCATCAAATCAAAATCCAAACTTCTAAATAAAGCAAACAATTCATCTCCATCCTTTGTTCCCAGCTTCAGTTTCCCTGAATAAATTCCCCTTCACATTCCCATTCCCCATTCACAAACCAAAACAAACAACAAAAGAAGTCACAAACTTTGGTTCTTCCCACATCAATCTCATCCTTCCTTTCTTCCTCCTCCATTGAATTTTTTTTTTATCTTCCTCTGGTGGTGCCTGAGTTTCACATTCATATGGCAACAACAACTGGGTGAAACTCTGGAAACGCCACCGTTTTTAGGAAAGAACAGTGCAATCGAGGTAGAGAGGATGATGCAGTTGATGCTCTTATATTGTAGAAAGCAAAGTTCTCGTGCAGCAGTTGTGGGTGGAAACCATACTGCTGCTAGGTTCTGCACCCGCTAAAGTTCCCTCCCTTTGAATTGTTGGTTTTTCTCTTTCTTCGTTCTTGCAATCATATTCTCTTTCCTGCATCTGGGTCATCTTCATTTTACCCAATTGAAGTTGTTTCAAACTCTCTAAGCTACAATACTTGAAGTTTCTGACAAGGGTCTTGCTCAGTTGGCCTTGAAAAAAAATCAATGGAGTTGGGTCGTGGATATAAGGCTAGGAACTGGGAAAAGATGAAGCATTTGCATGGTGGAAGGGTTGATTTCAATTCTTATACTGTTTTGGTGATTGAGATTCCTGATACATAGGTTATTCACACTGTGTCACGGTTTTTGTATTTGGCTATGGTTCTTCTTATGTTACTTTTCTTGGGGTTTATTCTTAAGGGATTCTCATCAAGATCACATTCAGCTGTTTTTTCTGGATTTAGAGATTCTGCATTTGGGTCCACCAATGCTGAGATATTGAATTTGGTTCTGCATGATTTGGGAGAGGAGGGTCTTCTCAAAAAAGAGGATAAGGCTCTCATTGTGAGCCCTCTACATGGGTTCGAAGGTATTGCTCATTTGAACAATGAAGTTGATGTGGTTATGGACTCTGATTTGGAGACAAAAAACTCTTTACCGGATGAGTCATATGACATTGTATTCATGCCTAGCTTTGAAAATGTGAAATTTGCTGATCGCATTCTGAAAGTTAATGGCATTGTGGCTTTCCCATTGAGCATTAACCCATCAAATGCTGGTTTCAGAAACTATCTGATTATAAGGTTGTGTATCTTCGGCGATATGGCTCTATCATTGTTGCATTGAGGAAACTTGGCCTGTATAATAAGTTGGTGGACTCTTCACCAAAGAGAAAGCTTTTCCAATTGACAAATGAGGCCAAGACAACGGCCTTAAAGGGTCTTGAAGATGTGCTCCTTGAGCCACCAGGAAAGGATTTGGCTAAATCAAAGGAGAACTTGAGGATCAAGTACCTGCCTGATCTGTTAGGTGATACTCTTGAAGGTTACAAGCGAAGGGTCTTCTTAGGCGTCGGCTTGCCTGAGGAAAATAGAGCTGCAATTGAATGGTTCCAGAGGAACTACCCAAAGAAGAGTGCAAAATTTGAGATTCACAGTCTCGTTGTTGCACCAGAAGACCCGGTTGTGCCCCACACTTATGTTTTTGCTTGGTTGTCCAAGCATGTGAAGGAGGAAGAGTATGTTGTGATGAAGGCAGAAGCAGATGTGGTGGAGGATATGATAAAGAAAAAGACCACCTACTTAGTGGATGAACTCTTCCTCGAGTGCAACAATGAATGGTGGCAAACCGGGAAGAGAAAGAAGAGTGGCCGAGCATATTGGGAGTGCTTGGCATTGTATGGAAGGCTGAGGGATGAGGGAGTTGCAGTGCACCAATGGTGGGATTGAACGAAGCAGACATGGCACTTAATTAGTGCTAACTTGCTAGGTGTTGCTGTGATATGATCTGTAGTATTACATGGTTGGCTTCTTGCTGGTGTTTTTTCTGGTTTGGCCTTTTTCAAGTTTTTGAATTTGTACCCCTAGGTATAACTGAATGTGCCATTGATGTAGCCTGTTTGTATTTCTTTTCCATAGTGCTAACTATAATGCTATGATTGTGCTACGAATAAAGAGATTGTGTTTCCTTGAGTTCCTTGCTATTCTATTTTGTGCTGATGTACACTCGTTAATCCGCATGAATTAATAATAATACATGATGATTTCGTTCATTGATAGTATGCCCAATTAGGGTAAAGTGTGTAATTTAATATTTGAAATCTGAAGAGAGCTTACGTGGTCAGGGGTAGATCGACTTGTATATAAGAAGCTAATTGTATTACCAGCGACTTCAGCTGTGAGACTCCATAAGAACCTTCAAATTTTTTTACTGATGAAAAGAAAACCAAGAGATATGAGAATAGGAAAATAATATAATCAAAATTATCATAATGTTGCTTTTGAAGAAATATTACCTTGAACAGTTTTTACCGCCGTGAGAAGGGTCCATTTTGAGATGATAGTAACAACCACCAAAAGTTATTCCACCAAGTGGGGATCACCCATCATAAAGATTCCACAAATTTTTATGTTAGGCGGGAAAAACGAAATAAGGGGGAGAGTTCAAAATACTTGATCAATGGAATTAAGATAGAAACAGAATTATTTAAACTTTATTGATTTGCATCAAAGTATGTATCGTACATCTAATCCATAACAAGAAGACAGTTTTGACACTAAATCACCAGAACATCAAAACATGAAGCTGTTTCCTTGACTTTTTCCCCACAAAATGATAGAGAAAGCTTACAATGGAGAACCCCATCCGCCACCACCAGGAGTCAAAATCTGAAGAGTTTCCCCCGGAAGCACCTCAACTGAATTCTTACCACCAAGATAAATCTTTCGTTTACCTTTCTTTATAAGGTAGTTAGCACCACGAGCACCATCTTCCCCTCCCTTGAGCCCTCTTGGTGCATGGACACGTCTCTCAGAAAGAATGCTAACAATAACTGGGCGCCTAAACTCTATTTCTCTGACAAGTCCATCACCACCTCTGTGAAACCCATCTCCCCCACTGTTTTCTCTAAGTCCAAACTTGTGCAGAATGACTGGATATCTTTGCTCAAGTATCTCTGGATCAGTCATTCTTGTATTTGTCATGTGGCACTGTACTCCACTGGTCCCATCCCATGTAGGGCCAGCTCCACTCCCACCGCCAATGGTTTCATAGTACCCAAAAGTATCATCTCCAAATGTAAGATTATTCATACAACCCTGTGAACAAGCACAAGCCTGAAATGCAGTAAATATAACATCAGTTATCCTCTGAGATGTAAGGACATTTCCTCCTACTACAGCAGCACTATCACTAGGAGACAGAAATGAGCCTTCTGGAATATGAATCTTTACTGGAGCCAAACAGCCTTGATTGAGGGGAATATCAACATCCACCAAACAGCGAACACAGTATATGACTGCTGCAGCTGTTACAGCTTCTGGTGCATTCCAATTACCATAAACTTCTGCACTTGTCCCACCAAAATCAAAAACTGCCTCTCCTTTATTAGAATCAATGCTCAGTTTCAAATGAATAACAGATCCATCATCCATGTAGTCCTCTTCCTCGATAGTCACAGAGTTTTCATTTGACTCGGATGAAATTCTATGACCAACAGCCTTCAGCATCTCTCTTACTGCTCCTTCTGCATTCATTTGTACATAATTCATGTAAGCCTGAACGATTTCCAGACCATACTGCTCAATGAGTTCTTGGACTAGAGAAATTCCTCTTTGATTTGCCGCTACTTGTGCATGCAGATCTGATAAGTTATCCTGAATCCTACGAGTTCCTGGGATCTTGGTTCCCCGCTCATCAGAGCCTGGGGCCTGGAGAAGTTTAATAATCCCTTCTTCTTGGAAGACACCTTTTTCAACAAGCTTAAATGCTTTTATGGCAGCTCCTTCCTCCAATATGGACTTTGAGAACGGAGGCATGCTTCCAGGAGTGATGCCCCCAATCTCTGCATGATGCCCCCTGTTTGCCACAAAAAATACTAGCTTTCCATTGAAGAAAACAGGTGTAACAACAGTTATATCAGGAAGATGGCTACCTCCGGCTGAAGGATGATTTGTGACCAAAACATCTCCTTCATATAAATTGTCACCCCAGTAATTAAGCTGCCACCGAACTGTACTAGACATAGCTCCTAGATGGACAGGAACATGAGGTGCATTTGCAACTAGGCCCCCACTAGGATCAAATAGAGCACAAGAAAAATCAAGCCGTTCTTTGATATTTGTTGAAATGGAAGTTCTTTGTAAAGTCCTTCCCATTTGCTCAGCTATACCCATAAATCTGTGATTGAAGATGGAGAGCTGTACAACATCGGCAACTTTATCTGTTATTTTAATACTGCTTAAAGGGGAATCAATTTCAATCTTGACGTTTCCATATTTGGTTATAATGGCTCTACAGTTGGGTTCTACAATCACAGTACTATTGCCATTCATTATGATTGCTGGGCCAGACATCATGTGACCATACCCCAGATTTTCAAGCTTATAGAGAGGTGTTTCCTGCCAACCATTCCCAAAGTAAACCTTACAGTAGCCTTCAACTATAGGACTGCCAGAGGCAGGTTCTATGGCCCGTGGCCTCAATATATTAGTAACTCCTACACCACGAACTCTAACATCACAAATCACAATATTTCTGTTCTGCAGTTTAAAGCCATACTCCTGCTGAAACAGCCTCTCAAACTCAGTAGCGTAGTCACATGATTTTCCATCTTCACCTATTTGTCTTTTGACCATGATGGCAGTGTCTGTACCTTCATATCTCAAGTTTAAATATGTCTCTGTCAAAATGTTTTCCTCTTTAAATCCTTGATTTTGCAACTTCTGCTTTACCTGTCCCAATAATACACCTTCTCTTTGTGAAACCTCAATAATAGATTCAGCTCCATAGATGGCCAAATAAGGCTCCTGTGCTTCTTCCACAACATTTGCCAATCCCATGCCATATGCACTTAACACCCCACAAAATTTGTGAATGAGCACTTCTTTCATACCTAATGACCTAGCTATAGCACAAGCATGCTGAGGTCCAGCACCTCCAAAGCAAGCAAGTGCATGGTTCTTTGTCTCATGGCCCTTCATTTCGGTCAACTGCCTTATTGGACGACACATTGTCTCATTAGCAACATCGACAAAACCAAGTGCAATCTCTTCCACTGTCATGTCTTTTACAGATGGATCCTGGTTCTTTCGGTATGCATTTATTTGCCCGGCAAGCTTCTCAAATTCTTCTCTTGTTGACTTGACATCAAGGGGCTGGTCTTCGTTTGGCCCAAATATGGATGGAAAATAATGAGGAATAACATATCCCAGAATTAGGTTGGCATCTGTAATTGCCAGCTCTCCACCTTTCCGATAGCATACAGGACCAGGGTGTGCTCCAACTGAATCTGGTCCAACTTTGAAAGCTCCAAATTGGAACTTCAACTTTGAACCACCACCAGCAGCCACAGTGTTTATGTCAAGCTGAGGTGCTTGTATTATGGCACCAGCAATCTGGGTTTCCAGCACTTGCTCATAACTTCCAGCATATCGACTCACATCTGTAGATGTACCTCCCATATCAAATCCAATTAATGGCTTATCTGTTTCAAGTTCAAAAAGAGTTTGTGAGTAACCAACAACTCCACCAGCAGGGCCAGACAAAATTGCTTTGTGCCCTGAGAAGGTACTCTCTGGTGCAAGTCCTCCATCTGATTGCATAAACAAAACATTCAACTTCCCCACTCCCTCATCAAATTTGGAGATGAATCCTGAAAGGTACTCTTTTATAACTGGGGTCAGATAAGCATCTACACTAGCTGTTAGGCCACGAGGAACAGCACGGACCATTGGAGTCAAAGCAGATGATATGGAAACATGTTTGAATCCAAGACTCAAAGCTAACTTCTCAACCTGTTGTTCATGCTGTGGATGTGTGTACGAGTGCATCAAAACAACAGCCAAACAATTAATTCCTTTCTCCAATAAAATTTTCAGTGCATGCTTCAGTGCTTCTTCATTAAGAGGCTTTACAATCCTGATAAGCTCCCCTGAAATCCCTTTAACCAATGACGAAGAAACACCCTGATTTTCTTCTTCTTCCTTAGCCTGAACAAGCTGAACTCTCTCCTCCACCTCTACAACCTCTTCATAGAGATTTGAGGGCTTTGACACGGTAAGGTCAAATATGCTGGGGCGAGCCTGGTTACCGATCTGGAGTAAATCTCGAAAGCCTTGAGTCACACACACAGCAATCCTTTCTCCCTTATGCTCTAGAAGTGCATTTGTTGCCACAGTTGTACCCATCCTTATCCACTCGATCTTCTCAGTGGGTATTTTTGAGTTGCGTAGAATTTTTTCACCAGTGAACTCTTCAAGTATCCTCCGTATCCCTTCCACGGGTGCATCATCATAGTTGGAAGGGTCAACTGACAGAAGTTTCAAAACTCTCCCATCAGGCTGACCCGGGATTTCTGCATAAACATCAGTGAATGTGCCCCCTCTGTCTATGCAAAACCTTAGCTTCCCTTCAGTTACACTCCCCATCTAGTTTCCCTTTTAGAGCACAATGATAAGGCCCTGAAAATTCATATAAATTGCAATCCAATTATCACATTAAGTAAATAAAACCAAAACGATGATGATGATGATGATGATGATCAAGAACTGCACTTCATTATATAGGTTATAACAATCAGATATAAAATGAAGTCCTCCAGTAGAATTGCTAAAGCTATATTCAAGAATTCAGTTTCCTTCGAAACTGCATGAACATAGTTGCACAGATCCATTCAACAACACCAAAAATTTCATTTGCCCTGACTGAGATACAGTACTACTCAGCTACATAGGAATATGAAATTCTTTTATATTATATACAATATTTCTCAATAACACTAACAGCAACAGATGGTGGATTTAACCAACAATCAACTTGAACATATCATATTATCGTTAGCTAAAATTCCATTATTGGTAAACGATTAAGTAAGAAAAAGAAAATAAGCTAGAACTAGAAATGAATTAAATATATCTGTGTGACTAGGTTTTCCTTGTTCGAAATGGGATGGCACAAGTTTTATTGTATTTAATGAACAATAGTAACACTGCATCATTAAAATATCTCAAATCTGTAGAATCAACATAAGGGTTAAGAAGAAAGATGAAATGAAAATGAAATGGAAAAAGACGAGGGAATTGAAATTGAAGGTAAACAATCTTACAGGGTACGCGGAGAAAGAAGCAGTTGGAGAGTGACTCGTGGTGTAGCGTTGCGTCGTTGCTGGTTATGGTTGATGAGTTTTATAGTTGTACCTCTACTAGTATTCTGACCTGTTGCACGGGAAATACATAATAATGTGATGTTAAATAAACTGTAAATAAAAGCTGTGGAAATAAATAATGTTGATATATAATTAACAACATTTAAAGGCATACTAAACAAATTTATATTAGCATGTTGGTGATTACTACTACAGAACACAGAACTTTAAGCCAATATGAGTACACTATCTAATGCATTGCAAACTTCAACAGTTTAAACAATATGCTAATACATAAAACAATATAATTCACCACATTCATAATTTTTGAAACATTTGCATTTTCTAGTGCATTCAGCATGATGCCCGATACTATGACAAGAATACTCTGACTTGATGCAGAAACAGTTTTCACCGGGAGAACATGAAGCTAGGGAACTAGAGCCCTTGTTTGATCAGTAACAGTTTATCCTACTACATAAATCCTTTTAACCCCTTCCATCTCTCAAAGTAAGTGTTCAAATACCTGTTCCCACTCACATTAAAAACTAAAACCCAGGATGAAACAACAAGGTCCACTACAGTTAGTAGATAGCTGGTTCCTCAAGTATGATCTTAGAGGTTCGATTATTGTCGTGGAAAAATGTTTTGTTAGGAAAGGCAAAAAAAACACTTTGGTGATCTCTACATCTCGATAGGGATTGCTATGCAGTTGGGGATACCTTGGTGCACACCCAACAAAAAAAAAAACTAAAACCTAGGATCTAATTCCCTCTAATGAACAAACAGCACAGGGGGAAACACACACCATAGTCACAAAATTAAATCATAACATCAGAAACAAAAACGGGGAGAACACAAACACATCAATTTAAAAGATGATACCAACACAGAAAAACAAATGACCAAAATTATTCCCTTTTTTTTTTCAGCAACCCCGCTTCTAAAAGGAAGAAATTTTACCAATCACAAATCAAGGACACTAAATCACTGCATTTAAAGAAAAACATAAGCAGGTAAATTTGATACAAACCTTGCATATGAAGTGTAAAAAATAACAGATGAGGTATCGAAAAATATGAAACAAGGAGCAAGAAGGGATTGAAATGGTGTGTGTGAAAAGAAATGCGATGGAATGGAAGACGTGCCTGAGAGAGTTGATGGAAAACGGATTCGTTCAAGGAGTTGAGCAGGAATTGACAGAGGAGCGCGACACAAGCGGTGCAACGGCTACGACGACGGCGGACGGTGGAGCGAGGCGGCGGCACCCCGGGGAGATGACGAGCTGTGGTAGTGATAAGGTTCACAGAGTGATGCGACCAGACTAATAGACTGTGTTGGAAACTTGGAATGATTTTTGGATTTGGTAAAAGTAAAATGTAAAGTGAGAAAATAAAAATATATTTATCATTGATTATATAAAATAAAATGAGTCAGTGCTTTATATATATATATAAAAAAATATAACGAGTCATTATATTTTAATTAATCAAGTGTGGATAACTATTCATTACCTCTTATAAGAGATGTGTTTTTCTTCAATCTAAACTTTTTTTCATAAAAAAAATATTCATTGCCTCACTTTACATATTTTCTTTCTTTAGAAGAGCAATGTCCATGATTTTTTTGTGGTTTTGAATTTACATTTTTTTATAATTTTTGATTTAGTTGACAATATATTTATATTTATATTATTTATTTTAAAAAAATGTATTGTAAAATATATTTTATTTTTAATTTATACTTTAATTTTATGATTTATTTATGCTCAATATTCAAATTTATACATTATTATATCAGGTTGATCGATCTTATTCTATCTTGGATTTTATCGGGTCATGATCAAATCGAAACTCACCCTGACCCATTTCATGCCCTGATTCTTAATCTTACAAAATATGCAAAACGTGTCATTTTAAAGGATTGTTTTTGGATAAAAAAGTTTGGTGGTATTCAATCAAGACTTTTAAAAAATATAAATAAGTCTTGTGGTATTCAATTAAGACTATTAGGATTTTTTTTAGAGGGAATCCAAATCCAATGATATTCAATCAAGACTATTTATAACTTACAAAATGTCTTTTGGTATTCAAAAGTTTGTCAATTCCGATGATTTTTTTGTAAAAAGAATTTCGTGGAACTTTTTAGTGAGAAGTATAAATAACAAATTCATCCCAAAATCCCACCAAAACTTATCAGACTTTTTCATTCCCTGATTCATTCTTTATCAGCCGTTCTCAGACTTTTCTTCTGGTAAACAAGTGCAGTCCCTATTTCTCCCTCTTGCTGTGGTTTCTTGCTCTGAAACAAGTTTCTGCTTGACTGTTTCTTCTAGCGTTACGATTTCTTTTGTTGTGGTTTCTTGGTCTAGTGGTACTTGCGTATTATTAGGGAAAACAATTCAACGAGAATGTCCTTTTTGTTGAAACCACTTTTGGTCTAATGATGCAGGATTACTAATGGTTGGGAATTACTTTGGCATATGGAGTTCGGTTGCTTGCGCATTACTTCTCTTTTTTCTATTGAATATTATTGGTAATATATATATGGTTTTTTTATTTAAAAAAAGAAAAACAAAAATAGTAATGATTGAATCAATGTTATGTTTTTTCCCTGGTAAACTCGTTCCAAATTGTGGTTTTGTTGATTGGTATAATAGGTATTATTATAAATTAACTAATAAGTTTCTTAGATATGTTGTAGTAGTAATTTAAATGAGGATTCAAAAAGAAAGGGTAAAGAAAACTATGAATCTTAGACCGTGAATGTTACCAATGAGTTGTTGTACCTCCTCTTAGATGCTATAAATAGTGGATTATGTGATGCTAATGGGTTGCTTAGCAAGTGAAATGTAGAAATTGTCTCAATTAACTATTGACTCTAATTGGCTATTAATTAAAAGATTAGAAAATTGTATTGGGTTTTACTTTTTTATTATAAATTATTCATTTCTTTGTTATCTTTTTTCATTAACTCTTGTAATTTTTTTATTATAAATTATTCATGTGTTTCTTTTAAATCTTATGAATCTATATAGTCCATTCAAATCTTATAAAGTCTTATAATATAAATCTTCCAAAATCCAAACATGAGAATCTTGATTTTAACAATCTTTAAAAAAAGTCTTAAAAGTCATTACATTCCTATACAGTCTTTTAAAATCCACTAGACTTTTTTAGACCAAAATAATCTTTTAAAATCTCAATCCAATACACCCCTCTTATGGTCGAAAGCTTTAATCAAAGAAGGCTCATACGTACTCAAACAACTATTGAGAGCCTCATATAGTGATATAAAGACAAATATCAACTAAGGATGCGTTTGATTTCCAAAAATTCGAGGAACTGGACAGTTCAAAAAATTGTTGTTCCCTGTTGGATTTGAAAAGTGGTCATGGGACAGGACAAAAAAGGCAATAAGGGATTGGACAAAACCCCAAAATTTTGTCTTCCATCAAACCTTGGGACAACTTCTTGTCCCATAGACATACTATCCAAAAAGACAAAATTATCCCTCTCTCTCTCTCTCTCACGTTTATATATATTATCCAATGTTACTATATATTTATAATATTATTATATAATATTATAATTTATAATTTATAATGTTATATTACACTAATATATATATATATATTATAAATGGTATTGCAGTGAAATTAACATTATTTTGTTTGTCATGTTCATTGTTCATCAAACACCATACAAGACAAAAAGAAAAGTTGTCCAGTAACCTACAAGTTTGTCATGTGCTATTCTCCTTATCTTGTACCTCAATGGGAATCAAACACACCTTTAGAGGACAACAAACATGTAATCACATAGGAACAAATGGAGAGACCAACATATAGAAGGAGACATAAGACTCATTAAGCCATATTGCCATTCAAGCCCTCTTCCTCGTGAACAACCACCAGAAATGAGCTTTGCCCAACCATTGTGGTTCCTCGCCATGCACCAATCTACTTAAACCTTCACCTTATACAACATCATCACAAACACCAAGCCTCATTGATCTCCCTCCCCATGACACCACCCTGCCATGTCTGCCCTTTCATGTATCACCTCTCAATGAACCTAATAGCCAAGGCGCCCACGAGCCACCATTCTTGTTAAGGGCCTAACACTTATTGAGGCTTAAAACTTATTGAGGCTTAAAACAAACTTTGATGCAAGGCATTTTTATAGCTAAAAAGCAAAACTCATGCATTTTTCTACTGATTACCCAACTCACGCAAAGACGGTATCGGCACACAATACGGAGAGGGCGCATCATCAGCCACTCACAGAGAGACTGTCGCGGGGTCATGGCTTGTGGGGATGTTAGTGGCCACATAGTTACTTAGCCACAAAGAGGCCGCACAGAGAAACAAAGAGAGATTACAAAGAAGTTGAAACGACAACATAGAGAAATCAAATGAGTAGAAATATAAAGACTTTTTGAGAAAAAATATTAAGTTAATACTACTAACTAATTTTTTTTTAATTAAAAGGTGTGTACCAAAAAAGAAAAAAAATTTGAGGCCTAAAGCCCTAGCTTTTATAGCTCAGGGCTTTAGTCAGCCATGATTCTTGTGTTTACACAAGAAAAGTTATGTTTGTGTGTTCCAATTTTGGTGTTGTGTATAGATGCTTTCTAGGTGTTTTATTTTGGAAAATGTTTTACGAACATATATTCTCTACAACTTTCAAATAACTTTGATTTATATACATAAAATTTGTTTGGAAAGTTGTTCAAATCTGTTGTACATATAACATTACCATTGTTCAAATTTGAATTTTACACGAAGTTGCAATTTTGTGTATCAGGCCCCATGAGGAGCTCTGATACCAGCTGTTAGGAAACTGGTAAACAAGAGACTTTGGAAAAACTGAATTTCATCTAACTGGATATGGCCTTTTATAAGCCTTACTTACAAGAGAAACACATTGACTGAGTTCAATAACTAATATAACAGAAAGCTGTTATTGACTAAGTCAACGGCTAACTAACAAAACTAACTAAACAATAGGAACATATATACTAACAGGGTCAAGGTTGAAGGTTGCATGTAAAGCTTTCGAGGATGTGTAACTATCGCGGATATATATCATGCAACTTTAGGGTGGAGGTATTGATGTGGTGGTTGTGGATCACTTATGGTATTTTCTGGGTTCAAGTGTGGAGGCTGTGATGGTTCATGTTGTTTGTGTTTGATGGAATGAGGGTGCTATGATTTGCATAGCTTTTAGGTTGATTTAGAATGAAAATTTGTTGCCTCATTTTAATATATCACATTTTGTCCTGTACTAATAATAATATCTTACAACATATTCTATTTTTTTAATATTATATGAACTTTTAACTTATTTGGTAAAATATTTTTGGTAAGAACAAGATGTGATATAATAAAATGAGATAGTAAATCTTCTTCAGATCAGTTGCAAGGGTTTGGTCTTTCATTTGTTTGATTGGAGATGGCTTCTTCAAAATAGAGGACAGAAATGAAGGACTATTCAAGATGGCTTGAGCCTTGATGGAATGGGGTGCTGTAATTTGTTTTGTTTGCATTTTCATGGTGCAAAATCTCAGCATCGATGTCAACGGTGAAAATAATTATATTGTAATTTTCTAAAGATTAAACATATTATCGATGGACCAAAGTGCAAATGTTAAAGAATTGGTAACTTGTTATCAAAGCTCATTTTTCGTGGGCCGTCCATGATCCAAATTTGTTTTTTTTTTTTTTTTTTTTACCATTGTAGAGCCCTCTTGCATGAAATTGGAATGGAGTTGGAAAGATAAAGACGGAGAGAAAGAGAGAGCAGATCATAATTAAATAAGAAAGTTGGCAAAAAAAAGAATACGATAATCGAAATGAAGTTTGGTAAAAAATAAACATCGAGTAAAATAGTGATAATTATGTTAGGCAATAACTAAATCTACAAAGAGAGAGAAATGACGGAGAACTTTTTTTTTCCCCTGAGAGAAAGTTTAGGTTAGTTGGGTCCCGAGGGTTCATCAGGATTAGGGCAGGCATCACAGTTCAAAGAATGCTTACATAGGTACTTACAGATGTTCAAAGAACGCTTACATGGGTACTTACAGATTACCCACCAACGAGGTCCTCACAACGACAGTGAGATTCGAACTCACGACCTTGTGGGTTATGAGCCCTATCCTTACCAACTGGACCAACCTTAATTTGTAATATTTGCAAATTACAATTAATATAAGTGATAGAATTGATTAAGAAAATTATAACGATAATTTAGAGATAAAATAAAAAATTGATAGCAATTTTTTTTTGCAATGAATTTCTTTTAAATTGGCCTAAGAAACCAAAAAAAACCTCAACAAAAATCTACCACGCTAAAATTTATCACACTAAAATTTATCAACCACATTATTTAATTGGTGTAAAAATTATATATACGATTAATCAATCATAAATTGTCACATTATTTGAAAATATTTTACTCTTATTTATTATAACTATAACTATATTAAAAGTCATATCTATAATTTGTGATTTATTAAAAGTGCAAAAAAAAAAAATACAACAAATTTATATCAAAATTAAACTTATTAGCAATAAATGAAATTTATTAATAATAAAATAGATTTCTTTTGAGATGGATGCCTAAGTGGCCTTAAAGCATTCATACATTCGTTGAATCAAAAGGAACATATCACAAAGAGCTAAGCAGAGCAACTTTGTTGCTAGAACCTCATTTAGGTTTTTACCTCTTTTTATGGACCCTACAATATTATATTGGATTTAAGAATTTTCATTAGTTTTCATTCATATGGCAAAATCAAACTTAAGTTCTTAACTTCTTTTAGTGGGACTCGCGTTTGATCCCACAACTTACTTTTTGTTGATCCTGCAAAAAGAATTTTTGTAATCATAAAAATTGGGTTCTCATAGAAAAATCATTCTTATGTAGCTATCAACTCTTCTCTCTTTAATGGTGGTTCTATATAAAACCATTTTTATATGTCAAAATTCTTGCTTAAGAACCTGTGTTGAAAATGATCTTAATATCCCTATCACCCAGAGATAATGCCAAACGTACCTGTGTTCCTCCTTCTAGGACCAATAAAACTACTCTGTTTTAATTTGTATAGTTCTCTTGCTTCTTATCACTAAAATTGTCAATAAGCTAACGCAATTCTATCTGTTATATGTTTAAGGGTTTTTTTTTCCGATAAGTAAACTTTTATTGATAAAGATATAGCTTACGCATCAAAGTGATCACTCTCCTCATTTTCTAGGAAGGGATGAAGAGCTAACACGCTATCGTGTGCTCAAAGCTAGATATAAAAAATACACCACTGTCCAAATAATCCTAAAGTTTTGTCTATTTTTATTTTTTATAGATGACCTTTATTTTGTAATTTATAGTATCATTAACTATAGTAAACATTGTCAAAACAAAAAAAATATAGTAAACAAAAAATTAAAATTAAAAAGTTGCTGTTTCTATTAATTAATTTTGGCGGTGAGAGTCATCTTGAGAAAAATATTATCTTTTTTTAATCATAATCCTTAAATACTTAACTCTTAAACACATGTAGATTGCCACAATTAAATTCAACAGAAAATAGAGATGTACAATTTCTACCATAGTTAGGAGGTTTATACTTTATAGGTTACATAATGAAGTTCTTGTATAAAAAGTGAAAATGAATTAACTTTAGAGAAATAATATGTAATTTACCCTAATATAATTTTTGCTCATGTCTTTTTTTTTTCCCCTCATTTTCTACAAGATCTCTTATATAGGAAATTTGTTTAACAAAAGAACCCTTTCATCACTAATTCAAAACACTGAATTTTTAAATATAGTTGAGTGACTCTCTTACTCTCAAATAAAAATAAAAAATCACGTCAATTATGTCACACACAACCATCCCTGAAAGTGGCGTCCATTTATAATTTGTCAATGAATGATGTAACTCGTTGAGTAAAATACTAAAGCACATGATATTTTGAAGGGTGAGAACTTTCCCTGAACTTTCCATGGGCGAACCATAATGCAACAGCAAACATCCTATAAGGGACACGATTTTCATGAGGAAACAAAATATGGGTTTAAACTAAGAATAAATTTGAAATATTTTAATGCTTATTATATTGGATTAAGCTGTAAACATCCTCAATTAGTGCAAGTGGTCAACGCACTGCTACTTAAGGATGAATCGTTCGGGTTCTGCCCGAGTTCGATCATTGGGTACGCAACAACCCTTGGCCAGACTTTACTAACTGTGCGGTCGACTCAGATATTAGTCCCATAGCGAGTCTAAAAAGATATAAGCTTTGGGATATTTCGAGGGCTCACTCAATCCCAAGGACTAATCAGTTTGAGTATCAAACCAAAAAAAACATCCTGAATGAGGTAGCGGGCTTAAAACGTCTTCACAAATCCAAATTGTTCAGGAATTTAAGTAAACCATGTCATGGGGCATGTTCAATTGTTAAAACTTAATTAGTCCACTCTTCTGTCCCATCGGAGATAGAAATTTTAATGGGAAAAGAAGAGAGCGGATTCACTCCTGCTGCTGCACCGCTCCAGCGCTGCTCCAGCGAAATCCAACGGTGCAGCAGCTGTGTGGATGGTGGGACCGCATGTGATGAGGTGTGGGACCACGATCCGACGACCTGTGGCAAGTGGCAGGACACTCCTGCGCTGGAGCGAATCCAAGCCCGGGAATGGTTTAGGTGGAAGCACTTGAATGGTTCTTTTTAACAAGTATAGTAGTGGAGTAAACATTATTAGTGTTGCTAACAGATATAATATGTGGTGTGATACATTATTAATTCTTGTTCCTTTTCGAACATCGATTGTTTTTTTCTTACTCTTTGCCATAATTTACTTCCAAGTGCCAAATAGACTGGTGACATTGGATTTTCAAAACCCAATTTTCAAACTTGAGTAATAAACTTATGGCCAAGATAAAATTTGCTTGTTTCTTGTGAATAGCATAAGGAGATAATACCCTTTAATTTTATTCTTTAGTAGAAGTGATATTATTTTTAGTGCTTTAGGTACAGAGTTACAACTGCCAACATTAACAATGCACTAGTAGTAGTGACTCAGTAGGACCATAGACAGAAGGTTTGATCTTCAACTGGGAACCCAAAATTGCAAGAGTTTTCAGGTGTATCATCTTCAAACTTTGGTAAGAATGGCAGAGTCAACAGGTTTTGGCTAAGGTTATCTTCTTCATCTTGTGAGAAATCTGAGTGGTCTGGTCCAAAAGCATGGGAGGAATCTGCTGGCTCCACAAATGAGGAATGGTTCCCATCAGTGTAATGTGGGCTGTCCGAATCAAGCACATCACTTTTAGCTGAACTGGCCATAACAGGAGGTGCCACTTTGGACTCATTTTCAGAAGCTGCATTTGGGATTAAATCCATTTGCTCTTTATGCTGTGAGTTGACAGCATCACAGCACTTATCATCTATATTCTCTTCCTCTTTCTCTTTTGCTCTTGGAATCAATCTGTTCTTGAGAGAATTAACCTACAGCAAGGAAAATGTACCCATTCAATTATTAACCCATTAGTAGGATAAAATTTGAAATTTATTAAAGAACTTGTAGCATCACAAACCAAAAAAAAAAAAAAAAACAGAGAAGAAAGACAAAGATACTGTATGTAACTGTTTGTGTTACTGATGTTAATTTTTCATGTAGAGGACTAGAGGCTGAAGAATGGTGTTATATCTTTAACATGTCTCCTCAACTTGGAGTCATTGACAATAGAGAGAATTATCTGATAATTCTATTAGGCTAAAATCTTTCAATAAATTATGGTGACATAGGATCACCTTGCCTTAAGAAAAATATTATGCTAAAATCAGTTGTGATTTTTGTTTATTGAAAACTAGCTAATATATGATCCATTTGGGGATGCACTAATGCACATGTTATTTTAGTTTAGGTGATTCGCTCTATTGGGCTCGAATATATGTTACATTGATCAGCATCGCAACCACATTGTGACGATTAGTATGTATTAGTATGTAGTCCTTAATCTATAAGCCTTAGTAAAAGGGCAAGTAAATAGTTTTATATATCAAACACCACTTAGAATTTTGATATCATGTAAAAAACTAACTCTCTTAAAACCTTAATGTGTTAGAAGAAGGCTAATGAATGATTTTACCAGACCAATATTACCTCCTCTTTTAACTTGTCATTCTCTTGAAGAAGATTGTGGTAGTAACCTTTAAGTGTGTCATAGCTAGCTTTCAATGTACCATAGTCTTTTTCCAGCTGTTTGGTCTTGAGCCTTGCCCTCCGGTTTTGGAACCATATGGCCACTTGCCTTGGCTGCAAGCCAATCTCCTTTGCAAGTTGGACCTTCCTTTCTGGTTCAAGCTTGTTTTCTACCTCAAAGTTCCTTTCAAGCAACCGAACCTGTTCGTTTGTGAGCCTCCTTTTCTTACCGGGTTGGTGGAACCATGCCTCGCAATCCTCTTCATCACCCTTGTCTTCTTTCTCTTCTTTCTCACAATTAACCATGGATTTTGAGCCTGAATCCAAGGCACCAAATAGTAACTTATTAGCTTTTTTTCTTACTAAGGTTCTTCATAGGAAGAAAACCACACATAATTATGTTCATAAGTCATTATGGCTCTTTTTATTTATTTAGTTTTCTCTTTATCTGTTATGCAGAAACTTCAAAGTGTGAAAAGAATTTACAAGTGCAAATGAAAGCAGCAACTCAGGGAATAACATGAAGGCATAAAACAGAAGTGACAAGAATCCTGATACTACAAACAAAAAGTGGCCGCAACTTCACCTTGAAAAGAAGGTTCAGAGCTGTGAACCCATAGAGACTCAACAAGCCCAGAGGAGAATGAAAGCCTTTCATTTTGGAGTACAGTTGTCATGCTTGAACCCCCATAAAGCTTCCTACCCTCCATAGCCTTATAGAAACTTGTTGGTGGTTGGTGTTTATTTATTATATAGTACTATAGGCAGAGCCACAGAGGGATATAGTTTAGTGTTGCTACTTCTTAAGGTGTAGAGTGTTGTGTGAGAGAATTTGAACTAAAGGGTCATAATCATACCCATGAGAAGTAGCAGAAGGATGATGAGCATATCTGGTTTGATCCAAAACTAATGGCCAAAGGAGCAGGTGATGAGGGATAATTTAATATGGGAATTGTGAGAGTGAGGAGTGATCATCATACCCAACTCTCAGAGAGGAATTAAGGCTATGTCAGATGTGAATAAATTGCAGGGCAGAGGATGGTGTATTCTTCTATGTTTGGAATAAGACAGAAGGTATGGTCAGAGAGAGTGAGAGTTTTTTTCTGTGTTTGGATAAACAGTGGAGAGAGGTTGATGAGATTTTTTGAGAGTTGGAAAATTAAGAACAGAAATATAGGGGAGATTCTTGTGGGTGGTGGTGGGGGAACTTTGATGGGTTTATATGGTGAGTCTTGGTATGGTGAAGGGACAGGTGATGCATAGTATTATTGCATACACAAAAAAGAAAAAGAAAAATGTATCTTTGATTTTCGATTTTCTTTTGTTGTAGTTTCATAATTTTCAGTCAGAGTTTTGATATAATTTAAGTGTAATGTTGGATGAAGAAAGAATTACTTATTTTAAACATAAATTTACTTTAAAGAACTTCATTTAAAAGATAAAAATCATTTATTTATTCGAATAAAACTACTTCAACTCTTTTTGGGACTAAAATTTCTGGAGACGTCTAAGGTGAAGCAGTATAGAATATGGTCCATGGTGATGAACCGAGCATTTTCCAAGTTTTAAATTTTTTATTTTATAAATTTCATTCCTATCCCAATTCCATCGGCCACCACCACCACCTCCCAAATACAAGTCCTTCTACCTTGTCGAGACTCACACCCCCATCTCCCCCGTCCTGAACATGAGGGTGGTTGTGTCTAAGGTGCACCACGTGTCCATGCATCCCCACTATGTGCATTCCACCACTTTCCTCCCTAAACACCTTCCCACTAGCATCCACAATTTCCGATGATTCCACACCCGATTCTAGAGAGCTGACCCTAATCTACTCCTCCCACACCCGATTCTAGAGAGTCGACCCCCGTCTCCTCCATGCCTCGGTTAACCCCTTACTTCCACTCGTAGTAGTGAGTTCCCACGAAGTCAAGGAGGACGGTGAATAGCGATGTCATCATTTTGAAGAACCCCGTGAAGGGGAACTTCGACCACCGGTACGAGCCAGTGGTAAGAATGATCCTCGTCGTGAAGGCCTTGGGGGCGACAAAGAGATTGTTGTCACTTCTAAGGAATTGACTGTTTTATTGGGCAACTCCACCACTTTCACCACCAAGCTACCCACGTCCCAGTCATCTTCTGCTCTACCGTTCGACCTATGCCCCCGCAAGAGCAAAATCATCGTGATCCTGGCCCCACCATCAACCAGAACCATATCTTACTGCCATGGATAATGTTTCAACTTGAAAAAAAAATGAATATCTTTGAGCAAGAAAAGCATGACAGAGACAGGTGGCCGACGATGGTGTGTTGATGGGGACATTGTCATCATCGTCGGTCGCAATGGAGGCAGGGTGGTTGGACGGTGCAGTAGGTGGGATTGGGATGAGATAGGCTAAAATGGTATTGGTAAAATTGTCATTTGATTTTATTTTTTTTCTAATTGCATTGCCAGGTAAAGGAAACAATTTTTTCGAAGCATGAAATCTAGAACATTGAATAATTTAATAATATATCTAGTGGCTGAAAGTAGTGCATCACCTATGTACCACATTCTATAGTGGTTCGCAGTTCGCCCTAGAAGTAACCAAAATTTCTGAGTGTCTAGCAATTTTTTTATTTTATATACCTATTTCTTATACCTATCTTTTATGGTAAAAATTAGGGGAGTTGGACAGGATGAGGAGAGTAAAAATACCTAAATTAAATAAAATTATGATTTGGTTCAGGTTGAGTAATTTCAAGGTGACAAATTCGAACTAAACCACCCGAGCACTAATGAATTCGTTTAGGCGGGTCATCGGTTGCTTGATAATTTTTTTCTTTTTCTTAAAATAAAATAAAAAGTTTAAGACTTCTATTATTGTCATCCTCATATTGAAGTTTAATTCTTATAAAAACTTTATATCCATATCTCTGGGGTAAGCAAATTCTCTGTATACAGAAGAGGGAGACTTCTTTGACAGTATGCATATAAAGCATATTGTGAAAAAAAATTGATATGTATCAACTTCCTTATATTAAATTAGAGTCCTTAATTTTTAACGATAGACACTTTTCAGAAATAATCTCCCAATGATCATGAATAACACCCCCACAAGCAGCTTGAGAATTAAGACTAGAAAACGCACCATCACAATTAAAGCCCGTTTGTTTAAGCTTAAAATATAAATGATTTTGTTACAAAATAATTTAATGATTATTTTCAGAGAAAAACAAAAGCAGATTTGGGTTTGTTTATATTTAAAAAAAAATCACTTTTTTAACGGTAATTAGTTATAAAAATGATTTTTTCCAAAAATTAATGAAAGTTGCTTTTCATTTTAAGGGTTAAAAATAATCACTAAATTATTTTGTAACAAAATAATTTATTTTTAAGCTTAAACAAATGAGCTCTTTGTTATGTATGGCTTGAATGAGACTTCTATATTTAGTAAAAGGTTATAATCCATTATTTAATTTATGGTTTAGCTATTATCAACCATTGGTAATTGAAGGCTTACGCTGCCTGCACTATAATATAAATAGGTGCTGAAGGATTGTAACAATTCAAGCAAAACAAAATAGAAGTTATTCTTTTTGATAGTAGATTTGAGAGAGAGAGATAAGAATTCTTTCATTGTAATTTTGTTCTTTTCTCATACAAGAGTTGCTTCTTTGTGCCAATTATATTTTATATTATTAAGTTTTCTTCGTCAAAGACAGTGTGTCACAACAAACTGGCATCAGAGATATGTCGTCTACGAAGTTTGACGTTGAGAAATTTACTGGCAAAAATAACTTCAACCTGTGGCGGGTGAAGATGCTCGCTCTCCTCACACAATAAGAATGTGAGTTGGCGTTGGAAGGGGAAGAAAAGCTGCCAGCTGATCTGACAGCTGCAGAGAAAAAGGTGATAATGAAAAAGGCATATAGTGCAATATTGTTATCACTGGGTGATGAAGTCTTAGGAGAAGTCTCTGGAGAAAAGACTGTTGACAAGCTTTGGGCAAAGCTTGAAAGTAGATATATGACAAAGTCTCTCCATAATCGTCTCTGCTTGAAGAAACAATTATATACTATGCAAATGCATGAATGTGAGTCCATTCACAAACATATTGATAATTTCAACCAGGTTGTTCTTAGTTTAAAAAATATTGATGTTGTGGTTGATGATGAAGACCAAGCTGTTCTTCTCCTTAGTTCTTTGCCGAGGGCTTATGACAATTTTGTAGACACAATAATTTTCGGTAGGAGCTCACTGTCCATGGAGGAGGTGAAAACGGCCTTACAATCTTGAGAATTGAAAAGGCAAATCACAGATTCATATGGAGGTACTAGCTCTGGCGAAGGTCTAATGGTAAGAGGAAGAATAGAGGAAAGGAATAAAATTTTCCAACGAAGACGGTCTAAATCACGCGGCATGAATAAGAACAACAACAAATGTCATAACTGTCAAAGAGAAAGGCATTGGAAGATAAATTGTCCGGAGCTCAAGAAAGACAAAGCGAGTGCTTCGGAGTTTGGTGAAGCAGCTGTTATCTCAGAAGAATCGGATGGTGGAAATGTTCTCTTTGTCTCATCTAATGTTAATGATGATGATTGGATTCTTGATTCAACATATACTTTCCACATGACGCCTAACAGAGACTGGTTTGCCACATTCCAAAATGTTGATGGTGGCAAAGTTCTGATAGGGAATGATGGTGCTTGTAATATAGCTGGCAAAGGTACAGTGCAAGTCAAGATGATTGATGGTATTGTGAGAATATTAACCGATGTGAGGTATGTGCCCGAACTCAAGAAGAACTTAATTTCTTTGAACACTTTAGACTCTCTTGGTTGTACATATCGAGCTGAAGGTGGAGACTTAAGAGTTTCTAGAGGTGCCTTGATGGTTATGAGGGGAAAATTGAAGAATGGACTATACATCCTGCAAGGTAGCACGGTGGTAGGTGCAGCTGCAGCTTCTTCTATTTCAGATATTGACCAGACCCGTTTGTGGCATATGAGGTTGGGTCATATGAGTGAGCGTGGAATGGATGAGCTTAGCAAGAGAGGCTTGCTTAGTGGACGTCGAACTGGAAAATTGGACTTTTGCGAACATTGTGTTTATGGAAAACAAAGTAGAGTAAAGGTCAACACTGGTGTTCACAGAACGCGAGGGACTCTTGATTATATCCATTCAGACCTGTGGGGATCGTCAAGTGTTCCTTCTCATGGTGCAGCAAGGTACATGTTAACTTTTATTGATGATTATTCACGGAAAGTTTGGATTTATGCCTTGAAACAGAAGAGCGATGTATTCCTTAAGTTCAAACAATGGAAATTGCTAGTGGAGAAGCTGCCAGAGAAAAAGATCAAACAATTCAGGACAGACAACGGGTTGGAATTTTGCAACAATGAGTTCAATGAGTTCTGTGCAAATGAAAGAATAGCACGTCATAAAACTGTGAGACATTGCTTGAGAGAGCTCGATGCATGCTCTCAAATGCAAGCTTACCTAAACAGTTTTGGGTAGAGACAGTTAATACTGCATGTTATTTGGTGAACAGATCTTCTTCTACAGCTATTGGTTGTAAGACTCCAGAAGAGATGTGGTCAGGCTCTACAGCAAATTATTCAATTCTGCGTGTACTTGGGTGTCTGGCTTATGCTCATATTAATGAAGGAAAGTTGGAGCCAAGAGCCAAGAAATGCATATTATTGGGTTATCAAGATAGTGTAAAAGGGTACAGGCTATGGGACCCTAAGGAATCAAAGTTCCTAGTTAGTAGAGCCGTGACCTTTGATGAGACAACTATACTTAACCCAAGACCACATGAGGACCATGATAATAAAGTTGAAGTTCATGGTGATAGCAAGAAGATGAAGCTTGAAGTTGAAGTTCTTGAACAAAAACCAGAGGAGACACATGAAGAAGTTACATCAACAAAGTCTGAATATACATTGGCTAGAGATAGGCCAAAAAGACAGACCAGACCACCTCCAAGGTATGAGGACTTTGTTGCTTTCGCACTCAACATGGCAGAAAGCATTGATGAGCAAGAACCGAGTTCATTCCATGAGGCAGTTACTTGTGATGAAGCATCACAGTGGATTGGTGCCATGAAAGAAGAGCTTGAATCCCTCCACAAGAATCAGACTTGGAAGCTTGTTGAGAAACCAGTTGATCAGAAGATTGTGGGTTGCAAGTGGATATTCAAGAAGAAAGATGGGATAAGGTTCAAAGCAAGGCTTGTGGCAAAAGGTTTTACACAAAGGAAAGGTATTGACTTTAATGAAGTTTTTCCCCTGTGGTAAAGCATAGTCCCATCAGAGTGTTTCTTGCTTTGGTGTCTCTGCTTGACTTGGAGTTAGAGAACTAGATGTGAAGACAGCCTTTCTCCATGGTGATCTGGAGGAAAGGATTTATATGCAACAACCAGAAGGGTTCGTTGTTCTAGGAAAAGAAGATCATGTGTGTCTACTGAAGAAGTCATTGTATGGGTTGAAGCAGTCATCCAGGCAATGGTATAAACATTTCGACTCATTTATGATTGATATTGGGTATTTAAGAAGTGAGTTTGATAGTTGTGTTTATCATAATAAACTGTTTGATGACTCCTATATTTACTTGCTCCTTTATGTTGATGACATGCTAATTGCATGTAAGTATCCAATTGAGATTGACAAGGTGAAGGCACAATTAAGTGGTGAATTTGAGATGAAGGATTTGGGTCTTGTAAAGAAAATTCTAGGCATGGAAATCATACGAGATAGGAGAGCTAGAAAGTTGTGCTTATCTCAAAAGAACTATATTGAGAAAGTTCTAGATCGATTTGGAATGCATGATGCAAAGGCAATTAGTACTCCTTTTGTAGCTCATTTCAAGTTATCTGCAAAAATGTCACCACAAACAAAAGAGGAAGAGGAGTTCATGTCCCGAGTGCCTTACTCTAATGTAGTTGGAAGTTTGATGTATGCCATGGTTTGTACTAGACCATATATTGCACATACAGTGAGTGTTGTTAGTCGCTATATGGCTAATCCAGGGAAGGTTCACTGGCAAGCAGTGAAATGGATTCTCAGATATTTGAGGGGTTCAACTGATGTGGGTCTAGTGTTTGGCAGAGAAACAAATGAAGCTAGTGGCCATGTCACTGGATATTATGACTCTGATTATGCTGGTGATCTTGATCGTAGGAGGTCCTTGACTGGTTATATTTTCACACTTGGAGGTAGTGCTATCAGTTGGCGTGCGACTTTACAGTCTACTGTTGCCTTGTCAACCACAGAGGCAGAGTATATGGCTGCTACAGAAGCTGTGAAAGAAGCTTTGTGGCTTAAAGGTCTAGTAGGTGATCTTGGTGTAAGTCAAAAGGAATTTACTGTGCATTGTCATAGTCAAAGCGCAATTCACTTAACCAAGAACCAGATGTATCACGAAAGGACAAAACACATTGATGTTAGGATGCATTTCATTCGTGATGTCATAACACGAGGTGATGTGTTGGTAGAGAAGATTGCCACTTCTGATAATCCGGCAGATATGATGAAAAAAGTTCTTCCATCAGGGAAGTTCAAACATTGTTTGGATTTAGTTGGCATTGCAAGTGCTGGTTGACACTAGAAGCAAGTGGAGCAACACTAATAGACGATGAAAGCTAAATGGCCTAAGGAATTCAAGCCAAGGTGAAGATTTGTTATGTATGGCTTGAATGAGACTTCTATATTTAGTAAAATGTTATAATCCATTGTTTAATTTATGGTTTAGTTATTATCAACCATTGGTAATTGAAGGCTTACGCTGCCTGCACTATAGTATAAATAGGTGCTGAAGGATTGTAACGATTCAAGCAAAACAAAATAGAAGTTATTCCTTTTGATAGTAGAGTTGAGAGAGAGATAAGAATTCTAAAAGAATTCTTTCATTGTAATTTTATTCTTTTCTCATACAAGAGTTTCTTCTTTGTGCCAATTATATTTTATATTATTAAGTTTTCTTCGTCAAAGACAGTGTGTCACAACACTCTTAATCTTGATCGACCATCCCCATAGCAGGAGGTATCCATCGGATAAGAGCAACCCCATTATCTAAATCTCTTCTAATACGAACCGGAGAAAGATCACTTAAGGCCAACTCAATATCCTCCACAGTCTTCCTGATTTCACCCACAATCCCGGTGGCAGAGCTATGCTTTTGCTGAAAAATTAACTCACTTCGTGCTCTCCAAATACAATCCACTGAGACGCCAAAAGTTAGAGTCCAAGATTTGAGGCTTGTAGAGCGAATGGAGATATTATCAAATAACCAATCATCCCTCCCTAATGAAAAGAACCTCTGATCGACACTTGAAGGCAACACAAGGTTCCAGATTGATCGAGCAAACCCACAATCTCTCACTGTATGCATCATACATTCCACCATAGTACTCCACACCAAGGGCAATCATCGCTGGTAGCCAGATTTCTCCTATGGTGCTGTTGATTTTTGTCAGCAAAGCATCATGCACAATCTTCCACAATAAAATCTCCACCCTCTCTAAATATTTATATACTTGGAAATTATCAGATAACAATGATCAAATATATATGATTCTAAATTATATTTATAACTTTTACAGGATTTTTTCAAATTTTAAGAGGGTGTTTGTTATAGATTATTTTATGATAAAATCACTTTTTTTTTAAGTAAAAAAAATCATTTTTAAGAGTTTGGTTATGTTTTTTTTCAGCTATTCTTAAAAATGATTTTTTTAAAAAAATATGATTTCTAAGGTTAAAATGAAAAGTTACTTTCATTAACTTTTGGAAAAAAAATCATTTTTTTTATCATTACACACATCTTTAAAAAATTGATTCTTATGATTATAAACAAAATCTCTTTCGCTAGCAAGGATTTTGAATTCACGTCACCGCAACCAACCCCGGTGGCCGTTGAGCAACCGAAAGAACCACCAGACCGTGGTGGCAAGACTGAAATGAAGAAGACTATGCCTGTGCCTACTTCATTTAGAGATAAAGTCCTTGGGAAACAGGTGTTGCCCCCCAGGGAGAAGGTTGATTTACTGGCGACCAAGACGATCTGGATGGAGCATATGAATGGCAGCCGCTTGATGCCAATGTTTTATGTGGAGAAGAAGCTGATTGATGAGTTGAGTGTTCCATGGAAAGACACTCTAGTTGTGAAACTCCTGGGTAAGACTCTTGGATATAACATAATGAAGAATAAGTTGGCTTCATTGTGGAAGATTCAAGGGGGAGCCTTTGATATCATGAATGTTGGGAACGGATTTTTTATGGTCAAATTTGATGCTGAAGAGGACAGGACAATGGTTATCAATGGGGGGGACCTTGGCTCATTTTTAATCACATCCTTTCTATTCGGTTATGGACTCCAAATTTTATTGTAGATCAGGCAGTGATTGACAAAACACTTGTGTGGGTCCGTATACCTAGCCTAAATGTACTGTTCTTTGATGAAAGTTTTATCCTTGCCATAGCCTCTGGTATTGGGAAGCCAGTGAAGGTGGATATGCACACTCTTCGGGTTGCCAGAGGTAGGTTTGCGAGAGTTTGCGTCGAGGTGGACCTAAACCAACCTGTTGTAGGGAAAGTAGGGGTTGATGGACAGTGGTATAAGGTGGAGTATGAAGGTTTACACCTTATTTGTGTTCAGTGTGGGTGCTATGGTCACTTACTCAAAGACTGCCCAGTTAAACCCAAAGCTAGTGAGAAGGTGGTGGTGCAAGACGGGGATGGCGGCAGTGTCGGTGACAGCCAGGGGATGAGTAAGTCAGGTTCCCAGTATAACTCAAATCCCGAATCTAGCGGGGCAGTGAATGCTAATGATAATGGGAATATTCTAGATGAGGCTACCCATGGGGAGTGGTTAATGGTTAAGGAAAGAAAGAGGCCTAAGAAAGCTAATAATAAAAGAAAGGAGAAAGTTACGGGATTGGAGAGTCAAAATCGTTATGATTCCCTTTATGGAATGGAGAATATTTGGAATTTTGGTGATCCTATTCACGTGAATAAAGGCCAACATGCAGGGAGAAATTTGAATGTTCCAAAAAAGGGAGTGGGCCAGGACATACATCAATCCACGTTTAGGCCTTGGGTGAAAAAAAGGCCACGGAAGGAGGATCACATGTCGAAGGGAGAGGGGAGCAAACACTTGAGTCAGAACCCAGCCATGCTCATTAAGAACTCGGTGAAACTGACTGGGAAGACTCAGTGTGGTAGAAGACAAAACTCGGGTGTTAAAATCTATGATCTTGGGAATGGTATTCAGACTACAATGAATGTTGTTAAGGTGAGCAATAACCACCTATCCTTTGTTGAAGATGAACCAGTTAACAGGGAGGTCCAAGCTGCGAAAGTTTCAGGTGGCCAACCTTTCCCTGCAGGAGTAGGAACGTCCAGTAGTGGCACAAAGTCTATGGGTGGTGCCATGAGGAAGGAGATGGAGTGTGAAGACAGTACTAGGAGTCAAGGTGAGGCTTCCATGCATCATGATAATGCAAAGCATGAAAGCCATGCAACCATCCAGATGTGAACCTTGGGTGGTATGGGCCCCTTGTTTTTCGAATCCTTATTTTATGATGGAATTCCAAAATATGTCCATTATTTGTTGGAACATAAGGGGTGCTATGAACGTGTCTGGAAGAAGACACACTAAGGAGTTGATCAGGAAGTACAATCCCTCTATTGTGGTGCTTGTTGAAACGCATTGCATGTTTCATAGAGCATCTAAGTTTTGGGACCATTTGGGGTATGAAGCTAATGGGATCTCTGAAGCTACTGGTCATGCAGGAGGTATATGGGTCCTTGTTGAGAAAGGTGCTTCGTTCTCTATCTCAGTGGTTGAGGTGCAAAATCAAATTGTTACTGTGTCAGTGTGTAAGGGTGCAACTAGATGGTACTTTTCAGCCGTTTATGCCAGCCCTACTCCAACGACTAGAGAGTCTTTCTGGAACTATTTAAGCCACCTCAGGAATCGCATCCCTCATCCTTGGTTGCTCATGGGGGATTTTAACGAAGTCCTTTGTGTCTCAGAGGTACGTGGGTGTAACTTTTCTGCTAGTAGGGCCTCCAAATTCACTCAAACTATGGAGATTTGTGACTTGATGGATCTGGGAGCGAAAGGTAACAAGTTTACTTGGTGCAGAAAGGCTGAGAGTCAGAGGGCTAAGTTTAAAAGGCTTGATCGGGCGCTAGCTGATTGTAGCTGGAGAACTATATTCCATGAGGCTTTTGTGGAGAATTTGGTTCGTGTCCATTCTGATCATTGCCCTATAATTTTGAGGTTTAGGGATGTTCTTCCAGATACTAGCAAGCGGCCTTTTCGTTTTCAAGCAGCTTGGTTAACGCACAAAGACTTTCCAGATGTTGTCAAGACTGCTTGGATCAAAGGAAACCATTTGGTTCCAGCCAGCCTGGAGCATGTCCGTGAGGATGCTTTGGATTTTAATAAAAAAACCTTTGGTAACATCTTCAAAAGAAAGCGTAATCTGGAATCCCATTTGGATGGTATCCAAAAGGTTCTTGAAACTTCAGAGGCAACGGGTATAACAATTTTAGAAGCTAATCTCCAAAAAGAGTACAATGATGTCCTTAGACAGGAGGAGCTTCTCTGGTACCAAAAGTCAAGAGAGAAATGGGTTCACCTTGGGGATAAAAATACAAAATTCTTTCACACTCAGACGATTGTTCGTAGAAGAAGGAATAAGGTGTTTGGTATTTCCCTTGATGATGGTGTTTGGTGTACAAATCAGGATACTCTTAAGGAGGCGGCTCTGGATTATTTTAAAAACCTCTTCTCCTCTACAGTGGTTGCAAATTCTAATAGTCTCCAGGTTCCTCTACATCCAATCCTTAGCCAAGAAGGGCAAAATACCCTTATGGCTCCGGTTGAGAAGAATGAGGTCAGAAAGGCACTTTTCAGTATGAAATCCTATAAAGCTCCGGGTCCGGATGGATTTCAACCTTTGTTCTTCAAACATTTTTTGGAATGTTATTGGCGATGATTTGTGGTTCTTGGTCAGAAATGCTTTCGCTAGAGGGAGATCTGACTTGGCTATAGCGGAGGTTCTTATTGCTCTTATTCCCAAGGTAGACCACCCGCGCCGCTTTAAGGAATTCCGCCCTATTAGCCTTTGCAATGTTGCCTACAAAGTTATAACTAAAGTTCTGGTTCAGAGAATACGTCCTTTTCTGGATGATCTTGTGGGGCCTCTCCAAAGTAGCTTCATTCCCGGTCGTAGTACTTCTGATAATGCAATTCTTGCCCAGGAGGTTATCCATCATATGCATTATTCTAAATCGAAGAATGGTATCGTGGCTTTCAAGGTTGATTTGGAAAAGGCTTATGATAGGGTATCTTGGGACTTCCTTGAGGTTACTCTTAGGGATTTTAAATTCCCTGCCAGGACTATTGACTTGATTATGTGGTGTGTGAAAGCGGCTAATCTTTCTTTACTTTGGAATGGGGAGAGGCTAGAGAGCTTTAAGCCCACTCGAGGATTACGCCAAGGAGACCCTCTTTCTCCTTATCTGTTTGTGTTATGGAGAGGTTAGCTCTTAATATTCAACATAAGGTGTCCGATGGTATTTGGAAGTCTATCCAAGTGTCACGAGGTGGCCCAGGTATTTCACATTTATTTTTTGCGGATGATGTGTTGCTTTTTTGCCAAGCAAATTCCAATCAAGTTAATTTGGTTATGAATACTCTAAGGGATTTTTGTGAGGCTAGTGGGCTTAAAGTTAATTTTGAGAAGTCTAAAGCTATGTGCTCTTCTAAGGTGAGCAGGGATAGAAGAGAAACTTTGTCTAATATCTCCTCCATTGATTTTGTCACTGATTTGGGCTCCTACCTGGGTTACCCTTTACTTAGGGGGAGAGCCAATAGAAACACTTACAATTTTGTGATAGAAAAAATCCAAAAAAGGATGGCTTCTTGGAAAGGTAGACTTTTAAATAAAGCTGGGAAAATTTGCTTAGCTAAATCAGTTACTGCCTCTATTCCTATATATTGGATGCAAACTCATGCCCTCCCTAAAAGTGTTTGCAATCAGATTGATTCAATAACCAGGAGTTTTATTTGGAGTAAAAAAGGCCAAAATAAGGGTTGGAATATGGTTAGTTGGGAGGTGTTAACTAGCCCAATGAAATTTGGGGGGCTTGGTATCCGGGACATGTTCAACACAAATATGTCCTTATTGGGCAAACTCATCTGGAATTTAATCCATGAACCTAACAAACTCTGGGTCCAAGTGTTGAAGCACAAATATTTGGGCCACAATAGCATATCGTATGCTCAACGACACACTAATGCCTCTGTTACATGGAAAAGCATCAAGCGGGCCTTGGGTGAGCTCAGGAACGGTTTTGAGTTCCGAGTTAACTCAGGGAATACCTCTCTTTGGTACTACGACTGGGTGGGGAATGGACCACTTTGTTCCCTGGTTGATTATGTTCATATTTCGGATACCCAACTTGTGTTGAAAGACGTTATGGATGGGGGAAATTGGAGCTTCGATCAGTTAGCCACCATGATTCCAGAATCGGTTAAGGGTGCTACCCATAATGTTGTTGTTCCTCGTGTTCTTCATGATGATATATCGGACTGTTGGGCATGGCGGGGAAGCAAGGATGGTTGCTATAAAGCTGCCTCTGGTTATCAGTGGCTCATGAACAGGAATAGAGATTGGGATGGGATGGAGAACTGGAGCTAGATTTGGAAGCTACACGTGCCTGCTAAAGTTCAAATTCTTGTTTGGCAAATCATGCATAAAGCGATCCCCACAAATGAGAGGAGGTTTCAGTGTAACATGGCTACTTCCCCTATTTGTAGTCGCTGCTTCGGAGGCATTGAGGACATCCTTCATTGCCTGAGGGACTGCCCTCATTCCTCAGAAGTTTGGTATAGACTTAATTGTTTTCATGCAACTAATTTTTTCTCACAGAGTGATGTTGTTATGTGGTTAAAGGAGAGCATTGATAGCAATGGCAATAACATCTTCCTTGCTGGAATATGGTGGCTTTGGTGTTGGAGGAATCAAACGGTGCTTGGTGGTGATAAGTGGGATGTGCAACAAGTTTTGAGAAAGATCAGGTTTTCTTGTGATGATTACAACACTTTCCTTGAGCCTGAGGGCAATTGCAACCATAGGGACCCTTTGGTGCTGCGATGGATGTGTCCCAGAGATGGTTATGTGAAGTTGAATGTAGATGGGAGTTATGTTCAGCAATTGAACATGATGGGCATTGGTGGTGTGATCAGATCAGATGAAGGTGCTTGGCTTGCTGGATTTTCGTCCTCTGAGGGTGCTAGGGATGCCTTCTTGGCTGAGTTGCTTGCGTTGAAGAAGAGCCTGGAGTTTACCTGGGATGAGGGTTATAAGAAAGTGATTTGTGAATCTGGTTCCCTTGATGTGGTCAAGGCTGTCCAGCAAGATGCTATTCATCCGTGGCAAGTGGGGGCTCCCACTGTTGCTGATATAAAGGAGCTCCTTCAGAGAGAGTGGCTAGTTGAAGTTAATCACATCTTCAGGGAAATAAACTCTTGTGCAGATTTTCTGGCAAAGGAGGGTTCTCATAATGATCATGGTTGGAGAGTTTGGAGAGATACCCCTCCCCTTCTGGGGTCTTTGGTGCTGAGAGACGAGCTTGGTACTGTGTACCAACGCTAGGCTTTTTTCTTTTTCTTTTCTTTAGTTGCTGTCTTTGTTGCTTTATTTTTCCCACCTCACCAAAAAAAACAAACACAAAATAGTTTTTGCTTTCATGAATCACTTATTTTTTAATCTATAACAAACGAGTCCTTATTCATATTACATTGTCAGGACAAAATGAGCATGTAAACCCTTAGGTTTTGCAGACTACATCCTTTATGAAAAACTCTGCGAGTTGTTTAACTAGATCCTCATTTGTGTAGATAAGCTAAAAAGTCTGAAGGTATTATTGAATGATGCAATATCTGAAGAACTGACCAGAAAGAAGAAGCAAAGATGTAAGACATCAAGTTAATGAATTCAGAGTGTTTTTAAAGAATGATCTAATGAATGATTATATATCAAAGATCTCATAATTAAAGAACTTCAAGCATTCAAATCTTAGTAAGCCACGTGAGTTCACTAGAGATGACAATTGTTATTCGACGCAAAAATAATCTATAAAGAGTAGGGCAACTATCTTCACCCTCAACTCCATGATCAGGGCCTACTCCAAAAGCCCCACACCCAACAAAAACTTCCATTTTTACAACACCATTCTCCACAGCAACCTCTCCCCTGACAGCCACACCTTCAACTTCCTCGTCTGCACGTGCGCTCAGCTCCCCATGCACGTGACTTCCCTTTCTGTTCAAGGTGCTGTCATAAAGCGTGGGTTTGAGCATTACCCACATGTGCAAAGTGGGTTGATTTTCATGTATTCTGAAATGGGGTGTCTCGGTTTATGCCGTGGAGTGTTTGAAGGGGTTGCTGACCCGGACTTGGTTTGTCAAACTTCTATGCTGCATGCTATTGCCAAATGTGGTGATGTTGACTTTGCAAGGAAGATGTTTGATGAAATGCCTGACAGAGATTCTATTGCATGGAATGCAATGATTGCTGGGTATGCACAATGTGGAAGATCAAGGGAGGCTTTAGATTTGTTCCACTTGATGCAAGTGGAGGGCATTGGATAAGGGAAGATGGGTTCATGCATATGTGAAGAAGAACAAGCTTAGGATGACAGTGATACTGGGAACTGCACTTGTTGACATGTATGCTAAATGTGGGGACAGTGGCAAGGCCATGGAAGTTTTTTGGGGGATGAAGGAGAAGAATGTTTACACTTGGAATAGAGCCATTGGTGGGTTGCCTTTGAATGGTCTTGGCCACGAGAGTCTACATCTTTTTTCCCTTATGAAACAAGATGGGGTTCAACCAAGTGAAGTTACTTTCACTTCTGTTATAAGAGGGTGCAGTGTTGTTGGAATGGTGGAGGAAGGTCGAAAGCATTTTGACTCAATGGGGAATTTGTATTGACCCTCAAATTGAGCATTATGGCTCAATGGTTGATTTGTATAGTCGAGCAGGGCTTCTTGAGGAGGCTTTAAGCTCCATCAATAGCATGCACATGAAGCCTAATGCTGGTGCATGGGTTGCTTTACTGCATGCTTGTAGAATGTATAAAAACAGGGAACTAGGTGAGCTTGCCCTTAGAAAGATATTGGAACTAGAGGCCAAGCATGATGGTGCTTATGTCCTTTTATCAAACATATATGCTGATTATAAGAATTGGGAAGGAGTTAGTAGTCTGAGGAAGACCATGAAGGCTAAAGGTGTGAAGAAGCTCCCTGGTTGTAGTGTCATAGAGGTTGATGGTGTGGTTCATGAATTCATTGTTGGGGACAAGTCTCACCCAAGGTATGATGAGATTGAATTGAAGACAGAAGAGATCTCTAGGTGTCTGAGGTTAGCAGGGTATGTGGCTAACACTAACCCTGTGCTTTTTGATATAGAAGAAGAGGAGAATGAGGATGCATTGGGTAGACATAGTGAGAAGTTAGCCATTGCCTTTGGCTTAATTAGTTTGAAAGAAGGTGTTCCCATCAGGGTTGTGATGAACCTTAGGATTTGTTGGGATTGCCATGAAGTAGCAAAAATGATATCCAAAATTTTTTAGAGAGATTATTCTCTGAGATAGAAACAGGTTTCATCATTTTAAGGATGGTGAATGCTCTTGTAAGGGTTATTGGTGAAGGAATTAATTAGTAGAAACTACAATTTTCTATCTTTTTTTCAATAATGTTAAAAGGATGTGCAAATCCTTTTATTATCTTATGTGATAATTGATCAGTTAAGTCAACTCTATATCATAGATGTGGTTGATTCACATGGTGATAGAGTTTATTCATATCCTGAGCTTAAATCTTAGGAGGGATAATAAAAGAGTGCATTACTCAACTTTTTTCCCATCAAAATTGTTAGACAATCTTGCTAATCAGCGACAGAATTAGTGCAATATGTTATCCATTTTGATTGCGTATGTGAGAATTCTGTGTGAGGATAAAAGAAAACATTGAGGAGTGTTTGATGGAGTGTTTAGAGCTTTCCTGTGTTAGTGAGAATGAAACGGGATAGGTTGGGTTTCCTACAACTAAAGAAAACCCATAGGTAATGGGTATGGATCTATATTCAACATTTCACCCAACAATGAGATTGGTGGAGGAACCTGGGTTGGGTTAGTGTGAAATAAATCCAAAGAATTGGGCCAACTCTGATTAATTGACCCAGTTGGCATTTTGGGTTAGGAAAAGGCAGTGCCAAGATAACTAAAAATTGACTAAATTATATTTTTAGTCCCTTATCTTTATTTTAGATTTCAATTTGATATTTTTTTATTTTTTGCTCAATTTTGGTCCCCTCATCTTTATTTTAAGTTTCAATGTGGTCATTTCATTTAAAATATGGTACGAAGAAGACCAAATTGATATAAATTTTGAAAAATAAAGGGGCCATTTTGGAAAGAAAAAAAAAGGGACCATTTTGGAAACAAAAAGGGACCAAATTGGATTAACTTTTTTAAAATGAGGGACCATTTTGGAACAAAAAATAAAAGAGGGATCACATTGGTATAACTTTGAAAAATAAGGGATCGTTTTGGAAAAGAAAAATTGAGGGACCAAATTAAAACCTAAAATAAAGATAAGGGACCAAATATATAAATTAGCCTTAAAAATTCTATGCCTCTAATTTGGTTTTTTTTTTTTTTTTAATTCCACCTTTTAGAAACGTCTATTCTTTTTCTTTTCTTTTTTAATCTAGACACAATTAGGTGTTCACATGAATAAGCCAATAAGGGAGCTTTAATAATGTAAAGATTAAAATGAAAAATAGAAAAGCAGTAACGATACATCAAAAGAAAAAAACAAAAGAGTACCATGCTCAGAATGGCCAGAAAAGCAGGAGTAACCCTATCCGTTCTTTTTTTCTTTTTAAAGAAGTTCCACTATTTACGTGCATGCAATGAATGCATTACATTGATCACCATCTTGTCAAGATCTACAATAGCAAGCATCAATATTGCTAAGGATCCAATATATAGATGAATCTCACTGAACTTTCTGGATTATTCCTATTCAGTGGAGAATAATGACCAGAGCGCAAGGGTCAAATATAAGGATAAGCAAGTTTGTTGAACATTTATGTCATTAGTCATTTGATTCCAATTTTTAAAGATGCCATTTTCTTTGCTTGTCACAGAATAAGAATTTTATGTGGCAGTTGCATTTTGTAGGTTGTGAACAATTATATGTGTTTTCTTTTATTTATTATTTTCCACTGGTACTTAGATATGTGTTTTCACTCACAGATTTGGTTGCAATATTTACATTGATTAAACTTTATGAGCCGCATACTGAGAATAAATGATATTCCTGTCTGTCAATTTATCTTTACAGCAGTAGTGTGTCTGTCTTCTCGATCTCTTTATCTATGTTCAGTAACATGAGGATGTTTCTTCTAAATTACAAGCTTTTCACTTTTGAACCTAGCTATGATTTGGCATCTTTTTGCCACACTTCCTATAACATTATGATATTTTTGGTGCAATCTGTTATTATCACGTTGATTACTCTTCCTAACTTCAGTCTCTTTCTGGTTAACTTCCTTTTTTACCATCATCTGCAGTTTAGCAGCTTGAACGTGTGTTCATATTTCCTTTAGTAGACAAAAGCTTAGGAAGTTAATTTTCAATTCATTTTCAGTCAACCAACCGTGCACCTATTTGATTTGTTTCTGATTTCTTATTTTCATTTACTATTTTTAGAAATAATTACAATAAAAATAATTACATAAGGTAACATGAAATAGAATGAAAATAAGGTAACGGTTTAGTTATTTTTTTGTTGTACTTACTTTTAAAATCAGGAAATGAAAAATAGGAAAGCAGAAATAAAACAAACAGGCTCTAAAGCTTCAATTCATATTTATCAACACAGAAATCCAAGGTAGAACCTGTTTATTCCGTGAAAAACCATGTCATTTGTGATATAATTGAATTGGGTTAATCAGCATTGACTATGGAGGGACAACAAGTATCTACACTGATAGAAGCACGGGGCTGACGTACATGGATCTCATTCTTTGTACCATGAACCCAACCACCTTTCACCCATTTAACTTCTTCTGATTGATAAGTTTGTTTATCTTTTATTCACGTTTGGGGGAAATCTGGGGTTAGGTAACTTAGGATTCATTCTCACCACTGAAATTTATTTAGGGTTTAGATATCAAAGAATGGAGTTGGGCTCTTTATATATAATATTAGGTTAAGTTAAATGGTATAAGAGAATGGATATAATATCTTTGGGAGTGATAAGGTAGTCAAGGTAGTTTTTTGGGCTATGCGACAAAAGTACTGGGAGGTATAATTGTAAGGTTCAAATCCTATGCACCTCCAACTAACATAACAAAAACTAACATCTAATATTTGCTTATAAAAAACAATAGATATAACATGTTTTTTGTCTAAATAACATTATTTTAATAGTAAAATGATGAATAATGATCCAAATATTTAATATTTAATATTTAATATTTAATATTATATTATATTATATTATAGGTGTTCCAATCCGATTGAATGTCTGAAGAGGTGATTAGAGATTGGCATCTTCATTCTCTGCTATGCATCTGGTTTGGTCTCTTTAGTATGTTGGAGGTTTTGGTTGCTGCTGCTGTTTGTAGGGGTCTTTTTGTATCTTAATATTTGTCCTGTTTTATTAGCTATGGATCCTTTAGCGGTGGTCTATGTTTGCAACTTTTTGTAGGTTAAGGTTAAGGTTTCCTCTTAGGTGGCTAGTTTGTTATTTTTGGTGGAGTAATATTTCATCCCTAAAATTATGAAGTAGTATCAACCTGGTCCCTTAAATTATAGAAATTCCAAATTAGTTCATGAAGTTGTAAAACAATAATCAATTTAGTCTCTCCGTTGAAAATCGTTTGGACTAAGTTGATTTTAAGTTAACAGTATCGGGGACTTAATTAATATTAGTGAGTAAAATGAGGGACCAAATTGATACTATCTAATCATTCAGGGACACTTTTAAAATTTCGATAAATTCAAGGACAAGATTGATATTATTTCATAATTTGAGGATCAAATTGGGTGTTTACTCTTTTTTTATGTTTGCTGTGGGCCTCCTTCTTTCTCTGCTGTTGTGTTTGGGCCTGGGTACACCACCTTACATCCCTTCAATAATATTTTTGTTTATAAAAAAATTATATGATATAGGATGAACATCAATAGTTTTTGTAATAAAAAAAAATTAAAGTAGTATATGCTAACGTAAAAAAGTTTTATACTAACATCTACTAATATTTTGATATGTGTGCTTTTATTTTAAGAATTAAGTGAAAGAAACAATAATTTGTTAAAATATTATTAAATATCAGTGAAATATAGAAATTAAATTTTAAAAAAAAAACATCAATACTTTTCGAACTTTGAGAAATTATTGTTCGTATGTATTGGTTGCTTTCTTTTGGCTCTATTTATTGGGCTGTGTGTTATACTCCCTCCGGTCAATATTACAAGCAAAAAACCCTAAATTTTTTTGTTTAAAATATAAACAAATTTTTCGTACTTTCATCCAATTTAATGTTAATATTCCTAAAATACCCCCCACTTAATATAAATTATGTTTTCCAATACTCCTTGACATTATTCCCAATTTATTGTTGAATATAAAGGGTCATTTTCCAATTTAATGCTGACATTATTTTCCAATACTCCTTGACATATAAAAGGTCATCTTCTCTCTCATCCTTATTGAAAGTATGATCTATTTAATGGAGATGTATTTTAACGATGAAAATTGAAATTTTAGATGAAGGGTAATTTAGGTAATAAGCCTAATTTTTTAACAAAATTAAATAAGATTTATTAACTTCCTTAATATATGTGTTTTATTTAATTTTTGCTTATAATAATGACCAGAGGGAGTATATACTTAACTAGCAAATATGCCCTCAAGCATATTAAAGAGAAAAATAATAACTATTTTTTTTTTATCCCGTGCAACCTTCCATATTTAACATTAAAAATAGAAATATTATATATTCAATTTCTTAAAAGTTTAAAAGTTACTCTTTTCAATACAATATTTCTATTTTTTTATTCCTTAAATGCAAAGTTGCATAAGTTAACATGATCAATAAAAAAATAAATGATTTATATATTTTTAGGATATTTTTTTTTGGTTTCCCAGACTACTCTCCTATCCGATAGGTGACACTGTGACATACTAATATCTCGGGTTAGGTGCCTAAGAGGGGACCCCTCCCAATAGTGTTTTTTTCTATACACATGAATCTCGAGATCGAACCCAGGACCTCATGCTTAACTCTTAAGGGACCCTAACTCCTTCCACTTGGACCAACACACTTCCGTATATTTTTAAGATATTGTATATTGAATGTATTATATTTTTGTTTAATAATGAAAAAATAATAAAACTTTTGCTCTTAATTTGCCTCCAAAAATTCTCTTCTTGGACTGATAGGCACGTGAGTCTTTCTCTCTTGGCATTAAACCACGCAACACCCTCCTCATCCCTACGGTCACGGAGCTCCTCCAAAGAACGCTTGCATTCTAAAATTTCATCTTTGTGATTTCACGGAGCTTCTTGGGATATGCTGTAAACAAGTTGTAGCCTCAGGAGCCTCATCAACGAGTCTTTGCCACTAGAGTGTTAAATGGAGAGCCATTGATATACTACATAGGACTATATACACACGGAATTTATTAGCTCTAAATTATACTTAACCTTATCTATATTTTTTTTGTATGAGATCTTGATATTCGAAAATTATATTAGGAATTGATTAATCTGAATTGAGTCGAAAACATTTTTAATTGCAAAGCTCTCTCAACATTTTATTTTTTTCATTAACAAGACTCAAACTCAAAACTCTATCTGCTTTTGAAAAACCAAAATTCTTGTCACTTGAACTTATAGACGTAGGTATCTTATCTACCTTTATGATCCAAGAGCAATTATTTTATTTCCTTTTATTATGCATATCCCTACAAACATATATGTACTAATTTATGCATTTTTTGTGTGTCTAATAAATAGAATGCATGTTAATGTCAAACTTGTTCCAGTCTTCTTCATGATAATTGAGAATTGATTATTGCTTCCGCATTAAAACTTATCGGGTTGAAAAGAAAAACATGAGGAAAACCATTCCTCTGTTACTCATCTTTACCCCATCCCCTCCTAGCTCCTTTCCACCACTTATTACTCTTTGTCTCTATCTAATTGGAAGATTTTTTACGAGTTTATTTATTTTCGATTAGAAACACAGTCAAAGATGTTATTAATTGTGAAGTAGACATACCGCATTGTTGTCCGAATATATCTTATATATCTTTCTAAGCCAATGATAAAGAAAGACACGTGGATGTAAAAAGAGGAGAAGAGACCAAATGGATAAAAACAAAACCCATGTTTAACATGGATAAAATTAAACCTCGAATTATATTCATCCATTACTCAATGTGCCACTTGTAATATTTAGCTTACGTATTTACTTGTGATTTTCCTTAATTTCATTCTCGCTTTTTTTTAATTTATTTATCAAGGATACAATTTGAGCTTGGAGGTATGTCTTGATACCGATTTTCATTGATTTCGCCGTTTCTTTTATTTATGAAGTATACAGTTAAATTGAAATTGAGTTTGGACGTTTGTATCTTTGTATAGGTATGTAAGACTAACACTAAATAATCCAAATGTTCTACATTCTTAATATTCTTTGTATCTTAAAGAGTTGTTTTTATTGTCATGCGGGAAGCAAATAAAAATTTGGATATCGAATTATACAATAATATGTGGTACTTGTAAGGCAACGATGACAGTGATGGAATTTAAATCAACACTGATCCTAATGAGTAGAGTTAATTTTTTTGTTGAATGCATGAGACATATATAATTTAGCTATATGCAAATTTTTATCTGAAAAAAATTTACATGCAATATTTGTTGGATGTTTATGCTTGATTGCTTATTCACCCAATGGTTCTCACAACCTTTGAATCAGTTCTGCATTTGATCCTTTTCGAAACGGTTATGTAACTTTGCTAAACAAAACGTAGCAGCATGCAATTGGCAAGTCAGTTATACCTAATACCACACATCAATAACTTTCCAAGAGTTAAGGAAACCGTGTAGTTTTTGCTAATGTATCATATTGTCGCTATTATGGTGAAAGATTAGTGAATTGTAGTTGCATCTCTCCACAATGTGGCGTTTAGTGTTTTGGCTAGTTGGCTTGTCAAAAGAGATAAGGTAGGCTTAGAATATATTTCTCTTTGTTAGAGTTAAAGGCTTTTTCAGGATTGTGCCATTCACATTCAGGTAGCTTTTACGGCATGCATGGAAAAAGATGGAATAGAATGTTATTTTCTGTTTTTTTCCCACCTGTTTAAGTTAAATTAAATATTCTACTTTTAAATTTTATATCATGTTCTATTTTATTTATAAAAAATTTTAGGAATCACAATGGGGTAGGATAGGTGCGGGTAATGCTTCCCCAGCATTCCCCATCAATATTCACGGATATTTATGCGGGTAGCGGGTATCCATGGATATCCGTGAGTATTTAAGTATCTAAAATAAAAGAAAAGGAAATAAAATTAAACAATATAATATATAATATATTATACTAACATTATATAATATACTATATGTATTTAAAAATAGCCACAAAAAGTATCAAATAATAAAGAAAATAAATTTTTATTCATTTCAAAATTATAAAAATTGTCATAATATTTATTATATATTTAATAAAAAATATTTATTATGAAGATTCGGGTATCTGTGGGACGGGTACTATGTGTATCCTCATCCCATTTAGTAGGTATCCATTTAGTACTCATTGCTGGTAATCCATGCGGATATCTGGGGGTATGGGTAATTTTGTCATCCCTAATCTTAAATATAAATAAAATAGAACTCATTTGTTATGTTCCATCTCATTTTACCATGTTTAAGAAATGCTACGGATACTGTATGGTAATATACTAATATCCATTGCATTTCATCAATATAATACCCTTTGTATAAATTAATATATAGAATTTGATTGGTTGAATAAATTAAGCAGCCATGCCTGGTAGAAAATATTGTGTACGAATAGTTTTTTTTTTTATTTTGAAAAAAAAAAAAAGCTATTCTAGGTTTAATTGGTGAATCAAAGGTATCTCATGTTGATACCCACAAACTAATCCCCTTCGAGATATAGATTGAAGTGAGTTTTATATCTCTGAGGAAAGTTTACATGTACATGACAAGAATCAAATCTCTACATGTTTGAAACCCGATTACATTACGATTTTAAAGAAGCTATATTAATTTCAAACCTATGTGAAAAATATATCAGATTATTTTAAAATCAATCACATTTTTTAATATTACCCTTGCAAAACTAACATAATATATATATATATATATATATATATTACTAATTTATATAAAAATTTCATATTTTTTTATAATTTATTATGTATATAAAAATTATTTCCTTACCCAGTCTAAACGAAACATATAATTATCTTAAAATTATTTTTCAGTAAAAAAAAATATCTAATTAAAAATAGGGCTTAATTGCACTTTTTGTCCTCCTATTTTACTGCTTGGACGATTTTGGTCCCCGGGGTTTTTTCTGCTCGATTTTAGTCCTCACATTTAAAAAATGTTCAATTTTGGTCCATCCGTATGTTAACATTCAATAATTAACATTCCAAATCAACATTCGCTTATGGCACTACTTGTTAGAAAGCGTAAGTCAGGTTAGAATATCATAAGCCACGTTAGATACAACATTAATTATTGGATGTTAACATACAGATAGACTAAAATTGCACATTTATAAAATGTGGTGACTAAAATCGAGTAAAAAAAACTGGGGGACCAAAATCGCCCAAGCAGTAAAATAGGGGGGACCAAAAGTATAATTAAGCCTAAAAATAAAATATTTTTTTTATTATAGGCTTAATTGTACTTTTGGTCCCCCAGGTTTTGCTCATGTGCAATTTTGGTCCCCCAAGTTTTTTTTAAGCACATTTAGTCCCACAAGTTTCTCAATTTGGCAAATGTAGTCCCTCCATCCATCTGCTGTGAAGTTTCTAACGGAAGTTGAACTGAAAATTTTGAATGTATCCCTTCCCTGCCCAGCTGCCCCATACTGTTCCACCCTCGCCGCGCAAACTACCGTCGTCGCCAACCACCCAAATTTTGAACGAGAAAATGAACCAGGAGCCCACGAAATCATGTTTGATTTCACTGTCCACTTCACTTTAATCTCATATTCTCCGGCACTTAACTTTGAATCGGTGAAAAGGTGTTTGAAAATTCTAATCAATTTGGAAAGGAAGCAAATATGGAGAAAACCTAACAAAGGGTGTGTTTGATTGTGTTCTTGTTCTTTTGTTTTCGAAAACTATTTTTAAAAATAATTTTTAAGAATTGTTTCGAGTTAAAGGAAAGGAAAAAACCTATTTGATAATACTATTTTTAAAAACAGTTTTAAAAATTAGAGAATAAAAAAATTTGTTTGGTAAATTTGGTTTGAGAACCTGTCTTTAAAGAAAGAAAAGCAGAACTCATTTGATTTGTAATTTTTTAACTTCATTTTATGATTTGTAATATTTTTTTTTTTGAAAGGATTGTAATTTTTTAAACCTCATTTTATGGTTTTGTTGATTATGTAAAAGAACTTAGTTATATTCCAATGATGCATATAATAAGCAATCCTTAAATAGCTTAAGTTTTTATTATAATTTTTTATTTTTACTTAATATTATTTTTTGCTTAAAATATTAATTAATTTTATTTTTATTATGAGAGATACATAACATTTTATGTATTTAGCTTTGTGTTTCTTCTTCGGGTGATCATGTTCAGGTTTGGGAATATCCAAACCGTACTCAGCCTCATCGATCTCCTCGAGTGAGAGAAAGCCTCCTCCCTCAAGTTCGTTTGAGCCAAGCGTGGAAAAAGGGTCATCGTCTTCGTCTTGAGGGAGAGCAGGGTTCCAAGGAAGCGAGTTTAGACGCTCTACTTGTTCAGGCTCGAGCTTCCTCTTCTTCGCTTTTCTTTGCCGACGCTCGGAAAATGTTGCTGCTGCTTCTTCCATGGCCGAACACACCGCAAACCAGAGAGCGTCCCGGTCTCGTCAGTTTCTTCAACCCACAGAATTTCCGCCATCTCTTCCTCTGAGAATCAGAGCATCCTCTCCCTTTGTCTCTTGCTCGCCCCCTCTTCTCTTCTCTCACGCCCTCCTCCCTTTCTCTGGCCAACAACAAACCCGATGAACCCAGATCTGCTTCCCCAGTCATGCAAGAGATGCGTCCAGCTACGGTACGGCCGGCGGAGCCTCCACCGGGCAGAGACGCGGCTAGGCGGAGATGCAGAAGACGCGGAGGTTCCGATGAGGAAGTCGCAGGTGAGGGTCGACCGAGCAAACGAACTGTACAAAGGAAACGAAATGGCTTCTCTGTGCAGATGGGGTTGGAGATCAAAGGAAACGATCGATTAATTTTTTTAAAGGATAATTACGCCTGTGCCATTAATGAAAACATACTGTTTCCCGTGTTTTTAATGATTTTGGAACAGAAATTAAAAAACAGAACCAAAACATCTCCGAGATGTTCTCATTTTTCTGTTTTAAAAACAAAAAAACAATTATTGTTTTTAGAATAATTTTGAGAGCTGAGATTTGCTTACAATTTAAAATGTATGTCCCACAGATCGTTGAACTTATCACAGCGACTCCAAACTTGTTAACCTGAGGGCGGCGCGACGGTAGAAGACGTGGACGATGGTTCCCTGGTTCCAGGCTTGACCGGCGCGGTGTGGAAGGCAGCGGCGACGAAGGGGGTTGAGAAAGTGGCCTCACGACGTGGCTTAGAAAGGGGTCATCACAATGAGGATGTGGTGGTTGGCACGGCGAAGGTGGTTGGCGGCGGCGACAATGGTGGAGGCGGCGAAGCTTGGGGTACCAAAGGTGAAAACAGGTATGGGGCAGCCGGGCAGGGAAGGGTCACGCACAGGGGAGATTGAATCTGGTGGAAGGGATAGTAACAGTAACAGTTCAAGGCTCTGTTTCAGTGTTGATGGAGAAACTGTGCTGCAGATTAAGCTGTTGAAGTGGAAGTTCATAGGGAACGAGAGTTGAAGTTGATGGGGTACCCATTCAGATTTCATGGGATGTGTATAACTGGCTCTTTGAGAAGGATAACAGTGATGGGCATGCCATTTTCATGTTCAAATTCGAGGAGGAAGAAGAAAAGGAGAAAGTGGGAACAAGGGATAGGAGTTTGGTGAATCTGTGGATGCAACAAAATTTTCTGTTCAACTTCCGTTAAAAAATTAACGGCAGATGGATGGAGGGACTACATTTGCCAAATTAAAAAACTTGTGGGACTAAATATGCTAAAAAAAAATTTGGGGGACTAAAATTGCACATGAGCAAAACCTGGGGGACCAAAAATGCAATTAAGCCTTTATTATAATCATATATAATCAGCTATTAAAATAACCATTTCAACGGTTAATCCAAACACATTAAGTAAAAAAAAAAATTGCTTAAGCTAATATTATATTATTGGACCACAAACTTGACCAAATATATTCAGGTTCATCGTAAAGAGTGGGTGGAAGTTCTATGAATAATATGCTTATATGTCTTTTCAGCTATCGAAGAAAGATAACATAGGGGAAAATTATTAAAGCATCTTTGTCGATCTCCTTTTTTCAGTGATCCAATCACATTTTTGGCAAAGAATCAAGTTGCTTTGAACATAGATTATGGAGGTATAGGAACCCAAAAAAAAAAAAAAAAACCAAGTCATTGGTTCATTGACATTTGATAAACCATGAAAAGGCAAAAGCAAAATTTTGATTCTTTTTTTGTACGCCAAAATTTTGTTTAAATTGGAAAGGACAAGGATGTATAGGACTAGTAATAAGGGATCCCGATTCCTTCTAGTTGGAAATCCCTGAATTCTTTTATAGTTAGATAAAACTCTATCAAAAAAAAATTTAAAGTTAGATTTGTTAAGTACAATAAAGACAAAACATCCTTGATTTTTGGATTAAAACTTTTCATTTATATGTTGCTCTTCGTATTCTTTTCCTTCGGTTTCTGTTTTGTTTTATATAGGCAGTGCATATTGTGTGTATAAAAGAGTATGTGGTAACTCTTATTTCAAACTAATTGTTACAAAGAAAATCCATATTCTTTTCCTTGTTTACCATGTTAATTTCTTTCTTTTCTCATCAAAAGCTTTATGAATTGAATAAGTTAGACTTTTCTATTTTTAGACTCATTCCATTATTATATTCCCCAAGTCCTCACTAAACGCCATCACAATATAATTAACCACTCAACTCAAATAAAAAGTTTTGTTTTTTATGCTAAAAGATATAATTAAATGGAATTCTGAAAAGGAAAACTTTTTAATTGATGTCTAATTATCTGCATTTCAGACCCAACTTGCTTTGGAAGGGTACAGGTAATTTTATCCACCCTTAAAGCAAAAGAAAAGGTCACGGACTGAATCAAGTGATGACTAATGAGGGCTCGCAACTACTACTCCGGTCACTATTATAAGCAAAAATTAAATAAAATACACATATTAAGAAAGTTAATAAATCTTATTTAGTTTTGTTAAAAAATTTGGCTTATTACCTAAATTACCCTTCATTTAAAATTTCAATTTTCATCGTTAAAATACATCTGTATTAAATAGACCACTTTCAATAAGGATGAGAGGGAAGATGACCTTTTATATGTCAAGAAGTATTGGGAAATAATGTCAGCATTAAATTGGAAGATGACCCTTTATATTCAGCATTAAATTGGGAATAATATCAAGGAGTATTGGAAAACATAATTTATATTAAGTGGGGGGTATTTTGGGAATAATAGCATTAAATATGAGGGAAGTACTAAAAATTTGCTTATATTTTAAACCAAAAAACTTAGGGTTTTTTGCTTATAATATCGACCGGAGGGAGTATGTAACATCCACTATTAGCCATTAGGTAACATTTGGGCCGGGTTGATCCAACATCTATTGATGCCTAAAACGAATTCTGAGGCGAGGTCCTTTTAAAGTAAATAATAATATTTTATTAGAATTATTATATTTTTTTAAAAGTTTATTTTTCGTACTTTTTGAGATGCAAAATCATTTATTAAACTATTATATTTATAATCGATTTCATTTTACATTTTTTTTCAATCAATAATAAGGATAATCCATTTAGTTTTTGTTAAGATATTGTTAATTTTAGATAATCTTTGTTGATATATATTTTTAGTAGATTATTCTAATTTATTAAAAAAAAATTCTTGTTCATTAATAAATATTTCTTCTCTATTTTCATTTTTATTTACACCAAGTAGTGAACTTTTTTTTTTGAGGCCTAATGCCCTTGCTTCACGGGCTTCCCCTTGGGCCGACCGTGCATTTGGGAATGTACGAAACATAACCAAACAAAATGTTTTTTTTTTTTTTGGTCCAACCCTTTTTAATGGAACCGCAATGTTTTTTTTTTTTTAATGCTTGGAACCAAAATGTTTTATCACTATAAGAATTTTTATTATCACCGATGGGCAAAACCGTCGGTAATAGCCAAAAGGCATCGATATATAATTGACATTATCTATCATTGGCTAACTGATACTGTATAACCACTTGTAATACATTTGTCGGTAGATTTGCTCTTTTTTTTTTTTTTTACCAAAGTCAGTAAATTTACTAACAAACACACATAATGTCATTGGTAATACCAATTACTAGGTGCTTGTTTGGTTTGGAGTTTGAAACTCCGTTTCACTCCCAAACTCAGTTTATTATTCATTTATTTACTATTTATGCATTTGTTTACGAAATTCTGTTGGAAATAATTGATTCCTGATTGGTCAAAACAGAGTTTTGTGGAAGTAAAAATTTCTAGCTTTTCCGTTGAAAATAATTGATTCTAAATGTAGGACCCACAAAATTCTACATATTTACACTTCAAAAGTGATTTTACTTTATCATCCAAACAAAAACAATTCTTCTAAACCCACTTTTAAAATATCATTTCCAAACACAAATCAATTTTTTCAAACTCCATTTTTCAAAATCAATTCTTCCAAAATCAATTCTATTAAAATCTAAACCAAACGGAGCCTCGACGATCGAAAAAAGCAGTAGGTAAACAACCCTTGTTACTTAGCCACTGGTAATGTTTTTATTTCATTATCGATTAGACTAAACGGCAGTGATGTGAGATTGATGGTATTATTGGTAATGTGTTATTACATTACATGTGACCTAGTCATCGATTATGTGATTCCCTTGCCAACGATGGGTAAACATATCTAGGTTTTTTTTTTCTTACATTACCTAAATTCAAAATATTCTATAAAAATACTATATTTAATTTAAAAAGCTAAATTATAAAATAAACTTATAATAAGCCAATTTTAAAAATGAAATAAGATATAAATTATATTATAAAAACAAATGTAAACAAATAGATCCAATAAAACATCAATTACTAACAGATCCCACAAGTACACAATATATAACAAATCCTAAGGATGACCACTACTCATAGTAGGACGAATTGTCATCTCTTCGCTGCTACTGTCAATGGGCTGCTCTGGCGACTGTTTATGCAAGGAGGACTTGTAAGACATGTTGCTATGTCAAATTATGTTGTTGCATCATGAAGTTCTTGTAATGCCCGTTATTTTTTTAATAATTAAAAGTACAAGTTTAAATGATAGTATGATGTGTATAGAATAAATAAATGAATAAAATCTTTTTGAATAAAAGTTATGTGTAATAATTTTTTATTATTATTTAAAACGGAAATAATTTTTTTTAAGCACTAGGAAACTAGTATAAGAGGGGAAATCCCACCCCTTGGTTTTCATACTTTGCAACGTTTTTTTAGAAACAAGGAAAGAGAGGTTTAGGTTAGATACAGGAGGAGAGAAGAGAGGGCATAGAGAAAGTGTAAGTATAACTAACTATTATGAATGAATGGAGACAGTAGTAGAGGAAAATTGATGTTTTTATTAAAAAAATTCACATGCATGTCTTAAAATCTTTGATGCATGTATTTTTAAACTTCTAAGCTTCATCAAAAATAAATTTTCTTTCCTATTGATGTTGATATGGCCGAAACCCTAAGTGGTACCAAGTTGGTGTTTTTGGTTCAAATTCTACATGCATGGCTTAAAGTTCTTTAATTGATGCATTTTGAGTTCATGAACAAAATGTGTTTTCAAATTTTATTTGACTTGGTATGGCCAAACCCTAGTTGTGAGAGTTGAGAAGATTCTATTTCATTTTTTTTAGAAGAACACTTACTTTAATCATCATTTTATTTGCATGCATGTATTTATAAAGTTGAAAATAAATTTTCTAACCTAGTTTTATGTATAGCACCGAAACCCTAACTATGGGAGTTAATAAAACCTAATTTCAAAATTTTTAGAAAGATTCATGTTTTGATCATCATTGTACATGCATGTAGATACAAAGTTGAAGAAAAAATAAATTCTTAGTCTATTTTTGTGAGAAGGCCGAAACCTATTCTTGCATGGGTAGAGGGATTGAAATTTATTTTTAGGTATTAAACTTTGATTTTTGTCTCTATGATGCTTAAGGATCATTGATCCAAAAGCTTGTGAAAATTTGAAATTTTTATCATCATTTTCTTGGTAGGGACGAAACATGCATGAGAGAAATAGGGTGTTTTTATAAATTTTTAACTTACAATAAGTACTTGGTTTTGTTTAGATTCGCAAACGTAATTTGGAAACCAAGCTCGTTTCCTTAAACGCGGAAGAAACAACAAACTTTTTACTCATCAAGTTAAGGTAAGGAGAGAAAGCCTGAGGGATAATTATTTATGATGACTGTGTGCCATTGATGGTTGTTTTTATGTGTTTGGTTGTTGTGGCTGTTTTAGAGTAATTTTGAGTTCTTGTTGCTTTGATGGTATATTTGATTTATTAACATGCTTTTATGTTTAGTTAATGATTTATGATCATGTGATTATTTGTTGGCATATGTTAGAATTGTTGTAAATGTTGGTTGGTTGTTGCATGGAAGCCTAACCATTGGTTAGAGCTCAATTAATAATGCAAGACAAAAGCTTTAAGAAAAATTATGAAGACTAGTCACAAATAAAGAATTCTTTTTAGTAATATTTTAATAAAAGAGAAAATAAAATATTTCTAACCTTTGGTGAAAATATTTTAGAATTAAAAACAATTTTATAAAGGAAAATTATTTGAGTTAAATGATTTTATTTTAAAATCAAAATTTTGAGAACACTTTATGGTAAGAGACCATAGAAAATGGGATTTTAGTTTCCAATGTTCTTAGAAAGAGTTTTCTTTCAAAAAGGTTTTCCATATATTTGAAAAAATAGATTTTTCCAAAATAAAGTGGAATTTTTAGAAAAAGAAATGGAGTTCCTAAAGTTAAAGTTTTCAAAAAATGAATTTCAAAAGAAAATGTTTTTGAAAAGAATTTATTTAAGTAAAAATATCCGATAACTTGGATAAGTTACGAAAGTTTGTTTTGTATTTGTGTTTCACTGAACGAAAAATAACGTTGAAAAGTGAACCTAGTAACCGAGACATTGGGATACTAGAGTTTTTAAGCACGTTGATCTATGATCCGTGTCATGTTGTTGTGGATTGTGTGTCCTATATACGTTGTTGTGGACTGTGTGTCTTATATACGTTATGTTAAAACGTGGTGAACGCAGTAAAAAGATGAAAATTGTTTTCTACGACCACAAAGTTCTAGACTGGTGCATCGGCCTAGGACTGTTGTGATTGGATACTCGGACTTAAACGTCCTGTGTTGATAAGAAAAGTTTTAAGACACTGAAAATATATGGATGGTCGTGAGCCTTGAGCCTCGACAAGGAAAGAATGAAACACAAAGAAAAGCTGTGAAAAACAAAATGTTTTACATGCATTATTCGGCAGACGTGCCACCAGTGTTAATCTGAATATCTTGGCTAGGATATTCAAGACGTTGTATCATTGTGTCTTGATGGACAATGAAGTCCATATGCTTGGTTACTGTGCCTTGAGTTGGACAGTATGCTATGGACATCAGCACGCCTTGATCACTGTGCCAGGAGTTTTGGGCAGTGCTGTGGAAAAACATGTTGTGTCTTATTTGGCAATCGAGCCTTATCAGCTCATTTTTAAAATGAAGTTGGGGTGTCCGGAGATTAGGATAGAAAGTTGAATTATAGAAGTGTCATATGTTTTCAAAACAACGTTGATGCTTTGATGTTAGCCTTTTATTTGATAATTTTATGTTGAATATGAATATTTAACTGTACTTGTTGTTTTGTGTTTGGGCATGTAGTCGTCATAATTCATCCATATATTGGTATCTCACCCTTATATTTTTGTTGTTTTCTTTTTCTTGTGATATATATATATATATATATATATATATATATATATATATATATATATATATATATATGAGAATAGATGGACCCAGCGGTGATTTAGGTGGCGCATTCCCAGACACGGGCCCTGCTATTTGAGAACGCGGACGACCTGACCGCGTGGACTTTCCGTGCAGGATCCCACGCTGCGGCTTACACGGGCCCCCTCTGCATGGTAGAGGGCACAGATGAAGCAGGGGCCCAGAGGTGCATTCATACAGTTGAGACTTTCCACATCACGTTACTACCCATGGCGATCTACTTGCAACACCTGGCAGACTAGGGTCTTCTGTTTCTTGATCCTCCCCGCGTCCAGCCTCAGCTGGAGGTAGCTCCCGCTTCGCCAATAGAGAAGGACCCGAAAGAGTTGGTAGAGGAGGAGCCGGTCGAGCTGATGGAGGAGGAGCCTCGATATCACCTTTTTGGAGACGACGACGATGATGACGCTCCCGGTGAGGGAGTAGGGGTGGAGGTGGCTGCACCAACTATACCTCCCGGAGGCGGGGAAGACTGTCAGAGTCTCCCCAATGGGTAACATTAGGTCTGACCAGCTTTTAGGAACTCTTTTTTTGGGGTTGTGTGGTCTCGATGGTGTCTTCTGTTTCTGGCAACTGTTGTTTTTCATTACTTATGACTCTTTAATCCTTATCTTTAACTTGTAATCATGTAGTGCATCACATCAACTTTTTCACTCTGTAAATTCTGTCAAAGGGCCTGTCATCACGAAGGCCTAAGAATTAATGAATATGATGAATTCCAGTATCTCTTACCTTAGTTATGTGTGTATGTTGTTTATGCTTTACATTGTTTGGAAAGAAAACGTTTTATTTGAAAGGAAGCTGAAAATCTTAAATTTCCGAAAGTAATCGACAACTTTATAAAAGTTTTATTTTCGTAAAACGGGGTAGTTAATGTGATGCTTGGGTCAAGGGTGTCACAATAATAATTTAAGGGGAAATATGGAGAACAAGGTAAGCATCTGCTTGTCGCTCCATCTACCATGATTCTGCACAAGCATTTCGGTTGAGTAGGCAAATCATATAAGAAGTAGAAATGAATTGCTATATAATTTTTAGTTAGTTTAAAGAGACTTTCACACAAACACAACCTTTGATAATTAGCTATGATAAACATATATATTGGCTGTGAAGTCTAGGGTGGACCACTTGACAAGTGGTCCATGTAAGCAACACGAAAATGATATATTATAGGAGGTAATTTCGGTGCCCTATTTTTAAATATAATATATGTGTGGCCATATTTTAAAAGCCAAAATTGCTTAGATGCCCCTATCATCATTCTTCAACTTATGTCTGTCGACCCTCTTCAAGTTTCTATCACCAATTGAAGCACTGTGTAACCTTCTTCAACGACAGACATCAGGCAGTCGGGTTAATTCGTCATCGTCATAGCTGACTACATCGTGCAGTCTTGCTAACTCGCCGTCATCATAGCTGACTCCCTTATACATCTTGTATATTGACATTATCTTAGTCCCCATTTTTTCGCTCTGCTCATGCTCTCCCCCAACTATTCATAATTTTGTTAATCATTTAGGTCATAGATTAGCGTTTGTAACTAATTTGCTAGGGAAAAATTATAATTTGTCATAATTTAAGCACTTTTTTAAAATCATTTCTATAATAATTTTAACATAAATATATCTCTTTGTCAAGATTTTCATTTATTTAAGCAATTTTAAATTTTCTATACATTTTTTGTGCAAGTGAGGCCAATTTGATTCTACATTTGGGTTCTGAAGAATTACTTCCTAACTTTGCTTCGACGAGAAGATAATATAGCTGCAATAAGTTAAATCTAATACATATCATTATATTTTTAAATTTCTTAGGGCTCCTTTTTTAAAAATTGTGTTTTATGATTTATTTTTGGTGTAAAATATTGTGTAGGTGAGGCCAATTTGATTCTACATTCGGGTTCTAATAAGTTGCTTCATATGTTTGCTTCGATAGGGAGATAACATAAATGCAACCAGTTTAATCTAATACATGCCATAATATTTGTAAAATTTCTTAGAACTCCTTTATTTAAAAGTTCTGTTTTGAGGTTAAATTTCATCGTTATATATTGTGTTTCTTATATATACTATAAGCATTAATTGAACTGAGTACAATGGACATTTGAAGAAAGTAGGACAAAAGAATGTTGAAGTGCAACGGTGCGGTGATTGACCATTGATATTTGGAGGTTATAGAATAGGGAGAATGAAGGGATAGACCATTGCGCCTTGCCACATACCATCACGCCCCTCCAAATCTTCTATGGCAACAGTCTGCTCCCTCTAACCGGCTACGAGCTACCACAATAACAATCCAATTTCGAAAGATTGCAAGGACGGACTCCGATTAGGTAAATGGCTGAAGAAACAAGGGAAAGGAATACAAGCAAGAGAGGTGTGGAGATACAAAGGTGGTGATCGTGATGGCCCTGTGGCAAGGAGGAAGTACAATTGTGAGGATTGTTTGGGATGATATTGAAAGGCAGGGAGTAATGTTGTCAAAGGAGCCAAAATGAAATATATAACATTTAATAACATAAAAGGCATGGGCTAATTTACAAAGTTTTGATCACCTGCTATAACAGGTAAATGAAATGAATTTGGACCATTCAAATATTATAACATTAATTAAATCTAACGACTATAAAAACTTGGACTCACATGGACCACTTGTGACTTGTGAGGTGGTCCACCTTAGACGCAACCTATATTGACAAAAATAAAAATAAAATTTACAACTCACTATGTGCTAAGGAATATATTTTCTAATTTGCAAGTATATCCTTAATTTGTATTTGTAAGGAATATGCCGAGACCAGATTTAAAAAGAAAAAGGTAAACAGTTCTTATACAGGATTTGTGGATCTTTACATTGAAATAGGTGAATTTTTATACAAAAAGAGCATTTGTATTTTGTTTTTTGACAATGAAACTGTTATGTGTGATGACAAATAGAGAAATTGTTGACAAATTTGTGATTACTGTAATATTATGCACAGATATAACTGTTTTAAATTTTTAATATACATAGGTAATTTTGAAAAAAATATTCAACTGAGTTAAAAATTAAATAGGAGTTGCTCCTAAATGATTTTAGATATTAATTTCCTCTTTTATAGTTTAAATAAGTATTAATTCAAGGATTAAATTAATACCCAAAAATATATCCACCTTTATATTTTTTGGTACAGTAGAAAATTGAGAAGGAGGATGCCCTTAGGACATAATCAAGAAAGAAAAATTTGAATGAAAAAATTATGTATTTAGTATTTTAAAAAGGTTTTTTAACATGTGCAAATTGCAAGGACCTTAAAAAAGTAAATTTATATAAAAACATGTGTATTTTATACTTCAAAACTGAAATACTTAGCCTTAGTTTTTCAATAAACAGTTAATTCTTTTGGATTTCTTAACTTGTACAAAGTTGCACATGATAGAAAAACCCTTTTAAAAAATGGAGAATGCTAACGAGTGCCCTTAGGGCACTCTTTAAGAAACTAAGAAAATAAAGATTTTATGGGGAATTAATGTATTTAATATTTGAAAAGATAAAATACTCAATTTTCCAATAAAAAATTACTTTTCTTGGCTCCTTGAAAAGTATCCTAAAGGCTCTCGTTAACATGACCCTTAAAAAAAATTATATTTAGATTCTCAATACAAATTTTTCTTTCGTGAGTTCCTTGATCAATGTTCTCAGTAAACACTCACCCAAATAAGAAAAAAGGAAACACTGATACCATCATTCATACCAATAGTATAGTACCAGACTCCTATTCTATGAGACAGCAGAAGAGTGCTCATTACTGGTGCATGGGGATTGATTCCACACGGTCCAGTCCACCTACTCTCTTCATTCGCCCCAATGCTTGTCCAACAGATCTGAGCATGAATTACCTTCTATCAAATAAGTGTGTTGCAGTCTTCCGTCGTCAGACACTTGATCTGATGAATAATATAATGCATGCATATTTATGAAACTTGGAGACTTTCGTGAGAGCGATAACAAGCCCATCCACAAATGGAACCACAGCTCAAATGAGTCACCCGCTTCCACCTAGAAACATTTATATCCCTAATGTCAAATATATATATATGTGCAAAGGAATTTAATACTGTGGTCGTAGGCAGAATGTGGGGATATGCTCTATGATAAATGACTTCAAGAATCAAGAGAAAAATTGAACAAAAGATCAAGAAAGAAAGAGAACAGAAGCCAAAAAACCTCGAGAAAAGGGATGAGAAATGATTATACCACATGCTGTTTTCATAAGGTTCCGTAAGAAATTTATTTCAGGTTTTTATTCATAACAAAGTTTTATGAGGTAAAAACGTTTGACTTAGTTTGGAAAGCCAATGTTAATTAGGGGAAAAAATGAAAATGTTGTCCGTACTTGTGCGTTGAAATACCGTTAATTAAAAAATCTAATCATTTTCCTTCTTTTACTGGGTTTAAGTATAACTCACTATTTCTTCAAAAAAAAAAAATTTTAACTCACTCTTAAAAGTTTATATCAGATAACAGATATGAGGTAAAGTCTGGTTATGAATCTTCACAGTGTTTGGGGGTACTAAAACCCAAACTATGGATACACTTGCCAGTGTTCACCGGGAATATTGATATCAGCCTGGTGAAGAAGATCAAGGATGAAGGACAATAGTTACGAAAGTGGTGTAGCTATCCGTGAACTAACTTGTGCAGTAATTTTTTGTAGCACCAATATAGGGCCTATAGTAGCCGAAAACTTTGATAGCATTTGGTACAAGTTTTAAAAAAGTATTCTCGAGAATGTTGGCATGAGAATAAAGTTTTCCCATATTTGTTATAAGTTTTTAAAATTTATTCCCAGGCATAAAAGATTCCCGTGAATAACATTAGTGAATGATAGTTATAAACTTGGGAAAACTCTATTCCCATATATAAATGTGGGAAAACTTTATTCCCAGGAATCACATTCCTAGGAATGCAATTTGCCTGGGAATAAAACATTCCAGATACCAACCGCTACCTTAGGTGCATGACTAATTCTAATTAGGGGATGCTACTAGAGTACATATATCAAGTTATCTACTGACTTTTGTATTGGGTTGTGAGTTGCGACTTTTGAAACAGAGGCTATATATCAATTGATGTATGTGTATAAGGACCTTGGTATCTAATGAATCATGAATGATGTTATGTTTTCAATTTGTGTACTCAACTTGGTATCTAGTGAATGATGATATTATGTTTTCAATTTGTCTGCTCTTATACTCAGAACTAATTTAGATAACCCAGTATAGTACTTGTACAAGTATAAGTTGGTTTGGGTTGATCCAATCAATTGAAAAAATTGAACAAACTCAATTAAATTGATTTGCTTTGATCCAGTTCATATGGTCTAAGCAGGTAAAATGATCCAATTAATTAAATCCGATTTCCAATTATTCAGGCGTTAGATTAAATATTTCCAAACCCGATGACATGAACCATTCACCTGATTTTTTTTTTTCTGCATATAATAGTTGTGCATTTTGGTCTTTGGGAGATCTTACATATTATTTAGAGCATACTATTCCTTAATTTCCTTTTCTATTTGTCCTTCCTCATACTAACCACCTTCTCAACCATAGTCCATCGATTCGTTCTTTCTTGTGTTGCTGGCAACTTCGACCTCTGTTTTATGTTGGTTTGATAAAACTTGACAACTTGTTAATTATAGACCTCAATCATAGTCATCCCAAATGCTGAGTTTCCATGTTTGTGTCTGTGTGTGTTTTAATTTCCGAAATTTGTTTAATTATTTTGATTATTAAGAAAAGGCTTAATTGCACTTTTGGTTCCCCAGGTTTGACATATGCACGATTTTGGTCCCCAAAGTTTCAATTGCGGGAATTTGGTCCCCAACGTTTCACTGCCGTTACAATCAAGTCCTTCCGTCCACCTTCCATCCAAAAACTAACGGTTGACCAGTTTGACTCCCACCTGGCGCTCTGACGTGGCAAAATTGTTGCACATGTCCCTCACGTGACCTCCATCCCCATTAAATTAGGGCACGAATTCGCCCCCAAATTACCAAAACCAGTATTCCTCTTCTGCTGCTCGATACACCATTGCTCCACTTCTTCTTCATCTTCTCGAGGCACTGAAATGGGAGATTCGAGTGAGCATTCTTCTGCAACAACTTCAAGCGCCTCCAAGAGAATGTGCCTTTTATGCTACTGTGGTCACGAAGCCCCATTAGTAACCTCCTGGACAAACATGAATCCAGGTCGAAGGTTTTATAGCTGTTTTCGTTACAAGGTAAGTCTATGGTTTCGTAAATAGTACATATGAGGTTAACATTGCTTCCATTGCACCTTTGCCTAACCTAATATTCTGATTTGCTTAGGGTCCACACGATAGAGGATGTGGCTACTTCAAGTGGTATGACCCAGAGGTCAATGAACGTGTTAAGAAGCTCATTAGGGTTCTTCGGAGCAGTAATGATGCAATGAAGATTAGGGAGACAAAATTAGTGGCAGGGCTCGTGATCCTTGGGTGTGTGATTGTTGTTCTTCTTGTTGTCCTTGTTGCTGTGATTGTAACAAAGTAGGATTAGGATGGGTTAGGGTTATGGTGGGAGTGATTGTGCAACTGACAGTATTTTGATGTTAATGTTAATTTATTGCTCCTAATGTATTTTAATGCTAATGTAATGCTCTGTTACAAGTCAATTTGGTGGCAGAGTTTAGAGTTAATGTAATCTTTTGTTTTTTTGAAATGAAATGAAGTTAGTTTTCTATTGTCTGAAATGAGGCAGAGTTTAGACTTAATGTATTGGTCTGGTTTATGAATACAGAGTCTTTAAAGAGCAGGAAAAAGGTTGCATAGCCATAACTATAACCATTCAATTAAACAACGATAACCATTCAACTAATTAAAACACAAACCATATGTCATAACTTGCATAACCATTCAACTAGTCTGAAGTCTTAATTGGTTGGTACAAACCAAAACCAAGCAAAATGGAAGGTATCACCTGCTGCACCAACTACCAAAATAACCACCAAAGTGCAAATTGTCTAAAATGAAAATAGCTTAACATAGTAATGCAGCTTTCACATAGACAATTGAGCTGCTACTACCCAAAAAAAAAAAAACAGCAAACTACAATCCCTAGTTTCCAGACTCTTGTGTGTCCATTGGCTCTGTTGCTTTCCTTTTCACCCTCAGCTTGTCTGTTCTGGTTCCTTCCCCTTGTTGCATCTCAGCTTGGCCTGCATTGGATTGGCCTGCATTGGATTGGGTTGCATAACTTCTCAAGTGTTTATACTGTTCTTTCTAAGCACCCTGAATCATCTCTAATGCCTTCTTTCGTGCCCTATAACATTGATGCCTACTTAATAACACACCCCACTTCTTTTCTTGTCATTCTTTACAAATCTAACATTTTTTTTGGCCTGCAAAGCATACTCCTTCACAGCTACTCTCACAAGATCAGCAGATGTAAATATCTGCCCCACTTGAAAAACAACTGGTGTGTCATCAGACAGTTTGAACTTGGGAAACCTCTTTGCTCCGGTCCCTTCGTCTTCACTTGATGCTGGGCTGTCTAGGTCATCTGAATCACCATCTTCATCCTCAAAATCAGCAGCTGTAGTTGGCTCTGGGTTCCTTGATGATGTGGTAGCCCCCCCAGAAAAAAAACCCTCAACACCTTCCTCTACTTGTGGACCTCTTGGTTGCTGTGAACCACATGCATTCACTGTTTCCTCAGGAAGAGCACTAGTCCAAGCCCACTCTTCATCATAGTCACTGTCATCTAAAGAAATCTCACTGTCTGCATCCTCCTCATCCTCCACAGCCTGCCCATTATAGTCCTCATCCTGACTATCAGCTGCATCTTCTTGCTCCCCATGACCTTCATGTTCTGGTGGATCCTCCACTACTTGCACATCAGAGTTTGAACTCTCACTGGCTGCAACTACAACCACTGGGGTGTCAATTAGATGCTCCACATACAAATCAATTATTTCATGCCCTTTCACATCTTCAATGAATTGAATAACATGTTGGTCGTTGGTGAGTTCCTTCAGACCAGTGGCCAAGTCTTTCTCAAGATGCTTGTACCACAGACACTTGTAGGATGCATAACCAATATGCTTCAAAATTTTGCCCAACTCAATTGATGAAATTTGATCAATGTCCAACCTATCTTTAAACTCATACAGTTGTCCCCTTATATATTCGACTGGGTCACTAAGAAACAATCCACCATGATGGAATCAAAGTAATATTTTGTGTTCCACAGTAGGCCTATATGGAAAATAACATTGAATCAAAACCCATTATTTAATACACCTACCAAAACCCTAAACCAATGTTCAATACCCAACCAACCAAACCCTATCAGCATAAAGCAAACACCCTAATAGTACAAAACCGTAAAGTACAAAAAGATGGTGATAACAACACAAACCAATGGCTTACCTGGATCTATAGTTGTCGGGTAGTTTCTCACCACCCCAAAATCGTGGGTCCTCTTTGCCATATGAGTTGTCCCCTCTCTGACTCGAGTCCATCGTGACACAAGCGTGAGATTCCCCTGCTACAATGTGGTCCCTAACTGGTTTTGTCCCCAATAAAGCTTCCTCCAAACTTCAACAATGGTAAACAAATCCACCGGGCACGAACGACTGAGATTGCGCACTGACCTTTCACCTCTCTTCTACTCGTTTGATATGTTTACTCTGACCTAGGGTTTTTTGATTTTTATAAAACACTTTTAATTTTAATGTTTAAATGTTAAAATTAAAATGTTAATGTTGGGTGAGGTGCAACAATTTTGCCACATCAGAGCACCAGGTGGGAGTCAAACTGGTCAACCGTTAGTTTTTGGATGGAAGGTGGACGGAAGGACTTGATTGTAACGGCAGTGAAACGTTGGGGACCCAATTCACGCAATTGAAACTTTGGGGATCAAAATCGCGCATATGTCAAACCTGGGGGACCAAAAGTGCAATTAAGCCTTAAAAAAACTATAGAAGGGAAGGAGTGCGATGAGAACTCAAAGTCATATAGTTCTAATAAAAAGACTTGATTGGTTGGTTGATTTTAGTTTTTCAAAATAAAGTCTTTTATATTTTGGATTTTTTTATAAAAATTATTAATTTTCAAAGGATTATAAACATTTTTTATTTTTGTTTTTTGAAAAAGTTTTTCAACAAAATAAATATTCACAAAATTTGAGTTTATTGTTTATTTTTAAATGAGTAAAATAAATATTTTCAAGATATCATTAAAAAATTACACAATTAAGTTGAGATAATATTTTTAGAACAACCGGTGTAGAGTGCTAATATTTTTCTTACTTGTAACTTACTCTCGAGCTTGATTTCTTTTTTTGTTTTTGAAAGAGTAGTTCCCTTAAATGAATCAATTTTCCAATTTTTTTTTTTAAATTAGAAATTTTGGTGGTGACTCTTCTTTAATTTTCTTTTTCTTTTTTGCAGTGTCTAACTGGACAGTTGCGACAATTGACTTCCAAATGGTTTTAAAAAATGTGTAATTTGAAAAATAATGGGAGAAAAATGTGTATTTGATAAGTATTTTTTGTTTTTTTTTATTCATAATTTTGCCAAATTTAGTTTTTTTTTTTTGACAAACTAAAGTTAAGCTATTTCATTAATAATGGGGAACGCAATACATCCGGTAACATCATCACAAATTTGGAGAATAGTAATATATGTAGTCACCCCTAACAAGGAGTAAGCAACTACATGGACTTTCCTCCTATCAAACTCTACCGAAAAGTTGTTAACATATGATGACAGAAGACCCCTACAATTTGAAATAACACCCTATAATTAGCCTGGTCCTCTTGAAGGAGGTACAGGACTTTCTCTTTTTGTACTTGGAGTCTGGGAAAATAACTATAAAATTTAGCTTTAAAGAAATATCATCCATCATGTAAGGTGTGACCAAAGTCGATAATTCGAACTACATGAAAAAAAAAAAAAAGGCTCAATTCACAACTTGCCAAATTTAGTTACACCTTGCTTTTTGGGGGTATGATATTTATTTAGATACATTTTGAATCATAGGTAGAGAGAGAGAGAAGCAAGGAAAGACAAAACCGTACACATTATTATTGTTGTTGAGCCCATACCAGTCTGCTAAACTAAAGTTGGACCCTTCCACCCTCCTCCCCCACACTCTTTATATCTCCCTCCACCCATCCCCCCTTTTCTCTGCTAATTCCCTCTCACACTTCCAAACTCAAAAGGAAGACTGAGAGAGAGAGAGGCCATGGTGGGTTGGATTCCCTCTCTATCACACTTTTCTCCTTTCACACACACCCTTCTTCTTTTCTATCTTTCTTCTAATTTATTGTCACAATATTATATTATGATACCTTCATATGTATATGTGTATAATTTAATAATTTAATTTAATTTACACTTTCTAATTAATCCTGCAGGAACTAGAACAACACCGGGTAACCAGATGGGGAGGATATGTGGACTGGAGGAACAAGCCTGCTCTTAGAGGCCGCCATGGTGGCATGATTGCAGCCTCCTTTGTTCTAGGTACTGTCCAAAATTTCTCTTTTTGGCTCAAAGTTTAGTATAGATATTATTATTATACATGACCTTCTTCAATTGGAACTGGATTGAAGTAGCAAACTAGCCCAAGTAATCCATACATATGATATATTAATAAATACACACACATATATATAAAATCTTTGGTGGCATATTTCCCAAGCTTGTGTGTAATTTAATAATTTTTTTTTTTGAACAAAGCTTGTGCGTAATTAATTGTGCAGTTGTGGAGATATTAGAGAACCTTGCATATTTGGCAAATGCAAGCAATTTGGTGCTGTATCTGAAGCATTACATGCACTTTTCCCCTTCTAAATCAGCCAACAATGTCACCAATTTCATGGGAACTTCCTTTCTCCTTGCCCTTCTTGGAGGTTTCTTATCTGATGCCCTTTTCACCACTTATCACATCTACCTCATTAGCGCAGTTATTGAGTTCCTGGTATGCAAACCTCATCCACTCCTTTCTCTCCCTGTGATCACTTTTCTCACTTTCTCTCTCACACTTCACAATCTGCTTTTCCTTATTCATTACATGATTAACACAAATATTGCTAGCTTAATTTTGCACTTATTATTGTTCTATGATTATTGACAAGGGAAATGAATATTCTCATATATATCATTTTTTATATGATTATTATATGAAAGAGAGATAAACAATAAAGCAATTTTATCAATTGACTCTAATCAAAATTTATGATATTTCATTTATAATTTGTGTTAAAAAAAAAAAAGTGGATATATATACTCGGAAGCTTGAATTTAGTTTAGTATTAGGTTTCTTAAAGAACAAGTGTACGTCATTCGATTTCTTAACCAGAAAGAATCAGAGTCGATTCCAAGTTGTATAATTTGCAACTTGCAACGTGGGGTTGCATCGAATTGTGGAACCAAATCCTTATCATAGAAACGAAAGATATGATGATATATATATATATATATATATATATATATATATATATATATATATATATATATCTTATCCATCATCCCTTTGATTCTCTTTCTTTTTGCTGCATTCGATCCCCAACTTGGTCCTAGAAAACCTCATGAATTGCATGAGCATACGCCCACTAAGTTACCAACTAGTCCAAGTCAAAAATCAATTTTTATCAAATGGGAAAATGGGAAAAGGAGGGGGGAAAAAAAAGGTTATATAGATACTAGCTTTATGTCACCTCACATTAATACAAATGTTAACCATAACGTGTATGAGAGGTATCGGATCGCTAGTTGTGGACAAACAGTAGTAGCATCGAGAAGTGGTGTCTGATACACGATACCATTTCTAAAATCTCGTGGTCAGCGTCTAACAAAAGCATTCAAAAGTGTAGGCCCATTAATCCTTGCTTAATGGAGTATATATATGAGACAAAAAATTAATCATGTTTGTTGGGGGAAGATATATATTTCTTTCTTTTTTATATATTAGCAAGTAGTTTATATTGCATAAAAGGTTCACATTTAAATAAGATCTAAATAAATATATTTTAAAATAGAAAATATTTATATATAAATAATTTGTTATTTTGATAAGTTTTAAAAATTAAAATTAAAATTACAGAATGAGGTAAACATAATTAAATTAAAATAAATTTATAAGTTAAAAGATTTGAAAACAACATATATCATTCTTAAAAATAATTTAAGAGATAAGCTGCGAAACAAAAACTATAAGTGCACGAGTTCAAACTTCGCAATATACTATGTCCCTTTCTCATTGGTCATTGCCTTTTTCTCTCTTCCCATCCCTTTATGTAAGCCCTATTATATATGAGCCTCTCCTTGAACTAAAAGAGATATTTTAAATAAATAAATATATATATATATATATATATATATATATATATATATATATATATATATGTTATATGTGAATGTGACCGGTACTTGATAAGGAATCAAAAGAGGAATATTTTTATAAGAAATTGGTATATTTATTATATGAAAAATACTAATTAGTGCTCTTATAATACTAGTTAAGGGGTCAAAAAAAGATTTTATTAAAAACATAGAGTTTAATTGTTATACATTGTCAGTGTAAAGTTTTTTACACTGTCAACCAATCAGAAATCATGGTATGTGTGACTTTTAAGGTAGTTAGGATAAGAGTCAAACAATTTAGCTTATGTGGCAATTTCTGATTGATTGACTGTGTAAAAAATCTTTACACTGACAGTGCATACCAATTAAATCCAAAAACATAATGTATTTGATATTTTGAGATGTGATTTATTTGATCGTTCAATAAAATCTTACTCTTTTGGATTGTTAGAGAATTAATTAATAAGACCCTTATTATATTTAAATGTTATCCTAAATTTTTAATATCAACTTTCTTTTTATTAATTACGCGCCATTAGAAAAAGCCTTACGTTTTTTTTTTTTTAATGATCAATCCTTTATCATATAACACAGAAAAAATCCTTCATATAACACAAATACTAGTATATGGTAGATGTCATAGGAAAAAAAAAAATGGAAGTCAGAAAGAGAAATTAACTGAAAAATAGAGGGGGGCCATCTATTTATTTCATGCAAGGTGCAACAAGGTATTTATTTTTCTCGAGAATGCCTAGGACCCCTTTGTTTTTGTGCCACTGCCACAGGCAGACAAACAGAAACTTCGTTTGGTCAATTTTTAACTGTGTGAAGCAACTCATTTTGTCGTTTTGGCTTCTCAAACCTTTTTCTCTTTACTACCACTGCTAATAAGCCTACAAAGTAGCTGAGAATGCGACTTTCTTTTTTCCACGTCTCTCTTACATTTCTTTTCTCTTATTACTATTGATTTATTTTATTTTATTTTTTGGAAATTTTCTCTTATTAATATCACCTAATAATTTAATAATTTTACTACACCAAAAAAATTTAACAGTTTATACTTAATCAATTAATTATTTTTCACAAACTTACCTATAATTTATGAGATTAATCATAAATAATTTTTTTTATAGCAACAGAAAACTGTTATTCTGGCACTTTTGATACAAGAATCACACTCATTTAGATCCGTGAAACTAAAGTTAATAATTATGTGAACAGATATGTTCAAGAGTTGTTGATGATGTGACTCGAAATTTCTTTTAATACTGCTTGATCCACTTTGTATGTTTTATCTATATCTATTTTATTGTGTCAAAAAAAAATCTATTTTATAACTAATTATTTAACTAACTATTCCCATTAACTGATTGCATAGTTTCTCACTGGTATGCCACATGTCAAAGCTAGCTAGTGTCACGTCCTTCATTACCATGGGTCCCTGTGATCATTATCTTGTGGTATATTGGGCGTAATACTACGCTACAACAGCCACATAAAGTGGCCAAATATTGTGGAACTACAATAAGGTTTAACGAGCATATATGGTGGCATTGTTCAAGTTTGCATATATTTTTGGGCTTTGACAAATGAGTTTCATGAAACCACGTGTGTGGATGTCGTTTTGGTTGTCCATTAACTCCATATTATAAGAAGCCCAATAAGATGTTACCACCTTAGGACTATAGTACGTAGCAGATATACCCTGCTTAAAACGGCAAAATCTCACAGTGACGTTTCATGACTAGCAGTTAATAGTGGAATATAAGTCCTTGTCTGTGCTACGGTCCAGGGGCTAAGGTGGGGATCAACACGTGGCCAAAGGGCCTACTTGGGTGGTCATGTTTTTATCTACAGAAGAACTTGACCTTTCTGTATTTGGTCGCATTTGTAGCACATTGTTCTCTAATTATGTGATGTGATTTTTCATTGGTGAACTTCCATTTGTTGACCCAAAAATAGAGGGAAACAAGGAGGAAAAAATGATGGGTATGTGTCACTTATTCAATTAAAGACAATATTTAATGTCTATATGTTCATTGCCATCTGAATTTGTTGGTATCCAATTGATATTTTGTTCCATTTTTCAATTGTCGATTTTTCTATTCTATGCAACCTTGTACATGTTAAAAAATCAAAATAGAAATGTTGCGTTGAAAATTACGTATTCAATTGCTTAAAAGTTTTACAATTACTCTTCCAATGCAACATTTTTATTTTTTGGTTCCTTAACATGTATAAGGTTGTATAGATTAGAAAAATCTTTGAGTTATACATCGATTTGGACCCCATGGTTTGGTACATGATCAACTATACACTCTCTTATTCTACTTTATTGTATTGCACAAAAATGTGCATGGCTAAGGGATTTGGAATTTGTGCAGGGATTGATTATACTCACTATACAAGCACGTGTACCTTCACTAAAGCCACCAGAATGTGACCAAGCCACACCATGCCATGAAGTTAATGGTGGAAAAGCATCAATGCTGTTTGCTGGACTCTATCTTGTGGCTCTAGGGGTTGGAGGAATTAAGGGATCATTGCCAGCACATGGTGCTGAGCAATTTGATGAGACTACTGCATCTGGAAGGAAGCAGAGATCAACCTTCTTTAACTACTTTGTCTTTTGCTTATCATGTGGTGCCCTTATTGCAGTTACTTTTGTTGTGTGGGTTGAAGACAACATAGGTTGGGAATGGGGTTTTGCAATCTCTACTATCAGCATACTTGTATCTATCCCAGTGTTCTTGGCAGGCTCTACTACTTATAGGAATAAGATCCCTTCTGGAAGTCCACTTACAACCATTTTGAAGGTAATAAGAACATCTACTCCTATCCTGGATTATGTGCCTAGTTCTATGATGGGGAATTCTCTAAGACCACTTAGAGTGTGTTTGGGAAAGATTGTTTTTTCCCATTTCAACTGTTTTTCAGCTTAAAAGCTGTTTCATAGATAATCTATCATGTTTGTCAATTAGCTTAAATTTTTAAAAAAGCTTTTTTTTGAAAAAAAAGATGTTTTTTTACCATCCGTTCTATTGGACTGTTGGATGGTTTGATTTTGATTATTTTTGCATCTCAAGATTGCTTTCCCATCTTACCCCCTCTAGACCCTTTTGCAGCAGAATTACTCATTGCGCCATTTTCCAAAAGAATTTCCCAAGGAACACCAAAATACATAAGAGAAACCCATTGTACAGTACATCAATCTAACATACATAAGAGAAATTAATGATAAAACATACAACAGAGAAATTTGCTTTAAGGGTGGTGAAGTTGGTTCAAAATATTGCTGTGAACTTGAAGGGTGAAGGTAGGGCGCACGTGTGCTTTAATTGGGAAAGTGATACCAAGTTATTCAATTTTTTGTAATAGAAAAAAAAAGTTATAACAAAATATAAAAAGAATTATTTTAACAAGTTTTAATGTTAAAAAACCATCAAATATTTATTCATCTAAATAAATAACTCCTACCCTTTTTCGTAATTTATCATGTAAAAGTGATTCTTTTGCACCATCCAAAAGAAATAGATTATCTTAAAATCGCTTTTCAGCAAATAGACCCAAACAAAAACAGATTTTCATTATAATCGATTATCACAATAATCTATTTTTTCCAGCTTTCCCAAACACACTCTTAGTGGTATCCATGACCTCAAGTGATGTAAAATAAAGTATGGATAACTCAGTAATATATAAAATGGTTGCACCATTTACATCAATATGCAATTAAGTATTCTATTTAATTTTAATATATAGTCATGGTAAAAAAAATTACTCTATCATATTGTTAAAATATTTGACTCTCTCATAATTGATAATTACAAGAGTCACGCATAATAATGTGTGATTGGTTAAACTTGACAATGCATCAAAATTAAATTCTCAACTATTTCACGCTTGTCACATCACTTGGGGCATAGTTATCCTTAGGACTGAGTAATGTAGTGTGACCCTTCTCAGATAACTTTCTTTTCTTCCCCAATTATGCTCTAATTATCTTCATTCTTTGACTAATATGGGCTTCACTAAGCAGGTTTTGGTTGCTGCTTCACTGAATAGCTGCATCTACAGAAATCTTAGCACTGCTGTTATGAATATGGCTTCAAGTCCTTCTAATCCACACTCAAGTAGAAAAGAAGAAGAGGGAGAAAATGCAAAAGCAAGCAAGGAAACTGAAGCCCCAACAAATACACTCAAATTTCTCAACAGTGCAGTGGAAAACAAACCAATTTTTTCATCAATAGAATGCACTGTAGAGCAAGTAGAAGATGTGAAGATAGTATTGAAAGTACTCCCCATATTTGGTTGCACCATCATGCTCAACTGCTGCCTAGCTCAGCTGTCCACATTCTCTGTTGAACAAGCTGCAACAATGAACAACAAGCTTGGTTCCTTTAAGGTTCCACCAGCCTCCTTACCAATTTTTCCAGTGCTCTTTATCATGATCATAGCACCAATTTATGACCATATCATCATCCCATTTGCAAGGAAAGTGACCAAAACAGAAATGGGAATCACTCATCTCCAAAGAATTGGAATTGGTCTAGTCCTCTCTATAGTTGCTATGGCAGTGGCAGCTGTTGTTGAAATAAAGAGGAAGAGGGTGGCCACTAACTCAAGCCTACTAGATGATGCAACAAAACCACTACCTATCACATTCTTTTGGATTGCTTTTCAGTACTTATTCCTTGGTTCAGCTGATCTTTTCACCTTAGCTGGGTTGTTGGAATTTTTCTTCACAGAAGCACCAATAAGGATGAGATCTTTGGCCACATCACTTTCTTGGGCCTCTTTGGCTTTGGGGTACTACCTAAGTTCAGCAATTGTATCAATAGTAAATAGTGTCACTGGTAACGCTTCCCATAGACCATGGCTATCTGGTGCCAACCTTAACCACTATCACCTTGAGAGGTTCTATTGGCTTATGTGTGTGCTAAGTGGGTTGAACTTCCTACACTACATGTTTTGGGCTATTAGGTACAAATATAGAGGGACAGGAACTACTAGTCCTGAATGAAGAAAACAAAAAGGTAGGCTTTTGAAATGGTCAATATAAGCAGTTTAGTTTCCAAGGCCATTGGTCAAAATCTTAGGGTTTCTTTTTTTATTTTCAGTTTCTTGTTAGTGTTTTAAAAAATAATTATAAAACTGCCGCCTTATTCTCATTTTGTTTTCTGCTTTCAAATTTTTATATAGAAAACATTGAAAACTTTTTTCTGTTTTCACTGTTTCCTTTACAAATATTTGAAAACATAAAACAGAATGAGAATATGATGGCAGTTTTGTAATTATTTTTTAAAACACGAAATGAAACTGGAACAAGAAAAAAATGCAAACATACCCTTAACAAGCCATTCTTCGGCTATAATTGTATATACTTGCACTTTCCTGCAACTGAGTGGATCAGCATTTTCCAGCGATAGAGATACAGATAGAGATATCATGTATTGAAAAGGGGGAAGAAACAAAGAGGGTAGATCACGTGTAATGAATATGGCTCTTTCATTTTGTCAATAGTGAGAGCAAATGATTTACACGCAGATGCTCCCACGGACAATTTGACTCTTATCCCATGTTTTATGTTCAATGTCTCGTGTTTATTGGTGATGCCATGGATATTCTCAATTGCTTATTCAAACCTTTTGTTGTTCAATTATAATTTTATAAAATAAAAAAATAACTACAATTGATTAATAAGTAGTCTAGCTTGACAATTTGAAAATAATAAACATAACTTATATAATATAATTTTACAACTTTTTGGGCCATTTATTAATATACTCTGATAGGATATAGGTGGCGTTTGGAAGAGCTTATTTAAACTCCTTTTGACTTATCTGATGACATAAGCTTTTATACAGTGTGTTTGACAGAGCTTATAAAAGTAACTTATGTCATCTCATAAGGAGTTTTTGACTTATTTTCATAAGTCACTGGAACAAGCTTATGGAATTTTAACAAGTGCTTATGACCCCTCCGTGTTTTCCCCCTTCGAATCCTTTCTTGCCCCTTTTTTTATAAGCTCTTATGACATAAGCTCTTATGCGATAAGGTCTTATGTAATAAGCTCTTAATTAAGTTATTTATCCAAACGCGGCCATAGCCCAAGTGGACAGTGTTTAGAGTTTAGAGGTTATTGCGTGCAGTGCACCCAATGTGAATAGAAACTCAACCGAAAAAAACAAATGTGAACTGTGAATCAAAATGGGACGTGAGACATTGAAACGAAAGAGACGAAACATAGTTACTGTGGCTACAATATCATTTTAGTACATACTATTACACGGAGAGAGTCCAACACACGGGGATGTAGCTCAGATGGTAGAGCGCTCGCTTAGCATGCGAGAGGTACGGGGATCGATACCCCGCATCTCCATATTTTCACCTTCATACTCTTTTTTGGAGTTGTTGCTTCCATATTCTTTTCTCTGTAGCTTCTTGGGCCTTATTGTCTCTGAACTTTGGGTCCGGCCTAAAAAGTGTTCTAAACACGCTGTGATGTCTGACACCTGAACAAAACGCAGCGTTTTACTTCTTGTGTTTTGCACCGCACCAGAATCAGATCGAAGCACAAGAGAGGAAGAGAGAGAGGTCTCTGCAGATCGCTTTCTCTGATTGAATTTTGAAGTCGCAAGTGGCAACTGCAACTCTCGTCGCTCTTCTTCTTCTGCTCGATCCTTCACTCTTCAGCAGCAACAAAACAAGTAACTGATTCTCTTCATTCAAAGCTTCTTAGATCGCTGATTCCCCTCACTACTTCCTTCCATTTCTCACTTACTTCATATTCACTCACTCACTTTCGTTTCCACAATCGCAGATAGATGCCACATCATTCTTTTTTTTTTTATTGATTTATTGATTTATTGATTTTTACTTCATCTTATAGTACCTGATAAGTGATAACCTTACTGAAAGTTACTACTACGTAATGTGAGGAAATACAAATTATATTCGTTTTCTTAAATTAAGCAATTTCCTTGCATAACCAAAACCCTGTCAATACGAGTTGTAAGTAAGTAATCGAGTTCGGCCTCCTTAAGTAAGGTCTCGAATCATGATCTTATGAAGGGAAGAAATAGCTGCAGGAGAGACTCTTGAATAGGTCTTTCTGGCTCGATTCGGATTAGTCGGAGTTTAATGTGATTTCCGGACACCGAGAGTATTAAACCAAACACCAAAAAAACCCTTGCAGCATGACATTGCAGTTTTGTCAGTAGTAGTTGCAACCGAATCGCAGCCTGCATTTTCCCATAATTGAGGTAAATGCAATTTAACCGCTACCATAATTTAAATCAATAGTACTAGTGTATTGACAGCACTGATGTATTTTAGATTTGTAAACCAATAGTAGTTTTGGATTCATTCGTATGACTTATGAGGAATACTGTTTAAATTTAAATGCAGACAATTTTGGTGGCATAATGAATTTCTTGATGCGGTCCACTACACATGTGTATTCGGAACGGTCATCATCGTCATTGTCGTCGTCGTCATCCTCGGCACCAGAACCTCGCATAGATGCACCTCAGGGGACTACTTCTGGATCATCTTTGGAGACTCTTATGGCCGAGGACCCATATGCACAATATTCCCCAATTGAACAGTTTGATGGAGAGATCAATGGGGTTGGAGGTGAAAACGGCAGCATCATTGGTCAGAATTCAAAAAATGACGCGTCAGTTCTAGCTAAGCACTTGGATGTTTCTGAAGAAGAAGGATGGATTACCATTCCGTACAGTATGTCTTCAACAATACTCCAACTTATTTATTCTTCTTGATTCCGATTTCAGGCCCATATTAGCAATTGTGTTGAGTTTTTCACTAATAATCCTTAGGGCAAGTAGGACCATACCAACTGTTTCTCATGCACTAGGTCTAGAAGTAATGGGTTAACTTTGTTGACCATGTTCACTACATACCTACCTGGGACATGAGAAAATTTATAAGCTCAGCATGGTTTTTGCTAGCATTTTATTCAATGTGATAGTGCTAAGAGAACAGTTTATTTTTTGTCTTTTCTTTTATGTGCAATGTTGTGGGTGAGATTGCTCTGCATTGTAATATGATACATCTAATTCTCAATTTTATTTTTAGGGGATCTTCCAGAAAACTGGAATCATGTGACAGATATACAGTCCCTGCGCTCTCTAGATCGTTCCTTTCTATTTCCTGGTAAGATTATTTCTTTCCTTAAATACACGAATCTCAGTGTTGGAATGCATGATTTGGTCTGCCAGCATGGAAAATTGATTGGACCTAATTTGTACCTGTAATTCAGGTGAACAAGTTCATATCCTGGCATGCTTGTCTGCATGTAAGCAGGATACAGAGATTATTACTCCATTTAAAGTTGCTGCAGTGATGAGTAAGAATGGCATAGGCCACAGTCCTGAGAGAGAAAATAGAAAAATTGAAAATGGAAATACTTCAGTATCTGGAGAAGGGCAACTAAGTCTCAATGGTCAAGAGCCAAAAGAGAAAAACCTTGCAATAGCAAAGACAGATCACCCAGCAGATATTTCTGCTGGTGAGTCCCTTTTGAGGATGGAGGTTCACAAGAGACAAATTGCGTCATTGTTACAAAAATTTGAGAATTCTCACTTCTTTGTGAGAATTTCTGAGTCTGATGAACCACTTTGGTCCAAACGAGGTTCTTCAGAAAAGTTTTCCAACTCCGCTGAAACAAATGGTGAAAATGCCTCAACCATCAGATCTAAAGAGACTGCAAAAAACATGTCTTCTATTAGTGCAGTTATTGATAGAGGAAATTTTGATGCAACTATTTCTGGGGGAGTGGCGAGAAGTTCTGTCAAGTGTTGTGCTCTACCTAATGGAGATATAGTGGTATGTGCCATAAACTTTGGAAACTATGATTATGCGTTATCTTGATCTAAAATTGGTAAGGATAGAAGGGGATTTTTTTATTTTTTTATTTTCAAAAAATGAATGCTAAAGACTATGTTTCTCTATCAAGTGGAGCACCATTCTGTTAAAATGGGAGTGATCCTTATAATTCTTCCTCTTCCCCTTTGATTACTTTAATTTTTCATTCCCCCTAACACGCACACACAAGCAGCTTGGCCGTCTTTTACTTATAATATACAATCATTTGTACTTTAAAGATATAATATATTCAGATACATAGTTTCTCCTTACTTCTATTAGGCTAGAAATAGCTTTTAGAGAACCAAGACATGTAATTGAGTTCCTTTGTACATATCCTCTTTTGTAAAACACATGGTTAGAATCTTTTCCTTCAAAGGTTCAAATGTATGAAGTCTTACTGCATCTATATAAGGTCGTGCTAAGAGTTTATTATATGCTCAGCTTTGATTCATCTTGTACTGCATAATCAATATTTACAATCGTTTTTTATTTTTCTGGAGCTTTTGAGTACAAGATTTCTTTATGATACTTGGACTATTGAGGAGTATATTGACTGGTGAAGTTATCATCATTATTGATATTTCTAGAACATATCTTTTATAACTGGGAAGTTGTTGCTTCAGACTGCTCTTTCGCTTGCTACCTTGGTCTCGTCTTTTATTGAACTTCATCATTTTATATTTGAAATATATTTTAGTGGCATTTTCTCACCTCTTTAATGCCTCAGAAGGTCTTCATGAAATTTTGTTGTGAAACCCTAGTGTATGGGGAAATATTTACCATATAGCTTGATCCTGAGCCATTTTTGGTATTCAATATGCAAAATGCTCCTAATTATGCCTAGGTAATATCATTTACTCAGATTACTAATCTGATTCTATTTTCCTGTTTGGAAGGATCCAGGTTCATTTACAGGTGAATGTTGGTGTTAATTTTCTTAGAGATCCTTGTATCGAAATTCTTCAATATGAAAAGTATCAGGAGAAAATACTGTCTTCTGAGAAGCAGGACAACTCAGTTTATACAAATCAAGATCCATGTAGAGAACTCTTGAAATGGATACTTCCATTAGATAACACTCTCCCTCCTCCTTCTCGCCCATTATCTCCTCCCAATTTACCTTCAAATTCAGGAACTAGTGGTACCTCACAGAGATCCAATATTTCGGCATCATCTGGCTCTCAGTTATTCTCCTTTGGCCATTTCAGAAGTTACTCCATGTCATCGTTACCCCAAAGTACCAGCGCACCAACTGCTCCTGTTAAAGCAGCTAGTTCTAAACCAAGCTTTGACATTGATGATTGGGATCAAGTCTCATCTCAGAAGTTTCTAAGGAAAAAAACCGGAGTTGAAGAACTACTATCTTTTCGAGGCGTCTCATTGGAGCGAGAAAGGTTTTCAGTTTGTTGTGGATTAGAAGGTATCTATACACCCGGAAGAAGGTGGAGAAGGAAACTTGAAATAATACAACCTGTAGAGATTAATTCTTTTGCTGCTGACTGCAATTCAGAGGATCTTCTGTGTGTTCAGATAAAGGTTTGAACTATGATGTCACTGAACCAAGTTATTGGCACTTTCCTATTTTCTATTGAACATTATATTGTCATACTTTTTGGGGGACCTATATTATATACTGTTAGTAGTTTTCAAGTTCTGCATTTTATTAATATTTCTTAAGTTGTTCTCCAGAATGTTGCTCCTGCTCATGCTCCAGATATCGTTATATTTATAGATGCCATAACAATTGTTTTTGATGAGGCTACAAAGAGCGGGCCACCTTCATCATTGCCAATTGCATGTATTGAAGCTGGAAATGACCATTCTTTACCAGATTTAGCCCTCAGGTAAATGTCTTAATGTTGTTTCCTTTGTTACTTAACCCATTTCATGCTGCATACCCTTCATTATTCAGTTAAATATGCTTGGGCTGTGGAACTGAAGCCCTGCAAAAGATGGGGAAAATGCAACCTATACTATACATATGTGTGGGTTCAATATGCAGTTGAGAAAACCAAAATTACCAAAGTAGAAAAAGGCCTTAAATTTTCTTTTATTTCATATAATGATATGCATAATATGATTAAAAAGTGCCTTGCCAAAAAAATATATATTATCAGTCCATAGGTGGTGGAGGAATAGTGTTTCTGGAATATGAGTTTATATCTTGTTATTTTTAAACCATTCTTATTAGCAGTCAGGAAATGAGGGAAGAGACTAAATATGGATGGTGGGTTTATGCAGTTAGCTCTTATCTTCTTCATCTTATTAGAAGTTTCTAATTGCAGGAGAGGTGAAGAGCATTCTTTTATCCTTAAACCTACAACTTGTATGTTTAAGGATCTAAAGGTTCAGGATGAAAGAAGTTCTCAATTGTCAAAGTTGCAATTTGGAAACTCAGCATCAAAATTAAATCTTTCCTCCAACAGTCCTGATAGAAGGAAGATTGCTTTAAGTGGTGATCAGTATGCAATTATGGTATCATGTCGATGCAACTATACAGGTAGCCTTTTTGCAACCTTGTTTTATTGTTATGTTATCTAATGAATATTAGGTGTTAATTAGTTGGTTTTGCCCTGGTTTTGCACTCGATTTAGTGTCAAGATTATTCTTTAAGCAACCAACAAGTTGGCGACCACGTACATCGAGGGATATTGTGATAACTGTTGCATCTGAGATGTCAGGAGAGTCTCCCCAACCTTTTGAAAGAAACTCCCAACTTCCTGTGCAGGTCAATATATGTTCTAACTATTTATTGACTATCTCTAATTGGGCTCTGGATAGGAGCTCATACTTAATTTGCTTTGATTATTTTCATACTGAAATCACAATTATATTGACCTAATTGCTTCATTTTTGTCAGGTTTTAACTCTTCAAGCTTCTAATTTGACATCTGAAGATCTAACTTTGACAGTGCTTGCTCCTGCTTCATTCACTTCACCTCCTTCAGTGGTCTCTCTGAATTCACCCACTACTCCAATGAGTCCTTTTATTGGTTTCACTGAGTTTTTGGGAAGGGTAAATGGTGAAAGACATATTGGCACCACCCAGGGGCAGAGCTTCACTTCTCTTGTAAAAGAAAATGACAAACAAAGGGATGATGGCGGACCTCAGACAGTTTCTACGAGTGATGATGTAATTCCTAGTTCTGGCCTGAGTTGTACACATCTGTGGCTGCAGAGTAGAGTTCCACTTGGGTAATATATCAGGTCTCTTTTATTTTTTGTGAACTTTGTTTAAACTAATTCTAACTAATTTAAAACCGTGTATGGATCACATCAGATGCATCCCGTCTCAATCCACAGCCACCATTAAACTAGAGCTGCTTCCATTGACTGATGGCATAATTACACTTGACTCTTTGCAAATTGATGTCAAAGAAAAAGGTATGGATCACGTATACTTTTGGACAATGTTTTTTCCTTCTTAACTGCACGCTTGAGCTTCCATCTAGGGAAATATTAGGTCAATACTTATTAATGGATGGGAAGATGAGCTGCTGCTCAAAGATATTTTCCTCGTAATACTGTCATTGTTATTTTGAACAATCACTTATGGGCATAACAACAAATTTGCAACTTAAAAAAATCAATTTTTAGTCATGCATTTTATATGGTCTTGTATTGGCTTTCCCTATCTGTGACATTTCTGAGCCAAGTGCTCATTTTGGTCCATTTTATATTATTAGTTGTTCTGCGAGGAACTTGTCATTTATTTCCACAATGATCACTTTAGGTATTTTTAGTAAGAAGTTTGGGTTCTTTTGTGCACTCTGTTTCATTCCTCATCAGAAACATTTTTGCTATTCTCAAATGGGCAAATATTGGCAATCATGATGCCAAATGCCAATTGTGTGATATTGCTCAGGTTCTCATGGGTTTACATTCTCGTCTCAACAGGTGTTACCTATATCCCGGAGCGCACACTGAAGATAAATGCAACTTCCAGCATTTCCAAGGGGATTATTTAGAATGGACTTACGGCTGGTTGCATTTTATTAAACATTTTATTGGCTGCAGTGGAATCAAATTTGGATTTGTTTGCCTGGATTTTAGAATTGCTCCTGCGACTTACCCTCAATGGCACGAAGTTATCTTCCAATAGTGTAGCATTGTGATGGAGTTGGTATACCTATTTGTTTTTGAAATAGAGCTTCGCTTTTGTATTGTAAGCCACGAGTTTAAAATAGATAATTGTTACATACCCCTTTATGGGGAAGAATGTAATATATAGATAAATCTATTTTTTGTGAAAATGTACGTATCCGACTGTTCAGAGTGAAAGCAGTGAATCGTCCCTTGGATGCAATTCGTTGCACTGTCAAATGTCAATTGGTCATAAGTGGAAAGCGTCTGGTATCTGGAATGTTTTATTCCCAGGTAAACTATATTCCTGGGAATGTGATTCCTGAGAATAAAGTTTTCCCACCTTCACACATGGGAATAGAGTTTTCTCAAGTTTATAATTATCATTCACTAATTTTATTCCCGAGAATCTTTTATGCCTGTGAATAAATTTTTAAAACTTGTAACAAACATGGGAAAACTTTATTCCCATGCCAACATTCTCGGGAATACTTTTTTAAAACTTGTACCAAACGCTATTTTATAGTCATGAAGTGCTATCATGGGATGTATCGGGAAGGGCCTTGGTGGGGGCGATGGAAACTCGGCTTAATATCTTGATGTGGGGGTTTTATTTGGATTTGAACCTGACTCTATCAATGTTCAGTAATGTTTGAGACAAATTCAAAATTATAAGCAAAAAAAGTACCTCTATTTGGTGGAGTCAAATATAGATAAAATCCAACCAATTCAACTATGTTTAATATTAGTGTTTCAAAAACACCCTTGGTTGATTAATGTCTTTTTACTTTTTCAAGAGAAATGCACACTCCCAAAAATTAAATGTGGTGATTGTTATAAGTAAGGGTAGTTTAGTAATTGTAACTCATTTTTTACATAAATCAAGACAATTAAACTAAATTAACTAACTTTCTTAATAAGTATGAAGCTAGTAATTTTGTTTATAATGAAGTCCAAATGGAGTATGTTTGAAGGAAATGTATAGTTAAATCCTACAATTAAAGTAGGAAAAAACAAAAATTAATTATATTTTACAATAAATATTTTAAAATAAATAACATCAATATAAATACACTATTATGTTACATAATAGATTCAAGAAATTCTGTTATTTATAATTAATTGTAAAAAAAAAATATAAATCTTAAAAGAACGTATTGGGTGTAATTTGAATCCATCATGAGAACAAATTGGGTTTAACTTCCTTTTTTTTTTTTTTTTGAACCAGTTGGGTTTAACTTCTAAAACCTGAATTTGTCGCAATTAGTTCTAGGCTAGGACGAATTGGTGAGACGAGTTGGGTCTTGTTCCTACTTTGTTTTTTTATTTTTTATTTGTTTCAAATTGATACACATTGGTGAGGTGATTTTTTTTTTTTTTTTGATAAGCACATTGGTGAGGTGATTAATGATGAAATAAAGGATAATTGTAAAAACTAGGGGTGTTCGCAGTTCGGTTTGGATCGGTTTTGAGGGAAAAAGTCATCCGATCCGAAGTAAAAAAGAGTATGCGGTTCGGTTCGGTTTGGATGACTTCTTAAAAGATATCCAATCCGATCCGATCCAATTAAATGCGGTTTGGATCGGTTCGGTTAGTTTGATTTTTAGCCATACATGATTAGTTAAATAACATATTATAATAATCATATAATCTACTTGTACCAAAAAAAAAAATTAACATAATCTACCAAAATATGTATCTGTTCGTTCAGTGAGGTGTGTAGTTGCATATTAAGTTTTTGACAAAGGACAACTTGAACCAAACAGTGGCGTAAAAGTCTAATTTCTCTACAAGACGCCTGAACCAAATAGTGGCTTGTAATCTACAAGACACCTGCAGGAAGCCCAAATACTCGGTATCGGTAGCACTCTGGTTTTGTCATCTTATTACACAATACGCATGAAAATAAAGCCAGCGAGCTTTTCCTGGTTGTCCATTCCCTCTGCTTCTTCTTCCACTGAACAGCGAACAACAAAGTCAATGAATGACAACATCAAAATGAATCACAAATCAATGAATGACAAAACCAAAATAAATCAGAAAAATAAAATAAAATAGAACATTACAATATCCACCCAAATCAATGAATGAGAACATCAAAATGATTCACAAATCAGAACAAAGTAGAAGATGCATCATGAACAGAGAAAGCAAATGGAAAAAATGAAAAATGAAGCATAGTATAACAGAGGAATGACTCACCGGAGGAGGCGAGGATCGGCGGTCGGCGCAAGATGCTCAGTCTCGAGGCGGAGCTGTGAAACGCGAGGAAGGGAGCTGTGAGACTGAGACGCCAGGAAAGGACAGTGCCTGTGAGGCGCGAGGTGCCGGCGAGAGTGGGAGAGTGGTCGGCGCCGCTAGGAGGGAGCTGCGTGAGGCACTAAGAGGAGAGTGAAGAATGAATTAGGGAGGGTTTGCAAAGTTATGTTCTGTACGATAAAATGATCAAAACGCACAGTATAGTGGAGACTCAAAACGCACAGTATGATGAAGAAGCAAGGTATGTATATTTTATTCGGTTCAGTTCGGTTTCAGAAAATAAAACCGATAACCAAACCGAACCGCTCGGTTCCCAAAAAAACAAAACCAAAAAATTCAAATTAAATTCGGTTCTTATCGGTTTTCGGTTATTTTGGATCGGTTTTGCGGTTTTTTTTTTTATCGGTTTGGATCTGAACACCCCTAGTAAAAACGTGTTTGATTAATTGAATGTGTCAAAAATGACTATATAACTAGTATTTATAATAAAGAACTACTCGTTAACCTACATTAAGCATGTCTCACATATTCTTGACCCTCTAACCCATATTTACAACCATGTGAGATCATGGTTAACAACTATGATGTAAGTAATTGTTGTATCGATTAAACTGTGGCAAAAGAACTCATGTCTTGACTGACTAAGAGTGTGTTTGGGAAAACTGAAAAAAAAGATTATACTGATAATCAATTTTTATATAATCGATTATTATGATAATCGATTATAATCATAATCTGTTTTTATTTGGGTCTGTTTGCTGAAAAGCGGTTTTAAGATAATCTATTTCGTTTGGGTGATACAAAAAAAATCACTTTTATATAATAAATTACGAAAAAGGGTATGAAGTTATTTGTATAATTTAATAATATTTATTTATAAGTTAGTTTTGTAGGGGTAAACAGGGAAGAGAGTTTTGAGAATGAAAAATAATCAAATCACAACAATCTTAAGCTAGAAAAAACTAGAAGGCATAAAACAGTTTTTTTTTCCCTAAAAAAAGCTTTTTTATAAATTTAAGCAAAATGCCAAACATGATAGATTATCTATGAAACAGCTTTTAAGCTAAAAAACAGCTAAAATGTGGGATTATAATTTTTCCCAAACACACTCTAAGTGTCAGTTCTATCAGTTCATAATTTTTAGGGAGTGGGCCTTCAAGCACGTCTCTTGATCTGGCCAACTCTCATAGTGCCCTGCATTTCAGTTTCTTGGCTCCAACCCCAATATGCATAATTAACCAAATTGTCCCTCATCCTTAAGGCTTTGTTTATTATAGTAGAAAATGACAAGAGAGAAAACAAAAAAAAGAGAAAAGAATGAGAAAATACACTTTTCTCTTATTTGGTGGAGGAGAGAAATAGGGAAGAGAGAAGAAAATTGGTAGGACCCACCTCAAATTTGTAGGGGTAAACAGGGAAGAGAGTTTTGAGAATGAAAAATAATCAAATCACAACAATCTTAAGCTAGAAAAAACTAGAAGGCATAAAACAGTTTTTTTCCCCCTAAAAAAAGCTTTTTTATAAATTTAAGCAAAATGCCAAACATGATAGATTATCTATGAAACAGCTTTTAAGCTAAAAAACAGCTAAAATGTGGGATTATAATTTTTCCCAAACACACTCTAAGTGTCAGTTCTATCAGTTCATAATTTTTAGGGAGTGGGCCTTCAAGCACGTCTCTTGATCTGGCCAACTCTCATAGTGCCCTGCATTTCAGTTTCTTGGCTCCAACCCCAATATGCATAATTAACCAAATTGTCCCTCATCCTTAAGGCTTTGTTTATTATAGTAGAAAATGACAAGAGAGAAAACAAAAAAAAAGAGAAAAGAATGAGAAAATACACTTTTCTCTTATTTGGTGGAGGAGAGAAATAGGGAAGAGAGAAGAAAATTGGTAGGCTCCAACTCTCATAGTGCCCTGCATTTCAGTTTCTTGGCTCCAACCCCAATATGCATAATTAACCAAATTGTCCCTCATCCTTAAGGCTTTGTTTATTATAGTAGAAAATGACAAGAGAGAAAACAAAAAAAAGAGAAAATAATGAGAAAATACACTTTTCTCTTATTTGGTGGAGGAGAGAAATAGGGAAGAGAGAAGAAAATTGGTAGGACCCACCTCAAATTTGTAGGGGTAAACAGGGAAGAGAGTTTTGAGAATGAAAAATAATCAAATCACAACAATCTTAAGCTAGAAAAAACTAGAAGGCATAAAACAGTTTTTTTTTCCCTAAAAAAAGCTTTTTTATAAATTTAAGCAAAATGCCAAACATGATAGATTATCTATGAAACAGCTTTTAAGCTAAAAAACAGCTAAAATGTGGGATTATAATTTTTCCCAAACACACTCTAAGTGTCAGTTCTATCAGTTCATAATTTTTAGGGAGTGGGCCTTCAAGCACGTCTCTTGATCTGGCCAACTCTCATAGTGCCCTGCATTTCAGTTTCTTGGCTCCAACCCCAATATGCATAATTAACCAAATTGTCCCTCATCCTTAAGGCTTTGTTTATTATAGTAGAAAATGACAAGAGAGAAAACAAAAAAAAGAGAAAAGAATGAGAAAATACACTTTTCTCTTATTTGGTGGAGGAGAGAAATAGGGAAGAGAGAAGAAAATTGGTAGGACCCACCTCAAATTTGTAGGGGTAAACAGGGAAGAGAGTTTTGAGAATGAAAAATAATCAAATCACAACAATCTTAAGCTAGAAAAAACTAGAAGGCATAAAACAGTTTTTTTTTTCCCTAAAAAAAGCTTTTTTATAAATTTAAGCAAAATGCCAAACATGATAGATTATCTATGAAACAGCTTTTAAGCTAAAAAAACAGCTAAAATGTGGGATTATAATTTTTCCCAAACACACTCTAAGTGTCAGTTCTATCAGTTCATAATTTTTAGGGAGTGGGCCTTCAAGCACGTCTCTTGATCTGGCCAACTCTCATAGTGCCCTGCATTTCAGTTTCTTGGCTCCAACCCCAATATGCATAATTAACCAAATTGTCCCTCATCCTTAAGGCTTTGTTTATTATAGTAGAAAATGACAAGAGAGAAAACAAAAAAAAGAGAAAAGAATGAGAAAATACACTTTTCTCTTATTTGGTGGAGGAGAGAAATAGGGAAGAGAGAAGAAAATTGGTAGGACCCACCTCAAATTTGTAGGGGTAAACAGGGAAGAGAGTTTTGAGAATGAAAAATAATCAAATCACAACAATCTTAAGCTAGAAAAAAACTAGAAGGCATAAAACAGTTTTTTTTTTCCTAAAAAAAGCTTTTTTATAAATTTAAGCAAAATGCCAAACATGATAGATTATCTATTAAACAGCTTTTAAGCTAAAAAACAGCTAAAATGTGGGATTATAATTTTTCCCAAACACACTCTAAGTGTCAGTTCTATCAGTTCATAATTTTTAGGGAGTGGGCCTTCAAGCACGTCTCTTGATCTGGCCAACTCTCATAGTGCCCTGCATTTCAGTTTCTTGGCTCCAACCCCAATATGCATAATTAACCAAATTGTCCCTCATCCTTAAGGCTTTGTTTATTATAGTAGAAAATGACAAGAGAGAAAACAAAAAAAAGAGAAAAGAATGAGAAAATACACTTTTCTCTTATTTGGTGGAGGAGAGAAATAGGGAAGAGAGAAGAAAATTGGTAGGACCCACCTCAAATTTGTAGGGGTAAACAGGGAAGAGAGTTTTGAGAATGAAAAATAATCAAATCACAACAATCTTAAGCTAGAAAAAACTAGAAGGCATAAAACAGTTTTTTTTTTTCCCTAAAAAAAGCTTTTTTATAAATTTAAGCAAAATGCCAAACATGATAGATTATCTATGAAACAGCTTTTAAGCTAAAAAACAGCTAAAATGTGGGATTATAATTTTTCCCAAACACACTCTAAGTGTCAGTTCTATCAGTTCATAATTTTTAGGGAGTGGGCCTTCAAGCACGTCTCTTGATCTGGCCAACTCTCATAGTGCCCTGCATTTCAGTTTCTTGGCTCCAACCCCAATATGCATAATTAACCAAATTGTCCCTCATCCTTAAGGCTTTGTTTATTATAGTAGAAAATGACAAGAGAGAAAACAAAAAAAAGAGAAAAGAATGAGAAAATACACTTTTCTCTTATTTGGTGGAGGAGAGAAATAGGGAAGAGAGAAGAAAATTGGTAGGACCCACCTCAAATTTGTAGGGGTAAACAGGGAAGAGAGTTTTGAGAATGAAAAATAATCAAATCACAACAATCTTAAGCTAGAAAAAACTAGAAGGCATAAAACAGTTTTTTTTCCCCCTAAAAAAAGCTTTTTTATAAATTTAAGCAAAATGCCAAACATGATAGATTATCTATGAAACAGCTTTTAAGCTAAAAAACAGCTAAAATGTGGGATTATAATTTTTCCCAAACACACTCTAAGTGTCAGTTCTATCAGTTCATAATTTTTAGGGAGTGGGCCTTCAAGCACGTCTCTTGATCTGGCCAACTCTCATAGTGCCCTGCATTTCAGTTTCTTGGCTCCAACCCCAATATGCATAATTAACCAAATTGTCCCTCATCCTTAAGGCTTTGTTTATTATAGTAGAAAATGACAAGAGAGAAAACAAAAAAAAAGAGAAAAGAATGAGAAAATACACTTTTCTCTTATTTGGTGGAGGAGAGAAATAGGGAAAGAGAGAAGAAAATTGGTAGGCTCCAACTCTCATAGTGCCCTGCATTTCAGTTTCTTGGCTCCAACCCCAATATGCATAATTAACCAAATTGTCCCTCATCCTTAAGGCTTTGTTTATTATAGTAGAAAATGACAAGAGAGAAAACAAAAAAAAGAGAAAAGAATGAGAAAATACACTTTTCTCTTATTTGGTGGAGGAGAGAAATAGGGAAGAGAGAAGAAAATTGGTAGGACCCACCTCAAATTTGTAGGGGTAAACAGGGAAGAGAGTTTTGAGAATGAAAAATAATCAAATCACAACAATCTTAAGCTAGAAAAAACTAGAAGGCATAAAACAGTTTTTTTTTTTCCCTAAAAAAAGCTTTTTTATAAATTTAAGCAAAATGCCAAACATGATAGATTATCTATGAAACAGCTTTTAAGCTAAAAAACAGCTAAAATGTGGGATTATAATTTTTCCCAAACACACTCTAAGTGTCAGTTCTATCAGTTCATAATTTTTAGGGAGTGGGCCTTCAAGCACGTCTCTTGATCTGGCCAACTCTCATAGTGCCCTGCATTTCAGTTTCTTGGCTCCAACCCCAATATGCATAATTAACCAAATTGTCCCTCATCCTTAAGGCTTTGTTTATTATAGTAGAAAATGACAAGAGAGAAAACAAAAAAAAGAGAAAAGAATGAGAAAATACACTTTTCTCTTATTTGGTGGAGGAGAGAAATAGGGAAGAGAGAAGAAAATTGGTAGGACCCACCTCAAATTTGTAGGGGTAAACAGGGAAGAGAGTTTTGAGAATGAAAAATAATCAAATCACAACAATCTTAAGCTAGAAAAAACTAGAAGGCATAAAACAGTTTTTTTTTTCCTAAAAAAAGCTTTTTTATAAATTTAAGCAAAATGCCAAACATGATAGATTATCTATTAAACAGCTTTTAAGCTAAAAAACAGCTAAAATGTGGGATTATAATTTTTCCCAAACACACTCTAAGTGTCAGTTCTATCAGTTCATAATTTTTAGGGAGTGGGCCTTCAAGCACGTCTCTTGATCTGGCCAACTCTCATAGTGCCCTGCATTTCAGTTTCTTGGCTCCAACCCCAATATGCATAATTAACCAAATTGTCCCTCATCCTTAAGGCTTTGTTTATTATAGTAGAAAATGACAAGAGAGAAAACAAAAAAAAGAGAAAAGAATGAGAAAATACACTTTTCTCTTATTTGGTGGAGGAGAGAAATAGGGAAGAGAGAAGAAAATTGGTAGGACCCACCTCAAATTTGTAGGGGTAAACAGGGAAGAGAGTTTTGAGAATGAAAAATAATCAAATCACAACAATCTTAAGCTAGAAAAACTAGAAGGCATAAAACAGTTTTTTTTTTCCCTAAAAAAAGCTTTTTTATAAATTTAAGCAAAATGCCAAACATGATAGATTATCTATGAAACAGCTTTTAAGCTAAAAAACAGCTAAAATGTGGGATTATAATTTTTCCCAAACACACTCTAAGTGTCAGTTCTATCAGTTCATAATTTTTAGGGAGTGGGCCTTCAAGCACGTCTCTTGATCTGGCCAACTCTCATAGTGCCCTGCATTTCAGTTTCTTGGCTCCAACCCCAATATGCATAATTAACCAAATTGTCCCTCATCCTTAAGGCTTTGTTTATTATAGTAGAAAATGACAAGAGAGAAAACAAAAAAAAGAGAAAAGAATGAGAAAATACACTTTTCTCTTATTTGGTGGAGGAGAGAAATAGGGAAGAGAGAAGAAAATTGGTAGGACCCACCTCAAATTTGTAGGGGTAAACAGGGAAGAGAGTTTTGAGAATGAAAAATAATCAAATCACAACAATCTTAAGCTAGAAAAAACTAGAAGGCATAAAACAGTTTTTTTTCCCCCTAAAAAAAGCTTTTTTATAAATTTAAGCAAAATGCCAAACATGATAGATTATCTATGAAACAGCTTTTAAGCTAAAAAACAGCTAAAATGTGGGATTATAATTTTTCCCAAACACACTCTAAGTGTCAGTTCTATCAGTTCATAATTTTTAGGGAGTGGGCCTTCAAGCACGTCTCTTGATCTGGCCAACTCTCATAGTGCCCTGCATTTCAGTTTCTTGGCTCCAACCCCAATATGCATAATTAACCAAATTGTCCCTCATCCTTAAGGCTTTGTTTATTATAGTAGAAAATGACAAGAGAGAAAACAAAAAAAAAGAGAAAAGAATGAGAAAATACACTTTTCTCTTATTTGGTGGAGGAGAGAAATAGGGAAGAGAGAAGAAAATTGGTAGGCTCCAACTCTCATAGTGCCCTGCATTTCAGTTTCTTGGCTCCAACCCCAATATGCATAATTAACCAAATTGTCCCTCATCCTTAAGGCTTTGTTTATTATAGTAGAAAATGACAAGAGAGAAAACAAAAAAAAGAGAAAATAATGAGAAAATACACTTTTCTCTTATTTGGTGGAGGAGAGAAATAGGGAAGAGAGAAGAAAATTGGTAGGACCCACCTCAAATTTGTAGGGGTAAACAGGGAAGAGAGTTTTGAGAATGAAAAATAATCAAATCACAACAATCTTAAGCTAGAAAAAACTAGAAGGCATAAAACAGTTTTTTTTTCCCTAAAAAAAAGCTTTTTTATAAATTTAAGCAAAATGCCAAACATGATAGATTATCTATGAAACAGCTTTTAAGCTAAAAAACAGCTAAAATGTGGGATTATAATTTTTCCCAAACACACTCTAAGTGTCAGTTCTATCAGTTCATAATTTTTAGGGAGTGGGCCTTCAAGCACGTCTCTTGATCTGGCCAACTCTCATAGTGCCCTGCATTTCAGTTTCTTGGCTCCAACCCCAATATGCATAATTAACCAAATTGTCCCTCATCCTTAAGGCTTTGTTTATTATAGTAGAAAATGACAAGAGAGAAAACAAAAAAAAGAGAAAAGAATGAGAAAATACACTTTTCTCTTATTTGGTGGAGGAGAGAAATAGGGAAGAGAGAAGAAAATTGGTAGGACCCACCTCAAATTTGTAGGGGTAAACAGGGAAGAGAGTTTTGAGAATGAAAAATAATCAAATCACAACAATCTTAAGCTAGAAAAAACTAGAAGGCATAAAACAGTTTTTTTTTTTCCCTAAAAAAAGCTTTTTTATAAATTTAAGCAAAATGCCAAACATGATAGATTATCTATGAAACAGCTTTTAAGCTAAAAAACAGCTAAAATGTGGGATTATAATTTTTCCCAAACACACTCTAAGTGTCAGTTCTATCAGTTCATAATTTTTAGGGAGTGGGCCTTCAAGCACGTCTCTTGATCTGGCCAACTCTCATAGTGCCCTGCATTTCAGTTTCTTGGCTCCAACCCCAATATGCATAATTAACCAAATTGTCCCTCATCCTTAAGGCTTTGTTTATTATAGTAGAAAATGACAAGAGAGAAAACAAAAAAAAGAGAAAAGAATGAGAAAATACACTTTTCTCTTATTTGGTGGAGGAGAGAAATAGGGAAGAGAGAAGAAAATTGGTAGGACCCACCTCAAATTTGTAGGGGTAAACAGGGAAGAGAGTTTTGAGAATGAAAAATAATCAAATCACAACAATCTTAAGCTAGAAAAAACTAGAAGGCATAAAACAGTTTTTTTTTTCCTAAAAAAAAGCTTTTTTATAAATTTAAGCAAAATGCCAAACATGATAGATTATCTATTAAACAGCTTTTAAGCTAAAAAACAGCTAAAATGTGGGATTATAATTTTTCCCAAACACACTCTAAGTGTCAGTTCTATCAGTTCATAATTTTTAGGGAGTGGGCCTTCAAGCACGTCTCTTGATCTGGCCAACTCTCATAGTGCCCTGCATTTCAGTTTCTTGGCTCCAACCCCAATATGCATAATTAACCAAATTGTCCCTCATCCTTAAGGCTTTGTTTATTATAGTAGAAAATGACAAGAGAGAAAACAAAAAAAAGAGAAAAGAATGAGAAAATACACTTTTCTCTTATTTGGTGGAGGAGAGAAATAGGGAAGAGAGAAGAAAATTGGTAGGACCCACCTCAAATTCCCCCCCCCCCCCCCCCCCCCCCCCCCCCCCCCGTGAGAAGAAAATGGAAGAGCGAGGGAGTGTTTCATGTAAAATGACTTTTGTATCCTTCTTTTTGGGTTCTCATTCAATTATTTAATAAATTTAAATAAATTGAATTAAATTAATCATTTATTTAATTAAATTAAATTGAAATAAATAAAATAATTATATTAAACTAATAAATTTTATTTAAAATAACTTAAATCAATTAAATTTAAATATTGATTTTTTAGTTAAGGATGTTTTTTTCTTTTTAAAAAAGAATTACCTTTCTCTCTTCTTATTTTCTATCCAACCAAACAAAGGGGAGAGAGAAAACACATATTTCTCCTCTATTTCTCTCATATTTCTCTTGTACCAAACAACATATAAAAGCTATTCTATTTCTCATCATTTTATCTCTTCTCATACTCTTTCTCACCTCTTTCTCTCTTCTTATTTTCTTCTCAGAGCCAAACAAAGCCTAAATAATGAGTTTGTTAAAGAGTTGAAACCTCCTTGACTTGGTCAGTTGCATGTCATTGTGCATTTAATCTAGCTAAGCATTATTGGCCTTGATCATTATTCTTACAAGTCCATCACAGCCAATAGTCTACCTGGCCCAATAATGAGACTTGTAAGCCTATCTCGGCTCAACAGCTCTATTCAACTCATTTTGTCTTAACTAAATCCCTTCTATCATATCTGACTGAGCACTGCTTCTCAACTACCTATCCATCACTTGGCCCATCAGCTCAATGATCCACAATTTAATCTAGCCCAGCGCTGTTTTTTGGGACATACTTAGAGGTGGTTGCTCCTTTTTCCCACTAAATTATAGGTTACAACCATCTGAGAATTATGACATTTAGAATGCATTTTACATGTCGCCATTTCTTTCTTAATCCAAATTGTGGACAATAGCTTCAACCTTTCACCATGTTCTCCATTTTAACCCCCTTTTTTTGCTTCTAAATTGCTTATTGCAGTTTTGAAATAGAGGAGGGAGAAAGGAAATGAGAAAGAGATAAAGCGCATTGTTGTGGTTTGAATCCACACACTCATAACTCATGTCTTGAGGGTCAATAGTTTATAGCCGAACTTGAACAAGACCCAATTATGTAAGAATGAGAGTGAATCAACTCAATTCGTTGACATTAATGTATAATATAATGCATAGCTAAATATGTTGAGCCTAATTTCTAAAACTAAAATCCGTCTAAATTAGCTTTGGGTTAGGATAGATTGTAGACACGATGGGTATTGAACATCCTAGGATCCACTTCTGTAGCAACCTTTATTTGTTCACATTAGCCTGATTTTGATATCTATATTTTGCACGAGTTACATAGCAATCTCCACATTAATATTATTTTTAATATTTAAAATTCTCAAAAAAATTAGAATATATTGCCTCAAAAAAAAATTAGCATATATGTATGGGATGTTCCAAATAAAATGTGTCTTTAATTTCTGTATTGAATATTCCCTTATCTATATGTGCTGCTCACATTGAACATCTAATATCGATATTTATGATATTCAGATATATTATATACATTAACATGTGCGTGTGATTGGTTTTTAATTTAGCATGCTCCAAACGTGGATTGAGAAATCCAAACCTGCTATTATCACTCTTTTATGATGTTTAGTTTATCTTCGAACTCAGGTGAAAGAATTTGGGCCAAACTTGGATCCGGACAGAAGCGAAAATTTGTTGATTCTGTGTTGGCCGAAACTCAGTTTGAGTTTTTCAATTACTACTTTTATCATATTATCCTTAAACATTAATAACTCGTTTGGTGGTCAGGATATAATAAAAACGGATATGATAAGAGAAAATGATAGGAATATGATATGATATGAGCAGGATAAACTGTTATCATATCCGACGTTTGGTATCCACCAGGTAACCAACTGGATAGCATTATAATTTTAGTATGAATTTTAAAATTTCCTTTTTTATTCCAAGTGTTTCCATATTTTACTAGATTATAGTTCTTTTTTTTTTAAAATTATATAAAAAATACAAAATTATCCTTTCCATAAAATTACATATAATTTTTTAAATTTTTTAAATATTTTTTAACTTAAATTAATTTTTTTTGTAATTTTAAATATTCATTTTAAATTTTTACTTTACATTAGAATAATTTTTATATTTTTCAGTTTTTAAAATAATATAAACAATAAAATTAGCCTTGAAACAAAATAAAATTAATTTTTAAATTTAGTTATTTTTTTTATTATTTTAAATATTTATATGTTATTATACCTTTTTTTGGTAACCATGTTATATTTTATTATACTTTAGTTATTTATATATAAATTATTTTTTGCGAAACCCCTATTTTAGCCCCTTATCTTTATTTTAGTTTTTATTTTGGTCCCTTATCTTTTTTTTTGTCGTTTTGGTCCCTTATCTTTTATTTAGTTTCATTTTGGTCCCTTCCGTCAGTTTTGCACTGACGGCGTTAGGAATCCGCCGTGAGCCGCCGAAAACTGCCACCGTCGCCGAAAACCGCAGCAGGAATCTGTGTTTTAGAGAGAGAAAACGAGATTTTCTCTCTTTCTCCCCCCTCCCTTCTTCCTCCTTCTTCCTTCTCCTTTTCTCTTCCTTCTTCCTCCATGAAATAGTAACAACATCAATGGGATTTAAGGAAGGGGAGAGGAAGGAGGAAGAAGGAAGGGGAGGAAGGAGGAAGAAGGAAGGAGGAAGGAAGAGCGGACTAAAACCCAGATTTCGGAGGCAGTTTCCGGCGACAGACGGGGGCTGTTTCCGGTTACTTACGGCGGCAGACTGACGGAAGGGACCAAAATAGGCTAACAGTTAAAAGATAAGGGACCAAAATAGGTTAACAGTTGAAAGACAAGGGATCAAAACAACCACAAAAAAAAATATAAGGGACCAAAATGAAAATTAAAATAAAGATAAGGGACCAAAATAGGGGATTAGCCGCCAATATTTTTATATTTTATTTTACTTTAAATCACCTTATCCTATCCTATTGAGTTCTAACCCAGCCCTCCCCTCAAGATAGAATTTTAACTAGATGAACATGGTAGGATAGGTGACAGGATTGATTTATCCTATCCTGCTGGCTCACCAAACAATAGTTTCAGACATGGTATGATAGTTTATCATATCTTGTCTCTCTTATCCTGACCACCAAACGAGCCCTAATATGTTTCATACTCATCTAAAAGTTGAGGGACAAAATGGTAATTACGCATTTTAAAGTAAGTTTGAATGCCACTATCCAAACAACATTCATTTTTCCAAGACTACTTTTAACAATAAAATATCCAAACATAAATCAGTAGCTACAAACTCACTTTTAATTAAACCCAATTTGTAAAACTAAGTTCATCAAAACTCGGCTTTGCAAATTGGTTCCCAAACATAAACCTTATCAACAATATAAATAAAGAAACGCAAAAGCTAATGAATGTATTTAGGCCATTGGTTAGGGAATGTAAAGAAAAAGTAAGTTTTATTGGAAGAGGTGCATTTATTTTTTTAGTTCAAGGGGAGGCTTATAGAAGGCCTTACATGAGGGAGGGGAAGATGAGAGAAGGAAATGGAAAGGGATGGAGCTTATTGTGGGGTTTTGAACCCGACATACTCACAATTCATATCATGCGGCTTAACCAACTGAACTAACTCACGGGACCAAAGAGATGCATTTAATACATTATGAAGTTATGTATTTAGTTTTTCAATAAATAATTATTTTTTTATTTTAACATTCTCCTAGAAAATATACACAAAAACATTGCACAAAATCAATTATTAACGCAATGATTAGTAACTCATTTTAAATTAAAATATCAAACTACAACTTCCTAAGTGAACGATTAGTTTATTATGAATATAATAATAATTAGCTATAAGCAGGGGAATTGAATGTTGATGTTACATGTTGATGTTAAAGTCAAGGGTAATCCCTTGTATTAGAAAGTAATCTCTTAATCAATCTTAGTTGTCAGCTGTCACATATATTCCTATTTACTCCTATTCCTACTACCAAATATGTGCTTGCCAGTTACCACCTACACTTGGGACAAGCTTTTGGTATTAAAATGTGAAAGCCATGACTAGCCTTGTGCTATGCTTCATTTTCTAAATTACTTTGGAAGAATGTGTAAAAGCTGGAAATTAAATTGTTAATTTTCTGATTCCAATGCTAAAATGGTGAGTGAAAGGAGGAAAAGTAAGAAACAGCATGGAATTTTCCTCTTTTTTGCTAATCAAAAGTTATATTTTTCTTTTCATTCTCTTTATTTTCTGTTTTCTTCTTCAAGTTTCAAAGGAAAAAATTTCCCTCCCCCGCTGCCCCGACAATGAAAATATTAAAATCTGTACACTTTTGTAGCAAAAGTTTAAATTAGATTGGGAGTGGCAATTTATTTTAGGAAAAACTTGTTTTCTTCAGCACAATTGCCCATGACGCCCAGATTTCAAATAAGGGTTTACACTATCTTTTGATTTTTTCCCCTCTAGCTTAATGAATAAACTATTAGCGGGCGTGAACTGAAATATTGGTTGCAAACTAGGATCAATTTAATTAAGCATTTAAAAAAGTAATGATCCAATAATTTTTTGCATTTAATTGATATATATTGCCAATATAAATATTTTTTACATCGTAGATCAATAACAAATTACCACATTATAAAAAAAGTTGGCTCATGTCCTAATTACCTTAAAAGTCACTTATATAATGATTTATGATTGCTGACAATATAAAAAAACTTTATACCGACAATTCATTGAAATTAAATTCTAAATTTTTTTATTACAAAACTCAATATTTTTTTGTAATAATATTGGTCCATGATATAAAAAAAAAATATATTAATAATATTTCAAAATTAAATTCTAAATAATAATTGATGCTTTTATGATGTGATTTTTTGTTGTACAAGTAAGGGTCAGAGTCTCTAAGAGTCTAAGACCCAAATCAAAGAAAACTCCTACCATAACAGCAAGGAGAGCATAGCTGAAGAAGAAGATCAGATATTGTGACCAAACTTTGGCAAACTATATCAGCACTGAAATTCCTTTCCCGTATGGCATGGTGTGGTGCCACTCTATATACCTAACTAGATACTGCTAATTGGATACCTATGTGTATGCATAACCTGTTAAAAACATGTCATGGTTTGTTTATATATACGTCTCTATTTAGTTGACAATCTTCTCAAAACCCTCACCACTTAGTTAAATAGTGACTTTTTACCGAATAATAGGAAACTTTGATCATTTTAAAATGAACATGTCTTAATCGATATTTGAGATTGAAGTGGTGATTCGTCAACAAAATCCACCGTCCATTACATACCTTATCCTCTCTTATCAACGTCCTAACACTTTAATTGCACCAAAAGCTAATTGGTTTTATCTTAATCATTCTTGAGAGACATGTATCACATCCATATTATTACATTAGAATAAAACAATGCTTATTTCATACAATTAAAAACACAAGTCATTTCTATAGTTAAAACAAATTAATTTTTTAGTTCTGTTTTACAAATGAAATTTGAGAGTGTGTTTGTGAAAGCTGGAAAAAAAAAAGATTATACCGATAATTAATTTTTGTATAATCGATTACTGTGATAATCGATTATAAACATAATTTGTTTTTGTTTGTGTCTGTTTCCTGAAAAGCGATTTTAAGATAATCTATTTCGTTTGGGTGGTGCAAAAAAATCATTTTTATATAATAAATTACGAAAAAAGGTATGGAGTTATTTGTATAATTTAATAATATTTGTTTAGAAGTTAGTTTTGTATGGGTAAACAGGGAAGAGAGTTTTGAGAATGAAAAATAATCAAATCATCACAATCTTAAGTTAGAAATAATCTTTCCCAAACACACTCTGAGACTTTGAAGTCTGTAAAATAATATAAGATATTTTTTTATGACCCATCGTAATTATAGTTTTTGGTTCTCTAGTAAACAATTAAACTTCAAAATCAAACTAGTAAGTATCTGCCATGAGCAATTTTAAATATATATATATAAAAATAGATATACTTAATCCTCTAATTTCTTCATTACTATTTTATTCCAAATTTTAATTTAGATTAAAATTGTTGAATTCTAAACGTTCCTATTCTATTTTACTTACTCAATTGACTTATCCTTGCATATTATTATTGTTAATAGTTTATACAGATGAAATTATGAAAATAATAACCATTCAGAATTGAAAAGGGTCGTGTTATCAAAATTAAAATTAATTTATCATTGAAAACGAAAGAAACAGAAGGTATTGTATTTGTTGTGTATATTTGTAGGAGGTGGGAGATGATAAGAATGATGGAACAAATTTTAAAACAAAACCAGTGAATAAACAAAACATTGAAGTTTGATTAATTTGGCCATAGAATAACCAAATACAATAGGAATGAAAATTAGAAAATTTATCTCCTTTCTTAACTTTGAAATTTTTTTGTTAATGGAACATTTTTTTTTATGTTAATACATAATAGGATGTTGTTGTTTTATTAAATTAAAGAGAAAGACTTGTGTAGCCACATACACAACACATCATCATTGGACACAACCTATGATGGAATGACAACACATTAAAATTTCAACAAATTAAAATAAAAAGAAAAAAGAAAATAAAACTCTCCCCATTCAATCTCTCTCCCCATAAGCCACTTCTGTGTGTAGAGCCCCTTTGCCTACCCTCTCCACCGCCAACCATCGTGCCGCACCTCCCCCCTCCGTCTCCAACTAGTGGCACACCGTCTCCCTCTACATCGACCAGACCAGCGCCAACATCTCCCGCACCGTCACGGTCGCCCGCGAGTACTTCGACCTCTGATACTCCCACAACACCCACCTCACGTGCCTCTCTATACAGCTAGTCATTGCCACCGCCATCAAATCAGAGCCCTTATTTTTTATTTGAAGAGAGAAGAGAATGAAGCCATTACAGCCGCATAATTCCAAAGAATTTAAACTAAAGAAGCAACATACAAACTAACAGCTTCAGGGTTAGCTCGATGGAACAAGTGCTTTCTCCGTGCCCTGTAGCTGTTTCTATAAGCAATGAAGGATCCTTATCGCTGTCACACTACCAAAGTTGCGAGGAAGAGTTTTATTTTTCCTATGAGGATCTGAAGAGTTGGGCAGTGCAGCTCTAATGGCAGAAATGAGTTCAAAGACAAGAGAGTGAAAGGGGAGAGTTTATTTTATTTTCTATTTTTAATTTTTAAATGTATGCCACCAGTCGGAGACAGAGGGGAAAGGTGCAACACGGTGGTTGGCGGTGGAGAGTGTAGGCATAGGGGCTCTAAACGCAGAAGTGGGTTCTGGGGAGGGGGACTAAAGGGGGAGAGCTTATTTTCTTTTTCTTTTTATTTTAATTTGTTAAAATTTCAATGTGTTGTCATTCCATTATTGGTTGTGCCCAATGATGATGTGTTGGGTATGTGTCTACCTAAGCCTTTCTCTAAATTAATTTCTCATGGACAAAGTTAAAAAAGAAAATGTATTGGGCTGACCCAATCAAGCGTGTTGTTCGCACAAGACCAAGCTAGGGCTATAAATTTGGTGACTTGAACAAAACTAGGTTTTTTTTTCCAGGCTTGATCGAGCCTGAAGCCTGAATTGAACTAGACCGGATAGCCTATTTTGCCACATTTATAGTTAATTATGTTATATTAGGATAGTAATTGATAATATGTAATTGATTTTATTTATATTATACTCTCAGTGGGTCCACAGAGTATCCCCATAAGCTTAGATCCTTTGGACCTGTTATGGGACTAATCTCCGCTCGAGTGCTTAGTCACAGTTAAGTCTTGTGGAGCTTGTGGATGAGTTGCAACTAGAAGGTTTGGGACAGGAAGGATAAGACGCCAATGCCCCCAGCTAGTTTCTTGAAATGTAACGTAGATGATGCTTTCCCTGTTGATTTGCACGTTACTAGTGTTGGGATGTGTTTGAAAAGTGAGTCAGGCGTTTTGGCTTGTTCTAGTTGGTGCTCTCTGGAAGTGGTTGTGTTGAAGGGTGAAGCTCTGGGTTTATTGCAGGCTATTAGATGGGAAGAGTCACTAAATCTTCATAAAGTTATATTTGAGGTCTATTTGCAAATGGTTTTTAATAGTATTAGGTCCCTAAAGGAAGATGTCTATGAATTTGGGGCCATTATCCATGACTGTAGGGATATTCTTAGGGGACGTTTAGTATCTGAAATGTTTTATTCTCAGGCAAATTACATTCCTAAGAATCATATTCCCATGAACCTTTCTTTCCTACATTCACACATGTGAATAGAGTTTTCCCAAGTTTATAACTATCATTCACTAATTTTATTCCCGGGAATCTTTTATACCTAAGAATAACTTTTTAAAACTTGTACCAAACATGAGAAACTTTTATTCTCATGCCAACATTCCTGAGAATATTTTTTTAAAACTTGCAACAAACACTACATTAGATTGAAACCAAACTTTGTTGTGAAGTTTGCTAGGAGGCAAACAAATGTAGTTGCTCACACCCTTGCTAGGACAACTACTTCTTTGCCTAGTCTCCATGTTTTTGAGTATATATTGTCCAACTTGTATCTCCGACTACGTTTCTAGTGAAATGATATAAGATTATTTGTGTAAAAAAAAAAATTTATCCACTCTAATTATAAATTGTTATTTAACTAGTAAATTAAACTCAATTTTGTTTGAAATTAATTAAAATCAAAATGATCTGATCTAATCTGAAAATAAAATTGTATTTGAAAATCATGAAAAATAAAATTTGAGTTGATTCCAAATAATTTTATAATATTTCAAACTCATTGAGAATTGTTTTGATTTAATTTTATTAGTTTATATTTTCGACATAAGGTTAAAATAAAATTTTATTTATTTATAATCAATATAAAAAAGGTAACAAATCTATCCAATTCAATGAAATTTATAAATAAAAGAAGTAAAATCTATAAAGTTTTAAAAATCAAATCATTCCTATTTTTTAACATTTAAATGAGCTTTATGGACTTCATTTGCAATGCATGCAGTCAAATTTGAATTTAATTGAATATAATGTCAGTTTAATTTTGTGACACTGGTAATTAGTATGCATTATTATATTATTAGAAAAATATTTGACTTATATTAATTATCTTAATAATACACTGAATTGGTTATGATTAATTAATAATATAAATTTTTATACACTGATAATATATCAAAATTAAGCTCCAACTTCTTGGATTTTACTAAAAATGTCCTGTAATTAGAACCAAACTAACAATTGAATAAAAATTAATCTCATTCTCGAAAAGTATTAAAATACCTCATCACAAGAAATAAAATGCTTTATTGAAATTTTGGTCCCTTTATTATTGATCATGTACGATTTTAGGTCTTATGGTTTTTTTTGGCGCATTTGATCCTCTAATTTTTTAATGTTGTAAATTTAGTTATTTCATCCCATTTTTTTCAATTTTTTCAATGATCAACATAGATGAACCATTTATCGAAGCGTACATAACCTTAGGTTGAACTTTTGTGGTAAATGAGTCTTGGAAAAAAAAAATCCTTGAAAAAGAGGGGCAAAACCAATAAATAGTATAGAGGGACCATTGAATGATGTTTAATCGGATAGGCAGATAAGGGAGAACCTCAATCTGATTTTCTCTGCGCGTAGATGAGTGATTACTCTATGTTGATCATTGAAAAAATTGACAAATATTGGATGGAAGAACCGAATTTGCAACATTGAAAAATAAGGGGAACGAATATGCAAAAAAAAAAAATTATATATATATATATAAGGACCAAAATAACATATGGTCAATAATAAGGGGACCAAAAGTATAATTAAGTCTAAATAAAAAAATAACCACTCCAACTCTAGCACAGAAAAATAGAGAAATGATTCTTGAACATCAAAATAGGTTGTTTCCTTTGTTTTTTTAATGTATTTTTAAAATGAATGTTTACAAAAAAAATAAAAAAAAATTAATGAGAGATAGAAATAAATATATACTCCCTCCGGTCCACAATAGAAACAAAAAGTTTCAAAATTTTTGGTCCAAAATATAAGCAAATTTCAACTACTTTCATCCTATTTAATGAAATTATTCTCAAACTACCCTTCATTTAATACAAATTTTGTTTTCCAATGACTCCTTTTATTCTCAACAACACAAGCTTAATAAATAAGAGGAAAGATAATTTAGCTAACAAACATAATTTTTTATTCCCAATAACTCTTTTAAATAATATTAACTAACCACTTTAATATGTGTGTTTTATTCAATTTTTGCTTATAACGGAGACTCGAGGGAGTATGATATTACATATGGTATCCAAAATTTAATGTAGAAGTAATACTTTTGAAATGTGTTTTAGAGTAGGTCGATGCAAATTGTAAACGTGAACCTTAAATATATATTAAATTAAATACTCAATAATAATAATATTTATTTATACTAATAAAGAATGATACAATTTTGGTTTTTTGACAATAAAAATCATACATAATATTACTCTAATCATGTCATATCATATGACATATGATATGGCAATGCCAACATTATACCAAAAGAATTAAGAATGAATTCATAAAAAAGAAAAGAAAAAAAAGAATTAAGAATGAGATCAACCTGACGCGCGACCCGACTAATGCTTACACGTCACCATCCATAGTGGGTCCCACTCCTCTCCTTTCTCTCTCTTGCCCCAACTTCCCCTTCTCTGGCTGCCCGTACTGCTCGTGCCCGCTCCTCGACCCCTCCTGGTCAGTTACACCCTCCTTCGGGCAGAACGAGCAAACTCAAACTCCAACCATGGGCAACCTTTTTTTTTTTTTTTTTTTTCTCTTTCTAGTCAGCCATTACCTATTTAGAAAATTACGGCCTATTTTTTTTTTTTTAGTTTCCAGTTTTATAAAAATAATTATAAAACTGTTACTGATTATTGTTTCTAAATATTTGTATAGGAATGAGTAAAAATAACAAAAAAAAATTTTTAGTATTTTTCTTATAAATTTATAAAAACAAGAAATATAATAAAAATAAAGTTTTAATTTTGTAATTAATTTTGAAAATAGGAAATTGGAATCAGAGCAAATATATCCTAATATTTTTTTTTTAGGTTTTTCACATTTGTTTTATAATTATTGGTTAGTTCTTTTTTTAGAAATAATAATGGATGGATGGATGGATAGTGGATAAATATCTAATAATTATGTAAGAATCAGTGTAGAAAAAAAGGAGCCCGAAAATATGACTATTCTTTTATTTAACACAGCAAAAAAAAAATTTCTTTTCTTGTTGAAAAAAAAAATGTAGACAAATTTCTTTAAGTATTTTTATATTATATTTTAAGAAAAAGATAATATATATTCTTTCTGTAATTTATTAATAAAAATAAAATAATAATAAAATAATTTATAAGTAAGATATATATTATATTTTTATTGAAAACAATGATTTTTTTTTATGATCATTAAAAACAATGATACAAATAGTTAAAAAGTTTCCTTTGAAAATTAATGAAAGACAGAGTTTATTTTATTTATATATTTATTAACTGATTATTAATTTTCCGCATTTTTCCTCTGTGCTTCCAAATTTCCATTTCAGCGGTGTGTTTTGTACTGGGTCAGCTGGCATAGCATAGCAATAGCGTAGGACACAAACACAAACACAAACACAAACACAACCCCATCTCTGAGATTTCTGTGTCTTTGAGCATAGGTTTCTGAGTTCAGCTAACTTGCTGTGTTCTTCTTTTGGGTAAAGGCTTGGCATTTCTTTCTTCAGTTTGCTCAAAATCAATCTAGGGTTCAAGCAATTTCTTTTTTGGGGTTTTGATCTGCTTCATGTGATCTAACCCCATTTAATTTTATCACTTTAAATTTCTGGGTTTTCTTGGGTTTCTGGTGTGGAGGGGTTTTGAGTGGTAAAGTTGAAATTTTTGGTTTGGTTATGGAAATTATCATCTGGTTCTGGGGTTGTATGTGATTTCTTGGTGGTGGTGGGTGGTTGGGCATTGTGGGGGTGTTTGGAATTTGGGGTGGGTTTTGGTTTTAATGATTTATTGGTTTGGTTCTTTAGGGCTTGCTAGAGATGGGTTTGGGTGCTGAGAATGGTAAGGTGGTGGAGTCTTTGGATGTGTGTAAATCAAAGGGGAACAAGAAGAAGAAAAAGAAAGAGGATGGGGTTGTGGAAGAGGAAGATACTGGGTGTTGGCTTAGGTTGAGGTTCTTTGGGAGCTGCATTTCTTCAAGATCCAAGGTTGATAGCTCAGTTAGCGGCACCAGTACTAATTATGGTAACCTCTGTTTCCCTTGGAAGAATTATTGTTCTTATGATGTAATTGGAGGTTCCATATTTTTTACACATGTTTCTTGTGATTTGTTTTGATTGTACAAAGTTGAACATGTACAGATTTACTTGTTATAAAGTTAACAAATTTGAGTTTCTCATAGTTCCTCCTTATTCAAGACTTTAGATATGAAAACATATTCCAAAAATAGGTGGTGTTAAAATACAAATGATGCTTTAAGATTTTGTGTTAAAATACAAATGATGCTTTAAGATTTTGTGAGTACTTTGAGAGGGCAATCATGGTCCATTCTCTTGTTCCACCCCTTTCCCAAAGGCATGATTGGCTGGGAGTTCTTTCACATCATGATGCTATCTTATTGCTTGTTCTAATTATTGTTTTTTCCCCTTTGTTTGCTGGCTTTGACTTCTCATTAGCTGAAAGTAAATCAACTATTGATACAAGTAGAGACCAACCAACAGTTCCAGTAGTATCTTCTACAACCACTAGTAATGCTGAAAGCAGTGCATCCACTTCCAAACTTGAAGAGGAGCTTAAAGTTGCTTCCAGACTTCGAAAATTCTCTTTCAATGATCTTAAGTTGGCAACAAGAAATTTTCGGCCTGAGAGTCTTCTTGGTGAAGGTGGGTTTGGTTGTGTGTTCAAAGGATGGATAGAAGAAAATGGAACTGCTCCAGTGAAACCTGGCACAGGGCTTACTGTTGCTGTAAAAACCCTCAATCATGATGGGCTCCAGGGTCATAAAGAATGGCTGGTTTGTAATTTTACTAATATATATATTTTCCTTTAGATTCTGTTGGAATCTGTTTTTTTTATATTTTCTTAAAGATGTATCATTTCTTTAAATATTATATGCTGAATGAATCCTATCCATTTTTCCAGTTTTAATTTCTTGTTTGATTCATGTGACAGGCTGAAGTAAATTATCTTGGCGATCTAGTTCATCCAAACCTAGTTAAACTTATAGGTTACTGCATTGAAGATGATCAAAGGTTGCTGGTGTATGAGTTCATGCCTCGGGGAAGCCTGGAAAACCATTTGTTTAGGAGTGAGTATTTTCTGATTAGTTCGTTTTTAATTTTATTTTCTAAAAATAGTTACTGCACCTTTCATATATGTTAACATCAGATGGAGGATCCTGCAGGGTATCTCTTGTGAAGCATGGTTCCTTCCCAATACAAAGCCAGATAAAAATATGTTTTGGGCTTCTGATATGAAAAGAATCTTTTGTTGCAAAAGTTAAATTTTAGGGGAGAGGGAGATGTGCTTCTGTAGTTTACTCTAGCGATCCACCTAGTTAAGAGTAATATTTAGAACTAATCTGTACCCTTATAATCATTTTTCATCAATCACCATCCTTTGTTTATTGGTTATCTCACTTGTTTTTTTTTTTTTTTATTGGGTTTTTCTCTAACATGAGTGGGGGATAGATTGGAACTTGAAACTTATGCTTTACACTATTTGTTTGGAACTTTGGATTGTATCCACTTTTTATGTTCTCATGTAGAAATGGCATCTTATGTAGGATCCCTTCCTCTTCCGTGGTCCATTAGGATGAAAATTGCACTAGGTGCTGCAAAGGGTCTTGCTTTTCTTCACGAGGAAGCTGAACGACCAGTAATATATAGGGATTTCAAAACTTCCAATATATTATTGGATGCAGTAAGTTCCAAATGTTACAATAAGATTACATTTTCCTTTTCCTTTTGTTTTCAATTTTTCTTATATCATAAGGATTCAGGACTACAATGCCAAGCTCTCAGACTTTGGACTTGCAAAAGATGGTCCAGAGGGTGATAAAACCCATGTGTCTACCCGGGTTATGGGAACCTATGGTTATGCAGCACCAGAATATGTCATGACGGGTAAGTTTTAGTTGGATATGCCAAGTCCAAATCCACAGATTTTAGTTGTTATTTATCAGAGAATTAATGCATGCTTATTATTGGATAATTTTTTCTTAATATTTTTTTGGACATTTTTATTTCTGAAGAACCTGAACTCATTTTTTCTGATCCTGATGATTATATCTAAAAAATTGTGAGCAAAAATATTTGGAATGTAATTCACTGTGGAACTGTTAGTTTTCTTGGTAAACTGTTCTTGACCTTTATTGGGTGGTACTAATTGTTTTCGTCGTATGCCAGATTCAGATTAAGATCCTAATTTAGTTAGGAATTGTCTATAGTTTCTCTGTCTGTGATAACCAATTGTGTTGGTGGGTTTATAATTGGCAGTTGTTGCATCCTCATAAGTTTATATCTTACAAAACTTGCATTCTATTATATTCTGCTGATAATTTTCACCTACATTTGTTCCAAATCTTTTAAATGTAATCCAACGTTTGCATCATCTAATCCATTACCATAATCAGATTTATATTTTTGTGGCAGGACATCTTACATCAAGAAGTGACGTGTATAGTTTCGGAGTGGTACTACTGGAGATGTTAACCGGCAGAAGATCCATGGACAAAAACCGACCCAATGGTGAACATAACCTTGTGGAATGGGCTAGACCACATCTAGGAGAGAGAAGAAGGTTCTACAGGTTGATAGACCCTCGCTTGGAAGGTCACTTTTCCATCAAAGGAGCTCAGAAAGCTGCTCACCTTGCTGCTCACTGCCTTAGTAGAGATCCAAAAGCCAGACCCCTAATGAGTGAAGTTGTAGAAGCTTTAAAGCCTCTACCAAACCTTAAGGACATGGCTAGCTCATCATATTATTTCCAGACAATGCAAGCTGACCGCTTCAGCGCAAGCCCGAATACTAGAAATGGGCGAACGCAAGGAGCGTTGCTAACCCGGAATGGGCAGCAGCAGAGGAGCCTTTCAATACCACATGGTACTCATGCATCTCCATATCACCATCAGTATCCCCAACAATCACCAAAACCCAATGGCAAGGCATAGATAGAGTTGATGAGTTTTCATTTTCTTTGTCACCCTTCTTTTCATCATTTCTTATTTGCTAAGTATAGATGTAACTTGTGTCAAGCCATTTGTTCATGGACAACTTGAGAGCAAAAGAAGCATGCTGCTTTATGTGATGTATGTTAAGAGTGTTGACCCCCTCCTTAGAAGGGAAGAATGTAAGGGCAGGTGAAGCCTATTGAGCTACTATGTCTTGTGTGAAATTGTCAACCAATATGTTTCATCAGGTTGTTTGGAAATATTCAAGATCATTAACTCCTCAACCTTATTTTATTTTTTGTCCTTTGGCCCCCGGAAGTGTCATCTCTTGATTTCTTTACACTTTGCTTGTGCTATCAAACTCTGCGGCTCCTTAAATTAATCAGAAGCTTTTGCCTATGGATAGATGAGAGAGAAGCTTTATTGCATTAATTTATGCCTGTTGTTTGTTCCTACATGAACTGCCACTTCATTTATATCATCTTTCAGCAGTTATAAATTCAAACTTTATTTGTTTGATCCCATCAATTCTTTTAGGCTTTGTTTGGTTGTGAGAAGAAAAGAAGAAGAGAGAAAGAGGTGAGAAAGAGTATGAGAAGAGAGAAAATGGTGAGAAATAGAGTAGATTTTATGTGTTGTTTGGTGTAAGAGAAATAGGAGAGAAATAGAGGAGAAAGATGTGTTTTCTCTCTCTCCCCTTTGTTTGGTTGGATAGAAAATAAGAAGAGAGAAAAGTAATTTTTTTTTAAAAGACAAAAATATCCTTAACTAAAAAATCAATATAAAAATATTTAAATTTAATTGATTTAAGTTATTTTAACTAATCAAATAATTTAAATTAATTTAACTGATTTAAGTTATTTTAAATAAAATTTATTAGTTTAATATAATTATTTTATTTATTTCAATTTAATTTAATTAATTAAATGATTAATTTAATTCAATTTATTTAAATTTATTAAATAATTGAATAAGAACAAAAAAAAAAGGGTACAAAAGTCATTTTATATGAAACACTCTCTCCCTCTTCCATTTTCTTCTCACTTGGGGAGAGAAAAAAATTTGAGGTGGGTCCCACCAATTTTCTTCTCTCTTCCCTATTTCTCTCCTCCACCAAACAAGAGAAAAGTATATTTTCTCCTCTTTTTCTCTCTTCTTGTTTTCTCTCTTGCTATTTTCTACTCCAACAAACAAAGCCTTAGAGCATTTTCAACTAGAGTTGTTTAAGGGTTGTATAGAAGTAAGCAATCGTTGTTTATTCAATTGTATTATTGAAATGAGTTTATGTGAATATGAGTTGCTTGTAAAAGTCGCTTTTATAAGCAATTGATGACTCTAATAAAAGAAGAAAGAAAAAATAAAGAATTATATTGGTTACTTTCTTCGAAAAATAAAATAACAATAAATATGAATAAATATGTGGGCAATATGTAGGATTTATTTGATAAACTTTTTATAATTGTATTATTGGTTGAAGGGTTGCTAAAATTAGTAAAAAGTAAAAAATAATGAGATAACATGATAGGATATATTAAAAAAAGAAGCTAAACAATTCTAATGAGTTATATCATTCAAGATACTGTAAGTGTAAGATAATATAGTAGTAGTGAATATGAGGTACAGGAGTAAGATAATAGCTTTTTTAATTTATGGTGCATTTAATAATTGAAGCTCCTTGATGAAATAATTCTGACATGTGTCCCCAAAAAATCCTTTGACACGGTAAGCTAATTGTCATTTGTCATCATAGAAAGTGGTTCCCGTGCAATAAATGCGGCATGTATGATTAGCGTGCAATATATATTTACCAATTTTGTGTACCAATTTTAGGCACGTGTTACTTTCAAATTTTTTTTTTTTTTTGACTTGTGTTACTTTCAACTTTCAATTAGTTGAAATGGTAACAAGGAAGGTTGAGTGTTCCCATTTCCCAATTTGCAATGCGTAACAAATCATCTAACTGAATTTCATTAACGATGTAAAACTTAACACATTTACATTTAAGCATTTTTACACAAAATAATTTGGACCAATCCCAATATTAAAATTTAGCTAACTACTAGAATTATGCAGGTCTCTGTTTTTTTTTTTTTTGGTGCTTAGTATTATGTAGGTCTTACATGTCCTTATTTCAGAAACTGTAAACAACAATACATTTGTGAATGGTCGATATGCCCTTTAAACCCCCTCCAGCGGAAATAAAATGCTTGATAAATCCATTAATTTGAAAAGTATGTCCCCATCGAAAATTTGAAAAAATTGTTAACTTTTAAGACACTTTGGATATCGGTTTAATGTGAAATTACTATGAGTGTGATATAATTTTTATTTGGAGAATGTTATCGAATATCCTTAGGACACTCTTTAAGGAATCAAAAAAAGAAAGTTTTTATAAGGAATTGATGTATTTAATGGTTGAAAAGGTAAAATAGTTAATTTTTCAATAAAAAAAATGCTTTTTTTTATTCCTTAAAGAGTACTCTAAAAGCACTCGTTAGCATGCTCTTTTTTATTTTAATATGAATTGTCGTCATATCATATCCAAATTAGTCTCATCGTGGTATGTAAGATTTTATTTTTATTTATTTATTTATTTTTTATGAACTCATGGTATGTAAGATGAAATAACAAAGTTTGGAGGCTTAATTTAATTCTTATGTTTATAGAAAAGAAAATTGTTGATGTATCTAAACAAGGTGACATCTTTCTTTCTTTTTGTCTCCATTTATTAATGGCGTGGCGGGGTCCTAGAAATTATTTGTTTTAGTTTTAAATTAATTTTCAATGACTTCTCTGGTGTTTCACCCAATCAGAGTGAAACAAATATACACATAACATCCAACTCATCATTGAAAATGTTAAAACATGTGATATTTATTTAGTCCTGACATAATTTTATTTCACATAATCACCTTAATGGACTTCTTTTGCAAATTTTAAAATGTTAATCATATCAACCCATTAAAAGATGCAAAATTATTTTGGACAAAATCATAGCAAAAATATGCAAAGATTTGGCATTAGACTATCCTTTATTTTCTGACAGATTTTGTGATATTTTATTCAAATTTAATTTAGTATGGACAATGTGTTGCATGATTCAGGGGGGAATCCTTATAATGTTCATTAATATTTTTATGCTCCTATATGCAACATGAAAAGGGGAATCTATACTATATACAAATTGAAATAACCTCATTGATTACTATTTCAAGTGTCAATCTATTAGCAATTTAACATTTAATACACTCATCTAAATAAAATTATTTATGTCACGTTTGGAATTTGGTATTGAACTCATTAATATCATGCCATTGAACATGAGATTTGAAATTCATTTTTGAAACCAACTTTTTTTTTTGACTCAATTGAAACCAACTAATAAAATAATAAATTTATTAATATTAAACGTGATAAAAGTATTTTACGAACCACAAAGTTTGTCATCACTAACTTGGCCATTATTTCCATGAATATTTACCTTCATGTCTTTTTTTCTCTATTTTTCATAATCCCCTTAACTCACCGCTCTTTATTTTCTTTTCCTCTTCTTAGACTTTGGGCATATTCTTCCTGGTAAACAATCAACTGAAATCGATTTTTTTTTTTGAAAGAAATCAACTGAAAACGAATGTTGGTAGAAATAGTCAGCCTTCATTTTCAATCAGAATAAATATTCACTTTTTTTTTATTACACAACCATATCATTAACATGGTTCTTGAAAAGAGGAGAAATAAATCAAATAGATTTTGAAGAGAGAGAAAAAAAATATACTAGATAAATATATTTTCTAATAAAGGTTAACTTGGAGCGAAAAAGAATAAAAAAAAAATAAATGTTTAATAAAGAATGTTAATAATTCAAATAGATTAAAAAAAAATTATAATTAAACTTTTATAAAGATTTATCTTTTATTTTTTACATAACATTTTTTTGAAATATTTCTACATAGTTAACCTCATAAAAAAATTGTAAAAAAAAAAACCCATAAATCAATAATTTGTGGTATATAATTCCTCATCAAAAAAGTTTTTAAACTAAAAACGTAAAATCAATAATTACATATTTTTCGATAAAATGGTAATAAGTTAGCATATTCCCCGTGCTTAGCACGCGTCAGTTACTCTAGTACACTATATGATCGAATGCATGACATAAATGTACATAAACTCTAGTTATATGAATTGTATATTACTAGTGTTCTTGACTCTTGCCATGCACGGGATATATGTCGCTTTTAAATATTTCAATAAAAAATTTTAAAGATATAAAAGTTCCTAAAATTTGTAATAGGAATTATTTGTTACAAAATATAATTGCTTTTTGTTTTTTTGTTTATAATTAACTCAGGAGGGATATGGTTGAGTTTTTTTTTTGGTAAATTATATTTAATATATATATTGGTAAAAAAAAAATCTATTTAAGCAATGCATATTATTTAAGCAACCTACATTGGATTCTTATATCTTCTTTAAATGGGTCTCTTTTGCCACATCACATTTAAGCAACATGTCCACTTTTCACTCCAACGATGCACACAATAAGCAACCCTTAAGCAATCTATCATTTTTTTTTTTGAATCACTTTTATTTTAACTTAAAATATTGTTCATTTCTTGTTATTAAAAATAAAAAGATAAATAGTTAGAAAATATATTTTATTTATTTTTTCATGACAATAAGTTAAAAAATATCAGCTCATAATTATCAAATTGGAACTATCACACTGTTGGGATTATCAAGTTAATATTTTTTTTTTAAACAATTAGTGCTTGCTTTAGAATTATAAATTAGAACTCCCACACTCCCTCTAGAAGGTTATTGTCCCTTTTTCTCAAACCTTCCCAAGCTCCATCCGCTTTAAATTTAACACTTTGTTTAGTTGTAGAATAGAAAATTAGATGAAAGAAAATGAGAGGTGTGACACCCTTCTACCCAGCATGTTATAAGGCAATTAATATAAATAATTTAAAATAAAAACATGCAATTATTGAATAAGTTCAAAAACAATTGTCCATGGGTAGAAAAGTCCCACATGAACCAGTTACAACGCGGAAAATAAACCAAGTTCATAAAATATAAAACATGAAGAAATAACTATCCAACCCCGATGTCACAACTCAGAGCTGGTATAACCGTTCCGGAAAATAACATCCTCGGAATACAAAAAGAAACAACTAACCATAAACAGGCCCTAACTATGAGTGGCGGCTCCTCAGAGTCACTCCTCTTCGGGCTGCTCGTCATCCTCTGCAAATGCCGATCAGGCCAAACACAAACAATAATAGGGAGTAAGATTCATGTAATCATATAAACAACAGGGGAATAATACGCAAGGTAAACATACACATAAGCATACATCAACATCCAACAGTATCATAACAACCAAGTATGCTATGCTATGCAATGCATCAACTACTCCGCTACTCCAACTATGCATATGGATCCAAACTAACTCAAGATGAACGACTTTGGAGTTACATATCCGTATTGGCCATAAAAGCACCAACACCGGCAGTTCACCAAACCTTGGGTGAACCCCATGGATAGCCAACGCATCAAACCGTGGATGCCTCATCACGGGGGGCCTCGGTCACCAAACCTTGGGTGACCTACCGTGGATGGCCAGATCACCGTACTCTCGGGCGATCTCCCCTTTGTCGAACCTCCCCCATCAACAACTCCAATGCTCTATGCAAATGGCACAACAACAAACAATCTCAACCGCCTCCTTGCTTGGGCCATGAAGCTCCCAAGACTTCAACATCAACGTTTAACGTAACCTTAGACCCAAACCCTGGGGTCAAGGCTCCCTTGGCCAATAAGCACCAAGGTTCAACTTAACATGCTTGGGTCTATAAGCACCCAAGACTTCAACTTATCAACGTGCGGTAACCCAACGGATACCTACTTAACATCTGATTATCTAATTATCTTATACAATTAATAACCAGGTTGTCTAATCTTTCTCTTTGATTAGTTATCTCAAATTATCATCATTGGGGAATGGGGTTTAAAACCCCTTAAGTCCTTTAATTGCATTACTGTCTAGGAGGGGTCAGCACGGTCGTGCTTAGACCCTAGCACGGTCGTGCTTGGACACGTGAGGGCGTGCTGCCCTTTTAAGTGAAGCACGGTCGTGCTTCACACTCGGCACGGTCGTGCTCAGTAGTACGGTCGTGCTATTTGATCTGCACGGCCGTGCTGAATAGCGCGGCCATTTTCCAGAATTTAAATGGGAGCACGGTCGTGCTTCCTGTTCAGCACGGTCGTGCTCAATGCACGACTGCACTGTTCTGGGCAGGAACAGAAGCCAAGTTCTAATCAATTGATTTAGGAATTAAACTTCTAAACTTAACACGTTTATTAAACCTAATTATCCAATTACATAGTTTTTTCAACATTATACTCATCATAACAGCAACAACAACAACGATCAAACATCCAACATCATTATGTTACTGATAACATAGCATCATATTCATAAGCAACCATCATGTTCATAGGCATATAACACTACAATAACCAGAAACATATTATTACAGATTAACACCATATTATAACAAATATGCATACAACAACACCGGGGTCATGGGGAACCCCGTTACCTTACACTACCCACTGCCTAATGAACACAATCCCACTTCTCCCCATACCTGGATTGAAGGTCGCTCCAACGTTAGCTCCTAACGCAAACGGTTACGGTTCCCCAAAGCGGCTCGACTCAACACAACCTTAGCCAAACCGAACACAAACATCAGTTTCCTATTGACACCATTATGAAAAGGAAAACACTAAGGGAGGAAACGTTACCTCTAGACTACCATAGACCAAACCGGCTTCCCAAAAGGCTTCCAAAACTCCACTATAACAATGGAAGAAGAGGAAAAAGGGAAGGAGATAGCTCTGGCCGCAACTGGTGACGGCTGCCAACAAAAGTAGGGTTTTCACGTTAACCCTCGGGTTCTGCGCTAACTTATAAAACTCGGACCTGAGCACGGTCGTGCTTACCCTTGAGCACGGTCGTGCTCCACTTAGCGTCAGCGAGACGCGGTCAGCACATTGAGCACGGGGGTGCTCACAATTGAGCACGGTCGTGCTCACAATTGAGCACGGTCGTGCTCAACTTAAAATCAGAAAAACGCTTCTGACTTTAAGCACGGGCTTGCTGGCTGATGAGCACGAGCGTACTCATATACCAGAAAGGGACTTTTAAGCTAAAAATCCCACTTAGCCCTTAACCAATATTTTTAAATTAATAAAACTAGCTTAATAAAACATTTATGAAAAACAGGGTGTTACAATTCCACCCCCCTTATAAAAATTTCGCCCTCGAAATTTCTACGTACCTCAAACGAAAAGATGCGGATACGCCTCCATCATCTGACTCTCGAGCTCCCAGGTAGCGCTTTCCTCAGTTGCCCCGCTCCAAACTACTTTAACCAAGGGAATCTCTTTGCCTCTTAGCTGCTTCACCCATCTATCCTCGACTCGAAGGGGTAATACCTCAAACGTCAAGTTCTCTTTTAACTGTATTGTATCGGGGACTATCACGTGACTAGGGTCATGAATATACTTCCTGAGTTGAGACACATGAAAAACATTGTGGAGATTTGACAAGAACGGTGGCAAGGCTATTTGGTAGGCGACTTCGCCGACTCTTTTAAGGATTTGGTAAGGACCAATAAACCTCAGAGTAAGTTTCCTCGCCTTCATCACTCTACCAACCCCAGTCATTGGGGTAACTCTCAAGAATACATGATCGCCTTCCTGGAATTCGAGCGCCTTCCTCCTTTTATCATGGTAGCTCTTCTGCCTACTCTGTGCAACTCTCATCTTTTCTTGAACTAACCTGATCTTTTCTGTTGTTTCCTGGACTATTTCTGGCCCGAGCACCACACTAACACTAGGTTCACTCCAACACAAGGGTGTCCTACATCTCCTCCCATACAAAGCCTCATAAGGCGCCATCCCAATGCTGGAATAGAAACTGTTATTGTAGGTGAACTCTATCAGGGGCAAAAACTTGTCCCAACTTCCTGACTGTTCTAACACACAAGCCCTCAACAAGTCCTCTAAGGACTGGATGGTCCGCTCAGACTGTCCATCAGTCTGTGGGTGGTAAGCTGAACTAAGCCTAAGCTTTATCCTAAAGCCTCTTGCAAACTATTCCAAAACCTAGAGGTAAACCTCGGGTCTCTATCTAAAACTATGCTAGAGGGTACACCATGAAGCCTAACTATCTCTTTGATGTACAGCTTAGCTAACTTCTCCAATGGATACTCCATCTTCATCGGAATGAAATGGGCAGACTTAGTCAGTCTATCCACAACAACCCATATAGCCTCAAAACCAGCTGGAGTCCTAGGGAGTCCAGACACAAAATCCATGGAGATGCTATCCCATTTCCATTCTGGGATACTCAAGGGTTGCAACTTACCCGAAGGCCTTTGATGCTCTATCTTAGCCTTCTGACAAACTAAGCATGCATACACAAATTCAGCTACATCCTTTTTCATCCTAGGCCACCAAAACATCCTCTTAAGGTCCTGATACATCTTAGTGGCACCTGGGTGCACACTCAATCCACTCCTATGACCTTCTTCTAAGATCAACTTCCTAAGCTCAGGAACATTAGGTATGCATGCTCTATCTTTGAACCTCAAGATACCATCACTGCCATCCTTAAAAGTTAGGTCTCTACCCTGAGCGAGCAACTCTGGCTGGTCTAAGAGAAACTTGTCTAACTTCTGACCTTCTCTAATCTGATCCATCAGACTGTTGGTAACCTTCAAGGTTCCAAGCCTAATACTCTTAGGGGTAAACTCACAAGCTAGACTAAGGTCTCTAAACTCCTCAATCAAATCCATCTCCCTAACCATCAAAGCGGAGACATGCAGGGTTTTCCTACTTAAGGCGTCGGCCACCACATTGGCCTTTCCTAGGTGATAGGTGAGCTCGAAGTCATAGTCCTTTAAAAACTCCATCCACCTACGCTGCCTCATGTTCAACTCTTTTGATCAAAGAGGTACTTCAAACTCTTATGATCACTAAAGACCTCAAACCTCGCTCCATACAGGTAATGCCTCCAGATCTTTAAGGGAAATACCACAGCTCCTAGCTCTAGGTCATGGGTAGGGTAGTTCTTTTCGTGGGTTTTCAACTACCTCGAAGCGTAAGCTACTACCTTACCATTCTGCATCAACACACCACCTAACCCTTGCTTAGAAGCATCGCAGTAAACTACGAAGGGTTCACTAGGATCTGGCAAAACTAAAACTGGTGCTGACGTCAACCTATTCTTAAGGGTTTGGAAACTCTCTTCACACTTAGAGTCCCACACAAACAACTGTCCCTTCTTTGTGAGACGGGTTAAGGGTAAAGCTATCTTAGAGAAACCTTCTATAAACCGTCTATAATACCCGGCTAATACTAAGAAACTCCTAATCTCGGTTACAGACTTTGGCGCTTCCCACTGGAGCACCGTCTCTACCTTAGCTGGGTCCACTGCTATGCCACCCTTAGAGATGACATGTCATAAGAAGCTCACTTCCTCTAACCAGAACTCACACTTAGACAACTTAGCATACAACTGCTTTTCCTTAAGGGTCTGCAAGATAACCCTCAAGTGTTCCTCATGTTCCTCCTTACGCTTGGAGTACACTAAGATGTCATCTATAAACACCACCACAAACTTATCCAAGTAAGGGTGAAAGGTCTTGTTCATGTAGTCCATGAAGACCGCAGGAGCATTGGTCACACCGAAGGGCATAACCAAGTACTCATAGTGACCATATCGCGTCCTAAATGCTGTCTTCCGGATGTCCTCAGACTTAACCCGAATCTGATGGTACCCTGACCTCAAATCTATCTTTGAAAAGACGCAAGCGCCCATCAACTGGTCCATAAGATCATCAATCCTAGGGAGGGGATACCGATTCTTTATGGTCACCTTGTTGAGCTGCCGAAAGTCGACGCACAACCTCATACTACCATCCTTCTTCTTCACCAACAACACAGGTGCTCCCCACAGAGACACACTCGACCTAATGAACTGCTTCTTCATCAAGTCCCCCAACTGTTCCTTCAACTTAGCTAGCTCTAGAGGAGACATCCTATAGGGTGCTATGGAGATTGGCCCGATGCCAGGCACTAAGTCTATGGTAAACTCAACATCTCTCTCTGGGGGTAAGTTATAAACATCCCCCGGGAACACTTCAGGAAATTCTCGCACAACAGGCAAGCTGGCGACATCAGGAGGGCTGCTCTCTACTTCCCGGGAAGCTAACATCATGTATACTTGGGCTTCATCTTTCATCGAAGCTTGAACTTGGCTGGCAGAGAGAAGGTCCGGATTCTTAGACTCTTTTGGAGTTCCGAAAATCAGGGTTTTGTCAAAACAATTCAGGAGAACATGGTTGGAAGATAACCAGTCCATACCCAGAATAATATCCAGGTCTTTCAAAGGCAAGCATACAAGATCAGCAATGAATGTCCTATCATTTATAACTATATGACAATTCTTGCATGCATAAGAAGTAGAAACAGGTTTTTTTGTAGGTGTAGAAACCAACAAATCAAACTCAAGGAAAGCAACAGGCAATTCAAGACTCTTGACCCTATCATGTGATATAAACGAGTGAGTAGCACCCGAATCATACAACACAGTTAATTGAGTTCCATCGATAAAACATGTACCTTGAATCAAGTCATCAGACTCGGAGGCTTCAGCTCCACTAAGAGTAAAGACTCTTCCAGTGGTCTTCAGTCGGTTGGCCTGGGACTTCTGATTCTTGCTGGCGCGGAGGCTCGGCCTTGGCTCCTTCACACTCTCGGCTGATGTGTCCTGGCTTGCCACACCTGAAGCAGATAACTTGCGTCTCCTTGCACTGAGACGAGTAGTGATCCGTAGTGCCACACTTGCCACACCTCATGGGCCTAGAGACGTTAGAGAATCCGCCTCTAATTCCATCCTGCTGAAACTGTGGCTTCTTGCCACTCTGCTTGAAATCTCTACCAGTCGGAGCATACCGCTGTTTACCCTTGTCCCTCTGATCGGTCCTCTTGCCACTCTGGCTATCTAACCCTCTGGAACTGGCAACTCTGAACTGGCTGGCATCCTCATAGATCCTGCACTTGTTGACCAGAATATGGAAGACTCTGATCTCCTGGTAGCTGATGGCCTGCTTGATCTCAGGTCGGAGTCCAGCCTCAAACTTCACACACTTCGAACGGTCATCCGTCTCATGCTGGTAGGGAGTGTAGTACTTGGCCAACTCCTCAAACTTGGCCGCATAGTCACCGACTGACAGCGACCCCTGCCTCAAAGACAAGAATTCCATCTCCTTCTTGTCCCTGATATCCGCTGGAAAGTATTTCTCCAGGAACCTCTGCCTGAACACAGCCAATGTAACCGCTGTGCCCTCAGCCTGCATCCTCTGCCTGCAGTTATCCCACCAGTGCTCTGCCTCGTCGGTCAGCATGAAGGTAGCAAAGATGAGCTTCTGCTGATCGTTGCAATCCATGGCTTGGAAGATCTTCTTTGTCTCCCTCAGCCACAACAAAGTTCCTTCCGGATCGCACGCGCCCTTGAACGATGGAGGGTTGTTCCTCTGGAACTTATCCAGTCCCTGGAACTCAGCTGGCCCACCATTGTTAGGGTTAACCTGGCCAATAGCATTGGCTAGGAGTGCCAATGCGTCAGCAATCACCTGATCGTTGCATCCTCTACCGGCCATTAGTTCCTGTACAAGCCCAACACAACTCTTAATACAGAAACTTAAGCAAGTAAAAGCTACAGGCAACTAAATTAAAACATCATTATCTATACAAGTATAGACAATTCACACAAGAGTCACACAACAGACTCACAACAGACTCATACCACGTCCGAACAAGGTCGAACTGCTCTGATACCACTAAATGTGACACCCTTCTACCCAGCATGTTATAAGGCAATTAATATAAATAATAAAAATAAAAACATGCAATTATTGAATAAGTTCAAAAACAATTGTCCATGGGTAGAAAAGTCCCACATGAACCAGTTACAACGCGGAAAATAAACTAAGTTCATAAAATATAAAACATGAAGAAATAACTACCCAACCCCGATGTCACAACTCAGAGCTGGTATAACCGTTCCGGAAAATAACATCCTCGGAATACAAAAAGAAACAACTAAACATAAACAGGCCCTAACTATGAGTGACGGCTCCTCAGAGTCACTCCTCTCCTGGCTGCTCGTCATCCTCTGCAAATGCCGATCAGGCCAAACACAAACAATAACAGGGAGTAAGATTCATGTAATCATATAAATAGCAGGGGAATAGTATGCAAGGTAAACATACACATAAGCATACATCAACATCCAACAGTATCATAACAACCAAGTATGCTATGCTATGCAATGCATCAACTACTCCGCTACACCAACTATGCATGTGGATCCAAACTAACTCAGGATGAACGACTTTGGAGTTACATATCCGTATTGGCCATAAAAGCACCAATACCGGCAGTTCACCAAACCTTGGGTGAACCCCATGGATAGCCAACGCATCAAACCGTGGATGCCTCATCACGGGGGGCCTCGGTCACCAAACCTTGGGTGACCTACCGTGGATGGCCAGATCACCGTACTCTCCGACGATCTCCCATTTGTCGAACCTCCCCCATCAACAACTCCAATGCTCTATGCAAATAGCACAACAACAAACAATCTCAACCACCTCCTTGCTTGGGCCATGAAGCTCCGAAGACTTCAAAATCAACGTTTAACGTAACCTTAGACCCAAACCCTGGGGTCAAGGCTCCCTTGGCCAATAAGCACCAAGGTTCAACTCAACGTGCTTGGGTCTATAAGCACCCAAGACTTCAACTTATCAACGTGCGGTAACCCAACGGATACCGACTTAACTTCTGATTATCTAATTATCTTATATAATTAATAACCAGGTTGTCTAATCTTTCTCTTTGATTAGTTATCTCAAATTATCATCATTGGGGAATGGGATTTAAAACCCCTTATGTCCTTTAATTGCATTACTATCCAGGAGGGGCCAGCACGGTCGTGCTTCGACCCTAGCACGGTCGTGCTTGGACACGTGAGGGCGTGCTGCCCTTTTAAGTGAAGCACGGTCGTGCTTCACACTCAGCACGGTCGTGCTCAGTAGTACGGTCGTGCTATTTGACCTGCACGGCCGTGCTAAACAGCGCGACCATTGTCCAGAATTTAAATGGGAGCACGACCGTGCTCCCTGTTCAGCACGGTCGTGCTCAATGCATGACTGCATTATTCTGGGCAGGAACAGAAGCCAAGTTCTAATCAATTGATTTAGGAATTAAACTCCTAAACTTAACACGTTTATTAAACCTAATTATCCAATTACACAGTTTTATCAACATTATACTCATCATAACAGCAACAACAACAACGATCAAACATCCAACATCATTATGTTACTGATAACATAGCATCATATTCATAAACAACCATCATGTTCATAGGCATATAACACTACAATAATCAGAAATATATTATTACAGATTAACACCATATTATAACAAATATGCATACAATAACACCGGGGTCATGGGGAACCCCGTTACCTTACACTACCCACTGCCTAATGAACACAATCCCACTTCTCCCCATACCTGGATTGAAGGTCGCTCCAACGTTAGCTCCTAACGCAAATGGTTACGGTTCCCCAAAGCGGCTCGACTCAACACAACCTTAGCCAAATCGAACACAAACATTAGTTTCCTATTCACACCATTATGAAAAGGAAAACACTAAGGGAGGGAACGTTACCTCTAGACTACCACAGACCAAACCAGCTTCCCAAACGGCTTCCAAAACTCCACTATAACAATGGAAGAAGAGGAAAAAGGGAAGGAGATAGCTCTAGCCGCAACTGGTGACGGCTGCCAACAAAAGTAGGGTTTTCACGTTAACCCTCGGGTTCTGCGCCAACTTATAAAACTCGGACTTGAGCACGGTCGTGCTTACCCTTGAGCACGATCGTGCTCCACTTAGCGTCAGCGAGACACGGTTAGCACATTGAGCACGGGCGTGCTCACAATTGAGCACAGTCGTGCTCAACTTAAAATCAGAAACAAGCTTCTGACTGTAAGCACAGGCTTGCTGGCTGATGAGCACGAGCGTGCTCATGTACCAGAAAGGGACTTTTAAGCTAAAAATACCACTTAGCCCTTAACCAATATTTTTAAATTAATAAAACTAGCTTAATAAAACATTTATGAAAAATAGGGTGTTACAAGAGGAGAGAAAGGAAAAGAAAAGAAAAATAGTGGAAAATGAGATGATTGTTTAATTGTTTGGTTGGAGAGAAAATGGGAGGAAAGAAAACCAAAACTTTTCTTATATCTTATTTTGTTGAAGAGAAACTTAGAGACATGATTATCCCTGAGTAAAGATAAGATGTAATAAATGGAATAAAAATATAAAATATATCTTCATTAATACAAAATTAAGAACCCAAGATAATTAAAAAAAAATGATAAATTTAAAAATATTTATTTTACCATTGTAAATAAAATGAGCAAGATAAACCACACTAATTAATTAATAAATAATTAACCGAAAAAGAAAAAAAAGCATTGGACATCCGAACCTTATCAATATTCATTTTAAAGAAATAATTAATAGGTGAATAAAAAAAATCAGCGTAAAAAAGGTGAAAAAAATTGATTATTAGATAATAGTAACCGAATGGTCCCCAATCTAATTTATTTGAAGGGGAACCCTTCTCTCTTCCTCCCCCTTTTCCTTCCCCCACCACACTTATACTTCCCACCGCGACGGCAAACTGCCGGCGACCATATGTGCTCCGTCGACCCATCCCCTACACCGTCGCGAACGAAGTCCCCTCACCGTCATCACCGCCATGATTTGCGAACATCGATACTCAGTTAGGTTCGATCCAGATCAGCTGTGTACTCCCCTTCACGCGTAGAGCCCCCACGATCAGTAACCAAACCTCGACCACCACAACGTCGTCCGGCCACCGATTTGGTACCAGCCATCGCGAGACATGCAGATTGTAACATCAACAGGTCAATCCCTCGACGACGGAAATGAGTAACCTTACAATTAAACATTTGGAGTTTCGGTCGTCCCGTCATCGCTCCTGGTCTGTTTCGCCGCTGCATTTTGCTGCCACTGTGAGCTCCCCCACCGCCATCATCGTCGTCATTGTCGCCCTTTCTATTTTCATCTCATCTTTTTGCTTACTGTTTGGCTATTCCCAATTTGTGAGATTCTGTTTATGGCGGTGATGGTGGGGAGTGGAAGGGATGGAGGAGGAGGGAGGCGGAGTGAGAGTGAGAGAGAAGAAGAAGAAGAAGGCAAGACGCCAGAGCCGCCGCTCACAATACTCTCCGCCATTTTTCTGGTGCCGATGAATTCCACAGCATACATATCGACAGGGATTGAAACGGTGGAAATGGGGGAGTGAGGGATGGCGGAGGGGAGAGAGGGGGGTGGGGGAGGGGAGGTTGAGGCGGTGATGGTGGTGGTGTTGGTGGGTGGCAGAGGAGAGAGAAAAAATAAAGGAGTAAAAAGTAAATGTGTTTTTTTGCAAATAAGGGCCTAATACTGTCTCTCATGGTGGGAGACATGATATGCTCTCCCACCTTAGAAGCCGCCTATTTGAAGCATATATGTCTTCATGTAAAAAATCATCAGGGAAACATGTATCAGTTAAAAAAATTAGATTTACATATCAATGACACCCTAACAACACACTAAAGATGATAGGACAAACCTGGTGAAGATCCTATTTTTATTGGAAGCCTTATTTCGTGCATTTGATGCTTGATGTCTGGCATTTCATTCATGAATTCGGTCATATTAATATTTTTATACCAATTTGCAGTCATGTTCCCATAAATAGAATGATCAGCGTATACACTTAATATGTATATCCCCACCACATTTTATAAGAGTACATCGTAAGGGCCATATTTTTATAAGATCAAAAGTGCGTTTTTCACAAGATTAAAAGATTAAAAGTACAATATCTGATGTTTTTCAAAAATTGTGCTCCACTGTTTTAATGCACATCATGAGATCCGATTTCAACCATAGTTTAATATAGCAAGTATCATTCATCAATAATGATATTCATAGATTATTTCTTTTACCCAATATTTTTATTGTATCTGGTTGGGGATAATTATTAGTTTTTATGTTTAATCAATGACCTATTTAAATATGAGCAATAAGTTTAAATAGGTCATTGTATCTGAATTCCAACGATAATAAGTTTATACGAAACTAAAGATCGAAAGCAAGGGACTTTTGTTGACAGGAAAATACTTATTCAAATTTTATTCAAATTAGGAAAACAAAATATTCAAACCAGTCTCAAAAACCAAAAAGCAAGCAATTGGCAAACCAAAATTTGGAAGCATATCAAAATTAAATTAAATTTCTTCCTAAACAAACTAATCTTTCTCAATCTTGATATTCTTTATGAGGACCTTGACAGGTTCGCCATCAGATACAGAAGAATGGGCCCTTTTAATCGCAGGGATATCCTGGGACTCATTGCTTAAGTCAGTGATATGTGCACCTTTGTCACCCTTCACACAGTCGACGGGTGAGTCTTCAAATTTTTGCATAAGGTCCTGGCATGAGTAAATGGAAACATTTGTTACATGTATTATTTTGTTTTTCATATAAATTAGTGTGTGATCATTTAAAATCAAATACTTGAGCAAGATCATCAGTTGCCTTTCCAGTCAATCCAACCTTTTGAACTCCCAATTCTGAGCCATTGTCGTTTAAATCCTAGAACAATGTGTACTTAAAATCTTACTTAGGGTTGACATTTTTTTAAAGAGGACATTTTGTTAAAAATTGCGAATAAAGAAAATACCACATTAACTTCACCATCCTTGAACTTTTGCAACAACTCCGGATTGTCACTAAACCTCTTCACACGATAAGTCCTCTCAAATCTAGATCCAGTCACGCTATCACAACCAACTTTGAATAAGAAGTTCTTACCAATGATATTAGTAATCTCCTTGGGTGTAGCAAGTGGCTTGGGGTTCTAACAAACGTATTGTCAAACACATTTTAGTTTGATTTGAAAAAGTTATCCGTGTCACAAAATTTAAGGGCAAGCACACCATTATTCACCATGTTTATGGACTCCAATAGCTCTGCACATGACCTTTTCAGCAAAATAGATGCATCACGATCAAAAAGGACAAAAGTAGCAGATTCTGTATCATCAATTACACGCAGTTTCAGGAGGTACCTGATTTATTATGATATAAATAATTGAATCACAAATATATAAACAATTAGTGAAAAATTTTATAGCCAAATGCACAAATGAAACAATATGATTTTGAAATAGAGAACCTAGGGGTGACTTTCACGACATGCCGATTACATTTCTCGCAAGAGTACATATCAAAGTCTGGATACACCTTTTTGTTGCAAGTACAGGCGGTGTACCACCAGCTTTCCTCATCGGCAATACAGCTAACGGTGCCCATCACAACGAAGATTGCCTCCTAGATTCAGTGTAAATACATATAAATTAAGAAGATATCCAAATAAACTACCATTTTATTTATTCCATAAAAATAACCATGTACAATGGAGAATAGTAAAGAAGTAAAAAATACCAATTAATTAATGTTATTAGACGTAATTTATGTGTTGTATTTAAGTTTTAGATATCATGTATAGGAGCGAGCTCAAAAAATATCACATAGCCATAATAAGTAATTACTATATGATCTTGTTGAATTATGACATTAATATTGATTTTGGTCACAGATTACTCCCTAAAATTTTAGTACCATCTATGGTGAAAAAATATTTAAAACATATCACCAACTAATCCGCACATTGCCAATCAGATCAGTCCTCTTTGGTGGACAACATATTAGGCGCCTTATTTTTATTATCTTAAATTTAAAAGCCTACAAATTTACTTAATATTGTATTTGCATTTAATCGTTAAATAAATTTAATTTTAACAATTTCGCAATTTCTATATGCGTCATGAAAATCAGTATACTCCATAATGTATATTCTATAATAATGCATACATTTAAAAAAATTATAGATGACAAAATCTTTATATTCCATAATAATGCATACTGTAAAAGATTACTTGTTTCCCTTTTTTATTTATTAATGTTTGGTAGTTTAAAAAAAAAATACCTCTTTGCAATCCTTCAATGCTTCAATAGTTGTCCTTGGTGTTATCTTCAGCAAGTCATCTTCAATATTTATTTTGGATGAGTCTTGTAATTGACTTAATCCTTGGTTAGGGGATTCGAATGTGTAGGCCATCCTACAACCAAAAGCGCTATGTCACGATCCAAACATGTCATAACAATTTTTAAAATAGATAGTTAGAGATAAACCTTTCCCTAAATGTGGCAGCCTCTGGTATCTCTGGATTAAATAATAGTTGTGTGGTTTTGATAGTGGTTTGAATTGTTGCTTTACCTGAATATGTAAGAAAATAAATCACATGTTGTCAAAATATGAATGTTTTAGATTAGTGAATATGTTTTGTTTTTGTCATTATTTCCACGCATCCATGATAATATGCTATCGACATTGAGCATTATAGATAAGTCTACAAATAATAGTTAATATAAATAGAAACAAAATACATTTTTATCTTATTTCGAAGATTAAAAAGATAATATGATTTATTTGGAAGATTAAAATGTTTTATTTCTACATGAAATGACAATAGTTATTTCCACTCATCCATGAGGATATATGATCGACAATGAGCATTGGTGTCAAAGGGCTTACCTTGCCATAACCTAACCTTTGCACCAACAATTACAACAACAACGTTTGTGGCCTCCCCAGATGACATGAATGAGTTTAACTCATCCACGAAGGACCCAAATAAAGTGATTTTGAAGCGATAACTGTTTTATAAAAGAAATAGGATTTTATTTGTATAAACTTTGAATTGTATAAGCAAATAATATAATCTAAGGGACTACCCGAAATCTTTTTTTGACACTACAATGGAACACTGTACTTACCCATCATTATCTAGCTCAATGTATACATACGTGGACTTCACACCGTTTCTGAGAAATTTACGTTCTGACCCCTTTCCTGTGAGCACTCCGATTATGTCTGAAAATGCTCATATATTTTTTCCAAGTGTCAAATTAGTGAGAAGGAAAAAGGAATCGACGATGCGCATTTTTAAAAGATTAATATACGAAATTAGTTCAAAATACTAACCAACCAAGTAATTACAATCAAAATTGTTGTCAAAACAATTTGCAGGGGGGTGAACGTCCAGGAATTGAGTGGAACTGCTTCATTATCGGTCGGCTTCACTTCTGTGTCATAAGTAAAATTTATTTTGAATGAATTCCTCGCAGCACGACATTCTCCCAAATTTGAAGCAATACCAAACTTGAAAATGTTGTAGACAGCTCCTTCGCTCAATTTCTTTTCATTTCTGTAGATAAGTTCTTTCTTAATTGCAGCGTGTATTTTGTTGCCCTTGAAAAACATCATTGGGTTAGAAGCTAATCTTAATAGATAAGATGAATAGAAACAAAATAAGTCTACAATGGCAGAGTAAGAAAATACTACCTCAGGGTCCATTAAGATCATTTCTAGCGAATATGGTTCTTGTTGTTAGCCAAATCACATACTTTCCACATTCTTAATACTCTGACAAGTAAGTTCCAGTTGTTGTGTTTTGCGGTAACATCAGAAATCAAGTCAAACTTTGGAGCCATTTCAGTTGATTGAGAGTAAAGAGTGAGGCGAAAATGATTTGGTATGTTTTGGAATATGGTAGTATTAATATATATAGGAATTGAATACTTGACTGATTAACATTTATTTGGAAGTTTAAAATGATTTGCTGAATCACAGGATTTGATATCGAGACATGTGATTGTGATGCCTAAATTAATTCCAAATCAACCACATCCCTATTATTCCAATTAATTTGTACAAAATTCTTCCGAATTACCTGGTATTAGTCTTTAATTATGTTTATATTTTCAGGACAAAATTGATTATAAACAGATGTAACCGATTTCTATTGGTCATCATTATTGATTATAAACAGATGTAACCGATTCCAATTGAATTTCCGTTTAAAATTGATTTTTTTTAAAATTATCGACCAATTAATTACAGATCAAACACATCCTTATTCATCCGATTAGTAATCGTTATTTAATGCATTTATTTGAAAAAGATAAAATTAAGGCATGTTCATATCAATCTGATGAATATGGATGAGCTGCAATAAGTAATTCGAGCCATGATATGCAATTGTATGATAAATGGCTTTAAGGGAATTATGATATTATGATATGAACATGCCTTAAGGGGAAGCAATGAAATCAAAATTTTCAAAGTTCCTTGTTTTTCACCTAAGAATAAGGGGAGGCAAGCTGACTAAGAGCATCTCCAATGCTCTTCATATAAGCAACTCACTTTATCCATTTAAGTGGATCACCTCAATTTTAAGCAACCCAATCAATTTTCACTCCAATGGGAGTTTCTATCAACAAGTTGCTTAACTCATAAATATTATCCCTCTCTCTTCAATATTTCATATTCTCTCTCATACATTTACACACACAAATGTTAAGCAACCCATAAGCATTGGTTGCTTATATAAGCAACTCTCACAAATTTTAAGCAACCCAAAATCATATGTGGCACATCAAAATGGTATTTTATTGTTAAGCAACCCATAAGCAACTCCCATTGGAGATGATCTAACAATTAAAATGGAATCAAGACATTAGATTTGTTATCTTTGAAAAGTAACGGTAATTGAGAAAAATTTAAAACATTTTATTTTATTTCAATAAGTAGAATAAAATCAAAATATTAAAAAAAATGTTATAATAAATAAATAGTCGAAAAGATTAATAAATGATAATAAATATAAGGTTTAAATATTTTAAATTCAAATTTCAGAAATTAATTATTTCGAAATAATGTCCAACATTACTTATATATAAGGATGATCATTGTTTGGAAATTTTATCATAAGGTTATGATTGTATTAATTGTTTAGATTCTATAATTTGTAATTTATTTATAATTTATAATTTATAATTTTATTAATAATTTTATTAATACATAAAAGGCTATCCACCTCCATTAATTGTATTAGATTGAATGAGAGCGTGACACCTAAGCGAATTTTGGAGGGAATGATTGTGGTTAAGCCACATGCGAAAAGTGGAGTCTCCTATGATTGACATTTGGATGTTGCCAATTTGAGAAAGTTCACAAATGTATTATACTAGAGTAAATGACCCGTGCCATACACGGGGAATATACTATTTTTTTAGGATTTCATCAACAAATATGTGATGATGATTTCACATTTTTAGTATAAAATTTTGTTGGGAAATTATACAACTCAAATTATTGATTTATGAGGTTAATTATGCAGAATATTTGAAAAAAAAAATTGTTATGTAAAATATAAAAGATAAATCCTCATATAAGTTTAATTATAAGATATTTTTAAATCTATTTTGATTTATAAACATTCTCTCTTAAGCTTAAAAAATTAATTTTTTTATTCTTTTCCCTACAAGTTAACCATTGTTAGAAATTATATTATATTTATCTATCATATTTTATCTTTTCTCTTCAAAATATATTTGATTTATTTATCTTCTTATCCTCATGCAGGTGAACTATTTTTAGAAAATATAATTATATATCATATTATTAATTTATTTTATTTTAAAAATCTATTTCATTTATTTATCTTTTTTCCCATGCAAGTTAACCATTTATAGAACATTTATATATTTATCATTTTTTCTTCTCTCTTTAAAATCTATTTGATTTATTTCTTCTCTTTTCCTGTGGAAGTTAACCAATTTTAGAAAATATTTTTATCTATCATAATATATTTCTTTATCTCACTTGAAAATCTATTTGATTTATTTCTCTATATTGCCCGGTGTAAATTAACCATTTTAAAAAAATATATTTATCTATTGTATCATTTTTTTATTCTCTCTTGAAAATATTTTTGATTTATTTCTACTCTTTTTCCGATAAATTAAACCATTTTTAGAAAATGTATTTTTCTATCATATTATTTTTTCTACTCTCTTAAATATATATTGATTTATTTCTCCATTTGCTTTGTGCAAGCTAACCATTTTTTATAAAATATATTTTTGTTTTATATTATTTTTATTCTCTCTTGCAAATATATTTGATTTATTTATTTCTCCTCTTTCCCTGTGCAAATTAATTATTTTTGTAAAAATATATATTTAGCTATCATATTATTATATGTATTATTTCTCGAAGATCTATTTGATTTATTTCTCATATTTTCCCGTGCACGTTAACCATTTTATAAAATATATTTATATATCATGTTATTAATTTTATTTTCTCTTGAAAATTTATTTGATTTATTTCTTATCTTTATGATGTAAGTTAACCATTTTTAGAAAATGTATTTATCTATAATATTATTTTAAAAAATATTATTAATTGATTTAAATAATATTATTAATTGATTTGTGCCCTTGAGTTTTATTATTGGATTTGCATTAAATGATGTTTTTCTAAGAGGATGACACATAACATAGAATTCAATGAGGTTATTCCTTTTTTTTTTTTTTGAGGCAAACCAAATCAGTTTATTTCATTAGCAATTAAAGAAGAAATACAATATGGAAAATGCTGATAGTTATGGGGGCTAGGCATAGTAGGAGCCACCTTTGCTAAGCAGTGAGCAACTACATTGGCTTGCCTCCTAATAAACCTCACACTAAGGTTTGGAAGTAAAGATAACAATCTAGAACATTCTTTGGCAATGCACCCAAACTCAAAAACATCTACTTTGGGCTTAATAACGCTATCAACAGCTCTAAGACAATCAGACTCAACAATGACATTATTAAAACCAAGACTAGAGCTCCACTGGATACCAAACAAAATACCAAGGGCTTCACCTTCATGAACTTCCAAGCACGGTTTGCTCCAAAGAGTCTTTGCTGCCACACAAGTGCCAAACTCATTCCTCAAACACAAACCCCATCCTGTGCAACCATCATTTTTGCTAAAAGAAGCATCAACATTACATTTTAGGAAGCCATGTGGAGGAGCAGTCCAACAAGAATCACTTTCGATTGTGGGCATTATTTGCTCGTCCCTACGCAATGTAATGCCCTTCGTTTTAGGATGTTACACGCAAGCTCTTAGCCATTTTCCAATCATCCAGAAAATTAGAAGCTCTAGACCACACTATTGTTGAGTTATGATTTTCATCCTCCCAAAGATTAGCATTCCTAGATTGTCATAGACTCCAAATGACTGAAGCAAATAAAGCTCTGTCATCACTATGTAACATCAACAAAGCCTTAAAGCACCATTCACTAAAGCTTTCTGCAGAATTAGTAGCGCAACTCACCTTTTCTAGTAACCCAGACTTACGCCAACATTGAACAGTCAAAGGACAAGAGACAAAGATGTGCCACGTATTCTCAAAGGCTTCATTGCATCTAGCGCAGAAAGTACCACAATTCACATGCTTTTTGCTAAGTTGATCCTTGGTTGGGAGAGTGTTTCTACAAGCCCTCCATAAGTGAAGCTTAACTCTAGGAGGTACACTCAAATTCCAGATCAAGTTCCACTCCCCCTCACATCTAAGGTTGCTATCATCCACCAACTTATTCATCGCAATGTAGTAGCCACTTTTAACTGTGTGTTGCCCAGTGGAGTTAGGTGCCCAAATAATTTTGTCCTGAGATATAGATGGAAAAAGAGGAGTATCAGTGATAGCTTGGACTTGGTCATGATGAGTACGAGAGTCATTGGAAACATTAGTGCTAAAAATTACCTCAGATTTCTGGAGGTTTATTGCTTGGCCTAAAGCTCCTTCATATGTTGGGAGAATATTCTTCATATTAATGAACTCCCTCTCCGATGCCCTCATGAACAAGAAACTATCATCCGCAAAGAGAAGATGAGAAATAACTGGTGCTCTTCTACAAATACGCACACCATGGATATCACCTGCCAGTTCTGCTTTCCTAATAAGACAAGTGAGGCTTTCTGCACAAAGAATAAACAAATAGGGGGATAAGGGGTCACCTTGCCTTAACCCTCTACCTGGTTTCACCGGGCCTACCTCATCTTCATTCATCTGAATGGTGTACTGAACTGAAGCCACACACATGATGATCCAATCCACCCAACGCTGATCAAAACCCATCTTAAGCATAACAGCTCTCAGGTACTCCCAACTGACTCTGTCATAGGCCTTGCTAATGTCAATCTTCAGAGCTGCTTCTCCTCTCTGACCACCTCTCTTACACTTGAGATAATGCACAATTTCTGAAGCAATCAAGGCATTATCAATAATAGACCTGCCTGCCACAAAAGCCGACTGCTCTTCAGAAACACATTTGGAGATAACAGAGGCCAACCTGTTCACAAGAGTCTTAGCTAGGATCTTATAAGCCACGTTGCAAAGAGAGATAGGCCTAAGATCCTTCATAGACTGCGGCTGATCACACTTAGGAATCAAAGCAATCCTCGTTTCAGTCATCTCATCAGGAATTCTACCCTCCTCCAACCATGTACGACAAGCATTGATCACATCTCCTCCACAGGTATCCCAGAAATGCCTCTAGAAACCAGGATTAAAACCATCCGGCCCTGGAGCTTTATCAGGATGCATATGGAAAGCCGCTGCCTTAAACTCCTCATCAGAGAAAGGACCCAGAAGTCGCATGTTATCTTCAACATTGATCCTAGGCGAGATCAAGTCCACTACACAGTCAACATCTGTGTGATGCTCACTAAAAAGATCAGTGAAATAATTCCTAGCCAAATCCCCAAGCTCATTCTGAGAAGCAACAAAGATACCATTCTCATTTTGCAATTTTTTGATTTCATTCTTACTCTTTCTAACCGAAGCTGATGCATGGAAAAACCGGGTATTTGTATCAGTATCCTTCATCCAGTGAGTATTGGCTCGCTGCCTCCAGTACTTATCCTCCTGAATTAGCAACCTGTTCATCTCAGCCTTGGCTGTTTGTAACTCCAAGCGTGCCTTCTCATCATAGCAACCTTGGAGCATTGTAATCCTTCTCCTACAGCTTGTAATACTAGCATTAAAACGAGCCTTTATAGATTTCCCCCAGTTCCCAATCAATTCACCACAATGCTTGATCTTGGGACACAAACCTCCCTCAACCTGGCGCGACCAACAACCCTTCACAACATCCTCCACATTTTCCTCCAAAATCCAAGCATTTTTGAACCTGAACCTCCGCGTTCTAACCTTTACTGGGCAACCATCTGTATCGAGCAACAAAGGAGAGTGATCAGAAACAGAAGAGACCAAGTTATGCAATCTGGCTTCAGGATAAAAGACACCCCAATGAGAAGAGACCATAGCCCTATCCAACCGTTCCTCCACCAAGTTATCCGAGCCCCTACCATTCGCCCACGTGAATGGGTGGCCTTCTAAATAAATATCTGATAAATCACAATCTTGCACCGCTTCTCTGAAACCCCTCATAAGCCAAGATGGGTGAGCTACTCTTCCTCTCTTATCTGCCATTGATAGAATATCATTAAAATCACCGATGACACACCAAGGAATATCAGACATATTTCTCAGTTGTCTAAGCATGTCCCAGGACTCCCTTCTTCTACCTCTATCCGGAATACCATAAATGCCTGTCAATCTCCACTTCCCCTTAGTAACATCAGTAATATCAGCATTTATAAAATGTCTAGAATAATTAATTATCTCACACTGAGTTGAATTTTTCCACAAGAGAGCTAGACCACCACTCCTACCTACTTTGTCAACAGAAAGAGCATTATCAAAACTGATCTTCCTCTTCACTTCTTCAATCCTCCGAGCATTAGCTAAAGTTTCAATCAAAAAAACTACATCCGGGTTATGGAATCTAACAAGATTCCGAAGAACAGGAACTACCTCAGGTGTACCCAGGCCTCGGCAGTTCCAGCTTAGGATTTTCATTGGTCCTGGCAGGCTTGGGAACCAGGACCCGCCATTAAAAAATGATTGGACTCAAAGTTTTCTTCAGCACCCCCCAATGGGTTTATAATGGACGTGAACCCCTGCATGGGAGAGCCATGCACGTCTTCATTCTCCCTCTGCTGTTTCTTCATGGGACATTCCCCCTCTGGACGCACACCACTATCATTAGTGGACAAGAGCAATTAGTGGGCCCAGTCGTATAACTTCCAAGATTCTGCCTATCAATCACCATGTGATTTACCAATCCCGAAATCTGCTCCTTCCCCCTAGCTCGCACCAGATTCGCTGTATACAACTGATTGTGTCCAGCATTCAAGTTTATTAGTGGATCCACATTAAAATGCCCACCACTTGAAAAGGAAATATTCTGGCCAGCATTAAACTGATTTTGTGCATTTGTAACCGCTGCTTCCTTCATGCCGTGATCCACGGGATTTCCAGTTACTGGACCACTAAACACGGTTGGTTTGAAATTTGAGCTTCCATCGCCTCCCCCACTAGGGTTTGGACGTGCAGTCCCCTCCTCCGTCAGCCATCTGTTACCGCCGCCACCTCCTTGTCTTCTCAGTACAGCTCTCAACTCTGCACTCCAATACCGAACTCCATCATCCAAATCTCTGGTATAAAGAACTTCGCATTTCTGCTCTGTGTGCCCCAGCAATCCACATACAAAGCAGAATAAACCCAGCTTCTCATACTTGAACTTTGTCATGCACCACTCGCCTCCCGTCTTCCGAACCCTCCTTTCCTTCTTCAGCGGTTGTCTTACATCAATACGCACCCAGATTCGCATATAGCTACGCCAGAAACTTGAGTTATTCGATGGGTCGTACTCGAGAAACTCACCAATATAATTTCCCAGATGCATTCCCACTGCCTCCGTCATAAACCCAACTGGCAAATCATGGATTTGGATCCAGAACTCCGCATGATTTAGAGGTATCATATAGAGTGACACCCCTATCTGCATTTTGTTCATAACCAACAAGTGATTATCAAAAGACCAGGGTCCACCCCTTAACACATCCTCCATGTCCTTCCGATGAGCAAACTGGAACAGAAATATTCCCGGTTGTGCTTCCTTGATCTTCACCCCTCGAACTGGTCTCCATACACTCGCCATTCTGTCCACCATAATATTTGATCGAATAGGTCTATCTGTCAGAAACCTACCCACCAAACAGAGTTGAAAGTTGTCTTCCTCCTCCGCTCTACCCTCAACACCAAAACTCATACCATACTCATCATCATCCTCCAGAGATAGGCTTCCCATACTGATGTTGATCGCCATATCTCCCACCTGACTAGATCACCGTATTGAGAAAGAAAGAAAATACATCTCAAGCTGAGAGAAAAACCTCACGTCTCAAAACTGAGAGAACATGAAAAAATCAATGAGGTTATTCCTAAATGTATAAACTATAGATATAGATTTTATAAAATATATTTATACATCATATTATTAATTTTATTTTCTATTAAAAATTTATTTGATTTATTCCTTCTCTTTCCGATGTAAGTTAACCATTTTTAGAAAATATATTTATCTATAATATTATTTTTAAAAATATTATTAATTTATTTAAATAATATTATTAATTGATTTCTGCCATTGAGTTTTAGTATTGGATTTGCATTAAATGATGTTTTTCTAAGAGAATGACACATAACATAGAATTCAATGAGTTTATTCCTAAATGTATATAGTATAGATATAGATATAGATATAGATATAGATATGTCTCCTTGCCTTAATGACGGGTGCATCATCGACTGAAAGTCCATCGATAATTCTCGACCTTATTCATTTAATTTTTCTACAGTTTAGTTACCATTTATTATGGTCGCCAAGAAAAAATTTTGTCGCTAAATATTACCGATGAATTTTTTTCCATTGTCAGCCCATTAGCAAATTTCCATTACTAACATATTTTTGGGTTATTGAAGCCCTTTGTCCATCAATAATGCACAAATTTCTTGTAGTGACAACCTAATAGCTTGGGTATTGTGATGAATCATAAAGCCTAGAAGTGGTGATGACGACTCTGCAAGATTGAGAAAAATATCGATGATGACTATGAACTGGGCTGGTAACACCCTATCTTCCTATTTCCTTCCATTCTCTTTTTATTTATAATAAATCAAATTTTTGAGCCAAAATCTCAACCTTGTTGGTTATTCACATGCTGGGGCTCCACTTGTATAATTGTTCTTCCACTTGTTTTTTGTTAGCTATGACAATAGCTCTTGGAAATTCAACATACACGCGTATATTTTTATAGGCACATAAGATAATTTGTAAAGGAAGGTTTTCTAAGCATTATATTAACTGTTCTGATATTGTCCTCAAAGAAATTATTATGTTTCAACTTTCAATGAATTGGATATTCGGTTGTATATTCTACAAGAATATTTCCAATAGGGTTGAGCTTGTTTTCAAGATGAAGGTTTCAAAGTTTTTTTTTTCATGCTTGTGTTTCCTAATCTGAAGCATAACTATGGACCCTGTTTCTAATTAGGGATGACAACGGATATGGTCTGGGTAGGGTACTATAGTACTTGTTCCCATATTCATGTTTAAAAAAAATACTCTTACCGTGCGGGTAGTAACACTTTAGTGCCCGTACCCATACCCTCTGGGTACCTAAGTACTCATACTTGCATCGTACCCTTTGGGTACCTAAATACTCATACCAGCACCTGTTACCCGTATTTTAACTAAGAAAAAAATAATAAATAACAAAAAAATTATAATGCAATTAAAAAAGTCAAAAAATCATACAAAGATCTTTCAAATCTACTCGTAAAACATTACAAACCAAAATATTTAACTAAATAAAAATATCTAAAACATCCAAAATAAGTAAATATATCACAATAAACATCCAAAACAATAAAGTCATGAAATTGCCGCTGCTCTATCCTAGGTTTATACTAATGAACTATCCTAGGTTTATTACTTTTGGATTAATCATATTCTTAAAAATTTATATAATTATTAAAAATTAATTATATTCTTAGTCCAGTCGAAGGTTCAAGCTAAGCTCATCTTCATTGTCAGCAATTGAAAAATGGTTAGTTGAATATCATCTTAACTCTTCGGATTGTATTTCTTCAGTAATGTCTTCTTAGACTTGGATACTTAGCCTTTTAAAAAAAAAATGACTTGAATACTTAGAGCATCTCCAATGCAGGTTGTTTATGGATTACTTACCCATAAGCAATCGTTGCTTATCAGATTTTATCATTGAAGTTGTGCCTGTGATTGTTTAAAATTAAGCAAAGTTGCTTATATAAGCAACCTTTCCTTAAGTTGTTTATCTATTAAAAACATTATTTCTAAAAAGGTTGCTTATTGTATGTAGCATTGGAGTGAAAAATTGGTTGCTTAAAAAATAAAAAAGATTAAAAAATTGGGTTCTTTAAGGGTTGCTTATTGTATGTAGTATTGGAGTGAAAAATGGATGAGTTGCTTAAATATGATGTGATATTGTGGGGTCCACAATAGACTCACTTAAATAACCAAAGTTGGTTGCTTACCGTTTAACATCGGAGATGCTAATACTTTTGTGGCAACTTTAAATTAAAATTTGGTGTAAAACAATATATATATATATGAAAAAAACAATATAACAATATTGTGAGAGGTCCCTTTATGCGTCCCATAGTAATTGAGAAATGTTTTTCAAACAACCAAAAGTGGACAATATAAGGTGACAACCATATGTATGTCTACTGTGCTGCATTGTGCAGTACTGTACGATATTGTAGCAGTTCTTTTTTTTATATTTCGTTTTTTTGAGAAATAAAATTTCTCTTCTACTATGCGGCACTGTAGCAATTTTTTTTAAATATTTAGTTTTTTTAGAAATAAATTTTTGGTTAAGTATGTGCAAACATCTGGTTAATCACGTATAAATATCTGGTTAATTCAGTTCATTATCTGGTCCATTAACCAGATAATGAACTGAATTAATCAGATATTTGCACGTGATTAACCAAATATTTACGTGGTTGTGGAAAATGATTGTATGCTTTAGGATGACCCATTAACCATATAATGAATTGAATTAACCAAATATTTATACGTGATTAACAAAAAATGTTAGTATTCAAAAAAGCTACTTCCTCCGGTCTCTTTTATAAGCAAAAATTGAATAAAACACACATATTAAGGTGGTTAGCTAATCTCATTTAAAAGAGTAATTGGGAATAAAAAAATTAAGTTTGTTACCTAAATTACCCTTCCTCTTATTTATTAAGCTTGTGTTGTTGAGAATAAAATGAGTCATTGGAAAACATAATTTGCATTAAATGAAGGGTATTTTGAGAATAACTTCATTAAATAGGAAGGATTTGCTTATATTTTGGATAAAAAAAATTTGAAATTTTTTGTTTATATTATGAACTGCAGGGAGTACCTTTTTATTTTATTCAAAAAAAAAGTCAAAATTTATATATATATATATATATATATATATATATATATATATAAAAAGTACTCCCTCCGGTCCACAATGTAAGCAAAAATTTCCAAATTTTTTGGTCCAAAATATAAGTAAATTTCAACTACTTTCTTCTCATTTAATGAAGTTATTCTCAAAATACCCTTCATTTAATACAAATTTTGTTTTCCAATGACTCCTTTTATTCTTAATAACACAAGCTTAATAAATAAGAGGAAGGGTAATTTAGGTAACAAACTTAATTTTTTATTCCCAATGATTCTTTTAAATGAGATCAACTAACTATCTTAATATGTGTGTCCCATTTAATTTTTGCTTACAGTAGAGACAGGAGGGAGTAGTGCTATAGTAGCACTAGTGTTTGTTGTCCAGTAATGTTGTTGTATTTTGATTGTCACAGTAATACAGCTCTAGTAATTACTAATTAGTCTCGGGAAATAAAAAAAAATTGAATTTGTTTTTGCATATACGTATAAGAATAAGAATATTTGGTTGTGCTCCTCCCAAGCCAGAAACGGAAAAACTGCCATTCTCGCACCTCTTCTCTCTCTCTCTCTCTCTCTCTCTCTCTCTCTCTCTCTAGCTTTGAGGTGAGATATAACTTTCATTCCTCGGTTCTTCGCTGCGTTTTCTACCAATTCCTTTTCTTTTTTTCTTTTTTTTCTGCTTTGATGGTTCTTTTTGAATTCTCTGTTTGGATTTCGTTGCTATGGTACTCAGAATTATAATCACCGTGACTTGCTAGTTCTTTTCATGCAGTTTACTTCAATATGGTTTTGTTCTTCCTCCAAATATCTTCCCCGTTAAGATTTGATTTTAGTTAGATAATCCTTTCCTTTCTGCTGCAACATGAGCTGGTTTTGTTTATTTTGAGGTTTTATATTCTAGTAATTATTTTATAACACTTGATTTAATTGAACATGATTTGTTTATTGTTTATTTTGTTTTTTTTTTTTCAATTATTATAATTAGAAGGCCATATAGTGAAATCCTTAGACCTAATCTGTGAGTATCTTGTTTTAGTTTTGAATATTGAAAATTTTTCATTTTTAGCAAAAGGTAAGGTAGGGTTAACAAGAGGTCACTATAATTTCAATATTAAGTGTAATGGTAACATGAATTTCAAGGGAGTTTGATATAATTTCTGAAATAAGAAGGGTGCCGAGTGTAATTAAGGCGAACCTCGAGGGAGATCAGCGTAATTTGCCCTATTATTCATTGATACGAGTAGGTGGTGGAGTCTTGTAAGATGTCTTTATGGAGGTTTAGGTGGTGGCTTCTTATGATCTTTTTAACCATGTTCTTCACATCTAGGCATCCCATAGAACTGAATGAAATATCTTATAAACTGTCTTGGCAATTTTTGAATACTCACTGCATGTACATGTGGGTGCCTCCTATTAAACAATTTGGAAAAGCCATTAAAAGCCATATGCGTAGATCATGTAACAGCTAATTAGGATGGGTTACATTTGACATGCTGATAAGATTTCCTTTGATTGATAGTCTGCTCTGTTGATCCAGAATATTTTGACCAGTAAGCTTTAAATGATGTTGAAAGATTGTACTAAAGTAAATTCTGTCAGTTATGTAACAAAAATTATGTTTCTTAATTTAGGCTTGACGGTTCTCCTACCTTTTAAGGATTTAAGGGTTTTTTTCTTCTTATTAGAGGTCTTACTTAAGGCTATATTGAATATAATACCAAGTTGTGCATTCAAAGCACGTCTGAGGCATTCTATTGCATTTTCTTGCTATGTTTGTTCCTAGAGATGGGACAAGTTCTGGGTTGTCTTCAAGTGGATCAGTCAACAATAGCTATTAAAGAAGTTTTTGGGAAATATGATGATGTGCTTGAACCTGGTTGCCACTGTGTGCCCTGGTGTTTGGGCAATCAAGTAGCTGGTTACCTTTCTTTGCGTGTGCAGCAGCTAGATGTTCGTTGTGAAACCAAGACAAAGGTTCGTTTCTAAAACCTAAAAAGTTAACAAAGACTGAGATCTGTCTAACAATATGATTATCACTATTAGCTTTCTGTTCATTACCTATGAATGCTCTCATCTTTACCACTGAACATTGGAGATATATTCTTTCTGATTTCCTCTTTTTATCTGATCTTGATATATTGCATCCCATCAGGACAATGTTTTTGTCACTGTGGTTGCATCTATCCAATATCGTGCATTGGCAGAAAAGGCAGTGGATGCGTTTTACAAACTTAGCAATACCAGAGAACAGATTCAAGCCTATGTCTTTGATGGTGTGGATTTGTGGCCTAAACTCGTAGAAGAAATTGGGTTCTATGGGTGTATCTTCCTGTTAGAACTGATAAATTACTATTGCTATTTCAGTTATCCGGGCAAGTGTTCCAAAGATGGAACTGGATTCCTCTTTTGAACAGAAAAATGAAATTGCAAAAGCTGTTGAGGAAGAACTTGAAAAGGTAAATCTGTTTCTATTATTCTGTGTAGAGAACTAAGGGTTTAGAAATTCATAACTTTGGTGTTTTACTTGTTGTGCATATAAAGGCGATGTCTGCTTATGGGTATGAGATAGTTCAGACTCTTATAGTGGATATCGAACCAGACGTGACTGTCAAGAGAGCCATGAACGAGATAAATGCTGGTATGCTTTCTGCATTGGCAAATGTTTTTGTTTGAGCTCGAATTACTCTTTTGTCTTTTTTGGACATGTAAATTGAAGAAATATTCATTTATAGGAAATTTCATGTAGCTCAAAAAAAAAAAATTGCAGTTTAGACTTGAGAACAAAATTGTATCAGTATCTATAACCCCCCAAGTTTACAGGCTTTATTGCAGTTGAGAGAAACATCTTTAGCAAAAGTCTTGTTTTGAGCAAAAACTTATTTTAGGGTTGACATTTTCTTTTCTTATTTCTTCACCCTGTGATTTAATCATTGTAAATAGCTGCAAGATTGAGGGTGGCTGCAAATGAGAAAGCTGAAGCGGAGAAGATTCTGCAGATAAAGAAGGCGGAAGGAGAAGCAGAATCGAAGTATCTTGCAGGGCTTGGAATAGCTCGTCAGCGTCAAGCCATAGTAGATGGACTAAGGGACAGTGTGCTAGCATTCTCAGAGAGTGTCCCTGGAACAACATCAAAGGATGTCATGGACATGGTTCTGGTGACCCAATATTTTGACACATTGAAGGAGATTGGTGCATCTTCAAAATCCAATTCTGTTTTCATTCCACACGGACCAAATGCTGTAAAAGATGTTGCTTCACAAATTAGAGACGGTCTTCTTCAAGGAAATGTGGCTCAGTCTTGAAGTCTGCCATATCGCATCAATAGGAGTTTAGCTTCTCAACTAGATTGCTATACATTTTAATTTTGTCTATGACTTTTAACTGGTTTGGTATGTTTGTATGCCGTTCCATATCCACTGCCTTTATGTCCATGTCTTCATCTTTTCCGGGTTGTGATTTGTGGATAGATATTTGGTACTTTTTATTTGGAAATAGAAATAATGGTGTGCGGAATTGGTTCATTTGTGTCTCGTGCTTTTCTGCCTAGTAATACTTTATGAAATTTTATTTTATTTATTTACCTCGTTATATATTGCAATTAAATTTATATTGTCTATATAATAATTTATTATTTTAATTCTAAAACTGGAAATGCTTCTAATGGCACGTCTTAGGGTTCAATTTATTCTTAGAGATTGTTGCTCATGAAGCCTGATAACCTCTGGCTTACAGTGTTAAGTAATTTAGCTAATGATTTTCATACTTCTGGTTGTGCCTATGGGAGGTTTTGTTAATCTCTTGAGAAGTCAGGACAGAGATAAATTAATTAAAATAAAATAGCTAAAAGTAATAAATGTTTCTTAATCTGTATCCTAAAAGTATATATGTAAAGAAAACCCTAAAGGATTATTTGATTTTATTTTATTATTTTTTATTTTAAATTTAGAGAATAATTGTCTCAGAACTGTATCAAATTAAAACTTTTTACTTATTATATTTCAACCTCAAATTCATCAAAGAAGTATTTAATAAAAATATAAAAGATAAACTATATCGTCCCATGATTTTGAGATTATGAGATAATGTAGAGTGAGGACGTGGACTAAATGTTGACAAAACATGAATCAAGCAATTGTCAAATATAAAAAATTAATACCATTTGAACTGGAGTGGATATCCACTCACTAATAATCCATACATACAACATGAGTAATGATAGGTGAACACCCAAATGAGACACCTAGTTAATCATGTATAAATATTTGGTTAATTCAGTTCATTATATGATTAATCACATTAATGGCTTATTTACCATAACCATATAAATATTTGGTTAATCACATACAAATATCTGGTTAATTCAGTTCTTTATATAATTAATGGGTCATCATGAATTAACCAAATATTTACACGTGATTAACCATATAATAAACTGAATTAACCAAATATTTATACATTATTAAGCAGGTATATCAAATGGGTGTTTCATTTGAGTGTTCACCTATCATTACCCATATAACATGGGTTAAGTAGATAACTTCGTAATTCGTATGAACATTAAATTCATCAATCCAATCATTACTCATGAGATAAATTATCTATTAAATTTTATAGAATTTGAAAACTAAATCACTAAATGACAGTTTCTTTATCACACTTTACTTTAATTTTAATTTATAAACATGGCTATCATATAGTACTTCGTAATATTTAACTCCAATTTAGTCACAAAAAAAAAAAAACAAAACTCCAATTTTGTGCGATATTTCATAAATAAATCTTACCATCAATAAATAAATCTTACCATCATAGGTTATTAGCTGAATATGCACATTACCATCAATAAATAAATCTTACCATCATAGGTTATTAGCTGATTATGCACATTACCATCAATTATTTGGGAAAGTTAAATTATTTGGATTTCAACTATTTTGGATGAAAAATGTTGTTTTTGAAATAATATTTCTTGTTTGGTTGATGGATGAAAAACACACAAAAAAAACTTTTGGGGAAAATAAAACTTGTTTTTTGAGTAACGGGGTGTTGAGCTGTTAGATCAAAAAATCTGATTATTTTGCTCTCCATATTTTTTTCTTTCCATATTTACCCTCAATTTTATAAGTATTCACAATATTATTGCATATTTTCACTGATTATGTACATTATTATTGCATATTTTATCTGCATATCTTTTCACGTAAGGTGTTATTTTATCTGTATTCAACTTTTTTATATTCACGACAAACGTGAATATTTATTGCATTTTTTATATTAAAAAATAAATATTTAATAAGTTTTAATATTAAAAATGATCAAATATTATTAAATTATACAAATAAATTCATACTCTTTTTCATAATTCACTGTATAAAAGTGATTTCTTTTACACCACCCAAACGAATAATCTTTGGTACTGCAGCATAAAAAGTATTGGATGTGATTTTAGTTACGACAAAAGCTAGAATTACGTGCTGCTGCCATTTTCCAACATGCAACCAAACGAACAAGAAATAGATTATCTTAAAATCGTCTTTCAGCAAATAGACCCAAACAAAAATAGATTCTAATTATAATCGATTATCACAATAATCGATTATCAACATAAAGAAATTAAAGAAAAACCCAATAGACAATGACTCGAGCGTATATATATCTAACCCAATCAGTGAACAAAACCAAAAAGGAACTACATATTTACTAGGCCTCTAAATCAAATCTTCGATATGCAGCCAACAACAATATGTTTGCAAAACCATCACCTTACACGCTCAAAAACTTTACTCAAAGGTGCTTGTTGAATAAAGACAATAAAAATTTGTTTGTGCTTATTATTTTTACACCCCCAAGCCCACCAAGATATGAAGAAATTAATAGCTCCAAAATTGAGGACCAAAGGTTCATTGGGAAAGTGAAACTCTACCACTAAACTTACTGCCTCCACCACAAGAGGCGCAACCTATCACAAAAATCAGGCTAAGGCTTCAGGGCCAGAGCAAGACCAACCTTTGCACTCTTTTCAATGGCCCCAGTATCCACCTCACCAACAAGAGAGAAGCGAGTTCTTGGAGTCCAGTCATGCTGGATCAAAGCACTTGCCCTGCCATAGTTGTTCACCCGAGCTTTCACCAAGGTTATGGGGTCAAGTGCATGCTGTGTGCCAATAGTGAGAATATTTTCGTTGCTAGAGAAGGTATGAGAAAGCTCCGCACCGACAGCAGTGTTAGTCAGCGGGCTTACAACGTGGTAATACGAGGCATTAAGGGTGTCACCTTTATCATTTCTGCATTCACCAGCCAACAAAAGCACAAAATAAATCAGGAGAACAATTCAAGTTGCACAAGAGTGTAGATAACCCTCTCTAAAATTGGTGGACATAAATAACTATATAGACTTCAGATAGTAGCTTACAGAGTTAGAGATGCAATAAGGTCAGAATGAGTGAGGTTCAGTCCTGCATTGTATTTGGTAAAGTTGCCGGAGGCAGTATCAAATGAAAGATCTGTCCCAACAGACACCAAATTGTTTCCAACCACACCAGAGAAGTTAACAATGGGACTTGCTGTCAGTCCAATGCTGGTGCTGATCCCAGCATACTCATGCTGGTACTGGAGTTCCACCTATTAAACACCACACACACACACACACAGCAAGAGAGAGAGAGAGTGAAGGACATCATTCAGGATAATTTGAAGTGTTATTAATGGCAATAAATGAATCCAATAAAAAATACAATAATTTAAAAGATAGGACAAGCAAAATGGTTATTTACCTTGCCAGATTTTTGATCTGGAAAAATAAAGCTAAAAATTGATTTGAGTCCGGGTGCAGGTTCATCCACAGTAATGGTTGTCAGTAGCTGACAAGTATTCAGTCAGACAAACGAAATTTTGCATAAGATTGTTGCATGAGACTTTTGTATATAATAGTCAATTTGACTATAAAGGACGTTCATATTCCTAATACCGATATTATGGAAGACGATTGTATAACAAAAATGGTTATGCACATTCATATAGAATAAATATCAACATAAAAATTTTAAACTTCAAAAATTCAACTAAAAAAAAAAATAAAAAAAAATGGGTTAACAAGTTATGTATGCTTTGGTTGGAACAAAAGAAAATGCAAAGGAAGAAAGGGATGGAGAGAAAATGAGTTGAAAAGGTATTTTTTCTGCTGGTTAGATGTGGAAAAAAAGAAAAGAAAATAGGAGCGACATTAAATGTTTTGGCATGGGAAACACAACTTTTCTTCTCAGTTTTGAGAAGAAAACTGGAGAAAAAAGTGAACATGAACTCCTGCATCTTAGAAAACAGGTAGAAGTAATGAAGACCTTGCACTCCTAACAACAACAACGTCCAAACCGTCCTAATTATAACCATCATCGGCAAGAAAATATCTGGCACCACACAATACCCAATCGTCAAGTATTTCCAGCCAGCAACAGTAAGGAAACCAATGGCCAAAGGCAAGCTATGATTTTGACAATTTTGAAGATATAAAGTAGTGGGATTCATTAGTTAGGGAAATCTGAAAATTTTCACTTTTAGAGAGCCCAACATGCACCAGATAAATTCAGCCACAAGAACATACTTCCAGGTGTTGGACGCTCAGTGCACCATAGTGAAGAAAAAGACAACAGGCAACTACAATAATTCTACCCAACCTCAGTTTACTGCCTCATTGTTGAAACATGTCATGAAATTTTTAATTATTATGTTTGTTGCAAGAAATCCAACACAAATATTGCATCAAAGAAAGAATCAAATGGTTCTGATACTCTTTGTTGCTTCAGATACAAAATAGCAAGAGATAACTAAAGAAGAGGCATTTCGGTAAGAACTGTTCTACATCATTGACAGTGGCAGCTGCTCCATCATCTTTGAGACACTGACGGCTCTTTGTGGCAGCAACAGGATGGGATACAGGGGAAAGGACATATTTGTCATTTGATCAAATTGTTTTGTTTCTTTCCACTTTTCTACCCACTTTAACTACCCAACCAAACAAGGAATTTTCTATTTAGGTTTCTTTCTCTTTTCTCTTGTCAACAATTTTTCTTCCATTTTTCTTTTTTACTATTTCCTCTCATCATCCAAAACAAAGTGATAGTGATCCCAGGAAAAGCATAGTTTCCATCTAAAATTAAAAATCTAAGAATTACATTAGAAGAAATCAAAAGAAATCATTGCAATTAATTTTAGTATTTTTACAATTGCAGAATGGCTCATGTGCTACAAGTAAAATTACCCCAGCAAGAAATTTCGACTCACATTTGAGTTAGTGTCCACTTTTACATCAGTTGTGATGTTCTTGTTCTTCAGCTTAGTACTAACATCGGCCAAATATATCTCACCCTTCTTGACTCCAGTTGAAGTGATTTCCTGACAGTATACAACGAAACCTCAGCTCTTACAATAAACAAATGAACCCTGAATTCAAGCTAACTAACAATAATCGCAATTACAGTAAAATGAAAAAACTTCAACTAAAATAATTTTCAATGCATACCAATTGCTGCAAAAGAATAAACCAGTGGCTAAAATTTCAAAGAATAAAACTTAAAACTCAAAACCATCATTTTGAGGAAACAAAATTTAAAAAATGGAAATGCAGAAACATGCAATAAAACCTAAAAAAAATGACAAATATCACCAAAAAAATCCAATCAACAAAACTACATTTCCATAACCAATTTCATCAGAAATTCTACTTTAAAAGCATGTATTCCTGTTAAAATGAAAATAAATAAAATTACAAGAAAAAACTTACCACTCCAGTGGAAGTGTGGGTGGTGATTGTGAATTTGTGGTCATTCTGATAATCCTTGAACAGAAGGTCTGGATTGCGATTTTTGGTGTGAATGAGATATTCATGGAGATAAATAAATGTCCAAATAATTAAATTAAAGGAAACTTAACTGAGCAAAATAATTTTATTTTTTAAAGAATGAATCAGTTACCTCTTGCTCTTTTGCCGATATCCGAGTAGAGACCTGGACCATTCACCATGATTTTCCCGAGAAAACTGAAGCGGAAAATGCGAGAAAATAATATACGAGGAAGAAGAATGAGGGAAAATCTGTGGAAGTGAACAGGCAGAGAGTGCAGGAGAAACCCTAATATTGGGTGGTTTCACCGAGACCGAGAGGATGATCTACAACCGTTAGATTTTGTGTTGGATGGGAAGATGCATTTTTGGCCGTTGATCTGGAAGATGAGGAAGTGTTGCCAATTGAATCGGGACAAGGAGTAGTTGAGTTGGCATATTCGCATCGCCCTCCATTTCTTATTCTCTTTCTTTCCTTTATTATTATTTTTATTATTTTTGAGAAATGAGAAAATAGAAGGTTTAATTATTCTGTAGGTCCCTGAACTTTTTGGGAATTTTCAAATAGGTCCCTATACTTTTAAAATTTGTAATCAGGTCCCTGAACTTTTATTTTATTTGTAATTAGGTCCCTATACTAAAACCGTTTTTAATTGGGTCCTCGAACTTTTATAAAGTTTTCAATTGGATCCTCGAACTTTTATAAAGTTTTCAATTGGGTCCCTGAACTAAAAAAGTTTTAATTGGGCCCCTATATAAGTTCAGGGACCCAATTGAAAACTTTATAAAAGTTCGAGGATCCAATTGAAAACTTTATAAAAGTTCGAGGACTCAATTAAAAACGGTTTTAGTATAGGGACCTAATTACAAATAAAATAAAAGTTCAGGGACCTGATTACAAATTTTAAAAGTATAGGGACCTATTTGAAAATTCCCAAAAAGTTCAGGAACCTACAGAGTAATTAAACCAAAATAGAATGTGTGTCTATTTGGTGACAACACGAGTTGTTGGTGTACGTGTAAACTAGAGAGACATGTTTATTAGTATTAATTATTATTATTTTAAAAAAAAAGTATATACATACCCGCCAAACTTTAGTCCAATTGTAAATAGTCATCTTTAATTTTTTTCTTCATCTCAATTATTAGTTCTTAAACTTTTACTATTAGTAAAATCATTCCTTCAGCTAATTTTAATCTCAATTAATCCTTAAACTTTTGCTATTAGTAAAATCAATGATAGCTATTGCAAGCGCACAGTTCTATTGCGTAGTAAAAGACTATCGTTCCTACAGGGACTTTGTGTTGATTATCAATTCTCTTCACAATGATAACTGGCTAAATTGAAATTGTCTTTTAAAATGAGAAGTTGATTGAAAACAAAATAAATATTTGATTTGAATAACAGATAAAATAAACTCTTTGAATTATGGTTCTTCACTATGGAGATTACAAACATAATCAATTCTCTTAATACTATGGGTGCTGGATTTTAAAGGCAAAATATGCAAATATAATTGATGGCTTCTTTCGAAGAACAATAACGTGTTTAAGCTAATAAATGCCCTATTTTGATGGTAGAAATATTAGCAAAAACTCATTAAGTGCGGATATTTTAAGAACAGACTCAAGAAGAATGAAATCTGTAACACCCCACTTTTCTTTAAAATGTTTCTATGCGTTGTATATGGTTGGTTGTTGTGCTAGTTTATTAGAAATATGCCTTAGGGAAGTTAAAATGGGGTTGAGTGGGGTTTTTTAGTCAAAAATCCCTTTCTGGCGCATGAGCACAGCCGTGCTCATGTGCAGCACGACCCCGTGCTGTTAAGCATGCTCCAGTGACTGCGCGAGCCACCAGCACGGTCGTGCTCAAGAGGAGCACGACTGTGTCGGAAAATGTGAGAGAGTGACGGGGAAGTTGTTGACCCCGTGCTCCTTTAAGCACGACCCCGTGCTCAAGGTGAGCACGACCCCGTGCTCGGGGTCAGGCAGCATAAAAACGTTGGTTTTAGAGGGTTACAAGCCATATCCCTCATTTTGACACTTTTTCACAATCTTTGTGCAATAGAAACCTCTCCTTTCTCTTCCCTTTGAACCCTTCGAAGTTCTTAGCATTCTTGCTTTCGATTGGGGAGAAGTCGCGTGCTAGTGTCAATTAAGGTAAAACAGTTATCCCTTTGTTAGTCTCCTTTTCTTGTTTTTCTTGGATTGGAGATTAACGTTTTCCCTTTGATGTTTTGGCCAAGGCTAGAGGAATTCGTCGAGTCGTTCGAGGGAGCCAAGAGTAGATTCGCTTACGTTTGGCAATAGTCTAGATCTTCATACCAGGTATGGGGAGAATGGATTAGTATGAACATGTAGGCCTTCGGGTTGCGTAAGATGGAGGGTTAACCATGACCCTGTCGTGTGCTATATGCCTAATTGATGTTTGGTTGTACTACATGAATATCTATGCTTTCTATATGCTGGTATGTTTTATTTGTGAAAGGTATTGATGATGATGATGATGATGATGTTATGCCATGATTGAATGCATTGATATTTGATGTTGATGCTGTGAGATGAATGTTGTTGTTATTGCTATAAATACACTAATTAAAGGCATAAAGATGTTAGTAATGAAACAAGAATTAAAGATTAATCCCCGATGTTCATAAGACATGAAATTTAGTAAAGAGGGGTGAGATTAATGTGCAACGGTACAGTTTAAAGACAATATGATTGATCTATGAGTGTTTTAGGAAATTTGGCTAAGAAACCTTAAAGCTTCTGCCCAGATTATACGACCATGCTCCAGTAAGCACTGCCATGCTAGATAAACAACACGACCTCGCTTAATGCCAGCACGCCCATGCTGGGGGGTCAAATTCGTTACCCATGATGAAATAAGACACCAATTAAGGTAAAGACAAGATAGATAATTTAATTAAGCCTTAACAAAGGAAATTAATGATAAAGACGTTAATGATGATTAAGACGATAATGAAGAGTTATCGCACGTTGATAAACTTTGATGCTTATTAGTCAAAGTTGCCTTGATGCTTATCGGTCAAGGTGTTGTTGTTGATAAACCTTGATGCTTATTGGTCAATGTGTTGATGGTGATAAACTTTGATGCTTATTGGTCAAAGTGGAGGTGGTGGTTATGATTGTTTGTTGTTTGTTGACACACATACATTCAAGCATTGAAGTTGTTATAGTGGGGGAAGTTACAACATAGGGGAGTTTGTCCGAGAGTAAGGCAAACTGGTCGTCCGCGGTGATTTATCCGAGAGTTAGGTGAATCGTGGCCCCTCGTGGTGGTTCATCCAAGAGTAAGGTGCATCTGCTATCCATGGGGTTCACCCATGGTTTGGTGGACTGCCGGCGTTGGTGCTTATTGGCCAATGTGGATATGTAACTCCAAAGTTGTCTTCTTGAGGTAGTTATGGATCCACATGCATAACGGAGTAGTGGAGTAGCACTGCATTGCACAACATAAGTTGTTGGATATGATGTGATGTATTGATATGTTAGGTGTTGTTGTTATGCGATATGTTTATATAAATGTTGTATGATCATCTTACTAACTGCTCTATTTCCATTATGTTTATACAACAATTTCTTACTCCCCATCTTCTGTTGTTTTTTTGTATATACCTTGTTTTATGCAGAGGATGGTGAGCAGCCTTTTGAGGAGTGACTCCGAGGAGCTCGCTCACTCGTAGTGTAGGATTTTATCTTTTCTATAGTTATTACAGTGTATTTCCGGATTTTGGTTACCAGCTCTGATATGTGAGATCGGGGTTTTGGGGTTTATGATTTCTTTGTTTATGTTTTATTTATTTTCCGCAAATGTTATGTTTTTAGTTCATGTGGTACTCACTACCTTGTTGACGTTTATTATTCATATATGCATGATTTCTTTATTTATATATATATATATATATATGTATATGTATATGTATGCAAGGTAGATGGTGTCACAAAATCTATTTTCATGATTCAAACATCCTGTTTAATCCTATAGTTCTAATAACAAACTTCACCTTTCGGTCCTTCGCCTGATATCTAAAATCATGCAAACCTAAACAATATATTTGCAAACAATTAAAACACTAAGATTGAATTAAAAGGACAACACTCACAACAAAAAGAAGAATTTAGACAGAGTAGTAATCCACCATTGGAACAGCCACAATTCCATGATTAGAAAACCACTTGCACATAATAATGGTGAATGTAAATAAATGAAACTGAAGCATGAAAAACATAAGAGAAGAGAAGTAGAGATAAAGAGAAGAATAACTGTTATAAAAACTCAGAAAAATAACAAGAATAAACTCTAAAATGCAAAGGGAAACAAAGTTTGATCAAAGAGAAAATGAGAAATAGGGGTGATTTTAATATCCTATTTCATCAGAAAACCCCTCATTTGTAGCCTTTTACAGCCCCAATTACAACCCATTAAAGCACATCTTGGAATAATTCAGAAATAATTGAGCTGTTACAAGACTGATCCGAAATATGGCCATAATGACCATTACTAGTAGGCAATAATTCGCACTGATTGACTCTTGCTTTTTGGTTTCCACGAAATATGGCCGTAATAGTCGTTACTGCCTAGCCGTATTTCTCTTTGACTTTGCATTCTTGCCATACAAAATATGGGTGTAATCTCCAATACAGGTGGGTCATAATTCCTTATATTTTTTTTACCAATTCCTTCTTGTTTTCCATCACTTCCACCTAATAAAAAAAAGCAAAAATGTAGTAAAATAGAACAAAAGTAAAATAAAAACCTACAATAACCTATAAATCAAAAGCATGAAGTTATATAAAATTCTAACTTATCAATCAATCATTCAACTAACAAGCCTCAAGACAGGAAAGCCACCTCCCGACTTGTAAAATCAACATTCCTTAGATCGTATGAGGTTAACTTCTTCAAATCCAACCTAACAATGTCTTCCAACGAAGCAATAATCACATCATTTTCAGTAGCCAAATCCTCAAAATCATTACCATCACCAACATGCACGTCATCAAATTCACATTCCACTCTCTCGCGTTCATCGTTGTATTCATCCTCTTCTTTAGTGGAAAACGAAATGTCCTCTAGCCCCGACCAAAATTAATTATCAAATTAATAACCTTAGAACTCATAACCACACGGTTCTAACTTACAAACAATGCTTAGACTTTTCTACCCACCTCAACCTCAGGATTTCCTTCTTTCATCTAGCTAGGTCCCTCGCTACAACTATCCCCATCCATTAAAATCTCCTTACTTCACAATTTTCCTGCATAATAGTTTACTTCATTGTCAGTTGTGGTTCTTGTAAATTCACAAACACATAAGACAAACCCGTTTTCCAACACAACAAGAGCAAACTCATTTTCAGCATAACCAAAACCATTTTAAAAACATTTTATTAATAATGATGAAAGTTTCTCAAGTGTCAGAGTAAAACTGATTACTAAAACTGAGAGTAAAATAACAACCCTTGAACCCAGCAAAATAGACTAAAGAAAATAACCACTAAAGCCATTAAACTAACCACTAATCTTAGAGTATGAACAATCTGAAATTTCCTTGCTATGATTAAGAACAATATTTGAATTTAAGTGACAAAGCAAAATCAAAGTGACAAATCAAATTGGAGGTGACAAAAAAAAAATAGGGAGATGGACAACTCTAAATATCGACTTCCAATAAGTGCATAACGAACCCTAAATGTTCACAGCCCAAAAAAACTATGGCTATGGAAGGAAATCAAAGGAAGGAATCATGGAGTGCCGAGGATTTACCTGGCCGGAGTTCATCAGAATGGTGGTTTATGGTGTGCCGATTGCCGGAGCTCGTAGGATCGATTCAGCTAAACTGAAACACTGGTCGTAGCATGGAGTAAAGGTTTTGAATGTGAGGGGGATGGGAGGAGGACTCAGTTGCAACTATGAAAATTTATAGAAGGACTTAAGTGCAAAAGAGGAAACCAACTATGAGCGTACATTACCCACTATCCTAGGTCAAAATGGTGGTTTATGAATAGACCACTTATACCCCTATTCCGCCATAGAAGCCACCAAATTTTGGGGCCTAAATTGGTCACTAATAATAAGGGCTAACTTGATACATTATTCTCTTCATATGGACTAATCATGTAATTTTTTTTTATTGTGTTTCAGAATGAACAAGAAGATGGAAGCCTCCCAGTACCTCCACCATTATCGGGCCACCTGCTTTCAGGACACTGCATGAAATGTCCCCACCTTTCATTCCTTCTTCAGCCATGGGAACCCAATCAATTAGACCACCAGCACCACTAGCTAGACCACATGGGCATCGAAGTAGGCATGCACATTAACCAAGACATACACCCCGCCAACGCAAATCAATTAAGACCTTTGCAACAACCAACACTAGGATAACCTCTAGGTTTTTTAGGTTCATCCCCTGTGAAAACTATATCGAGTAAATGTGATTGAATATACTTTGTATTGATTCTCATTCAATTGAAATTGTGTGTTGTAGTGTACATGCCTATCAACTCTTACTTATATTGACAAAGATAGCTGAGCTCCTAAGCTATCAATATCATGAGTTTGTTATAACAAACCAACTTACTTAATAAATCTGTAACTAACCTAACAGCAACAGATTACGAACTAACATAATTGAAACTACTTTCTTCACTCCCCCTCAAGTTGGAGCATGCAATTCACAATGTCCAACTTGGAAATAAGTAGTTCTAATCTTTCTATGCCTAATGGCTTGGTTAGCATTTCTGCAATTTGATCTTTGATACTGATATTGAGTGGTTCAACCTCCTTAGACTGAACTCTTTCTCTTACAAAGTAGCAATCCATCTCCACATGTTTGGTCCTCTCGTGGAAGACTGGATTGGCAGCTATGTGTAATGCTGCTTGATTATCATAAAACAGTGAAGTAGGGCCTTCTTGACACAGTGTTAACTCATTTAGTAATCACCTAAGCCAAACAATTTCACTTACAGTGTCTGCCATGGATCTATATTTGGCTTCAGTAGAAGATTTAGCCACTACTGTTTGCCTTTTAGTCTTCTATGAGATAGGTGCTCTTCCAAGAGTGATTAAGTATATTGTGCAAGATCTCCAAGTAATTGGACAACCTCCCCAATCCGCATCACAATAAGCTTTAAGTTGAATGTCATTGTTGCTTGGAAGAAGAAGACCTTGTTCTGGAGTAGTCTTGATATACCTCAACACCCTTTGAACTGTATCCATATGAGTCTTCTTTGGAGAAGTCATAAACTGGCAGAGTGTATTCACTGAATAAGTGATGTCTTGCCTGGTTATAGTAAGGTATAGAAGTCGCCCTAGTATTCTTCTGTATCTGGTAGCATCCACATCAGCTTCATCAGTGTTTGTCCTTAGGTTGCAGTGCTGCTCCATGAGAATTTTGCTTGGCCTGCAACTTTGTGTTCTGGTCTCTTTTAGGATGTCAATAGCATACTTTCTCTGGTTTAGCATGATTCCTTTTGATGATCGTGCCACCTCAATCCCTAAGAAGTACTTTAGTACTCTTAAGTCTTTAATACGGAAGTCCTTATCCAAGAAAATCTTAACTTGTTGCATAAGATTCAAATTATCGCCAGCTAGAATAACATCATCAACATATATCAAGGCTGTAAGAAAAACTCCCTGTTTATTATATATGAAAAGTGAATGATCAGCCCGAGACTGCTTGAATCCTATGCTTTCCAAAGCTGTGGTGAATTTTTGGTACCAGTTCCTTGATGCCTGCTTTAAGCCATACAGTGACTTCTTGAGTTTGCAGACTCTAAGATCACCTCTCTTTGCAAAACCTTAAGGCACTTTCATATAGAGTTCCTCTATTGGATCTCCATGAAGGAAGGTATTGTTTACATCAAGTTGATGTACAATCCATCCTTTAGCAGCTGCTATAGTAAGAAAAGTCCTAATGGTTACTAATTTTGCTACTGGAGTAAAAGTTTCATGGAAGTCCTCTCCTTCTATTTGGGTGAAGCCTCGAGCAACCAGCCTGGCCTTATACCTTTCAACCTGGCCATTTGGTTTATACTTAATTTTGTAAATCCATTTAGAATCCACAGTATTTTTGCCTAGTGGAAGCTATGTCAAGGTCCAAGTCTCATTATTCTATAAGGCTTCAATTTCTTTCTTCATAGCATCTCTCCAATGCTTGTATCTCACAGCCTGTGAATAAGATTTAGGCTCATCTTATAAAGAGATGGCAGCAAGATAAGCATTGTGAGCATGAGAAAACTTATTATAAGATACAAAGTTAGATAGAGGATAAGGTGCAGGATTCTCAGAAGCAGGATCGGTAGATGTTGGAATACTTATAGAGGGTGGCAAACTCACTTCATAGTCCTTTAAGTGACTTGGCAAATGCCTGACTCTTGCTCCTACATTCCTTTGTTCTACATGACTGCTAGTTTCTACATTTTCTATATCTGTATTACCCTGCACATCTTCATGTTCTATGTCATGATCCTCTAAGTTATTCAATTGTTTAGAAAAAGAGTTTTATTCCGCTTCTTGTGAAGAATCTTCCCACTGTGAAGATTGGAGTTGCTAAGATTTTTCAGGCTCAACCGTCTTATAGGGAAATTCTTCCTCAACAAATATAACATCTCTTGACACATATATGTCTTTGGTAAGAATGTCATACATTTTGTATCCTTTTTGACCTAAGGGATAACCTATGAAGATACTTGGACTTTCATCAAATTTCCCTTCTCTTTTATGTTTTAAAGCATATGCTAGACAACTAAATATTTTTAGGTGTGCATATTCAGGTTTTCTATTATATAGAACTTCAAAAGGAGTTTTACCACCAATTACCTTTGATGGCAGCCGATTGATGATGTGCACTGCAGCAAGTACACATTCTCCCCGGAATTTGATTAGCAGGCTAGCATGGAACCTTAATGCTCTAGCAGTTTCCAAGATATGCCTATGCCTCCTTTCCACAACACCATTCTGTTGTGGAGTATAAGTGCAGCTCAGCTCCATTACAATTCCTTTTCCTGCTTAAAATTCCTGCATATATCTAGAAGTAAACTCCAAACCATTGTCAAATCTTACCCCCTTTATCCTTTTATCAAATTGAGTTTCTATCATTAAAATGAACATAGGCAAAAAAACTCAACCTCTAACTTATGTATCATGAGATATACCCAGATCCCTCTACTAAAATCATCTACAATTGTTAGAAAATAATGTGCTCCAATTAGAGAGATTGTTTTATAGGGACCCCATATATCACAATGTACAAGATCAAAACAAGAATTTGATTTTATTTCACTTAAAGGGGAAGGCAATCTAGTCTGTTTTGCCCTCATACAAGAATCACAATGTGTCATATTTGCATGTTTGATTAAGTCTAATCCTATATGTTTGATTTTAGCATTTGAGGCATGTCCAAGTCTAGCATGCCACAGATGACTATTACATTTTCCTACTTTCATTACTGCAGTATTCTGTTGAATAGGTTCAAGCAGATATAAGCCGTCTTGATGCCTACCCTTCCCAATCAGGATCTTCGAATGTAAGTCTTGTATCATACAAGAGTCAGCAAGAAAGTTATGGCACAATTGTGTTTCTTTGTCAGGTTACTAACATAAACTAGATTGCATTTGAAATCAGGAATATGCTGGACATTATCAAGTTTGAAACCATTTGGCAGGCTTGATGTTCCAAAGCCTTTTATTGGCACATTTGTACCATTAGGTATGTGAACAGAATGTTGTGGAGATGAGTTAATCTCTCTTAGCATACTTGCGTCACAGGTAATGTGCTCTGTTGCACAAGAGTCTATTACCCAAGGCTTCTTAAAGCTAAAGTTACCTGCCATATTGACTATAGCCTTGCTTTGTTGAGTTTCTGTTCCAGGGTCATGATCCATCTTCAATTGTTGTATCAGCCTCTCATACTGCTGCATAGATAGACCTGGTATAGGGTTGTTCCCAGTAGTCACCTGTGCTAGCAAACCAGGTTTCTTGTTGTTCCAAGTGGTTGACATTTCTTTCTTTGGTTTTCTCCAATCTGGAGGATAACCAATGATTTCCCAACACTCTTCTTGTATGTGTCCTATTTTCTGGCGTTGATCACACTTAGGCCTTTCCTTCTTGTTACCTTTCCTGTCTTCTGCAGAATATCTAGATCCTTGGATCTAAAAAGCTGTTGTATCTACTATTGGTTTGTGCATAGCTAAGATGAGTCTTTGCTGCTCATCCTCTGCCACCGAGTGATATGCAAGCCCAAGGGAGAACGTCGGTGCCATACTGAGAAATTGTGACTTCACTGTATTGAACACATCATCTAGCCCTATGACACCCTCTACCCCGCATATTAATATAAAACATTTACTTAAAAGAGGTAATATAAAAACATGCATTATTTAATAATAATAAAAACTTGGATAAAAGGCACCACATTGTAACATATACAATGCGGAAAGAAACATAATTTTAAAGTAAATAAAACATAAACATAAACATAAACATAAACATAAACATCAAACATAACCCAACCCCAATGTCACATACAGAGCTGGTATAACCGTTCCGGAATAAAATCCACGGAATACAACTGAAACTGAAAACTAACAACATCTAGCAACAATAATACTAAGCATCCTAACTACAGTCGCGGCTCCTCAAAGTCACTCCTCCACTAGCTGTTCACCGTCCTCTGCATTAAGATATACATGCCAACAACAGAAAAAGAGAAAATGGGGAGTAAGAAAACATGTAAACACATCGGCATGGAAGTATTTAAGCAAGATGAGCATACATCATATACATAGCATTTATCATCATACAACATTTAGCATCAACATATAGTTATATCAACATATTAAATCAACCAACGTATGTTATGCGGTGTAACACTACTCCGCTACTCCATTATGCATGTGGATCCAAACTATCTCAGGAAGGCAACTTCGGAGTTACATATCCACATTGGCCATAAAAGCACCAATGCCGGCAGTCCACCAAACCATGGGTGAACCCCTTGGATAGCCGATGTATCAAAACGAGGATACCCTACCGTGGGGGCACACGATTCACCAAACCTTGGGTGAACCTCTCGAGACTTGGTCAGATCATCGAACTTTAGGATGACCTCCCCAATGTGAACTTCCCTCACTAACAACTTCAACGTATGAATGCGTGAGCACAACAATAAACAAGGCAACCACCTCCTTTGCTTGGGCCAATAAGCACCCAAGACTTATCACCATCATCAACAACATCAACGTCAACGTCAACACCTTAACCCACAGGGATCAAGGCCCCCTTGGCCAAAAAGCACCAAGGTTCAACTTATCAACACCTCGACCAAAAAGCATCGAGGCCACTTTGGCCAAAAGCACCAAAGCTTATCAACGTGCGGTAACCCAATGGGCACCGGCTTAACCAGGTTATTATTCTTTATTATCTTAATTAATCTTTAATTAAGTTATCTAACTCTTCTTCATTCAATTGGTGTGTTACAACATTATTGGGGATATTTAGGGTGAAACACCCCTTAATCCCTTCAATCTCAGATTTTGATCAGTAAAGGGAGCACAGGCGTGCTCACCCCAGCACCGGGCGTGCTGTCACTTAAGTGAAGCACAGTCGTGCTCACTGTCCTGCACGGCCGTGCTAATTGTGCGGCCGCCTTCCAGAATTTAACTAGGAGCACGAGCGTGCTCCCTGTTCAGCACGGCCGTGCTCCTAGGCCAGTCGTACTGTTTTGGGCAGATTCAACTTGTGTTCTTGGAGCCAAAACTCCCTAACACTCTAAAATTAGATCATAGGGTCTTTTGACTAATCCAGTTGGCATCAATCCTCACCTTTCACTAACAATTCATGCTTTATGAAGTATTTGGGAATTAATCTCTTAATTCTTATGTTAACTAAGAGTCCTAATAATTCAATTAGAGTCTTATTAACATGTTCAACATAACAACAACATCATATCACTCAATCAACATCATATTCAGCCAACATTATCAACATAATCCATATCATGACAACAACATTCATAATATAGATACTCATACCAATTCAACCCAACTCATGGCATAAAACATATTACTAAGGCATACCACATCATGAACAGTTTCACAAGTATAACAATTAGGCATACCATATAATCCAACTAAACATATAAACAATTAAATCATAGGCAATTATATCAGTTACAAACAATGGGGCTATGGGAACCCCTCATCTTACGCTACCCCATTGCCTAATGGATACACTATCCTTCTCCCCATACCTGGTATGAAGATTTCCGTTAACTAACGCAATCACCAACTGGTTCCCTCAAACGGCTCGACGAACAATCCCCAAGCCTTGGCTAACACGAAAAAGTTAACCAATTAGTTCCCAAATCAATAACACCAAAAAGGAAACTAAAAAGGAAGAACTATTACCTTACTACGATTGGCACTGACTACCTAGACGTTCCCACAAGTCTTCAAAGCTCCAACAACGCAATGGGTTTAGAGAAAATAGGGAAGAAAGGGTTCGTAGCCGCAACAGGGTTTCTATTTGTGCCAAAATAGGGTTTATGAGAAAAACCTCGGTTACTGTTCTCTTTTTAAAGACACAGACCCGAGCAGTCCTCCTTGTTGAGCACGGGCGTGCTCAACTTAACGCCTACGAGCACGGATCTGTCCTTGAGCACGGGCGTGCTCCCTATTGAGCACGGCCGTGCTCAACTTAGCGTCACCGAGACGCGCTTTCCTAACTAGCACGGTTGTTCTCTCTATTAAGCACGACCGTGTTTATGACTCAGGCGGTCACAAGATACAAGCCTAAGAAAAGGATTTTCCACCCAAAACCCCGCTTAGCTCATTCTAAACCTTCCTAACAAACAAGGCATACCGAAAAGCACTTAACGAAAAATAGGGTGTTACAAGCCCCATCAAGAAATCATATAACTGCTCTCTTTCTTGCATCTTGGTGAGATTCTTTTGGACCTCACATTTACATCCACCACAAATACTTGGGCCATGGTGAAATGGAATGGATTTCATCCCACAGTCCCTTCAGCTTTGTGTAATATGCTGGAACTGATAGTTTTTCTTGTTTGAGCATAGCTATGGCTCTTCTAAGTTCATAGACTCGAGGAGCACTGCCCTTTGCAAACCTTTCTGCAAGTTCTGCTCAGATTTCTTGTGCATTGTTGGCATACCTTACACTAGACTGGGTCTCTTTATCCATGCCACTCTTGAGCCACCCTTTCACCATGGCATTGCACCTTATCCAATGTGCAAGGTGGGGTGATTCAGCCTGTGGCACAGAGATCAAACTATCTACAAAATCGATTTTATTCTTTGCATACAAGGCATTACTCATGTCATTGACCCATTCCCCATAATTTCCATCATCGAGAGGTTCACTGACAAACACTTGCTCAAGATGGTCGGAAGCATGAAGATGATATGGAGACATAGCATCAATGGAATTGTCATTACCTGTAGTATTCTCTTCATTGATCTTTTTCTTTGAAGGAGACACTGGTTCTTCTTTATCTTCGGTTTCTGAATCTTTTGTCATGATGGATCAAGAAACTCTATGCAAGAACCGCCAGGATCTTATTTGCTTTGTGATACCATGTGAAAACTATATCAAGTAAATGTGACTGAATATACTTTGTATTGATTCTCATTCAATTGAAATTGTGTGTTGTAGTGTATATGCCTATCAACTCTTACTTATATAGACAAAGATAGCTGAGCTCCTAAGCTATCAATATCATGAGTTTGTTATAACAAACCAACTTACTTAATAAAGCTGTAACTAACCTAACAGCAACAGATTACAAACTAACATAACTGAAACTACTTTCTTCATCCCCACCCTTAGATTAAGGGCATCAACACTTTTAGACAATAACTCAAAGAATAAGTAAATTATTTTTAGATTTGACACAAAGATGAAACATTAACCCATGAAATAATGGTTCGGAAATGATGATACAAAATCCTAGTAGTTTGGCTCATATGTTTTTTTTTTTGGTAACCATGACGTCGGTACGAAGTATCCACCACCGTTAGCAGTGACTAATCTTCGTCGGGGAACTTGTTGGGCACACAAGGTGGGTTCTCCCCTCCCAACCAGGTTTTTTCCATACATAAGAGCCAGGATTCAAACCACTGACCACTTGCTTAATGTGCCCAAGTCCTTACTGATTATTTATGTTGGAAAGGTTTTATTTTTCTATTTAGAAAATTGATTTGGCATTATTGTTGGATAGGTTTTAATTTGTCTTTGTTTTTACATGGTTTTTAATCAAAACTATAAAATATCGTATCATTATATAACTAAGTGAGATGCTTTTCTTTTGTGGGTTATTAGTTTAATAGATTAATTTTTATATTTTTTTAGTGTAAAACTTTTTACATTTATGGCTTAAATAAGCTTTTGGTCCCTGAAAAGTTCCCTTTTTTGGTTTTAGTCCTCTTACTTTTTTTTCCATAGGTTTTCATCCCCACTTTTTCCAAAGTTTAGGAATTAGTCCACGCCGTCAACCGGTTCCATTTTTTGCTGACGTGGCTAACGGAATGCCATGTCATCAATGCCACGTCATCCACGTGGCGTTAAGTTTGCCACGTCAACAGGGACTATTTCCAAAAAAATTGAAAATACATGGACTAAAACCAAAATTTGTGATCTTTGAAGGGACTAAAAACTTATTTTAACAAAAAAACTATTCTCAGAGCAATCAAACTGGAATAAGAAATTACCTTGATACCCTTTAGTACCAGAAATCATACCAGATGAAGGGATTTGTCAATTTGAAACTTGTGGCCCTAATGTATGATTTCTTTCTATTTTCTAGCCAAATTTTGGAGCAAGTCAGACAAAAATAAGAAATTACATCGGTACCCTTTAGCACTAGATATATCATAGAAAATGACGGAATTTAGCAATTTTAACCATGTGGTCCATAATGTATGAATTTGTTTCTATTTTCTTGCCAAATTTCATAGCAAGGCATGCAGGAAAAGGAAATTAGCTCGGTATCCCTGTACTAAAAATCATACCAGATGAAGGAATTTGACAATTTAAACCATGACAAAACTTGGCTAGAAAATAGAAACAAGTCATATATTAGAGCCATAGGTTTCAAATTTGTTGGAAACAAAGTGGTTTTGGTTAAATAATCTCTTAAGTTTTGATGTTAACAAAAAGGTTAAATTTGTATGACAAAGTTGTGTTAAAGGACTAACTCGTCTATTCTACCTTGCAGAATTGTCCTAAGTATAGCTAGACGAGGAAACTGAGTATAAGTTTCTTAAAATAACTTTAAGAGAATATTCGGGGATATCGAGGTAGTTTCTTGTCCCTGTACGACTTGGTGTGAAAAATGACTGAAAAATAATTTTTTTGTTAAATTAAGTTTTTAGTCCTTCCAAAGTTCACAAATTTTGGCTTTAGTCCCTATATTTTCAATTTTTTTGGAAATAGTCCCTGCTGACGTGGCAAACTTAATGCCATGTGGATGACGTGGCTTTGCTGACGTGGCCTCCGTTAGCCACGTCAGCAGATAACAGAGGGGAGTTGACGGCGGAGACTGATTCCTAAACTTTGAAAAAAGTGGGGATGAAAACCTCTGGAAAAAAAAAAGTAAGAAGACTAAAACCAAAAAGCGGAACTTTTCAGGGACCAAAAACTTATTTAAGCCTACATTTATTAATTAGTCACATATCATTCTATATATGAGATTTACGATGGTTATTATAAAAGTCAATTCTTTTAGAGTAAATGCTCATTTTGATCCCTGGCAAATTTTGAGGTACCACTTTTCATCCCTGAGAAAAAAAATTCACCAAATAGTCCCCGAGAATAACAAAAGAGGAACACTTTAGTCCATTTGTTTATCTCTGTCCTGAACATGGCGTTAGAGTATTGATGTGTATCATTACGTGTCCAGGTGCCAAGGCAATCCCTTAATGCAAAATAGACCATGAAAACAATTATGCATTGACTTAATAAAGTCTCTAACTATTATTTAAGTAACCCAATTTAGTCCCTGACAATTACTATCATGGAAAAAATTAGTCCCTATATGCTACAGGCTATGCACTAGTTATATCATACCAGATGCATCAACACAGGTCACATGAAGTTTAATGGACACCTGGAGATACTAATTGTACACATCAACACTCTAAACATGTTAGCTTATCAAAAAAACAAAAAACAAAAAACACTCTAAACATGTTTTTAGGACTTTTGTCATTCTCACGAACTATTTGATGAGTTATTTGTTCTCATGGACAAAAATTGGTACCTTAAAAATTGTCAGGGACTAAAATGGATAATTACTCTATTTTTTATGATATATCAATGTATAATTTGGTTGATAGTGTAAAAAAATCTTTTTTAAAAAATGCATTGCAAATAAATCTTTTTTAATGCTACCAAACTTTATGAATAACAAAATATAAAATACTCAATATCGTATCCTCCTGATCTATTACTATATATAAATCTCAATAATCTCCACTGTTCAAGAGACAAGTGTCATCCTATCATATTTTTAATGTTATAAAATTATGTCATGCTAAAAAATAATAATAATGGAAAGAAAGTTCTAGAAACAATTTTTCCCCACTCAAGAGATTAAGAGAAGAAGGTAAGTTTTAGAAACAATTTTTCCCCACCCAAGAGATTAAGAGAATAAGGTTCCCTTACATTCCTCTATTTCATGTTACATTGGGAAGCCCCTATCGTTTCAACCAAAAAAGAAGGCACTTGATAACTTTTCAACCCATCAAAACAAAATTGTGAAGAAGAAAACCATTTGTTGGAAAATGATGATATCCCAGCAGCAACCAAAGAAAGGCCAAGCTTAAGATAACACTAAATTGTCATCCCTACTCATACGTAACTATGATTTAAATGAAAGTGATAGGCTTTATTGATTAAGGATTCCAAAGATAGAAAAATCATATTGAAAAGTGTAGCTTTTAAATTTTTAAAATATTAAATACGTCGCTTTCCAAAACAAAGGTTACATTTCTAATTCCTTAACCAATGCGGTTAATATTTCCCTAATTATATATATAAGGATAATGCTAATCAGTACCCTAAGGACATTGGTTAAGGAATGCAAATGTAGAAATATTTTATTGGTAAGCTAAATGTATCACTCCTCCAAATATTAAATTCACAAGTTTCAATGAAAAACTTTCTATTATTGATTCATTAATCAATGTCCTTAGGATACTGATTGACATTTTTCTATATATAAACGATTTTGAAACATGCGTAAAAATTAATTAACATGAAGCACGGGTATCATTCTATTTTTTTTTTTTCTAAAAATGTTGAGGAGAAGGGGCTCAACCGCTCAAGCAGAAACCCAGTGATATTTTCCAACCTTAACATGGTCAATAATCTGGCCCAACATCAATGAAGCTTGTAGGTGACAGCTGTCGGCAATAACTCAGGTTAATATATAGACCGATATGATATGCTGTCTCACAAAATATAGGATGGCCTTATGATGTGGATTGTAATTGGTTGAAAAAAATTACAATCTTTCATTATTAATAGCTAGATATTTAATTCAATTAAGTAATTAAGATTGTGAGACAAAAAATATTGTCCCCTTATAGACCGAACCCAACCCAGTTCCCAGATTTAAAAAAAAAAAAAACCCAGTTCCTAGATCTTCATGATATTTATTATCTTTCTCGGACAGAAAATAAATATTGTAAAAATCTAAATAACACAAAAAAAAAATTTGGTTAAGGTAACTCACTGTCACGTCCAAAAAACCGTTATCTTTGACATTTGAAAGCACACAGGCTTCTTTCAAAGCCAACCATGGACAAAACAAGTCCGTTCTGTCTGTATCATTAGTTCTTTTTCCAGATTTTTCAAAATTGATATTTACCAAAAAGAAAGTCTTATTAGCTATTGTACAAGGCTAGAGAGAACAATTTAGATGGAGACATCTTGTGTTTTTTCCCTTTTTTGATGCTTGCATTTTTCTAGAAAAGTAACACATTCCAAAAGATATTTTAGAGGTCTAACAATTAATTTACTTAAGTATAATAAGTATATTCATCATATAAAAGAATGTTTTTATCCTTTAATGTATATTTATTCAATGATACCCACCTTAGTTAAACTGAAATGATCAAGACGATCTTGCTAAACTTGAAATGGTGCATATAATTAACACAATCATCCTTGCTTTTCAAAATAAACATCTGATGAAAAGTTTGAAATTTTCTCTAATATGAACTTCTAAGTGATTTAAAGATATTTTACATCTTATTTATTTATGATTTCAATATTTGTACTCATTGTAACATGTAACTTTGAAATTTAGTAGATTTGTTAGGGATCTATAAGAATGTAAGACATCATCAATATATAATTTTATGCCATGTTTAAACATAAAATTGTTGGCTTTATTTGGTAAGCATTTTCCTTAGGATTTGATATACAGGGTCAACATCTCAGCCCATGTATAATTCCTAATAATAGATACAATCCCTCAAGGTAGATGTGATTACGAGAAGCTTTAAGAAAATAAAGTGGCAACCTTGTCAATGTTTATAGCCTTTGGTCAAGTGATAAGCAGGGGTGGCAAAACAAGTCTATCCGCCTTGACCAGCCATTGACTCATCAGAAAGAGGATGGACGGGTAAACCCAAATTAGCAAAGTAGGTTGAAACTCCAAACCCACCCTGTTTGACGGAGGGTTGTCGGGTTAACCCGCTAAAAAATAATGAAAATAGAGAAAAAAAACTATAAAAATTGAAATATTAAAAATATATACATACAATCATCATCTAAAACAAAAATAATAGAAAGTGAAAAAGGGAGAACCAAAAGTCAAACCACTAGTTCACCACAACTCCATCTTGAGACTAATTTGCATATCTCAAATAACTTACAATAGCTTAAATAAATATAAGATTCAGTAACACATTGAACAAAATATAAAAATCTAAGTAATAAGGTAGGTCTAGCGTATAAACATATGTAATTTTTTTTTTCAAAAAAGGGATGTCGAGTTGACCCGTCCGACCCACCAAAAGAGACAGGTTAAGTGGGACGAATCAAAACAAGTTGGTAGGTTGAAAACTACAATCTAACACATCAAAAAAGAATGGGTTAAACTGGTTAGCTGACGGCTCCAACCTAAATTTTCACCCCAGTAGCAAGTATTTATTTAATAAGTGATATTAGAGAGAGGTCATGCGATTGAATCCCTCATGTGACTTGGGGGGAGATTGCTCGCTTTATTTGGTCATTGTCTCCTTTAAGATTCGATGAGTTTAGCATTCCGATTTGACATAATAAATATAGGCTCTTCCAGAGTCTTTGATTATATTTGCAAACTTAGCTGGTTGCAAATTGATAATAAGTACATATATGAGCATTTGACTTCTAGCCATAAAATATCTAAATAGTGTACATGATTTATCATATAATATACAAATATGATCTTAAATACGTTCTAAAAATTCAGAAAATTTAGCTAGTAATGTCCTGGTAATCAATTTGCATTAGGAACATATAACATATGAAAACTCATTATATTGAAAAAATCTTTTAGTCCATTAATGATATTTATATGAATTATCAATATTCGTTTAGGATATCTTAACCGACCATATATCAAATAACAAAATTATTTAAATTACTAGACTTCTAATTTATAAAAATCTAGTAAACTTTTGGTTTACAAGTGCATAACAAACTTATCGTTTACAATAACATGTTTTTTAAATTTACTCACATCTATTTGACTTAATAATGAATAAGCATAATATATAATTTTTTGTTCTTCATGTAACAAAATATGGCTTAATTTTTTTTTTGGATAAACCAAAGATATATTGATTAAGAGTACAAGGGGTACTCTAACTCATGTACAAGATGAGAAAAGAAATCCTAGTCCTATGTAATTAGAATACTGCAAGAATTGTCAGTATGAGTATTACACAAACTAAGAGAGAAAAACCCAAAACCCTGTAAGCCACTAGAAAAACAAAACAAAACACCGTCACCCTAATCCAGGGATAGTACTACCAACACCCTTTTATATTATACAAGTAGTTGCATATACATGAAATGAATGACCCAAGTGCATAAAAGAGGCTACCCCCCAATATACTCATCATGTATCACCAGCCTGCAGCCATCAGATAGGTAATAAAAGCATCCTCCAAAGCATTTTCCAAACCATCAATTAGACACCATTCACCAATTTGAGATTACAAGTCAACCCATAGTGCACCCAGATATATAATCAAAGCATCCTCCAAAGCATTTTCCACCAATAAATTAGACATCATTTAGCAAATTTAGACTATAAGTGAATCCATAGTGCACGCCAATTCAAGAAAACAGTTTTAGATCAACCATCAAATAACAGTAGGTCTTACCAAGCTCTGCACAACATGATGAATAATCCAAAAGCAAGGCCACACCCATTGTAAAAACAGTTATGTAACCAATTCTCCAAAGCCTGCACAATAATTGTATAAAAATTCAGTTCCAAGTGGTGAGAAAGGTCATTCCTTTTTTTAAAATATATCCCCTCGTGGGACAATCCAGAGTGTAACCAAAAGATCTCCCCTGCCTGCTAATAAGCTGTAACTTTATATAAGTTCATGATTTTGATTTATAGGTTATTGTAAGATTTTATTTTACTTTTGTTCTATTTTACTACCTTTTGTTTTGTTTATTAGGTGGAAGTGGTGGAAAACAAGAAGGAATTGGTGAAAAACAAAAGGAATTATGACTCACCAGTATTGGAGATCACACTCATATTTCGTGTGGCAAGAATGCAAAGTTAGAGAGAAATACGGCCAGACAGCAATGGCTATTATGACCATATTTTGTGGAAGCCATAACGGTAAGAGTCAATCGGTGTGAATTACTGCCTGCCAGTGATGGCTGTTATGGCCATATTTTGGATCAGTTTTGTAACAGCTCAATTAATTCTGAATTATTCCAAGAGATTCTTTAATGGGTTATAATTGGAGCTGTAAAATGCTATAATGGATGGGTTTTCTGATGGAATAGGACACGGAAAATCACCCCCATTTCTCATTTTCTCTTACATTTTCTTAGTTGTTCTTTGTAGGTTCTTGTTATTTTTCTGATTTTTTATAGTAGTTCCTCTTCTTCTCTTTATCTCTACTTCTATCTCTTATGCTCTTCATGCTTCAGTTTTGTTTATTTACTTTCATGATTATGTGTGAGTAGCTTTCTAATCTTAGAATTGTGGTTATTCCAATGGTGGATTACTACTCTTTCTAAATTTCCTCTTTTGATGTGGGTGTTGCCCTTTTAATTCAATCCTAGTGTTATAAATATTGCATGATTTTAGATGTCAAGCAAAGGATCGAAAGATGAATTTTGGTATCAGAACTGTAGGATTGAACAAGAGGTTTGAATCATAGATTTTATTCTTCTCGAGATTGCTTTTAAAATATATGTTCTTAGTGGGTTTTTGCTAATATTTCTACCATGAAAATAGGGTGTTTATTAGTTGAAACACTTAATGTTCTTCAAAAGAAGCCAGTAATTACATTTACATATTTTGCCTTTAAAATCCAACACCCATAGCATTAAGAGAATTGGTTAAGTTTGTAATCTCCATTGTGAAGAACCATAATTCCAAGAGTTTATTTTATCTATTACTCAAATCAAATCTTTATTCTGTTTTCAATCAACTCCTTTTCTTATTAAGATAATTTCAGTTTAGCTAATCATCATTGTGAAGAGAATTGGTAATCAATACAAAGTCTCTGTAGGAACGATAATCTTTTACTACACGATAGAACCGTGCGCTTAGCACCCGGAAAACACTAATAACAATGGATAACCCTCAACAGAACATGAACAAGAACCCTCACTATGTTTCACTCCTACCTCAACCCTCATAAAACACCATAAATGTTTCCCACCCAATTTAAAGTGTTTCATTATCTCACAAGTGTTTCTTTCCCCGGTGTATCACTCCAACTCACATTAAATCCTCATCTTCAAGATTTTTCTTCACCTGGAGACCAACCTGGATAGACAAAAAACAAAACAGAACCAATAAGTAAGAACCAGAACCACGCAAAAGTAATAACCGGACCCACCCACCAAAAGGTCTCCAATAAGTAAGAACCAGGATCAACCTCCAAAGGAAGACTATTGTTATCAACCATGGACCATATGCCCAATTTAGACCCTGTCCTTTAACCAAAATAGCACCCGGAAAGCACTGATAACAGTGGATAGCCCTCAACAGAACAAGAACAAGAATCCTCAGTGTGTTTCACTCCCACCTCAACCCTCTTAAAACCCCATAAGTGTTCCCACCCAATTTAAAGTGTTTCACTACCTCACAAGTGTTTCTCTCCTCGATGTATCACTCCAACTCACACTAAATCCTCAACTTCAAGATTTTTCTTTGCCCGGTGACCAACCTGCATAGACCAAAAACAAAACATATGCAATCAAACCATTACTCCATAAGGAGATTAGTGTAACAAAAAACTTTTTTAAGTTTACCCAGCAGCCCATAGGGCAAACAGTAAAAAGTTCCCCCTCCCTATTTGTTGTTTTTCACTTCCTCCCAAGCATTTCACTCCCCAGTGTTTCACTCCTACTCACTTCCTCCCAAGTGAAAATATGCCTTAATTACTTTTGCACTATCATATATCAAAATGGTTAAAGTAATAATTTGGTTCTACGGATTCTTCATTTAGTCCCTATATTAAAAAATTATTAAAATTGTCCTTATATGTGCAATCATTACCCTTTTGGTCCCTCCCGTTACCCTGCCATCTCTAATGTTTCGTTAACTCTTACATACAGGGACTAAATGAAAAATTCGTAGCACATGTAGGGACCAGATTATTAATTTAACCTAAATTATTGGATCACTATATGTGACATAGATTTTTCATTTAGTCTCTATACATAGGAGTTAATGGATCATTAGATACGACATGGTAACGGGAGGGACCAAATGGGCAATGATTGCACATATGAGGACTTATTTAACAACTTTTTACGTATAGGGACTCGATTAAGAGTCCATATCACCTATAGGGACCAAATTATTATACTAACCTATCAAAATTTATCAGTAATTTGTATATGAATGACAAGGAGCACATATATTTCCTTCAAATAACAAAACTCGAAGAATGATGTCATATATTTTTATTTAAAGTATTGCAAACAAATAAAGGAGAGGTAAATGTGTAAGCAAAAATAGGATCTATTATATGAATTTTAGAACACAGATTACTTACTTCTTGAACTTCTTGAAGACATGATCACTAGAATGAAAATAAGAATTGCTTCACTTGAAACAAAAGACCAAGCCTTCCCCTGCCTGTTCACGCACTCCCAATTCATAGCCATCAATGGGGCAACCCGTGGAGCAACTAATTATGATATCGTGACGGCAGAGGGGACCTAGCCAACCATATATAATAGTAACTATAACCCTAGGCACCTCCCATTACGGGCCTATAGGTTAAGACCTACACTATTACCCACACAAATCAAAATTAGGTGTCAATAACCCATTACAAATAGATCACCATATTAGCGGGCTTAAGCATCATCAAATGGATCATAACATTAGCCTGTTTTTCGCAAACCAAAATCCACAATTGATTTTAGCCCACAAAAATTATTAGAAATAATTCTAACATTCTCCCACTTAAGCAAAATCAATTGTGTAGTTTTAATTTGTAGAAAACATTTTCGAAAATGACTCTCGGGATAATAACAAATATTTAATATGGCCACAAAACAAATGATCTCATGATGCAACACCTAATTAAGACTCCATCGAACAAAAGCCAAGTAATATCAAATCATGGCGGTAGTCATACCCTTTATTGATATGGGACCTTCCATAGTTACAAATATTACCAACTCCGTCGACTGGTCATCGATGTGGAGTGTAGCAAGAAAATGACATGCCAATGTGATCAAACAGCCATACTGTCATTTTCTTTGTCAGTCCTCAGTTTCTCTCAAATGCCAGAAGGCCAAAGAAACTACATGGTTAACAAAAATAACCATCATGCCTCAATTCCAACAAGGTGTCGACCACGTGCACAATGGTTCCAACAACACCAAGCTTCAAATACATAATGTCTCAGCTCAAACATGGCATCGACCACGGGCATAATGGTCCAACCGATACCGAGTCTTTCAAATTCACAATTCCTCAGATCCAACATGGCATCGACCACAGGCATGTGGTCTCAACGACACCGAGTTTAAAAATTCATAATGCCTCAGCTCCAGCATGGCATCGACCACGGGCACAGTGGTCCCAACGACACCGAGCTTAAAAATTCATAATGTCTCAGCTCCAGCATGGCATCGACCACAGGCACAGTGGTCCCAAAGACACCGAGCTTAAAAATTCATAATGCCTCAGCTCCAACATGGCATCGACCACAGGCATAGTGATCCCAAAGATGTCGAGCTTTCAAAATAAGAGTGCCTCAGCTCCAACATGGTGTCAACCACGGGCATAGTGGTCCTAACGACACCGAGCTTTAAATTTTTATACTGTCCTAGCTCCAACATGGCATCGACCACAGGCATAGCGGTCCCAATGACGCCGAGCTTATAAAATAATAATGCCTCACTCCAACATGGTGTCAACCACGGGCATAGTGGTCCTAATGACACCGAGCTTCAAATTTTCACATTTGATATACATATACAAAAGTATATAAAAGCAATATTCAACTTATCATTAATTTCTCAAATCAAATGGAAAATATCACAAGAAACACCAAAGTGTTCAAAATAAAAATATGACATCATAGAGAAGAGTTACATAAAACTCAAGCTCCCACTAACCAAGCCCATTATACGAACTCACAATGCCCATGTCTCAACATGATTTTTAAACTCTAAGGCCTGAGTCCCTTGTCTAATAGAATAACTAACACAAAATCAACACAAACGTGTTTAATCATCATATTTTTTATTTTTCAAAACATACTTGACATCAATTGCTTCACTTCCAAATGTTTAACGTCATTTTAAGGTATAATTATTATCACAATAATTTTCAAAGTGAAGCCATGACACAAGTTTCTTAACCAAACACTTTATGTGGTATGTAACAAAATCACAAAATTATTTTTGTTAAAGAAACTTGAAGCTATTTTGTCAAAGTATCAAATATTATAGATACATTCCATATCATGATTATGATATCATATAAATTTCAAGATCAATAGGCATAATAAGGGATCTATGATATTCAAAAGTATTTCAATATCCAAAATATCCCAAAATTATATATTTCATCAAATATTTTTACTATCATTCTTGACATCAAATAATGACAAAAGTCAAAATCCTCCCACTGATGTCAACATCCAGTCATGTTAGATTTATAAAACTTATAGTAAATCTTCAATAAATAAACTTGATATTAAAATCATGATTTCAAATAGGAAATCAAATGAGACAACATATATAATGAAATCCTTCAATTCATATATTTTAAAACAAGTATATCAGTTGATAAGATCCTCAAAAGTAATATAAAATCCAACCATTAACAACACAAGCCATTTGAGGATATTATCATCCATTAAGCACTCTCATTTGGGCAACACAGACAAATATCAAAAAATCTCTTAACCATGAAGCTAACGCATTAGACTACAACCCAACTCAAATAATGTCTCCTTTAGGCAAACATATTGTGCCCCCCTTTTGGGTGCTCGATCATATATAATAATTCAGCAAATATATCTTGTAAAACAGTGACTAAAGGTCCTTCCATGCTATGTAAACAAATCACTTTCATGACCAAATATTCACATAGACTTTCAAAACTAATTCATACCAAGATATATCATGCCCAAAACATAAAGAGCCCAACATAATGATAGCAAACATATGTCACTAATCAAAATAATAATAATACAACTACACAATGTGTCTTAATAATTAAATCACAATCACGTGTATCATCCATATATCCTTGATCAAAATTAATATAGATGCATAGTAACGATAAGCTTGATACATTATGATGTACATCATTAATAAAATCCATTAGGTATTAACCTAACCAAAAGAGTAAGGTTTAAAAAACACAAGACTCTTTCATGGCTAAAAAAAAGGAAACACTTGAAACCGTTATTTCTTCCTTTTCAAAATTATTATATCAAAACACATTTTTCTCAGACATGTGTCTTTCTAAAAAATAGAAATGTTCTTGCTCCATAACAAAATAAGCAACACAGTTGTTATTTAAAAATGATTACTAAGCAAAACTTGAAATGCGTTAAGCTAAACAACAAGGCAAGACATAATTTCAGCTTAAATCAAGCTATTTTGAGGCCAACATAACAACACATTCCCCTTTGGGTAGAGTGTGCAACCAAGGTCGCAACCATAGTCAGAACCTCAGATGAGTTAATCAATGAGCATACACTAGGTTCGGAAAATTGTCTCTTTTGGGCTGACAAATCCCCTAAACCAATGCACCTCCATTAACATCATCCACAATCTTTGATGATGAGTTACTCAATGAGCATACACCAAGTTTAGAAATCTATCCCCTCTGGGTAGACAGATCTCCTAGACCAGTACACCTCCAATAACTTTATTGCAAATCAGCTTCTAATAATGACATACATACAATAACTCCCTATGGGCAGGTAATTGCACGTAAAAACAGAAGCATTCCTCTAATGATAAAAAGAAACTCCACCAATTAATAATGAGTAATCCCACTTTGGCGGTAATTACCGATTATAATCAATGAAATACTTTTATCTTGGAATCAATTTATCTTGCCCTCAACCATGATACAGTCCATAAGAAGGTGCATCAGCAATAAACACCTCTACTGATCATGAATTTAAATCCAACAGCATTCCACAAGTTTTGCATGTACAACAATCCAAATAGGAGCTCATATAATTAACTAAATTGACACTTTAAAACATATGATATATAAAAAGTATTAACTTTCATAGCATCAGTCAAATACACAATATCATGTACATATATAGATTATGGTATATTCTATTTCCAGTATATTATTTTCTTAATATCAGCTGGAAGAATTAACAAACTAGATCCCTTTTTTCAATATAGATATTTACGCAGCGGAAAATACAAACAATATACCAAAATTACATTTAAACAATGGATCTCATTTCAAGAGGAAGCACTTAAAATAGCTCACATATGCTCCCCCACAATCTCCAATTTAATTATAGTAATAACCATGAAAGGTTATAACATAATATAAATAATAAAATTCTCAAAAGGAAACAAAATATGTGCATAAGTACCAATTTAACCATCCAATGGATATTCAAGGCATAATTATTCCAGGCTTTCCAAAATGGATATTATCTCACTTGTGATATCACATAAACACACTTGTTGTATTTATCATGCAAAATATATTTCCAAATTTATATAATTTATATCACTCATAGAGAGCACAAATCCATATATATCAAATATTATTTTTCCAAATCTTTCAAATAATTGAGTGACAATAATCACCATTAATGAAAAAATAATATGATTATGTACTAGAAATAATTTTCCAAAATCATGCCAATAAAGGAGCCCAATAATTTCCATGTCACAACATTCTAAAACAATGTCACACTCTTGTATATAAATGCATATTCCAAAACATATATTTTAAAAATTAACACCTTTGAGAATAAATTTCTCTACTTATGCATTTATACAATACATCAATAACCAAAATATCTTTTAACCAACCTTTGAGAGTGTAACACTCATCCTTGTGTAGAGCCGACAAAAGCGGAAGCCAATTTAATGGTATCATCAACTTTATATAACTTTTCAAATGAGTCATAAAATCAAGCGTTAGATAACAATAATAAAACTCATATAGAATCAAGTCTTGTTTCCACTTGTTATAGTTTGAGCTAGTCAAAATATTCAATTGAAGCGAAACAATTGGTCACAGGAAAAAGTCACTACTAAGACAAAACACGAATGCATTAGAACAAATAATATGGCAAGATATAGCCAAATAAAAGATGCTATCACAACGAGGCCAATAAAATAGTACATTCCCCTTTGGGCAGAACGCACAAACCAAGGTCAGAACCAAGGTCAAAACCTCAAATGGCTTAATCAGTGAGCATACACTGAGTTCAGGAAATTGTCCCCTTTGGGAAGACGAATCCCTTAGCCCAATGCATTCCCCATTAACTCCATCCACAGTGAACTTCCAAACATAACATGCAATAACCCCCTTTGGGCAGGTAACTGCATGTAATGATTAAAAACATTCTTCAAATTACAAAGAAATTTCCATCAATTGAAATAGGTGGTCCCACTTTAGCGGTGATGACCCATAACAACTAACGAAAACTCTTGCACAGGAATCACTTTTCTCTCGCCAAACCATGACCCAGAAGGTACTTTATCAAAAGCAACACTCATACTGGTCACATATCAATATTAATAGCATTCCTTACATGTTTTGCACTTAAACAGTTTTAATGACAAGATACAGCTCAATAAGTAAACATATTAAAACATATATCAAAAGTTAAGAGCATATAATCTCACAATATCATCCAGGGAGAGTGACCATCACCATAAAATCCAAAATATGGTCAATTATTTTTCCAACATATTTTTCATTTAAATTTCACCCAGAAAAATAATTAAATAAGCAATATAATGCATTATTTTTCATAATAAATATTTATCACAGCGGAAAATTTATGAAAAATATATAGTAAAATCAAGCACAGAGAGGAGAGTACAACGCAAAAAACGATGTCAAAAAACTCCTCCTGTAATACCTACACTCTCCCTCACTCTCCCTGGGCCGCGAGTGGGCATCGCCAACGCTCACTGTTCATCACCCCTACCTCCAGCGGGTCGACCCACGACCAGAAAAGAGTCGCGCGGGTCCGTAACCGGGTCAGCCATTGAAGACACGATTCAAGCTCGTTTTCATCTCGATTTTGAGTGGGTTTTGCTCAGAATCACGTTTCTAAATCATTTAGGATAAAAGCCCCAATTTTTAACGACAAATTTCATACAAAATAAAGGATTAAAGTCTCGCATGGTGTAAATTCATGATTTTTGTTTCAATAGATTCATGCAATCATGCTCTACAAAAGCCCTATGATATTTGGATCCAAAGTTTTCGAAAATCAAATTCCGGAAAAATACATAATAAAATCCCCAAAATCATTTTTTAAAAAAAATTTATGGAACCAGAAAATTAACAATAATAAAACTATAATGATAATGATCATGTGATAATCGGGTCCTAAATCATATAATGATGGCTCTGATACCAAATGTAAGCATAAAATAGGATCTATTATATGAATTTTAGAACACAGATTACTTACTTGTTGAAGACATGATCACTAGAATGAAAATAAGAATTGCTTCACCTGAAACAAAAGACCAAGCCTTCCCCTGCCTGTTCACGCACTCTCAATTCATAGCCATCAATGGGGCAAGCCTTGGAGCAACTAATTATGATATCCGTGACGGCAGAGGGGACCTAGCCAACTATATATAATAATAATTATAACCCTAGGCACCTCCCATTACGGACCTATAGGTTAAGGCCTACACTATTATCCACACAAATCAGAATTAGGTGGCAATAACCCATTACAAATAGATCACTATATTAGCGGGCTTAAGCATCATCAAATGGATCATAACATGAGCCCGTTTTTTCGCAAACCAAAATCCACAATTGATTGTAGCCCACAAGAATTATTAGAAATAATTCTAACAAAATGCGCATATGAGATTCATGAGACACATCAAACAAAAATCAAATCAAATACATGTAAAGTGTGAGCGCAAATGCATCAATAAAATATGACCAATGTTAAAAGAATATTTTTTCCTATTTAAGTGTAAACCTATGAATAATAGATTCTTTTATACAAGCGAAAATAGTAATATGGATTGGATGACCTCTCACTTTTTTCTCTCATCTTCCTGTTGTTATCTTTTTACCTTTCATGAGATATATATTTTAGGTTTAAATAAGTTTTTGGTCCTTACAAAGTTTATCAATATTGGTTTTGGTCCCTGTAAAATTTTTTCTTAGGTTTTCGTCCCTGTAATCTCAAAAAATTTGCAAATAGTCCCTACCGTCATCTTTTTCTGTTATCTAGTACTCAAGGGTATCGAGGTAATTTTATTTTATTGTCCTAATTGTTGTAAAATTTGGCCATAAAATAGAAACAAAATCATACATGAGGGACATAAGGTTAAAATTGCTAAATTCCTTCATTTTGTATGATATCTAGTACTCAGCGGGTACTGAGATAATTTTTCGTTCTTATTCGACTTGCTCCAAAATTTGGCTAGAAAGTAGAAATAAAATCATACATTAGGGCCATAGGGTTAAAATTGACAATTTTTTTCATCTAGTATGTTTTCTAGTACTCAGGGGTAACAATAGGGACTATTTACAAAATTTTCTTAAATAAGGGGACGAAATCCTAAGAATTTTTTTTACAAGGACTAAAACCAAAACTGGTGAACTTTTCAGGGACTAAAAGCTTATTTAAACCAATATTTTACAAGAAAAGTTAAAAACACTGGTAATAATCATTTTTCTAATGTCACATTCATGACTATTGCCACCCAAAAAGTATGGTATGTAACATTTATTTCCTGGAATAGAGTTCAACATATTAGGTCATTTTTGTAATTTTTCATCAAAACTCTCTCGTGTTTAATTACAACTAATGCATGAGCTCAATTCAAAATATTTCTTGAAACAATTTCTTGTTAATTCTACTTTAGGAGGGCATATTTGTGAGACATAAAAGATTTATGATTTTTCTCACTTTTTTGTTTTAAAATGTGATAATATCAAATTGGTCTTTTTAGATTTCAATCATGATCGAAAAGTCGAATTCTTTAATAATTATATAATTATATCACAATTCTTTGTATAAATAATGATCCAGGATAATTAATCAATAATATTTGTCATTAGAATAGATGCGATACAGAAGATATTTCATAATAAGATTATCATGAAGAACGAAACTATAAAAAAGAACGTGGTAATGAATAAAATTAAGGGGAATGCTAATGAACCAAAAAAAGAAAGATCTTATTGGAAAGTGATGTCTTTAATGTTTTGAGAAGATAAACACTTGGTTTTTCAATGAAATTTTGCTATTCTTGAGTTCCTTAACCAGTATCATTTGACACTTGTTAGGAAGACCCTAAAACTAATCCAAAGAAAGTGAGAAGAAGACAATCTCTTTTAAGGCGCCTTCTATGGTGAGGGAGCAAGCAAGTCCCTCACCTGTGGATCATGATTTTGAACCACCAGATATAATGTTAAATTAATTGGACCATTCAAATTTGTTTTCCTTACCTGCTAATACCAGTTATATGTAAAGTTGTTAAATTGTCCCCTATCTCTTTTCTTTTAAAATATTGTAAATTGCAAATTAATCCTTCCCTCAATGCCTCATCTCACCAACTCACCCAAATCTATCTGTCTCACTTCCATCTCTCTTTTATTGTATCATGTACGACAACGGTTGCATTTTCATGATCACGGCATTGTGGCTGGTGCTTCGACGGCAGGACAGAGCGTTGGTTACGTGCGATTGGAGGAGTGGTCGAATGCAAGGCCAACGATGGTGGTTGGGACACTACTCGACACAATAGATCTGAGAGATTTTTATGTTGCGTCATTTTTGCAAATATATGTGTTATTTGCTGCAAAAATTTTCATCCAAAACTCTTCCATTCGGGTTGAAAGAAATGACAAATCACAAGGATAAAGGCTTCATCAAATTTGGGTTGGGGAAAAATGTGAAAACAGTAAAAATGGTCGGGCTCGTACTAGATTCCAAAAAAATTGGTTTTATGCGAAACAGGTCATGCTGACCCGACTAGAGGTAGAAGAAGAGGGTCAAATAAAGCTTTCGTTTTAACCTTGAAGTAATTTGAGATGTCACAGATGCCATATCTTCCTTGTTTGACACGATGATTGGCAACCATTTTTAAGTTAACGAGCGACTACTGGATAACGAGTTCGATCCTTAAGAAGTACAACATTTTATGTTTAGGTCAACTTTCTTTAAATTTAACTCTGAAAATAAAAGGGTAACAAAAATCTTTTAAGTCGTCATCTTAGGGATCGAACACACGACCTAATAACAACCGTAACAAAGGACACCTACCAATGTGCCACTCACCGAGAAGATGTCAGGAATTGAAACTTTTGGCCAATTCTAGGGTGAAGTACCTTGTTAGGTGCCTCACCCATGAAGCATTGGTTTCTGCTGTTGGATATGTTAGTTAAATAATCAACGATAGAGATCATCAACACCAAACCAAAAAAGGTAACATGAAACTTGATAATCAGGTAGAAAAAAAAGTGAAAAGACATATTTTTCTGCCTGATTAAGGGCCACCACCGGAGTCACCGTGTCCAACCAGAATCAGTAACCACCCAGATCAAGGGCCACCACCGGAGTCGCTGTGTTCGGGTCGGGTCGACGATGGCTATAACCTCCGTCCACCGTTTCAAGCATTACAGATGATTACACAAGTGCAAGAATCCAGTGCAAGAATTGCAGAAACGATGCATAAACAGATAACTAAGGAAATCGCGAATTAAGATAATAAAATTGATGAACTCCTCATAACAATTTATCATGTGAATATCATTATCAAGAACAAAGTATAGATCCTCCAAGAAATCAAACAAAACCCTAGCTCAATCTCAACATCACGTTCAATGGATAAAATCCTCATCAAATCAGTTCAAATCAATATCAAAACATGAATTAAAAAAGAACTCCTAATCTTCCTGGAGTTTTCAGGAAGTTTGTAGCTTTGAAAGATGCAAAGCCATAAGCTTCCTATATGCTTCACATCTATTTCAACACCTCCCAGATTTGTAGACTGAACTGCAGGGACGAAGGCGTGCGCGTGCCTAATCGGGATCGGGTTTTCGAGTTGATCCACGAATGAGACTGACTTTGCCGCAGCCGTGAACACCACCACCTAACTTCGCCGCCAGAGACTCCAGAAACTCGTCGACCCAGGGGCGCTTTAGATCCGCGAATGAGCCCGACATCGCCGCCGCCGTTAACACCACCACCTCGAACTTCGCCGCCAGACACTCCAGAAACTCGTCGACCCCGGGGTGCTTCAAATTCGAGAACGATTCCGACTTCAGCGGGTTTGGTTTGAACTCCAGAAAAGGCTCCATATCAGAGAAGAATGGGATCTTAAAAGGAATTCATGTCAGAGAAGAAAGGGATCCAGAAAGGAAACATATAAACCTCTTTGGCGCGAAGGGTAGCAGGTTCTGGTATGGTGGCCCAACCAGATCTGGGTTGTAGCGGTGGTTATGGCGGTGATGGCAAACGTGGTGGCGGTGGAGATACTCTGACCAGTGGGAGAAACCTTAGAGAAGATGGTGGTTGAGAGTGGGTGACAGGGGGGAGAAGGGACAGGGATAGGAATGGAAATTACAAAATAAAAATAAAAAAATTAAAGAAAAAAAAGGGGAATAACCTACTATTACATGTCAAAATAATGCTTCACCATGAGGCACTTGGTTTGGTACTTCACTATAGTCGTCGCCGAAACTTTTTGTTATTTGAACTTAAAAATAAAGCAACGTCATCCCCTACTTCAAGATGGGTTACTAGGACCCGTTTTGCTGAAATAATTGTACAACTTGGTCTTTTTCATCAAGCCACCATTGTCTTCCTCGCTACAACATCAAGTTGCACTGTCTCGAGATACTTGACCTCCATCCTTTAAAAATCTAGTCGCGCGTCCTCCACACCACCGTGAGCCTAGCCACACATTTCAGATCTGTACATAACGGCCAACAACCATATTTCCTATCACACCGTGGCATCCCGTCGTTGGAATCGCCATAAGATACACCTTGAAAGTTGGCAGCCACACCCTTAACCACGCCTCCATTGCTTTTCCTCCAAGATCCTCCACCACGTCCTGCCATGGCTGGTGGCGTGTGGGTGGTACTGGTCAGTTTATTAAGAAGGAAACCATGATCAGAATTTCTTGTGGACTTTTATGCAATTTATCAAATTTTATAAGGGTGTCCTTGCAAAACTAAGATGCCATAAAATGATCACCAAGATTGCCTATTATTTCAGGTCAATTTGCTCCCTCACCCTAGAAGCCACCCTCTTTTAATATAGAACATATTCAAACAGATTAACCCATCACTCAATGATAAGTTTCATACTTATAAATATAAATATAAATAGAATAAACGAAAAGATAAGAAGAATAAAGACAAAGAAAATATTACCCAAAAAAAAAAAAAGACAGAGAAAATTGTAAAGAGAATACTAAAAATAGAAGGAAAATATTGATAAGATTGAAAATATAAACACAAAAACTCTAATTCTTGAGAAATTAACTATGCCGCATTATTAGAAGAATGCTAACGAATGTTCTTGTGATATTGTTTAAGGAAACAAGAAAAGAAAATTTATATTGAAAAATTGTGTATTTAACATTTTGATAAGTGTCACACTTAATTTTCCAATGTAAACTTTCCTTTTGTGGGTTCCTTAACCAATGTCCTTAGGACACTCGTTAGCAAGACCCTTCTTATTAATTCTCCACGGAAAAGTATGCCCTTGTATAAAACTCTAAACATAAGTTGAGAGAAAATTTATACTATTGCTACACCATTATTATTAATTATTAAAAATAATAAAGATTTGGACCACAAATCATATTATTTTTTCTTTATTATCTTTAATATCTAATGAAATATGTATTTACCATACGTCAAACAAGCATATTTTACGTACATCACTGAAAGAATTATTTTGAATATAAAAAAGAGTGTTGAAATACCTTAAAATTTTAAAAAAGGTGTGCAAAATTAAAAAGAAGGACACTATGGTATTTCTCTACAAGTACATGTGTCGGTAAATAGACCAAAATGTTTTTATATATTTTTGGTGTTAAAAAATAGTGAAGCATCATTGCATTTGCATAGCTAAAATCCAAATTCGGAATAAGTTTGCCGCATGTGCAACGGATGAACATGAATACTCGATTTCAAATCTAATGGCCCAAAGAAAACGAATTTGAACCGTTAGTTGATAATATTTTGTTTATTGAAAATTTAGGGTGAGGTGATGGTGTCCCAATCTAAAATAGGGAAAACTTTTTGGCTCTATGAGTACTTATAAATGGATTTATATTTACCTCATCTAAAAAAGACTATTGAGGGTTCGAACCTGCAACCTGTTAGATACAAGACCCTATCATACTCCACTAGACCAACCCCTTAGGTACAGGTTAAAACCAAATGATTTTCATTTAGATATATTATTATTATTAGTACTAAAATTAGGATAATGCTAACAAATGCTAAGGGTATTGGTTAAGAAACCAATAATAACAACATTTAGTGTGTATTTGGGAAAGATAGATTATTCTCATTTCTGCTGTTTTTTGTGCTAAAATGCTTTTCATGCATAATCTATTGTGTTTGGCAATTAGATTAATTTTTTTAAAAAAAAAAAGCTTTTTTGTTGGAAATAAGCTGTTTTCTTACCATCTAACATTGAGGACCGTTGAATTGTATGATTATGATTATTTTTGCATGTCAAGTTATCTTTCCTATCTTGCCCCTCCAATATTTGTGTGTATTTATTAATCTCAAGAGTTGTGTATTTGTTTTTTCATAAACTCTTGCTATTTAGCAAGACTCTTAAAATTATCCATCACAAATTGCTCTTCATGTGACTTTCGCGATAAATATTGTGAGTCAAACATTTTGAGCAATGCTATCAACATATTTTTTTTATCATTCTATCCAACACATTTTTTGTTAGGGTCTTACAAACGGGTGTCCTAAGGGTATTGGTTTAGAAACTCATTAAACAAAAATTTGTATTGGGAAACTAAGTGTAACACTTTTCAAAATATTTAATACATCATTTTTCCATACAAAGTTCTCTTTCTTAATTTCTTAAACAATGCCCTAAGGGAACTTGATAGCATTATCATTTTTATTATTGGATATAATTCATGTGGGACCATGAATTTCATATGAGATTCACATGTAATTCACCCAATAATCAAGAATGTATTAGAGAGAGTGTTAAAAAAATATGATACTAACACCTCTCAATATTTTTAATGATATGATAATATATATAATTGATTAATAATATATAAAAAATCTCTATATTGACATGGCATTATAATTAAACCCAAACAAAATAACTATCGTATTAGTTTTTGACGGTGCTTAAAACACACCTTAACAATATATCAAAACACATTCTTGGGAGCCAAGTTCTCCTGATTCTACCAACATTTTTGGGGAGGGGTGAAGAACCTTAATTTTGACTAAGGCTCTCTTTGGCAAAAATAGCTGATAAGCTAGCTTATAGTTGATAAACTAATATTTAGTTGATAGCTGGAAAGCTATTTGATTAAATTTGGAGTGTTTGGTAAAATTAGCGGTTGAACTAGCTTATAAATGTAAAATGATATAAAAGGGCTTATTTATGATAGACATATTGTAAAGTGGGAAATTCATTAAATGAACGTGGGGTAAAAACGAGAGAAAAGTCAATAAGCTATAAGTTATAAGCCATAAGCTAAATAAAATAGCTTATGAAAAAAAGCTATAAGCTAATGAGATAAGCTTGTTTACCAAACACCTCTATTTTAGTCAAACAAGGTTATAAGCTAGTCAAATAAGCTATAAGTCAGCTTATTGGACTTGCCAAACAGAGTCTAAGCACCGAGCGAAGATTAGTCTCTCTTACAATTTGAGTGGGCCCCATGCGAACTTTTTTTTCTCTCTCACCTTTTTCTCTTTGCAACCAAACAAAAGAAATTCCTCTTTTCTCTTCAAACTCTCTCCTCCCAGTTTCTTTCTACTCTTTTTCTGCTACATCATACAAAGGCTTAATGACAAATTCACTTTAGAGTGACATTTTCTAATACTTGTCATCAAGTTTATTATTTAGTAATCAACCAATACATGTCATTATCTAATTTTATATATCATCAATCAAGATAAAAAAAAATGGCACAAAAATTTATGTAAAAAATTCAAAACTCTCTCACAACTTGGGTGGTTTCTAGGTTGGGTGAACCAGGAGAGAGTGTGCTACACTGATGAATCACCATTAATGACTGACGGTAGCAGGTTATTCTGGTAAATCAATATTTGCAAGGGAAGAGCGACTGTGGAGGTCTTGCTAGGCTTCTTGGCGAGGTCCCCACGCAGTCCTCAATCTCTGAACAATCTCTAAAGCATCTCCATGATTAAGTTTAACTTCGAACAACACTTGCATATCCTACCTGGCCATTTCACACTTCCCTATACCCTCAAATGCTTGAGCCCTCTGAAGGAATACCTGAACAAATTGGGGCTGGACCTGAAGCGTCGTGATACACTTACTATTCACTAATTCATAATCAATAGGCTTCATTTACATCAAACAAGCAGCTCTGTTGATGTGGAAAACAACTCTGTCATGATGAGTCTTGGGGTTTAGTTTAAGGGCATTATAATACCGTTGAAGTGCACCACCGTAGTCCTTATTATGGAATCTTTTAGTGTACTTGTGGGACTCTGTAGTGTGCTCGTGATACAGTACTCGCGCAAGAGTGCTTACAGCAGCTCATAGCTATTGTATGCATGGGAGTGATGATCTATTGCGAGCCTATTCCCCTATTCTCTTAGCTCTTGGGCTTTCTTAAAAAATATTGAGAAATCCAAGTCCACACACTTTTAGCACTTGGACTCGCTGAATTATCAAAATTGAACCTTGGTTTGAACCACCCTTCTTTCTTCTACCGTTACTTCTTCCCTTAGATCCCCCCCCCCCCCCTCCCCCCTCCCCCCTCCCTGGATCGATTAGGCACACCTTCATTTTGAGTTGTTTTCCTTTACACAGGACAAATCGGTTGCAAGTAAACGATCTTCACCATTGATTATATAATTAATATATTTAACGGTAATTTAAATGCTTCATCGGTGTACCATTTTCTACATGCTTCATGGTAGACGCCGCCCACAGCTAGCACCCTAGATTTTTCGGTACATGGGAAACAGGGTCGATCATGAGATTTTGGGTGCCTTATACGAGTTGATAAAATATAGCTCTCATAATCATTTGAATATTGTCCTCCTTGCATCTTTCGCTGCAAAATCATTAATAATCCGTTCATAATTAAGATTATTTAAAAAAAATATTTTCGATGGAATCAAAACAATACTATTTAGTGACATCAAGGGATTCGAACTCACATCCATATAAAAAGGAATATATTTTTTGGACATCAAATCGGGGACACCATACGATATCCCCCTTTTTTTTAGTATTATTGATATGCGTGTATACAAAAGATAATAAAAAGTAAGTGAGAGATATAAATAAACATATACGATACCACATATGGTATCTAAAATTTTGTGTTCAAATAACACAACTCAAGCCAATTCGGGCTGACACAAAAGGTTAAGAATTTGGAGTTCAACTTGTACTTTTTTATACACTTATGTTTTTTGGACACCTGGATTTGAGCACCGCATAAACATTATAGATTATTGTGAGTGTGGGTAAGATATAAATGTATCATATTTCGAGACAGAATAGATATCAAATATATAATTATGAGTATATGTACCACTTAAGTGTTCATAATAATCGTATAAATGACATAACTCTACTGGTTTTCAAGAGTACTTTACTAACAAAGGAAGAAAAGAAATCTCATCCATCCCGAGAGCAAATTATCGGGGAAAAAATTAATTTAACTTTTTTAATGAACTTTTTTAAAAAAAATATCTTTCTGTCCACATCTACAAGTTAATAAAAGGTGGCTAGTTTGTGCATCATCGTCTTCCAATTTCCTTGCAAAAAGGAAGGAACAAGCCATGTCCACCACCGTTTCCATAGAGCCATTCTTCAACCTCTGCCGCAAAGACACTATAACTCACCGTTCTAAGTCCAAGCCATTATTTTTCACCCCTTTCTCTCTCACTTCTTCTTCCTCCTCTTCCAACTTCACCCTTTTCTCTAACAACAATGCCTCGTGGAACTTCTGCAACTCAAGGCCACCCCATAAGTATCTCACTCCAAAATTTGAAACTTTTGCAACAAACACAGAGACCCTCGAATCCCTTCAATCCTCTGATGTGTTATTCAATGAGACTTTCCCCATCAACCGAACTGAATTGGTCTTAACCTTTAACTTCGCGCTTTTTTATTATTTGTAATTCGTTGTTTGGTTTATTGAAAATATAATTTTGGAACTTTCAATTTTGTTTTTACCATCTGATAATAATAATAATAATAATAAAAAGAGATTTTCTTCTGGGGGAGGGGGTAAAAGTTTGGATCAGCTCATTCAGCTTTATTGTTGTTGTTATTTTTTTGCTTTTTGGGTCATCACGTATTTCTTTTGTTTTCCTTTGATTTTCTGACCAATCAAACAGAATTGTAATACTGTAATGACTAATACTATCGATTGAGTTTTATATTGGCTCTTTCCAGAAAGGAAATTACCAGCACATGAAAGGCAATAAAGTTATTTTCTTTACTTTTGTTTTTTTCCTTGTTTTAAGTCTTGTTATTAATTAACTACACATATTTTGTTGTTTGGCATGGGATGGTGTTGTTGTCTTAATTGAAAAATGGAATTTGCAGGTAGAGGGAAAGATCTTTATAAGATTGGATCAGGGGAAGGATTTGAAAAATTGGGAGCTTACAGTGGGTTGCAATGCTCCTGGGAAATGGATTCTTCACTGGGGAGTTTCCCATGTGGATGATGTTGGAAGGTACATCATATTAAACAAGGTGTTTTTAATTTAATTCCATTCTAGTTGATACCTGGTGATTGTAATTTTTATTTAACATTGTTATAAGAGGATTAAGAGCTAAATCCAAATGTTAATGATCCAATGAAGTTATATGATTATGATGTAAGGCTTGATTATATGCAGCGAATGGGATCAACCTCCTCGCGATATGATACCCCCAGGATCTGTTCCTATAAAGGTAGAAAATGGCTTCATAACTTCTCATGATCTCCCATATGGCAAATGTTCATTATTGGCATGCATAAAGTTTGAGTGTGAAGTGAAAATTTCAGGATTATGCAATAGAGACACCTTTGAAGAAATCATCGTCATCTGCTGAAGGAGATACTTTTCAGGAAGTCAGGATTGAACTTAAACCCAACAGTGAAATTTCGGCAATTAATTTTGTTCTCAAGGTTTATTTTTTAACAATTAGTAGTTGGGGATGTTAGTTTTTGCTATTGGATATGTCGTTGATGTAAGACTGAACATTTTGTTTTTTCAATTTCATCATTTCTTCCTCTTTTCCAATTTGGGTGGTCCTGTTGGTATAGGATGAGGAAACCGGTGCTTGGTATCAACACAAAGGAAGAGATTTCAAGGTTCCTCTGGTCAACCACCTTAAGGAGGATGCTAATATAATTGGAGCTAAAAGGGGCTTTAGCTTTTGGCCAGGTTTTTTGAATCGTTATGTATTGTAAATTTTTTTCCTTATTCAATAAAGTACAGTTTGTTTCTCTTCTCAATTGTACTATGTCATGGCTTTATAATCTTTTAGAGAATGTCAAATAAATCATCATCGTGTGATGCATTTTTGCTCATAGTTATAACCGATTCCTGTTTGAGTATATTAACTTGAAGGTGTTTAAATGAGAAAGATTTTCTTAAGATGCTTATAGATACTAACAATAGAGTAAACAGCTATTAAAAGTATTGCAGGAAAGGAAAAAGATAGACGAAGAAAAAGTATTGCCGTTTGTTATGTATCTCATTTTTATATTATTTTTCTATAATAGTATTATTTCCATTCTAATATAGGGAGGTGACAATATGGTTGATCACTATTTTGTCAGAAGAATGAAACTTGATTAGATCCTACGTCTTCCTGCATTTAACTTTTGTGTTGTAAAAAATGTGGAAAATCAAACCAGTTACTTACTTTATTTTGAGAAGATCACCAGTCATGCTTACATTATCTGTTAGAGATTCGCCTTTTTTTAAAAAAAAATAAAAAAAAATCCTTTTAGCTGTTTCGTTACACCATTTTTCTTGTGAACTTGAACTGAGACCATTTCATGGTATTTCCTCTCTCGCAGGAGCATTGGGGCAGATATCCAACATTCTCCCGAAGTCAGAAGAAACAACACATGACAAAATTCAAGATAACAGCAGTGTATCCGTAGATCCAAAACAAGAAAATAGTCAAGTTGAAGGTTTCTATGTAGAACTGCCTATTACCAGGGAGGTTACTGTCAATAACTCTATCAGTGTCTCCATTAGGAAATGCCCTGAGTCTGTTAAGAATCTTTTATATTTAGAAACAGATATACCTGGAGATATTGTTCTCCACTGGGGAGTTTGCAGAGATGATTCAAGAAGGTGGGAAGTTCCTCCTGCTCCTCACCCGCCAGAAACAGTAGCATTTAAAGACAGAGCTTTGAGGACTCAATTACAGGTAGATAATTAACAAACTGTCAAGTTTTTGCTTTTGACATTTCAATGAAGATGTTTCTATTACTTAAATACTTCCTTAAAATTTTAAACTTGGTTTTCTTACTATTTTTTAAATTTTAATAAATCACATGATATCCTGAAGGATTAATTTGCAGTTACTGTTTCTCTTTAATGGTTTGTTCTTATTGGAATATCAAAATTAAGGCAATCATGGATTAAACGTGTGTTTTCCTCCCTTCCTTTAGTTGTGTATTGGTGTTTTCTTAAAGCCAAATCTGTGTTCTATTTTTCTTTAGCTTTCGTAATCATTATTTTGATGATTTAATCCAGTGAATGTGCATAGTTCTATATCTAAATAATTCTAGCAACCCAGTGCATTTTACCCTCTAGCCCCCCTCTCTCCTACTGCAGTTATTTCAAATACTAATGTAGGTGTATATGCTTTGATGACTTTATCTAGATTATGATTGGAATATTGAATACATGATATTCAATCAACCTTTTATTCAAAGGGTTTTCTACTTGGTCTCCCCCTTTCCTTCTTTCTCTTTGAAAACTTGAAACTTTGGTATTTGTTAGTCAGAATGTAGTATTGTAGTTAAATGCTTTTCTTTCAGTATTATGATATATTTACTTGTCCATTCTCTTCTGCAGTCAAGAGATGGTGAAAAGGGAAGTTCTGTACAAATCCCTTTGGGGGAAGAATTTTCAGGATTTCTTTTTGTTCTGAAGCTAAATGAGAATACTTGGTTAAATGACAAGGGAAATGACTTTTACATCCCTCTCTTAAGTTCTAGTAGCTTGCTTATTGGCAACAGAGAGGATCAATCAGAAGGTGTGCAGAGGGAATTGATTGAGGAGGCAAGTCAAGAGGAATCTACCTCTGCATTTACTGATGGAATAATCACTGAAATAAGGCATTTGGTGGCAGACATTTCCTCTGAGAAGAGTCGAAAGACAAAATCCAAAGAAGCACAAGAAACCATTCTTCAAGAAATTGAAAGACTGGCTGCTGAAGCCTATGGTATCTTCAGAAGCTCCATTCCAACTTTTTCAGCGGAAACTATCATGGAATCTGAGGCGGCTGTGGAACCAGAGACACTGATGCCACCTGACTTGGCTCCAAAAATATCCTCAGGGACAGGCACGGGGCATGAAATATTATGCCAAGGGTTTAACTGGGAATCTCATAAATCTGGAAGGTGGTACATGGAGCTCAAAGAGAAAGCTGCAGAACTAGCATCAATTGGCTTCACTGTGATTTGGTTACCACCACCTACAGAGTCTGTTTCACCTGAAGGATACATGCCAAAGGATTTATACAATTTAAATTCAAGGTACTTGATTAAAATCCTTTTAATGGTCTAATTATTTCATAGTTGCTGATGCTAGTTATCTTTAAATATTTAGATAGAAGGCCCAGTGTTAGGCAAATTGCTTACATTCAAAAGCATATGGCATTCATATACCAGAAAAAAGATTTACACATAAAAATGGCATATGGCATACTGCACTCTCAGATGTTATCATCACTATTTCACTTGAGTAGAAGATAATATTCTCTCATGTGCAGATTTACATAAATGCATGAAAAAATAAAGAAAATAAACTTTGTCTCAAAGGATCAAAGGTAATCATAAATCTTTATGAAAAGGAACTTTTGATACGAATTGTTACGTTTTTATTTAATACCAGATATGGAAACATTGATGAGCTGAAGGATGTGGTGAAAATATTTCATAAAGCTGGAATCAAAGTGCTAGGAGATGTTGTTTTAAATCACCGCTGTGCCCACTTTAAGAATCAGAATGGTATTTGGAACATATTTGGAGGTCGTCTTAACTGGGATGATCGTGCAGTTGTTGCTGATGATCCACATTTTCAGGTTTGTTATTGAGGGTTTTTGATATATATCTTGTTTTTTTTTGTTTTTATGCATCATTAGCAATCATCTTAAAGGAATCAGCTAGCTCTTCTTCGCTTTATCTATATTCTTAGCAACATGGCTAGTTTCTTTATGAATTCATTCTTAGAAATAGGAAGAATATATACACAATTGTAAGACCAACAAGTATTTTTTTCCTTCTGAATTACTTGTTTTAACACACACAACAAATTGAGCTTACTTATATACACTTAGAATAATAATTACAACTTGTATTAACAAGTCAAATAAATAAGATAACTATTTCCTAAGTGCATGAATTGATAAATACATAAAACCTAATTAATTTCAATTCCCTAATCATTTAATGTTGTTATTTCCTCAGCTATCGTGCTTCCCAACACCCCCTCAAGCTGAGAATGAATATCTATCATTCTCAGCTTGCAAGTGGGGTCTTCAAACTTATTTGTTAGTCTTCAAACTTATTTGTTAGAAGCCCTTTGGTTAACAAATTTGTCAGTTGATGTCTCAAATGAACATATGATTTGACAATCAACCTACTATCAAGTTTCTCCTTAATAAAGTGTCGGCCTCTCTCGATATATTTGGTCCCGTCATGCTAAACCGGATTGTGAGCAATACTAATGGTTGACTTATCACAAAATAGCTTCATTGGGCCTTCATACTTAATTTTGAGGTCATCTAAGATGATTTTCATCCACAACAATTCACAGTCTGCTTGAGCCATAGCTCAGGATTCTGCTTCTGCACTTGACCTTGCTACTACACTCTGCTTCCGAGATTTATCGACTTTGGGACTTTCTTCCTTATTGCCCATTCGATGATTTTACTCAATAGGCACACAAGTAATTTTGCATCCAAGCTTCCCATTCTTTGTGAGAAGGTCAAGAACATGCTTCCTGTTAAATATCATTAATGTGGACGGTGTGGACGGTGGAGTCCCATCCATTGTATTCATATGTTCATTGTATATTTCTCCTAGGACTTAGCATAGACTTTTATTGTTCTAGGAATCAAGTTCATAGTCAAGAGTATATATCTTGTAGTCCTATTCATTATCAATACAAGTAAAACATTCACTTTTCATATTCAAGTTGGTATCTAGAGCCTTGTTGGTTCCTGTTTGGTATGTTCATTGGGTTTCAGCTGTTGTGAACACTGGCCCACGTTTTTGAAGTTGTCCGGTGACCGGAGTGACACTGCCGTTCACCTCAGACGTCGCCGATCGGACGTTAGCCCAAGCTCCGTCGCCAGATTCGCCGTCACGCACCCTCACGCGCCGTCGCCAAAATTCTCACTCTCTGACGCGTGTAATCCACGCGCCGCCTTCCCTGCTTCCGTTTGCGCCGCCGATTTCGCCGCCGTTATCGCCGTCCTCTCCCGGTTCTGTTCAGCCCCTGTTTGGTTTGTGGGTCTGCCGTTGTGCTACCCCTTCTTTGAATCTTGTTGCTGTTTATATTCTGTTGCTCTTCTTCCATGGCAGAAAAGAAGAGCTTGAGCCCCTGTTTGATTTCTGGTTCCCCCACTATTACTACCAAGTCAAAAGAAGATCATCTACTTTCGGGCAGCGAGTATGAGGAGTATCTTCAATTTAAAGCCACTCAACAGGCTTCTCCTTCGGCCACCATTGCCCACACCGGTACTTTTAATGTTTGTCTCTCTCAATCTGCGTCTGTTGGATCTTGGATTTTACACTCTGGTGCTTCTGATCACCTAGCTGGTAATCCTTCTCTTTTCTCTAAATTATCATTCCCTAAATCATCTCACTATATTACTCTTGCCGATGGGTCTAAGGCACAAACCGCTGGTATTGGTCAAGCTTCACCCCTTCCATCCTTACCTTTAAATTCAGTCTTGTTTGTGCCAGATTGTCCCTTTAATTTAATTTCAATTAGCCAAATTACTCGCACTCTAAATTGTTCCATAACTTTTAATTCTGATTCCTTTGTTATACAGGACCGTAGTACGAGACAAACTATTGGATCTGGATCTGAATCAGGGGGTCTCTACTACCTTCAATCTTCCTCATCCACTGTTTGTGCTGTTTCAGAGTCTGTCGATCTCCTACATCGTCGTCTGGGTCATCCAAGTCAGACAAGTTAAAGCAAATGGTCCCTCATCTTTCACATTTGAAGACCTTGAACTGTGAGTCATGTCAACTTGGAAAACATGTTAGAGTATCTTTTCCTAGTAGTGTCAGTAGTCGAACTATGTCTCCTTTTGATATTATTCACTCTGATGTTTAGGGTCCTAGTCACATTCCTTCTGTTCGAGGATATAGGTATTATGTTACTTTCATTGATGATTTCTCAAGATGCACCTGGTTATTTTTAATGAAAAATCGTTCCGAGTTATTTGATGTCTTTCAAACCTTTTGTTCACAAATAAAGAATCAGTTTGGAAAAACAATTCATATTTTGCGCAGTGATAATGCAAAAGAATATTTTTCTGCATCATTTAAATCCTTTCTGAGTTCTCATGGCATCATACATCAGTCCAGTTGTCCTCACACACCACAACAAAATGGTGTTGCTGAACACAAACATCGTCATCTTGTTGATACAGCTCGGACTCTTTTAATAAATGCCAATGCACCCTTGAAGTTTTGGGGTGACGCTGTTCTTACAGCTTGTTATCTGGTAAACCGAATGCCATCCTCTGTTTTGGATAATAAAATCCCTCACTGTATTTTATTTCCTAATGATTCTCTTTATATTGTTCCCCCTCGTGTGTTTGGTTCCACTTGTTTTGTCCATGATCTTTCTCCTGGTCGTGATAAACTGTCTGCACGGGCTGTTAAATGTGTCTTTCTTGGGTATTCCCGAGTGCAAAAGGGATATCTGGAGGAGGAGATCTATATGGAGCAACCACCTGGGTTTGTTGCTCAGGGGGAGTCAGATCTTGTTTGCAGATTACAGAAGTCCTTGTATGGCTTAAAACAATCACCTCGCGCTTGGTTTGGGAAGTTCAGTAAAGTCATCCAGCAGTTTGGCATGATTCGTTGTGAGGCAGACCATTCTGTATTCTTTAAATGCTCATCCTTGAATAAACGTATTTATCTCGTGGTGTATGTGGATGATATTGTTATTACAGGTGACGATCAAGAAGGCATTAAGAAATTGAAGCAACACTTGTTTAAACATTTTCAAACCAAAGATCTTGGACGATTGCGGTATTTTCTTGGGATTGAAGTAGCCCAATCAAGAACAGGTGTTGCCATTTCTCAGAGGAAATATGCCCTTGACATTCTTGAAGAAACAGGGATGCTAGGTTGTAAACCTATTGATACTCCTATGGACCCAAATGTAAAGCTTCTACCTAATGAGGGGGAGCCCTATCCTGACCCAGGCAGATATAGAAGATTAGTTGAGAAGTTAAATTATCTCACCATGACTCGACCAGACCTTGCTTTTCCAGTTAGTGTTGTAAGTTAGTTTCTCAACTCACCATGTGACAGTCATTAGAATGCTGTTGTCCGAATCCTAAGATATATCAAGGGATCACCTGGTAAAGGGATTCTTTATATGGACAGGGGTCATACTAATATCATCGGGTATGCAGATGCAGATTGGGCAGGCGATGCTAGTGATAGGAGGTCCACTTCAGGCTACTGTGTGCTTATTGGAGGTAATCTGATTTCATGGAAAAGTAAGAAGCAGAATGTCGTTGCAAGATCAAGCACAGAAGCAGAGTATCGTGCTATGGCTAATACTACTTGTGAACTCCTATGGCTAAAATATTTGCTCCAAGAGTTGAAGTTTTGTGAGATAGGTCCTATGGAAGTTGCTTGTGATAACCAATCAGCATTGTATCTTTCTTCAAATCCTATCTTCCATGAAAGGACCAAGCATATAGAAGTTGATTGTCACTTCATCCGGGAAAAGATCCCCTCGGGCATCATTAAGACTTCCTTTGTGGGTACTAGAGATCAACTTGCAGATATGATGACTAAGTCTTTACGGGGTCCTAGAATAGCATACATATGTGACAAGCTGGTTGCATCGGACATATATGCTCCAGCTTGAGGGGGAGTGTTAAATATAATTAATGTGGACAGTTGGACGGTGTGGACGGTGGAGTTCCATCCATTGTATTCATATGTTCATTGTATATTTCTCCTAGGACTTAGCATAGACTTTTATTGTTCTAGGAATCAAGTGCATAGTCAAGTGTATATATATCTTGTAGTCCTATTCATTATCAATACAAGTAAAACATTCAGTTTTCATATTCAAGTATTGAGAAATGAAGATACCATGTCTAGAGTACGCAACTTCAATTCCAAGAAAATATTTTGACATCCCAAGATTCTTCATTTCAAACTCAATAGTCAATTTCTCTTTCAGTAGTAGTTTTCCAGATGCATCATTACCTAATATAATGATATCATCCACATATACAAGTAGAACAGTAAGTTTACCTTCAGGTGAATGTTTAATAAAGAGGATATGATCACATTGGCTTTGCCTATACCCAAGGGCCACCATAATCTTCGTGAATCTCCCAAATCAGACCAAGCATGTGGCGATTGCCTTAGCCCATATAGAACCTTTTTTAGCTTGCAAACCTTATTTCCCTCACCATAGAAATCATATCCTAGAGGAACCTCCATGTGAAATTTTTCTTCCAACTCTCCATGAAGAAATGCATTCTTCACATCAAATTGATGAAGTTCCCACTAAAAGTATGCCGCGAGAGAGAGTAGAATTCGTACCGTGATCATTTTCACCACTAGAGCAAATGTCTCTTCATAATCTATCCCATAGGTTTGTGCATATCCCTTTGCAGCTAGCCTTGCTTTATATTTGTTTAGTGTACCATCAAACTGATGTTTTATAGTGTTTATCCATCTGCACCCAACTGGCCTCTTTTCCTTTGGTCTTTCAACCATTTCCCATGTCCTATTCCTTTGTAAACTCTCATCTCCTCATTCATAGCTCAAACTCAATTTTTTATCCTTCAATGCTTCTTGAACTGTCTTGGGGATCCTAATGGAATCAATGAGTGAAATGAAACTTTGGTGTCGCAGAGAAAGGTTTTTAGAAGAGACAAAATTAGAAATAAGGTACTTATCACATGACCTTTTTCGTTTTCTCAACTTAGTAGGTAAGTCATCATTAGGATTAGGATCACAATTCACAAGTACTCAATGGAATATGTAAAGTATCATGTTCAAGAGTGTGTAAGTTTGTGTTTCCAATACCACTGGTTCAAACTCTTGGAGTTAAGATTGGATTAGTTTAGGGGCAAATTCTAGGGTGAGAGACCTTAACATGTCTCTCACCGCACACCACCATTTGTTACCGTTAGATCAAGTAATTTACTAAATTTTATCATTTACTTACCCACACCAGATAATTTTTTTTTTTTTTTTGCATTTATTCTCATTGGCACAGAATCGATGGTCGGTAGCTTGAGTTCTCTTGCCACAGAATCGATGAAGTACATTGATGCGTGATAGATGATGCAGGCAATCTTTTCATTGTTCATTTTTGCTTTCATCAACTCATCAACTAATATTTCCTTAAGAGGAGATGCGTCCTTGGAATTTAGGGTGAAAACAATATTTGCTAAATTCTTTGAGGAGATGTGGGTATCAGATAAAACATCAAAGGGTAGAAAACTGAAGTTTGGGTGATTAGAAGGATCCTGGGAATTCAAAGAGGCGTGTGCCACGCTTGATAGAGAACCCTCTTGAATGAAGGATGGCGGCTAGCTGAAGCATCGGAGTTATGTGCCCTTGAAATGGCGGTGGTATTAGAACCAAGCGGTGCCTTTGAATTTCCATGAATCTCCCACTGGTCTGTCACTTCCATCGTTGCTGCACCTTCAAATCCTTAATTTAACCTCTCATAATCTCCTAAAAAATCTCACACTCTGAATCTAAATCCAATATTCCCAAAACCCAAAATTTTAAAAATAAATAGATAAAAAATGAAAATAAACTCCTTGAACGACAACCTCGGCGTTGATGTTGTCGCGGTAACTGGGATTCCAAGGCCAAGGTCACACTCACTGTGACTGGGAATCAATCATCGTGGAGAATCAAGGTGGCATAGGTGCAACCCAACTCGCTGGATTTCATCACACATGTTGGCGTCTTGAGGTGCTTGGCGGAGGAGAGGGGAGGAGTTAAAGAGAGAATCGAGAGTGAGGGAGCATTTTCACAGAAGAGGTCTTTGTTGCAGAGAGAATCCAGTAGAGAGGATGATGGAAGAAGACGATTGAGAGAGAGGAGAGAGTGGAGAGAGAAAGAAATAAGGTGCGGACCGTGTATTGTGCACCTTCGTCATTGGACGGTTCTAATTGATTCACTTAAGCCACGCACCATGCGCGATATGGCTGCGTCGCACACCCTAGCCAGCGCCTCAGTTTAGGTTGTTTTCTCCTCTGGTACACCACTTTCGGTGAGCTGGTGTGTGGAGGCACCAGTGAAGAAGCTGCATGTGGAGACATGTGTAGGAGATTCCGGTGACAACATTTGGTGGAAAGGACAGTCAGCAGTTTCTGAGGAGGTTTCCGGTGTCAGTGTATGGTGGGTTGACTCTTTTGGTTTTGGGTTCGAAAATGTGGGGCAAGGTGACTTGGTGTTTTGAGGGTTCTGCTTCTGCCAGACCCGATGGCAGAACCATGGTTAAAAAAAAAGATGGGAATTGAGAGACTTCTGATGAAAATACACATCCATTCATTCTTAGAAATAGGAAGAATGTATATACACTTCATGAGTCAGTTTACTAGGAGAGGAAACTAATTCCTAGGCATTAACTTCTACACTGAATCCTATGAAGGCTAGATACAAATAATCATACGATACATGGACTTTATATTTCCAAATTCCAACACTTGTATTTAGTACACTTGCGATATTTCCAATAATAAAAAATTGGGTAACATTGAAGCATTTTGAAAGAGCTTTTTAAATTTTAATTAGATGTGATATGCATGATACTTCTTTTGAATTGCTATTCTTTTGTTGCTAGTGTGAAAATATTTCTGGGTGAATCTGGAACATAATGGATATCCTTTGTCATACAGGGGAGGGGCAACAAGAGTAGTGGAGATAATTTTCATGCTGCTCCAAACATTGATCATTCACAGGAATTTGTGAGAAAGGATATCAAAGAATGGTTATGCTGGTTGAGGTTAAATTCCAGATCTTAAGTTTCAATAGCTTATTATCAGCACATAATGTTGTGTCAGAGGTCAATATATCCAATCAGTTTGTTAGTAGTTCATTGATTACAATCATATCATATTGAGTATGCTGCTGTGTTATACAAGTTTGAAAATTTAATAGCGTCTTTAATGTAAGGTTTCATAATTAACTACTAGTATGTTTATTTGCTGGGTTAGGGGAGCCCAAAATACTTGGGGCAATCTCCATGGGCTGTGCTAATCTCTCATGGGTTAAGTGAGAAACCACAACAATGTACTTGAGATAATGTTGACCACTGCCTCCTTTTCTGCTTTTAATTTCTATTTTGTCTGTGGGGCGGAGAGGTGCATGGTGGAGTCTACTAACAGCATGTTTAAATTTGTCCGACTTGCTGTTGATCATATATATATATATATATATAACTATTTCTTATACATATCAAATAATCTCAGATCACTTTTATCTTTCTGCCTATGAAACCCAGTTGATTTTTGCTTTTGTCCTGCTGATTTGCCTTTTCTGTTGTTGTAAACTATGTTTCAGTGATGCTTGTTAATAAGATTTTTTTTTTCCTTTTTGTTTCTGTTGCATTGAAGCATTACAAGAATTGTATATTTCTCTCATACTGTGCCATTTTCAGGAAAGACATTGGGTATGATGGGTGGAGGCTTGACTTTGTAAGAGGATTTTGGGGTGGTTATGTAAGGGACTACCTGGAAACAACTGAACCTTACTTTGCTGTAGGAGAGTACTGGGATTCCCTCAGTTATACATATGGTGAAATGGATCATTATCAAGATGCACATAGGCAGAGGATCGTTGACTGGATCAATGCTACAAATGGTACTGCTGGTGCATTTGATGTTACGACCAAAGGGATTCTTCATTCTGTAAGCACTTGATTTGACGGTTTTAAGTTTCAGTCATGTTTATTCAAATTTACATATTCGATGTTCGAAAATTTTCAAATATTATTAGTTTAATCTGTTTTTTTCGAATTTGTTTGCAATCATTTTGTGCAAAGACAATATACTACTCTCTTATTGAGGTTCTGTTTTTTATTTTATTTTTTTATTTTTATTTTTACTGTTACCGTAGTAATGCTTCTAGTTAAACTATCTCATACTCACTGCTGATAAGATGATAAGCTGCTTGATGGCTTGAGATTTTAATGGTTGTTCACGTGGAAGAGAATCATGTTTTGTCTTAATTATATTTATTGTGTAATATATAAAGAATTAACATAAGGGCTCTCTTGCTGATAATTCTACCATTGCATAACATCAGATATCTTCTTGATTATGTTACCATCCTTACCTTAGACTATTACATAATTTGTTTTCCGACTGATATTCACTGGACATCTTGTCATGATGCTTCAAAACAATGAGTGGAACTGGAAACAAAAAACCATGCTATTGACATTTTGCCTTTTATCAGTATGTATGTTTATTCTTTAATCTGGACAATATTTTACTTAAATTCTGCTCCATATAGGCACTGGAAAGATGTGAATATTGGCGATTGTCAGATCAGAAGGGAAAACCCCCTGGTGTTCTTGGATGGTGGCCATCTCGTGCTGTCACTTTTATAGAAAATCATGATACTGGTTCTACCCAGGTTTGAACCTTCCCTATAAAAAAATTGTCTCGATACAGGTTGATATTTTTTCTTGAGGGAGAGCCTTGGGGCAACGGTAAGGCTGCTGCCTTGTGACCTGGAGGTCACGGGTTCAAATCCTAGAAATAGCCTCACCGCTTACGGGGGTAGGGCTGCATACATCTACCCTCCTCAGACCCCACTAGGCGGAGCTCATGCACTAGGCCACCCTGGTTGATATTTTTTCTAGGTTGAATTTGATTGAAATAATTTAATATCATTATCTGTTTCACCTATTGTTATGAATGATAAAAATATGAAGATTGGAGATTGTCGAAGTTGGCATTTTCCTTTGCATTTCTTCTGATTGTTCATGTAGGTTTATATATGTACATGTAGATCTGTAGTAGTGTAATTATAAAATTTGTAATTTTTTTGAATGAAAATATTTGGAATAGTTTTATATATTGAGAAATAACGGTTGAAAGGATTTAACTTTTATTCATTGTTGTCACGAACCAACTTTTCTAAAAGCTTAAGCTGTTATGTGAAGGCATAAATGAATTTATTATATATCTAATACACCCCCTCACACAAGAGCCCTTTGGGATGAAAGTGTGGATATGCATCGGCCCATCTTTACTGTGTACTGAAATTCACCTTTTATTTATAATGGGGGCGGCATGGATCGAATTGTAGACAACTTAGTCATAGAAACTCAGATACTAAGTTATGAATCAACTCGTTCAAAAGCTTAAGCCGAAAGGTGAAGGCACGTGAATGAATTTACTATATCTCTAATAAGTCATGGCATTTATAATGTATGCAATACTAGGATAGCCAATAGAAAAGAATAAAGCTATCTGAATCTGATATCCTTTATTCTATAGGCGCCTCCCTCCTCTTTCAGGAATCTGTTTGGTTACACTGTTTTGATATGCTAAAAGTGTCACTATTATCAACTATCATAAAGTTTCTTTCATATTTTCTCTTTAAGGGTCATTGGAGATTTCCCCGTGGAAAAGAAATGCAAGGATATGCTTACATTCTTACTCACCCAGGATCCCCATCGGTGTTCTTTGACCACATTTTCTCTGACTATAAAACTGAAATAGCAACATTAATCTCTCTCAGGAAACGGAACAAGATCAACTGCAGGAGTACAGTAAGTATCAGAATATTTCCTTGTATGCTAAATAGTACTCCCTCCGGTCTCTATTGTAAGCAAAAATTAAATGGGACACACATATCAAGATAGTTAGTTGATCTCATTTAAAAGAGTCATTGGGAATAAAAAATTAAGTTTGTTACCTAAATTACCCTTCCTCTTATTTATTAAGCTTGTGTTATTGAGAATAAAAGGAGTCATTGGAAAACAAAATTTGTATTAAATGAAGGATATTTTGAGAATAACTTCATTAAATGATAAGAAAGTAGTTGAAATTTGCTTATATTTTGGACCAAAAAAATTGGAAATTTTTGCTTACATTGTGGACCGGAGGAAGTAATGTGTTACTAGATATTTCTGGGGTGGATGATGACGAACTTTTTCTTAGCATGTCAAAGCAAATAAAGTTTGGATTTGAACTTAGGTTAAGAGAGTGAAACTGAAAATATAGATGATGAGGATGATGATGTTGGACAAATAACTGAAAATATTGGATTGCAACATTCCTTAAGAATGCATCTATATTTTGGCTGCAGCTCTGACTTTGGTGCTGGGAGTCAAAGCATGAAATTTTTTTTTTTTTTTTTCTTGGTGTTTGATATGGAAACCGTATGCATGCTTACATTTTCATGATTTTCTTGAAGTTTGAAGTTTTTCTCTAGATGGGCATTGTTCGGCCAGCTGAAGTAATGTACAATGTACAGACATTAATATTATTTGGAACACTCACCTTTCTTTCTTCATGTGTAAGGTTCGAATATGCAAGGCAGAAAGAGATGTATATGCTGCAATCATAGATGAAAAAGTTGCTATGAAGATTGGACCTGGTCATTTTGAACCACCTAGTGAATCCCAAAGATGGTCCTCAGTCTGGGAGGGAAGAGACTATAAGCTGTGGGAGGCATCATAATGTAATTATTTGTATCTTGTAAGTATATATTACTTTAGAAAGTCTTGTCCTTGCATATCTCATTGCCTTACCTAGGAGGAGGCAATTCTAAATACTCAAGATTAGAACTTTGGTATTCATATGATGGTATTGGTATGGCTGGCTCCAATTGAAGTGAGTTGAGTTGTGCCACATTGTTGCTGGACAGTATGTATGCTGCATAGAAGCAACATTATGGAGAAGGTTCCAGAGGGTTCATTTCAGCCAAATGCAGTCTCCTCAAGATCTAGAAAGCCTAAAAATAATTGTATCATACATTACTATGCTTACAAAGTATACGGTAGTACAGGAATGTATTGAAAAACTGGCATTGGTAGCAAATAATTCTTCAACAGGTTCATGGATAAAGTTTACAATATATTAAGTGTACTAATAAATTTCTGAATTTTTATTTCTTGATTTTTCACTTGTTCATATATATCTTTCTTGAATGCTAGAAGACAGCCATGACCTGATAATGGAAGATAAGATAAATATGAATACAACTTGAATAACCGAATGATTATGTGCATTTACATGCAAGTCGGAATCTCTATCTAGCATGAATGGTGTAGTGCTAACCCCAGGGGGTTGATCTAGTGGAGCATGACAGGGTCTCGTATCTGACAGGTTGTAGGTTCAAGCCCTCGCTAGTCCCCTTAGATGAGGTAAATGTAAATCCCTTTGTAAGTGTTTATAGAGCTCGAAGGTTTTCCCTGCTTTGGACTGGGGTGCCATCCCCTCACCCTAAATTTTTTTCATAAAAAAAATAATAAAATGGTGTGGTGCTGAAATGATGTTACCAAAATAATAATAATAATAATAATAAAATGGGTAATATTGGTGACTTTTTTTTAAAGGGTAATGTTGGAGACTTATTCACCATTTTGTAACCAAGTCCAAAACCAGTAAATAATTATCTTCTTATCCATCAATCTTTCAAGACAAATGTCTTCACTACCACTATCGTTTAAGTCATCATATGGCATGACCAATTTTTCATCTTCTTCCTGTTCAGTCTCACAACCATCATATAGTATTTGGAACATTCCTTTGGTCAGAGATGTACAATTGAACTTGAAAGTATTTTGACTAATCCACTGGTTTGAACAAAGTTATATTATTCATGTTGAGATTAGGGAATTTATACAAGAGGTTTGATTCTAAGAAATTAAAATAATTTGAAATCCAATTTGTGATTATGCATCTACCTGCACGAATCGAAAACAATTGTTACTCGTTTTCTGATATGCTTACTACTCAATCATGCATCTGCACAATAAGCACAATTGTTTCTTAACATCGAAGTACGATCTTCAATTTCACATGTGGATAAAGACATTTTTCTATGAATAATTAGACTTGTCTACGTTAAATTTATAACACAGTGGTTTGATGGAAGGAATCCATGCATCGCAAGGTAAAACCAAAAACATATAATTCTGGTTCACCATTTGCTCCACACACTCAGAATATCAATGTAACGTTATTTCAAGAAATTGTTGGAAAAATTGTAAGAGGAATATGAATGAACAATTATTGTGCTATGGATGGACAACTGTCTTAAAAGTAAAATTCCGCCAATGTGAAATCTGACAAAACGTTAACATGGTGGACATCTGAATTTTTACATTAAAGGTCAATTAGTGTTGGTTGTTGAAAGGTTGTTTGAGGACACCACGACTCTTCACCTAGAATCTCCTCCTATTCTTCAATATTCTCACGTTTCTTTGCTGTAAGGATATACAGCTCTAATACCACTCTGTTGGTGGTATTCTAGAGGTGTTGGTGGTGTCTAAGATGATTGGAGCAAGAGGAAGTGTAATTGGGGCTGAATAATTCTCTTTGTTATTTTAAATTATCTTTCTAGGTTCTACCTCCACAACCAGAACTAGAGACAGCTCATATTTGGATTTGGATTTCCCGTATTCACGCATTCACGAAGTTACAATATATACCATTGGACCACTCTTGTTTTATTTTTCAAATTTTTTGTAATGCACACCCAAATGCATTTAATGATCTAGGCTTAATTACACTTTTGATCCCTCAACTTTTTCAATTATGCGATTTTGGTCCCTCAAAATTTTAATTGCACTTTTGGTCCCTCAACTTTTTCAATCATGCGATTTTGTCCCTCAGAAATTTTAATTACACATTTCATCCCTCAACTTCTAAAATGTGCGATTTTGATCCCTCAAAAATTTAATTGCATATTGACTAGTCATGGACGGAAGGACTAATTTTACACAATTAGACAAATTAGAGGATCAAATGTGCAATTTAATTTTTGAGGGACTAAAATCGCACAATTGAAAAAGTTGAGGGACGAAATGTGCAATTAAATTTTTTGAGGGACCAAAATCGCACATTTGAAAAAGTTAAGGGACCAAAAGTGCAATTAAGCCAATGATCTATATCAATGAATGTGTGAATGCGTAAAAATAATGAACGCAGAGAATCCAAATCCCATATATTTATAGTGAGCAATGGACACATTAATCTAGATACATGAACACACTTAAATAATACTCCATCCGGACTCAATTATAAGCAAAATTAACTAATTTCACACTTATTAAGGAAGTTAGTTAATTTAGTTTAGTTGTCTTGATTTATGTAAAAAAAAAAAAGAGTTATAATTACTAAACTACCCTTTAATTGTCTCGGGGGTGTGCAATACTCTTGGAAAAGTAAAAAGAGAATTGGTTGTGTTGGTTAATTTTCTTGATTTTTGGAATACTAACATTAAATAAAATTGAGTTGGTTGGATTTTGCTTATATTTGAGTCCACAAAATATAGGTAATTTTCTGCTTATAATTGAGTCCTGAGAGAGTAGATGCATACAATTTACTAGGTCCATGAACATCATTACTAATACTTGCACTAATTCTTAGATACATGAATACATTATTTATTGAGCACATTACTCAACAATTATAGCAATGGAGTTTGTACAATTTAATTGCTCAAAACATAAAACCAAGTAAACAAAGTGCCTGGAATAAGCGAGTCAAATAACGCTGGTGCGAACCATGTTGGATGACGGGTGAGGGTGAGAAAGAAGTCCTGCTCTGTTGCCCTGTGTTAAGCAAAGTTGTCTGTATCTCCAAGATCACTCCACTGGAACCAAAACTTTATAGTTAATATATTAATAGGACAAAACTTAGATACAATTTCATAGATATATTAGGTGTTGTTTTTTTTTTAATGGTAATAGGACATGTGTAACAGTTGTTATACATGTTATGTTTTCATTAATGAACTATTACACATATCCTATTGTCATTTGAAAATAACACCTATACCTATAGAGTTATACGTAAATCTTGTCCGTAATAATATCAAATTCCAGCATTTAATTTGGTTCCTGGAATGTTTTATTCTCAGGCAAAATGTTGAGATTGTATATTGTACATAGGTGTTATAAACATGCGTATTAATGTGTATACAATTGTAGTTAGATATCATACATGGGTGTTGTACACGGGTGTGTCATCAGTTAGACAAAATACATTGTGTTTAATACATAGGCATTGTACATGGGTGTACGTGTAACACATGTTTCTTGATAAGTTTGTTAGGATCAGTTAGTTGCAGTTAGTGGTTAGTTACTTGATAACTGACTTTGTTGATCCAGGTGGGTATGATGTATGTCTATATAAGACTTGTTGTTATGATGAATAATACAATCTTTCTTTGAATGCATTTCTTCATTTCTCTAATCGTTACACAAACTAAATTCCTGAGAATCACATTCACAAGCATGTTTCTTTCCCACATTCACAGGCATGTTTCTTTCCCAAGTTTATAACTATCATTCACTAATTTTATTCTCGGGAATCTTTTATGTCTGGGAATAAATTTTCAAAACTTGTATGAGAAAACTTTATTCCCTTGCCAGCATTCCCGGAAATACTTTTTTAAAACTTGTACCAAACGCTAACTAAGGTATAAAAAACACATGTGAAAAAGAATTTGAACGTTTTATTTTTGACAAAAAAGAATTTGAACGTTGAATTGGCAAAGTAAAAACAAAAAACTATGATTACCAAAAAAAAAAAAACAAATTATAATTATTGACATTAATGTACGTATAAAATTACATCGAGAACTGTCAACTTTCATCAGATTTTGACTTCTATAAATAATATTTTATAAAAAGGATAAATAGAAAGCAATGTTATTAAACTCGGACCGGACTCAAGGCCGGTATCAGACCGGTTGAGCCTCAGAACCGGTACTGACGTCATTGAACCGAGGTCGAACCAGAATAAACCGGCTGACCCGGTCCGGTCGAACCATCGAGACTCGCACATGTGCACACTATCCACAACGACCCGCACATGCGCGCCTCTGTCCACTGAGCAGGAAATTCAAAATTTCCATTGGTGAAATTTCCAAAACTCGCAGGCAAGGGTATTCGAACCTGGGTCTTCAGGGACAACAAGCTTTCCCGCTGCACCACTGCTGCTAATTGATAAATGGTTTGCAAATATTATATATATATACATAACTTACTTATAAATTTATACAATTAATATATGGTCTGCAAATATTATATATATACATAACTTACCTATGAGATTGTTGATTGTTATTTAGTTATTTGTGAGCTTGATTAGTATTTGTTTAATTAGATAATTTTTTGATGGTAATGATTTTGAATTCGGAGTATGAACATGTTGAATTATGTTGTCATATATATGAATATTTTAGAATTTTTTAATGTATACCGGTTCAAACCGAGTCAACCAGTGACCTCCGGTTGAACCAGTGACCCATTAACCCAGTGCCCTAACCGAGTCGATCACCGGTTCGGTTTTAATAACACTGATAGAAAGAAATAAAGTCAAATAAATTGGCACCTTGATCAACTTTTAAATCAAATCAAAGATTCCACTTATCACACATTTTAATAGCTAAATAAGAATGCTTTAATAATATTGTAACATGACACTTTTTTGAAAAATACTTATCCCGTCATTAATCCAATATAGAAATAAAACTCTAAATTTTTTGTTAGAGTACTGGAAGACAACAAAGATCAGTCATTTCTTTGATGGCTATGACATGGAACTTACATGTAATTTCCCTATTAATAGAATGCAAATAAGATTGAAACTCGATATAATTATTTTACCATAAATTTAGCCATTGATTAGTTACCCGTTCTTCGAGCCGTATGTTTCTCCAACTTGACACAAATTTAGATTTTGATTGCATGTTATTTTGCTGTCCCATTATATAAATATCAAGGGTACAATTCAGAACATACCTAGGAGCAATAGTTCTTTTTTTCTTCTTCTTCTTCCCTAGTGTCCCCTAGAAGGGTTCTTCCATTTTTATTTTGGCAGGGTTAATCAGCTTCAATTTGGAGAATACTCCTTGGTCAAAATCAGTTATAAAGGTCAAAGGAAAGAACCCATTATGGCTTTACTTCACATTTTCTTGCTTGTGCTTTGTTTGGCAGTCATAGTACCTACCCTGCATGCCAATTTGTTAGAGAGAGATGAGTATTGGCAGGAACATTATGGGGAGTTTGATGAATATTGGAAGGAAAGAGCAAAAATTGCTGAAAGTGATAACAAGGCTGCTTATTTTGCTGATCCATATGCTGTCTCCGGCAACTTCACCTATACTGTTAGCGAGTGAGCCTTCTATTGTCTCATAACAAAATTAATTTCATATAAAATACATCATATATAGAGCCTCACATTTGCTAAATACTAATGCGTATAATGGTATTTAAACCCTTGGGCTTTCCCATCTTAATCGTTCACTCTTGGGCTTGAGTATCCTCCCATCGATATCAAATTAGCATTCCACTAACCTTCGCGAAAAGTGCTAACTTTTGGGGTGTGGTTCTATAAGATATACATGCATGAATTTATGCTCTAAGATCATATCTAATATCAATATTTCTTTCTCTCACTTCTCCTAACTAATCATTTCTCTCACCTGATATATATTTTTTTTTAATGAAAATGTTTTGTTGACATCTATTTTTAACAACTTTAGGACAACTTTCATTCTTATGATGTTATAAATAAATTCTTTTTTATCAATTTTTTTTTTGTTAACATCTATTTTTAACAATTTTACTAAAACTTTAATTTCCATTCTTGTGACTTTATAAGTAAAAAGTGAAAATGATCCTCCACAGTCAATAAAATACACGTTCACACATTCATATACACATGATTGGATCAATCACTATATGTATTTGAGGAGACATAAGATAGATTTATCCAAAAAAAGTGGTAGTGACATTACTTATGTCTTTTATATATAGTTGAATAATTGTGTTATTTGATTATCAAATTTTAGACACTATATGTCACATCATATTTCTATCTCTGACTTACTTCTTACTCCTATCATCTTTATATACATTTTATATACACACATCTCGAACGTGTCCTAAACTCATGTTCAAAAAACATTTCTGATAGCTGAAAGGATAACCTAAATTAATTTATCTGGTTTTGACAAGCAGACTCCTAGTCAGCAAGAGTGCAAGAAGGAACTTGAAGGGGAAAAAAAGTGGTCCATGCATGGCCACCAACCCCATAGATAGGTGCTGGAGGTGTGACCCAAATTGGGCTAACAACAGGCAAAAGCTTGCAGATTGTGTTCAGGGTTTTGGCAGAAACACTGTTGGTGGAAAAGGTGGTCCATTCTACATAGTAAACGATCCCTCAGATGATGACATGCTCAATCCAAAACCAGGAACTCTTCGCCATGCAGTTACAAGAGATGGCCCTTTATGGATCATCTTTTCACGTAATATGATCATTACCCTCAAACAAGAACTCATAATGAGTAGTAACAAGACCATTGATGGAAGAGGAGTTGATGTTCACATTGCTTATGGTGGTGGTTTAACCATCCAGTTCATCAAGAATGTTATCATCCATGGGATTAAAATTTATAATATTTTGATTCGTGATGGTGGAATGATTAGAGATTCTGAGACCCATTATGGTTTCAGGACTAGGAGTGATGGTGATGGGATTTCCATCTTTGGCTCTAGCAATATTTGGATTGATCATGTTTCAATGAAAAACTGCTCAGATGGACTCATTGATGCCATCATGGGATCCACTGCTATTACCATTTCCAATGGCCATTTCACAGACCACAATGAGGTAATTAATTTTTCTTATTATCTTTCAACTAACTAGGTCTATTTCCATCAAGATATAGTATTCAAGATGAGTTGTCAAATATTTATTAAACATTCATTTTATTCAAGCTTTTAAATTGCGGTCGTGGTTGTGGTTTTGTAACGTTTAAATTACGGAAACATACAGTCGATACGGTGCAATTGTGGTCGTCTTTCGGTTTTGGAGACCTTCAAAACCAAAACGTTACGGTCTTAATTGCGGTCGTAGACCTTTGTTTAAAACCTTGGTTTTATTTAAAATAATTAACAACCTAATGAAATTCTTGAAGGATATTCCTGTGAAAAAAGATTAGTATCATGGAATTGCTCACAATTATATGCATGTGGATGAGATCAAGGGAGCCAAATAGAAAAGACCCTTTTATCTGATATTGGTGTTGGGTTTGGATTATTCATGATGCAGGTGATGCTGTTTGGAGCCAGTGATAGCTACGATGGTGATAAGATTATGCAAATCACCCTGGCATTCAACCACTTTGGCAAGAGATTAGTACAAAGGATGCCAAGAAGCAGATGGGGTTTTGTTCATGTGGTTAACAATGACTACACTCATTGGGAAATGTATGCCATTGGTGGTAGCAAGAATCCTACCATCATTAGTGAGGGTAACCGATTTATTGGACCTAACAACATTCATGCTAAAGAGGTATGCATGTTTCTATATGTATATATATACTCATCCATAAAAAATAAGAATAAAAATAAAATTGGCATATATTGCATATTTCAAACATGCATAAGTCTCTCTTATTAAATATTAAAATTAAAATTTGGGTTTGTTGTCTAATTCAACCCCACACAACCAGTTTGTAAGGTAAGGATAACCCAAGCCTTATAAACACTAATTATTTTATATCTCTAATCGATGTGAGACTCACAAATACCTTGTTAAATTTTCTCTTTCATTTTTTACTCCTATTACAAACACCAATAGGCCCAACAAATCATGTGTCATATATGTTGTTGACATCTATGATCTATAGAATGAACATAATTTGTTATTTTGATGTTGGTGAATTAGGTGACAAAGAGGGAATACTCACCAGAGAGTGTGTGGAAAAATTGGCAATGGAGATCAATCAATGATGAACTATTGAATGGAGCATTTTTCGTACAAGCTGGGCCTGACCTGAAAGATAGACCATTCTCAAGGGCGGATATGATCACAGCTAAGCCAGGCACTTATGTTGGAAGGCTTACACGTTATGCTGGCAGTCTTGGATGCAGGGTTGGTAAGCCTTGTTAGACTTGGTTATTCTGATTATTGTGCAGCACTGGAATTGGCAAAGTTCAGAAAGAAGAGAGAGCAATGAAGATGGTGTCCTACATAAATTTGCCATTACTTTTCTTGTGCGTTTCTTTTTCTTTCTTTTTTTTTCAATAGGAAAGGAATAGTCAAGAAAAGTGAATGCCAAATAAGCACAAGCATGGTGATGTTGAATTGTACTGCCAATAATATATTCTTTAATTCTTTTCCAAAATTTAGAGACTTGAGTCTTGAGGCTAATATAGGTGTTTGCAATCTTGGACTCCTAACATTAACAATCAAATAACTAACGTCAAGAAAGGGACTTAATTCCTCAAATATTGTAAGCTCCTATGATAGCTCCAAAATGGAGAGTAACAGAAAAATTTCCACGCAATTGGCTAAAGCAAATAACAAAAATTCAGTTGAATGTAAAGGCAAACGCAATATATGTAGGCTATATGCAGGCTATGACTCTGTTTGATAAAATATTGCGGATAACGGATAAGTTAACCTAGCAAATGAATAGTGGATGAGTTATCTAATTGGATTTGAAGTGTTGAGTAAGATTAGCAACGAAACTAACTAAAAAAATATAATTTTTTTTTAAAATTTTACTTGTATATATGTTATTTATTTTAATATAATTGTCACTTTTAATACTTTAGTTTATTTTTAAATTATTTATCATCTCAAAAGTTAAAATATTGTTTTTTTTTTATTTTAATTATTTATTAAATAAAATGAAATAATAAAAAAATGACTCATTACTATGTTTTTTATATAATTTTATTTATTACAGTCAAAATGTTACTTTTTTATTATAAAGACATAATTAGTGAAATTAGTCTCTTAAATATTTTTTGAGATATTAGGATTAAAATATTTTATTTTATTTTATTTAGGAGAGGATAATAGAGGAATTTAATTAAAATCGTAACGACAAAAATGAGAAAAAAAATTAAGAAATTATATGTTATAAGGTCAAGCACAAGTAACGTCTAAAAAGAACTTTCTAAACTAATGAAAAAATGTTATAGACTTGTAAGAAAGATATTTATCAAATAAAGCTATCCATTATAAGCTCGCGATTTGACTTCTCAAACATAGCCTATTGCCCTATTGGGTTGCAGGCATAATTGATGCCCGCGCAAAAAGAAGAAAACATAATGGCTCTCATTGAGATTGTGGGAAAATGTCTCTCTTACTGCAAATAATTCAGGTAGACTTTTCCGGAGCACATTTATAGCAATTTTAGTGGGATTTCTATCGAGCGTTAACAAGTTAACAAAGACAAATTTGAGCTAGTTAGAGAACTACTCGTAAAGTGTATGAAAGGAAGCTAGCATTTTGATTACTCCATGTAAAATAGAATAATTTTGCATAGATACCTCATACCAGATTCCATAGGAATTACAGACTAGAGTTCATAAAGCTCCGCAGAGGGAATAAACTGTTTTCTGCTATACAACCTGGTTGGAAGAAATAAGTACTCTTTATGGACGACACTTACTAGGCATTTACTTAACAACTTTCATTATTGACATATTTTGTTCAGCACGTTATAGCACAGACGACACAATCACTTATACATGATTATCTCAAAAAACAAAATATGTTCAGTACACAATTTGGACCATTATTCAGAACAAGCCAAACCCCATTTGTCTTACTTTGTAAATAATCTTTTTATTTTCCAAAAGTTACACCTTCAATTGAATTTGCTTACTTTATCATTTTATTCTGATCAGCAAATGTCTAAACGTCACTAGTTAAGAAATTAAAAGAGAAGTTTTTATCGGAAAATGACAAGAGCTGATATATTTAATAGAAGAAGGATGCTAACGAATGTTCTAAGGGTATTGATTAAGGAACCAATGAAAGAAAGTTTTTATTGGAAAGTGATGCATTCAATATTTTGATAAGTGTTATCTTTAAATTTCCAATGAAAACTTGATTTTATTGGAACTCTTAACCAATGCCCTTACAACACTCGTTAGCAAGACCCTTATGATATTTTTTATTTTCCAATAAAAACTTCTTTTTTCTTAACCAGTATCCTAAGGATAATGGTTAATCATACTAGTATTTTTTATGTGAGTTCTCTCATTCTTTCAAGAAAATCTGCTCTATCACCGAGTTATATGGTAAAAACCTCAGCATAGTCCTGTTTGGTATTAGTCCTATAATGCATGGTGAACGAATTACAAATATAATAATATGTTGTAGGCTTTGATATTATCAAAGCATTGTTTTGGGTAATTGGCAACAAAACGTTCTCTTTACATTAATCCAGATAATTATGTTTATTATACCTCAATATTAAGTATGCTCTTAGCTGCAGGCTCTTGGTTTTGTGAGGTATGGGCAAATTAAATTTGTCTTATGGTAATGTTATCATCGAATTTCTTTGTTTTTGTTCCAAGAACCAGCTAAAACAACAAAAGGACAACACAAGCATGAAACAAATTTTTGGTAGCATATATAGACAAGTCACAGCTTGAATCTGATATCTCCTTCCAATTAAATTACAGTGTTGTATATTGGCTTTGGCTGCTGAGAAACACAAGTGTAAAATGGAGCTTGCTTCTGTGAAGTCTGAATTAAGTCCAAGAAGTCATAGGTTGCTCATGATGGATTGTGAGGCTAATGCCACTAAGTGTGGCAAAAGGCGGCGAAGGGATTCATCAATGGCTGTGTTAGGGGGCAATCAACAACAAGGTCAACAGTTAGAACAGCAGCCACAAGGTAGCCAATCAACCCCCACCACTGTGAAGAGAAGTTCAAAGTTCAGGGGAGTTAGCAGGTATGTATGTGGTACTAATAAACATCTTATTCTGTCAGCTTTTTTCTTCTTATTTGGTTGCTTTATGATGTGAAGCTAATTATTATCTTCTTATGAAGCAGACATAGGTGGACTGGAAGGTTTGAAGCCCATCTATGGGATAAAGGGACCTGGAATCCAACTCAGAAGAAGAAAGGAAAGCAAGGTAGATGCTGAACACTTCAGTTACTTCACTTTCATTGTATATCGTATTCTTTTTATGCTTTTCTTGTTGCTAACACTTGTTGCATTGTGATCCTGTCTATGAATGTTGATTTCTTGCTATGCTGGTATGGAGCAGTATATTTGGGTAAGTACTTTAATTGTTTGATTCCAACAATATCTTCTCTGAAGAAATGGATAGAGTAGAAAGTAGGAACTGACCTTTTGGGATTCACTGATGGTTATATCAGGAGCTTATAATGATGAAGAAGCTGCTGCTAGAGCTTATGATTTGGCTGCTCTCAAGTACTGGGGAACATCAACTTTCACAAATTTCCCAGTATGTCTATAGTACATAAACTGCAAAAGTTGTATTCATTATACACCTTGCTGATATCCGTGCCTAATACAAAGTGTGATATTTTTGCAGGTTTCTGATTATGAGAATGAAATTGAGATAATGAAAACAGTAACCAGAGAAGAATATCTAGCTTCATTGAGAAGGTAATCCCCATTTCCTCAGGAAATACTGCCATTAAGAATTGTTGATATTTTCCAAGTTCTAGATCCTTTTGTTTTTTTTATTGTAGAAGAAGCAGTGGTTTTTCTAGAGGTGTATCAAAGTATAGAGGAGTAGCAAGGTGAAATACTTTCCAACTTATAATCTGACTCAACCTTTTATTCCAGCAACAACAAAAAAATTTACTTAATGCTAAGGTTTTAATCTGAAAACTGACTGCAGGCACCATCACAATGGAAGATGGGAAGCAAGAATAGGGAGAGTGTTTGGCAACAAGTACCTCTACCTTGGGACTTACAGTGAGTTTTCATGCTCTTGATGAGTACATCTAACTATACACACTTATACACATATCACCTCACATCTACACTGTATCCACCATCTGATTATAACTAGTCAACCTTGTTTTCTATATGTGTACATTATGATTCGATGTAAGGTGATGTGTTTAACAGAGATGTGCAAGAAGCATTGTCTTCCTCTGTGGAGCTGCTAGAATGTGCTAATAGGCTAACTGAAGAGTATCTTATACGTTTGCTCAATGTCTTCTTCTAAAGGTACACAAGAAGAGGCAGCTCGTGCATATGATATTGCAGCAATTGAATACAGAGGCATAAATGCAGTGACAAACTTTGACTTGAGCACTTACATCAGATGGTTAAGACCAGCTGCATCTCAAGAGCAAAAGCCAAGCACAGACCTTCAGCCCTTTACAGCCTCTAACCCTATCCAAACTAGAGGAGCCACTGAGATATCCAACTTCAACTTACAACCACTCCCCTCAGGTGAATTGGACATTACCAAAAAGCAAGATTTTTCCAAGTATATGACCCCTTTAAGTCCTTGCAATAAGTCATCTTCCCCAACAGCATTAGGACTTCTCCTCAAATCCTCAGTGTTTAGAGAACTGGTGCAGAGAAATCTCAATTCTGTTAATGAAGAAGCTGAAGAAGTTGAATTGAAATACTCACAAGATGGCAGTGATGGGATTGGAGGGACTTTTGATAATGGCATTACAAGTAACTCTTACTTGTGCTCTTCCAATATCAACAAATTACCTAACTTGGAGTCACGAGTAGAGAGCACATTGCCAATGTATCATAAAAATAAGCAATCCCTATGGAGTGGTGCTTTCAACATGTCTGACTGATTATTTTTGTTATCTTTTCTTGCTTTTAAAAAACAAAGTTGGGAGAAAGTCTCCTTTCTTGGCATACTTGTAGATGTCAAATAATTGCTAAGATGTGTATGCTCATAAATCCACAATGTCAGGCGAACATACTTTAATTTTTGTGTCACATTTGGCATTTACCATCACAAATTTCAACTCAGATTAACATAGAAAAGTTATAAAAAAAAGAAGTAAAAAAAAAAAAAGGAACTTGTGACAAAAATACAAACAACCAAGGACTGAAAACTAGTGACTTCATGTTGTAATTTTCATAAGGATTTTTCTAACAGCAACATTGCACATGTTGAGGAATCAAAGAATAGAAATGTTATATTGGAATGAATAGCTTTTAAACTTTTAAAGAATTGAATACACAACTTTCAACACAACATTTCTATTTTTAATTCCTTAACATGTACAATATTACATAAGTTAGATAAATCGTTTTCATAAAACTTAAGTGAAATCAGACAATTAAATTGAACTAGTTTAACTGAAATTTATTTGGTTGTAAGAATAGTGTTAAAATTGACATTGATGTATTTGGTAAATTACTGCAATAAAATGTTGCGGTTGCAACAAAAATTCCAAGATGTCCTACATCCGAGATATTTCACATCAAAACAAATATTGGACATTTTCTTACATCCAAGATGCTTTAGGTATCTTGCATTCCCATTTTGAGGTAATATAATGAGAGACTTGACACTATATCATACAAATTAAAATAAGAATAATACTAGACAGACAAAATCTTTTACCAGAATATTTGACAGAATGAAGGCATAGTTGACTCTTGGATGAATGAGAGGTCCCTACCAGTTTATCCCATCCAATTACTACCCTTGAACCTAGCAGAGTGAAGTCAAAGTTTTGGCTAATTATTTCTAGTTGTACAGCATTACTCAATAGGTTGTGCTGCAGATACACAAGTGTGACCAAAATATATAAACCTCTTCCAATTCTTATAACCGTCCTCAATAAGATTTAGCTTGAGATTCTTGGGTTTTTCACAAGTAGGATAATTAATCTTCAAGGATGATGAGTAACAATGCTCCTACTAGGATACCGATTGTTATGGATGTTCAGCAACAACTGTTCTACTAGGACATGTCCTAATATTGTGTCCCTCTTTGTGGCACAACTGACACTTGTATGCTCTTCGAGAGGCCATGTCCCTTCTTTTGTTAGGAACAACTTGAGGGCATGCCCTTCGGTTATGGCCATATTGGCGACATATTTTACACCGATGGTGTTTTATAACTCTCCCATTGCTATGGCTTATCCTTAACTTTCTACATGTTCTTCTGTTGTGGCCTTTTTCCCCACATAGCCTACATGTGTATTGCCGATCAATCAAACTATCCTTGAGTTCTGGACAGTAATGTCTCCTATGCCCTTCACGTCCACAATTTTGGCAGTAGAATTTTACTCCTGCATTAGAGGGGGAAAAAGCTAATGAGTTTGAGTTCAACCATGCCTACCAGCAATGAAGTCCATGTGCAGGGGTATAAAAATGACCCTTCATGGCCATGCTCCTTTTCAGACGGTTTATTGGATCACTAAAGAAAGCTTTCATGGTTTCGGAAGTATGCTTTCTTGCTGCAATAGCTCCCTTGGCTTTCTGCATCCATTAAAGAAAAATTTTATCATGCAGAAATATCAGAGTGCCAAAATTTTAATGCTTCAAATAATTTCACAATTTTCTCTCTGGCAAGCACAAGTCTTGTGCCAATACTCCAGTGTTGAGTGACCTATGCCCTTCATTTATATATATATATATATATATAAAGCATACACTTTATACTAATATAAAAGAAAAATGCTCAGGCTTTAGTAGATTTACTATTACCTAGAACTATAGCATTCATAAAACATATGGAAACACAAAAGGCAAATTCTCAAGCTTTAGAAGTAGTAATATTCCCTAGCCTAATTAAAATAATAGAACTCTAGCATTCAGAAACCATCTGAGTTTAATTAAGCTAGGTAATACAAAATTTAATAATGAGAAAATTCAATTCACTTTAGTATAGAGTAAATACTAAGTTTGGTCCTCTGAAGGAATAAGCATAATCACATTGATCCTCCATTTATCAATGACATCAAATTGGTCCTTCAATGATAATTAATGCAATCAGTTTTGTCCTTCGAGGACCAATTTCATGGCAAAAATATGACATTGAAGGACTAATTTGATGTCACGTATATCTTTGAAGGACCAATTTGATATATTTATAAATGGAGGACTGGTGTGATGTTGTGCATATCTTTGGATGACCAAAATGAATGTTCACTCCTTTGAAAAGTTATTTTGGATTCGTGTTTTATTTCCTGCAACTTCCTTATTGACTTGGAAGGTTTTAGGTAGGGAAAGAGGAAAAGAAAGAACAGAGATGTGATAATATGATGAGATGTGATACAAAGACAGACCCAAGAGTCCTATTTATACTAATAATAGAATCCTAGTCCTAATTAAATAAAGAAATAAATTAGGGAATAATATATAGGGAAAAAAAATCCTTGGAGATCATTTAGGATACTCTAAAATATTCTAAGATACAATAAAGATATTATAAAAATATTTTTCAGACATTCTAATACCCCCTCTCAAACTAAAGCTTACTAAGCTGTAAGCTTTTTAAAAATTATAACTTTCAAAATGAAAATAACAAAAGAAAAAAAAAAAGCTCCATAAAAACAATGGTTGGGAAGGGAACCCAGGGATGTTGGAGATGCTAGAAAGATGAGAATAGAATTGCTGGAAAGATAACTTAGCAAGTTGGAAGGAATGATCATCGGCTTGATAGAAATTTCTTGGCATGGAACCAAGCACAACAAGGTCCAACCTCTCAAAATAGCATTTGGAAGCATCAAACAACAATGTCGGAGCAACTTCAAAACTGAAACTAAGGTTTGCATCTACTTCTAGGACGGAAACGAGGCCATGCATAATGGACAACAAGTCAAGGGCAAATCATCTGGAGACTGGGACAAAGACAGGCCAATGCATCTGGGACAGAGATGGGGCCAATGCATCTAGGACAGAGTTGGGGACATAGCTTTTGGGACAGAGAGCTAGCCTAGTGAATTATAAAAACATAAGTCACCATCAGAACAATCGTCAACAGTAAGGGAAATCAACGCTAATATGATTCATCCGTGGGAGAGGAGTCACCATCGGAATGATCACCGGTGGGAAGAGAAGCCACTGGCATGATCGATCGGTGGGGAAAAAATGGCATGACAAACACCAGAGAAGAAATAGGTGCTAAAACAAAGCTAAACAATATCAGATTTGAGCTTCAAACATAGCAAAACAATAGACTGCAGATGTGGGTTGCCAGAAGTCCATTGTAGTTGCAAGATCTAGATAAACAAGGGCAGATCTAGGTTGGGTTGCCAAAAATCCATTGTAGCTGCAAGATCTAGACAAACAAGGGCAGATCTAGGTAGAGGGAAGGACGGCGAATATTGAACAACAAGCGGCAGCCAGAGAGGATGGTGAACATGCCACCATGTGCCAATAGAAGAGTAAATACTCAGTTTGATCCTCTAAAAATAAACATATAATCACATTGATCCTCCATTTATCAATGACATCAAATTAGTCCTTCAATGATAATTAATGCAATCAGTTTCATTCTTCAAGGATCAATTTCATGGCAAAATGTGACATTTAAGGACTAATTTGATGTCAAGCATATCTTTGGAGGACCAATTTGATATATTTATAAATGGAAGACTAATGTGATGTTGGGCATATCTTTGGATTTCCAAAATGAGTGATTACTCCTCTATTATATTATGTCACAGAAAAATTAACACATTGAAAAGTTGTCAGAGCCGTGTTTTATTTTCTGGATATTGCACAGATATGATCATGTGAATCCTGAATGTCAATGCATCAAATAATATCAACTTGTGAGCAAACTGAAATGCATACTAAGGAAGCAATCCTATTACAATACTGATATAAATGAACAGTTAGCATTTTAAACCTTAATAGCAGCAACTCTCTGTGCCTGAAGCATGGGATCCTGGTGGATAATCTTCATTCGGTTGCTAAATAGACCAGTTTTGGCATTGAGACTCTGCAATCATTCAACTACACAAAGATATTTAAATTTGCAACCTGTGCAAAATCTATAAATCCTCTTTCAGTTTATCATGGTAATACTCCATAAATAAAATTAAAGAGAGAACAGTGCACATGGAATTCAAGTCATTACACAAATATAACTGTCCTCTATCCTACATATACTTTTTGCAAAGTTTGTCCATGAATAACATGAAGAAGTTAATGCCCAAGTCTCTTAACAAAGAAAAAATAGAAGTTAATGATCAAGTCTGCATGATAAGAATATCTTACCAACTTGGCTCTCAACATATGAGACCCCACAAAACTTGCCATTTGATTAGATGTGTTCTCCTCTCTCTCTCTCTCTGTGTGTGTGTGTGTGCATGTCTTGCTATGCACGTGCATGTAATTTATACATATTAATCAATAAAGGGAACAAACCAATGGGCTCAACTTCTGTGATTCATGCAAGACATACACATTGTGTTAAAAAATTTGTGTACAATATAAGCATATTAAGTAAGGTTAAGCAATGTAACAAAAAAAATAAAAAAGTAACGTTAAGTTGCCAACTAACTTTTAATGAACGACTAATCTTTAATCCAACTTCGGGAGGTGGTGATTGGTAAACACGCTTGGATCTTTTCTTCACATTTAGCTTTATGTCTAAATTGTCAACTTCATCATCCTCCTTCACTTTAAGTGGGGAACTGCAAAAAGGTAAAAGCCATAAAGAAACATTCTATACGGCCAAAAACAAAAACCATTTTGCATAATTAAAATATTGAGAAGCAAAATAAACAATAAATCAAACCTGTGTGTTTATCATGTTAACAAATTAAACCACCCTCATGTAGGAGTTTTATGAAATCATAATGTTAAGAAGTTCAGCGATTTAACTTTGAGTCAATTATACGTGATGACAAGAATGAAAAAACAGAACGGCAATGGCCAAAGTCTTCAAGACTTGGGCATGATGTTGATGTTGGAGGTTTTGATCCTCCAACAGGCCACCTTTCCCCCTTCCCTACCTAGGGGCTTGCCTTGCACCATCAATGTAACAAAAAATAATAAATAAATAACTAAACAAATAAAACCAGAAGACTTGTTTTTAATATCATGACTAAAAGCGGTACGATAATGACCTAAACCAATAAGCTGAACTAATTTCCTTCTGATTGAACATATCCATTACTAAATATAGAAAGCACATTAAATGTTTAACATTTTATATTGCTGCATCATGTTCTTCCATTAAAAGGAAAATGCTGCACCAAATTTCAGAATCCAATTCCAATATAACAAGTGCAGGGATATACAGAGTAGCAACACCAAGTCATGATGAAGACTTTTGAATATAGAAACAGCCACTTGAGCAATTAATGTTAATATTCAAGATATTAAAGAGTAAGAATTGAGAAAGAATAATATACACTACTATTTGCTTTATTTTCTTAACCACTTTTGGCAGCAATACCTTAAAGAAAATCAGTTTAAAAGAGAGGAGAAACTTCATTCTCTCGTTTGGTTCTCTTACAAAAAGGGAAGGAAATAAAACTTTTTGTGGGCCCCACGTGAAAAATGTTCTTGCTGGATTTGGCAAGCAAAGTGGAGAGAAAGCATCATTTTGGGTGAAAAAGACGTAAACTGCATCCCATTTCTACTTAAGGGTATTTATGTCATTTCACAAACATGTTTTTACTTTCCTCTCACTTTCTAAACAATCAAATAAGAGAAGAGAAAAGTTTTAGTTTTCTTTCTATCATTTTCTCTCCTACCAAACAACTAAACAAATCTCATTTTCTATTCTTTTTCTCTCCTTCCCCTTTCTTTCCTAAACCAAACAAAGTGTGAAGCTAAGAAGAATGGACATTGACATGGAGGAAAAGGATATCGTGACACAAAAACTCGAACTGTCATATTTGGATGTGAAGTGTCATTTCATGTTGGCATAAGTGTGGTAAGTGTCTGACACAAGTATTCAATGTGTCCAACATGGAGACTGGTCCTTTTCTGAAGTGTCTGTGCTTCAGACAACTAAAGTTAGAAAGTGTTTGCAACTTTGTATTTACATTACTCATGTACATGACCATGTAAAAAGTCTTAACAACATTGCCAAGAAGTAAACAGAAGATAAAGAGCAGTAAAGAAAGAGATGAAATTTAATCTCAAAAGTTACACAGAACGGGCTTGCTCCCATGGTTGTTCATCAATCGATTCTTCCCATATAACACAGTCTCCTGAGCACTGGTGGCAAGTCACCATACCCTGTTTACATGAAGACCGAAGGGAAAAAACATAACTTAGTTTTTCACAACGCTACCAATACTAGGGAAATACCAAACAAGAATCGGTGAAGAACTTAATATATAAACACATCATATGCAAAAGAATAAATGGTTCATAAACTAGTATAGTTTGTGCCATAAGTTAGTAAGTCTCTCATCATTACGGCATCTAGATACATTGAAGTATGAGGGGGAGAATCAAAGTATGTCTGTTTGCATATGGATTGCCTTGCCAGGTGATTAACTCCTTGTAATAATAGTCTTTCATGGCCCAGGGAAAATAGTTGAGTTAAAAACAAGTGGTAAGGTTTTCTCACTGTTTATTCTAGGTCTAGCATTCTCCTATTTTATGAGTGTAGGCACTGACACTCTGGATCCATGACAAAAACTGCAAGTTTCATTTCTAGAAGTAGCTATTACCAAATATCAAATATCCAGTCCATGAACTCTAAATGTTTCCCATGTGAATGCACAAAGGAACCAAGTAAAAGCTCATGCACCCAATCCTGAAGTGAATTTCAAGTTTATAAATTTTTGTTCAACTGGAAAATGACTTAATTTCAAGCTGTTTTTGATTGAAGAAGGATATGTATGACAAGCACATTCACAGAAATTTGATGATCCTAGCTTTTCAGAGGCAATTTGGGTTTCCATGGCACAAATAGTTTGACTAAGTCGATAAAACTTCCTAAGACCAAGTTGAAATTCTTCCTTATTCAGAAAACAAATATAATTACAAAAGTATCTACCTTTCCATTACATTTTGGACAGTCTGACCTTGATCTTTCTATTCCACACTCTGTACAAGGAGTATAACCCCTTCCGCGGCAACTTGGACAAGGCAGCTCCCTGATATACTGTCCATTTGGACCAAACCAGGACCTCGGTTCTGGTGTATGTGAGTTAGCTTTGCTGAAATGAAAATTTTTAAATTTATTGAACAGCCCTTGTTCATAAAAATATCAATCAATATGAATTAATATTACCAACATCGAAATCTTCATATAATTGAAACAAGATGAGAATCACTGTATGAAGATAGTCAAGACAGTTTATAATTAGCCATACCACATAGCTTAACCGTTAATCTTTTAGCTGAGAAGAGCCTCATTTAAAGGTACAAACTCCAGTAACATTCTTTTGCTTAAAGTTATCTCTTGTTTTCTCGAAACCCCATACCCAAACTTGTACAATTTTCTCTATGCTGAGTGAACTGAACATAGCATGCAGCTAAACCTTAATAGATGTCACATTTTCATTGATAATGCTGCTGTAAATGCATTTCTCCACTGAAGAACCAAAATCAGACACGCCAGAAAATAAAATTCACAATCATATAAAACTAACAGTATACTATTATTTATGACAATGGAAGAGAGAGAATAAAAATAAAAATAGAAAAGTTGAAACCTTGGCTTGAGTTCCACCTCCAGCCCGAACAGTTCCTCCGGAGAATTGTAACCCAACTGTCAGAAAAGCATAATCACATTATTAAATTAAAAAAAGATTAAAAACAAAATAAGCAAAAATAAATAAATAAATAAACAAATAAAATAAAATGAAGAATGAAGAACATGCCTGGGTTGGTTTTGGGGTGGAAAAGGAGTCGTCACTGAGTGATGAACAAATGATGGTTGGTGGGCAGACGGTGGTGTTTCTGTTGGAATGAAGCAAAACCAAGAGATGCGTGTTAGGTGGCTTCGTGCATGTTGATGTAAGAACACGAGATGGAGTTCGGAACATGGAAACTTGGTGGTAGGAATTCATGAAGGAAGGAAGAAAAAGTGTGTATGGTGAATTGTAGTGTAGTGGTGTTTGCTTGTTTCAACTGTGTTTTGTTTTCTCACATGATGATGGGTGATGGGAACTAGGAACTTGTTCATCAACCTTGGGTGGTGTAACTTGTGGCTACAAAGGAGACAGGAGTGCGACCTTGTTTTTTAATGGATAAGCTTCATCAATGACCCAAAATATGAAATGAGAAAGTAAAAATTTATCTTAATTAGTTGAAATTCATTCGGATGTAAATTTATTTTAACTAATCAATAATGATTATATTCTTACTTTCTTATTTATATTTTTATTTAGGTATACTTACATTTTTGTTCCTTCAAGAATTATGATTGTGCGATTTCGGTCCCTCGAGTACCAATTGCGACAATTGGGTCTCCAAGGTATTACGATTGTGCAATTTTAGTCCCTCATGTTCCAATTGCACCAATTGGGTCCCTCAAGTATTACGATTGTGCAATTTTGGTCCCCCAGATATCATAATTGTACAATTTTTAATTCACTAACCTATGTTGGACTGATTTGACACTTATTGAGGCCAGCTTGGTAGCTTACATGACATTCCTATGTGTCAATTAAAGTGTGTAAATGTTAACAATGTCATATAGGAATATCATGTAAGTCATCAAACTGACCTCACTAAGTGTCAAATCAGTCCCACGTATGTCATGTACCCTACTGGCATTTAAAATTACATAATTATGATATCCGGGGGACCAAAATTGCACAATCGTGGTATCTGATGGATTTTATTGACACAATTGAAACATGAGGGACTAAAATTGCACAATCACAATACTTGGGGGACCCAATTGTAGCAATTGAAACCGAAGGAACCAAAATCGTACAAATATGATACTTGAGGGACCAAAAGTATTTACTTTAGAGAAGTTTAAGTTAAATTTTTTAGTTTATGGATGGTAGGTCAAATGGATTGACTTATTGGTCTATATTTTTGTTAAATTGTTTTTTTATAATTAAAGGTCATTCTAATAAGTGTCTTAAACATATTAGTTACAAAAAATAAAATCTCATTAAAAAATTAAGTTTGTCACACTTCACAATATAAAATTCATCAAATTCTAATAAGAATTTTCTTTTAACATCCTCAACCAGTGCTTTAATTTAAGACACTTAATCAAATTGTACAATTTCCGTTAAGATTTCAGTTTAAAAAATATTTAATATATCTTAGATTCTTAAGTTATTCAAATATATTGCTTAAAAAAATTATTCAAATCTACTTTAGTCATAGGTGATCAAGGTAGTTTGGGTGAGGGAATTAAGGAGTGGAGTGATAAGGAGATTGAGGGTTCAAACCCCACCCACTAACAAAAATACTAACATTTGTCTAAAAAAAAAAAACCCTACTATCTTGGGGACCAATTTGGCTCTCTGACCTACCATGGCTCTTCATTGCCTCAAAGACATCGGCTTAGGAGCAAAAAAAATTCAAATAACCTTCCAATAGGTGAAATTTTCGAACTCAACAGTGGGCAATGGAGTTAGGGTTTCAATAATGAAACGGGGGAAGAAGAAGACATATATGAAGGAGACATTGGGCATTTCAATTTTTTGTGTTTTTAAATTAAATGTCGCGGTGGAAACTTATTTAGTGTACATATAGGCAACTAATGGGCCACGTCACCTCTTTAATGGAGGTCAACGAATGTTGACTGTCGGAGGGACTAACCTGACTCGCAAATGTAAATTTAAAGGACTGAACAATGAGTTAATTTTTTTTCAGGGGTTAAAAGTGGGTCCTCGAAAAATTTCAGGGACCAATTTGGGCTTTCAGTCTTTATTTAATTCATGATGAGGTAAAAGTAAAAAACCAAATAATAAAAAAAGTTGAAGAATAAATTTGCTCATTAGTTTTAATTAATTATTATTGACATAATAGCATATAATTAAAATAAACAAGCGAGAGAAATTTATGAAGAAATTATTGATAAGATACATCATTTAATCTATGAAGAAAAGGACAACAATATACGAGGGGATTCTTTGAAAAGAATAGTTCTTTTTGAACAAACATGTTTTGGTGCAATGGTGCATGACTAAACCAGATGCACACCTAGAAAATAAGAAAATGAGAAACAAAATGTACAAGAAACAAAAAGGAGGAAGCAAACACTAGTCACTAGTCATGTATTTTCCTACTTTCTTAATAAGTATTAAAACACCATATCAGAGCTGCACCACACCTAAACCTGTGTTAATGCAGCTGAGATTTTTGCTGTACACCAGTATTTTGTGATGTTTAATGTTAAATTATATTATTTAGTAGTTGGTTGATACTTTTGACTAAATGTAAGGTGACCTATACCTAGTAGAGTGTCTTTAGGTGATGTTAGGTGCAGTTGGCAGAGCACCATTCTTTGTTTATTTGTGAAAAGCTTAATATATTATGTATCAAAAACTTATTGTATGTATGAATGAAGAATCAGTTTACGTTTTTTGATTTTTACTAAGTGCTAACAATTGGTATCAAGAGCTCTCTGTTCTTTAGGGATATGTGAGAGAAAACTTGAGAGGAAAATTGGAGAGAAAACATAAGAGAAAAAAAAAAAGAATAAACAGTGTGAGGGAAACCCAGAAACTTCACTAGAAAACCCAACCTTTTCATGATGGCTTCAACCAATATTTCACTACCTGCACCTCCTGTGTTTACAAGAAAGAATTCAGAAATCTGGGTTGTGAAGATGAGGTCTCAATTAGGAGGCTATGATCTTTGGGATGTGGTGGAGACAAGTGCTGAACCACCACCTTTGCAAGCAAATCCCATTGTTGCTCAAATGAGATATCACAGTGAGCAGGTTGTCAAATGAGCTAAGGCTCTCATAATCATACACTCAGCTGTAAATGATGATATCCTTATGAGAATCTCAAATTTGGATACAACAAAGCAAGTTTAGGATAAGCTTGAGGAGGAGTTCTTTTGGAAATGAGAGAACCAAGCAGATTCAAGTTCTTAATCTTAAAAGAGAGTTTGAAGCCTTGTAGACGAATGAGTCTGAAATAATAAAGAATTTCATGACCAAGCTTATGAGAGTTGTAAATCAGATCAGATTGATGGGAGAAGAACTTCCTGATAACAGAATTGTAGAAAATGTTTTGGTGGTTTTACCTGAAAGGTTTGAATCCAAGATTTCTTCACCTGAAGAGGCAAAAGATCTTTCTAAGATAAGCTCGACAGAGCTTGTGAATGCTCTTCAAGCTCAAGAACAAAGAAGACTTCTCAGACAGGGGGAAACATCATAAACAACTTTGCAAGTCAAAAACAATGGAAAAGTTGTAGCGGTCAAAAGTGATAAGAGATTTGTTGGAGAGCCTTCTAGAAAAGATTCAAAAAAGAAGGAAAGGTTTCCAGATTGTGGAATCTGCAAAAGAACTAGTCACAAAGAGAGTGATTGTTGGTACAAAGGGAAAACACCACCACCAATCCAATGTATATACTGTAATAGAAATGGCCATATTGAGAGGTTTTGTAGATTTAAGCAACAACAACAAAATCAACAAAGCCAACCATCTCAGAAGGATAATGTCACTGAAACTGAAGATGATGAAGAACTATTATTCATGGCCAAGACTATAAGGAGTTTAGAGGATGGTGACACTTGGTTCATTGATAGTGGTTGCACTCAACACATGACAAGCACACCAGAATTTTTCTCAAAACCGGAATCAACTGTATGATCGGTGAAAATTGGAAATGGAGACAAAGTTGCTATCATTGGCAAAAGAACTGTGGGGATTCATACTGCAACAGGTATCAAATACATTTCTAATGTTCTTTTAGTACCTGAACTTGAACAAAACTTGTTGAGTGTGGGTCAAATGATGCAAAATGGTTATTCCTTGTTGTTTAAAGAAGGAAGTTGTGTGGTTATTGATGTTGATGGTCATGAATCATTTGAAGTGAAGATGAGAAAAAGAAGTTTTCCTGTAAATTGGAATTTAGTTACTGAACAAGAATGTAAATTCAACAAGACTGAACTTGATTCTAAGTTTTGGCATAAGAGATTTGGCCACTATAATTTGAAATCCATTCAGTTTGCTCAAAAGTAAGAGTTAGTCAAAGATTTGCCCAATATTCAAGTATGTTCAGAAGTATGTGAAGGCTGTCAACTTGGTAAGCAACATAGATTGCCTTTTCCTAATTCAACTACATGGAGAGAATTGAAAGAAGGAACACATATTTTCTGAATTGCTTGTGTTAATTTCACACAGCACAGATGTATTGTATTTATACACTAGAAGAATTAAATACAACTTATAATTACAAAGACAAATAAATGGGGCACATATTCCCTAATGTATAAACATTTCCTAAGTTCATGAATTAGAGAATACATGAACCTAATTAATTACAATAGCTATTTCCTAAACTCTTAATGGCAGTCCATGAACCTTTGGACGGTGGATTCCAACTTTGGACGGTGGATTCCAACACTCCCCCTCAAGCTGGGGAATGAATATCAATCATTCCCAGCTTGCAAGTAAGTTGGTTGAATCTATCCATTGGCAAACCCTTTGTTAACACATCTGCTAGTTGCTGCCCAGAGGGAATGTAGGTTGTTGTTATCAAACCACTATCCAACTTTTCCTTGATGAAGTGTCGATCTATCTCAATGTGTTTTGTCCTGTTATGCTGAACAGGATTATGAGCAATGCTGATAGCTGATTTATTATCACAAAACAACTTCATAGGACCTTCACACTTTATCTTCAAGTCATCGAGCACAATTTTCATCCACAACAGTTCACAGATTCCTTGTGCCACAGCTCTAAATTCTGCCTCTGCGCTTGATCGAGCCACTACACTTTGCTTCTTACTTCTCCAAGTAACAAGGTTCCCACATAAGAATGTGCAATAGCCTGATGTGGACCTTCTATCACTCACTGAACCTGCATAATCTGCATCAGTATAAGCCTCTATAGTCAATCTTCCACCTCTTTTGAACAAGAGTCCTCTCCCTGGAGTGGCTTTGTGATACTGCAGAATACGTTCTACAGCCTGTAAGTGTCTCTCCCTCGGATCATGCATGAACTGACTCACAACACTGACCGCATATGCTAAATCCGGTCTAGTGTGTGCCAAGTAAATCAACTTCCCCACTAGTCTCTGATATTGGACCTTGTCAACCTTGGCACTCTCCTCTCCAGTGCTCATTTTGTGATTTTGCTCGATGGGAACACTAGCAGGTTTACATCCAAGTTTGCCTGTTTCTTTCAAAAGATCAAGTACATACTTCCTTTGAGAAATGAAAATGCCTTGTTTTGAGTAGGGCACTTCAATCCCCAAGAAATACTTCAGCTTCCCAAGGTCCTTCATCTCAAACTCTTCAGATAATTTTTTCTTGAGCAATTGTTTCTCAACCAGATCATCTCCTGTAATAATAATATCATCAACATAAACAAGAAGTACAGTCAGTTTTCCTCCCTGTGAATGTTTGAAGAAAAGTGTATGATCTCCTTGGCTTTGCTTGTAGCCCAGGCACACCATTGCTTTTGTAAATCTTTCAAACCATGCTCGGGGAGACTGTTTTAGCCCATATAAAGCCTTCCTCAATCTGCACAATTTGTTTGTTCCACTTATGGGACCAAATCCTGGGGGAATCTCCATGTACACCTCCTCCTCTAAGTCTCCATGCAAGAAAGCATTTTTGACATCAAACTGGTGTAGGTCCCACCCAGAGTGGGCAGCCAGAGAAAGTAAAATACGAACAGTGTTCATCTTTGCCACTGGAGCAAATGTCTCCTCATAATCGATGCCATAGGTCTGAGTGTATCCTTTTGCTACTAGTCTTGCCTTGTACCTATCAAGAGTGCCATCTGTTTTGTGCTTGACCGTATAGATCCACCTGCAACCAACGCGTTTCTTGACCCCTGGCCTCTCAACAATCTCCCAAGTTCCATTCTTTTCAAGTGCTTTCATCTCTTCATCCATAGCTTGAACCCAATTCTTATCCTTTAATGCTTCCTGTACCGTCTTAGGGATTTTGATAGAGTCAATGGCTGCAATAAAACTTTGGTGCTGCAAGGAAAGATTTTTAGATGAGACAAATTGAGAAAATAGGGTACTTAGCACAAGACCTTTTCCCTTTTCTCAATGCAATGGGAAGTCATCATTTCCAGGGTCAGGTTCACAGGTATTTAATGGAACAGGTTCAGAAGAAGGGAAATCAGTATTACCATTACTTACCATTGGTTCAGACTCTTGGAGTTGAGGTTGGATTAGTTCAGGTTGTTTTTTCCGTTGATAAACCTTTTTAGGTGAGCTTGCTCTAGTTCAAGCAATTCCTTCAGATGGATGGCTAGCAGAAGGTGCTAATTCCTATTTTTCAGAAGGCATATCAATGGATGGAAACAAGGGAATGTTGCTATCTTCAGAAAGAATCTCAACTTCCAAAATATTGTTCTCCCCCTGAAGCTGAGAGGAGGCAAAGAATGATTGATTTTCCTGAAAAGTTACATCCATGGAGACAAAGAAGCGACGACTTGAAGGGTCATAACATTTATATCCCTTCTTATCAGGAGCATAACCAATGAAAATGCATTTAAGAGCACGAGGGTCAAGTTTCCCTCGATGCTGACGATGAATATGAACATAAACAGAACAACCAAAGACACGCGATTCAAGGCTTTGCATAATAGGAACAGAGAGAAAAACGGATTTCATGACATTAACAGGACTAACACCCCCAAGAACTCTAGAAGGTATCCTATTTATTAGATAAGCAGCAGTTAGAACAGCTTCCCCCCAGTATGACTTCGGAACTGACATTTGGAATAACAATGCCCTGGTCATTTCAAGCAAGTGTCTGTTTTTTCTTTCAGTAACCCCATTTTGTTGGGGAGTATCAACACATGTGAGTTCATGAATAATACCTCGTTCTTTAAGAAATGTAGAAAGATTTTGATTCACATATTCTCTACCATTATCAGACCTTAGGCGCTTAATAATTTTTCCAAACTGAGTATGAACCATATGATAAAACTGAGTGAATAATCTGTAAACTTCAGATTTATCTTTCATTAGGAATATCCAAGTGACACGAGTGCAATCATCAATGAATGACACAAACCATTTTGTACTAGAAATATTAGGAATGGTAGCAGGACCCCAAACATCAGTATGGATAAGGGAAAATGGTTCATCACTTTTATTAGCACTTGAAGGAAAACTTACCCGATGGTGTTTGGAAAATTCACAAACATCACAATGAAAGGACTCAACTGATTCTTTCAAAAACAAAGAAGGAAACATGGACTTAAGCAGAGTGAATGGGGGGGGTGCCCAAGAAGCTTATGTTGGAGCCAAATTTGGGAGGAACAAGACTTGGTATGATGGCAGGAATGTTGCAACTTCACACCAGATCCACCTGAAGATTGCATCTCAAGGTAGTACAACCCTCCCTGTTCCTTGGCAACTCCAATTGTCTTCCCCGTAGTAATGTCCTGGAATACACAATGAGATGGAAAAAAGGTTACAGCGCAATTAAGGTCTTTGGTAAGTTTATGTATAGAGAGAAGGTTAGATGAAAGTTTAGGAACATGAAGCACATTTTGCAAATTTAGGAAAGGACTAAGTTTAACATTACCAAAACATGCAACTGATGTATGAGAGTCATCTGCTACAGTTATGTGATGATTACCCATGGAGATTTGATACGATGAAAAATGGGAATAGCAAAAGGTCATGTGATCAGTGGCACCAGAGTCAATAATCCAAGAATCCTCAGGAACAATACCAGAAGCATGAGAGAATAGAGAACATAGATTCTTACCATTCATGGCTATAGAGCAAGAGCCAGGAGACTTACACTTACTGAGGGAATAAATAGGAATTTTTAAACACTCCAATTCTTCCTTATTAAGTGTGGTGATCTTGTCTTTCACATTTTTTGCCTCCACATCTGTCATGCTTGTAGCAAAAAAGGAGGAATGATAGGAGCATAAGTGATTAGTCTCTGTATCTGTCATGGTGAGATATGGGTGGTCGCTGAAGGATCTGTTTGGGTTGAAACGGTTAAGATGAGAATGGTGTACGGTCTGTAGGATGTATGGGTGCTGGGAAAGGTTGACTGTTTGGGAAAGTGATGGTCACTGCTGGATAAAGGAGACGCCGGCGAGTTGGGCGGTGGAAGCGACGGACGGTAATAGTGACTAACGCGCCGTCACGCGCCAGAGATATGGAGGCGCGTGGGACCACGCGCAGAGAGATCAAGAGGCGCGTGGAAGCGCGTGGGCGGTCCGGTGAGGGTGCGGTTTCGTTGGTCGGCCGGAAATTTGGTGGTGGTTCGTTTAGTGAGGTTGGGTATTTGGTTTTGGGTATTTTTTGGTGAAAAATGTCACGCTGTAGGTAGGGTAGTAATGAGGAATGGTTCAATTGATGAGAACCGAACTTGCAATGAAGGCAAGTGAAGAACAGGTCCTGCAATGAAGGCAAGGCACCTGAGATACTCAGCAATGAAGGCTGAGGCAGCGGAAAAACAAACAGAGACTCCCAGGGTCGGGAGCTCTGATACCAAATTGAAGGAAGGAACACAGATTTTCTGAATTGCTTGTGTTAATTTCACACAGCATAGATGTATTGTATTTATACACTAGAAGAATTAAATACAACTTATAATTACAAAGACAAATAAATGGGGCACATATTCCCTAATGTATAAACATTTCCTAAGTTCATGAATTAGAGAATACATGAACCTAATTAATTACAATAGCTATTTCCTAAACTCTTAATGGCAGTCCATGAACCTTTGGACGGTGGATTCCAACTTTGGACGGTGGATTCCAACAGAGAGCAAGTGAAAAGCTTTCACTCGGATGTTTGTGGACCTATGAAAACTACCTCACTCAATGGCAGCAAGTATAACATTTTTTTCACAGATGATTTTACAAGAATGACATGGGATTACTTTCTTAAGCAGAAATCTGAAGTTTTGTTTTTTGTTTTTTGTTTATTTTATTTTTTATGTTTTTAAGAAATTTAAAGCCTTTGTTCAAGCTCAAAATGGTTGTTTCTTGAAGAAAATCATAACCGACAATGGCAAGGAGTATACTTCAGCTGAATTTAATATGTTTTGTGATGATTTGGGAGTTGAGCACCAACTTACAATGAGTTATCCACCTCAGTAGAACGGAGTTGCCTAGAGAAAAAACAGATCAGTTCTTGAAATGGCTAGATGTATGATTTTTGAAAAGAAATTGTCAAAGACCTTTTGGGCAAAGGCGGTCAACACAGGTGTATACCTCCAAAATAGGTTTCCTACAAGGGCAGTAGAAGGGATGACACCTATTGAGGCTTGGGGATGACACCTATAGTGTCATGTATCGGTTATGAAACAATTATAGTTTGACTAGCATTATCAGTTATCATATCATGTATAAGCATAGAAGCATCATTTTGGTATAAGCATGGTAAACCAGCCAGCTAAGTAATAATTGCGATTTTCCCCAAAATCGCACAAGAAATATAGTGTTTTCACGCACCGATTTGCGGTTTTCCCCCCAGATCACAGTTGCAATAGGAATATGGATGTCGATCCCTCAGAACAAATAAGCAATCTTTCGCTGCTTAAGGCTCATGAAGGGGACTAGCATATCGGGTGTCTCTTTTGGGTTTGAGTAACAAATCCCCAACCCTCGAAAATTACATTGTTTTCGGGGGGAATTCGCCTGCATTTGGGTCCTAAACGACAAAGTTTTCGGCCCTAAAACGACACATTTTTATGTTTTAAAATTAACATACACACTGGAAATATAGTAATGATACACCTAAGTTAGTTAGCATTCCACATTAGCAACCTAACAGAGTTCAACAAACATTGAACGATGGAAGGATTAACCAGTCTCACGAATGTAAATTTGAGGGACTAAATAGTAAATTAATTTTTTTCAGGGACTAAAAGTGAGTTCTCAAAAAATGTTGGAAACTAGTTTGGGCCTTTAGTTTTAAATAAATAAAAAATTTATCTCAAGGATTTTAAGACCAGATGTTGCTATAAAAACAAACCTATCTATAAAAAAAAACTAAAGACTTGATTATTTCCTGTTTTCATTTCCTGATTTTAAAAAGAATTACAATAAAAATAATTACAAAATTGTACTTTGTTTTCATTTTATTTCCTGTTTTTAAATATTTGCACAGGAAACAGTGAAAACAAAAAAAAAGTTGTTTTCGGTGTTTCCTGTATAAATATTTGAAAACATGAAACGAAATAAAAACAAAGTAACAATTCTGTAATTATTTTTGTTGTAGTTCTTTTTAAAATTAGGAAATTAAAATATGAAATTGAAAAATAAACCAAATAGACCCTAAATATTCCTATTAATGTTAAAATCTAACTGAGATATGCTTTGTCAATATTAATTTTTTTAGATAGTATGGACAATTTGAATTACTTAATTTTTTATTCATAATTTCGTTTTTTTTTTGGCCAATTATGTTTAGATTTATGCACCAAGAAAACTTTTAGAACGCACCAAAAATTTAAGTTTAGATACCAATTAAAAAATAATAGTATAAAATCCATAAAACTCAAATAAATTGAAATCGTTTTGATACACTAAGATTTTTTTAATTATAATTCATTCACAAATCATTATTTGAGTAATTTTTAAGGTGATTATAATTAAAACTTTCTAATGACATAACAACTAATGATTAATTATTAGTGTAATTTTTTTACACAATCAATACATACACCAATTAAATCCTTATATTTATTGTTTGTAAAAAAGAAAATCCTTATATTTATAGTATGTTATGTGTGATTTTGGAAAGCCTTCTTTTGATGCTTTTACATACAATTGTATTTTCTTCTCATTTTAAGTTATAAACTAACAATAATATCGGTAAAAGTTTTTAAATTTTAATATTTTTTAATTATTATTTATTAACCAAATCTTTAAATATTTTTTAAAAATTGCAATTTTTTTATATATAAAAAAATTTAGGATGAGGGAATGATGCCCAAGTCCAAGACAAGGAAAACCTCGGGACTCTGAAAGTAAAATAACAGTTTTTTAAAAAAAAAATTAAAAATTGAAGTTTAAATTATATAAATATATGCAACATGTTATGAATTTTAACGATTTGATTTGTTAATATTTAATTCTTAAAAATTGGTATATGAAAATTATAAATTTTGTGATATTATTTTTTAAGTATCATTTGAGTAAGATATGATAGCGAATAATTAACAATAAAAAATAATATTAAACAAACAATCCTAAAATTAGTATTAGTATATTTTGAGAAAAAATTAATTGAATGAAAAATAAATAAGCAAAATTAAACAATTATCATAATTAAAAAAATCATAAAAATAGATCAGTACTTATCTGTTTTAATAATTAAAAATATTAGATAGAATTATCAAATATTCTTGAATCGATATTTTAGGACACTTGTAATGTTAAAAAAAAAAAAATCCGATCTAATCTTCAATATCCTAAAAAAATATTTAACTTTTTATTACTCCTTATTTCTGACCCATTGAGACCAAAACATGAGTGTGTTTGGTTCAAAGAAAAAGGGGAGGGGAGCGGAAGGGAGGGGAGATATTTTAATTAGATATTGTGTTTGGTTGAAAGGATGGGATGGAAAGAGAGGAGAAGGGAAATAACACTTTTATGTTTGGTTCAGGAAGAGAGTGAAAGGATTTTAAAACCAATTTACTTTTATACCCTTATAATGATTTATTTAAAATAAATTAGTGAGGATGTTTTTGTCATTGTATGCAAAATATTTTAAAATCTCTCCCCTCCCTTCCAAATCTCCCCAATATTGGAGGGGTGCCAAAATTAAGTGAGGTGGGATTTTGCTCCCCTTCCCTCCACTTAAAAAAGTTGAACCAAACATGCTAATTTTAAAAAAATTCTCTCATCCCCTCCCCTCCAACCAAACATTAAGAGTAATGATATTCTAACACCAAAATTTGACATCAACTTTTGACACCTTAATTAATCGGTGTAAATATTTGGTTAATTCAGTTTATTATATGGTTAATCACGTGTAAATATTTGGTTAATTCATGATGACCTATTAATCATATAAAGAACTGAATTAACCAGATATTTGCATGTGATTAACCAAATATTTACATGATTATGAAAAATAAGCTTCAGATAACCCATTAATCATATAATGAACTGAATTAACCAAATATTTACACGTGATTAACAAATGTATCATTGGAAGTGTCCAAATCAGGTGTTAGAATATCATTACTCAAAATTAATAACCGAAGATATCAGACAGTATAAAAACCAGGAAAGGCAGAAGGTGAGTAGCTCCAGAAGCAACAACATAAGAAGAGTAGGGCAGGACACTGAAGGAAGAAAATATAGTTTATCACTAGATAGACAGAGTGGTGAAGATGTTGCAGTTGCATATGCACCTACGCTCACCAACACTACCATCACTTTCATCATCTTCTTCTACTTCTTCTTCCATTAAGCTCTTTCCAAACCACTCTTTCTCTCAAAAGCCCGTTCCTTTTCCCCTTCCTCCCAAACGCCTCACCCTTAACCAACCAATCAAGTGCCGCCACTCAGAACTTTTTGACCAGAAAACCTTTGACTCAACAACTGCCCCAGGTGCTTATTTTTCTTACCCTTTTTTTGGTTATTTCTCAACCCCTCAAAAAACCCATCTTTGTTGGAGTTCTTTAAGAAAGGTTGACAAAGTTCGGGGACAAAATCTGTTTGGTTGCTGAGAAAATAAAGCCTTTTTCTTTCCCTGAGTTGGGTTTCTCAGCAATTAAGTGGAGGCATAATTTTCCCATTTCAGAATTTTCTTTTTACTTGATAGAATGTAAAAAAAAAATTTGAAATTTATTTGCTGTTTGTTTTGTCAATGACCAATAAGATTGGTGGGTAAGTGAAGAAATTTGCAAAGGGTTGGTTTTGTGTTGTGCACTCATTTGTTTTTTTTCCTGGTTTAATGTAATGTCTATCTGTGTGTATATGTGTTTAGTTGGAGCTTTGCCACCTAGGGTTTATGTTGGCCACTCCATTTACAAAGGGAAGGCTGCACTTACAGTGACTCCTAGACCGCCGGAATTTGCGCCGCTGGATGTATGTTTATCTTGATTTTGATGGTGGTTATCATTGGATGTGTCCTAATTTTTCTGGATTAGTTTCATGGAATTGTGAATAGAATGTTTAACTGTGGATGAATTTGGTGTATTTTTGCAGTCAGGGGCATTCAAAATATCTAGGGAGGGTTATTTGCTGCTTCAGTTTGCACCTGCTATTGGTACGCGCCAATATGACTGGAATAGAAAGCAGGTGAGTTATGCTTCTTCTGTAATTTAAGAGTAATATCTAATGCTAATATTATATGACAAAACTGAGAAACTCTTGTTTATTCTTAGAGTATTACACTAGTCCACCAAAAACATAATACATGGCACATCATAACCACACATGCCAATTATATAATAAAATTCAGGTCAAATTCGAACTTTTGACTTTTAAGAGTATTCCTCTCAGAGTACATAAATAATTTTCCGACAAAACCTTGGTGAGTTTTGTGTTATGATCTTTCTAAATAATCCTTAAAATTTGGTACCGTTTTGGTTAGTTGGTAGCTATTACTTTAGAAGTTTTAGACTCTTTGGTTCTCTCTTACTCTTAAGCTAATCCAAACAAATACTTTGTTAGTCTGCATTCATCAAGAATGTTTTAAAAATTATAGTTTCCTGGCTTACATGGCCTTCATGCTTCCGTATGGTCTATGGTGCCAACCCAACTGTCTGAAATATCATCCTGTCCTTATGAGAAATTAATATGCGATTTCATTGAAATTTATGATTCCGTTGAACTTAGTCAGTTGGTTTTATAGTTTAAATATGTGAGCTCACTGTCCAGTTTACTTGTGTGCAGGTGTTCTCGTTATCAGTGGGTGAAATGGGAAGTGTAATGAGCCTTGGTGCAAGGGATTCTTGTGAATTTTTTCATGATCCTTTGAAAGGCAAAAGGTAGTTTCTTTGCTGTAGCTTATAATTATTGTAAAATGTAAATTTGAAATGGGATTAACATATTAAACTATCTCTGACCATTGCCTGATTTATCTTGTGATAAAAATTGCATTTTTTATGTGTGAAAAGGGGTGGACCTGATTGTGTCCTTGTCCTTTTGAACCATGGATTGAATAAAAATGTGTGATATGACCATATATGAAGGTTCATGTATACTGATGAGTCATTGCATAATGCATACTGTCCAATAGATTTTGCATTTTTTTGAGGGGTGCTGAGAGGGAAGGGTGGTGATTCTATGTCGTAAGTTATGGCTGCTTTGCTTATATACCTACAAAACATTTCTGAAAGACTGAAATTGTGTTTTTATGCAGTGATGAAGGTAAAGTCAGAAAAATTCTGAAGGTGGAGCCTCTTCCAGATGGTTCTGGTCACTTCTTTAACCTCAGTAATCCCCTTTTTCATGAAACTCTGTGCTATTTTTTTGCCATTTTTTATTTTATTTCTTTGCCATCTTGAAGTTGTTGGGGCATGATGAAAAATGTTGGGCTGATTTAGTCCATTACATGTTGTGTGAACTGCAAAAAGCTCACACAGTAATGCTGCATTTTAAAGGTGACAGTCTTAATGTAATCATTTAAAAGAATCACTTATCTGAATCATTTTTATGCCAATGCTGGCAATATTAATGAAGAACAGTAATGCCAGGCATCCCGGGCTACAAAGCCCGGACAGAGCCTGGATGTAACTAAAAACTAATACTAATTTATTAATTTCAAATATAATAAATGAAGCAAAAAAGCTGTCACTCATAAATGGGAAATCGGGCTTTCTGGGATACAAATTAGCCGGGCTATCTGCTGTTTCTTAATGAAGAAAGTTAAATGTATCCACATTTGCTCCAGTTCTGACTTTGTTATGGGATTTTTGAAGGTGTTCAAAACAGGATTGAGAACATAGATGAAAGCATCTATATTCCTGTTACAAAAGCCGAGTTAACAGTTTTGACCTCAATTTTCAGTGTATGACTCTCTCCCCTTTGCCTTCTAATGCTAAAATTTGCATTACCATGATTCTGTGATTGTTCAATGGAAAGATGTAGTAGCGAAAATGACTAATGATTATACCAGAGAAGTAGCAATGAAAATCTGACTTGTGTAGTAAACTTCTTTGCATTAATGGTACTTTATCTTAACCTTCTTAGTCACTAAAATTCCTGTCTGGCCAAACTAGGAGCATGCCTTTTGCAGTAAGATGTCATAAAATCTTGAAAAGGTTTATAGATTTTCTGGTTGTCTTCTAGAAAGAGAATCTAGAATTTGGAATAGCTCAACCGGTCATCGGAAAAGTGGCGTCATTATGTTTATTCATTATGGTTATACATCCATTAAACAAGGGTTGTTCCACATATATTACTTAAAAAGGGCTTCTCTACAACATGTTTCTTGCTTTCGTATTTTTATAATTTTTGTGTCTGTCTCTTTTTTTATATATTGCATGATAAGAAAAATAAGTTAGAAGATCATTCCCTCCATTCCCTACAACCTGATTAATATTTTGCTCATTCTGATTGTACTTTTGTTGCTTTGTCTGTAGTATATCATGCCTTATCTTCTAGGTTGGCATACCTTTGCAAACTCCATAAAGCCAGATGATTCCAGTGGAGTGAATAATGGCAACCCAAGGTACGGAGGAGACTATGAATGGAACAGATAAATAGGGATCACTTTGCTTGCATTGTTACACCACCCTGTGCTGACACACTTCATCCTTTTAGTTGAGAATTGTATTAGGAAATCTGAGACAGAAATTACTTAGAACACTCATTTTGAGTTAGTTTTTCCTTGTTTATTTTGGGTTCTGGTATTTAGTGCGTGTGATTTTGGTGAATATTTTTTTAATGCAAAATGATATATTTAATCCTCCAAGCCCTTCTTTTTTGTGAAAAAAGTGTGAAGTTTATTCACAATTAGTTGTTGTGTTTCTGCAATCTAGCAATCACATTTCCACACTAATCTAACATATACGCCCCATCACTTATTCATTCCAAGGTCATGTGTGTGACACCCTTCTACCCCGCATGTTATAAGGCAATTGATATAAATAATTTAATAATAAAAACATGCACTCATTTAATAAGTTTAAAACAATTGTCCATGGGTAGAAAAGCCCCACATGAACTCGTTTACAACGCGGAAAAATAACAAATAAGTTTAATCAAATAAAAACATAATCAAATAAATAACCCAACCCCGATGTCACAATTCAGAGCTGGTATAACCGTTCCGGAAATAAATCCTCGGAATACAACTGGAAACAAACTATTTAAACTTAAAACAACCCTACTATGAGTGGCGGCTCCTCAGAGTCACTCCTCTCCGGGCTGCTCGTCATCCTCTGCAAATGTCGATCAGGCCAAACACAAACAATACAGGGAGTAATGATATAAACAGCAGGGGATAGTACGCAAGGTAAACATACACATAAGCATACATCAACATCCAACGGAATCATAACAACCAAGTATGCTATGCTATGCAATGCATCAACTACTCCGCTACTCCAACTATGCATGTGGATCCAACTAACTCAGGATGAACGACTTTGGAGTTACATATCCGTATTGGCCATAAAAGCACCAACACCGGCAGTTCACCAAACCTTGGGTGAACCCCATGGATAGCCAACGCATCAAACCGTGGATGCCTCATCACGGGGGGCCTCGGTCACCAAACCTTGGGTGACCTACCGTGGATGGCCAGATCACCGTACTCTCGGGCGATCTCCCCTTTGTCGAACCTCCCCCATCAACTACTCCAATGATTTATGCAAATGGCACAACAACAAACAATCTCAACCACCTCCTTGCTTGGGCCATGAAGCTCTCAAGACTTTCAACATCAAACTCAACGTAACCTTAGACCCAAACCGTAGGGTCAAGGCTCCCTTGGCCAATAAGCACCAAGGTTCAACTCAACATGCTTGGGTTTATAAGCACCCAAGACTTCAACTTATCAACGTGCGGTAACCCAACGGATACCGACTTAACATTTGATTCTCTAGTTATCTTATATAATTAATAACCAAGTTGTCTAATCTTTATCTTTGATTATTTATCTCAACTTATCGTCATAGGGAAATGGGGTTAAAAACCCCTTAAGTCCTTTAATTGTATCACTGTCCAGGAGGTCAGCACGGTCGTGCTTAGACCTTAGCACGGTCGTGCTTGGACACATGAGGGCGTGCTGCCCTTTTAAGTGAAGCACGGTCGTGCTTCACACTTAGCACGGTCGTGCTCAGCAGCACGATCGTGCTGTTGACCTGTTTGGCCGTGCTGAGCAGCGCGGCCATTTTCCAGAATTTAAGTGGGAGCACGGTCGTGCTCCCTGTTCAGCACGGTCGTGCTCAATGCACGACTGCACTGTTCTGGGCAGGAACAGTAACCGAATGTTAACTAAATCAATTAGGGATTTAATACCTAGACTTAACTCGTTTATTAAACTTAATTATTTACTTTAACAGTTCTTTCAACATTAAACTCATCATAACAGCGATAACAACAACAACCAACCATCCAACAACATTAAATCAATAAACACATATCATCATATTTATAGACAACCATCATATGCATAACGTACATACAACAACTCAATTAATCAAATATAGCACGTTATCGATAGAAACAGTGTTTAATACGCAATCATACAACATACAATAACATCGGGATCATGGGGACCCCGTTACCTTACACTACCCACTGCCTAATGAATACAATCCCACTTCTCCCCATACCTGGATTGAAGGTAGCTCTAACACGTCCCAACGAACGAACCGGTTCCTCTCTTACGACGACTCACACCAACACGAACCTTGGATCAACAAAACAAACCAAGGATTAGTTCCCTATTCACAATAATGAAAGGAAACCAACGAAGGGTAAGGAACGTTACCTATACACGGACACAGATAAGCTAGCGATCTCCCAAGGCTCCCAAAACTGATCAAGAGGAAGGAAAAAGGAGGAATGCTAGTTCTGGCCGCACAAGACTGCTGCACTACACCAAAAGTAGGGTTGTCTGCCAACCCTCGACTCTGTTTACGTATTTAACGTTCGGACCTGAGCACGGTCGTGCTTAGCACTCTAGCACGGTCGTGCTCCACTTAACGTCAGCGAGACGCGGTCCATGCATTGAGCACGGTCGTGCTCAACTTAAAATCAGAAACACGCTTCTGACTTTAAGCACGGGCTTGCTGGCTGATGAGCACGAGCGTGCTCATATACCAGAAAGGGACTTTTAGGCTAAAATCCCACTTAGCCCTTAACCAACAAATTAAAATAAATAAAATTAACTTAATAAAATATTTTAAGAAAAACAGGGTGTTACAATGTGTGACAGTATTGGTTTTTTCTAACTAAACAACTCTCTTCAACCTTACCAAACAGCTTATGCCTAATTAAGGACAAGGTTTTGTCATACAAGAAATGAAGGCAGATATGGGTTAATATTTTGCAAAAAGCTATAGCAATATTATGTGTTCTTTTTCTTCTCTACCAAACGTGTAACTTTTACTTTATTGGTAATATGAAAATATTTTTAAATGAGATGGGTTAACTCAACGTTATGATTCTTATGAAGTTTATCATACAGGTTCGGCAAGTAGGGGCGTTTGGCAACATATTTACTGCACTAAATTTTTAAGTTTCTATATTACCTTTTGATAAATATCTTCTGTACATCTAAGATTGAGTTGTTTGAAGAAAATGGAAAATGACATTCAAAATTGGCAACACAATCTACAAAATCAGAGTTAATAACTTTTTAAAGTGGGAAGCACCTAAGTTTTAATATTGTAAAAAGAAATTCGATGTGTATCATATTGTGCCATCATCGTTTGTGAGAACAACTTTTAGGGTGCGTTTGATTTGCAAAAGGTATCAGGACAGACATGACAGCACATGACAAATCCTTGAGTCACAGGACAATTCTTTGTCTTGTACATTGTTTGATGGATAATGGACAGCACAAACAAAATAATATTAAATTTATCGGAATACCCTTTATAATATATATATTATATTATTTAATATATAAATATAGACAATAGAGAGAGAGAGAGAGGAGAGAGTGAGAGAGAGGAGAGAGAGAGGAGAGAGAAAGAGAGAGGAGAGAGTGAGAGAGAGGAGAGGAGAGAGAGGAGAGAAAGAGAGGAGAGAGATGGGGAGAGAGGAGAGAGAGGGGGAGAGAGGAGAGAGAGAGAAGAGAGAGTGAGAGAGGGGAGAGAGAGAGGAGAGAGGAGAGAGTGAGAGAGGGGAGAGAGAGAGAGGAGAGAGAGAGAAAGAGAGAGAGGAGAGGAGAGAGAGGGGAGAGAAAGGGAGAGAGAGAGGAGAGAGAGGGAGGGAAAGAGAGGAGAGAGAGGGGGGGAGAGAGAGAAGAGAGATGTAAGGATAATTTTGTCTTTTGTTAGTCTGTCCATGGGACAAAAAGTTGTCCCATGGTTTGGTGGGGGATAAAATTCTGGGTTTTTGTCCTGTCCCTTACCCCATTTTTTGTCCTGTCCCCTGACCACTTTTCAAATCAAACAGGGGACAAAATTTTTTGTGCTGTCCAGTCCCCTGAATTTTTGCAAATCAAACGCACCCTTATATTGTCATTTTTTTTTAATACCATTTTTTATACTTAATTAACAATATATAAATTCATTGTTAATTCTATGTATTGGACAGTTAGCCGATTGTTTGATGGGTTTATTCATGGTTGATGGTTAACTTGTTAATTAATCATCTAATAATCATGAATTTACATATTTACATATCATTATTCATTAACAGGGGTACAAATTGGTGTAAAATATAGTGTGAGATGAAAATTTATTCATTTTGTGATAATCCAAAATGAGTTTTGATTCGAATCAAAATTCTGATTTAATTAACCATGTTATTGCCAAATAGATTGACATACCATAAACTTACGTCAACATTACACTGTAATTATATTTTATAAATTTTATAAATTAATAATTAATCTCCCAACTTACACATTAAGCAAAGCTGGTGTAAGAGGAGTGGAGAAAGAGAGGGAGCGCTGGTTGAGCAAGTTGGGATAGGGATACTTTATCACAAGTTGGGTCAATGCTAGTGTCGGTAGGAGGAGGAAAGGATGCAAAAGAAGAAGGGTTTTGAGGAGTTGGTTTTGATGCTGGGTCGTGGGTTTGAACAATGTGTGCATGTCATCTATGTAGGGACGTTCAATGGTCATGAAAATGGACTTAATTAAGTAAATTTATTTTGTTGTTTATTTAGTTTTCCAACCTTTTTTTTAATTTTTCTTCTTTTCCTAGAATCGGGATTTTGCTATACCGTCAAAGTTCTATTTAAGCAATGAGAAATGTTTCCATGACACAAATCTCTACACTTACACCGTATAGTGCTGCACAGTGCGGCACTGTAGCTGCACTGTGCGGCACTGTAGTTTTTTTTTTTTTTTTTTTAAGTTTAGGTTTTTTTTTAAATGTTATTTTTTGATAAATAAAATTTTTCGTTAAGTGGTGAATCATGTACAAATATCTGGTGAATTCAGTTCATTATCTGGTGAATGGATTTTTTTGAGAAATAATTTTTTTAGTTAAGTATGTGCAAATATCTGGTGAATGATGTACAAATATCTGGTGAATGGTTTTTTTGAGAAATAAAATTTTTCGTTAAGTGGTGAATCATGTACAAATATCTGGTGATTTCATTTCATTATCTGGTGAATGGGTTTTTTTTAAGAAATAAAATTTTTCGTTAAGTGGTGAATCATGTACAAATATCTGGTGATTTCAGTTCATTATCTGGTGAATGAGTTTTTTTTTAGAAATAAAATTTTTCGTTAAGTGGTGAATCATGTATAAATATCTGGTGAATTCAGTTCATTATCTGGTGAATGGGTTTTTTTTTAGAAATAAAATTTTTCGTTAAGTGGTGAATCATGTATAAATATCTGGTGAATTCAGTTCATTATCTGGTGAATGAATTTTTTTGAGAAATAAATTTTTTAGTTAAGTACGTGCAAATATCTGGTGAATCATGTACAAATATCTGGTGAATGGTTTTTTTTTTAGAAATAAAATTTTTCGTTAAGTGGTGAATCATGTACAAATATCTGGTGACTTCAGTTCATTATCTGGTGAATGAGTTTTTTTATAAATAAAATTTTATTTTTTATAATAAAAACTAAAATTTAAAAAAAAAAAAAAAAAAAAAGAGACCTGCTACAGTGCCGCACAGTACAGCTACAGTGCCGCACAGTGCGGCACTGCACAGTGCCGTGATGCCTCCTGCGCGTCACATACGGTATAAACCGTATGTGTGTCAAAAGTTGTGTCATATTATCACAACTCTTAAGCAATAGAGAACAAAAAATACTTAAGATCCAAAAGGTAAAATATTTGGAATAAAAAATTACAAACTAAATTGAAAAATGATTTATATACAGTATAAGTATTATCTTTTGAGTTATGATTGTGAGTTGTGACCCTATATTTGAGATTTGATAGTTGGGTCTTAAGGATGTATTTTGAAACTTAATCACCAGTGTGATGATTTATGATTTGAGTTGTGATTTCAAGACTTTAATCTTACGTATGTTATTATAAATATTTTTTTATTAGTAATTCATGTTATGACTCACGAGAAAAATTTATTTTTAATGGGTGTATATGCACGTGCTCTTGTGTGTACGTGTTGATGTTTGGTTTAATTACATATGGTATTCTTATTATTGTTTTAGAAATTAATTATACGTACCTCTTTTGAAGTTTATGTTATAAGGGATGTCCTGTTACTACATGGATTTGATCTAGGTCGGACCTGACTATACGCTTATGTTACAGCATGGTCGTGTTAGGCCTTAAACTCGGCTCACCTCAACTCGAATCTGTGACTGCCAAGATTTCTAACCTATATCAGATATTGTAACCATCTCTCACTAATGAGCGATTAATGACTTGGTAACTGTCATTATCAATGATATCTATAATCACTCATAATGACTCATTAATGCTATGTAACAACTACCCTCTATAAGTATCAGGCCTAGCCTTTAGTGCAAAGCATCTTCTTCTTCTTCATATTCTTACTATCATATCATTCCCGATTCTGATACTTAGGTCAGAACATAATGATAACACAAATCTTGAAGGAACAACTGTACATGATAATATCAACATCAAGGGGATAATTATAATGATAATGATAATATAAACCTCAATGTAATAAGTATAATGACATCATAAATCTCAATGAAGGGATATATTATAAGGGGTGTATTGATAACATAAACATTGAACGATAATTGTATATAAAAATATCAATATCAATATCAAAGGAGATATGATATATGAACACCCGGGTGCGACACCCAGGTACTGTAGCGCTACTGTAGTGCTACAGTTTTTTTTTTTTTTTTTTTTTTTTTTTTTTAATACAAATTTTGGCTTTTTTTATATAAAAAAAATCGTTTTTTTAAATACTAACATTTTTTGTTAATCCAGTGCAAATATCTGGTTAATTCAATTCATTATATGGTTAATGGGTCATCCTAAAACTTACAATAATTTTCCACACAAATTAACCATATAATGAACTGAATTAACCAGAAATTTGCATGTGATTAACCAAATATTTACATGGTTGTGAAAAATGATTGTAAGTTTCAGGATAACCCATTAACCATATAATGAACTGAATTAACCAAATATTTTCACGTGATTAACCATATAGAATGGTTGAAGCATCAGAGTTACCGATTAACCACAGAATACACTGAATTAACCAACCATTTTCAAAGGATTAACCACGTGTTTTTGTTTTAAAAAAAGTCGACCAAAAAAAAAAGACCCATTAACCATATAATAAACTGAATTAACCAAAAATTTGCATGTGATTAACCAAATATTTACATGGTTGTGAAAAATAATTGTAAGCTTCAGGATAACCCATTAACCATATAATGAACTGAATTAACCAGATATTTGCACGTAATTAACCAAAAATGTTAGTATTTAAAAAAGTTAAATTTTTATTTTTTTTAAAAATGTCAAAATTTGAAAAAAAAAAAAAAAAAGGCGCTACAGTAGCGTTACTGTAGCGCTACAGTGCAGGTGTCGCACCCGGGTGTCCCACCCGGGTGTTCAAATATCATTTCTGATATCAAAGATAAATATATTGACAATATAAATCTCAATGTGATAAGTGTTATGACAACATAAATCATAGTTTATAAAACAAGAGAAGTGTCCAATATAATTAAATCAGACTTTAAAAGATGTCGGTGTAGTATCTCCTTTAAAAAATTTATAAACACAACAAAAATTTTAAAGAATGAGTAAATAAAATGTATTTTATCTCTATTTTTTTAATAAAATAATAATATATGGTTAAGTGATAATTTAAAATCTTACCTAAGAATGTTAGTAACATAGGATGTGTTTAACCGGCTAAAATTGAAGAATTGGACAACATAAAAATATTTGTTTTATATTAGATTTTAAAAATGGTGGATAACAAAACAGAAGAAAAAATACGAGATAAAGGTCTATAAATATGTTACTCAATAAATCAGGCGACAACTTTGTATTCAGTATTCACACCACCACCAAAAGTTAAAATCTAAAAATACCCAAGTCTCCATCTCTCATTTATCACCATGACCATCACCATCGTTGTTGTCGCCGCCATTGCCAACATCATTGCTGCCACAACCACCAATTACATCATTTTGGGAATACCTAATCGTTGTTGCTATGACTACAAAAGAGTATTATAGTGCATTTAGCATTGTTTCACTTGTGTTAACATAGGATGTTTTTATCAAGTCATATCTGATTGGAAAATATTAACGAGTGTCATAAGAGTATTGATTAAGGATATAAATATAGGAAGTGGTATAATCCATTTTTTTAAAGTTTAAAAGTTACTATTCCCAATACAAAGTTTTTATTTTTTTTATTGACTAACCAGTATCCTTAGGACACTGGTTAGCAAGACCCTATCTCATATTCTCTTATTTTTCAATTATACTTTTCTTAAAAGAAAGTGAGAAACATAAACCTGTAAAAAAAATATATTAAAAAGAGTATATAAAGAATAATTATGTTATTTGAACAACCAAAATTAGATAACTTGGGGACAACTTTCGTCGACAGTTAATGACGATCAAAATTATGGTTAATACAATTCAGTGAATGGTTAGTGAGTTACCTATCTCGGTGTACCCATTAACCAAGTTCAATATACCATTAACTATAATTTTGAATATGATTAGTCATTGTCACTAAGATGAGTAACTCATTAATCATCCACCGAGGAGCATTAACTATAAATTCGAACGTCATTAATCGTTACCATCAAGATGAGTAACTCATTAATCATCAACTGAGATGCATTAACCATCCACTGAGCTGTATCAACCAAACTTTTATACATTATTAACCAAGTTATCAATTAATGAATTACTCATCTACTACATGTATATCCATTAACCAAGTTTAATAACCGAACTTCAAAAATCATCCCATTATCTCATTTTTAGTTGTGCAAAAATCATTCCAGTAAAAGAATATTTTAATTAACATTCATATTTTACATGGATACACAAGATGGAGTCATGATATCGGCATGATAGATTCTTTGATGTATCTGTCATGTCTCATGATCATCGGGTGTTTGCGTGTTGGGCGTCTCTTGCAAGTTGCCAAGACAGGCAGACATCATCACAGAGAGAAAGCATTTGGATTGGGACCGCTGAGCTGACTGACCTGACCATATATAAAATAGTACTCCCTCCGTACCTAAATATAAGCAACAAAATAGCTACATTATTGAGCTCCTTAAGCATGTGGTCAGGGATTCGATTCCTGGCTCATGCGTATGGAAGAGCATCTGTTGGAAGAGGTCAACCCCTTAAATGGATCTCAGTACCTCGAGAGATTAGTCTCTGGCTCCCGGCCGGAGGATACCCTGGTTTACCAAAAAAAAAAAAAAATAGCTACATTATTTGGACTTAAATATAAGCAAAAATAATTAAGTCAACACTATTAAATGTTAGTCTTGCAAAAATCAAGAAAATTAACCAATCAAACTAATTCTCCATTTATTTTTTCAGGAGTATTGCATATTCCCTAGACAATTAACTCTATTTTTTACACAAATCAAGATAATTAAACTAACTTAACTAACTTTTTTAATACGTGTGAATTTAGTTTTTTTTGCTTATAATTAGGTCCGGAGGTAGTAATAATCTATACAGACAGACAAAAGAATCTCTCCCTTTCATCAGCCAGTCGCCATGGAACCATCTCTCTAGTAACCAAAGCAAAATTCTCTGTTCACAATCATTCACTTCCTTTTTGGGTTCTTCACAAAACCATTCCAAGCTTCCATCTTTCTTCCCCTCTCTCTCTCTGCTGGGACTGCTCCCTTCTTCACTCACAACTCACAGGTCAGAACCCTCTCTCTCTGTCTTCCAATTTCTTTTAAAAATCTGTTCTTTGATATCTGTGAATGGTTTTTCTTGAAATTAATTCTTACCCACATTAATTTCTTTGGATTTTGATTAGAAGAACCCTAATTTTGATGCTTGGTTGATTAATAGTTAATAATCTTTGTGTGGTATACCGTATATGTTATGGTGGAAATGGAGAAGTGGATCTAGGGTATATGCTTAGAATTGGGGCTTTTGAAAAACCCTTGTTTCTGCTGTTATCTTGTTTTGGGCTCTTAAAAGCATGAATTAACTTAACCCCCACTTTGTTGTTTGAGTTTGTGAGTGAAATGAATCTAACTTTAAATTCACTGATTGGATACATAGAGGACTGTTTGCCAGCTGAATACAACTCTTGAGGTTTTCAATTGTGAATGGTCTTGGAAAATTCTTGAGTTTGCTCATCAAGTGTTGACTTGTGATTGTTGAGCTATGTGAAAATCAATTTTCGCTCTTTCTCTTACTTTTATTGTCTGTGTTTTGATTCTCTAAGCTTTTGATGTATTTTCCATTACACTGTCAAAGATTTCTTCTTTTTTCCTTCTTGTTCTCTCTCTCTCCCTCTCTCTATATCCTGTTTCTTTATGCACATAGGCATGCTGCCAATTACTGATTAATACTGTTTGGATTCTACCTGATTGAAATATAGGTGGTGAGGATGTCGACTCCTTCAAGGAAGAGACTGATGAGAGATTTTAAAAGATTGCAACAAGATCCTCCTGCTGGCATTAGTGGAGCTCCCCAAGACAATAATATTATGCTCTGGAATGCAGTCATCTTTGGGTATGTAGGAGTTTACAAATCCTGAGATTTTTTATTTCTTGAGTGTCTGTTCCCTTTATTTTATGGTTTTGGTTTTCGGATAATTAAATATATAGTAGCAACCTAATTGTGCTTTTGGTGTTTTTTCCAGACCAGATGACACCCCCTGGGATGGAGGTACAATTATATCTTCTACCTTATTTAACTGCAATCAGAGACTTTACGTCTTGCTTCAGTGTTTTCAGATATTATCATATGATTATTTTTAGCTTCTTAGCTTGTGGTTAAGTAATTGAGATAATATCTGTCCATTAAGCATTGAATGACAATAGTAAAGTAGTAATACAATCTTGATCCCTAGTGGATGATAAGATTTTCATTAACAAATAATTGAGAAAGATGAAAATTGAACTGCACATCTAGGAAAATGAAGGAATGACCTCAGCATGTCTTTCTTGTGTCCAAATTTCAACTAGAAGTTAGAACAATCTAAGGTGTTTGTGGGAAGTATCTAACATGGTGTTATTCTTTTAGTTGTTTCATATACATGAGTTCAACTTCAATATGTAAAAGTGTGTCTCACCGACAGAATTGGTGGTATTTGGTATGTGTCCTACACTCCTACCCACATCTGGACCCTTCTTTATGGGTTTAAGTCAGATACAAGATTGGAATATGATGGGTGTTACCTGGTCTGGACTCCTAGGCATTTAGTTTTTGGGTTATTGGTCTAGTTGTAGAGAAAGAAGGACAAAAAGATGAAGATTTAAACTGGCCTGCGTCATAGTGATTGATACTTTATGTGAGAGGCTTAATTATACCCTGGTGCAGTCTTATCTATTTTCAGTATGCTCATCTGACTGATATCTGTGTCTTTCAGGTACGTTTAAGTTGACACTTCAGTTCACAGAGGACTATCCTAATAAACCCCCTACCGTGCGCTTTGTTTCTCGAATGTTTCATCCAAACAGTAAGCCTAAATCTAGAACCTCTCTTTTGTGGCTCTTTCCGAGCCTACATTTTTAGTACTGTGCAATCCCATTTTAGAGTTAGAATGGCAGTCATTGAAATACTTGTATCCTCAGTGATTGAGGGTTATAATGATGTTTGAACTGACAACTTCAAACAGAAATGGAAAGTCATTTTTCAAATTATTAAATCTACAAATTAGTTTGGCTTTTGGAAGTTATTTTTGGAACAACTTTTGAACTTCATTGATGGCGGTGTTGTCTTCCTACAACCTCTCTTTAAGAGTACTTTATCTAAAAAATAGAACAATATTGTTTTGTATTGCTGTCTGGGTTTGGCACTTTGGTTCCAATTCCATAGAGTGTATACTTCCCCACATCCAATGATTTAGTTAGTCTTTTGGTAATGGAATCCTCTAATGCTGTTCAAATTTATTTATATTTCAGATATTTTTATAAATAAAATTTTTAGTAAACAAGTACTAAAGTTTTATTATAAGCCAACAAACAAGAATAGAGGATGAAGTTTCTCGATATCTCCCTTTCGCACAGTCTGTTTTAGTTGATTGATATAGTCTAGTAGAATTTTGAAAACTCTTAATTGTTTTGGTAGAATACATAGACACCAGTTTAAGAAGTGGCTACTTACGTCATCTAATAACTTTGTCCAGAAAATTATTTAAAACAATATGACCGGTGAATCATTCTCATACATAACATTTTATTGTACATCAATTTATGAAAACTTAACAATTACAAGAATGTTATCAAGCGGTGAAAATTTTCTATTGTTTGAAAGTGCATTATTTATATGTTTAAGTTAAATTTAAATTGATGGAGTATAGAACAACCTTGGATTGAGGGGAAATTTGATAAGCATGATATGCACGGCACTAAGTTTCAATCCAGTTCTAAGCCTCTTCTACTTTTAAATTTTAGTTTATGCGGATGGAAGTATATGCTTGGACATTTTACAAAATCAGTGGAGCCCAATTTATGATGTAGCTGCAATACTTACCTCAATCCAGGTAATTGTGATTCCCTTAATATTATTGCTTTAAGACAAGAAATGCTTCAAATGATTTGATCGTACTCAGTCCATCAATTTGTCTATTAATGAAGTTTATATTAATGTTGAAAATGATTTACTCAACCTAAGAAAAAAGAGGGGGAAAAAATCAGTCATGCAAATTATTTGTCTATATTACTTCAGTCTTGGGTTATGCTATTGTCCTTTACCTCTGCATTGGCTTCTGAATTTATGAAATAAGAAACACTGCCTGTCTTTCAATTAATGTCACATACTCAATTCAAACTCCTCATATGAATGTGAAATATATGCATATAGATGTTTAATCTTCATATGCTACACTAGTCAGCATTATCTTAATGTTGTCAGTCATTTCAATTTGCATGCTTGTGATTTGTTTGGAAAGTGGTACAAGGTTTATATAGCAACCACTTACATTGTAAGCTTATATAAATACTCTTACAGATGGATTCTACAAAAATAAAAAAAAAATAAAATGTGTTGTCCTCTTTAAAAATTTACATATTCTGTCTTTAGTGTTCAAGAATTCATGTATACCAATTTTGTTCTCTCTCTCTCTCTTTATAGTGTTTGTTGGAAGAGAATACATTTATTAGAGAAGAAATAGGGAGAGTTATAAGGGGGTAAGTTGTCCTCCTAATGGTGAAACCACAAAATTCCACAAACTTAAAGTAAACAAAGAAAAACACATCAATAGTTTGTATATATCTTTGATAGAATATATAATGTTTTGCTTGTGCTTTCCTCTGAATTGTTCTTGTTTTTCATGAAACTGGGTTTCTCGATGCAGTCATTGCTGTGTGACCCAAACCCAAACTCTCCGGCAAATTCTGAAGCTGCACGGATGTTTAGCGAAAACAAGCGTGAATACAACAGAAGAGTACGTGAGATTGTTGAGCAGAGTTGGACTGCTGATTAACTATATAGGGCCTCTGGCAGTTAAATGGTTTTCAAAGGATCTGAAGATCTGATTGAATAACCACCAGACTTAAAAAACAACAATTATGTTTCCTAGCCCATGTCAATGTGTTTGTTCAAAACTTATATGAATTATTGTTCAATCTATTATTCGCCATGTTGTGCACAGTTGTGTTTTTGTTGAAACTTGACACCTTTATCATTTTGGTTAGCCCTAAACAAGGGGTTATAGAAAAGGTACAAGGAAGGAGGGAGTGTATGCCAGTGCAGTAGTAGTCGTTTATGGTTGAAGAGGAATACCATTGACTGAACCTTGATCCCATAAAGCAGGTGAAATTTTAATATGCATTAGAGTGTACTTGTCCAATCAAAATCATACTATGTGCCACAACTAAAGTGTTATCAGGTTAACTCTAAAGTCAAATCTCAGCCATTGGGTAACTATAGAATAATGCATGAGCACTTATATGTACATATTAACTTACGTTATTTGAATAACCTACTGAATCAACTATCTACCTATACTAAATTACTCACCTCACATTACTTAGATTAACCAGCTCAAACATATTTAATCACTAGTTCACCCATACTTAACCACCAATCTAAAAGGTTTGTGTAAGCAATTAAATGGTGGGAAATTAACTTAATAGAATCACTAAGCAAAATTGGAATAGGTAGAGGTGTTGAGCAACATAAAAACTTTCAATTATTGCAAGCAAAATCAACTTTTAAGACGTAATTTTGGGATTGAATTGCGTAAAGGCCCTCAAAAGTAGAAGATCTAACCTAAAACCCTTGCAATGGATCTGGTGCCACATCAGTAGTTCCACATTATTGAGGGGACGGGGAACCCAGTCAACAGACCTTGAGTCTGGACTCTGGACCACATCGCTGATGGGATCTCAGCAAATATGGTTCTGGCACATGGAACAACATGCCTAGTATTTAAGCAATTCAGAGGCTGGCGTTTTTTATGTCTTACGGGAACAATTGTATAACTACTAGTTGGAACAATGGCAATCCAATGGACAAGGGTACCTACATAAAATTTGATAGTAACTTTTTTTGATACAAAAATTTGATAGTAACTTAAATAATGACAATAATAATAACCATATTGAAAATTCAGGCCATATTGTTTTGGCCTTATAGAAGAAACCACATATTTACATTATCACTTATTAATTATGACCAATGAACTTATGAAATATGAGCAAACATATTTATCAACACTGGTTTTACAATCTTGTGCTGAGGTTTCCACTGCTGGTCCACGACTCTTGAACTTGCATTGAGTACTGTAGATTCCATAGAACATCCTCTATTGAAGGGCGCTTACTAGAAACCTTGGAAAGACAATTGATGGTAATCTGAACTGCAGTCCTCATTGATTCATATGCATAAGTTCCCCTCAGGGAAGGATCAATTGCACTTCTTAGTATTGATTGTGCTTCTGATGAACCTCTCTCCAGCTGAACATGATACAGGTAGAATTAAATTAAATATAAGAAAAATATATCTTGGTTACATATTTTTATGGTAGCCAGAGTAAGAGTAAGTACTTGCAAATATTCAAATATCTAATTATGTAAGGTTGCCAAGTTTTATAATTTGTGAGCATTTTATTTGAAGATATCTAACATAGAACATAAATTGTTATGGATACCTCTTCCTTCAGCTCCTCTACTTCACTGGAAGACTCAATTCGTTTGCCAGTGATAATTTCCAGTAGAATAACACCCAACTGAAAAATGTCTTCCTTTTCTGCATTATTTGTGCTGCATATGATGATAACAACATATTATACATAGGGTACATGATACATCAGTGGAATAGAAGAACAGAAGAAAGAGTTAAGAGAAATTTTTTTCGGGAAAGATTAATTCTCAAGGAAACTACTTTTACTTTTAAAAATAGCTGCTTTGAGTTCAATATGATATGTATGGCAAACAGAAGTTTGACGCTTATTTATAAAGCTATTATACCAATAATACTCTTCCAATTTCGCTTCTGTTAAACTAACCATCAAACAAATCTTAAATTATACAAATAAGTCAATACTTTTTTTTTGTAATTTACTATATAAAAGTAAATTTTTTTATACAACTCAAACGAAATAGATTATTTTAAAATCGCTTGTCAAGAAACACATCCAAACATAAAACCGATGTTATTATAATCTATCATTGAAATAATCAATTTTTTGCATCTAATCTGAACACATAGCAGATAAATACCTGCCAATTTGATTTGGGGAACTTTGTCCATTAAGTGCGCTCTGAAAATAGACAAAGGCAGATATCATTGCAGGTTAAGAGTTGTGGATTTAATCATGTATGCAAATAATACTGACAGAATGATCAAATTACAAGTAATGTGTCCTAACCTTGGATGTCAATGGAATGCTGTATCTACTGACTTTTGCATTGAGACTATCATCCAAAAGAATGTTCTCAATGTCTAAATTGTTGCCAAATATGCCAGGAGCAACTCCTGTGTGTAAGAACTGTACTCCTCTTGCAATGCCTATGCTGATTGCCATTCTTTGTGGCCATTTCAGCATATCCCTCTTTTTCCAATCTGTTGAATGAAAACTCATGTTACATTTTTTTTGGACATTCACATCTTTGCTTTTGCACTAAATTCTGTGTGATTGTTTACCTGTAAGTTGATCCTTCAATGATACATTTGAGATGTATTCAAATACAATGAACACTGTACTTGTTGTTTGAGGAGGGTCTTGATGAGTAATGACACAGTGTCCAAGAACACTCACCAAATGCCTATGTCTCAAGTTGGGCAATACCTCTATGTGCTGCATAATGCTGTGGGGCAAACCCTTCTGCTTTATTTTTACACAATTAACTAGGACCACTGAACCATCTCTGATCCAACCTTTATATAGCTGTGTAGATACAATAGTAAATGCCATTACAACTTGGCCTTGTGGGTTCCATCTCATTATGCATTACAAGTTATGAATTCATAAAGATTGCAAAAATTCTTTTACCTGTCCTTGTGATCCTTCTCCTATTAGATTTGATGGGTCAAAGTTGTTTGTTGCATCTTCAATTTCCTCTGATGTGAAAATACGGTATGGTGGCAGTCCAAGTGCAGCTATCCTCATTGTCTGAGGAACACGTCCTATTCACACAGGAGAAGCCATATCAATGGATGAATTAAATGAAGGAATAAGAATGTGAAAGAACATCAAAACCACCAAGGAATAATAACTATTGTCTAGAGCATGATTTAGGATTAGGCTCTTCTAAAGTGAGCAAATGTGTAAAGTGAGAAAGTAAGGATGTATCCACTTTTGATTAGCTAAAGCGCATTGAGATCTCTACTCACATTAACTAATCAAGGGTGGATACATCCTTACTTTCCCACTTTACAAGTTTACTCACCTTAGAGGAGCTTTATCCCATGATTTATCATATCATCAATAATCAATAGTAACATTAATAATAAAAAGAAACATAATGGTGGCCTTACTTGCATCCATTGGTCTTGGAGATGCATGGAATGAAAATTTATCAGCTACTGATCTGCCTTTCTTGTGATCTGACCTTTCTGCTTTGGACTTCTTCAAGATGAAAACTATGAGTAGAGCCAGAAATCCTGCAATTCCTACAACACCTCCAATTATACCAAGTACTAGGCCTAGTTTAATACCAGATTCCTTCTTCAGTTGTTTCTTAGTTGGAGGCTTAACAGCTAAGGCCGCCTCTTTCTTGCAATATGAAGATGGGTGTTGATCAATTAACCTTGTAGTTGACAAACAATTCCCAGAATATAGTACTTTGCCCTTTGAAGACACTGAACCAATGCAGGATGGTAATTTTCCTACCAGAAGGTTGTGTGAGATATCCACATATGTTAGTGCAGAACTACAGGCTATATTCATTGAGAGGTTACCACTTAATTGGTTTGAAGCCAAGTTTAGGTACTGAAGGGAAGGCAGAGAGAACAAAGAGGATGGGATGTTTCCAAATATTTCATTGGAAGAGATGTCAAATATATGAAGTTTATCAAAGTGGATGAGTTGGGTAGGAATCTGAGATCTCACAGAATTCTTTGTCAAGATAATGCTCACAAGATTCTTGGTCACTGAAGGGAATTCAGGACCCAGTTTGTTTCCACCCAAGTTGAGCTCTTGAAGAGAAGCTAGACCTCTGAGATCTGGGACACTTCCATTGAAGAGATTATCAGCCAAAACCAGACTCCTGAGACTTTTCATAGAGGATATTGATGATGGGATTTCCCCTTTGATGAAATTTGAGCTAATGTTTAGCACTTCCAGTGACCACAACCTGTTGATCTTGGCTGGTAAAGGACCCCACAATCCCAAGGACACCAATGACAACACCTTCAAATTTGAAAGCTTTGTCATGACAGTAAATAAAGAATCAATGGAGAAACTTCCTGAAAGAGCTTGATTGGATTTCCAAGAAGCTAGTTTGGGGTTGTATAAAGATGGGGAAAGCTTGTTTCCAATGATAGTTAATTCTGTGATATGACCATTTGAGCACACTATGTTGAGGGAAGGTGATGGAGGGAGGAAGCAGAAGTTGGTCCAGTTTGTCCATCCTTGTAGAACTTGAGGATATTCAAGAAGTTTCTGAACTTGGAATAGAATTCTATTCTCACTTGGTGTTAGCTGTGCAATAGAAGTTGGAGCAAACAGAACAAGAATAATTGCAGGAAACAAGTAACAGAAAGAAACACATAATTTCTTCATATTCTGAGACTAAAATATTTGTACCAACTTAGAGAATAGTTGGTCACTGCATAGTATGCTGCAAAGTTCAAACATATGAATTAGCATCTGGCACTAATAAGCAGAACTATGACTAATGACTGCAACAGTTAAATTTCTCAGAAGATAGCATGAGTTTCACTGAATGACTATCTAAAACAATATCTTTGGCTTGGCTAATTTTCTTTCTTTCTTTTTTGTCCTTTCCAGTTGTGCAGAATCTAATAATTTACATAGAAAAGCTATTAAGCTGAAAAGTTATTTGTCACAGTATACTATAATGATTGCAAGAAAAGATTTTTGACGGGAAATAATGAGGATAAAGAATTTCAGTAATGTGGAGCAGGTAGGACAATGGGGAGAGGACCCAAGTTTGTAAAGTGAACCTGAGATCTGAAAAGATTAGATTTTCAAATTATAAGTGAAGCTACCATGAAAGTAGTAGTAATTTAGTGAAGGAGCCTTGTTTTGTTAGACACATCACATGAAAGAGTGCAAAGGTAAGAAAAGGGAAGTTATGATCAGAGACAATGCAAACCACGATATTAAATATCAACTTGGGTTTCTAAATTGCCACATTGCTCGAGAAGTCCAAGCTGGCAATGATGCCAAAGTCAACACTGCACTGAAATCAAAGTTGCAAGTTGCATGAACTTTGGTGTTGACCATTTTATATTGGACCTTCATGTATATTAGCATTACTCAAAATTTCTAAATATATTATTCTTCATGCAACCCACGCGCCATGCACGTGGTTTTAGTGAAGGGTTGGCTTTATAATATCTCTATAATAATTTAGACTTTCCTTGTCAACAATAATTCCATAACTGCACACAAGTGGTTTAGGTGGATAGAGCTTAGATTTTGGAGTTATGTGATTGTGAGTTTGTGTCGGTTAAGTGTTCCTCTAAAGTGAGGGCATTGGTGGAGTTAAGAGAGGCACATTCTTAGTACAATGCGTGAAAATGACACATATTTTAATGTGCTATGAATTAGTTCCACCTAATTGTGTTCTTATTGTTTGTGATCCCTGTCTTCAAGATTAATGGAAGACAGTACAAGAAGTGAAGTATTCTAGTATTGGTTTCCCTTGCATTGCTGGTACTGAGCTATATATAGATCCAATAAATATAGAGCATCGGATTCGTTTGGTCATAATTTTATCATCATAATAATTTTATTAGCGAAATAAAAATCTAATCAATATTTTTGTTTGAACGTGTGATGATGTAGAAGCCAATTTTCGGATGGTGAGTTATTTCATTTTGCAGATTCTAATCTATATTATATGTTAAGATAAGGATTTTGACTTTCGAGTATAGTGTTCACATTTTATCAAAATAAAGAATGGAAGAGTTTGTACAATAAGATAAAAAGAAGAATTTGCTGATTTTGCAGAATCATGTTATCCAGTTTAATGAAGTTTGATTTTTTTTTTTTTTAAATTTTTGAAATAGTAATTGAACCGTTCACATTTTACTTAATCTTGTCTAAAATGGTTGTAGTTGAGAAAATATAAAATGTGTTAATTGTGCTTATCTCATTTTTTATGGTGAAATATAATTTATTCATTATTAAGAATTAAGAAGGAATCAAACTATCAAATGCAAGACACCCAAGTACAGCAAAAATGATCATGTGCCCAAGCACTTCCAATTAGGGGTGTATATGGATCGGCTTGGGTTGGGTTTGTGCAATTTTTTTGCCAACCGGTTCCAAATCAATCCGATCAAACATGGATTGGGTTGGGTCGAACATATTTTTTTATGCTAAAGAAAACAAACGAAACAAAAACAAAAAACAAAAGCCAGGGCTCACAAGCCAGAACATCCTCTGGCCCAAAACGCGTGAGATGAGATAGGTTGCATCTTCTTGGAGGAACGCGGACAATGATGGTGTATGAAGGCGTGAAGTAGGAAGGCATGAACCAGTTCAAGACATGAAGCGGGAAAAGGAACGTATGAAGGCATGATGTAGGAATAAGAACGTCATGAGTTGCATCTTCTTGGAGAAGAATGTCGAGCTCAGCTATGTGACCGAAAGCCTCTCTCCTAGCCATAGTACATCTTAAAGACATGGTGTCAACCACATATTCATAGCAACCGACAAATATTTGGGATTTGAGAATGCCTGATTAAATACTCAAGCAAAGCTTACCTCCTAAAACCCCCCCTAAACTTTATATGCATATACTCTCCTTTCATTATGTGTAACGTCCCAGGAGGTCACCCATCCCATAATTGCTCCAAGTCAAGCACGCTTAACTGTGGAGTTATTAAGTGATGGTCCCCCGAAAAGAAGATGCATCTTGTTGATGTAGGTAGTATCAATCAATTCATTTAAGCTATCATCACCTGTATAGTCCCATACTTATACAGTCTCAATATCCCTCCCATTCCAGTGTTTATCAGTTCATTCACGTGTCCCTCCGCCTAGAAGCCTGCCAGGAGCCGCTCCTTGTCCATGCTCTCTTTGCACCGGCGACCACTCCCCACCTCAGCACCCAGGTGTCACATTATGGAACGACCATTCCAATCATCCATGCCTCTAACGAAATATGTCTGAATTGTGTTGCTAGCATTATGGATTTTCTATTGCTAATGTGCAAATCTTGACAATTCCTTAATCTTTGATGCATTTCTCTAAAGTTTTTTTTTTTTTTTTTTTTTTTTTGCCTTATGGTCTGCAATCAAACCAAAACTCAATATCTTGCTCAATTCCCACCCATCCTTTTTAAGATGGGCAGTTACACACATAGTTCATGCTTTAATGGAAGTCCAGTTTATCGATTATAAGGGAAACCACTTAATAGTTGGTTTCCAAAAAGATTTCAATCATATGTTTTCTTCCCTAAACAACTGCATGTATTCCTTAACAATGGTCACACCACTACGAATTTTAAAAATTGAGGTTGAGCAATACTCATAAAACCTCTAAACTTAGGATTGTCAACAAACTTAAACGGAAGCTCATCAATTATTAACATCTTAGACAATTCAATTCTACTATCTTCTTGCTTAAGTTCAACAAGCTTCATAGTTATAGCGGTATCACACTTGTATTGTTTTCCTAGTGCAATGATTTTTTTTGCTTCTTATCAATTTATTCATTTGAGTCCTTTGGACAAACTTCCATATGTTTGTTCAAGTTAGATATCATATATATGATTAGAAGTATTGCATGAATATAATTTGCCACAATGGATACAAATAGCTCTATCACCCTTCTTAAAATGAGTATAAGCAATAGATGGAGGTTTACATGGTTTTCATTTGCCACTTACCTCGTTTAGGTGGAGCTTTACTCGGGGTAGTAGATGTTGTCGTAGTTGGTTGGCCCCTAATTTGTTGTGTTCCTCTTGTTGGTATCGGTGGAGTTGGTATATACTACCCACTTGAGTCTCACTTATATTTTGAGTTCCAAGTGGCGCACATAACTTTTTGTACTCAGCCATTTTGCAGTTGCATATGTAAATTAAGTAAAAATGTCATTCTGCTACAACGGTAAAAGAAATGCACATCATTTTGCTTTGTCTACATCATACTCATTTGAGATAGGTATAAGAAAATGGCCAAAATACTTGGAAGTATAAATCCTTAATGCTAATCAACCAACTTAGTATGGAATTATGAATAGGATTTCATTTATTTTTAAAGAAATGATTTAGTAAACAAAAGCAGGAGGAGTAGAAATTCAAGTAAATGTGGGATTTTCCATATTGAATCAACATCAATTTCTGCCCCTTGTATCTGTTTTCTACCGACCACAATTGTTTCATAGTCACGACAACCTTGTGCCAAACCACTCGGTCAGTCTCATCATTTGCATCCTCTGCAATCCCTCTACTCAGCAGTTTTCAATGAGATTCCATCTCAACTAGGGTCTTCGGCTGGTTCTCAACAGTTCTAGTCACAATTTGGTTCAACTGCTTCTCATAGGTCACCAATGGCAGTGCTTGCCATACCAGTTGAGTTCAACTATCAGGCTTGGTACCAGACTCTAGGGCCATACATCATGTGACTGCAGGCCCTCACACTTTGCTATAGAGGACCGATCTCTCCAACACCGATCAAGTTCTAAAGGGGAATGACCATGGTATCTCCTAATAAAGTGCATCATCAACTATCTCAGCACTAACAGTTTTATTCTCTTTCTCCTAATCATATATGAAATTTGTCTCGACTCAAATTTGGCATTCATGCCCGGCCAAGGCTAATGTCGTCTACCTAGCCCCGAAGCCGAGCATAAACCTTTACTTTGAAAATTCTTCCACAATTACAATGTGAAACTAGGTTCTAACTTACATAAATTTTCAAAAACAAAGTTTCACAAGATCCATTATACACAACAAAGTTGTTCTTTTCCGATAAAGAGAAATTCTTTCATCAATACATACATCATGTAAACACTTAAATCCTAATTAGTCTATAAATCTCTATGACAACATAGCTTTGAAATCCTTTACAGCAGTCCACTACAAAAAATCATCTATTTAGCGACCGACAAAATCGGTCGCTACACCTGCTAAATCGGTCGCTATTTTATTTAGCGACCAAATTAGCGACCGATTCAAGGCGGTGGCTAATAACCTGGTCGCTAAGATTTTAGAGACCGAAATATAAATTCGGTCACTAAATGGCGACCGTATTTTCGGTCTCTGAAGAATAAAAAACAGTCGCTACTCGTTTGGTCACATTGATTGGGTAACCATTTTTAGCGACCGATAATCGGTTTCTAGTTCGGTCGCTAAAGCTGGTTACTGTTAACCTATATTAGCGACCGAGTTGTTGGTTGCTAGTTCGGTCGCTAAAGTTGGTTACTGTTAACCTATATTAGCGACCGAATTGTTGGTTGCTAATTCGGTAGCTAAACTGAATTTTACTAATTTTTTTTAAATTTAATTTTTTAAATAATAAATTTTTTTTGCCTTAAAGTTTAGCAAAATTACTAATAAAACACACCAAATTACTAATGAAATATAAAATCATAAAAAATAATGAATATATATATAAAAAAAATCCAAAGTGTCGTACAAGAATGATTTAAAATCTAAAAAATGAAAAAAAAAAATCAGTCATGATGAGGTGGAGGTGGAGGAACCCAATCATCCTCAGCGTCCGTGCCGCCAACGTCTGCAATCTGATCGTCCTCTGGAGTAGCATCATCAGTAGCTGGCGGCGGAACTGGAGGAGCGGCAACAGGCGGCACAACCGTCGGAGCATCACCCTGAGCAACTGGAGGCTGGATCCTCATCTGCTCCAACACCAGCCGCAGTGTCTGGCCCTGCTTGATGCTCGTCTGCATCAGCTGCTGGTGTGCCTGAGTCAACTGTGCAATCTGGTTCGCCATCTGCTGCTCTGTCTCCCTCTTCTCCCGAAGCTCCGCGTTCAGCTGCGTGATGGTGTTCTACATTTGGTTGAACTGCTCCTGAGGGACGGTATCGGCGTAGGAAGGAGCAGGCATGCCGGATAATGAAGCTATAAACTCGCCTCCCAGGTGTCCGAGGCCATACACGTGCCCCTTCTTGTTCCTGCCCCCGACGACCTCCAAATAAATGGCATTATCGTCGACGGAGATAGGAGGGCTGGGCCCATCATCAGTCAAGGCCTCATCTTGTGACTGTGAGGCACGTGATATGGCATCGTCCTTCTTCTCGTTGAAGCCCACCTGCAAAGTATAGATGAAGAGATTTAGTTAAAATTATAATCAATATTAACAAATCAATTATAATAAATTACAAGTAAAGACTAAATTATTATTTTTGCTTACAGCATAGTTACGGACCTTGTCGTTGACCCATGCCCCCGACTTCAACTTCTTCGTCCTCTCCACCAACTCCATAGCAGTGGGGGGCCGCTGTTTCTGTGCTTTCTGCACAGAAAAATATAATCTTAAATTCATAAGAATATTTAAAAATGAAAACTCATTAAATAGTATACTAAGTCAATAAAGTTTTAAGTATTACCAGCTCGTCGTAGTGGGCGGCGGCTGATTTAGACCTGCCGGTCCAAGCACATGCGCCACCATCAGAAGCTCGATTACGCCGAGCTGTGGACTGGATCTCCTGGAACTTCTCAGTAGCCCAGTACTGGTCCAGCTGCCTCCTGATCTTAGGATCCACCCACCTCCCCTTATTCTTACCTTTTCTCAACTTGTTCGTCAGATTCTTCATGACCAGTGAGCCTTTATGCTCAAATATGTCCCTGACGAGACCCTCTAAAGCTGCGTCCCACCTATACTATTTCTGCAACTTACAGTTGTTAGGAAATTTGTGTGTGTGTGTATATATATATATAATGTAAATTTAATTTGAATAACTTAATAAATTGTTACCTTATACTCTTTAAACAACTAATCCCTATGGCCATCTGGATGGCCTTCCATGTAGGCCATGGACCATCAAACTTGCGTCGCAAGATCTTCGATATCGAATCAGAAGGGCCCTTCACGGGCAGAAAGCTGCAGTAAATTAGAGCATTAATAAATGTTATAAATAAATTAAAAACAAGTAAATAGAAATTAACGATACTTTATATATATTAAGGAAAGGTAAGAATAAGAAGAATCCTCCTGTCGGATGGACCACGGCTCTCTTGCCCCGATGATGATGATGGTCCTGTCACAGGTGTGGATGATGACGGTGCAGCCTGTGTCCCGACCACATGAGGTTGGGTAGGGGGTGCAACTCCATCATCCTGATGTGGCCCGTGTGAATATATGCCTTGACAGGTACTTTAAGTTTTGATGAATGACAAAAGGGAAAGGTCCAGAAGGACTAAAGTGCAAAAAGCGGAAAGTTATAAAGCAAGCAAGCACAAGGGGCAAAATGGGAATTTCATTAAGTGTATTGTGTGTTTTAGAAAAAGTGTGTAAATGGTAAGTAGAGTTCTCAATTTAATATTGGTCTCACACACACACATTTAACATATGCTTAAAAGAATTTATCATGTGTTTTAAAGGGATTAAAATTGACAATTAATCATACTTAATGAGCAATCAATCTCTTAATTGTCAAGTTTTTCAAAATCAATTTTATCCGTGCCATAATCGATTATGGTAATCCAATAATCAATTATGAGTCGAGGTTAAATGGCTTTAATTGTTGTTAATGAGTAATTATGACATTAAAGCCGTTGAGTTTGAATTTTGAATAAGAATAATCGATTATGGTTTTTGTATAATCGATTATGTCCTCTCTGACTTCAAACGAGCTTCAACAGAAACCCTGTAATCGATTATGTAATCGATTATAGCTTTTTATATGAAAGTCAGTGGACTCATAATCGATTAGTGTAATCGATTATGACTATTCTGTCAAAGTGAGCGCTTCCTGAAATTGGTTTAAATAATCGATTATGATAATGTAATAATCGATTATGCTGCGACAAAAATGAATTTTAAGAGGCTTGACCTAATTTCTTTTGAACTCCTATAAAAGCAAGTTTAGGCAGCCTTCATCAAATACAATACACTGCTATCATTTTCTCTGTGCTAAAACTCTGTGAAAACATTTTTATACTCTATCTCTTGCACTTACACATGGACCATATTATATTGAGTATTCTATACACCATATAGGTGGTATTGTATTTGCTCTTCAATTTGTTTATCAGCACTATTAAGAGTGCATATTATTGTAAGAGTCGTGTGACTCAAATCATTCTTTTCTACACCTTGTTTTTCAAGAGAGGTGATATCTCTTGGGGTGTTCTTGGATGTGATTTCCAAGTGTTTACAAGGGAGGTGATATTCCTTGTGGTTGACAAGAGAGGTGATATCTCTTGGGTTATTGTCTTGAGACTCTTTCACTGGGGGAGGTGATATCCCTGGTCTGTGAGGAGTGCTCTATATTGTAAAGGTTCTAGTTGATCCTGTTAAAAACTAGAGTTGATTGAAATCCCTTGGTCGTATTGCCTTGGGGACTGGACGTAGGCCACTTGGGTAGTTTGTGGCCGAATCAGGATATATTGCTTGTGTTCATTTTCTCATCCCTTATCTTTCTATTTCTGCTTTATCTTTTGCAAAACGTTTTTTAATTGCATGCGTATTTAACAAATTTGTTTTTCATAATATATCCAAAGGAAAAAGTTTTATATTTGCCAAAGTTTTTGAAAAACACAATTCACCCCCCTCTTGTGTTTGAGGTCACTTGTCAACAAGTGGCATCAGAGCTTAACTCTTGGATATAAAGGACGAAACCGTCTCAAGAGGAAAGATGACTTCAAACAGTTTTCGTAATGAGGGTAATTCCGTAAACAAACCTCCATCGTTCGATGGTGAGGGGTATGGTTATTAGAAAGAAAGAATGCAAATTTTTTTAGAAGCTTCAGATATTGATATTTGGGATTCTATGGAAAATGGTCCATTTGTCCCTAAGCATGAAGTTAATGGTGCTTTAGTGGATAAACCGAAAAATCTTTGGACCGATGCGGAAAAGAAAAAGGTCCAATACAATTTGAAAGCTAGGAACATCATCACTTCAGCTTTAAGCTACGATGAGTTCTATAGGGTCTCAAATTGCAAGACCGCTAAAGAAATATGGAACACCCTTCAATTGACCCATGAAGGTACTACCGAGGTCAAAAGGGCTAGGATGAACACATTGACCCATGAGTATGAGCTATTTAGGATGATACAGGGTGAAAGCATACAAGATATGCAGAAACGTTTTACCCATATTATAAATCATCTTAGGGCTCTTGGGAAATCTTTTAATAATGAGGATTTGATAAATAAAGTGCTTAGATGTTTGAGTAGAAATTGGCAACCCAAAGTAACTGCTATATCTGAATCTAGAGATTTATCATCTATGTCTTTGGCTACTTGGTTTGGAAAATTGCAGGAACACGAGCTTGAATTATATCGCCTCATGGAAAGTGAGGAGAATGATAATAAAATAAAGAATAGCCATGCACTCAAAGCATGCATGATTGAAAATGATGAAGGGAGTGACTTTGATGATTGTGATAGCCTTGATGAAGATGAGGAGGAGATGAGCCAAATGATCCGTAAATTCAAAAAGTTCTTAAGGCGAAAAGGCATTGCAAAACAAGTCTCCAATCCTAAAAAGAAAGATGGGGAAGAAGAGACCTCTTTCATCCCAACATGCTACAAGTGCGGCAAAAGGGGTCATATAAAACCCGACTGCCCTAAAGGCCAAAGAAAGCATGAGAAATCAGAGAAAAGGCCACAAAAGGACCGAAGAGAAAGAAGGGCCTATATTGCTTGGGAAGACAATGATATGGACTCATCCGATGAGTCGGATAATGAGGAGGCACATTTATGTCTCATGGCAAATCATGAGGAAGTTGAGGTAAACGACCCTGAACTTGAAACTGATTTATCTTATGATGACTTGCTTATTGCTTGTGAGGAATTAAATGATGAAACTATTAGACTACGAAAAATTATTTCCTCATCAAAGAAAACCATTTCTAGTCTTGAGCTAAAAATAGATGTTTTAAACAAAGAGATGGAAGTTCTTAAAGAAAAACAAGATGTTTTAAATGAAACTTCATCATGCTTATCTTGTGAAAATAAAAAGAATGAAGTTTCTGAATGTGATGAATGCAGCGTTTTGAAAATCAAAATTGAAGACTTATATAACACGCTTGCAAAATTCACAATGGGAAGGGATAACCTAAATGTTCTTTTGGGAAATCAAAAGGGAATGTATGACAAAGCTGGTTTGGGCTATCAACCGAAATTTCATGAAAAATCTTTTAAGAAATTTTTTAGTCCAAGCAACAAGTCCAGTAGTCCCTTTGTTAAATGCTTTCACTGTGGTAGAAAAGGTCACACTGCCTCTATTTGCAATATTAGGAAAAACAAAGGCATAAATGTTAAAAATGCATGGATTTCAAAGGGCTTATTGTCCAAGACTAATGTTCAAGGACCCAAAATGGTTTGGGTACCAAAAGCCAAAATATGATTCTGTTCTGCAGGAGTGCTTGAAGACCAAGAACAAAAATTGGAATTTCAATATGGTCGTTCAAAAGCACAATTTTTCAACCCATAATCGATTATAGAATAGCAATAATCGATTATGAGAAGTCAGAAAGGCCAAAATCGATTAAAGGAATCGATTATGAGCAGAAAGGAGAAAAATAGCAAAGGTCAGTAAGGTAGTAATCGATTAACATAATCGATTACTCTTGGACGAGGAGCAGAAAGGCAAAAGTCAGAATGCCTCTAATCGATTAGCATAATCGATTATGCAAGCGGGTATCTTTCCAGAAGAGTCAAAATCGATTACATAATCGATTATTCACGGTAGAACCTTTTACATGATTAACTCTTCAAAATTATTTGAAAAAGATCTTTTTATCATTATACATTCTTCTCTCAAATGCCTTATAAAATTGAAATATTATTTTGAAAAATTATTTTAGAAAGGGGGAGAATTATTTACATGCTTAAGGGAAATAATCATACACTTGCAAAAAGGGGGAATCAATTCTTTTATTATCCTGGCACTTGCTTCCGCACACATGTTTGAATTACACTGATGCTTTTTATATATTTATTACTCTGAATATATGCCTTGCTTTATCAATATTTTTCCCGCTTTTTGATAATGCCAAAAGGGGGAGAGTTATCTGAATGCATGAATCAGGGGGAGTGGATTTGAATGTATGCATAGAGTGAGGGGGAGTAGAGCAAACTGCGCTTAGAACTAAAAACTCTGATATATTTGCTTGAACTGCTCTAACCCTATCTTTCTAGCAAATCCCTCCTGAGATGTTTGTCATCATCAAAAAGGGGGAGAATGTGAATATATGCCTTGACAGGTACTTTAAGTTTTGATGAATGACAAAAGGGAAAGGTCCAGAAGGACTAAAGTGCAAAAAGCGGAAAGTTATAAAGCAAGCAAGCACAAGGGGCAAAATGGGAATTTCATTAAGTGTATTGTGTGTTTTAGAAAAAGTGTGTAAATGGTAAGTAGAGTTCTCAATTTAATATTGGTCACACACACACACATTTAACATATGCTTAAAAGAATTTATCATGTGTTTTAAAGGGATTAAAATTGACAATTAATCATACTTAATGAGCAATCAATCTCTTAATTGTCAAGTTTTTCAAAATCAATTTTATCCGTGCCATAATCGATTATGGTAATCCAATAATCGATTATGAGTCGAGGTTAAATGGCTTTAATTGTTGTTAATGAGTAATTATGACATTAAAGCCGTTGAGTTTGAATTTTGAATAAGAATAATCGATTATGGTTTTTGTATAATCGATTATGTCCTCTCTGACTTCAAACGAGCTTCAACAGAAACCCTGTAATCGATTATGTAATCGATTATAGCTTTTTATATGAAAGTCAGTGGACTCATAATCGATTAGTGTAATCGATTATGACTATTCTGTCAAAGTGAGCGCTTCCTGAAATTGGTTTAAATAATCGATTATGATAATGTAATAATCGATTATGCTGCGACAAAAATGAATTTTAAGAGGCTTGACCTAATTTCTTTTGAACTCCTATAAAAGCAAGTTTAGGCAGCCTTCATCAAATACAATACACTGCTATCATTTTCTCTGTGCTAAAACTCTGTGAAAACATTTTTATACTCTATCTCTTGCACTTACACATTGACCATATTATATTGAGTATTCTATACACCATATAGGTGGTATTGTATTTGCTCTTCAATTTGTTTATCAGCACTATTAAGAGTGCATATTATTGTAAGAGTCGTGTGACTCAAATCATTCTTTTCTACACCTTGTTTTTCAAGAGAGGTGATATCTCTTGGGGTGTTCTTGGATGTGATTTCCAAGTGTTTACAAGGGAGGTGATATTCCTTGTGGTTGACAAGAGAGGTGATATCTCTTGGGTTATTGTCTTGAGACTCTTTCACTGGGGGAGGTGATATCCCTGGTCTGTGAGGAGTGCTCTATATTGTAAAGGTTCTAGTTGATCCTGTTAAAAACTAGAGTTGATTGAAATCCCTTGGTCGTATTGCCTTGGGGACTGGACGTAGGCCACTTGGGTAGTTTGTGGCCGAACCAGGATATATTGCTTGTGTTCATTTTCTCATCCCTTATCTTTCTATTTCTGCTTTATCTTTTGCAAAACGTTTTTTAATTGCACGCGTATTTAACAAATTTGTTTTTCATAATATATCCAAAGGAAAAAGTTTTATATTTGCCAAAGTTTTTGAAAAACACAATTCACCCCCCTCTTGTGTTTGAGGTCACTTGTCAACAGCCCGTCCACAGAGGTGCTGGTAGGGTGGTCTTGATCTGAAGGCTGTGGGTCGGCCGGCGAAGGAACTCTCACAGCATGACCTTTGCCATGACCTCCTCGTCGACCACCACGCTGCCCCTACCTCTAGAGGAATCTGCCATCTGTGTAAAAAATGAAAAGATGATTACACTACAGTGTAAATAATTCAAAAATAAATTACCTAAGTAGAATGAGCATTACGCAATGAATTGTGACATAAATAAATTACCTAAGTAGAATCTCCGTCACTAAATTCACCCTCACTCTCATCAGTCTCACTTGATTGGAATGTGGCTTCGCTAGATGCGTCCAACTCAGATTGATCCATTAACTCTCTTTCAACTTCTTCCCCATCGCCGGAAATGTCCGCCAGAGAATTAACAATAATGTCCGGCGTAATTTGCAATGGTACGTGGGGTCTTGAAAACTCATCATCTTGGTACGGAGCATCTTTTTCAGGCTGGTTGATTACATTATCAGTAATTGTACTGCGAGCCTTTATCTTAATGACACCCAACCAACCTTGATGTCCTTCGGGATATGGCGAGTAATAAACCTGATCTGCCTGATGTGAAAAAATGAATGGGTCGTACGCCTTGTTATACCTACGAGACAGCCTAACTTGAACAATACCATATTTTTTTATCGATTTTTGTCCCTACGTCAAGAGTAGGATCAAACCAATCACACTTGAAGAGAACCAACTTCATCACGGGGAAACCGGTATAATCGAGTTCAAGGATGTCAGTTAGAACCCCATAGAAATCATCCTCTACATTGCCATCAGTGGCTCGCACACAAACACCATAGTTACACGACTGCATTCCTTCATTCCATGTTTTTATGTTAAATTTATATCCATTTACAATGTAAGTATTCCATGATGTAACCCATCTGTTAGGCCCCCATGCCAAATTTGTCAACAATGGATTTTGAACATTGTTTACTGGATCTAGTACCTAAAATATCGAATATTATATTATTCTTATACATGCTATATATTTAAGGAGATAAAATGTATTGCAATAAATGAAGATGCTTAACCTACATATTTACTGAACCACGTAGCAAAGTGAGAAGTAATTTCTCGATCAACCTGATTGTTTGAAATGTCAGGTTGGAGATCCCTTAGAATATTGCCGTACATCCTACATATGGGAGATTAACAGCAGGACGATTAATAATCATAAATTTCAATTGAACTTATAAAAGACATTGTAGAAATTTACTCTAAATATGGCGCCACCTCTTCACAATTTTGAAGGATATACAGATGAGCAGCATTAATGTCCCGCCGCTCCAAGAAATATCCTTTTGATTTGCCACTAAATCTGCCCGGATAGTTGAATATTGATATAGGAGGACTAGTTGAACTTCCTTCGCCTGAATCAATGTTTCTAGGCATCCTTGTCCTTTTCGTGTTAACTTCGTCCGGATATTAATAAGAGGCAAAAGTGGAAGTCTCCTCTACTAAGTATGCTTCACAAATGGAACCCTCCACTCGTGCCTTGTTCTTGACTTTGTGTTTAAGGGAGTGCAGGAACCTATTAAAGATGGATATATACAAATAATTACTAGTTTTAGGGAAAGCTAAACTACGATTTCGTGTTCGTGAATTTCATATGTATCAAGTAAAATAGTTGATGTTGTATACCTCTCAAATGGATACATCCAGCGGTATTGGACTGAACCACCAACTCTTGCTTCGTAAGGTAGATGAACCGGAAGGTGTTCCATTGAATCAAAGAAACTCGGCGGGAAGATTTGCTCCAGCTTACATAACAAAACGGGTATCTTGACTTCCATATCCTTTAATTGATTCACATTTAGTGTTGTCGACGTAAGCTCCCTGAAAAAGTGGCTAAGCTCAACAAGTGGGTCCCAAATTGGTTTCGGTAATGCGTCGAACGCAATTGGAAGCAACCGTTGCATGAACACGTGGCAATCATGACTCTTCATTCCATGTAACTTTGCTTCCTTAATGTCAACACATCTACCCAGATTGGAAGCATACCCATCTGGTAACTTTAGTTCTTTAACTCACTTACAGACAGCCACTTTCTGTGTTTTGCTTAATGTATAACTTGCCTTCGGTTTGATAAGTCTGTCACGACCACCGTCCTGCAACTCAAGCTCCTTCCGATTACAAATTTCAGCCAGATCCAATCGGGCTTTATTTGTATCCTTTGTCCTCCCCTTGATGTCCATCACAGTGTCAAACACATCCAAAAACACATTCCTCTCAGTATGCATGCCATCAATGTTGTGACGGAGTAGCTGCGTCCTCCAATACGGCAACCTCCAAAATATACTTTGTTTTGTCCAATTATGGTTGACCCCATAATCAGGGATATGTTCTCCTTGGGATTCATGGACGAGCGGTAAGTACTGTACTCTCCGCCATACATTTGGACCAGACAAACGTGGTGGAGGCGGTGTTGTCTCCGCACAACGCTTCTTGAATGCATTCTTGTTCCGCCTATAAGGATGATCTTCTGGAAGGAATTGATGATGACAATCAAAATATGAGATCTTTCGACTGTTTTTAAGCGTGAATGCCTTCGATCGCTCCATACATATTGGGCAACCAAGCTTCCCCGCGGTCATCCAACCCGACATCATCCCATAGGCAGGAAAGTCGTTGATCGTCCACATCAAAGCTGCTTTCATCATGAAATTCTGCCTCAAAGATACGTCATATGTCAACACACCATCATTCCACAGCATTGCTAACTCATCTATCAGCGGCTGCAAGTACACATCAATCTTCCCTTTTGGATTAGACGGACCCGGAATTATGACTGTTAGGAACATAAACTCCCGCTTCATGCACATCCCTGGGGAAAGATTGTACGGAGTCAGGATAACCGGCCAACAAGAGTATGCTTTTCCAGACTGCCCGAAAGGATTAAATCCATCCGTACATAACCCCAATCGGACGTTCCGAGGGTCCTGCGAAAATGCCATGTGAACCCTATCAAAATGCTTCCAAGCTTCTCCATCCGATGGATGACACAAGACATCTTGCTCCCTCTCATGCTCACTATGCCACCTCATGTGAGCTGCAGTGGCCATCGAAGAGTACAATCTTGTAAGTCTTGGCACGAGTGGAAAGTACCACATCTTTTTTAGAGCGGTCTTCTTCTCAATGCCCCTCCTAGTGGTTGTCTTATACCGATCCGCACCACAAAATCGACAACATGTTATGCTCTCCGCTGAATCATCCTTATAATACAACATACATCCATTCGGGCAACAATCAATTTTCAAACACCCCAGACCCAAATTCTCCACAGACTTCTTAGCATGATAAAAACTAGTAGGCATCCGATTGTCTTCCAGCAACGCCTTGGACACTGACATGGCAAGGCGATTAAAACAGTCTTCTTGCATATTGTAGTCAAATTTGATATTCAACCATTCCATACACATCGACAACTCTGTGTACTCCCGACATCCTTCCCACAACGGAGATCGTGCAGCACTCAGCATATTATAGAATCTTTGAGCTTCAGGATTCGGATTCTCCTCTATATATTGAGAACCCATTCCACCATCTTCTCCCCCATCTTCTTCTAGTGCAACACCAACCGAGGGTCCAGCATGATCCATTATCATCTACTCGTATGGATTCAATTCTTCCCTCCGGTCACCACTTCCATAGTACGAACCTTCAAACACAACCGGGTTTAAATCAGGCAACGTCTCACCATGGTTACTCTACCAATAGTAATCAGGCATGAAGCCCTTCTCATAAAGATCGGCTACAACTCCATCCACGCTTTTGAAAGATTAACACCTGCATCTTGTTCAAGGACACCTCAAATGATCACCGCCCAGCCGTATAAATCTCTCTTGGCTAACAACAAACTCTATAAACTCACCCACTCCAACTCTATACTCTTGCCTAAGACGTTTATTCCTATCCAACCTACGATACATCCATTTCCGATTCTCCGGAATATCCATTCCTGCCAATTAAATAGCTTGACCAACCCTACAATAACACCTATATATTACGGTGCATTCCAATAACTACATAAATCTCGTTCTTATGACAAGGTATGAACCTATCCCATTCGAGAAGAAACCTTTACCACACTCGGCTAATAATAGTTATTCCCTTATTCAAATACCTTATACTTAACAAAATTTCGGCAGCATTTCCCATCGGTCTCCAAGTACACAACTCGAGCACGGTGAGAATCACCGCGATCAAGTATGCACCCGGAGAACAAAAGGAAATGCATCAGACCGAGATTTCAACAAGTATATAAGGCATTTGAACATGGAAATGACTATTGTACAAGTGTGAAAAAGGTTTTTTCCCAAACTGTCCCACTTGGACAATTCAAGATTCAATACAATGAGCATGCGTACCTTGGGAAGGTACGCATGCTCATTAATATTGAATCTCAAACAGGAAACTAAGGCTTTTGTAACTTAATAATTAAATCTAGCAGAAAATAAAACCATTGACTTATAAGGATTGCAGTATACTTCAACAAATATATATTGAAGCATAATTCAATACAAACTTAGATAAAATATAGTAGCAAACATCCTATTGAGCTCCCCTCTCCACTAACAAGTAACACACAATTGTCAAACACATGCATAACTTCTAAATTAGCAGCACACAACAAGCATCCCGCCTTTTGACAGGATCACATCCTATTGAGCTCTGCTCTCCACTAACAAACAACACATAATTGCAAATACATGCATAAATATTAAATTATCAGCACACAACCAGCATCTTGCCTTTCAGGCAGGATACCATCCTATTGAGCTCTGCTCTCCACTAACAAACAACACATAATTGCAAATACATGCATAAATATTAAATCATCAGCACACAATCAGCATCTTGCCTTTCAGGTAGGATACCATCCTATTGAGCTCAGCTCTCCACTAACAAACAACAAGATATATAATTTACATAACACATTAAAAGCACCACACAATCAGAACCTTTTAGACAAAGCAGAACCTTAAAAGAGAGTATTGAGAGAACTTACCTATGCGACAAAATGCAAAAACAAGTAAGGATAAGGGGAGGAGCCACAGACAAGAAGATCGGGAACTGATAAATATAATAAGACAATATGAAAGCAAATTAATATCCTTAGAGCCAACTTAATTGTATTCAAGTCTGTAATACAAAAGTTCAACAAATTGCCATTACGACCAATTGATTACCTATGGAGATGGAGAGGAGACGAAGGGACTCGATTTCAACTCACGAGAAATAGAGCAATGACCTATAATGCATAAATAAAATGAAGTATCAACAATTACCGATTTTGAATTCCATTAACCAGTAACCAGGTGTCCCAGGTTGTCAAATTTAAGGTGGACAAATATCATTATTAATTTGAAAAGTGTCATAGTTTTTCTATTGAAGTAAGATTTTAGATTTCACCCAATAGTCGTGTTACGATCAGAACAGTTTTCTCTTTTGCCTTGTACATGCCACCGAATGGAAGTAGCATAGACCATAAAATAAAATTTATTTGTTTTATTTTATTTTTTTGCTATGGCAACATTTGTTAACTGTTCCTATGCAGAAATACTGTTGTAGTCATGTTTAATTTATATCAAAATCAGGAGAAAATAAGTAGCGTGTAATGTTATTCAACATCAAACATTCAATTTAACCTAGGATATCCCTCTTACTTCCTTTATAATAATTTTTTTTTTCAAAGTCTTCTTATCTGTGTGCTCATGACCAGCAAGTCATTTTTTAGAACATAAACAATTTGCTCAAATAAATTGCCATTAAATTTGCTTCTACCTAACCTCGTCGGTGGTGTCAAGAACTGAAACTCAGGGTCAGACAAATCTTATATATGGTAAACAACTAGTATTATAGTATGTACTATCAATATTTTAATTTCGTACAAATTATAACTTTTGACTCGGCTAATTAATTCAGATTCAAATTAAGAAACAATAGGCCAAGTCAACTAGATCCATGGATGGGTGAGTTGCAGGTCAACCAGCTGGTTGTGTTTTAAACTGTGTGATAGCATAGTAGTAATCTGACAATTTGATGATCAGTCACGTGGGGTTTTGTTTCTTATAGCATTGGTTAACATACCTTGCACATGCAATTTGCAACTACTGCAGCTACCAATCTAGCATATTAATCTTATATATCATATAACATGCCATTAATTATATAACAGTGTGATTGTCTTACGCTAATTTCTTGTTGATGTCAGATTTAATATAATCTTAATTTGCACAAAGTTATACATGAGCAAAAAACTTGCATCTTTCTATTAATTGGTTTGCATGTTCTTTACACCATATTGGTAAGAAGTTTCACAATGAGCAAAGATTTCAATACCACATTTGCATTTTAGAAAAGTAATCAAAATGTGTATCATTTCTTGTCTTCAATTTCTATCAAGTTTGTTTAGAAACAATATATGCCATTTTCCATGCTTAACCAAAACCAAGATTTCAAAACTTAGTACAACCTCAAGAGAGAGAGAGAGAACCGAGTAAGAGAGAAAGAGAGACAGAGAGAGAGAGAGAGACAGAGGAGAGAAGAAGAGAGCTTACCTATGGAAGAGGAGGATAGTGGTGGTGGTGGTGGTGGCCGGAGGGAACCTGAGAGAGAACCTGAGAAAGAGATAGAGAGAAACAGAGTGAGACAGAGAGAGAGAGAAACAGAGTGAGACAGAGAGAGAGGGATGGAGAGAGACAGAGAAGATGAGAGGATGAGAGCTTACCGGAGGAGAGGGGACGATGGTGGTGGCTCGAGGCGTCCTGTGGTGGCCGGAGATCGCGAGACGAAGAGAGAAACGGTGAGAGAGAGTGAGAGATTCGGGCAAAAATGAGGAAGAAAGGGGGTTCTGCTGATTTAGGGATTTTATTTTTAGGGACCGAATTATTCGGTCGCTAAATCGGTCGCAAACGTTAGTTTGTTAATTCGGTCGCCAAAAACGGTAGCTAAAAAGGTTAATTTGAATTAATAAATTTAGCGACCGAATTAAAATCCATCGCTAACACGCGCTATTTTAAATTTTTTACGTGCCATTTAGCGACTGAATTAATATCGGTCGCAAATATAAATAAAAATGTATCCGTTGCATTAAACTCGATCGCCATTTCGGTCGTTGAAAAGTCAGTAAGTTTTGACTTTTAATTTCCATTATTTAGCGACCGAAATAGAGACCGATATCTCTGCTACGCTCTATTCCGGTCGCTAATTCGGTCGCAGTATCAACTATAACAAGTGTCTCCTGTATATCTTTTAATCGGTCGCCATTTCGGTCGCAAACAGCAACCAACAAATTCGGTCTCTAATTTCGATCGCTAAATGACCTTTTTTTTGTAGTGGTCATTGGGCATCCTTGAATTCTTTTTGTTAAGAAGGACCTGTGGCCATGGTTGTTAGGCGCTCGATTTAACTCGTGGGTTCGTACGCGCCTACGAGATTTGAGGAGTCCAGCGAGGTAGAGCGTTGGAAAAACGCGGACATCGGCCTACGCAGCAGGGAAACGCGTGGACGCGGCGCTTTTTGGGCGAGTTTTGTGATTAGGGTTTCAGGTTTGACCCGATTTCAACCCGATTTCGGCTAATAACCCGTTTCGGTCCAACTTTCTTTCTCAGCCGAAAACACCTATGCCTCTTATTAGCACCGACCCAGCTGTCCCAACCCTATTTTGCTATTTCACTTTTCACAGAACTAACGGGTATTTTTACTAATTATTGACTTTCAATGATTTTTGTTTTGGTACTTGTCACAAATTGATTATAATACCGTTCAGACTTAAAATTATTCCTTCCCAATATACGGCTATATTACTGTGGTGGTTAAAGCTCTTAATTATATTGATTCTTTCACTGAGTATATATTAGCACAGTAGCACTGAGTATTATTCGGCAATATCACCCTTCTTTCTCTTAAAGTTCTTCACTTTTCAGGAACAACATCTCTGTTTCTCCTCTCTTTCACCTCTTCTCCTCAAATAATCAAATGTCTTCAAGTGTCCCTGTTGCTGGCAGTTCTGGTGCTCCACCTCGTAAAGTGCAGATTAATGCTCCTGGAAGCAAGAGTGATATGGCATGGAAGCATGGAGTTTCTGTTGATGGGGGAACAATAAAAATTAAATGTAATTACTGTGCCAAAATAATTATTGGAGGGGTTTACCGGTTGAAGCATCACTTGGCTGGTACACAAAAAGATGTTGGAGTTTGTAATTCTGTTCCTGATGAAGTGAAGAAACAAATGTGGGAAATTTTAAAATCCTTGCAAGAAAAATTAGTGAAGAAATCAGGCATAGATGATGAGGAGACAGTTACTGAAACAGGAAAAGAAAAAAGGCATGAAGAGGAGACACTTGGAAATCTTTTAAGAAGAGGGGAGTGAGCACTCGAGCCACAACAATGCCATATCGTTTAATGCTACAAAGATTGAAGAATTTCACAGGATGTTGGAGATGGTAGCCCGACATGGCCTTGGATTTAAGCCACCATCCTATCACGAGATTAGAGTAAAGTACTTGAAGCAAAAGGGGGATTTGACAATGAAAAACATTGAAGAACATAAGGCCATTTGGAAGAAGACAGGATGCACCATCATGAGCGATGGGTGGACTGACAAAAGAAGGAGAACAATATTGAATTTCTTAGTGGACAACCCTAAATGTACTGCTTTTTTGAAGTCAATTGATGCATCTCATGTATAAAAAACTGTTCATAAAATATTTGAGATGATTGATGAAATATTGGAGGAAGTTGATGAAGAAAATGTTGTCCAAATTGTGACGGACAATGCAGCAAATTACAAAGCTGCTGGTACGTTGTTGATGGAGAAAAGGAATACGCTTTATTGGACACCTTGCGCGGGGTATTGCATTGATCTAATGTTGGAGGATTTTGAGAAAAAAATATAAGTTCACCATGAAACAATTTCAAAGGGTAAGAAGATTATCACCTATATCTACTCCAAGACTTCTCTAATTTCCTTATTGCAACATTTCACCAAAGGAAAAGATTTGGTGAGACCAGCCATGACTCACTTTGTCACTTCTTATCTAACTTCGGGGTGTCTCATGGACAACAAAGGGGCATTGATAAGAATGTTTACCTCTAATGAATGGACATCAAGCCGGTTTGCAAGGACAAGGGATGAGAAGCATATTGAAGAAGTGGTTATGGATAAGGAGTTTTGGAAGAACATTGCGATTTGCTTGAGAGGTGCTTATCCACTAATCAAAGTGCTTCATTTGGTGGATTCGGATGAGAAGCCAGCAATGGGGTTCATTTATGAGGCAATGGACCCAGCTAAGGAGAGCATACAAAAAGCCTTCAATGGTGTCCAAAAAAGGTAAACTATAAACTTTAGTTTACATTATATATTTTAATTTAATTTATAAACTTTATTTTCAAAACTAATTCAATTATTTTTACATTATTTAGTTTCAAGCCTCTATGGGATATCATTGATGAGAGATGAGAGAAGCAACTCCATAGACCTTTGCATGCCTCGGGCTACTACCTTAACCCCCAATTACATTATAGTCCTAAATTTAAAGCTGATTATGAAGTAAAACGTGGATTGTATGATTGTTTACAAAGGATGGTGGGAGATGTTGAAGTAATAACTAAGATTGATGCTCAACTTGAAGATTTCAAGAGGCGAGCAAAGTTTTTTGGTAGTACAATAGCCATGGTTGCTCTTAAAACCAAAACTCCATCACAATGGTAGGAGTCATATGGGGATGAGCATCCAAAACTCCAAACATTTGCAATTTGTGTATTAAGCTTGACCTGCAATTCATCTGGTTGTGAACGAAATTGGAGTGCCTTTGAGATGGTAAAATTTCTCTCATGTTTCATTTTTAATACAACTTGCTATATACTAATGAAGTTTGTATCTATTAGGTCCACACAAAGAGAAGAAACTGTTTGAAACAGAAGACAATGAATGATGTTGTATTTGTGATGGCCAATTCAAAATTGGCCAAGAAGAAGCAACCTAGAAAGACGATTGAATATAACCTTGATGATCTTTCATCCGATGATGAATGGATTGTGGATAATGATAAAAGTTCATCTGACATTTTAGATTTAACAATAGACAATGAAGAATTGAAATTGGATACTCCAAATGAAGGAGAGGCTAGTGGTGCAGCTGATGCCCCTATAGATGATTTGGAGATTCCAAATTTTGATGATGAAATTGGAAAGGAAGATGCCATGGATCATATGGAAGATGATGGTTATGACCACCAAGCCTTGGATGATTGGTTAGATTAGAGTTGGGACTCTTTTGTTTTGATGTTTTTAGTTTTATGCAAAGGAGATCGTGACTTACGATTCATGTATGACATTTTTATATAAAGGTTATTTTGGTTTTTAAGGTTATTTTTCGTATTTATGTTATATATATAATATATTTAAATATAATTTTGTCTTTTGGTTACGATCCCACGAGTTACGATCTTTCATCCTCCGAACAATCCTATATAAGATCTCGAGTTTGAAAACCTTGCCTATGGCTAAAAGGTTAAAACAAATGGGTGAGTTTGATACTCAGCGAGGGATATCCCTTCTGAAACATGAATCAATAATCAATAAGTAAAACATCAATTAACAACAAATCAATAAACATAATATCTAGTTAAGAAACTTACAAGTCCTAAAGTCTAATAACTTATACATTTAACAACGAGGGTTCCTCATCGGAATGCTTAGTTTTTTCATCATAAGTCGATTATTCCCATTATCCTCATGTGGTTGAAGCCCATAACATTTTTATTTCCATAGCCATGCTACCATGCCACCATCATTCCACTTTCACGCTTTGGGAATACTTTATCTCTTCAATCATTCCCCTAAAAGTTCTACCATTACACAATGCAACCATTCTCAATAAGGAACATGTATCAACAATCACAGACACAACAAAATCTTCACATATTCCGATATAGACATCTCAAATATTAACAATTCATGATGATTGTATATTTTATAACATCAGCATATATTTTTAGCATCAAACTCAATATAGAGTGCATACCATAACTATCTCAATATACAAGTGCCCTTGCAACCTCATAACCAATGTTAACCTTATTTATAACTCTCACACAAAACAGTCAATTATCTCATTTCACAAAAAGTATGGGTACTCCTCATGTTCTATATAATTTGCAACCATTCACGTTCATGTTTAAAGCATAAACCAACAATCCAAACAAAAATACAGATACTTGCACATAGGATGTGTACAAGTAGCTGTTAAACCTTTAATCCGCGAAGGATTAAATGCTTCAATCTTAATGTGCTTAAGAGACATTAGGCACAACAAATTTGAGGATTCGTTATTAGGCACAATAGAAACTGGCCTAAGTCAAGGTCCGATTTACTTCAATTGTTACCCAAATAGGACATTGAGTCTACAGGACAATAATATATTAGACTCTTTGTTTTTAAATATTAAGATCTGTGGCTTAGACATGAAGCCTGGATCTATCCCAGCAGCTTTGCTTTACAGGATTCAATACAAGGTTATGAATTCTTGTAATTCTAAAGTTCTTAAAACTAGAACATCGGGAGAGACAACTTTGTTTCTTACTGATGTTACTAAAGCAAACGTTATTGTCCCTAAGACAATCCACTGGAAAGATGTAAATCTACCAGAAAGATGGATTTTGGATAAAGCAGTACCTGCTTTACCAAGGGAAACTGCCAATTTCAGCAATATTGTCCAGAATCAATCAGGACAAGTTGAATTAATTTTCGAAAGAAGAAACTCTTTCAGTTCTATCAGATCCTCTAGTCTTAGATCAGAAGCCTTTAGGACTGTCCCTTCAAGACAATCTTTCTCAACCACATCTCAAATCCCGAATATTAATCTTCAGGGATTAGATACATCATCTACTATCCCCAGACCAATTTATCAGACAGAAGATGATCAACGATCAATTCAGTCTCCAACCTTTTCCTCCCTTAATGAATCTTATAATGATTTGTAAGCCCATTATTGATAAGGAATCCCTTAGAAAGGACTTTTACTCTGAGGAATGGAAACCTCAAAGAGAATGGTTCTTACAAGAATATAAGGGAACAATCAGAAATAATATTCAAAAAGAATATTATCAATTTCTTAACAATGTTAAGACAAATATTTTATTTTTTGACTGGTTTCATGCTTATGCAGTCAAAAATCAAATTAACTATCCTTGGAAAACAAAGATAGATGTTGATAAAACCACTAATGTCATTACAGTATGGCATTTGAAAAATGGTGAGTTAGTTAAAACAGAGTTACCACCAAATAACTCTTTCCAACTCCCAGGTGTTAAAGATCCTATCACCAACAAACCAATTATGGCTGCTCCGTTCAAAAATAAGAATGCTGATGAAACAGTCTCAGCTCACGACATTAACAAATTAATGGAACAATCAAATTACACAAACAAATACCTACAAGTATTAGGAGAACATATTATCAAAAAAGATGTATCCACTGATGCATCTACTTCGGGAACCAAGAAAGAGACTCCCTTAGAAAAACCCTTGTTTAAACCTTTCAAGGTCAATAAGAAGGTCAAAGAGAATTTACAACTCCTTCTTTACCCAGACATAAAAAGGGAAAAACAAGAGTTAATACAAAAAATAAAACAATTAAGTGTTCCAGAGTCCCCAAGTAGCACTCAAGAAGGTCCACCCTTATTAAGAGGTAAGGGAATTACCAAAGATCCAACAGGCAAAGATCCAACCATAAATGTCCTAAACGAAGACGGTTCAGAAACGGAATCTGTGGCCAGTACTTCTAAATCCAACCCAGTAGATAAACCTTTGATCAATAGACCTTTGATCAATATGAATCCAGTCTATACCCAACCTTGGAAAAAACCAACAAAACTGTATTATCCTAGAGCAACCCCTCCGGATTTGCTCCTTGAAGAAAAAACCTCTACTCTCAAAAGTTTCAATGCTAACAACATCTATGAATGGAACATAGATGGCCAAATGGAGTATCAAATTCTCCAAACAATGCAGCACATGACCATGATGGCCACTGCATACCAAACTGCGAATGAATGCTCTGAAGAAGCCATTTGCAATATTTTGGTTGCTGGTTTCACAGGCCAACTAAAAAGCTGGTGGGATTATTCTTTCTCTGATATACAGAAAGAACAAATGTTCACAGCAATCAAAACTGACACAGAAGGAAATCCAATCTTTGATAATGACGGCCAAACCATTCCAGATGCTGTCAACACCTTAATCTTTTCAATTTGCGGACACTTTATGGGTAGTACTTCTACCTGGAAAGATAGGTCTGCCGAGTTATTATCCAATCTTAAGTGTAGATCTTTATCCAGTTTTAGGTGGTATAAGGATACCTTCCTAACTAGGGTTTACACTAGAGAAGATTGCCAAAATAAGTTTTGGAAAGAAAAGTTCATTGCAGGTCTCCCAACATCTTTAGGTGACCTTGTAAAAGATGAGCTTATAGCCCAATCTCCAGATGGAAATATTCCATATGAGCAATTGAGTTATGGTCAACTCATTGCAGCAACCCAGAAAATAGGGGCAAGACTTTGTAAGGAAGACAAAGTCAGAGATCAATTCAAAAAAGAGAAAGCAGCAAAGAAAGATTTAGGATCTTTCTGCGAGCAATTTGGGATACCCCCTTGCCCAAAAGATAAATTAAAATCTTCCAAGAAGTATAAAGAAAAACCGCATAAACCTAAGTATACCAAATACACTAAGTGGAAGAAACACAAACGGTTTAGCAAACCAAAACCTGAATTCCAGCCAGAATTCAAACCCAAACAAGAAACTAGTACTAGGTTTCCCAAAAAAGCGGTTACATGTTACAACTGCGGTAAACAGGGCCATATCAGTAAATACTGTAGGCTAAAGAAAAAGATCAAAGAATTAAATCTTGAACCATCAGTTGAGGAACAACTAAATAATCTTTTGATCCAATCAGATTCTTCAGGTGAGTCAGATGGTGATTTTTCTGAAGATCTCAATCATATTCAACATGATGATATTGGAAGCCTTAGTTCCGATTCATCTCATGAAATTAATGTCTTAACTAAGGAGCAAGATCTCCTTTTTGAGGTTATTAATTCAATATCTGATCCAGATGAAAGGCGCAGATATCTGGATAAGCTTAAGTCTTCTATGGAGTCCTCAACGGAAAAGGATTTCAAGAACAAAGGAAAAGTTATTGTTAAAGATCATTTTGACTTTAGACAGATCCTTAAAAGACTTGAAGCTACTCAACAAACGAAACCTGTGACAATTCAAGATCTCCAGCAAGAGATTAAGAATTTGAAACAGGAAGTTAAAGAGATCAAACAGGAACAATCTGTTCATAAATTAATTCTGTCACAATTAGCAGAAGCCCAAACTGATGATTCTGATTCGGAAGATAAACCTGAATCAAGCATCATCAAAGATAGTGAACAGAATATTCCTACTAAAAATCAAGAAGATAAAAATCTAGAACAAGATCAAACATTCTTAAATTTAATCAATCAATTAAGAATTCAAAAATTCCATATTAAAATCAAGATCATTATCGGGAATTTTGTTCTTTATTCAACAGCACTCTTCGATACAGGAGCTGATTCAAACTGTATTCAGGAGGGATTAGTCCCTACTAAATACTTCGAAAAAACTTCTGAGAAGTTAAGAGCAGCTAATGGTTCTAAACTTAGAATCAATTACAAGCTGTCAAAAGCCCTAATAGAAAACCAAGGTCTTCAGGTCGAGACTCCTTTTCTATTAGTCAAAAATCTCAAAAATGAAGTGATTCTTGGAACACCGTTCATAAGATCACTTTTCCCCATTTCCATTTCTGACAATGGAATTATAACGCAACATCTGGGAAAAAACATTATTTTTCCCTTTATCAGAGAACCAATCATTCGAGATTTGAATTTTCTCGATTACAAAATTAATCAAATCAATTTTTTGAAAGAAGAAATTTCTTTTAAAAATATTGAGTTACAATTACAACAGCCTAATATCAAAAACAGGACCCAGATCCTTTTTGATGAAATCCAAAAAACTATCTGTTCTGATTTGCCCACAGCATTTTGGAATAGAAAGAAATACGTTGTAGACTTGCCTTATGAACAAGATTTTAATGAAAGGCAAATCCCTACTAAGTCTAGACCAATTCAAATGAACCATGAACTTCTTAGGTATTGCCAAAAGGAGATTAATGATTTTGTAGAAAAGGGTTTGATTAGGGAAAGCAAATCTCCCTGGTCATGTTCAGCTTTCTATGTCAATAAGCAAGCAGAAATTGAGCGAGGAACGCCCCGCTTAGTTATCAATTACAAACCTTTAAATCAAGCCCTTAGGTGGATCAGGTATCCAATTCCTAATAAAAAGGATTTGCTTAGCCGTCTAAACTCGGCTAAAATCTTTTCAAAATTTGATATGAAATCTGGTTATTACCAGATAGAAGTCAAAGAAAGTGACCGTTACAAAACAGCGTTCACTGTTCCTTTCGGGCATTATGAATGGAATGTAATGCCCTTTGGACTCAAGAATGCTCCTTCAGAATTCCAGAGAATTATGAATGAGATTTTTAATCCTTATTCAGATTTTACACTTGTCTACATTGATGATGTGTTAATCTTTTCCCAATCTATTGATCAACACTTCAAACATGTCAGGATCTTTATTGGTGTAATTAAGAGAAATGGTTTAGCAGTGTCTAAAACCAAAGTTTCTCTTTTTCAAACAAAGATCAGATTTCTTGGTCATAATATTCACCAAGGAACTATCATTCCAATCAATCGAGCAATAGATTTTGCAGATAAATTCCCTGATCAAATTATAGACAAAACCCAGCTCCAAAGGTTTTTGGGTTGTCTCAATTATGTTGCTGACTTTGTTCCTAATCTCAGCAATATTATCAAACCTTTACACAATCGTCTTAGGAAGGAACCTCCTCCTTGGACAGATGAACACACCAAAGTTGTCCAAATCATAAAATCTCAGATAAAGAATCTTCCATGTCTTTATCTTCCAAATCCAACTGCTTTTAAAATTGTCGAGACCGATGCTTCTGACATTGGCTATGGCGGCATTTTAAAACAAAGAATTTCAAATAAAGATCATATCATTGCATATACTTCTAAACATTGGAATTCTGCACAACAAAATTATTCAACTGTTAAAAAAGAAATTTTAGCAATTGTTTTGTGCATTTCAAAATTTCAATCTGATTTACTTAATCAAAAGTTTTTGGTTAGAGTAGATTGTAAATCAGCTAAAGACATTTTGCAAAAAGATGTTAAAAATTTAGCTTCAAAACAAATTTTTGCTAGATGGCAAGCTATCTTAAGCGCTTTTGATTTTCAAATTGAATTTATCAAGGGCTCTTCAAACTCTCTCCCTGACTTCCTTACTCGTGAATATTTGCAGGGTAAATAAAAGAGTGAGAGTGGCAGAAATGCCAAGAACATCAACTTCCTCTGTGAAGGGGAAGGGAAAAGGTAAATTAGTCCTTTCAGGACTTCAACAGCGCCAAGTTGCGTCCAAAGAATCAGGGTCTTCGACCCAGTCTGGGTCATTAACCCAGAAAACAATCAAACTGGGGTCATCCCCCCAGAAGCCAACAATCAAAGCAGAGTCATCGACTCAGCAAGCCGCCAAACAGTCTAAATCAGACTATGGCATTCCAATCCAATCTTTGTTAGCCTTTCAAGATCAAGGCCTAACCAAACTCCCTAAGGGAACATGGGGAGATAGAGTGGAGAATGAACCCGACTCTCCACCCCTACTGAAAACCTTAATCCAAGAGTTAGCTCAAACAGCTACTCCCCTAAATGTTGTCAAACCTGATACAAGATTATCAACAAAAGACAACACTCAAACTCAAACCCTTGCAACTCAATATGTTGCCAAAAATCAATACCAATTTGTTGTGCAAATGGAACCAGGATTTTGGGATAATAACCCTAACAAAGTTCCCGCCAAAATCTTTCAAAATGGTTGCCATTTTCAGCAAACACAATCAAACAAAAAGATTGATCCGAAAGAGGAAGGTAGAATATCTGAGGAACTCTTACTGTGGAGTACTCAGAGCTTCTATCTCTAAAAACTCTCTCTAAAACTTCGGATGCTTAACAACTGAGCCTGGCATCCTATTTATAGAAGATTACAAAGTTACTATTACAACAGTACAGGTAACAGAAACCTAAACTATTGCAACTATTGATGAACAGTACCAGTAACTTGACTGGAACTGCGACTGTCGGCAAAGAACAGTGCCGGTATCATACAGAGCCGGTATCGTGACTGGGACTGTAACTGTCGGCAAACTGTTTTGATTGACTGGTGACTGAAACTTATTCATCGTCACTCAGATTGACTGTGAGGTCGATCCCATAACAATCATCTCCATTCTGATAGAATGGGTCGGAGCATTGACTTAAGTCTTCTTGATCTTCCTCATCGGACTGGGGAAGCTTTTGTTTGGAAGACTTTGTTGTTTTTGATTCTGAAGGAAGCTCTTCTTTAGCCAACCTCAAAATAGCCTCCATATTGTTAAGGAAACTTTCTTTTGACTTGGTGCTTGCCAGAACTGAAATAATCTGGGAGCGCTGATTGAGAAACTCGCAGGTTTCTGGGTTCGCTGCCTTCATCCATTTTGGATTCTGCTGGAACCATAATTTGACATTGTCACTGGTGGCCGCTGCATAGTTGAACTGTGCCCACCATTTGACATAAGTTGATCTTTGCAAAATTGGCAAAATACCAGGATAATGCTCTTGCTTCTGATACTTATATTGCCAACTGAAAACCCAAGATAGGGAAAATTTTGAGAAAAACACCAGATTGATTGGAAATGGGCTTTCCTTGATATCAAAGTATTTTTCAAAAGTTTAATATCCTTCTAGAAGATCTGGTGGAAGGATTTGTTTGATTGGACCAAAAATTCTCCACCAATGGATAAACCACTGGGGAAATTTGTAATTTACATTCTTCTTGAAATAAATCAACCAAGAATGTTTATTTTGAATATTTTGGTACCAGAAAACATTGTACCAAGCTGTTTGGTAATCACAGTAATTAAAACCAATGGGATCAAAAGTTTGAGAAATTTTTTTGGAAACATTCAAGTTCTTTCCAAATTGCTCAGGTGTTAAAACCTTTAAAATCTGGAAAGTTGAATGAGTGTATGTTGATTGATCCTTGGGATCTCGATAATGTTTAATCGAGACTGAATCGGTGTCAATCAATATAAACTCATAAAAGTTTCTGTTTTTGTTTGATTGTGTTTGCTGAAAATGGCAACCATTTTGAAAGATTTTGGCGGGAACTTTGTTAGGGTTATTATCCCAAAATCCTGGTTCCATTTGCACAACAAATTGGTATTGATTTTTGGCAACATATTGAGTTGCAAGGGTTTGAGTTTGAGTGTTGTCTTTTGTTGATAATCTTGTATCAGGTTTGACAACATTTAGGGGAGTAGCTGTTTGAGCTAACTCTTGGATTAAGGTTTTCAGTAGGGGTGGAGGGTCGGGTTCATTCTCCACTCTATCTCCCCATGTTCCCTTAGGGAGTTTGGTTAGGCCTTGATCTTGAAAGGCTAACAAAGATTGGATTGGAATGCCATAGTCTGATTTAGACTGTTTGGCGGCTTGCTGAGTCGATGACTCTGCTTTGATTGTTGGCTTCTGGGGGGATGACCCCAGTTTGATTGTTTTCTGGGTTAATGACCCAGACTGGGTCGAAGACCCTGATTCTTTGGACGCAACTTGGCGCTGTTGAAGTCCTGAAAGGACTAATTTACCTTTTCCCTTCCCCTTCACAGAGGAAGTTGATGTTCTTGGCATTTCTGCCACTCTCACTCTTTTATTTACCCTGCAAATATTCACGAGTAAGGAAGTCAGGGAGAGAGGTTTGAAGAGCCCTTGATAAATTCAATTTGAAAATCAAAAGCGCTTAAGATAGCTTGCCATCTAGCAAAAATTTGTTTTGAAGCTAAATTTTTAACATCTTTTTGCAAAATGTCTTTAGCTGATTTACAATCTACTCTAACCAAAAACTTTTGATTAAGTAAATCAGATTGAAATTTTGAAATGCACAAAACAATTGCTAAAATTTCTTTTTTAACAGTTGAATAATTTTGTTGTGCAGAATTCCAATGTTTAGAAGTATATGCAATGATATGATCTTTATTTGAAATTCTTTGTTTTAAAATGCCGCCATAGCCAATGTCAGAAGCATCGGTCTCGACAATTTTAAAAGCAGTTGGATTTGGAAGATAAAGACATGGAAGATTCTTTATCTGAGATTTTATGATTTGGACAACTTTGGTGTGTTCATCTGTCCAAGGAGGAGGTTCCTTCCTAAGACGATTGTGTAAAGGTTTGATAATATTGCTGAGATTAGGAACAAAGTCAGCAACATAATTGAGACAACCCAAAAACCTTTGGAGCTGGGTTTTGTCTATAATTTGATCAGGGAATTTATCTGCAAAATCTATTGCTCGATTGATTGGAATGATAGTTCCTTGGTGAATATTATGACCAAGAAATCTGATCTTTGTTTGAAAAAGAGAAACTTTGGTTTTAGACACTGCTAAACCATTTCTCTTAATTACACCAATAAAGATCCTGACATGTTTGAAGTGTTGATCAATAGATTGGGAAAAGATTAACACATCATCAATGTAGACAAGTGTAAAATCTGAATAAGGATTAAAAATCTCATTCATAATTCTCTGGAATTCTGAAGGAGCATTCTTGAGTCCAAAGGGCATTACATTCCATTCATAATGCCCGAAAGGAACAGTGAACGCTGTTTTGTAACGGTCACTTTCTTTGACTTCTATCTGGTAATAACCAGATTTCATATCAAATTTTGAAAAGATTTTAGCCGAGTTTAGACGGCTAAGCAAATCCTTTTTATTAGGAATTGGATACCTGATCCACCTAAGGGCTTGATTTAAAGGTTTGTAATTGATAACTAAGCGGGGCGTTCCTCGCTCAATTTCTGCTTGCTTATTGACATAGAAAGCTGAACATGACCAGGGAGATTTGCTTTCCCTAATCAAACCCTTTTCTACAAAATCATTAATCTCCTTTTGGCAATACCTAAGAAGTTCATGGTTCATTTGAATTGGTCTAGACTTAGTAGGGATTTGCCTTTCATTAAAATCTTGTTCATAAGGCAAGTCTACAACGTATTTCTTTCTATTCCAAAATGCTGTGGGCAAATCAGAACAGATAGTTTTTTGGATTTCATCAAAAAGGATCTGGGTCCTGTTTTTGATATTAGGCTGTTGTAATTGTAACTCAATATTTTTAAAAGAAATTTCTTCTTTCAAAAAATTGATTTGATTAATTTTGTAATCGAGAAAATTCAAATCTCGAATGATTGGTTCTCTGATAAAGGGAAAAATAATGTTTTTTCCCAGATGTTGCGTTATAATTCCATTGTCAGAAATGGAAATGGGGAAAAGTGATCTTATGAACGGTGTTCCAAGAATCACTTCATTTTTGAGATTTTTGACTAATAGAAAAGGAGTCTCGACCTGAAGACCTTGGTTTTCTATTAGGGCTTTTGACAGCTTGTAATTGATTCTAAGTTTAGAACCATTAGCTGCTCTTAACTTCTCAGAAGTTTTTTCGAAGTATTTAGTAGGGACTAATCCCTCCTGAATACAGTTTGAATCAGCTCCTGTATCGAAGAGTGCTGTTGAATAAAGAACAAAATTCCCGATAATGATCTTGATTTTAATATGGAATTTTTGAATTCTTAATTGATTGATTAAATTTAAGAATGTTTGATCTTGTTCTAGATTTTTATCTTCTTGATTTTTAGTAGGAATATTCTGTTCACTATCTTTGATGATGCTTGATTCAGGTTTATCTTCCGAATCAGAATCATCAGTTTGGGCTTCTGCTAATTGTGACAGAATTAATTTATGAACAGATTGTTCCTGTTTGATCTCTTTAACTTCCTGTTTCAAATTCTTAATCTCTTGCTGGAGATCTTGAATTGTCACAGGTTTCGTTTGTTGAGTAGCTTCAAGTCTTTTAAGGATCTGTCTAAAGTCAAAATGATCTTTAACAATAACTTTTCCTTTGTTCTTGAAATCCTTTTCCGTTGAGGACTCCATAGAAGACTTAAGCTTATCCAGATATCTGCGCCTTTCATCTGGATCAGATATTGAATTAATAACCTCAAAAAGGAGATCTTGCTCCTTAGTTAAGACATTAATTTCATGAGATGAATCGGAACTAAGGCTTCCAATATCATCATGTTGAATATGATTGAGATCTTCAGAAAAATCACCATCTGACTCACCTGAAGAATCTGATTGGATCAAAAGATTATTTAGTTGTTCCTCAACTGATGGTTCAAGATTTAATTCTTTGATCTTTTTCTTTAGCCTACAGTATTTACTGATATGGCCCTGTTTACCGCAGTTGTAACATGTAACCGCTTTTTTGGGAAACCTAGTACTAGTTTCTTGTTTGGGTTTGAATTCTGGCTGGAATTCAGGTTTTGGTTTGCTAAACCGTTTGTGTTTCTTCCACTTAGTGTATTTGGTATACTTAGGTTTATGCGGTTTTTCTTTATACTTCTTGGAAGATTTTAATTTATCTTTTGGGCAAGGGGGTATCCCAAATTGCTCGCAGAAAGATCCTAAATCTTTCTTTGCTGCTTTCTCTTTTTTGAATTGATCTCTGACTTTGTCTTCCTTACAAAGTCTTGCCCCTATTTTCTGGGTTGCTGCAATGAGTTGACCATAACTCAATTGCTCATATGGAATATTTCCATCTGGAGATTGGGCTATAAGCTCATCTTTTACAAGGTCACCTAAAGATGTTGGGAGACCTGCAATGAACTTTTCTTTCCAAAACTTATTTTGGCAATCTTCTCTAATGTAAACCCTAGTTAGGAAGGTATCCTTATACCACCTAAAACTGGATAAAGATCTACACTTAAGATTGGATAATAACTCGGCAGACCTATCTTTCCAGGTAGAAGTACTACCCATAAAGTGTCCGCAAATTGAAAAGATTAAGGTGTTGACAGCATCTGGAATGGTTTGGCCGTCATTATCAAAGATTGGATTTCCTTCTGTGTCAGTTTTGATTGCTGTGAACATTTGTTCTTTCTGTATATCAGAGAAAGAATAATCCCACCAGCCTTTTAGTTGGCCTGTGAAACCAGCAACCAAAATATTGCAAATGGCTTCTTCAGAGCATTCATTCGCAGTTTGGTATGCAGTGGCCATCATGGTCATGTGCTGCATTGTTTGGAGAATTTGATACTCCATTTGGCCATCTATGTTCCATTCATAGATGTTGTTAGCATTGAAACTTTTGAGAGTAGAGGTTTTTTCTTCAAGGAGCAAATCCGGAGGGGTTGCTCTAGGATAATACAGTTTTGTTGGTTTTTTCCAGGGTTGGGTATAGACTGGATTCATATTGATCAAAGGTCTATTGATCAAAGGTTTATCTACTGGGTTGGATTTAGAAGTACTGGCCACAGATTCCGTTTCTAAACCGTCTTCGTTTAGGACATTTATGGTTGGATCTTTGCCTGTTGGATCTTTGGTAATTCCCTTACCTCTTAATAAGGGTGGACCTTCTTGAGTGCTACTTGGGGACTCTGGAACACTTAATTGTTTTATTTTTTGTATTAACTCTTGTTTTTCCCTTTTTATGTCTGGGTAAAGAAGGAGTTGTAAATTCTCTTTGACCTTCTTATTGACCTTGAAAGGTTTAAACAAGGGTTTTTCTAAGGGAGTCTCTTTCTTGGTTCCCGAAGTAGATGCATCAGTGGATACATCTTTTTTGATAATATGTTCTCCTAATACTTGTAGGTATTTGTTTGTGTAATTTGATTGTTCCATTAATTTGTTAATGTCGTGAGCTGAGACTGTTTCATCAGCATTCTTATTTTTGAACGGAGCAGCCATAATTGGTTTGTTGGTGATAGGATCTTTAACACCTGGGAGTTGGAAAGAGTTATTTGGTGGTAACTCTGTTTTAACTAACTCACCATTTTTCAAATGCCATACTGTAATGACATTAGTGGTTTTATCAACATCTATCTTTGTTTTCCAAGGATAGTTAATTTGATTTTTGACTGCATAAGCATGAAACCAGTCAAAAAATAAAATATTTGTCTTAACATTGTTAAGAAATTGATAATATTCTTTTTGAATATTATTTCTGATTGTTCCCTTATATTCTTGTAAGAACCATTCTCTTTGAGGTTTCCATTCCTCAGAGTAAAAGTCCTTTCTAAGGGATTCCTTATCAATAATGGGCTTACAAATCATTATAAGATTCATTAAGGGAGGAAAAGGTTGGAGACTGAATTGATCGTTGATCATCTTCTGTCTGATAAATTGGTCTGGGGATAGTAGATGATGTATCTAATCCCTGAAGATTAATATTCGGGATTTGAGATGTGGTTGAGAAAGATTGTCTTGAAGGGACAGTCCTAAAGGCTTCTGATCTAAGACTAGAGGATCTGATAGAACTGAAAGAGTTTCTTCTTTCGAAAATTAATTCAACTTGTCCTGATTGATTCTGGACAATATTGCTGAAATTGGCAGTTTCCCTTGGTAAAGCAGGTACTGCTTTATCCAAAATCCATCTTTCTGGTAGATTTACATCTTTCCAGTGGATTGTCTTAGGGACAATAACGTTTGCTTTAGTAACATCAGTAAGAAACAAAGTTGTCTCTCCCGATGTTCTAGTTTTAAGAACTTTAGAATTACAAGAATTCATAACCTTGTATTGAATCCTGTAAAGCAAAGCTGCTGGGATAGATCCAGGCTTCATGTCTAAGCCACAGATCTTAATATTTAAAAACAAAGAGTCTAATATATTATTGTCCTGTAGACTCAATGTCCTATTTGGGTAACAATTGAAGTAAATCGGACCTTGACTTAGGCCAGTTTCTATTGTGCCTAATAACGAATCCTCAAATTTGTTGTGCCTAATGTCTCTTAAGCACATTAAGATTGAAGCATTTAATCCTTCGCGGATTAAAGGTTTAACAGCTACTTGTACACATCCTATGTGCAAGTATCTGTATTTTTGTTTATGATTTTTTATTGTATCCATTGAGAGAAGATGAAATTCCTCACTCTCTGGATTGATAGGAATATTTTTCTCTACCGTTTTGATAACATAATCAGAGGTAGCAAAAAATCTACCTTCTGGTTTGTATAATTCTTTTGTGGGTATCTTTGGGATTACCCAATTATCAATATCTTGATTGATATTTTCAAAGCAGATTTCCTCTTGGAAAATACTGCTAGGATTGGTAGGAATATCAGATTCCTGAAGAGAAGAAGAAGAAGGTTGGGAAGAGCGGAAAGAAAGCCTTGAAAGGGAGCGAGATAACATAAATTCAATTAACTGATATCATTGCCTTCCTTTGGTTCCATAAAAACAGTAGATATAGATCTAAGCCTTACTTTGCTGAATATTTTTTTATTAAAATATTAAAATTAGCGACTTTACAAAGATTTACAGAATCATTAGATCTTATTATACTTAAACATAGCTGTACCTTACCTTTTGAAAAAGGGTTTACTTAAATAACCAAAAGCTACCTCAAAGTAGACTTACTGCTACTCGTTATCTATACTTTGATTTATCTTGCTTCAAGCATCGACAAATTAGACTGACTGCCTCTATCCACACGAGGTCTCACTGCTACAGCTTTAACAAGACATACCAATGTATAAACACGGAGGTCCTTACCAGTTAAAAGGTACTCAAACCATTTAAGCATAATAATTTCTTCCGAAAAAAACTCTTTTTTTTTTTTTTACTCAGCAAGGTACGGATCTTAGATCCATACTACAGTCAAGTTACTGGTACTGTTCATCAATAGTTGCAATAGTTTAGGTTTCTGTTACCTGTACTGTTGTAATAGTAACTTTGTAATCTTCTATAAATAGGATGCCAGGCTCAGTTGTTAAGCATCCGAAGTTTTAGAGAGAGTTTTTAGAGATAGAAGCTCTGAGTACTCCACAGTAAGAGTTCCTCAGATATTCTACCTTCCTCTTTCGGATCAATCTTTTTGTTTTCAATCTTGTAGTGTTCAATCTTTTTCATTCAATAAAACTTATGGTTTAAAGTATCTCTTCTCCCTCCACCGGTCCTGGTGAGGCTCTGCCTCCGCTCCGGTTTCTTTTATTTTCCAGATCTTGGTCGGTTCACCGCCTTTCTGGGTTTATGCTTTTATATTTTCTGTTTTAATCTCTACAGTACTTGTTTTTACTGTTTACATGTTTTAATTTCCATATTTTAATTATTTTGTTGTTCTGTTATATGTAAATCACCTCTGTTAATCCTACTTCTCATCATCCTGCTCTCTTCCCCCTTTCCCTTCCTGTAAACCCGTCATCCCTCTATATATATATATATATATATTATTCATCTCTTGGCAATCATAAAATATTTCAAATGGTCTGTCGTCATTCTCTCTTTGTACAACAATGATATATGAGAGATTTACAAATTCATAAGGTATGTAAAATAAACATTTCTCAATAATGATCATAAACATCACAATTTATTTCTCTTTCATATTTTTCACAAGAAGTCTCATTCTAACCAATAGAGTAATACATCCCCTTGTTTTTTTTTATCAAACTCAAACGCTTTTCCAAGATATTATCAATTCAAGTCTTCTCACAAAGAAAACTAAGTTCCAATTCATGAATCAATTAGTAAAAATGGTAAACTTATAATACTAAAACAAGGGTAAACCGTGATCTAACACGCCAAAAATAACTCAATTAACGAAACAAAATGTATGACATCATTCACATGAATATGTTTATCTAGAAGACTTTTTCCGCACGTGCAGCAAGCCTTACATACAAGGTTTTGTTAAACTATTTCCTCATGCTATTCAACTCGGAAAGCTAACGTCAACTTGTGCATAAGTTAAGATAAAGAGTTCCTATTGACATAAGGTATGCGTCATTGAAAAGATAAGTCATCAAGATACTATCATTTCAAATATCAAAATGTTTAGGTGGCTGGAAAATATTCAATTTTATTTGCAATCGCGCCTTGCTCCGTATAATTATTGCAGAATAGGAAGTTTCAGACATTTGTTACTCTCGACTGCATAACTCCTCTCAGAGATGTCCAAAATTTCAATTGAAATCTAAGACACATATTTAAATGCCACAAAAATATTGGAATTTTTGGAATTGTGAATCAATACAGATTTCGTTTCAAAGTTGACCTTTGTGATGCATAATTCACTTATGACAGTCTGACTTCCGAGTGACATAACTTGGGCTACCGAAGCCCTTTTGACCTGATTCCAGAGAGTAAATAAATCTAAGCCATATTATTTTAAGTGGTAAAAAATTTAGAATTTTTGGTCATCACATGAGCTCCCAGCAATGCATTATGCAGAAGTGCTTTTTCTGCTAAGACAGATTCTGAACTGTCTAGTATCGAACGCGCATATCTCAGGATGTAGAGACCCAAATGAATTGGTTCTAGTTGTCATGACCTGAATTTCGTAGCCATGACCGGCCGAAAAGGAAAGTCTCTCTTTCACCTTCGCAGCCTCATAAGCATACAGAAATTCGTTTCATCTAAAGAAAATGATTACATTCATTAATTACAACATAATGAACATAATACATCAAAGTAACTAAAATAAAATAAAATACAAGGTCCTGTTAATAAAACTGGATACCCTTAAACTATGGCTATCAACCCATTAAAAGCTGTCCACATGGCATCCAAGGTTTTCGGTGGCTTCGCAAATACCTCCAGCTGAAATTTTAAAGGTGGGTGAGTCCATTAACTCAGTGAGGGAGTTTCCCCCAAACACAAGCAATCACACAAAGTCAAGGTTGAAATAAATTTACACTCTCAAGCAAACACCAAATCAAATAAATAGATAATTGTTTTCCATATACACATCACAAACATCTTTACATATGCAAATGCTCTCTTAAACTAACAAAATACGGTATGGACATCTTGCTCTTCAAGAGAGTACTTATGGAATGACTTGCACCTCTTTCTTTTCTCATAGCTCATGTCCCGCTCAAGGGGATACATATCATATTATATAATATACATCGAATCTTTGAGTCCTCTTGGGGATGTTCTCTCAAGGTCCCCTACCCCGACGGTTTTAATTTCATACCCCGAAGATAACGCATCCTCCGGCAAACATCAATATCCCTCATCAACCCCCGGGGTATTTAACAAGGTCTCCTCATCCCCGGCGGTGATATTTATATACCGGAGCCTTCCGCTCACCGGTTCGCCTACCCAAAGATTCATAACCATTCTTTGACAATTCATTCCACCAAGTACTTCTTTCAATGATCATACAAACCACACATAATCGACAACATAGTAAACCAACTCACATCATTTATGACCAATCCACAAATACCTTTATCAAAACTCGACCATATAGGGAAATTAGTATCGCAATTTTCAAAAGCATTAAATAATAATATACCAATGCATAACCATAAATCAACTAATACTTAATCAACTATCAAGTCAAATAACAAGCTTAAAATAGTCATATTTTACTAAATCTCATAAACTAGTGTGGGTTGAACCTTTCATACAGGAGAAACCAAATTGCAGGTTAAAGTATTAGAATTTCGAATAAAACAATCAAGAAAAGGTTGGATACACATATTTAGAGAAGGTTCAAGTTACATACAACCAAAATGTAATAAAGATGAGAACCCCTCTAATGTATTCTAGCATTTCTAAAGTTCCAGAAACAATTCAAAATTAGTTTGTGCGATACATGCAGATCAATATCATATAGCTCACCATGTTCATCATTAAGTTTAATTAAAGTTAGTAATGAAGATTGTAGTTCAACTCAATTACTTTTTTTTTTTTTATATTCCCTCAAATACTCATGCATTATTTATCACACGAATTTCATTATTTTAACTCATAAACAAGAACTATTACACCACACATTCATACATCATCATCCTTCATCATTCATTTAACACTCTGGTTCCTCATAACAAATTTTATCATATATATATATATATATATATATATATATATATATATATAATAATAATAATAATAATAATAATAATAATAATAATAATAATAATAATAATATATAAATATACACGTATATGCCAGTAGTAGAAACATGTCATATCAAATTTGCAGCCACCAACTAATTAATAGATGCAATATTGATTTGCTGAAGAAAAAAAAAAAAGATAATCAAGTTATAAAAAAAATACTAGTGAAGGATAAAGTTAATTTCCTTCTCATAGAAATTATCTAGAGTCTTTACCATCCACTATATCTAGTTATCTACAAAAGCAAGACATTCACATTAAACAAGAACGTAGTTTGACCATGCCAAGTAACGTACAAACAGTTTCATATATATATATATATATATATAAAGATGCAAATTTCAAATACTCTTCACAATAAAAATGAAATATGTGCATTGTCCTACCATTTTCTAAGCAAACATCAAGCATTTGTTTTAAAAGAAAATCGTTGGAGACATGAAGGAAAGGAAAGAGGGGAACCAAAAAAAAAAAAAAAAACAAATACTAAATGAACAAGTGGCAGCAACCGACTAGGTGGCAGGGTCCTCCGTTTACAAATTCTCAAGTCAAACGCAAACCTTTAGGGGAAGCTCTAGCAACATTTAAGAGGGGGGAAAAAAAAAGAACAAAGAGAAATTTAGAAATGAAAAGGAATTCATGTAAATGAACATACTAATTCATCATCCCTATTGGAGAAATGCAAGAACTGATTCATCTCATTGATTTCAATACAGTGTACTGATATTTATACAGTAGAGTTTGTAATAATGGAGGCATAACTGCCTTAACAGAGAGCAACATAAAATAACTAACTTGGCTAAATCCTTTCAACTAACTTCCAACTAATTCTATTTACATTAATTTCCTAATACCCCCCGCAAGCTGAAGAGTGTATGGAAAGCACTCCCAGCTTGGCAAGAAACCTCTGAAAAGGTGAAGCATCGAGTGGTTTTGTGAAGAAATCTGCTAACTGATTTGATGAGGCAACAAGGAGTAGATGGTACAAGTTGGACTGGAGTTTTTCCCTGACAATGTGGCAGTCAATGTCTATATGTTTTGTGCGTTCGTGGAAGCTTGGATTTGATGCAATATGCCTGGCCGATTGGCTATCACAATAAAGAAGAGCAGGAATGATAGTTGGGACAGTGAGATCATGTAGAAGATAGGTTAGCCATTGCAATTCACAAGTTGTAGAGGCTAAGGCACGATATTCGGCCTCGGAGGATGACCTTGAAACTGTGGATTGCTTCTTGGAACGCCATGAAATAAGGGAGGAGCCAAGGAAGATACAAAAGCCAGTGATGGATCTTCTAGTAGTGGGGCAGGTTGCCCAATCAGAGTCACTAAATGCCTTAAGGTGTAATTCAGAATCTGCAGGGAAGAAAAGTCCCTGTGCAGGGGCTTCTTTGATGTATTTGAGGATGCGGAGTGCTGCCTCATAATGATGAACAGAAGGAGGTTGCATAAATTGGCTTAGATTTTGGACTGCAAAGCTTATGTCTGGCCGAGTGGTTGTTAAGTAGAGAAGGCGACCTATAAGTCTTCTGTATTCAGAAGCATCATGAGAAGGGGCATCTGTCAAGTGGAGCAACTTGTTATCCTTTATCATAGGGGTGCTGCATGGTTTGGCAGCCAAGAGACCAGAATCACTTAAGATGTCAAGCGCATATTTCCTTTGGCAGAGATGAATGCCTTTGTGAGTGGGAGACACCTCAAGTCCAAGGAAATATTTAAGGTTCCCGAGATCTTTGATTCGGAATGCTGAGTGAAGGAACTGCTTGACAGAATTAATTTCAGGTGGGGAGTTGCCAATGAGAATCACATCATCAACATAGATGAGCAATGCTGTAAAGGAAGATCCTTGCTTCTTAGTGAAAAGTGAGTAATCATACTGCGAGTGTGTGAAACCAATTGAGACTAATGAAGTGGAAAGCTTATCAAACCACTGACGGCTGGCTTGCTTAAGTCCATAAAGAGATTTTGTAAGACGGTAAACTTGGTTAGGCTTAGATGAGGTGAGTCCCAGAGGCAATTCCATGTAAACTTCTTCATTCAATTCACCATGTAGAAACGCATTGTCTACATCTAGTTGCTGTAAAATCCAGTTCTGTGTTGCTGCAAGAGCCAATAATAATTGGACAGTGGTGAGCTTGGCCACCGGAGAGAATGTGTCAAAGAAGCCCTCCCCTTCTTGTTGAGTGTATCCTTTAGCTACAAGCCATGCTTTGTAGCGCTCAATAGAGCCAAATGCCTTGTGCTTGATGCGGTAGACCCACCTGCAACCAATTGGCACCTTTCCCTTTGGCAAATCAGTTAGACACCAAGTATTATTTGTTTCTAAAGCATGCAATTCAGCCTTCATAACTTTAATCCAATTATCAGATTTAACAACTTGTTGATATGTCTTAGGTTCAAAATTATTGGTAATGGCTAAGGTGTAGTTAAGATGTGAAGGAGAAAGAGAGTGATAGGACAAAACAGATGAAAGGGGATAGAGAATGTTACCTATTGAAGATGGATTGGACTCTGCTGAGTTATAGAGGTGACAATGAAAGTCTTGCAAGTATGTAGGAACCTTGTGTTGCCTTGAAGATCTTCTGAGGTTGGGAGATGGAGGTGGTGAGGAATTGTTAGTTGGATTGGGTGGGGATTCATGTTCTGCAGTTTCATGTTCTGTGATGTTAGGTGAATGAGCAGTGGGGTTGGTTTGAGGATTTGGAGGTAAAGGTTGTGGAATGTGGTCAAAAAGGAAATCAAAAGTTGGAGGATTTGTGTTTAATGGAGTTGATTGGAAGGGAGTAGTTTGTGCAGGTGGAGAAGGTTGAGAGTATGGAAAGTGTGTTTCATAGAATATAACATTTAGGGAAATGCATATTTCTCTTGTGTTAATGTCAAAAACCACAAAGCCTTTGGTTCCAGGTTTCAAACCCAGAAAAATGCATTTCCTAGATCTAGGATCTAGTTTGGATCTGTTTTGTTCTAAAGTAGAGACAAAACACAGTGAGCCAAAGAATTTGAAATCAAGTAAGGTGGGAGGAATTTGATGTAATAGTTCAAAAGGAGTTCTGTTTTTAAGAATTGGAGATGGAAGCCTATTAATGATACAAGCTGCATAAGTCACAGCATATGACCAAAAAGCTTTAGGTAAGCAAGCTTGAAACATAAGGCTACGAGAAACATTTAAAATATGCCTATGCTTTCTCTCAACCACTGAATTTTGTTGAGGTGTGGCAACACATGAGGTTTGATGTGCAATGCCAAAGTTATTGTGTAGTTCAGTGAACTGAAATTCAGTGCCATTGTCTAACCGAATGGCCTTAATAACAGTATTGAATTGATTTTTGATGAAAAGTATGAAGTTCTGAATGAGACCTCTTGTCTCAGACTTACTTTCATTAAGAAAAGTGTAACACCCCTATTTTCACTGCTTTATAATATCGGTAATAAACATATGAATGTTTATATTTTATTCGAGACTTAGAAAATGATATAAACCAATGTCATTTCCATGATATATTTGATATCATAAGGTTACAATGAAATTTTGGGTTGAAAATTCAGACGGAGCCCGGTATGCGTTTTTCATTGACAGTAAAAGTTTAGTGCTCAGAAAACCTAATTTTAATTCGTGAACGAGATGAAAAATATTTTTATCATATTTTCTACGATCTTGGAAGTTTTGAAAATTTTCGTGAAAAAAATAAAATATTATATTTGCTGCAGGCGAAAACGTCGAAAAATCTCTAGGAAAACCTGAGTCAGATGAACCAGGGGGTCAGCAACGGAGCTGAGATGACTGATGTGACTGATGTGACGAGTATTTATGACGATCATATCCGAATCATAATGGCCATAATGGCACATAAATGCCATTAGATATTTTATGGTGAAATGACCATTTTACCCTTGGTTTCCTATGGAAATTACAAGGCTTGCCATTGAAATTTTGAGACCATTTTACCCTCCCCTACACGGCTCTACCCCTTTTACCTATACTTAGACAATTTTTCAACTGACTTATATCATCTTCATGAATCAAGACTCATTTCTCTCAAAAACCCTAATAGGGAATCAGATGTGTTTGCGTAGCGATATATCGGGAAACAGACCGACAAGACATCTATGATGACTCAAGAGGAATGAATCATCATGGTGATAATTTACTCTAGTCAGACAAATAAAATATCTAGATATTTTGAACGTTAACCTAACCTATGTCTGGTTAAATCTAACCGAGGTTAACTAACCATGATTTGCAACACAAAATATCTTCTCCCTAATATGTGGTATAGTAGGAGACCACACCACCTAAACACTCTCATCCACATCATTTGTAAGGCCCTAAGGCTGCCCACCCTTCACCATTTCTAGCCAAGTATTCATCTTCCATTTCAACCACAAAGTTAATATGACTACATGGCTTAATTCCCTACCACATATCATCATTTACTTCCATTTAACATAAGAATCCTTTTGATCATTCTCCTCTCCCTTGTTTGTGCGCCAGCCTTCATTCCTCCTCCCAAAACCATTTTCTCTTCATCTTTCATCAAGAACACCAAGAACACTAAGACAAACTCTCCTTAGTCACCCGACACTGACTCGAAGTTCTGACATTTTTCTATTATGAAACTCGGAAAACTTTCAACATGAAAGTTGTTCCTATTTCTCTCTTGTTTCCAACGAGCTAAAGATCATAAAAAACGGATGCGTATTTTGAGAGATATACCCAAATTACCAAAACAGCTCGAAATCCACAGCACCATACTAGAACAGCGGAAAGAAGGCTCTTTTCTCCCATGTTCTGATCTGAATCAAACCAAACCTTCAACATCAAAGTTGTTCCTCTTCTTCTTACCTTTCCAACAAGGCAAATTTTGTAATTTTAGATGAGTGGATTGTGAGATACACTCATAAAACCACCACATCCTCAAAGCTATCAAATTTTTAACAAGCTTTGGTTGATCATTTCTCTTCATCTCTTCATCATTCAAGAGGTAATCTCTTCTCTTCATGATCAATCATGACTTCTCCTTCAATCATTTTAGTTGTTTAAGTCATGAATCATGATTTTCCATCTTCATGAAGCTTTCTTCAAAAATCTCTAGAAAATTGAAGAAAAATCCTTTTGTCATGAAACCAATTTATATGAACTTGTCATGATTCCTATATTCATCATCCAAGAGCATGAATCAAAAGGAAATTTCTTCCCTATTTTTCCTTAAGTGGCCGAAACCTAGCTCTTGATGAGTTAGGAGATTTTGTTTCAATTTTTGAGTTATAACCATTGATCTTGTTTTTCTAATGCCTAAGGATCATTGATCCAAAATCTTGTAAAATTTTGACATCCCTAGCCTAATAATATAGTGAAGGCCGAACCATAGACTTCATGAACACAATGAGTTTTGGTTGATTTTGTTAATTTTTTGTTATGATTTGTGATGAAGGATCAATCGGTGTTAAGTTGATCTGAGCGGTACGAGGGAAACCGGATCCAAATTGGAAATCGTTTGTGCAACCGAATCTTGAATCTCCAAGAGGTAAGGGGGGACAGCCTGAGGAGTGTAAGATAATCGTATGCTATTTTGTTGAGTTGTCTGTGAATTATTTGTAATGATTTTCTGTGATTTTTGAATCGTTCATTGTTTAAGTGATTATATGCTTACTTGATTTCTGTGATATATTGATTTACATGATTATAATTGTGATGCATGCCATGACTTGAATGTATGCCATGCTATATTGTGGTGAAATTATCTGCTGTTGAGTGATGGATTGAGAAACCTAACGTTGGTCAGTGTTTAAAATTAATTTGAAGATAAAAGCTTGATAAGCTTGGATAATTAATCAGAGTGATTAATTTATGAAATTTTGAGAGAAAGGTGAAAAAAATATTATTTTAATAATATTCTTGTGGAAAATGTGTCAATAAAGTGACAGTAAAGGCAAAATTGTGAAAATTTTCACAGGCTCTAGTTTTTCCAAAATAAATTCAATTTTATTATAAAATGTTATTTAAAGTGATTAAGTTCCTAAAATAACATAATATAGCAGTCAGAATAATTACTTATGACAGAAAAGTTATTTAAGTTATAAAAAGATTTTTATGAGAAATTTTGACAAAGAGAATTTATTTTGTTATTATGAAATTTTATTTAGTAAGGACTTTTTGAAAGTTGACTTTTATTGAGAACCATTTTCAGAAATAAAGTGATTGGAAAGAAAAGTATTTATCAATGATTTTTACGTTTTATCAACGTTTTAACAGAAAAGAATTTCTGTAAGAGGATTTTCATTCAGTGAAATTATTCCGTTAAAGTTGGATAAGTTTTCAGAGATTTGTTTTGCATTTGTTTTTCACTGAGCGAAATGTTTTACAAAGGATAAACGAACCTAGGAACTGAGACGTCGGGGTTCTATTGTTTAGTGGACACGTAGATCAGGGATCTGTGTCATTAGACTGAGTGTCCTGCAGTGGTTTTGTGCACTGTGTGTCCTAAATTTGATGTGGAAATTGTGAGTTCCATATCCGCGAGCCTAAGACTGGTGCATCAGTTTAGGGCTTTGTGATTGAGCACTCGGACTATGTGTCCTGTGTTGAGTTTGAAACATTTGGACTGTGTGTCCTGTGTTTGTTTAAAGTGAAAAATCTTAATATAAAATTAAGCATGGTCGTGAGCTTTGGGCTTCGACAACGGAAGATTATGACGACAAAGAAAACGAAATGAGAATAAATGTTTTACATGCATTATTTGGCAGACGTGCCTGAGTTACATGTGTATGACTACAACAATGGTTGGATAGTTGTCACAAGGGGCCTATGATTAGCTGCAATAGCTGGTTTGAGTAGCTATCATATGAGGTCGGATAATACTTGTGCATAAATGCAATAGCTGTTTGAGTGGTTCTTGCACAAGTGACTCTATACATAACTGCAATAGCTGTTTGAGTGGTTGTCACAGGGGGGTCATGTGAACAGTTGCAATAGCTGTTTGAGCAATGGTCATATGAGGTTGAGGTAGATTATCCGACAATTGACCATTGTGTTCTGTGTGGACCAATGAGTTACATTTTTGAACAATAACCTTGGTACATTGGAGAGCTACCAGTGTGTTATGTGTTCTCTTGGGCATTGTTTTATTTCGTTTTTACAATGTGCCATGTGCGAGCTTGATATGCTCAAAACGAAATAGAAAGTTGTGGGATCTCCGGAGATTAGGTATCAAATTAGAGCCTGAATATTGAAGTGTCATGCATTTTTATAAAATGACGATGACTGTCGGGTATGAAACCCTTTTTGATAGAATTATTCTGTTGTTTGAATAATTTTTTTATATATTGTGAATATCTGATATATGCTGTTTTGTGTGTCGCGCATGCGGTTGTCTTATCAAAACTTATATATTGGTATCTTACCCTTGCATATTTGTTTGTTGTTTTCCTCTACTGCGTGAAATGTATATTTGAGTATAGATGAACTCCGAGGAGACGAATCTGTCGTACTTAAGGATCATATCCTTGACCTGTGTGAATGCCGACAAGCATGAGGCTTGGGTGATCAATACTGGAGCTCGGAGTGCCACTTACACCGGACCAGTTTGGATCGTTGAATGTACAAATTCAGGACCTACATCACGTACGTATCAGAGGTTGACGGTAGAGATACCCTTACCACCTCTCTGGTTATCTACCAGTTTTCTTGTAGATCAGGAACTGTTAAGTTCTGATACTTCCATAGTTCCGGAAGTAGAGGTATCCTCACCGGATATCTCGATATGAAGGGAAAACCAAGGTGGTCTTCCCAACCATGAGTACTAGTGCTGACCAGCTATAGGACTTTTTGTGAAGTAGTGGTACTTTGTTAGTCTGGATGCTTGGCTATTGAGAGTCATCCTTTTGAGTTGTGATTCCAGATTACCGCTATGTTATAATTATGTCTTTATTTGCTTATGTTATAACTTTGGGAGATGACCTGTTATGTGAAGGTCTAAGTGTAAAACTTTTATGATACCTATATATGATATATAGTTGTATAATATGTTGATAGTGTTTGATTGTATGTGAAGTAAAAGAAAAATAAAATTTTATCACCATTTTTTAATAAGGATAAGTAATTAGAAGATATTATTTTTCGAAAGCAACCAGCAATATTTTATTGAGTGTATTTTCGCAACAAGTTACTTAAATGTGATACCCTGGGAAAGGGGGTGTCGCAAAAAGCCACGTATGGCGTGTGTGATCATCTACCACAGTTAGGAAATATCTGTGACCATGCAGAGATGGAATATTAATCGGGCCTCATATGTCCAAGTGGACTAAATCAAAAGGTTTGTCAGTCATATTATTATTGGATATGAAAGGTAATTTGTGTTGTTTAGCAAAATGGCAAGAGTCACAAACTTTATTGCTATTGTATTTAACATAAGGAAAGACTTTACAAATCTGGTCTAGTTCTTTATTTGAAGGATGGCCTAGTCTTAGATGCCAAATATCAAAATTACATTTTGAGTTATTAGTGTTTACAGAGTGTACAGAAGCTCTAAAAGGAATCAAGGGTCATCCTGATAGTTGCAAGTGATATAGTCCATCTTGTAACTCAGCATGCCCAATCGTCTTCAAAGAAGTCACATCCTGAATATGATAAGAAGAATGTATAAAAGTAAGTTGACAGTCTAGGGATTTTATGACTTGCTGGGTAGAAACAATGTTGAAAGCAAATTATGGTATATATAGTACATTGTATAACTGTAATGCATTAGAAAAGTATATATAGTTTGCTATCACAGTTATACCATTTGGAAGGGTTACATGAATAGGATTTATGATATGAAAATTGGCAAAGATAGTTTTATCATGAGTTACATGGTCAGTGGCACCTGTGTCAAGGATCCATGTACTCAATTTGGGATTAAGATTACCTGATCTTGAACCATGTTGATGAGTTGATGACTCACCAACAAAGGAGGATTGAATCTGACTTACTGAATGTGGTTGGATTTTGGATTGTTGTTGTAGCAGGGCAAGAAGCTGCTGAATTTGCTCAGAACTGAATTGCTATCTAGAATTAGTGTCTTTCTGACTTGTTAAAGGTAAAGACTTCTCAATTGTAGGTGGATCCAAGCGGTCATTTGACATAGTGCATTTGACACTATGATTGCTGTTTTTAGGCTTGTAACCAGGAGGAAACCATGTTTAAAGTAGCATTCATCAATAGTGTGCCCAATCTTGTTGCAACAAGTGCATTGTTTGCCATTGTTGCTGCCTCTACCCTGATCAAATCCTCCTCGGCCTCTGCCATTGCCATTGCCCCTTCCTTGTGGTCTCCAATTGTTTTGGTTCTGAGAGGAATTGAACAACACCTTAGATTTAGTGATACTCTCCCCTGTTAGCTGTCTTTCTTGTTGTAGAACCATGTAATATACTTTATCAATGTGTGGCAAAGGATCCATCATCAAGATTTGGGCTTTCACAGTGCTATAAAGATCACCCAAACCTTTCAAGAAACAGATTGAATTCTCATAGCCATTACGTTTTTGAGTATTTTTTATTAGGTCACAAGTGCATCTAACCTCACAACAACAATCAGGTGGGCATTAACTCTTCAAGTTCATCCCAAAATATTTGCATTTATGTGAAAATTTCAGATACAATACGCTCACCTTGTTTCATGGAATGTACCTCTTGAAGAAGATCTGAAACTCGGAAATGATCCCCTTTGGAGAATCGGTGATTCAAAGTGTTCCATAGGGTTTTGGCATTGTCGATACGCACAGTACTCTAAGCAATTTGGGGAATTAGGGTTCTTGTGATCCATGAGACGATCATTACAGTGCATCGTTCCCATGCTTCATAGAGAGCATCGTTGCGATTTGGTGTAGAGATTGTGCCATCGACAAACTTCGATTTGTTCTTTGATATTAGAGCTCTTAGCATTGCACGGCTCCATGTGTAGTAATTGAGACCATTCAATGGTGGCGAAACCAGAATTGACCCAGGGTTTTCACCGGGATGAAGATAATAAGGGCTCAAGGGGTTTTTGGAAACATCAACTACGATGTGGCGATTGTCATGAACACTATTGTGTTCATTGGAATCAGAATCAGAAGTTTCTGCCATGGATGAATCAGCAAGCAAGAAGGAAGCACAGGTGGAAGAAGAGAAAAAAAAATTCAGAGTCTTTCCGGAAGCAGAGAGAATTCGCTCTGTGATACCATATTGGAGAAATGCAAGAACTGATTCATCTCATTGATTTTAGTACAGTGTATTGATATTTATACATTAGAGTTTGTAAGAATGGAGGCATAACTGCCTTAACAGAGAGCAACATAGAATAACTAACTTGGCTAAATCCTTTCAACTAACTTCCAACTAATTCTATTTACATTAATTTCCTAATAATCCCAGTTCCAAATGCAGCAAATCCCAAACAAAAAATGAATAATCCCTCACCTTGAAACATTACCCAAAAATGGTGACAAACTATGGATGAAGGAAACGATGCAAGGTTGGGACTTTTGGAAAGCTTGAGAGCTCCTCTACAATTTTCTCTTCATGCACAAAATGAGTTAAGGTCTCAAATCTATGAAGTCCCCTCTTTTCTTTCCCTCTTCTATAACTCTTTCTCTTCTCTTTTCTCTTTTTTCTTTTATTTGTTTCTTTGATAGGGTTTAACAACTCTTTTTCCTTGGCAGCCAAGTTAAATAAGTAAAAAGAATAAAATAAAATGGAGAGACTTCTTCCTCTTTAACCCACTCTAAGGCTAGGACAAAAAATGTCTTTCAATGCAAGGACATTTAGAGAGAGAGAAAAAAAACAACAATTATTTTTAATTCATTTAATTATATTATTCATGTTATTAAGTGTGTGTCAACTGTGTACTACCTTTTTTACGTATTAAAAACTTTATTCAAACTTTTAAGTAAAGTTCAGGAAAATTTTTAAATTATAGCATAAATAATTAGTATATAAGGAAACATTCGTATGATGAGATTTTTTTTTAAATCAATCATAATATCATTTAAAACTTATATTTAAACTATTAAAAATACTGGGTGTTACACTAGTGTCATTCAAAAGCTAAAACACAATAATATCTATGTAAAAATTTTCAATTGAGTTATTTATACAATTTATCATTTAAAGTTTGGTCAAGATTTTGGACAAAAATACATTTCATCAAGAAACATGTTAAATTCGGGTTTATGGCTTACCCCCAACACTTGGTCACTCAAACTAAGTTTCTTAAGTTGATTTATCTTCAAACAAGGTCACCAACTATATATTTTATATCAAACTTAATTTTGTATATTTCCATTGCATATGTTAAGCTTAGACACTTTTACCCAATTCTTTTCATTTAAAGGAAATTAGGGTTCAAAACCCATTTCACAACACATGCGATCACTCACCCATATCCTTATAAAAACCACAATCTTAACATCTAAGTTAAGGGTTTATCATAACCAAAATACAACTTTAAATCACCAAGGGAAATATATAAAGTTTCAAACTTTTTCAACATCCACAACCAAGAAAACTCAAGCTCTATCAATGGAGTTCTTAACCCCCAATTTCTAGGGTTTAACCCATCAATTATAACTTTGATATTCTTTCCAATTTCATGGACAAAAACATAAATAAACAAAATTAAACCAAAATAAATTAAAGAGGACACAAAAATTTCTCACTTTTGGGTTTCTTATCCAATCATTGAGTCAATTCGGTATTGGAGGATAGGATGTTTCCCCCCTAATTAGAGCTTCTAAGAGGTTGTTTGGTATCCCTTGAAGTTCCTTTATAAGTCCTAAATCATAAGAGTGTGAGTTCCCACTCTATTAGCTCAAATTTGACAAAAAATGAAGCTTCAAAAATGGAGTTCCCACAATACACGAAAATGGTTTTTGGGAAAGTGATGGTGGACAAGATGAAGAAGATGATGGATTAGGAATGCTTACCCATGAAGTGAAGATGATGGAGAGGGTGAGGAGCTATCCCTAACTCTCCTTCCTTCTCTTCCTCCCCTTCTTCTCTCTATTCCTCTTCTTTTCTTCTTTCTCATTGCCAAACCCGTATGCCCCCTTACCCCCCTCTGTTTAACTACTTTAAGATTTGCAAAATGGTCCCTGAACATTATTTTTGAGCCCCTAAGGCCTTCCCCTAAGTAGGAACGGTAATTTTTGCAAAAATAGGCTTACAACCATCACTTGTTTTGTATATTTAGCTCACCCTTAAGTCTATGGTGTCATAATTTCACACGAACTATGTTAGAATACATGAATACGTGTTGCAAGATCTAAAGAAAAAAATACACACTTTCCATTTGATTTACAATTCCATTCTCATTGTTTGATTTTTATTATTATTTTTTTCATAACCATCACAAAATTACTACTTCAAATTTGCAAGATGTTTGAGTTCAATTATGAAAATCATAGAATCGTCATTATTGATAGGCATTAGATAGATCAATGATCCTACTGATTCATTAGTAAATTATAGTCTTCCATGTTGACTGACTTCTCATGTCTACATTAAGGGGAGGGATAAACGAGATTGAAAGCAATATTACAAATATGAGGGAGTCTCTTAGCTTGCTTAGTGCCGATGAAACTAACCCATATGTGAGTGCACAACCAATCTCTTCCATGACGACGACGAAATGATGCCTAACCATGAGCGATAGTAATTCCCATCGAAGAAGGATACCACCCCTTCTAAAATGGCTATCAGGAAGCTCTTGACTATGCAGGACCTACACAGGAGCAACCCCATGCATCCATTCCCGAACAACCAAAAGGAGAATGAGAAAAGCATGGTTAAATTTATTTAAGATTCGATTATATTAACTGCAACACAAATAAATTCAACAATCATCAAATCTACAATTTATATAAAAATAAATCAAAGAAATCATGTTTCATCATCTTAATAATAGGAGTTAAAAAGACGTGAGAGAGGAAACCATCACACAAATAAACTGACTTGCAATTCTTCATCAATGTGCTGCTCGTCATCTTCCACTTCACACTGTGTGATTGAAACGCTCTCCTTTTTCAGTTTCTTTTCCACTGTGTCTGTTCCTTTTTGCTTTTCAGTTTTGTTATTTGGGTATAAAAATGGGACAATAATCCATAATTAGCTGATGGGTATACAATATGTGTAACACCCCTTTTTTTTAAGTGATGTGTAACACCCTGTTTTTCAGAATCATTTTAATTAAACTGGCTTTGATTAAATTGGATTTATTGGTCGAGGGCATAGTGGGATTTTTTGGGCTAAAAGTCCCTTTCGGGTACATGAGCACGCCTGTGCTCATTAGCCAGCACGCCCGTGCTTAAAGTCAAAAGTGTGTCTCTGATTTTAAGTTGAGCACGACCGTGCTCAATAGGGAGCACTCCCGTGCTCAATGCGTGGACCGCGTCTTGGTAACGCTAAGTGGAGCACGACTGTGCTCAAGGGTGAGCACGACCGTGCTCAAGTCCGAACGTTATATACGTGAACAGAACTCGAGGGTTTAACGTGTAACCCTAATTGGTGAGTGCAACAGCCACTGTGTGTGCGGCCAGAGTACGTTTCCACTCTGTTTCTCCTTCGTTCTTCATCGTTGTGGATTATTGGAAGCAGTTTGGGGAGCCTAGTGGTTCTACGTTGGTCTAGAGGTAATGGTTTCTCTTCCCCATTGGTTTCCCTTGTTGTTTTGATTTGGGAAACTAATCTGTTTGCGTTCTTTTGTCTAAGGTTCTTTGGGTTAAGCCGTTTGGGAAGGAACCGGTTGCAGTTAGGAGCATACGTTGGTTGATAGAGCTACCTTCAATCCAGGTACGGGGAGAAGGGTAGTGTTTTCATAGGCTTAGGTTTAGGGTAAAGTAAAGGGGTTCCCATAACCCCATTGTTACATGTATTGTATGGTTTGATGTATATATTAATTGGTTGATGATGATAACATGCTTTGTTTGGTATTATGCTGTTTGATGCTTTATGTTCATATGGTTTTCTTGATGATTATGTTGGTTGGTTAATATGAACATGAATACGTTGATGATTGATGGTTGACATGATGTTGCATAGTTGATGCTATGATAATTATTTGGTTGATGCCAAGGTTGTATGAATGCTGATGTTAAATGCTGCTGTTTAATTCTTAAAAACGTGTTAAAAACGGATTTAGGATGTTAACTGATTAAACCCTTAAAAATTGGTTAAAACTTAGTCTTTATTCCTGCCCAGAACAGCACTGTCGTGCGATGAGCACGACCGTGCTGGACAGGGAGCACGACCGTGCTCCCAGTTGAATTCTGGGTAAATGGCTGCGCTGTTCAGCACGGTCGTGCAGGACAAAGAGCACGACCGTGCTGCTGAGCACGATCATGCTCAATAAGAAGCACGACCGTGCTTCACTTAAAGGGGAGCACGCCCCTCACGTGCTTAAGCACGACCGTGCTGGGTTACGAGCACGACCGTGCTCAACCCACCTGGACAGAATAGAATTAAAGGACTTAAGGGGTTTCAAACCCCACTTCCCAATGATGGTAAACGATTAGACAACTTGGCTAATGTCTACTTAAGATAATTAAAGATGATGAAATGGTAAGGTGTTGAGTTTGATAAGTCGGTGCCCATCGGGTGCCGCAAGCTGATGAGTTGTGCCTTGGTGTTTTTTGACCAAGGAAGCCTTGACCCTGCGGTTTGGGTTTAAGGTGTTGATGTTGCTGTGTATCTTGGTGGTCGAGAGTTTGCCCCAGGTACTGCGATTGATTCCGCTTAAGTCCTCAGGTAGATTTTGCGAGGCAAGTTGTTGCGGTTGATTCCGCTGTTATCTTCGGTTGATTCCGTGGCGTTATGGACGTGGTGATGCCGTTGTTGTTATGTTACATACGCATTGCATCAGAGATGTTGTTTAGGGATGTTCGACATAGAGGAGGTCATCCTAGAGTACGACGATCTGGCCATCCACGGTTGGAATAGATTCTCCTAGCGCCCCCGTGATGAAGCATTCGTTGGTTTGATCCGTTGGCTATCCAAGGAGTAGATTCTCCAGCGTTAAGTAGATTCTCAATGTGGATATTTAACTCCGAAGTCGTTCATCCCGAGTTTAGTGGATCCACATGCATTGTTGGTTTAGCGGAGTAGGACTGCATTGCACTGCATAGCATAATGATGATGTTGATGTTCGGTGTAATGTTGCTATGTTTACTGTTTACTTTACTTCCTACTTCTTGCTGTATATGATTACATGAACTTACTCCCCATGTTTGTTTGTGTTTAGCCTGATTGGCACCTTGCAGAGGATGACGAGCAGCCCGGAGAGGAGTGACTCTGAGGAGCCGCCACTCATAGTAGGGCTAGTTTATGTTATGGTAGTTGTTAGTTTCAGTTTAATTCCGTGGATTTTATTCTGGAACGGTTATACCAGCTCTGTATGTGACATCGGGGTTGGGTTATATTTATTGGTTTGTTATGTTTTTAATGTTTAAAACTTATTTCATTTTCCGTGTTGTAAACGGTTTATGTGGGACTTTTCTACCCATGGACAATTATTTATTTTATTCAATAATTGCATGTTTTCCCTTTAATTGTTTTTAAATTAAATGGCTTTTAACATGTGGGGTAGAAGGGTGTCACATTTAGTGGTATCAGAGCAGATCGACCTTGTTCGGACATGGTATGAGTCTGTTCTGAGTCTGTTGTGTGACTCTTGTTTGAATTGTCTATACTTGGTATAGATAATAATGCTTAAGTTAGTTGCCTGTAGCTTTTACTCGCTAAGTTTCTGTACTAAAGGCTGTTTTGGGTAAGTACAGGAACTAATGGCCAGTAGAGGACGCAACAATCAGGCAATTGCGGACGCATTGGCACTTCTAGCCAATGAGATTGGTCAGGTCAACCCTAACAATGGTGGGCCAGCTGAGTTCTAGGGACTGGATAAGTTCCAGAGGAACAACCCTCCATCGTTCAAGGGAGCGTACGACCCAGAGGGAGCTTTGTTATGGCTGAGGGAGACAGAAGATCTTCCGTGCAATGGACTGCAATGATCAGCAGAGGCTCATCTTCGCCACCTTCATGTTGACTGAAGAGGTGGAGCATTGGTGGGATAACTGCAGGCAGAGGATGCAGGCAGAGGGCACGGCGGTTACTTGGGCTGTGTTCAGGCAGAGATTCCTAGAGAAGTTGTTGGCCGTCGCAACCATACCCAAGGAGGGGGGGGTGAATTGGGTTTTAAATAAAGATGGAATCTTTTTCGATAAATCAAAAACCCTTTAAGATATAAAACAGAATTTGCAGCGGATAAAAGATTATTGTCGAATTGAAGTGCTTGATAAAAATAAACGGTTTTAAACTAAAGCGCTATAAAGTAAAATGCAATAAAGTAAAGAGGACAGGGAAAGAATATGAACACCACAATATATCCTGGTTCGGCCACAGACTACCCACGTGGCCTACGTCCAGTCCCCAAGGCAATACGACCAAGGGTTTTCAATCAACTCTAGTGTTTAACAGGATCAACTAGAACCTTAAGAGAACCCTTAACACAAATCTCAGGATATACTATCCCTTGTGTAAGAGCCTCAAACACTAGCTTTTAAACAGGCGCAGCTAGAACGTTTACAATAACGAGAACTCCTTACAGACCAGAGACATACAATCCCCCAGTGACAGAGTCTCAAATCCCTAACTTTTAAACAGGTGCAGCCAGAACCTTTACAATGAAGAGAACCCTTAACACAAATCACAGGACATACAATCCCTTGTGTAAGAGCCTCAAAAATATCCCAAGAGATATACCTTCTCTTGTAAGAATGGTGATCAAAAGAAGGTTTGAGTCAATCCGACTCTTACCAATATAAAGCACTCTAATTAGTGCAGATAAAGACAAATTGAAGCACAATACAAAGAAGCACCTATATGGTGTATATGTCTCTCTCAAGTAATTGTTATGCAAGTGTAAGAGTATGAGAGTGATAGAAAATGATTCAAGAGAAGAGAAAGATATATAGAATTAGCTTAGTGTTCGTCTCTTGCTTTCTCTGAAAATGACCAATATATATTACTTTGAAACTTAGGTCAAAACTCTTGAAAACTCATTTTTCTCGAGCCATAATCGATTATCAGAAAAACATAATCGATTATTTTAGGCTAAATCAAAAGACGCATTTTGAAACAGTCAGGTCATAATCGATTATACTAATCGATTACTTGGTCTCTGTTTGAAAGCTTGGACTGAATCAAGTAAGCATAATCGATTACCCTAATCGATTATGAAGCCTCTAACTTTTGATCTGAAATACAATAATCGATTTTTGCAAAACCCTAATCGATTACAATTCGAATTTTAAACTCAACGGCTAAGACAGAATCAAACATCCATTTAAGCATAATTAAGCCATTTAAAAGCTGAGTTTAAAACATGTTGAAAATATCCATAATCGATTACCATAATCGATTATCACACTTTGAATTTCGAATTTCAAAAACCCAACAGCTCTGTTATTTAAAGATTCATTTAAGCATAATTATGAGCTGCATAATCGATTAACATAATCGATTATTCTTCGTCTAAATTGGTTTTTGAAAATCTTTAAGGTCTGAAAGAAGATACGGTAAAATTAATTTCAAAGACCTTTTTCCAAAACTATTTGTGTGTGTGTGTGTGATTTATTTTACCTTTGAGAGACACACACCCATTTACATTTAATCTAAAAACAAACAATACAATAAAAGAAAATTTCCCTTTTAACCCCGTATTTGTTTGTTGGTCCTTTTCACGCTTTTTGCAATTTGGTCCTTTAGTTGAATTTGCGTGTTTGTCCTTGGACTTGAAATTTCCCTTTTGCTCATCATCAAAACAAAAGTACCTGTCAAGGCATATATCCACAAACTCCCCCTTTTTGATGATGACAAACATCTCATGAGGGAATTTCTAAAAGATAGAGTTAGAGTAATAAAATATATCTCATTTCATAATTTTGCTCTACTCTCCCTTAAGCATGCAATCAATAGAGGATTTGCCAATTTAATTTTGATCTACTCCTTAAGCATGCATTTATTAAAATCATACATCAATTTGACTTAGCTTATCTCCCCCTTAAGCATGCACTCATGTAATTCTCCCCTTTTTGTCATTATCAAAAAGCGGGAAAACTAAAATAATAGTATCATGGCATATATCCACTATCATATTGAACAATTCAAGCATAAGATATAATTACCATGGCATGCAAGCTTAGAATTACCATATTTATCAAGTGCGTACGGAAGCAAAAGTGCCAGGATTAATGACAGTATAGGAGTTATAACCATTTGAAGAGAATTTAAGGATTCATACAAATAATTCTCCCAAAAAAAAATGTGCATTTATTATCAAGGATTCTTCACCTAAAGATTTGTTTTTAATAAATGTGAGAATCTTTTTATATTATGGTATAGTGTAGATCCAATACTCATTGAATACCATACAAATATTTTTAAAGCCAATCAATTTTGGATTTTGATGGTCATAGTTGATTCTGAATTTTATACGATCCATAATTGATTATCGTTCTTGGTTAATCGATTTTCCCTTCTTTTCGTCATATAATCGATTATTCTAATCGATTATTATGTTTCTGTCTTTTATTGTATACCATACGTTGATTTCCAATTGATGAATAATGTTTATGTCCAAAAAGATGAAGTGCTAATATGAAAAAGTCAATCACACTTTTATTAAGCTTAAAGGCATAACATTCAAAATATCAAATATAGCAAAAACAAGAAACATAAAGGCCTATAATTTCTACTTGGTGCTTTGGTTCTCCTTAGGTAGCCAAGTATTATCATGCTTCACAAACCCTAATGATGCTAGATATTCTTCGTTGATGCTATCATTGGGTTGAGGCTCTATTTCTTCTTCACCCTCTAATGAAATGCCATAATGGTTGAGGATCTTTGTAATTATCATAGGATAGAGAATATGAGAAGCAATTTTTGAGTAAGCACAATCTACCATGTGTTGAAGAACTGCAGTGGCCCAGCTGATCTTCTTCTCCTTGTTGATGGCCCACATGAGAACTATGTCGTTCTCCGAAATTCTTGTCACATTATTTCCTCTAGGAAGAAGGCATCTAGCAAGAACATAGTGGAGCAATTGTTCTTCAGAGTTGAGAGCTTTAAAGGAGATTACTTTGGATGGCTTGGCTTTTGGATTAATGAATTTCTTTAAAACTCTTTCTCTCTTGAAAGAGTTTTTCCATACCAACTTTGGATTTGCAAGAGAGATGTCAGTGCCTTGGTTTGGTAGGCGGGTTAGATTAACCCATATTTCAAGAGGAATGTTGATCTCAACAGCTTTTACTTTTGAAGAGATGGTTTTGGATGAATATTGAAAGGAGAAATTTTCATAGAATTGCCTTACCAAGGATGGGTAAATCTTCAGTTTACGAGAGCAAAAGGCAGTGAGTTTGAGATTTGATAGAATTTTCAGAAGGTTGAAGGTTGAATCTTTGAACTCCTTCTTGTTGATGTAGCTGAGAGGGACGATAGGCCTATTCATGCAAATCGCCGAAATTCGCCCTTGTTGAGTCTTGGAGGATAAGAGCATCTTCATCCTTGGAGGAATCTTAATTTCTGATGGAGTCTTTTCAACATTCTTTCTTGAGTTGCAAACCATAGTGAGAGTTGAGGAAAGGAAGCTTTTTCATATCGATTATTTTGTGTTTTGGTGTGAATGTTTCAAGGTGTATTTATACACTTTCTCAAGGTTGGAAGGTTAGAGAATTGATGCTGATTTTACAATTTGCATGATTTGAAATCAGATTTTAGTCAAGATTTGATTTGATCTGAATCTTCCAGATTTTGCAAAGATTTTGTCAGGGATATTTTAAGAAAGTGTAACTTTTATCCTTTTAACATGTCCAAAAACAGATTTTGAAAATTGTTTTTAACATTTTGAATAATCAATTTGTTGGACAAGAACAATGTCTAGAACTACATGAGATCAAAACATAACACCTTTTATTCGAAGCTAATATGAATAAAACAGAACAAGGGAAATACAATAGCTGAGATAGAGCTGTTCTATTTTCCTGGAATCTATTGATTTTTCACCAGCTCAAAACCCATCTTGTATAAGGTATCTTCATCAAGACCAGCATTCTTCCTTATTGGGATTACCTCTTCATTTTCCAATGGAATATTGAAGTGTTTTAGAATTTTGGTAATCATCATTGGATAGGGAAGATGAGAACTTGAAGAAGAAAGTCCGCAATTTACCATGTGCATCAGAGTACTAGCAGCCCAATTTATAGATTTACCCTCTTCTAAGGCCCACATTAGGGCTATGTCTTCCTCTAAGACCCTTGACTGATCCATGAAGCGAGGTAGAAGCCAATGTACTATTGCATGGGGGATCAGTTTCTTTCTCAGAGTTAGGTGTTTGTCATGAATAGTACCATTGATATTTGTACCTGGAAGTATAAGGATACTGCACACCATATCTCTCTGAAATTCTCCTTCCCATAAGGTATTAAGATTTTGGCTGGTGATTATGTCTCCATCTTTGGGAAGACAAGACACAGAAGCCCAAGAGGTGAAGGATACTCCTTTTACCTCGGAAGAGAAGGCTTTTAGAGAGGAGTGGAAGCGGAGATTGCAGTAGAAGGCTTTGACTAGTGAGGGATATATTTTATCATTCATTGAGCAAAACTTGAGAAGATCAAGTTTGGAGAGAGTTTGAAACAGTTCAAACTCTTGGAACTTGAATGAGTCCAGATTGATGTAGCTAGGGGAAATGATAGGGCGATAACGTTTCCTTTGTTCTTCACTTGAGAGGAGATTTGCTGACTTAGAAGTCAGATAGGAAGTATTTGGAGGAGCTTCATTTGATGTTTTTGATAGACGACTTTGTGAAACATCAAGTGACTGGAGATTGACTCTATGATGTTTTCTTCTGGTTGATTTCAAGAGTCTCATTGTTTGACAAGAGTAAAGCGAAGACTTTTAACACGGTTTCAATACAAAGGATTAGTATGATATGAGTGGCTATCTTAACATTCCTATTTGTAGGACAGGTAATTAGGTCTAAGTGTAATAGGTTTAGCCCATTAGTCAAACTAATCACATCATAATTGATTACTCTAATCGATTACAACCTCTCTGTTTTAAATGTGTTTACGCGCACAAAAAGCATAATCGATTACGCTAGCGATTACTGTTTCTCTGTTTGAAAATCAACTTCTGGCGCCTAGCATATAATCGATTATTAACTGTGATAATCGATTATTTACTTTAAAAAAAAAACCTTGATATTATTGTTCCCTTGAAAGTTTGAATTTTGAATTTAACACAAGTATCATCAAAATATTTGTTGATCATTTAAATTTCAAAATCAATTCTCAATAGATTTTTCAAACCAATCAACATCAATAATTTATTCACATAATCTTAATGTTTTTGTTTTGAAAATATGTAGTATATTAATTCATGGCAAGAAGTCAATTTTTCAAAAAAATGCAATCATGAATTAATTACTAATTGATTCTTAAAATAATTTTCAATCAGATTTTAATTTTATCATAAAGTGATGAGAAGATGATTTTTGAATTTCAAAATATATTTTCATAATTTCGAAAATGATAGAAAAAAATATTTTGAATTTTGCATTTAACAAAAAAAAAAACTCAGAAATTGAATTATCTTTATAATGATGTTCAAAAGATATTGAAGTGATATAATCACTTAGTGACCATTTAAATTTCAAAAGATTGATTCACAATTAATTTTTCAATCAAACAATATCAAGAATTTATTGTCACAATGTTAATGATATTCACATTTGAAAAAGATGTGGTTTATAAATTCATGATTAAAAAATCAATTTTCCATTAAAGTATGATCATGAATCAAATAATAAATTAATTTTCGAATAAGATTGTGAAAATAGTGAAGAATAAAAAAATTTCAATAAGAGAAATTAATGTCAAATCAAATTGAGTTTGATATCTCGAAAATGATTATAAAATTAAATAAGATATCATATCAAAATGAAACGTTTATTAAAAAAAATTAGGATTTGATTTAAAACAAAACATTTTCAAAATGCCAAATTTCATAGCATAATCGATTATGTGTCTACTATTTTCTACGAAAATTATGAGATCATCTTATAATCGATTATCTTAATCGATTACAGTGTTTCTGACTTTTTTCCCTGTTTTATCGAGGAAGCATAATCGATTATATAATCGATTATCCCATTCGATTTTCAAATTTTATAACAAGGGAAATTTATGACTTATTCAAATTAATATTGACATGCTTTAAATAATAATCAATTAACATACAAGCATAAACATGGCATCCAGCACAAATTTCACTTTTGAACATGTATTGAAGCTAGAGAATAAAGTTACCTCTTTGCTAGAATTCACAAGATTATTCTTTATTACCCATTTTTGCTTAATCTTGGATCCAGCTCTTACATTGTCTACCTTGTTTGAGTTGCTTACCAAGATAACTTTGCTTCTTTTGGTAGCAATTGCATTTTTGGATTTGAGAAGCATCGTTCTTGATGTCAATTCCTTTTCCAAGATAACTGGTTTCTCAACTTTGAACTTTTCCTGTAAATTTGAAACACTAGAGAAACCTTTTGGTACCCATTTCATTTTGGGTCCTTGTGGGTTAGTGGACATGCGATTTTTGCCTTTAGGCACCCAAGCAATTTATTTCTCATAAGATGGTTTTTCCTATAATTGCACATATGAGAAATATGTCCTAACTTTCCACAGTAATTACATGTTACATCCCTTTTATTTTTCATCAAACAATTTTCATATGAAGGTTGTACACATGTAGAACTTTTTATTCCATCAATTTCATGAAATAATTCCTCGACTTGATTATCAATAAATATGCAATTTTTATAATATGAAGAGGATTCGAATTTCATTAAATTTTCTTCACCATGAAAAGTATATTCATTTTTCAGATTTTCCAAATCACTTTCAATTGATGAAATACTTTCCAAGCAATTCAAATTTTTATTTTCTAAACTCATCAAATCATCATACAACTCATTGTACGCACATAGCCATTTATCATTTAATGATTTGAGTTCAGAATTGTTTACCTCCAAGTTTCTTTGAGTCGCTTGGAGAGTACTTTCTATTTTCCTGACCATAAGCTCTTTGCTTTTGTGGTCCTTCTTCTTGGCATGTTGTTGAGGATGTTTTTCCTCCATTGAATTTCGCCCTTTCCTGTTATTGCTTTCATTCTCAAAAGTGTTAGTGTCAAGGTAAGTATGATCAAGTACATTCAAAATATCCTTGGCACAATCACAATTTTTAATCGTCTCATAGGCATCATCGCATAGACAATTCCGAAGGATTTGTATAGCTTTGATATTCAAGTAAAAACAATTTTTATCAAACTCAGTCTGATGTTCTTTGGGTTTGAGAATGAGTCCATGAACTCCAATATCTCAGAAGTCAACATCAATTGACTGTATAAAAATTTCAATTCTCATTTTCCAATACATGTAATTCTCACCATCAAAGAATGGTGGTTTGTCAATGTCAAAACCAAACATTTTTGGAAAACCTTTTAAAAGGGTTGCCAACAGGATCTTAACTCTAAGCTGTTAAGCTACTAACCAGAGCCGAAGCTCTGATACCACTTGTTGGCAGTGGCAACCATACCCAAGAGGGGGGGGTGAATTGGGTTTTAAATAAAGATGGAATCTTTTTCGATAAATCAAAAACCCTTTAAGATATAAAACAGAATTTGCAGCGGATAAAAGATTATTGTCGAATTGAAGCACTTGATAAAAATAAAAGGTTTTAAACTAAAGCGCTATAAAGTAAAATGCAATAAAGTAAAGAGGACAGGGAAAGAAGATGAATACCACAATATATCCTGGTTCGGCCACAGACTACCCACGTGGCCTACGTCCAGTCCCCAAGGCAATACGACCAAGGGTTTTCAATCAACTCTAGTTTTTAACAGGATCAACTAGAACCTTTTCAAAATAGAGAACCCTTAACACAAATCTCAGGACATACTATCCCTTGTGTAAGAGCCTCAAACACTAGCTTTTAAACAGGCGCAGCTAGAACCTATACAATAACGAGAACTCCTTACAGACCAGAGACATACAATCCCCCAGTGACAGAGTCTCAAATCCCTAGCTTTTAAACAGGTGCAGCTAGAACCTTTACAATGAAGAGAACCCTTAACACAAATCACAGGACATACAATCCCTTGTGTAAGAGCCTCAAAAATATCCCAAGAGATATACCCTCTCTTGTAAGAATGGTGATCAAAAGAAGGTTTGAGTCAATCCCACTCTTACCAATATAAAGCACTCTAATTAGTGCAGATAAAGACAAATTGAAGCACAATACAAAGAAGCACCTATATGGTGTATATGTCTCTCTCAAGTAATTGTTATGCAAATGTAAGAGTATGAGAGTGATAGAAAATGATTCAAGAGAAGAGAAAGATAGATAGAATTAGCTCAGTGTTCGTCTCTTGCTTTCTCTGAAAATGACCAATATATATTACTTTGAAACTTAGGTCAAAACTCTTGAAAACTCATTTTTCTCGAGCCATAATCGATTATCAAAAAAAACATAATCGATTATTTTAGGCTCAATCAAAAGACGCATTTTGAAACAGTCAGGTCATAATCGATTATACTAATCGATTACTAGGTCTCTGTTTGAAAGCTTGGACTGAATCAAGTAAGCATAATCGATTACCCTGATCGATTATGAAGCCTCTGACTTTTGATTTGAAATACAATAATCGATTTTTGCAAATCGATTATAATTCGAATTTTAAACTCAACGGCTAAGACAGAATTAAACATCCATGTAAGCATAATTAAGCCATTTAAAAGCTGAGTTTAAAACGTGTTGAAAATAACCATAATCGATTACCATAATCGATTATCACACTTTGAATTTCGAATTTCAAAAACCCAACAACTCTGTTATTTAAAGATTCATTTAAGCATAATTATGAGCTGCATAATCGATTAACATAATCGATTATTCTTCGTGTAAATTAGTTTTTGAAAATCTTTAAGGTCTGAAAGAAGATCCGGTAAAATTAATTTCAAAGACCTTTTTCCAAAACTATTTGTGTGTGTGTGTGTGATTTATTTTACCTTTGAAAGACACACACCCATTTACATTTAATCAAAAAACAAACAATACAATAAAAGAAAATTTCCCTTTTAACCCCGTATTTGTTTGTTGGTCCTTTTCACGCTTTTTGCAATTTGGTCCTTTAGTTGAATTTGCGTGTTTGTCCTTGGACTTGAAATTTCCCTTTTGTTCATCATCAAAACAAAAGTACCTGTCAAGGCATATATCCACAGAAGTATTTTCCAGCGGATATCAGAGACAAGAAAGAGATGGCGTTCTTGTCTCTGAGGCAAGGGTCACTATCGGTTAGTGACTATGCGGCTAAGTTTGAGGAGCTGGCTAGGTACTACACTCCTTACCAGCATGAGACAGATGATCGCTCCAAGTGTGTGAAGTTTGAAGCGGGACTCCGACCTGAGATGAAACATGCCATTAGCTATCAGGAGATCCGAGTTTTTCCGATTCTAGTCAACAAGTGTCGGATTTACGAGGATGCTAGTCAGTTAAGAGCTGCCAGTTCCAGAGGATCAGATAATCAGAGTAGCAAGAGGACTGATCAGAGGGATAAGGGCAAGCAGAGGTATGCCCCGACGGGCAAGGACTTCAAGCAGAGTGGCAGGAAGCCACAGTTTCAGCAGAATAACTTTAGGGGTGGGTTCTCTGATGCCCCTAGAGCTATGAGGTGTGGGAAGTGTGGAGCACAGGACCACTATTCGTCCCAGTGCAAGGAAACACAGGTCATCTGCTTCAAGTGTGGCAAGCCAGGACACATTAGCCGTGAGTGTGATGGAGCTAAGGCCGAGCCTCCCAGCGCTACAAGAATCAGAAGTCCCAGGCCAATAGACTGAAGATCACTGGAAGAGTCTTTACTCTTAGTGGAGCCGAAGCCTCCGAGTCTGATGACTTGATCTAAGGTACGTGTTTAATTGATGGAACTCAATTAACTGTATTGTATGATCCGGATGCTACTCACTAGTTTATATCGCATGATAAGGTCAAGAGTCTTAATTTTCCTGTTACTTTCCTTGAGTTTGATTTGTTGGTTTCTACACCTACAAATAAACCTGTTTCCACTTCATATACATGCAAGAACTGTCATATTGTTATAAATGATAAAATTTTCCTTGCTGATCTTGTATGCTTACCTTTGAAAGACCTGGACATTATTCTGGGTATGGACTGGTTATCTTCCAACCATGTCCTTCTGAACTGTTTTGACAAAACCTTGATTTTTAGAACTCCAAAGGAGTCTAAGAATCTGGACCTTCTCTCTGCAAACCAAGTTCAAGCTTCGATGAGAGACGAAGCCCAAGTATACATGATGTTAGCTTCCCTGGATGTAGAGAGCAGCCCTCCTGATGTCGCCAGCTTGCCTGTTGTGCGAGAATTTCCTGAAGTGTTTCCGGGGGACGTTTATAACTTACCCCCAGAGAGAGATGTTGAGTTTACCATAGACTTAGTGTCTGGCACCGGGCCAATCTCCATAGCACCCTATAGAATGTCTCCTCTTGAGTTAGCTAAGTTGAAAGAACAGTTGGAGGACCTGATGAAAAAGAAGTTCATTAGGCCGAGTGTGTCTCCGTGGGGAGCACCTGTGTTGTTGGTGAAGAAGAAGGATGGTAGTATGAGGTTGTGTGTCGACTTTCGACAACTCAACAAGGTGACCATAAAGAATCGGTATCCCCTCGCTAGGATTGATGATCTTATGGACCAGTTGATGGGCGCTTGCGTCTTTTCAAAGATAGATTTGAGGTCAGGGTACCATCAGATTCGGGTTAAGTCTGAGGACATCCCGAAGACAGCGTTTAGGACGCGATATGGTCACTATAAGTACTTGGTTATGCCCTTCGGTGTGACCAATGCTCCTGCGGTCTTCATGGACTACATGAACAAGACCTTTCACCCTTACTTGGATAAGTTTGTGATGGTGTTTATAGATGACATCTTAGTGTACTCCAAGAGTAAGGAGGAACATGAGGAACACCTGGGGGTTGTCTTGCAGACCCTTAAGGAAAAGCAGTTGTATGCTAAGTTGTCTAAGTGTGAGTTCTGGTTAGAGGAAGTGAGCTTCTTAGGACATGTCATCTCTAAGGGTGGCATAGCAATGGACCCAGCTAAAGTAGAGACGGTGCTCCAGTGGGAAGCGCCAAAGTCTGTAACCAAGATTAGGAGTTTCTTGAGGTTAGCCGGGTATTATAGGCGGTTTATAGAAGGTTTCTCTAAGATAGCTTTACCCTTAACCCGTCTCACCAAGAAGGGACAGTTGTTTGTGTGGGACTCTAAGTGTGAAGAGAGTTTCCAAACCCTTAAGAATAGGTTGACATCAGCACCAGTGTTAGTGTTACCAGATCCTAGTGAACCATTCGTAGTTTACTGCGATGCTTCTAAGCAAGGGTTAGGTGGTGTATTGATGCAGAATGGTAAGGTAGTTGCTTATGCTTCTAGGCAGTTGAAAACCCATGAGAAGAACTACCCTACCCATGACCTAGAATTAGGAGCTGTGGTATTTGCCTTGAAGATCTGGAGGCATTACCTGTATGGAGCGAGGTTTGAAGTGTTTAGTGATCATAAGAGTTTGAAATATCTCTTTGATCAGAAGGAGTTGAATATGAGGCAGCGTAGGTGGATGGAGTTTTTAAAGGACTATGATTTCAAGCTGACCTATCACCCAGGAAAGGCCAATGTGGTGGCCGATGCCTTGAGTAGGAAAACCCTGCAAGTCTCCGCTTTAATGGTTAGGGAGATGGATCTGATTGAGGAGTTTAGAGACCTTAGTCTAGCTTGTGAGTTTACCCCTAAGAGTATTAGGCTTGGAACCTTGAAGGTTACCAACAGTCTGATGGATCAGATTAGAGAGGGTCAGAAGTTAGATAAGTATCTCTTAGACCAGCGAGAGTTACTCGCACAGGGTAGAGACCTAAGCTTTAAGGATGCAAGTGATGGTATCTTGAGGTTTAAGGATAGAGTATGCATACCTAATGTTCTTGAGCTTAGGAAGTTGATCCTCGAAGAAGGGCATAGGAGTGGATTGAGTGTGCACCCAGGTGCCACTAAGATGTATCAGGACCTTAAGAGAACGTTTTGGTGGCCTAGGATGAAAAAGGATGTAGCTGAGTTTGTGTATGTGTGCCTAGTTTGTCAGAAGGCTAAGATAGAGCATCAAAGGCCTTCGGGTAAGTTGCAACATTTGATTATCCCATAATGGAAATGGGATAGCATCTCCATGGATTTTGTGTCTGGACTCCCTAGGACTCCAGCTGGTTTTGAGACAATTTGGGTTGTTGTGGATAGACTGACTAAGTCTGCCCATTTCATTCCGATGAACATGGAGTATCCTTTAGAGAAGTTGGCTAAGTTGTACATCAAGGAAATAGTTAGGCTTCATGGTGTACCCTCTAGCATAGTTTTGGATAGAGACTTGAGGTTTACCTTTAGGTTTTGGAATAGTTTGCAAGAGGCTTTAGGGACAAAGCTTAGGCTTAGTTCAGCTTACCACCTACAGACTGATGGGCAGTCTGAGCGGACCATCCAGTCCTTAGAGGACTTGTTGAGGGCTTGTGTGTTAGAACAGTCAGGAAGTTGGGACAAGTTTTTGCTCTTGATAGAATTCACCTACAACAACAGTTTCCATTCCAGCATCGGGATGGCGCCTTATGAGGTTCTTTATGGGAGGAGATGTAGGACACCCTTGTGTTGGAGTGAACCTAGTGATAGTGTGGTGCTAGGGCCAGAGATAGTCCAGGAAACAACAGAAAAGATTAAATTGGTTCAGGAAAAGATGAGAGTTGCATAGAGTAGGCAGAAGAGCTACCATGATAAAAGGAGGAAGGCGATCATGTATTCTTGAGAGTTACCTCGACGACTGGGGTTGGTAGAGTGATGAAGGCGAGGAAACTTACTCCGAGGTTCATAGGTCCTTACCAAGTTCTTAAAAGAGTCGGCGAAGTCGCCTACCAAATAGCCTTACCCTCATTCTTGTCAAATCTCCACAATGTTTTTTCATGTGTCTCAACTCAAGAAGTATATTCGTGACCCTAGTCACGTGATAGTAGCCGATGCTATACAGTTGAAAGAGAACCTGACGTTTGAGGTGTTACCCCTTCGAGTCGAGGATAGGAGGGTGAAGCAGCTAAGAGGCAAGGAGATTCCTTTGGTCAAAGTGGTTTGGAGTGGGGCAACTGAGGAAAGTGCTACCTGGGAGCTGGGGAGCAAGATGATGGAGGCGTATCCGCATCTTTTTCCTTGAGGTACGTGTAAATTTCGAGGACGAAATTTTTATAAGGAGGTGGAATTGTAACACACTGTTTTTCGGAATCATTTTAATTAAACTGGCTTTGATTAAATTGGATTTATCGGTCGAGGGCATAGTGGGATGTTTTTGGGCTAAAAGTCCCTTTCTGGTACATGAGCACGCCCGTGCTCATTAGCCAGCACGCCCGTGCTTAAAGTTAGAAGCCTGTCTCTGATTTTAAGTTGAGCACGACCGTGCTCAATAGGGAGCACGCCTGTGCTCAATAGGGAGCACGCCTGTGCTCAATGCGTGGACCGCGTCTCGGTGACGCTAAGTGGAGCACGACCATGCTTAAGGGTGAGCACGACCGTGCTCAAGTCCGAACGTTATATACGTGAACAGAACTCGAGGGTTTAACGTGTAACCCTAATTGGTGAGTGCAGCAGCCACTGTGTGTGCGGCCAGAGCACGTTTCCACTCTGTTTCTCCTTTGTTCTTCATCGTTGTTGATTATTGGAAGCATTTTAGGGAGCCTAGCGGTTCTACGTTGGTCTGGAGGTAATGGTTTTTCTTCCCCATTGGTTTCCCTTGTTGTTTTGATTTGGGAAACTAATCTGTTTGCGTTTTTTTGTCTAAGGTTCTTTGGGTTAAGCCGTTTGGGAAGGAACCGGTTGCAGTTAGGAGCAAACGTTGGTTGATAGAGCTACCTTCAATCCAGGTATGGGGAGAAGGGTAGTGTTTTCATAGGCTTGGGTTTAGGGTAAAGTAAAGGGGTTCCCATAACCCCATTGTTACATGTATTGTATGGTTTGATGTATATATTAATTGGTTGATGATGATAACATGCTTTGTTTGGTATTATGTTGTTTGATGCTTTATGTTCATATGGTTTTCTTGATGATTATGTTGGTTGGTTAATATGAACATGAATACGTTGATGATTGATGGTTGACATGATGTTGCATAGTTGATGCTATGATAATTATTTGGTTGATGCCAAGGTTGTATGAATGCTGATGTTAAATGCTGCTGCTGTTTAATTCTTAAAAACATGTTAAAAACGGATTTAGGATGATAACTGATTAAACCTTTAAAAATTGGTTAAAACTTAGTCTCTGTTCCTGCCCAGAATAGCACTGTCGCGCGAAGATCACGACCGTGCTGGACAGGGAGCATGACCGTGCTCCTAGTTGAATTCTGGGTAAATGGCCGCGCTATTCAGCAAGGCCGTGCAGGACAAAGAGCACGACCGTGCTGCTGAGCACGACCGTGCTCAATAAGAAGCACGACCGTACTTCACTTAAAGGGGAGCACGCCCCTCACGTGCTTAAGCACGACCGTGCTGGGTTACGAGCACGACCGTGCTCAACCCACCTGGACAGAATAGAATTAAAGGACTTAAGGAGTTTCAAACCCCACTTCCCAATGATGGTAAACGATTAGACAACTTGGTTAATGTCTACTTAAGATAATTAAAGATTATGAGATGGTAAGGTGTTGAGTTTGATAAGTCGGTGCCCATCGGGTGCCGCAAGCTGATGTGCTGTGCCTTGGTGCTTTTTGACCAAGGAAGCCTTGACCCCGCGGTTTGGGTTTAAGGTGTTGATGTTGCTGTGTATCTTGGTGGCCGAGAGTTTGCCCCAAGTACTACGATTGATTCCGCTTAAGTCCTCAGGTAGATTTCGCGAGGCAAGTTGTTGCGGTTGATTCCGCTGTTATCTTCGGTTGATTCCGTGGAGTTATGGAGGTGGTGATGTCGTTGTTGTTATGTTGCATACGCATTGCATCGGAGTTGTTGTTTATGGATGTTCAACATAGGGGAGGTCATCCTAGAGTACGACGATTTGGCCATCCACGGTTGGAGTAGATTCTCCTAGCGCCCCCGTGATGAGGCATTCGTTGGTTTGATCCGTTGGCTATCCAAGGAGTAGATTCTCCGGCGTTGAGTAGATTCTCAATGTGTATATTTAACTCCGAAGTCGTTCATCCCGAGTTTAGTGGATCCACATGCATTGTTGGTTTAGCGGAGTAGGACTGCATTGCATTGCATAGCATAATGATGATGTTGATGTTCGGTATGATGTTGCTATGTTTACTGTTTACTTTACTTCCTACTTCTTGCTGTATATGATTACATGAACTTACTCCCCATGTTTGTTTGTGTTTGGCCTGATTGGCACCTAGCAGAGGATGACGAGCAGCCCGGAGAGGAGTGACTCTGAGGAGCCGCCACTCATAGTAGGGCTAGTTTATGTTATGATAGTTGTTAGTTTCAGTTGTAATTCCGTGGATTTTATTCCAGAACGGTTATACCAGCTCTGTATGTGACATCGGGGTTGGGTTATATTTATTGGTTTGTTATGTTTTTTATGTTTAAAACTAATTTCATTTTCCGCATTGTAAACGGTTCATGTGGGACTTTTCTACCGATGGACAATTGTTTATTTTATTCAATAATTGCATGTTTTCCCTTTAATTGTTTTTAAATTAAATGGCTTTTAACATGTGGGGTAGAAGGGTGTCACATGCTGTTTGTTTGTTTGTTTGATTGTTTAAGCCTTAGGACTTAGCTTAGAGTTGTTGTTGAGGGCTAAGTGAGATTTCTAGGCTTAAGATCCCTTTCTTAGGCTTGTGTCTTGTGACTGCCTGAGTCACAAGTGTCACAAGCACGACCGTGCTCATTAGAGAGCACGACGGTGCTCGTTGGGAGAGAGCGTCTCGCTGGTGCTAAGTTGAGCACGCACGTACTCAATAGAGAGCACGCCCTCGTAAGCGTTAAGTTGAGCACGCCCGTGCTCAACGAAGAGCACGATCGTGCTCTGGTCTGATACCTTTAAATATAGAACAATAACCGAGTGTTTTGCTTGTAAACCCTATTTTGGCACAAATAGAAACCTTGTTGCAGCTACAAGTATTCTTTTCCCTATTTCCTCTAAACTCGATGCGTTCTAGGAGTTTTGGAAACCCTTGGGAATTACTTGTTCGTCTGTGCCAATCGGTGTAGGTAATAGTTTCTCCATATTTTAGTTTCCGTTCTTTTATTAGGAATTAGGAACTAATGGTTGACCTTTTCTGTTTGACCAAGGCTTGGAAATCTAACTGAGCCGTTCGAGGGATGCATTGTTTTACCGTTGAGTTGTCAATACCGAATTCTTCATACCAGGTATGGGGAGAAGGATAGTGCAATCATTAGGCAGGGTAGCATAAGATGAGGGGTTCCCATAGCCCCGTTGTTATTAATTGTTGTTTATGCCATGTTATATTTGATTATATGACTAATTGCCGTAATTGTTATTGGTTATTGAGTATGCCTGTTATAATGTTTATTTGGTATGTTTGGTTGAACTGTTTATGATGTAGTATGCCAACTACTGTATTAAATGTTATACTTTATGTCATGATGTGTTGGTTGAGATGTATGCTGTTTATGACATGAATATGTTGGCTGAGTATGTTGATTGTTGAATGAATGATGTTGGTTGAGAACGTTGAACAGTTAATGAGACCCTAATTGGTTAATAGGACTCTTAATTAACATAACGGTTAAGGGATTAACTCCCCTAATGTTTCATAAAACATGGACTGTTAGTGAGGGGTGAGGTTTGAGGTTTGATGCCAACTGGATTAGTCAAAGGACCTTAGGATCTGATTTGAGAGGGTTAGGGAGTTTTGGCTCCAAGAACACATGTTGAATCTATCCAGAACAGTACGACTGGCTCTAGGAGCACGACCGTGCTGAACAACGAGCAGGCCCATGCTCCCAATTTGAATTCTGGAAGATGGCCGCGCTTTAAGCACGGGCGTGCAGGACAGTGAGCATGACCATGTTCCACTTAAGTGGCAGCACGACCGTGTTGGGGTGAGCAGGCCCGTGCTCCCCTTACTGGTGTGAATTAAAGGTTTTAAAGGGGTGTTTCACCCCAAATGTCCCCAATAACATGATAAGATACCAATCAATGAAGAAGAGTTAGATAACTTAATTAAAGACTAATTAAGATGAAACAAGAATAATAAGCTGGTTAAGCCGGTGCCCAATAGGTTACCGCATGTTGATATTCTTTGGTTCTTTTTGGCCAAAGTGACCTCGATGCTTTTTGGTCGAGGTGTTGATAAGTTAAACCTTGGTGCTTTTTGGCCAAGGGGGCCTTGACCCATAAGGGTCAGGGTGTTGATACTGATGTTGGTGATAAGTCTTGGGTGCTTATCGGTCCAAGCAAAGGAGGTGGTTACTCTATTTGTTGTTGTGTTCATGCATCACGCATTGAAGTTGTTAGTGGGGGGAGATCAATATAGGGGAGGTCGTCCTAGAGTATGGAGATCTGGCCGTCCGCGAGTGGTTTACCCAAGGTTTGGTGAACCATTCGCCCCCGTGGTGGCGCATCCGAGAGTATGGTGCGTTGGCTATCCAAGGGGTTCACCCATGGTTTGGTGAACTGCCGGTGTTGGTGCTTTTTGGCCAATATGGATATGTAACTCCGAAGTTGCCTTCCTGATATAGTTTGGATCCACATGCATAATGGAGTAGCAGAGTAGTATTGCACCGCATAGCATATGTTGGTTGAAATAACATGTTAATGTGATTATTTTATGTTGATGTTATATGTTGTATATTGCTATGCCATGCTATGATGCATGGTCATCTTGCTTACTACTTCCATGCCGATGTGTTTACATGTTTTCTTACTCCCCGTTTTCTCTGTTTCTGTTGTTGGCATGTATCTTTTTATGCAGAGGACGGTGAGCAGCCAGTGGAGGAGTTGCTGTGAGGAGCCGCGACTCTAGCTAGGATGTTTAGTTGTTTCAGTAGTAGTTGTTTTTAGTTTCAGTTTTAGTTGTATTACGAGGATTTTATTCTGGAACGATTATACCAGCTCTGTATGTGACATCGGGGTTGTGGTATGTTTATGTTTATGTTTTATGTTTTATTTTATTTTAAAACTATGTTTCTTTCCGCGTTGAGATGTTACAATGTGGTACTTTATATCCAGTTTTTATTTTACGAAATAAATTCATGTTTTTATATTACCTCTTTTATGTAAATGTTTTATAAATAATATGCGGGGTAGAAGGTGTCACAATATGGGTAAGTTACTAACCATCAATTGAGTTACATCAACCAAAATTTTGTAAATCATTAAGTCGATTATGATTTATCCCATCTATGATAGGTGTACCCATAAACCAAGTTCAACACGTTATTAATCACAATTTTGGACATCATTAACTGTAACATAGATTTTCTCCTTCCTTCCGGCCTCTGCAGCAAGAAAAATAAGGGTGGGAGGAGAGAGAGAAATCGGGGAATTGGAGAAAATGGGAAAATATGAAGGAAGAGAGAAAAAAATAAGAGAGAAATAAAGAAGAAGATGATGGGATAGAGAGAGGTTTGATGGAGAGGATCCAAACTCATTAACTGTTGTTGATTTTTTGTCCCATTTTTTTATGTTCAAATAACATTTTTATTCCATTTCTATTTTCCTTTTTCCTCTTCTATTTCATGATTTCCCCTCTCTTATTTTCTTCACTCGCCATGTGTCCTCCATTTGAAAATCTTGAAATTCCCATCTTCCCTTTCTTTTTTTCTTTTTTTTACTTCAAGTTGCATTGCAACTCTCGTACATTTTAATTGGTGGCCCACACCTCTTCCTCCCAGGTTTCTATTCTCTTCCAACTCCAATTGTTCTTTGACTTCTTTCAAGTTTCAATTGCTGTCAGCACACACCGTTTCACTCGATTAATAGAGACCACCTGTCTCATTTTAGTATATCATACCCTGTTCCTACTAATCAAATATTGTCATATAAATTAAAATTTCATGTAATATTAAAAGGCAGAATATGTGACAACATTTGATTGTTGGGGACAAGATATGGTACACTAAAATGAGATAGGTAAATGATCTCTATCCTCACTCAATGGGGTGCATGGATTTCTATTAGATGTGGGCTAGCTTTTTCTTGAGTTTAGCACGCATGGCCCAATCAAATTCCACTATAAGCTTTGCATACTCATGGCACGTAATCATGCATTTTATCACAATTTTTTTTTTCATAAGTCACCAATTTAAACAAATTAATTCATATTACATGAAAGTAATAAGGTAGTGATTAAGGTACTCCAAGAATAACTTTAAGAGTATCTTCATTGGCAAAATTAAGGAACTCATTTTAAGTTTTTAAGTGGGTCCATATATGTTGACTCAAATTTATGACACATACTCAATTTTCACTCCAATGTGGCTTTCTATTACTACCTTCCATACACTACTAGAAAAAGGTTAAATAGCGACCGAATTTAGCGACTGAAAATGATCGATCGCAAATAGAGACCGAAATAGTGACCAATAAGTTGTTTTTTAAAAATGATTGTCAAAATGCATTTAGCAACCGATTTGATTGGTCACAAACCAATTGCTCGCTAAATCGGTCGCTAAAATATGAAATTTAAAAGTTAAGTAACGATCGATTTTTATGGTCGCAACCAAATTGGTCGCAAATTCGGTCTTTAAATAATAATATTTTTAAAATGAACAGTATAGCGACCGAAATAAAAATAAGCATACGATGATTCCCTTCCTACTGCACTTCTCCTCCCTGCTCTCACGTCCAGCCTCCACTCTCTCCCTTATATGTCTCTCGTTCTCTCCCTTTCCCTTTCCCTTTCCCTTCCCCTTACTTCTCTCTCTGCAAACCTTTCTTCTTCGACTCGGGTATCTTCCTCTCCCACTTCGCTCTCGCTCTGTCGATTCCTATTTCGAAACCTTCGAAGCAGAAGACGACGAATTCAAAGACCCAACCATCGATCCGTCTACGCTCCACTATAACTCCTCTTTCTTCCTCTCCCACTTCCTTCTCCATTGCTCCTCCACAACTCTGATTTCACAGTGCGCGGTTAGGGTTCCATTTTTGGGGTTTTCTGTTCTTGAAGGTAATCTCAGTGGTTCCTCACCTTTCTTGCTTAATTTTTCAATATTGGCATCATTGGGGTTTTAGTTCTTGATTTTGGTTCTTTACCTGGTTCTTCAAGTATTGGGTTTTCTTTGTTTTCTCCTTGTTGTCATCCATCTCCAGTAAGTTGTTCTTTTTCCTTGTTCTCTATTAATGTCTTTGTGAGTTCATTTCCAGTAAGGTTAATGAGTCAAACCAAATGATGGATTTACATTTTCCCTCAAGCACAATGTATTTATTGTTAAGAGTGTGATTACATTAATGTGATTTCAGATTGTTGGTCTTCTGCAGTTAAATACTTGGCTAAATAGTGGTTTGAACCATTTTAAAGTTTAGAACAGGGTATTTTCCAGTTATTATGTTCTGCCATTCATAATTATGTTATTTAACTTGGTTTATCTGGTTACAAACTAAACTTTATTGCTGCCATTGTAGGTCACGCTGGTCTTTGTGAGAACAAATTTGCAACAGCGTTTCAACCTACTCCTATGTTGCTTCAACAGGTAAATTTGAGTAAGTTGGTAGTGTCTCACTTGTAAGATTTTGCATGAGAAGCTGTCAAAAGTGGTTGGTTAATTTTTGATCTACTTATAACTTTGCAGGTAAATATCTATATTTAAAACAAGGTGAATTCAATTGTGGGAGGGAGGGTTCAAGCGTGTTCTTCGTTTAAATATGTGATGCTTTGAAGTTGTATGTTTACGGTATCCCTCAGCAACTAAGGTTATCTTGATCCCTTGCTAGTCATTGGGCTATGTTTATGTATTGTTTGATCTTGTATTGGAGTTAATCCTTCATTCATCATGAGGTCTAAGATTTTCTCAAATGCCTTCCTTTACTAATAATTTAGAAGATTTAAGGATGTGCTTGTTTTTTAGGGGAATGTAATGTAATTATTCTGGGTATAGGTAGTGGTAGGATATAAACAAATATTTTCAAACTTTAAGACATGGAGATGTTTTACTTTTAATAATTGTAAGGTCTTGCATGCAATATGACAGATGATTGTTTGTCTCTAATTCTCTTTCAAGTGTTTCTGCATGATACTATTTGGAAGACCTTAGTTTCTCAATATTTTGCCTTCTTAAAATTGATCTGAATCATCTGATATACTGCCTTGTATTGTTCAATACTGGTCAAATTGATTATCTCACAAAAATCTTATATTTGCAGAAGGCTCCAAGGAAATCTCCATCATCAAAAGGTTGTTCTTTTCCTAGTTTCTTTAAGTTGTTATGAACAATTATGATTATGAGGACTGAATTATAAAAACTATTGATATTTTTTAGTTTCTGGCCAGAAGATGCATTACTGGATCGGACTTGAAGAATTATTTTGAAACCCACATTTCACCTAAAAACACTCAATAAAAACCTTCAATCTGTAAGTAATGCTTTTGGGATTAATGATGTGTGTTGTTCTGTTGTTCATTTACCTTATGGTGAAGTGTTGTGCCACTATGACTCACTCATATTGCCTACATCCTTACTAGAAAAATGTGAACTTTGAATGGAATGAAACATAGGGCATAAGCAATTGAATGATATCATTGTTCTGTGATTTAACTCATCACCCATTGTTGTTGTTAACTTTCATTGAATTTCTTAATTCTGCTTTGTTTGACAACCTGTTGATTCTAGTTTATAGATTATATAACATTTTAAATTAAATTTTTTAAATAATATTGGAACTTTTTGAATGTCATTTAATTTGTTTTTACAGTAAGTGAAGTCATTAGCGACTTATTAGGCCTCGCTACATTGCATGCTTATTTGCAAACCTACTTGCTTTGTAGTTTCTTGTACTTTGCAATTTATAGAATCTTGATAAGATGTTTCAGTCGCTTATGGTTTGTAGTCAATATGAAATTATTATTAACAGTGTAAGTTGTAGTGTGTTTGCACTTATGGTTTAGTTATTTTATTTTATTTAACTTTTTAATACCTTTTAAACATGTATTGATTTATATGACTGCATGTGACCTAACTTCAATTTCAATCTATGTTAAATTCCAGGTATATGCAAGATTATCTCACCTTTGAGTGCTTCTGTTCCTGCTGGGGGTTGTTTTGATGAAGGAGAAAGCAGGATTCAAGTTTACAACAAGAATGCAGCCCCTTCATCTTGTTAAATGGGATACTGAAGACAAAATCACATTTTTTATGAGTGGAAGGTCAAGAGCGCAGCCCCTCCCCCCTCCCCCCTTCTTTAATTAGGTGTTTATTGTAGGATACTAATATATTATATTGTTATGTTATGGCAGAACAATTAGGCTTATGTAGGAATTTTTAGTTTATAGATGTCATTCAATTTTCAATTTTACTTATGGAAAGTTCTTGTTTATAAATAACAATATTGTGACATCTTAAAAGAAGTTATCTTTCATTTATTACAAAACATTTAGTTTGTTTTATGTTTTCTTTTTCTTTTCTTTTTTAAGAAATCAGTTGCTAAATTGGTCCCTAGAATAAGTATTGGGGACCAATTCTGTAACACCCCGATTTTCGTATAAGTTATTATGTTACTATGGATGCCTAGTTGTTGTTGTTGTTGTTATTATTATTATTATTATTATTATTATTATTATTATTATTGTTATTGTTGTTGTTGTTGTTGTTGTTGATGTTATTAGTGTTATAGTATTTTTATTACATATATTACATATGATAATATGTGTTTTAATATATGATTATTTGCATTAATATGAGATGGTGTCTCTTAATGTTTGATCTTATATGGATATATGATTTTATATGCTAATGTATGATATGTGATTTATTAATAATAAGCGATTAAGAATGATATAATAAGATATCGTGTGATTTACTATTTAAATAGAGATAGTGTTATTTTTAGATTTTAGCCCTCAACCATTCAGATTTGACTCCTTATCAATATAGGATCATAATCTTTTTGTTTATATCTTAAGATCTTATCATAATCTCCTAAGGATCCTATCTACGAATAACTACCAAATCTGCCGCTAAACTTTCATTGAACGTTTGACCATCTTAGAGTCCGATTTAGGATTCGATCATTAGATATTAATTTGTATATATTTCTCTGAGCTTTCTAACGACACCAAGAACGCCTCAATCTGAAACTTGTAGCTCAAGTTATGGTCAAAATACCGAACTGTATACAGTTTAGGCTGAAATAGGAACCCGTTATGACCCAAACTCATATATATACCATTAGACTCGACCTAAACCTAGTTTACACGACCCCAACACTCAGAAAACTACCTCCCTCCTTCCTCTTTTAATCCTTATGGTTTTTCTCCCTAAAACTCTCTCTAGGGAACCCGTTCTTCCACCGTTCTTCACTGCTTCTTGATAGGAGAACATTGCTACAGATAGGGGTTCGTTGTGCTTGCTGTTTGGGACTTTAGAAAAGGCAAAATTCGTGTACCTTGTCCCTTGTATTCTTTCCTTCAAGTTCTTGATCTCTTCCTTTTGATTTCTTGATCTTAGAGTTGAACCAAAGTGTCTCTTTGGCGTTCTTAAAGTCGTAGACAAGCGCTAGTGAGACGGGACCCTAGTGGATCTTCTTTCTTCTTTTGAAACGCGAACCGCATATCAGGTATGGGAGAAGAATAGTATATACACTAGGCTAGGGAATAGCATAAGATGAGGGGTTCCCATAGCCCCGTTTATTGTTGTTATAATGTTATTGATGCCATGATCTGCCTGATTGTATGACTGAATTGTTTATATATTTAATTGGATTAATTGGTATGTCTATTTGTTATAATTGTTGAGTTGTTCATGATGTGGTATGCCTATTGAATTGTCTTATGCCATGAGTTTTGGTTGAATTGGTATGAATACCCATGATTATGAATGTTGTTGTTATAACATGGATTATGTTGATCACATTGATTAGATATGTTGTTGATGATGATGTTACTGTTATGTTGAATATGTTAATAAGACTCTAATTGATTTAATTAGGACTCTTAGTTAACATAGGAATTAAGGGATTTATTCCCAAATGCTTCATAAGACATGAACCGCGTTAGTGAGGGGTGAGGTTTCATGCTGAATGTTTTAGTTAAGACCTAGGGATTGATCCATGAGAGTTTGAGAGAAACCAGATTAAAGGATTAATTCCCCAAAAGTCATAAGACCTAAAGATTAAGCGAAAGTGATAAGATTTATTGTTAATGGACTTAGTAAAGGCCAACAAGTTTTATCTATGCTTTACCCCCAAAGGATTTGGGAAGGGGTTCCCAACCCTTCGTGCCCAGATTAGTGCGGCCATGCTCCAGGAAGCACGACCGTGCCTAATAGGAGCACTCCCGTGCATAGGGTAAGCACGCCCGTGCTTCCCCTCCTGAACATAATCCAACGTTAATGTTTTAAAGGGTTTCCAACCCCTATTATCCCCAATACCGTTATGATAATGCACCAATAAAATGATGAAGATTAGATAACTTAATTATATTAATTAAGATGTTTAAAGACGATAAGATGGTTAAGCCGGTACCCTTTGGGTTACCACACGTTGTTATGCTTTGGTGCTTTTTGGCCAAAGTAACCTCGATGCTTTTTGGTCGAGGTGTTGTTAAGTTGGACCTTGGTGCTTTTTGGCCAAGGGGGCCTTGACCCCACGGTTTGGGTCAAGGTGTTGACGCTGATGTTGGTGATAAGTCTTGGGTGCTTTTTGGCCCAAGCAAAGGAGGTGGTTGACTTGTGTGTTGTTGTGCTCACGCATTCATACGTTGAAGTTAGTTAGAGGGGGATGTTCAACATAGGGGAGGTCATCCTGTTATGATGATCTGGCCCAAGTCTCGGGTGGTTCACCCATGGTTTGGTGAACCGTGCGCCCCCGAGGTGGCGTACCCCGTTATGGTACGTCGGTTATCCAAGGGGTTCACCCATGGTTTGGTGGACTGCCGGCGTTGGTGCTTTTATAGCCAATGTGGATATGTAACTCCAAAGTTGACTTCCTGAGTTAGTTGGATCCACATGCATTGATGGAGTAGTGGAGTAGGGTTGCATTGCACCGCATAGCATATGTGGATGATTAACATGCTGTTCTGATATTAAATTATGATGTATGATGTTATATGACGTTGATGCTATGTCTGATATGATGTATGTTCATCTTATTCCCTATTCCCATGCCGTTGTGTTTATATGATTTCTCACTCCCTATTTTCCTGTTTCTGTTGTTGCATGTATTTTCCTTATGCAGAGTACGGTGAGCACCAAGTGGAGGAGTGACTCTAAGGAGCCGCGACTCTAGTTAGGATGCTTAGCTATAGTTGTTAGTTGTTTTTAGTTATTTCAGTTTGTCTCCGTGATGTATCCGGATTTTGGTTATACCAGCTCTGTATGTGACATCGGGGTTGGGTTTTCTTTATCTGTCATGTTTATGTTTTACTATTTTAAAACTATGTTATTTCCGTGTTGCTTTGTTGAGATGTGAAACCTTTTTATCCAAGTAGTTATTTTAATCAAATAAAGGCATGTTTTTATATTACCTCTTTTAAGTAAATGTTTTATATTAACATGCGGGGTAGAAGGGTGTCACAAATTCAGTGATTGATTTTTTTTTAATTAGTGACCAATTTAGCGACCGAATTTTCGGTCGCTAAAATTGGTCGCATAATAGTTGTTGGAGACCAATTTAGCGACCGATTTTTATAAATTAGTGATCGAATAATTCGGTCGCTAAATTGTTTAGCGACTAGGGATTTAGCAACCATCATTGTTCGGTCGCTAATTCGGTCGCTAACCAATTTAGCGACCGAATTCTAGTAAATAGCGTTTCTTCGGTCGCTAAACACCCTTTTTTTTTGTAGTGATAACTTCTCTCTCTTTAACATCTCATATTCTCTCTCTCACCTTTACACTATCAAATGCAAAAAATTAAAATTATTTAAATGCTATATAACTCTCTTTTAAGGTTCTTTAGATAGTTGATTAAAAAAAAAAGGTTCTTTCGATAAGGAACCCATTTTAAATTTATGGAACCCAAAATCACATGTGGCATATTGTAATAATATTTTATTCTTAAGGAACCCATAAGGAACTCCCACTAAAGATGCTCTAAAAGAGTTATTCAAAATTCTCACCTTTCATTTTATTGTAATCCAATAGAAGTTAGATGTCTTCTTTAATGAATTAATGAATGCCAATAAAATAAAGGATGAAAATATGGAGTAACTTTTTTAAAGTTAGTCTTGTAGTGAATCCTCACAAGGTCCTTTACCACATAAATTCAACTAGAGTTTCTACGCATTTAAAGTAGTGGTTCCTCTCTATTGATCATTGAAAAAATGATGGATATTGGATGGAAGGACCAATTTTGCAACATTAAAAAAAAAAAGGCAAATAGGACACCAAATGTGCTAAAAAACCGTAGGGCCTAAAGTCGTGCATGGTCAATAGTAAGGGGTCAAAAATGCAACTAAGCCTAATTTTTATAAGCTAGAGAAAAGTATATTTTTTCTGGGTCAGTTTGTTTAATTTTTTTTTTAAACAAAAGAATGATTTTAAATTTTTAATATTGTGGAAAAAGGTTGTATTTTTGTGTAAAAACACTTTTTACTGGAAGAGATTAGGTCAATACAATTTCTTCAAGGGCAACACTTGTATTATAAAAATTTAAAGGGATGTTTTTGTTAAAAAAAAGTTATAATGACTCCTCCTTATTTTGGTTACTTTACACACACACACTCTCATCTACGGCATTTATTTTTTTTTCTTTTTAAAAAAGTTACTCATTATAAGCTTTCAAAATAATTTTAAATCTATTTTCTTAAAACTCTATTTTTTCAAAAGCTTATCCAAATAATTTTTAAAAAAAAATATATTAATTTAACAAAAAGGTAAGTTTTTCAAGAAAAAAGTCTTGAACAAATGGGCCTTACTTTTCTTATTTGTTTTTGAGAAATAGCTCATTCTAACTTTAAAAAAAATATAAATAGAAAAATTTACTTTTGGATTCTGCTTGTTTTAAGGATCTTAGCCAAACAATCTAAAATATTTTAGAAGTGTTTTTATCTTTATTAAAAATTTGCGTTTCAAGATTTGAGGTTGAGTTTATCGAGGAAATGTTTTGTTTTATTAATTTGACACTTATACTCTTATATGAATGTGAGTGAATCTTTCATGTATTATTTATTATTTATTATTTATAAAGTTAAATAGATGAATCATATAGATGTGAATAAAGTATTGTTTAATCATCAAATCTTATAATAAGGATTTAACTGGTATGTATTGTTAGTGTAAAGATTTTTTACACTATTAATTAATCAAAAATTATCACATCATTAAAACTATTTAACATTTTATCTTAATTCACTTAAAAATCACTCATATCATAATATCTTATTGATTTATATCGTAAATGATACATATGAATGAAACTCTTAATACAATATAACTTCCGTCAAAAAAAAAAAATACAATATAACCAATACCAAATTCGTTTATCAAAGCTGTGATGGCCAGTAGGAAGATATAATTAACGAAGTTTCTGGAAAACTTCATGAAAAGATAAAACGTTGATAAAGGCTACGTGCTAAAACCCATTTGCGAAAATGATAATAAAAAGGATAATAATAAAAGGATATTAATTAAGGAATAAAAGAAAAAGTAAATTTGTATTAGAAATGATATGTTTCATATATTGATAAGTGTTGTATTTAGTTTTTTAACCTAGATTTATTTTTTTAGATATCTTAACTAAGGTCCTTAGGAATCTCGTTACCAATATCGGAATAAAAAATATATCATACACTTGTTGACTTGACTCTCTTTATTGTCGGAAAGACTAAGGGCTAAATGACGGAGATTGTAAAAATGTACCAGATCGAATTGTGGCCCTCCTTCATTTACAGTTATCATCGATAACTCCGAGTATGAAAGAAACAAAACATGGAACATGGTATATATGAGAAATTTTTTGCTATTCAAGATTTATCATATGGATTTAAATTATCACATCACTAAAAATATTTAACTTTTATCATAACTATCTTAGATTAGAAGTCACACATAAGATGATTTATGATTAGTCAACAATGTATAAAACTTTATACTAACAATGTATCAAAATAAAACTTTAAATTATTGACATGCATAAAGATAATTATGAAAGTAAGTATATTTTTAAGAGTTTAATTGGTATGCACTTACAGTGTAATTTTTTTTTTTTACATTATCAACCAATCAGAAATAGTCATGATATATGTGACTTTTAAGATTGTTAAGATAAGAATCAAACAACATTTTTAGTGGTGTCAGTTTCTGGTTGATTATCTGAGTGAAAAATCTTTACACAGATAATATATACCAATTAAATCCCACTTTTATTATGTTTCTAACAACTTTATATATATCCATTAATAATTTAAGCACATACAATCCACCATGCCAGCTAGAAATTATTCAATGTATGTATGCCTAATTTACCGTCCAGATAGAACCAACCCTCACATTCAAACATTTTGAGATACACTTAAAAACAAAGATACATTTTCTAATGACTAACACCAGGGACAGTATGCCGGCAACTTGTAGATGATTTCTAGTATCATATAGTCAAAATTTGAACCACATCCTAAGATATCTTGCATGATTGCTTGCTTATCACGTTGGCAAAGAAGACAAATTACCCTTTGTTAATATCGTAAGTACTCTTTGTCTCAATCTTAATTCTTAGCCTATTTAATACCCTTAATTTTCTGATGATTTCCCTCCCTCTTGGCTTAGGCCACCCACTAGCTACTATCTCTAGTTTTGAGAAAGTGGCACAAAATAATGGAGAAGCACAAAGAGAGAAAACAAAGGGTACTAGAAAGTAGTAATGAAGATCTTATTAGCAGACTTCCCAATAGCACATTGTGCTCCATTTTATCTTCACTCAGGATTAGAGAAGCTGTCAAAACCAGTGTTCTTTCATCCAAATGGAGGTACCTTTGGACCAATCCAATCAACCTCATTTTGGATGCAGACAACATACTAGAGAATCAACATTACTCATTTACAAATGTTTGTCACCTAAGCGAGGTGCATAGGTTCATGATAAAAATGAACAGAACTTATGCCTTTGTAGATAATGTCAACAGCTACTTGACAAGTCTGAGTGAAGTCCATAAGATTGAAAAGTTAAAGGTTTGCTTCACATTTCGCCGTGACAGGTATGGATGCACTGATCTTGATCACTGGATTAGTTTTGTGATTGATAGAAATGTTGAAGAGATTGATCTTTGTTTGTTTGAAGAAAATCAGCTTAGTGCTCCATATGATGGTGCCCTTTATGTATTCCCTTGTGATATTGTTGGCAAAGGGAGTGAAAGTGGCTCCAAGTCAGTTCTAAAGTGCCTGCGCTTGGCACATTGTGTACTTGCCCCCCACAAGTCCTATAATTATGGTTTCAGTATACTCACAACTCTGGAACTCTTGAAAGTAGATTTGATATGTGGGGAGCACATAAGGATTTTGTTGGCTAGTTGCAACAACCTTGAATGGTTGAGCTTTTCTGAATGTTACAACATGAATTATTTGAAAATAGAGCATCCTTTTTGCCAGCAGTTGAAGTACCTGAATGTGAATCACTGCCACCACCTGAAGGCAATTGTGGTTAGAAGCTCTAATCTGGAGACTTTGGAATACAAGGGGTGCATAATTGACTTCTTCTTTGATGCACCAAGACTCAAAACTCTGTTCAGTCACGTGAGTGATTCCACAGCTTGTCATAGCAATATCTGGCCAGTTTTCAGGCTCCCCATTGATCTTCCTCATCTGGAAACTTTGTTCCTGGAGTGCAGCTGTTACATGGTATGTGTTTTTCTTTTAATTTTACACACTTTGTGTTTTTTTTTTTAGTTTGTGTTTGTGATCGCAGTTGCGGTTATGTTGTGTTTACTACAAGCAGGCAATTCTGAAAAAATGTGATCACAATTCCAGTTGCAATGCAATTGTGAAGGCTATCAGAACTGCAATATTGCTAGAGCAATTGCGACCGTGGATCACAATTTAATCTATAGTTAGGGGTGAAAAGCCCTTGTGTTTTTCATGCAAATTTTCAATCTTTAAGTATTAGTTCTTACAATGTTTGATGTATTTTTTCTTTAGGGTGGTGTTATGAAAAACAGATTGCCAACATTTCCAAATCTGAGGCATCTCATAGTTATGAAAGTAGCTGTACTTCAGCAGGACCTCACATGGATAGCGAATGCTCTGAAGGCATGTCCAACACTCAGAAGATTAGAGCTGCATGTAAATTTCTGATTTCTTTTAGATTGTTTTAAACACACTCTTAATTGTTTCTGTCAATATGATCTCAGGATTTACCAATGTATATAATCCTCAGGAAGCTTGAAGAAGAAAGTGCTTTGCAGTTTGCATAAATGAGCTGAAATTTTTAATACACTTATATATGTAACTACCTAGAACCACATCAATAGGCTATTCTGAAATAACTAGTTTCTAATGGCTTAGATCAATATCCCAACCTGTGTTAAATTGCATTTAAGAACCACATGAATGTCAAGAACACGGTTCATCTGTAATTTTGCTGGAAGTCATTTTTCTATTGGTTTATGAACTAGCAGCTTTCGCACACATGGTACTATTAGAGTTAGAGGGATATCTATATGAACACCTTCAAAATAAGCTGTTTAGGTAACAGGAAAATGTTATTTCAGGAATTTATTGAATTTTATTTATGTCAATCTTTATTGCAGCTAAGGACCTATCTTCATATTGATGAAGAGATAAGGAAAACAAATTGGCCACCCATATGCCCACATATTCATCTCAAGGAAGTAGCAATAACCGGCATTAGAGGTCTCTCTAGTGAGATTGAAATTGCAATTTATCTTCTGAAGAATGCAAGTAAACTTGAGAAGATGATAATCGACCCACGTCCAAGAATTTACCTTGGGAATGGTAAATGGGGTCTTTCAGAAGCTTGTGAGAATTGGACCAGGGTTGGGAGGCAGAAGGTTCATGAGCATCTAATGCAAGAAGTTTTTTCACCAGATAAATTGTTGATCTTGTAACACAATGCAAAATCTCATCAAGAAACAATTAAGCAGATAAATGGATTCAGACAAAGCAGAATGTGGAGAGAAACTAAAGGCAGTAGTATAGTTAGCCAATAGGGAAAATAAGTATATTGTAGACTTTTAATTTGTGGTTCAGTTCAATATTGTGCAATAATCAATTGTGAAATGTAAAATGACACTGCAGAACCCCCAGAGTTCAATGGAACAAAGGGAGTTCCCCCAAACACTTCAATGAAATGAATATGGTTCTTTCTTGGTTTTCAATATAGAAGCAGCCTTGTTGGGAATGAAATGAACTTGATCAATTCTTGCTATTCACTGTTAGCTGAATCCTGAAGTTCCCCCAAACACTTCACAGATAAGGACTATTCTTTCTAACTGGTATTACCATATTAGACTAGCCCCACATGTGAAGTGGTCAGAGGAACTTCAAGCTACATCCAACATTTAATTCCTGAGTAATGCTTGACTGCTAGTTGTAATGGCTGATCAATGCACAGGAAGTGTTCTATTTATAGTGGAGAAATATGTTGAGAGAACAAAATAAAGGAGAATTTTTGTGGACATAGAGAAACCTATAACAAAATACTTTCTGTCTACAAACACTACTGAACCTGGTCAAGATGTTTGATAAGGAGACTGAAGAGAGACCCTTATTGCATTGAATAACATGGTGAGTTTGTTGGTGTGAAAGTGACCCAAATCATCAAAAGCTAACAGAAGATCAATTCTCAAAACCTTTCAGTCATTTTCATAGTCATGAATTTTATAGCTAACACACAAATGTATAAATCATGTGCAGCTTGGAATATATTACGCTTATACTTTTCTCTTTCTAAGACCAACAATGTTATTCCTATACTTGAATTTGCATATTTTTCTTTTTCTTCTACAGTTTATAAAAAAACGACAGAGAAACAAAATGGGAAGGTGAGATTCTTTCTCTCTCCCTTTTCTCCATAAAAGACAGATGTAGAAAGAAAGGGTGAAAAAAGTGTCAGAATAATATTTTTATTCAAAGAACAATAAGCAAGTATTAGTAAATTTAACTTTTCTTACTGAGTGAACTAAACCATAGAAATTCTTTTTTTTTTTTTCGAAGTTAAACCATAGAAATTCTTATGTGCTCCTAGTTGGCCACAATGGCCTATATAAGGTAGTACAGATTAAATAGTACAAATAACTACAATATGTGAATAGTTTGTATAAAAGAGAAATTTTGAAAACAGACTAATGATAACTGGTGATTATATAATCTTTAAGGTTGCAGGCACTCAATTCCAACTCTCCCTCGTACCTTTTGATTTCCAAAATGAATAATAGTATTGCTCAACATGTATATTTAACTTGGTTAATGTCATGCAAAACACGAAAATCAGAAAGAAAGAAAATGAATAATAGTAGTTAACTATTTACCTGTTTTGGGCTACCTGAGTAGTCTCCTCTAATATTAAAAAAGGAAAAAGATCCTTCTCCAACAGATAAAAAGGTGTGGCTCTTAAATAAAACTGGGAGCCATTTCGTCAAACAGTTGGCAGTAATTTTATGGAATTAGTGCTTTCTGTCTTCCTTTTTATAATAAAACCTTTCAACTAAGATATCATATAAATTATTTTAACTTAAGCCCAAGTTCCCTGTCATACTTACGAATCATCATTTTCCTGTGCATCTTGATAGCAACCTACACAATAAACTCATGAGTTCATTGATATTTATGTATATAAAGCTGAAGTCATATTACTAGTGTATATTTGATGGGAATATTTCACGCACACAAAAAAAGTCAATATTGCAATATAAATCATTATCTAACATGTGCAACATTGCACATATTAAGGAATCAAAAATAGAAATGTTGTGTTGAAAGTTGTGTATTTAATTTATTGAAAGTCTAAAAGCTACTTTTTTCAATACAACATTTCTATTTTTTTATTCCTTAACATGTGCAAGGTTGTACAGGTTAAAAAAATCTTAGATAATTGAGGGTGAGATGTCTACGTGGCTTCTCTTATGCCAAGCCCAAAGCATTCTAGCTATAACAAAAAGCTGCATCTGCATCATGACTTGAAAGCTCAAAGTTGAGTTCACAAACTTTCACGTACAAGATTCCATTCAACACTTGCTGTATATATCAGAAAAGCTGACAAGGATATTGGAAAACATGCAGCAGAATGGCATGTGGCCACTCGATATCGGCTGTCGTTCACAATATTCTCGATCACCCTTCAAAATTCCTCTATGCACCATTGTTGCGTCCAGGTTCAATATTACTTGCATCTTTCCAATTATTCCCATGAACAAAAACAACATTTGCATCTCAATGCAAAGAGCCGAACCTATTATAAATAGTGGGGTTAGCCACACCATATAATCATAACCATGCAAGGAAATATATACCATATATATCAGGTGTCACCTAGTGTTCCCTCAAACACTTCAACGAGGAGAGCCTCTCGAAGTATCTCTCTATGAAGTGTTTGGGGGAACCCCGGTAACATTTGATAATAAAGAATTGAGCTAATTTTAATTTTATTGAACTGTTCTTCACATTTCTTCTCATATATATAGTCAATGTACAACTTTCATATATACATATATTAATATCATCAATATTTTGCTTCTTTATATGTTATTTGTGTGAATGTAAAGCCACTTTTAGTGGCATGAAAGTCAAATAAACTTGCTGCAAGTTGGACAATGGGTATGGGTGAAATTGGATAGTAGATGAAGCATTAAATTCAATGCTTGCAAATCTTCTCTATAAATAGAGAACCTTTGCTCATTTGAAATCATCCCACGGCAAGCCAAGAAAGCAAGAGAGAAAAAAAATATTAAGAGAGATATAGTTTCTCCCGTGAGGTTTCTCCTTGTGTGTATTCTCCTATATTCAAGAGAGAGTGTTATTGTTCTCTTCTTGTATTTAGAGAGAGAGGTGTTGTAATTTCTTCCACTTAGTGAAAATCCTTTACTATTGTCCCGTGGTTTTTCCCTTATTTGTTGAGGGTTTTCCACCTAAATATTGTGTGTTCAGTTCCTTTTTTTTCTCATCTCTTATTTTAGCTGCGTGATATTATTCCGTCACTCTGGTACCCAACAATTTGGAATTTCCAAAGCTTGTTTATACACTGTACTGAGTAGTGAGTACTAAAACTAGGATTCTGCTAATCATTGCAGGTTCCTCCTCATTCCTCAAGAGATTTGATTTCAGGTTCCGTGTTGTGTTGATAGCTTCTTTGTTTTGTACTTTTTCTTCTTCTACTTCTTCCCTAGGAGGAATTAAGATCGGAATCTAGTTTATTATGTAATGGGACCATTCGTTACTTACTTAGTGAGCTATTCATACATGTAAAACTTTTAAATGCACATTTTTTGAGTAAGAGGGGCTAACTAGCTTTTTTCTTCTTTTCGACGATGGGAGTGTGATTTTTTAAAATAGTCAAGATTCAAGTAGACAAATATAGTTGGAGCATCTTAGAAAAGGAGAGTGTAATTTAGGGCCTATTTGATTTAGGAAAACATTTTTCATTTTCATTTTTTTTATATTAATAATTATAAAAATGTCATATTATTGATTTTTATGTCCTCTTTTTAAAGATTTGTTAAAAAAATAGTTAAATTGGTAAAATTAGGAAATAGAATGTATAGGAAATAATGAAGTTTTTTTTTTTTTGATTTCGTATTTTCAAATATTTGTACAGAAAATAGTAAAATAAATATTTTGTTGTTTTCTATACAATTCCTCTTTTAAAAAAATACGAAACATAATAGAAATAATGTAACATTTTTATAATTATAAATAAAAATAGAAAACAAAGATAGAAAACACTTTCTTAAACCAAGCACACCCTCCTCATTCTCATGGGCAGATCCACCTTATGCCTGCACACCCTCAAATATATATATATTTTTTAAAAATAATACCTTATATCTGATAATTTTGTCCCCATTTTTGAAATAATTGCACCCATATCTTTAAGATTTATGAGATATGTAAATATTAATGGCAGTTACACCAAAAAATGTTTTGACTCTTATCCTAACTACCTTAACATAATAACTCATATCATGATTTGTGATGAATTGTCAGTGTAAAAACCGCTACAGGCCAGCTTGTGAGTCATTGATTTTCATCTTTCTTTCTAAACCCAACATCAGGGAGACTGTTAGTATGTGAACTCAACTTATGACTTAAAGGGAAGCCTTCATTTATCAGTGTTTTTTTTTTTAAAAAAAATAAATAAATAAATAATTCAATATACTGAAAAAGACTACATGGAAAATTGAGATCCACCACCTTATTCTTCTGCTTCCTAGGGTCAAAACAAGGATGTGAAGCAGGGATGTTGTATTCCTATTCCAACTGTGTGACAAGTACAGGAGTGTTGTTCTTATTGTGCCAAGATCATTTGATGGTCAGATCTTCCTTTATTTTCTAATGAAACAAGATGATGAGCAATTTATCATCACGTTTCTAGTGACAAGAAAATGATGCATTAAACAGTTCCAACTTAACACTTTGTATTCATCGGTGAAAAGGTTCCAATTTGTAATCACATCATCACTACAAACAGATGGGACCAAGACTACGAGTTCTTACATAGTACACATCACCAAGTCATTTAAGTCATTTTCAAGTTTACACAAAGCTGCTTAATTGTAATTTTATAGCTCATGTTGTTTACCGTATATGTCTTCATCACTGTGTATTTCAAAATCCTTGAAATAAGCCTCCTGGATCACCACATCATAGGATTTTGCTGCAAGAGTGAGCATAGAATGCTGGCTTTTGAATACATGATTGGTGGAAACTTAGAGGATCATCTCTTGAAGGGTAAGGCACTATAAAGAAAGAAGGAAAGAAAACCGAAGATTCATAATGGTGAATTAAGCAAGTTCACTTTAATGGATAACATTTAGTCTCAAGCAATAATTAGATTAAGCAATTTTTATTTTTTTTTGTATTGGCATGAACAGAAGACAGTGCAGAGCTAAATTGGACTAGAAGGATTAAAATAGCATCTGGGGCAGCAAGAGGTTTAGATTATCTTCACACATATGGAAGATCACTCATACATCGTGATTTTAAATCTTTCAATGTCCTTCTGGATGCTGCGAGCTTCTTAAACCAATGTTTCTTTTCTACCTCTTTTAATGGCAACATCCATTTTTATTTTCTGTTTTTGCAGCCATCATGATTTGCTGTGTAACGATGTTAATTTTTGTTATTACCAACAGGGTAAGAATGATATCACAGAACTTCAATGCCAAGCTATCAGACTTTGGACTGGCTTTCCCACCTATCTACAAGAATCCTTGGCACTAGAGGCTATTTTGCCACAGGTACCAGCATGTGCTTATTCCTTAACCAGTAGTGTTATATACATTTTGAGGGGGAAAAAAAAAGGATAACACACTCGTCATTAGAAAGAGGCTAGAGTCAAAGGTACAGGGGAGATATATATAAAACAATAGACATTAAATTCATGGATCCAAATATTTATAAAGTCCTTACTTTATCCATTCCTAAACAATGCAAAACTTTTTTTATCCACATATACACTTGGAACTCACACTCAAATTCTCAATACATGTCTTGCTAGATGAGAGAGTTTTATGTACGCTTAATAATACAGTTAATGTACAACAATGATATTACAATGTACCACTCAATGTGTGGGTATGTCAACTGTGTCAACTATGTAGATTATCGTTGTCTCCTCTCTAACCAATACAATATTTGTGGTTAGCACTAAGAAAATTAAATGTTTTTGAAAAGTTAAAGACAATAGTGGTCCATAAAGTTGACGTTGTACAAGTTCACTGATACCAAGAATCACCTTATTAGATGGTAATCTGATTAACATTACAACAATGCAACAGTCCACATTAAGGTGTACCTTTTTGTATACATTTTAGGTGTGTGAATATAGACTAATACTTAAACATAGATGAAAGAACCATAGAGAAGAGGGGAGCAGATAATCCTATAAATTAGAAGCTCATTTCCAATTTATTTTAAAGGGCGTTTGGCACGTAAATCAGAGATCATACGGAAAAACCTATAAGTTTACTCCATGCCCTACAGCTGATGGAACGAGAAGGATGTAGCATCTGAATGATTATTAATATTGCTCCTTCATAAAGCACCTTAACTTTAAAACTAAGGATAAAAGGGGCAAAATTGATAAGAAGTATTCGCATCTTCTAACCTTGTGTTTTTAATTCTACAATCATTATGTGTAACATGTGTTCCTACTAGATGCACATGCGAATAATTGCCTATGATCTTCTGTCCATGTAAAAGAAACTGAAGCGGACAGTTTTAATGTAACTCCTGGCAAGCAATGTGTCCATGAAAGTTGTTCAAAGATCTCGTTAACTATAAGCAACCAACATTCAGTCCAAAAACGGCAAAAAGCGTGAGCAAGCAGAATGCTGCTGTCAGAAGCCCTTTAGGCCGATCCAAGGAAGGGGTGGCAGAGTCATGCATGGTGTATCTTTCTCAAATGCGGTCATGGACCGTGGCGTTAAGGATGAAAGGGTGCAACATAACAATGCTATAGGTGGAAGGAAAGAGGCATTTAATGGTGATGGTGTCAATGATTGGAGGGGTCTCACATTTAATGTTGAAGAAGATGACATGAAGTGGTTACAAGGCTGCTTTGTGGGACATGCTGTCAGTCTCTTCTCTGCCAAACCTATGGGAAGCACATTAGTTCTTTTATCTGCAGTCGGTAAGGAGGAGCTGGAGGTAACACTGCATGAAGAAAAAGAGTCCCTCTCCATGTGGTTTGAGGATCTTAGGCCATGGGGCCCAGAGCTGGTAGTAAGACAAAGGTTTGCCTGGGTGAATATCATAGGTGCTCCTTTACATGCTTGGAAGGAAGGCTTATTTAAACTTCTGGTGAACTCTTTAGGTACGTTAATCAAGCTTGATGATGACACAGAGAGAAGAAGCAGACTTGACGTGGCAAGGGTGTTGATCTCTTCTTCGGTTAAAGAGGCAATAAATAAGGTGGTCCAAGTTAAGATCAATGAGGTGGTCTATGACATCAGATTGCTGGAGGATGTATATAGGGTGGCTGCAATTAATTGCAAACCGGCTCGTCTATTCAAAGCTGGTGATGGTTCTTTTTCAGATGAGTTGGACTCTAAGATTCATAGCTCCGACATCCCTTCAATGGACTCCGACGATTCGGGATATCCAGGCGGTTTTCTGCGAAGGACAATTTTTTTGAATCCAATGGTCAATGGAGATGGGGATGGGTTGATAGACGTCTCTGACACAAGTAAGGATGGAATGGAGGAAGGGGTGTCGCTCGATAGAGATTACGAAGGGGAGAAGGTACGGGATGTGTCAGGAACTCCAAGTGACGATGGAGAATTACAAAGGTTCATTTTGGAGTCTTCCGGACTACAGTACATTAGCCCAACAGCTTCGAGCCCAATTCAATGCAATTATGGGATTGAAAGGGTGAGTGAAACAGAACTGGTGGACTCACCAGAGGAGGTACGTGATGTTGAGGTGGGCCTTGAGGCGTCAAATGGGCTGAGAGGTAAGGAGATTAGTAGTGGGAAAATAATACGAGTGATCAGGGGGCGTTCAGTTGGAAAACGCAGGATCAAAATGATAAAGCCCAATCTCCTTTTAACCAGGTTCTAAGCAATCTCAGTGAAAGTAATTCAAGGTCCGGGAAAAAAAGACCTCTGGGTGAAAAAAAGAAAGGCAGGAAAAATAAAAATGAGGGGGAGACATCAAAAGGAAAAACAAAAGAGAGGAGAAAAAGGAAATGCGATTTGCTTGGAATTCAACCGAGATCTGAAAGCCGGGTGGAGCAGAGGCTGTGCCGATATGGAGAGGGCAAGAGGAAAAAGGGGAACTCGTGGCGGAACAGGAGGATGAATGTTCGGTGCCCTCAAATGGGTTTCTTAAAAGGTTGGTCAAAGGAAAGAAGATTAGGTTCAGAGGCTTGGAGCGAGGAAGCAATTCAAAGCCTGCAGAGGTCTCTACAGGTTCGTTTCCCCTGGTAATAATGTCAACAATAACAATCTTGACTTGCGGGTTGATCCTTCCATTGTAGTGGCAACGAAAACGTTGGAATTGGGGAAGTCTATAGGGTTAAATCATGAGTGTTCTGAAGAAGAAATTATCGTGAAATTGGTTGAAATGGAAGAAAGGAACCGGAAATTCGTTTCTTCTGTTGGGGCTGAGAGAGGTGATTCATGAAGATAGGATCTTTTAACATAAGAGGATTTTTGTTTTTGGGGGGGGGGGCATCAAAAAGAAAAAAATTAGAGCACTTATCGGCGGAGAAACTAGATTTTCTGGCTATCTAGGAGACGAAAATGGAATTGGTTGACAAGTTGCTCTGTGAACAACTATGGGGAGGTGGTGGGGTGGGGTGGAGATTTTTACTTGCAGTTGGAAACAGTGGCGGGCTACTGAATCTTTGGAATGCATCAAATGGAAGCCTGGTCTTTAATTTTTCGGGCTTTGGTTTTGCAGGGGTATGTTTGGATTGGGGGAAGTTGAAGATTAGATGTTACATTGTGAATGTCTACTCACCGAACAGCATTGCTGAGAAAAGACAACTGTGGAGGGACTTGAGAATGTCAAAGTGAATGTCAAAGTTGGGTTTTATGGGAGGGTTTTGGTGTCTTGTCGGTGATTTTAATGTAGTGACAAGCCTGGAAGAAAGAAGAGGAGTCTCTGCCCAAACTGGTAATTCAGAATCTGATGAGTTTAAGCGATTTATAGAGGAGATGGAGCTGCTTGATCCTCCCTTTTTTTGGGACGGAAGTTCACATGGTACAAACCAGAAGGTAGCGCTATGAGTCATTTAGATAGGTTCCTACTATCGGCTGATTGGATCAATCATTGGGAGGTTTCCGCTCAGTGGGCTCTAAATCGGGATGTATCATATCACTATCCTATTGTCCTCCAGTTGGGTCTCCAAGATTGGGGGCGAAACTGTTTCGCTTCAATAATTGTTGGCTTACTCACCCGGGGTTCAAACAGGTGGTTGAGGATAACTGGGCTCTACAAACCACAGCTAGGTGGAAGGCATCGATTTTGAAGGATAAACTGAAACATCTAAAAAGTATACTTAGGCGCTGGAATGCTGAAGTTTTTGGGATTGTGGATACAAAAATACACCATCTGGAGGTACGTATTAATAGCTTAGACATTAAGGCGGAGGAGGTTGGGCTAGTGGTGGAAGAATTGGCACAACGGAGGAACTTGACAGCTGATTTGATGAAGAGCCTTCGTGATAAGGAGAGTATACTTAGACAAAAATCAAGGCAAAAATGGATGAACAACTTGTTTTAATTTTGTAAAATGGTCCCTTGGGCTAGAAATCAAATGCAAGAGTTGTAGAGTTCTTTTCATAAAAATGAAAGTACATCCCATATGGTGCTAATGTGGGTTCACTTATTGACTTGACTTGTTGTGATTGGGCCACATAGGGAGTGTAAAAATTACACTAAATTTATTAATGACACCAGATAATTCACCTAAAAGTAATTCATATCTTGATTTGTGATTGGTTTGTTAAGTCTCTAAAATGTCTGATGTCAATTTCCCTAAGTTTTGATAAAAACTAAACATTGGATAATGATTTAATTAACCTGAATATTGGTTGCTAAGCTGTCTACTTAGTGTGCAGATCAAAATAGTAAGACGCACCTGTCTGCCCACATAATTGACAACCTGTCTGGATAAGCAAAAAGTCAACATGTCTGCTGACTAGGATTATTGACTTTCTTCAAGAGAAGTCTCAACCTATCTTCTGATAAGTTCCTACACTTGTCTGAGGTTCCTCGATGAAGAACCAAAGACCAAACAAGCTTTTGGAAGTTGTCCCCTCATACAGAAGGCTCTGAAGCTCTCTCTCATTTAGTCTCACAAATTAAATTTATAACAAACAATCCACAAAGGAAAATTAAGTAATATTTTATACCATCCATATGTAGATATAATAATCTCTTAGAGAATCTGCACCAAATTTCCAATATTATTTATAGAACGAAGGAATTTTATAAATAAGAAAAATAAAGAAAGGAGAAGCAATCATCTACATACTATTTCTTATCTAGCCTAAGATAATAATTTCACACACAAAAAAATAGTTTCATTTTTTTTATAAGAAGATCGTACTTAAAATAAATGTGATAACAAAATGGAGAGTAAGATTTGGTAAACTTACAATTAAATTGTGCAAACATTGTGCAGAAACAACTGTAAAAATAAATACCACAGTAGTACTAAGAAATCAGTTCCATCTTGATCTTTGAGTAGGCACACATAAATAAGAAATAATATTTTTCAGTTTTTGATAAGAAATATAAGTTTGTTAGGATTAGACATGTTATTAATCTATATGAAAATCAAATCCTAGGAGTATATCTAATCCTGATTCAAATTTGGTTACTTGAGAAGCAATCTGAAATTTCAAGGAAAGTGTTTCTCGAAAAAAAAAATTATATACATAAGAAAATTAGAACGTAATAATAAAATTTGAGAATGATATACACAACTTCTTTAATACAACATATATATATATATATATATATATATAGAGAGAGAGAGAGAGAGAGAGAGAGAGAGAGGAGGGATCAACTTACACTCCCACTTCTTACACCTCATCGCAGCCATTCAAATAAGGTAGATCTGATGGTATAGGATTGGTTCCTAAAACACTCACGTGACTCCCCTGTTTTCATCCTTTTCTCCGATTTTTTATCCCGAGATTTCCCCCATTATTATGCTATCTTTTCTCTACACTATCGCTGGCCCTGTTCCTCTCATAACTTAACCCTCTTCAACCCCTAACCATGGCGGCGATGACAAGAATGCAGTGCTTCTTCCCTCTCTTAGGTCCGTCGCACACTGTCGTTTGTCGACGATAAGATATCGGAGTTCATCTCAGTACACCTAAGTCATGAAGCTCTCCCTTTAGGAATCAAAGTTCTGAAATTGCCTTGATCATCTCAAAGTTCATCAAAATTTATAATTTCAACAAAAGGGGCATCCTTTACTATGCAATTATGCTTTTTGTTTCATTTTTCTGTAGCAACACACTAACTGTTTGAGGAATGTTCTGACTCACATATGCCAATTAAACTCACAGTAGTAATTCAAAAAATAAGCCTGTAGCCTGTAGAAAGAAGTTACTTTTTATTGATCAAAAAATGAGTATCATATAATTACAATCTAACAGACCAATCCAACGTCTAAACACCTGTGCTAGAAGAGTTCACTACAAGCAAGAGGAATAGAAAGCCATTACGGGATTATTGGATGGACCATTGACCTGGGGAGTGCACTTTCTTATGAGGATAATGAAGGAGAAAGGAAGCTTGTTGGGGATGAGCCATGGCAGTAAGCATGGCATGTATATTTTTCACATCAAAACACTTGTATCGCTGGTCCCTCCTAAAAACACTAATAATAAACTACAAATAACTCTCCCAATTGACTTTTTCCTGTGGTATTACTTTTCTTTTTGAATAATGATTTAATTATTGCTAGAAAACTCTCAAAATGGAGAACGTACTGGTGGTTAACCAGATATTGCTGGAATTAAACTCTTTTTCTTCAGCGGCATGCATTTTGTTTTCTTTCTTGTGCGGCAGACCTAACACAGGGGAGGGTCACGGTGCAAGAAAGGAAAGAAGCATCATGGGTGAGAGAAAGCAATAAGTTAATGTTGGAACCAAAATAATTTGGATTAAATAATTTCTAGGTTTTGATGTTAACAATGAGAATTAAATTTGTGTAGCAAAGTGTTAATGCTTTAAATCTAACAAGTGCCTTTAGTCTTAAAGAATTATCTGTTCTTATAAGTTAAAATGTTCAATCTATTCTCCTTGCAAATCCGCGTCCATATGTTTTATATTGAATATTTTATATTGAAAGAGTGGTCGAGTCCACTCTATCAAGGATCTCCTTTTAAACTCAAGTGCCACGTCAGTAGACGAGCGCTTAAATGTTTTCAATAGACGAGCGCTTAAATGTTTTTAGTAGACGAAGAATTTCTCCTGGTGTAGACGTGAGCTTCTCTCAAATAATAACCTTAGTCTGCTTTTGCCACGTCACTGGACGGAGACTTTAGATATCGCAAGTACTGGCAAGACCGATGTTTTATGTAGACGAAGTTTTGGTTGCCACGTCAGTGGACGGAGCCTTAAAACTCTTTTTGCTTATCTTGCCTTTACTCTCGTTTGTTGGACGAAGATTTTCTTAAGCATTTATACCAATCTGAACCCAAGCGAATTTATTTCTTATGATTGATATTCTTTTCATTTATATTGGTTCTTCTCTTTTTCTATTAACGGTTCACATTGCCTTGTTTCATTGAGAGAAACATAGTACAAAAAAAAAGGGGACTTGCAAAAAGCAGAATAGTACAATGCAAAACGTTGTGTACCCTGTCACCTTTTTACGCTGATATAGTTGGAACTTGTACAAAGGAGGCAAAACTGTTTTCAAGCTGCTTTTGCTCAGAGGTGTGCTTTTACATGCAAGAATTTGTCTCACAGTACAAAGGCCTCGAGCCAGCTGAGTCTCAACGGATATTTACTTGGTTGACTCTATTACTAAACGGGAATTTCAAATACAACCGTTGAAGATTCTGAAGAGAAGATCAAGGACCCTATAAATAGAAGACTAAAGCTTTTGAAGAAACAACTTTTGCGCATACAAAGAAATCTCAAGAAATCTCTTGCGAAGCAAATACTCTTTTATTCATTCAAAAAGCAAAAGTCTGTAATATTATAGTTTGAATTCTTGCTATAATATTTATCTGATCTTAAACTTTCACATTCTCACACATAGTGAGTTAGAAGATCAAAGAAATCAAAACTCTTTATTAGAGGTAGAGCCTGAAGAGGCTTGGTAAGAAAGAAATACTTGTGAGCCTGGAGAGGTGTTGAATACTTGGTGTAATCTATTTGAAAATAGTGGAAAAATCCTTCAAGTAGAAGGGACTGGACGTAGCTCTTGGTTGGAAGAGAGTGAACCAGGATAAAACATCTTGTGTAAATCTTCTAATCCCTTATCTCTTTGGTTTTACGTGTTTATACTAACTGTGGGGATTTGAACTTGAATTTGTTAATCCTTCAAAAGACTTCTTTTCTGTGTGCTCTATTCTGCCTCCTTATTTTTGTGTGAGAAAATCTTTTTGAAAAGGCTGTTTTCGAAAAATATTAACAAACACAATTCAACCCCCCCTTCTTGTGTTTGCCTGTGTCAACTTCAGTTAATACTTTAATGAGAAGCCCTCACGTGACTTATTAATCTCAACAAATAAGAGCCATCAGATCTACCTTATTTGAATGGCCAGGATGAGGTGTAAGAAGTGTAAGTGTTTGTGAGTGTAAGTAGATCCCTCCTCACATATATATATATATATATATATATATATATATATATTGTGTCTTCCAATACATCTTTAAATCTTGATACATCTTGGTTATTTCTAAATGTATGGTTCACATTCCTTTATGTGTCTCTTCTATCATTTTTTTTTTCTTTAAGACTCCCCTCCTTAGGAACAATGATCCTATTCTTAATCAACTCTAGACCCTTGTCAGATAACACATAATTCTCTTGATCCAAAAGAGATTGCAATTCCTGATCTAAAAACTACACTCGCTTAATCTATTTTCTAAGGTCACTATAAATTTTCAACCTATTCAATTTCAAGCTTAAAGCCTTAAAAATACATCCAAATTCATGTCTCTATACTCTTCTATTAGGTTCATGTCTTGCAACCTCAAGCTAGACTTGTGTGAAAATTTCCTACCCAGAGCATCAACCCCTACATTAGCTTTTCCTAGACTGTACTTCAACTCAAAATCATAGTTCCTAAGAAATTTCATCTACCTTCTTTGCCTTATATTTAACTCTCTCTCTCTCTCTCTCTCTCTATTTTTTTCAACTATTTAAGACTCTAATGATCATTAAAAACTTCAAATTTTATCCCGTGCAAGAGATTTTCCTTTTCTAGTCAGGTTGGTGAGAGCTAAGGCTAGTCCAGAGAACCCCATTTATAACTTCCTATAATACTCCTCCAATTCTAGGAAACTTCTCACACCTGTCACTGTCTTAGGCTTCTCTCATCCTATCTCTGCATCTACTTTACTAGGATCAACCATCATTCTTCTCAACTGATCTAAGGTCTTCTATCCTAGGTAAAAGATACATATCCCTAATGGTTACTTTGTTCAATTGCATGTTATCCACAGATAACCTCATACTCCCATAATTTTTCCCCCACTAAAAACACTCAAAACTTATTACAAAATCAAACTAATTCTTAACAAAATTAAAATGTGACCATACTAAATTCAAATAATAAAGAAGTATGATCCAATTAAAAAAATATAAAAATGTAAAACTCGTGCAACAAGCCAATTCATTGCGTCAGGGAACATGCATGATAAAGTTGGCTCCATTCCAAATGAGTTGGCCTTAACAGAATGCAATAGAGCTTCACGTCACAATAGAAGCATTTGAGAATTGAAGATAAAAATTCAATTAAAAAGAGTTTTGACGCACGGTACGCTAGTTCAATAGTAAAGCCATTTTTCTTTATAAATTCAGAGAAAAATATATTTATTATATCAATTCATCAATTAATATAAAAATATTTTAAGAATTCATGTAAACGCAAAGTATTTTAAGAATCTCAAATCAAGAATTAAGAACCCTAAAATTCCAATATTTCATGATAGACAAATTTACATGTAGAAACTCCAAATTAATTGTACCATGAAAGGTCTCTACCTTACTAGAAAATAAGAATACGTATCGATTCTTGAGCTCCCTCAACTAAGAACTTATTACAAGAAACAAAAATCAATATGGGTCGACACCAAAGGATCACTCGACACTGGTTGCCAAGAGGCAACAAAAAAGTTCTATCAGAGTACTTTATGACAATAAGTCTAGACGACAATCAGTCCTTACCAAGAATAGCATCCAACCAAGACATAGATAACAAAAAAGATCGATGACATAAGGCATGTCCTGATGCACGAGAAAACAATTCAAACAAGCATTGAAAGTAATAAGATTATCCCCTATAGAAGTGGAAACACATAAATCAAAGGACAACAAAAGACAGGAAACTCCAATTTTCACACACGAAGGATATATCAAAGAAGGTGTTGCTCCTGAATCGAACAATATAGTAGCATTTTTGCCTATACAAGTTGAATAATTTCATTCTCCTTCAGATCTAAGCTACCTCGTAATGATGGTGGATCGTCATTCTTGAATTCGAAAAGCCCACGCGCTAGGGGTCCTAGATTGCCACCACTTCATCAGTGATTGGCCTCTATCCCTCTTAAGTTGACGGGGAGCCTCTATATGCCCTTGCATAGATCTGGCCATAGAATCCAAAGCTGTTGCAAGTGTAACATTCGTCCTTCGCCTATTAGTCGCTATAAATCTGCTCACTACTAATGAAATACCGAGTTGATCAGGTCCAATATCCCAAAGAATATCACCAGCATTTATAACTCTAACAAGCATCCTGTGTGCCCAAGTTTTGTTTTAGAAAAAGCCCCACTGCCACAGTCCGATTTAGAATCGAACTGCTCTGATACAAAAAATGTAACGTCCTTCGTTACATTAGTAACCCAAATAAATTCAATAAAAATCCTTTAAAACATTTAATTAAAATATGCTAATCATAAAAAAAAATTCAATTATATAAGTCTGGAAAATGTCTCATATTAAATAAAATACCAATAATGTATCAAATTATTAAATATAATATTAAATCCATACATCCTAATAAAACCTGTCGCGACCGTCCCGTCCGGGAGCCGCGAAAAGAAGGTAAAAACATAGGAGTCGCCACCAATATTTTATTTGGGAAAAACATTGGAAAACCCATTTATTTAAGGTAAACTGGTCTATATAAAAAAGGATAGAGATTTGGGTCCGGGAGTCCATTACGAGTAGGGAAGGTGTTAGCACCCTACATCGCCCGTTTAAAAAACGGTACCTCAAGTTAGTTGTGCAAAAAGAATTTTAATAACCTTTGAAAATATTTATTTTACCCCACTTTTAAAATTAAATAAAAAGATAAACACAACAAAAGAGAATTTTAAATTTTGGCTTGACAGAATGATTGATTCTGCTCCTACGTATTCCCAGGTGCGATGGGAAACTCAAAGCCACGTAGTTCTTATAGAAAATGTTTGATTTGTTGGTTGATTTTAATTTTTGGTAAAGATTTGATTATTTTTTTTTAAAGGATTTTGAAAAAAAAAAGGATTTTATTTCAAGGTAAATTCACTCTTGCATAGGGTCCAAGATAACAAAGTTATACGATAAACCCTTATAATCCGTACGACACTTGAGGATGAAAAATAATACATCAATGTCATAGATTGTTGCGTGAATTAAAAAAGAGATTTTTTATTTTTATTTTATAAATTTGATAAAATCTTGTAAAAAGAGTAAATTGAAAACATTTTATTATTATTTTTTAACACAGTGGAATTCACTTTTGCACAGGGTTAAAGATAGCCAAACTATACGTTGAACCCTTACAATTCATACGATACTTGAGGATGAAAATTCATACATCAACATCGTAGATTGTTGCGTGAACTCAAAATATATCTTAATTTAAAAATAGAATTTTTTTTTTTTAAAAAGGTATTTTATTTTTCTTTATTTTCTTTTTGGTTTTCAAAGGATTTATTTATTTAAACAAAAGGACTAATATTTTGAAGAGATCTAATTTTTTTTTATTTTGGAAATGAGTCTAATAGCTTGGCCCAACAACAAAATAATAACATCAGCCCAAACAAACTAAAATGTGATAAATTAAAAGATGAATAAATAAATAAAATGAACAAAACAAAGGCTACCAACACAGAACGTGACTTTACCAACACAGAACAGAGAGATAAGGGAAGAAGCAGAGGTGGTGCGCACGGGGTGGATGGTTCGTGACTGCGAACGGCGCGGCGACGCTGGAGACGCGGATGGCGGTCAGCGGCGTTGGGCGGTGGAGGTTCGGACGGCAGCGTGCGGTGGTGGTCCTTGTGCGTGGCGGTTGCGGTGCTGGTTCCATGGTTCGCAGGCGGCGGAGATGGCGGATGCGCGATAGACAGAGGTAGCGAGGCGCGGTTTGCTGCGGCGGTGGGTGGCCGAAGATAATGGTCCGGTTCGGGTCTAAATGGAGGCTGGTTCACATTCTGGAAGGCGGATCTCTACTGTTGAACGTGGCGGTAAGTAATGGGTTTCTGAGTCGTGGCGGCGGCGGCAAAGGACAGGGCAGAGGCTATTTTTGGCTTAGGCGTAACAATGGGGAAGGATGAGAAAGAAACTGAGAATGGTGGCTTTGTGTGTGTGTGACGATTCGTGGCGGAGATCGTGGCGGGGATGACGGAGGAGAAGAGACAGGGACGTATGGCTCTGTTCTGTTTTCGTTGTTATTTCTTTGCTTTTATTTTTATTATGAAAGTGGTTATGGCTTATGGTAAGTTGTGAAAGAGGAAGGTTCTGTTTGGTGGTGAAGATGAAGGAAGATTTGAGGATAGAAATGGATTCTTCTTATTTTTTGATTTCTAATGACTGATGAAGGATGTGTATGGTGAAGTGAGTAGATGGTTGTTAAGTTTGAAGAAGAGGCAGGGTGTTGTTGGTATGGAGAGAAGTGGTAAAAAAAATGGTGATGGAAGTGGAGAGGGAGAGGTTTTTTTTCATGACTCTCATCAGATCCTTTTTCTTTGTTTTACGCCCCCTCCCCTTTTTTGATGCTGTTGAGTGCCCAATTTATAGCAAAAACATTGAAGAAGATGACAAAATTATTTGTTAGCCAGCTGTGTGTGGGTGCAAACAATGGGGAGCATACCAGCCTTTGTCTCCACTACATTGCAGGAGGAGAGGGGTGGAGTGTACTGTGTCCTCCTTTTCCTTTGAAAATAAAGAAGACGACAAACAAGGGTAGTACAGGCGTGGGAGCATAACAAGCTGAAGAGCAAATTTTATTTTATTTTATTTTAAAATTCCTCTCTTTTTTTATTTGGATCATGGGCTCAACAAGACACTGCAATCAGATATGAAAATGGGCTACACTAATCCTATAATGGGCCAAGAACAAGATTTTTTATTTTTTATTTTTTTTCATTTTTATATTTTTTTTTCCAAAATATTAATTAAAAGAAAAAATACCCGGACAAAATTAGGTGTTCACAAAACCAAATAAAAAGAAAAGCCTCAAAACCGGGCGTCTAATTACAATTCGAGGAATTAACACGTAAACCAAAGAACGTCATCCGCATAATACTCTCAACCATACTACATTACTAACCCACTAGCTAATCAAAAGGATGACTCTTCAGATCTCTGGTCCTCAATAGCGATGTCCTCGGACTCTGAAAACAATACTTATAATAAGATATAAAATTCAAGTGAACAACAACACAGTTTATAAAATATTTTCGAAAATAGTCTTGTTCTCAGCCGGCGCGGTAACCGGAAAAACTGTCCACGGTATCCACTAATTTTCCAAAATAATATGTACAAAAGAAAATATTTTTAATAACAACAATAATCTCATCAACTCAAAAGCATACAGCATAACAACAACTCATCTCAATGCATCACATTTCATATACCAAGTAAATTCTAGATTAATCCAAGTGGCCCGAAGACCTCATAATTAAATTGGTCTCTTGCCGGCATGCCATAAATTCACACATCACATGATAATGATGTCTGATTGCCCACCCCTACTCACGAGGAGTGTTTCGATATCACCCTCCTGTCAGGAACGTTTCCATTTCGATACCTCCCATGTGCACATGACGGTATTTCTCCCTTTTCGACACCCCAATGTGTGGTGGTGTTACTTTCGATATCCCTTTTGGGCGATATTGCTCTTTTTCGACATCCCAAATATTTGGAGATGTTACTTTCGATACCCCATTACGACGGTATTACTCTTCGATACCCCTATCATAGATGGTATTGCGGTAAACATCATACAATATATTATATTTCACGTGTCATGTCTCATGCATACAACAACATATTTTCCACAAATTAAACATATAAATTTCTCCCAACAACAAGCAATCATGAAAATCACAACATATCATACATGAATAAGTATCTTACCACATCAATTAATCAATTTATTCCCCTTTTAATAAAAACCCCAATTTTAGAAATTAGGTTACTCACAATATGCATCAAATCAATTAAAAACTCCCAAAATCATAGAATAATCCATTGACAACACAAACAATCATATATACAATGGAAATGATTCGTAAAAAGTAATGTTACTCACCTCTCGAAGACCTCCAAAAAGCCCTAAAAAAATATCTATGACAAAAGTCTGTGCTCCGCTAAAAAAACTTTATTCTTTTTTCCAGTATTTTCTGATATATGAGTCTCCTATTCAGCATCACGTACTGGACTGTGTGACACCCTTCTACCCAGCATGTTATAAGGCATTTATTGTAAAAGAAATTAAAAATAAAAACATGCAATTATTGAATAAAATAAACAATTGTCCATGGGTAGAAAAGTCCCACATGAACCAGTTCACAACCGCAGAAAATATAAATCAAGTTTAAAGCAAATAAACATAATAACAACTACCCAACCCCGATGTCACAACTCAGAGCTGGTATAACCGTTCCGGAAAAATACATCTTCGGAATACAACTGAAAAATAAACTATCTAAACTCAAGAACAACCCTACAATGAGTGGCGGCTCCTCATAGTCACTCCTCTCCGGGCTGCTCGTCATCCTCTGCAAATGCCGATCAGGCCAAACACAAACAAATAACAGGGAGTAAGATTCATGTAAACATATACAACATGGGAATAGTAAGCAAGGTGAACATACAACATAGGCATACATCAACATCCAACAGTACTATATCAACCAAGTATGCTATGCTATGCAATGCATCAACTACTCCGCTACTCCAACTATGCATGTGGATCCAAACTAACTCAGGATGAATGACTTTTGAGTTACATATCCGTATTGGCCATAAAAGCACCAACACCGACAGTTCAACAAACCTTGGGTGAACTCCATGGATAGCCAACGCATCAAACCGTGGATGCCTCATCACGGGGGGCCTCGGTCACCAAACCTTGGGTGACCTACCATGGATGGCCATATCACCGTACTCTCGGGCGATCTCCCCTATGTCGAACCTCCCCCATCAACAACTCCAATGCTCTATGCAAATGACACAACAACAAACAATCTCAACCACCTCCTTGCTTAGCCACGAAGCTCCCAAGACTTCAACATCAACATTCAACGTAACCTTAGACCCAAACCATGGGATCAAGGCTCCCTTGGCCAATCAGCACCAAGGTTCAACTCAACGTGCTTGGGTCAATAAGCACCCAAGACTTCAACTTATCAATGTGCGGTAACCCAACGGATACCGACTTAACATCTTATTATCTTAATCATCTTAGATAATTATTAACTAAGTTGTCTAATCTTCTTCTTTGATTAGCTATCTCAACTTATCATTATTGGGGAATGGGGTTTAAAACCCCTTAAGTCCTTTAATTCTGTTTCTGTCCAAGAGGGGTGAGCACGGTGGTGCTTAAACCCCAGCACGATCGTGCTTGGACACGTGAGGGCGTGCTGCCCTCTTAAGTGAAGCACGACCGTGCTTCACGTTCAGCACGGTCGTGCTCAACAGCACTGTCGTGCTTTTTGACCTGCATGGCCGTGCTAAACAGCGCGACCATTTTCCAGAATTCAAATGGGAGCACGGTCGTGCTCCCTGTTCAGTACGGTCGTGCTCATCACGCGGCAGTGCTGTTCTGGGCAGGATTTAAGTCAGATTCTTGGCCAATTATAGGGTTCATTAACCCATTTATCTTAACACGATTTTTATGCCTATTTTACCAGTTAACATCTCAAAACAGTAACTCGTCATTTCAACCAATCATTCAATACCATCATAACCAAATCATCAATCATAACATCATGAGCACATCATGAACATAGGTATAAATCATCAGATATCAAGAACAGCTAAATCGTGTTATCACATAACAAGACTAAATCAAACAATCATGTTATCAACAGAGACATATTAACACATAGACATCCAATGACTCCAAGGTTATGGGGAACCCCTTCACCTTACACTACCCCCATTGCCTATGGTTACACTACCCTTCTCCCCATACCTGGATTGAAGGTAGCTCCAACAGTTAAACTGATCATGTCCCCACGAGCGGTTCAATTCGATTCTACACCTTGGTTAACGAAAACACAAACCGATTCAGTTTCCAATAAGGTAATGAAAGGAAAACACAAAAAGGGAAGAACTTTACCTATATATCAAGCACAGATCAACACAAGCTCCCTACAGAAATCCAATACTCAAGAATTGTTCTGAATATGATGGAAATAGGGAACGTAGCAGTGACGGCCGAAATAGGTCAGCAGCCACCAAAAGTAGGGTTGAAAAGTACAACCCTCGGGTTCTGTGCTTAAAATATATAGGCTGCACATGAGCACGGTCGTGCTCACCATTGAGCATGGTCGTGCTCCACTTAGCGTCAGTGAGACGCGGTCAGCACATTGAGCACGGACGTGCTCACTATTGAGCACGGTCGTGCTCAACTTAAAATCAGAAACACGCTTCTGACTTTAAGTACGAATGTGCTGGCTGATGAGCACGGGCGTGCTCACGTAACAGAAAGGGACTTTTAAGCTAAAATCTCACTTAGCCCTTAACCAACACTTTAAAAAAAATAAAACTAGCTTTATAAGAACATTTACGAAAAACGGGGTGTTACAGACTGGACGCTCCCTCCTTGTATTCTTTGGCGCTCTCACCCTCATGTCTCCTGTGCGCAGCCTTAAGCATATAAAGGCAGCACTTAGGTTTTTAGCTTTATACCAAAGGTCCATCAATTCTTAATTCTTAGTGTGTGTTTGGATAAGGTATTTCAAAATTCCGAAGAATTTGAAATACAAGGCAATTCAATTACTTCAATTGAATTACTTTCATTTTGAAAATACTTTGATTGGATAGTCTAATTCAAATACCTTGTATTTTAAATTCTTTGTTTGGATAAAGCATTTCAATTACCTTCGATTACAATTTTTTTAATATTCATTTAAAAAATTGGGATATCAACTGTCCGAGAGTCGACGTCCCGCATCGGGTGTCCGGGGGCCGACGCCCCCCCGGGTGTTTGTGGGTCGGCACTCCCCAAGGGTGTCCGGGGGCCGTCCCCCCCACACCAGGTGTCCGGGGGCCGTCGCCCCCCCCCCCCCCCCCCCAAATGGTGTCCGGGGTCGTCGCCCCGCACCGGCATCCGGGGGCCGTTGCACCCGCACCGGGTGTTTGGGGGTCGTCGCCCCAGCATTGGGTGTCCGGGGGCCGGCGCCTCCTACCGGGTGTCTGAGGCTGGGCCCCAGTGGTCAGGGGGTCCGGGACTGGGTCCGAATGGTTCGGGGGCCGGCGCCGGTGGTAGGTGGCACATGAGTAAGGAGAGAGAATTTCAAAATACCACCTATTTAGGTGGTATTTCAAATTCCTCAAATTTACATTAAACAAAATACCCCCATAAAATCCATTGATTTCTAAAATCCTTCATAGTTAATACTCAAACAAAATATTTTAGATTGAAGTATTTTAATTACCTTCTTAAAATACTTTACCTTCTACAAATACCCCACCCAAACATACCTTTAGTGTGGGTCCATGTTTTTTTTTATTAATAATTTTTTTTATATATGTATATTAAAACACAACCACTACCTGCTTGTGCAGGTTAGTGTTTGTTTTACATTTTTTTATATAATTTTATTTTAATTCTTTGAAGTCATTAATATCTTAATCAGTTCCTATGTTTTTATCATTTTTTTTTTATTTTCAATTCCAATCTTGCATTATTTTAATTACTAGACAATTCTAATAAATTCTTATATTACAAATTTTTTACACTAAAATTCATACTAACTTATTCTTTTTATTAAAAAAACTATTTTTAAATTTTAGGATATTACAGACTCGAAAGTGAAGGAAACCGGATTCGGTTCGACGGCGAAGAAGGAGACGATAAGGGATGGGTCGAGGAGAGGGTGGTTCAGGTTAGGAGGGTGACGAAAGTGGTTAAAGGAGGGTTAGGTATTTGTCACATCATCCCATTAATTTTTTTTAATGACAATAATAAATAAATGATAAATTAATAATAAAAATTCCATCTCATTAGTAAAATACATATAACAGGGGCTTAAAGGTAATTTCACATTGTCATGTCATCAAATTAATAGACCAACTTAACAATGAGGACCAAAACCAAAACGGAGCAAATAGTAAGGACTAAATGTGTCCAAAAAAATTTATAGGGACTAAAAACAAAAAATTCTATATTTATAGGGACTAAAAACATATTTAACTCAAAAAATTTAAAAAAATTTGAAAAAAATAATTTGGACTATGATGTATAAATGGGCTTTCGACTTATTATATTTTTTTTCTCATTTTTCTCATTATTGTTTTAGTGAAATTCCTCATTTATCTTTTCCTTAAATTAACAAAATATATATTTAAAGAACCTGTGTGCAAAAATAATCATTAAAAATCCTTTTAATATTCACCTCATGTTATTTTTGTTTACCATTTTTTAAACAAAACAGAAGTAGAATATCAAAAACCTCAAAAAAGGACCCATGGGGTTCGGACTCATGCTCTGATTATGTTGGTTAAGGGAAATCAACCACTGCACCGCTATTATAAGTGACTATGTCTGGCCGCATTTCTATTTCTTTTACTCATATGCATGTACGTTGTTTGTATTGTTTTTGTGTGCCTCTATGCATATATATTGTTTTTTTCTTCTTCTGTGCATTTTATTGTTAGTGTATAATAATATTTTGGCCATCTTAGCAAGACGTGTATGTTGGATCACTAATTTTTATGATTTTATATTATTGTGTATGTATGTTTGATTGATTATTATTATTTTATTTTATTGGTATGTTTTCTTACTAATATGAAAAGAGAACACACAGCTTGGTTGTAATTCTTTGACACTTTGGCTGACTTGTTTCTTCTTTTTCGTCTTTTTTGGAGGAATTCTTATTATCTTCCCAGGCTTATTTTGTTTTTCCATTTCCTCTTTCTAATAATATTCTTTCTTAGAAAAAATTAATAATTCTTCTGACATGAACACATAAAATTAATGTAGCAGTGTCTACAGTAACATGGTTTTAAGTCATTCTACATTTTATGATGATCAAATAATATATTTACTTTGCTACTACAATCCCAAGGAGAAGAAACTTGTTCTCAAAATATAGGCACTACTACTTTACACTTATGTTTTTTGTACACCTGGATTTGGATACCCGTATAGACATCGTAGATTGATGTGAGTGTGGGTGGGATGGAGATGTATTGTATTTTAAGATAGAATATATGTATAATATGCAATTGTGTGTGTAGGTATCAATTAGGTATCCACAAAAGTTGTACAAATAACATAGCTCGTCGGTTTAATTTTGTGATTACTGATTACTAAGTACTAACCAAAGTAATCTTCATAACATACTAATTGCTGCTTAAGATTAATTTGTCCAACAGTCATTATTCTTATTATTTTCAGATGTTAGTCCTATCTATTTTTTCCAATTGTGATTGCCAAAGAAGAAAAACAACAACACATTCATGAACACTGAAACCAACAAATCATAAACAAAGCCAAATGGAAGAGTAACACCATATGGAACACTTCAATATATGAACATCAAAGCATGAACTTTACAAAGTGACAATATCCCGAGCACACAGAATCATGAAAAAATATTTGGATACATTCCCATTAACAACCTTTGAAATGATCCTACATTGATGAAGGTCAATGGCTTCAAGAGGTCTATTCCCATACCGTTGTTTGTGCCTTTGGCAGTTCGTCACTATTCCCCCTCTGGTGCTCACTCTCTCCACTTCATGTGGTTGACTATTGATAATGTATCTATCTATCTATCTGGAACCATAATTGATTAAGTTATTTACAAATTTGAAATTGAAATGCTTAAATTGGAAATCCTACAAATAAGTGTTTGTTTTGTTGGTGATGATACCTTATTCCTGAATTGGGCTTCTGAAGCCTTAGACCAATTATTAGATGGTGTCACGAAAACAGAGGCTAAGGCTATTTCGAAACCACTGGATAAAGTCCTTTTGTACACTGTACCAATGGATGAAGTACCAATTACATTACTAAAATCTTCACATGTTGCTTCAAGTTTTGATCTCTTTAGATTTGGCACACCTGAAAATGTAAAAAAATGTCAAGCATGTACAAAAGTTAGAATCCTTATTTTTGAAACATAAGGAATATAGCTCAAAGCCAAGGGGGGTGCAATCACTCAAGCCGAATCAACTGGTTTACAAAGAATCCCGTTGAAAATATTTTAAGGTTCTCTTATATTACTGAATCAGTGAGCACATGTAAATAAACAAATATTTAAATTCAGTGTGCCTTATGCTTCAATTTCCATCTTTGGTATGTTAACGTTCTCACCTTCTAAATAAGAAAAGTGAAATATATGTATATTAAAAAACTGATGAGCGCCCCAAAGAGAACATCCCTTCTATGTATTATGTCTAGAAAACTGACTCTCCCTTATTGAAACCCATAATTTTATACTTGCCAGGCATGTAGTTTGTTGACTACGTTAACTTGAAAAAATAGTTGCAGAATTCAGAAAATTAAAGCTATCAGTAATTGACCCAATTAGCACAATACATTCTGCATTCTCGTCCAGTAAATTCAATTCAATGCTCACAAAAAAGGGGCAAATCTTCGCATCAAATAAATTTACTAACCACAAAAGGAAGAAAATCAAAGTCAAACTAAAAAAAATGTAGCACAAATGTTTTAATTTATCTTAATCAGATTCTCTATTCTCTATGAAAATGAAAAACAGAACAGCAGAAAACGTCGATTGCCAATCTTCATCTTTCATAATTCAGAGAAATGAATAACCATAGATGCATAATACAGCAAAGAACTAAAGATCATATGCAAAAAATAAAGTACTTTGAATTTATGTAAATATATTCCAAGCAGCAAACTCATGCATAGCAAAGTTTGATATATGTTATCAATCAAATATAGAAAGCAAGTGAATGAAGAATGAAGGGGAATCCATAGTGGTGGAATAATGTCGATTCTATAGTTATGCAAAAAAAATAAAAAAATTTAATGGGAATGTGGACCATTTTGAAAGGAGGGTTAAGAACTGGAAGCAGGGGCAGGGAAGGAGGTCCATGAGTACCTGATCCTGTTAAGCAATAGAGATAGAAAGAGTGAGAAAAGTAAATGGCGAGGTGTGGTTAGGGTTTTCATTCAGGAGTACCTTGAGAACGAAGAGAAGGCGCTCCCGGTCATCACCTCCTCGAAATGCACGGGCCACCGATCCCAATCGCATTCTTCATCATCGCCGCCTTCTGGTTCGTCATTTGCTGCGACAGCGGCATTGCAGTTGGTGAGGGAGTTGATGTAGGAATCGAAGTGGTTGATCGCGTTGGTTACGAAGTCGTGCAGCAGTGAGTCTCATTGGAAGTTATCACCGTTGCCGCTGTTGTCATCGTAGGATGAGGCGGAGTTGACTGTTGAGGCAGTGACATAGGGATTGAGACTAAGATTGGGATTGGGAAGGGAATGGAAGAAGTGACAGGGAAACTGATAGAGAGATTTTGGTTTGGGAAGTTAAGGTTTGTTTTATACATATATATATATATATATATATATATATATATATATACAAATTTAAAAATAGAAGAGAAAAACTTACTGTACATCTGACCTGGCTGAATAACCGTGATTTAAGGAGATTAAATGATTATTTAATGGTTGATTTTATTCTATTTTTTAAATTAAAATTTGATTATGTTACTTTATTTGTTGCTTGAGCAGATGGAACTGCCATTTATGGGGATAAGACATACTCCCTCCGGTCTCTATTGTAAGCAAAAATTAAATGGGACACACATATTAAGATAGTTAGTTGATCTCATTTAAAAGAGTATTGGGAATAAAAAATTAAGTTTGTTACCTAAATTATCCTTCATCATATTTATGAAGCTTGTGTTATTGAGAATAAAAGGAGTCATTGAAAAACAAAATTTGTATTAAATGAAGGGTATTTTGATAATAACTTCATTAAATGAGAAGAAAGTAGTTGAAATTTACTTATATTTTGAACTAAAATATTTGGAAATTTTTGCTTATATTATAGACGGAGGGAGTAAGACATTTATAACAAGACAGCCTGTTAACCAAAATTACACGGCAAGTATTTCTTGTCCTCAGTCTCAAGCTTCTTGCAAAAGCTTTTGATTATCAACATTGGATTTTTCCTTCTCACCACCACTTTCCTTTCCTTCTTCAACTTTTTTTCTTCCTTCTCACCGTCACCACCAGTTTTCTTTCTTTTTCTTTCTAGAACTTCTTTTGTGTCAGATTGGTGTGTTGTTGGGTAAATCTGTCTCAGCGCGACACAAAGGACTGTTCTTCGTCTCTTCCTCTCTCATTGCCTCGTCTTCGGCCACTTTTGCTACTACCACTATATGTAACCTACCACCATCACCACCACCACTACCACTGTCGCACATTGACGGGCTGAATGGGGTTTTGCATCGGGTTGAGAACCAGTCGATGAGGGAGGAATTGTGGTGGTGGAGGAGGCGGCAGAGGGAGGAGGGGTTGAGGGTGTCGGAGGAGTCGAAGATGAGAGGGAATATCTTTACATAAGGATATACCTTTATGCTTTTACACCTTTATTAATTGTTGATGTTAGTTTTACATTAACTAAATGCTTTTACACCTTTACTAATTTGTGGTGATACTTTTTTCTCCTTCAGTATTCGAGTATTTTTGTTGCTACTATCATTTGAGCCTGTTCTGATGCTTCCAGTGAATGACTATGATCAGAACAGAATACATAAGGATATACCTTTTGAGTCACTGGAAGTATTTATCATTGAGAATGTCAAGGAAGGAGAAAGGTGGTACGTACTATTTCTTATCTTTAAATGGAAGTTTTCATTATGTTAGTTAGTTCAAATAGCCAATAGTGTGTAGAGGCTGAGAAAATAATGAATTAACAATAGATTATATAAGAAGGTTTCTTCATGTTTAATAATCATAGGTAGGAATGAATGGTGGTCTTTTTTTCTTTTTATAAAATGAATAATGAATAATGCTCTGGGAAAAAAAAAAATTGGATCGTCTCTGCCTTTAGAATCATTTTGGAGAAATAAAATTATTCTTTTATATTTAGTGTGTTGGAAAGTATTTATCTTGACTGCTATACCATTTGTTCGTATTTGATTATTCAAATTCTTTGATTAATTTACGGAACAAAATATGTGCAATTGTTAGTGATAGATTAAGCTTTTAATAAAAATGTGGAGATTGAGATGGTGAAAATGAGATAAAGTTGCTTTCCAAGGTATAGCAGTAATATTTGCTGAATGAAGTATTCAGATATTTTGCTTTGCAATGCTGACTTTGTTAAAGAATCCTGTCATATCAATATCTAGATTTACTTTAACCATGAAAAAAGACGTGTATCCTTTTAAAATCCTTCGAAAGCTTTTAAATTGGTTTTGAATATAAAATAAAACAGGGCACTAAAAGTAAAACCATGCCTTGATCCCCACATGTAGGAAAGGCATTCTGTTTATGCCTCAAGTCTATATGGCTACATCATCATTCCATAGCATATTAAAATAAAATTCGGCTGGCATAAATAAATAAGGGATAGTAACAGGCTGAAAATTGTAATATTCCCTAAGAATCTGACAATTGTGGCTTTATATTTGAAGGAATTTTGGAGTCTGCAGGACTTTGAACAATGTGTGTGCAATTACAGTAACAGAATTTGCACCATGAACATGTATAAATCTCTCTCCCTTTCACATGTTCGGTAAGATTTTTAGTCATATATAATTCTGTAAATGTCGGTTGGAAGATTATGGTAAATAAAGTCAATTTAAATTTACTAACTATCCTATGATTGAGAACATGGTAAATTTTCATAACTGCATTTTTTGGTTCTCTTAGTTTTAAATTCAGATGCACATGAACTTATAGTGAAGGTTAGAAAAGCGGTGAAGTGAGGGACCCCAGCTGGCACTGTAAGATACCATTTGATAATAGGATATTAGCACCTCTAATTTCTTTTTAATCTTTATCAATCAAATTCAGCTTACTACTATTATATTATAAGAAAGACAATTTGCTTTGTTTGTAAGGCATTGATTAAGGTTTCTATTGAATCTTTGGTGGAAGTTGTGTGGAGGGCATTGATTAAGGTTGATGTCAAAACTAATATTTTTATTCAACTTCATATTTTTTTTTTTCCACTCCAAAATTGGTGTTAGAATATTAGAGATTTTTTATATTCTCCATTGATACGTTGTTCAGGGCCATTGTTATACCATATAGTAGTGATAAGTTTGTCTTATATGAACCATGATTTGGGAAGGCAATAATTCAGATTTATTCTTCGTGATTATGCAATTTAGTTAAGAGATATATATTTGAAGGTTTATGAGGTAGTAAATAGGGTTTGGATCAACCATGTTTTAACTGAAGTTTACTACCGCTTCTTTTTCATATTTTCCAAATGTATATTTAATAGTATGAAAGCATTCACACGCTGCAGTAGGTATGTAATGATTCAGTTTTGAGGATTAATCCTTCTTTCACAGCTGACAAGGGAAAAATGGGGTAGAACAAATTCACAACTTTAATTAACTATTAAAGATGAAGTATGTGGTCCTGAAGCGCAAGCATTACATGCTAAGATCAACTTTTGATAAGTTGTATAAGTGAGAAAATAATATAAGTTGAGTTGTGTGAAAATGTTGATGTTTGGGTGTAAAGAATGATGTAGGATGCTAGGATCTTTTAGCCAGAACCTAAACAATGTAGAACTATGGCCGTTATGTATGATTGTTGTGAGTGGGAAAGCTATTGTTAACTAAATATTCAAAGTTCAACATATTTTATGTCAGTAAAACCCTCCAATTGTCCAAGTCCATTCATAACTTATCTTACCAATTTCTTTTTTTCATTCTCTTGCCAACAGAGTTTTAAACTAGAGAAAATCTTGCTTTTCCATTCATATATCTGTTTCTAGCTTAGCATTTCTAGCGTTAATCGTTGCCTCTCAAATCAATTGATACTGAGAGTGCATTAAAAAAAGACAGAAAGTGTGGTGCTTTAAGTGACAGAATGTGATGTCCATGGTTGAGGCATGCTCAAGCTATTGGTGGCATTTGGTTAGACCCAAAATGCTGATTTTGATACCACTTGCATTGGTATCAATACTCAAGACTGGGGAGATTATAGTAGACTTGGACATATTGTTGTTGATTCTTTGAGGAGATTTTTCTTGAATCATCGGCTTTTAACTTGCTGAACTTGAAAGTGTAAGCTGGTTAGGGCTCCTCCTCTGATACTTCCAACTCGATGCTACTTTTGGACTAGAAAAAGTTGATGTTGTGATTTAAAGGCTGTCAAAATATTTATATAAAAAACTTTCTGTGACAATAAATAAATAAAAAATATATTGTTTCATTGTGCTCTCCAGATCTTGATGATGACATCCCAAAAGAGATCCCAGATCTTGATGCCAAGAAGGTATTCTTTACTTTGTTTGTTTCCCATTGCTACATAACTCACATTTTATTGTAGTTACTTATAAGACTAATTGTTTGTGTAGCCCAAACACTGGGAAGATGAGGAAGATGGTGAGTGGATACCACCTACCATTACCAACCCTGAGTACAAGGGTCCATGGAAAGCAAAGGTCTGTGGAAATTGTCATTTATGTCAATGTGTTTGGGAGTCGATTTGTTTTCTAACTTTTCATGCTATATCTCAGCAGAAAATTAAGAGCCCCAACTACAAAGAAAAGTGGAAGGCGCCACAACCCAGGTTTATGTTCATCCTTATTCACATTACAGTAGTTATATAAATTCTCCTATTTTAAAACTTTTGTGGTTCTATTCATAATATTAGATAAGCCATGAGTACATAAAAGACTTTACATGATAGAAGGTTGAGGAGCGAGTTTACTACTTAGAGATTATATGATAGGTGTATAAGTTATGATAGGTGTATAAGATATGAAAGTCATTAAGTAATGAGTCTAATAACATCAAATGATGAAGTAAAAATGTTATATGTTTTTTATCATTGTTGGTCAGTAGGGTTCATTTTTGTCAGGTTCAGGTATGCTGCTTATCTATCATACAATGGACAGTTCATTTGGTATTTTGGTGTGGTTGTTTTGGTTGATCAAAAAACATGATTTGGAGCTCATTTTTGGCTGTGCATTGCTTCTCAGGTTGCTTGCAGTGTCGTATGTTCTGTCCATATAGTCTTATGTGGTTATCTCTTGCTTTATATATTGGTTTTATTGTAATGAGACTGGGTATGCTTTTTACTTCAACTTCAATGGGTGGGTATTGTGCTTTACATCATATGTAATAGTTTGTTCTTATCATGTTGTGGTATAGATTGTGCTACTGCATGTTTTATTAATATTATTCCTTCTGTTGTTAAAAAAAGATAGAAAATGAGTTCAGCAAAGAGGTCAAAAAGTATGACTTAGGAAATAAAACCAGAAAGCCATAGTGTAGATGAGGTGTTGGGTCTAGCATGTAGAAATAGAGTTATGTTGTATCAATATCAAGTTTTAAACATCTATTTGACATCATTTATGTTTTTTTACTTACTTTTTATTTTCTTTATATACACTAATTTCAAAAATAACAAAAAGTAAAATGAGTTTGGGGTTACATTTTGTTGTTAACAAATCTTATCAACAAAACATTTTCTATTGAAATAAAAATTGTTTTCTTTTTTTCTCTATGAATTTTCCTTCTATATCAAGCAACATAGAAAAAGGCATAACACACATATGAATTCTCTTATTCACAATGCTTATATGAATAACCCCATATCAAACAAATTCCCCCACAATGCTTATCTAATATTATAAATTCTCTTATTCACAATAAATATGTTTCTTTTCTATATGTTTTAGACTTAGAAAAATTGCCATTTTTTATTTTTATTTGAAATTGATTTTTACATGTCTCATCAAGTTGTATCATAAGGATGTGGTTCTCTTATTCTGATTATTCACCATCCAATGTGCAACTTTCTTATCATCCCATCCTTTTCCCCTTTTAATGATGATATATCAGTGCATGCTTTCAGTGCATCCAATCTTAGTTTGCATCTTGATCATTGTAGTTGGAGAATTGGTTCAATTTTTGTAAAAGGGGTTTGAGTTTACTTGACCACTATGATGTAAAAATTTCATATTGAATTTGATAGGGCCCAAAAAGCATGTTTTTTTTACTATTTATGACTGTAATTTCATAGTGATCTATGGAGGTCTTTTTGAGTGTAGGCTTTTAAATTTGTAAGTTGTGATATAAGGTTTTTTTTTTTTTTTTTTTTTTTTTGTGGAGTGATCTGTTTGGGTTTGAATGTTGTTTTGTTCAAGCTTCCAAGCCCAAACATGTTGTGTTTAACTTGGTTTGTCAATGAGCACTATGTGCCACTATAGGTGTTGCGTTAGAAAGCTGAAAATATTTGATAATTTATAAGTTATGTACATGGTTTGTGTATCAGTTATTAGACAGTTTAATATAGTTAATGTCATCTCTTTCAAGTTAATAAGGTTGGCATGTTTTAATATAGTACATGGTTTGGTTATGTGGCATTTCAGGAGTGGCATTCGTCATCTGTGGTATGTTATATTGGGTGATGGTCCACAAATGGAGGGAAATGCAAATTAAGCAATTGGCGATTGGGGAAGGTAATAGCATAGAATGCTACCAACTTGATCACTTTTTTTGCAAAATTCGATTTGTACTCCTTTGAGAAGCTGAAAGCTGTTAATGTGAAATTAAAATGTTAAACTATGTATACCAGTTTTATACTATGCTGGCTATTTTTAACCATTTCACAGTTCACAACAAATAGCATTAGAGTGGCTGTTGTTAATTGTGTATATCTGTGATGACCATTGTTATTACATCTATATATTAATAAGCTGTTTGGGCAGTAATCAAGGGCATGTATCAGTTAAGTCAAGTATAAGTGGTGGGTTTATATGATGCAGGGGAGCTGTCTGTGTGCTAAAGAAAGGGCGTCTATTTCTGTTTGTTGCTACTGCTGGGTGTTTTTGTTTTGTCTCAATAGGAGGGGTGCCTGAAAATATGGTTAAGAGTCTTAGGGAGGTTTGACTTTCACAATATTCCCAAGCAAAACGGGAATCTGGTTCAAGGTTGTTGCTTAGCATCTTTTCAGGGTGAAGGCTGCTATTTGGGTGAGTCATTTTTAAGCTGAAGTCATTATGATCGTGGCGGGGATCAATACACTTGAGCAATAGTCAAGTTATCTTTACTTTAGCACAATAGCTAGCAGCCACGTGTCAGATAGCGGTTTGCTCTTACTTCTTCCAGCTATTTATTTATTATGGGTCTAACTTTTCTTTGAATAATACACACAATTCATCTCATAAAACATGTTTGTTTCTTCTCATTACCCAGCTTCTGACTTCTTTTGTGAGCCAGTCACATCTCTTTTTCTTCATTGCTTCTTAAATACACTTCTTTCTGCTGTCCTTTCTCTTCAATGATTTTTTTCCATCCTTCTCCCATCTCTTTCTCTTTCACGGAAGCCATGAGCAACAAGTTTCTCCCAACAAAGTTGCCATGGTGGAACCTACGGTGCATGTTGGAGTTAGCTTCCATACTCAATTGCTTGCACGTGAGCTGCAAAGCTGTGATCTTTGCGTTTATGGGGTTGTTATGCATTCCAGTGTTTTGAAATTTTGTGCTTTTTTGATATTTTTCATTGCAGCTATTTAGGCCTCTTTTGAATATCTCACTTGAATTCTCCTAGGTTATATAATCAGCAATTTAGACCTCATTGCACCAAAGGGCATAGCACACCAAATCAGGGGGGTCCAGAACGACCTGCTTTAGTTCAGACTCTATTAAAAATTTGTTCTCCATATTTTCCGTTTGAAGCAAATAATTTAGTCATAGCATACTTAGGGAATATGGCAAATTGGTTTCCCTTTTGAATGTAAGTTTCTATTTTCAATGACCAAGTTCAGGTATTATATACTCTCAGTCTGATTCTTATCCTCAACTTTAATTCACTTTCTTCTTATAGTCATTTTATTATTTTTATCTATTTTTTTTTTTAAAAAGCTTAAACCCAGAGAACTATTTGAGCAAACTATTGTAGTCAAAGGATAAGCTCTGGAAGGGTTTTTATTGCCTATTGCTGGTTTTGGTGCTTCCCCACAAGTGAGGTGCATGCCTGTCACTTCTTAAAATATGCTATTATGGTTAAGGTAACGTTGCAAGGCATGCTCTTTAGTGCCTTAACCTTGACAAGAAAATAACAAAGTCCAGCAATCCAATTGTCACACCTTTAGTTCATTTTCCATGCTTTTGTCATCCTTTGCCTATTACAATGAGATTGTTAATATAATCTTCTTTTTCCAATATCTCTTCAGGCATATGCCCTTTTATCAAAAGGCGTTCGTTTTGTCTGCACCAACATAACTTGAAAAAATTCAAGGTCTGCAGTACTTAGGGCACAAGGAAGTGATTCTTCATGACTTTGCAGCACTGGCCTTTGTTTATTAAGCATAGCTTGATGTGTTGGTAACCTTGAATATTGGACCAAAACTAGATTCAGTAATGAATAATTGTGAGGGCATGTTTAATTTCCCAATTTTTATTATTTGAATCATTTTGCATCTACAAGATTCCTTCCTTTTACATGCTTTAGCATTTAGTTTTGAGGGTCAATTATGAAAGATGTATGTTCAAGGTTGTAGATGGAGATTCTAAATGCATTTAGTTTTACAGGCCTTAGGGATATCCCCTTCTCAAATGATGATGCTATTTCTAGGTTGTTTCAAAGGGTGACTGCAAGTAAAATGAGAAAGAACTTGGTTAAGGAATTACAGTTGAATAATGGTTAAAATGAGAGATAAGAGAGAGAGAGTTACAGGTTTATTGAAGAAGTTGAAGCAGAGGAGGAACATTATACTTATAGGCCTTATATACTTGTGCTCTATTAGCTAAGTGAACCATTTGAAATTGCTGTCTATCATGCTCAAATGCAACAACAACAAACATGTAGGATGGAGGTGGGTTCTGCAAGATAGAAGACTTTGGATATATGTATATATATATATATATATATATATATGTATATATATATATTTGATAATAAGAATAATGAAAGGATTGAAGTAGAAGAAATAAAAATACTTGCTATTCATAAATGCAAAAAGGTGATTTAAGAAATTGTATTACCAAAATAGCGCAAACAAATAGTTTTATTGGTATACTTTTAGTATTTTAAATTTTAAATTGTGAATAAGGATATTAGTTATAGGTATAGTATGCTCTTCTTTTATGATATCTCCTATTGAACATACATTTTCTGGAGGACAATGTTTATCAAAAGTTATTCTCTCTATTTGTGTGACTAATTGCCTTAGGTGGGAATAGCTTTTTCCTTTTCGCTGGGTGTTATGGTCTAGCATATAGGACTGTCTATTAATCCCACGGTTAACTTTTTAGTCGTCACCTTTTATATGATTTAACCTACAACCAACTTACATGTATAACTTTGGTATTGAACCTGGAAAGGTGTGCTTGGTCTAATTGCTGAACTTGGTGTGCTCTAATAATCGGTTTTCTGGAACTCTTCTAGATATATTTGGGATCCTTACAAGGCTTACGGTTTTCTCTACTGATTCCAATAGATTGACTGGGCAGTTACCCGCAAGATAAGTGAATTCTCCTTTTCTTCAAATTTATTAGTTCAATACTATTCTTATTTATAGTATACACTTAAAATACTTAAAATTTAATGTAAAGAAAAATGTTCTTTTTATCATGCTATTAACATGAAACCGCCACTTTAAATGTGTTGATAATCGCTTTCAAAAAAAAAAAAGTGTGTTGATAACCATGATCATAACGTATAATCATGAAATCATTATTTTTTATATTTTTTAATAAAATATATAATATAATTATTTTTCAAGATAAAAAATAATTATAAATAAAAGTAAAATTAAATAGTTGCAGTTTTTTTTTACCAAAAAAAAAAAACTACCCGTGCATTTTTTTTAAAAAAAATTCCATAACGGGCCCTAATTATGTCTCAGCTACAGAATAAATTTTTCTGTCTCCTTGCTTATCAAAAAAAAAAAAAAAATGTCTCCATTATCTTGATGTGTCAAATAATAATCTTCGTTTTACTAACCAATAACTAGATTTGATTTTAATGGAGAAATTACCCGTGCGTTGCACGGGTACACTACACTAGTATATATACATATATATTTGTGTAACTGCTCCTCCATGACTAAAATCGTTCCTGAAAACCGTTCTAGATGTTGATTGAGTCAGTTTTATCAATTTTTTAAAAATTTTAAAATTCAAAACAAATGATTAATGCAGTTATAAGGGTAATATGGGCATTTAAAAATGTTGAAACCAAAAATTAAAGTATCCCTTTTATATATTAGTATAGATGCCAATATGTTTCATGTTTATTCTATTTAAATATTAAAAACGAAGCGAAATTCGAATCGCCCCTAACCTCCAGTCGGGTCAGAAGACCCGAAATGCATCAAAACAGGTCCGCGCGACCCACGACCAGTTTTGGTCGTTTTCTTGAACAATTCGGAACGTTTTTCTAATGGTTTTTTTTTACCAGGGATGATTATTTTGATGATTCAAGATTAAAAAGTTGTAATTCCTATATTCAAAAAATGCCAAAAATCGAAAAAAAAGAGCCTTTGAATGGGTGCTAAGGCTCGAGCTACTGTTGGTTAATTGAAAAAAGTTGTATTGCAAACTGCTTCTAAAAGTTGAGGATTCACGGAGGAGAAGATGAAGCTGATGTACATGATCTAATCTTGATGAATAAAGGCAAAACTTTGATGAACAACTTGTTTTGATTTTTGATTTTTTTTAATTTAGATTTAGATTGCGTTTGTTATTGCATATTTTGCTAAAAAAAATCATTTTTTAAAACTTTTAATGTCTTTGTCTTTACTTTTGAAAATAATGAAAAACAGAAAAAAATCATTTTCAGGGTTAAAATGAAAAGCAACTTTTATTAGTTTTTTGATTTTTTTTTTTTATAACTAACTACTTTTAAAAAAATGATTTTTTTTGATTGTAAACAAACACAAATTTGCTTCTGTTTTCTTTAAAATCTCTAAAAATAATCATTAAATTATTTTGTATCAAAATCATTTATTTTTTAATCTTAAACAAATGGGCTCTTAATTTTGTAAAATGGTCCTTTAGGGCAGAAATCAAATACAAGAGTTGTAGGGGTCTTTTTATAAAAATGAAAGTACATCTTATATGACGCTGATGTGGGTTTACTAATTGACTTGTCATAATGTGATTGGGTCATATAGGGAACGTAAAAATTATATTAAATTTATTGATGGCAGTGTACAAAGATTTTCAATGATGTGACAACTTATGATTGATTGACAGTGTAAAAATCATTTACACTGATAGTGTATATTAATTAAACTCTTATTTTAAAATAAATAATAAATAATATAAATAATATATCATTATCTCTCTCATTTCTGATTTCTCCATATTGTGAACCTTAGCTTCCCTTGCGCCGCAACCAACAACCAGACGGCGAGACCCGCCGCCGAGTCGCCGACCGGCCCCGACCACCGCACTTCCTCTGCCGCACTTCCACCGCAAACAGACCACCGACCGGCCAGAATCGCGTACGCGTCTCTGCTTGCGATTCGTAGCTAAGGAAAGATTTCTTGACTAAGGTAAGGATCAGATTCGTTAGTGGTTTATCGGAACAGCAATCTCTCTTTTTCTTTCTGGTGTAAAGTTTCCGTGAATCGATCTGATTCTATTCTTTGTACTCTGATACAATTTCGTGTTCTAACTGTTGTTGATTTTGCAGTTTGTGATTTGAAGGAAGGGGAGGCTTCGTTTGGACGTGCCGACCCTAATTCGTTGAAGAGAAAGAAAACCCTAATCTGAAGGAATGGGTAAGAAGAAGCCCACGGTCCGCCACGACGATAACCCACCTGCTTCATCTCAGGGTGGCAAATCGAAGAAGAAGGCGCTCCTCATCGAAGATGACGAGTACGCTATCGGAACCGAGCTCTCTGAGGAGCCTCCGGCACCTGAAGAGAAGCCTGCTGGTAAGAAGAAAGGTAATAGGGGTAATGCTAAAGTTTCTCAATCAAAGGATGATGACAATGATGATGATAATGATTATGTGATGGTGGGTGATGATGATGATAATGATGTTGATGTGCCTGAAGTTGTGTTTGCTGGTAAGAAAAAGGGAAAATCCAAGAAGGGTAGTGGGAGCAGTGTGTTTACTGCATCTGGCTTTGGTTTGCTTGGTGATGAGGGGGGTGGTGGTGATGATGATGGTGAAGAGAAATCTGGTTTAACTGGTGAGGGAGATGGTGACGAGGAGGATGAACCTGTGGTTAGTTTTTCGGGTAAGAAGAAGGCCTCCAAGGGCTCGAAGAAAGGTGGTGGTAGTTTGTTCACTGCCTCGGCCTTTAATGCTGTTGATGATGACAAAGATGGTGAGGTGGTGGATAATTCTGTGGAAGATGGCAAGGATGAGAATGATGATGTTGATGGACCCGTTATTGCTTTTAAGGGAAAGAAGAAGTCTTCCAAAGGAAGCAAGAAGGGTGGTGTTGGGTTTTCTGCAGTTGATTTTGGGGAGATTGATGATGGGCAGGATACTAAGAATGAGAACGATGATGATGATGAAGACATAGGACCAATCACTTTCTCGGGTAAGAAAAAGAAGTCATCGAAATCTTCGAAGAAGGCTGTTGAGGATACTGTTTCTGTACCTGAGTCTGATAGAATTGGTGATGACAAGGATGAGGAGGATGCTTCTTTAGTTGCATTTTCAGGTAAAAAGAAGTCTTCCAAAAAGAGAAGTGGTAGTACTACTGTCAAAGTGAGTGATGAAATTGGGTCTCAGAGTGAAAGTGTAGACGTTGATGAGCCCGAGCAACCTAGCGTTGGAATTAATAATATGGATGCTGACAACAACAGTGTAAATAAGAGTGAAGAGGTCACTGAAACTTCCAAAAGTAAGAAGAAGAAAAATAAGAAGAGTGGAAGAACGGCTCAAGAGGAGGAAGATTTAGACAAGATTCTAGCAGAGCTTGGTGAAGGCCCCCCAACAGCAAAACCTGCTGCTCCTCCACCGCAGGATGATAAAGTACAGCCCTCTGAAGTAGGTTCTGCTGCTGATCCTTTGGGTGAAAAGGAGGGAGATGAAGAGACAGCAGAGTCAGCTGCTGCAAAGAAGAAGAAAAAGAAGAAGGAGAAGGAAAAGGAGAAGAAGGCAGCAGCTGCGGCAGCGGCAGCGGCAGCAGCTGGTGGCGCACCAGAAAAGGAAACCAAAGAAGTTAAAGCTGAGACAATTGAGTCAAAGAAGAATGACTCAAAGACTAAAGCAGCTGACAAGAAAGTGCCCAAGCATGTTAGGGAGATGCAAGAGGCACTAGCTCGAAGAAAAGAGGCTGAAGAAAGGAAGAAAAAGGAAGAGGAGGAGAGGCTAAGGAAGGAAGAGGAGGAGCGACGTAGGCAAGAGGAACGCGAGAGAGAGGCAGAAGAGGCTAGACGTAGAAAGAAGGAAAAAGAAAAGGAGAAACTCCTAAAGAAGAAGCAAGAAGGTAAACTGTTAACTGGTAAGCAGAAGGAAGAAGCCCGACGTCGGGAGGCAATGAGGAAGCAGTTTCTTAATAGCACAGGGAGTGTGACTCTCGCTGCTGGGGACTCCGCACCGGCTAAAAGACCCATATACCAGACAAAGAAGTCAAAATCAATCCATCATCACCAGAATGGTGCTGCTGCTGCTGTTGAGATGGCTGAAAGTGTTGAAGCAAAGGAAAACCAGGAGACTACCACTGATGTCGGTTCAGAGGAACCAGAAAAGGTTGAAGAAGTGGAGTCAATACAGGTGGAGGACAGGGTCGAACTTTCTGAAGCTGTTGAAGAGGATGGAGTGGAAGAAGATGATGAAGAGGATGAATGGGATGCAAAAAGCTGGGATGATGTTAATCTGAATGCCAAAGGCGCATTTGCTGATGAAGAAGCTGACTCGGAGCCTGAACCTATTGTCAAGAAGGAGCAAAAAAATGCTGGTAAGGTTTGCATTTTTAATGATTCTTTTGAGAGTTATTTTCTTGAGCTTACTTGAAATCTATTTGATGGTTGAAATTTGAAATAACAAGCTTCATGCTATAGTGTTTCCTATTGTGGAAATATGGCTACACACAGAGACCCTATATTTTGATATATAGAATTCAATGCTGACAGATTTTGGATTTTAGATCAAGAACAAAGTGTGTGTGTCAATTGACCCATGTAGCCAACCTCCCCACCTGCTTGGATAAGACATGGTTGTTGTTGTTGTTGTTGCTGTTTTATGTGTAAGAGCGTGAGGGATCGAATGGAAGGATTTTGGCTTACACTTCTGTTCCCCTATTAAAATTTAATCTTTTGATTGCCAAGTGCTAACTACTTTCCTGCTGATTTGAAAATACCTTTTTTCCCTGTACACAACAGGTGCTACTAAGAAAACTGTTTCTAAGCCTGTGGCTGAAGATATTGAAGATAGAAAGCAGGCGAATGTTGTGGTTGTGGATAAAAATAGAAAGCATGATCTGGAGTCAATAAGGGAACCATCAAATTCTGCTGTGCCAAGAGAAACACCAAAGTCTGCTGTGCCTCCTAAGGGGAGTGAAGAGAACCTCCGTTCCCCAATTTGCTGCATCATGGGGCATGTGGACACTGGCAAAACCAAGTTGTTGGATTGTATTCGAGGTACTAATGTTCAGGAGGGTGAGGCTGGTGGTATCACACAGCAGATTGGTGCGACATACTTTCCTGCTGAGAATATACGTGAAAGAACAAAGGAGTTGAAAGCTGATGCAAAGCTGAAAGTTCCCGGTCTACTGATTATTGATACCCCAGGGCACGAATCATTTACTAACTTAAGGTCTCGGGGTTCAGGTCTCTGTGATATTGCAATTTTGGTTGTTGACATTATGCATGGCTTAGAGCCACAGACAATCGAATCACTCAATCTATTAAAAATGAGGAATACAGAATTCATTGTTGCCTTGAATAAGGTGAGTATTTATGTCTTACACTTGTACAAGGTATTACTTCCATTATTTTCTAATGGTTCATGCTCGCCTCTCTCATTGTGCTTGCAACATTGCAGGTTGACAGACTTTATGGGTGGAAAACTTGTCACAATTCTCCGATTGTTAAAGCGATGAAGCAGCAGTCTAAGGATGTTCAAAATGAGTTCAATATGAGGCTCACTCAGGTTGTAGAATATGTTCCTTTTATTTGTCAGTTGTACAAGGAATTTTTGTTATCGCTTGCCAACCTAATTTTTATTCTGCTTCTTTGCTAGATTATTACTCAATTTAAGGAGCAGGGGCTAAATACTGAGTTGTATTATAAAAACAAAGAAATGGGAGAAACATTCAGCATTGTGCCTACAAGTGCAATAAGGTAAGGGTGGTATAGCCTTTCAACTGTAATAATTTCCCACCCCCACCCCCACCCCCCAACCCCCTCCAGTGTGAAACAAAAAAAAAATTTAGGTTGGTAATTGACCCAATTGCACAGTTGCTGGTTTTGTAACCCATTAGTTGAACTTCACCTTTTCTTGGAATAAGCTCCCCTAAAATGAGCTTGTCTATTTAAGTGAAGAAGTAAGGGTGTATTCACTCATATCATTTAGTGGTTAAGATCATGTTACACTTATCAAATTGATGCGATGGTGGGTACACCCTTACTTTTTACTTTAAAGACGAGCTCACTTTAGAGGAGCTTTACTGCCATTTCTTGGGTGGGGAAAGTTGCTGTGAGATCAAGTTATTCTTAGGTCTGATGATTGATGATGTCTCCTTTGTCAATAAGAACCACCTAATCAGATAGGTCTTGCTTTTAAGATTGAGATCCATTTGCTGCCTTTGTTCCTGCACACACTTAACATCCCAACTTGTCTTATTTTAGAGGTGCCCTAGTTGAATAAATCACACGTTTTGTTAGTTTTATATTGTATGAGTTTCAGTCCCTTTGCTTTTAGCTTTTTTTCTCCATTATTGGGAGCCATCTTTTACTGTTTCAAACATTTCAGTGTGTTCCAGAACTTCTCAACTTTTTTGGGATGTCTCAAAATGGGTTTTAACTTGTCTGAAGCTTCACCTGAAATTATATAAAAAAAATTGATTTGGTGGGAGAGGGGGAAGACACAGTGCATGTATGAAGAGTTGGGGCACATTACATCCACATTTATCTCAGAAAATTACCAAATCTTTGCCTAAGGGGGAAAACCATCATTTTTATCAGTGCCTAGGACTGCTACTTAGTCTGTTTAATGCTTCTTTGTGTGTTGTATTGATATTTGAGTCTTTGATATTTCAGTGGTGAAGGAATCCCAGATATGTTATTACTGTTGGTTCAATGGACCCAAAAAACAATGGTTGAGAAACTTACATACAGTGAAGAAGTTCAGGTAAGCTTCATTGCCTCATAATATTAAAACTCGTTGAATGCTTTAAGATGGCTTGATTTTAGGGACCTAATTGTTGTTCGATCGTGGTTGCCAGTGTACTGTTTTGGAGGTCAAGGTCGTTGAAGGCCATGGAACTACTATTGATGTTGTTTTAGTTAATGGTGTTCTTCATGAAGGAGATCAAATAGTTGTCTGTGGAATGCAGGCATGCATCTGAAGCTTTCTCTTTATCATCCATTACTACTTACTCTCTGCTTCTGACTAATTAAATTTCTATTATAGGGGCCAATTGTTACCACAATTCGAGCTTTATTGACACCTCATCCTATGAAGGAACTCCGTGTTAAGGTTTGGTTACTTCTTTTGTCATTTATTTTTGTTATCAGATGTGTTACTTGCAGTGTTGTCGAATAGCGGCCATGGCGGAAAGCGGTGGCGGGTTTTGAAGGAACCGCCATACGAAAGCGGTGGCATGGCGGATTTCACGTGGCGGTTCCTGGCGGCCGCAAGGCGGCTGGCAGGTATGGCGGAATTGGCTGCCATGGCTGAATAAGTGGGTTTTTTGGGGTTTTTTTGAGAAAAAACCCTGATCCAGCCTTCTGGGTTAGTTGGGTTGTGCGACCGACCCGGAATATGGCCCAAAATGGGTGAAAACCCTAATAACTTGGTATCAGACATTTCCTCCCTTCATTTTATCGTATACAGAAACCCTTAGAGGGCAGAACCCATGGTTGTCAAGCGTCTTAACTCACCAGATCGTACGCTCCTACGATATTTGACAGCTTCAGCGAGGCAGAATGGTGGTGAAACACAGATGGCGGCCGGCGTGGCGGGATCGACGGGGAAAAGCACAAAAACGGTTGGAGCGGCGATTTGCAATCGCGTTTGTGATTCGGGTTTTCCAGACCCATTTTCTGTGTCGTTGACCCAATTTCGGGTTTTAACCTGTTTCTGCCCCAAAAAAAAAAAATCAGATTTTGTCCCACTTTTCGACCTGGTTTTTCAGCCCACTGTTTGGTATTTCAAATGCAACCGACAGACCGACTCACCCGTTTGCCATTTCACTTTTCAATAAACGGTAACTTTAAATTAAATTTAATGGTCTTTTATTTTTGAAAGTTTAAATTTAATTTAATGGTCTTAGTGGTATTCAATTATTGTTTTTGGTATTCGGCGCACTCCCTGCCTCTAAATTTTACACTTCCACTCTTCCTTCCCAATAAACTGAAAAATACGACTGAGAGTCTAAGATTGAGAAGCTGAGAAATTTTACACTTCCACTCTTCCAATTATTGTTTGTCATGTGGTTTTTATCATTTTGTAGTTATTTTGAATTTTGAAATCTTGAACTTGATGGTAATCAACCTTGCTAGTAGTCTATGATAGGTGAATATGAGACTCATGATATTTTCTATCAATTTAGTTTATGGTTCTTGAAATATGTTGTTAGTGTTTTGGATTTTATATTTATTTATGCAATTTTTGTTATATATATATATATAATTTTTTTTTTGTCTGCCATGGCATCCGCCATATGGCCGCATCGCCATCCGCTATAATGTATGGCGGATTTTTGGCCGGCCGCCATCGATTACACTGGTTACTTGATAGGACTTGGGAATTTCCCACATAACTTCCTATTTTGCATGTAAACGGTGGTTTTTTTTGGTCTGAGTTGGAAATCTTTTTTCTGATTGATTTCACACTTGAAAGCATGATTTTGGAAGGAAAGATGTCTTGGAATTTGAATGTATGTAAATCAAGATTGAACAAGTTTATTTGAACTCGTGCAAGCTTTGACAATTAGAGAGTTCACATGTGATTTAACTTGCTTTTGTGCCCTTGGATCAATAAATCAAACGTTTGACAACTATGGTTGTAGCTGTAGCACATCTTCCAGCGTGTGAGTACAGCATGCTTCAGAGCCCAGGCTATCAAAGAGCATCTAGATCTAGTTTTTCTGAATGTCCTGTGGAATCCATTTTCTTGGTAGTGAATGGATGAATTACTCATATTCTAGTTTTAATTACTAAATGCATGTATTTAAATGGCTTTTTTGAGATCCAAGTTCTTGGAAGTCCGTAACTGGTGTCTTTTAAGATAATTCTGTGTCTTCAGCTCTAACTCAAAATTGATCCTGCAAGTGTAGTTGTTTTTTTTTTTTTTTTTTTGATAGTTCAAGTGGTTAGGAATTAGTGCGTTAGTTGTTAGTGGGGGTGGGGGGAGGGGATCGATTCCCATACCTGAAACTCCTTACGTCCCTTGACTCACCAAGTGAGCCACCTATGGGACTGCAAGTATAGTTGTTCATACTTCATATTTTTATGCTACTGTGAGCAGTCTAGTGGGAGACTTCTGGGTGGTAGCGTCTTGGATGATCAGTTTCTTAGACTAGAAAAATTTTATTTTATGGGATTGAGCAGATGATCTTCATTCATATATCTTAATGTCAATGATACATTCTTAAACAGTGAATTCCGTCAATGCAGAGGGAGTGTATTTATTTAGTATGCTTTGTAACTAAGTAATGGTGATCTAATTTCAGGGAACATATATCCATCATAAAGAAATCAAAGCTGCGATGGGTATAAAGATCACTGCCCAGGTAACTTCTTTGTGCTATTGATTTGACTTGTTTTCATGCCAGTTTTTATCCAATGATGTTTGAGTATTTAGAGATTTAGTTCTGTTTTGTATTATTCTTTAGGGGCTTGACCATGCTATTGCTGGCACTGGGTTATATGTGGTGAAGCCTGGTGATGACTTGGAAGATGTTAAAGAATCAGCTATGGAAGATATGCGGTCAGTCATGAGCAGGATTGACAGGAGCGGTGAAGGAGTTTGTGTACAGGCATCTACCCTTGGTTCATTGGAAGCATTACTGGAGTTTTTGAAAACACCAGAAGTGAATATTCCTGTTAGTGGTATAAGCATAGGCCCTGTACATAAAAAGGATGTAATGAAGGCCAGTGTAATGCTTGAAAAGAAACGAGAGTATTCTACTATATTGGCATTTGATGTCAAAGTCACTCCTGACGCTAGGGAACTTGCAGATGAACTGGGTGTGAAAATTTTTATTGCTGATATCATTTATCATCTGTTTGATCAATTTAAGGCCTACATTGACAACATTAAGGAGGAGAAAAAGAGAGAAGCTTCTGATGAGGCAGTCTTCCCATGTGTTTTGAAAATCTTACCAAATTGCATTTTCAACAAGAAGGATCCAATCGTTTTGGGAGTTTCTATCCTTGAAGGCATTGCAAAGGTATTATTTTTTATTTCGATAACTTTTTTATAATGCTGCAATGTCTATGATGAATTGCAGTTTTTTTATGAGGTGCTTTTGACTGGAGTAAACCCATCGGTTTTATTTGTTTTTGGATCTGTTTGAAAAAAGAATTAGCAGTTATGTTTCTTTGTCCCATGGATAACTATAGGCTTCATTTTTTGAGTAGTTGGAAACTGGTGAGGTGAAAATTTTGGAATTGAAATAATTCCACACTTGCTTGTTATACAACAAAAAATGTTGGTGGATGCAGCTCATTTACACTCTAACCCACGAAATTTGGCCTTTTTTTTTTATATATAAAAGTGTGCTGAGATTCACTACCATGCAACAAGGAGTGAAAATTAAACCTTTGCATCCCACTCCATCGCCACTTTCATCCTCATTTTCTTTCCACCTATTCAAATAATCATAGCCTTTGTCTGTTGATCACACTGAAAAGACTAAAATAAACATTTAAAATTTTAACTTAGTTTTCATTCCCAATCAAACAATTGATTACCAATGAGTGTTGTTTCAAGTGAAAGGGGCTTGGGTTCCTTAAGCATGTGGTCTTGGGTTCGATCTCTAGATTCATGTGTATGGGGAAAACATATTTGGAGGGGTATCAGCTTACTAGCTTAGGCACCTGACCACACCTCGAGAGATTAGTCTCTCAGCTATCGGGTGGGAGGATACTCTAGGAAACAAAAAAAATAAAAAAATATTCAAACAATTGATTCCACTTTGAGTTTGGGGGAGATCTTCAGCTATTAGAATTGTCTGTTTTAAGCCATGACACATTTGAAAATCTGGTGCTCAAAGATATAGAACCAAATGTTGTGCTTACATGTCATTGGTAACCTGCATAATTTACTAGCTGTTTTTATTTATTTATTTGTTAATCTGAATTTGTTTTTATGTCTATGGTTTATTTATTTTTGTGTTCTGTGTTCATTTGATGCTTGCTCACCTCGTTCAGATGATTTACCCCCATTGTATGTTTTATATTTCTTGTGTATCATAACTTTTTAGCGTGGTCTCATTGAACCCCAGGTTCTGAGTGTTACTGTGATTGAAACCTCCTTCCCCAGCCCTTAAAAGCGAAAATTTCTGTTCATTTTATCTCTTGGGGTTATGGTTAGTGAGGGCCGTGTTGTGAAGTCTGTTGTGCACAAAATTGTTTTGGTTTCTTTAAAATTGTTTGGATCTGACATTGTCTACTTGATAGGTTGGGACTCCAATTTGTATTCCTTCTAGAGAGTTCATTGATATTGGTCGCATCGCTTCCATTGAGAATAACCATAAACCAGTTGATTCTGCAAAGAAAGAGCAGCAAGTAGCCATCAAGGTACGTGCTTGGACTGAAACTGGATTCTTTTTAATGGACTTCTCAGGAGCCATGGAGTTGTCTCCCATAATGGAATTGGAAATATGTATAAAAACCTCCCTTGACAAGAAGGAAAAGTTGATATCGGAGTTGCATGAGGTTGAACGTTGATAAAGATAATAAATTTCCGTATAAATTATTTGAAGTAATAGTTTTATTACAATGTATAAAATGTCATGTTCCGTTAGGCCAATTCTATGTGTTCTAGTCTTGTTATTGATATAAAGGAGAAACAAAATGAATATATGGACAATAGGATCATGCTTTTATGGTTGTTTTAAAGTACTGTTGGTGTTCGTCTTACTGTTAGTGTGTCCAATTTGGTTTACAGATTGTTGGCAGTAATTCTGAAGAGCAACAAAAAATGTTTGGGAGGCATTTCGAGATTGATGATGAACTTGTAAGCCATATATCACGGAGATCTATCGATATACTCAAAAGTAACTATCGGGTAAGTTATTCATAATAAGCATAAGGAGCAAGTATCAAGTTATGGATTTGTTGAACAGTCTCTTAAAAGTTACATTATTGATTGATATAGGATGAACTGACCAATGAAGAATGGAGGTTGCTCGTCAAATTGAAGGCTGTTTTCAAGATACAGTGAGGAGTCTCTTGGAGAAAAACAAATTGCAGTGGAATGTTGGTTTTGATACAAAACTGTGAAGGAGTCGTGTGGGGATGTCGTGGAGACTAATAAAAATGATGCAGTGATTCAGGGACAGCAACTTGTACGTCTGTTCTGCACAAGCAACTCCGATGTTCTATCAACTGGGAACCTCTCATATCAAAAGGGAAATTGGCGGGGACCAAATTTTGTGAATTACTATATGTTGTGGTGTGGTATACATGGAAGCATTTACGGGTATACACTTGCAATTGTTCACTGAGGAAAAGCAATTCTGCGGGAGCAACTATTGAAGTTACGAAAAAAAATATTCAAATTTGGTTTATGCATGAAAGTTTTATATTTTTTGCGAGTTATATATCCGTTTGGTGTTTCTTGCCCACCATTTTGGTACCAGAAATCGGTATGTGGAGCCTGAAACTTGTATTTGAATACTCAACACATCCACAACTCTTTCTACTCGGCAAATTTTTGGGTTGAAATATATTTAGGTTGTTGGATTGGCTCGCCAACGTTATCCACTTTTTGGGTTTGGGTTTGAATTTGCTAGAAACTCCACCAACCGGGGGTGGAAGGAAGGATTGGATATATGATCGAATGGTGGCATTCCAGTTCTTATTGATTGGATTACCGGCAACTCATTTACCATTACCACAAGACAATTATTTTCATATGTGCCCGCCTTAGGTTTGAAACCTCATTAGTCAAGCTAATGAGTCGGAAATATTAATGCTCTAAGAATAATAATTAAACAAACTTCTGTTGTCAATAGCCCTCGAACGTTGAAAAGTACACATTTTATTTTTTTGTTAAGTAAAAACTTCGGCCCAAAATAAAGAGATTACTAGAGAATGAAAATATGAAGAAAAGATGCAGTCAATTTTAATGAAAATTATACTTTTAAGGTAGAACTATCAACTATACTTTTAATTACGAATGTTTTATGTAATAGACCGTGTTCATGTTCATACACAAATTATGGTAAGTTTATGCATGCTGGTATTAATAGGGGGAGAGTTAAAGAGTGTCATCATGAGAATTTTAGCTATGAAACATTTTTTATAAATACTTCTAATTGTTTAAAAGTAAAAAATAGTCATTTTTAAAAATTTTCAATATATATTAAACATAATTCTTATTTAATACTTTTTATTTAACAAATTTCAACACCTTTGTCGAGAGAAATGTTGGATGGTGCGAAATTGTTTTTGATGGAAAATGTATGAAGATTATGCACTGTTCATTATTAATACTGTTTCTTGCCACTAACATAACAAATATTAACAATCTAACATTTCACTTGAAAAAAAAAATACTGTTTCATGCATTTTAAATGTGCAACACTGTAAATGTTGTTTTCAAATGCTTAGTCCATTTCGTTCCAAATAGTCGTACTCTTTTTTTTAGTAGAATGTTCTCAATCCGATAACAATATAGTTCATAAATTAAAAAATCACACGTTTTCTCGTCAAGATGAGCTCGAACAAAGTTTTGACCATATTCCACCCACTTTATCAATGAAAAATCCCTAGCTTTCTCATACATAAAAGAGCTTACACGCATATAGCTTTGATCACGTATATAAAGGTCTCTATGGAGCAAAAGTAGAAGTTGAGAGAGATTTAAAAAATAAATATCTGGTCAACTCCAATGTGTCATTGATGTGTTCATTTTAAATGAGGTATCAGTTTGTGAGTGATCCAAGTGAGCAGTGTAAACTTAACCCAATATTTATGTGAGATACCGGAGAATTCACCTAAAATTGATTGGCTGAGCATTTGATATGTGGGTGGTATAGTGGGTGGTGCACTTTAGGCCAAACCTACTATCTTCCATAACTTCTCTCTTTAACATCCCATATAATCTCTCTCCCACCTTTACCCGATCAAATGCAAAAAAAATAAAATCATTTAAATGATATATAACTCTCTTTTAAGGTTTGTTATATAAGGAACCCATTTTAAATTTATGGAACCCCAAATCACATGTGACATATTGTAATAATATTTTATTCTTAAGGAACCCCTAAGAAATTCCCACTAAAGATACTCTAAAAGAGTTATTCAAAATTCTCATCTTCATCTTATTGTAATCTAATAGAAGTTAGGTGTCTTCTTTAATGAATTAATGTATGTCAATAAAATAAAGGATGAAAATATGGAGTAACTCTTTTAAAGTTAGTCTTGGAGTGAATCCTCACAAGGTCATTTACCACATAAATTCAACTAGAGTTTCTACTCACTTAAAGCAGTGGTTCCTCTACATTGATCATTGAAAAAATGATGAATGTTTGATGGAATGACCAATTTTGCAACATTAAAAAATAGGCAAATAGGACACCAAATGTGCTAAAAAACAGTAGGGCCTAAAGTCGTGCATGGTCAATAGTAAGGGGTCAAAAATACAATTCAGCCTAATTTTAATAAGTTAGAGAAAAGTATATTTTTTCTGGGTCAGTTTGTTTAATTTTTTTTAAACAAAAGAATGATTTAAAATTTTTTATATTGTGTAAAAAGGTTGTATTTTTGTATAGCTTTTATGTATTGAAGAAGCTATTTTGTATTTGATTATAATTATAAAAAACACTTTTTACTTGAAGAGATGAGCTCAATACAATTTCTTCAAGAGCAACACTTGTATTATAAAAATTTAAAGGGATGTTTTTGTTAAAAACAGTTATAATGACTCCTTATTTTGGTTACTACACACTCTCTCTCATCTGCGGCATTTTTTTTTTTTACTTTTTAAAAAAGCTACTCATTAGTCTCCACAGTTGTGGGTGGAGGATACCCTGGAGACCAAAAAAATAATTTTAAATCTATTTTCTTAAAACTCTATTTTTTCAAAAGCTTATCCAAATAATTTTTTTTAAAAATATATTAATTTAACAAAAAGGTAATTTTTTCAAGAAAAAAAGTCTTAAACAAATGGGTCTTACTTTTCTTATTTGTTTTTTAGAAATAGCTCATTCTAACTTTTAAAAAAATATAAATATAAAATTTTACTTTTGGATTCTGCTTGTTTTAAGGATCTTAGCTAAACAATCTAAAATATTTTAGAAGTGTTTTTATCTTTATTAAAGATTTGCGTTTCTTACCAGCATGGTGTGGTACAGTTGATAGATAATTGAGTCTCTTAAGTATATGATCAGCGGTTCGATTCCTGGCTCATGCATATGAAAGAGTATCTGTTGGGAGAAGTCAACCCCTTAGATGGATCTTAGTACCTCGAGGGATTAATCTCTGGCTCATGACCGGAGAATATCCGGGTTCACCCCAAAGAAAATTTTTTTGCGTTTCTTAGAAGAAGAAAAAAACAGATACACACAAACAAACACATTCTATATCTATCATACTAATCTTTATTATTAAAAGGAAGGTGGTGACTGGGGCATTATTGTAAAATCACTTGGGTTAGGTTAGTAAGGAATTAATGTAGTGACTGGGACATTATTGTAAAATCACTTGGGTTAGTAGGGGGTAATTTGGTAACCTAATGTTGAGGCAAATTTGTAAATTTGTGTGTTGTTTAGGCCCGTTTTCTTTTGCACTTCAAGCATGTGTTGTTTTTCTCTCTCCACTCCAAGCTTTATTATTATTATTATTAAAAAGAAGGTGGTGGCTGGGACATTATTGTAAAATCACTTGGGTTGGGTTAGTAAGAAGTTAAGGTAGTGGCTAGGACATTATTGTAAAATCACTTGGGTTGGGTTAGTAGGGGGTAATTTGGTAACCTAATGTTGGGGCAAATTTGTAAATTTGTGTGTTGTTTAGGCCCGTTTTCTTTTGCACTTCAAGCATGTGTTGTTTTTCTCTCTCCACTCCAAGCACTATTTCCTCTTTGCACTACTCCTTCTCTCCCTTTATGGTACGATTTTTCAACTCACAGAAACTATCATCTCACAGACTTTCATTAGTTTTTTGCATTACATGCTTTGGAGTTTTCTGGGTATAAAAAAAATCTTTTCTAAGTTAGTCTATTCTCTTTCGATTTTGTTAATTTTTGTGTTCATACTCAAACACAGTATTGTAGTTACCTAAAATCTTAGGTTTTTAAATTGTGCTTTGTTCTTTAATGCTAATGCAAATCCTCATGACTCTGAATCAGAAATCTAAATACAAATTGAAGATGAGCACATACATTTACATCTTATTTCTCTATTTGATTTGAGATGGTTTCATTTCCGAGGATTTGGATCTGATTGGTCAAAAAATAAACCAAGCCATGATTGAAACCAAAAAATAAGGAATTGTTGGAATTGGAAGTTGATTTCGATATTTAACAGTTGTGGTAGAGTGAGAAAGAAATCTCTAAACAAGATGAACAGCACAAAAGGTTCATCAACAAGGTGAGTCTTTTCCTATTATCTCATTTTAATCTTAATTAAAAAAAGAGTTTTTTTGGGTGTTGAAATGATCGATATGTCAATACTAAACAAGCTTCATTTTTAATCATTTTTCTATCATGAGCAAGAAAACACACATGAACAACCTTTGAAAAGTACTTGCAAACATGAAAGGCATCATCGATATCGTAGACATGTTGACCCAAACAGGATCGATAATCACAGAACAAACAAACGAGGAAAAACAAGCTAACCGACTTCTCGAAACTGTAGTTAAAGTGAATCTTTTGCTAGCATTATATGTGACTGTATAGATACAGAATTACAGATAAAATAGATAAGATATAAGTGATTATTATGTTATATGTCTCCTCACAACAACAACTTCTATAAAGAGGGTGGTGCTCCTTCCCTCTTTTTCCCTCTTTCAAATTGTGGTCCCCTGGTGGAATTGCTTGGAATGGAACCCAAAACTAGACATTGCCGAGGTTGTCGGGGATGGAGTTGAACGATGGCCCTAAAGCCTTTTGTCCATGTTGGTATGTTTTTTTCCCTCAATCTTTCTTTTTAATCAATTTTTTTTGCTTCAAGTTGTTGAGTTAAATCTCGACCAAATACTCTTTAATAAATTTATTTTTGGCTTATTGATAGTAAAAAAATGTTTTCGTCTTTTCGAACCGATTCAATAAAATTCAATAACTTACACTGTCAAAAGTAATGTGCTATGGAGTTTTCCTCTTTTTTGCTGGATAATGGTGTGTTTGAATTTAGTGTTTTGCATGACAACATGCTTTGAAGAATATTTCCAAATTTTGAAGACAAATATTCTTCTTGGTTCTATTGCAGATGTTGGACTGCGTTTTGCTTTGCTGTTATCTGCTTCTGCTTATGTGTTGAACATTTTTTACCTAGTACAATTTCCTTTTTTGAATTTGTCTTCACTTTGTTGTGATATAAAAATAAAATTATTTGAGTTGGTTGTTCTGCTTTTATTGTCTTCAATTTTTGGTTCAAACTATGTGTAACACAATGAAAATATAAATAGCACAACAAATTGTAATGATCATAGATCTGGCAGGGTTCAATACAAAGAAGTCTAGATTTGAGGTGCTATGTTGGTGCATTGTGTTAAGGGTTTATGGTTTATTTGAGGGGAAAAGGAACTTAAAATATGCATAGGCTTTTTTTGTGTATCTGTGTATGAACACTCTCACCTGGCATTGGAGATCCCTGCCTTTCTTAGTCGCATGTAAAGGTTGTTATAACTGTAAGATTACATAATAATTGACTCTTGAACCTTTTAATCTGCAATTGATTGTGCCTCTATCCAAGCCATATCCTTTTTAAGAGTATATAGAGTAAGAAAATATCCTCTAGGAGTAAAACTTGACATTACAACTTGGTCTAATGCTTCTTCAAATTTTAATGCCTTGCATTTGCCAATAATTTTAAGTTGTAATTCAGGGGATTTCTTCTTCGCACTTTCTCTCTTAATATTCCTATCAGATCCTCTTTTTTGTGATTACAATAGAAGCTAGATTATGCTACAAAAGAATGAATAGCTTTGAAGTAAGGAAATGTTGGATATCTGACTAGAAGAATAGCACGGGGACCAGCTCCTCCAAAGGGGTTTTCATATAAGAAGCCTGCATATTCTAATTTTTTTTTTTTAAGTTCATTCTTCTATTATTAATTTTTTTTTTTTTGTATACAGGGTGGGGGGTTGTTTAAATAGAGATATCTTTCAGCTAGCAGACCATCACCAACTCAAGGGTGAAACAGACCACAAACAGTTTCGTTGAACTTCTGAGACATGTAGCAAAAATGCAGAGATAAGGATTTTTCGATTGTTTCTCAATTTTAAAGGTGCAATAATGTATCATGGGTTGGGTTAGATGAGATGATATGCATGTATGATATTGTGGTAAAAGTATGTCAAGTTCTGAATTCTTTTAGTGCATTTTATGAGTGACATTATTATGTTATATTTTCAAATATGTGAGAAAAAGAGTTTTTCCTCAAAGGGTTGTGTTCTCCATATACTTATAGGCTTTAACGTGGGGTGGTTGTTTGTCTGATGTTTGAATTTGTAAAGTTAAGATCTTGATATATATCCCATAGATGGGTAGTATTAGTTTAGTTTTTTGGGTGCAAATCAGAGAAACTATGGACTGATGAACTACTTCATTATTTAATTGATGTGAAGGTTTATATCTGGTTTGGGGTGCTCTTGAGAGAGTGGACTTATATATACTCATAAAGTAATGACATGTGATTTGCACCGGTGATACTATCTTCCTATGATCAAACCAAAGCTAGGTTTTTAAATGTTTTGTAAAATAGTGTCATCGACCAGTGATTGAAGTAGTGGACTACTATTCTCTAAAGTATGAATAAATTGAATTAAAAAAAATCTCTAGATTCATGTTCTATAATTCAATCTGTCTCAAGATTGTTTCTATTGAATGAATGATCTTTTCAATGCTCCTGTTTAATAACTATATTATGTCTTTTGAGTAATATATGAAATTTTCTCATGCAAACAGATATCACTTATCATAAAATTGCATTGGATGGTTTTTCTTTTTAAATTGATTTTCATAGTTTTGTATTCACATTAAAGAAAATAAACAATGGTATCCTACTTTCATGTATCTAAAAGTTAGTTACTATGTTAGCAGGTGGCAGGACTTACTTCAATTGTTCTTCCATTCGCAAAACAGTGGAATTTATGCATCTCTCTCTTCAACTCATTTTTTAATCCTCGAAACCTATTTTCTACTTCTACGGCTATGAGCTACGTCACCTCTCTTTTTTCTTTCAATTTCAGGTGTTGTGTAGATGCGCATCTTGAAGGAGCTCAAGGATTTGCAGAATGACCTAATGATTTTTATCATTTTTTGTGATGTATGAAATAATTGAAAACTTTTGATTTTTATCATTTTTTTTACTAATTGTTTTTCCTTGATTGAATGTAGCCTTTGGGGGACAATTTGATGGTCCATATCAAAGTAAAGAGAATGAAATCCTAGCAAATGATACAATGTGAATGTGTTGAATCCTGCTAAGGCATGTAAAAATCCAAAACCGTTAGTGTCTTAGTTTGCTGGGATCCAGAAACTTTTTCTTGGATTATTACAATTAATACAATTTCGTTCAGTTGATAAGAAAAATGATGATACGCCTGTATGTCATAACTATAAATTTTTCATTGTATAGTAATTGATAAATACACTAATTCATGTAGAGGATACACAACCAATAGCAGGAATCGAGACATAGGAAATATTTGTATATAGCATAGTTTAGGAATAATGGTGTTCCAATTTTGTCATTACTTGGTCACGCTTTTCTTCTTTTTAGGTTGTAATGGTATTATGGCAGTTTATTCTTGACATTCATTATTATGGTGAATTGTTGAACTGATTACAGGTTGATCAGAGACAATACTTAAGAATCATAACTAATTGTTCTGATATTGAATAATTGAATTGTATGCAATAAGGTAGATTTACTACTTCAAAGATAAATCCAGGAGCAATAGCCAAAGATCAGCACCAGAACTGAAAGCGCAATAGAAATCCCAGTTTTCAAGGGCTGAAAGAGTCAGGAACTCTTCATGCTCATAGGCCTCGCCTCGTGTTATACCAAAATTGTACAAGAAGGCTCATAATTTGTGGGTCTTCTCCTTCAAAAAGTTAGGCATGCAACAAATTATTTACTTCTCCTTTAATTAATATACTTTCTAAGTTTTTGCGATGGGATTGATAGAAGAATGGATTAGATTGCAGATTTAAGAACTTTGATTCCTCCTAGCTAGAAGTGGACATGTATATTGAAATGAACTGACTTCCTCTCAAATCAATTTCTTCTTTAATTTGGTTAGAAAGTGTTTATAATTGAAAATTGACAATTTTAATGTTTATCAATATAAAGGACTAACTTCACACAACTAAAAGTTAGGGGATCAAGTTAAACAAAACAATTAAGATAAGAGATGTCTCCACCGCTAGCTTCATTGACTTCACATCTCCTTTCGATTACCCATCCTTTGATGACCCCCTCTCAATTATCGACCTCCATATATATATTTCCAATACAACGTCTTTGCTGTTGTATCTCACAATATTCACCTTTATTTTTAAATGTTAGTATTCCATATTTAAGTACTTGAATAATAGCTGCAAAATAAAATTTAAAAACTTTAATGATATTGAATTTCTCACATTTAGAAAACCCAAACAAAAAATGCAATGGATTTTCATTTTAAATAATAATCAAACACTTATTTGTTATTTTCAACAACTAAAGATATAAAACACTGTAAAATAATCACACATAATATGTGTGTGCATCATACACCTTTAAATGATGTTTGTGTTTTCAAATTTAAAAGTCTTAAAAAAAATAAAAAAAAATAAACAGACAATGATATTTCATTTAAAATGCTACAAGCATACTTATTTGTTGTTTTCTATTCATCATTTTCAAAAATTAAAAAATGTACAATATTGTAAAAGGATCACATCTAATATGCCCGTCGCACGCCTATAAGATCTCGTATATACAAAATTCAAGATTTGAGGTTGACTTTATCGAGGAAATGTTTTGCATTATTAATTTGACACTTACACACTCTTATTTGAATGTGATTGAATCTTTCATGTATAATTTATTATTTATAAAGTTAAATAGATGAATCATATAGATGTGAATAAAGTATTGTTTAATCATCAAATCTTATTTCGGTAATAAAAAAAAAAATCGTCAAATCTTATAATAATGATTTAACTGGTATGTGTTGTTAGTGTTTTTACATTATCAATAAATCAGAAATTATCACATTATTAAAACTATTTAACTTTTTATCCTAATTCCTTTAAAAACCACTCATATCACAATATCAGATTGATTCATATCGTAAATGATACATATGAATGAAACTCTTAATAAAATTATAACCAACACCAAATTCGTTTATCAAAGCTGTGATGGCTAGTAGGAAGATATAATTAATGAAGTTTCTGGAAAACTTCATGAAAAGCGAAAACGTTGATAAAGGCTACGTGCTAAAACCCATTTGCGAAAATGATAATAAAAAGGATAATAATAAAAGGATATTAATTAAGGAATAAAAGAAAAAGTAAATTTGTATTAGAAATGATGTATTTCATGTATTGTATTGAGCTTTTTAACATAGATTTATCTCTTTTGGAAATTTAATTAAGGTCCTTAGGATTCTCATTAGCGATATCCAAATAAAAAATAGGTTAAATTATACTTTTAGTCTCCAAATTGTTATTAAATGTTCAATTTGGTCCCAAAGTTTTTAAACGGTTCATTTTGGTCCCCTAATTCCTTAAACTTGTTCAAATAGGTCCTTTTGTCAAGTTGACTAACGGCGACGTTAAACCCAATGCCACGTGGCATTAAGTTTAATATTTTAGTACCACGTGACATTAAATTTAATATTTTAATGTTCAATTTGATCGCCAAATTGTTTTAAAATGTTCATTTTGGTCCCCAAATTGTTTTAAAATATTCAATTTGATCCTTAAGTTTTTAAAATATTCATTGTCGTCCCTTAGTCAACTTGACGTAGCCGTTAGTCAACTTAACGAAAAGACTTATTTGAACAAATTTAAGGAATTAGGGGACCAAAATGAACCTTTTAAAAACTTGGGGACCAAATTGAATATTTAATAATAATTTGGGGACTAAAAGTATAATTTAGCCATAAAAAATATAATATATCATACACTTGTTGACTTGACTCTCTTTGTCGTTGGAAAGACTGAGGGCTAAATGATGGAGATTGTAAAAATGTATCAAATCGAATTGTGGCCCTTCTTCATTTACAATTATCATCGATTACTCCGAGTATGAAAGAAACAGAACATGGAACATTGTATATATGAGAAATCTTTTGTTATTTAAGATTTATCATATTGGTTTAAATTATCATATCACTAAAAATATTTAACTTTTATCATAACTATCTTAGAAATCACATATGGGATGATTTATGCATGATTAGTCAACAACGTATAAAACTTTACACTAACAACGTATCAAAATAAAACTTTAAATTATTGAAATGCATTAAGATAATTATGAAAGTAAATATATTTTTAAGAGTTTAATTGGAATGTACTTTTAGTGTAAAAAATTTTACACCATCAACCAATCAGAAATAATCATGATATATGTGACTTTTAAGGTTGCTAGGATAAAAGTCAAACAACATTTTTAGTCGTGTCAATTTTTGATTTGTTGTCCGTGTAAAAAAATATTTACACTGATAATGCATACCAATTAAATCATACTTTTATTATGTTTCTTACAACTTTATATATATCAATTAACACACACAATTCACCATGCCTAATTAAGAATTATTCCATGTTATTTCTCCTTACCATCAGTGGGCCAGCTAGAAATTATTCAATGTATGCCTAATTTAACCGTCCAGATAGAACCACCTCTCACATTCAAACATTTTGAGATACACTTAAAAACAAGGATACATTTTCTAATGACTAACACCAGGGACAGTATGCCGGCAACTTGTAGATGATTTCTAGTATCATATAGTCAAAATTTGAACCACATCCTAAGATATCTTGCATGATTGCTTGCTTTTCACGTTGGCAAAGAAGACAAAGTACCCTTTGTTAATATCGTAAGTACTTTTTGTCTCAATCTTAATTCTTAGCCTATATAATACCCTTAATTTTCTCATGATTTCCCTCCTTCTTGGCTTAGGCCACCCACTAGCTACTATCTCTAGTTTTGAGAAAGTGGCACAAAATAATGGAGAAGCACAAAGAGAAAAAACAAAGGATACTAGAAAGTAGTAATGAAGATCTTATTAGCAGACTTCCCAATAGCACATTGTGCTCCATTTTATCTTCACTCAAGATTAGAGAAGCTGTCAAAACCAGTGTTCTTTCATCCAAATGGAGGTACCTTTGGACCAATCCAATCAACCTCATTTTGGATGCAGACAACATACTAGAGAAACAACATTACTCAGTTACAAATGTTTGTCACCTAAGTGAGGTGCATAGGTTCATGATAAAAATGAACAGAACTTATGCCTTTGTAGATAATGTCAACAGCTACTTGTCAAGTCTGAGTGAAGTCCATAAGATTGAGAAGTTGAAGGTTTGCTTCACATTTCTCCGTGACAGGTATGGATGCACTGATCTTGATCACTGGATTAGTTTCGCGATTGATAGAAATGTTGAAGAGATTGATCTTTGTTTGTAGGAAGAGAATCAGCTTAGTGCTCCATATGATGGTGCCCTTTATGTATTCCCTTGTGATATTGTTGGCAAAGGGAGTGAAAGTGGCTCCAAGTCAGTTCTAAAGTGCCTGCGCTTGGCACATTGTGTACTTGCCCCCCACAAGTCTTATAATTATGGTTTTAGAACACTCACAACTCTGGAACTCTTGAAAGTAGATTTGATCTGTGGGAAGCACATAAGGATTTTGTTGGCTAGCTGCAACAATCTTGAATGGTTGAGCTTTTCTGAATGTTACAATATGGATTATTTGAAAATAGAGCATCCTTTTTGCCAGCAGTTGAAGTACCTGAATGTGAATCACTGCCACCAACTGAAGGCAATTGTGGTTAGGAGCTCTAATCTGGAGAATTTGGAATACAAGGGGTGCATAATTGACTTCTTCTTTGATGCACCAAGACTCAAAACTGTTTTCAGTCATGTGAGTGATTCCACAGCTTGTCATAGCGAGTTCTGGCCAGTTTTCAGGCTCCCCATTGATCTTCCTCATCTGGAAACTTTGTTCCTGGAGTGCAGCTGTTACATGGTATATGTTTTTCTTTTAATTTTACACACTTTGTTTTTTTTTTTTTTTAGTTTGTGTTTGTGATCGCAGTTGCGGTTATGTTGTGTTTACTACAGTTGTAGACAACTGTGGGAAAATGTGGTCACAGTTAAGTTGCAATGTGATTGTAAAAGTTATCAAAACTGCAATATTGTTGGAGCAGTTGCGACTGTGGACCACAATTTAAATCTATAGTTAGAGATGAAAATCCTTGAGTTTTTCATGCAAATTTACACCCTTTAAGTATTAATTCTTACAATGTTTGATATATTTTTCTTTAGGGTGGGGTTATGAGCACCAAATTGCCAACATTTCCAAATCTGAGGCATCTCATAGTTATGAAAGTAGCTGTATTTCGGCAGGACCCCACATGGATAGCGAATGCTCTGAAGGCATGTCCAACACTCAGAAGATTAGAGCTGCATGTAAATTTCTGATTTCTTTTAGATTGTTTTAAACACACTCTTCATTGTTTCTGTCGATATGATCTATGGATTTACCAATGTATATAATCCTCAGGAAGCTTGGAGAAGAAAGTGCTTTGCATAAATGAGCTGAAATTTTTAATACACTTATATATGTAACTACCTAGAACCACATCAATAGGCTATTCTGAAATAACTAGTTTCTAATGGCTTATATTATATATATCAATATCCCAAATTGAGTAATTAAATTGCATTTAAGAACCACATGATTGTCAAGAACACGGTTCAACTGTAATTTTGCTGGAAGTCATTTTTCTATTGGCTTATGAACTAGCAGCATTCACACACATGGTACTATTAGAGGGATATCTATATGAACACCTTCAAAATAAGCTGTTTAGGTCAATCAGAGTATATATATCTTCAACTGAAACAAGGAAACAGGAAAATGTTATTTCAGGAATTTGTTGAATTTTATTTATGTCAACCTTTGTTACAGCTAAGGACCTATCTTCATATTGATGAAGAGATAAGGAAAACAAATTGGCCACCCTTGTGCCCACATATTCACCTCAAGGAAGTAGCAATAACCGGCATTAGAGGTCTCTCTAGTGAGATTGAAATTGCAATTTATCTTCTGAAGAATGCAAGTAAACTTGAGAAGATGATAATCGACCCACGTCCAAGAATTTACCTTGGGAATGGTAAATGGGGTCTTTCAGAAGCTTGTGAGAATTGGACCAGGGTTGGGAGGCAGAAGGTTCATGAGCATCTAATGCAAGAAGTTTTTTCACCAGATAAATTGTTGATCTTGTAACACATTGCAAAATCTCATCAAGAAACAATTAAGCAGATAAATGGATTCAGACAAAGCAGAATGTGGAGAGAAACTAAAGGCAGTAGTATAGCTAGCTAATAGGAAAAATAAGTATATTGTAAACTTTTAATTTGTGGTTCAGTTCAATATTGTGCAATAATCAATTGTGAAATGTAAAATGACACTGCAGAACCCCCAGAGTTCAATGGAACAAAGGGAGTTCCCCCAAACACTTCAATGAAATGAATATGGTTCTTTCTTGGTTTTCAATTTAGAAGCAGCCTTGTTGGGAATGAAATGAACTTGATCAATTCTTGCTATTCACTGTTAGCTGAACCCTGAAGTTCCCCCAAACACTTCACAGATAAGGACTATTCTTTCTAACTGGTATTACCATATTAGACTAGCCCCACATTGTGAAGTGCTCAGAGGAACTTCAAGCTACATCCAACATTTAATTCCTGAGTAATGCTTGACAGCTAGTTGTCATGGCTGATCAATGCACAGGAAGTGTTCTATTTATAGTGGAGAAATATGTTGAGAGAACAAAATAAAGGAGAATTTATGTGGACATAGAGAAACCTATAACAAATTAAGTTTCTGTCTACAAACACTACTGAACCTGGTCAGGATGTTTGATAAGGAGACTGAAAGAGAGCCCCTTATTGCATTGAATGACATGGTGAGGTTAATGGTGTGAAAATGAACCAAATCATCAAAAGCTAACAGAAGATCAGTTCTCAAACCCTTTCAGTCATTTTCATAGTCATGAACTTTATAGCTCACACGCAAATGTATAAATCATGTGCAGCTTGGAATATATTATACCCTTCTTCCTTTAGATATATTCCAGCTTATACTTTTCTCTATCTAAGACCAACAATGTTATTCCTATACTTGAATTTGCACATTTTTCTTTTACTTCTACAGTTTATAAAAAATGAAAGAGAAACAAATGTGAAGGTGAGATTCTTTCTCTCTCCCTTTTCTCCATGAAAGACAGATGTAGAAAGAAAGGGTGAAAAAAGTGTAAAAATAATATTTTTATTCAAAGAATAATAAGCCTAAACCATAGAAATTCTTATGTGCTCCTAGTAAGAGGCCACAGTGGCCTATATAAGGTAGTACAGACTAAATGGTACAAAAGCAAGAAACTTTTCTTACTATGAGAACATATAAGAATATCTCAACAAGTAACTACAATATGTGAATAGTTTGTATAAAAGAGAAAATTTGAAAACAGAATAATGATAACTGGTGATTATATAATCTTTAAGTTTGCAGGCACTCAATTCCAACTCTCCCTCATACCTTTTGATTTCCAAATGAATAATAGTATTGCTCAACATGTATATTTAACTTGGTTAATTTCTGCAAACAAGAAAATCAGAAAGAAAGAAAGCAGCTAAAAAAAAAAATTCAGAAAGAAAGAAAATGAATAATAATAGTTATCTATTTACCTGTTTTGGGCTACCTGAGCAATCTCCTCTAATATTAAAAAAGGAAAAAGATCCTTCTCAAACAGGTAAAAAGGTGTGGCTCTTAAATAAAACTGGGAGCCATTTCGTCAAACAGTTGGCAGTAATTTTATGGAATTAGTGCTTTCTGTCCTTTTTTTTTTTCCTACTAATGCTGATATAATAAAACCTTTCAACTAAGATATCATATAAATTATTTTAACTTAAGCCCAAGTTTCCCTGTCATACTTATGTATATACAGCTGAAGTCATATTACTAGTGTATATTTGATGGGAATATTTTACGTACACAAAAAAAAGTCAATATTGCAATATAAATCATTATATTTATTTAAATTTTTTTCTTTCTTTAACTACCCAAACTAATTAGGTTTTTTTTTGGTAATCATGACATGAATACGGAGTATCCACCACCATTAGCAATAACTAATCTCCATCGAAGAACATGTTAGACACACAAGGTGGGTCTTACAAATTAATTAGGTTTAAATCACCATAAAAAATAATAGGGTCTTACAATTAATTAGTGACCTAGATTAAAGAATCACAAAAAGTAAATCTATGTTAGAAAACTAAACATAACATTTATCGATATATTAAATATATTATTTCTTAATAATAACTTATATTTTTAAATTCCTTAACTAATGTTATAACACTATTTGAAATTTCATTTAGTTACCAATGACATATTAATGATAGATGTAAAATCAATTGTCGACAAAAAAAAAAGTCGTCAATGAGGCTTTAAAATTTTACCGACAGAGTTACAGACGCATAAGATGTCAATAAAATTATCGTCGGGCTTGCTTGTTGACAGTTCCTTTGATATCGTTGGCGTCATTTTGCGTGAATTCATGTTTGGTAAATTTGTAGACGTCTCTGATGCAACTATTTGAATGATGTTATGGCTAATAACTCTCTCTTTTACTGCGGTTTAATCGGCAATATAATGATGTTTATAATTATTGACGACTCAGTTGTCAGTTATGTCGTCCATAAAATTTGATTTATTGAATGTGCTAAAAACTTTCTCCATTTTCTCTCTTCCTTCATTTTCACTCGGTTCTTCTCTGCTCCTCTCTCATACGTTCACCCTCACATTACTGACAACTCAATCATCGGTAATGTAATAACATATTACCAACAATCCAACTGTTGCTAAATCATGTCACCTGCTATTAATATTTTTTGATGGTCAAATCGTCAGAACTACTAATGACTTTAACTGTGTCCGTCGCTAAAAATTATCGACAATGATTTACCTGTGACTACAAAACTATTGGTGATTATGCATTATTAACAACAATTTTGCGATTGCTGTGCGTTATATATACAAATAGAAGTTGTTCGAGTTTTTTTTTATAGGCAAATGTTAATAATAAATTAGTATATTATGTTAGTGGGACAGTTGAACCTATGACTTCCTTCTCACTTCAAATTTTATGTCTCTCCCCAAACCAACTCATCCACCTTATAACTCCCAAAGTTGTCCGAATTTATTGTTTATAAAACATTTTTCTAATACAGCACTATTGTTTGTAGATCTATTTTCGACAATTTTGGGAAAAATTTGTTCTTTACAACATAAAATTTTTATTTGAGTTTAATTTTAATACATTGTTAGAGTATAAAAAATTATACTATCAATCAATCACAAATCATATTATATTTGACTTTTAAGGCAGTTATAATAAAAGTAACATATTTTTAATAATGTGACAATTCATGATTGATTGAGAGTGTATCCCTATCCTTTGTATTTTGTCCCAAAATTGTTGGAAATAGCTGTTAGCAAAAGCTTTTTAATAATTTTAATTTGGCAATCCGGTATTTTACTCCATCCAACTACACTCACTCTCACATATAGTGTAATTCACTAGCAGTGTTGCATTCTGAGTATAAGAAACACATATTTCATTTAGATTCCTTGTAAATTGCAGAAAACATGATAATAAGATAATTAAGAGGTCAGAGAGATATCTACGTGGCTTCTCTTATGCCAAGCCAAAAACATCCTAGCTATCAGGGTCGGCCCAAGAGTAAGTGAGGCCTAAAACAAAATTTGATTGAGACCTTTTTATTTTAAGTGAGATAGTTTTCTTGGATTAGGTTGTGTCTTTTTGAAAGCTCAAAGTTGAGTTCACAAACTTTCACGTACAAGATTCCATTCAACACTTGTCTGCATATATCAGAAAAGCTGACATGCAGCAGAATGGCATGTGGCCACTCGACATCGGCTGTCTTTAATTCACATTATTCTCATCACCCTTCAAAATTCCTCTATGCACCAATGTTGCGTCCAGGTTCAATATTACTTGCATCTTTGCCATTATTCCCATGAACAAAAACAACATTTGCATCTCAATGCAAAGAGCATAACCCATTATAAATAGTGAGTTAGCCACACCATCATCACCATGCAAGGAAATATGTACCATATCAGGTGTCACCTAGTGTTCCCTCGAACACTTCAACGAGGAGAGAGCCTAGTATCCTCTCTAATTTCTATGAAGTGTTTGGGGGAACCCTAGTAACATTTGATAATGAATAATTGAGCTAATTTTAATTTTATTGAGCTGTTCTTCACATTTCTTCTCATATAGTCAATGTACAACTTTCATATATACATATATTGATATCATCAATATTTTGCTTCTTTATATGTTATTTGGAATTTCCAAAGCTTGTTTATACACTGTACTGAGTAGTGAGTACTAAAACTAGGATTCTGCTAATCATTGCAGGTTCCTCCTCATTCCTCAAGAGATTTGATTTTGGGGGTTCCGTGTTGTTGATATAGCTTCTTTGTTTTGTACTTTTTCTTCTTCTTTGATAGCTTCTTTGTTTTGTAATTAAGATCGGAAATCTAGTTTATTATGTAATGGGACCATTCGTTACTGAGTTAGTGATCTATTCATACATGTAAGACTTTTAAATGCACATTTTTTTAGTGAGAGGGGCTAGCTAGCTTTTTTCTTCTTTTTGACGATGGGAGTGCGATTTTTTAACATAGTCCAGAAGACAAATATAATTGGAGCATCTTAAAAAAGGAGTGTGTAATTTAGGGCCTATTTGATTTTTTTTTTTCGATCTACTTTGAGAAGTATCCCACCGCCAACCAACGGGGACTAATATCCCACTGGAGTTTTTTAAGTAATAATTATAAAAATGTCATATTATTGATTTTTATGTCCTATTTTTAAAGATTTGTACAAAAAATAGTTAAAATGATAAAATTAGGAAATAGAATATATAGGAAATAATGAAGTTTTTTTGTTTCGTATTTTCAAATATTTGTACAAAAAATAGTAAAATTAATATTTTGTTGTTTTCTATAAAATTCCTCTTTAAAAAAAATTGAAACATAATAGAAATAATGTGCGTTTTTATAATCATAAATAAAAATAGAAAACGAAGATAGAAAACATTTTCTTAAACCAAGCACACCCTCACTCTCATGGACAGACCCACCTTATGCCTGCACACCCTCAAATCTTTTTTTTTTTTCAAAAAAAATTTAATACCTTATATCATATAATTTTGTCCCCTATTTTTGAAATAATTGCACCCATGTCTTTAACATTTATGAGATATGTAAACTAACCCATAAAATCACGTAGACGACAATTATGAGATATGTAAATTATTTGATTATATATATTAAAATTTTATGATTTTAACATTTACGTGTTATATATCTCTATATTTATGATAGTAATTGTTATTAATTTTTTTGGAAATAAATTCCCCCTGGCTGAGGGTTCTAGATCCGCCACCGCTTACTCTTTCTTTTTCAACTTTCAATGTGCTTAGGACACTCGTTAACATTATCCTTATTTTTATCTCAACTTATCCTTTAACTTTGAAATGTATTACTCTGGTGAGAACCAAATACAAGTTGTGAACACCTAATTTTGTCCGGATATTTTCTTATTTTAATTAATATTTACAAAAAAAAAATAGAAAATGCAAAAAAATGTATTTATGTTATTGGCCCAAATTGTTTTGTTACCAGGTTGTTTTTTAGTCCACCATCCAGCACACTTCATTTTGGTCCAACAGCTAACCTTTTGGTAATAAGCCCAACTGTTGATTAAAGAAATGTCTGGTTTCTTTATTATTGTTATTTAATAAATAAATAAATAAATAAATGAAATGCCTGTGAGTCCTCCCTCTCATTGTTGCAACGTCTCAGTGTCACCTCCATCAACAACCATCAACAATTTGGTCATTCTTCTTCAGTTCTCAATATTAACCAACATACAACCAAGCAAATTTTTTGAAAGTAACAAGAAAGATGTTCAGATGGGGGTGCTCAAGCAATTGTCAAAGCACTCACCCAGCTCAAGAAATCAGAATACTCTTTTAGCTAATTTTCAGAGCTCTTATGCATAGATCAGAGGAAGAGAAGACAAAAATGGAAAATGAAAGGGACCAGAGCATGATAACCTCTGCCATACTCAAGCTCACATGGTCCCAATGTCAATGAGGAGAGCTCATTCTCCTCTATAAATCCAAACCAGATTCAACAGAATGAGGGGGCTTCATAAAAAAAATATATACCAGACCTTCACCCTCTCATCTCCAGGATCCATCCATTTCATAACCACCCTTCACCTTCATTTTCACCCAAGAGCCTCATTCCCATAACCACCATACTACTCACAAAACTCCATCATCCCACACAAAAAACCAAAAAAATAACAAAAGAGAAAATATAAACAAAAAACTGAACCAACTCCCTTCCATTCCTGTGTCGACCAAGAAAGTCTCTGCCTCGATCCTTCGCCGCCACTCCGCCGCCTTGAACCCGCTGCGACCTCCGCCTTCCAGTATCACGCCGTCACCCTCCGCGCAAGCACACCCGCGTCCTCCTCGCCACACCGGATCCTCCACCGCCAGTCGCGTACGCGAGCCGCCCCTCGCCACCACTCCGCCGTACGGACCTGCCTCCACCAATCTCCTTGACCTGTTTGGAACGTTGGTAACGACAATGAGAAGCTAGAAGCTTCCTTTCCTTCTGATTGCCTTTATTTTCTTTCATTTTGCCTTTATTATAATTATAATAATTAAAGTTTGTTTTATCTTTTGATATTGGGCTTCTCACTGTTTGGGCTTACTACTTTAGGATCATGAGTTGAGTTTTTTGCTGTGTTTATTTTTGCCAAGCATAAAAATAAAAATAGAATAATTATTTTGTAAATAAAAAAGGAGATCTTCATTTCAATGTTTTTAAATAAATAAAAAATAAAAATCAAAAATCAAAACTCAAAAATAAAATAAGAAATCCTTTTAAGATTTTTGGTTATTTGTTTCATCACGAAAATCTTTCCAAAATGAAATTCCTTTTTCTAAAAAGAAAATTCTTTTAGTAAAATAAGATTTACGAGTTCACGTCACAATCTACGACGTTGATGTATGAATTCTCATCCTCAAGTGTCGTATGTATTTTAAGGGTTTATCGTATAGCTTTGCCATCTTTAATCCTGTGCAAGAGTGAATTCATTTTTTGTAAAAAATAAAATGTTTTCAATTTACTCACAAATTTATAAAAAATGACAAATCCTTTTGAATTCACGCAACAATCTACGACGTTGATGTATGAATTTTCATCCTCAAGTGTCGTATGTATTGTAAGGGTTTATCGTATAGTACTGCTATCTTGGATCCTGTGCAAGAGTGAATTGATTTAAAAAAAAATTCAAATATATAAAAAAAAAAATCAAAATCATTTGTGAAAACAAACAAAAAAATCCCTTTCCAAAAATTAAAATCAACCAACCAATCAAATATTTTCTACAAGAATTACGTGGCTTTGAGTTTCCCATCGCACCCAGGAATACGTAGGAGCATAATCAATCATTCTGTCAAGCCAAAATTTTGTTTTCGATTTAAATGTGTTTATTTTATTTTATTTTTCAAAATGGGGTAAAAATGAATATTTTCAAAGATTATTAAAATTATTTTGCACAATTAACTTGAGGTACCGTTTTTAAAACGGGCGATGTAGGATGCTAACACCTTCCCTACTCGTAACCGACTCCCGGACTCAAATCTTTCTTTTTTTAAGACCAGTTTCCTTAAAATAATTGGTTTTTCCAATGTTTTTCCCAAATAAAATATTGGTGACGACTCCTCTGTTTTTACCATCTTTTTCGCGGCGCCCGGACGGGACGGTCGCGACACAAGTCCGTAAGAATGACAGATAACAAATGACTTGAAAGTTGAAACTTTCCAATGGGAGGAAGATTTAAGTGTAATTCATTTGTTGACTTTGCAATATAGACAAAGTATTGAGCGCAGAATGAAGTATTTTAATTAAGTTAATCTAAAGGAAAAAAGTTTATTTGACATATTTCACACTTCAATCAGGGATCAACAAGTTATAAGATTGGTCAAAGTAATTGTTTGCTTTTAGTGGGGTACAGTACACAAACTAATCGTGCACCATGCATCCACAAGGATTTTCTAAATTCTAGACAGAGTAACCCGTCCTAAACCTCAGACTAATAATATGTGAGAAAAATGCAATACAAATATGATTTGGATTTAATTAGTATGTACTGTTCTTTATACTGTCAATCAATTATAAATTGTTATATCATTAAAAATGTTTTGACTCTTATCCTAACTACTTTAAAATAACTCATATCATGATTTGTGATGAATTGCCGGTGTAAAAAACTCTACAGGTCAGCTTGTGAGTCACTGATTTTCATCTTTCTTTCTAAACCCAACGTCAGGGAGACTATTAGCATGTGAACTCAACTTATGACTTAAAGGGAAGCCTTGATTTATCAGTGTTTTTTTTTTAAAAAAATAAATAAATAAATAATTCAATATACTGAAAAAGACTACATGGAAAATTGAGATCCACCACCTTATCCTTCTGCTTCCTAGGGTCAAAACAAGGATGTGAAGCAGGGATGTTGGATTCCTATTCCAACAGTGTGACAAGTACAGGAGTGTTGTTCTTATTGCGCCAAGATCATTTGATGGTCAGATCTTCCTTTATTTTCTAATGAAACAAGATGATGAGCAATTTATCATCACGTTTCTAGTGACAAGAAAATGATGCATTAAACAGTTCCAACTTAACACTTTGTATTCATCGGTGAAAAGGTTCCAATTTGTAATCACATCACTACAAACAGGATGGGACCAGGACTACGAGTTCTTACATAGTACACATCACCAAGTCATTTTCAAGTTTCAACAAAGCTGCTTAATTATAATTGTATAGCTCAGGTTTTTACTGTATATGTCTTCACCACTGTGTATTTCAAAATTCTTGAAATAAGCCTCCTGGATCTTTTTTCGTATGAATTTAACAGTCAATAGGGATCATGGGAAATTGTTTGAGGAAGAGTGCTCATGATCCCAATCAACCAGTTAAAGCTCAACCTCCCATTAGTATAAACATTACATTTGATGCTTAAGTTTCTTCCCAGAGACAATCACATGAGAAAACAAATTTTTAATATAACTAACCAGAAATAATAGTTTTACTATCCCATGAAGAAGTATCATAATCGTCTATCACCAGGACTTCTGTAGTTTCAAAAATAGTGTTTAACAATTTCTGCAGATAACACTTCAATTACTCTGTTAAACACTTCAACCCTAACGATGTGCTAATTTTTGTGTGCCGGGAAACATGCAAAAAGCCTGGGAACTGTTGAATCCACTAACCATGGTCCCCCTTTTTGTTGTCTTTCAGACAAGGATGAAACCAGTAGTTATCTAACAAGCCGGTCTGGTTACTTGTGATTGCGTGCGTGTCTGTGTGTGCGTGGTTGATTAGTTGGGCGAGTAATATGTCATCATCTGTGAACGCAGATATGTGTACATGCATCTAAATATTTCGTTGTGCTCACAGAATAAAGTGACTTATTTGAGCAAAATAAACCACCCAAACGTGGTGAAGCTCATGGTTTTGCTATGAGGGCGAGCATAGAATGCTGGCTTTTTTAAATACATGATTGGTGGAAGCTTAGAGGATCATCTCTTGAAGGGTAAGGTACTATTAAAGAGAGAAAATAGAAGATTCATAATGGAGAATTGAGCAAGCTCACTTAAGGGGATAACATTTAGTCTCAAGAATTAGAAAAGAATTGGATTAAGTAAAATTTTATTTTGTATTGGCGTGAACAGAAGACAGTGCAGAGCTAAATTTGTCTAGAAGGATTAAAATAACAGTTGGGGCAGCAAGAGGTTTAGATTATCTTCACACATATGGAAGATCACTCATACATCATGATTTTAAATCTTTCAATGTCCTACTGGATGCTGTTAGTTTCTTAAACCAATGATTCTTTTCTGCCTCTTCTAATGGCAGCATTCATTTTTATTTTCTGTTGCAGTTATTATGATTTGCTGTGTAAAGATGTTAATTTTCACTGTTACCAACTGGGTAAGAATGCTATCACAGAACTTCAATGCCAAGCTCTCAGACTTCGGACTGTCTAGATATGGACCTGAAGGTGATCATTCCCACCACCTATCCACAAGAATCCTTGGCATTAGAGGCTTTTAACCCGGAATACTTTGCCACAGGTACCAGCATGTGCTTATTCCTTAAACAATAGTGCTATATACACACCTCTCTACATTTTGAGGAAAAAAGGGTAACATACTCATCATTAGAAAGAGGGGAGTCTAAGGTACAGGGGGATATAAAACAATAGATTTAAAGAAAAAAGTGATATGGACTAACACCATTTCTCATCCCAAAACTTTAAGGCATTAAATTCATGGATCCAACCATTTATAAAGTACTTACTTTATCTATTTCTAAACAATGTAAGACTTCTTTTATCCGTGTAAACACTTGGAACTTGCACTCAAATTATCAGTACATGTCTTATTAGGTGAGACAGTTTTTTGTACGCTCAATAATACAGTTAATGTACAACAATGATCTTACTGTGTACAGTGTACCACTCAATGTGTGGTAACTGGTTAGTCAACTATGTAGATTATCGTTGTCTCCTCTCTAACCTATACATTATTTGTGGTTGGCACTACGAAAATAAAATGTTTTCGAAAAGTTTAAGACAATAGTGGTCCAAAGTTGACGTTGTACAATTTTACTGATACCATGTAAGAGCACTGTCTTATACCCAGTGTGCCTAAGAATCTCCCCTTATTAGATGGTAACCTGATTAACATTACAACAATGCAGCAGTCCATATTAAATGTGCACTTTTTGTATACTAGGTGTGTGAGTAGACTAATACTTAAACATTGATAAACGAACCATGGAGAAGAGTGGGAGCAGATAATCCTATAAATTAGAAGCTCATTTCCAATTTATTTTACAGGGTGTTTGACACATAAATCAGATTTATACAGCTTTGGAGTGGTTCTGCTAGAGATATTGTCTGGCTCTGGTGCAGTCAGAAAACATTCAGATGGAGCAATGGGGAATCTTGCCCAGTGGGCTGGACCATTTCTAAGCAACAAGGTGGAGCTGCACCATGTTACTGACAAGAGACTTAGAAGCAATGATCCAATGAAATAAGCCTGCGAGTTAGCTGAAATAATACTCAGCTGCCTCTCTTGTAGTCGCGAGCAGCGACCAACAATGGCTACAGTTGTGGCTAACTTGTAGCAACTAGAGCTAGAGTTGGGATTGCATAATCAGAGAATACACGGAAGAATCTATAAGTTTACTCCATGCCCTACAGCTGATAGAACTCTAAGGATGTAGCATCTGAATGATTATTAGTATTGCTCCTTCATAAAGTTAAAAGGTGGAAAATTGAGAAAAAGTAATCACATCTTCTAATCTTGCGTGTTTATTTCTTCAATCATTTAAGTGTAACAAGATGCGTTCCTACTAGCTGCACATGCAAATAATTGCCTATGATCTTCTATCCATGTAACTCCTGGCAAGCAATATGTCCATAAAAGTTGTGCAAAGATCTCGTTAGCTATAAGCAACCAACATTCAGTCCAAAAACGGCAAAAAGCATGAGCAAGCAGAATGTTGCTGTGCAGAACTTTTATAGATTGTGAAAAATATTCCTAATATTCAACTGGTCATAACCCAAAATTGCATCACAGTACACAACTCATCATATCCCATCAGAATCACAACATGAGAGAAATAAGGAATTTATATACAGATGTTCAAAGTTTAGTGTACACCAGGAGATTGTCGGGGAGATGGCAATGGTAATGCTGCTGCTGGAGCACGATTTGAAGGGGACTGATATTGTGCAGGAGACTTTCTTACAGGAACATGGACTCTCTTCTGTTGTGATTGGTAGCTTCGCCCTGAGGTTTTGGGGACTTCAATCTGTTCCAGAGTTGCTAAAACCTCTGTCATTGGAGGCCTTGCCTTGGCTTCACTACTAAGGCATTGAAGAGCAAGAGTAGCAGCCATGTAGGCTCCTTTTTGTGGGTATTGACCTTCCAACTTGGTATCCATAATCCGAAATAGTTTTCTTTTGTCACCCAAATATGGTTTTGCCCAGTCTACCAGATTCTGCTCTATACCAGCTTTTGTTTTATCAACAGCACGTCTTCCAGACAAAAGTTCAAGCAATACAACCCCAAAGCTGTATACATCACTTTTGGTCGTCAGCCGACCTGTCAACCAATTAGAGCTTTAGTATAGATGCTTAGCATAAAATTGAACATGTGAAATGAATTACCATCTAATCTATCCTATGAAGCAGTACAACAGAGCAACATAATAAATGTAGTTGAGGCACATATTTGCCTGTTATGACCAGAACAAATGGATTAGGATTAAGAACAAAAATCATTAACCGCACTGACCCTAAGTACCAATTTGACAAGCAATGCCAGACTTTTATAATTAATACTACAGAGAGAAAATAAAGTATTGATCAGATTGATACCTTGAATCTCGTAGGAATGATTTGTGCAATAGCACGTTAAAATGGACATTAAGTGATTGAAGACCACCACTTATAAATCCTAGAAACTACTTCAAATACAAATAATAGTTTAGGCAAAGCTAAAGCAGACCTGTTGCAACATATTCAGGTGCTGCATATCCACGAGTACCCATGACTTGAGTAGAGACATGAGTTCTATCACCAGTAGGGCCAGCCTTCGCTAAGCCAAAATCTGAGAGTTTAGCATTGAATTCCTGCAATACAATGCATGTAAGTAATTATAGTTTGCATAAACTGATAATGATAAAGAAATTAATACAATTTTTTATCCTCATCTCTCTTACGGCATCTAGTAGGATATTAGAAGCTTTAAAATCACGGTATATGACTTGCGATTTGGCATTATGAAGAAAAGAGAGCCCTCTAGCAGCACCAATGGCCACTTTCATCCTCACTGCCCAAGAGAGCGGTTGTGGTCCTCCTGACAAATATAACAAACCCATAAATCACCAACTACTGTAATGGATTATGCTGATTTCCTAAGTGCAGTTAGTTAGCAAATCATCCTCAAATATCTTTTATTTTGGTAACCAATGAACTGACATCAGAATTTTTACATATCACAGTTAATAACAAAGGAATCATTCTTACGGAGGGAATCCTTGTTGATTTCTTTCTTCTACTGAGTTTCTTTGACGATAAAATGATTGAGAAAATAGCTGAATGAACATAAATCATGAAACTGCATAATATGGTATCCAAAGTTTTAAATTGCAGTACACATTCACAATTGCACCCGCAACATTACTGTTTTGGTAGTCTCGACATTGCCCCACAATTGTAGCCGCATCACTCACATTTTCCAACAATTGTCTACAAATGTGGTAAACATAGTGCAAACACAACATAACCGCAAAGGCAATCAGTCACAACTGAAATTTAAAAACATGATGTTAACTTACTTCTAAACAGATGATTCTCTAAGCTTCCCCTAGGCATAAACTCATAGACCAACAGCCGGTCCTCTCCTTCCACACAGTACCCAATTAGTTTAACCAGATTATGATGGTGAAGTTGCCCTAGGTAGTTCACTTCAGTCTGGAAAATGATCAAAATTTCACTGATTAAACCATGCATAAATAGTAAATAAATAAAACAAAAGCATATTATTTTCTTTTGGCTTGGATAGAAAACACCTACCAACCATTCCTTATGTCCTTGATAACCTTCAGGCTTAAGTTTCTTGACAGCAACAACCATTCCTGATCCAGGTTTTGAGGCTGTAAATGTGTGTTCATCAATCCAACCCTTGTAAACACAACCGAATCCTCCTTCACCAAGAAGACTATCGGGACGGAAGTTTCGGGTAGCATTCTTTAACTCATTGAATGTGAAGGCCTTAAGATTCGGAGAAGACAAGATTTCGCCCTCAGACCTTGGTGTGGGAAGACTTGAGGCATCGGTTTTTTCACTGTGTGACAGAATAGATAAGCTGGAAGGAGCAGATGAAGGACTAGTTTTTGAAATTCCTGATGTTAACAGAAAAGGAAAACAGTTTGTCCACCATTAGTGTGGGGTGAATTATCAAGTTAGATCATTATTCCTGCCAAATTAAACATAAAAATTCAAAAAAGAAAAATTGCTGTCTGTAACCGCAATTGCGACCACAATATTGCAATTTTGGTAGTTTCCGCAACCGCATAACAACCGCAAAGGATGATGGACATGGTAGACAACAAAAGATAGACTAGAAATCCAGAATCAATAAAGTGGGAGAGGGTGATATTTGGAAGAATGTTAACACTTAACAAATAAAAATGTTCAAAAACTATCAAACAATTGTTACTACACGCGCACAAAAAACAAAAAAAAATAAAAAAGATGACCGAGGGCATGTTTGCTTTATTTCTAGTTATTGATTTCATTAGTCTTGAAAACATGACGGATTGGGGACAAACAGCCCCTGAGAATGTGTGGAGCTATTTTCAATCAAAACGTGAAAATAAGCTGTTGATGGTTGTGAGCTATTTTCACTTGCAAAGCAATTTTGAGAAAAGCAAACAGTACATTGGCACATCACACACGTTACGAAAAATAGAAACAGTGTTGTTTGTTATTAACTGTTTGTTATTAACTTATTGTTATATATGGCAAGTGATGATGATGATGATGTCTAAAAAGTAATAACAACTAGATGGGTTACCGGAAATGTTTCTGGAGCTGTGGGCTGCATCTACTTTAGCTGAAGAATCAAGGCAATTACCCATTAGCCCCTGCCAGAAACTCAACCCACTGCAGTGCTCTGGTGGTTACAAACAACAATAAAATAAGTGATTATTTTTCAGGAAAAGTAGTTTGTATTGGATGCTTGATGAAAAAGGAATGAAACTTTAAGAGGAAGCAGATAGCAAACGCATTTTAAAGAAGGTCACTCGGAAACAGAAAGAGAAGAGAAATTTCATATGAAAATGAGGAAAGACATTAAGACCTTTGTCTATGTCTAATACAGATACAGACACGGGATGCGCGTGGGGAGGTGACGGGTTCCTCACCCTACGTTCATGTTTGTTAAATTTACTGGATTACCCCTCAAATACAATAATCAGTGTTAAACTATATATATAAATAAATAAACAAAACCAGAAATAGGAATATAGGATATACTCATTTAATGAAATAAATTGTTAAAAAATATTCAAGTATTTATTAAAACTTAAACAGAAATACGAATGGTGACTTATTATACCAGAAATGATAATTGTACACACTTTTAGGATATCTTTGGTGGACATCATATGTGGTAGGTTGTTTTGAAGTATAAAATACATGTGATGAGAGAAAAAAATAATAATAAACAAGTGTGAATGAGTATATATATATATGATGTCGGATATCAAATTTGTGTACAACTATCAATATACTTTTTGGCTTATAAAAAAAATATCTGTGTACAACTCTCACTCTATTATTGCTCTTATTATACTTCAGCTGATGGTGGTGAAGAACCTAATATTAATATAGATTATATTTAATTATAAGAGTTTAATTGATATATAATGTCAGTGTAAAGTTTTTTATACTGTCAACCAATCAGAATTCATGGTATAAATGACTTTTTACGGACTTAGGATAAGAGTAAAAAAAAAATTAATGATTTGTCAATTTCTAATTAGTTGACATTGTAAAAAATCTTTACAATATCAGTGCATATAAATTAAATCCTAATTATGATCGGTATCTTTTATACTATCAATCAATAATCAATTATCATTTATCATATCATTAAAAATATTTGATTGTTTATCATAATCCTTTATAATGTTCATATAAGATGGAGAATACTCTTCAGTAGCAATATAACACTCCTCCTCAAATCCAATTAAACGAGACGAAGAATACTCTTGAGTCTTGAGTTCTCAGAGGTTCATTTGTTTTTTATTTTGATAGAATTAATTTTGAAATAATTGATTTTGGAAAAATTAAGGTTAAAAAAATTGATTTGCATTTGGTAATAATATTTTAAAAGTGGGTTTAGAAGAATTGATTTTGTTTGGATGATAAAGTAAAATTACGTTTTAAGTATAAATATATAGAATTTTGCGGCTCCTACATCTATAATCAATTATTCTCAACAGAAAAACATGATTATTTTGGACACAATTTTTAACCAAACAACATCCACTATCTATAAATCAATTTTCTTCAATCCAAACTGAAGTTTGCATGTTGTAAAATCTAAAACAAAACACACACCAATTCATTCACCATAATGGGATCATAATCATTTTAAGAAAAAGAGCACCAATATTGATTCTATTTGTCACTTGACTTAATTATTTTTTTTAGGTGTATTAGTTGAATTAATTTTAACATCAATAAAAGATGGTTTTCTTTTCTTTTTCTTTAATATAAGGCATAATGAGAACTTAAATCTCCAATAACATCATCAGACCCAACTATATGAGACGGAGAATACTCTTGAGTTACAAGTTATTTCACCATAATGGTCATATTCATTTAAAAAAAAAAAAAAAGAAAAAAAAAAGCGAGTATCAATATCAGAAAATATAATGGTATTATAGTTACACCATAAATATAATTATTGACTTCAAATATTCTAGGACAGGTAAGATACACGAGAGAAATGAGTGGCTTGCAACCCAAGTAAAATATTGAGCATAGAATTATTTTGTGCAAGAAGTCAAAGGAAACATCAAAATAAAATTGCATAACTTGATCCGAACGAGTGCATGTATTTAATCGGTTTCATTCGGTTTTAGGTGAGGAAAAAACCCAAACCAATCAAAATTCGTTTGGTTCGATTTTAAGATTTTTTTTTCCCTACAAAACTCAATCAAACCAAACCATTCATGAATGAATTGGTTCGGTTTGGTTCGATTCGGATCAATAAATTATTAAATTTTAAAATATATAAATATTAAATATATAAAATATTAAAATATATATAAATCCGAGAATCGAACCAATTACCATCTGATTTGATTCGGTTCGTATTTAAACACCAAAGAAATCCAAACCAATTTTATTGATTTGGTTCGGATTTTCAAGTTCGACGGATCATTAATTCAGGTGTCACACCCCTAATAAACTAATAGGAGACATGATGGCTACGCCAGGCAAATGGATTGTCTCCTAGCTTAGTCCTAATGATAACATTCTAATTTTTTTTTAAATTAAAAAAATAAAGTTTTGATTAATCACTAAAAAAATATGAATAAATAATTTAAAGCTCTTTACCCTAAATTTCCACCATGGCGGCCTCATTAATTTACTTGGAAACTGTCTTTTCAAATCAGAATATATCCTGTCAAAAAAAAATTTCAGAATATGACACATGCCATAAATTGAATTTATAATTTTAAAGAAAAATTTGAAGCGTGTCGTGGGATACAATATTCTTGAAAGGTGCAAGAATTTCTTTTTTATTTTTTTTTTGATGGAAAAAGGTGCAAGAATTTCTCTCTAGTCTTTACACATGCATTAGGACCACATCTCCATTACATCACCGAATATTCGCAAAGCTAGTCAACCCACCAATCCATGACTGTTTTATCATGTATGTTCACAAGGGAAAAAAAAAACATATTCTAAATGGAAATCACTACCCTCCATGTTCCTCAAATAGGGGGTAGAGCTCCTTTGGAGAGGGGATGCAAGTAAACCATGGCAAGACGGTGATCTCACAATTGAAGAGAAACTATGGACTTGGAGGTGGTAAAATGGGCTACTGGGCCCGTCGTGGGCTAGCTCGATGTGGGTTCGGATTTTATAGGGCCGGGTCGAAAAAGACTCGAAATTAATATGGGTTGTAAAATAGGTGTCCAAACCCAGCTTTATGCGGGTTGCAGGATTTTTTCACTAGCCCGACATTTTTTATTTGTATTTTCAGTCATTTTCATTTTTATTGAGTTTTTTTTCAAACTGAGTAATATTTTTTATTAAAAAAACTGTTTAAGTATCTTAAACAAAGATGTTAATTACAGAGATGTTATGATGTTTTTTTAAAAAAATTATCACTACATTCTCTAGCTATGTTATATATATTGACATTAGCACTTAAATCCTTGTTTTTGGGGCTACCACGTTGATATATATTGTGACATTGGCAAATATTTGTTTGAAAAAAAATTTCTGTAACAGCAGACTGATAACTCTTAGAAATAAGAGTTATTACTATCCTTTTAGCTTGATCATTGTTCTTGTTTTAATCAATTTTGGAAAAGAAATTCGAGTTTTCCCTTAATTAGATAATATCTGTGTTGGATTGTTAAAATGCTGAAAAAGATGTATAAACTGAATTATCTTTGCTGACAGTTTGCTTGATTTTTGAGCAGAATTTAGAAGTGAAATTACTGTAGGAGTTGCTCTGAAAGGTTATGGAATGCTGCAGCGTTTGGAAGAGAATCACTACAAGACAAAAGAATTGTCACCTCAGCACACTTTCACTACAGAACAAAGAACCTGCTGCGCTATCCTAAAACGAGGAAAGAGAAAATGCAAGGCAGCAGCTGATTGTACTTGGAAATTGGGCTAAGGAATGTTTGAATACTTGAATTTTGTAAATAGCCCAAAAAGGCGGAGGCATGAGAGAGAGTGTGTAGCCCTATTTTTGGGGGAGTAGTACAAATAGCCAAACGTGACCTTGCTTTTAGGTCAGCTGGGACTGTAGCAACCTGTATTGTGCAGCAGCCGTCAGCAATTTGTCCTTTCTGTAATTCCATTTTTACTTTATGCCTTTATTCTCCATATCTTTATCTTGTTTTATCTTTAAGCTCGTTATGAGCTAATTCTCTCAAGTTAGGATTCTATGAATTTGTAATCAAATTGATGGGTAATTCAATGCAATGAATGTTATACATTTTCCTCTTCTCTACTTTAATGTTTAATTTCGGTATTAGCTTGATCAACTGATCAGAGATATCAGCTAACAAAGTTTGGAAAAACCAAGTTAGTGGACTTGTTTAGAGGATAAAGATAAAGCAATTAATTGGAAAATTAATTGTGTTGAATGAGCTAGGAATAGCCTTCAAGTCTTTAAGTAGCTGGACGTATTTATCTGACAACTGAGGGAAATTAATATGAACTTAGGAATAAGAAGCGTTTAATGAACTCAGTTTCACTGCTGGAAAGCAAACTTCATTTTCCTGGACTAAATGTTGTAGCATTCTGAAGCATCGATTACCCTGATTTCAAGATTACAAAGGATTAGAATCCTAGCTATTTCCATCTCTGTTTTAAACACCCATTTATTGTTTACATTAATTTCTGGCATTTATTAATTACTGTTCTGTCACCCAATTACTCCATTTACTTTACATGCTCAAAGTTACGTTATATTTTTATTAAGCTAAGTAGAAAAAGTTACAACTAGAAGTGATATTCAATTCATTTAAATCCTCGTAGGAACGATCTTTACTCACTCTTTATTACTTGTTTGACTGTGTATACTTGCACATCTTTTTGGACAACACAGACATGCTAAATATTCTTCCAAAAAAATGTTAATTCAGCTAACGAATTTACACCAATTTGTTTGTGTCTCTTAAACCAATAGTTACAGTCGCACAATAATATCAAAAAATGAGAAAGTCTAACAATTGAAACAACGAAAATGTCCAATAATATAAACAATGAAAAAGTCCAACAAAAACAAATTTGATAAATCACAATGAAAGTCCAATAGTAATAACGATATACTTAAAATCCTATGTTTTGGCATTAACATTGGCATTTAAGCCTCCTAAAGAAAGTCTTACATCTTCAAAATTGATGGCCTCCCGCTCATCATCATCATCTCCAATAATATTGGCCCTTTTTTATTTTTTATTTTTATGTTTTTGGTTAAATAAAATGAATAGAAATTAAAAAAATAAAACTAACTGGGCTACCCGAGCTCGATGTGGGCTATCCCGATACGGGTTCGAGCTTCATAAGGTCGGGCCAAAAAGGTCCGGAATTAAAATGAGCTCAAATTTGACTACCTAACCCTATAATTCATCGGATTTATTCGGGCTAGCCCGGTCGAGCCGGCCCATTTTGCCGCCTCTATATAGACGCGACACAAATATATATGACACATGAGAAGAGCCTCTTCATTACACCGGATATCAAACAGCTAAGCAACTTTCATTATCTTTTCATAAATGTACTTTTGTTTCTGGTTCTGCTTTTGATCGTGTGAATTCTGGCACCAACTATAGGGTGCAAAATATATATATTAAAACATTATTTAAAGCCTTCCCTCAAATAAATATTATCTTTGCTACCATGATTAAAACTTAGGGTCTTTTTGATTTGTTTATAGTTTCTTGTTTTCATTTCCTATTTTTATAAATAATTACAACACAAATAATTATAAAACAGTTAATTGTTTTCATTTGGTTTCTCATTTAAAAAACTTTGTACAGAAAATACTGAAAATAACTTTTTTTTTATTTTCACTGTTTCCTATACAAATCTTTGGAAACAGGGAACTGAATGAAAACAAGATAACAGTTTTGTAATAATTTTGTTGTAATTATCTTTGAAATTAAGAAATGAAAACATGAAACTGGAAATAAACCAAACACACCCTTAGTTTTAAAAAATTGGTTCAAGTTTTTTGTCATGATAATACTTCTGAATATCATGTCACAAAGCTTCTCAATTTTCATGTTGAATAGAGTAATCCATCTGAGTTTTCATGTCCTGGTATGCCTCAACAAAATGGTCGTGCCGAAAGGAAACACTATCACATTTGTTACTCTATTAGAGTCATGCTCATATCCTCCTTTTGTCTTGAGCGCATTGGGGAGGAGCAACTTCTACTGTTGTCTATGTCATCAATTGTCTCCCATATCCTTTGTTTCAGGTAATATGTCTCTTTATAATCATTCACCACACTCCTCCATATTAGAGCTCCTTTAAGGTGTTTGATTGTGCTTATTTTGTTCTTCTTAAACGTCATTGGTTCACTAAACTTAGCCTCGTACACATCTCTATTTTTCTTGGGTATAGTATTAAACATAAGGGTTATCATGTTTAGGATCCCATCTCTCAACATATTCATACTTCTCGATCATGTTTACCTCCATCTCCTAGTTTATGTCTATTTTCCCCATGCAAGTCCTTCTAGTGAGCTAATGGAGCCTTTCGAAGTTCCACTCATTCTTGATGAGGCAGTCTCTACCATTGATCTCTCTTGAGACATTGCTCCTCCTCCTTCTCATGTTCGCCCTAATCGGGTAAGAAGTCCTCCTTCGTATAATCATGATTATCGTTGTTTTTCTACAATGCTTTCCCACCATGAACTTCAACCTATCAGGAAGCTTTCACGGATGCTAATTGGCAACGGGCTACACAAAACTAGTTACAAGCTCTAGATCACACTAACACTTGGGGACCTTGTTGAGCCTCCCTCTAATAAAAAAAAATTGTGGGATGTAAATGAATGTACAAAATTAAGAGCCGTTATGATGGTTCTGTTGAGCATTATAAGGTGTGTTTGGTGTAAAAGGTTTCACACCAGTATATGTTATCGATTATGAAGAGACATATGTTCCCGTGGCTTGCAGCACTTCTGTTCTTACCATTGTTGCCACTCAAAAGTGGACTCTTACTCAAAGGGATGTTACAAATGCCTTTCTAAATGGTGATTTAGAATAAGTCTATATGAGACATCTTCCCAGGTATTCTTGTCCTCAAAACAATGTATGTCATTTTCATAAAGCCTTATATGGTCTCAAACAAGCTCTTCATGCTGGGTTTGCCACATTGCACAATACTATTAGTGACTTGGCTTCTCTTCTAGGCTTATGATAGTGCTTTCTTCATTCACACAACTGATAACAATACTATTTTGTTACTTCTCTATGTTGATGACATGATTATTAAAGTTAATGGTTTTCATGCCATCTTTGAGTTTAAACAGATTTTGAGTCAAAAATGAGATAAAGGACTTGGGTTATCCTAGTTATTTCTTGGGAGTTGAGGTCATCTCTTCCAGGATAGATTATTTCTCTCTCAAGCAAAATATGCCTTTGATCTAATATTTAGGGCCAGGCTCACAGATAGAAAAATTAATCTTACACGTTACACCACTTGAGATTAATGTTCAATTTACTCCACTAGATGACATACCTCTTGATGACCTAACACTTTATCAGCAGTCAGTTGAGAGATTGATTTATCTTATAGTCACTAGGACTAACATCTCATATGTTGTTTATCTAGTCAATCAATCCATGTTTGCACCTCACACCACCTACTATGTTGTCGTTCTTTACATCATCAGGTATATTAAGGGTACCCTTTTTTTCATGATTTTGATTACTCCGTTGACTCTCCTATAATCCTTCAAACTTGCTTTGATGTTGTTTGGGAGTGGTGGTCCTATTGATCGCCACTCCACTACTGGGTTTTTATCTTTCTTGGAGACCCTTGTTTTTTGACGGAGCAAGAAGCAAACAATTATTGCTCGTTCTAGCATGAGGCCAAATACAGAACCATGGCCGACACACATCCGTGATCCCCCTAGATACATTAGCGTATTGAAGATCTTGGTATTTCTCAAAAGTCTTCTATTGATCTTCATTGGGGCAATCCTAATAGTATTTTAATTCAAGTTTTTAGTTTGACAAATTGTCAACTACTCATTGTTGGAGTGTTGGCCTGGCCCTATGACTAGATCGACCTCCTATTCGGATTAACAATTATGATTTACACCATTATTCCATTAGGTGTGAGCCTAATAGGTATAAAATACTTTTGTTGAGACAAAAAAAGAAGAAATTCTTCATTATAGCTACATTTTTTATTTTTAATCATCTTCACTAAATTTTATGTATTTATGATCGGGAAATGTTAGATGGATTTATTTCGTATAACATGCCGATTCATCTAGAAATGGCGCAACTGGGTTCTTTTCGAAGAAGGCTTTGTTCGTCCTATTAATAGGATGGATGTGGTCAGACATTATATCAGTAACACGGTAGGTATTTTTACTTATGTGGATGTTGTTGACAAGAGACGACATACCGTAATTGTTCGATGGCAGGTTACTCCCCCTGGTTGGGGGAAGCTCAATACTGATGGTTCTTCGAAGGGAAATCCAGGGGACGATGGCTGTGGTGGGCTTATCAGAGATGAACCAGGGAAATAGATTGCGGGTTTCATATGTCATATAGGTATCTGCTCGGCATTTTCTGCTGAGTTGTGGGGTATCTTCAAGGGACTTCAGTTGGCTTGACTTTAAGGGTTCCGAAAAGTCTTGGTGGAAAGTGACTCCAGTTCTATCATTAATCTCTTAAACGGAATCGAGAATGTTAATGTGAATCACCCTTTGATGTGCAGAATATTTCAGTTGAAGAATCAGTCATGGGAGCTATCTTTTAATCACATTTTGAGAGAGGGTAACTCATGTGCTGACCAGTTAGCAAATCATAGTTTGGAGAAGGATTTTGGTTTTCAGGAAATAGCATCTCCTCTTCCTGAATTAGGCTTGCTCATGTTGAGGTGATGTTTCAGGGGCTTCCATACCCCGTTCAGTGGTTCTTTAATCTTGTTTTTTCCTGGGCTCTAAGCCCCTTCTTGTACAAAAAAAAAAATAGAATGCAGTTTCAGTTTTTTTTTTTTTTTTGTGTTTAGTTTGAACCAGTGTTATTAAAAACCGGATCGGACTGGCCGGAAACCGGACCCATGGCCGGTCTGGTCAGCATATCGGGCCATTTAAGCTGTTGAACCAGTACTGACGTCATCGACTCGCTATCGAACTGGCTTCACTCGGCTGAGCCGGCCGGACAAACCGCACCTCCACTCGGCCGGTTTGCATGCGTGCTTGCGGGACCATAAATTCAGCTGAAATTTGCAAAAATCCTTCTAGTGGAGCTACCCAAGTTGAAAGTAGCATATGCGGAGTACCACCAGGCTAGCCAAGATGTTTGGTTAATGCTTCAAAAACATAATATATATATACAAGTTTTATGGTAATGATTTGAATTTAGAGTATGGACATGTTGAATTATGTTGTCATATATATGAATATCTTAGAATTTTTTTATGTATATCGGTTCAAACCGAGTCAACCAGTGACCCTCGGTTGAACCAGTGACCCATTAGCCCAGTGCCCTGACCGAGTCGATCACCGCTTCGGTTTTAATAACATTGGTTTGAACTAAAATCATTTTTAATGGGAAAAACTCATTTCTTAAATATGCACGATCATTTGTAAAAGATTTTTAGATAAACAAAGTCTAAAAAAAAAAAAAATCATTTTTCGACTTTTAATTAGAAGCTGAGACGAGTAGCTTCTTGAAAAGGAAAAAAAAAAATCAATTTTGTACTTTTCACATTTTAAAGTAATAAAAATATATTTGTAATTATATCTAAACATAAAATAGCTTGTGTTTTTCATAAAATTATTTAAGAAAATATCATTTTTCTATAGTATCTTAAACTTATCCAAAAACACCCATAATCTGCAACCCACATGACATGCATGATATTATGGATTTGATTATCTAATTTGGCGCCTCCCTTCATAAAATAAATTAAGGATTTAAATGGTATATATGTAGCGTGATTGTAAATATTTTTTATACTGTCAACCAATCATAAATTGTCACATCATAAAAATATTTGACTTTTATATTATAATTACCTTAAAAAATCATATATAAGATGATTTGTGATTGGTTGACCATTGACAGTGTAAAATTCTTCACGCTAACGATATATCTAAATTAAACTTCTAAGTTAAAAGGTTATTAGCACATGAGGTGATTAGCAAATAATTATTATTTTTGGGTTCGGGTACCTCATGCTTATTAATATAGTTTTTTTTTCCTTATAAAAAAAATAGCACATGACACCAGTGATATTTTCAGTCGATAGCTAGAGGCTAATATCTTTCGAGACATAAAAATTAGTGAAGTGAGTTTTGTCTCTCTCAAAAAAATGCACATGAAGTGATATTTAAAATGTGACGACAATACTAAACAAAACACAACATATACTCATTGTTGAAACTGAATTATAGACATGCATCAAAGAAAAACAAACAAGAAACTGAATTATAAACAGTTCTACATAATAATAATAATAAGGCATATAGTTCTGCCATGGAATCACAGCCAATATTTGTATTGGCACAGCCAACGAAAGAACAATAAAACTAGTTCAAACCAAAAAAGCTTCTAGTTCAAACCAAAAGCATCTACATGTTTGCTTTTAAAAGCACCTAAGTTTGGCGATAAGCTTTCTAACTGCTTTTGCAACAAAATAAAAATTCACATTAAACAAAATGAGAATGGATAATTTTTTTTTATCATAAAAACTTTAAGAGATCAGTAGCCTAATCTCTTCAGCTGCTTGCTTGTAAGTTTCCTCCACTGGAGTTGCATTTGGAAACTGATGCGATGAAGCAATATTTGTCTGCAAGAATAACCCAATTAAATTGAGTTAAATGAAACCGTGTTCACATTGACACTATCGATGTATATGCTTTAAATTATTTAATTGTCGTTTGTTATTTAATTTTCTCTTTTAAAAGAAGTATTTATAATTTTTTTTCGTATATCAAGTGTATCCCAACCGATAGTCGGAGACTAGTCTCTTTCATGATGTAGAGACAATCAAAGTATGTTTTGTTCCTTTCAACAAAGCAATTTTCATACACATGATAAGAATAGAATAGTTGACATGTTTAAAAAACTCAGTTATCTATCAATTGTGCTGAACCATATTGGTAGAATCATGTATAATTTAAGAAGGCAAAAAAGTTAACATGTATGGATGAAGCAATATACTTCATTTTTCAGTTTTTTCATTTATTCTTTTTGGCTAAAATATGTTGACGTCCAGCTACTATTAGTTGACGTTAATTGCTAAGCTAAAGTAATTGACTCTTATGCTAGCAAAAGATTTTTGTCGTATTGAACACATAATCTCACTTCTTCAAACTTGCTAAATGAAATTTAATTATACGTCTTCACATGCCTAGTTATGTAGCAATCCTAATTAATTATAAATGGTTCACAAGCATAATATTAGTAGCTAAGTTAATATACCGTAAATTATTAATATTGAGCTCATGACTCGTGAACAATAAAAAATGGTGCATTTATTATTACCTAAATAAAATCCACAAAACACTTAAAACACACGGATGAAGATCACATGTCCCAAAATGGTGTACCACTTCCTGTCTCATCCAATTAGATTGTGTCATGTCATTTAAAAAGAACACATTTATAATAAATAATATAATTAATTTTCCAAATGACATAATCTAATTGGATGAGATAGGAAATTGGACACCATTTTGAAACAGGCCTAAAACAAACACAATTATAAGGAAACTATAAAATGAGGATAGAGTTCTAAACTTACATGAGCAAGAATCATGAATCCATTTCCATCACCACTGCACAAAATGTTGGCAGATATGACCTCTATCTTGTACTTTTCCAGCACAAAAGCAACGGTAGTCAACTGGCCTGGCTTCCTAGTTGCACATATACGAAATTGTGCTTCATTTCCACAAATGTTCAGGATCACATTTGGAGAAGACTGTGTTTGAAAAGCAATAGGCTGCTGAGGGACCAAGGCTGAGGTCAATTTTGAAGGATTTGGCCTTACCATTTCATGGGCCAAGCTACTAGAAGATCCATGATCAACAATGAATGTCTCCCTGTAGTTATGGGGATGACAATGTGGGTTGATCACAAATGACTCACACCCAAAAGTGGAGTTAAATTGGAGCCTTTCTTGTTTTTGTTTCTCTAGCTTACCCAAAGTCTCCTCTAGATTTTTTATGTAGTCCACTGCTTCTTTGACAATGGTTGTTTGGTTCACCTACATATAAGATCAAATTAAACCAAAGCATGTAAGTAAACAAATTATATATTGTGCCACTTAAGCTTAACTCTAGTGGTTGTGGTGAGGTTTGTATTTGGGAAGAATTAAGTTCTAGTCATTCTAATGACTATTAATGTTTCACACAAATGAAATCTATTAATTGTATTTTCCTAGAAATTTTAAAGGAAAATTTGTCTGTCAAGAATAATCTCCCCCGGATCTTTTATTATTTGGGGAAGTTAAAAATCTGTTTATTTTGTTTTCAGTTTTTTTATTTGTTTTTTGTTTTTATAAATAATTATGAAATTGTCATCTTATTTATATTATATTTCCTATGGTTTTCAAAAATTTGTAAAAAAAATACTAAAAACATTTTTTTCCTTATTTTTATCATTTCCTGTACAATTTTTTATAAACACGGAATAAAAATAAAATAACAATTTTATAATTATTTTAAATAAAAAATAAAAAAATTGAAAATAAAGCCAAAAAAAACCCAAAGCTGGCAATAGCCCTACTCAGCCTAGCATGAGGCATATGACTCCCTCATTTTCAGGGAAATCACATGTCTCACTCTCACCCCTTCAAGTAAAGTAACCGAAAGACTCGTGCATGTCAAGTTTAGCCTGACATGCCTGCCACACTATGATGAATCTATGGGTATGATTTTCCAACCCTCAATCCCACACCCATCGAACATTGTTACACTTACATTGCCTAGGTAGAAGAAAAAAACCGTACCCTTTTACAGTTTTACACTTTTACTTTTAGTATTGCACCTTCCAGATAGGATTCATTTGTACCAGAATTTTTTTTCCCAAACAGAGTTCTAATTATCTATACCAACTAGCTAAACGGTTTCTAATTAATGAAAGAGATATTAAACCAATCATATATATATATATATATAAAAAATCATGAAGGAGTTTTAAGCAGCAGGTGCAGAGGTCAATCTGCCACTAATTAATCTCTCTCCCTTAACATATTAACCAATAACCACTGACAATTTGCCTATAAAAAAAATCATATATTACACTAATATCTTTGAAAATTAATTAGTATTAATTGCAATTGGACTTTTATAATGATGGATTTTATTTAGTCTTAATTCAAGTTCGTATACAATTAGGTTCAATTTTTTTTAGGAATAAGATACATAATATTTAAAAAATGCAGTGGCAAGTATAATAAATTTTTTTTTTCAAATTAGGATATTTAGTGAAATAGCTAACTAAAAGAAGGAAGTCTTCACATAAGACTGAAGTATCAATAGCACTTATAAGAACGAATATTTTCTTAAACCCCCTTGAAGAACCCTTTATAAGGGATCTTAAAGCTCTTGCACATGATGGGGAAAAAAAAGTACATTTTTTTGTGTGGTTTAACAAGCATTATTTAGTATTTTTGTTTTACTGTATTTAATCTGTTTAACGAGTTACATACGTTTTCAGTCCCTCAAATTTGAGTGATATTTATTTTTAGTTTTCCGCTTAGAAAACATTCTTTTTTTTGTCCATCAAATTCTAAAATATGTCAATTGTAGTCCCCAAAAGTATGTTTTAGAATTACCCAAACATACATTTTAGTTCCGTTTGGGACCACGGTTGACACTCTTAAGAATTTGTGGACTAAAAAAGTATATTTTTCAAATGGGTGACTAAAACTGAATTTTATCCAAATTTGATGAACTAAAAACACATTTAACCCTTGTTTAAATTTCACTAACAAAAATACAAGTAGAAAATTGTTGTTTATAATTTTTTGACCTTAATTAACAAGGAAAAAAAAAGACATGTATTGAAATATAGAGACATTCATGTCCTTCAAATATCTCCTAACTACCTAAGCTGGAAAAGATATAGAAAGGTTAAAGAATCTAACATCTCATAAAGATAAACATCATCGGAAAATAAAAACATTTTACTTTTGAAAAAATATTTAAATTAAACTAGGAAAGAGAATAAAATATAAGGATTATAAAAAAAAAAAAAGGAATAATGTTTTTCAACTTCAAATTTTAGACCTTGATGATGAATTCAATTAAATTTACCTTAGAAGGAAGTCGCGGAAGCAAAGCTTGAAGATCGGCAAACAATTTGCTCACCTTTCTCCTACCTTCTCTCAGAGTCAATAAATGCATTTCATGACTTGATTCACAAGACTTTCCATCTTTCCCATCACCTCCAATAATCATTTTACTAATTCGACTTGCATTCTCGTGGCTTCGCTTCTTATTCACGAGAGCTTGCCCTTGATTCCCCTTTTCTTTTGATGACTTCATGTCTAATTTATCTTCGCTCTCACCTAAGTTATTAGAACTAGAGAATCCGATTGACTAGTTTTCACCCAAAAAACACTATCTCACTCATGCCTTGATTTTCTATGGTCATGGCCATGGTAGAGACTAGAGAAAGAAGGGGGAGGGAGGGAAGGAGAGAGAGAATTAGAAGAAATGTTAGCAAGGAAAGGAAAGAGAATAATACGTTTATACTAAGGTGATAGATAAAGTGAAACCGTAAAGAGAAAAATAAGAAAATGGAAATAATGAGGTTGGCCAAGAACAACCCAAGACACAATCAAATGCGAATAATGTATTCACTTTCGCATCCAAACAACAGATAGCCTAATCATCACATACAACAAATATTTCTGATCTCATCTCAGAGTCTTACTAACGTCTTCCTCGAAGAAGTGTTCTGTTGAACTTATTTAAGTTTTTTGAAAAATTGTAATCAAGATGTTTAAAAGAAAAGATTGATTAATTTTTTATAATATAAATTAAATTTTTAATCAATTATATGGAATTTTTTCTTCAATTTTTTTCTTAAAATTATATGGAATTTCTTGTTATCATGATGACTAATCGTTTATATTATATTATATATAAAACTTATATGGTAATTTTGAAAACGGTTTTATTTTTGGAGATAATCAAAGTTAGAATGGGGAATTGGAATTTAAAATTGGATCTTTAACCTCTGCGGGAGACTCTTTGACCAATTATCTAAATTCTTTCCTACCTCGTTGTTTATATGGCAATTTTTTATATGACACTTACATGGCAATGTGAAATATGTTGAGTTTTTGTGCAGGCAATCTGTTTCGGATAAAATCCAAAACGCAAATAGTACTCCTCTAGATTGGTCCTGATATTTCAGTCCAGCCCAAAATGGTACGGACCAGAACATAAAAAAGTGTGGTGTGTACAAAAAAGTCTCTAGGTGGCTTTTGGACTTCGTCTTGACGCTTCTAGAACTAGATCAGACCACTAGTTGGAGTGCTTGAGGTGTACAGAGGTACACAATGGGGATCCCCCAATGTTGGGCTTGATGGAGGGGAAACTCTGGTCCTACGTATTCCCTGTGGGGGAAATCAGAGCTCCGCGTAGTTCTCTTTAAGGGAGAATGATGAACACCGATGATGTAGGCCAAATCCAGTCTTGGAGATGGCCCTCCATGGTTTTGTTCAGAGAGACCTGGGGGGTTTTGTACTGGAGATAGAGTTGGTGAGCTTAGAGAGAAGAATAAAAAAGGAAGAGGATGTCCCCTAAGAGGAGAGTCCCCCTCTTTTGAGGAGGAAGGGAACCTCCCTTTATAAGGAGAGGAAATGTGCATTGGGCCCTTAGGGGATGAGCCAAGTGGGAAATTTGGGCTTATTAGAGAACATCCATAACAATATACATTCGGACCAAAAGCCCCCAGGTCGGTGCATTGCCGAGCAGCGAGCAATGTGCCGAGCTAAAATAGATAACCAGTCTAGGATATTTATGGTTCTTTTTTGGGCTTGCCGTGTGTGACCTAGCAATAGGGCTCTTTTTAGGGAAAGATGTTTATATCCTCTGCCGAGGTCTTCTATCGTTTGTTTTGAATCAATGCTTGCTTTCTTTTGTGTTTGCTATTTCATTATGACCGAGTTAAGACTCTGATTCTTTCGTTGTTTTTGTTTTGACCTTGTTAAGACTTTGGATCTTTTGTTCTTTTTGTTTTGATTGAGTCAAGACTCTGGCCGTTTCGTTGTTTTTGTTTTAATCGAGTTAAGACTCTGCATGTTTTGTTCATGGACCAATTGAGTAAAGTCCCTAGTTGTTTTGGCCCTTCGACCAAGTAAGGTGAGTTTATCTCCATGGACTAACCGAGTGAAAACTCCAGGTTGTTTTGTCTTTTCGACTGAGTGAAGACTCGAGGTCGGTTTATCTTCGTGGACTAACTGAGTGAAAACTCCAGGCTGTTTTGTCCCTTCGACCGAGTGAAGACTTGAGATCGGTTTCTTCGTGGACCAACCGAGTAAAGACCCTGGTTGTTTTGTTCCTTCGAACGAGTGAAGACTCGAGGTTGGTTTCTTCGTGGACTAGCCGAGTGAAAACTCCAGGTTGTTTTGTCCCTTTAACCGAGTAAACACTCGAGATCGGTTTCTTCGTGGACCAATCGAGAAAAGACCCTTGTTATTTTGCCTCGTCACTGAGGTCTTCAAAATAATGGTGTTTAAATCCACTGCCTCCGCCTTCTAAGTAAAGGCGTTTAAATCCTCCACCGAGTTCTTCAAAATAAAGGCGTTTAAATCCTCCGCCGAGGTCTTCTAAGTAAAGGCACTTAAATGCTCCGTCGAAGTCTTCAAAATAAAGGTGTTTAAATCTTCCGTCGAGATGTTCTAAGTAAAGTTGTTTAAATCCTCCGTCGAGGTCTTCAAAATAATGGCATAGTCGGGCCTAGCCTCTTGAGCATAGCTGGGTAGATACGCTATTGGTCGTAGCCTCTTGGGCGTAGTTGGACATATATACTCTCGGGCGTAGTCGGACAGCTATGCTCTCGGGTGTAGCCTCTCGAACGTAGCTGGGTAGATATGCTCTTGGGCGTAGCTGGGGAGATATGCTCTCGGGCATAGCCTCTCGAGCGTAGCCGGGTAGATATGCTCTCGGGCGTAACCTGGCAGATATGCTGGGCTTTTCCCTGTGTATTCCCTCCTACAAGTAGAGCTAATATGCCTTTTCCATATTTATCTCTTTACCCGACTGACGGATGTGAGAAATATATAAGCAGTTATATCAATTATAACATAGATGAATGATATTTTATAAGTTGTGTTCAAAGTGCTATAATGCTAGTTCAAACTTTTAGAGCTCAAAGAGTTTAGAGTTACCGTCCTGTATAATAACGGGTATGTGTTGCAGTTGGCTGTGAAGTTGTGTTGTTTTGACTCTTTTTCACCCAATTATAATTGTGAACACCCAATTTTGTCCGGTGTATTTTTATTCAATTAATAAAGAGAAATAAAAAATAAAAAATGATAAAAGAAAATAAATAAAAAGGATAATGGTGGTTTGGAATAGTTTGATAAGAGATGATAAAGATCATTCAAATTGGAGTTTGTTTTCTAAACAAGAGGAGATAATGATTCAGTTTATGATAAACATAATCAGAATAAGATATTGATATATTTCATGATAAACATACTAATATGATTTTGATACTTCAAGTGAGGAATTTTGTTACTCTTGTTTCTATAAATAAAGAACAAATTCAAGGACTACAAAAGAAGAAATTCTACTACTTTCTCAATCATCACTCTCTTAACCATTCTGACTCCCTTTCCAACAACCTGATCATCATCATCTTCACCTCTGCGCTTCTCCACCATTCACAAACCCACTTCCGCACCGGTCCGCCATCGCCGCCGTGTCTCCGCAGCTTGTAGCAACCAAGCCATCACAATAACACCACCATAATTGTTTCATTCTCATCACTGTCGCACTTTGCCGTGCTCCGCCGTCTGCAGATCCAGCCATTCCCAGCAGCTTGACTGTGTCGCCTTCGCCGATCAGTTGTTGTCCATCGTGCAGTGCCGCTTCGGACCATCACCGCCGTGAACCTCCGTACCAGATCTGTGAACCAAGTCTTTGTCACACACTTAGCCCGTCGCTGCTCGCCGTTTCGGTCCGCCACTCGCCAGCCAGGCTAGTCACACGGCTTTCACCCCATCGTATCCTTCATGATTCCATGTTCTTCTGCGTACAGGTTCAAATGGAGAAGATAACCATGTTTATGTTTAATAATTAATTTTCTTTTTCTTTTTATTATTTTGATTGAGTCTAATTGGGTCAAATGGGTCAGATGTGTTTGCGCTTTTGTTTTTAGAATGTTAAAAGTCACATAAAAATCATATTTTCAAAAAATCCTTAAAAATTATATATATAAAAAATGAAAATCCTTTTTAAAATAAAAATCCTTTTTCATAAAAACTAAAAATATAACCAACCAAACATTTTTAGAAGAACTACGTAGCTTTGAATTTCTCGTTGCACCCGGGAATACTTAGGAGCGGAATTAACCATTCCGTCAAGCTAAAAATTAAATGTTCCCAATTTTTGTGTTTATTTCCTTTTTATTATTTTTTGGGTAAAATAAATATTTTTTTAAAGTTATTAAGAGTTTGCACAATTAACTTGAGGTACCGTCTTAGGACGGACGATGTAGGGTGCTAACACCTTCCCTACTCGTAACCGACTCCCAAACTCAAATCTCAATTTTTATTAAAAGACCAGTTTCCTTTAACAAATGGTTTTTCCAAGTTTTTTCCCAAAAAATAAATTTGGTAGCCACTCCTCTGTTTATTTTTTCCAATCGTGGCGCCCGTACGGGACGGTCGCGACAGCTGGCGACTCCACTGGGGACTTTTTGAGAGTCAGGCCTATTATAGTTAGTTGTGCAAAATTTTAATAACTTTTATTTGTTTGTTTTACCCATTTTACATTGTAAATATTGTTTTATTTATCTATTCTACATATATATATTCTTACAATTTTCCATGTTAATTCTAGGGTAGATTTAACTTTTAGGGTTGTATAAGTTTGTATGCTCTCTCCACACACTACACTTACACATTAAGCACACACTTATGAGTGAGGCCCTATACCCGGGTCTTGGTAACCCTAAGATTAAGAAAGAGGTTGTGTAGTGGTAGCCATTTTGGGATATTCATCCTATCTGGGTATCATGAAAACCTCGGCTAGAGTGTAACCTTTTTTATGATGTCCTATGTCTGGTAGATCTCCTACTGTCTTGGTCAACATCATGAATTTGGATCTTAGCTCTAGTAGCCAAAGAATATTGGAATTGTAGAACCACCTTATGCGAGGTCACCGATTAAAGATCCATAGCCCATTAGGATATAGTCCAATGAGGTAACCTGATTTAGGACACAAAGTGAGTGTACTTTCTCCTCACGTTCTTTTTAATTATGCATAAAATTCACCATTAATTATTTTTCTACAACCTAATATCTTTGGACGAGACGTTCTAGGAATGGTTAGTTAAATATTTATCATTTAAAACCTTTGAACAAGACGTTCTAGGAATGATTAAATCAAATATGTTCACATTTAACACCTTGGAACGAGACGTTATAAGAATGGTTAAGCAATTATTTTCACTATCAAGCGCATTTGAACGAGACGTTCTAAGATATTCACCAAACTAAGACATTTGAACAAGACGTTCTAAGAATAATTAATCAATCTTCATTCGATCATGTAGTACAAATACCGGTTTAATTAATAGTTGCAATGCATGATTTCATGATAGGTAAAATAATCAATATAACGAGAAAATCGCTACACCCTTATCGTACTCGATCACAAGCCAAAATAATGGATGAACAAGAGCAAGCTCAGAAATTCATTGAAGATATAGGTCAACTCAAGGAACAGGTGGCTCAAATAATGGAGATGATGCAAGCCATGCAAAAGGAAAAGAATACAGATGAGAATCCTCCAGCCTCAACTGAAGCACAGCCAACTGAACCTCTTCTCACTCAGGGCTTCAATCAACAAGGGATCACGATGCCCCTTGTTGTTTACCCGAACAATCAAACTCATCAGTCATTTGACCCAAACAATCCCCATATGGTCTTCCTCGAGGGTTTGTACCACCAGTGGCTCCTAGTCGGCAAGATGGCTATCCAGGTTCCCAAAACACTGCCCAGACACAAATCCCTACCAATGCTGCTGAGATACAACAAGTGCAAACCACCAATCCGCCAGGTGGTAATACCCCGATAATGGTACAATTTGCTAACCCGAATACTTCACCATACACACTTCAAATTGATGCCAATGGGACCCAGGCAACACATAATATTGCTCCCCTACAATATGTTCCTGTTAATCAGACGGGTGAGGGTCCTCAGTCCAAAGAAAAATTGGAAATTCTGGAGGAAAGACTGCGGGCTATTGAAGGAGTAAATAGTTATGGTCTTCGGACCGCCTCAGAACTTTGTCTGGTACAAGATGTTGTAATCCCGCCAAAATTTAGATTTTGACAAGTACAAGGGAATCACTTGCCCTAAAAACCACTTAACCATGTACGTCAGGAAGATGGCATCGTATGCCCATGATGATAAACTCTTGATTCATTTCTTCCAAGACAGTTTGACTGGGGCAGCTTCAAATTGGTACACACATCTTGAGCGGGCCCATATTCGATCTTTCAAGGATCTAGCAGATGCATTCTTGAAACAATACAAGTACAACATTGACATGGCTCCGGATAGAATGCAATTGCAAAGTATGTCAAAAAAGAATACAGAAACTTTCAAAGAATATGCCCAACGATGGAGGGAATTAGCTGCTCAAGTGGAGCCCCCATTAGCTGAGAAAGAAATTGTAACAATGTTCATTGATACACTTCAGTCACCCTTCTATGACATAATGGTTGGAAGCGCGTCATCAAACTTTTCTGACATGGTTATCATCGGAGAACGAATTGAAAGTGGGATGAGAAGCGGTAAGATTGTTGAAAGTTCTGTGGTAGCTGTTGAAACAAAGAAAGCTCCATTTGTCAAAAAGAAGGAAGGAGAGACGCATACTGTGGCGTCAGAGCAGAAGATTCCTGGACATTGGGTATCAAACCAAATTCCTGTCAACTCCCAACCATATTTTCAAAACACCTACATCCCATTTTATCCACCACATCAACAGCCTAACCATCCATATATAGCCGCCACCTCACAAATTCCAACCCAACCTTATCCTATGATGATATCATATCAGCCATCATATCCTACCCAGTATCAGACCTTTCCTACTGTACCACCTCAACAAAAGGCAAAGCCCATGCAGTTTGACCCAATACCTATTACTTACACTGAGCTATTACCAAGCCTCATCAACAAATCTTTGTTGGTCCCAGTCCCGGCTAAGGCAGTACAACCCCCATACCCAAAATGGTTTGACCCAAATGCTAAGTGTGATTATCATTCAGGAGTGATTGGTCATTCGACTGAAAATTGCAAGACCTTAAAGTACAAAGTGCGAGATCTAATCAATGCAAATTTGCTGAGTTTCCAACAAGATACTCCTAATGTAGGAGGTTCTGGAGTCAACGCCATAGAAGGCACTGTGAAGCATGACCTTTGATTCTTGTTAGAGTAATTCATTAATGTTAATCCTTTAGCTCTGCCAAAGGCTTTAGGGAATCTTGAATAATGGGCTTACATGTTTTCCATTTCAGTATGAATAAATGAATGCATCGAGTTTCCTTGATGTCTCTCCATCTTTTGACTTTACCTTACTTTAGCCTTATCTTTTCATTTCTCCTGAAGTTGTCCAGATCTGAAAATGATTCTCTAAAAAGAAAAAAAGAAAAAAAAAAGAAAAAAAGAAAAAAAGAAAAAGAAAAAGAAAAAGAAGGTATGTGCTAGCATCTCATCATATGATTTTGATCACCCCATTAATCAATTTGACGATAGAAAAAAATCCTCATCGACTTATATGATCAACTGAGCCGAAAGCACCAAATGAATATTTTTGCAATGACTGAGGCAATCAAAAGGTACTTTTAGTGAAGTAGAGATACTCTCCTTGAAGATGAAAAGCCCACAGATTAAAGTTAGATGCGTAAAAAAAAAAAAGGAAAAAAAAAAGGAAAGAGAGAGACCACTTATTTAATTTGGTAAGTACTATTATTTTTGTCTTTTCATTAAAATTTTTGAAAATTAACAATCATGATTTGAAATGAAGAATGGCCATGTTTCTCTATCCTTGACATATTTGCGTTATCCGTTGTTACCCCTTTTGAGCCTAAAAGAATTATTTTTCAAAGAACCTTGGGCAAGGATCACCCCTACACTGGGGCTAATTTGAGTTAAATGCGGATTGTTGAAAAGTAAGAAGAAGAAGAAGAAGAAGAAGAAGAAGAAGAAGAAGAAGAAGAAGAAGAAGAAGAAGAAGAAGAAGAAGAAAGGAAAGAAAATGAATAAATAAGCTCACAACAAAGCCAAATGAAAAAAAAAAAAAAAAAACGAGAAGTGGGCTAAGGAAATATAATATTGATACAAATGGTTGATGCAAAGTAAGAACAAGGATCCTTGACCCTTTCAACCCACAAACACTCATTTGGGCCTCATTCCTTTTCTTCATATCCCTTAACCTTGGCCACATTACAAGCTTAAAAAAGTCCATTCTGATCTATGAAAGATTGTTATCATTTTCATTAATTTTAATTTTTAGACAAAGAAAATATGTGCTCTTTAATATATCACTCTCGAAAATATAATAAAAAAAATTAAAAAAAAAGCAAGAAAAAGAGAGAGAAGAAAATGGCTCGCTGGGCTGAAAACCTGAAAGGGCGGTCCAGGCAAAAATTAGAGCGTCCCGATGAAAAGATCCATTGAAGAGACAAACTGGGGTAGTTTGAATTTAAAGGTAGATCACGAAGTACCCCAATAAATGAAGAATGGGGCAAGTCATATCTTTGAAGCTGATTGAAATGGTGCTCGAGACCAATTGAAGAAATATAAACTTCAAACTGGGGCAGGTTGAATTTAAAGGCAGACCATGAAATGCTCCCAATACATGAAGACTGGGGCAAGTAATATCCTTGGAAACTGATTAAAGTGGTGCTCGAGATCATATGCATGAGAGGCTAGCACTAATTATCCTAAAGAGTATCATTTGAAGAAATGCAAACTTCACATCCTCATCGTTCCCTTATAAAGACATCTCCAACCCCAATATCATTATTTTTCTCGCATCCTTATCCCCTTTCACATATTGTTATCACCTTTTCACTCTCCATCATTTTTGGTACCCCCTCTTATTGCCATTTACCATGGACTCAACATGCATTTTTATACTAGAGTGTGAAATAAGTGTCAATAATAACATTTTCTCTCAAGATTTCAAAGGTCATGGAAAGCATAACTATCTCTTAACAAGGGGCAACGATAAAAAGGGGGCAATAAGGCACTTTCATCTGTTGGGATCATCATATCTCTGGTAAGAAGCAAAGCATCAATAAAACATGCAAAGGACTGGTCAAATCAGCAAGTTTCGCTCTAGTTCATCCAAGATTTGGCTATGGTCAAAACTCAAAACCTTAAGGGGCCAATGATAAAATGTGATTAAAAAAAAACAAAAAAAAAAAAAAAAAAAAAACAAAAAAAACAAAACAAAAGCATAAATAAAAAAAAAAAAGAATCAAGCTTTACAAAATGTCTCTTGCATCATACACTGTTGCAACATTTCAAAAGAAAAACTCAACATCATTGCATCACACCTGGGCATAGGGTCTATAAGTTGTATTTCAGTTCGCTTTAGCTGGCATAGGGCCTCTCAAGCTTTCTTTTGTTTTTGTTCAGCTTTAACGAGCATAGGGCGCATAAGCTGTCTTTATAGGCTTTAGCAGGCATAGGGCCTCGTAAGCTTTCGTCTTCTTTCCAAGTTCCTGCGGATACCATCTCCGTGAACTTATCTTATATTTCCTTTCGAGCTCTTGCGGAAACCATCTCCGTGAGCTTCTTTCCAAGTTCCTGCGGAAACCGTCTCCGTGAGCTTGTCTTACATTTCCTTTCGAGCTCTTGCGGAAACCGTCTTCGTGAGCTTCTTTCCAAGTTCCTGCGGAAACCATCTCCGTGAACTTGTCTTATATTTCCTTTCGAGCTCCTGCGGAAACCGTCTCCGTGAGCTTCTTTCCAAGTTCCTGTGGATACCGTCTCCGTGAACTTGTCTTATCCTTCCTTTTGAGCTCCTGCGGAAACCGTCTCCGTGAGCTTCTTTCCAAGTTCCTGCGGATGCCGTCCCCGTGAACTTGTCTTATCTGTCCTTTCAAGCTCTTGTGGAAACCGTCTCCGTGAGCTTCTTTTATCTCTCGTTTTAAGCTTCTAAGAATACTGTTTCTGTAAAAAAAAAAAAAAAAAAAAAAAAAAAAACTCTCTTCCGGACAAAATCTCGGTTCATTTCTTTACTTGCATCTTATAACGACAAAAGGCTAACTATGGTTAACCTGTTATCTAATAAGAAACTAGTAAAGAGGGGCAGCTGTGAACACCCAATTTTGTCCGGTGTATTTTTATTCAATTAATAAAGAGAAATAAACAAGAAAAATAAAATAAAAAATAAAAAATGATAAAAGAAAATAAATAAAAAGGATAATGGTGGTTTGGAATAGTTTGATAAGAGATGATAAAGATCATTCAAATTGGAGTTTGTTTTCTAAACAAGAGGAGATAATGATTCAGTTTATGATAAACATAATCAGAATAAGATATTGATATATTTCATGATAAACATACTAATATGATTTTGATACTTCAAGTGAGGAATTTTGTTACTCTTGTTTCTATAAATAAAGAACAAATTCAAGGACTACAAAAGAAGAAATTCTACTACTTTCTCAATCATCACTCTCTTAACCATTCTGACTCCCTTTCCAACAACCTGATCATCATCATCTTCACCTCTGCGCTTCTCCACCATTCAGAGACCCACTTCCGCACCGGTCCGCCATCGCCGCCGTGTCTCCGCAGCTTGTAGCAACCAAGCCATCACAATAACACCACCATAATTGTTTCATTCTCATCACTGTTGCACTTCGCCGTGCTCCGTCGTCTGCAGATCCAGCCATTCCCAGCAGCTTGACTGTGTCGCCTTCGCCGATCAGTTGTTGTCCATCGTGCAGTGCCGCTTCGGACCATCACCGCCGTGAACCTCCGTACCAGATCTGTGAACCAAGTCTTTGTTTTTAGAATGTTAAAAGTCACATAAAAATCATATTTTCAAAAAATCCTTAAAAATTATATATATAAAAAATGAAAATCCTTTTTCATAAAAACTAAAAATATAACCAACCAAACATTTTTAGAAGAACTACGTAGCTTTGAATTTCTCATTGCACCCGGGAATACGTAGGAGCGGAATTAACCATTCCGTCAAGCTAAAAATTAAAATTTCCCAATTTTTGTGTTTATTTCCTTTTTATTATTTTTTGGATAAAATAAATATTTTTTTAAAGTTATTAAGAGTTTGCACAATTAACTTGAGGTACCGTCTTAGGACGGACGATGTAGGGTGCTAACACCTTCCCTACTCGTAACCGACTCCCGAACTCAAATCTCAATTTTTATTAAAAGACCAGTTTCCTTTAACAAATGGTTTTTTCCAAGTTTTTTCCCAAAAAATAAATTTGGTGGCGATTCCTCTGTTTATTTTTTCCAATCGTGGCTCCTGTACGGGACGGTCGCGACAATAATGGAGGTGTGGGCTCGGGTATCTTCAATTTCTAATTATTGGGTCGATCAAAAAACCTTCAAGTCCGACAAAGACCCATGAGTGACAAGGTACGGTCCAAACTCTGTTGCTCGATTTTCTTTAGAAAGATCCACTTTAGGCTTGACCGTTTGACCCATTGTAACATCCCTGGCTACTTTATGGATTGATGATTGTCCCCACAAACTAACACGGGTCTTTTCAGTGTGCTTTATCCTCACTCACACGCTTCCTGAGAAAACTTCCCAGGAGGTCACCCATCCCATAATTGCTCCAAGTCAAGCACGCTTAACTGTGGAGTTCTTAAGTGATGGCTCAGATCCAATCGTCGTGAATCATGGCCGACCATAGAACTGGTCACCAAGGAAATGATCATGGCAGTTGGACAGGAAGGCTTGTGACGGCGTCAAATCCGAGTGGCGAGCTGGACGATGGGTGTTCTGGCTGCTGAGTGGAACATGACGAGGAAATGATGGAGCTCAAATGATCTAGGTTGAGCTGGAGATCACTGCCAAGACCGTTGTCTCCAACATCGACAAGTGAGGGGAACTTGGTACCATTCTTGCATCGGCAGCGGGTCAGCGGTGATGGCTGGTCCAGAGCAAGGTGTCGGTATCCGACCTTGAAGAAGGAAGGAGCCACCTTAATCTAGAAACAATGAGAGCTCCATCTTGGCGTTCTGATCTGGAGACAACATTCCGATCCGACATGGCTTGGAGGGCATGGGCGTTAGGGGCCACATGGCCATTCTGTTCTGGCATGGTAGGTACGGCAATGGCCCGGCTTGTTGCCCGGAACGGATAAGAAGACGAGGATCTAAGGGAGAGGCACGTCGTCCATTGATTCCTCCACCCACAGCGACATCGTCATTGTCCACAGGAAGGGCAGGGTGACAGCTCGGGCTCGTGGCCTAGCTTGGGTAGCTTGGTGGCAGTCTAGGTCGTTCCAGAGCTGGGCGACGGCGTTTGGGATCAGGTTATTCCGGGACATGGTGGCGACACTGTCACGACGACGGACCTCTGTGCTTCACGATGCCGCTGTTGGGGATAGAGGAGCGATGTGGGTGACGAGCCTCCTCTCCCTTTTCCTTCTATTTTTTTCTCCTTTTGTTAAACCACTAAGGTTCAGAACATTGCTATCTGTGAAGGCTTTTTGATTTACAGTACGTTTCCTCTTTTTTTTTTTTTTGCATTTGACAGAGACAGAGTAGTTATTTTTTTTATAAAAAATAGTACACTCACTCTCTTCTTTTTCCTAACAAGGCATTGTCACTTCAGTATTTTTTACTATTGTTCCGAATTGTTGATGACCTGCTCCCCTTTTACTGATGTAATAACTCATTTCCTTTCTCCCGTTACTAAAAATTGCTGGAACAAATAGCTCATTTTCTCATTTCAATTTTTGATTCACCAAAGCATCGTGCTTCAACTATAGACACTTGCATTCTTTGTTGACTACAGCATCTTTAATGTGGTGCAGGGTGTTTGGATATGTACCTTAAACACCACTTTTTTATTGTGTTGAGCAGCTAGAAATGGATTTGCCTATAATTTGAGACCTCACAAGTTGAGCACAAAGTGGTGGTCATCGGGTCTGTCCGAGATAGGCCAGAGTTGCTTCTAATATTTCTTTGGTCAGATCTGGTGTGAAACAGATCGGAGCTTCTTCTGATTCTTCCTTTCTTCTCTTCTTCCATGAATTTCTTCGCAAAGCCGGTAGTACCATGGCGGAAGGTGGTTTCCCGGCATGGTGGCAGGAGTAGAAATTTACAGTTCCCACAGAATGCGCCAATGTTTCGGATAAAATCCAAAACGCAAACAATACTCCTCTGGATTGGTCCTAATGTTTCGGTCCGACCCAAAATGGTACGGACCAGAACATGAAAATGTGTGGTGTGTACAAAAAAGGCTCTAGGTGGTATTTGGACTTTGCCTTAATTCGTCTAGAACTGTATCAGACCTCTGGTTGGAGTGCTTGAGATGTACAGAGGTACAAAATGGGGGATCCCCTGATGTTGGGATCGACGGAAGGGAAACTCCGGTCCTACGTATTCCCTGTGGGGGAAATCAGAGCTCCACGTAGTAGTTCTCTTTGAGGGAGAGTGATGACCACCAATGTGTTGACCGGATCCAGTCTTGGAGACAGCCCTCGATGGTTTTGTTCAGAGAGAAATGGGGGGTTTTGTATAGGAGATGGAGTGGGTGAGCTTAGAGAGGAGACTCAAAGAGGAAGAGGATGTCTCCTTAGAGGAGAGCATGTAGAGAGAGCCCGTTCTTTTGAGGAGGAAGGGAACCTCCTTTTATAGGGAGAGGAAATGAGCCTTTGGACCCTCAGGGGATGAGCCAAGTGGGCAATTTAGGCTTATTATGGAATATCTGTATCAGTATATATTCAGAACACAGGCAAATTCTAGGGTGGACGAGTGACACAAGTCACTCACCGTGAGAGACCCTATTTTACCTGCCCCAATAGGTTAATTTTTTTGGTACAAAAAGTTTCAGTGGGTCCCCGCTATATTTTGATTTTGCAAAGAAGCCCCTCTCACAGTTGTCTTCAACCTCCCGTCCACCTCTGCATCTGCAGGCTTCGTCGCCGCACCACCATACCGGCAGCCGCCACCCCGTCGCATAGCCACCTGCATCCGCTACCTCTAACCAAAACCTGATGGACTGATGGAGGTTGGAACTGTGATCTGTGGCCATGATTTTTCAACCTATTCTCTCTCACTCCTCCTCTCTTCTCGTCCGCCCCGGCCCCCCATCTATATAATCTTTCTGTTTCTCCCTCCGCCCCATCTATAGCACTGCAAATGTCGGATATGGGCCGTCACAGTTCCAAACTTGTCACCGTCCTCCACTCACAGACACGCGTCGCGTCGCTCCGCCGCTCCGTTGTTCTCCAAACGTTGTAGATCCACCCTGTCGTCGGGCCTCCGCGTCTCCATTGTAGTTCCGACCGCCACCGCCACGCAGAACGCTCCACCGGACCAGAACGACTGCTGCGTGCTGCAGCAACCTCCACCGCACCGTCACGTCGTCCATCCACCGCGCCGTCACGCCTCTAGCCACCGCAGCCCCTCTTAACAGCAACACTTATGTTGCAGGTGTTCTGACTGAAGAAGATGAAGCCTGTTTTGGGCTTGGGTCACCTTGTTGGGCCTAGAGTTTTTTAACACCAAAACTCATGTGACATTTTTTAATGAGTTTGGCAGAAAATTAATATAAAAAAAAAAGTAAATATTCCTTCTCTAAAACTAAAGAAAATTCATTTAAAAAAATAATATTAATAAAAAAAATCAGAATATCTAAAAAATGGAAAGGGAAAAAAAACTATTAAATAAAAAAAATCTTGTTCTATACATGAATTCCTGTTGTGCTTTCTAAGAATCTTAAAGAGATTGTTATTTTTTTATTTTATTTTCTTGGTAATGTTATCCTAATAAGCATAACGTTCCTCACCTGGACGTTTCTCCTGTGCCATCTAGAATTCTTGAAGGGATTTATTTTATGGCATTTTTTTTAATTTTTGTTACTAATGTTATCCTAAGAAGATCTCGTTCTATATATTAATGTTCCTGTCGTGCTTTCTAAGAATCTAAAATAGATTGTTAATTTTTTTATTTTATTTTTCTTGGTAATATTATCCTAATAAGCAGTGTTCCTCATTTGGACGTTCCTCCGGTGCCATCTAGAAATCTTTAAGGGATTTAATTTTTTTATTTTTTATTTTACTAATGTTATCCTAAGAAGCATCTCGTTCTATATATGAATGTTTCTGTTGTGCTTTCTAAGAATCTTAAGAAGCATTAGTAAGAAAAATTTTAAAAAAGAAGAAGAAAAGAATAAATCCCTTCAAGATTTCTATTGGGACAAGTGAGTCTCGTTGGGCCTATTGGGCCAGCTAAATCCTATCAGGCCAAGCAAGTCCTATTGCACAAAATGAGTTATACTCGGCCAAGTAGGTCTAATTGGGTCAATTCAGTGTTATTGGGCCGAGCGAGACTCATTAGACCAGGTTAAGCTTGTTGGGCCTAGTGGTGAGTCTCATTGGACCAAGTTAGTCATGTTGGGCCAATTAAGTCTTATTGGCCCAATTAAGTCTTATTGGGCCTAGTGGTGAGTCAAATTGGACCAAGTGAGTCTTATTGGGTCAATTAAGTCTCATTGGGCCAAGTTAATCTTATCGGGCCAAGTGATTCTTATTAGATTGGGACAAGTGAGTCACATTGGACCTAGTTAGTCCCATTAGGCCAATTAAGTCTTATTGCGCCAAGTAAGTCCAATTGGGCCAACTGAATCCTATTGGGCCAGTTGAGTCCAATTGGGCAAGCTGAGTCTTATTGGACCGACTGAGTGTCATTGGACCAAGTGAGTCCTATTGGGCCGACCGAGTCTTATTGGACCAAGTTATTCCAATTGGCCCAAATAAGTCCTATCGGGTCAAGTATGTCTGATTAGGTCAAATGAGTCCTATCGGGTCAAGTCACTCATATTGGGCCAACTAGATCTCATTGGGCCAAGTGGCGAGACTTATTGGAATAATATTAATCTAAAACTAAAGAAAATTCATTTTAAAAAAATAAATCTAAATCTAAAAATCAGAATATCTAAAAAAGAAAAAAAAAAATTTATTGTTCTTTGAATAAAATGTAATTAGACATATAAATAATTGATATATTTTTTTTTATATAATTAATATTATATATATATATATATATATATATATCTTCCGTTCTCATTTCATTTTTCGAAAATTGACATAGGGGGATCATTACAAACGAATTGGTGGATTAATCAGGTAAGCATTAATTCTCCCAATCAAACTAAGAATACATGTTTGAGCCATTTGGACATGATTGGGCCAACCGGACATGATTAACCCATTTTGAACATAATGTGAAATTATATCGCTAGCGCATATTTATTATATATTAATATTTATATATATTTTATTAACTTAATATTTTAATATTTGTTATATTTTTATTATATATATATATATATTTATTATTCATATATATTTTGAATTTATTAATTCCTACAGGTCTTAAACGAACGAAACCGAACAAACCCTTTGTTGATTAGTTTGGTTTGGTTTGAGTTTTATAGAAAAACTTTTTAAATCGAACTAAACCAAACCGAACCATTTTTTGTTGATTTGGAACTTTTTCAACCCTAAAACCGAACCAGATCGACCTGTTATACCCCTATCAATTATCAAATCCTATACACTATATTTTGCACCAACAAAATCAATGGTCCTATTGATCTACAACTACAATTATTAAAAAAAAAAAATCGTATGCCACAAAACCAAAATCACTCAATACAAAATAGAGTTTTATAACTCAATTTCCCACTATCCACCTCATTAAAATAATTATATTTTTATATTTTCTACCCACCTCAATAGTAAGCCTTACTGTTGTTGGGCCTCACAGATGTTAACAGCCTAGTCATTAGTCATTACCCAGTACCCAATCAACACTTAATTTTCAACTTCATTTTTGTTTTTTTTTTACAGATTTCATCCATTAAAGCCCCATACCATACTCAATTACTCATCACGGAAGTGCGCTACTGTTAGCCCAATTGAGAGACTTGAAATGTTGTTGCATGAAATGAGTAAATAAATGCTTGAAGTGTTAAAATGAGAGGGTGCCATGTGTGAACTTGATAAGTTGAGGTGTTAAACAGTGAAGAGTGCCGTGTGTGGATGGTGGAAGAATGAAGGCATTTTGAATGCCTTAATTGCTTAGTGTAAACCCTTCTTCTCTTTAAATCATACCAACCTTTCATTTCCCATTCTCAAAACAACTCTGATTTTTATTTTCTCTTACCTTTTCTTTCACTTTAATGTCATCCACTTACCTCTACTTGGCCTGGAGCATTTCTCCTCATCAGTCACAACTGCATTGCTAGTTACAATATATTTAACAAACACCGTTTGTCACCGCCACTACCTTCAGCTGCACAAATGATACAAACCAACCCAGCTAAAGCCTTATATGCACCAGTGAGCTTATTATTATTTTTTTGTTGCACTTATACAATTTTTACAAATAAGCAACGCATTTTTTTTTGTTAAAAACTATCTGATAATCACCTTCTTCTTTATGAATCACTATCTGACAATCCACCAAGCTGATAAACCAAGCTGACAATCCACCTACGACTGCATTTTTCAATTTACATATGCAGAAGATTACCATTTTTATCCCTCGATGTCGGGATACACACCAAGCAGTGCAACAAAACCCTATGCCATTTTTAAAAAATCATTTACACATATTGTGGGCACCCTGTATTTTACATACCTTCTGATACACAGTGGCGGATCCAGGACCCTGAGCCAGTGGGGGCAATCTATTTCAAAAAAAAATATATTATCATATATATGAAGATAAAGACATAGTTATTAAAAAACAAAGTTAATACATTCAATTTCATGTTTAACCAATCAATTTGGTGGTGAGATAAAATAATTATCACAAAATCACCAATTTTTCGCATATTATCAATATTTGTAATTAACAATCATCAAGAGAAAATCTCATAAAATTGATTTCACAAACATATTCTTTATTATCCTAATTGCATAATTAATCAACCAATTTGATAGAAATACACTTGTATTAAAAAAAAAAAAAAAACCAACTGTCACTCTGACAAGATAATCACTTCTATTTTTTGTTTTTGTTTTTATAAATAAAAAGCTTATCAATTTCATCCATTACAAAAAATCCAATATCAGTTTCATCAATTTCATCCATGGTGGAGCCCCTTATCTCATTTCTATATTTCATAGACTTTGTAAAACCCACAATTCAATTTCAAGTTTTCAACCTTCTTTCATCACAAACCAAGTTTCTCGTACTGCTGCTTTGTGGAGGTGGTCAACGAAAGAAAGAAAGGGAGGTGCTACTGCATGAGAAAGAAGGATGGCAGAGAGACATGGGTGCAAGTATGTCTAACTATTGGGGGCAAAGTAAAAAGTATATAAGGTATTCATAAGTTTTCTTTGTATTTGAGTGGGTGCATGTGCACCCACTGGGTTGTACCTGCGTCCGCCAATGCTGATACATCTCCATTTCGATGGTGCCAACTTCCGCTTCTGGATGTCGAGGTGTCGACGATCACACCACGACCTCGCCACTGTCGGGTATGGTGACACTCCATCGAATCGCCGGCGGCCATTATCTGAACTGGCCCTCGAACGCTCCCCTCCCGATGTCCTCTCAAAATGTGAAGGCCATTCACAGTACGCACAAAGGACCCCACCTACTATCGCCTACTAATCGTAGGGACTTGATGACAATTTAATAAAATACACGTACTCACCCGGTAACCCACGACAAATCACGACCCTCCAATTTTTTATTCATTAATCCAACGGTCACAACTTCGCTCTCACTGTGAGAGACATTCCTTCCTCGCTCACGCTAGAACTCGCCCAGAACACAATCAAAGATGGAATGAGGAATTGAGATGTAAATATGAGTCTTTAACCTTTGTAGGAGACTCTTGGACCATTTATCTAAATTCTTTCCTACCTTAATCATTTAATCTATATGGTAGTTATTTTATACACACTTATATGGTAAATTAAAAACAATTTTTGTTGTTGTTGTTGTCGATAGTCCAAGACAGAATAGGGCATTGGGATTTAAACATGAGTCTTTTGTCTTTGAATGAGACTCTTGGATGCTTATCTAAATTGAAATTCTTCATTTATACAGTAACTTTTTATACAAAACTTATATTGTAATTTGAATTTTTTTCTTCCCTAGAGATAGTTGAACTAGAACGAGAAATTGGAATTCCGACCTGGGTCTTTTACCTTAGTGGAAGACCCTTAGGACATTGATATTGTGTGTTCTAAATATCATTTAAAAACGGCTCACATTGCGGTTTCATTTAAGAAATTTAATTATAATATATATTAATAATATTTTACCAAATATTTTTATCTTATATAAGATGATATTAAATTTTCTTGGAGATTAGATATCCTTTTTTTTCCCCCTCTCGTTCCTACACGTAGTCTTTTACCTCTTTTGTATTTAAAAAGTATTTTATAAAATCACATGCTTTTCATTTATGTACTTTTTAAAAAAAAATAGATATATTGTGTCAAAAATGAAAATTTTTTCCTTCAAAGAATAAAAATACATGAATAAATAATTAATTGCTAATATAAAATTACCACCTAGAATGACCCAAGGAAGGAATCTTTCACATGAACCATTACAAGATTTCTGCCATTGCTTGTGGGCAAAAGTCATCGGCAATAATTGAAAACTGTAACTAACTAAGGGTTGGTCGAGTGGTAAGCATCTTGACCCCGAAAGGAGGGGTCACAAGTTGGAATCCTGGTGACAGACACTCTAGTTAGGAGGTTGCGAAAACCAATGATTAATTTCATGCTCTAAGCCGACCAATGATTGGGTCTCATAGCTAATTGAAAGGGTCGAAACTTGTGGGTATACCCGGCGATGCCGCGGGGGAGAAAAAAAGCCCTAATTACGATGTTTTATAAAAAAAAAAAAAAATGAAAGATGAAAATATAAAAATTACCAACAGTTTACTCATGGCCTCAAAGTGGTAGGCAATAAATGGCTCGGTAACACTTACCACAAGCCACTGAAAACAGATTGTACCCATTGATAACGAAAATAAATCATAGGTAAAATGTACAAACTGACAACCCTAAATATTGGTCACTAACAATTATCGAAAACTAATGTAAACCATGGGTAATTAAAGATGACTTTGCTACTGATAATTATACCAATAATTGGTCATTGATAATTTGTAAAAATTCTCATCTAGCGATTGTTAAGCCAATGATCATAAATGTATCGTTGTGTACAAATTTTCTCTATACTCTTTTTCTTGATTTCTTACATGCCTGTTTTCATGAGCACAATAAACAATGTATAAAATCCTGATAACAAATATTATATATATATTGTTATCCATTGATATTTTGACAAAAACGTGATTAAATTTAACTCTAGTTAACATGATTTTTCTTCTCTGTATCCCTTCTTTCCTTGAATAAAATAATTTTATAAAAGAAAAAAAAAAAGATGTTGTGAATGTGTTTGAGTCATTTTCATAAACAAAAAGAAGAAAGAAATAGGGAGGAATTGAAATTGCAAATTGGCTGACCTTGTTCCAGTGTACGGTCACAGTATGATCTAGTGTGGGAGCAGTGGCACAAGAGGGTGGTGAGAATCCGAGATTATTACAAATATTAAATGGAAAGTTACTAAGGTGAAGGACGCCAACATTAGTGTTGCAATTTTGCAAACAGACGACATTAGTGAAGAACGCCAGCTGGGTATTTTGTGTTGGAACTCGTAGTGCGTGATGGTAGCGCGATGAAACGTGCAACATTCTAAAATTCTAATATAATTTTAATATAGTCTTTTTAATAAAAAGATTAAGTTGTTATGAAGTTTTGTGTAGAAAATTATTAGTATAAAAATTTGTTGTAATTATTTAATGATTACAAAAGTAGGCAAATAGAAAAAATAAATTAACAATAATAATAAATAAAGGACATGAGTGAGCCCACATCAGTTCCAATTCCCGTACATGCTTACTTTTGGTTCAAAAGCAAGTAGGAAACTATGACTCTGTTTGGTAAAAACTAGCGGATAACAGATAAGCTAGCGGATAGCGGTAGCGGATAAACTAGCTGATAGCGGATAGCGGATAAGCTAGCTGATAACGGATAGCTGATAAGCTAATGGATTGGATTTGAAGTGTTTGGTAAAACTAGCGGTTAGACTAGCTGATAAATGTAAAATGACATAAAAGGATATGTTTGCATTTTTTTTATTAAATTATATGTATATATATTATTTATTTTAAAATAATTATCACTTATAATAATTTATTTTATTCTAAATTATTTATGGTTTATCACGTCAAAAAAATATATTTATCGTTTAAAAAATTTAATCATTAATCATTAATTTTAATATTAATTTAGTTTTAATTATTTTTAATAAATAAAATGGAATAATAAAAATAAAATTATATATTGATTTGATTTTTTATATAAATTTTTATTTTTTATAGATAAAAATATATTTTCCACTTTTTTTATCTTAAATATAAATCTAAATAGTGAAATTAATTCTTATTTATATACTATGTTAAATGATTAATATTTTATTTTATAATTAATGATAAGTGAGGAATTTAATTAAGATGGTAGGGATAAAAATGGAAGAAAAAATGAAACGCTATACGCTATAAGCTCAAACGCTACTTCAAGTAGCTTCTGGGAAAAACGCTATACGCTAGTGAAAAAACACTATACGCTAATTTTAAAAACGACTACCAAACGGGGCTATTTTTCTATCCGCTATACGCTATCCGCTAAACGCTAGCGGATTTGACAAACCAAACAGTGCCTATATTTCCATTTGGTTATTATAGACAGAGACCCACATGGTTTTAATTGAAGAATTTGGCCTAATGCTTTTCACGGCCCAAATTGGAATTGAAATAGGTTAGTCACCTTATTTCAATAACCGGAGGTGTGTGAACGCTAAAACAGTGAGGACAGAAGGAAAAAAGAGTAGCGCCGATTGCCAACTGTGGTGCTGATTAGGGAGCCACACGGATCAAAAAGTGTTGATAAAACGACGAAGGATTTTTAGTGAAATCCTAGCATTTGTCTTAAATGATTTCTAGAGCTTTTTGGAGGAACGTGAGAGGTAAGTAAACACCATTTTCTTAAACTCTCATGGCATGAAGGGTTCGAATATGAAATTAAAAAGTAATTATTTGAGGTTTTATTCTTAAGATTAAATTGATGTTTTATTGGTGATTAATTATTATGAGATTGAATATTCTCAGATATATTTGATATATCCTTTTGTGATATGTGATACCTTAATGTTGTTTTGATACGAACTTGATAAATAATAATGCATGTGACATGATGTTATGTATTGGGGTTATTTTGTTGTTTTGACCTCAATTATACCATTAAGATTGATGCATGTGCTCATATGTCATGTCCTGGGGTCATGACATATGCCCAAAATAAGTTTTGGATTGTTATTTGTGATTGTTAAGATACCTCCTTCAAGGAAGGGATGATAGATACCTCCTCGTTAGAGAGGAAGACGGATACCTCCTCCTGGGATGGGGAAGACCCTTTATAGATACCTCCTTCTAGAAAGGGGATGACAGATACCTCCTCATTAGAGGGGAAGACAGATACCTCCTCATTAGAGGGAAAGACAGTTACCTCCTTCTGGGAAGGGGAAGACCGATTATAGATACCTCCTTCTAGTAATGAGAAAGCAGTGGGATGCTACTGCATTTGTCATGAGCTCATAGACTAAAATTGGGTAATTAAATAAAAGAGACTTGGATGATAAGTTGCGAATATTTGGACACAAGAGATGCCCTTTATATGATTTTATTTATGTTATGTGTTATGTTAGTGATGAATTACTTATATTTGATAATGTTATGACTTGTGCATGAATTTTGTGAGTTTGGATTAATATTTCTTAATTTATATAAAATATTTTGAGTTATATTATTTTGAAAATAATTAGCGGATACCGTGATTATATTGTTTTTCTGGTTACCGCACCGGCTGAAACCAGCATCTTTCGAAAACCTTTTAAAATTGTGTTTACTTACTGAGATTATAAATCTCATTAGTGGTGTTGTCTTTCAGAGTTTACAGGTGATGACATAGATGGTGTGACAACTTGAGAAAGTCTTGAAGATATTAGTTATAGTTTTTTTATATTTCTTTTGGGTTTATTAGACGCTCGTGTTTTGAGGCAAAAACAATTGTAAAAGAGCTATGTAGTTTTCATTAATTAATACCAGCAATAGCCACCACGCCTCTGCACTTGCCGCCCAATACTGCATGGCTAGGAGATGCTAGTGAGCGGTTGGATGATGCCGTCCAATTGATGTCACTTGTTAATCTGCTAGATTTTCATATATTTAGGACAAAATGGGTAGTTATTAATCCTAATTTATGCATTAGACCTTTTGATTTTTCTTACGAATACGGAATACCTAGTTTTTCTCCCTCCTTCAATTAGGGTCATGTTGCTGATCTTATCACTTTTGGATGCAATTTTAGTTAATCTACTCTCATTTTCTCATATTGTTATTGTAGGGAAAAAATAATGCAAAAAATGGAACATTGAAATATGAGAAATTAGGTGGATTGTGGAAAGTTCAAATCAGACACACTACCTTCCTTGTCTTGGTTGCTGGGTGCAACCTTCTCAACACTGGGTTCTCATAGTGTTTTAAATCAAGTGCTCTTTGGCACCTAATCACTGGGCATAAGAAGCTCACCGCAGAGCATCATAAACTTAAGGAAAATGGCTTTCTGTCATGCTAGCGCCTGACCTTGAATCCTAATGTTGACCGATAAAATTCTTCATTTGTAGCTTTTAGGAGACCTTTTGTTGGACACCAAAGCTAGCTTACATTTCTCCACCCTAATTTGGAAACTCTTAGGTGTGGTGTGAAGGAAGGAGGTGTTTTGGACTCATTTGTTCTTTATCAATGCATTGCATCCTTTCTCATCTCCATCTTTTTTATGTTAATTTCATGTTGTAAGCATGAGTAGCTAAAAACCCATTTATTGGGGTGAGGAGAACTTGATAGATATTGCTTGTAACTTATATCAAAATATTTAATATAAGCTTCTTTCTTCTATTTTCAGAGTTTAATATCTTTTCTTTCATGCTTTCTTGGCATTAGTGGAAGATATGGATTTTAAGACCAGATTTAACGTCGGTTATATAAAACTGAACATTAAAAAAGACGTGGTGGCAGAACGGTAAATAATTGATTCATTTAAATCAACATTAACGTTGGTGATTAAAATAACATACGTTAAAAAGCTTGAGTAAAAATTTTAACGTCTATTATTCAAATAACAGACGTTAAAATTCATCTTTAACGTCGATTGTTTTAATAACAGACGTTAAATAATTACTTTAACGTCTGTTATTTGAATAACATACGTTAAAAGTTTTAATCAAAATTTTTCAATAACGTTATGTCCTGCGTGATCACTTCACACACATGCCCTTCTGCCCTTACCCTTTCTCTCTCGTGTGATCACCACCATGAGCTCCTCTTTCTCTCTCTCTCTCTCTCTGGTAAGCTACCGCAAGCCCACCGCACGAGCCTCTGTCACAACTCCCTCTCCCGTTCAAACCCTCTTCTTTCCCTTATCGTCGAGCGACCCTATTCTCAGGCAACCACCGTGAGTCTCTCTAGTGAGTTCTCTTCTCTTTACTCTCTCGCATCTCCATTTCTTTTTCCCTTCCATTAATTTCATTTTCTGTCTCATTGAAGCTTCATCCACTATTCTCTTCACTTCTCCCCTTCACTCATAGCAACAATGCCACGCATGGTTCTCCTCCCCCCTTAAACCACCCCACGCGCAATTACTGCTTGTCACCTCATCAACAGGTATGCACCCCCTCTGTCTTTCTTTTAAGGCCTCTGGGGTCAAACACCCCTAACTTAGCATTCAGCATTTGTTTCATTTTCAATTTTGGACCAGTGCTCACCCCTCAGCATGGTCGTGCTGAGCTCACAGTCAAGCACGATCGTGCTGACTATTGAGCACGGGCGTGCTTAAGCAGCGCGCCCAGTTCTGGGTTTGAATGGAAGGACGGGCGTGCTCCCTGTTGAGCACGGGCGTGCTCGAGTGCACGCCCTGCTGAGTTGGGCAGAAGGGTCACAGACCCTTTACTAATCCATTGGGAACAATTCAGATTCAATCCTAAGGGTCCTTACTAATTCACTGATCATCAGTTTCGTTAGTATTGATTAAATGTTCACGTCTTATAATTAAAGGGGAATTAATCCTTTAGTTTCATTCCATTAATTGTCCCTAATCGCTCAAGATCAATCCCTAAGGTCCTTGACTAAGCCATTGACATAATCCTCACTCATTACTAACGTTCAGTCTTATGAACAAGGGGAACAACCTCCCTTAACATTGTTTAACAGTTTTATTGTATTTACGCCACGCATTCATAATACCAAACAACAGCCAATATATCACAATATCATAATATGATAAAAACACTCAATCATGGCATCGTTACATTAACATGTTCATAATAACATTAAATCAATAATAACAGTCATGCCAATCATTATCATTGTAAACAGTTAAACATCATATAGTAAACAGGCATAAGGCATATAGACATGTTATCAAAGGAAAGGGTTATGAGAACCCTTCGTCTTACGCTAATCCCAAGCCTACATATTCATACTATTCCTTCTCCCCATACCTGGTATGAAGAATACCCGTTAAACCGAAGACGCTCCTAGGCTGGTTCCCTCGAACGGCTCGACGAACGATCCCAAGCCTTGGTTAACACAAACATGGTTAACCCATTAGCTCCCAATTCATGAATCAGAAAAGGAAACAAAAGAGGGGAAGCCCATTGCCTTTGCTAATTGGCACTAGCGTGTGATTGTACTCTCTCATCTACGAACAGAACATTAAACAAGGATTGGGTTCAAAGGGGAAGAATGAGAGAGACTGTCGTCACACTTAAGATTGCCTAAAGTGCCAATTTTGAGGGTTTCACTCGTAACCCTCGCTGCTCACTGTCTATTTAAAGACTCTGCACTGAGCACAATTGTGCTCCTTGTTGAGTGCGGTCGTGCTCTACTTAGCGTCAGCGAGACGCGTTTGCACTTGAGCATGATCGTGCTCGTTAACATGCACGGCCGTTCTTGTGGCTTTGGCAGCCACAAGACATGTACATCAAGCACGGGCGTGCTCATGCGTCAGGAAGGGATTTCTAACTCAAAAACCCCCACTTAGCCTACTTTAAACCTTCCTAACAGACAAGGTACACATAAAAGCACTTATATGGAAAACAGGGTGTTACATTGTTACCTCATATTGCATCTTAAATTAGATATTTCAATTTTATAATTTATTTCAATATATTACATAATTAACATCAACTTATTTCATATCTTAGGTATCTACATCGCCAATTACTTGACAGGGGTAGCAATGTTTACGGATTCTTAGACCCCACCGTCACTCTAGTTGATTTCATGACCGATCACAATAAACTTAGTGCATACATGCATACCTTAATGGAAGGAAATGATCAGAAATAGATATATATAACGCCTTTCATATGGATTCCCCATTGGCAGTTAGTCCTACTTATTCCTATAAGGCATATTGTCGTCTTCTTATGTTCGTTGCACCATGAGCCGACGAAGGAGGTGGTGGCCTCAATCAATACGTACGTAAACTTTTATTTAATTTTATTTGTAACATTTGCTTTTCTTTTATTACATGAACATATAATTGACAAGAAATTATGTTTATCATAGAGCTATGAAGGCATGTAACGTTTTTTGTGCCAATGGAAAAGTAGGACTTTGAAGTCAAAAACAAATTCCGATTGGATTATCCTCATGGTAAGTATATTATTATTATAATTACTATTATTATTATTATTATAATTATTATTATTATTATTATTATTATTATTATTATTATTATTATCATCTATACATTTAATTGATATTAAATTTCATATTCATTTGTAGTCTCGTAGACAACCAGATGGTTGGTCGTGTGCATATTATTTGATGTTACATATGTTGAATATTGTCTCCACATCTATTACTGACGGATGGAAGAAGGTAATTAATTTAACAAGTTTATTATTTATATTTTGTTTTTGGTTATCACTTAATTTAATATTGAGTTTATTTGAACTTGTGCAGGCTTTCAGCAATCAGTCTTCTCTCACTAAACAGGAATTCAGAGACTTGAGGATGCACTATGCAACCTTCTTTTTTAAGTATGTTGCAGAAAAAAGAGTAGAAAAAATAGCTTCTGTATACTTGGAAGATATTGAGTAGTTTTGTATTAATTTCATGTATGTATATTAGACTTGTTAGGTTGTAGAATTCTTTATGTATAGAATTAAATTATGAATTATAGTGGACTAGCTTGTATAGAATTCTGAATTGTCAAGGCAAAATCTGTATTGTGACAAATTCTGAATTGGAATGCAATTTCTGCATGAGTTAAATTCTATGAAAACTCTATATTCTAGACTTGTTAGAATTCTGGATGTATGAGTGTGTGTGTGTGTGTGTGTAGAATTATGCAGGGAGCTGTAGAAAAGGATTTTATATAAATAACAGAATTAAAAAAAAACTTTTAACATCGTTTTTTATCCAACAGACGTTAAAAGATTATTTTAACGTCTGTTGTAGCATACAACAACTTTTAATGTCTGCTAATATTTTAGTAATGACTTTTAATGTCGGTTTTTTATCCAACAGATGTTAAAAGATTACTTTAACGCTTGTTGTAGCTTACAATAGATGTTAAAAGTAATCTTTGAACGTCTGTTTCTTAGACAACAGACGTTACTTTTAACATCATTTGGGAACAGACATTAACGTCGGGTGTTTATTTGACGTTAAAAGCCACTTTTAACAGACGTTAAAAGTGCTTCCTGCACTAGTGTGGACTTGAACACTCCTTGAATGTTTTGTCAATTATGCAGGCAAATAGAAGTTTTGTATATGATTATGCTTTTGAGATTATTAGCCTTGTAAATATTAAATCTAGGAAAAGTCATAGATTTGAAAGTAACTAATTGGTTTCTTGATCTTAATGTGTTTTTCTCTAATTAACTCATAAGGATTTAGGGTTTAGTTAGAGAATTAAGGAGCAATCACCCAAAGTGTTTGATTATTTGTCTCAATTGAAAATATAAAAATTAACTATCATTATTTTTTTATGTTAACTGAGCTCTCTTTAAACCAAATGATTAGTTAAATTTTTCTAAACTTTGAGATTTGGTATGCAGCAATCGATCCCTAATGATAATACTTGGCTTTCATCTTTTTATGCTTGCAATAATCTGGTACATCTATCGTAGTCTCGTCAAGTTTATGATGTCATTGTCGAGGATCTATATTACCAATATCAATAGTACCAAAAGCAGTAACTAGTTAATTTTTTTTATTTTTATTTTCTTGGTTGTTAGCACTCTGCAAAATTCTCTAGATAACCTTCTGTCTTCATTTCACAATTTTGTTTTTAAATTTTGTTCATTGTGTATATGAAGTACAATAAATCCTAATAAATTTTGTTCATCTAGTTTATTCTAGCTTAAGATTGTTGTGATTTGATTATTTTTCATTCTCAAAACTCCCTTCCCTGTTTACCCCTACAAAACTAACTTCTAAACATTTATATCTATTTATCTATCTATCTATCTATCTATAAACAATACAATTTTGTCCCCTATAAAATATAGTTTTGCCATGTGTCATCTTCGCTATGCATGGAATGTTGCCATGTGTCATATGCCAAGTGTCGACACTTCAAATTTTTTATTTATTATTGTATTTATAAATTTAACAAAAAATAACACACTAAAAATAAAAATTGAATGAAAATTACCCAAATTGAAATTTAAAGTTTAAATATAACTAATCTTATCTAATTATTTAATTTATTTCAATTTTAATTTCAAATGTAAGGTCAAACAAGATGTATTTACGTAAATCTTATCAAAGTTGTAATTAAATTAAAATTACGTGAATTAAAATTTAAATTTAAATAAATGTATCAAATATCACTTTTTAAATAATTCATAAATTCAGAAATGTGCTCTCTATGGTTTTCAACGCCTTTGTGAATTTGGGAAATGCTATCAACTTAGTCATTGTTATTCAAGGCGCGAAGATGAAGACTTACAAATATATATTTTGGTTGACTGGAACTTCTTATATCAAATGCTATCAGTAAATTTAACCTATATTACCTAATCTGTCAAAATGATTGCAGGGAATGTTAGTATTCAAAATATCATGCATTTAACAAAGCTTATTTTCAATATTGAGATTGAAGAAGCTGTAAATTTGAACAAAAAAAAAAGGGTGAGATTGCCAACAACATCAGTCAGTATATTATAACTCTTTCATTTTTTGTTTGGTACTCAAAAATGTATTTATATCGTGAAAGGGCTCTCGAAAATAATGATCTTGGACAAAGAGTTCTAAGTTGTTCTCCAAAGATTTCTATTGAAGAAGACTTGCTCAATGCAAATCAAAGAAAGACCACTACAAAAAATCATCTGTTTAGAGACCGACAAAATCGGTCGCTATACCTGCTAAATCGGTCGTTATTTTATTTAGCGACCGAATTAGCGACCGCATCAAGGTGGTAGCTAAGAACCTGGTCGCTAAGATTTTAGCGACCGGATTTATATTTCGGTCGCTAATTGGCGACCATATTTTCGGTCGCTAAATAATAAATAACGGTCGCTAATCGTTTGGTCACATTATTTGGGTAACCATTTTTAGCGACTGAGAATCGGTTTCTTGTTCGGTCGCTAAATATGGTTACTGTTAACCTACATTAGCGACCGAATTTTTGGTTGCTATTTCGGTTGCTAAATCTAGTTACTGTTAACCTAGATTAGCGACCGAATTGGTGGTTGCTAGTTCGGTCGCTAGAGTTGGTTACTGTTAACCTCTATTAGCGACCGAATTGTTGGTTGCTAATTCGGTCGCTAAACTGGATTTTACTAATTTTTTTTAATTTAATTTTTTAAATAATAAATTTTTTTTTTGCTTTATAGTTTCGCAAAATTACTAATAAAACACACCAAATTACTAATGAAATATAAAATCATAAAAAATACTAAATATATATATAAAAAAATAATCCAAAGTGTCGTACAAGAATGGTTTAAAATCTAAAAAATGAAAAAAAAAAAAACAGTCATGATGAGGTGGAGGGGGAGGTGGAGGAACCCAATCATCCTCAGCGTCCTTGCCGCCAACGTCTGCAATCTGATCGTCCTCGGGAGTAGCATTATCAGTAGCTGGCGGCGGAACTGGAGGAGCGGCTACAGGCAGCACAACCGTCGGAGCATCACCCTGAGAAACTGGAGGCTGGATCCTCATCTGCTCCAACACCAGCCGCAGTGTCTGGCCCTGCTCGATGGTCGTCTGCATCAGCTGCTGGTGTGCTGAGTCAACTGTACAATCTGGTTCGCCATCTGCTGCTCTGTCTCCCTCTTCTCCCGAAGCTCCGCGTTCAGCTGCGTGATGGTGTCTTGCATTTGGTTGAACTGCTCCTGAGGGACGGTATATGCGTAGGAAGGAGTAGGCGTGCCAGATGATGAAGCTATAAACTCGCCTCCCAGGTGTCCGAGGCCATACATGTGCCCCTTCTTGTTCCTGCCCCCGACGACCTCCAAATAAATGGCATTATCGTCGACGGAGATAGGAGGGCTGGGCCCATCATCAGTCAAGGCCTCATCTTGTGACTGTGAGGCACGTGATATGGCATCGTCCTTCTTCTCGTTGAAGCCCACCTGCAAAGTATAAATGAAGAGATTTAGTTAAAATTATAATCAATATTAATAAATCAATTATATACAAGTAAAGACTAAATTATTTTTTTTGCTTACAGCATAGTTACGGGCCTTGTCGTTGACCCATGCCCCCGACTTCAACTTCTTCGTCCTCTCCACCAACTCCATAGCAGTGGGGGGCCGCTGTTTCTGTGCTTTCTGCACAGAAAAATATAATCTTAAATTCATAAGAATATTTAAAAATGAAAACTCATTAAATAGTATACTAAGTCAATAAAGTTTTAAGTATTACCAGCTCGTCGTAGTGGGCGGCGGCTGATTTAGACCGGCCGGTCCAAGCACATGCACCACCATCAGAAGCTCGATTACGCCGAGCTGTGGACTGGATCTCCTGGAACTTCTCAGTACCCAAGTACTGGTCCGGCTGCCTCCTGATCTCAGGATCCACCCACCTCCCCTTATTCTTACCTTTCCTCAGCTTGTTCGTCAGATTCTTCATGACCAGTGAGCCTTTATGCTCAAATATGTCCCTAACGAGACCCTCTAAAGCTGCGTCCCACCTATACTCTTTCTGCAACTTACAGTTGTTAGAAAATTTGTGTGTGTGTGTATATATATATATAATGTAAATTTAATTTAAATAACTGAATAAATTGTTACCTTAAACTCTTTAAACAACTGATCCCTATGGCCATCTGGGATGGCCTTCCATGTAGGCCATGGACCATCAAACTTGCGTCGCAAGATCTTCGATATCGAATCAGAAGGGCCCTTCGCGGGCAGAAAGCTGCAATAAAATTAGAGCATTAATAAATGTTATAAATAAATTAAAAACAAGTAAATAGAAATTAACGATACTTTATATATATTAATTTGATTAAATTAGCTTACTCGTTATCCCCCCTGGGGATAAGAAGAATCCTCCTGTCGGATGGACCACGGCTCTCCTGCCCCGATGATGATGATGGTCCTGTCATAGGTGTGGATGATGACGGTGCAGCCTGTGTCCCGACCACATGAGGTTGGGTAGGGGGTGCAACTCCATCATCCTGATGTGGCCCATCCACAGAGGTGCTGGTAGGGTGGTCTCGATCTGAAGGCTGTGGGTCGGCCGGCGAAGGAACTCTCGCAGCACAACCTCCTTGTCGACCACCACGCTGCCCCCTACCTCTAGAGGAATCTGCCATCTGTGTAAAAAAATGAAAAGACGATTACACCACAGTGTAAATAATACAAAAATAAATTACCTAAGTAGAATGAGCATTACGCAATGAATTATGACATAAATAAATTACCTAAGTGGAATCTCCGTCACTAAATTCACCCTCACTCTCATCAGTCTCACTTGATTGGAATGTGGCTTCGCTAGATGCGTCCAACTCAGATTCATCCATTAACTCTCTTTCAACTTCTTCCCCATCACCGGAAATGTCCGCCAGAGAATTAACAATAATGTCCGGCGTAATTTGCAATGGAACGTGGGGTCTTGAAAACTCATCGTCTTGGTACGGAGCATCTTTTTCAGGCTGGTTGATTACATTATCAGTAATTGTACTGCGAGCCTTTATCTTAATGACACCCAACCAACCTTGATGTCCTTCGGGATATGGCGAGTAATAAACCTGATCTGCCTGCTGTGAAAAAATGAATGGGTCGTACGCCTTGTTATACCTACGAGACAGCCTAACTTGAACAATACCATATTTTTTATCGATTTTTGTCCCTACGTCAAGAGTAGGATCAAACCAATCACACTTGAAGAGAACCAACTTCATTACGGGGAAACCAGTATAATCGAGTTCAAGGATGTCAGTTAGAACCCCATAGAAATCATCCTTTACATTGCCATCAGTGGCTCGCACACAAACACCAAAGTTACACGACTGCATTCCTTCATTCCATGTTTTTGTGTTAAATTTATATCCATTTACAATGTAAGTATTCCATGATGTAACACATCTGTTAGGCCCCCATGCCAAATTTGTCAACAATGGATTTTGAACATTGTTTACTGGATCTAGTACCTAAAAAATCGAATATTATATTATTCTTATACATGCTATATATTTAAGGAGATAAAATGTATTGCAAAAAATGAAGATGCTTAACCTACATATTTACAGAACCACGTAGCAAAGTGAGAAGAAACCTTTACCACACACGGCTAATAATAGTTATTCCCTTATTCAAATACCTTATACTTAACAAAATTTCGGCAGCATTTCCCATCGGTCTCCAAGTACACGACTCGAGCACGATGAGAATCACAGCGATCAAGTATGCACCCGGAGAACAAAAGGAAATGCATCAGACCGAGATTTCAACAAGTATATAAGGCATTTGAACATGGAAATGACTATTGTACACGTGTGAAAAAGGTTTTTTCCCAAACTGTCCCACTTGGACAATTCAAGATTCAATACAATTAGCATGCGTACCTATGCGTACCTTGGGAAGGTACGCATGCTCATTAATATTGAATCTCAAACAGGAAACTAAGGCTTTCGTAACTTAATAATTAACTCTAGCAGAAAATAAAACCATTGACTTATAAGGATTGCAGCATACTTCAACAAATATATATTGAAGCATAATTCAATACAAACTTAGATAAAATATAGTAGCAAACATCCTATTGAGCTCCGCTCTCCACTAACAAGTAACACATAATTGTCAAACACATGCATAACTTCTAAATTAGCAGCACACAACAAGCATCTCGCCTTTTGGACAGGATCACATCCTATTGAGCTCTGCTCTCCACTAACAAACAACACATAATTGCAAATACATGCATAAATATTAAATTATCAGCACACAATCAGCATCTTGCCTTTCAGGCAGGATACCATCCTATTGAGCTCAGCTCTCCACTAATAAACAACAAGATATATAATTCACATAACACATTAAAAGCACCACACAATCAGAACCTTTTAGACAAAGCATAACCTTAAAAGAGAGTATTGAGAGAACTTACCTATGCGACAAAATGCAAAAACAAGTAAGGATAAGGGGAGGAGCAGCAGACAAGAAGATCGGGAACTGATAAATATAATAAGACAATATGAAAGCAAATTAATATCCTTAGAGCCAACTTAATTGTATTCAAGTCTGTAATATAAAAGTTCAACAAATTGTCATTACGACCAATTGATTACCTGTGGAGATGTAGAGGAGACGAAGGGACTCGGTTTCAACTCACGAGAAATAGAGCAATGACCTATAATGCATAAATAAAATGAAGTATCAACAATGACCGATTTTGAATTCCATTAACCAGTAACCAGGTGTCCTAAGTTTTCAAATTTAAGGTGTACAAATATCATTATTAATTTGAAAAGTGTCGTAGTTTTTCTATTGAAGTGAGATTTTAGATTTCACCCAATAGTCCTGTTACGATCAGAACAGTTTTCTCTTTTGCCTTGTACATGCCACCGAATGGAAGTAGCATAGACCATAAAATAAAATTGAGGAACAACTCGGCAACTACATATCTAAAAGTCAATTTGAATGACACAATCCAAACAATCTTCATTCTATCAAAACTACTTTTAACAATAAAGTATCCAAACATAAACCAGTTACTACAAACTCACTTTTAATCAAAACCAAGATTTCAAAACTTAGTACAACCTCAAGTACCTGCACCATGATAATTCATGTGCAAATTCTCGCAGAACAGAGAATATCATCTTATACCTAATAGGGCTATATATAGTAATGCGGCACAAGCTTATTGAGTGCAAACTACAAATAAAGAAAAACCAAATATGATACAAATGAAAAGTGATCAAATAGATATTGTGCACAAAATGAATTCACATCCTCAGACTACTTTCACGATCACTTTCGATTGTCACATACAAAAGAAAAAAAAATCACTCAGGACAATACACAATCAAGCAATTCATGATAGACTGCATCCAAGTATAAACTTTGACGAATGAATATGAACTGCTGTCACTAAAACACTGCATACATGCCTAAAGTGGTCAAGATTCCATTCGACAAACTAGTTTCGCCAAACTAATTTCTAATCCCTGAATACATGCCTGGTATTAGAAAAAAAAGGAGTTTGACATCAAAATAAAGGACTTGAAGCTACTCAATTTGCAATCCGTAAGTTTCATTTGATCGATACTTAAAAGGCTAGGCACCAAGATCTTCTATTCCTCAAGGTTTTCTGCGCTATTCATAGCCAAGAGTAGGAACCAAAGAAAAACAGCATCCAAGATCTACTAGGCAAGATACTGATGCCTCTACCTCTCACTAAACCTGGACATAAAATGAAAGATTTGCCTACAAGTGAATCTGGCCTTCTTTCAAAGACTGGGTACACAGAAACTTGAAGTAATGCCAAGGTAAGATCCTTGATCAGAAGTGATAAGTAATAACAGATTCTTAAATCCAAATAGCAAGCTGTTTCAAAATGTCTCGAATCAGAACATGGCAAAAAGTATCAGCTGCTCAGGTTTATGTTTGTTTTTTACTCACTTGAAATATGTTGCAAATATGTTGATCCATCTTTAAGTGTCACACATGTCTTTCTTAAATTTCATATAGTTCATGTTTCAATCATACAAAAATTGACAAGCAATACCATATAACTTAGCTAGATTTTTTTTTTTTATAAGCATATAACTTAGCTACTTGATATTCTGCAACTAGACATTTCATGCCAGTGAATGCTAATTGAGTAATTTTTGCAAACCCCATATTATAGAGATACAATCATGCCAAGATCATTGTCAAAATGAATTTTGACCCAAAATAAATAATTCCAAGCATTGGATAAAGTCAAGTTGAGTGGAAGGCATAGAGAGAGAAACTTAGACAGAGAGAGAGAGAGAACCGAGTAAGAGAGAGAGAGAGAGACAGCGAGAGAGAGAGAGAGAGAGAGAGAGAGAGAGAGGAGAGAAGAAGAGAGCTTACCTATGGAAGAGGAGGATAGCGGCGGCGATGGTGGTGGTCGGAGGGAACCTGAGAGAGCACCTGAGAAAGAGAGAGAGAGAGAGAACAAGAGTGAGACAGAGAGAGAGAAACAGAGAGAGAGGGATGGAGAGAGACAGAGAAGATGAGAGGATGAGAGCTTACTGGAGGAGAGGGGACGACGGTGGCCGGAGATCGCGAAAGGAAGAGAGAAATGGCGAGAGAGAGTGAGAGATTCGGAAAAATGAGGAAGAAAGAGGGTTCTGCTGATTTAGGGATTTTATTTTTAGCGACAGAATAATTCGGTCGCTAAATCCGTCGCAAAAGGGTTAATTTGAATTTTGACTTAAAATATTTAGCGACCGAATTAAAATCGGTCGCTAACATGCGCTATTTTAAATTTTTTTTCGCGCCATTTAGCGACCGAATTAATGTCGGTCGCAAAAATAAATAAAAATGTATCCGTTGCATTAAACTCGGTCGCCATTTCGGTCGCTGAAAAGTCAGTAAGGTTGACTTTTAAATTCATTTAGTTAGCGACCGAAATAGAGACCGATATCTCTGCTACGCTCTATGTCGGTCGCTAATTCGGTCGCAGTATCAACTATAAGAGACTGTATTGAGGCGTGTGTTTTTTAATAACTTTGCCTCCATTTATTTCTCAATTATTTTGATCTTATGAATTTTGAAATTTACTATCATAGAAAAAAGGAGACAATAAACCAAAAAAAAAAAAAAAAGTGCAGCTGTAACTAATGCCCATCCATATGATTTACATTTGTCATATAATGACACTATTAATTGGTAACAATATTGTATCTCCATAATGACGCTAAATGATTTTGTTCTTACTAATTTTTTTTTTTATCTATTATGTATGCTAGAAATGTTTGTGTGTTGTACTGGTAACCATTAAACATGTTTCTCATGGAGCAAGCATTAAACCTAGCGGCTGAGGTGAAGGATGGTGGTACACTGCGTGTAAATGTAACAAATCTCCGTAACGACGCTAAATAATTTTGTTCTTACTAATTTTTTTTATCTATTATGTATGTTAGAAATATTTGTGCATTGTTTTGGTAACCATTAAACATGTTTCATTAAACATAGTGGCGGAGGTGAATGATAGTGGTATACTGAGTGTAAATGTAACGAATCTGTTATCGTTGGTTTTGAAAGGTATCGGTGTGAAAGGTGCAATCAACACATGACAAAAGTTTATCCAAGGTAATTAAAGGTCACTATTTTACATTAGTTGAAATCTATAAATCTATAAAAAAATTTAATTGAAATATATATATATATATATATATATATATATATATATATATATATATATATATATAATCTATCTATCTTTTATAAATAATACAAATCAATCCCCTATACAAGAAAATTTTGCAATGTGTTAGTTTCCACGTGTCATGATAATTTTTTATTTTCTATTGAAGTCTAGTATATTATTAGATTATACGTATAACTTCGTACTCTTTTTCGTAATTCGGTATGTAAAAGTAATTTTTTTGTATCACCCAAACGAAATATATAATCTTAAAATCGTTTTTTAGTAAATAGACCCAAACAAAAATAAATTCTTATTATAATTTTTTATTACAAAAATCGATTATCAACATAATCTTTTTTTTTTTTCAGCTTTCTCAATTACACTCTTAAAACACAGTTACGACTAACGCGTTTGTGCAGCCAATGAGGAGCGCGAGCAGGGGTCACCAACCAATAAGAACCCTCCACGTGGAAACTCTTACGTAAGTTGGCGCTCCTTGCTCCCTCTCTATAATCACGTCGTCTTTCCAGAACACCGTCGCAACGACACTTCAAACCCCGTCGTTTACTCTCTCTCTCTCTTCCCCGCCCATTGCCGTTTGCAGCAACGACCAACCAACGACACTCTTCGGGGGGGCTCCGATGGAGGCTCACCGCGGCGGGCTCCGCCGTGTGCTGGTCTTGGCATTTTGCATTGCTGGCATCTGGTCTGCATATATCTACCAGGGCGTTCTTCAGGAAACTCTGTATTCTTCTTCTCCCTCCAAATACTCCAACACTTTTTCTTTGTTCTAAATTGGCGTTTTGATTCGTTAGTTTCGGTTACGAAATTCTCAAATTGTTTCGGTTTGTTTGGTTCGGTTCAGGTCGACGAAGCGGTTCGGTCCAGGGGGTGAGAGGTTTGAGGAGCTGGCATTTCTAAATTTGGCACAGAATGTGGTGTGTTTGATTTGGTCATATATGAGTGAGTGAGCTTCTATTCTGATTTCTAACCATTCTTTCTTTATTTGCACAGTGCCACAATGTAGATAGAGAGTTATTATGCTACAATGCAAGTGTACATTAGTTTAGGCTTTTTAAAGTACCTCTCACTTTTTGTTAAAAAAAAATAAAAAAATCTAAACAAACAGAACAATTGTTTAGTTTTAAAAAAACTCTCTTGTGAAGTTGTTTTTTATCATTATATTTGTTTTGAATACAAAATAAACTATTTGAAACATGTATATGAAAGAAAAAGGTTTTCTTTTTTCAAGTTTTATTTATTTTATTAGATACTATGCAAATATGCAGTGATTAAGATATGGTCCAGTGGGAGTAGTGGAGGTGCTCCTTGGTGGTCATACTGGAGTGCTGGCATTACTAACACGATTGGTCCAGCTATGGGAATTCAAGCACTCAAGTATATTAGTTACCCTGCTCAGGTATAGTCCTTTTTACAATTGCTTCTTTGAGTATATTTGTTTTCTGAATAATTGGTATGGAATTTATAGTTTTTTTTGCCTTAATGGGAATGTCCCTTGTAGGTACTGGCAAAATCCTCAAAAATGATACCAGGTCAGTACATTTTGCTTGATGCCCAAGTAGTTGAATTTTAATTTATTTACATAATAATAGCTTTGCATTTATGAGTGAATTATGTTCTGTGCTTAAGCCCTTCTATATTTGTTTTGTCATATGCTTTCAATTAAGCGGGATCAAAGACAACTGTCGGTGATTTCACTTTATTTACGTTGTTTAGCCAATGGAATAGAATTTTAGAGATTAACTAACACAACGGATGGTTTTATGATAATTTAAGAACCTTTTGCATTTCTTTTGCTAGTGATTGTAACTTGATTACCCATCTTGATTTATGTCTTCAACTTAGTATGCTCGTTTTCCTTCCATTTCATGTTTGGGTAGGTCAGAATAATTTCATTCTTTGTTGTTGACTATCTTTGTTTGTATGTGAGATGGAGGTGCCTCTGGCTGATATATAACCATTATGCAGAAAAAATGATAGAAAATTCATGTAGTTTGAGTTTTTTGTTTATTTTCAATAGTTCTTCATAGTTTACAGCTGGATACTGTAAAGTACTCTTAAAATGTCTAATGAGTCTTCACTTTACCTTGATGCAGTTATGCTGGTGGGTACAGTAGTGTATGGCATAAGTTACACATTTCCAGAATACCTTTGTACATTCCTTGTTGCTGGAGGGGTATCAACATTTGCGCTTCTAAAGGTTAGGAACTTCTCAGAATAATAGAGCATAGCATTTTAGTCTTTAGGCTGAGTCTGTTCTCTCTCACTTTGCCTAGGAGGCAAGGAATTTACATGGAGTTGTGGACTTTGAATGCAGTTCAGCTTTCAATTTCTCAGCTTTGCTTATGTTTCTTACAGACTAGCTCAAAGACTATCAGCAAGTTGGCACATCCAAATGCTCCCCTTGGATATGGGCTATGTTTTCTGAACCTTGCTTTCGATGGATTTACAAATGCAACCCAGGATTCCTTAAAAGCAAGGTAATAGAAGAGAAGCTTATCCGTCTAATTGCATAAACTATATTTTTAATTCTTGCATTTCCTTGATATCCTTTTTTTTCCTGATTTCACCCACTTCTACTCCTTGTAACCTGACACGAAAGCTTTTATTTATAATTTTTCTGTCTCCCATGGTGATGTTGCTTGTAGATCAAACTACATTGACAGTATTACCGCGGGGGCGGGGTGGGGTGGGGCGGGGGTGGGATAAATTGTCTACTGTTGTTGCTTTTACATATCACATATTTTTTAGCTTCTCCATGGGTGTTTGCATGTTGACTTCTTAACATTGTTTGGTTTTCATAACGGAAGGTGATATTTTTGTTCAACATTTCAAATTTAGATTCATTGATCTTCTTTTATCACTGCAGTTCTTTTTCTAAACTATTGGTTTGTCTTACTTAGGTACCCAAAAACAAGTGCTTGGGATATTATGTTGGGCATGAATTTGTGGGGCACCATATACAATATGATTTACATGTTTGGCTTGCCCCAGGGAAGTGGATTTGAGGCCATTCGCTTTTGCAAACAGCATCCAGAGGCAGCATGGGATATTTTTCTCTATTGCTGTTGTGGTGCCGTGGGCCAGAATTTCATCTTTTTGACTATAAGCCGATTTGGCTCTTTGGCTAACACCACCATCACTACCACTCGCAAATTTGTTAGCATTGTAGTATCTTCACTATTGAGTGGGAATCCCCTATCAACAAAGCAATGGGGGTGTGTTTTTATGGTATTCTCTGGATTGTCATACCAGATCTACCTCAAGTGGCAGAAGCTGCAGAGATTGCAGAAGAGAAAAGCCACGTGAAGAGGTTCAGCAATTTTGAATTCAAATGTTGATGCTTAATGCTATTGTAGCTCATTTGCCCTTCCACAATAGTTATACAACCTTAGAAGGTTCAATGAACCAGGTTTATTTAGATTTATACATAGGAATGTTGGTAACTTCATGGATAGATGCTTTTTTTTGAGGAGTACAAAGTTAAAAGGCTAGACTCCATTTATTCATGGTTCGTGTTAATTATCAGATGCCTCTGTATTCCCGCGTCTGAAGCCCAAGCTGTACTTTCTGTAAACACGAATTCCATATTATCCTATCTACTCCCTCTTTTGTCAAGAATATTATCCCAGTATCAGCTAAAAGTGACCTTTGGGATGTTATTTTTATAATCAACAATAGGATCTGTTGTCTGGCTCTTACTACAGTTTAAATGTTATTTACTTCTTTGAGATCTCAAGCTCAAATCTCAATTCTTCAAGCAATGGTTATTATAGGGGGAAAATAAATAAATATAAAATTTATTGTTATACCAAGGTTACGCTTGAAGGATTTAATTGGTATATGTAATTTTTTACACTGCTAACTAATTATGAAGTGTCATGTCATTAAAAGTGTTTGACTTTTATAGTGATCATCTTAAAATTTTTATACTTACAATTTATCAAAATGAAACTCATGTTTGAATTAGTTGTGAAAAACTTATTTCACAAATTGATTATATATAATTGGTTTTCTTATAATTGATTATGATAGAATATGTTTCGATATAACAAATTGAAAAGTGATTTTAAATGATATTTTTTGTAGGGTTGCATTAAAAAATTGCTTTTATATAATATAAATTACTAAAAGGATATAGAAGATTTGATTTAGAAATTTTAATTATATAATATTTATTTTAATTATATAATATTTAGGGCTAACAAATATTAATGCTTTTTAATCCTGTAGTGCCACATGTCTTTTATTTGGCGCACCATTTGACACATCATACATAACTTAGAGTAAAGATATTTGGACACACAATTTGGATACCTTGTATAGACACCGTAGAGCTTATGAGTGTCTTGGGAGTGATGAAATACATGATGGAAGAGAAGAAAACAATAAATAAGTGGGGAGGAGTACTTTTATATGATGTTGGACACCATTTTTGTGTCCAAATATCATTACTCCATAACTTAACATCAGTATACTGATATTAGAGATTAAAGATTTGAGATTCCGACCAAATGTTTATACTTTTCAGTGATTAAAACTGTTGAAATTTTTTTCCAAGAGACTGAAACCAAAGTGATTCCTATTTGCACAGGAAAGTTATTTAAGCCAAAATTAAATTAATCCGCGTTATAGTTAAAAAGTGATTAACAGAGAAAATAAAATAGTGATTTTTATGTAATTAGTGCTGATGAATGACTTTAGCATAATTGATGCCTTTGAGGGCTCACCTGTGTGCAAGAATCATATAATCATTTTGAGCTGTTGATCAACTTAGTTCACAATCAACTCCTGAGCACGGACACTCAATTTGTTTATGAGATATTAAACGTTTCTGCTACAAATAAAAATTTCTCATGGTGGCAACTAACATAAATAGTAAATCAATTGAGGATTTGGTTATCTTGCCTGGTAAGTGAATAGAATTCACTTTGAGTGAGAAAATTTTCTTGCTTTAGGTGGAAATTTGAGTGAGTGGAAATTGGAAAGTGGTTGGTCAAATGAGTCCAGGTGTACCTTTCCTCGAGAAAGTTAACAGCAAAGTTGTGTGCTTTATTTTGCGGGGAGTTCCCTCCTTCTTTTTATCAACTACTTTTGCCTTAGTCATAATTATTTTTTGCCTCCTGTATTCTACCACCACCCCATCACCAGCCATGAACTTACTGTCCCACCTAACTAAATAAGAATGCACTTCTCCCAGAACTCTTCTTCCATATAGAACACACCATACTCCATTCACTCCATGGCAAATAAACCATGTGCTTGTGTTGTGTGTGAGATGGAGAGAAAGATAGAGATGTCAGCATGCCTCTGCTAGGCCATAAGGTGTCCTATATATACTCTGTAAGTACATAACTTTGCATACTCTATTTCTTGCTCAAGTTTTGCTTTTTTTGTAAAGGAAATTGAGCTTCTTATAACTAGAGCTGTGTCTTTTGCAACAAATGAGTGGTAACAATGCAATAAATTGGTTGACATTGGATCCCTTTAGTTCTGGCTTCTGATTGATGCTTCCATCTATTTTTGTTTTTCTTTTCTTTTCTTTACCTGGAAAACAGTGGTTGGCAAGTATAGATATAGATAGAGAGAGCGAGCGAGAGAGCTTGTTTATGCCTATCTGGTTTTCTGCTGAGAAGTTCTCAGTTTTCTTTCTCCTTGTATGAAAAAATTCTCCACATGTGGTTATGTGCTAAATATAGGAAAGCAAGACAGAATAGAAACAGTATCTTCACACCAAAACCAAAATGCATTGCCACTCAATTATATTATATCAGAGTTGCAGGACATCAGAAACAAAAGGTAAAAAGAATATTTATTCAAAAACCTATACACACCTCAACAGCAAATAAGAATCCAAGCTGCTACTAATTAAACCTCTTATACTCTTTTTTTTTTTTTTTCTCTTCTTCTATCTATGTCTCTGTTCATTATATGTAGTAGGACAGGCTAAATGCCAATGTATACATACACTCAGGAAGACTAGTGATTACACACCTGCTCTGTACAAAATGAAATCACAACCAAAAGCTAAGCTGGATTGGAGAAAAACAAACCCAGAACAATATCAAAAGACAAACCAAAGAATGACACATTAAGAACACCCATTTTTGGTGCAAGTATCAAAAGAAGGTAACTCTGAGTGAAGGGGAGGAGGAAAAGGATACTGTTAAATATGTTGAAGATGGCAAGAATGTACCATAACATTCTTGGTGAGGGAATGCCTTTCAAAATTTTAGGCAGAATATGATTGCAATCTTTCTCGAACTAGGTAGAGAACTCAATATGCCAGATTACCAAGGGTGTGGGGAATGGATTCAGATAAGGAACAGAACATACAAATATTTGTATCTCAGATGGATTATAGACTATGTAGGAGGGTTCTTTTGCAGGGCGGTGGCTGTGATGGGTTATCACTTGGGTTAAAGGATGGAGACTCCATTCCTAATGTTTTCTTTAGGAAGTTTCTTTCCTGCAAAAAAAATAATAATAATTTGAAAAAACTGGTTAGTCTATGTGCAAACTTTAATAAACTCTAATGCTTAAATAAACAGAAAAAGGTGTGAATAGTTCTAATGCAGTGCAGGAAACCCTCCAAGCGTATGATGTAAGTATATAGATGAAACTTGTATTATCTACTATGAGGAGAGAACCGAATCTGCTTATGTATGCTGGGAACCTATGAACTTTCTCAGTCATAATGCCTTTCATCCCTCTGTTGTAAACTATCACGCAATCCACAAAGGCCGGCAGGAATAGACAAAGAGCTTAGCTAAAGTATGATTCAAGCAGCATGTATGGTATATGTCTATTATGTGTTCTACAAATATAGTAGATGATAAATGCAGATGATAACATCTAATAGCTTCCACTCTAAATCTTGTAACAAATGTGGTATTGATTGGTAAGAGATTTCTTTTTAAGCATGAAGATTGAAGATAGATATTATTGTGTACTATGCTGAATGTTTGCTTTGTGAAATATTATATCAGTGGATATTCTGGGCTAGAAAAGAAAATAAACAAAATAGAGAAATGTATTTAAATTATTAACATATTGTGACTGACATCTTTTTCAAGGAAACAACTACAAAGTTCAAAGTTTTCATAATTGTTGACTTGGAATTAGAAGAAAGACTAGATCGGTGGTTCTTGTTTTCTTCTTTCTTTCTTTCTTTTTTGAAATGTGCATATATTGTATGAGGTTTTATGTCACAAATATATGCTTGGTAAGAAAGAGGATGTGATACTAGCATTTTAAAGTAATAGCTTTTGTGGTAAGAAAAATAATAGATCTTCTACAACAAGATCTGTAAGCTACAAAATCCAAAAGCAAAGCTTTATTATCCCTTATGTTATCCAAATACTTAATTATAAACATGCACAAAGAATGAAAAACTACAAATGCTTTGTTTAGAAGTCTAATTCATCCTGGAAAGGCAGAAGTTTACAAGTCACTTTTATTTAAATTACATGATATATATGCAAGCACTTTATTGCTGAACAATTAGTTTCCTATAAAACCTATTGTTAGAGATGTAATAAAGCCATTTATAAGCCTTCACCTAACAGCTTAAGCTTTTAGGAGAATTGGTCATGGGACCTATTTCTAATCGCAAAACTAGCTGCCGCTTTTCCAACCCCTTCATGTTCAGCCTGGCCTGGCTGAATATTTATGATGAAATAATTATGGATATACCTCTTCATTTACCCATATTTTTTATCTGCATTAATGATATATTAGGTAGTGTTTGCATAAATGTGTCAGATGGTGTCTTCATCTGAACCTGAATGGACCTTAAAGTGGCAATAGATTGAGGAATACTAGACATTTATCAAAGGAAATAACAGACACATAACATAGTTTAAATGGACTCAAGGTTTTTACATATTACTATGGTTTCATCTACTGACACTCGCGTAAATGTACAATGCTACCATTATTTGATTAATTATTGATGGATTGTTTTGTATCTATAATCTGCGGACATAAGTAATCTTTTCTACAATCAAAACACAATTTGGTTCCTCTAACCCAACACCGAAATCATGTTACACTGACTACAGTTTTCTGAAGATAAAATCTTAAACTCTCTGCATTAACATGTTACTTGAGCATTGATAAGTTACCCGAAAAATTCCCACTGCTACAATCTCCACCAGTAACCACTACTGAGAAAACCACCACTGACTACCACTTGAGTAGATCTATTGATAAACGGCATTCTGTAATTCCTGCTGCTGATTGAGAATAATCTTATAAGAACTACACTAAGAGTGCCATTTCCGATTCTACTACTATTAAGATACATGGGTTCAGTTGTCTACCCATTATGTCATACTATTAGTAATATAATAATCATACTACTTGTTACTATTACTGTTATAATCTTTCTGTTGGCCTTAAAATTGTTTAAATTCCCAAGTGCTTGGTTAACTTACACTTTCTGAAAACTCTGGGCTGGGAATTCCTGCAGCCAAGGATCTAAACATAGGGGTCACTTGAAGAGGGGAACTGAACTCCATTTCTGATGAGGCTGAAACAATGCCATCATTGATTATCTGTTCCTCGCAATGTGGGAACATATGTGCTACAGAAAAATAAATATCTAATTAGCACTTCTATTCATTGAAATGTTAGGGTACTAGCACATAGAAACTATTTTCAGTTTAGGAACAATTAACCACACCAATGGTTAAATAAGTCAATAAGTGGTTCCTCATGAACTCTGAACATTATTGATAAGTTGATTGGTTAATTGTTCCTTCTTAAACTGAGTTTTTTACTAAATATTCTTTTATTTTATTTGTTTAAAATATTTATTCTTATCATGGGAGCGGACTATGTTATCTTACCTTGATCCACAGTTGCATTAGAAAGAACCCCTTTCTCACATCCACTGTCTCCTTTTTTATCTCCAATTTGTGTAGACTTCATTTCAGTTGCAACATCCTTATGCAGTGAGTGTTCACCAGCTGAGTGAGGAGAGAGAGTTGATCCAGTACTGCATTCAGAACTGCCTGGTGAGTCTTCATATAGTTCCATTTTCCTAGAACGAATTTAAAATCTATAAGACATTGACAGAGCCCACATGAAGTTATATTTTCAAAGAACTTAAAATACCTCCAACATGGTTGGTCTCCCCCATCACTACCATTCAATTCCTCCACCATATCTACAAGCTGTAAATCTGGAATCTTATGCTTAGAAATATCTGATTCTTTGGTTCGGTTCAGAAACTCTCGAAGAACCTAGAATCAATTCAAACAAGTTTTAGATGATATTTAAAGTATATGAACAATGACATGTATCATAATTATATGCTCAAGAACTAAGGATATTAGCTTGTGACAGGTTTATTAGAATCAAGTTATGCTTTTTATATTTGATCATATGCTAGCAAGATTATCTGTGAAACTATTTCAGAGTTTTCAAAGGGAAGATTAACAGTGTTTATAATTCATATTTCTTGCCATCTTCAGATAAATGCTTCAAGCTCATAACTAGAGAAGTTGCACATGTTCTGGAAATTATAAGAACATGTAATGCCTAATACTTTTCGATTAGTTTTTAACGCTACCAGCACGCTAAAGAACTAAGCCAAGATGAAATATGATAAATGACTGAAATTTTAAATTGTTATATAGATAGGTTGACAAATGACAAATTGCTTAAGTTGTGCTGATGTTGAGCTTCTAGAGATATAACCTATACTTTTGGCCTTTGCTCATCACACGAACTAGAAGTAAATTTTGAAGCACATAAGGTGTTCAATACTCAAAACAGAGAAAGTTTAGAATCTATCAAGCCTCACCTTCCATGCGTTTTCAAGACTTTGGTCCATGTTCCCTGGATCAACTTTTAGAGCTAGTGAACTCAGTAACTCTGCTTGTTGCATCAATGCACTTATCTTTGGGTCATTCTTTTTGAGGAATGTTCTCTGAATCTTGTTACTGTGGGCTGCAAAAGCATGATAAACCAAAATCATATTATAAAGGATGGTCAAAGTTTTATTTTCTGAATATATTAATTCTGTCCTGTTTTCTGTTTCAGGTTTCACAATGCAATAATTAAGTTCCAAAACTAACAAAAGTTTAGAGACAGTTACCAGAACTGCTAAACTTGGCATGGCAAAAATGATTCTGGTCTGGCAAGTTGTTTACTTCATGTGAATTTTGTGATAGTACTGCAAACGGTGCTCTTTGCTGCCGATTTATTGGGGTCCCATTTCGTAAATGTGATCTGTCTCCGAAGTTGATATTTTCTGCACCATCAGGGATATGGCCCCTCCTATATTGCAATAGGATAACATGTTAGCTCTATCTTTTGTAGACTTTTCATATTTTTATACATGAAGTGTACCGTACCTGATCTTCTTAATAGGTGCTGCAGATTCTGATGCTGCATCTGTATTATAACAGTGTTGGAAAATAATACTCTTGTTCTTTGAATTGATGTATGAAGAGTTGTTCTCTTTAGCTAAAGCTTCATATTTTTCTCTCTTTCTGCAGAGTGTGGAGAAACGATTTTTCACAGCATTATCCGTTCTGCATTGAAAGCATTGCATTAGCTGATTAGAATAACTCTTCACAAAACGGCTATTATGTATTTACATGAAGGAAAGACTGGATTCTAGTTACCTGCCTGAAACCACCTTTGCTATTTCTGTCCACCTGTTACCAAATATTTTTTGAGCCTAGAGAGAGAATAGCAAGAATTCAGGTCACAAGAGCCGCATTTATTAACAAAAGATGCATTGTTTAGCGAAATGAGTTGGTGTCATCTTCTTAAGTATGCATAGCGTGTATATAGATGATCTGGCTTGGTTTGGTTGTAACCTACTCTTAATAATTTGCTAGGCTATCCAAAATAAATTACTTTTCCACAGTACAAGCAGGGTAACATCCTCAACTTCATCAATGGATTGCTGTCTACTACACAGAGTGATATGACAAAGGACAAAAGTTAAGTCCAAATTTCAAAGTTCTATAGAAATCCATCCTAAAATAAGCATATTAAGTTCCCATTGCAACTGTTGTGGATGAAAGTGTAGCTATTGGACACAGGAAGCATAGATATACCTCACATAAGAGCATGTCTTCCTCCAGTGACCATCCACCTTTCTTGAAATCAGAGTTCAAGTAAGTGTACCACCTGATATTTTATTAGTTACTTTAAGCATCAGATTGATAATAACAATAAAGCAGAAGCCATAAATATCTTCATGAGCTGCAGTATAAAACAAAGGACCAAACAAGATCTCTTGAATGAATCAAGATCAAAATTCAAATGCTTCACCTTCTTCTGCACTGTCTTGTAGTTTTGTCCTTGAATTTAGATGCAATAATTGCCCAACTGCATATAGTTATTGCCATGAAATCCCTTAGTGTCACATATCAAGGAAGAAAAAAGCATTAGAAAGCAACTCAAAAGAAGAATGAAATGAACAATGAAAGGAGAGTGAGTACTTTTCTGTTCCATGTATACCAATCTGCTCCCTGAGTATATCATCCTCCTGAAATTCACATAACCAATATGAGACACTACTCAAATGCAATAGATTAATCAGCAATATAAAAATTTAAAAATTAATTAAAATACAAACTGGTAGAAGAGAAGGACCTCTTGAGTCCAAGTCACAATGTGACGCTCCTTCTTCTTAGATTCTTCATTGCACTGCTGCTTCTGCTTCTGCTGCTTCATATCATGCATGATTTGTCTATAAGGGTGTTTATTCTATTGGTATGATTCTCTTTCTTTGACGCTCCTGCCTTTTACCAGAGCCAACTTGCATGCTAAAGCCAAAGCTCTACCTTTATAATATGAAAGGTTTTATGATTTGTAAGAGGAAAAGGAAAAGAAAAATAAATAAAAAGGGAAACCACACCTTCTCTTTAATTCACCTTTACACCGTAATGAGCATAACTTCCATTTCCAAAAGCCTTTACCAAAAGGTATTCAACTGAAAAGGAAAAACAAAAAATGGCTATTACCCTCTAAAGAAAGAAAAATGGCCTCGGATGCTAACTTTTCAGACAACCCTCCTTTGATCTCACTATCCTCTAATCAAGGCAAAGCAAAATAGAGAACACAATCCAATCAATGCTCAAATCAGGGAGATAGAACTACATGAAATGAGAAACATAGAAAATGGGCAATGAAAATTACATAAACCAGTTACTAATGGATACATGGGATTGGATCAAAATCGAATTTTTCTCCAAACCCAACAAGTAACAACCTAGTGATTTGATGCTGTACTGGTTTGTAACTGACATCCCAGAAAAGAAGGTGGATCTAAACAAATTGAGGAACTTTAAGGATACTAACCCAAATGAAATTAAAAAAATAAGGAACTTGAAAGTGGTCAAGTAGACAAATACCTCAACTATGAATGATGTCTGTTTGAGATTGTGCTATGCTTTCAGGGTTAAACTGAATAACTGATAAGAACAAGCAAAGGGCATCACAAGAGACTGTAGAGAATGAATGAAAGACTTTTAGACCAAGGTACTATAACTAAGGTTGGTATGTCTTATTTGTTATATTGTTTTTCATTTCTCTTTCTATCTCTAACTTTATTTAAAACGGTCACACACTCACATGACAATACATACTCTCTGAGTTGGTTGGTTCTCTTTTCTTACAAGAAAGAAATATAGAAAAAAAGGGGAGAACCAGAAATCTAATTTTTAATGGTATGAATAAACGGATGCTTGGGTTAGTGCGCGGGTATGAGGAGAAGTTTGAATAAAACGCTGAATTCCATGAGGTGTTGTGCTACGTGCAGTGTGGGGAATGCAATGAATTAATGGGATGGGTCATGGTTTATGATGGGATTGACTTGGAATCTAGCAATTTCTCGGAATAATTTTTGTACATCAAAATGGGACACCATTTAATATCTCCTTTGTTTTTTGGGAGTATTTTTAAGAAGTGTATATACAAAAAATATAAGAAGTAAGTGAGAGATAGAGATAAATATATACGATATCACATACGGTGTCAAAAAATTATGTTCAAATATCATAACTCTTTCTCTTTTTGGTGGATAACATTTTTTTTTTCTACTTCAAAATTCAAAATACCCTTACTTAAGAAAATACTAGTTTATACCAAGTTAGAAGAAATAGTTTTCTTCATATCAAATCAAGAATAAGAGTTAAATGAAATTTGACTTAAAAAATTGAATAAAATTTGTCAACCAACATGTGGTTGGATCATCAAGTAATAACAACCTCGGATCCCTTAAGCAAGCGGTCAGGGGTCGACTCCTGATTCTTGTGTATGGAGAAAAAACCTGATTAAGAGGAAGTAACCCTTAAATACCATCCAGGGCCCCTGATTCTTATGTAATAGGCTCATGATTCTTTATACGGTTTTATACGGTTTTGTTGGTTTGATTTTGCTTCTTAGCTATGACTTTTGTAAAGCTAATAATATCCTCCTTTTAGGGTAATATTTTATTTACATTGGTTGGATCTATTGGGGCAATTTTGTATATGGGTTTGAATATCTCTATTACTCTCACTAATTACATATTTGGCTTATAAAAAAAAATGGTTACCCAAAAAATGAAATTTGTCAACAAGTATAAAAATGTAAATGTGTGATTTGTCCTTTATTTTTTTTTTATTTTTTTGTACCAAGGATATCATTCGGTCGATAGCCGGAGACTAATCCCTTTTGAGCCGTAGAGATCACCAAAATGAGTTTTGGCTCTCCCAACAAAGTCTTTTTCATACACATGATAGGAATCGAATACTTGACAACATGCTTAATGAACCCAGCTAGGGAAGGAATATAGGCCAAGTTGCAGATCATCGGCCTATATCCTAGTCTGAACTGACCTATTTAACAAAAAGGTCATATTAAAGCTTTTTAAAAAAACTCATATAGTTAAAGAGACCAGGCCAAGGCTTAAAAAAAAATGTTTATTAGGCTGGCCTATTTAACACAAAAACATTTATATATAAAATATGATTTAATATATTATAAATTATAATATGTTATTTATAATATTATAATATTTGAAAGTAAAAGTTTATTAGCCTATTTAAATGTAGAGAGCTGGGGGTAGGGTAGCTCAACTGGTTTGAGCTAAGGGTATAAGGAATTGAAGGTCCATGGTTCAAATCCTGACAAAGGAGGGAAAAAAAAGCTAATATAACAACTAATTAAGATAGTAACATTTACCTATCAAAAAAGTGTAGAGGGCTACTTGACTATTTATTTGTGAAGGCCTAATGGCCTATTTATCAGTATAGGTCTCTGCCCTACTTATCATTAGAGGCTTACAAGCCTATTTACAAGTAAATGTCTATGACCTATTTATAGGTGGGGGTATATTTAAAGGCCTTATTGAAAAATGAAAAATAGGCCTTTAAATAGATTTCTAAGTCAGACCATATTTTTAAGTAGGTCGGGTCAGACCTTAAAATTTGGTATATATCAGGCTAAAAGGTCAAGCTCAAGCCTTGAGATTGGAACATGGGCCGGGCCTCTTTATGTTAGGGCCTATCCTATCCTAGCTTATTCTTACCCGTAAACTCAGCCATCTTCTAAATGCCTACTAGACGCACTAGCTAGACCTTGTTGGTTGATTTGTCATTTATTTGGGACCAATTCAACAAAAAAAAATGGAAATCGGTCCCTACATGTGACAATTATTACATGTGATAATAATTTGTAGCGATGAGGACCAAATCGAAAAATTGATAACTTTTTACGTATAGGGACCAAATTGAAAATCAATGTCACGTATAGGGACCAAAACATTACTTTAACCTTTATTTAAATTGGCATTTTGTCTTTATCAAAAAAAAAAAAAATTGGCATTTTGTCAACAAAAATAATTTGATAGTTGTGAAAAAAAAAATGCAGCCAAACAAATACGTTAGTGCTTATCTTTTTGCTAGTAAAAAATAAGTTTGATAAATTATTAGTTTAAAATTTTATATATTATCAATCAATCATTATTTGTCATATTATTAACCCAATGAGTGTGACTCAGTTAGTTGCGCAGCCTAGGCTTGTGGGGAAGGACCCGATTTTGAATCCCACAAAACACATATTTGGGGAGGGGCGAAGAACCTTAACTATAAGTTTATAACTAAGAACTCGAGCGAAGATTAGTCTCATAATGGGTTTAAAGGATTTAAGCTTGTGGGATACTCCGTGAATCCACCAGGGAGTCAAAGGCAATAATTAGGTGGGTTCCTAAAAAAAAATTGTCAAATTATGGAAAAAAAATCTTATCATAACTAATCATAAATTATTGTAACTATCTAAGAAATCATGTATTGGATGATTTATGTTTAGTTTATACTGAAAAATATCTTTACATTAACTGTGTATATTAATTAAATTCGAAAAAAATTATTCAAAATAAATTTGTCACTAGAACGACCGTCTCAAATTTACTTATAAGGCATAAGTAAAATAGATGCGTGTGAAATAAGATACAATTAGATATAATTTAATAATGAAAATAAATACAAAATAATGCAAGTAGAAATGTATTAAAATTGATGGGTTAAAAAAGAGCCCATTTTCAGAGTTTGCACACAAGAAAAGGCCACCCATATATGATGAAATGATATTTTTCTAAAATATTCAAGATCTAACCTCCTGTATTCACATATAGCTGCAGGTATACATAATTACATGAGAATTGTAAGGAGACATGAGAATGTACGTGACCTAAGAAGCTGAGCGTCACAACCCACCTTTTTTGCATTGAAATTAAATGGTACATGTGTGTCTCGTTTATATTTTCATCTTTGGTCATGCTAAAATCTAAATGCACCACTTCTCATTCCCCCACCCCCTCTTTTTTTAAAGAATCTAATTACTAAGACAAATGTGATTAAGAGACGGGATTACATATAGCGGAGAGTCCTGCTGCTGCTGCAGATTGTCCTGTTAGCTCATATTGTCACCAACTCACCACAATGAGATGTCCATACTGCATATTCTCATCTTATATGTATTGATGTTCATATTCTTGCATTTATTTCAGGCATCAAGAAAAAGTCATTACTGAAGCCAAGACACTGATTAAGTTGGTAATATTATAACGATTTTTCTAACATATTCAATCTTGCACAAGTTAAAAAATTAAAAAATAGAAATGATGTATTGAAAATAGTAACAAAATTTATATTTTTAATTTTTAACATATGTAAGATTGCAAAGGATAGAAAAATTGATATTATAACCGACAGATTAATTTGTCATACTGACCCTAATGAAACCAAAGTTTAATGCAGATTATGATGGTAAAGACTAATGGAAGAGCTTGGTGGAGAGGCCCAAGTTCCCAAAGAGATTGATATTTGATAGGATAGGGTGGGACTTATGCATCTTCTTTTCATAAGCCTTTCATCATTTCAAGCTGAGAGTGTCCACCAATCAACTACTGCGCCATGTATCAGCCTTTTTGTTTTGCACAAAATTAGTAAGCAAAACAAAATTAAAGAAAAGGATAAAGAGAGAAACGTGGGGGCTTCACTTCATGGAGCTTCCCCAAAACTCCATTCTGAAAAAAAAGGGAAATGTGAATCATTAGCTACAAAATATTCAATAGGCTTATGATAGCTTACCACTTATTTGATGTAAACATTTGGCTCTAGGTCACTTTACCGTAACCTACTTTGTGCTTCCTTTGGTTCTATCTATTGTCAAGCTCGTCAATTTACACTGATTTGTCCTTGGAGCAAGGGGGTCACTATGGTCTATGGGTAGTAATAGATTGGTTAATCTAAATTGCACCTTTAGTTTTCTCTAGATGGGCTAAAAGCCACTTTTCTTTTCTTTAAAAGATTACTTTTAAAATATCTTAAATTATTTGAGTAAGTTTTTGAAAAAAATAATAATCAGATTTTAGAATTTTTTTTTTTATCAGGAAGAAAGCAAAAGACAGCTAGAAACAAATTTTAGATTATTTTGAGAAGTTATAATGAATAGATCATGAGAACAATTATACAATGACCAATAAAGTCCCAAACATAATTATTAATTATTTAAGTAACCCAATTTAGTTCCCGACAATCCTATCATGTGGCAAATTAGTCGTTAAGTGTTATAAACAATACACCACATGACATGCACCCACCCACCATACTATATGCACCAAAAAAGGTCACATAGACGAGTTTAACGGATACCTAAATACACTGACGATACACATCAACACTCTAACGTGTGTTTAGGATGGTCTCTGCAAAAAAAAAAAAGTGTGTTCAGGATGGAGACAAATAGAGGGACTAATGTGTCCCTCTTTTGTAATTCTCGAGGATTATTTGGTGAATTTATTTTTTCTCGGGGAAGAAAAGTGGTACCTCAAAATTTACCAGGGATTAAAATGAGCTTTTAATCTATTAATAAAATAAATTCCGTATTACATAAATGTTTTAAAAAATACAATATTTTTTTTTTTTGGTTGCATAATTTCAAAATTACCTTTGAAACTGAAACAAACGGTCATGTATCACTTCTGCATGACCTTAGGTCATCAATCTAAAATATATAGGGCAACTGCAAAAAATCTAAAGTGGGTCATATCTTTGGTAACATCCGAAACCGAAAGCATACTGAAAATTGCAATATAGCCTATAGAGCCTAAAGTTTGCTTTTTCCCTTAGCCTTGTTCGTTTTCATTATGTTTGGAGACACTCCCCGAATTCCTCTTTAACCCTTTCACAAGTACAAAAAAAAAAAAAGTAATATTTTCATATTGAGATTGCCTACTTCACACAAATTAATGAGTAAGTAATCATTCGCCTTCTTCAATTTTCTGAGAGTGAAACAAAATTAAAAGCAAATGGAGAAGGGAACAAAACAAAAATAAAGCTGGCAAAGAGAATTAGAGTACCAATAAGTTGAAATGGAAAAATTTTAATTTCAGATCACTTCAATCTTCTGGATGAACGATCCTAATATACATGAACAACATAATTTACACTAGTTATCACAGAAGCAAAGCAATGTGTTCCGGGACAACTATATGTGAACTTTGTTTTAATTTTTGCTTCAGTACAGATTAATTTGTCTTGTACTCTTGTTGTTTGTGCTTTGTCTTCTCACATTCAGCAGATAAGCTATGATCCCCAAAACATTACCCTTATATTTTCTTTCTTAAAAATCTATTAAGACTTATTCAGCACTGCTTCATCATGCCTTGAGGCTTTGTTTGGTTGTGAGAAGAAAATAAGAAGAGAGAAAGAGGTGAGAAAGAGTAGAAGAAGAAAGAAAGAGGTGAGAAAAAAAGTAGATTTTAATAGTTGTTTGGTATAGGAGAAGAATGAAAGAAAATGAGAAGAAAGAATATGAGAAATGTTAGAAAATGACAAAAATATCCCTAGATATTATATTACTTTTATTTTATATATTATATTATATCTAAAGTTAAATATATAATTTTATGAATATATTATAAATATAATTATATTTTATAATAAATATTGATGAAATATATTTCTATGGATGTATTTATAAATTTATAAATATAAACCTATCTTATAATAAATATCAATTTATTATATAATATTTATTATTTATTTATATAATATATATATTTTTGAAGAATTATAAAATAATTATTAATTATTAATATTTATAATAATAATAATAATATATATAAAAAACACATAAACGTCAGACACTGCACACACACACACACACGTCCCCCCCACCCCCACCAAAACACACAAGCGTAAAAGATAGGTGATAATTGCAGACACGACAGGTTGGGAGGGAGAAGCTGAATCGTGGAAAAGGGTAAGAAGGTAAAAGGAAACCGTTGTTCCATTTTCTTCCCAAGTCTAAAGAGAAAAAAACTTAGTGGTCCCCATGCTATTTTTATTCTCTCTCTATCTTCTCTTCGACGTCAAACGAGAGAAAATGATATTTTCTCTTCAAGTTCTCTCTCTTCATACTCTCTTTACTCATTTTCTTTTCAATCAAACATAGGCTAAATGAATTTGGACTTACCGCCATAAAAGACGAGAAAAACGTCCAGAAAGAAGATATGAAAGGACCTACATGTTACGTTCAATTTTATACAATTGCTCAAACACCAAAACAAAGAGTAAAAACATATAAACTTTTACCATAGCCCCGCTGATGGTTAATTTCTTTTTGAAGGAGATAATGAAGAGCTAGTGAAAAAAAAAAAAAAAAAACTCAAACTCTTCATACAAACTCACTTGACTTGGTTTTTAGCTTTACTTCTATTTTCTTGACTTTTCTCCTATATTTCACTGGGCTAGTTGGCTTGCTATTAGTACATGGGTATTTATAAATGCATTACATACCTCATGTACCATGTGATATACAATGGATTTAACAACATGCATTGAAACTGCAACTCAAAATTATAAGTTCATGATGTAGAGCTATACATGTAAAAGAAAAATGTTTTAAATCTAAAAATACATGAACACTAATTAATTAGTTGTATGAGCCAAGTTTAAATTTTCAACACTTCCCCTTAAACTTGATCTTTTTTTATTCCAGATGATTTTTGGGGAAAAACACTTTTTCAAAATCTAGTAATTAACTTGGTATTGATAAAGTGATAAAACTGCAAGGTGTATAATCCAACATCTTCACTTCATAAATTTTCATGGGGATTCTTGTACTTCTAACACCTAAAGATAAATACGGACTGAGATCCTCTCCTTTTTTCTCTGATGTTTCTTCTCATGTAACAAGAGAGAGGCAGGCATAAACAAATTTGAATGGACTCCCATAAACAAAAGCAAATTTGTTTTTGTCTCCTTCTCTCTCATAATATGTGAGAAAAAGAAGAAGATCCAAATCCATGTTACTACTGTGAAGCGAATGAATGCCATTAGGATTTAGTGAAGTGGGAAGGGCATAACGGTCCTTTGAAAACAATGAATAATGAGGACCATTAACTAAATTTCCTTTCTACTTAATTAGATTATTTTAAATTTCTTTGGTTCAAAGTTACTTTACCATTCAAATCCAAACATGTAAATGCTTCATCATATTCCACACTTTTGTTTTCTTTTGTAAGAATAAGAACATCACCTTCGTCTTTGATTTCCGTTTTCATGTTATATTCAAAAACAAATTGTCCTTTATGACAAATTAGTTGGTGGTGATTTTCAAGGTCTTCTGTTCTGGACAAGTTGAGGAGCTTCTGTGTTTATTCTTGGAGGATATCTTTCTTAGGGGTTTTTGTTGTATTGGGGCATTTAATCTTTTTTGGGTATTTTTATCATTACTTGTAACTATGTATACTTGATGGTTTCTTCTTGTGTTGCTGGTTGTCTTTGGGGCCTCAGTTTTTTGGTTGGATTAGTGTAATGTTCATACTGATTTATTGTTTATGTCAGTATGTTAATTACACTTTATCTTCCTACTTTGGTCTTTTGCTCTATGTAATGAGTTGAGTACCTTTGTACTCCATTCTAATACACTTTGGCTTATAAAAAAAAAAATTGTCCTTTATGACTTTCATCATCGATCATTAATGAATAAGTTCTTGCTGTCACTTCTAGAATAGCTTGCATCTATATTAAGATGTCACAAAATCATGTCTTCATCTCCGTGCTAGATGATGACAAAAGCTGGTCTCCATCTTCTTTCTCATCAAAATTAAATAGGCTTCTTGTAGTTTTTCTTCGTCTTCTTTATCTTTATCAAGTAGCTAGGTTTCTCTTGTAGTTTCTCATCTTATTTCTCTTCAACAATATTTTCTTCTTCTTGATTGCTTGGACAATTCTAACATTCACTACTATAATGATCATATTTAAAATAATTATAAAATCCAATCTTAAATTTATCATACTTTCTTCCTTCTTCTCGTGCTTTTAAACTAGCATACTCTGGATCGATCTTTGTTTCTTAAAGAAAAATTTTCTTGGAGAACCTCTCATAATTCCTTCACCTTCATTGCACAACAAACCTTCTTGATTAATTTGATCCAAGGTCGTAAGAATAATACCAAGAACGATTTGATCTGATTTATGATTTCTTTACAAAAATTATTTCTTTGAGCTTGGCTTTCACTAGGCTTACTCTTGCCTTCACTCAACTTACTTGTAAATGCACTATATTATCTTTCTTTTTTCAGGGTTCCAAGTAAAGGTAATGAAATCTTTGATAAGGATTCAGAGATCTTTCTTATGGGGAGGAGGGGATAGGAGAAGGCACATATCTTGGGTTAACTGGCTAAAGGGTTTGCTCTCCAAAACAGTCAAGTGGCCTAGGAGTCAAACACATGGATCTTTTTAACATCAGCTTACTTGCCAAATGGATATGGAGATTTCTTGTTGACACAAGATCCTGTTGGCATAGAATACTCCAATCGAGGTATGGTGACCTTAACCAGCTTTCTTCAACAACTGCTTGGAACTCAAGGAACTCTTCTCAATGGTGGAGGGATATTTGTGCTTTGGATAATGATAGGGCAGCACCTCAAAATTGGATCTCCTCAAGGGGTCCATAGGAAAATTGGAAATGGCTCCAATACTCTTTTTTGGCATCATCAATGGTTTGGGAGCAAACCTCTGAAGGATGAATTTTCGAGGCTCTTCTCTTTGTGTAGTGATAAGAATGCGGTTGTGAGTAATCTTGGATGGTGGGATGGAGATATCTAGTGTTGGAGGTGGGAGTGGAGGAGATCTCTTTTTGCTTGGGAGGAGGAATTGAGAAGTCTCTTCTCTGACACATTGATGGGAGCTGTCCTAAATAAGGATTTGGATGATGCTTGGGTTTGGAAAATAGGTGACACCAAGGAGTTCTCGGTTAAATCTACTTATGAATTCCCATTAGCAAACTCTCCCCTTTTCACTGTTATATCAGATGAGACTTTTCTGTTTAGAAAGTTTTGGTTGTCCTGCGTTCCTAGGAAGGTTATTGCATTTTCCTAGCAGTTAATTTTAGACCGGTTACCAACTCGATTGAATCTCCTTCAAAGAAATGTAATCACAGATGTTCATATGTCCAATTGTGTATTTTGTGGTGTGCAGCAGGAATCAATGCAACATCTTTTCTTATCACGTCCCTATGTTGTTAAGGTATGGCAATGGTTATATAACTGGCTTGGTATTCCTTTTGTACTTCCTTCTGAAATTGCAGTTCACTACATGGCTCATAGAGGTCTATTTAGAAGGGAAGAACAGAAGAAAATGAGGACTTTGCTTTGGCACTGCACTGTTTGGTCTCTTTGGCTCCAGCGGAATGCTTGTATTTTTAAGAATACTCCAATAGATTTTTTGTCCTTAACTGAAGTTATTAAACTTGGATCGTGGCAATGGCTAAGTGTTGATACTGGAAATCAGAACTATACCTATGTGGGTTGGTGCTTGTGTCTGATGGGCTGCATATCCTAGTTTGCTAATGTGCTTTTATGTCATAAGTTGCATTACAGTCATGCGGTTTTGTTGTTCTACTATGGATATGCAGGGAATTCTTTGGGTAACAATATTGTGCAGGCCCCCCGTTTTTAGTGCTGCTCGCTGTACTGTTCTGCTATGAGGATTTCTTTTGGCTGTGTTTATATAACAATATTGGTAGATGACTTTGTTATAGAAAGCCCATGTTTTTGGGTTTGATGGGGAAGCTATGTCTTAACCAGATTGTTATGTTTTTTATTTTTGGTAGTATCTTGGTTGATCACATACCTTCTTTTTTTCTTTGTTTTCCTTCTATGTATACGGGTTGGGTACCCCTTGTACCACTTTCATTACATCTTTGCTTATCAAAAAAAAAAACAACAACTTGTAAATGCACTAGTACATAGTATTTATAGAAGGCAGTGGAAACAATTGTTGTAATTTCATTCATAGTAAGAGTCTCTTTTATAGAGAGATTACAATAAAGGTAAAACAAATCAAATCGAATCTCTTTATATAATTAAGGAAGGAAGTAAAACAAATAAAATCAGAATAATAAAGATAAAATCAAATAGAATCAAAGAGGATAAAATCAGGGATATTTTCCTGATTCTCCAACACCCCCCTCAAGTTGGTGCATAGATATCTATCATGCCCAACTTGCTTATCAAGTGCTCAAAAATTGGTTTTGCTAGACTCTTGGTCAAAATATTAGCTGTTCATTGGTTGGAAGTCACAAAAGAAAGACAGATAGTGCCAGCATCTAATTTTTCTTTTATGAAGTGGCGATCAATCTCAATGTGTTTGGTCCTGTCATGCTGGACGAGATTGTGAGCTATGCATATTGCTGCTTTGTTATCACAGTACAACTTCAATGGAAGATCAACCTTCATCTTGAGTTCCTCCAAGACTCTATAGATCCACAACCCTTCACAAATTCCTTGGGCCATTGCTCTAAATTCAACCTCAACACTACTTCTAGCAACCACGCCTTGTTTCTTCTCCAAGTTACTAGATTTCCCCACATATATGTACAATATCCAGAAGTTGATTTTCTGTCGGTGACTGATCCTGCCCAGTCTGCATCAGTAAATATTTCAACATTCCTCTCACTGGTTTTTCTAAACTACAATCCTTTCCCAGGATTGCTCTTCAAGTACCTCAAAATTCTGTAGACTGCCTCAAGATGTTCTTCATATGGGGAGTGCATAAACTGGCTTACAACACTCACAGAAAAGGAAATATCAGGTCTGGTATGAGACAGGTAGATTAACTTTCCAACTAATCTCTAGTATCTCCCAATATCAACAGGAACATCTCCTTTCTCCCAAAGTTTCGCATTTGGGTCCATAAGAGTATCGACTGGTCTGCAACCACTCATTCCAGTTTCCTTTAAAAGGTCCATAATGTACTTTCGTTGGGAAACCACAATTCCTTTTTTTGATCGAGCAACCTCCATGCCAAGAAAATATCTCAATGCTCCCAAATCCTTAATCTCAAATTCTGCTGCCATATTTTTCTTCAGCCTTCCCATCTCTATTACATCATTCCCAGTAAGAATAATGTCATCAACATAGACAATTAGTGCAACAATCTTCCTATCAGAGGAAAATTTTGTGAATAGGGTGTGATCGGCTTGTCCTTGACTGTATCCCTGTTTCTTCATGGACTGAGTGAATCTTTCGAACCATATCCTCGGGGACTGTTTGAGCCCATAGAGTGACTTCTTCAATTTACACACATTTGACCCAAATTTTTCTTCAAATCCAGGAGGCACATCCATGTATACCTCTTCTTCTAGGTCACCATTAAGGAATGCATTCTTCACATCCAGTTGGTGCAAAGGCCAATCTAAGTTGGCAGCACGGGACAAGAGAATCCTGGTAGTGTTTAATTTTGCCACAGGAGCAAAAGTTTCCAAGTAGTCTATGCCATAGGTCTGAGTGAATCCCTGGGCCACCAGGCGTGCCTTGTACCTTTCTACGGATCCATCTGAATTATACTTCACAGTGATGACCCATTTGCAACCCACTGTGTTTTTCTCAGCTGGTAAGGTCATAACACTCCAAGTGTTGTTCTTCTCAAGAGCTCTCATCTCCTCAAGAATAGCTTCCTTCCACTTTGGAATTTTTAGAGCTTCCTGTACATTTTTTGGAACTTCTGTACTAGACAACTGTGAGGTAAATGCAGCAAAAGAGGAAGACAAATTTGAATATGACATAAATTTAGACCAAGGATGCTCAGTACAAGATCTAATACCTTTTCTAAGCGCTATGGGGATGTCTAACTCAACTGATTCATTGTGACAATTAGGTTTAGACGGGGACTTACCTGTATCAGGTTGACTGATTGGATTTTCCCTCGGTTCGGATTCATGATTGTGCTGGAGAGTTGATTCTTCATTCGTTTTCTGATGGTTTTTTGAAACAAAGAACTTTTCCCACCTTCGGTCACCATCCTTGAACATGTTAATTTCTTCTTCACAAGAATCATCATGTGGTGGCATTTCGATTAGTTCTTCATTATTATCAATTTCCAAAGATTGTTTGTCAGAGTTTTGATTTAGAGATGTAGACCTGAATTCCATGGGAGCCTTACTCATGATGGGAGTAGGTCCAGTTAATGAATCTTGGTCATTTGCTATTGGTGCAGTAGTATAAGTCTCAGAATCATGTGCATTTTCAGATAAAATAATGGTTTCAAAAGAATCTTCATGAGAATTCCCCCCTGAAGATGAATGTCCTTAAAAAAAGGTTGTTTTTCAAAGAAGGTGGCATCCATGGTTACAAAAATTCTTTTTGATTTTGGATCAAAACACTTATACCCCTTCTGGGTTGGAGAGTATCCAATAAAAACACATTTTATAGCACGTGGTTCTAGCTTCCCAATGTGTTTATGGTCATGAACAAACACAGTAGACCCAAATATCTTCAAAGGTAAATTGGCTGAAAGATGAACCATAGGAAAACACTCTTTAAAAATATGAAGGGGAGTTTGAAATTGTAAAACTTTAGACGGCATACGACTAATCAAATATGCGGCAGTTAAAACAGCTTCACCCCACAAGTATTTTGGAACTTTTGTTTCGAAGAGTAAGGCTCTAGTCACCTATAGGAGATGTCTATTCTTTCTCTCAGCAATCCCATTCTATTGGGGTGTATTAGCATAAGAGCTTTGATGCACAACCCCATTTTCAAGAAAGAAATTTCCCAAAATCATATTAAAATATTCCTTTCCATTATCACTTTTGAAGACTTGAATATTTGCTTGAAATTGATTATGCACCATTTTAAAGAAATTTCTTACAGCTTGACCAGCCTCAGATTTTTCCTTTAACAAGTACACCCAACAAAGTCTAGTGTGATCATCGATAAAAGTAATGAACCATTTTTTATTGGAGAATGTACTTGTCTTATTAGGACCCCAAACATCACTGTGAATAATAGAAAAATGTTTTGTTGGCTTATAAGATTGCATAGGAAAAAAAGAGCGATGATATTTTGCAAATTCGTAAGTTTCACAATGAAATAACGAAAGGTCTTTATTACAAAACAACTTTGGAAATAAATGTTTTAGGTACCTAAAACTCGGGTGACCTAACCGTAAATGCCATAACATAATATCATTATTGTTATCAGAAATAAAACTAGATTCAAAGCAGGAACCTATTGGTTGAGATTATTGTTTTGATCCAAGTCCATCATCAAAGTAATAGAGTCCTCCATTCTCCTTTGCACTGCCAATCATCCTCCCCGAGTTCAAATCCTGAAACACACAATGAGAAGGAAAGAAATTAGTTTGACATTTTTTATCCCTGGCTAATTTACTGATCGATAAAAGACTACATGACAAATTTGGGACATGAAGGACATCTTGGAGAGTTATCTTTGGAGACAGGACAATGGACCCTTTCCCTGCAATGGCTGATAGAGAGCCATCTGCAATTTTAATTTTCTGGTTACTTGCACAAGAACTATATGAAGAAAAGAAACTGGACTCTCCTGTCATATGATCAGTAGCACCTGAATCAACAATCCAAGTATGGTTGACACTAAGAAGGGCAGTTTTAACAAAGTTACCTTTCTGGGCTATGGAGCAGAAAGGAGTTTGAGACTCAAAAAGTTTGTACAATTGATCTATTTGTTCCTTAGTGAAAGGAAACGAGCTTGAAGAAGACTGCTTCTCTTGATCAGAGGTACTAGCTTGGAATGCACGATTCTCACCACCACCTTGCTTCTTCCAATTCGTAGGCTTGCCTTTGCTTTCCAAGATCAATCTAATAGTCTGGGATCATTTTGTATAGTTTTTCCCATAAAGCCGCGGAACATTGACCTGAAGGGAATTAGAAACACCCTCTTGGCCATTAAAATGATAGTTCAGACTTCTGCTGACACCACCACCGGTGCCGCCAGCATCACCTGCACCGCCAGCACCACCTGCGCCGCTGCCTGCTCCGCCGGCTCCTGCACCAGCGCCAGCGCCTACACTTGCGCCTGTGCCGCCACTACCTGGGCCGCCACGGAGGGGAGAAAAGAACTCTGACCTAGAGCTGCTGATACTATATAGAAGGCAGTTGAATAATTCTTGTAATTTCATTCATAGTATGAGTCTTTTTTGTAGAGAGATTACAATAAAGGCAAAACAAATCAAATCAAATCAAATCTCTTCCTATAATTAAGGAAGGAAAAAAAACAAAATAAAATCAGAATAATAAAAATAAAATCCAATAGAATCAAAGAGGATAAAATCAGGGACATTTTCCTGATTCTCCAACAGTATTTATAAATGGATTAAACATCTCATGTTGCATATGATCATACAATGGACATAAGTACATGTATTGAAACTACAATTCCTAAAATTTATAAGTAATTGAATGTAGAGATACATGTATAGGAAAAATGCTTAATTTGAACCTAAAAATATATTCATACTAATTAATTAGATAAACAAATTAAATTTAAATTTCTAATACTTGGCGACTAATCTTGTCAAAAGAAAAAATACTTGGCGACTAATAGTCGTCTTCCACCTACCTTCTCCAAGGAACTATTGGAAATTCAAGTTTGAACTACAAGAAAAAAAAGCTCTTTAGCGACCAAATAAATCTGTCGCTAATTCCATGAATTCGGTCGCTAATTAGCGACCGATAAAAGCTTGTCGCTATAACAGTGGTTGTTAATTGTTTAGCAATCGAAAATAGGGGTCGATCGCTAATTAGTGACCGAAAAAGACAGTCGTAAAAACATTAAATATTGGTCGCTAATGTCGGTATCAAATTCTAATCTTGGTACCAAATTATGACCGTAATAGCGACTGAGTTAATTCGGTAGCTAAATGTATTTTTTTTTTAATGTAATTTTATATATTGGTACCAAATTTTAGCGACCGAGATAATTCTGTCGCTAAATATATATTTCTTTTATTTTTTTTGTAAATTGATTTTTTTAAAACAAATTGGAAAACTGTAATTACAAATAAATTAAAATACTGAAAATTCAAATAATACTTGGCGACTAATAGTCATCTTCCTCCTATCTTCTCCAAGGAACTATTGGAAATTCAAGTTTGATTGAAAAGTTGACATAATTAAGTGAAGAAGATAGGAATTGATAATGTGAGTATCAGTAGAAGGATCCATGAACCTATAACCTTAAAGTTTTGAATTAGTATGTTGTATCAGATCCACTTATGTCACAATATATTAATCTATCGAAATAAATGCCTTTGATATGTTGAACCTTATTATGACCTCAAAAATGATATCAAAGCTAATAGTTTGACCTAACCCAATAACAAATGAACAGTAATGACAAACACTAATAAGAATGGGATTAAACTACATTATTTTTCTTGCAAATTATAGAAGGCCAAACACATAGTTCTAAAGTGCCTAATCTTACTACCAACTGAGGTTGGTGTGAGTGGTTAAAAGCCTCTCGCCCCTTAACCAAGATCTAGTTCGACCCTTGGGTATGGAAAAAACCTCAGCTGGGAGGGATGCCACCCATCGAGGTGCCGAACAAACTCCCACGGGAGATTAGTCCCCGTCTCAAGTTGGCGGTGGGATACTCCTCGAAGTAGATCGAAAAAAAAGTGCCTAATCTTACTGAGGAAAGGATAAAGAGGAACACTTAGGCAAAATTTGATAATGAGTATCTTTAATTAAAAAAATGCAAACATTCAATAGTATCTTGACAAATCAGTATCATAGTTATTTTACATTGACTGTGCATACTACTTTAATCCTAAGTTTATTTGTTAATAAAAGAATAAAAGTAATAATTATTGTGGTGTTGTTCAGGGTACCAGGAATCGAACATAGCCATTAGTGGTGAAAGGCCATAGCAAACACCACCAATCTAGCTGGCTCAACTGGTAAAAGTAATAATTATTAGTTGAAAAGAAAAACTTTTTGTATTTTCATGTATTGAATTCTTTACTTTACTTTTTATTTAATATATTCAAAACTTTTTGAATCTTGATGGAGTGTTATCGGTCAACAAATCCTTTTTTTATTTCTATTTTCCATGCCACAAGAAAAGAAAATGTCTTTGATTGATATACATTATTTTAAAATGGTAGATGTGCACGATTGTGGTTGTGTTAAGTTTTCACAATCATGCAGTAAAGAAAAGGATTTAATTTGTATATATCGTGAGTGTAAAGATTGTTTATATTGTCATCCAATCAGAAACTGTCATATAATCTAAAATATTTGATTCTTATCCTAATTACTCATATCATGATTTCTGATAGTTGATATTGTAAAAAAACTTAAAAAACTTAACACTAACAATACATAACAATTAAACTACAAAGAAAAAGTGGTTCATACAACTGCAATTGCAATGGTAATACAATTTGACTGCAATATGATCCCATATGAAAAGGAAATAGGGAACTAAAGGCCCCACGTGCGGAACAGAATTTGAAGCTCATGCAATTTTATAGTTGTTGGGGTTTGTCTACTTGGGATTCCTACATCCTTGTGGGAACCATCCTTTTGATATCAGAGTCACCTTTTCGTAGTGCTATGGATTCACTTCACCCACTTTCTCTCCCCATCTTTTCAATTTAGCACGCTCTTACAAAAGAAAAAGGTGTTGGGAATCCTATGCCCCTCCTTATATTCCCATAGTTTTGTTCATTTTGCTGTGTCCCTTTTGAGATAACGAGATTCTTATGTTATCAGTTATCAATCTTATGTATTTTTTTCAAGAACTCAGTGCTTTAAAATTGAGGAATAATTTTTGTATATCAAAATTGGGACACCATATGATGTCCCCTTTATTTTTGGGGTGTATTTTCGAGAAATATCCATACAAAAAGATAAAAAGTAAGTGAGAGATAGAGATAAACAAATATGGTATCCAAAATTTGTGTTCAAATAACACGATTCTTTAAAATTATATATATGTTACTGTGTTTATGTACTGAGAGATACAGAAGCTTCTCTGCCAATGAAACCGGTAATGCAATGATAAAGTAATCTTGTCACTATGCCTTTCTACTTATTGTGATGGGTTGTCAAATTTATATAGATACTAGGGTGTTCACCCATGCCCGACACGGGAAAAATAATAATTTAATATGAATATATAATGTAGAAATATTTAAATAATCAATATGCAATGATTATTGTATTCATTAATTCTATAATCATCATACTTCTTACAAAAATTATATTTATTAACAACCGTTATTTATTTATTTAAAATATGTCTCATTTGTAAAATCGCATATAGTAGCACCAGCCAAGTTTCCACCCCCTTTAATAATATAAATTTGTCAATGATTTAATTAATCATACACAATATACTTTCTTCATATTTTTATAAACATTTGGTTCACCCACAGCTTTTATCTATCTGGTTTCTTCATTGGTTCCCCCCGTTCATCTCTCATAAAAACATGTGATTTCTTTTTTATTTATTTAAAATATGTCACATTTTTAAAGTTGTACATAGTAGCACCACCCAAATTTTCACCCCTTTAATAATAGAAATTTGTCAGTGATCTTTGTAATCATACACAACATAATTTTTACATATTTTTATAAACATTTGGTTCCCCCACCACCCTTTTTGTCTATCATATTTCTTCATTGGTTCCCTCCTTCTTCTATCATATATTTTTTAAAAACTTGTCATTTCTTTTTTATTTATTTAGAAAATATCTCATTTCTAAAGTTGCACATAGTAGCACTACCCAAGTTTTCACCCCTTTAATAATAGAAATTTGTCAATGAACTTTGTAATCATACACAACATAATTTTTACATATTTTTATAAACATTTGGTTCCCTCACCCTTTATCTATCATATTTTCTTCATTGATTCCCCCTTCGTCTATCATATATTTTTTTAAAAAATGTCCTTTCTTTTTATTTATTTAAAAGATGTCTCATTTCTAAAGTTGCACATAATAGTACCATCCATGTTTTCACCCACTTTAATAATAGAAATTTGTCAATGTTCTTAGTAATCATACACAACATAATTTTAACATATTTTTATAAACCCTATAAAAAAACATATTTTTATAAACACTTGGTTCTCCCACCACCCTTTATCTATCATATTTTCTTCATTGGTTCCCCACTTCATCTATCATATATTTTTTTAAAACATGTCATTTCTTTTTTATTTATTTATTTAAAATGTCTTGTTTCTAAAGCTGCACATAGTAGCACCACCCAAGTTCCACCCCTTTAATAATAGAAATTTGTCAATGATGTTAGTAATCATAGACAACATATTTTCTTCATATTTTTATAAACATTTGGTTCCCCCACCACCCTTTATCTATCATTTTTTTTTCATTAGTTCCCTGCTCCCTTTATCTATAATATATTTTTAAAAAAACATGTCATTTATTTTTTATTTATTTAGAAGATGTCTCATTGCTAAAGTTGCACATTGTAGCACAACCCAACTTTCCACCCCCTTTAATAAAAGAAATTTGTTAATGATCTTAGTAATCATACGCAACATAATTTCTCTATGTTTTTATAAACATTTGGTTCCCCCACCACCCTTTATCTATCATATATTTTTTAGAAACATATCATTTCTCTTTTATTTATTTAAAATATGTCTCGTTTCTAAAGTTTCACATAATAGTACCACCCAAGTTTTCACCCTTTTAATAATAGAAATTTGCCAATGATCTTAGTAATGATACACAACATATTTTCTTTATATTTTCATACACATTTGATTCCCCCAAGCACCCTTTATCTATCATATTTTTTTCATTAGTCCCCTCCCTCATCCGCCTTTCATCTGTCATTTTTTTTAAAAAAAAAAATACGTCATTTCTTTTTGTAAACTTGATATTTTACTTTCCTCTTCTTCGATGTAAGAAGTTTGAATTCAATTTGACATGTTCTAGGTAATCCAAACAAAATCCGAAAAATAATTAGCAACTTTTAAGCTACCAAAGTACAACTTTGAAATCGATTACATGTTACAAATCAAATTATAAATTATACATAATACATAATAAGATATAAGTTGACAATTAAATAAACTTCAAAAAAAATCAACAGAATTTTTATGTAGTCCCACCAGCATCTACTGGTGGTAACAAAAATCTCCCACTAACCGGTGCAACAAAGCTTTGCATCAAAGGATTGACCATCGTGAGGACATGGTTAAAAGTTTAAGCATATTCATATAAGATTTTAACTAATAGTTATATGCTAAAAATGTCATTCATTACTAATAAAATGAACATGAATTTGGACCACACAGGGAATAGTTAAAATTAGCATAAGAACTCGACCATATTTTTCAAATATACTTATATTTCTAACTTACTATTCTTTCAAAAAGAAAATTATTTGCTACTATGGTTGTTAACTTATTATGAATCGAATGTAATTGTTTTAATAAATAATATTAAACATTCAACATATTTAGCCGAGATTGTGTATAAGAAATGATTTATTTAATTTCTAAGATTAATTGTTACTATAAGAATTATGATGGATCCTTAGTTGCTTTGGAAAAAAAATTAAATTCACCATAAATAAATTTTAAATAAGTAGAATGTTTTGCCAATTGAGAAAGACTTTTAAATATTTTAGTAGTTGGAATCTTTAAAGTTAAATTGATTATTGATTGAAAACAATATCAGAATAAGCTAATCGGTTATAACTTTTCAAATTAAGTTTTAAAGATAATTGATTTTCATCAATAAATTATATACTTTGGAAATAACAAACAACATTAACAAATATTTACACCATTCAAAATTCACCTTTACCAAGATTCCATTACAATGATAACTTAAAACTAAAATAAAGATATGTAGGGTCAAATATTTAAATATGGATTATTGAGAAATTATTAAAAATAGCTCAGTTATTTGAATCTTTAAAGTTAATTTGATTATTGATTGAAAATGAAAAAGATATTAGAGTTAAAAAATTGTTTATAAGTTCTGAATTTGTGTTTACTGTTTACACCATGTGTTTGATGTTTGAAATAACAAATACCATTATCAATCATTTAAACCATTAAAAATTCAACTGAACCAAGAGTTTTTTTTTTTAAGGAACTGAACCAAGAGTTCATTACAATGAAAAATGGTTTTGTATTCGACTAACATTTAAGATGGTGTTCAAACGATTATTCGAATATTATACCTTATACAACATATGAAAGGATTCTAATTAGACATTATACAACTAATAACAACAAATAAAAGCTTAAAGGGGTGCAAATAGTAAAGATTCCAAAAAACCATTATTTAGTGCTTCTTAGTAATTCAATTTTAATTCTGGATGGTTATGGTTATATAATAATTGTTAATAAATTTATTTTGAATTCTGGACAATTAAGCAATGATTTATTTAATTTATTACCATTATCATTATTAATTACCTTGAAAATTGATATTGTTCAATTGTTTTGAAAACATGTATCTAAGATTAATTATTACTATAAATATTATGATTGACCATTTGTTGCTTTGGAAAAATTATCAATTCACCATAAATAAATTTTAAATAAGAAGAACTCTTTAGATAATATAAGTTTGAATGAAACTTTCATGATAATTACAATAATAATTGGTGGACATTTATGGAGAATTATGATAGTTTATTCCATTGTCTTTTTCAATACATCACCATTAATTAAGTTGAATCGAAAATTCAAACAGCAATTGAGTTTGTTCAACATTCCAAGTGGTCATATTGCTAGGATATTATTTTTTTATTTTGCTGATTTTTTTTCATCCCCTTGCTTCTGAAGTGTGAATGTTGAGAATGAAAAGGTGTAAAGTGGTTAAATAGTTGAATAAAGAGAGAATTTATTGTATGATTGGAAAAAGTTTCAATGGAGTTTGCCAACCAATTTTTGGAACTCGTATCAATAAAATACCAACCAATAGAAAAGATGTTGCCAACCAATTTCTTTTATTTCTTCTTTCCATAATATTAATTGATTTTTAAAGATTTAGTTAACCAATAGAATAGAAGAGGTGCAGTCAACCAATTTTTGAAAGTTGTAGCTAACAATAAATTCTTTACATCTCTTTTATTCTTTTTCTTATTATTTTTCGAATTTTATGTACTGAGAGATACAGAAGCTTCTCTGCTAATGAAACCGGTAATGCAGTGATAAAGTAATCTTGTCACTATGCCTTTCTACTTATTGTGATGGGTTGTCAAATTTATATAGATATTTATGTAACCAAAAATATATAATTAAAATTTCATACTTGGATCACTCATTGCAACTACTATAAGGTACTCAAGACAACACTCCAACAACATTTAAGTGGTGATAGTGACGCCAGCTTAAGGTACCTATCTATGTGTTTGAATTCAAAAATAAGGAGTAAGGGTCAAGGCATCTTAGTTTAATTTGATTTATTTATTGGATTAATTGGCAGGCCCGAAAATTAAAATTGAGGGGTTACCAAAAATAATAATCAAGAGGCGAGTTTTGGTCATGTCCCAAGAAAGCGACACTTCTCAACGGCCTCAAATTCAGGCCATCATAAGTATTTAGAATAAACCAAAAGTTCTGTTGCTTAATGGCCAGAAAATACTATATCCATTTAAATATAGGAATTATTAGTATTTGATTAGGAAATTCTTACAAGAGATAAATGATGCTACTAGGACTTGCTATGTTACTTTGTCAGTCCAAACAATTGAAGGAGATTGATAATCCTCCCAATCACTTGTATAAAATATGCTCTCTTAGCACGGTCCTAGGATTACATTGATGAAGGTAGTGCTAGATAAATCAGATTGATGAAGGTTAATTGAACTAATGCCAATTAATGTGCCAAACATTTGTACCAAGCTGCTCTCAAACGTATTCAGAAATTTCCAAGAAGGTGTCTCCAAACAGAATGCCACAAATATTTCCAGACTCTTGTTCACGGGCATGTCTTCTTTTCCCAACCCCACCTAGCTGTGGTACACATCATTATATGTGTAACTCTTTTGAGGAGATGTCAATTATGAGAAGATGCTAAGAATGTAAGTACAATATAATTTAAGTTGCTGGTGCTATAGCTACGGAACATGCAATCTGAAACAAAGAATCAATGTCCCACTATAGGACTAAGGGAGGCAAGAGAATGAGATGGATATGATGATTGCTCCTTTCCTTTTCACAAAATTTGTCAGAACTTAGATGAATAAGGATAGCATGCAATGGATTTGGGTAGGTAGTGGTGTTGATCGAACTTTGTAAAACATAGTTTAGTTGAAGTCTCCAAATGATTCACTTCTCAGGCCCATGGTGTGAGATATTTCCAAAATAAATGTTTGAAATATTGCTTGACATTAATGGTTAAATAAATTTAATGGCTGTTACATTGCATGCATGGATGCATGCGTTCAGTGGTAACTCCTTGGTTGCAAATCCATTCTATCGCGGGTTCGATACTCACCAGATGTCATTTTGAACTATTTATTTTTCACTGTTTTAGTTTTAAACGTTTAAATTGGAAAAAGTGCCTCTTGAGGATTCAAACTCAGACATTCACGGTAAATGGACACACCCGCTGACCACTAAGCCAATGACTATATTATGTCATCCATTAATTGTTAATGGTATTTAACTGTTATATTTGACTGTTGCTTAAACACTTTTGGAGAGTTGTTTTATTTCACCAAGTGGCATGAGTTGGTCTATAAATAGAACCATCTGCATGTAGAAAAGACATACAAAAAACTCAAAATCTCTCAACCATTCTTCAATCCAAATCACCTTCTTTTCTCTCATATGCGCAGAGAGAGTTAAGGAGACTATTGTTCTGTAAACTATCATTGACGATACGCTTGGTTTAGGGTGTGCAAACCAAACCAAGGCTCTCCATTGTATCTTGAAGGGGATTCGCTGGTACACCTGTTGCTTTCAATCTACGAAGAGAGATTGGTGGGGGCGAATCAAACCTAAAGCCTAGTGTTCCTACACGCCTTGGAGATTACGCATTTTCTTTTGTCTTCTCTTCTTTGTTGCAGAACCAGACCCCATTTTCTAACAATCTTTAGGTTCGATTTTCGATTTATAATAATGGTTGCAACATTGAGGGAGATGACATTTGACATTGTCAAAGTGAAGATGTTCGAGGGTGGAAACTTCGTTCGTTGGGAGAAAGAGATGCATGGTCCTTTTATAATGAGAGATGAGTACTCATAGGCTACATCAAAAATATGTTTATTTGTATCCATGGTGAAAGGTACACAATTACTTTCTATGGCTATATTATGCTTGATGTTCTAATATCATGTATATTCAATCTTAAAGGCATTCTTTGTTTATGTTAAAATTAACATGTGGTATTAGAGCCTTAAATGCATGATTTAGAATAAAATCAAGTATGTGAATTTTGATGAACATGAATATGTTTGGTTTATTATGCATGCAAGTATGTTGTTCTATTTTGGTAGAATGGTCTTGAATATAAATGATTATATCAAGTGCATGAATTAATGGAGTTGTTCCGTGCAATAATCAATTAATTTTAGAGTTGACATTCTTATATTGTGAGTGCATGATTTTGTAAATATAAGATGGGTATTGTTTCTTGCCTTTGTAGAAATTAGAAATGTTTGAATGTGTTTTGGATTGTTCCAAAGTTGTCAAAATGGGCATAGATGTTCATGGAAAAAAAATTATAGAAAGCCTTAATGATTCTAGATCATTGTTTTGTTTGCTTTCCATTGTGACACTTATATAGTTTTACATTAGAAAATATATAAACATGAATCCAATACATAAAAACAACGAAAATACTTTTATTTTTGGGTTGAATGCTCAAAAATGGCTGTGGGTCACGAATGGGTCGTGTGAACCCGGTTCCCAGAAAACGGGCCTGGTTGACCCGACTGGTGTAGGGAATGGTCCAAATGTAGCGCCTGTTTAAACGGTTAAATAGAAATGAGAATCTGGCTTTTTATCAGCAGATACGTCGCCCTGGTGGTATGCCCTTGTTTATTCATTGTCCCAGTGCGGGTTCGAATCCTGCATCCAGTGGGAATCGTACATGGGGCAAGGGGATTTCTCGAAATTATTTGACCTTTTTTTTTTGGAGAAAACAGATTTAAATGAAACAATGCATCCAATGGGAATCGTACATGGGGCAAGGGGATTGAGAACAAACGGTGTTACCAACAGGCTACCGTTAAAATTGCTGAGTAATGTCTTTTGAAAACTATGTAACCAGTAGTTTAGGTGCTGCAGTCATGGTTTAAAATTGATATTATGAGTGTCTTGTTAGAAACAAAGTTAAGGAAAATAAATTTTAAAATGTAGACATATATATTCAATTACCCAGAAACTTTGTGGCTTATATATGTTACTATATAATATGGGTTAATTGAAGTGGTTTGTTATAAGACAATCACTAGATGCTTTAGGAATTATAAGAATAGAAGAATTTTATAACCCTAGGTATTATGAGTCTACTATAATAGTTGATCAAACAACTGAATCTTATTTCCCATAACAAATTAGTATAGTTGAAAAGAAAATTAGGATATAAGAAGAAATGGTAAAAGCCATGGTATCCTATGTTGGTGTAGAAAAATGATATTAGGGAGAAGCCATGTTGAAGGCTTGTTAGATAGTAAATAGGGTTCCAAACAAATGAACAAGATAACCACATACGAGCTCTGGAAAATAGAAAACCCTTTCTCCAAATTTTTCAAAGTTTGGGGTTGTAGGGCAATAGTAAAAGTTCTTGAATCCAAAAGGAAAGAAATTAGGTGAAAGGGGAATTGAATGTGTGTTCCTGGGGCTATGTCGGAAATTGAAAAGCATATAGATTCAAGGTTATGGAATCTAATGACTCATATCCTGTAAATATAGTGATTGAGTCTAGAGATGTAATCATTCAAGAAGATAGGTTTAACTCAATTCCAAGTCACAAGGATAATGTTCATAGTATTGCACAGGATCCGGAAAGCAATGTATCTAATAAAGATACTTTGGTGGGTTTATAACTTAGGAGAAGTCAGAGATCTAGAAAAGAGAAAACTTACAGACCAGGATTTTTCATGTTCCTTGTTGAAGGAATAAGAGAGTCAATAGACGGTTATAGGCCAATCTGTTAGAATACAGAAAGTGATCCAGACACATTTAAAGAGGCAATAAGTCTCAAGATCCCACTTTCTGGATGAAAGCTATACAAGAGGAAATAGACTCAGTAATGGGGAATAAAACGTGTAAACTAGTAGACCTCCCACTGGCTCCAAACCAATAGGTTGTAAGTTGATTTTCAAAAAGAAAAGCCAAGGTAAATGGAACCATGGATAAGTTTAAGGCAAGACTAGTTGCTAATGAATTTACACATAGGAGGGCATCGACTATATACATATGCACATATGGCAAGAATTGCCTTAATTAGAGTGCTATTGGCACTTGGATCCATCTATAAGTTTGTCATCCATCAATTGGATGTGAAAATGCCATTCCTAAATGGGGAATTAGATGAAGAGGTGTATATGACACAACTTGAAGGGTTTGTGGTTAATAGTCAAGAAAAGAAAGTGTGTAAATTGAATAAGTCATTATATGGACTAGAATAAGATCCTAAGCAATGGGATCAAAAGTTAGATCAAGTTGTGCTAACTATGGATATAAAAGTAAATGAATCTCAGAAGTGTTTTTATAGTAGATCCTATAATGGAAAAAGTGTCATGATTTGTTTACTTATTGATGGTATTTATGTTGATGATATGCTAATATTTGGTACTGATCTGGATGAGGTAGTAGAAACTAAGAGTTTCTTATCTAGAAGTTTTGATATGAAAGACTTAGGGGTAGCTGATGTGATTCAAGAAGTTAAAATAATAAGAGATGGTGAGAATATAGGTTTACCCCAATCTCACTATATAAGAAAAGTATGAAATAAATTTAATCACCTTGATTGTCAACCTATCATTACTCCCTTTGATCATAACACCAATTTAGTACCAAATAAAGGTAGTCTAGTAGCACAACTTGAATATACTCAAAAGTAACTGGATGTTTATGTATGCCATGACATGTATCCGGGCAAACATTGCATATGTTGAAGGGAAACTAAGTAGGTATACAGGTAATCCAAGCAAACACCACTGGCATGTTGTCCGAAGAGTATTGAAATACTTGAGGGGGACAATGAACTATAATTTAAAGATTAAACTATAATGGGTATCCTTTGGTATTAGAAGGTTACATGGATGCCAGTTGGGTGACTTATATAGAAGACCATGCTTTGACAAGCGGTTGGGTCTTCACATTTGGTGGAGGTGTTATTTCTTGTGGATCCAAGAAACAAACTTGCATTGCAAATTCCACCATGGCTGCAGAATTCATAGCATTGGTAGCATGTAACAAAGAGATTGAATGGCTTAAAAACTTGTTGTATGAGATACCAATTTTAATGGTGCCAGTATCTATACAATAGGATAGTATTCAACACTATCAAGGGCAATAGCCAGGTTTATAATGGGAAGTCTAGGAACATTGGGCTAAGACATAGTTATGTCAAGGAACTAATTGCAAATGGAGTAATATTCAGGGTCTTTATAAGATGTAAAGAAACCTTGCATCCTTTGACGAAAGGACTGACAAGTGATATGATGTGGAAAAAACTTTATAAGGGATGGGACAAGCCCATATCTAAATGATCACCAATGGTGGAAACCCGACTCACACTTGAGTAGCATCAAGTCTTGAGTTCAATGGGCCAAAGTACACTTTGAGAGTGATTAAAAGTACTTGACAAATAGATACATCCCAAGGTTTAAAAGTACTTGGATATCATAAGGACATAAAAGGGAAAGGGTGAGCTTTTGCTCTTAATGGACCTATAGCATATATGTGCTGAGGTGCCCAACTTATGGGGGCGCTTTTGGTAAAGTCCACCTATATGAGAGTGAAGTGGGGCCGCTTCTTGGAGTTAAGGGCTTGACTCTGTAAGCTCTCATGAAAAGGATATACGACACAAGGCCTTACCAAATGTGTCACACTACCACGTCATTCAATGGTACCAAGATTTCATGTGTAAGTCATGCATGCTTGTTCTAATGAATATTTGGTTCAAAGCTTGTTTATCACATTATTCGGGGATGAGTGATACCCATGGCTTACTAAGCAAAGGTTCAAATCCCAAGATACCTTTGTCTGAAAGCATGCGATTTCCGGAAAATGGGATTTGGATTTATTTTGAAAATGGTGGGGGATTGTGAGATATTTGCAAAATAAATGTTTGAAATATTGCTTGACATTAATGGTTAAATAAAATTAACGGATGTTACCTTGCATGCATGGATGCATCGGTTCAGTGGTAACTCCTTGGTTGCAAATCCATTCTGTTGCGGGTTTGATACTCATCTGATGCCATTTTGAACTATTTATTTTTGACTGTTTTAGTTTAAAACGTTTAAATTGGAAAAAGTACCTCGTGAGGATTCGAACTCGGACACACAAGGTAAATGGACACAGCCGCTGGCCACTAAGCCAACGACTATATTATGTCATCCATTAACCATTAATGGTATTTAACTGTTATATTTGACTGTTGGTTAAACACTTGGAGAGTTGTTTTCTTTCACCAAGTGGCATGAGTTGGTCTATGAATATAACCACCTGCATGCAGAAAAGACATACGAAAAACTCAGAATCTCTCAACCATTCTTCAATCCAAATCACCTTCTTTTCTCCCTTATGCACAGAGAGAGTTAAGGAGACTATTGTTTTGTAAACTACCATTGACAATACGCTTGGTTTAGGGTGTGCAAACCAAACCAAGGCTCTCCATTGTATCCTGAAGGGGATTCGCTGGTACACCTGTTGCATCCAATCTACGAAGAGAGATTGGTGGGGGCGAATCGAACCTAAAGCCTAGTGTTCCTACACGCCTTGAAGATTACACATTTTCTTTTGTCTTCTCTTCTTTGTAGTAGAACCAAACCCCATTTTCTAACACATGGGCCAGTTACCCCTTGTATGCAGGTATATAGGGGATCTTGTGAATTTGAAAAGGACAATGGGATAAGAAAAGGATACAATGATTGAACTAATGAGTTATGACATGAAGTATCATCTATAAAAAAATTTGTGGGAGAAAAAAATATTTTTAAAATGTTCATATTGAAAAAGATTGCTTAGTGGGGGCAACTGACACTACCCATTGTACGTGGATCCGCCCCTGAAATATGGGTGAATAGTCTATCCTACGATAGTTAGGTAGCGTTTGGTTATTAGAATGTTTTATTCTCAGGCAAACTATATTCTTAGAAATGTGATTTCCAGGAATATTTCTTTCCCACCCTCACACATATGAATATAATTTTCTCAAGTTTCTTAATATCAAATAATGCAAAAGGAGCTGCTATAGTACGATACCTAGTGGGTTGCCTACTGTTGTCCATTGGTTGTTAATTTACTCTAAATGTTTAAAAATTCATTTAATATAATTGACAAATAACAAATGATTGATAACTCAATTTGCTTACTGAAATCCTTGAAATAAAAAAACAATGGTACCGAAGTTCTCAGTCGAATGAGGAACATTTGCATGTTAAGCAAAATCTTCTTTTATTTTTCAACATTTGATACAATCGTGATATAATATATTTTCTTAATATGATTGCTAATGTACTTATTAAAGAATTGGTGCGTAAGTTATATTATTATCTCATAGTTTACATGTACAAAATACAAGAGTATAAATAGTTCAATAAGATAACAAACCAAGGATCCTAGCCTAGAATCATACAGAGAGCAATGTGATCAAGATAAGATGGTTACAACAAATTGAATAATAGTTATGATAAGCCTAAGACGTAGTCAACACGTCTATCACATCTATACACCCTCGCAAGATGGAGGAGGATTCAACTACTCCAGTCTTGGAAGTAGGGAACTCGTGCCGAGGCCATGATAGAGGCTTGGTGAGGAGATCCACCAATTGATGACTCGAAGGAACAAGCGAAACTTGTAACTCATTCTTAATAACTAAATCACGCACAAAATGATAGTCTATGGCAAGGAGTTTCATACGTGAGTGGAAGACCGGATTAGCATAAAGATAAGTAGCACCTATGTTGTCTGAAAAGATAGTTGGCGGCTGAGAAATGGTGATTCCAAGCTCCAATAATAGTTGGTTCAACCATAAGAGCTCGGTTGTATTGGAGCCAATGGTACGTGTTCTTGCCAAAAACCGTATTTGCCGGAATCTAGCCGGAACGGGTATCACTCACCACTTAATTGTGCTCTATAAGCCTGGAATACGAGATCAAGATCGACCTCTCTATTCTAAGCCTCAGAGCGCTTAAGAGTGAGTCTGTGTGTATTGTAAAGTGAGTCACTTCTCTGTTCAGGACCCTCTATTTATAGTGTAAACTCATAACCGTTTATTTATCCTGATATCTTTTATCTGATACTAATTGATAGTCTTAATTGATACGATAAGATCTTGTTACGTATATCTCGGATAGTTATTATCCGATACTAATTGATAGTCTTCTTGATATGATAAGATCTTGTTACGTATATCTTGGATAGTTATTATCCGAGACTAATTGATAGTCTTCTTGATATGATAAGATCTTGTTGCGCATATCTCGGATAGTTGCTATTTGCTGGATATCTTTTATCTCATGTCTGTTACTTATCTTGATTAGTTTATGTTCCACTATCAAGCTCATCATCCCTACTTCATACCTGGATCAAGCTTGTCAAGCTCGTCCTCCCTACTTCCTGCTCGGATTAAGCTTATCAAGCACCTCGTCCTCCCTACTCCATACCTGGATCAAGCTCATCAAGCTCGTCCTCCCTACTCCATACCTGGATCAACCTCATCAAGCTCGTCCTCCCTACTTCCTACTCGGATTAATTAAGCTCGACCGGTTTGCCCCTTGCTATGATTAAGCTCAACCAAACCTTATTATTTACTCTCGGGCGGTATAGTATGGTATTCTGCCTCCGTGGAAGACCGTGCAATGGTGGACTGCTTCTTGCATATGACCAAGATATGGAATTGGGACCAAGATATACAATGTAAGCACCAGTAGACTTCCTATCCACTTTATTACATCCCAGTCAGCATCACAGAAGGCAGTAAGGGTGAGACTGTTAGTACCAACTAGATGCAAGCCGTGAGAGATGGTGTGTTTGAGATAGCATAAAAACATGCTTGAGTGCTTGCATGTGAGTAGCCGTAGGTGCTTGCATATATTGATACAGTTTATTCACAGAGAACGCAACATCCGGACAAATGAGAGAAAGATAATGCAAAGAGTCAATGATGCTTCGAAAGGAAGAGGCATCACAGCAGGGTGTATCTGCATCCGAAGTGAGAGAAGTGGAAGTGAACATTGGAGTTCCAACTGGTTTGGCCTCAAGCATATTACCCTTTTGAAGTATATCTCTAATATAATGCTGCTGTGAGAGAAAAATTCTAGTAGAAGTAGGAAGGAGCTCAATACCAAGAAAGTGATTCGGGTAGACTAAATCCTTCAAAAAGAATTTTGATGCAAGAGCAGTCTTGAACTCATGCAAGAAAGCAGAATCATTACATGTTAAAAGAAGATCGTCCACATACACTAAAAAGTAGGCAATAAGATGACCTTGCTTATAGATAAAAAGAGAAGTATCAGTCCTAGCATTTGAAAAACCAGAAGTCACCACAAAGGATTTCAATTGATGATACCTTGCACGTGGAGCTTTCTTGAGACCATAGAGAGCTTTATGTAATTGACAAACATAGGTTGGAAAATTCGGATGAACGAAGCCAGATGGTTGAGACATGTATACATCTTCAGAAATGGAACCATGCAAAAAGGCATTGTTCACATCCATTTGACAGAGATTCCAGCCCTTAGATAAAGTAATGCAGAGAACCAATTTAATTGTCTGAGGTTTGATGACCGGACTGAAGGTATCTTGGTAATTAATACTAGGACGTTAATGAAAACCTTTGGCAACCAATCATGCTTTATAACGAGCAATAGAACCATCGGGGTTTCTTTTCAACCAAAAAACCCATTTGTTCCCAATAATGTTGTAATGAGGTTGAGCAGGAACAAGAGATCATGTACCATTTTTCATGAGAGCTGAAAATTCATCAGACATTGCTTGCTCCCACTCACTATGTTAAAGAGCTTTGGTGACACACGTTGGTTCTTCAGTTGGTGGCAAAGGATATTTAGTAACTGAATAAAGTTTCTTGGGTTTGTAAAAACCAGCCTTCCCACGAGTGATCATGGGATGATGAGGTAAAATTGAAGTGCTAGGTGCAGGGGGTGAAACCTCAGCAAGTAGTTGAGCATCAGATAAAGTGCACATAGGAGACACAGGGGGACAAAGGTGTAGGAATTGGAGACGGCAAGGTGGGACTTGGAGATATAAATGGCATAACCGAAGGAGACAAATTTGGGCTAGATGAGGAAGGATTAGATGCATGAGAGGTCAAGGAATGATTTTCGGATGGACAAGTGGATTGTGCTGGAGTTTCGGTGGGGGTTGAATTCAAAATAGAGGGGACGGTTGGGTATTGAGCTGGAGGTTCGGTGGAGATTGAATTCAAATGAGAGGGGTCGGTTGGGCAGTAAGTTGGAATTTCGATGGACAATGAATTCAAAGGAAAGGGGTTAGTTGCGCATGTAGTTGGCGCAGAAGACTCGGTGGAGGAGATATTGGGTTTTATAAGTACCGTAGTAAGAGGGATGGAGGATAGAGTTGGGTCGGTGGAGGATGTTTCGGGAGTGGATAGGGACGTGATCTGTGGAGAGATAGTATGAAAGTTTTGATCAGTGGTATTTGAATAAGGAAAAATATTTTCCAAAAACTGAACATGCCTAGAATGATATGTTTTGTGTGTAAGTATATCTAAGGAATAGGCATGGTTCAGAATGTGGCTCAAGTTTATTGTTGGTGTAGGGCTTTAGCCAAGGAAAACACAAGCATCTAAAGGTTCTTAGTTTGTTGTAATTTGGTGAGTTTTTGAATAACACATGATAATGTGTGGTCATATTGAGGCCAGGGGTGGGCAAATAGTTGATTGAGTAGGCTGCGGTTTGAAATGCATAAGTCCAAAAAATGGAGGGAAGAGAGGCATGGTTAAGAAGGCATTGGGAAGCTTCAGTTAAATGACGGTGTTTACGCTCGGCAAGGCCATTGTCTTCAGGAGTATGTGGAGGAGTGGTTAAGTGGGTGATGCCATTAGTTTGTAAAAATGAGCGAAGTTTAATGAATTCACCACCATTATCAGTGTATAAGGTTTTGATTTGAGTTTCAATTTGTTTCTCCACCAAATTTTTAAAGATTGGAAAAATTAGATGAACATCGGATTTGAATTTTATTGGATAAAGCCAAACATATTTGGAGAAATGATCCACAAAGATAACATAATAACGAAAACCATCAATGAAATTAATTGGACCAAGCCCCCAAACATCTGAATATACAATTTCTAATGGATAATAGCTAGAAATAGATGATTTAGAGAATAGAATCTTGTGATTCTTATTAGAAAGACAATCTAAACATTTATTGATGGAACCAGTAAAGGAAATATTGCTATTCTTGAGTGCATGAAGAAGTGGTTGAGAGCCGGGATGACCAAGGCGGTGATGCCAGAGTTGGAGAGAGGAGGTGGATCAAGCTAAAGAAGTATGTGGAGTGGATGAACTAGGAGTGAACTTGTACACATTATCTTCATTCAACCCTCGCAGAAGTATCACCCCTGTGCGTAGATCCTCCACCTCAAAATGGCAAGGAAAAAATTCAATAGAAACTTTATTAGTCTGACACAGCTGAGATACAGATATTAAATTTTGAGTAACATTAGGAACATATAAAATATCTGTAAGCTTTAATGGTGAAGAGCTAGTAGAAATAGAGCTAGAACCAACATGTGTAATAGGAAGATGATTACCATTAGCAACTTGGAGATTATCAGTACCAGTATATTCATCCTTGACAGAAAGATTGTTCGGGTCATTGGTAATATGATGCGAAGCTCCAGAATCAAAAAGCCATGAAGGAGGAGATGAATATGATGGTTGTTGGACCTGAGCAACATGAGCGAAAGCATTACGTGGCCTGCCTGGATAACCTTTAATTTTGTAACATGATCTAGCAGAGTGACCAGGGTTGTCACAATACTGATAAACAACAGATGAGTGAGAGGAGGATGCTTTCTTTGCATTAGAGTCAACAGAATGAGAAGCATTGTTGTGATAGGGACGGCCACGACCACGTCCATAATGACGACGATGAGCAAAATTGGCAGTGACTAGAAGAGAGTTGGAGGAACGATCTTCCCACTGCAAGTACATTTCAAAATCTACCAACTTGTCATATAATTCATTGAAGAGAATAGGAGTATCTTTGGTATGGATGGAGGCAGTAAACTCATGAAAGGTTGGTCCCAAGCCATTAAGAGCATTAATAACCATATCAAGATCATCAAGTGGATGGCCAATCAAAGATAAATCATCAGCAATATATTGAATAGATTGGAGGTAAAGTGAAATAGATGGCATACCATTAGAAATAGAGCTAAACCTCTCCTTGAGAGACACAATACGAGAACGAGACAAGCTGGAGAAAGCTCGTTGAAGAGCAAGACACGCATCGCGTGACGTATCTGCGGAGGCCATGACAGTGCGAGCTTCAGCATCACACGAGCCCAAAAGAGATATGTAAAGAAGCTTGTCTTGGCGGATCTAGAAGGAACACTCAGGATTGGAAACAGCAGCACCAGTAGAACGAATGGTAGCAGGAGGACAAGGAGTTTCACCAGTGACATATCCAACCAGATCACGAGCTATGAGAAGAGGATTAACCTGTTTATACCAGGCAGGGTAGTTTGTAGAATTAAGTTTAATGGGAAGCTGAGTGGAAGTGTTAAATTCAACCAAGTCCTTAGGTGCAGAGGAAACCGAAGAAAGAGGGGTAGAACAATCAGAGGATGCCATCAGGATTGAAAATGAGCTGTTAAGCAAAGAAAGAGGCTGACACCATAAAGAATTGGTGCGGAAGTTATATTATTATCTCATAGTTTACATGTACAGAATACAAGAATATAAATAGTACAATAAGATAACAAACCAAGGATCATAGGCTAGAATCATGCAGAGTGCAATGCCATCAAGATAAGATGGTTATAACAAATTGAATAACAGTTATGAGAAGCCTAAGACGTAGTCAACACGACTATCACGTCTATACTTATAATATAAATAATTTTTTTAATAATGCGACAATTTATAATTGATTTATAATTTTTTCAACATTTGAAAGGAAAAGCATTTGCTTTTATTAGGAGGTTTGCTCCCCTCCAAAGGAGCCTTTTCTTTATGCTCTCTTTTATTTTATAGTTTCTGTTAGGCATAATTCCTTATACCTTACATTGGTGCTTTCATTGGCTTGCTCATGTTTCCATTTTTTCCCACCTTCACCACCAACTTCACCACCATTACCACACCTTCACCCACCCCTTGTTTCAGCTATGGCTACCAACCACCAGTATTCCATCTCACTGACCAGTATGTCCAACCACCATTTTTCAACCCCACTGTTGAACAATATGCTTTGAGGCACTTGAGACCTCTCTACCATGATTTCCTTCACCTGGAGGAATCCATCAATAGATTCAAAGTTTCTTTTGAATATTATAAAGAATCTATCCTTCAGGCTATCCAACTTCTACAATCCCGACTCCAAACCCGTCGGAATCCACCCACAACCCCAAGCAAGACAAACTCCCTTCATCTTCAATCTTATCCATCTGCAGAAACCCCAATAACTCTATTGAACCACCATTCCCACGGCCCAACTCTGCCACCAGCATTCTCCCTCAACACTGCTCCTACGCCCCTGTTATTTGCTCCGCCTGTGACAAGTGATGCAGTAACAGAGATCGCTGATGACGCTACCTTCCCGGTCACGACCGATGTCTCCGCCACTGACAACGACGTGAAGCTGAAGGAGCTCCATGCTAAAGACAACTATCAAGTAGACGAACCTGTTCCAGCAAAAGGTTATTCGGCTGCCATCACTCTGCCATCCCCGCCGCCCTTGGACGTTTTCCCCACCCTCAGTCTCTCCAGTTCAAGACTCTGCTTCGTTGTCACGTTACTCACAGCAGATCCGGTTCACCCTGCTCGATCGGAGTTCGCGAATTCTGCATCGGCAACCACGATGGCATTGCCTGAGAAGACGACTGCGTCCACCCTCTCCGTAATGCCGCCACCACAGCACACTTTCGTTTTCGATCCCGGCGGCCCCAACTCCGCCATGCGCCACCATCTCAAAATCGAAAGTCTATGCATCTTCACCTCTTTCGATTTCAGCTTCATTCCCGACCCTTTCCACCACCGTCAAATACATCCCGCCTCTTTCGATAAGGAAAAAACACGTCTCTGATGATGGTTGTCCTCCCTGCGCCGCCGCAGGTCCTGCTTCTGGCTGGTTGTGGGTTCCTTGGAGGTGTACAAACTCAGAAGAACGCTAGGGTTTGGGCACTACCCACTGGTGTTGTTGTCCAGAAACAAAATGGGGTCCTTCAGTTTGGACTTTGCAATAACTTCTTTGGGCTTCTTCTAATTCTCCTCTTGGTGCTCTTATATGGGCTCTTATGCTTTTGGATTATTTTTTCTATTCTGTGGATCAGTTCTTTTTTTTGGGGTGCAACATACTATGGAGAGTCATTAACTCTAATACACCTTGAGGACAAGGTGTTATTGCAAGAATGGAGGGATGTTATGGCCCAAAAATAGACTTGGCAATGGATTCAATTCTTCAAACACTAAGCCCAAGTATTATGACTACCCTTAGGTGTGACAAGGCACTTAGAATAGAAGGGTCTAGAATAATGGTGACTCATTAATTTGTAATTCCGTTTTATCCTTTTTGGTAATTTTGTTTTCATTGCTCAAACACTACTATATATGTATCAATCTAATGCAATGAATGACAAAAAGAAAATTGAAAGGAAAATCATTTGCTTTTATTAGGAGGTTTTTGCTCCCCTCCAAAAGAGCCTTTTCTTTATACTTGCTTTTATTTTATAGTTTCTGTTATGTATAATTCCTTATACCTTACACAATACACGTCAATCAAATTTTATAAAAAAAACAGCAACATGATAATTTAATTTAATATATATATGCCTTTAGCTTAAAATTCTGATGTTAAATTAGTAGAGAAACAATAGTCTAATATTTAACAGAATAATAATTCATTTTTTAATAAAAATATCTTGTATTAAATTAATAGGCGAATTTGATATAAATTTTCAAAAAATATATAATACTAATGGTTTATGAAAATCTGTAAAGTTAACTTTTATAATAAGTAATTATTAAATTATAAAATCGTAAAAGTTCAAGATGGTAAAGTTAATTTATATATAAAATAAAACTTGAATAGAAACAATTTAGGAATGCATTATTTGTGTATAGTTAATTCCCTTATTAGAGATGTTTCATCCCTCTTTGCTAATTGACCTTTCAAATTTATTTTTTGGAACCTCAAATCAATAGAGAGAAACCAAAGGCATGGAAAATTTGATGAAATAATTAGCTCGAATATAAAATTCACTAGAAATGTATACCATTAAGAGTTTTTAAATATTTTCTTTTTAAAAATTCGCAATTTATTGTGAGTTTTAATTTTATATTATATGTGTCCTACTCTCCTAAATATAAATATACGTGAATTGTTCAATACATTGAACCATATATTAATCATTTCTAATTAAAAAAATTGTAACTTAAAAAAGAAAAATATATATGTACATTAAGTTAATATATAAAATTTGAACAATATGCTTTTTCCCCAAAGTTATATATATATATATATATATATATATATATATATATATATATATGTTTTTTTGGTTAAAAATATAAATATGTTTAAAATACATATATCTTTTATTAACTTATAAAGATTTGCAAATTTGTTTTTCTTTAATACATATACAATGTTTCCAGTGAAAAAAACATACATATACAATGTATCGAATATAACTTTCCTTTATCTGACAGGAAATACATATGTATTAAAAAATAGAGACAATTTTTTATCTTACCTGTTGCGATTTGAATAAACTATAATTAGTAAATAGTAACAATCACTTTGGTCAGCATAATATCTAAGAAATCTTAACTCACACAATCGCATTGTTTTGGACAATTTTAATTAAAACAATTAATTAATCTTGTAAGGAAAATTTCTTCAATTCAAAAAACAAATTTCAAATCCTTTTTATGATAAAACTAAGCATGGAAAGTGAAAATGGTATTAAATTTCATTACCATGCAAGTGTAAAGAGAAGGTCCAATGATAATAAGGAAAGATAATTTTATCCAATTTTACAAATGGGCTGACTCGTGTCTATCATATATATATATAAAAGCAAATGTTAGTAGCTAGATGTTATGTTAATTTTTTCTCCTTTGCCAAGATTTGAAGATTGGACCTCCTACTCCTCCAACTCCTTATACCCTTAGCTCAAACCACTTGAGCTACCCAAACCCCCTTCTATCATCCATATTATAATGTCAAATTTACGGGAAGACTAGCTCTCACCCATTTGTCGTTCTTAGTCTCGCCTTTTTCCCTCCTTTTAAAGTCATACATGTCCAACTCCAAAACAACTTCTATAACCCTAAACTCAGGGGGCAGACTCAAAAAGAGATCAATGATGGACCCGATGATGGGAATGGATGAAAAGCCAGATCTAATCAGCACTCTTCCAGATAATGTCTTGAGCTACATCCTCTCTTTTCTTTCAATTGATGAAGCTGTGAGAAGTGGTGTCCTTTCAAGCAAGTGGAAAAATCTTTGGAGAGAAACTTCACATGTAGAATTTGATGGGAGGAAAATGATAAGGCCTTTATCCCAACTTCTGCATTCACGGGAACCTCAAACAACCCTGGATTTGAATCTTGATGCATCTATGCGAAAAGGAGTTTACAGGTATGGTTTTCTGGTCTACCCAATCGTGCTTCGTCACTCTGGCCAAATATCTAGCTGTCGCTTTGTGCATTTTAGAAAGAGCCTTGTATTTGGGGAAGTACAATCTTGGGTTGTGTTTTTACTTAAAAATAAGAAAATGGTGAAAGATTTAAGCCTTGAGTGTGAACCTGATTATGGAGAAATCGCAAAGCATTTCATATCCAAAGATGACATTAATAAACCCCTTTTCCCACATGGAGTTTTTTCAAGTCTAGGTTCACTTGAGTTGATCAACTACACAATTGATTGCTGGGATGCATTTGTCGGCTGCAACAATTTAAAAAACCTAAAACTAAAGAGGATTTACTTGGATGAAGCAATCCTCCATGGGATTCTGAAAAATTGTGTGGCATTGGAAAATTTCGATCTTCATGAATCTGTTGGATTCATTAAACTCAATATCATGCACCAAAGTCTTAAAGTTTTGCAGCTCCAAGCACTATTTGTAGATGAGATAAAAATTTCTTGCCAGAACCTTGAAGATGTGTTGCTTGATTCTATAATTTGTCCAACGAAGGCAGTGAGTATCTATGCCCCAAATCTTAGGGCATTTCGTTCTTATTGTTACTCAACATTTGGAAGAATGCTTTCTGTTAAAGAAGAGAAGTCTATTGTAAAAACTCATGAGATTCTGGCACACTGCAACAATTTTTTGGTAAGTTCCTTCCACTAATTCTATTTCATTGACTATATCGGTTGCACGATTACATATCTTATATTTTCAAGTCTTCTGATATAGAATTATAAAAACTTGTTAGACCAGACACCATATTAGCCTGGCTTAAACCTTAAACTACTTTTCAACCCCGAAAAATTGATTCAACCATACCAATTCTCCAAAATGGTAGAAAATGGGTTTCGTTGGGTTTACTATAAGTTAGATCGTCAAATTTTCCAATAATTTATGTTGATATGATTGTTAAACTATCTAATTGTCATTTAAAGTAGGTTCAACAAGTAAAATTGAACTTTGTTGACCAAAAGATCTTGTGTACCATTCATGCTATTGTCCTTTCATTAGTAGGTGATATGTAAGTCTCAATTATCATTTGTGACATGCCATCCCTCCCAAATCTGCCTCCCTTTTTACATCATCAAACTTCACCAGTGGTGGAACCATGGGTCTTCCTTGACTCTCTTGTGTTTTTTATAAGCAAAGAGTATATTAAAAGAGAGTATAAGGGATACTCTAGCTCATTTACAAAAGGTTTACAAATGATAAGACTAACAACCCAAACGTAAATATTCTAACGGGTTGATACACCAATCTGAAAATAAACAATTATTGCCCTCATTACTAATCATGAACCAATTCCAACAATGGATCTTAATAAGTTCTAAGAGACTATGCATATAAAAAAACACCCTCATTTCCTTTACTCTCTTGTTTAGTTGATTTTGAAATCATTATCTATGTATGAATTAGATTTTGTATTTAATTACATAGTATATTATTATACTAACAATTTCTTATTTATCTGCTAGGAACATCTGAGATGTAATATTTTTCAGAATGTATCAACCTTGTCAATAGATTTGGATTTAAACCACATAAGAGAAGTCATGGATCTTTCTTCCGTCTTAAGATCATGTACCTGTTTACAATCTCTTGAAATTTCTCTACCAAAAGTATGTGATTTATCCTTGACTATGATTCTTATCTCAATGTCTCACTCTTGTAAAAACTTCATTATTATCGAAGTATGATGCATAAAAGATCATTCTTCTTTGCAGGTTTTCGAGCATCAAAGTTTTGGTAGCTTTAATGATTGCGCTCTTCCATATCCTAAGTCACTGTTTTGGGAGAGGCGAGAGTTATGCTATTGCATCAATCAAAAGCTAAAGTTTGTCTACATAAGGGGATTTAGAGGCAAAGAACAAGAAGTAGAATTTGTGAAGTACCTAATAGCAAGAGCTACCATGATGAAGAGGATCACCATAATCTGCAATGGCTTAATAGAAGAGGCAAAAAATTTGTTGTCACTAGCCAGAGCATCTAGTAATCTCTCCATCAGTTTCAAGGTTAATGTAAACAATACTATGGATGAGTTTGCGTAAAATTGAAAAAAGGCAATCGAAATGGCAAGCAATTCTTTATTTCTCTTTGAAGAGAAAAAAAAAACAATTTAGGGAAGCAATATTTGTCTTTAGATAATTTCCTTGTCAGGCATATTTAATCCTTTCTTTGTTTAGTGTCCTTTCAAGTTTCTGTAACCTTCAATTGATGGAGATAAACCAGAGTGTAAATGGATGAATTAATTAACTACTTGAATTTAAGTCTAACTAAAGATATAAACATTTAAGATATTTCGGGTTTCTTCCTTGTAGGAAAAATGTGTAGTTCAATGCGATTTTAATCTTATATTATATATATGTTCCAACTATAAATATAGGTAAGAACGCGTTGAATCATTCGATATATTAAATTACTTTATATTTCACAACTTAATAACCAAAATGTATGTACATCTTATTGCAAAAACACAACCTACTAAAATATGGAAAATAAATAAGTCCCACCTTTTTAAATAATCGCATCTCTAGAGATCATAAACTTTCACAATCCACAATACATACTTCCTATTAAGTGAAAACCGTCATATGGTTGACTTGATCTTAATAATAATAAACCTTCAAAACAAACACAATGTATTTGAATTGGTTATTTATATCATTCTTTTAAGTTCATGTACCCCACAACAGAAGATTGGCAAGACCAACTCAAAAAAATTCATATCCTAGCTCAGAAAGATAGTATCAATGTTAGAGGATATGAAGCATGTACTCTATTTCCATAACTGATTTAGAATTAGTTGTGTTTCTGTTGCTGTTCTGTTATGAGAGAAACTTCACATGTAATGGGAAGAAAATGATGAGGCCTTTAACCAACTTCTGCATTCACGATAACCTCAAAAAATCCCAAATTTCAGTCTTGATGCATACATGTGATACCCTAGTTACATATCTAGTTGTCGCTTTGTGCATTTTAAAAAAAGCTTGCATTTGGGAAGTACAATATTGGGTTGTATTTATGATTTTAAGGGGGGGGGGGGGGGGGGGGGGGGGGTGGTAAAATGTCTAAGCCTTGAGTGTGAACCTAATCATGGAAGAATTTCATAACATTCGGATCCAAAGTAAATTAAACCCCATTTCCCTGCTAGAACTTTGCTAGTCTAGGTTCACTTTGGTTCTTTGACTACACAATTAACTGTTGGGACATATTTCGTTGCTGCAACAATCTAACAAACCTAAAACTAAAGAGGAAGTGCTTGGATGAAGTAACCCTCTATCTACTCGAAAAAAATTTGCCTTCATGAATCTATTGGATTCAATAAACTCATTACCATAAACCAAAATCTTGAAAGTTTTGTACAAGCATTGTTTGTGGATGAGATAAAAGTTTCATGCCATAACCTTGAAGATTTATTGTTTGATTTTATAATTTATCTTGCAAATTTTGTAAGTATTATGCCCCAAAGCTCAAGGCCTTTCATTCTTATTGTTACCCAACATTTGGAAGAATTTGTTAAAATGTGAAAGCCCATGAGATTCTTGTACACTACAGTGATTTTCTAGTTAGTTCCTTCAAATAGTTCTATTTCATTATTTTTGGGTCTTTTGATATAGTGTGTTATAAAATCTTGTTAGATCGGACCTCATATTAACTAGGGTTAAACCTTAAAACTGCTTTTCAGCCCCCAAATCGAATTAACAAATTCAATTATCCAAAATGCTAAATTTTAGATTTCGCTGTGCTAGACAAAGATTTTATTTTTTGATAAACCAAAGTATATTAATGGGGAACACTAGAGGTACTCCAACTCAGGTACATTAAAACAAGGGAAAAAGAGATAAAATGTAATTAACATACTGACAAAAATAATCAGTATGATTATTGCACCAATCAAACCAAACTAGACCCCGAAAAACTAGAAGAACAAAGAACTAATAAAAGTTTACATACGTAGATACGGACCAATAGCACCTCCTGCCTAAGAAATAAGAAAAATCATTGTAAAAAAATTCCACAAAAAATTGAAAGACTCTGAAGAAACCATCCACCATGCTGGATCCAACAAACTTTTTAAAGTTCACTGAAATATCGATCAAGCACCCAAAAAGCCAACATAGTCAGAAAATCCACAAGATAAAAAAGCATAAGCCATGATAGTTTGTAAACCTGCACCAAAAAGAACCTCTAAATCCCCCTAAGAAGGACCATCATTTGCGCACAAAAGAGCAAAGAGGAGACAAACTGATGAGGTGTCGACCCTGCAACAGTACTTGAGAAAACAACACTTGAGATGATAAGAACCAAAAAAAAATAGCCACCATATGAAGACCGAGTAGGAGACATTAATGGGAGTAATCAGCCATCAACTTCCAGACAAGCTTTATGATTTAAAATACCAAGACAGCACCATTTCACTAAGTCCAACCAGCAATAATGAGAAGCAAAAACAAGACTAAAAACTTATAGACCACCTAGAGGATAACCAACACACAAATGTTACTTTATAATATCCATACAGTATAAATCCTCTAACTGTGAAAAGTAAAGAGCCATGCATAAAATCCAAACCATCTCATTAGGCACAATAGAAACGCTCCACCGCTTTCATTCAATTCCCACATTTAGGATGATGAAAAAGCACTCAGTTAGAGAAGTACCAGAATCATGAGAAACAGAAAGGCCAAGACCACTACTTTGAATAAAACAACCTTTCCAAAAACCACAAAACTCTCTTTAGGATTAAGTTTATCACAGTCTCTCCAAGACCACTCTATCTCACCAATTTAGTTAAAGAAAAAGAGAGCACTTATAAGCATAACCACTCTCACTACATCCAAAACTTGCAAGAGGATAACACTCATTCAAGCCACTCGTCTTCAAAAAGGAACCGAATGCCAGCCTTCCACTTTCCATAACCTGCAAAAGAAAAACACAAGTAGAAATGGAAACCAAAGTTCATAATCTTGTTAGGCGCAGTAAAAACACAGGACCACGTGTGGTGTTGTCCTAGGAACATGAAACTTTGTAACCCAGCCCACATTCTAAGATAGAAACCCCAAGAGAAAAGTCACACCTCACGATTTTCAAAGGATTCTCTCATAAGGCTCAACTAGTAAAAAGAAAGAAGGAAAGATGATACTTAAATTTCATCTTCACCACTTTGATTTAAAAAACACAAAAGAACACTTTGCATCATCCACTGACACCTTCCGGATCAGAGAAAAAGGCAATTAATTACAAGGTCTTTGAGGCTTGAATCATACATTCCATTGGGCAATTACACCGATCTGAGAAGGAGAAGATGGAACCTGTTTTTAGCTTCAACTAGTGGTAGGACCTGGATTTTATCTGATCCAAAACATTTTGTAGATCCACACCTTCCTGTTGGAATACTTTCTTATTTCTACCTAGCCAAATAGACCACACCATTGCAAACCAAGGCACCATCCAAATCTTCTTCAAATTCTTACCTATCACTAATCCAAGATGACTCTTAAAATGCAATTTTGGTTCAACCTGAAACGTTACTCGAAAACCCAGCCAACTGTATACCTTGCCCCAAACAAGAAAAACGAAAGGGCAATTAAAGAAGAGATGAACTGCGGATTCATCCACTTGTTGACAGATAAGGCAGACGGAATTTTGTGCATCAAGAAGGTTCCTTCTCACCAGGTTTAACAAAGTAGGGGTTCTATCAAGAACCATCCGCCAGGAGAAAGCTAAAAATTTTTACGAGATGCGATTGGACTAGAACCTTTCAAAAAAAGGGCGTTGTTTGGGGCATCCCATGGATTGGATAGAGCTTGTGAATTGTTTCAGTATCCTCATATATGTCAATTTTGAATAGTAAAGTCCATCAGAGTTATAGCTCCAAAGCCAAACGTCGTCAATGTCTTCCTTTAACTCCAACTCCTCTATGATAGACATTAGCTCCGACAAAAGCTCCTCCTCCCATACAAACAAAACCCTTCTCCAAGTTAGATTCCACATCCATCTTCCATTACTCCAGAAGCCCATATCAGCTACCACAGCATTATTATTTTTGGCTATTTGTGACAATCTCTCAAATCTCTCACTAAGAGCATTGTTTCCTATCCAAGGGTCTAACCAGAACGAGGTTGATTTCCCATTCCCAACCTTTTTGGATTCTCGAATTTTCCAATATAACCTATGTGATGTGACTTGTCATTCAAAGTAGGTTCAACTAGTAGGATTGAACTTTGTTTACTAAAAAAAAAAAACATGTGTTCCATTCATGTTATTAATTGTTCCTTCATTAATAGGTTATACTTTGCTACTGATTGAAACATGTTTCCCACTTAAGGTAACCTCTCATCCATTTCAACATCATCTAACTTCACAGTGGTGGAGATATAGGATGTCTTTAACTCTCTTGTTTAGTTGATTTTTAAATCACTGCATACATTTATGAATTAGGTTTTGTCTTTATAGTATATTATTTTACTAGCCTTTTCTTATTTATTTGCTTGAAACATTCAAGTTGCAAAATGTTTCAAAATTTGTCAACCTTGTCAATGGATTTGGATTTGAAAAACATAAGAGAAGACAAGAACTTTTATTTTGTCTTAATATTATTTCCCTTTTTACAATTTCTTGAAAATTTGTTACTAAAATTTGTGAACCATTCTTGACTGTGATCTTTATTTCAATTTTTCACTCTTGAAGAAAAGTATAATGCAAAATGCATATGGTAGTTCTACTTTATAGGTTTCCGAGCATCAAAGCTTTAGTATCCATCAAAAGCTAAAGTGTGTGTACATGAGGGGATTCAAAGGCAAAGAACAAGAAGTAGAATTTGTGAAGTATCTAATAGGAAAAGCCACCGCAATGAAGGATCATCATAACCTGCAATGGCTTAATAGAAGAGGTCGAAAATTTGTTGTCACTACCCAGATCTTCTAGTAACCTATCCGTCAATTTCAAGGTCAATGTATATAATACTATGGATGAATTTGCCTAGCATTAAGAAAAACCATTAAATAGGGACACAATTTTCCGTTCCTCTTTGATGAGTATGAAAATAATTTAGGAAAGCAATATTTGTCCTTAGATAATTCTCTTGTCAGACATATTTAATCCTTTTTTATTATTGTCCTTCCAAGTTTTTGTAACACCCAATTGAAGGAGAGAAGCCTGAGGCATGAGTAACTTGAGAAGTAATTAATAACTTGAATTTAAATTTCACTAAAGATGCAAAATTTAAGATATTTTAGGTTTTTTTCCTTTTAAGAAAAATGTTGTAGTTCAATGTGATTTAAATTTATATATATTATATGTGTTCTAAATATAAATATAGTTTAATTACTATACACTAACATTATAAAGTTATTTATACAGATATTCGATCATAAATTGTCACGTTAGCAATTTTTTTTGACTCTTGTCCTAACTATCTTTGAAAGTCATCCATTCCATAATTGGTGATTAGTTGGCGATAAAAAAAACTTTAAACCGTCGGTGAATACTAATTAAGCTCATATAAATATAGGGTAACGCTTTCAAATTCAATACATTGAGTCATTCTAACCATGTTAATTCCCAACTTAATAACAAGGTATGTGTAGCAGAATTGAAAATTGTCAACTAGCACAAACCCAACCCACTCAAATAGTATTTTTAAAATCATTTAGCCTGTTGTGGTATTTTATGTTACTTTTCTTTAATTTTCTTTACTGTCATTTAAGTTTAGGTATTAACATTTTGGTTCCAAGAAAATAGAGATAAAAAACTTATGAAGTATCTAACGTATCATGATGGCGTTAAAAATTAATTATAAAAAGTATCTTAAGAAAATTTAAAAAGTATTTAAGAAAATGAATATGTTAACTTATTTACTACATGTAATAATATTGACTTCAATTAGTTCATGTTGTGCGTTGTATATGACTTTATGATCTATTATCTTATTTTAGTTTATTTCGGACTTCTGTTAACTAAGTTACTAAACTTATTATATTTGTTGTTTCAAAAAACAAAAAAACTTATTATATTTGTTTAGTTTGCTGGAAACTTATTATATTTTCATGAGACGAAGGGTTTGTTTGGATTATTTCTGATTTCTTGTTTCCATTTCCTGGTTTCGAAGATAATTTCAACTAAAATAATTACCAAACTGTTCCTTTGTTTTCATTCTATTTCATGTTTCCAAATATTTGTACAGGAAACAGTGAAAACAAATAAAAATTTGTTTTCAATTTTGAAAACATGAAATGAAATGAAAACAATGTAACAATTTTATAATATTTTTTTAATTACTGCTAAAATTAGGAAATGAAAACAGGAAATAAGAAATAAACTAACATGTCCTAATTATGCGTATTTTAATTTATTTGAGACATATATTTGTTTCAATTAGAACATATTATACATAATGAATTTTGATTTTCTATTTTGATATTTAATTTATTACATATTTTTTTTAAAATTATTTATGAGATTTGCGTATTTCATCTAAGCCAGCCCTACTAATTTATTAATTAAGAGCTTGTTTGGGAACACTGAAATTATCTAGTTTCAGCTGTTTTTTGGTGATTTAGCTGTTTTGGAAAAAATTTATGTTGTTTGGATACTTTGATTATTTTTCAAAAAAGCTGATTTCTTTCAGTTTCAGCTGTTTTTATTTCAGCTGAGACTTTGAACGGTTTGCTTAAATTTTCTTTGATTATTTGCTCTTTTCGACTAGTTTTCCTGTAATATCCCTCACTTATCTCTCCAACACAAACAGAACTCAACCTCCTCCCCTCTCTTCTTCACCTCACGAACCAGATTTCATGAGCACCCAACTCATAATAAGGATTTCTGTTTGCCAAATTTCATACGGAAGAATGCAATCTCATTTTTCCCCAATTTGCTATGGGTTATTGCTCAAGATGGAGAGGCCAGCAGTTGTTGCGAAGGAAGCTGTGTGGGAAGACCCTGATGCCTCGACAAAGAAGTCACTAATAAAAAATTGGATGAAAGTGTTGGGAGAGGAGTGGCAAATGAAAAGCCGCCATAACTAAACGAACTTAGAGAGAGAGGGTGGGTTTTGATTTGAGGTTGGTGAACACATTTTTGTTTATTTTTTATAACAAGATATAAAAAAATATAATGTTAAAATAAAAACAAAATTTATAAACAAAATTACCCTTTTTCGTAATTTATTATGTAAAAGTGATTATTTTTGTATCACCCAAACAAAATAGATTATCTTAAAATTGCTTTTCAGCAAACATACCCAAACAAAAACAGATTATGATTATAATTGATTATCACAATAATCGATTATTTAAAAACAGATTATCAGCATAATTTTTTTTTTCCAGCTTTTCTAAACACACTCTAAGTATCTAGTTGAAAAATGTTACCAAACTCGCCCTAGTGCAGTGCAGATTTTGAGAGGGAGAATCCAACGTCACTGCGTGGGCCGTGTTCGTCTCCCTCCTCTGCTCAGAGCCCTTTCCTTTTATCAGCTGTTGTCATTTTCTTTTTGGGTTTAAGGATATATTTGGGTTTTTGGGTTAATGTTTGATTCCTTTTGGACCACCTCTTGCAAGTACTTGCCGATGGACTAGATGGTAAGTGTTGCTGTATTGGGCTGGGGAAAGAGCTTTGTGCTTTAAATTAGCTCTTTTTTAAAATAAAAAAAAATTAGCTATCTTTGTAATAGGCTGATGTTACATCACTTGATTTTGCAGTGGGGTCTTTCATATAGGTAGTGTTTGGGATCATACATATTTTAATTTTTTTGAGAAAGTAAGGAGGAAATGAAAGTTTCCCGTATCATGTACAAATGATAAAAAAAAAAATTCTCGGATAAAAATTCGAGAATAAAACTTGCAAATAAGAGTGAAAATTTCATTTCATGTGTGATAAGAAACAAAAATATTCCTGAGAATGTAGTGCACTTAGGAATAAAACATTACACTGATCAAACGGTACATTAAGATTAACTACCAATCGTTTTTTTTAATAGATATTTTTAGTTTTAGAAAATGATATAAAAATTTAAAAATATTTCAAAAATATTTAAAATCATAAATTATATTTAAATAATTAATTCAAGTACAATCTAAAAGATGTGCATCATAGTCGCAGCAAGAACAAAGAACTACATCCCCAATTACAAAATTAATAAGAAGAATAATAATTATAAAAAACAAAAGTTGCATGCATGTTTATATATATATATATATGTGTGTGTGTGTGTGTGTGTGTGTGTGTGTGTGGTGATATAATGTAGAGCTAATTCAAGGATTTGCATTTACAAAAATGGAGGAAATCGAAGAGATAGTTCTGGATTTGGAATTGTCGATTGCAGTGAGTTTTAGGAAGAAACAAAATCCAATGAGGAAATCCAGTAAAAGTCGATTCAAGAGAAAAACGGGTTTCATTCAAATCTACAACATGCAAAGCGTGAAACTCGAGCCAACATGACCTTCATCCTTGAGAGAGGGACCCCACCTCGAACCACTGTGTGCTAGATCTGCCATTATCAACGCTTCACTTGCCACCACACGAAGCCAAATGCCACCGCCACAACCCAGCCACTATGCACGTCCTCCACCTCGAATTCGTGAGCCATGCACATCCGTCCCTGTGCACACCTTCACCTCTACCGCAAAGCTTCAATCCCATCCAGAGAAGAAATCAAAGATGAGACCCAAAAAGAATGTTCATCTTCTTTCGCTCGCTCAATTTTCTCTCTTTGTAACTATATTACATGTATACACGATTACCCTCTTTCTCCCTCATATTTAAATGTCCTTTTCGAAAAAATTTCATGCAAATAGTCAATCACCATACAATGGCTGAAATGAACAGATGAAAACACAAGAAGGGGAATTGAATCGTGTTTTACTGAAACTTTTCGAAAATAGAAAATTTTTCTCAAAGAAACAGTATCGAACACTATGTCGAGTCTGAGTCAATTTAAACACAGAAGGGTTTGTTTAATACTTAACACTTTTAGCCCCTGGTAGCACAATAAAAATATAAATCAAACTTAAAAAGAATAGGGATAAGAAAGTTAACACAGATTTATACTGGTTCACCCCAAACCTTGGGTTACGTCCAGTCATTGGTTCCACCAAGTGTTTCACTGTAACTGATCAGGTTACAGACAAATATTTTTTGCACGCCTAGCCTCTTGAGGCTCCTTCAATTATGTTTTGCACACCTAACCTCTCCAGGTTCCTTAACAAGTGTTCTTTTAGGAAGCCTCTTCAGGCTCTACAAAGAGTAAGATTTAATGAAGCAACAACTTCAAGATTTACAGCTTTGCAAGTTAACCGAAATGACACTAAATGAGTGAATATGAAATGAGGTTGGTATGACTGTAGAAATAACTTCTCCATAAATACAAATGATTGAACAGAAAAGTATTCTTAGAATGAAAGACTTTAAGATCTTTGAATGCGAGAAGAGTATTGAATGCTTTCAGCTGAGCTTGTTAATTGTCTTCTAACAGTCTTCAAAGTCTTCCTTTTATATTTATCAGCAATAAATCCGTTGTGAGACATTCTTTAGATGAATGGATTTTTTGTTCTTTCATTCATAAATTCCAAAGAGTCGTTCTGAATCTCCATTTATTCTTTATGATCATTGGAGTACTTCAAGACAAGATGAACGTACTTCTTTGCATCACTTTATCAGAGTGCAACATGATTCAGAGCAGTTGCAGTTGCTTTTTTGGCTTGGGCAGCGAAACTTTCCTTATTTGTTCAACATTGGTATATGATCGCATAAAGTGCTTTAGCTTGTTGCAGCAAAAAGAATTTGCAGCAGGTGCTTTATGCTTTGTATAATTGGGTCAGCGTTCTTTGATTTGAAAATGCTAAGGAATATGCTTGACTTCAAATGAGGGTACAGAGATGCACTTTCAGACACACTTTTGGGTCAGATGCATTTGCATAAGGAGTTGCTGCTGAGTTGCCGGACAGACGCATTTTATAAGTAAACACAGACGCATGATGAAACATCAAACGCATTGTTTTACTTTATGCTTTTTGTTTTATTTCCATGCACACTTAATACACATATCAGTAGATTTCAAATAGTTCAATAAAAATCATTCTTGTTTGGATTCATCAAAATTAGAGATGTCAAAAACTTAGACTTAACAATGGTTCCTCGTGATCAAGCAAAATTTTAGCACCCTCGTTACTGCCTCCCACAACAACACAACAAGATTTCTGCTCCCAGATTCAAAAGGATTAGCCTCGCTCACTTGGCTATTTCCTGTGTCCGTGTTCTTGCTATTTTTTTTGGATGTCATCTGTGTTTGTACCCACGGTTTCAAGGAACGGTTCCTCGTGACGTGCCCATAATATCCACCCCCACCGCAAATAACATGCAATCTCTCATATTCAACCTTACCATGTTCCTCTAACTGAATGCTTCCCCACAACAGGATGACACATTTTAGTCTCCATGCACACCCTTGTGAATCTTCCTCTTTCCACTCTTAAGGTATACTAATCCACTTTGACAGGGCTACCATTGTCGAATCCATGACTAGCAGTAGACTCTCGTCATAGAACATTAGGTTCATGTCAGGGAATCTTATCCCTACTAGTGTTTTATCAACCTTAGTTATTGTGGAGACAAAATCAGGACTCCACATCGCTATCAGCAAATAAGATCAAATATCATCCATGAGCCACTACCCATCACTTTCTATCTCCGTTTCTTGGTCGATCTTCACCATAAAATTCCATTATCTACGTTCATAAAATTAAAACCACCTTCAAGCTTCCATAACATAGCTAGATGATGCTTCAACACCTGGTAACCAACTTTTTTACCTGAAAGCTTAATAACTAAATCAACCTTAGCTATTGTGGAGATAAAATAAGGACTCCACGTCGCTATCAGTAAATAATGATCAAATATCATCCATGAGCCACCACCCATCACTTTTTGTCTTTGTTTCTTGGTCGATCTTCACCATAAAGTATCCATTATCCACGTTCATCAAGTCAAAAACCACCTTCAAGCTTCCATAACAAAGCTAGATGATGCTTCAACACCTGGTAGCCAACTTTCTTCCCTGAAAGCTTAATAACTAAAGCCTCCTCCAGGGATTGCAAAGCCCTTTGAACATGCATGTTCTGATGTTCTCATCAATGATTTTATTTTATTTTTTGTGTGGAATGAGTCTATTCCCCCTTTCATGTTCCACTTTTACCCAATATTTTAAAATCGAACCGGATCGGCCAGTTCAACCGGTTGAACCTGGAACCGACTGTGTTTGCGGTTTGATTAGGTCACCAAAACCGGAAGTCTGATTGAACCAGAAAAAAATCGTTCGAACTGGCAAGAACTAGGTTGAACCGTCAGAACCATTGAATCGCTGACGGTTTCGAAAAACCGAATGATTCAAACAACCTGTAGCAAAATTGCACAACCCCCCTCCAAAAGTCCAACCAGCATAGCCGTCGACGGTGAACAAATCTCGAAGTTCACTGGTCATCCCATCTGAGAAGCGCCTAACCTTAGCAAGTATGAGATCGCGAGGATAGTCAAAACAAGTAGACAGAAAGAAAGGATGACAGAGGGAATGGCGGGGAAGGTGGGCTGATTGTTGACATAGGAATTAATATGTGAGAAAGAAACAAAGGGTAGGAAGAAGGAGATTGATTTATTAGAGGTGGCTAATGAAGCAATTTAGGGTTTTAAGTTTGACATTTACACTCAACCTTGTTGGGCTCATTTTATTTGACATTTGCATTCAACCTTATTGGGCTCGTTGGACTTATAATATAGCTAGCTGATTCTTTTTGGGTACAAAATGATTTTCAAGCCTTTTTAGAAAGGAAAAAAAAAATTTAATTTTCCAAATTAGAGAGGAGAATATGTGAGAAGGATTTTTTTTTATATATTATATAATTTATTAATATAGCCGGAGGTCTCACCGGTTCGATCTTCAGTTCAGTTCTTAAAACATTGCTTTAACCAACCCCTGGCTAATCGGGTCTGTTTTCTATCTGGGAGGATTTGGAGTTCTATCTCCCAATAACATGACTCTAAAAGAGCAGTCTGGTTTAATCGGTTCTCCCCTCTTCCATCGCCTGATGGCTTAATTAGTCGTTGACAGATATATTTTTTGAAAACAACTTTTTTCCTCCATACAATTGTCCACCATAAAATGTATATTATTCGTCTACGAGTTTGTCACTTGAAAGTCACATTATTATTATTATTTATTATTTATTAATACTAGAGGTTAAAACTTCATTTTTCTAGAGTAATCATCTATCTTAACATCTAAAGACACAAATGACGTTTATTTGGCCTTTTAAACATTTTGTTATCAATTTAAGAATTTAATTGGTATGAATTATTAGTGTAATAATTTTAACATTATCAATCAATCATAAATTGTCACGTCATTTAAAATGTTTGACTCTTATCATGACTACTTTAAAAATCACACATGATTATTTGTGATTGATTAACAGTGTGAAAAAGTTTATATTGACAATATATTGTATTAATCACTTTTTCATACAAGCGACATAAATCGAACTCCTAATAATTCTTCTCCATATTACTTTGCCTGCCATAAAGATATTGTCAATTTAACTGCTAAAAGTAGTTGAATTATGACTGGAGAAGGAAAATGAGTCTCAGATAGCTAATTAAATCAAAATAAGAAAAGAAAAATGCTGCCACATACACTTATATTTATATCATTTTACATTTTTATATAATTTTATTACTTAGTTGTAGTTGATCATATTTTTTTTTCAGCACTTACACATTAATTTTGTCATATAATATTGATGTGAAAAAATGTATACCATAAAAATGTGACACAAGCATTATTCACAAAAAATACTTGCACTAAACTTATCTTCACTAGGTATCTAGCAGACATCTACTTTTTTTTTTTTTTGATAATAAAAAATATGTATATATGACTTGAGTACTGGGTGTACCCAAAACCATTTACAATAATACCATAATTACAAATGGACCAAAACATCTCAAGCTATTACAGCAACCAGATTCAGACATGCAATTGAATAGCCAAATGGTTGGGAAATACTCCCTCCGGTCAAGGGTGAATCAAGTGCAAGCGCCAATAAGTAATACAACCTCAGCTGCATGCAGCAATAATGAACCGATCTCCCATTATAAAATTTTGAAGCCCAAATGATGTATGAAGGAGCCTCCAAAAGCTAAGAAGGATGGAAAAAACAGCAAGACCATTTAACACAGCAAACAAGATGACAGATATATTTATGTAGCCAACCAGATTAGAAATATACCAAAATAAGACAAAATGTGCAAATATAAAATGATGTAAATAAAATATGTAGCTAGAATTAGGATTACTTAATTTAAAGCAGGGCTAGAACTGTGGGTGCAGAGCCCAATGCTTCTTAGGTATCCCTTTTCGCTGACATTTGTCATGTTTCCTTTTATTTCTCACCTTACCGGCCTTAGAACAACTCTAATGATTATTCTTAAAATAGTTTTTAAGTATAGGATCTTGTTCTCGTAAGAATTTCCATTGAAGACAAATAAGATGGCTGTTATAGGGTAGAAGGTTCTTCTATAAGAATCATTCTTGTCAAATAAATTTTTTTTATCATAATTTCCAACCGAAAAAATGCATATAAGGTTATATGTGAGATCTATTTAAGAACCAAAAATAAGTTTTTCCATTAGAATAAAATGAAGGTTGGGTTCTTATATTTTTTAAACTCACTGTATGATAGATAAGAATTCAAATATGATTTTTCTATTATGAATGCTCATACCACATTTTAGCAAAATTGCCACATATCTAATACAGATCCTTGGTGTCTGAATTAATTGACCCGGATCTCCGATGATGGGAAACGCATCTCGTTAAAAAATCTACTTTCCATTTGAAGCGAATCAGATCACTGCTTTACCTTTCAGTAATTTCTACAGAGAAGACCGAGCTGTATATTGACATGGAATCAAGGATGACTTAGTTTTGTACCAAAAAAAAGGGTAGTTTCAAAGAAGCTCCTCAAGAGTAGCGAGTAAAAATATAAAATATGAAAATAAAGGTATGTTTGATTTGTTTCGAGTTTCTTTTTTTCTTTCTTAATTTAAAAGATAAATACAATAAAATAATTACAAAAGTATCATCTTGTTTTTGTTGTTTCTTATTTTCAAATATTTGTAAAAAAAAAATAGTGAAAACAATCAAAAAAGTTATTTTCAGTATTTCCTATATAAATCTTTAGAATAAAAACCAGATGACACTTTTATAATTATTTTAGTTGTAATTATCTTTGAAATCTGAAAATTAAAATAGAAAATTGAAAATAAACTAAAGAGGCCCTAAGAGGCTAAGAGTGTATCCACTTTAATTTATGTAAGTAATTTGAAATCTCAATTCACTTGATTATTACCTTCTTATCTTACATTTTTGCTTATTTTAGAGGAGTTTGTTATTATTAAAAAACCGAATTATTTGTAGTCCATTCAACCTACTATTTTATTAGCTTTCTGTCAACTCTGGGAGGTGGACCAAGTGAATATAAATAGAGTGTATGAGTGCTAAAAACTAATTAGAAAAGGAATCAACAAGAGCTGATTGAAACCCACTTAAATCACATGTGCAGCCACACTAGCTGGCCTAAAAACCTGCTCCGTTTTCTTTTGCAAACCTAAACGAATTCATTGTCATCCATGTTACCAAATACTCCCTCCGGTCCTAATTATAAAAGGTAAATGATTATTATTATTTTTGTCCAAAATATAAGAGACATGCATGTATTTTGACAAATATTAAATGTTCATTTCCAATTTTACCCTTATTTATAATAGGGTTTATATTTACGAGACAGTGCAACTCATTAATTATTGAAGGGTTAAATTTGTAAATTTATATGAACATTAATTATAAATAGCTTATTTCAATGTATTTCCTTGGTCTGTGTGTTTTAGGGTTTTACCTCTTATATATAGGACCAGAGGGAGTATATCTTTGACATTGTATAATTCTCTCTGTTGTTTTCCATCTCACACAACAATATTTTTTTTTTCATTATATATACAATAGCGAACTAGTTTTACACAGCTTTTACATAAGAAAAATGCTGTTTAATACTTTATGTCTATGCAATGAAAAATATGTTTATTGCGTATATCTACATGCATGATTAATTTCTGATCTAGGTTTTATTATATTATTCCATCAACAAATTCTACTTATCATTTATTTTTACGAAGTTTTTTTTTTATCACGGTGTAATTTCTTAATAATTGAACAGTAATATTAGTCGAGTTTGCTCATCTACAGCTTATTGTACAGTGGCACCACAGCACCAATCTCGTAGATGACAATTTACACTTTCATATGAATGTTGGATAATCCACCAAAAAAATATATATCATATGTTGGATATTTTGGCCATAAAGATTCAAAACATAGTATAATGTCCATATTAAAGTGGCAAATTGACCAAAGTAGTGTTGTTTTAGAAACTATTTACCAGTTTAGGGTTGTTCTGAAACAATTTACCAATGGGGGGTCCTTTTGGCCACGTGTAATTTTTTATTTTTTTTTCCCTGACTGGTCAAAGGCGCCAGTCAGAGTGGCTCCTTTAAAGGCGCCACTCGGACTGGCGCCTACCATAAAAAAAAAAAAAAAAAAAAAAAAAACATATGACTGACCCTGCAGCGCCACGTGGCGCAAGCAGGGAAGGCGCCACTGCGGATGGCGCCTTTAAAGGCGCCAGGCGCAGTGGCGCCTTCCCTGCTTGCGCCACGTGGCGCAGCAGGGTTCCCCCCTCCCCATCATTTTTGTCCCCCACCCCCAATCCCATTCTCCCCCAATCTCTATAAATACCGTGGAAAGAGTCCTCATTTTTCACACAGCAAAACCAAAATTTTTTCTTCAATATGTATTGTTTCTAAGGTAAGAATTTAAAATATCAAGTTATTATTTTTTATTTTAAATATTGATACAATATGCTATAATTTGATAGTTTAGTGAAGTTTAAATATTTATTAATATTATGCTAATATTGTAACTGTTATTGTTAAAATGTGGTGTTAGCTTGTTATTATTTTGTCTGCTCAGTATTAGTAGTAGTGGTTATGCTATGTTATTGTTATTATTATTGTTATTTTTAACACTGATGTTATTACTACAACTATTATTATTATTAATGTTGTCATCATCATTATCATCATCATCATCATTGTTAATATATATCAGTATCATTGTTTCTGGTATTATTTATATTATTATCATCATCATCGTTATCATAATCAGTATTATTATTATTAGTATTACGACTACTATTAAAACAATATTGTTATTATCATCGTCATTATTATTATTATTATTATTTATTATTAGTACTATTTGATAATTTATTATTATGTTAATTATTGTGGTGACTGTTATCAGCATAATATTTTCATTATTCTCCATATATATATATATATATATATATATATATATAAGCACTCACATAACAAAATATTTAATTTATGAAACAATATGCATAATATATATATCAAAACATCTGATTGATAGGCTAAATGGCTAGTAGCAACTAAACAATACTATATAATCACGTACATCACAACAAGAAGATGGGAATTACAACCCTCATCATTGCCTGGAAGTCAACCATAGTGTAAAATTGAATCCTATTTGGCATTAGCTCCTTGCACTCAGCCACCAAGTCCTTCATCAACTGTAAACAATATTTTGATTACAAGGACTTAGTGGCTCAGTGTAAGGAGCTAATGCCACATAGGATTCAGTTTTGCACTGCGGTTGACTACTGGGCAGGGATGTGGGTTGCAATTCCCAAGTTGTTGCGATGTACGTGATTATATAGTTTTGTTCAGTTGCTACTAGCCGTTTAGACTATCAACCTGAGGTTTTGATATATATATTATGCATATTGTTTCATAAATTATATATTTGGTTATGCGAGTGCTTATATATATATAGGGTTGTTCAAAAACTAATAAAAAATAAAAATTGAAAATTGATGGCTTATCCCGTAATTTGTGACGAATTTTGTAGGGCATACGTCATGAGCAGGCTTGCAGTAGTTGTGTATTTCAATGGGAGAGTGTTTGATGGACTAGAAGGAATTACATTTGAAGGTGATCAAGTAACAATGCAAATAAAATTAGGCATCGGGTACGGGCACTTGAAGACAAAGATTCACTCGAAGTTGAGGCTGTCCCCAACTCAATCAGTTTCTAAAATTGTGACTAGATATATGACATGTGACAACCCGGTGAAATATATTCTGGTTGAAGTTGCTGATGATCGAGATGTGGAATGCATGTTGAATGGTTTTTGCCAAAATGCGCGCATGTCAACACTTGAGTTGTATGTTGATGTTAATGTTGCAGGCACTTCCAAATTCGCTGATGTTGGATCATATGGAGAGGACGAAGATGACGAAGATCAAGATTGGGCAAGCGAGATGGAGGTTGAGTCAGATGAAGATGATGACGAAGATGATATACCAACCAGTGGTTCGTCGGACACCGAGGAGGAGACTGAACAGGGTTCCAACATAGTTCTGTCGGCGGTGGCATCACCTGCAATTGCTGCATCGCCCATTTCGTCAAGAGTTCCAGGTGCAATCTTATTAATGTTATTATTATCGATTTTTAATAGCATGGTGGAAGATAATTAAAAATTGAATCATTTGTTACTCACTTATAGGTCAATCACACGGTGCATTCTTCAACTCATCCCCGCATTATATGAATACTGCTTCCAATTTTTTTTTGTTGCACCGACAACCGCAGCACCATGAATGCGCAAGCCACAAATAATAGCAACATCCTGTAGTGTGATGGTGCATTCCCCAAACGGCATGTGAAATGTATGCGTCTCTGGCCTCCATCGCTCCACAAGTGCACTAATCAGATTGTGATCGAGCTGAGATAAATTTACTTGGGCCACCCCTAACAACCCTGCTGTTCGAAGAAAATCTTTGACAGAATCTGGGAGATCCAATACGGAAGGGTTAAACCCCAGACCATGACGAGGTCTAATTACCCGATCGGGTGACCCATTCCACACATATTGGGAAACATGTTTTTCTTGCATATACAATAATGATGTATCCACTGGGCCGGGGTTTACCAATCGTTGCCCCGATTGTGAGCTAGATGATGCCATGTTTTAACCTGACATTAAAGATTAATAGCATTAATTACAATATAAAATAAATTATATTATTACTATTAAATATTTATTATAGTATATTAGTAGAATTACTGACATGTCACATATTAAGATTGATATAAATAAAAAGATCAAGTAGCAATTAAATAATAAGATAAAAAATTTTATTTTAAAGTTTCAAATTATTTAACTTCTCAACTACGCTCATTATAGTACTCGTAAAATATTTACCTTATAAAGTGCAGTGGAAGGAGAAACAATGAAGTATAAATTTATACAAAACACACGAGTGCAGAAATAAATTAAATATCAACATTTTAAAATTACACCGACAAATAATCACATAACTAATACCACTAAATTATTAACAGTAACAATGACTTTAAAATAAACATAATTATGTATGGCTTTCAAATACCAAGCAAAAAAAATATATACATATAAACAAGTGGCAAATAATAGTATAAGAGATATTGACAAAATAAAATACTAACAGTATAAATTTATACAAAAAAATAATCATCATGCATTATAGTACTCGTAAAATATTTACCTTATAAAATAAAACTGAAGATCTTACCAACCTTAAAGAAACACCAACAAAAATTTACACTGAAAACTCCAAACAAATTTATCAGAAAAGTAAGACAAGGAGGGGGTAAACAAATGTTACGTGTACTATGCTCATATAGTGCAGTGGAAGGAGAAACAATGAAGTATAAATTTATACAAAACACACGAGTGCAGAAATAAATTAAATATCAACATTTTAAAATTACACCGACAAATAATCACATAACTAATACCACTAAATTATTAACAGTAACAATGACTTTAAAATAAACATAATTATGTATGGCTTTCAAATACAAAGCAAAAAATATATATACATATAAACAAGTGGCAAATAATAGTATAAGAGATATTGACAAAATAAAATACTAACAGTATAAATTTATACAAAAAAATAATCATCATGCATTATAGTACTCACAAAATTTTTACCTTATAAATTTTAACTGAAGATCTTATTAACCTGAAAGAAACACCACAAAAAAATTACACTAAAAAATCAAAACAAATTTTTCATCGAAGTAAAATCAGTGAGGGATAACAAAGAAAAAAAGACATTAGGAGGGGACGGTATGCCATTCATTGTATAGGGGTGCCCTTATATAGAGCAAGGAAGGAAAGGAAAGCAGGGGGCGTGGGACACGGGTTGGGAACTATTGGGACACGGGTAGGGAAATATTGGGGGTGGGGGACAAAAATGATGGGGAGGGGGGAACCCTGCTGCGCCACGTGGCGCAAGCAGGGAAGGCGCCACTGCGCCTGGCGCCTTTAAAGGCGCCATCCGCAGTGGCGCCTTCCCTGCTTGCGCCACGTGGCGCTGCAGGGTCAGTCATATGTTTTTTTTTTTTTTTTTTTTTTTTATGGTAGGCGCCAGTCCGAGTGGCGCCTTTAAAGGAGCCACTCTGACTGGCGCCTTTGACCAGTCAGGGAAAAAAAAATAAAAAATTACACGTGGCCAAAAGGACCCCCCATTGGTAAATTGTTTCAGAACAACCCTAAACTGGTAAATAGTTTCTAAAACAACACTACTTTGGTCAATTTGCCTATTAAAGTAGAAGGGTCTTAACATTAAAGTAGCCGTTGACAGAATCAATATTATAATAGTCGTTTTTCATTGTATAAGCAATAATACATTATATTAACAGTAAATAGTTGCTAAAAATATAATAAAAACCAATAATTACAAGATTATTGCATATTGACATTTCAAGAGTCACATGTTCTCCACACTCTTTTGGACACTAATCCCCAAACATGCTGGGAATGCACTGATTCAGCAACTTAGTCTCTTAAATAACCCTAACCACCCTATCATACATTTCCAATTAGGAACCACCAAGCACGTGGCCACTAAATCGATCTTTTGTGATTCCATCATTAGTTAATTATGTTCACTGACTTAACTTTGCTTAAAATCGTAGTTGGCTTCTGAGAAACTGTCATCAAGGTGCCAAAATCTTCAGCCATTTGCTAAGTATATTTTTTAAACCATGTTCACATGATCCCAGAAGTATAACAGCGCAATATCTATATCTATAATATATAAATGGATATTTGTGATGCAATGCAAATGCTATCACATGCGTTGTTTATTTCCGAAATATTGGATAGTTGGCTATATCAAATAGATCAGTGTTGTTATCTTGAAAATATAATTAAAAAGCATTTAATATTTTTTTATTTAATAAGAACTGAGCTATAGGATTTAGATCTATTATATATCATATAACTCCTGGATAAGGTTATAGAGTTACTCAGGTTTGTTGTCATATTCCAATATCATGTTGACAGTGTCATGGTGGTAAGTTATATTATATGTGTGTGTGAGCTTCTTCCTTGGTACAATTACGGCATAAAGTTTGAAACTCGTGACTTAATATTAACTTTTCGGGATTACAAAAGCTGCCACAAGCAAATAACGGTAAAGACTTGACTAATTTATTTGAAGATGAAATATAAGTGTGAGAGAACTTAGTTGCATTTTCCGCTAATTTGTTTTTTTTATAGGAAAATATTAGTATAATTATTATGTTATGTTAGTAGGGGGAGTTAAACCTATAACCTCCTTATCACTCCAATCCTTATGTCTCTCCTCCAGACCACATTGATCACCTTATAACTCCCAATTTCCACTAATATATATCTTTTTGGATCCTCCTAATTTCACCTTTGACTTATTTTGAGCATTGCTGTCATTTGATTTCGATGTGCAATGTAGCAATCTAACAATTCATTCATCACAAAAAAAAAAAAAAAGCTTAAAAAATGCAAAGAAGGGAAGTCGGCAATGGGAGGACCAGCTTCCCAAAGGTGGAGGAAATATTTTAAATGGAACGTATAGAAGGGAAGTCAGCAACCATATATTGGGAAGTTGGCTTCTCAATGCCGACTTCCCATATATATCTTTTTCTCTTTTTTAATAATTAAAACAATTAAATAAATTCAAATTTTTTTAGGGAAGAAGAGAAGACAGCAATGGGAGGATCAACCTTCCAAAAGTGGAGGAAATATTTTAAGTGGAACACATTGAAGAGAAGTCGGGAATTAAGATGCTGAATTCTCAATTGAATAATAATAATAATAATAATAATAATAATAATAATAATAATAATAATAATATAATAGAAGGAAAGTCAACTTTTCAAATACCGACTTTCCAATATATGATGACTTCCAATGTGTAAAAAAATTGAGTATTTTGAAAAATAATGGGAGAAAAGTATATTTTGGGAAATAATATTTTCCCCTAACAAGATTCATTTGTAAAAGCCACTAACTAATATATTATGTGATGCCATCTAAGATTTTAAAGGATATATATTAGTAGACTCCCATAAGATTTGTTAAAATTTTTTTTTTTCAATAACCTTTCACTCTATCTTTCTTCTCAATAAAATCACACGATAAGAAATATACCTGGGGGAATTTATTCCCAATAATTTGAAATAAACGTGAACTATTGAATTATAACAAAATTATGTTATTTCTCAATAAGAGGGAATCCATTTACACCATAATAATAGGTATTTTTTTACTTACACCTAATTCCAACAGTTGATTTTATATTCATGATATTATATATTTATTTTAACTTAATTATAGGTGAATGTCTTAAAAATAACATTTTTGACGTGACAAATATAATTTGATTTATTTTGACACGGACTTTGTTAGATGCTATAGAGTGGGTGACAGTGATCTCACATGAAGTACTATATGACACTTAAAAAGGGTGCAGTAGTGAGTGAGGACTCTGCCCCTGATCCACTCTCCCACCTTCCTTTGTCATCAACACAAGAAAATCGACAACGTCCCATTCACTAGAATGACCATTTCCAACTACCCTTGTTTTCTTCCCCCCTTTTCATATGCTTGTCCTCTTTCCCTCTTGGAATGTGTGTTTGATTCCCTTTATTTTTTTTTTCTATGCATAATTACATACTTTGTTATGTTCCAGTGGATTTTGTTCACCACTAGTACTCATTGATGAAATCAGCATAAATCATTGCACGGTCTTTAGCTTCATATATAGCAGTTGCAAAAATTATTTCCCAAAAGTACATAGATTTGATTCAAAAGCAAGCAAACAATAATTGAATTGAAAAATATGGTAAAAATGCAAGGAGAGAATCTCCCTTTATTTTAATGGCCCATGCAATTGCCTGCAATCAGACACCAGCAAGTACCCTTTCACTTAATTGGAAAATTTCTCATGACCCAATACTCAAAAGTTTCAAGAAAACTTATTATATAGATTAACTGAAAAAAAGGTGACTAGCCTAGTCCTTTATTTTTTAATATAAAAATTTTCAAGCCCCACTAGAAAAATTATACTTGATATATATCCTATTTTATACATCAAGTTTACCAAATCATGCGTTTTAAACTTAAGAACTGATTAAGTATGGTAATTGATTGACACCCTCTTGATTTTAATATGGAAAACCACATATTTTGATTCTCAACTTGAAACTCACTCACTCACTCTCTTAGCTTTTGATCAATTGAAATGTTGCTGCTCCAACCATGGCCAGAGTCCAGATTGATCATCAATGGCACAAAACATGTTGCTCAAGCTCTCTTCTTTGACCATGTGATCAATCTTTTGGCACTGGAGGTCTGGCCTTGAAGTAGTTTGGAAAAGCTGAGCCACTCCTGTTGGTCTAGCTGAGGATGGAAAGAGGGTCCTGCTGGTTTGCTGCTGAGGGGATAGAGGACTGTCAATAGTTTGTGTCCTTGTGATATCCAACTTAATCTCTGAGCTGTTCTCACTTCTAATGCTGCTGGATCCCTCTGTTTCTTTATTCAGGTTGATTGATTCAGTTGGCTCTCTACTTTTCAGTGCCAATATCTGCAGCAATGACAGCAGTAAAATTAGCTAATACATAAAATTGCTCAAATAATATGCAGGAAAGCTTGGAGTATAAAGTATTAACATTGGCAGCTTAAAATAAATGTTTCAATGTGAGAATTTTAATAAAATCTCCAGAATATATAGTAAGGTAATAATTGTTATTTCCAAACATAGGAAACTATGCTATAGAAACATGTCATTGACTGGAAACTGATCTTCATGAAGTTGATGTTGATGAAAGTAAAAAGGCAGCTTTTGGGAAAGTTATCATTATTTCAAGATGTTGATGAAAGGAAAAAAAAAAAGGTTCTGAAAACAATGAAAAATTTAATTAAAAAAGAAGAAGCATAATTACTTGTACAAAAAGATCATGATTACATAGCTTTATTCTACAGAATCAAAACAATCTCATAATAGCACAACTTGAACATCCTTAAGAAAACTTGTTCTTCTATTTTCACTCAAGACATAAAAACAAGCCCAAGAAACATGACCTTGTAGGTGACTAAAGTACCATAAAATTGGATCATGAGTTAGAAGAAAAATTACAAACCTCTGTCTGAAGTTTTTGGTTTTGAGCATGAAGTGCATCATTATCTGCCTTGAGAGCTTCAAATTGTCTTTTCAGAATATCATAGTCCTTCTCCAACTGCTTGGTCTTCCACCTAGCCCTCCTGTTCTGGAACCATATAGCAATCTGTCTAGGCTGCAGTCCAAGAGCCCTTGCCAGCTGCATTTTCCTCTCTGGTTCAAGCTTGTTTCCCAATTCAAAGCTCTTCTCAAGTGTCTTCACTTGTTCCAAGTTAAGCCTCCTCTTCTTCTCCCCTGCCTGTGATCCATCATCAGACAAATCTTCCTCAGCATTAGCTTCTTCTCCAAGTTCCAGCCCTGAAAATGACATAGATCTCTTGCCAAGAAAGGATGCTCCACCTGCATATATCATCATTAAATTGAAACCCAATATTAGGCCCATAATAATATTTGGAAAAGTGCTAGCAACACAACAATTCCATACACATCTTTCTGACAAATGGTAATATGTTAATTGTTATATTAGATTTTTTTCTCCTCTGGTTTGAACCCTGGACAACTCCTTCAACACCTTACAGCCTTAGCTCAAACCAGTTAGGTTACCCAACCCCCCAGATGTAAGATGATATGTTTGGGAATAGCATTGTTGAGTATTTGAGCAGATTGGTGTTTTGTGAGTGTGATCTTGTGTGTTTGTGTCTTGAAGAAAGAGTGAGTACCATGGTTGTAGTCTTGAGGTGCACATGAGGTTAGAATTGAGTTGAGTGAAGGTGGAGGTTGATGGTCATCTTGGTGAGGAGTTTGAAGCATGAAATTTGTTGGGAAGAAAGCCATATCATAGCTATGCCTGCCACAAATCTTCAAGAGCTGAATGATGTTATGATCACCATATTGTTGACTGACAGTGCTGGTGTGGAAGCAGCAATCACAAAGACTAAGTCATCTTCTGCTAAATTGAATAGGATGGAAAAATTGTTCCCAAGGATATGGCTTATATACCTTAGCAGTTTTTGGGAGAGCTTTTGGTCTCTTATGTGAATATTTGGAAAGGAAAAGGAAGTTGGGAGGGAAAGGTGACAGGAGAAAAGAGAGGAGAAAGAAAGGGGGGAGGGGGTGTGAATCTATAGTTCTACACATCATCTTCAATATATATCACTTCATTTTTTTCTTATTGTAAGTTTGCAAGTGTTAAATAAAAAAAGAGAGGAAGAAACTCCAATTTGTTTTTTCTTCTATGTACATGAAAAGGAAAAACAATTAGTTAAGCATTTTAAACAGAAAAAAAATGGAGGTAATTAGATGTCAAAATGACGTTTAGTGTTTAGAAAAAGAATAAAGAAAAAGAAATTATGTTAAGAAAGGAGAAAAAGAAGGCTAGCTTCTCTGCGTCAACCTGTCAAATATTCCATTGGAGTGTGTGCATGTTTAAGCTCATCCCTTGCAATTATTTTCCTAATGATAAACTAGTTTCTCACTTAGGAGACAAGCAGAGGGGTTTTTCATTACAAACATTATTGCAGCTAGAAGCTTTTCATGTCCTTGATTCCATTGTTAAAAGGTTAGGAAATGGAGATTCATATATTATGATAATATTCTTTAATTTGAAGTGGGTGGATTTAGAGTAAAACAAAATGTTCTCAGGTTCGATTCCTGGTGATGTTAAAATAATGCTTGACCAGCAGAAATACGTCCCGCGAACAATGATTATTCATTTATTCGTTGACAGCGTTGAGATACACTGAGATTAGAAAAAAAAATGTTCCTAATGATTTATGTAATATAAAAGCTTAAACAAAAGCCAATTGATCTACTTGAGAAGGAAAGAAGGGTAGGGGACTAGGGGTTTTTTTAGGTAATTAAAGAAACTTATACATGGTGTGGTGACAAACATTTTTTGTTGTCTTAATTTTATGAAGAAAGAGGTCACGTAAGGAAAAAGGTAAATGATAGTAGGCCATAACTTTAAAATCCAAAAGAATGGATTGTGTTTTTTTTTCTTGGGGTAAGAAGAGAGTGAAAGAGAGAAGGGGCAGGAATCTAGGGGATGGGTCCAATGAAGAGGGGCAGGGTTTGCTACCTAACCCACCAACACGTATCGTGTATTAGGACGAAGCTCTTTCTCATCAACCATTATCCCTTGCACCAGTTTCGGCACAGCCCCTATCTGATGATGCCTTTCTGTGTATGCCTATGTGATAGAGGGATCGGGATTCCCTGCAGTTAATTGAATCTGACATTCACGTAGTCAGTCATTCTATTATCATTGAATTTGCTTCTCTCGTACTCTCCACCCTTAATTTGCTTTGTCCAAAAAATAGCAACAAAAAAAATACAAGTAAAGAGATAGAGATGAGTGAGAAATCTACATCCGTGACGGAGGATTGAAAACCCAAGTTATATACCTACACTACACCTATTATTTTTATTTATATATATTTTATACCATTTAATTACAATAAGTCTCATCTAATTCTTTATACACTTTATTCTAATTTTAATTTACCACTTAATTTCTAATGTGAAGCAACATATATATATATATACATCCCCTATATATATATATATATATATATATATATATATATATTTAAAAGATGTATATTATTACCCTACCAGAGCTGGTCTTATTTGTCCCTTTCCTTACCATATATTGTCCATCTACATGCCACTGCTCCTCTCACTATAGCTACTGGCAGTCCCTTTCAAATGGCCCCGCAGTACATGCCCTTGTATGTAAATATATCCTCTTCTTAGCTACTCTATCTTTCTCTCTCTTCCCTCTCTTCATCTAGCTTCAACACAATATAAATATGCATATACAATTGAATAAACAATTGAGATCCCTTAAAAGTAAACCAAACATCTGTTATACATATGTGCATGCATTGCGCAACTACCCATCTTATTTGTTCTCCTACATGACAACGTGACTAACGTTTAACCATTTACAAGTCAACTATGAGTCCATTTATTAATGCCATATATATAAAATGGTGAAAGAGCTGGTGTTCGAATTTCGATACTATATATGTCAACCGGAATTGACACATCTGATCGAGTATTCCGCTCACTTATTGTGACTTGAATTTGATTATCAGATTTTTCCTATTAGTTTAGCTTATGGTGCAAGGTAATTTATGACAAATGTAAGACTTAATTAGCTATATGAGAGAGAGACATGGAAATAAAGGCTCAGGTAAATTGCATTCATCCTTCTAGACAGCAACATTTACTGACTCTATTGGAAACTGCACCATCTTCTACTCCTACAAGTTGCTAGAAGAGGCCAGGGCAGCTGAGGGTGTGTGACTATAGTCTAAATTTAATTTTGGAATTGGGGTTTTCATAAATATCAACCAGTAAAAAGGACATGTGTACAATTTTGCAATTCATGATTGCAGTATTTTCTAATTTTCATACATATAGGGGTGAAATTGGTTACCCTACCAATGCATGCATGACCCAGAGATAGTGTCAAGAAGGGTAATGAACCTTCATCTACGCATAAATAAGTAAAAGGTACACTCAACTTTACTACTGTTATTTTTTCGTTATTGTTCTGTCATCTCTTATATTTCAAACAGGGAGTTATCAGACATAGAGGACCCATGAAAGGAATTAAATTTCCAACAAATGGTCCCAATTTAACTAAATCAGCTATAAACATGCACGACCATAAGTTCTTCCTTGATTTAACGCCTCGGGGCCTTTCTGATAAGTACATCAGCTGATTCAACATTTAAAATTGATGGAGTGATTTTGACACAAATATAAATCCAGAGAAATAGTTCTTTATTTAATATATTTTACATAAAAATTGATTCCTTTTTATATATGACTTATATACAGTAACTATTCTGTTTAAGAGCTGAAGGAATTTTTATGTAAGAATCATAATCGTGTAAATTTAACACTACAATATGTACCGATATGATTTATATATCCATTTCAACAGTTAAACATTTGCAGCACATATGTCCCTTAATTTCTTCTTTGCATGGTAAATACAAGTTCAGTTTCCACTTTTTAAATTACCAAAATGATATGTAATTAATACACGGTCATAAAACTTTTTGCAGTAATTATAAGAAATAACTAGAATTAATCTCACGAGAAGTTTGAGGACGGAATGTGGTGTGATTACATGTTTATTTCTTTTATTTGTTTTTTTTTTTTTGTTACATTCTTTAATTTGTTTTCTTTTCCATGAATGCAAATACATACATGGAAGCGGATGTAGGTTGGGGTGGTAAATGGTGGTCGTGGGTCTCCATTTTCCTCCTCATCCCCATCAATCCTCCTCGATCTCCGCATGGGGAGTATTTCTCTCCAATCCCTATTCTCTACCTCTCCGTGGATTCTCGTAAGAACCTCAAAATGACAATTGCTGCAAATCCAAACCCTGTCCTCCTCGTCATCAACACCCTTATTGTACCTTCAATGCAATCTTCTCTTTAGATTATATTAAATGCCCCAAGCCTACCCTATTACCCTGTTGTTGCTAATGTCATGGAAAGCGTTCGATACCCCTTTTTATACTCAATTTTGGATATTGAATCCCCACCTAACAAGCTCCACAAGAACATCATGAAGATGCTAAAAGGGTAATCCTTTTGCAAACCCGACATTTTAGTCATTGTTCATCAGGTTTCTGAGAAGGTAAAAAATAAGGGAAGATATTGGTTTGTGGTGAATAAGGGTGCCAATGTGAGTATGACAAGCTTCGATGTCGCAACCGGGTTTGGTAGGATTGATTCATTAAAGAATTAGGCTTCAATTAATTAAGGAAATTTTAACCCTCAACAACCATTTTGATTACTTGCAACGGTTTGATACATTTGACGTGGTTTCATCATAGGTAGTTTGCCAATGGCGTTTTCAAGCAACTCCAGAAATTTGATCCAATCTAGTGAGGCCTAATATATCCTTATTACGAGTGTCTTTGAGCATCTGGGAAAGTTGACGTGAGCAATTATGCTAGCTCAAAGTTCTTTAGAATCTCTTAGGCATACTCAGGATGCTAAGCGACGTGATGCAGCATAAATGCAAATTAGATTGTTAAAAAATTTAACATTATAATTATGTGACATACTTTAAAAATGAGAACTAGTTATGCACAATAGGTTTAGGGATGGTTCCCCATGAAGTGTGAGGTGCCTGAGATTGTGATATAATGGATGTCGTCAAGGCTCAATATGTCATAATATTTTATTCTTAAATTTACTGACGGCTTATCCATCAATAATTTACCATCACTAATGCCTAACATGTTGCTGATGGCCAAGGTCGTTGGTAATTTTTTACCATCGACTTAATTTAACGACATCAATAAAAAGCTATTGGTAATGTCGCGTTTTTTTTGTAATGTCCTTTTCCTAAAAAATTAAAATTTAGCTTCTCATTGAAGCACCCGTGGATTGAAGTCAAGGATACAAAGCAAAATATGAATAAATCCTAGCAAAGCAAAAGAATAATAAGATGAAGTGCGTTGCCAAATTCCTAGAAGACGTTTCTAATTCTCCTTAATTCCAATATAATCTTTGTCAAAGGTCTTTCATTGAGGGCTTCATCCTTTTGATCACAAGCTTTCCACTTTGATAACTTTTCGTTGACAACTCTCTTTTCATTTGATCTTCTCTTTTGATACAGATTTGGTCTTCTCTTCATACTAATAGATTAGGTCTTAGAGTCTTGTTTCTTTCTATAACTCTAACTCATTTAATATTTTAGGATTAGTAAATAAACCGAACCAAATCTATCTTTCTCTTTAGGGAAAAATAAATAAATAAAACAATAAATTGATCGTTTTATGATGATTTAATCATTTTTTTCCTGATTTAACCAGTTTTTACATGATCAAATAACTTTTTTCGATTCTCTAATCTTATCAGGATCGAAGAAGCATCCGATCCACGATCCAATGGGTTGTACCGGTCTGATTGTACCAGTTTTTAAAACATTCCAATTTTGGGGTGAGTGTTTAGATTTAGAATTCTGATCAAGAAATTAATAATAATAATAATAATAATAATAATAATAATAATAATAAATAAATAAATAAAAATCTGGGGATGAGTATAGTCTTGAGAAAATGATAGATAGACTGACAAAACTGTGTATTCTGATGATGGGACATGGATAGGGTCCCATGGCAATACTGCTTTAATATTTTGCCAAAGACAACCAGCTCTTGCTGCTTCACATGCCTTTATTAGTTGGAAACTGAAAGAGTACCCCATTGGCATTGGATGGATTCACGTTCCTCACTCTCTCTTTCCCCTCTTCCTTGCTAGCTCTTCTATGCTTAAGAAATTCAAAATATATGACGTATATTTAAAAATTGAAATTTTAAGTGGGGCAAAAATAAAATAAAATGAAATAGCTAATGAATCTATTGGCTCCTCCACATGCTCTTATGCTTCTGGTGTGTTCAGTTTACTCAATTCCCATGTGCTATCTTTGCGTGACATCTCTTTTTCTAGAGTGTTTTCCTTTTTTTATTCTTCCTTCTCATATATTCAAATGTTTTTATTTTTAGGATTTTGCTAGAGGAGGAGATATGCATTGCCATTGATGGTGATTTATCAACTACTGGTCCAGTTTTTTTATTTTTTTAAATTATTTCCTGGTGGCCATGTTTTTTTACTTTCTCAAGGGAACAGATGGCCCATACATCAGAACCGTCCATTGCGGAGGATACCTCCTTGATTGGAAACATGTTGAAAATGTTATTTATTTCAGTGATAAAGAAGCTATATTACTTTATCTAAAAGGAGACCCAAAAAAAAAAAAAATCAAAGATATCATTTTATTTAAGGATTTAATTTTAATGTATTGTTAGTATAATTTTTTTTTACACCATTATCAAATTATGTATTATTGCATAATTACAAATATTTCACTCTTGCGATAAATATTTTAAAACTTACATATAGAATAATATATGATTTCTTAAGGATATAAAAAATTTATACCAACAATATATCGATAATTAACTTTTTATTTAAAGATATTAGTAACATTATTTTCACATTTTGAAAAATAAAAAAGAGATATTGATTTAGTGTTATAAAAAATTGACATTAATTTTGTCATGATAAACAATAACATTAAGTTAGTCCAATCATAAAAATAACATTAATTTAAACCCAGAGTCATATAAAAATAAAGATTTAATTGGTATATACCAATAGTATAAATATTTTTTTACATTGATAATCAATCAAAAATTGACACATCATAAAAAATATTTGACTTTTATCTTAATTGTCTTAAAAGTCGCTCATACCATGATTTCTGATTGGTTAACAGTTTAAAAAATATTATACTGACATTACATACCAATTAACTATAAATAATATCAATTAAGTTTTTACGTCTCTTAATTCTAAAATAGAATAATGACTTTCAGATCACATTTTTGTTGGTGTTCAACAGGGCTAAAAAGCCCAAAAAATATAAAAATAAATTACAAGATTTTCAAATCACATTTGTTAGTGAACTTTACCCTTATAGTGCATACCAATTAAACTCTAAAAATAATGTCAATTAACTTCTTAAATATCTGAATTCTTGCATAGAATAATGATTTTCACATCACATCATTAGCTATGGATTAAATTGAGTTTAATTGGTAAATACTGATTTTGTACACTGTCAACTAATTATATATCCTGACATGATTAACTTTTAAGGTAGTTGGGATAAAAATCAAAATTTTAATGATGTGTTGGTTTCTGATTGATTGAAGTGGACAAAAAATCTTACACTGTTAATACATACAATTAAATCCTTAAATTAATGATAAAGACAACTAAAGCATGAAATTTATATTTTTTAAAAGATTAAAATAGAGATTCAATAAAACAAAGCCAAAGTGCTTATTGGGAGATAGAAAGGGGGACTTTTTCTTTGAATGATGTTGGTTTATTTATTATTTTCTTGTTTACGACAGTCTCTCTCAGATTTAATTTTCAAATGCCTTTCTTTTAACAATAGCTAGTCGGTTTGACACAAATCAACTTTTTAATCAATTTTACTCAAATAATGTTATCTTTTGTAACCAAGCAAATAGCTATAGACTAAATTTTATCCAAGTTTTGATTGCCACATATATGAATGTTAAGTGACTATAATGTTTGACAAATGTAGATGAAACAAAAAGTAAATATTAATATTTTATATGAACAGTTTACGAAAATCTTGATACAAAATAATAGCATTTTGCACACTATTGAAAGTTTATTACTGCCCATTCTTGTCCTAGTTTATTTATGAATATATATACCAGCACATAAAATCTTGATTATTACTGTTCATTCTTGTCCTAGTTTGTTTTGATTGAGGAGATGGAAATTACCATAATTGAATAACATTTAAGATTGAACGATTTTCTCTTCCCTCTTTGTGTTTATAAGGTGCAAAATGGGCAGATGTAAATCAACTAGGCAATGCACAAGGAACAGGTTCCTTTTTGCTTAGTACTAGAAACATTTTAATATATAAAGGTGATTAACCTTTTCTTAGCAGCAAACAGAAAGGAAGAGCTGAAAAAATAAGACAGAGAATTGACCTGCCAACCATTAGAGAATAGATAGATTAACTGCACCCAAGCATAACATGGCATGCCTGCATCAACGCCAGACAAGGTTTGTTTTGCTATGTGGCTAATCACATTTTATTATTCCAATGGGATTATAAATTTAATTTATTTTTTTATATATGCACTAAAAATAATTATGTTCATAATTAATGATTTTATTACCATGTTATTTAATTTGACATCTCATATAGTTGTTACTAATTAATATAATCAAATTGTTAAGTGAAATATCAAACTCGTTAACTGAAATATCAAGGATCATGCTTATCTAAAATGAGCAAAAGTATAAAGTGAGAAAGTAAATGTATGTTTACCCTTCATTAGTTAAAGTGAGTTAAAATCTCAATATACTTTTACTAATCAAGAATGAATACATCCTTACTTTTTCACTTTACAGGAGCTTCATCCTTATGACATCAAATTAATTCTTTCATTACATAATCCTTGTGACCCAAACAAATCATTATAAATTAACATGAACCCTGAATTCCAACAGTAGAAGAGTATATAACTTCCCAATGCGCATTTTTATGACTGATGCAACAAGTAACTTGTCTAAGAGGAAATCAAATGGAGGTAATAGTGAACAATCCTTGTAAAAAAATAATCACTGTATTTGAGCAATTCTAGAGGAAAGTTTATCCTTTCATATAGAGCTGTTTTATCCAAACTCCAAGGTTCCTGTCTTCAATAAACAATTAAGCATCCATCGAAATAGCTTTGATACCAATTTTTCTGCTCAAGATTGATATACTTCATCTCTCTTCTGATTGAGGAGCAACATATTTTAGTCAGTACCATGCTTTTGCATCTTAACCAGGCACTAGTCAACCGTTGGCAAATTCTATCTTAAAGCACAGACACATGTGCCCCACGAAGATTAACTTCAGACAACTTGTGGATTTCTATGTCAGTGTACTTCACTTTCCATAAAACTACCTCAAAAGAACATTTGCTTCAGTCACACTCAACCCAACAAAAAATTAGTACGTCCTATATTTAAAATAGCACACGCGACAAAGATCAATTACACTATCAGTAGGGTTGGATAATACGGAATTTTGCGCATGATCGAAATCTATTAAGCAACTAAGAACACAGGTTTAACTCACAAAATTGATCTCATCATATTGTAATCACTAATTGACTGAATAACAGTGATTACAAAAACGTTTTACTATATGCGCCTATAGCTTTCTTCTATCATGCTGTTAGTTAGTGTTACATAGAAATACATACACCCTCGATTTGTGGGGAAAATGAATGAATTTGAATATGGGATGTGCCTTCTGTGGCTATTGGGAAGAAACATAAGACATAATCACCATGTCAGCTCTTCATACTTCAGTTGTTCTTCCAATTTCTGAGGACCATGCACGTAAAAGTTAAAATATCACCAGATTGGTTCTCCCAATCGTTAGCCAAAATGAAACCCTGATGACTGGAAGGAACTGCTAGACAGATTTGGCAGTTTGAGAGTTGCAACAACACCGCCCACAAGAGCACAGAAAGAAGATAAAACAAAGGCAGGAATATTCCCACCCCCAAAGAGAGCATCCCATGGACCAGAACCAAGAGATATAATCATCTAGAATAACAAACAATACATCAAAAAACAGCATTCACAACATTGACAAGAAATTCAAACATCAGAGTAAAATATGTCTGATTCCACTAGTGAGGAAGGGAGAATAAATATGGTCAACTATTACTGAGATATAAGCAGTCATTGATTACTACCCACAATGCAACAAATTCCATCCAAGAAGAAAAGAAGGAAAATTCAACCTAGGTTCCGTTTTTAACAAAAATTTACCTTGTATTGTTCCTCAAAGTAATTATTTTTTTAGAAAACATGTAGTTTTCCAGTTATAATAAATTTAAAAATTATTCTGTTTGAAAAAGAATTAAACTGGAATTTTATCCAAAAATAAAACAATAAGGAAGAAGTGAAGGTAAGAAAAAGGTGTTAATTCCATAGGGAAGATCAAAATACCAAATTGCACATCATTAGTATTGCAATATGAAAAGAAAGATGATTTTGCAACTACAAAAGGGTTTGCTCTCCGAGACGGGCAGAATAAGAGGCAGCAATACTTGTGCAGAATAAACTACCTGTGGAACAACAATTGCAAGATTTAGAACTCCTATAGCCAATCCTGCACAACATAGCAAATGTCTTGAAGTCAGAAAGAAACTTAACTGACAAAAGTTAAGCATATCATCTACTTCTAATACCAACCTTGGCCACCGCCTGAATCAGCAGTCAACTCTGCAGTGACAGCAAAGGGAACACTATAGGTTATCTGTCACAGAAACACGAGAAGTTTATCGTGTCATGAACTTGCATAGATATTAATGGAAGTAATGCCATGATTGGTGGCAAGGATTGGTAAGCAAAAGAAGGAAACTGCAAATGCAACAAAATAGTTTAAATGTGGCAATGCAGCAGTTCTCATACTTACTGCAAGAGGAAAACCAAGAACGACAAACACAATCAAGGAAGCAACCTTCATTGCTTCACTAGCTCCAATTACACGTTCTATCCCTTTAGAATAATCTTGGGCAGCAATCAGACTAATGATAGCTGTGCCAGCCATGCAAACAAAGACGATAAAATTGCTCACTGCCCATACTAATCTTGCACCCATCCGCTTACACATTGGTTCAATGAGAAAAGAGCTAATTCCCAGGACAACCTATCAAACCATAAATGAAATGACAGATTTATAATTATACAGGATAAAAATCCAGGAAGTCTAATTTAATAGAACAAGAAGAAGTCCCTGATCATTAATTGTCAAGATTTTTGGTACAAATCTCAAATGTTCAAAAAATGATGCTCAAACTTGAGTTCTTACAGAATTCAATAGCAAACCAAATGCACCTTCTCTAACACCTTGATCATAAAGATATACTTCAGAAGGGGTCCCTTTTGGATCTCCATGATAAACTTCTCTCCCCATCCAATCCGTATCAAACAGAAAGAAGGGAAACCATGATAACTGCATGTAGAAATAGGGTTGAAGGAAACATTAGAAGGATCTCAAATGGGAAGCATCAGCACAAGACTATACCATTCACAACCAATTTTAAAACTCAAATAAATGTGCTGTTAGAAGAACCATTTGCACATAAATACTTCGGCACCTACCCAAGTGAGAGCCATTACAACCAGCACTGAATGCATAGCAGGTGGCAAATGCCTTAAACTGGTCAACAAGTTTACTAATACTGCTCCAGGCCCATCCATTAAATTTTCATTATGATCTTCCCCAGCTTTCAAATTCTCATGCTTTATCTCTGGATTATTCTCAATGTGATCCTCAGTTACCTTACCACTGAATTCATTTATATCAGATAAATGCTTTGATTTTGAAAATTCAAAGCCATTTTGTTGTTCATCCAATAAAGGAGCAGAATCCGATAAGCGATGATGTTGCATTGCAGTAAGTGGAACCTCATCAGCAAAATATAGGGTTACAAGTGTGCATAACGTCAGGAACACCTGCCAATGTTGCATGATGAGATTCCAGCTATTAAAAATATGTGTGTGTGTGTGTGTGTGTTGAAAGCTGTATGTTTAACAGTGTATGATTGAAAAACTAGCACTGCCTTTATTTCATAGCGCTTCTTTTTGCATTGAAGAGTAACGCAGGAAAAGAAGATGTTGTACCAGGAGAATTAATTAAAAAATAAATGAATAGATAAAGCAACTAGACAAACTAAAGGAGAGCATGTGTTTTCAGTAATAAGTAAAAGTTGACAATAATCAGCCATTATAAGATCAGTCATGGTTATGATCTCAGACAACTTATAAAATGTCAAATACGAAGGTTCAATCATAAGGCTTCATAGTAGTAACCCACCACAGCAACAAGAAATGCTGCCTTAAGATTGCCGCAGGCATCACAGCAAGCTCTATTTGTCAGGAAAGGGAACCATCTGCTTAGGTAAGAAACCAAAAAAATATTAATTAGGAGAAAATATACAAAGAACTTCAATAGTAAACTATATATATAAAACCAACCGCATATTTCTGCCTAGCAAGCAATCCTCACTTGGTTGATTTCATGGCTTAACAACAATAACAATTAACAATAAGAAAGCCCAATCCAAAAACTATGGATTTGCATTAATACATTTATCAAAAGCATTTCTGAGATCCTTTAAATGAGTAGTTCTACACCATTGATTTCTATCTGAAGATATATTCACCTATAATACTTTAGAAGAAGTGTAAAACCAATTACCAACCAAGGGTTGGTCGAGTAGTAAGCATCTCGACCCCATAAGGAGGAGAATATGCGTTCGAATCCTGGTGGCAGACACTCTAGTTGGGAGGTTGCGAAAACCAAGGGTAAATTTTTGCTCTAAGCAACCAACCGAGAATTAGTCCCATAGTCGGTCCAAAGGGCCGAAGCTTATAGGGATATCCCAGGATGTCACTGGGGAGCCAAAGGTCCTAATTACGGTGATTCATAAAAAAAGAAGTGTAAAACCAATTATCCTCCCTTGTTTGCAATTATTGATTCAATAAAAAAATTGATTGAAAAACTCTGCTGTAGTAATAATAAACAATCAGTTTTAAACATGCAAAAGACTTCACACAGCTGGCAATGTACCGAAATATGAAATAACCCCAAAATATTAGCAAGGTCTCACTTGTTCCACTTTGCACTAGCACCAGAAGAATATCCTAGTATGTTTCCAACAGCCATCCACGAGCAAAATACAGCATTTGCTACATTGCGTTGATCAGGACCTAAGTATAAGCAAAATTATTGTATCATACTGTTTCCGCATACCAAACAAGTATTTAATACGAGATAAAAATCAATAACCCCATTGTGGTTGTTGAGAACCTGAACAAAAGAAAGCTGGTAAGATGGGCAAGCTCTACCTGATAGATCAGCCAAAAGTGCCCGAGCTGGCCCCTACAAATTAAAATTTGAAGAAATAAAGGGATATTTAGCTTACTGATGCTTGACTGCATCAATATATATATAATATAATAGATGCACACTTTGATTACTTTAACAAGCTCACCTGCACTGTGTTGTTGGCGAGATCCAGCATCCAGAACCCAAGAATAAATACAAGAGCTGCCCTTGTTCGGGTCCCTTTAAATGTTCTACAATTTTAGACAGATGAATTTCATTAATACCAAACTAAGTTGATATACATGAAATTTGAAAAGTAGAAGAAATATAAAGAGTAAGAAAATAATGAAAGGATGGCAACAGAAACCTGCAATGCTCATTTGTGTCCCCTAACACATAGCCAATGTCTGCCGAAAACCCGATCAGTATCACCTAAATTACAAGACTTATTTTAACTTAGTGTTAAAATGTATGTTAGAACTTAGAAGTAAATAATCAGTGTCACCGATGCTTACAGCTACGGAGATCATTAGAGATCCTGCCAAAATGAATGGACGTCTTCTGCCATACTTTGATGTACATTTATCACTCCAGATGCCAACACAGGGTTGCACCTGTTAAATTGGAGGGTTTTAGGTAGAGAAGGCGAAAAAGAGAGAATAGAGACTCAAAATAATGAAATTTATTTTGATTTGATGTGATGATGATGATGATGCAAGAGACAAAATCAATAGCCCTAATTTATACTAGAGTCCTAATCTTGATTAAATAAGGAAAAAAATAGAAATATAATGAATAGTAAATAAATCCTAAGAGATCATCTAATGTTAAGGGTTCAAGTCCCACATCAGTTGAATATATGTGTAAAGAATCATTTATACTGACTTGAGAAACCCTTCCCTTACAAGCTAGATTTTGGGGTAAGTTAGACTTAATTATTCTAATATGGTATCAGATCCTATCCCGGTGTGGGCCACCCGTATATGTCCAATCCTACAAATTTCATGCTCCTATGTGTGAGGGAGTGTGTTAAGTATTAAAATCTCACATCGGTTGAGTATATGTGTAAAGAACCAATGCATATAGGCAGGCCCGTGGAAAGTGCAAGGCTAATAAGGCAACAGCCTTAGGCCTCAAAGTTTTTCTACATATTAATATCCTATTATATATTTTTTATTTTTATTTTTTTGCAAATATTACTATCCTATTATTACTATTACTAAGTGGGAGACTATAACTCTCTGCCAAAAAAAAAAAAGTGGGAGACTACAACTTATATTATTACTATAACAAGTACCAAGGCATTGAACTACAATCTTATTGACAAGTATAGAGAAAAGTGTTAAGAGAAGAGATTAACAATCCAGTACAAGTATTAAACTATATTAAAAGATTATATACTTTTCCCAATGTATGCATTGTTTATTGAATATTATTATATAAACAATATCTGTAACGGTTATTACCATTGAAAGAAGTTTTCAAAATTAAAATTGCTTATATATCCTATTTATGATCAACAATGTTACAGGATAGATTGAATGGATTAATCATCTTATCTATTGAGAGTGAAATATTATAAATGCTTGATTATAAATTAAACTTTGATAAATAATTTTGCCGCTCAAAAGGTTAGAAAATTAATATGAACATTAATAATTTATATTATATTAAGAAGTCACTTTAAATTTTTCGTCTTTGGCCCCGAAACTTCTAGACACAGCCTTGCATATAGGACAAAGATGGCCAAGCTCATGCATTTGCACCAAAGTCAAGTTTGGTGTGAGTCATAGCCAATATAAGTCACCATTGGAATGATAATCATTGAGAAGATAACTCACTACTAGTATGATTCATCAATGGGAAAAAACGTCTCCATCGCAATGATAGTTTCTGGGGAGAGAAGGCATTGGGATGATTCAATTTTCTATTGACATTCTTCAATTGACAAATGTATTTATCTGGTAGTTTATGTCGATGATATAGTTATTACAGGTAATGATTATGAGGAAATATCTCAATTGAAGAAGCACTTGTTCGGCCACTTTCAAACCAGACTTAGGAAAACTGAAATACTTCCTTGGTCTTGAGGCAACTCAGTCAGAGAATGGTATTGTGATTTCATATAGGAAATATGTTGTAGATATATTGGAGGAAATCGACATGATAACCCTTTGTAACAGACAGGCACAGAAAGTTAGTTGGCAAGCTAAGCTATCTTACACTAACCAGACCAGATATGCCCTTCACCGTCGGTGTGATGAGCCAATTCATGCAATCACCAAGTGTTGATCATTGGAATGCAATGGTTCAAATTTTACAATACATTAAGAATGATCCAGGTCAAGGGTTGTTATATGAAGACAAAGGAAAAACTCATGTTGTGGGGTATTCGGATGCAGATTGGGCTTGTCGAGGATATTGCATCTTCGTTGATGGTAATCTTGTATCCTGGAAAAGTAAGAAGAAAAATGTGGTTGTTTGATCAAGTGTAAAGGCTGAATATCTGGATATGGCAATATTTACTTGTGAACTTATATACTTTGTCGGTTGAAGTTTGGAGGTGTTGGTCAGATGAAATCAAGCTACTCTACACATTGCATCAAACCCGATCTTTCATGAAAGAACCAAGCATATAAAAACTGATTGTCATTTTACCCGAGAGAAAGTTCTCTTCAAAGAAATTACTACTGGGTTTGTCAACTTTAGTGATCATCTTGCATGTATATTACAAAGTCTCTTCAAAGTCCCCAAATTCAGTTCATTTGTAACAAGATGGATGCATATGATTTGTATGCTCCTGCTTGAGGAGGACTGGAGGAGTATTGGGAAGTATCTCCTATTTAGGGAGAATATCATCTATTTAGGAGCTGTATATTTTCTGATTTTATTTGTTTAGCTGTCCTATTACTTAGTTTCCTTATTTACATAGTTTCCTAATACTAGTGAGTGTAAATCTTGTATATAATTGATTATGCAGAGGCTATTTACATCAAGCAATTCAATAAACAATTTGTCCATCTTAAGAACAGCATCTATATTCCACAAAATGCTTGGCAATGCAAGTATCAGAGTTACTAAAGGACAGTTAAGATCAAAATCTCAAGGATGAAGCACCAAATGGCAAACATGAATTTTCGAACAGTTAGGCATACATGCCCATTGATCAACAAAGAGATAAATGTCACTGATGATATCATAACGGAATAATTCGAAATTGAGTGAAAAAAATAAAAGAGGCTTGAATATATTTCAATGGAGCAATAGAAAGAACCATAGAGGTCAGAATGGTGACATGCATAAAATAAACTTAAAAAAAAAATGAAATTACTATTCAAGAAGAAAGGGAGACTATCACCTACCACAAGGCCTGTAATAGGGCCACAAAGCCAAATAAATGAAGAAAACGCATGTCCTATTCCCAATGTCTGCATCAAAAAGGCAAGTACATATAGTTAACTAGAAAGCTGAACATAATGGTACATATACACATACATTAAACATAGCAAATCGAATCAATAATATAAAAAGTATAATGAAAGTTGGTAATCCCCTAAAACAAGTCAAGCAGCAAATCATATAGCAGAAAGATCTCTTAACACCAAAATGAGTAACAGATACTACTTGAGGTCAATTATAACTGATCCACAAAACGTTTACAAGAATCTGCTTTCTGTGACTAGTGAAATGAAAAAAATTAGCAAGATGCTGGGGCATCCTTAACGACCTAAAAATAAAGCATGGAAAGGCCAATTACAGAGCCAGATAATATCTAACTAAGTTCTCCTTCAAAACTTGGAGGCTTTACAATAAATGCTATTTATTTATTAATCCCCAAAACTTTAAATCACATTAGCAAATATGTAGACAGTAAAGTCAACGGCGGCATTTTCCCCCCCTAAAATAAAAACTACAAACAAAATCAGTACTAGCCTATTTATTACAATGCAAAAGAGAAACAAAAAAAAAAAATCAAACTCCTGACTCTACACAAATTCTCACATACCCATTTTAAGGATTCTCACATACCAATTTTAAGTCTGAGTCTCTAAACAGCATAAACAATCACATTTCAATCCAAATTTCTTCAGGAAAATTTTTTTTTTGCTAAATTTACAAATCCACAAACATAGGATCTAATTAAGCACACAACCCCACACATCAAAATTTGCATCAATGCAATAAAGCCTTCTCCAAGCAGATGGTGTCATCGAATCAAACGACACCGTAATAATGTTCTATCAATTGACATCAATTAAATAAACAATAATAATAAAAAAAAAAGGACCTGAATGTAAGGGGTCAAAAGAGAAAGCTGCAAGGCCCATCCAAATTGAACACCTGCAGCCACGGTGCAACTGAGAACCAGATGCACCAAGCTAGCATTCTTTGTCGGAGGAGCATGCGATTGTGATTGTGATTGATTCGGAGATCCATCAGAAGAAGAAGATGATGAATTAACGTCGATCCGGTGACGAGGTTCATCGTCGACACCAACAAGTTCCACTTCCGAAGCTTTCGTTAGGTTCTTGTAAGGTACCTTGATCCTCACTGAATCTGACATCATCATCAATCACTAACAATTACAAACGCTAACTCTCCTGTTTTTTCACAATTATTACAACACATTCACCCTTTTTGTTTTGTCTTATTCTTCGTGGAAAATGGAATTGTCGATGAGAGAGAGAGAGGGGTCAAATTTGGGCGGGTGAAGAAGAAGAGGAGAAGGAGAAGGAGACTAGTACCATGTCAATATACCAGACTCGCGTTGCAAGTTCGATCTGCTACGTTGCACCAGCGTCAAGGATGCTACCTCGCTCGTTACTTCGTGTGCCACGTGGCTACCATGGGACTGTAGGATCCAGAGCAAAACTATAATTTTTTTTTTTTTAGAGAAAGTCCAAACTATAGTTACTTACCGAGTAAGGATCTGCTTTTGGACAAATCTTTTAAAATAAGATTGAACTAGCAATAGGTTCATATTATCATAAGTTTTAGCGGTTTAATTATACAATTTTTACAATTAGTGAGGATTTGATTAAAAATTTATTTATTTTTGGTGTGTACCGAGATATTCTTGATTAATAGTCAGAGATTAATCTCTTTCGAGACATAAAGATTACTAAAGTAGATTTTGTTTCTCCCCACAAATTTTTTTCATATACATGGTAAAAATTGAACCCTAACAATATATTTAAGAAACTCAATAATCTATCAACTATTGAACCTTGTCGATTATTAAAAATTTATTTAATGCTTCAAAAAAATTTATTTAAGTATAAAGGCTTATTTAAAAAAGAATTAAAGTATAAGAATTTAATTTAAAATTTAAAATATAAAAGTCTATTTAAAAATCAAGTCAAACTAAAGACCAAATGATTAGTTTACTCATTTGTCTTAATTTATTGAAGTGGTATAATACTTGGTGAAATCTACGGTACTTTGCTAGTTTTTGGTGTAAAGTTTACAATGACATGTTGCCCCAGTAGCCCGTTGCCACATCATGACACATCAGTTTAAGTGATACAGCTCATTTGCTCACTTGGACAACTCCTCTCATATTTAACTTGTTAACATTTAGTCCTCAGGGGCTCTTCTACAAAATCCAAAAGTTATAAGTGACTTTTTATTTTATTTTTTGTTCACTGATCTATTGGGCGTTTCAGTTGGAAACAACATTGCCACTTCTTGCAACGATGGTGACAGCGTCGTCCTTCCTCCGCCACCGTGACCCTCCTCCATCCATAAGCTCTGCTTCTACTCAATCGCCCTCTTTGTATGCTTCATAGTCATACTCGTTTTCAGGTGTTATTTTCGTCTCTGTGTTCGTCATCTTTGTCGCTGGGATCGATTAAGTTGCCCATTTAGTTTAATCAGGTATGTATACGTTTATGTTGTCTGCATTTGGGTGAGTTTTACTCCCAGAAATGTACAATAATTTTAAAATCCACCTGATTCTTCAATTGTGTTCATGTGTAGGGTTTCTCTTAATAACCACTAACCAGAAAATCCCTTTTTATTTCGCTCGCTATGTGTTGTCGAGCTACTGAAATTTGATGTAGTAACCCATTCCAATGCTTTAATGTATATAAATTTTTGTTTAGTTGAATCACATATGATGGTATACTTTAACTTAGAACCAATATTTATGTTTTGCTTGTTCTTTTTTATTTCTGTTTGTAGGTAAATTTTTTGGTATTTTGATGGATGATCTATGTCATGAAGATTGTGTGGATCTTAGCGATGATATAGACTTTAGTGAGCTAAGCAGACATGATGGTACTGATGTTAATGATGGAAACAAGGATGATGTAGAGGAACAGTTAAAAACTGTGAGAGATTTGAGCCCTGAAGAGATCTTTGGTTTGGAATTTGTTGATGAGGCTGCAGCCTGCAATTTTTATGCTTCTTATGCACGATGTCGTGGTTTTGTCGCAAGAAAAGATTTAGTTGGCCGAGATGTGAGGGGAAATATTAACATGAGACAGTTGGTTTGTAATAGAGAGGGTGAAAGAAACAAGAAGCATGTGTTGAAATTGGATAGACAAAGAGATCATAGGCTTGTTACACGTACGAAATGTCAAGCTAGGCTTCGCGTACACTATGAACCCAAGAAGTCAAAATGGATGGTTGCTGCTTTTGTCCAAGATCACAACCACGACCTGACTCCGCCCGAACACATTCACTTGATACCTTCTTATCGCTCAATTAGCAATGCTGACAAGGCACAAGTTGACAGTTTGCATTTGTATGGCGTAAGGACTTGCCACATTATGGGCTTGATGCTGGGGCAAAAGGGTGGCCATGCTGATTTGGGATTTTGCAAGAAAGATCTTTACAATCACATCGATCACCAAAAGCGTGCTAAGATTCAGGATGGTGACGCGTTTGCAGCGTTGTGTTACCTACAAGCGAAGGCTGATAATGATCCATTGTCGTTTGCAAAGTTCACAACGACGACGAATGGAAGGCTGCAACATTTGTTTTGGGCAGATGGAGCCAGCCGTATTGACTACCACTGTTTTGGGGATGTTTTGGCGTTTGATACTACTTACAAGAAGAATAAGTACAACAAGCCATTAGTGATATTATGTGGGTACAATCACCATGGGCAAACAACAATATTTGCTTGTGCGCTTGTTGAGGATGAGAAGACTGAGACTTACAAATGGGTCCTAGAGACCTTTTCTGAAGCCATGTCTAATAGACACCCAACTGCAGTTGTTACGGACGGAGACAATGCTATGAGGGAAGCCATCAAAGGTGTATTTCCGAATGCTACTCATAGACTTTGCTCATGGCATTTGCACCAGAATGCAGCTGAAAATGTGAAGAACCCTAAGTTTTTGGAAGAGTTCAAAAGGCTAACATATGCCAACTTATGCCCAGCCGACTTTAAAGATCAATGGAAGGAGGTCATTGGTAAATATCAACTAGAAAACAACAATTGGGCATCAAAGATGTACAGGATAAAAGATATGTGGACTGGTGCTTATTTGCGAGATAAATTGTTTTGCGGTATTAGAACAACCTCCATATGTGAAGGCATAAACTCCTTCATAAAGAGGTACGTGCATCAAAGGAACAGCCTTGTTGATTTTCTGCACAATTTTGAGCGTGCAATAAAAGAGTACAGACACAATGAATTGATGGCAGACTTTAAATCTTCATATGGTGAACCTGTTCTCACGACCGCTTTACATAAAATAGAAAAGGGTGCATCCAAAATATTTACTAGAAATAAGTTTGTTGAAGTCAGGAATGAGTTAGAGGACATAGGGGCTTTGAATATCATAGATAGGTCGGAGGATGGCAATATTGTGCAGTTTAGAATGAATAGATTTGGCAGGCCAAATAGGGAGTACAATGTTGTTGTTGACAAAGGTGACAGTAAGTTTTCTTGCAATTGCAGATTGTTTGAGTCTAAAGGTATCCCTTGCAGCCACATATTCTGTGCAATGAGGCAAGAGCATATTGATGCCATTCCGGACAACCTAATATGTAAAAGGTGGACTAAAAATGCAAAGGTTGATTACATGACATCGGCTCCAGTTGAGGAAACTGATAATGACAAGTTGGTGTTGTTGAGGACAGGTTCTTTATCAGGTACATGTAATAGAATCTGCAATCTTGCAGCTAGGGACAGGAAAGTTTATTTGGAGATTAGAAGTGAACTCCATAAGCTGGCTGAGAAGTTAGAGAATGATACCAATGGTTGTAGCAAAAATAACACACCAACAAATGTTATTAATGATCCAAGTGTTGTCAAGACAAAAGGTGCCACCCACAAGAAGAAGTTTGGTTCGAAGAAGAGACGTTGCTCTCATTGCAGGAGAGGCGGACATGATAAAAGAAGATGTCCTATGCTAGTACAAGTGGATGGTTTATGTAGTGTCGATGAAGAGGACCCTGCTTCATCATCAGAAACTAATCAAGATACATTTGTTAATGAGACCCAACAGGTTCTTCTATCATACAATCTAACATTCTAATAATATTTGCTTAGAAAATAGTTATTCAATTTTCCCATGTGTTTGGCTATGTGTTACAGGAGGACCAAATTAGCAAGCACCATACATGCTCAGTGCAAGCATCGGCCTGTGATGCAAGCGTAAGTATATCATAGTCAGATTAACATGGAATTCAGTTTTGAAACACTGTTGATATAAATTTGTAATAATTTACAAATGTAGGTTCCTGATGTGAGAAATGAATGTTCACGCAAGAGGAAACAAAAGGTGACAATACCAACACAGAATGATTCTAGAGTATGGTGAAAAATTCATGAGTGACATTGATTATGTTAGAAAGGTAACTCTTGTATTTCAACAAGTGATTCTACCAATACTGTAAAGTAGGTTTCAAAATATTGATCCCTGTTTTCCACCCTCTTTGACTAGATATTTATTCCTATCAATGAAGACAACATGCATTGGTTTTTGATGATGGTTGACTTGATTAAGATGGAGATCGTGCTGCTGGATTCATTTCCTGATCCAAATCGTGCTAGTCTTAGGCTGAAAAAAGTCAGAAAAGTGGTAAGTCATTTGGTACAATATTGATACATTTTTAGCATATTTTGGACTAAACTCAATTCACGTTATTTTACTTGGAAGGCTTTATTCTTGGAGGACATGATATTAGACTCATACTTTTGGGACCTACAAATACCACAACGCATACCGGTATCTGAGTTTGATGTTGTTGACCCTAATGGTCTACCAATCCAAAGGCCTTACTCGTAAGCATTTGGATAATGTGACTTGTTAAAATTATTAAGTTAGTCTTTTTTTTTCTTCATGAAAATTGATAATTAATGGTTGGTTTATTTATAGAAATGATTGTGGAGTTTATGTTGCTGCCTGGATGATTTCTCATGGACTGGACTACTTTGTTATAGATGTGAGCAGTATTTGGTAATCCTATTTTTAAATAGCCATACATTGCTTTCAACTCATCAAACCTTACAATTGTTCTATATCCCCCAGGTTGATGACGGGACAAGACTAAGGATAGCTCTTGATCTGGTGACCAAGTCGCACAATGAGATCAACCATGATGTGAAGCAATTAAGCCTGAAGCATGTCAGGAGTTGAAATGATGGGACTGCGATTTTGGATTCTGCTACTTTTAGAACTTTTAGAACTTTGTTTTGTGATGAACTCAGTATTGGATTTTTGTTGGATTTTGTGTTTTGAATTTTAATCCGCTGCTGGTGTGTGATTTTAGAACTGATGTTTGGTGTTATTTAACTTGGACAATTGTTGCTTATTAATATGTAATAGTGTTGAACACCCTTTGTTAATTCCTTCTGTTTTTGGCATTTCTGTATTATGGTTTTGCTCCCAAATATCGTGTAACGTTCTATTGCCTTCTGCAATGGTCTTTGAAGCATTATGCACACAGTTTCATCACTACAGGTATTAGTATACTAACTCAAACTTTCATCAATTATTGGCGATTTCAATGGATTCCACTAACTCTAATATTATTTCGATACTGCAGATACATGATGGCAATGGATTAAAGTTCGTTTTGAGGAAGATTTATGTAGCTTGAAGTCAATTTATTTAGTCTGACCTTGAAGCCAATTCATTAGAGACATGTATTTCATTGACTTTAAATCAAAATGTAACTATGCACCAGATTATATGATAGCATATGTAATAGACAAGATGGATCCAATTGAATATTGTGTTCTTGCAAGACTTGTCAACCACTCTTGTTTTATATTGCAATTTTTTTTACCCTTTCTGCTATATCGATTTCAATACAAACATAATTGACTATGGATCAATTTCACAAGGTAATCAAAGAGCAACCATTAAGTCGGGCAAGATATGAATACAATGTGTAACTATCACCCAAATCACGTTAACCTACTAAGTCAAATATCGAATTTAAAGTGTCATGACATTATGTCATTGGTCTTGCTGATATATATGGTACAGCAAAGTAACTAACAAGTTCGTAGCTCCAACCCTAATGACTCGCGACTGCCCAGACCAGAACCTGCAGAAATTTTAACTTGTATATTGTAGACATTGCAGCAGATTTACAATAAAGTTCTAACTTTCCTTTTTTAACTCTTCCATTACACCATATCCAAACTCTTATTTTAACAAAATTCTAAGTTAAATACTTACAAATTTCCACAAAATAAGGCCAAACCATTAACAAACATATAAAGTCAGATCATGGTGAAAATGGAGTGTTGCAAATAGCTAATTGACATTGATTAGAGGTATCAAACCAAACCAGCAATTTGCCAACATAATTTTTCGGTTTCATAGTACATGTAAATAGCCAATTTTTTGCATAGAACTATATCAGCAGAAGACATCATATTTTGTCCATCACCAAGGTGCAAACTGATTCCAATCCTCATTCAAACTGACAACACCACAACACAGTACATTAAAATTGACAGTGATACCAAAATTTAACATATAATCATGTATTAAATGGTCAGATGCAAATAGACACCATGACTAATATAAGTACATCAAACTGATAATTCATGGCTTGATACATTCATCCAATCATACATAAACTCGGTGCTTACTATCAACATGTGCTCCACAGAGCTTACATAGTACTAAATGAGACTAGAAGGGTCCATCTAAAATGTCAGGTTGCTACTAGTAATTGACTTGTGTTTTGTTCCAAAAACTTCAGACATGCAACTTCCTTCAACCAGGACATCCATAAAATGCCATAACCCATTGAAGATTGTTCCTTGAATCATCTATAAAAACAACAACACAATACTAGATGTTAGCATATCCAAGAGAAAAAACCAGAGTATAACCAGACCAAGCAAGTGGCAGCAACAACATACACATTTAGAAGCACAACTCTTCCTTTAAAAATCTTAAATTGAACCACATGGAAAAAAAAACAGAAAATAACAAAGATAAGACCAAAGAGGAACACTATAACCAGCATACACTACTCACACAATAATCTTAACACAATTGGCAGAAAAAAAAGCCCAAAGATTGCAATCATTCACTGTAACCAACATACATCACTCACAAAATAATCTTAACACAATTGGTGAAAAAACCCCCAAATACTAGTAGAATAAAAAAAAATGGTCAAAAGAACCAACACAGGTACGAACCCTAACTTTTCCCTAACCCATGTGGGGGTTGGACCGAATACAGATATACAAAACACGACTTCCGTGTTTGCTGGAACATCGAAACACCAATGACAAGTCGTGGCTTACTTAAATCTTCGCCAGTATTATAGATCAACCGAATAAAACTAAAGGAAGAAATGACTAGACCTCATGAGTTATATGTTGCCATGTCGTTGATCGCAAAGTGGGTAGACGTATAAAGCAAGAGATTTTGGGCAGAATTTGAGATGATTAGGGTTCTTACGCTGTTTCATCTTCTGAACACAACGATTCATCTTCTAAAATTACCATATAAGCTCCTTTAATTGTAAAAGTGAGTAGAAATCACTTATAACTTTTGGATTTTGTAGAAGAGCCCCTGAGGACTAAATGTTAACAAGTTAAATATGAGAGGAGTTGTCCAAATGAGCAAATGAGCTGTATCACTTACACTGATGTGTCATGATGTGGCAACGGGCTACTAGGGCAACATGTCATTGTAAACTTTACACCAAAAACTAGCAAAGTACCGTAGATTTCACCACTATTAGAGTAGAAATTTTGTTCTTGCATTGGAAAAGAAAAACGGTTTTCATGACATAATTAAATAACTTTTGTCATATATATATATATATATATATATATAATTGTGGAACTTGTTCACATAAATTGAAATACGGAATTTTCAACCGTTTGATATGAGCATGAAAAAAGTGTGTGTGTGGGGAGAGAGGAAAAATGGTGCTGATACTATTATATGAATTAATGAATAACATGAATGCTGAATAGTGTGAAGTGTTTATGTGGGAGGGACCTTACTAAAGAACAGAGTCATTGATCATGTGTTTATTATTTATTTTAAATTTTTTATTTATTAAAAAAGAAGATCAGGTATTACCATTCGTACTATTTTTGACAAAAATAAATTCGTCCCACATAGCATCGTTGATTAAATAATAGAAAGTTATGTACATGCAATGTTACCTTTTTCTTTTTTAAAGCACAAGGCCACAGCCCACAGTTGTAAGAAAAATACTTCTTAAATGTCCCTTATTGGCTCATATTACTCACATCTATTTACCTTCTATCCTGTTGCCCTGAACAAATTATATTATAAATACTGCCCAAATCAGAACCAATTTATGCTGCCTGGGTTAGAGCACCTGAGACCCACAAAGCACCCTTTGGAAAATAGCTACTACATACCACAGAGTTTTTAGCTGCTGCTACTGATCTTCCTGTAGCAGATGCACCCTGACTTGGCTGTTTCTGAGACATGATAATTCTGATCCACAGATTTAACAGCTTCAACACTGTTGGAATATAATTCAAATATATGTGTTGTTTAGTTAGTTTGTTAAAGTGTGATTAGTTTGTTGTAACTAAAGTGATTAGTTAGAAGTTATTAAGAGAGTTAGTTAGTGTATGTGTAAGTCTATAAATAAGACTAAGTATAAGTGTAAATGTGAATATGTACAAGTGTCAAGTGTGAAATATATGTGCAAATGAAAGTGTAATGCAAGTGTTGAATAAAAGTTTTTTAGTGTATCTCTCTCTCATCTTACTCAATATTTCCTACAAACACCTGCAGATATTTTACCACTGATGCCATTTCTTTGGCTCACTTCAGCAACCTTCACTGTGGCAACAGAACACACTATGAAGAAGATATAAATAAAGTATCAAAGATTGTTATCTAAGTATTAGTTTTTAATAAAAAACATAGAACTTATCAGTGACCAACTCAATAATTGCAACTTGCAAATTTACAAGGATCCTGGACATGAGTTTCATCAAAACTTACACTGAGCAAGCAAGCAGTTTCTTGGGAATATGAATCTTTCTTTGAATGTCACATAAGCAGCACCTACAAACATAACCACCAGACCTTTCTGCAACAATAACCAAGTTTGATGTCAAATTCTACACACTTTGCCAAACGTCATCAATGATATCTCAAAAACATTTATAGTGAATCAGATACAAGAAGTGATTTAGGTTGAACCACACTGCAGTTTATAACAATGATTAATCCTATTCTACAAGCCGGGAAAAAATAATCCTTTCAGAAAATATTAATAGACCTCATGAGTCATGACTGATTCAAATACACCCCAGCAGTGAATATTTTCAATAATATCCAAAATTCCTCACGTAATTTGTTTCAGTTCATCATCTGTAGCCAGCATCTCCACACTATATAGTAAGCTAAGCAACAAAAAAGAGAGGAAATAGTTCCATTTAGAAAATTATAAAGAATAAAGCTTGAAATTAATTTAAGAAGTTTGACATATATATTCAGAATTATGAGCCAAAAACATTGTCAATTGATGAGAACAATTCCCATAAATGTTACTGCTGTCATACATGACTATCTGTATCCCATATAAGGGAGTATTTCATTGGAGTGAATTAACCTTGTTTTCTGGAATTGGGCTTAATTTTCATAAATAGCTGGACCGAGATCTTAACGACTGGGGCCTTAGCAACCAAAATATACATGGTCGCATTAACACTATTTACTCATGGAGAGGGAATCCCGCTTAAATAATAAAGACCATACCAAAAACCATTTCATTATAAGGAAAGACCTATATAAGAGCACTCCAGAAAGATGAAGGGGCAAGCAATTTGGAGAATAGTACTAGGTTCATTGGAACAACTGAGTATTCAGATTCGAATTGTATTTGGACCAACATAATTCAAGTCCCTCTCTTGAATCCAAGTAAATGTAGTAGGATTAAAATAATATAGACTCTTGAAGATATTATCTAATTGCATTACGCTCTTTGATATAATTCGTAGTAGAATTAAAATAATATAGACCCAAAAAATTTTAGCATATCTCTAGGTCCAGTCTCGCAGGTTCAGTTATTGGTTCCATATATTTGATTTCATCTCTCAATTCTATATACTCGAATACCTAGAATTTAGACATTTACGGGGGATCTTCATAAAGCAAAGATTAAATATACACTGTTGACTTTACAAAAAACCTCATGTTGGCTTTAAACAACAAATATTCCAGTTTTTCCAAAAATAAAAACAACAAATATTCCATTACAAACCAAAACTAGCACAAGTTCAAATACTCACCAAATACTAATTCCTAATGTTTTTTTTTCTTTTTGATAAGCAAAGATTTTTTTATTAATAGGAGTATTTGGGGTACTCCAACCCCACTTCCAAAGACACAGCTAGAATGATAATGCACCACCATCACAACCCCTAACAACTAAACACATATTTTCAAGTACATAATGTCATTATCAACACTAACAAACTTCCTACTCGTCTTTGTTAGGAGGTCATTCATCTTCGCTTGTGGGTCACTCATCTTGATATATGTAGGTCATTCATCTTCATTTCCATCTCATTGGGTTAGCTAGCTTCTTAATTCCATATCAAAAAGCACAAAATCATTTTCCATAGTACATCCCACCACGTGAAATAAGCTCAATAGCACTTTCTATTGCAATGAGATGCTATTAGTTAGGACATGAATGGAGCTACAAAATCATAACCTTGTAACATGGGAACCTAAAAAGTGGTCTAATCAAGCTTTTAACAATTTTTAAGGTGTATATACTACGACATTAATCTTCTCATAATTATGCCTCTGAGCACCACCCCTGGTGTAAGCAGTGGCGGAGCTTGAATGATACTTTTGAGGAGGCCAATTAGTTAAAGAATGATATATATTTTAATATTTCAATTCATTTACAATGAGTGCGGGGTGGTGCAATGGTTAGAAGCCAAAAACTTCTTGACCAGGACTCCATCCCAGGTCTTACAAGTTGCATAACAAAGCTTTACCACTGCGCCACTATGAATATTGGAGTTACAAGTGGCAAGTATAATATATATAACCTAAAATGTAATACCCTTGTCCTAAAGAAGATCTGCCCCTGGGTGTGAGATCAAATCCCACACACTTGCATCACTTCTACTCCAACTATTACTCCTCTCTATCTGCAGCGATTCAACACAAACGACCTTCCCTTCCACCACTATTCATCATTTTAAAAATTAAACTTGGTCTTCATTGTTTTATTTTTCGGTTAGTTGCATGACCGATAAGATGGAATTTGAGATTAATTTGGGGATTAATTTGAATTAGATATTTTTTTTATTTTTTTTTTATAAGCAAAAGTTGTATTGAATCGGGTACTAGGGATACCCAAACCCGTATACAATGTAAGTGTACTGTAATAACCCAATTGGGAGAACTGAAGTTATTGTGTCAACCTACAACAAAGATTACTTGAAGGTTGACTAATAGCTAGTGTTCACCCCAAAGAAAAAACCACCCAAAAATCCCCATCATTACTACACCCATGCGCACAACACCCTGGAAGAAACTTTCCTGGGTTTCTAGATACAAATAAGCGCCTGACTTCAAATCTATATAGTAGTGTATACACAGCTAGTTGATACTCAAAATGCCCCCTTGTATGAACCCTTACTAATCCAAATCAGGGATGGACCTAGAAATTTTGACTAGTTGGGACAAGATCGTATATTATAAATATTTTTATTAAAAAATATATAAATATATAAGCGATAAAATAATGATGTCATTATCATTAAGCCGGAAATTGGAGATTACAAACATTATATTATTTTATACCCATAACATTGAAGGTACTTTAACTTCTATAAATTATAGTTGCTCTTTACGTGTTCTCATGCTTTGAGATTGTTGTATATTTTTTTCATTTTCAATATTATAAAAAATATTTCTATATGTATGTAACCAAGTTGTACTAAAAAAAAATAAAGGATGTTATGTAAAGTATGGTTGCAGAACAATGAGGGCAACATTTTTAGTGTTATTTAGAGTAGGGTTATAGAGCAATGGGGCAATATAACTTTTTTAGTGGGGGCAAAAAAAAAATTACCTAATACTTAATATAAAAAAAAAATACTTAGTGGGGGCAGCTGCCCCCAATATGCTCTACCTAGGTCTGTCCCTGATCCAAATCTCAGCCAAATCCAACTTCAAAATTATGAATTTCATGTTCACAGGTTTAATGTGCCACCTGTAGGGGTCGGGTTGACTCAACTGGTTTGAGCTAATATAATGAATTGAAGGAGTTTGAGGTCCGTGGTTTAAACCCCGACAAAGGAGGAAAAAAAACTAACATAAAACCCTAGTATGTTAATTACATGTTATCTTCCTTCTTTGGTCAACAACAATTAATATACTAATATTTGCCTATCAAAAAATAAAAAATGTGCCACTTGAAAAATCTATTGAGTTAATAGCAAAATCATTCCTTAATGACCCCGATATAGAGAAAAGTTTTTTTCTTTTCAAGGACTAGTTTAGGGAGCCTTTTTTTTTTTTTTTCATTGATCGTTGAGGGCTTTTTTCATGAAGTAGCTATACTAATCAAACTACATATATTCCATTCTTCATATGCTTCATGTGCCACACCACAACATCCAATAACTGCAAGCGATACATAATATCATAAAAAAAAGAGCTTATTTATTAAATGAAGGACAAATCAAGGCAATGGTATATGAAAGGGTAGGTTATGATTTATGAATGGCTAGTAATAACTTGTTAATAATTTGGTAGAACTTGCAGTCAACAAACAGTGCACTAAGCGAGACTTGAGAGTCACAGCAACTGCAGAGTTTCACTAGGATTTAAATTTGAATGAATTGAATGGAGGATAGGTCAATAGATATTTGCCAACCCTATGATACAGAGAGTACTATTAAGGGAGCATTCCTAATAAGTTCCTTTAAAATTTGTTGACTTTTTGACAACCGAAGTTGTGACCGATTATAGTCCAACAGTAAAATTTTAATTATGTTGCGACCGATATAATTTCGGTCGCTAAAACGTGTGAAAACAAAATTAAAATGGAGCTTTTTAGCGACCGATTCCTATTGGGTCGCTAAAGTTTGATAATCAGATATTCAAAAACAACTAAGTAGTGACCGATTTTGCGACCGAGTTTAAATTTAAGTTATTGCGATGGATTTAACGACCGAAATTGTCGGTCGCTAAATATTAAATCCCTAAAACATGCATATTCCCCTTTCTTCTTCATTTCGCTCGAACTCTCTTCCTCTCTCACTCTATCTCTCTGTCTCGCTCTCCTCCGCCCACCACACTATGCGGCTACTTCCTCTCCTCCGGCCACCACCATCCCCTCCTCCATAGGTAAGCTCTCATATCCCCCCCCCCCCCCCCCCCCCCCCCCGCTCTCTCTCTCTCGGTTCTCTCTCTATCTCTGTCTCAGGCTCTCTCTCCTCCTCCGGCCAGCACCACCGCTCACGGTCCCTCTACCCGCACCCCCCCCCCCCCAACACAAGCTCCTCTCAGTTCTGGCTCAGGTTAGGGTTCAAGTTCCTCTATGTGTGATGTGTGATGGATATAACTTTCTACAAAACTTTCCATTTTCTATTCTCATGCTTTGCATTAGTTGGTTTGTAAAATTAAATAATTAGGCCATTTGCAAATTTGTCATAAATACCTTAATCTTTTCTTTGGAAAATTGGGGAAAACAAAAAAGAAAATAGACAAGCTTCCCAGATTTGTATTGTCTGCTGTGATGTAACTACTAATGTGTAAAAGTGTTTGATTTTGAGGTTTATTTAATTATTATTAGTTTATTACTATCATTATTGGTTTGTGAGAGAATTATGTATTTTGTGTTTGATTTTGATGTTAATGGTGATTGCTTTTCTGGGCATCCCATGATGGCTGAGAATTTTGTGATTTTTCTTTGTTACCCCTTTGTGATCATGAGCTTGAAGGACATTTTGTAGTGCTTCTTTCATTATTTCATTGTTGAATTTGTCTGAAAATTGTTAGCAATTTTGTGGTTTTGATCAATTGTGGTGTAGATTTTAAATAGAGGAAACTGTTGTTGAGTAAGGGAATTAACAAGTCAAGATATTGGTGAAGAATGAAGAGTCAATATTAGGTCAGCAGGAGATTGGACCATATGGAAGGAGAGAAGCCTGATTGTTGTCTTGTTATTTAATTATTTATAAATTGCTTAGCAACAACTCTTTTACCTATTTTTTCCTTCCTTTTGGTTCAAACATGCTGACAATGGCGCATGTGCCTACACCGGTGGCTCTAAACCAGCCGCCACTTACTACAACGACCTGGTAATACTTTAAACATGACTATTTTAGCGTACTGTTCAATTAGTTTTCATTTTTTTAGTGTTATTATGAATTTAACTTTTTTTTTTGGTATATGCAGACTGCACAGAAACAGCGACCCCCCACCGCTTTGGAGTTGGTGGAGAGGACAAAGAAATTAAAGTCAGGGAAATGGATCAACGACAAGGCCCGTAACTATGCAGTAAGGAAAAAATCATTTTAGTTAAAACTAGTAATTTATTAAAAAAAAAATTTAATTTGTTATATTGATTATAAGTGTAACTAAATCTCTTCAACTGTAATTTGCAGGTCAACTTTAGCGACAAGAAGGATGATGCCATATCACGTGCCTCACAGGATGAAGCTTTGACTGGTGAGGGCCCCCACTCTCTTGTCTCCGTCGACGACAATGCCATATATTGGTCGTCGGGGGCAGGAACAAGAAGGGGCACGTGTATGGCCTCAAACACTTGGGCAACAAGTTTATCGCTTCATCGTCCGGCACGCCTGCTCCTTCCTACGTGGATACCGTCCCTCCGGAGCAGTTCAACCAGATGTAGGACACCATCACCCAGCTGAACGCAGAGCTTAGGGAGAAGAGGGAGCTAGAGGGAGCGAGTGATGGCGGAGCAGATTGCACATTTGACGCAGGCGCACCAGCAACTGATGCAGATGACCATGGAGCAGGGCCAGACACTGCGGTTGGTGTTGGAGAAGATGAGGATCCAGCCTCCAGTTGCTCAGGGTGATGCTTCTAGAGTTGTGTCGTCTACTGCTCCTCCAGTTTCGTTGCCTCCTGCTACTAATGATGCTACTCCAGAGGACGAGGACATTGCAGACGCCGGCGCCACGAACGGTGAGGACAGTTGGTCGCCTCCGCCTCCGCATCATCATTGACCTTCATTTGTTTTTATATATTTTTTAGAGTTTTCAGATTTTTATTGTATGACATATTTACATTTATTTATATGATTATTGTCATTAATATTATATCTGGTTTTTTAATAGTAATTTATAATAATAAATTGAAAAAAGTTATTTTAAAGTAAAAAAATATATATTAATAATTTATAATCATTTTATAATAAAACCCAAAAAAAAAAAAATTAGCGACCGAAATAGCAACTAACAAATCGGTCGCTATGTGTAAACCAAAATTCATTTTAAACAAATTATTAAATTAAATATCATTTAGCGACCTAATTTTTCGGTCGCTAATTTGGTTAATATAACCAAATGTAGCAACCAAATATCAGTCACAAATTTTGGTTAACCAGAGCATGCAACCAACCCACCTTGCATCCGATTTAATTAATTCAGCGATCGAAAAAATGGTCCCTAATTTGCGACTGAAAAGTAAAATCAGTTGCTAAATCCTTAACGACCAGGGTTTCTGCTACGCCCAACTATCGGTCGTTAATTCGGTCACTAAACTAAATAGCGACCGAATTTTAATGTCTAGCGACCGATTTCCTAGGTTGTAACTACAAGAGATTGTAACTAACTTAACTAACTTTCAAAATGATTAACTAATGTCTCAACTGATAACTAACTTTACCAAATCCATATAATAAGATATTACATTTCTTTATAAAATATTTTGAAGTTAACAAGTATAAAATTGTTCATGAACTTTTACCTAATATAAACTTTAAAAAAAGTTAGTTCTTGACATGATATCATAATTTTTTTAACCAAATGGTTAGGCCTCTATTCTTAAACATAAAAGCTAACTTTAAACATATGGTCAAATATGTGTATGCATTGTATCCCTTTTAAGCCCAAATAAATTTTCTATTCACAAAAACAATATATATGTAGATCCTATCATTATCCGTATACATTTTGTGCATATATAACTTGAGTTAAGATGGATATATTATGTACGCTATTCGCTAAAATAAATAAACAAATAAACAAATATAAGTGGTAAAGATTCATGATGAGTTGCAAACGAAGGTTGGTCCAGTTGGTAAGGATACGCCTCATAACCCACAAGGTCGTAAGTTTGAATCACACTACCGATGTGAGGACCTCATTGATGGGTAATATGGAAGTACCTCTGTAAACACTCTTTGAGCTGTGAGACCTGTCCTGACCTTGGTGAGTTCCCAGGACCCAACTCACCTAAACTTTCGTGAATTAAGAAAAAAAGATTCATGATGAGTTATTTATTGTATATACAGCGGTCCAACTATCACGGGTTGCCAAGAACAAATGACCGAAAATGGTGTGGGGCAATGTCACATGTAATAGGGACTGTCGGGTTGACGCTTGACCTTTAACGGGTCCACGCAAAACCACTGAGTTTCTATCAAAAGATAGAATTCTAATATCAAACAGAAGTATCTTGTAGCCCTCCAAAATTGAAAACAATTTGACACTATATACATACCATATATGTTCATATATCATCACAACATCAAAAACTCTATACAATAACTCTTCAGATTAAATGGAACCCATTAAGATACAAGATGTATTCCATTTAATTAATTTATATAGTAATAGAATCTGATAATAGTCACACAAAAAAGTGTCTGATAAAGCTAACAAAGGCTAAGATGGAGCCCATAGCAGCCTTTTACATTGGCCTAAAAATGCATGATAATATAACGTACTAGTGAGACATGCACACGACAACAAACAAATGCTCCATAATTAATTATGTACTATTACATAAGTAAGCTCCTAATAATGGCTGCTTGAGCACTGTTGGAGTCTGTGGTGGCCAAAAGTTCTGATAATCGGTCACTTAGGTCATCAATCTCTCTATGCAAGCTTTTGATGTAGTTGCAAGTCTCCTGCAACACCTTAGCAGCTGAAACCTACAACAACAAAATAATATTGATATGTTTGTTGGTTTAATTAATTTTATTTTCCAATTTGCACACTTGGAGGGAGCAATCTGAGTCCCACAGCCTCACAAGTTGTGGCTAAAGAATTAAGGGATGGGCACGATCAAGAGCGTGACTTATCTAGCAAAGCCAACGAAGACCACAGAAAATCTGTGTGTTTGTGTCATCTGCATGTGACTTTTGTGTGTATGTGAAGGTGCATGAGAGAGAGAACAATGAAAGACAACGAAAGAAAGAGGAAGGAAAAGTATTATACTTGAACATTACACAGTATTTCTTTCATTTTTAGGCAGGTAGGTGTTTAGCTTATATCAAGTCTCTTTCTTAATTTTGGTTTATCAATAAGGCAGGTCGGTGTTTAGGTAGATTGTGCTCTGATTACTATATTAATTTGATCGAGTGCATGATTAACTCTCCGACTCTTTTTTTTTTTTTTTATTAAGCAAAAAATATAATGATAGGGATTAAAAGAGATACTCCAACTCATATACAACTATAGAACAAAGAGGATAAATCCTATTTGATCTTTGACGGCTTGGAAATAAGTTACATTATCCCTTATACTCCTTCTAATAAGGTTTTACTCATAAAAATGTAGATAAAGGATAGAATAATAATTCGAATACAATGTTTAATTAAGATTTGAGGTTAAAGTAAGAAATGAAGAAAAAATAATGAATACCTGGTTGGAACGCCTTGAGCGTAGCTCAGGGATAAGTTGTTGTAACTTGGCAACGAGATCGGTAATCTGGGCATCAGTGATCTCAGTGGAAACACCAGATTGTGTCGAACGAGATCTTCTGCTTGACATTGTTATAAACTACTATGTGTGTCAAAATATTCTTCTGTTGTACCTTAATAATTTGTTCAAGATAACTGAAAGAGGTAGAGAATGTGGTAAGCTCTCAGTAGAGGAAGTGGGTTTGTCAGAGAAAGAATCAGAGAACACTGAAAACTAATCAAGTTAGTTCTGAAAGAGATGCTTATGCCTAAAAAGGAATATATAAGAGAGAAGATGGGGAAAAAAGTGTTGTGTTATTATTTTAATTTCCTCAGCTGAGACAGAGAGAGAAATTAAGCTTGAGAGAATGTGTCAGTGGGCAGTGGCTGTTGGTAGTTGAAGAGTGAAGAGGACAAGTGTGCAAGGGAAAGGCATGTGAGAAGAACTGTCTCTGTGTGTTGTGAGAGAGAAAGTGATATGAAATAGCCAAATAGGAATGGGAGAGATACGCCATACTGTCCTTTCTGCATGTGTTTTAGAGTTCAAGTGGAAAGTAGGTTAAGGGATGAGTTTTATTATTTAATCAACTTTTAAATAGTGTATTTTGTATTGTATATATTTCTTTTATTTATATTTATATCTTTTATTTAATGAATATTTTGGTCCTACAAACACTTTGAGATTTGGTTTCCGTCAATTCCAAAAGTTTTCTTTAGGTTCTGATTCCTAAACGTTTTAAAACTTTGAAATTAGTCCGTCGTTCCTGTCGTCAGGGTACCTCTGTTAAGTGATGATGTGACAGGTGAAGTGCCACATCATCAGTGTCACGTGTACAATAATATTAATTTTTAATTTCAATTTTTTTTAAAATAATATTGTTGTCCCTGCAAAGTTCACTAACTTTGATTTTAGTCTCTGTATCAAATTTGTTGTAACAGTCCCTACCTCTTGTGGGATGCATATCTTCCTCTGTGCTTGTTCGAATTTAGTGAATAGATTAGAATTAAAAGTAACATCATCATCTAAGATTGGAAAAATTATTAGAATTTTTAGATGTATGAATTGTTCCTAACAACAGCTAGAACATCGCTAGATTTTTGCAGAATTTGGTTTCTAACAACCTGTAAATTCTATCACATACTTTCCAATATATGTATCTAAATTGAGCGAAACAGTTGCAACACCCAATTTTTGGACGTGGCACCGACATGACTTGGTTGATGTGCTGTTCCGTTTGTCACGTCAACAGTTAACATAGAGGTGGCGATAGGGACTATTTAAAAAAATTAATATTTTTGTACACATGGCACTGATGACGTGGCACTCCGTCTGCCATGTGATCACTTACGGAGGTACCCTAACGACAGGGACGAAATTCAAAGTTTTAAAATGTTTAGGGATCAACACTACAAAAAAAGGCGTGATTACCGACGGCCAAAAACAGTCGGAAACGCAAAAAATCCGTCGGTAATGCGCGTTTCCGACGGATTTTTCGACGGACCAAATTCTGTCGGTATCCGGCTCGTAGGAAACGATTTCCGAAGGACGAGTAGGATCCGTCGATAACGTTTCCGACGGAAATTTCAGTCAGTAACGTTACCGACGGAAAAATCCGTCGAAAACGTTTTTTAATTTATTATTATTTTAATTAATTTTTTTATTTTAAATATTAATTATTAATTCAATTTTTTAAATAAAATTACGTTTTTTTATTATAAATAATTTGTTATATAGATCAAAAAAAGAAATCACAAATAATTGAAAAGACAATTAAATTTAAATTAACATTAATATTCCACACATACAATATCCGTCAGTCTAGAAAATACAAGTAAATAAATATAAAACTATCCTAATCATCATCATCATTATAGTACTCATCATCATCATTATGTAGGGGGGAGTTCACCGGCGTCAGACCATCATCATGCTGCCGCGCAGAAGCCACACCGGCATCATGCGGCTGCGGTGGTGCACGGTAGAAGTAGTGGATGGCTGGCTGGCATGGATGACCCCCTCTAGAGCGCTGCGCCTCTCTGGTGGAAGTAGCTCGAGCAGAGAGGTCATCACCGTAGACCAAGTCTCCATCTGCTGCTGCATGCGCTCTGCATGTTGCCTCTGCTCCTGCATCTGCTGCCTCAGCTGCCGCATCTCCTCCGTGTCCTGTGAGCCGGAGGATGTAGGCTCCCGAATGGTCAAGCTCGGCATCGAGGCCCGAGTGATGGAACGAGCCATAGTCGCGGTACCGTAAATGCTACCCTTCTTCTTCCCACCTGCCACTTCCATCCAGACCTGGGTCTGTAGTCGGTCGACCTCGGCGGGGTCCAGCTGGGAAGGATCCAAGGCACCAGAGCAGGAGGCAACCTCAGACGCTACCTGACTGAACCTGGCATTGTACTCTGCTTGCGTTACAAAAACTATATTATTAAACTATAATAATGAAAAATAAATTAAATGTAAAAAGATACTTAAATTAGCTCACTACTGTCTGCCTCGACCTCTCATCAACAAACTCGCTAGTGTCTGCGCGAATATGTGTCTACTCAAACACAGTAGGGACATTAACCGAGTGGGTAAGCTCTCCTACCTGCAACCGACAAAGAAATATAATCAGTTAATTATAAAATAAATCATATAAAAAAAATAAAAAAATACTACTATTTATATTTGCATACCATGTTAATGGCATGCTGCATATGGCTAATCGAGCCACCAGTGTGCATGCTCCCACCCTTCTCGGAAGCCCGATTTCTCTTTGCCTGCTCACACTTCGCCTTGTACTCTGGAGTGTCCTAGTACGCACAAAGCTGGGGCCAAATTCTGGGGCCTATGTAATCTGGGCGCACCCGAGATTCCCTAGCCGTCGCGAGCATGTTCCTCAGTCGATTACACGCTCTTTCATCAAATATGACGCGTATCTGTGCAGCATGATCCGGTAACCAGCGCACAAGGGCCTGTTAACAAAGAAGAAATATCAATTTTATACAAAAAATTAAAAAGATATAAACTGCGTGAAAAATAAATATATAAAATATAGGAAGAAATGAAACAAGTTACCCCGAATCGTGTGAAGATACGATCGCGGTCTTCCTTCGGTATCCTCCCCCACGATGGCCAGAAGCGACGATATTGTGCCTTGAGGGCGTAGGTAACGTTCTTCGATCCCACTTTCGATGGGATGAAGCTGAAAAAGTTATTTTATAATTTAACAATATGCATATCAACAAATATATACTTATCGGATAAATATGAAATAGTCAAAGTTTAAAAATTTCTTACGATCCAGAAACAGGTGTTGGCCGTGGCAACCATTACCCAAGAGGGGGGTGAATTGGGTTTTAAATAAAAATGAAATCTTTTTCGATAACTCAAAAACCCTTTTAAAATATAGACACAAATCGCAGCGGATAAATAATTGCTTTCAAATTAAGGCGCTTTGAAAGATAAATCGTTTGAAATTAAAGCGCGATAAATAAAATGAGGAAATGTAAAGAGGATAGGGAAAGAGAATGAACACAATGATATATCCTGGTTCGGCCACAGACTACCCACGTGGCCTACGTCCAGTCCCCAAGGCAATACGACCAAGGGATTTCAATCAACTCTAGTTTTTTTAAACAGGATAAACTAGAACCTTTACAATGTAGAGCACTCCTCACAGACCAGGGATATCACCTCCCCCAGTGAAAGAGTCTCAAGACAATAACCCAAGAGATATCACCTCTCTTGTCAACCACAAGGAATATCACCTCCCTTGTAAACACTTGGAAATCACATCCAAGAAAATACCACAAGAGATATCACCTCTCTTGTAAACCACAAGGAATATCACCTCCCTTGTAAACACTTGGAAATCACATCCAAGACAACACCACAAGAGATATCACCTCTCTTGTAATAATGGTGTAGAAAAAGAAGGGTTTGAGTCACACGACTCTTACCAACAAATATGCACTCTTAATAGTGCTGATAAAAACAATTTGAAGCCCAATTACAATAACACCTATATGGTGTGTAGAACTCTCAATATAATATGGTCAAAGTGATAGTGCAAGAGAGATAATAGAGAAAATGGTTTTCAGAGTTTTAGCACAGAAAATATTGCAGTGTTCTCTCTTCTGATGGCTGCCTAACTTTGCTTTTATATTAGAAAGGTGAAGGTTCAAAAGAAATTAGGTCAAGCCTCTTAAAATTCATTTTTGTCGCAGCATAATCGATTATTACATTCTCATAATCGATTATTTAAACCAATTTCAAGAAGCGCTCACTTTGACAGAATAGGCATAATCGATTATACTAATCGATTACGAGTCCACTGACTTTCATATAAAAAGCCATAATCGATTACATAATCGATTACGGGGTTTCTGTTTGAAGTATGTTGAAAGCCAGAAAGACATAATCGATTATACATTTCACATAATCGATTATTCTATTTCAAAATTCAAACTCAACGGCTTTAATAACATAATTACCAATTAAACTCATTTAAAGCCTTTTAATACATATAATAATCGATTATTGGTTTCCCATAATCGATTATGGCTCGAAGCATATTTGAATTTGAAAATCTTAACAATTAATATTTGATTACTCATTAAGCGCAATTAATTGTCAGATATAAACATGTTTAAAATTTTTTTGGCACATGTTAAAAGTGTGTGTGTGAGACCAATATTAAATTGAGAACCCTACTTACCATTTACATACTTTTCTAAAACGCTCAATACAAATACTGAAATGCCCATTTTGCCCCCCGTGCTTGCTTGCTTTATAACTTTCCGCTTTTTGCAATTTAGTCCTTCTGGACCTTTCCCTTTTGTCATTCATCAAAACTTAAAGTACCTGTCAAGGCATATATTCACAACAGGCGTGACCCATGGTCGATCCTCAGGTCTGGGAATCCTGGCCCACTCAGGCAAGTTTTCAGGTGCGACCGAGTGCTGGCCGGACGATGTGGATGGAATGTCCGTGCCGTGAGGGTATGCGGCCCCGAATGATGAGGGTGGAATGGTCGGGTCAGGCTGTGCCGACATACCAGGAGTCGGCATAAATGATAATCCTGCTGCCTGTGTGGCATATACAGCTGATGATGGTGGTGCTGGGTGTGGGTGTGGTGCAAGTCCAGTAGGGGGAGGCGAGTAGCCGGTTAGTGAGCCTCGTGGGGCAAATCGAGTGGGTGGAATATGTGTGGAGGATGGTGTAGGGTGCGTCGGGGATGGTGTAGTATGGGTCGGAGTGGGTGTAGAATGAGTGGGGGAGGGTGTAGAACGGTCGGGGGAGGCTCCTGTAGCTGGAGTGGGTGCGGTGGGTGCAGAGGAACCTGCACCGAGGCGGGCAAGCACCTGAGAATTAATGGTGTATCGGCCTCGCTTAGCCTTCCCCTTCCCCTTATCACCGCTAGGCGATGGGGGGCGGCTTTCCTCTTGATGCTGACATATCTATTTTTTTATCACAATTATAAGTCAATGTAAAAACAATAAATCAATCGACATTTAACAGTATAATCTAATAAGCAAAATTTTAAAATACAACTAAATTACAAAGTCTTACATTTAAATGCAAAAAAAAAATAATTACAAAATACATGATACTGTAACTTAGCAGTAAAATTCCTATTCAGACTCGGTATCATCTTCTGATTGTAAGTCTGACTCTTCTTCTTCTTGCATTGAGTCATCACTTTGGATTTCTTCCTCAGATGATGCATTAATCGATACCGATGGATTAGAAATGGCCACTTCTTCCCCATCATCAGCAGATCCTAACATGCCAATAATACGCTCGACCTCAATTACTTCATTGACATGTGACGATTCATCCGCCTAGAAGGGTACATCATCCTCTGCATTATTGATTTCTATGCGACCCCTAGGTTTGGTAGTGACAGCAACACACCAACCTCGTTTGTCCACTCGCATTGCTGGATAAGGGACATAGTAAACTTGTTTGGCATTGTGAGCAATGATAAACGGATCAAATTGTTGATATCTTCTATCCATGCGAATGTCCACAGTTCCATACTTGGGATCCACCTTTGTGCCTGTCTTCGATGGATCAAACCAGTTACAATAAAATAATACTACTTTTTTAGGATAAATAGTAGTATTGTATTGTAACTCGTATATGTGTTTTATGACTCCATAAAAATCACCAGTACCTTCACCCTGTACAACAACCCCGCTATTAATGGTCTTTTTGCTAACGTTCCATTCATCTGTGTGGAATTTATACCCATTAACGAAGTATGTATGCCATGATCTAACACTGTATAGGGCTCGCACGCCAAATCTCTCAAGTGTTGATTTAGCACACTTAATGGTTGCTGATACACCTATGAATTTATAAGTCATATTACAAAATTTTCATTTTCAATTAGCATTAAGCTTAATATATTGTTTGCTAGGTTATACGACACTTACTTGTTGTTTGAACCATTCAGGAAACTCTGCATGTGTACAAGCAGAAGCATCTTGGTCACTAATTTGATTAATTTGCAGGAACACACTGACAAATTAATAAAATCCGTACAATGTGTTAAAATAGAATATGATATACCGTATGATACATTATTTAAAAAATTAGTCTTTCAAACTTACTCATGGTATGGTTTCACCTCTGTGCAATTTATCAACACGTGGAAACATGAGCTTCATACTCCTCATCACTTAACCAATATATAAGCTCTTTGCCAGCATGACGGCCAGGAAGATTAAATACGGATAGCATATACGGATACCCTCCACCATCAGCATCAACCTCGTTCCTAATATTTGGTGCCAACATGAAGTTGTTGAAACAGTGGGAACAAAAATAGGTTGTCTCACGGTGTAAGTAGGACGCACAGATTGATTCTTCCACCCTAGCCTTGTTTTTAACTGATCTTTTAGAGTCATGGCTCATGAATCTAAGAAATAACAAATAGTCACAAGTCATTATTCAAGGGACGTTAATTGTTACAATGTGAAAATATAAAAAATATTACCTTTCAAACGGATACATCCACCTATATTGTACTGGTCCACCAAGCCTCGCTTCGTATGCAAGATGCACAGGGAGATGTTCCATTGAGTCAAAAAATCCTAGGGGAAATACCCTCTCCATCTTGCAAAGAATTGTTGGAATCTTTTCTTCCATCTTCTTCAGACCATCCGCACTTAAAGTTGCAGAGCATAAATCTTTGAAGAAATGACTGATTTCTGTAAGCGGGTTCTAAATGACCGAGGGCAACGAGCCGAAAGCAATAGGAAGCAAACACTCCATGAATACATGACAATCATGACTTTTCATCCCATGAAGCCTCCCAGTTCTTACATCAGCACATCGTGCCAAATTAGAGGAATAACCATCAGGCATCCTAAGGTCTTTTAACCACCGACAAATTGACTTTGCTTCATCAGCCGTTAGAGTGTAACAAGCTTTTAGTTTGACCATTTTTCCATTAGGTTGCGGCTTCAGCTCCAGATCCTTTCGTCTACAGTGCAACGCTATGTCCATCCTTGCCTTCTCATTGTCTTTCGTCTTGCCAGACACATTTATAACCGTGTTAAAGATATTGTCAAAGAAATTCTTCTCAATATGCATCACATCAAGGTTATGTCTTAATAGATTATCCTTCCAATACGGTAGTTCCCAAAAGATGCTTTGTTTTGTCCAGTTATGCCATTCTCCATACCCCGGTATTTTTGACACACCAACAACAATGACTTTAGGAAGATCCCTAACTCGACCCCATATTTGTTCAGGAGTCAACAAAGGAGGTGGACCTTCCTCTTCTGTCTGATTCTTTTTGAATGTTTGGGTATTCCTTGGGAAGGGATGGTCAGGATCTAAGAACCGACGATGAGAATCAAACCAGGAGCTTTTGCCACCATATCTTAGGGTAAAAGCCTTTCCATGTTCCATGCAATACGGGCACGCCAATTTACCATATGTCCCCCAACCAGAGAGCATGCCATATGCAGGAAAATCATTGATAGTCCACATCAGTGACGCCCTCATCATAAAGTTTCGCTTCTTTGAGACGTCATACGTCAACACACCATTCCACAACTTCTTAAGATCATCGATTAGAGGCTGCAAATATACATCTATCCCAGCCTTCGGATTAGATGGTCCCGGATGAGATAAGTCAGAAACATGTACGGTTTTGACATGCACATCTCAGGAGGAAGATTGTACAGTGTAACAATCACTGGCCAACATGAATATGGCGAGGCTGACGCCTGAATGTACGGGGTAAAAACATCTGAGCATAGTCCAAGTCGTACATTGCGAGGATCTACTGCAAAGTCAGGGTGTACCCGATCGAAGTGCTTCCAGGCCTCACCATCAGAAGGGTGGCGTATAAGGCCCGTATTTCTCCTATTTTCATTATGCCATCTCATATGTCCCACAGTTTGCGGTGATGCAAACAGTCTCTGCAGCCTTGGAATTATTGGCAGATAGAACATTGACTTCACAGGAACTGGTTTGTTCTTACTACGGTCACTGCTTTGAACACGGTACCTGGGTGTCTGGCAGAATTTACATCCTTCCAACATGCTGTCATTTGTACCCGAAGCACTGTCATAATATAACATGCACCCGTTCGGACAACAGTCTATTCTTTTAGCCCCCAACCCTAGTTTTGACACCAACCTCTTGGCATCATAATAACTTTTTGGTAACAAGTCTTTGAAGGGTGTTACATCTTGAAGCATTTTACAAAAAAAAACTCCAAACACTGCTCGGGCACATTCCAATTGGACTTGCAAGCTAGAAGCCTAACACAAATTGATAATTTTGAATCTGATGCCCCTTCAAACAACGGCTTATTTGTCTCTAACAATAGATTATAGAATCTCTGCGCTGATTCATTAGGAGGCTCTTCCATGTCATCAGACACATCTACCTCGAAGTTCCCATGTTGCCCAAGACAATCGTCCACCATCATATGCATTGACTGGAGTTGTTCGACATAGTCGTCATGTAAGCCACTGCTAGATGCACCCATGTGAAGATCGTCAACACCGACATCATTCAGATTAATATCCGGCAACTCCTCACCATGATCAGTCCATATCCAATAATTAGGCTTGAACCCAGGTCGATATAGATGTAACTTCACGTCATCATCACTCAAAACTTTCATACAATTGCACTTTATGCACAGACATCGAATCCCCCCTTCTTCTGCATAATCACAATGTTGTTTGGCTTTCGATATAAACTCATCAACTCCAACTACAAAGGATTGTTTTAGAAGCCGTCTCCCAGACTCGTTCCTATCATATACCCAACTACGGCTCGGGAGATAATATTCCATCCTTCTGCATATCCAGATAAATTGACGTATTTTTAAACATGATACTATAACCTCGAATCGCTCCCTTCCCTTCAAAGGTGTGGCCCTATCCCATTCGAGGAAAAACTTTTTCACCACTGTATTATACTAGTTACTCATCGCTTCTCATGTCTTATAGCTGACGAATTTTCGGCAGCATTTCCCATTGGTCTCCAAGTACACGACTTGACCGCGGTAAGATACCGCAATCAAGCATGGACCCGGAGAACAAAAGGAAATACTTCGACCCGAAATTTCATCAACTATATAACAGATGAGAATCAACGAGTAATTAGTATATTAGTGGAGAAAAAGTTTTTTCCCAAACTGTCCCAATTGGACAATTCAAGATTCAATAAAATGAGCGATACCATGACCACGAGTACACATGCTCAATAATATTGAACCTTGAACGGGAAGCTACGGTTTTTCTCAATTACGTATTAAATATATATACTTTACGATAAAATTAAACTTTAAGTAACACAGATAATTTGCGTAAAGTTTGATAACAACAACAAACTATATAACACATAATTTAGCAACCAGCATAAACATATATCAGCCCATAATCATTTGTCTTACGTTTTATTAAATCATTATTTTTCAATTTAATATAATTAATAAAACATTTTATTGATTTAGTAAAGTAATTATGTTAATTTGTATACTTGAATTTTAAAATCTAAAATTTATTTTAAATTCTATTATTAGTACTAGCGACAACCTGTACTAGCGACAACCTGTCTGGCTGCATTTCTAATGCTTTTACGCATCTTTATCGTGTAAATTTCTTCAACTTTACAATGTGACCTATTAATGTAAACACACATTATACACTTAATCATTGCATTAATAATATTATGTTAAGAATAAAAGTAAAAATAAATAACATACATATTTAAATAAAAAACAAATCCAAGATACAGAATATAATTTATTTACAACTAACGTTTGGTTATGACATCTCACAATCTAGCTTAATTACAAAATTAGATAAGGAATAATTTCAGGTGCTTTTTGCATTTCTCTACATCAAAATAAAAATAAATTTCTATTTCTATTTTTTGTTAATTAAAAAGCACTAAAGCATACCAAATGATAAAATATATAAATTATTACTGTATAACACCGCTAATTACAACATAACTGTACAGCACACCAAATTGATCCAACATAACAGTCCAACACATTTAACAATATACAACATAACAATACAGTACACCTTATTACACTCCAACAAAACTGTCCAACACACTTAAAAAAAATAATCCAACATAACAGTCCACCTAATTACACTCCAACAAAACTGTCTAACACACTTAAAAAAAATAATCCAACATAACAGTCCAACACATTTTATCCTGTCCTAACAATTTACAACATCCAATAATTAACAACTATCCATTAAGCATTTAATTAATATACCAAAAATATTAACAAATAAATTTGGAAGCTCACTGTTGTCCAAAAAGATGTGCAAGTATACACAGTCAAACAAGTAATAAAGAGTAAGTAAAGATCGTTCCCACGAGGATTTAAATGATTTGAATATAAGTTCTAGTTTTAACCTTTTCTACTTAGCTTAATAAAGTAAAGAGTTGTTTTAAGCATATAAAGTAAATGGAGTACTAGAGTTTCAGAACAGTGATTATAAAGTGCATGAAAGTAATAAAAGCAATAAATGGGTGTTTTAGAATAGAGATAGAAATAGCTAGGATCTTAATCCTTTGTAACCTTAACTTCAGGGTATTCGATGCTTCAGGATGCTACAGCATTTAGCCCAGGAATGAAAGTTTGCTTTCCAGCAGTAAAACTGAGTTCATTAAACGCTTCTTATTCCTAAGTTCATATTAATTTCCCTCAGTTATCAGATAAATACGTCCAGCTACTTAAAGACTTGAAGGCTATTCCTAGCTCATTCAACACAATCAATTTTCCAATTAATTGTTTAATCTTTATCCTCTAAACAAGTCCACTAATTAAGTTTTTCCAAACCCAACTAGCTAGTATTCCAAATTAGTTGATCAGTCTAAAATGAAATTAAGCTTTCAAACAGAGAAGAAGAAAATGAGTAACATCCATTTGCATAAATCACCCTTAAGTATCAATTACAAATTCATAGAATCCAATGCTAAGGAAAATTAGCTCATAAAGAGCTTAAAGACAAAACTAATTAATCAAATAGGAAATGAAGGCATAAAAGCATAAGCGTAAGTAAAGAGAAAACAAAGAAGAAAATGGAGGCTGCTGTATCAGCCCCCCTTCAAAAAGGAGGCTGACTACCCTATTTGTACTAATGTCCCCAAAATAGGGTTTCCTATCCTCTCTCTCATGCACTTTTGGGCTTTACAAAATTCAACAATTAATAAAATATTCTTTGGCCCATTCCCCTAGTACACACAGCTGCTGCCTTGCATTTTCTCTTTCCTCGTTTTGGGACAGCGCAGCAGGTTCTTTGTCCTGTAGTGAAGGTGTGTTGAGCTGACAATTCTTTTGTCTTGTAGTGATTCTCTTTCCAGACGCTGCAGCATTCCAGAGCAACTTCTGCAGTAATTTCACTTCTAAATTCTGCTCAAAACTCAAACAAACCTTCAGCAAAAACAAATCAGTTTTAATATCTTTTTCAGCATTTTAACAATTCAACACAAATATTTACTAATTGAGGCAAAACTTGAATTTCTTTTCCAAAATTGATTAAAACAAGAACAATAATAAAGCTAAAAGGATAGCAATAACTCATATTTCTATGAGTTATCACTCACCTGAAACAACCAAACTGGTAGCCGGAATTCCTCAGACACGGTGGCTGGTGCTCCAAACTGGTGGTTATTTTCTGGAGAAGACAAACATTGAGTAAGTATAATGCACAAACAAAGAAGAGAGTTGAAGGAGAAGGTGGTTGCTCACCTTAACGTAGTGGTTGCGGCGGTGAAGACTGAGGTGCAGGCGGCGGCGCAAGCGGGCGGCTGGGTCGGCGTGGTCGGCGCCGGCGTGCGGGTGGTCGGCGACGGCCGGGGCTGGGTAAGGGGCGTTCGGTTCGATTGGAGAAGAAAGGAGAGGAGAAAGGAGAGGAGAAAGGAAAGAGAGGGAGAAAGGAAGAAGAGGAGGAAGGAGGAAGAAAGGGGCACGCACCGGAGATAGGACGGAGGTCGGCGGTGAAGAGAGGGAGAAGAGAGTAGTAGAGATAAAATGAAACATGGAAATGGGGGAGGGGGGAGAAACCGGCGGTTTTATGGGGAAGAGGCATTACCGACGGACCGCGCAGTCGGTAATGAAGGGACCAATTTAAATTACCGACGGCGGGATCCGAATTTCCGGCGGACCCGCCGTCGGTAACGTAACCCGTTTTCCCACCTTTCGGTACGGACGAAAATTTCCGTCGGTAACCCGCCCCGATTTCCGAGCTGCCGCCCGCCCTCCCCCGATTTCCGAGCCGCCGCCGTTACCAACGGAAATTTCAGTCGGTAAGCCCCCCCCCCCCCCCCATTTCCGAACCGCGTCCGCTTACATACGGAAAATTCCGTCGGTAATAAATCCCGCCCGAATTTCCCGCCTCTTTTCCGACGGAAATACCGACGGAATTTCCGTCGGTAACGTTACCGACGGCATTTCCGTCGGAAAAATCTGTGTTTGTTTGTTATCCAGATTTCCGACGGGTTTTTCCGTCGGTAATGCCAAAAATTTCTGTCGGAAATCCGGCCATCGGTAACTGTCCGTCGGTAAATCGATGTTTTCTTGTAGTGAAAAGCTAAGAAATTTTTTTTTTTTGGAGGAACTAAAACAAAATCTCGTCCTATATATATCAAAATATATTAAAAAGGCAAAAAAATACCGAATGATGTTTCTATTTTAACTTAAATAAACTATATCACAGCGAAAGAGAAATGTGTACTTGTTTATAATTATCACCCAACAATGAGGGACCTTTGTATCAGTCTCAGGAAGCATGCCCATGTTATCAGCTTGCACAAAAAGTTTTAGGGTACGGATTAAAAAGTTAAGTAAGAGGTAAAATATTTTTTTTTTTTACAAGAGAATGGTTTTTGGTACAAAGATTGGTATGTTAAACGATGTATGAATTTAATCTGCTGCTTTTATATAATTGTGTTTCATTATCTATTTAATCGATATGTTTTCATATACGGTTCTTATCACAATTCTTATTGGTTCACACATTTCGTATGTAAAAATTTTGGAACCATATAGTGGTACTTTATCTTGTTTAGAAGCAACTAAAAAGAGGTAGATTTTTGTTATGAAACTATAAACGTACTTTATTCTAAAATATATTAAATACTACATCATTTTTTCTTAAAAAATTACTATTTTTATGTTTTTTTTTTTGGCGCAATACTATTTTTATGTTTTAATTAATTCGTTTACATCACTAGTTAGCATCCGCGAGAGTTTAATGGGGGAGTTATGCCTATTGTTGACTTTTTTTTTTTGATCAGTAAGAAAGAAAAGCAAAACTAGGGTCGTAGCCTAATAACACCAAAAGCATCAGCCATGATAGCTGAACTCAATTGAACCGGACAATGATCCCAAAGCATATACTCTTGATCCATGTGGGCTCCAAACTTTGCCAACCAATCTGCACACTCATTGCCTTCGCGTAAAGTATGATTAAGACTTAAACTCCAAGACAAAGCCACAAAGCTTCTAATTTGGTTGATAACAGCATAGTGAGGATGAAAAGAATCCACTCCCTTAGTGATAAGAGATAAGGCCAACTGAGAATCTGATTCACAAACCACCATTCTATAACCAGAATTCCAAACCAGCTTCAGACCATGGAAAATAGCTAGCAACTCAGCATGGAGATTGGTAGAGTGACCACAGAAACTAGAGAAGCCAGTGATCCACTCACCCAATCTATTCCGAATTAAACCTCCAAAACCTGCTCTCCCAGGATTGCCCAAAGAGCTGCCATCCACATTTAGTTTGATGTAATTCTCAGCTGGTGGGAGCCAAGACACCTCTCTGACTGTACGAGTTTTATTAGTTTGACCAAGAGTCTTATTGATCAAATCATGAAGAGCATAAATTCGGTTCAACACATACCACACAGACCACTTGTTATCATTAAAGACTTCTGCATTTCTAGCCCTCCAAATAAACCAGCAGACCACCACAAATAGAGAACCGTGACTATCAAGAATATTCCCTTTTAGCCAAGACAGAGAATCCTGAGAATAAAAGTTCTGATTTTGGGTTAGGGGAATCAAGTCCCAGACTCTCCTTGCAGCAATACAGTCCCTCAGCACATGGATACAGGTTTCCTGAGAAGCATCACAATTCTGGCAGGAAGCATCATGGCTTACATGTCTAGAGACCCGAAAAGCATTTGTTGGTAGACTATTATGGAAAATTAACCAAAGGAAGTGCTTTAGATTTTCCGGAAGGACTTGCTTCCAAATCCAAGACCAATTCTCTTCAGTTAAGGCCTGATTAGGACACTGATCCTGAGTAATCCACTTGTAAGCTGAGCTAGCAGTGTAATTGCCTGTGTTGGAATTTCCCCAAATCATAGTATCATCACTGACTTCATCCAAAAAGTGACTTTGCATTTTCATCTTGACATCCAAGGGAATTGAAGTAGCAATCCTGTTCCAATGCCACTGGCCATCAAAGAAAATGTCTTTAATTTGCATTTGAGTGTCTTGAATATGAACATAGGGAACTAAGTGGCAAATATGGTCCTCTTCCAACCATTTGTCATACCAAATAGAAATATCACCTTTTCCCACTCTGAATCTGAAACCAGATTTGATGCAATCCATGGATTTCAAAATTGCACTCCAAACTGGTGACATACCAGTAACAGGTTTAGCAGCAAGGATATGAGAGTCTTTCAACAATCTAGCTTTCCAACCTGCTAATCTATTACTAATCTTATCAACAATGAAACTAAAGTCACTCCTTTTGACTCTGCCAGCCAGCATAGGGAACCCAAGATATTTACCTAAATTAGAAGTGTGGTGAAAACTAGTAATAGAGGCAAATTTGTTAATCTTGGACCTAGGCACATTCTTAGAAGCCAGAAATCTTGTCTTGTGGACATTAACTTTGAGACCTGAAGCATCACAGAATGTGTCAAGAACCTCTTTCACAAGTTTAGCTTGGGAAGACTTGGCTTGGGTGAATAAAATGCAGTCATCTGCAAAGAACAAGTGGGAGATGGCTGGACCATTTTTAGAGACCTTAACAGGCTTCCATTTCCCATCCTGAACCTTTTCCTGAATAAGCATTGCAAGCTTTTCCATGCACAGAACAAAGAGATAAGGAGACATTGGATCTCCTTGTCTCAGACCCCTATTAGGAGTGAAATTTTCAAGTTTTTCACTATTCCATTTTAAAGCCAGAGAGGAGGCAGATATGCAGTTCATAATGAGGCTTATAATTGGACTAGGAAAACCAAACTCTGATAAAGTAAGTCTCAAGAAGTTCCAATCAACTCTATCATATGCTTTCTCAAAATCAATTTTGAATAGAAGATAGCCAAGTTTACCTTTCTTCCTATGCATGTGATGAACTACTTCCTGAGTAATAATTGCATTATCCGCAGTGCCTCTATTAGGGATGAAGCTGCTCTGGAGAGGACCAATGAGACTGTCTAAATATGGCCTGATTCTTCTGACCAAAACTTTGGAGATAAGCTTCAGGAGAACATTGCAAAGGCTAATAGGCCTAAAATCCTTCAAACTACCAGGATTCTCCACTTTTGGAATAGGCACTATAAGAGTTTCAGCTATTCTAGCATCAATCAAACCAGTAGAAAAGGCAGAAGCAATCATCTCATGAACATCCTTCCCTACCACATCCCAATATGTTTTGTAAAAAACTGGTTGAAAACCATCAGGGCCTGGGGCCTTGTAAGAATGCATGGAAAAGAGGGCTTGTTTAACTTCCTCCAAGGACACAGGCTGCAACAGATTGTTATAAAGCTCACTATCAATCTGAGGACTGAATCTCAGGTGCATACTAGCAGGATGACAAATATCATTAGACTGAAACAGATTTTTAAAGTAATTGAAGGCTGCATTCTTCAAAACCTCATCATCCGTGGACCAAATGCCATCAATATTAAGACCAGTAACCTTGTTCCTCCTTCTATGAATGACAGCTTGAGTGTGAAAGAACTTGGTATTTTTGTTACCAAATTTGACCCACTTCTCTCTGGATTTTTGGTACCACGGAAGTTCCTCTTGAGCCAGAACCTGATTATATTGCATTTGCAGCTCCCTTTCCAGAAGAATCATGTCTGAATAAGGAAAAATATCTAACTGTTTGTGAACTCCTTTTATTCGAGCCTCAAGTTGTCTTTTCCTTCTAAAGATGTTCCCAAACACTTCTCTATTAAAAACCAGTGACCTGTCTTGAACTTTGGCCAACTTATGAATTGTATTTCCATCAGATTGCCTCCAAGCCTCTTCAACTAATTGCCCATACTCTGGATGAGAAATCCAAGCTGCTTGGAAGTGGAAAAATTTGGCTTTCATGCTTTGGGATTTCTTACAACTCAGAAGCAGTGGATTGTGATCAGAGTTGTGACAAGGAAGGAGCTCAAACAAGTGCATGAGGGAAGAGAAGCCTCCATTCCACATCCACCATGCATCTATCAAGTTTTTTCCTAACATGCCCGCTGCTATGAACATTTCTCCTCCAAGTGTACAAGCCACCCACTGTTTCTAAATCCATTAAATCACACTGAGTCATCATATTTGCTAACAAATTAGCACGAGAAAGGAAAAAATTACCCCCCATCACCTCAGCAGGGCTAAGAACTTCATTAAGGTCTCCCATAATAGCCCAAGGGCCTTGAATCCTACTACGCAAATCTATAAGATGGTTCCAAAGAGCACAACGAACAGAGAAGATGGGAGAGGCATAAACTGCTGAACAATACCAAATAATATTTCTTCTCTTGAGAGAGAAAGTGATAGCCTGATGGTGACTAGCAACCAGAGAAAAACTGAGATCGTCCTTGGAGGTTAAAACCCAAATACCACCTGAGTGCCCACTTGCTTCTTGAATAAAAATGAGGCTATAACCCAGTGAAGTCCAAAAGGGCTCCACCTTTATAAACGGGCCATGAGTTTCATAAACAAAAAACAGAGTAGGATGGTGCAAGTTCACAATATCCTTCACATGACGTCTTTTAGAACGACCAAACGCCCCGCGAATATTCCACGATAGAAAAGATAAATCTTGGAACAAATCCATAAAACAATCTGTTGAAAAAGGGTCCCCAAAGCCCAAGGCTACGTTGCCATAGGCATTTGAGTTTCTGCTACAAAACTGGAACTTTGTTGGGAGGCAGAAATATCTTCCTTAACAATCTCCATGTTTTTATCCTCCTCCGCATCTTCATGAATTAACAAAAACCTCGAGTCAGATATAGCTTTCATATTGACTGTAGATTTCGCCCCATTGCCGATATCATAGATGACTGTTTTAAAAGGATTGTTTTGTTCCATCCCTGCCTTCGAGGTTGAACCAGACTTGCTTTTAATTTTTGGAGCCACCATTGCTGTTGGCTGAAGTTTATGTGACATCATAGCATCTAAGTCCTCTCTCTGCCGTTTATGTTTGGGAACCTCATCTCTTTTATTAGTTGCTGATTGGCCCCACGTGGGTTTTGTTACATGGCCCACCTTTGCATGAAATCCATGCATATCCCTATTTGCATGGGATCCTTGCTTTATTCACGTAACTGTTATTAAAGGCTTTCCCTTTTGATTCAAATGAATCTTTGTTGTGCTTCTGATTGCTAACTTTCCGGGGTTTCTTTTTCACCATGACCCAATCCCCAAGTAACGGCTCCTCAGCGTCGGTTACGGTTGTTCCTTGATTTTCTCCATGATATCCTCCCATCAACTTCGCCTTATTTCTCTCCCCATTATTATCCACTTTAATGTGCATCGGATCTGTATTATCTTGGTGGGAAGATGGTTGGGCCGCCGCCTGAGAAGGAGGAGGAGTAACCTTAACAGTGGGTGGTTTTTCCTGGACTGTCTTGCACTCCCTGGCCAGATGCCCATAGCAGCCGCAAGTGGTGCAAATACGATGAAGTCCCTCGTACTCAACTCTATACCAATAATTCTGGAACCAGACTTTGCCAACAACAGGTTTATTAAGATCCACTTCAACACACACTCTAGCAAATTTTCCACGCCTTGCATCTAGAGTATTCGTATCGACTTTGATGGGTCTGCCAACAGCCGCCGCCAGAGCAAGGAGGATACTTTCATCATAGAAGAACACATTCAGTCCTGGAAAACGAATCCACACCATTGTTCGGTCAATTTTTGCCTTTGGAGAAACAAAATCTGGGGACCAAGTCTGAACAGTAAGATAGTGATCCAATATCATCCAAGGTCCCTCATCCATCACCTTTGCTCTATCCCCTTCCTCCTCAAACTTGACCATAAAATAATCGTTGCCAATATCCATAATTTCAAAACCAGCCATAAGCCTCCATCTCCTCATAAGCCTGTCCTTCATTGCATTGTAACCAATGCTCTTACCCAATAGCTTAACAACCAAAGCATCCTCCCAAGGAGCACAAAGTCCCTTTAGCACCGAGGGATCAAACATATTGTTGACTTGTTGTGTACTGTAAAGAATTTAGAATTTTTTTTTTCACTACAAGAAAAACAGTACTTAGCTACTAATTTTAGCTATTAATAAAACCTGTAGGTAATTTCAAGTTAATTAACTACTATTTTACTACTGTTAAATCTAAGTTGCTATTAACTATATTTTTAATAAAAAAATTGTTTTACATTTCAGTCACACTCTCAGATATTCTGCTCAGTGCTCACTCTCGCAACTCTCTGCTCACTCTCGCATGGTGGTGTGGTTCTCTTTGCATCTCAGGCTCGATCTGCTCACTCTCGCACTCTCTGCTCACTCTCACACTCTCTGCTCACTCTCTTTCTTCAATCTCTCTCTCTATATATATATATTGCTAATGTTCTCTTTCTCTCTCATGTTGTGATTTGAAGGTGAGGGATCTGCAATTTGAAGACAAGAATTGCTTGAAGTTCGATATGAAATTTGAAGGTAAGATTTGTCAATTTGTTTTGCTCTCTCTCAATTCCATTTTGCGATTTGCGATTTGAATTTAATTCTTGTTTGGGATGAAGAGGTACTGTTAAATGCATGTGATCTATACTCCATTTCCTGTATTGCACCTCACTTGTTCGACAAAATACAAAATAAAAACCAATCATGATCCAATAGTATGTATGAAATAGAACAGATAAATAAAAAAAAATAGACCACTTGGTAGCTAGGAAATACCAATAAAATTGCTACAAAATTTTAGCTATTCATTGACTATAAAGTTGCTATGACAATATCGTAGCCATTTAGCTAGAAAAAAGAACTCAATGCTACGAAATAGCTACAAAATCACTACGAAAATTTTTAGCTATTGATTGGCTATAAAATCGTTATGACAATTTGTAGCAATTTAGCTAGAAAAAAGCATTTCTGAACAACACATACTAGGGATTAGCTATAAAATAGCTAGAACTTCTTTAATATTAGCTATGAATTAGTTAGGAAATATTTTCCTAGCTAATTTGCCACTCAATTTATGCTACCACCGATTTTGTAGTTATTTTGAAGTTAATGCGTAGCTAAATTTGTTTGCTAGAGATTAGCTACGAATTAGCTAGTAAATTTGTCGTAGCTAATCACCGATTTTCTTGTAGTGTTTTTTGAACTAAGAATTAATGAACTCATACTATATATGAATAATATATTATGTAGGTGCCAAATTCAATACTATAAATAGCATAATTGTTATCTTCTTGCTTTTTTGTCATTTGAATCATTTCATCATAATATTTTCCATCTTGTTACTTTGAATTAAATAAATTCTCATACAAAGTGAATTTTATAGGTATAAAATATGTCATTTTTAATTGGTTTTAATTTTTGTATCATTATGAATAGATAAGATAAATTTTAACAGATTATTTTTTTTTACTATAGTTCTTCAATTTGTATTATCTACCCTTTAATAGTGCTACATTATTATCAATCTTTCTTTATAGATACTAAAAGGGAGTGGTATTCCTTAGTGGTATTTGAGACCTTGCGCAAATGGTAAATTATCCCTATTGGTGAAGAGTGTCCTAATTGTTAAGAGTGTGATTTCGAGTAGTAAAGGGTGAGGCATCTCTTGAGGCTCTCACAGGTATCCTAAGATTGTGAGGAGTGTTCTATTTATATAGTAAAGGTTACAAGCACGTGTTGAAAGTTTGTTTGGTTAGTGAAAAATCCTGAGTTAATTTCCTTGGGGAATGGATATAGGTAAAAACTAAAAAGTGGACGGTGAGGGGTGATCAAACCAAGCTCTTCTGTCTATCTCTTCTATTTGTTTTGTTTTTCAATAAAACTTGTTAAACTATTTGTTTTCATTTAAAAGCATATTTAAGAATTGTTTTTCTTTTCATAATTGCTTTGCCGTTTTATATTTATCTATTACTTCTCTTTATATGTGTAATAGTTCCGCTGCATCTTTTGTTATAAAGTGTTTGAAAATGTGTTATTCTCGAATATGTTTTAAAATTCATAATAACCCACTTCAAAATTCCCTCTCGGATAATGGTTGTCATGACCAACAATGACTTGGTCCTGCAACCTGTATTTCTTCACATCAGTGAGTGCATTACATGCAAATTTAACAAGTATGTTTCAGTAAGGGCCTAAAATATTGTCTAGTTCTAGAATTTTCAACTTAGTGAAGTAATTAATACCACTTATATAATCACCTTGTTTGTAAGAAGATATGAATTCTTATAAATCAGCAATTCCAAACATATCATCTTGGAATAACCGATCTTTGAGTTCTTCCTACACATCCACTACTTATCAATCCAAACTTCAAAGAATACTCTGCGTGATTGGTAGGGAAATTGACCTAATAATGATCTAAAAAATAGCACGCTCCCAAGCAGGAAATGTAGGATCTTGCCTTCGAGGCATGGAAATTGTGCCACTGTTAAATTCTAACTTGTTCTTTAAAATGAGGCCCATCTTCATCGATCAAGCCCATTGATGGAAATTAAAATTATCACCTTTCAAGATTGGAGAAACTAGTACAAACGCTGGATTTTCTGATTGTTGAGTGTAGTAACTAGTAAGTAGATGAAGAATTGTCATACACATTTTATAGTAGTATCAAAGATAAAACTATCTTTCCATGGTTGTTAATTCCAAAAAAAAAATGTATGTTATACATATTTATTTTATAAGTAGTATCAAAGATATCTACCTCCTCAATTCTCACATACTAATTAAAATATTCAACCAACCAGAGACCAAAATAAGTGTTCCAGCCTTCTTTCTTTGTCAAAACAAGTATTTCTAACCTTGTTTCTAATATATTAAATACACCATTTTCTAATAAAATAGATCTATCTTTGATTTCTTAAATAGGAAACTCGTTAGTAAGATTCTATAGGGATTAAATATGTTTTTAGTCCTCATTTTTGACAAAAGTTCAGTTTTAGTCCCTTTTTTGGAAAATGTACTTTTTTAATCTCCATTTTTTAAAATATGTCTGAAGTGGTCCCTACACCACATATTTTTAGTCCCTCATTTTTTACAAAATTTTGGTTTTAGTCTCCCATTTTTCAAATGGAAGTATGGTGTAGGGACCATTTCTGACACATTTTAACAAATGGGGGACTAAAAAAGTATATTTTCCAAACGGGAACTAAAACTGAACTTTTGTAAAGAAAAATGAAGGACAAAAATGGGGAGTAATTCTATAAATGGTAATTAGTTTCATGAGTGGTTCAAATGTGACAAATATGTAAGGAAACATCGTGGGCTAAAAGAAATAATAGATTTGTAAACAACTTTTAAAAACTCGAGAACTAAAACTACCCAATTTTTGTTTATCCAACCAGTTACTTTATATATGTTTTCTTTCTATTCAAAGGAAAATGAAGGGATAGCCCAGACGAAGCCCAAGAGACTTTACCAATGAGAAGGAGAAATCTATAAGTGGCTAGCTGATCTCCAGTTGAGATGGGCCTAAATCTGAAACCTTATACTTGGACTATTATAAACCTCTTGTCTGATACTAAGCCTAGGTTCTTCATTTACGTTTTTTTGGTTTTTGTGCCCAAGTGGGCCTGGTCGTGAATTAAAGATTGGATCTTACTTTTGACACCTTGCGCCACACACCCTGTAATATTTTTTTTTATATTTTTTCAAAAATGTCTTTTTCACTAGCATGATAATTTTACATCCAAAAATATAATTCCGGAAAGTGTCGGAAATTAAATTCCAGATGCCATGAAAAGACCCTCCGGAAATTAAATTCCGGATGCCATGAACAACAACCACCGGATTACAAATTCCGGACGGTACATGTAATAAGCTAAAACGTTCGGAATTCTTCGGGAACTCACCGAAATCCAAAATCCGGACACATCAAGAATTTGAAAGTAAAAAAAAAAAAAAAAAAGGAGTGTGGAACACTTACTGGAATAGAAGAAGACGACGGACTGGAATAGAAGGTGCGAGGACCTTGCCGAAAAACGATGAGGTGCGCATGTGGAGGGGAGGAAGGCATGTGTGGGTGGGGAGGAAGGCAGGTGTGCAGAGAGAGAAAGGGGGAAGAGAGTTTCGTTAGGTTTTCCGGATGAATTGAATGTTAAAGGGGTAGTTTTGGAACAAAAGAAAAGGCAAAAGGGGGACAATGTGTGTGCAGGAAAAAACAAGGTGCAAAGAGAAGGGCCCATAAAGATTTTTGCCTCTTTTAGGGTATTCATTCATGGGCCTATGTCCATTAAAGAAAAGGCTAAGTCATGGGCCTTGGATAAAATTGCAAGTTCACTCAGTTCGGTATTGGAAAACAAATTTTCTCCAGCATGGTCAAAAAATGAACCTTTGATTTTCACTGAATGTTCAAATTGTAATTCATGTAATTCTTTCTCCTTGACGTTCAAAGGAAATTCTATAGAGAATGATGGAAAAATAAACCCTCCCTGTCTTCGCAAACAACATTATTTTAGATAAGACTTTTTTTTATAGAACATTATAGATAAGACTTTGAAAGGCACAGAAGCCAACTATAAGTACTTATGGGCCTAGCCTCAATTTTGGGCACATGCCAAACATGCAAACGTTTCTAATTTCTAATAGAAACGATAACATTCATCTGCGAGCAAAAGCACATTTTACAAGTGGAGCCAAAAAAGACAAAAATAAAATAAAATAAAATAAAATAAAATAAAAGCAGCTAAGTACAGCTACTACTCAAACCCATTAACGTCAAATTGTCAATCACTGCTCCCAAACTGTTCATTAAACACGCGAGAAGAATATTAAAAAGTTTCCTCTCTTTCTTCGAAGTTCTAGATACAACTATTTTGAATACCAGAGTTTTTGCCCGTACACTGTATAGAGTTACATCATTGAATAAAATAAATATAATTTATAATTTTTAAAAAATAAATATGAAATATAAAATATGTTTATAAGATAAATTGGAGTATAAAAAACTCTTGCATCGTTTCATTGCCAATATAAATAATTTTGCAAAACACATAAATATTGTCCTTAATTAGCAATTCCCCATAATACATATACTATAAAATAACATAACTTTTCAAAAAAATAACACAAACTACAATAAACAGATAGTACAAAAATGATTTATTTTATTGTTATACTTACTACCAATCTTTTTTTATTTATCTAAAATATCTAATTTTTAAAGCGGCACAGAAGAGAAAGCCCTTTATTTAAATGCCTAAAATATCTTTTTTTGATTTAAATTTTTAAATTCAAATTGTTTTATTGTTCAAATTCAAATTATGACTATTTTAAATACATTGATTTCCTTAATTTATTTCTTTTAAAATATTTTGATTGATTTATTCCAACTTCCAAAAAACCATAAATCTAATTTAATTCCAACCTACCATGACATCCAATCAAATAATTTCTATATTAATTAAAATTTAAAATTTAAAATAAAAAAATGAGTTGTTATTAGCTGTCAAAACATTCCTCCAGAATGAGTTGTAGATATATAGTTAAAAATTCGAATTTTGAAATAAAAATTAAAATAAAAGAAATATTGGAATTCTACTTGTCATTAATTACACTCTTGAGAAGTAACATGGAAAGAAAGAGAAATGACACACTTACACATTCCAAGACATAAATTAATAAATACATATTTTAATTATAATAGATATGTCTTGGAAACAACTAAAATTCGAAATTTGAATTAAAATTAAAAATTAAAAATTAAAAATAAAATAATGAAAAGGAAGAGTCATGGGGTGGGGTGAAAGATAATTAACTATTTGAAAGAATTCAAAATTAAAATAAAAAAATTATTGGAATAAGAAATATTGAAATTCTACTTATCATTAATTATACTCTTGGAAAGTAACCTGGAAAGAAAGAGAAATGTCACACTTACACATTCCAAGACATAAATTAATAAATACACATTTTAATTATAATAAATATGCCTTGGAAACAACTAAGAAGAAAAGACAAGAAGTAAAGAATCACATTGAATAAGTTGAATTGGGCGGTGGTGTCAATAATTTTTTTGAAAACCGAAAATATTGGAAAATAAAGCAAACTATTACTATTATCTAATTTAATTTGTTTATCATTTATCATTATTATTTAAAATTGATTCATTGAATATTTCCAAATAGAAACATGAAATTCATTGATTGAATATAAATACTTATCAATGCTTATCAATATTAATTATGAATTTATCATTCATCAATTATTATTTTTTTTAAAAAGGCATAATCATTCCCAAACTAAAAGTTAAATTTGATAGGTAGTCTCCTCCGAATCACACAATGATAGTAATATACTTCCTCCGGTCCACAATATAAGAAACAAATGAGTCATTTTTCTTGGTCCAAAATATAAGAAACATACATTAATTTTCACACATATTAAACACTAATTTTCAATATTGCCCTTATTAATTATTGTCATTAATTATAGGTCATCAAAATATTAACTAAAATTAGAAGGGTGCTTTTGGAATTTTATATGAGTATTAATTACAATTTACTTATTCCAATACATTTCCTTGGTATATGTGTTTTAGACTTTTGTTTCTTATATTGTAGACCGGAGGGAGTAGTAAATTGGAAAGAAAAAAAAGAATGACAATGAGGCAAGACATTTTCCAAAAAAAAATACAATTTAGAAAAAGGTCATGCATCATAGGCAAGACATTGTCAAGATTAAAATCCTCCATTTAAACACTCTAGAATGAAATATATATATATATATATATATATATATATATATATATATATATATATAGTTAAAAATTCGAATTTCAAAATTAAAATTAAAATAAAAGAAATATTGTAATAAGAAATATTTGAATTCTACTTGTCATTAATTACACTTTTGGGAAGTAACCTGGAAAGAAAGAGAATTGTCACACTTACACATTTCAAGACATAAATTAATAAATACACATATTAATTATAATAAATATGTCTAAATATGTCTAGGAAACAATTAAAATTCGAAATTTCAAAAAAAAATTGAATTAAAATTGAAAATTTAAAATAAAAGAATGAAAAATGAAGAGTCATTGGATGGGGTGAAAGATAATTGATCATGTTTTGAAAGGAGAAATCTATATATGAGAATCTACAAAGTTTGTATTGGAATTAGATAAGCAATTAATTTTAACAATTAAACTCTTAATAAAATGTCTTAAAAAAATTAAAAAAATGTCTTAACAAAGTCTATATTGTCTTGAACCCTCTCACCCATAAATCCTAAATATCTCTGTCCATGACAATTCAGTTGCTGCAAAATATACATTGACAATAAGCAATATGAAAAAACCAAATAAAAATCCCAATACAAAAAAGGTAAAAAAAAAAAAAAAAAAAAAGATGAATTGGTAGGCTTGCGTTTATGGCGAGAAGATGGATGTCGCCCCATGAGTTTTTCTTCATCATCTTTATTGGAGCTTTCATGTATTAATCCCTAAACTTGCATCAAAGATATAGTTGATGAGTATGATTGACAAATTAAATTAAAAATAAAAATAGAGAAAGAGGAAGAATAAATTGAACATGATAAAAATGGACTCCTTACATGTGGTTCAAGTGCTTTCAAATTTTCGCCATGGATATTCTCTTATTTCTGTGTTTGTCCATCATATATATCAAGCAAAGGAAAAAAACAAATAAAGGGAAAGGTTAGGTGGTGGAGGGAAAAATATGACAGAAATGAAAGGGAGAAAATAAAGGAAGAAGGAGAAAGAAAGGAAGAAACAAAACCTAAAAAACACAATCAACATAAACCAAACATATCATTTTTCATAAAAATAATCAATTAAAAAAAGAAAAATAGGAAGAAATTCAAAAGAAAGATACACAAAGTATAAACAAAACATACTCATAAATGATTTTAAGGAGAATGATACCCCTATGCCACGAACTAAACAAAGAAGAAAGCCTCTCTAATTTCTGTGTCATAAAAAAAATGAAATCCAAGAAAATATATGTAAGAAAGTTCATAAAAATTAATGAGAAAAGGAGATAAAAAACTCAGCATTGCGCACATGGTTGGGTAGTCACAATGTACAGAAAAGACATAAGACGGTCTCCTTATAGCGACGGCAATCTCCTGTCATCAACGGTGGTCTTGTGGTGGTAGGAAGACCTGAATAGAGAGCAACCTGTGAAGGAAGAGAGAAATGAAATTAGAAGAGGAAGAGTCATGAGATGAAGGAGTTTGAAATAAGAAGAGAGAGAGAAAGAAATGAATTGAAATTGGGGTGCATTGAAAAGCATTTATTTATATTAAATATTTCAGATTTCAGATTCTAAATGAAGTAGGAATGATCAGATGACTTTTCATTTACTAAAATATTTGAATTATATAAAAAAAAAATTTGCTATAAGAAATATTGGAATTCTACATATCATTAATTATACTCTTGGGAAGGGAGATGGAGAGAAATTTAAAAATTGAAATAAAATATAAAATAAAATAATGAATTGTTATTAGTTGTCATCCATTAATATTTGAAATCTATTGAAAACTTTCCTCTTTAGAAGATACTTATTGTAAAATTGTTGTAGGATTAAATATGATTGTGATACTTGTTCAAACTTTCCTTAAAATGAGGAAAGAATTATATTTTAATATATATAGATTCCAATTCAAGTGCGCAAATGAAAACCAAAACCACATTCTTTTCAAGTAGCTGTAGAATTTCTTCTATTAAAAAAGCAGCACATGTGTCAAGTTTTTTAAAAAAGAAATTTAAAAATTTGTGATCAAATTATGGCCAGCAATGCCACTGAATGAAAAGTTTATTCTTTAGAAAATGTATGGTTTTTTGCACTTGCAAGCTGGTGTTTGATATCAATCACAAGACAATTCTATTCCTCAAGCCGAACCTGAATCTGATTCGAATTGTGATGTCAATCTGGCCCAAGAGCCTTATCCACATTTGGTTGCATACTTGCACGCTAGTAAGTACAAAAGGTGTCACCGGTTCATTGAGCAACTGGGAATTGTCCACCTTATATTTTTATTGGGTTGAATTTGTTTTTAATCTCTCAAATTTGATTAATGTTGATTTAAATCTCTCATTTGAAAAACGTACTATTTTTAGTGCTCCGATTTCTAAAACGTGTCAGCCATGATCTCAAACGGGACTAAAACGTACGTTTAGGTAATTCTAAAATGTATAATTTTTTTTTAGATAAGCTAAAGAATATATATATGAGTTCAAGGGATACTCAAACCCATATACAAGAAAAGAATGGAAGTATTTAGGAAACAAGGCATAGGTTCAACCTAGAGCAAAAATGACTACAATGTTGAGCATATAACTTGAGAAGCAAAAATATACATTTGGGGACTGTGACTGACACGTTTTAAAATTTGAGAACTAAAAAAATACATTTTTTAAATAGGTGTCTAAAATCGAACGTGACCCAAATTTAAGAGACTAATAAAAACATATTTAACTCATTTATGATTATTTTTCTTCTTCTCTTTTGAAGGATGGTAGAACCTAAAGTAAGAGTGCATTTTACACTAGATTTTCTTTCTAAATAAGAATTATGGTGACGCGTATTCCTATATATATTCTATAGTGTCTAATGTAGATCATATGATATGATTTAACATTCGCTATTTGACTTCAGAAAAAATATGGATTTTGATAACTGCAAAGGCAAACCTAAATTACCACTGAAGTATTAAATCTCAACCAGCAAAGAACCAAAGATCAATTTGGGTTCTGAGGGGCAGTAAAATGATAAAAGAGAGAAGAATAGTCTCCTAAGGCACATACTCATGATGGTGCTACCTAAAATTTCGAATCAAAAGTTGATGATGAAATTATGTGGCCGGGTGAGCCATTGTTATTTCAATTTTCAAAGCTATTTTCTTTTTCTTTATTTTTTCTCAATGATATTGCACCATTAAACACAAAAGCTTGCCCAATTATCAAAAGTTAACGAGTAAGAACAATAATTAATTGTCGTGATTGCCGACCATTGGTTCTAGAAGGGGGGAATTTAGACAAAAGTAAAAGATATCCAAAAGTTGAAAAAGTAAAAGATTTCAACTAATTGAGTTCATGTCCACTGAAGATAAAACCATCTGAACACGCGTTACCATCTCCGAGATCCACTCCCCCTTCTAAAACCCCAACCAACCACATTCTCAATACGAAACAACCTCATAAAGCACTTTAAGATGAGCTTATCATCCACAACAATTGTGCTTATTTGCCCAAAATGGATACCATTATTCACCATAATAATCTTGTTTTTAACCTAATTACCGATTTGACAACTGATCACCAACCAAGTTTAGAGTATCTTCAATAATCTTTTACGATTTTTTTAATATTTATATTCTCTGATTTATATTCTTATTTAATTAGGACTAATATTTTACTATTAGTATAAATAGAACTCGAGTTTGTTTTTTGTTTCACATTGCATCAACATGTATCATGTTACATTCTTCAATAACATTGATAGTTTATAGTTGTCTTTCTCTTTTTGTTGAATTTCATGGTTCAGAGAAGAAGAATGAGAGAAAGTTGAGATAAATTGAAAATTGTATATTGATTAAAATAGTAAAAGTGAGAATCACAATGTAATCTAGGCTTATATAGCCAAGTAAATCAACTAACAACTATAACTAATTATAACTAACTCTAACAAATTCTAACTATCTTAACACTTTTCTTAATTTATTCCCTAATTATAAACACAATTCTTCAACATGGTATGAGAGTCATACCATCCTGGATGAGTTAAGTTTCTTTTTATCATATAGAGTTCATGGAACGTGTTAGTATCTTACTCACCACCATAAACTCAAACCTAGTTTTGATTTTTTGTCCCCCTCAAAACTTTATCTCCTCCCAACCTCTCCTATTTTTAGTCTTGGATCTTGATGTTCTCTTGGTGGTTGGGTAGCTCAACTGGTTTAAGCTAAGGTGACGTTTGTTATCTGAAATGTTTTATTCATAGGCAAACTACATTCCTGAGATTCCCAGGAATCTTTCTTTCCCACATTCACACGTGGGAATAGAATTTTCCTCAGTTTCTAACTATCATCCACTAATTCTATTACAAGGAATCTTTAATGCCTTGGAATAACCTTTTAAAACTTGTACAAAACATGAGAAACTTTTATTCCCATGTCAATATTCCCGGGAATATTTTTGTAAAACTTGTACCAAAAGCTACATAAGGGTATAATGAGTTAGAGAAGTAGGAGTCCAGAGTTCAGACCCTGGTAAAGGAAGAAAAAATTAATATAAGAACTAACTACTAATATTTTCCTATAAAAAAAAAAATTTAATGTTCTCTTATAGTTTTTGAGTGATTGATAGAGCCCCCTCTCCCATCGTCCCATAATCTAGAATTCCTGGCTTTTGGACTAAACTGGTGTCATTTTAGAAACTATTTACCAGTTTGGGGTCCTTTTGAAACAAATTACCAGTGGGGGGTCCTTTTTGACACCGTGGGATTTTTTTTCTGACAGGGAGAGGCGCCACTCTGACTGGCGCCTCCCATTTAAAAAAAAAAAAAAAAGACAAAGGTGCCACTGGCTGTGGTGCCTTCCCTTTTTTTTCAAAAAAAAAAAAAAAGCAAAGGCGCCACTGCCAGTGGCGCCTCCCATTTAAAAAAAAAAAACAAACGTGAGTGAGTGAGTGAGGTTGATAAAACTTGCCTTTTTTAAAATACACTTGATGCAAAAAACATGACAGCATGCAAAAAAAAAAAAAAAAGTGCCTCACTAGAATAATGAATTTTCACCAAGAATATTTTTATTAGAATTCACTAGAATATTTTCACTAAAAACATTTTCACTAGAATTCACTAATGAAGGACGTGGTGCCTGAGGATAAGGAGTTAATGCCACATAAGATTCAGTTTTGCACTGCGGTTGACTCCCAGGCAGATATGAGGGTTAGAATTCTCAATTGTAGTTGTCATGTACGTGATTAGGTTGTTTTGTTCAGTTACTACTGCCTAGTAACCTATCAAACGGAGGTTTTGATGTATATAGCATGTAAATTTTTCTATAAAAGCCAGTAGTCTACTGCCTTTGAAGGGTGACTTTGTTATGGCTTATATCCAGGATTCACTTCCCTGTTAGTATTTTTTTTTTTTGGCTTTTGCCTGTACAGATCCAACTTATTGGAAGACTGCTTCATTGCTTTTTAAAAAAATAGTACTATATCACCTAATGAAAAATCTAACTTCTAACATCATCTAAAATTTTTTTAGTAAAATAATTATTAATATTTTTATAATTTTAAAAATGGAAAATGGGGAAAATATAAAGAAAAAAATGAATGGTTCATATCGTTTTTCACCACCGATTTTTGATCGATTTTACTGGCTCTGGACCGGTCTGATTGGCTCTTAACCAATTCTATACAATTCTAAAATCAGTTGCTTTTTTTATGAGTAAAATAATAATTCTAGTGAAAATATTCTAGTTAATTCTAATGAAAATATTCTTAGTTAAAATATCCTTAGTAAAAATTCATTATTTTGGTGAGGTATTTTTTTTTTTGAGGTTCTTCAATTTTGTTTTTGCATGCTGTCATGTTTTTTGCATCAAGTGTATTTTAAAAAAGGCAAGTTTCATCAACCTCACTCACTCACTCACGTTTGTTTGTTTTTTTTTATAAAAAAAAATGGGAGCCACCAGGGCCTTTGCTTTTTTTTTTTTTTAAAGGGAAGGCACCACTGCCAGTGGCGCCTTTGACTTTTTTTCTTTTTTTTAAAAAAAAAATGGGAGGCGCCAGTCAGAGTGGCGCCTCCCCCAGTCAAAAAAAAAATTTCATGGTGTCAAAAAGGATTCCTCACTGGTAATTTGTTTCAAAAGGATCCCAAACTGGTAAATAGTTTCTAAAATGATACCAATTTGATCAAAAAGCCAGATTTCCTGATATGTATTTTTGATCAATTTCGCCTAATATTTGTATTCTAATATCTCGAATCAATTCTGTATCATCCAGCATATCTAGTGTACATCATTGATATGTTTCACCTCTAATATGCGTTCCTTTAATCAATTTTCATTTTCAGTGATCCAAAAACTTTGATCAATTTCTGATCCATCCCAAGAGATTGGATTTATCCCAAATGAAGTACAGTTCCTTCCTCGTTGTAGTTTGGCATTTCTTTTGTTGGGCACCCTTCCATTGTGCTTCTCTGAGATATTGGAGTTGTCTTTTTATTTATTTTCTTTTTAGTGTGTTTAATTGTAACAAGATAAAAGCTTAGACAGCTCAACCTTAAGGGGGTGTTAGAATATCTGAAAAAGTAACTCATAATATTGTTATTTTAATATTTGAGAATATTTTATATAATCCCTTAATTAAGATTTCTTTGTTATTTATATTCTTTTATTTATTTTATTATTTAATTAGGTCTATAATTATCTTTTGTATCACAGTGCATTAACACATATCACATTACATTCTTGAATAATATTTTTAGTTTATAATGATCTTTGTTATTTTTCTAATTTTCAATAAAAACCTAATTCCTTATATAATATTATATAATAATCATAATTATTATTATTGTTAATTTTATTTTTATTTTTTTTGGGTTCACTTCAAATCAAAACTTTTGCATTGATTCTTCACTGTATGTGTTGTTGAGGGCTACTAGGCTAATGAACTAGGAACCTGTGCTGGGGTTGAGAGCTTATTGAATAGATAGCTAGATGCCATGTGGTGAAGCATAAAAGAAAGGGAAAAGTACCCCACAGGTTGTGCAGAGGAGGGTGATGTTTAATGTCTTTGGCATAGAATAGTGACACAGATAGACCACTCATTAGTTGTCGGCCTACAATTTTAGAAAGAATGGCATAACTGTGGGCATAACATTTCCAACCACCTGGAAATATTGCAGGCTCCATTTGTACGCAACCATGGTCCTCACTACCTGGATTTCATTCTTGAGGGAAAAAAAAAAAAAGAAAGTAACTAATTAAAAACTTTAGATTTTCAGATCTAGGAGGTATATTATGTTGAAGGCTTGCATTTGATTGTGTTGTGTTGTAGAAATTAATCAATTGAGACGCGAACGAATTATTACAAACTAACTTGTATAGAAAGAAAATAATCACGGTAGTTGCATTCCTTTGTCATTTTTATACTCTTTTTTAGGTTACAAAATATGAGGATCAACAAATATTAATTTTAATATTGTTGGAGAATCAGGAAAATATCCCTGATTTTATCATCTTTGATTCTATTTGATTTTATCTTTATTATTCTGATTTTAATTTGTTTTATTTCCTTCCTTAAGTATAAGAAGAGATTTGATTTGATTTGTTTTGTCTTTATTATAATCTCTCTATAAAAGAAACTCATACTATGAATGAAATTACAACAATTATTCCACTGCCTTCTATATGGTATCAAAGCTCTAGGTTAGAGTTCTTTTCTCCCCTCCATGGCGGCACACCCAAACTCACGGAAGCACGCCCTTACAGGCGCTGTTGAAGATAGTAACAACGTGACAAGAGGCGGGCCAAGCAGTGGCGGTGGTGGCCCAGGCAGCGGCGGCGCAGGCGTAGGTGTAGGTGCTGGTGCAGGAGCCGGAGGTGCAGGCAGCGGTGCAGGTGGTGCTGGCGGCGCCGGTGGTGGTGTCAGCGGATGTCTGAACTGTCATTTTAATGGCCAAGAGGGTGTTTCTAATTCCCTTCAGGTCAATGTTCCGCGTGTTCATGGGAAAAACCATACAGAATGGTCCCAGACTGTTAGATTGGTCCTGGAAAGCAAAGGCAAGCCTACGAATTGGAAGAAGAAAGGTGGTGGTGAGAATCGTGCATTCCAAGCTAGTTCCTCTGATCAAGAGAAGCAGTCTTCTTCAAGCTCGTTTCCTTTCACTAAGGAACAGATAGATCAACTGTACAAACTTCTTGAGTCTCAAACTCCTTCATGTTCCATAGCCCAGAAAGGTAACTTTGTTAAAACTGCCCTTCTTAGTGTCAACCATACTTGGATTGTTGATTCAGGTGCTACTGATCATATGACAGGAGAGTCTAATTTCTTTTCTTCATATAGTCCTTGTGCAGGTAACCAGAAAATTAAAATTGCAGATGGCTCTCTATCAGCCATTGCAGGGAAATGGTCGATTGTCCTGTCTCCAACGATAACTCTCCAAGATGTCCTTCATGTCCCAAATTTGTCATGTAGTCTTTTATCGGTCAGTAAATTAGCCCGGGATAAAAACTGTCAAACTAATTTCTTTCCTTCTCATTGTGTGTTTCAGGATTTGAACTCGGGAAGGATGATTGGCAGTGCTTAGGAGAATGGAGGACTCTATTACTTTGATGATGGACTTGGATCAAAACAACAATCCCAACCAATAGGTTCCTTCTTTGAATCTAGTTTTATTTATGATAACAATAATGATATTATGTTATGGCATTTACGGTTAGGTCACCCGAGTTTTAGGTACCTAAAATATTTATTTCCAAAGTTGTTTTGTAATAAAGACCCTTCGTTATTTCATTGTGAAACTTGTGAATTTGCAAAACATCATCGCTCTTTTTTTCCTATGCAACCTTATAAGTCAACAAAACCTTTTTTCTATTATTCACAGTGATGTTTGGGGTCCTAATAAGACAAGTACACTCTCCAATAAAAAATGGTTCATTACTTTTATCGATGATCACACTAGATTTTGTTGGGTGTACTTGTTAAAGGAAAAATCTGAGGCTAATCAAGCTGTAAGAAATTTCTTTAAAATGGTGCAGAATCAATTTCAAACAAATATTCAAGTCTTCAGAAGTGATAATGGAAAGGAATATTTTAATATGATTTTGGGGAATTTCTTTCTTGAAAATGGGGTTGTGCATCAAAGCTCTTGTGCTAATACACCCCAACAGAATGGGATTGCGGAGAGAAAGAATAGACATCTCCTAGAGGTGGCTAGAGCCTTACTCTTTGAAACAAAAGTTCCAAAATACTTGTGGGGTGAAGCTGTTTTAATTGCCGCATATTTGATTAATCGTATGTCGTCTAAAGCTTTACAATTTCAAACTTCTCTTCATATTTTTAAAGAGTGTTTTCCTATGGCTCATCTTTCAGCCAATTTACCTTTGAAGATATTTGTGTCTACTGTGTTTGTTCATGAACATAAACACCTTGGGAAGCTAGAACCACGTGCTATAAAATGTGTTTTTATTGGATACTATCCAACCAGAAGGGTACAAGTGTTTTGATCCAAAATAAAAAAGAATTTTTGTACCCATGCATGCCACCTTCTTTGAAAAACAACCTTTTTCTAAGGACATCCATCTTCGGGGGGGGGGGGGCGAATTCTCATGAAGATTCTTTTGAAACCATTATTTTATCTGAAAATACACATGATCCCGAGACTTATACTACTGCACCAATAGCAAATGACCAAAATTCATTATCTGGACCTACTCCCATCATAAGTAAGGCTCCCATGGAATTTGGGTCTACATCTCTAAATCAAAACTCTGACAAACAATCTTTGGAAATTGATAATAATGAAGAACTAATCGAAATGCCATAACATGATGATTCTTGTGGAGAAGAAATTAACAGGTTCAAGGATAGTGACCGAAGGAGGGAAAAGTTCTTTGTTTCAAAAAACCGTCAAAAAAGGAATGAAGAATCAACTCTCCAGCACAATCATGAATCCGAACCCAGGGAAAATCCAATCAGTCAACCTGATACAGGTAAGTCCCCGTCTGAACCTAATTGTCACAATGAATCAGTTGAGTTAGACATCCCCATAGAGCTTAGAAAAGGTATTAGATCTTGTACTAGGCATCCTTGGTCTAAATTTATGTCATTTTCAAATTTGCCTTCCTCTTTTGCTGCATTTACCTCACAATTGTCTAGTACAAAAGTTCCAAAAAATGTACAGGAAGCTCTAAAAATTCCAAAGTGGAAGGAAGCTGTTCTTGAGGAGATGAGAGCTCTTGAGAAGAACAATACTTAGAGTGTTATGACCTTACCAGCTGGGAAAAACATAGTGGGTTGCAAATGGGTTTTCATTGTGAAGTATAATTCAGATGGATCCGTAGAAAAGTACAAGGCACGCCTGGTGGCCAAGGGATTCACTGAGACCTATGGCATAGACTACTCTGAAACTTTTGCTCCTGTGGCAAAATTAAACACTGTCAGGATTCTCTTATCCCTTGCTGCCAACTTAGATTGGCCTTTGCACCAACTGGATGTGAAGAATGCATTCCTCAATGGTGACCTAGAAGAAGAGGTATACATGGATGGGCCTCTGTGTGTAAATTGAAGAAGTCACTCTATGGGCTCAAACAGTTCCCGAGAGCATGGTTCGAAAGATTCACCCAGTCCATGAAGAAATAGGGATACAGTCAAGGACAAGCCGATCACACCCTATTCACAAGATTTTCCTCTAATGGAAAGATTGCTGCACTAATTGTCTATGTTGATGACATTGTTCTTACGGGGAATGATGTAATAGAGATGGGAAGACTGAAGAAAAATATGGCAACAGAATTTGAGATCAAGGATTTGGGAGCATTGTGATATTTTCTTGGCATGGAGGTTGCTCGATCAAAAAAGGGAATTGTGGTTTCCCAACGAAATTACATTATGGACCTTTTAAAGGAAACTGGAATGAGTGGTTGCAGACCAGTCGATACTCCTATGGACCCAAATGCGAAACTTTGGGAGAAATGAGATGTTCATGTTGATATTGGGAGATACCAGAGATTAGTTGGAAAGTTAATCTACCTGTCTCATACCAGACCTGATTTTGCCTTTTCTGTGAGTGTTGTAAGCCAGTTTATGCACTCCCCATATGAAGAACATCTTGAGGCAGTCTACAGAATTTTGAGGTACTTGAAGAGTAATCCTGGGAAAGGATTGTACTTTAGAAAAACCAGTGAGAGGAATGTTGAAATCTTTACTGATGCGGACTGGGCAGGATCAGTCACCGACAGAAAATCAACTTCGAGTTATTGTACATATGTGTGGGGAAATCTAGTAACTTGGAGAAGCAAGAAACAAGGTGTGGTTGCTAGAAGTAGTGCTGGGGCTGAATTTAGAGTAATGGCCCAAGGAATTTGTGAAGGATTGTGGATCTATAGAGTCTTGGAGGAACTCAAGATGAAGGTTGATCTTCCATTGAAGCTGTACTATGACAATAAAGCAGCAATAAACATAGCTCACAGTCCCGTCCAGCATGTCAGGACCAAACACATTGAGATTGATCGCCACTTCATAAAAGAAAAATTAGATGCTGGCACTATCTGTCTTCCTTTTGTGACTTCCAACCAACAAACAATTGATACTTTGACCAAGAGTCTATCAAGACCAATTTTTGAGCACTTGATAAGCAAGTTGGGCATGATAGATAACTATGCACTACTTGAGGGGGGGTGTTGGAGAATCAGGAAAATATCCCTGATTTTATCCTCTTTGATTCTATTTGATTTTATCTTTATTATTCTGATTTTAATTTGTTTTATTTCCTTCCTTAATTATAGGAAGAGATTTGATTTGATTTGTTTTGCCTTTATTGTAATCTCTCTGTAAAATAGACTCCTACTATGAATGAAATTACAACAATTATTCCACTGCCTTCTATAAATATATATTTCATTTTTTAATCAATAAAGTGTAACAAAAAGTATTAACGATCAAGAATAATATTTTCTATGCCAAGTTGAACTCTCCTGCGTGCTAAGATTGACCTAGCCGCCGCCAACGATACGTGGGTAGCACCTCCACCCATCGCCCCTATCTCTCATCAGCCCCCTTCTTGTTTCCTTGCTAATTTTTTCGTCTTTGCATCCATCATAGCCATTCCAGTTTGCCCATAAAAATGTTTGGCTTCATCTTCCTCTTCTTTATCAGCCACCACTCCTTTCAACGCAAAACCTTTGCGTAAGTCTTGGAGAATTCTTGTGATATCCCTTTTAGTCAGCTTTCAAAAACATGTCTGAATGGTAACAAAATTGCTGTAAAGATTCTCGAAGAGGAGTATAAAGCCGGCCTCGAAGGCTGTAAAAATCACCTTCATGGTCGTCTAATCTTATCGAAGGATGGTGCTCCTATCAAAGTGGTGGACTTGCGATCTAAGCTTTTATCCTTATGGAAGTTTGTTGGTTCTTTGAGCATGGTTTCTTTGGGGAAAGAGTTTTATGTATTCTCTTTTTCTTCTCCACTAGACTTTCGTAGTGTTTCATCGATTGGTTCTTGGAGTTTAAAACCTGGAATTCCGCGTCTTTCTTCCTGAACCCCGGTCTTCAACCCCTATACCCAAAAGCAAACTCATGCCAATTGTTGGGTGCGCATTATAGGGCTGCCACAGGAGTACTGGCGTGCTAAGATAATCTTTGCGATTGCAGCTGCTATTGGTATACCTATTGTGCTAGATGAGGTAACACACAAGAATATGTTTGGACATTTTGCAAGAGTACTTGTTGATGTTGATTTAAGTGGCAACCTACGTGAGCAAATCTTGGTGGAAAGAAAAGGTTTTGCATTCTTTGTGGGAATAGAATATGAGAATAAGCATTTCTTTTGTTCTATTGACCAAACTATTGGGCTCTTTGTTGATAAATGTAGAAGTAAGCCTTCTTTTGATGCTAAGGATCAAGAAGTGCCCAAAGATAAGAAGATTAATCATCTTCCTTGGAAACCTGTCCATAAGTATTTTCCTAGGAAGTTAGAGAACGAAGGGCCAAATAATGGTTCAGTCAATCAGTAGAATTTGATTCAGGAAGGTCAGAATAATGGTCAGGTAAAACAAGGTGTTAATGAGGATCAAAGTCAGGTTAATGTTTTATAGCATAATTCACTTGCTAATAGCTCTATTCGATAAATTCGGATTGAGAAATCGGTTCAAGACTCATTGGAGCATGTGTCTGATTCTATTCAGGAACATTCGATCCGAGGGACTAATAATGATCAACAAAATTTGATTGGGTCAGGTCAGGCAGATGATAGTCCAACTAATCGATAAGATAATCGGTTAGATTATAAGGTAGATTCTACCCCTTTGTTGGGATTCACCAATATGGAAACAGTAGGTGGTAATAGTTTGAATGTTCCAATGCATCCTAATGTTATTCACGATATGAAAGTTTTTGCAAAGTTTTTTGGAGATGGGGACAAGGATGACCTAGAGAATGCCTCTCTTTCAGTAGAACAAAATAATGATAATGCTAATGCTGTTGAGGATGATGAATTCACAGTAGTTATGTCTAAACACATTGGGTTGCCTTCATAACAATGTGTTTCGTAGATTTTTTTTTTTTTTAATTAACAGGAATCATCATGGAAATGAATTCTTGGGAGTGTTAAAGATGTGTTTGGTAGTGCAAATAACGGATTCTAGAACAGGATTCCACTTCGTTTGCCCTTTAACTAGTTTTAAAAACCAGGCGGTGGCAACCCGATGTTAAAAGTGCACATTTGGCATCGGTTAAGACCATAACTGATGTTAAAAGTGCATTTTTAACATCTTTTATGAAGGCAACCTGATTTTAAAATTGTATCGTTTACATCAGGTGGACATTCCAATATATGTTAAAAATGCACGTTTAACATCGGTTGGAAACCGATGTTAAAAGTCATACTTTCAACATCACCTACCCAACCGATGTTGAAAGTCATTTTCAATCTATGTCAAAAGTCATTTTTGCACCAGCGAAGTGTAGGAATAAAAGTAATCACTCGATACACAAGAGCATAGACTTCTAATTTTCTAATTTTTACCAACCAATGAAATATTTCATGAATAATTTCCAAGCCTATTAGTAATTTTATAATTAAAAGATATTAATTTCAATTGTTTTCAAAAGTCAGGGACCCCCCCCCCCCCCCCCCCCCCCCACCACCACCACCACCACCACCACCACCACCACCACCAAAGTATACACATAAAGTCATCCCTATCGGTATGCCTTAAATATTACTGTGAATATTACTTTAAATATATACATATTTTAACTTTTGATGTATGACAAACAATTTAAATGAATGGCCATACATTAACCCTATATTTAAGTATTTGTTTATTCAATAACTTTTTTTTTGTTGGATTCCACCGTAATTAGAGACTTTGGATTCCCAATGGATCCACGGAGAATCCCCACAAGCTTAGATCCTATGGACCTGCTATGGAACTAATATTCGCTCAGGTGCTTAATCACAGTTAAGGTTCATTGTCTCTTCCTAAAGATCAAATAAGGATCTTGCTCACAAGTTTCACAAAAGCACCAAGTCGACCAAGTTTAAGCATGAGATACTTTTAGATCTTAGATGCTTGTGTAAGAGAAATAACTTATTCATCAAGTAGCTCTTTGAAAAATTGCATGAAAATAAGTTTTGATTATTTGGATGAACTTGATTTTCACGAGAAAGGTTTTAAAATGAGTTTGAATTTAAAAAAAAAAAGATTATGTTTATTTATACATCCATATATAAATTTATACATTCATATATCATCGGATCAAATCAAATTTTAAATATTGAACCCAAAGATAATCGATTCGAATATAGGATTCAAAAAATTTGAACTTGTCCAATATGAACTGAACCGTTGGCTTCAATTTTTTTCTATATTATTATTAATTTTATGGTAATAAAATTATTTTTTTTGTAAATTAATATATTATCCCTAAAGTCTAAAACTGGTTATATCCTAAAAGGTTGTCTCTCCACCATTTAGTTGTATTAGGATAATATCCTAAACTAGTTATATCCTATACACACACACACGGCGCAATTCACATGATCATGACTTTTTATTTTATTTTATTGAATGTTGTTTTACAGGAGTTCTACTCTTGTTTCATTATATGATTTCAATACGTAGTTGTTTTCATTTAATTACATTTAGTGTACTATGAATTTTCTAGTGTATTGTGAATTTTCTATAGGGGTTAATTCTTCTATAAGTGTATTATTTCTTCTATATTTTTTCTTGGTTTTTGTGATTTTTTTAGAATTCTTTTACTATTTTTTGGAAATTAAAATTAAATTTAAAAATAAGGTAATTCGATAATCTATTTGTATCAACCCAACTTTAATCAGATTGGTTCTATTCAAAATCATTCAAAAATTTCAAAATCTGACAATCCGGTCCGATCAATTTTAATCAGATTGGATACTAGATAGTTTTAAATTTAATTCAAACTGATCCGATTACACTCTACAAATTATTCTGACTTTACCCTGCATAAAGAGTGACTTAATAGTAAATAAAGTTTTGAAAACCCGTGACTCAATATCTCATGGAAAAATTAACGATCTCACATAAGAATATAGCAAGACTTCGGAGAAAAATAAACTTTTATTTTTATAAAAAAAAAAAAAAAACACTACCGAAATAAATCGACATGATAATAAGGGCGTGTTTGAGTAAACATAGTAATTAAATATTGATTCAATAAGTTTTCATTAAATAAGCTATAAAAACTCTATTTTCACAAACTTCTCTGATCATAAGTTTATTGAAACAAGCTAAAAAACTTATAAGAATTAAGGCCATAAACTATTTTCATAAGTTATTATTATAAGCTTATTTTCATAAACTGATCTTTCGAATCCAAAACATCTCTTAAATCAATAAGGGCTTGTTTGCTTTGTTTTCCAGATTCTTATTTTCATTTCATGTTTCCAAAAATAATTACAAAATTATCTCCTTGTTAATTTTCATTATGTTTCTATTTTTGAAAGATTTATGAAAATAGAAAAAAAAAAATGTTTTGAGTGTTTCCTGTAAAAATTTTTGAAAACAACAAATAGAATGAAAACAAGGTAATGATTTTATAATTACTTCTGAAAATAGATAGTAAAAAGAGGGAACTGGAAGCACCCTAATATATCAACTTATACCTAACAAAACTTGCCATAAAAAAACAAGTTTTTTAAGCCAGCAGAACTAAGTGGATCATCTTTGTGAAACATATTTTTTTATTTTTATTTTTGATAAGCTAAAAAGTATTGTATTAAAAGAGTACAAGGGATACTCAAAACCCGTATACAAAAGTATCAAAGAAAAGGGATGCAAAACAGCTAAAAGTTCAACCAAGAATACAAAAAAACCAGGTTGAAAACGTAACTACATTGCTCCCACCCACCAAAGCATAACCGTGAGAAAGAAAAATGCAATCTGCCAATTTTGAGACACCACCTGATGCGCCCATCAATTGCAAAACAACCAAAAATAATGACAACTCAGAAGCAAACAAAAACTAAAGGCAATAGAACATTAAAACACCAAAACCATCCCATAAGGCTCATGGTTTCAGCGACCAAGAAGTCCCGTGAACCAGCCACATGGATCAGATAGTAACAGAGCAAAATCAAACAACAACTACTAGAAGAAAAAAAAATAAAAAAACCAGTATAAATTAGGAGACACAACCAACAGGGCATAAACACCAATTTGTGTAGGTGTAGATTGAACATCCAGACACACAAAGAACCATGACCATGATCTATGCTTGATTTGCTCCATAATAGATAGAAAATCCTCAACATCACCTTTGAAAATTATTTCAATTCGCATCAACCACACCGACCAAACCGTAGCATGGCAGAAAAGATACCTTCTTCAGCTTCTTGCCTCTAAGAAGCTTCCTATGAGCAGAATAGTGGCTACAGATGATGAGAGACAAAGTCAAGACAAAGCCTAACCACCTATAGACATGTTCCCACACTCTTTGTGTTAAAGTGCAATGTAGGAAGAGGTGATTGGCGAACTCCTGTTCATGACCACAAAGAGCACAACCACACTGTGAAGGATCAACAAATACTTGCCTATGGAAAAGATTCACCCTAGTCGGAAGGCGGTCTAGGAGAAGTTACCAAGAGAAGGCAAGGACTTTACTCGGTAACAACTATGCCAAAAGTTCTTGAAAATCTCGGACGAATCAGAAGTCATGTTAAGGGACAAAGAATGTGCAAGCAAAAGATCATAGGATGACTTTACTGAGTACTCGTTCATATTTCCAACCATCCAAACCCAAACATCCTCCTTGTCTCTAAAAATGCTAACACCCTGTAACGTAGCACATAATCATAACCTCCTCCTCCCAAGCAAAAAAGGGCCTTCTCCATCTCTACCTCCACGTCCAAACTAAACCATCCTAGCCTCCCATATTAGCAACCAAAGAGTTTTTATCTAATGATAGAGAGAAGGAAAAGCTTCTTTTAGACTATCAACCCCAAACCACACATCATGCCAAAAACGAATACTAACACCATTGCCAATCTTCCTACACACTTCATTGGAGAACCAATTTGACAAGGATACACTATTAGAGTCAATGGCACATCAATCCCACCACCAAGATGAGAATTATTTGTGTTCCATTGTTGTAAGGAAGGCTTTGGGCAAGTCTTCCCATACCTTGCAGCGATAACATTTTGCCAACAAGCATCATTTTCTTCTAACAATCTCCACCTCCACTTCCCAAGCAAGCTTAGATTAAAGACATCTAATTTCTTCACCCCCAACCCACCTAGCTGTTTTGGAGAGCAAACCTTGTTCCAGCTTACCCAAGGGATGCTCTTTTTCCATCGCCACCACCCCATAAGAAGTTTCTTTGAATGCCAACGAAGATTCTCAAAAATTTTCTTGGTAGCCTGAAAAAGGATAAAAAGAAAAATACAGTGGGATACTGGATAAAATTGAATTTAGAAGAATAATTCTTCCTCCTAAAGATATATGCCTCCCCTCCATCGCGCAAGCCTTTTCCTCATAATATCCACCACCGATTGCCAGGTTGAAGCTCTCTTCGGATTTGCCCCTACTGGTAACCCAAGGTATGTGAAAGGCATCTCACCAGCTCTGTAGCACAGAAAGGAAGAGCAGCTGCAAGAAAGACCTCATCCACGTTAACACAAATAGGCAACTTTTATAAAAGTTGACTTTTAATCCGGAGACCAACTCAAAGCTTCTCAGAATTGCCTTCAAAGCCCCCAAGGTTTTGATATGACGACTTCCCCATTAACAAGGTGTCATCTACGTACCGTAAAAGAGACAAAGAGCATGGCTGTCCAAAATCAAAGCCAGATAATCTCCCACTATCCACAGCCCTAGACACCAACCTGCTGAGACCTTCTGCTACAATAAGGAACAAAAAAGGAGCCAAAGGGTCTCCTTGCCTAAAGCCCTTCTGCAGTTTAATTTCCTCCGTCGGACTACCATTAACAAGAACCGATACTTGGCCCGAAAAAACACAAGCTTCCAACTAACCCATCCATTTATCACAAAAGCCCATCCTTCTCATCAGATACTTTAGGATGTCCCAACAAACAAAGTCATACGTCTTTTCAAAGTCTACCTTCAAAATCAGACAATCATGTTTCTTTTTCCTAGCTAGATTAGCAATTTCATTTATAGCCAGCACCCTATCAAGAATTTGCCGATTAGGAATGATAGCTGATTGACAAGAAGAAATAAGCTTCGCTATAACTTTCTTCATCCGAGAAGCCAACAGCTTAGAAATAAGCTTATGAATACAACCTATTAAAGAAATAGGCCGAAAATCTGCAAACTTCTGAGGGTTATCATGCTTAGGAATCAAAGCAATAAACGAGGAGGTGATTCCTTTAGGAAGAGAAGAATTTGAAGAAAATTCCTGCACTAAGAGATAAACCTCTTCACTGATAAAAGACCAGAACTTCCTGAACAAAGTAAAAGTAAAACCATCAAGCCCCGGGCTTTTATCCCTATCACAACTCCAAACAGCTTCCTTGACTTCCTCCAAGGAAAAGTTTTCCATCAACAGAACAATATCATCAGAAGAGTGCCTCTTGAAGTAGAGACCATCCAACGTAGGATGCATAACGTTTTGAGCAGCAAACCCAACCTTGAAGTAGTTCTTTATCACCTCTTTTACGTTTCCCACCCCTTCAACCCAAGACCCTCCAGTAGCAAGGATAGTATTTATCCTTCTTCTATAATCAACACAAGAGTGGAAAAAAGAGGTGTTTGAATCACCCTCCTCTAACCACCGGACTCTTGATTTTTGAAACATAAGATTATAACGCTACCACATAATCAAATTGCTGCAATATAAGCGACATGATAGCTTGACAAAAGAATTGCAAAAATATATTCTGAAAAAGAAAATGACAAATATTTAAGATGATATATTGTTTGACAAATGATTCTTGTATACTACTATTTTAATACTTTTTTTTTTTAAAAGCAAGGTGATCAAGTCACAATAAATGATTCTTGTATACTACTTTTTTAATACTTTTTTTTAAAGCAAGGTGATCAAGTCGTCATAAATTTATTAAAAAGAAGAAAAACAGAAAAAACCAAAACCCATGCAAAAAACAAAAAGCAAGTAAATCTAGAATTAAGCTTTATATTCTTTCTCAGGTTATACTTCTGAGATTTACACATAACCACTGTGAATTTATCATCTTCAACAGCATTATCATTATTCTGCTCTACTGAAGGAGAGACATTCTCTAGGTCATCCTTGTCCTCATCTCCAAAAAACTTTGCAAGAACTTTCATATCGTGAATAACATTAGGATGCATTGGAATATTCAAACTATTATCACCTACCGTTTCCATGTTGACGAATCTCAACAAGTGGGTAGAGTCTACCTTATAATCTAACCGATTATCTAATCAATTAGTTGGACTATCATCTGCCTGACCTGACCCAATCAAATTTTGTTGATCATTATTAGTCCCTTGGATAGAATGTTCCTGAATAAAATTAGACACATGCTCCAATGAGTCCTGAACCGATTTCTCAATCCGAATTGATCGAATAGAGATATTACCAGGTGGGTTATGCTGTAAAACATTAACCTGACTTTGATCTTCATTAACACCTTGTTTTACCTGACCATTATTCTGACCCTCCTGAGTCAAATGTTGCTGACTGACTGAACCATTATTCGGCCCTTCGTTCTCTGACTTCTTAGGAACATACTTCTCGACATGTTTTTGAGGAAGATGATTAATCTTCTTATCTTTGGGCACTTCTTGATCCTTAGCATCAAAAGAAGGCTTACTTCTACATTTATTAATATGGCTTTGATTAACCTTTATGTTAGCATTGGTTTCAAAACCGAAAATCTTCTCCTCATGTTGCATATATAAGCCTTTTGAACATATTTACAAAATGATGGGTAGGGTGTTTTTGTTTTAAAAAAAGAAAGTAAAGAAAACCAATTTTGTTGAAGCTGTGATTAGGTTGCTTAGTTCTTTCTGTTTTAAAAAATTACAGCCTTCTCCTTTAAAATAAAAAATAAAAAACATATCATCTTCACTTCCCTATATCATTCTTATTATTTTGGAGTACTATTTAGAATAACATAAATATTTTGAAATAATAAATTCTGAGGGATATTTATTTATTAAGAGCATCTCCAATGGGAGTTGCTTATAGAGTTCTTAAATCTATGTGGCAAATAAGGAATCATTGTTTTTTTTTTTTCCATTGGAGTTGATCTATGTGGCAATATGAGTTGCTTAAAAATAAGGCATGGTTGCTTATATAAGCAACCCCAAGGATGAGTTGCTTATGAATAAAAAATTAATTTTTCTTCAAATTTCAAGGATGAATTGCTACTTTTAAAACAAAATTAAGTATAAATAAAAAAATATAAAATATGGGTTTCTTAAGGGTTGCTTAAATATGTACCATTGGAGTAAAAATATGATGGATTGCTTAAATATGATGTGATATAGTGGGGCTTACTTAATGAGATATAAGCAACCCAAAGTGGGTTGTTTAAATATTACCCATTGGAGATGCTCTAATGTTACGAAATAATCCTTAAAGCATTTTGCACACGTCACATTATTACGGTAAAATAATCTTTAAAGACAATATCTGGCACACATTTCAAATTATAAATATTATTTGTATTTTTCAAATTTTTTATATTTAATTTTGTTAACCTATTTTATATATTATTTTTCTAACCAGAGTGGGGAGAATATACAATTCACTCATCACTTGCTATCTATTTCATCAACTACACCCCAAATCGAATAAAATCCAATGCTCCTACGTGTGTAATTCACACCAAAGATTCTCCATTAAGTAGATTATATGACCTAGCCATGATGAAGAGGGGTTGGTGCCGCTGCTGACACATTTTTTTACCTTTTTTTTTTTGGATTCCGATTAAGAATATTATTAAATAATGGAATCAACCCCAACTTTAATTATTATAAAAGTAAATTTATTAGCATCAATAAAGGGAAACTATCCTTCATGGTTGTGGTCATTGAGAGCATCTAATCTTTTCTCTCACATTTCTTTTCTTTTGAGAAACAGAGAGAATAATAAAGAAGGGAATTTAATTAGAATTAGAAATATATACATACTACTCTATACTTGAGTGGCAATGGAACCAATAAAGAAAGGGAAGGGAGAGGGGACAGTACTGTTTTAATTAATTTAGTTTAATATAAGTAATTAATCACATTCTCGTTGCCCTTTGCCCCTTTTCTTAACTCAAAGTTTTCTTCTCACGTTTTTCTGTATCTTTTGCTGAAACCTTAATGGTACAAGGTCGTTTTCATGGGGTGGTTTAAATGAACCATTTTGGGAGGGAGAGAGGTTTTCTTTGGGCCAAAAAAAGAAGAGGATTGCTTTGGTTAGGCGAAATTCACGGGTTTCTCGCACACAGTATTTATTATTTGTGAATAGGACATAAAGTTATATCATCTATATACAGCTAATTAAGATGACACCATTTGTTGATGGCTGTTAATCGAAGTGAAAGAGACTTAACTCTTTAAGCATATAGTTCTGGGTTTGATCTTTGGATTTATATATCGATTTTTCTAACCTGAGTCATTAATTACCCACAATCAATCCATTGTTAATTAATTATGTAATGCTCATTAATTGTGATTTTTTTTTTAAAAATCAATTATCTCTATCCTATTTATTTATTTATTTTATTTTATAGCTACAGTTTTTTTATATATAAACCTACAATATTTTTACCAACTATTATGACTACAATATTAGCTTGGTATATTTACAAATTTAAATCCTATCGTGTTGTCTTTCCCCTAGTATTTAGAAAGTTCTAAAACAAAAAAAATGAATTTCAATAAAAATCCAAAAATATCAAATTTGAAAAACAATAGAAAGAAGTACAAAGTGGAATATCACTACTTCTTTGTTGATGAAATAAACACTTCTAATTTATGTTGAGGGGAGCCTTTGGAAGAGAGAATATTAAGCTTAAAAAAATGAAAATCAAATAGTTATTATTATTTTATTTTGATAAAAAATGGTCATTCATTTTTTGTGGTAAGAGATATAAGGTAATTATTTTTTGATGGGAAGAAATATTGATATAGGAAAGTGAATCCAAACAAATACTGTAAATAGTGGAGAGATAATTAATTTTTAAAAAAAAATCACAATTAGTAAACTTGACATAATTAATTAACAATGGGTTGATTGTGAGTAATTAATGACCCTTATCCTATTAGAAGAGGTTTCCGTTCAAGCATCTAAACGTACCACAAGAGATTAATCATTCAACTATGAAGTGGCAAAATACCGTGGGAAAAAAATTGACAACATATCACGCTCTCGTACTGTGGATGACATGTATTTACACTTCTCAATAAATAAAAACGGGAAACTTATAAAAGAGAAATGGAAGGGCAAGGTTGAAGATGACGTTTGCCTAACTATGCTGCCTTGTTGGGGTTGTTGTTCTACTTGTTCTTCTTTCTTTTATTTTCTTTGATTTTTATTCAATGTTTTTTTTTTGCATTGAGATGATAAATCCATATTCTTCCTTGAGGAAATGGAATAGGGATATAGCACAGGAAGTAAATAGGAATACGTCTCTTCAATTTAATTGACCCTTTTGCGTTTGGCTTTTTCCTTATGCTTATTGTTGACTTCGTTGCTCCCTAACAAAGACCCCCACCTTCGTTTCCAACTTGACATCTCTCTTTGGATAATAATATAAAATAATGTCTATGTATTCGGTATCAACCACAACCCTTTTGAGAATCAAAAAAAGAAAGAAACCACAGCCCTTTTGCTAATAAATAAAGATACCATTATACCAACACATATGTCTCATTCTTTTATTCTGATCATCATTCCCCATTCTCTTTTAATTCTTTAGAAAATCTTTCTTTAAAAAAAAAAAAAAGACATTTGGAGATGTTATTGGCATATGAATTATGTTTTCCCCTCTCCCTTCTCATGGTAATGATTGTAATTATTTTTTATCCTTTCTTTTGAACACTTTCTTATGAGCCAGCCTGCTTCATGCCTAAATATGGAAAGTGGAATTTTGGAAATCTAGCTAATTAATTAAGTTAATCTAATTGGCTTCTAAGTTCATGTATCCCCCTTTCTTATTTGGAGAAGGCAAATGCCTAAAAAGCAAATATGGGTGAAAGCACTTTTAAAATGGGATATGGGGTGTTTTTTATAAGATAAGGGGCCCTTTGCCAGATAAAACCCAAGCTAACATGCAATTTATGTCATCTAAGCAACATACATGTCACATGGGTAGCCCCTCAGTTCCCCACTTATTCTTCTTCTCTCTTATACTCCAAAACAAGGATCTCAACGCAACCACCATCAAAACCTCCTTTTCAATTATGAGTTGATATCATCAAACATCCCCTTATTATTTCTCACAACATAGATATCTACATATATAAGGAAAAATAAGAAAAAGAAACGTTTGGGATGTACGATAAAGACACCCTCCTTAACATTATTTTACACACACACCCTCTTCTCCCTTTCTTTATCTATCTATTTAACTCTAAAGTAGAGGCTTCGTTTGTTCTCTTTCAATACTCAAATTAGTTAATAGAAAATTGTTGGCTTTTCATTTGTATCAAATAATAAAACTCTTATCTCAAATAATACAAATAAAGGTACTAAGTTTTGTATGTATTCGCCAAATGAATAAGAGATATTATCTCCCACCGCACTGCGCCACGTGAGCGCTTACAAGATTGTGTAACGTAGGCATTTCATTACGCATACACAAACAAAAGTTACAAAGCCTTTTTTTTGTTTTTTTTTTTAACGAGAAAACCTAGGTACAATTAGTTGTGTGTAGTTTTTTCTATTTTCCAATCAAAATTCAACACATATATTAGCCAACCAATAGAAACAATAAGAATATTTTAAATTTGAATTTAAATGAAAATTTTAATCTATGTGTTATGTTATAATTAGTAAATATCACCTATTATACGGCACCTAAGGTTTATCCTTTTCTTAATCCTTTACGTATCTTTGGTTTGAGCATAATTAATATTCCTTGTTCAGTGTGCAGTGCAAAATGCGAATTGCAATCTTTCTCACCGTCCAATAATGCTTCACATGACCAGACGTCTTTACACGAGTGATTGACACGTGTGAAGGTATTGGGATTATTATAAGTGGTTAGTGCACGCCAAGAATCTTTTTTGTGGGTTGGGGATCGTGGAATTGCTTGGTTTTGAAGTTTTTTTATGGTTATTATTAATTTATTATTATTATTATTATTATTATTGAAAATATTACTTCAATTTTTTTAATTTATGAGTCCTGTCAACCAGTGCAATTTAATTTTTATAAGCGTTAGTGCACTTAGTTATAACAATGATTAAGGATTCAAGAAATAGTAATTTTTTTTATTTTGAAATTCAAGTATATTATTTCTTGATAAGTTAAATACATTATTTTTCTACAAAAACTTACCTCTTGATTTCTTAAAGACATTGGTTAGTATTTGCCTTGATTTATTTACATATTTGCACATTTGTATGTTTATTATTACTAAATCTCTTTAAAGTGGCTCATGCACGTGGCCATGTTCTAAGTTTTAGTTGGGGCTTCTTAAAATAAGTTACCTAAATCTTAAAAAATGCTTGTTTGATCGAACACTTACTCTCGCACTTTAAAGGGTATTTAGCAAAACTTTACCTTTTGCTGCATTGATGTTGTTTTTATTGATAGACATCTTTGGTATGGACAAAAGATTTTTGGTGTACCCTTGTTCTTGGATAATTTTTAAAGACATTGTAGTGGAAGCAAAGATGATGATAGGTGAGGAATCAAATTAGTTTACAGAGGAAAAAGAAAACAGAATAACGTAAAGAAGTAAGTATTTTGCTTCTTTTTTGTTGAGAAAAATAAAATGGATGCTTGAAATTTTTTTATCCTTTTCTTCCTTGTCTAGTTTCACACTTTCCAACGGAAATGGATGACCTTATATTTATCAGAAATATTATTTTGACAATCACTTGGGACAACTCTACGATAACAACTGTAGAGTTAAATAGTAACGTGTTATTGTAGTGCACTCAGTGGTGGATCTTGACCGAAAGTTTTGGGGGAGCCATACTAGGCACTAACTAATTTAATAAAAAATTATAATGAATTATATATAATTTGAGTTTAATTTTGATATACTAACAGTAATTTTTATACTATCAACTAATAATAAATTATCTTATATATGACTTTTAAGGTATTATTATAAAAGTCGAACACTTTTATGACATGATAATTTATGATTGGTTGAAAGGGTAAAAAACTAAACACTGACAGTGCATACTAATTAAATTCATATGGTTTTAGATTTAATTAGTATATATTGCCGGTGTAAAGATATTTTATATTGTCATCCAATCATAAATTGTCGCATCATTAAATTTTTTTTTTATCACGACTGCCATAAAAGTTACACACATGTAAAATTATTTGTGCTTGGTTGACAATGTAAAATTACATTGATAATATATCAAAACTAAACTCTATAATTTATGTTTATCATAAGTTTTATTCTGTAAAACTGCATCGGTTTTTTTATGCTTAACTACTGTCACTTTTCATAATAAAGCCACTCCTAAAGTACCTAAAGTTGATTAGGTAATACTATTTTTTAAAATGCCATGAAAATATTCTTATATTAAAAAAAAATAGTTAAGAAAACTTGGGGGGAGCCGTTGCTCCCTCCCGCCCTCATAAAGGTCCGCTAGTGAGCGCACTGTAGTGTTACTGTAGCACGTTACTGTAACTTTTTTTTCCCCCTCCAAATTTTGATTTTTTTTTTAAAAAATATATATTTTGCTCTTTTTTTTAAAAATATCTGGTTAATCAGGTACAAATATCTGGTTAGTTCATTATCTGGTTAATGGGTTTTTGGTTAAGTATGTGCAAATATCTGGCTAATCAGGTACAAATATCTGGTGAATTCAATTCATTATCTGGTTAATGGGTTTTTTGAGAAATAAAATTTTGGTTATGTGTGTGCAAATATCTGGTTAATTAGGTACAAATATCTTATGAATTCAATTCATTATCTGGTTAATGATTTTTTTGAGAAATAAAATTTTTGATCAAGTATGTGCAAATATCTGGTTAATCAGGTACAAATATCTGGTGATTTCAGTTCATTATCTGGTTAATGCTTTTTTTTTAGAAATAAATTTTTTGGCTAAGTATGTGCAAATATCTGGTTAATCAGGTACAAATATCTGGTGATTTCAGTTCATTATCTGGTTAATGTATTTTTTTTTAGAAATAAAATTTTTGGTTAAGTATGTGCAAATATCTGGTTAATCAGGTACAAATATCTGGTGAATTCAGTTCGTTATCTGGTTAATGGATTTTTTTGAGAAATAAAAAATTTGTTAACTATATGCAAATATCTGGTGAATTCAGTTCATTATCTGGTTAATGGGTTTTTTTTAGAAAATAAATTTTTTATTTTTTTAAAAAAGTCAAAATTTGTAAAAAAAAAAAATAAAAAAAAAAAAAGTGCTACTGTAGCACTACAGTAACGCTACAGTAGAAGTTGTCGCGTATTGTTGTTCCAACCGATTCTCTGAATAACATCACTCTATATTTATGCTTGGGTCGTAAGGATCTACTTTAAAATGTGTTTATTTATAAAGTGAAAAGATAAAAAAAAAATTTATTTTTTAAATTATTTAATATATTAAAATCATAATATATTATAAATTAAATTAAAAGATAATGTGTTTTTACTTTTTTTTAATCAAATTCACTTTAAAAAAAGTTTTTTGTTTAACAGAAAAATTGTTTGTCCAAAGACCAAAGTATCCAAACAATTATGATTCAAAGTCATTTTTGGGTCCAAAACCCTATCCCAAACAGAACGGAGGGATTTTTTTTTTTTTTTTTGAAAAAAGGAAATAAAAGTAAAAGAACTAAACATAATGGTTGAACTTCGAATGTCCCGTGTATAAAAAAAATAAAAATAAAAAACTATGTCAATCATAATGCTTTTGACGTTAGTGTCCAAGCTTTTCTTATATAAAGAATATTATCAACTATATATAGTGCGTTTTATATTGGCGGTGTCCAAATGTCAAAGTGATGGTGTTTTCTTGAATTTAACTTTATTTGATCAGTCAACCCTCTATCTATAATTTTAAGGGGGAAGAGAAAGAAGAAACAAAAAAACTTACCCATGCTATTTGGCAAAGTGGTACAACTAGATTTGGATCCCTCGTATAAACTCTTTACATAACTATATCATATCTCAACAGAGAAAAAACATAAAAACAAAATTGATAGAATACTATAACTTTTTTTTTGGGTATCTTTCTCTCATTTAACATTACATAATTGTATGAAAAGTTTAAGCAAGAATATCCAAATCCGATTTCACTTAAAAGTTGCCTACCTGCCAGTAATTATTAACAAAAGTACAACAAGTACCATAAAAAAATAAAAAAATAAAAACAACAGAAGGGTTGAAGATCTGATACCAATGTGATAATTTTAATTAGTATATATTGTTAATGTAAGTAAACTTTCCGATGTTAATTAATCAAAAATTATGATATATATACATAGCAGTATCGTTATTTGAACATGGAATAGATGTCGGACACCGTATAAACATACAAAATTTAATTGGACACTGCTATTATTTAACGAACACCGTATCTTTAAAACCATTCAGACTACGGTGTCAGGCATACTGTCATCATTTTGTGTTCAAATTAAAAAAGGTTTCTGTATACATATATTGATCAAAACTCTTTGTAGGCACTCAGCCTTACTCGTAGGGAAGAGGGGATCAGGGTAAGGGAATGGGAAAGGGAAAGGGAAAGGGGCATAGTACATTGTGGGTATTTGAACCCCACATACTCACAATTCATGTCCCGTAGCTTAACCGAGTGTACTAACTCATGAGAACTATATACAATTATCCATCATATATACATGATTCAACAATTAAGTAAATAATAATCATTGAAATTCTGATGTGACACTCATTTAGCATTTAATTTTCTCCAAAGCTTATGAAAAAAAAATTTAAGTCTGCTAGAAATTATTATGTAAAAAATATTGAACACAAAATATAAGACATCATGTTACATCCTACATGTTCAAATAACAAAACAATAATTAGTAGTCAGATAATGTCAAAAACAATTATGGAAAACATACCGATAAAAGTCCTCATATCTATAATCATCTTTGATAAATCACTTTGCTTTTAATTGCTTTCATAGTTATTTTTTAAGTAATGCTAAATTCGAAAAAGGGAAGTTTTTATTTTTAAATTAGAAGCTTAGGAAAAGAGAAATAGTATCGTTTTAAATTTATGCAATGTCATACGTCTTAGTGTACAAAAATGTTTATAGATGATTTCCACAAAACAAGAATCACCAACAAGAATATTTAGATCAATCAATACACAAACACCCAACGTTTTTACTAATATATATCAACATTGTTGGGTCTTGTTCCGTCCAAAAAAACCTCAGTAATGAGATTCCGAAAGAAACTGATCACTCAACTCACTTTTATCTCAAGATTCCGAAAGAAACTGATCACTCAACTCACCTTTCAGTTGGTGCTCGGCGTAGGATTCCTCGGCAGGCGATGGAGTCTGCCCGGCCCGTTCATCAGGCCATACTCGGATGGCCTTAATATGTTCGGCTCTTCATTAGGTTAATTTGGTAATTTGCCTCTATATTTTTATGTCAGTACACAAGCCCCCCAAGCTCCGAGCTGATTTCTGGGAAGGAGCTTTCATGGTTTAAGTCCGACGCCCGACCGAGGTACCTGTCTCCTTTTGATGCCTGACCCTGGCCTTTGTATTATAGCTCCCTACTCTATGGGTGTCATGATGACCTTGCATGATGGCTTTTTCCAAAGCGCTTTCCCTTGGCGACGTGTGTCCTTCGATTGGACAACTCTTTTATTAAATTTTCAAATCCCAGCTGCTCCAACCCAGGAAATCCAAAAGACATGCCCTTTGGCGTTCAAATTTGAAGGGGCGTCAGTAATGCAGTCTAATTGACGTGCCGCTTCATGAATCCATGTACGCCACTCTATAAGTAGTCCCCTCAAGAACTTCGCCATTATTCTTCCTTGTTCAGTTTCCCTGTTCATCGTCTCTACTGGCAAATCCCCCTCTTTTCCTCACAACTTTTTCAGGTACGCCCCCTTTTTCCTCTAAGTCTCCCTTTTTCAGTACCATTATCACGAGTTCTTCTCTTGAGTCCTCGTCTCGGGAAATCATAATAGAACCTGAAGTTATAAGGATTGGGGAGGGTGCTTCCCCTTCCAATTCCTCCTTTCCTTCCGCTGAACTCGAAGTTTCCTCTACCCACCTCCATGATGGCCCGGCAGTAGCGGAGGACGATGTGGTGACTTCAAACCCCGCTTCTCCTAAACGCCCTCGCCGCAAGGTGGTAAGGGTTGATAGGGATACTCCGCCTCCTATTACAATACCGGGGTATGAGTGGGTAAAAGGGGAAGTGGGCACTTATTGGTCTAAGTATAGGACTCCTGAGTTAATCGCTGAACTTAAGGGCTCTCTAACACTTTTCCGACTTGATTACTCAGACAAGTTCATAGTGGAGCCCTGTTCCGATTATAACCATGTCTTCCTTTCTTGTCAGAGCAATCAGCCCCCCTTCATATTTGTGTAAAAGACTATTTTTGAAGACCTAGGTTTTACCCTTCCTTTTAGTAAATTCATGCGTTTTGTCTTGGCCGCTGTCAATGTGGCCCTAACCCAGCTTCACCCCAACAGTAGGCTTTTATGAAAGCTTTCTAAATCCTCTGTGCCAAGATGAACATTACTGCTACAACCCCAATTTTCCTTTGTTACTACCAAATCCGATTTGGGGATCTTATTGGGTGGATTTACCTTAGTGGCCTCAACCACGGAGGCATTATTAGTGCTTACAAATCGTCCTACAAGCATTTCAAATGAGACTTTTTTAAAGTCCGACCTGCTGAAGGACATTCTTCCTTATTTTTTGACCCTGAGGGGAAACCATGCTTTCCCTTTTATTGGACTCGCCATCCCATCAAGTTTACTGGATGGTGTGATGATGTCCTGACTACAGATGAAAGAATTAGCGTGAGGATGCTGAATGAGCTTCCTCGGCCCCTTAGGGGTAAGGAAATCCTAGAGAACTCCCTTCCCCCTTTACTTCTTGCCGAACTCACTAGTGAGTAGACTTTACTTCAATTTTTCTGATGGTTTTTGTTTTGGAATTTATTTTCTGAATCTTGTCTTTACTTTTCCTGTGCAGGAATTATGGGTAAGTTTGACTTCAGGACTCTGAAGAAGGGTCAAAACTTGGCAGTCTCTGCCTCTGTTAGGGAGGTTAAAGAGGTTCCTCCAACGTCGGGTCCTTCCTTCTCGGCTCCTCAACCGACCCTTGAAGCTTCATCAGCATCTCGGCCTACAAGGGGGCACGAGGGAAATACTCAGACCCTAATCTCTGGCTCTCCTATGAAGCATCCTGCCCCTTTGTGGACATGGATTCTTCTCCCCCACCTCACGTATCTTCCATCCTTCCTCCCACTCCGGGGCCGACCAAGTGGTACAATGCCGCGGCTCGCCCCAGATCTTCGATTGTCTTCTGCAATGACTTTCGACCTTCCTCTGCACTCAAGCCAGATTTCTTGAAAGGGACCGACCTCAAACTCTTGAAGAAGTACACTCCTAAGGATGAGGTTGAGAGTATCGAGGTTATGTGTCTCCGAACCATCGCTACAGCTCAGTTCCTTCTTAGAGACTTTCCTGAAAATAGGAACAAGATGGAGCAGATAAAGACCGAGTTCTCCTATGTGGATATGTTGAAATCCGAGTTGGAAAAGGTGAAGGCCGACCTTATCGAGGCTTAGTCTACTGGCACTAATGCCCTCTCCCAAGTGATCGAGCTTGAAAAGCAGAAAACAAATCTTGATGAAAAGCAGAAGGATTCCAACGCTGGGAAGGAGGCCTTAGAGGCCGAGCTATTACTGGAGCGGGCTGCCAAGGTTAAGCTGCAAGAGAAGAATGACGAGCTTACTTCGGCCTTGGAGATGAAGAAAGGAAAGAAAAAGTTCTATAAACAGGAGCTGGAAGCCGCTAAGGAGGAGCTCATGACTCAGCATATAGCCGATTTTGAAAAGGCTCCTCGTCAAGCCCATATCATTGTTCCTGATGCTGACTTCTCTCCCATGGATGTGGATAAAGACGTCAAAGGTGGGGAGCTGGTTAATGAGAGTCAGCTCAGCGAGGAGGGGGACAAGATTGAAGGTCCCGAGAATGAGGTCACCTCGGCCAGGAATGATTATTTAGCTACCCCTGCATCTTAAGCCTTCTTCTTTTGTACCTCTGGTTTTAATTTTGAGAATTTGTGTATTTGGCCTTTCAAGGCATATTTTGTAGCTTTGACTTATTGGCTTTATGGCCTATACATGCCCGTAACTTTAATCCTGTCTTCCAATTTATTGTGCCACGTAATTTCATTATGCCATTTTGAATTCATTGCATATGATTGCCCAGCCCCCCAAGCTCTGACTTTAATCGAAAGTTAGGAGCTTACTTATTGGGAGGGGCTGTTTTTGTAATTGTCATCATGAATCGTTTTGGGCCCATCATGTGACATAAATTTGGGCCCATTTTGGGTTCAGTTTTATAGTAACGGACACATCCTTTATTCTTTTTTCGCACGCTTTGTCTTGAAACTTGCGGGACTTTGACTGCTTTAAGAACGTGCATCATTACTACGGTCGCATTTTGAAACCGTACAACATTCAATGCGTGGGGTCTTCCCTATGGCTTAGCGGTGCTATAAATAGGAGGTTCCCTACTTCCTTCTTTTTAATTTTTACCTTATTTCTCACACTCTACTTTCCCATGTTTCATTTGTTTTGGGATGGAGGTGGAGTTCTGTTCTCCATTAGTTGCCTTGAAGACTATATGTTATTGGTAATGGGTTACTGCATCCGTTAGTTAGGGTACTGTGGGTGACTGCATCCGTTAGTATGCAGGGTGGTTTTCCACTCGGAATTACCTCCTCGGCTACTGGATAGCAGTTCATCCTCCCCGCCATCTAATGGTGAGGTTGGGGTTGGAAAGATAGACATAATATGTCGCACCCCGGAGATGCCTCTATAGAATGGCTTGAGTCTTCTCCTACTTGGCACTTCTATGGAGCAGATCTCACCATCATTTAAGACTGGAGCTTCCTCCCCAGGTGGGCCAGTTGAAAAATGGGTTCTGGGGGGTGTTCGGGTAGGGAATGCCTTTGTTGCCCCCATCTCTTAGTTTAAGATCTTTACTTTTTCTCATGTAATCAGTGTAACATCACTTTTATTAATAAAACGCTTTTCTTCTTTCTTCGTTTTTCAAACATCTTGGACAACTAGGGCTTAGCTTTGACTAAGTTTGTCAGGCTCAGATTCGGCCTTGAGCTTGGGTTCAGCTCAAAGTTTTGGGACTTAGCTTTGGCTAAGTTGTTAGGCTTGGATTCGGCTTTGAACTCGGATTAGGCTCACAATGTTTTGGGACTTATCTTTGGCTAAGTTGTTAGGCTCGGATTCGGCCTTGAGCTCGGATTCGGCTCACAATTTTTAGGACTTAGCTTTGGCTAAGTTGTTAGGCTCAGATTCGGCCTTGAGTTTGTTTGGGGGGCTTAAGAATATTCTGAATGACCTCTTTTATTGATGAAAGAAGAGCCTCATTAAAACCTCGGTGAAAAAAACCCTTCTTTTTTCTTATAGAAAAACACCAAGGTAGGAAAAAGAGTACTCGCTTTTTACACAAAATTTCAACTGTAATAGAATTTCAGATGGGAGGCATTCCACGTTCGTGGTATCGCTTTTCCTGAAAACTCTTCCAACCGGTATGCTCCATTGTTTAAGCTTTCCACTACTCTGAAAGGACCTCCCCAATTAGCTGCCAATTTTCCCTCTTTTATGTCCTTCCGGGCTTCACCCTGCATCCTCAGCACTAGATCACCTGCCTGGAAACTCCTTGGTTGCAACTTTGAGTTGTATTTCTTTGTTATTCGCTGTTTACAAGCTTCTTCGCGGATTCTAGCTTCTTCTCTTATTTCCTCTGCCCAGTCTAATTCTGTCTTCATGCTTTCTTCATTTAAATTTGGATCAAAGGTAGCCCTTCGTAATGTCAGCTCAATGAGCTCTACCGGTATCATTGCGTCGGTTCCATATGTCAACCTAAAGGGTGTTTCCTTGGTGGTGGTCTGGGGTATGCAGTGATATGCCCATAGGATGCTTGGTAACTCCTCGGCCCAATTCCCTTTTGCTCGGCCCAGTCTTTTCTTCAATTCGCCCAATATGATCTTGTTAGCTGCTTCTACCTGCCAATATGATCTTTTCTTCAATTCCCCAAATTACAATAGAATTTTTTCAAGCATCTGTCAACAAACTGCGTTCCATTGTCTGATATTATTGCATGTGGCAAACCATGCCTGCATATGATATCCTTCCCCACAAACTTTTGTACCTTCTGGGCCGTAATAGTGGCTAGGGGCTGGCCTCTATCCACTTGGTGAAAGAGTCAATAACTACCAGCAAAAACTTGACTTGTCCCTTGGCAGTGGGGAACTTTCCTAGGATATCCACCCCCCACATAGTGAATGGCCAGGGAGACAACATGTTGTAGAGCTCGCTCGGCGGGGCATGCTTCAGGTGGCTGTATCGTTGGCATTCATCCCACTTTTTACCCATTCTACACAATCTGACCTTATTGTGGGCCAATAGAAACCAGCTCGGACCACTCTTGCTGCCATTGACCTTCCTCTTGTGTGCAATCCACAGATTCCACTGTGAATTTCTGTCATTACATACTCGGCCTGGCTTTTAGTCAAGCACTTGCGCAGAGGAGTGTAAAACCCTCTCCTGAATAACTACCCATATTCGATTGAAAAGTGACTCGCCCTTCCCTTGACTCTTCTAGCTTCTTCTTCATCTTGGGGTTCCACTCCATGCTTCAGATACTCCCACATGGGGGTCATCCATTCTCTGTCCTCATCTTCACTAGAGAGCACTTCATCGGGTGATAGGCTTGGCTACTCCAGGGTTTCTTGTATCACTGTTTTTAGCAGGCCTGGTCGTTTGGTGCTAGCGAGTTTCGACAATAGGTTGGCTCTCGCATTTTGCTCCCTGAGAATGTGCTTAATAACAAATTCATCAGACATTCGAACAAAATTAGTTACCTTATGAAAGTAACGGGCCAACTAAACTTCCTTTGTTTGATAGTCTCCCTTAATCTGTCCCGCGACTAGTTGGGAGTTTGTCTTGCACCTTACTTTCTTCGCAGCCATTTCCCTAGAAAGTCTTAACCCCGCTAACAGGGCCTCATATTCTGCTTGATTATTAGAGGCCCGAAAATCGAATTTCAGAGATTGTTCCAATACTAAATCTTCTGACCCCTCCAGTATAACTCCTGCTCCACTACCTTTTATATTGGACGATCCATCCACATACAAGGTCCACCATCCAGTGCTATTTTCTGCCTCTGGGACCAGCTTGGCTACAAAGTCGGCTAGATATTGAGCCTTCATGGCTCTTCTCGGCTCGTACTTTAACCCAAACTCTGATAATTCTACTGACCACATTATCATCCTCCCGGCCAGCTATGGTTTCCTCAACACTTGCTTGATAGGGTGATCGGTTTTTCCACAATCTGATGACTTTGAAAGTACGGGCTTAGACGTCGTGATGTCACCACTAAGGCAAACGCCAGTTTTTCTATTTTCTGGTATCGGGTCTCTGCATCATGCAAAACCCGAATTGTGAAGTAGACCGGAGTTTGAAACTTGTCTTCTTCCTAAACCAAGACTGTACTTACTGCTTCTTCTGTAACCGATAGGTATAACAGTAACTCCTTGCCAGGGTGTGACCGAGTGAGGATTGATGGTGATGATAGGAACGTTTTGAAATTTCTGAAGGCCACCTCGCACTCCTCGTTCTAGTGAAACAGCTCCCACTTTTTTAATAGCTTAAAATATGGTCTTCCTTTTTCAGCTGACTTTGGGAGAAACCTGGATAGTGCGGCCAATCGCCCTGCTAACCTCTGGACCTCCTTGATATTCTGCGGGTTTCTCATGTCTATAATCGGCTGACATTTATCTGGATTCGCCTTAATCCCTCTATGAGTTAGCTGGAAGCCAAGGAACTTTCCCACTTCCACCCCAAAGGTGCACTTCTCAGGGTTCTGCCTCATGTTATACCTGCGTATTTCCTCAAATACCTCTTGAAGGTCCGTTGGATGATTTACTTGGTCGTCCGACTTAACCACCATGTCATCCACATACACCTCTACATTCCTTCTGATTTGTTTGGTAAACACCTTATCCATAAGCCGCTGGTACGCTGCTTCCGTGTTCTTCAACCCAAAGGGCATAACCTTATAGCAGTAGTTAGTCCCCCTCGGTCATGAATGCTGTCTTTTCTTCACCAGCTGGGTCCATCTTTATCTGATTGTACCCGGAGTACGCATCCATCAGACTAAGCAACCTGTATCCCAAGGCCCCATCTACCAACCGATCTATAATAGGCAAAGGATACGAGTCCTAAGGACATGCCTTGTTTAAGTCGGTATAGTCGGTGCACATGCGCCATTTTCCATTTGCCATTATAACGAGTACAACATTTTCCTACCATGTGGTATATTTGATTTCTCTGATGAACCCGGCATCTAGTAGCTTAGTTGTTTCTTCTTCAACTACCCTTCTTCTTTCTTCTCCTAACCTTCTCTTCTTCTGGGCGACAGGTTTAGCCTCCATATATATGGACAGCTTATGGCTAAGAACCCTCGAATCTATTCTCGGCATATCTGATACTTTCCAGGAAAAGAGATCCACATTTTTCCTAAGCACAAGAAGTATTTCTTCCCTGAGCTTGGGATCTAGCTGTACGCCGAGCTTGACTCGGTGATTTGGCTAACTTCCAACCTGGATTTTTTGAGAATCTTCAACTGGTTCTAGCCTTGTGTCCCGCATCTCTTCTCTAGGATCCGGCTCCACCAAGCTTACCGACTTACCTTCAACATTCTTCCCTTTACTTTCCTTTGTTGAGTCCTCTTTCCAGATTTCTCCCTTTACCCTGCCAACTCTCAAATTGTCCACATAACATTTCCTGGCTTTGCTCTCGTCGGCCCAAATAGCAACAATCTCGCCAGATGCTGCAGGAAATTTCATAGTCAAGTGTGGCGTGGAGACTATGGCACCTAAATCATTCAAGGTAGGCCTTCCTATCAAGAGGTTATAAGAAGTCGCGGCGTTGATAATTAGGTACTGAACTGAGATGGTCGAGATAAGCTTCCCGTTCCGAAGGTATACCGAACTGAGGTGGTCGGGATAAGCTTCCCGTTCCGAAGGTATACCGAACTGAGATGGTCTCCTTCAGTTCTACCAGTTGTTTCCTGATTTCTTCTGTCTCCTCTGCTTTTTGGTCCTCTAGCACCTCCCCTTCCATGTGTCGGAACCGGCCCTTCTCTTCCACCTCGGCCTTGCTGGTGATTGAAAGCACGACCCTGGGGGGCTCTTTGGACAAATCGGCCGAGATGTTCGGCCTGTATGAGCTCTTCAATTTTGTCACGCAGAGTGACACACTTCTCTGTAGTGTGCCCATAATTCCCGTGGTACCGACAATGTTTAGTTCGGTCAGTTGACTCTGGTGTTCGGCCTGGCGGGGGTTACTTCAGTAATTCCATATGACATATTTCCTCTAACACCCTTGCCCTATTAGAGTTCAGGGGAGTGTAGAAGTCATATTTTGGCCCCCGCATTGGCCTCTCACCTCTGCCTCTTCCTTTCTCAGCCACTTGCTTCCCTTTGTCCTTTCCATCATTTCTTCCGGCTAGACCATCTCGAGCTTTGATCTGGAAATCGGTGAGTTCCTCTATTTGAATGTACCCGGCCGCCTTCTCACGAAATTCATCCATGTCCAATAGTGGCTTTCTGCATACGTGATCAAGGAAAGGTCCTGTTTTCAACGCCATCAGCATGGAATGTAGTGCTACTGCCGAGTTGAGATCTCGAATATTGGCCGAGACGGCTGCAAATCGATCCATGAAGCTCCTTAGTTATTCATCTTTTTCCTATTTTAGGGTTACCAAGGCCGTCGAGGTCATGTGATGAGCTCGGCTTGTTGCGAATTGAGAGCTGAACCTGGTAACTAAAGCTTCAAAACTGTCAATAGAGGCCGGGGGGAGCCGAGTGTACCAATTCAAGGATGCCCCCTTTAAAGACGTAGGAAATACGTTACAGATGACTGAATCATCATCAGTAACTGTGTTTACCTGGGTTACGTAGTCATCTAAGTGACTATCCGGATCTGTAGTTCCATCGTATCTTTCAATGTTCAGGGCCTTCCATCTGAATGGGAGAGGAGTTCTCATGATCCGACTTGTTAATGGACTCCTTCTTATTGCCGCATGGGAAGAGGAGGGCGAGCATGCTACGCCTCCCTGTCTCGATACATTCCCCCCTCATGGGCGTACTGTTCATCTTGGAATTCAGTAGGAGCAGCTTGAGCAGAATAAGCTCGTTCGCTCCTTTCTCGAGTCGCTCTTGTCATGTCTCCCTCCTTTGCCATTGTGTTGGTATAGGTCTCCAGATGATAACTGGGCACGTACTCCTCATCCCTCCTTGATGATGCAATCTGTTCCCTGCTCCGGCTCCGTTATCTCTGTTGACTCTGTTCTCGCTCATCATGGAGGCATTGATAATCCCGCCTCATTTCTTCATTCTCCCTCCTCGGCATTTCGATCTGGGCCCTCATCTCCTGAAGAAATGGATGGTCCTCCAAGGTTGGAGGATCTCCTGCCCCTGATCATCTTCTGACTCCTGATCCAGCCTTCCTCCACCGGCGGTGCTCCTAGTTAAAACCATATTGTTTGTAAAGGTAATGTGGTCGAAGAAAGTTTACCTTGGCCCCACGGTGGGCGCCAAATGTTCCGTCCAAAAAACTCGGTAATGAGATTCCGGAAGAAACTGATCACTCAACTCACTTTCTCTCAAGATTTGGGTATTATGGATATTAAGCTTGACATAACCTAAGTTCTGCTCCTATGTATCCTGTCTGGAATCAAAGCTTAGACGTAGTTCTTTGGGTTATCACCTATTTATAGAGTGGCAGAGTCCTTTGATGAAGGGTCGCTGGACATGTTTTACATGTGCCCTTAATCAACTCATTGACGAAGGCTCATTAATGCTCATTAGTGTGGGTAATATTAGTTAAAAAAGAGGGGCGTGGGCGGAGGCGCCTCCTGGGCTTTCTCTGTCTCAATCACAATCCCCTGATTATAGGGATTTGGTCATCAATGTGCCCTATCCCCTTGCCGATATCTTTACCTCGACCTCTTGCTCTGCATAGGGCCAATTCGGCCTCCCTCGGTTAGTTGACCTTGCTCCTTTCAGTTGGTGCTCGGCTTAGGATTCCTCAGCAGGCGATGGAGTCTGCCCGGCCCGATCCCCAGGGTCATACTCGGATGGCCTTAATATGTTCGGCTCTTCATTGGGTTAATTTCGTAATTTGCCTCTATATTTTTATGTCAGTACAGGTCCCCCCTCATATCCATCAAGCACCTTAAGAACGATGACATTTACTACCTTACTCGAGAGGAATATTAGCTTAGATCAACACCTTTATTTGATCATGACTCCAATGAATTGAGACCGATGATTTTTTTCCTCATATAACGGTTTCGGCGATAGAGCGAGATGTGTTGGTCCTGCTACACCAACGTTCAAGTTAGCTTTATTCCCTTATGGTGATACCTTATAGGAAAAGAGTATATATATTTGATGAGATTGCATTTTGCCTATACTTAACCTTTGAATAATCAAGGCTGATATTGGCCTTGATGAGAGGGTCGCATGATATCCCAAGAAAACATGAAACGTTATGCAGTGGGTGAAAATTGCGATGGGTTTTGAGCACAATGTTCACAAGTTCGGAACCCTAACCGTGTCAAGTTCTTGGAGTCAAGTCATTAGAATTATCCTTATGAATCCACTAATTATTTTTGATATGGATAGACTTATCTAAAGTAAGGGACTGGACATCACAAGAATTTTTGTCCCCTGTTTGATTTGACAGGACAAAAAAGGGGTGAAGAACATGACAAAAACACAAAATTTTATCCCCTACCAAACCATATGACAACTTTTTATCGCATGGACAGACTACCAAAAAAGACAAAATCATCCTTACATATCTCTCTCTTCTCTCTCCTCTCCCTCTCTCTTCTATCTCTATCTCTCTCTCCCCCCTTATATAGTATTATTATGATAGTAATAATATATTATCATATATACTATATATTATAAAATATTATTTTACTTGTGTTGTCCATTATTTATTAAATGATATACATGACAAAAAGTTGTCCTGTGATTCAACTGTCATGCTTGTCTTGTGCTGTCTCGTGCATTAATGCATATCAAACGCATCCTACTACATATACAATTGAACATCACTATACCACTATATTAATAATAATAATTTTTAAAAGCTTTGAAAAAAATAAAATAAAAAGTACAATAGTAATATACTTATGTAGTTAAAGGAACAACTTAATTTTTCGATTAAAATAGTATGTACGGTTAGTGTAAAAAGTTTTATACCACATTTTCTAATATTTTGACATGTGTGTTTTTAATTTAATAATTAAGAAAAAAAAAACAATGATGCTAATTTATTAAAATATTATTAAATATTTATGTAAAAATCCTTTACACTAACAATACATAATAATTAAACTCTATTTTTTTCCCACTTAGATTCAAATATGCTGTATTGTAAATTCAACACTCGAAGTTACTCGAAGTCTTTTTTTACTCGAGTCATGATAATGTTTATAAATTAGAACACATAACGACAAAAGTGCCGGTATCTATACACCGTGATTTGGTAAATAAATCATCTTTAGAAAATCACTATACTTCTGTTAAAAAAAAAAAAAAATCACTATACTTTTAAATTTCAATTGCTTTCTCGAAATACTTTTTGGGCCACTCACTTCTTATTTGGATTTTATTTTTTTTTATCATGTTATAGATGTAAAATATTCACTGACTTTGTAGATGACTAATTTCCGTCGAGAAACCTGACTAGCTAGCCACCTTTTAATGAGATCTCCCTTCCTAACCACATTTTTCTTTAGTCACAAAAGTCAAACTCAAGACCTTGCTTAAGGGATCCGAGTGCAGTTCCACTCGGACAAATGTAATATTAGTCTTGTCATTTCGATTTTAAAAAGAAGCCTTTCCATATGTTTTTTCTCTTATTAAAAAGGGATGTGTAAGATTTGAATAATTATCTATAGACAGTATTATACACCTATTTATGACAATTTTGGGATAAGTTTGTTATTTATAATGTACAGTATTCAATTTTAGGACAAATTTGATATTGATAACATAAATACAAATATTTTCCATTACAAATAACAAAGTTGACCTAAATTTGTAAGAAAATAGATGTCCAAATGTTTTTTCATTATTTAGGACAAGCGAGTGGTACCTCTATGTGAGTTGAGATCCTCTCCATTTCTTAAAATAAATAGAGGGCTTCATATAGGAGAGAGATAAATACAAATAAAATATTTGTGTCTCAAACTTTCTTTATTTAAGAAATCAAAATTATTAAAAATATTTTGTGTTTATCTCTCTCTTAAATGGAGTCATGATCATCCATTTCTTTTTAGGAATGAAGGTAATCTCAACCCACTGTATAGTACTTCAGAAAATAAAACCATGATAAATAGAATAATTATTCGTATTTTAGGGTAACCACTTTCTCATTTTAATTTGCAAAAAAAAAAAAAAATGGGCATTTTTTTTTATTTAAAATGCACATATGTGGAATATAGCAGTAAATAGTAATTATCAAGGTGAAATTTTAAATAAAAACCTTAATGCATATAATTATTCAAGTAAATAATGAGTGATCACAATGATTATCCATAATGTATAATTAGTGTAAATTAATATCCTTTTGCTTTTCAAAAAAAAAGTGTAAATTAATATCCAATTGGAAGGCTGGTGGTAGCCTAGTGGCCAGGATGTTTTCACTAAAATTATAGGTCCCCGATGACCTGATCACTTCACTTTGGAGACAACATTTCAACATCATTTTCAAGGGGTTATAAGATTGGCTTGATGATTGGGGTGTGAGAGTTAAGGAGAGGAGGTTGAGGGTTCAAATCTCACAAACCAACAAAATATTAACATTAATATTCATATTTTTAATAAATAAATAAAAAAATACCCAATTGAAGGCAAAAGCCGGCACACACGGACATTCCCCATCTGTACTATTATGAGTTGTGACCTCATTGCAATTAGAAATGGCGGCCATTTTTTTTTTTAATTTCTTGTAAAAATAAAAAGGATTTTAGCTTTTGTTATTTTTTAAATTTTTAAAGGAAATAGAGTCAAATTAGTAGCACCACGTGCGCCCGACACGTGGTTCAAAGTCCCATGGGGGCTTTCGTGGAATCGTGGTCTCGCGCCCACTCCAAAATGACCTTATCTCTGGCACGTGTGATGTATGAGCACCTGTGTGTGATTCGATTGGATCAATGGGCAAAATCCTTGTGTGCTTTCATAAAAAACCAACAATATTAATTAATAATAAAAATTAGATTTAAGATTTTTAAGATCGTACCCACATGCGGCACACGAGCCCCTCATTCGGCCACTTTCCATGCTCAGCGATTCCATAAAGCCTTAAACACCGAAGATTAAAAATGTTAAGTACCCTTTCACCAAAAAAAAAAAAAAGAATTTGCATAAAAAAAAGGTTCAGTACCCATTTATCTCTCACTCTCATATGTGTAAATGATAATAAAATTAATATATACATATATAGACACATACACGAGAAAATGATCCATTTACTCTTAAAGTATTATCATACTTTATTTAACAACTTTTTTTTTTAATGAATCTTGAATTTTTCATAAATCTAATTGTTGAATTAAAAAAATTCTAGGTCAAGTGTATAAAATTGTCTAAAATTTAAAAAATATTAATACCTTGTTGCATAACTTTATTTTAATGTATAATACTCTATTTGAAATATAAGTAAATAACAACTAAAAAATTACACATCTATGACTACAGGTTTATGAAAAAATTGGTATGGATAGTTATAAAGGTAATATAATATGATTCATAGGGTCTAAGAGCCATGCAAGCCTTTTCGTTCAGCGGCCGGGCACTACCATTAATTCACTTCATCATTGTCAATTAGATTTGAATATTTTTAAAAATTATATATAGCTATAAGGAATAAAAATGTATAAATCTATTTTTATTTTTTATTTTTACAGCAAATTTACTTTTATGTTAAAAAAATTTGGCGAACCTTTACACAAAATAATTTTATCTATCTTTTTACAACATTTATTCGGATGTTTCTTAGAAAGGTTCGGAATCACATTTTTTTTCTATAAAAGAAATTAAGAGAACTAAAAAAGAAATTAAGAGAAGGGAAGTAAATTGATTTTATGATAAATAAACAATTTTTTTGACAAGAAATAAACATTAATTTTGAAACAAATAACAACTGTTGAACATAAATTTATTTAAATGATGATGGTCAAGATATCGTGAGAGGAAGAATGAAAAGATTTTTGTATTAAAAAAAAAAAGGAGAAGAAGAAGAAGAATGAAAAGATAGAGCTGAAAAGGAGGTGGGGACCAGTGACAAGATTGCAATTTGCAAGTGAGGAGGGTTTTGGAATGGCATAGCCATATATGGGCTTTTCGACCAAAATGGGTTCCTTTTAGAAATTATTTATCAGTTTAGGGTTGTTCTGAAATAATTTACCAATGGGGGGTCGTTTTGAACACGTGGAATATTTTATTTTTTTTGTGTCTGACGGGTCAAAGGCATCAGTCAGACTGGTGCCTTCAAAGGCGCCAGTCAGACTGGCGTCTTCAAAGTCAAAGGCGCCAGTCAGACTAGTGCCTTCCACCCTAAAAAAAATAAAAATACAAAAATTGTTGGCAACTTCGTGTAATTTCTACCAGATAAATTTTTTATGGCTACTGTAATAATTGATGACTATTTCTTGGTGAAATTGTTAATATAAAGTTTGTAATGTCTTTTGTTATATTATTTGCTACTTGTTAATAGGGTAATTTTTTTTGTTGCTTACTATTTTAAATTTAATTAAATACATTAATTTGTTTTATCATATGTTTCGTTGTTACTCCTCATACTAGTAGTTTAATTTTTTATAGCAGTGTTCCGTTCAAAATGTTAGAAACTTCGTTTATTTCTACAAGGTAAATTTGTTTAAGCTACTTGAATAATTGATGAGTATTTCTTGGTGTAAATTGGTAAAACAATTTTTTTTAATGTCTCGTGTTATATTATTTGCGACTTGTTAATCTATTTTTAATTATTTTATGATATAATCTATATAATTCAAATATTTTTTAATGTCAGGTTAAAAATATGGCATCATCTAGCTCACAATCAAGGGCACGATTGGTAAACCCGGGCTCGGTGGATGATTCACTATTAAAGCTGCAAGAAAAGCATGTTTCCCAGCACGTATGGAATGGAGCACCCGATCGAGTTCTTAGAGCTCGACGTGGACTTGGATTTAATCCTTCTGTTATGGATCTTCCAGAGTCTGTCAGAGCTAATCTTCATACAGCCGGTTTCTTGGGGGTCGCCCAAGTAAATATCACCCAGCTTGATCATAATTTAATTACTGCACTTGTTGAGAGATGGAGATTATATCATAAAATAATTAAAAATAGATTAACAAGTAGCAAATAATATAACACGAGACATTAAAAAAAATTGTTTTACCAATTTACACCAAGAAATATTCATCAATTATTAAAGTAGCCTAAACAAATTTACCTTGTAGAAATTAAACGAAGTTTCCCACAATTTGAACGGAACACTGCTATAAAAAATTAAACTACTAGTATGAGGAGTAACAACGAAACATATGATAAAATAAATTAATGTATTTAATTAAATTTAAAATAATAAGCAACAAAAAAATTACCCTAATAACAAGTAGCAAATAATATAACAAGAGACATTAAAAACTTTGTATTAACAATTTACACCAAGAAATAGTCATCAATTATTACAGTAGCCATACAAAATTTACTTGGTAGAAATTAAATGAAATTGCCAACAATTTGAAAGGAACACTACTACAAAAAAATAAACTATTAGTATGAGGAGTAACAATGAAACATATAATAAAATAAATTAATGTATTTATTTAAATTGAAAATACTAAGCAACAAAAAAAATTACCCTAATAACAAGTAGCAAATAATATAACTAAGAAGAGACATTAAAAACTTTGTTTTACCAATTTACACCAAGAAATATTCATCGATTATTAAAGTAGCCTAAACAAATTTACCTTGTAGAAATTAAACGAAGTTTCCAACAATTTGAACGGAACACTGCTATAAAAAATTAAACTACTAATATGAGGACTAACAAGGAAACATATGATACAATAAATTAATGTATTTAATTAAATTTAAAATAATAAGCAACCCTAATAACAAGTAGCAAATAATATAACAAGAGACATTACAAACTTTGTATTAACAATTTACACCAAGAAATAGTCATCAATTATTACAGTAGCCATAAAAAAATTTACCTAGTAGAAATTAAACGAAGTTACCAACAATTGTTGTATTTATTATTTTTTTTAAGGGTGGCGCTAGTCTGACTGGCGCCTTTGAAGGCACCAGTCTGACTGGCGCCTTTGACTTTGAAGGCACCAGTCTGACTGGCGTCTTTGAAGGCACCAGTCTGACTGGCGCCTTTGACCTGTCAGACACAAAAAAAATAAAATATTCCACGTGTCCCAAACGACCCCCTATTGGTAAATTGTTTCAGAACAACCCTAAACTGGTAAATAGTTTCTAAAAGAAACCCATTTTGGTCAAAAAGCCCATATATTGATGAGAGACACGCTCGCACACAGCTGACTCCGACGAATACTTGGGTGAAGGAGTGGGGCAACCATTCCATTCACAGCTCACCACTTTTGTTTTTGTTTTTTGTTTTTGTTTTTTTTGTCTAAACCCAGTGTATCCCAACGTTAGTAACGAAGGACCAATCACTGTTCGCGAGGCGTGGTTTTCACTGGCCAAACATTATTTTAACACCACCAAGAATCGAACTCGGGAGTAAACCGAGTCGACCTCTTTTGTTTTATTTTAGTCTTTTATAGTTCATTTTGCTATCTTCCACTTCCATCTAATAAAGACACGAATCTAGATTTTCTCCTGCCTCTCGAACAAGATTTTGCTTCTCTCTCATACATAAACTACCGCATGCGGTAATTTTTCTTTGTCTTTTATCACTGTTCGACCGTCTGGGTGCCGGAGACAATCTGAATCCATGAAGACATACATGTGATATTTTTTGTTGGGTTTAACACCTCAAATTAAATAATATTATAATGTGATAATATATATATATATAGCTATATTTGCAAATTTACCTAGCGTAGCGATATTAAATGTTTGTAAAGTGTAAGAAAGAATAGCAAATTTTAATGTGTAAAACTTTCTCAGTTAAAAATCGCACGAAAAACATTGAAAAATATTTCACCATATTAAAAAATAATTACAATATTCTCATCACTCTCCCACAAAAGATGCACAAATATAATTATTCTCCTGTTCAACTATTGTAATTCTTTGTAATTATATCACCGTGGAGTAATAGATATGGTATCCAAAAAAATTTGTATTCATCTCGCCCTACACTCCATAGGATTACCCACACTATTTTTCTCTCATTGATAGAGATACTTAGTTCTTCCTCTCTGCTTCTTGCTCTGAACGAGTGAAAATGCATCTATCTATAGAGGGCCAAGCAATGTGAATGTACTGTGAAATTTCAGCTTCACACACCGCAATTTCACCGACCTAAGATTACTAGGCTTGTTGCATTCCAATATTTCCTTCATCAAACATCCATTTCTAGAGTTACATTTTTAAATACCCCAATAATCTCTCCCAAGACTAGGACGAAACCCGCTAACAATTCCAACTGCATGAAATAAATCCATTCGAGTACAAACCATGACATACATCAGACTCTCAATTGAAAAGAAGTATATAATTGCCATGTGTTTATGTACTTCCTTACAAATGGGAACCCATTTTGCTAAGTTTAAAGTGATTTGTCAACGGTGTGCTAACTGGCCTAGCATTCTGTATATTGAATCTCTCTAAAGCCTATTAAGCATATCATTCTTATGATAATCATGATTTTTTTTTAAGGCAATAATCATGATTTTTTAGACTTTCAATCTTGTAAAATTTGCAAGCCAAAAATTTGCTTTGAAATGGCTAGATACTCATATCAAAAGATTTCGATAACTAGTTTTCAAATCAACAATTATCTTTGCATCTTGTCCCAATATCAACATATCGTCTACATATAGCAAATGGATGATGAATTTGTTGCCTGAAAAAGTTTTGACATATACACAACGATATTCATTAGTCTTTTGTATATTATGACTCATCATGAATTTGTCAAATCTCTTGTACCACTATTCGGGAGTTAGTTCCAGACCATACAAACTCTTCTTTAATATGCAAATCTTATGCCCATTTCCAGTTTCTTCAACTCCTTCTAGTTGATCCATGTAGATTTTGTCCTCCAAATATCCATGGAGAAATGCAATCTTTATATCTAACTGCTCAATATCCATATCCAAGATAGTCGTTAATCTGTGTATGACTTAAATAGACTCTCATTCTAATAACTTGAGAGAAAATTTCATCAAAATCCATTCCTCCTTTTTCCCCCCAAAAGCTTTCATGACCAAGCGAGCTTTATACACTAGCTTATTGTCATCTTTACTAAGCTTGAACACTCATTTGTTCTTCAAGGCTTTCCTACCTTTAGGGATTTTCACAAGCTCATAAGTGTCATCTTCTTTTGCAAGGAAGCCGCCCTTTATTGCAAGACTTTCACCCTGAGTAATTCATCCTTTTGATTTTGAACTTCAAAATTTTCTAGCTCCACCTTATCAATGAGAACGATATACTTAGGGATGGCCCTGAGATTTTGGGTGCCCTGTGCAAATCGAGAAAATGACGCCCTCATAATCTTTTGAATATTGTCCTCCTTGCATTTTTTTGTTGTTGCCAAATCATTAATAATCCGTTCATAATCAAGTTTCTTTAAAAAATCATTTCCAATAGAAATCAAAGTAAGTCTATTCAGTCTACTTTTTGACATAGTAGATCGCAAATAAGATTTTAATAATTTTAATTTAGAAAAAATTCTCTCAGCAGATGCAACAATAACATAGATAGTTAAAATTATTCTATAAGTTGTGCATGCATCAGAAAAACAATTAAACGTCTTCATAGAACTCAATATCATAAAGCTCGATTTTGATTCAACTCTTAAGATCTCTTTAATAACTTTTAATTATTCAAATAGAATTTCACCATCAAGATGATAAGAATTATAATATTTTAGATAGGTTTCAAGATGTTTGCAACATAATTTCTAGATGTTTGACGGAGGCTTATTGTGGCTGGGAAGTGGGTGACTCTCAATGGCTATGGCGGCTTACATGTGGGTTTGTGACGGTGACTGGTGTGCGACGAGAACGGGAAGATGATGGAGGACCCACATTTTTCGGTGGCACAGAAAGATTAGAGAGAGAATGAGACTGAGTAATTAGAGGAAAAGAGGGAAAGGTTCAAACAGACAGCAAAATTAGATATTACAGAGAATGGGGGAAAAAGGCGTGTGACGGAGAGAGATTGAGAGAAATGGACTATCACCAAATACTTATACATACCTCCTTTTTTCTGTTGAGACCCCGATTTTGCATCTAAATGACTGTCACCGTTTCAGCATCCAAGAAGGTGGGTGTATTCTTGTTGATACAAGAGAAATGGAACGTCACTATTAGTTACTCACTCATTAGTTGACCTGGTTTTAGGAATTTGTTTAATTATTTTTATTGATATTGCAACATGTTTAAATACTGCTTTTGTTTAATTTTTATAATAATTTTTTATATAATTTTAAATTTATAATATTTATAATATTTATATATACTAGTATGTAAAAAAAAAACAAAAAAAATTGGTGCCCCTCTAAATATGGGCCCCTGGGCCGTCGCCTATTCCAATCGTGCTCAGGCCACCACTAGATGTACTCTAAACTAGGGTAGTTGTTGGATGGACAACACTCTCTATTATATCTCTTGAGCTGTGGGGTAGGGATTTTCACTACCTGCTTAGCGCCTTCTCTATCTTCAATATCATTTATTGTTGACTGATCATCAACCTCATGTTTGTTAAATTCTCCTCCTTTTGTGACATTTCTCTAGGATGATGGATTGACGTAAAATAAACATTAGCATTAGGTTCTCCAGTTTTCTATGGAGTTTCCGAAGCCAACATAGTTTCTTGCCCATGAAACACTACATATCTGCTTCTAATAATTATGTTCTTTTCCGGACCTAAGACTTGTAGCCAAATTCCTCAGCTACATAGCCCATAAATATGCAAGGAATGACTCTATCATCAAGCTTTTGTCTCTACTTTTTACTTATGTTAGCAAAGGCTTTGCAGCCAAACACCTTCAAATTGGAGTTGCTAATTTCATGTTCAAACCATACACTCTTAAAGATGTCAAAGTCCAAAGGGACGAATGGACATTGTTAATCAAGTAGCACACTATTCAAATAGCTTCACCCTAGGATGGCTTAAGCATATTAGCAATTCTCAGCATACATCTGACTTTTTCCATAGTGATTATATTGTCTCTTTTTCTAAAAACAATACTTTCCCAAGAGAGTTCTTTATGTACCTCAGAATCATGTTGATTGTTTTAAGCTGTCTCACCTTTGGGGAATGCATAAAGTGGCTGACTCCTTAACAAGTCATCCAAATATTCTCAAAGCACTGTAATCAGGGACCTTGTTGAACAATAATTCATAAAGGGATCTATCCTTGAGAAGAGGAGTAGGAGTTCTGTTGATCAGAAAAACTGCTGTTTGCAGACACTCTCCCCAAAAAATGATTGGAACTCTGGATTGAAAATAGAGAGGCCTGGCCACATTCAAAAAGTGTTGGTGCTTCCTTTCAATCACTGAGTTTTGTTGTGGTCTCTCAACACAGCTAAATTGATGCAAAGTCCCTTTCGATGCTAAGAAATCTATCATTGCAAGTTCCTTAGCATTGTCTGACCTGAAACATTTGACAGTAGTGTGGAATTGTGTTTCCACCAAGGCAAATAATTTCTGTATATAAAGAGGAGCTTCTGACTTAAATTTCAGCATATATATCCATGTAAAACGAGTGTGATCATCCACTAAAGTAAGGAAATATCTCTTTTTATCATGAGTATTACTATGGTATGGACCCCAAATGTCACAATGCACAAGATCAAAGGAAAATTCAGACATATGATTGAAATACTGAAAAGGAAGTATTTTCTGTTTGGATAAAGGACAAATTGTACAATTGTGTAATGAATGTGTCTGTAAGCATTTAGATGACAAGTGACCTAATCTAGAATGCCACAGCTCATGGCTTTCTTTATTTGAAACAGAAACAGAATTACAAATGGAATTTATTCTATTTGTATTAGAATTAGGCACAACAGTATCAGTTGGAGCTGTGGAAGGGTGAGCCTTGCAGACATATAGGCCTTGGATAAGTTCACCCTTGCCAATCATCTTCAAGTGATTGAGGTCTTGCATAATGAAGGAATCAACTCGAAAGGTGACAGAAACATTTGAACTAGCTAATAATGCACTAACAGAAAGAAGATTCACATTGAAGCTAGGAATGTATAATACATTGTACAAGACAAGTGAATGGCTTAGCATGGCAATGCCAACATAATCAATAGAAACTACAGACTTATTAGGCAAAGTAACATATGAATTATGTACTTTTGAATGAGAAATGAAAGAATTCATTGAACAAGCAATGTGGCATGTTGCACCAGAATCAAGAATCCAACTATAAGGACTAGAAAGGATAGTGACAAGACTAGAAATAGCAGATAAGGCAAAACATGTGTGAGATTCAGGTGTAGGAACATCTGCTTGAGGAATAGCAGCTTGTGACAATTGTGTTGATAACAAGGACAATAACATTCTACATTGTTCAGAAGTCAGACCCAAATTTGACAAATCTTGAGGTCCTGAGACTTGATTCATAGCTTGAGCAGGTGCTGTGGTTGAGGATCTTGGCATGTAGCCAGGTGGATAGCCATGGATCTTGTAACACTTCTCAATGGTGTGGCCCAGCATACCACAATGAGTGTAGAGAAGTCTTTCTTTCTTCCCATTATAAGGCTTCTGAGGCTGTTTTGCACCATTTCTCACTGCAAAAGCTACTTGAGAATCGATATTGGAAGGAGATGCTGCCAGTTGCCTTTGAGTTTCATCTTGAAGAATTAAATAAAATACACGAGTGATAGGTGACATTGGCTCCATCCCCAAGATTTGACCTCGAATCTGGGAGAACACAGCATTGAGTCCCATCAAAAAGGCAAGAACATACTCCTTCTAAAAATATTTAATGAGAGGAGCAAAATATTTAATGAGAGGAGCAATAGCACCGCACTGACAATTGATCTGAGGTCTAAATTCCTGAATTTCTTCCCAAAGTGATTTCAATTTGGTGAAGTATTGAGTAACAGTTAAAGAACCTTGAGTCAAATCACTCAGTTTTTCCTTGAGATGATATTGCCTAGGTCCATTGGATTGCTGGAATCGCAACTTGAGATCGGACCAAATAGCATACTTGCTACAATGTCCTTCGCAACAAAATTGAGAAGCCATGATCGAACCACACTATCATTTCTTCTCCAAGAAGCTAACAAAGCTGGATTAGCACCATCAAGTCGCGGAAAAGAGTCATCAACATAGCAGAATTTGTTCTTGGCATCCAATGCCATTTCCATGGATCTACTCCATGAGGTGTAATTGTCTCCAGTGAGTTGCTGTGAGACGAGGACAATTCCTGGATGATCCGAGGGATGGAGGAAGAGAGGATTGTTAGCTTCATCAGCAGGAATTTGCGCCATTGATGGCTAAGATTAGAATATAAAGTCATGTGACTATTTTAATAAGTGATTACATGACCACCAACTAACTTCTAATTCTGACCATCCATGTATAGTTTAATGGCCAGATATATATATGAACCTCTATTTAGTTTCTACTTCTACCAATATTGTTGCCTATTAAATTCCACCATTCAACAAAATCTTATGGATTCTCGTATAACTTTTAATTTGTCGATTGTTTTGTCTGTTTCAACTAAATTTACCGTTGTTTAGACCTTCTTCAACCTCAATATTTGTGTTATCATTTAAAGAAGTAAATAAAAATGGGTATGATGCAGGTAAATAAGTCTGAAAAATTGCTGGAAGAAAGCGCCATGCAATGCATTCATAGTGCTCAACGCTTGAAGAATAGAACTTCAAATATTTAATATACATATTGTTAATATTTTAAATAAAAAATATGTTTTATCATATCTCTAGACAAGCAATTTTAACAATTATTATATTTATTATATTTAAAATAAATTAACTGCTAATTAATTTGGGTAATATATAATGAAATACCATAAATATATGATTTGAAGCAAAATTGCATACATCATTTGTTTTGCTCGTCAGGATTTTATTTTGATTTTAAATTTTTTAACTTCTTTAGTTCATGATTGTTTTATTTGAATTCTCGAACGCAATATGGAAGATTTTGGATAAAATTAGGAGATCTTGAAGATAAATCATTAAAAGAGATTCTATCTAAATCTTAATCTTAATATAAAGCTAAATCTGAATTGATCTTTTAAAAAAAATCAAAGAGTTAGAGACCTAGAAGAAAATAATTTCTTAGACTTATATTTTATAAAAGGGAAGTAAAAAGAAGAGAAGGGAGGAGTTTTTTAGGATGTGTCACATCAGTGTGTAGGAGTGGTATCGAGACTGCCTATGGATTTTTTATAGTTAGTTTTTCTTATACTAAGGGATGACGAAACCTTGATTATTTTGGCATTGATATGTTGATTTGTATTTACCTAATTTTTGGATTTAGTGCCTATTGATTTTATTTAGCTTTCAGTAAATATGACTAAATTTTAGATAAGTTCAATCATTTCTCATATGCTTTGAATTTATTTGTGATATCTAAGAGTTAGTTGTAATTGTTGGATATTGATTGACTTCATGTTAGGGTATATTGATGATTTGGTAATTTACTATTAATTATGAAGATAAAATCATATATTTGATGATTATTTGTAGTACTTCATTGATAACTCTTCCGTGAGAACATACTTTTCCATTAGACCTTCATAAGATAAATTATTCTAGTACACCATAGTTGGTGTTAAATTTAGTTTTGGTGGATTCCAATCCTTAGTCAATTTACATTTGATTAAAACTCAAGTTTATATATATTTTTTGCTTTCTTTTAATTTTCTATTTATTTTTGTTGGTTTCTCAGAGTTTCATGCACGTAACTATGGAGACTAATCCCTCGAGGTATTAGACGACATTGAAAGACTGATCTCTCCCAATCAGATTTTCTCTGTACGCAATAGTTAGGGATCGAACCCCAAATTTACTTATTTTGCTTTCCTTTAATTTTCTATTTAGTTTATTTGCACATTTTCTTCTTTCTTTTACTAATTGTGCGTCTTGATCAATAAAAGTTTTCTCATTATCTAAATTCAACTATAAATTCCACGTATTGTTGAACAATTACTAGGTTGATTCTACATAATTTTATAGTTGAATTATCAACCTAGTAATTGTTGGAATTAATTCTTTAGTTCTTTAATTTCTTTATGCGGAAACATTAAATCTATAGGCATACACCCTAGAGCACATATACCATATAGCCTAGGATCTACATCATGCCAGATTACTAGGATACTAAGGTTATGAGTATACCTGGATCCATAGGGTTCCTGATCTTAAGCGTTCTTCAAAAGATGAACTTGATCACCAACCTTCACGAATAGGGAGTGACAACCAATCACGGAATACCTTGACAATCAACACTAACAATGATGATGAATGATTAGCGGCGGCTTTATGGTTCTTCCTCAACCAGGACTCTTTATGCCTTAGTCGCTCTTCAGATGGGGAGAAGAGGCGGTATGCGTTGTGTCCGGTGTATTGGGGACCATAGCCTATATATAGTGTGATGGCCAATTAGGGTTCCCATTATTCCAAAATTGGCTATCGTTGACATCCACTCATATTTTACCCATATCAGATAATTAATGATAATATCAATTATCAAATCAGAAATCTGATTGACCTTATCTCTTAATTTGATCACATATCAATTAAGGCCCCTAAGAGATAAATAGCTAATATAATTAATTATCGATATCTGCCCACATTATGATATTGGAATAAAATATTCCAACAATCTCCCACTTGGGCAATATACCATAATAATTATATCAGAGTTCTTTAGGCGCGCATCCGAATGCTATTTATCCTTAGACTTCCACTTTACAATTTGGTCCACCTCATACATCAATAATGGAACCACCGCGGCTGTCGTCACTAACGTATATCGTGACTAAACCCCGACGACCACCCTATCAATGCACTTGATGACATAGATCGATATGGATGAGTGGCATGGAAATTTCATGCAATGTGATCTCTAAATCATGCCTATTTCCAACTGGTCCAACTTAAGTCTTTAGTGAGATCATACCGAAGTTCCTTAGGTGCAAATTAATATTATGAAAATAACCTCATAAACTTTATTTCTGCAGAAAATCAATCATAACATAAAGTGTACCAAATCCAAAAAATAAAAAAAAATAAAAAACATAGAACATAGAAGAAAACCAAACAAGGGAAAAACTCCCACTAATCTAAGGCAATCTCAAAACCAACACCCATACGAGCAACATGCTCATGAAAGACCTTAGGTGTCAAGCCTTTGGTTAGTGGGTCAGCTAGCATAAAGTTTGTCCCTATATGTTCTATTGAAATCTGTTTCTCCTGGACTCTTTCCTTCACAACAAGACACTTGATGTCGATGAACTTCGACTTTGTAGAACTCATGTTGTTGTTCGAGTAGAGCACAGCTGCACTATTGTCACAATAAATTTTCAAGGGCCTCTGGATGCTTTCAATGACGCGTAGGCCTGTGACAAAGTTCCGCAGCCATAATGCATGATTTGATGCCTCAAAACAAGCCACAAACTCCGCTGCCATGGTCGAAGGAGCCACTAAAGTCTGTTTGACAGACTTCCAAGAGACGGCTCCTCCAGCCAAAAGGAATATGTAACCAGATGTGGAACGTCTGCTATCCGGGCATCCCGCAAAATCGGAGTCAGAATACCCGATGATCTCCAAACTGTCTGACTTCCGATAGGTAAGCATGTAGTCTCTTGTTCTCTTCAAATAACGCATCACGCGCTTGACTGCTATCCAGTGCTGCATACCAGGATTACTCAAATATCTTCCTAGGACTCCCACTATAAATGATATATCAGGACGAGTGCAAACTTGAGCATACATAAGGCTCCCTACAGCTGATGCATAAGGAACCTTTTGCATTTCTTTCTTTTCAAAGTCATTACTGGGGCACTGTTTGAGAATTAACTTGTCTCCTTTAGCAACGGGTGTATCCCCTGGTTTACTACCTTTCATGCCAAATCTATCCAAAACTGTATCGATATAGCCCTTTTGTGATAACCCAAGGATACCTTGAGAGCGATCTCTAAGTATCTGTATACCTAAGACAAAAGAGGCGTCCCCAAGATCTTTCATCTCGAAATTTTTCGTGAGAAATCTCTTGGTTTCGTGCAATAAGCCTATATCGCTGCTGGCTAGCAAGATATCATCGACATATAATACCAGGAAGATAAATTTACTCCCACTGAACTTTTGATATACACAATCATCAACCACATTAGCCTCAAAACCATAGGAGGTGATAACTTGGTGAAATTTGTGATACCATTGACGGGAGGCCTGTTTAAGGCCATAGATGGATTTCTTTAGTTTGCATACCATAGACTTTGGATCACCTAAAACAAAGTTTTGTGGTTGCACCATATAAATTGTCTCATCAATGTTACCATTGAGAAACGCAGTCTTTACATCCATCTGATGTAGCTCCAAGTCATAATGAGCTACTAGTGCCATAATGGTCCTAAAAGAGTCTTTCGAAGAAACTGGAGAGAAAGTCTCTGTATAATCAATACCTTCCTTTTGAGTAAAGCCTTTGGCGACCAGACGAGCCTTATATCTCTCAATGTTACCCTTTGAATCCCTCTTGGTCTTAAATATCCATTTAGAGCCAATGGGTTTCGCACCTTCGGGTAATTTGACGAGATCCCAAACGTCATTATCAGCCATAGATTTTATCTCATCATTCATGGCATCAATCCACTTTTGAGAGTTAGAACTTTGCATAGCTTGACTAAAGGTGATTGGGTCATCCTCAGTCAAACCAATTCCATCCTCATGTTCTTGGAGAAAAAACTATATAATCATCTGAGATTGTGCTTCTCCTCTCTCTAGTGGATCTCCTTAATGACACTTCTTGAGGTTGTTGAGTTTGCTCTGAAGGTGGTGCTTGAGGAGGAATACCATTGTTGTCTTGTCCTTGAGTGATGTCAGGTATAATGGCCTGATCATCGTTATTTATAACTGGATCTGTTTCTTGAACAATGACAGGCACAAAGATCTGATCATTATCAATAACAGGTTCTTCATTAAAGACAACATTCCTTATGTTTCCTTCCCCCCCAAACTCAACTTCCTCAAGGAATCTTGCATTCCCCGTCTCAAAGAATGATCTTGTAGTGGGATTGTAAAACTTATACCCGCGAGAGCGCTCGGCATAACCAACAAAGTAACAGCTAACAGTCCTTGAGTCCAGTTTTCCTTCATGTGGCCTATAAGGCCTTGCCTCAGCTGGACATCCCCAAATGTGCATGTGCTTAATGCTGGGCTTTTTGCCAGTCCACAACTCATAAGGGGTTTTGGTAACTGCTTTACTTGGTACCCTGTTAAGGATATAAACTGCGGTCTTTAATGCCTCTCCCCAAAGTGACTATGGCAAGGAAGAATGATTAATCATACTTCTCACCATATCCTTAAGAGTCCTGTTTCGTCGCTCTGCAACACCGTTCATGCTGGGTTTGCCCGGCATAGTGTATTGCGGAACGATTCCACACTCATCGAGGAAAAGTGCGAAGGGCCCTGGACGTTGTTCACCCGATCCATCATATCTGCCATAGTATTCACCACCACGGTCAGATTTAACGGCCTTAATTTTCTTACCAAGTCGAAGTTCAACTTCAGCCTTGAAAGACTTGAAAACGTCTAGAGATTGAGACTTCTCATGAATTAAATATAGGTAGCCATACCTAGAGTAATCATCTATGAACGTAATAAAGTATCGTTGTCCATTCCAAGAACTTGTAGGAAAAGGACCACAAATATCCGTATGTATTAGTTCTAAGACATCCTTAGCTCTTTCGGCACCTAATTTGCTTAAGTTTGTCCTTTTACCCTTAATGCACTCAATGCAGACTTTAAAGTCCGCCATATCTAAGGGCCCAAGAATTTCCTCCGACACAAGCCTCTGAATTCTCTGTAAAGAGATATGGCCTAAACGCTTATGCCATAAAGTGGCGGAATTCTCAATTAATTTACGCTTTGTACCACGTGTACTTGTTTGCAATATCTCGTTATAGGAACTTTCTACATCAAGCATGTAAAGATTATCAATCAAAGGACCGGAACCAACAACATTCGAATTATAAAAGAGACTAACTTTATTATTTCCGAATGAACAAGAGTAACCAAATTTGTCCAAACTAGAAATAGAAATCAAATTCCGCCTAAATGACGGTACGACAAATGTCTCAATTAAATCCAAATGAAAACCAGTCTTTAAACATAATCTAAAAGTCCCTATAGCTTCAGCAGCAACTTTATTGCCATCGCCCACAAAGATGAATCTTTCAACATCACTTGGCGGTCGGCTCCACAGGCAACCCTGCATAGACATACTTATGTGAGTAGTAGCACCAGAATCTACCCACCAAGTATACTTAGGTACAGTAGCTAAATTAATTTCAGAACAAACCAAAATGAGAAGTTTACCCTTCTTAGCACGCCAGTTGGCGTACTTAGGACAATCCTTCTTCATATGTCCTGCCTTCTTGCAGAAGAAACAAGTAAATTCCTCATCTTGCCTTTTCTGCTTCTTCTTCTGTTGAGAAGAATTTTCCGCAGTATCCTTAGCTCTCTTTCTCTTCTTATTCTGAGAAGACATAGCCAAGTGAGCACTTTCAGTCTATCCCTCTGCAGCCTCTCTTCCTCTTGCACATAGTGAGATATAAGCTCATTTAGGGACCATTTGTCCTTTTGAGTGTTATAGCTCACTTTGAATTGCCCAAAGTGTGCAGGGAGAGAGATCAAGATCAAATGCACAAGCATGTCATCAGACAGCTCTAACTTTAGTGCCTTAAGTCTTGATGCTAGGTTAGACATCTCCATTATGTACTCCCTAATGTTCCCTTTTCCTTTGTACTTCATTGAGATGAGTTTAGCCAAAAGGCTACTCGCCTCAGATTTGTCATTCTTAGCATAATATTGCTTTATTGCCTCCAGGAACTTCTTGGCATTTTCATTCTCAGGAATAGAGCCCCGAAATGCCTCCGGAATGGAGCGCTTGATGATCATGAGGCACATTCGATTGGACCGATCCCACTTCTCAATTTTCGCCTCATTAGAGTTATCTGCAGTGAGAGTGGGTCGCTCCGCCCTCAGTGCCAGATCCAAATCCATACATCCGAGAACAATTTCTACGGATTCCTTCCAGACTTTGAAATTCATCCCATTCAGCATAGGGATTCCATTAACTTGAGTAGTAAAATTGGTAGCAGTGATAGCAGACACTGAACAAGGAACAAAAGAAAACATACAACCATATAAGCAAAACATGTCATAATATAAAATATAAAGGAGACATGTAAAGCAATCCATATTGGCAAATCAAAGACCCAAACAAGATGCCTAGCACAACATTAATCCCCAATCTTTGGACTAGTAAGGATTAACTGTAAGTGGCCCTCTCAAGCAATGATCAAACATTGGTAATAAGTTCTGTCAAATAACAGTTATCTTTGGACACTCCGTTATTCACATGAAAATATCTTTATAATCACCACACATTTATCATCGCAGACACTCCATTATTCGGCCAAACTGCTCTTTACCTTTGGGCCAAGAACAATCCGCATAAATAATTTCATGCACATCTTAGTAAATTCAATTAAATCAATCTACGCAACAGAGGTTACTTTGGCAACGTGTTGCTTCAACCAACACAACCAAAATTACCAGACAATTTAATAAAAATGGGAGGGTCTAAAATTTGATCAATCCACAATTAAACTTAAAAAAAAAAAAAATAGTATGAACCACGATGGTAATGCTCAACACGGCGGAGCCGTATTCTGCCAAGAAAACCAGATTTTCCATCCTTCAAGTCAATCAGCTTTTGGAAAACAATCTTTAAAAAAAATTTGTAAGCTCAAAAACAAATTGAAAACACATAATATATAAAGCCATCAATAAATCATCCTGGAAGCCATGGCCAAACATACGTACATGAATTGATATACTTAATGAACATTGAAATTGAAGCCATCACATCAATTCACTTTAATTTACATATATAAATATGAAAAAATAATCAGACCTTCCATATGCATTCTCATAAGTACAACTATTCAAATCAAATTAAAACCTCAAATTAATAAGTCAAAACCTTCACTTACAGCATAATAGCATAAGCCATTTGACATACAGGAACCATGATTTCACTTTAATTTTTTTTATATATAAAAAATATATAAAAAAAAATATACATTTACGTTAAATCCAGAACCAACGGAAAAAGGCAAAAATAATCCTTGAATGAAACAAAAAACCCACCGAAAAAAAGGAGCATGACCATATATATATATATATATATATATATATATATATATACCATGAAGCTAACAATGAAAGGCGAAGAAACGCCACCGAAAAGAAAAACATGGTCACATTCCAGAACAAAAGAAACACACAGTTTCGGCGAAGAAAGAAAAAAAAAAGACATTTCTTTCATGATTCATAATTTTCATTAGGGGTTTATATAAATTGGGAAAAAGTCAATTCAAAAAGTTCAGGCATCACATAAATCACAGAATAGCAATCCTAATAATCCACGATTGAAGACTGCTCTGATACCACTTGTTGGAATTAATTCTTTAGTTCTTTAATTTCTTTATGCGGAAACATTAAATCTATAGGCATACACCCTAGAGCACATATACCATATAGCCTAGGATCTACATCATGCCAGATTACTAGGATACTAAGGTTATGAGTATACCTGGATCCATAGGGTTCCTGATCTTAAGCGTTCTTCAAAAGATGAACTTGATCACCAACCTTCACGAATAGGGAGTGACAACCAATCACGCAATACCTTGACAATCAACACTAACAATGATGATGAATGATTAGCGGCGGCTTTATGGTTCTTCCTCAACCAGGACTCTTTATGCCTTAGTCGCTCTTCAGATGGGGAGAAGAGGCGGTATGCGTTGTGTCCGGTGTATTGGGGACCATAGCCTATATATAGTGTGATGGCCAATTAGGGTTTCCATTATTCCAAAATTGGCTATCGCTGACATCCACTCATATTTTACCCATATCAGATAATTAATGATAATATCAATTATCAAATCAGAAATCTGATTGACCTTATCTCTTAATTTGATCACATATCAATTAAGGCCCCTAAGAGATAAATAGCTAATATAATTAATTATCGATATCTGCCCACATTAAGATATTGGAATAAAATATTCCAACAGTAATTGCTCTAACATTACGTGCAATTCATGCACTTGCAAATATTTTTAAGGTTTTTAAAAGTCACGACATTTGACACATGTATGTAGATGTGGTGTATAAAATATCTTTATATATGGCATAGTACCCTTCTATAAAATAAGTTTAAATCTAGAAAATAGTTTTTGATATTTTTAGCAATTAATTGTATTTCAGTAGTTATGAAAAATGATTAGATATCTATATCTATTTCCCTAAAAAAAAAAAAGATATCTATATCTATTAAGATAAACAAGTAATTTTTTTGGTATAACTCAACTAAATATTATTAAAGTAGAAAATTATAAAACAACGAGGTAAGATACCCCCGTATGGCATAGCAAAAATGTTCAAGTTATTTAAAAATACTATATCCTATATATATGTCTGAATATTTTCCCAAATATTGGAGAACAACGAATAGTCAAATTTAGAGGCAAACTTCAATGTAATGATGTTGTTGTTGTATAAAATTGAAGAAGCTAAAAAGATGATTGTGCTGTGCAAACTGTAGTGATTAGGTGCAAATGCCGACCAAGCTACCACTACAAGATAGTCACATAGAAAAACAGAATTGGAGTTGAAGAGAAGAGCAGAAGTGTTGTTAGATGGAATCAAGATCCTCTCCAGCACTGGAGAGGCCAGTAGGAGAGAGGCAGAAAGAAAAAATTAGGAGAGGGATGGCATATAAATAATAGGAGCATTTAATACATGTAAGTAAACAAATCTTGTTCCTATCTCTCACATACTGGACTCTCCAGTACTGGAGAGGACTGGGACTCTGTTAGATGATGATGAATATGATTCAAGGCTGATAGGCGCGAAAGTGCAAAAGCAATTGTCCTATCAAAGCCTACAAGATTAGGTATTGGATTGGTAGCAATGACTGTTGAAACTATAATTAAAAGTTTGACATGATAAAAGGGAATCTCAACACAGTGCTTGTGAAAGAAAGTTTTGGGCTTTAATTAATCTCTGGTGTCCCAATCTCAGCCTCTAATGCGTGTCAAAACAGTGTTCTCCGTCCAACTTGCAAATGTTAACCCTTTCAATAATGAATCTATTTTTACAACGGTAGTACAGTATATTATGCTGCATAATGGTACGTATTTTATGATTTGAATTTAACAAAATCAAATGACCAAGTAGAAAAAATTGAAAATAAGCGAAATATATTCTGACGGAAGGTCGATCATAATAGCTGGCTAACATTTTATGATGAGTCAGATATCAAGAGTTACACGTTACAACCTTTTTCAATTACTGGGCTATAGGCATCCGCATGCATAGTCATAGACACAAAGAAATAACGCATCACATCACGTAAAGATAAAACTTACAGTGAGATAACAAAAGATGTGTCACACATTTTAAAAATACTATTTCTATGATCAAGTATAAAAGAGAATAATATGGATATATGTCCCATCAAAAGATCAAACACAGCGTAGAAAGCAGGCTAAGAAGAAGGAAGAGTCCCGGCCGAAAACGCAAACAGAAAATGAAAACGTAGCACGATCTTGCTTTTTTGACTTTACCATGATTCAGCCGTGTTTGGTAGTAATAATCATAATCATCACCATAATTAACAACGTTATCCCATCAGTTTAGTAAATAGTTTTTTCCATGTGTGTATGAAAAATTGAAAACTAACAAAAACTACAATAGTAATTAAAAATTGACCAGTCAAAAGTCACATCTATGGATGCCTTGAGGGTATATTACCTTTTCATGATTGACCAACCACACAACCAAAATTAATTAAGAGTCATCCAATTTGATCCTAAATAATTATTGGGTCACTTTTGATCCCTAAAATAATTAAATTAATCATTTAATCCACTAGATTTATAAACATAAGGCATATTAGTCCCTAGATAATTTCAATATTTATTTATTTATCTACGTGTCTCGTTGACCATCCTGTTTACTCCGTTGATTAACATGCATGTCCTGCGACAAATTTCTACCGTGAAAAATGAAAGAAAAAGAAAAGTGATAAAACATGGTTTTTAAAATTTTATATTTTTTTTTTTACTTTTCTTCATTTTTCATTATGAAAATTTATCATATGTCATATAAAATCACGGATGAGCTAGATGGTTAATAAAACATATATGCAGGTAAACCGATGTTGCAACTGGATTAAAGAACTGATATGTCACATATTTATAAATAAATTTAAAAAACTGAATGATTAATTTATTTTTTTTTAAGAATCAAAAGTGTCTCTTTGATTATTTTTAGGGATCAAATTAAATCTCAATCTTAATCTAGCAGCGTTGCAGGAGATCCCTCCTCCCCTTGTGGCACGAGAAAGGGCAACGTAAACGAAGGAGTCATTTTCTCTCCCTTGCCTTTTTTAATTTTTTTGGCATCTCTGAGTCAGCGAGCGAAAGAGAGAGGAAAAACACTCGATCCTCCTAAGTCCTGCCTCACTAATCACCACGTGTCTTCACCTGGGTTGCCGGTAACCGGTCACCGGCGAATTTCCTCTGGGCCCCACACCACCTCCTCCGTCCAATTTTGCACAACCCAAAAAGACACACAAAATAAAATAACTAAAAAATAAAAACATAAAAGAGAGAGAGAACAAAGTTTTTCTTTTTAATTGATTAGTTAATTAACTTCATGATAACTGATAAGAAAGGAAAAATATATTAAGGAAATAACATTTTTAATTATTATAAATTAAGATATGATTTAAGAGAGATAAGAGCATGGAGAGGGGTCCTCTCTGGGATTTTGCTCCAAAACCTTCTTTCATCTGATTTGCAGAGACAATCTCAACAAGGACCAACCAATACCAAGAACTTCTGGGTAGAGAGAGAAAATGGGACTCTCTCTATCTCTCTCTTTCTGTGTTTATGTGTGTGAGAGATTGTAAGTACATGCAAAACAGTGAACTTGAAAGTTGAGATAGAGAAAGAAAGAGTTGAAGATTGTTGGTCAGTTTTGCAAAACCTGTCCATCAAGTACTTTTGTTGTTATTTTTATTTTCTTCTTATCCAACTTGTAAGTCTCTTTCTCTCTCCTTCTATGCTTTTTGAGATTTGTTATGAATGAGCTGGCTAGTTTTCTATGTAGATGGGTATAAGTGAAGATTTAAAATTTATGGAGATCTAATTAAATTTTACTTTTTTCTGAATCCTGGGGGATAATGATTAATGGGTTTTGTTCAAAATTGATTTTTTTTGGTTTCTGCAATGGAATGTTAGATTCATTTCTTGTGTCACATTTTATGCAATAAGCCGGTTTTGTTCAATTGGTGTTCTTGTTGTTTGTGGAATTTGGCATCCTGGGATCTCTCTCTCTCTCTGAATTTGGTTCCACAAGACGCAGTTTTTCCTTTCTCTAATCGGGAACTCTATGTTTGTTCATGGGGGAATGTGATTTTGAATAGATTCCGATCTGTAATCCTTTTTTTGTTTGTTTACGTTTCTGAGTATTAAATTTTCAAGATGAATTGCTGTTTCTGAGAGAAAGAGTATAAGGAAAAAAAAGGAACTTTTGAATTGAATTTGATTGATTCTGTTTGAACAGGCTCTTGATTTTGACCTTGATTCCGGGGAGTGATTGTTCATATCTGTGCTGTTGAATCTGTCACTCCCGACAGAGACAGAAGAAGTGTCTTGATTGAAGGTTGAAGTACTTTATTCTCATTGCTTGCCGCCCCTAGTTCTTTTCACAGAGACATGTTGGACGGTCGTTCCTGCGTGGTTCGGAGTTTGTTTCCCAGCTCTTGCCAGACAGAGAACAAGTGGTCTTTCATGAAATATCTGCCTGACTTGGACATAAAAGATGGCAAGCGCCCTTTAGAAAACAATGGCGAGGATGAACCCCAGCCATGGAAGGTTACCAAGATGTTGGACTCTTGCCATCTAGTCGAAACGCCGCCAACTTTGTTTCAAGAGCAGTTTTGTCAGGGTAAGGATGCTGTTGCTCCACAAATGGATCAGGATGGATCCACCATCCAGCATCAAAGGAAGGATTGCGAGCCATTGAGAAATTGCCAGAGAGTTGAAAAGGCTGGAGATTTTCCTGTCCAGCTTTTAGATGAACAAGAACAGCATCAAGCTGGGGATTCATCGGAATCCACTGGTCATCAATCTGATAAACAGCAGCAGGATCATTATCAGGATTCAATTTCATCAGATTCTGCCTTTCAGCAATCTGGTGAACAGCAGCAGAAGCAGCAGCTTGCTGGGAATTTAGCGAATTCCAATGACCCACCATCTGATGGGCAGCAAGGGAACCAAGCTGGGGATTCATCGGATTCTCTTTTGCCACGCATGAACCGAGACAGCTCAATTGCTTGTCTCAGCCGCTGCTCGAGGTCCGATTATGGTTCTCTTGCCTCGCTGAATAGGAGCTTTCGCAACATAATCCGAAGTGGTGAGCTCTATAGATGGAGAAGACTGAATGGTATAATAGAACACTGGGTCTATTTTTCCTGTGCCCTCCTCGAATGGGAGGCCTATGATCCAATTCGCCAACGGTGGATGCATTTGCCTAGGATGGCTTCTAATGAATGCTTCATGTGTTCAGATAAGGAGTCTTTAGCTGTAGGTACTGAACTTCTTGTATTTGGGAGGGAGCTGCGATCCCATGTTATTTACAGATACAGTCTTTTGACGAACTCGTGGTCATCTGGAATGAGGATGAATGCTCCAAGATGCTTGTTCGGGTCTGCTAGCCTTGGAGAGATTGCAATCTTAGCCGGTGGGTGTGATTCAGATGGACGTATCCTCGATTCTGCTGAACTATACAATTCTGAGAACCAAAGGTGGGAAATGCTCCCAAGCATGAAGAAGCCAAGGAAGATGTGCTCTGGGGTATTTATGGATGGAAAGTTTTATGTTATTGGAGGAATTGGTGGAAGTGATTCTAAGCTTCTTACCTGTGGCGAGGAGTATAATTTACAGACAAGAACATGGACTGAGATTCCTAACATGTCCCCTGGACGTAGTGCTAGGGGTTCTGAGATGCCTGCGACAGCCGAGGCACCACCCTTGGTTGCTGTTGTAAATGATGAGTTATATGCTGCTGATTATGCTGACATGGAGGTTAAGAAATATGATAAGGACAGAAAATTGTGGTCTACCATTGGGAGACTGCCTGAACGAGCAGTGTCGATGAATGGTTGGGGTCTTGCATTCAGGGCGTGCGGAAATAGGCTCATTGTCATCGGTGGACCTAGGACTCATGGCGAGGGTTTCATTGAACTCAATTCATGGGTGCCTAGTGAAGGACCTCCACAATGGAATCTACTTGCCAGAAAACGATCTGGTAACTTTGTTTATAATTGTGCTGTGATGGGATGCTGAAGAATTGAATTGTTAAAGTTACACTTTTTGATGCCTCAAATTCCATGAATTGCACAACATGGATTCCTCCATCGACACAGGACTCTTGCTAATTGGTACTTCCCCCCTTCTTTTTTCTATGATGTTGTCCTTTCAAAGGTGGGGCACGATGGGGAAGAGATTCAGATAATTACTCAAGATTGGCTAGCTGAAAAGTTTTCTGGGAAGGAGCTCTTCAGTCTTTTAATTTTATGTTAAAATTTCAATTACTATTTTGTTCCATTGAAATTAATATCTTCCCCCATTTCCATTTACATGAAATTTTTCAAAGCTTGGTATCATGTAGCACAGGAATAGTTTAAATAATTGAAGTTCCAACACAAATGTAGGTTATTGTTGTTTTTCTAAGTTCTTCAAGAATCACACAACTGGATATTTCATTTTCATGATCATAAATTTTCTTAGCATGAAGGATGGAATAATTTCTGAGAGTTATTTTTTTTTTATTAAATTTGGATTATTTATCAATCCAATTTTCCATTTGAATTGGTGGACTGTATTTTGAGCTTGCAGTTACTGAACGCATGATTTAAGAGTTGAAATAATTAATATGAATGAAGAGACATTGATGGAAAGTTGTTCAACTTTCACTCATAATTTCTATGATAATAACTGGACGCCTACATGCAGATGCGATTGAAATATGCTTAAATCTACTCGTCCTAATACTATTAATTAGGGTAAATGATCTTTCTAATGGTAAGTATGTGAAAATGGTCTTGACTAGTAGAAACTCATCTGGGACCTGGCACGGCAAAGCTATATTTTGATATTTGGTTGGGGAAACGTTTATTTTAACACTACAAAGGTTGACACCTTATGGGACTTTTTATGATGTTTCATCTTTTGTTTTGTTTTGCTTTGTTGTTTTGGATGAGAAAGTAAAAAAAATATAAACAAGTGTGTTGGAATATAAAAATATGGTATTGATGTTCAAAATGTTGTACAAATAGTATAACTCTTGGTTGGGTGGTTATGATTAGATATCAAATTCATTTCACAGCCGTGGTCTTTATATGAAACACTACAAGATTGTATCAAGTCTGCTCATTAAATATTGGGAAATTGTTGTCAGGGCAACAAGTCTAAGAACATGAGATCAGTAGAGCATACCAAATTGTGATAAAGTGAAACCCAGGAAGAGCCTGAGTATGATGCATATATTAAAAAAAAAAAAAAAACACTCGAAATTCATGTGTTTAGGCATTACCTATTTGCTACAACTATGGTGCATCAAAAATTGAATAAGGTAGATTAGAGAGTTTTCGTTATTTACAAAAAACTTAGTTTTGGGACTTTTTGGTTGAGGAATGAAATGAAATTGAAGAATAACTAGGAATCCTAATATGCAACATAAATAATGCAACAGATTGTGGAGTACTAAGAGTGGAATTTTTTTTAAGGGTCATGCTAACGAGTGTCCTAAGGACATTGTTTAAGGATTCCAAATTAGGTCAATATTTATCGAAAATCAAAATATATTTTCTCCCAATGTATTGAATACACAACTTCCCATACAAACTTACTTTTCTAAACTTTTTAATCAATATTTTTAGGGTACTCGTTAACATTTGTCCTTTTTTTAAATTAAACTTAAGGACTCAGAGATACCCCATTAAGCAAAATAACTAGCTAAAACATGAATGGTGATTAATTCGAATAATTTTGTTTTATGTTTTGAGAGACTGGTGTGTTTGGGCTAACGTTGTTAACTTACGTCCAGTCCCAGAAGTACGTTTGAAATAAAAACAACTAATTGTTATTGTGAGCGTAAACATACATTTGTCCTTTGCAAACTGTAGCTGTGCTTTATGTACCTATCTTCAAATTTCCTTTTCATAAAAATGATGTTTTGGTATGTTTCATGAAGTACAGTAACAAAAATTACTTAGATGTACATGTTTATTTCGCAAGTGTAGGTGCTTATTAGAGGTAAGATGCTAGATTTTCGTTGACTAGAGTCTAGAAGTGTTGTAGGATAAATACAAGCAAAAATTGCTTATATATGCCATTGCAGAATCTTTGTTCGTCTAATCATTATCTTCTTCCAACTCTTCTGAAAGACTTCAAATCACCTTTGGTATGATATCATATCTGTCATTGCAGGCCTGCTGTTTATTCACAGGCAAAATGGCACTACACTACTTCTATTGGTATATTAATATTGTTACAGAATTTGACTTGGACCATGTCAAGGGTGATGAACAAAACCTGGTAGATTATTGTGTTTCCACTTTCTAATAATTATTAAGAATTCGATGTGGCCATAATTTATGCAACATGGACACTCCTAACAAGGAAGGGGATGTGTCCGTGTTGTTAACTTTTTTTTCCCCTTCTTTCTTGTGTTGTTAATTTCGTATCACAGTATCACACGATGTTTCAAAAATATGTGTACACTAGTACACACAACAAATTTTGTTATGTTTCTGTATTTATGTTTGTATCAGTGTCTACATGCTTCATAAACATGATAGAGTTGCCGCGATAATGTATTTATCTAGAGGGAAATGAAGTAGAGAACACTGAAAAATCTCTAGTAACAACGGCTTGCGTTGCAATGGTATGTGTCAGGACCAAATCAACTAAGAGCACCTGCATCGGTGCCAATGGGGAGGTGCTTAAACTCCTAAGCACCGATGCTTATTTATTTTTGTCAATGGAAGTAGGTACTTAACAAGCACCTCAAGATTGATGAGTTCCACAAGCACTGGGGTCTTATATTTTTGGGGGGCCGGTTTACAATCTTTTAATGAAAAAAATGTTTGGGAAATTAAATGTATGGATGTAGGGTTATTGGTGGGGTCCATTTAAGAACTTTTTTGAAGTTATTGGGTTGAAGACATGAGATGCTTAAGTTATAAAATGTAAAAATGGGTGATATGTAATAGTAAGACCCATTTAAGAACTCCAAAGGGGGTGTTGAGATAAAGATGCTATAATGGATATATGGTTGCTGTAAAAGTTTTAATGGTAACATATTCAAAGCCTAGTTTAAACCCAAAAAAAAAAAAAAAATTATTGAATGTGACCACTGTATATAAGATCCTTATGACAAAAAGTGTTTATAACCATATAGAGGAAATAGCACTATGGCAGCCCATTATTTTCTTTCGCATTTCATTCTGATATTTGGTTAGCTGTAAGGTGTTTGAGATGAATGAAAGGTGCCAGGTATCAGTGAAAAGAGCAAGCTTAAATTGTTAGCAATACAATTTTTACCATTTTCAATTGTACTTGTTTTTGCTTTAATTGGTATATACGTGATTGAAACCTTCCCATTTTGGGTGGGTTCATTATCCAATTGAGGCCTTCATGACTCATGGGGTAGCTTCCGCATCAGGGACATAGGAACTCCCAAACTCCTTTACAATGGGCCCAATCTTGAATTCTTGTTATAGTCCAAAACCAAAGTCAGCCTAATTGAATATCTTCTTTATTAAATGAGTAATGATATTCTAATATCTGATTTGGACACCTCTAGCAACACCTGGTTAATCACGTGTAAATATTTGGTTAATTCAGTTCATTATATAGTTAATGGGTCATCTGAAGCTTATTATCCATAACCATGTAAACTTTTAGTTAATCACATGCAAATATCTGGCTAATTCAGTTCTTTATATGATTAATGGGTCATCATGAATTAACCAAATATTTACACGTGATTAACCATATAATGAACTGAATTAACCAAATATTTGTACAGATTAACCAAGGTGTCAAAAGTTGGTATCAACTTTTGGTGTTAGTATATCATTACTATTACTAAATAGCATATTTAAAACAACAAACACAATAAAATGAAAATTTTAACATTCCCTTAGAAAACTGTCTAATGGATACACACAGCTAAAGTCCTCTGCAGTCTAGCTTGTTGGGAAAGATTGATTATTTCTCATTGAGCTGTTTTTACTCTAATAAGTTGTTTTGTGATTAATCAATTATGTTTGGACAATGAGCTTATTTTTTTAAAAAGCTTTTTTAACAAAAAGTTGTTGTTTTGTGGCCATCTCTTTCCAAGGACTGTTAGATGAAAAAAAGTTGATTGTGCTTAAATTGATACTCCCTTTTCCGGTAATACCCATCCTTGTATATATATATTAACCAGATCTGCGGCCTCTCGTTCTCTTTTGCCTGTAGTGATATTGTCCCAGCTTGTAAGTTTCCCGTTTTCTTCACTGCTTTGAAATTGGAAGCCTTAATTTCAAAAGGGTATCATCAAGTTCTATTTTTATTCATGGTTTTCCATTTTGTTTTACGTTTGAGTTATTTGTAGCTACTAAATTATGGTTCGGGTTAGGCTATTAATTAGTGATCACCAATGATTATAAATAAATAAAAAATTTATGACAAGATATGTATATACATATAATGTTAAAAAAAAACAAATAACTTCATACCATTTTTTGTAATTTACTATGTAAAAGTGATTTTTTTTACACAGCCCAAACGAAATAGATTATCTTAAAATTGCTTTTCAGCAAACATACATAAACAAAAACAGATTATGATTATAATCGATTATTACAAAAAATCAATTATCAGCATAATCTAATTTTTTTCAACTTTCCCAAACACACTCTAACTGTCTAACTTCCCGCTCTAAGATAGTTATACATAACATCACACTGCTCTCTGCTGTCAATTGCTCCATCTTCCTTGAACTCGCTCCTTGAACTCATTCTTCTCTCTTCTCTCTTCTCTCTCCTATCGTCAAACACCAGGTAACACTGCTTTTTCCCTTTTTCCTTTTTTCTGCACCCTCTCTCTCTCTTTCTCTATGGTGCTTTACTTATTGTACGATTTTAATGTAATTAGTAGCAGACGTCTACTCTGATAGTAAATAGGTCTTCTTAATTCCCTTTCCTGGATCACATTTGAGAGTAATAATGGGTTCTTTTTTTTATATAAGCTAGAGTAATATGGGTTAATATGCATTTTTCTTGAACAGTTATACATAACATCACACTGCTCTCTACGGTCAATTGCCCTATCTTCATTGAACTCGCTCCCCAGACTCATTCTTCTCTCTTCTCTCTCCTTTCGCCGAACACCAGGTAACACTGCTTTGTTTTCCTTTTTTTCTGCAGGCTCTCTCTCTTTCTCTATGGTGCTTTGCTTATTGTACTATTTTAATGTAATGTAGTAGCAGATGTCTACTCTAGTAGTGTCAGGACCCAACTTAGGCGTTCCTGACCGGCCAGAATAGGACCCTGTTGTTGTAACACCCCATTTTTCGTAAAATGTTTTTATAAAGCTAGTTTTATTATTTTAAAATGTTGGTTAAGGGTTAAGTGGGATTTTAGCTTAAAAGTCCCTTTCTGGTACATGAGCACGCTCGTGCTCATCAGCCAGCAAGCCCGTGCTCAATAGTGAGCACGCCCGTGCTCAATGCGTGGACCGCGTCTCGCTAACGCTAAGTGGAGCACGACCGTGCTCAAGGGTAAGCACGACCGTGCTCAAGGGTAAGCACGACCGTGCTCAAGTCCGAGTTTTATAAGTGGGTGCAGAACCCGAGGGTTAACGTGAAAACCCTACTTTTGTTGGCAGCCGTCACCAGTTGCGGCCAGAGCACGTTTCCACACTGCTTCCTCTTCGTTCTTCATTGTTGGGGGTTATTGGAAGCAGTTTAGGGAGGCTAGTGGTTCTACCTTGGTCTAGAGGTAATGGTTTCCCTTCCCCTTGTGGTTTCCTTCTTTGTTTTGAGTAGGAAACTAATCTGGTTATGTTCTATTGTTTAAGGTTCTTTGGGTTAAGCTGTTTGGGAAGGAACCAGTTGCAGTTAGGAGCATACGTTGGTTGATAGAGCTACCTTCAATCCAGGTATGGGGAGAAGGGAATTGTTTTCATTAGGCAGTGGGGTAGAGTAAGGTTAAGGGGTTCCTCATGACCCTGGTCTGTTGTATGTAATTGTATGTTGATGACTGTTTTGGTATATTGTGAATATGTGTTTATATTCTTGATAATTGTTGTTGTTATGATAGCATGTTAATTGTTGTTATTGACATGACCTTGGTTGATTGATGATATTGTTGTTATGATGAGTTTGAGATTGATGAAATTATATTAATTGGTTAAATAGGTTTAAAAACCGTACTAAGTTTAAGGGGTTTAATCCCTAAGTTAATTGGTTAGAACTTGGTTTCTGTCTCTGCCCAGAACAGTGCAGTCGTGCGTTGAGCACGACCGTGCTGAACAGGGAGCACGACCGTGCTCCCCTTTAAATTCTGGAAAATGGTCGCGCTGTTTAGCACGGCCGTGCAGGTCAAACAGTACGATCGTGCTGCTGAGCACGACCGTGCTGAGTGTGAAGCACGACCGTGCTTCACTTAAAAGGGCAGCACGCCCTCACGTGTCCAAGCACGACCGTGCTAGGGTCTAAGCACGACCGTGCTGACCCCTCATGGACAGTGATACAATTAAAGGACTTAAGGGGTTTTTAACCCCATTCCCCAATAAAGATAAGTTGAGATAACTAATCAAAGATAAAGATTAGACAACCTGGTTATTAATTATATAAGATAATTAGATAATCAAATGTTAAGTCGGTATCCATTGGGTTACCGCATGTTGAAAAGTTGAAGTCTTGGGCGCTTATAGACCTAAGCATGTTGAATTGAACCTTGGTGCTTATTGGCCAAGGGAGCCTTGACCCCACGGTTTGGGTCTAAGGTTACGTTGAATGTTGATGTTGAAGTCTTGGGAGCTTCATGGCCCAAGCAAGGAGGTGGTTGAGATTGTTTGTTGTTGTGCCATTTGCATAGAGCGTTGGAGTTGTTGATGGGGGAGGTTCGACAAAGGGGAGATCGCCCGAGAGTACGGTGATCTGGCCATCTACGGTAGGTCACCCAAGGTTTGGTGACCGAGGCCCCCCGTGATGAGGCATCCACGGTTTGATGCGTTGGCTATCCATGGGGTTCACCCAAGGTTTGGTGAACTGCTGGTGTTGGTGCTTTTATGGCCAATACGGATATGTAACTCTAAAGTCGTTCATCCTGAGTTTGTTTGGATCCACATGCATAGTTGGAGTAGCGGAGTAGTTGATGCATTGCATAGCATAGCATACTTGGTTGTTATGATACTGTTGGATGTTGATGTATGCTTATGTGTATGTTTACCTTGCGTACTATTCCCCTGCTGTTTATATGATTACATGAATCTTACTCCCTGTTATTGTTTCTGTTTGGCCTGATCGGCATTTGCAGAGGATGACGAGCAGCCCGGAGAGGAGTGACTCTGAGGAGCCGCCACTCATAGTTAGGGCTTTTTATGTTTAGTTGTTTCTTTTGTATTCCGAGGATGTTATTTTCCGGAATGGTTATACTAGCTCTGAGTTGTGACATCGGGGTTAGGTAGTTATTTCTTCATGTTTTATGGTTTATGAACTTAATTTATTTTCCGCGTAACCGGTTCATGTGGGACTTTTCTACCCATGGACAATTGTTTTAAACTTATTCAATAATTGCATGTTTTTATTTTAAATTATTTATATTAATTGCCTTACAACATGCTGGGTAGAAGGGTGTCACAGTTGTCCCATTCCCAAGGCCTATCAAGCACGTGTAAGTCACATCACAACATAGATAATCGTATAAAGCCAAAGTAAATATCAGAGTAAATGATTAATCCAAAACAATAGGCCAAGGTGGCCTTGAGTATACATCCAGAGTTTAAATGAATAGAAATGGTCTTCAACCAAAAGGAAACTAAATCCAAATTTCAAACAAAATGCAGAGGTATCTCACATGACAAATCGAAATTAAGAAATAACTAGGCAGCGCCTGCCCACACTACTCCTGTGCATGGGCTACCTGAGATGGCTCCCCACATGGTGCACCTGAAGCTAAACCAAAAAAGGCGGGGGTGAGTCCCAAAACTCGGTGAGGGTATGCAATTAATAAAATAAAATAAAATAAAACAAGTTAGCATATAAAGCACTTAATTATTTACAAATTTACCAAATCGTCCAATACCATGCACTCAAACCAGATCTACATAGCAACTCTCAAGTTGCATTTCATCACTCCACCATTGAGTAAGTTGCTTGTATTTCATTGGAGTTGTTCACTACAATCTCCCACTCTAACGGTTGCATTTATATCCCGGTCGGATCCGTTGATCGTCAAGTGACCTCGGTCACAACACATCCACCCTCCAAACTGTGGGGTTCTTTCACTAGAGTCCTCTTTTGCGATGGGGAATAGTTTAAATAATTGAAGTTCCAACACAAGTGTAGGGTTATTGGTGTTTTTCTTAAGTTCTTTAAGAACACACAATTGGATATTTCATTTTCATGATCATAAATTTTCTTAGCATGAACGATGGAATAATTTCTTAGAGTTGTTTTTATTAATTTTGGGCTATTTACTAAATCAATTTTCTATTTGAATTGATGAACTATGTATCTTGAGCTTTCTCTAGTCTGGAAAATAGTATACAACTATTCCATTTGTTACTTGTTGCAAATCAAACATGCCATCATATATAAATATATTTTCCAATATCTGTAAGGTCAATGATTGAATTATTGATTATAACAAGATTGCATGGATGTCAGAGCTGAAAATGAGAAAACATTTCGATTCTTTAATGGGTGTTTGGAGCTAGGTAAAATTGCCTCATAATTGCGATTGTAATGCAAAAACTAATGAGTGTGTGTTTGGATGAGCGTTTGACAAATGTGATTTTGGATGGAATTGATTTAGTAAAATTGATTTCAATAAAATTGAGTTTGAAGTAAAGTGAATTATGTTTGGATGTTTTTACTTTGAAAGCAAATTTGATGTAAAACTTAGTGTAACTTTTCAATCCAAAAGCAGAAGCTACTCCAAGCTGCTTCTGGTAGAATCAATTTTGGATGCAAAATTGCTCCCCCAAATATGTAACCAAACACCTCTTTTTTTTTTTTTACCCCAATCACATTTAACAGGTATAAAAGCATTTCTGATGTCTGCAAAAGTGGAACCAAACACATATTGAGTAGCCTTTGCAAATGCTCGTGCACGTCCAGCAGCGAGTTAACGTGTTTTCAAACATGCTGTGCAAAGTTCATGGAAAAACAAGTTCTCTCTATAGTTGAATATAAATGGTGATTACTATTTTCTTTTGAAATTCTAATTATAGTTTATGAACGCAAGATTTAAGAGCTGAAGCTTGAAACTGTCTATACAATTTCTTTGTCGTCAGGCATCGATGGAAATTGACCACGAGATTTAAGCTGAAGGTTAAGGGAATTTCAAGCCCATATAGATGATGTGTATATACCTGTGAAATAAATATATGAATAACTGGACGTCTACTACATTCAGATGCCACTGAAATTGAAATATGCTTAAATCTATTCGTCCTATTACTATTAATTTTAGTTATTGGATCTTTCTCATTGTAAGTATGTGAAAAATGAAAATGGTCTAGTCTATAGTAGAAATTCATTTTAGACCTGGCACAACGGACTTTTTGATACTTAGAGGTTGACAAAAATGGTGTAGGATCAAGCGCTTACCACTAGACTAAAAACTATAGCTGTTAGTCAGGGCACAACTTTATTTCCTTAAGCCTAGTAGCAATCAGTGCCATATTTCGATCTGACTATGGCCTACCCGACCTCGTCACACCTGACTGGGGCCCCACCCGAGCCTCGCCAAGGCAGGATGCTGGCCCACCGCCAACAATCCCCCTCCCAGCACCTGCCGCGCCTTACTGGGAATCGACCTTGATCAGACTCCGATCGTACTTGGGCCTTGCCAAGGCAGGATATTGGCCTACTACCAATAATCCCCCTCCCAGTGCCAGCAGTGCATTACATGAGAATCAAACCCCACCCATGACCTGCTCTGATACCAAGTGTAGGATCAAGCGCTTACCACTAGGCTAAAAGCTATAGCTGTTAGTCAGGGTGCAACTTTATTTCCTTAAGCCTATTAGCAGTCAGCGCCATGTTTCGATCTGACTACGGCCTACCCGGCCTCGCCACACCTGATTGTGGCCCCACCTGGGCCTCGCCAAGGCAGGATGCTGGCCCACCACCAACAAATGGATCCCCTGCAGACCTTTGGGATATTGTATGGTGTTTCATTTTTTTTCTTTGTTATTTAATTGGATAAGAGAGTAAAAATTAGAGTAAAAATTATATAGACAAATGTGTTGAAATATAAAAATAAAGTATTGATATTAAAAAATGCTATACAAATAGTATAACTCTTGTTGGGGGGTTGATTCATCATGATGAGATATCAAATTCATTCCATAGCTGTAGTTCTTGTATGAAACACTGACTGTATCAAGTCTGCTCATCAAATTTTGAGAAATTGTTGTTGGAGCAGTAAGTCTAAGAACGATAGATCAGTAGAGCACACCATGTTGTGATAACATGAAAACCAGCAAGATACTGTGTATATATAAAAAAAAAAACTCGAAATTCGTGTGTTTAGGCATTACCTATTTTGTATGCACACTGGCATTAGTCATTAGCCATTTTGTAGGCATCTATATAGCTAGCTATTTTGTATGCACCTATATAGCAAGCTTTTTTTGTTTGTTAGAAATTAGAACTGATAAATCTACATTGAGCTTTCGTGTTAGGTTGCTCGCTTCACGAAATAGATCTGCTTCATTGCCTTCTTCTGAATTTGCTCCATTCGTTTTTGTGTTGCTTGTTTCCTTTAATGAGCAAAATTAATCATGATCCAAGCTCAATGTAGATTTATCAATTCTAACTTCTAACAAAAAAAGCTTGCAATAATGGTGCATACAATATGGCTAGCTATATAGTTGCATACAAAATGGCTAGCTATATAGGTGCCTACAAAATGGCTAATGACTAATGACGATGTGCATATAAAATGCTACCGACTACAACAGATACAAGTCCAACAAACCCCAAAACACGGACAGCTGGGGCAGCCCATATATGCCCTTCCTAGTTTTGCAAAATCCAACCATGAAGAATATATGGACTTACATTATATAGACATTAACTATTCTAAGCTATATTACATATAACATATATGTCCTAATAATTAAAAATAAATAAGCAAACTACAATAGATACACACCTGTGTCCGCGATCGAGGGTGGTAGGTCTATAGTATACTGTTGCCTTAAAAACAGATGTCTTAAGCTTGTGCAAGCATACACAACCGCATCAAGTAATACAGAGCATCCCAACACAAAAGTTCAATGTATATTTATTATCAGTTCTAACTTCTTACAAAAAAAAAAAAAAACTTGCTATTAGGTGCATACAAAATGGCTAGATATATAGGTGCATACAAAAAGGCTAATGATTAATGCCAGTGTGCATACAAAATGGCTAGCTATATAGGTGAATACAAAATAACTAGCTATATAGGTGCAAACAAAATGGCTAATGACTAATGCCCGTGTGCATACAAGATGGTACTCTACCGACTACAACATATAAAAGTCCAACAAACCCCTGGGCAACCCATATATGCGCTTCCTCGTTTCTCCTTTCAGTAACATGCAAAGGAAACCGCTGTCTAACGTCACGCCACAACTCACGAGACAATCTACATGATCTATCAACATGGCTCAGTAGTCGCCTGCACATTGGGCACTGTGGGTCCGCTGGACGTCTGACAGAGATGTGTCTCAACATACATTCCTGAAAAAAGATGCAAAAACTAACCAATGATCAATAATGGGGTGGGTGTGTGTGTTTGGTGAGACGAAAGGTGTATAGAAGCCAGTGGGATCCTTGCAAGAAAGATGCATTCAAATGACTCTAAATTGGTATTATTGGATACACATAAAAGGCCTGATGTTCCTACAATTGATATGCAACATTAATGTCATCTAACTCTAGATTTGGGCAAATGGAGCATGGAACCAAAGTTGGACGTGGTAAATTATTTGAAAATGAAGTCTATTTGACAAAGTTAGTGATAATTACTAGACTTACTTCATTCTATTCGCTTATAAGTTATAAATCGCAAGATAAAATTAACTTGTTTTATTTTATTTGAGCCTTGCCCAAAACGTGAGCTTAGATAAGGAAATTAAATAAAATATTCCAATTTCTATAGCGGTTACTGCTTTTTTCTTCTTCTTTTTTTCTTTTAGGCAAAATGGCATGCTAATGCATCATTATAGAGTTAGCCATCCCAACTAGGTTGGCACCGCTAACACTAACAATCACTTGCAGCATTCCATAATTTTATTAATAAAGGAAAAACGAATACAAAAAGAACATGTCGGGACATACACCCTACCCATGGAAAAAAATCAATGAAATCTAAAATTAGGAAGACCATATCTATTTCTAAAAAAGTCCTCCCTAATAAAATCAGGGATCAAGTCCCACCAAACTAAACCAATAACATTAGTACCATAATTGGCAAGTTTATCCGCACAATTGTTGCCCTCTTTGTATACATGCGAACAATATAACTTCATTTGCTTTGAAAGATGCAAACAATTTTCCCATCTATTTCTTAGCTACAAAGGACTATATCAACATTTGAGAATGCTAATAAAGCAAGCTTTGAATCACATTCTAATCACAAGTTCCACCAACCTTTGCTAAATGCAATTTCAATAGCTAACATAACCCCTGAAACTTCAGCATATAAAGCTTGTTGAATTCCAAGGTGCAAAGAGAAGCAACCAAGTATAGCTGCATTGTTGTCCCTGAATAAACCACCACAGGCTGCAGCTCCTAGAGATCCTTTTGCGGCTTCGTCTGTGTTATATTTCATCATGCCACCAGGAGGGGGTAGCCAATCAACTTGCCTAACACAAGGAGCTTTGAGAGGATGTCCAGCAACCAAAAATGATTTCAGAATCGCAAAATCAGAAATGATTGAAGACATAGACCCTTTACTTGTGTTACTTGTCAAGGATACATTTGATATAATAGAATTGATAACTGAACAAAAAGGCATGCTAACATTTTCAAATCTTGCCTTGTTTCTACAGTGCCAAATTTGCCAAAAAGAATTAAGAACACCCGAGATCACTAAGTCTTTGATCTGAGTACACCAGCCACTATACCAATTTGATATAATAGCATTAAAACCACTGCAATCTATGTTACAGTTCAGAATACTACTCAACCAATGCCATATATGCTTCGCAAAAGGACAATCCAAGAACAAGTGACTTGTTGTTTCTGCTGCAGCTTTACAAAGACTGCACATCGAAACAACTATACAGCCCCTACTCCATAAGTTCTCATCAGTTGGAAGCTTGTTGTACATAATTCTCCAAAACAGAAATGATTTTGAGGGAGGAATGCAGTTGGTCCAGATTTGCTTAGCCCAAGGAACATTTTGACCAGCTGGCTTAATAAAACTATAAGCCTCTTTGAAATTAAAAGAACCATTAAGATATTTAGACCATATTAAACTGTTTGCCCAAGCCTCAATAGGAATAACCATCTTCTCTATTTCTGCTTTCAAATCAGGAAATTAATCAGACATAACAGCAAGAACATTCCAAGATCCATTTAAAATGAAATCACTTACTTTAGCTTCTAAACAGGAATGGAATCTAGCACGTATGTTAACTATATCCACAACAAGTTTAGAAAGCCAAGTATCAGTCCAAAAATTAATACCATTTCCATTACCAATCTGCCAAACAGCATTATCAGTGACAACAAATAAACAACTTCTTATACCAGGCCAAATGGAAGATGCAACATGATGTATGACTAGTTTATTGTTCCTAAAAACTCTGGTTCTCAATAAAGAAGACCAATGATTATTTGTAGCCAAAAACTCCCACCAAGCTTAAGCATTCCAGCCATGTTTACTGCCTTAACAGACCTTATTCCTTAGCCACCCTCCACTTTAGGACTACAAACTTTATTCCAAGAAGCCATAACTAATTTCCTCTTATTCACATCACCTGACCATATGAAATTCCTAATCCATCTTTTCGCTGAATTTAAAAGATTGATAGGCCAAAGATAAATGTGAGAACTGTAGATTAGCATTCCAAGAATAATGGACTTTATTAGTTATACTCTTCCCATTATAGAGAGTAAGGATCCCTTCCATGCTGCTAACTTGCATTTGATTCTATCAGCTATTTGCATTAGATGTAGTCTTTTTGGCACTACAAGAAAAGGCGTATTTACCGATGAAATTTTACTGGCGGACTCCATGACCGTCGATAATTAGACATTACCGACGAAATTTGCTGTCGGTAATAAAGGATACGAAATTTTTTCAAAATTATCGACGGAAAGCCCGTCGGTAAAGTTTTTGACGGCTTTTCCATCGGTAAGTCCATCGGAAATGGTGGCGGGAAGGGTAGATTTTTGGCACGAGACACTATCGACGGATTGTTCCGTCAGTAATTGTAAATGAAATTACCGATGGAAAGTCCGTTGGAAATAAACCCAACGATTACTGACGGACATTCCGTCGGTAATTCAAAAATTTGAATTACCGACGGAGATATCCTTCGGAAATGTAAAAAGTCCATCGGAAAAGTTCGTTAAGTCAGAACACCAAACCCTTTCCCCCTCACCTTCCCTTTTCTTTTCTTTATACCATTTCTCTCCTCTTTGCGGCAACCACCCCTATTGCAACCACCGCCCTTGAGCAACCACCGTCCCCTACCACCACGGTCACCGCCCACCCCTTCTCCTCTCCCTTCTCCCTCTCCCTTGTCCCCCATTCACTTCGCACGCTTGGGTCTCCTCTCCCCCACTCTCTGTTCGCGCCACCACTGCCACCACCGGAGGAGCCACCACTGCCACTACCAGAGAAGCATACAAGGTTTGTCATCTTCTACATTTCTTCTTTTTGATAAATACTCATTTCGATATTTGATTCGAGTTAGGATAGAAATTAGATAACAGTACACTTATATGTCTGGTTGCTGCATGATTCTTCTGGGATGGTTCATCAATGTCTGGTTGCTGTTGGTTTTAGGAATTTTATATAGGTTGCAGTTTTTTTTCTAGTCATGGTAAATGATTTGTCTGCTGCCTTTTCTTATTTTTTGTAGGGGTGTGGATATTGGGTAGGACTTTGTAATACAAATGCTGCTACTTTTAAGTTTTAGTATTTCAGCTACACGGTCTTTTCCAGTTTATATCTTTCTCTTGTATATGGGTTGGGGTACCCGTTGTACTCCAATCAATATATTCTTTTGGCTTACCCCATACATGTTGCTCTCACCCTGGTGTTCTTAGCCCATGCGAATGCGGTGAACCCATCAATGGGCGCAGCGAAACCAAATTCTTTCAAGGCAAAAGGGGGGGCTTACTTACTTTACTTTTCCTGACGCTGAGTCATCCTTTTTTAAAAAAAAAAAAACAGTACACTGATATAGGATATAGGATATAGGATATAGGCTCTGAATAGATTTTAGCTTCGATTTAGGATTTTGATAATGTGCATTTGGTTTAGTACTTTTGATTTTTGAATGCAAATTTGTTTTTTTTTTTATTACTATTAGGTTGTCGCCGACATCGAGACTGTTACCGCCACCACCACTGTTAGGCTGCATTTACAGGTTTCTATTTTATTCATTTTTTAAAAATTGTTTGAAATTGTTTATTTTATTAACTATGTATAATTATCGAGACTGTTACCGCCATCACCACTATTAGGCTGCATTTACAGGTTTCTATTTTGTTCATTTTTTAAAAAATGTTTGAAATTGTTTATTTTATTAACTATGTATAATTATCATATGTAATTTGTATAATTTGTCATGATATTATATTTTTGTTATAATTATGCAATTTGTATAATTTGGTGGTGTTTTGATTTTGATTTATAATTGTAGGAATAATGATTTTGATATTTAATTAATTTTGATTTAATTAAATAACTTAGGAATATTGATTGTTGTGCATCAAATTAATTGATTTGAAGCAATAAATTAAATAATCGAAGAAGGGTTTCCAATATCCAAAGTATTACAGTGGCGAATGGAATCGATGTCTAGTGTTACTGAGCGGGAGAGTATCAAACATACTTATTTGAATTAATTTTTGTGATAATATTAATCATGTTTTAAATAAATATTAATCAAAGGTGAGACGATTAACTAGCTATTAGCTAATATACTAATAATAATTTTGAAGACTTGATATCATAGGACATCTTTAAATAGTCAAGTAACGTAATAAGTGAGAAGAATAAAAAATTATTAAAATAAATAATTTCTTAATTACTACTTTCTAGCAAGCAATTAGCTAATATACTAATAATAGATTTTAAATTTTGAGATTTAAAAAGTCAAGTATACAAACATAATTAATTAACTAATTCAATAAAATGTTTTATTAATTAAATTAAATTAAAAAAATAAATGATTTAATAAAACGTTAGACATATGATTATTCGATTTTTTATGGACAAATATATGTTTATGTTGGTTGCTTAATTTTGTGTTATACAGTTTGCTGTTATTATCAAACTTTATGCAAATTATCTCTGTTACTTAAAGTTTTATTTTATCTTAGAGTATATATAATTAATACGTAATTGAGAAAAACAGTAGTTTCCAACCAGCCCTCCACTACTTCTACCGATCCATCACCACAACCGCATGATGCCGATATGTCTTTTGAGCCGCAGTCTGATGGTCAACTGACGCCGGTGAACTCCCCCCGCCAGGATGACGATGATGGTTATTATGATGATGATTATTAGGATAGTTATAGATGTAATTGGGTTTTGTAGCTCGACGGATATTTTATGTATGGATTATTTATGTTTTTATTTTAATTTAATTTAATTGCCTTTTTAATTTTATTTGTAATTTCAATTTTTGTTTTAAATTAATAATATAATAAATTAATTATAATAAAATAAAATAATAATTAATATTTAAAATGAAAATAAAATAATAATTAATATTTAAATTTTTTTTAATTATAATAAAATAATAATAATTAATAATTAAAATCAAAAAAATTTAAAAAAATTTAATATAAAAAAAATCCTCATTACTGACGGACAAGGCCATCGGTAACTACGTAACAAATTTTCCGACGGATTTGTCCGTTGGTAAGTTTAGAACAGGCGTTTCGACGGATTTGTCCGTCGGAAAGTCCCACTAACACTTACTGACGAACAAATTCGCCGGTAATAAGGGCCCGTGTGAAGAGTTACCGACGGCCTTCTTTGTCGGAAATCTCCGACGGACGTGCCAGATCCGTCGGAAACCCTTTCCTACGCACCTAGTACCTACGGATGGGTGGCCCTCGGAAAGTCCGTCAGAAATGCTGATTTCCGACGGGTTTTGGCCGTCGGTAATCACCCCTTTTTTTGTAGTGTGGCCTGCCCTTAAACAACGGAACTCCCAAGCAATTCATAGGAAGGCTACCCGAGCTGAAACCAAGGATTGTAGCTATCTCAGCTCTCCTATTAGCAGAAATTAAACCTGTAAAAAACTTGGATTTGTTTGAGCTCACAACCTGACCAGAGACTTGCTCATAAGCTTTAAAGAGACTAAGCATGTTCCACTTTTTAATAGATTTGCAAAAAAACATGATATCGTCCACGTATAACACATGACTTGGCTTTGCAAAACCTCTTGGACCAGCCATTATTTGCAAAAAAATCATGATATCGTCCAGACGTCCACATATAACACATGACTTGGCTTTGCAAAACCTCTTGGACCAGCCATTATTTGCAAATTACCTTCATTGACCATTTTGGAAATGCCCTACTAAGAACCTCTTCTGCAAGGCAAAAGAGGAGAGGGGATAGTAAACTGGCAATTGCTCTATTGCATATAGAAGACCTCTTGTATTTATATTCTATTTTGCATTTTGGGTCAATCTCTTCTTGTGTTGATTGTTAAGCTGGGCCATTTGACAAGGTGGGATGGGTTTAAAAGCGAGAGCGAAGTTAAGCCGTGGTCAGTTGTGGGCTCGGGTACCCAGTCCTTCTCCAGTTAGTAACCATTGCCATTCTCTTAACCTCATCTTCATCTGCATGGATGGAACCCCACACTGGCTTTTCTTGATGATGACACTTCCCGCACAGAAATGGACCTTTACATATATTGAGATTTATGCTCACGTTCCCATAAATAGAATATGACAATTCCAACTTGGTCTTGAATTCTTCGATACCCCTCTAAAATTGGGGTAATATTTACCCTACACATGTGGCTCAATCAGATCTTGCCAACTAATGTCACGTCACTTAAAAATTTGACAGTTCATCTCTACCTTAGTCCAACCATCCAAAGGGCATACATGTAAAAAATCAAACATTATTTTGACCTTCCACCTTCCTCCTCTCTTATCACATTTAGCAGAGTCTTCCACCTTCAACTTATGAAGTCCATCCCCGCCATCGCCATCTCCATCTCCAAACATGTCATCCTTTACGAAGGCGCATCTACATCCAACACTGTGACAACAGTCTCCAGCGTCCGTTTCGTGCATCGCCGCCCCTGGTCCTTTTCGTTCTCTCTCTCCTCTACCGCGGACTCTTCCCTTGTTCCGTCCACGTCATTTCAGTCAGCTCCGCGGTTCCACCAAGGCCGGGATGAGGGATCAGAGGTATACGAGGTATTTGCTATTATTGAACCTTGGTGGAGAAGAGGGAGCATATGAGATCTACTTTCTTCTTAATCTTGTGGGCTACTGCCTTCGTGGCTTCCAAATTATTACTATTATTGTTAATTCCTATTGTTTACTTTATTTCTCTTCATTCACACACTTTTTCGTTTTCTTCTTTTATTTACTGCATTTTTACTTAACTGAAGCATTGAACATGAAATCGAAACTTGTTATTGAAGGCGTGGAGAGTTTGAAAGCCGAGAGCAAGTGTGGGTTGACTATAACCGGAAAACACTTGCAATTGCAGATCAATTAACGAAGCTAGAAAGGAGGTTTCTGATAAATTAAGCTTCCACAAACTTTTAGTGATTCAGTTTGGTAGGAGAGGATGAGGGCGAATTGCTTAACCAGAGCCTTAAAGGGGACGATGGATTCTAAGCTCAAGGACATGGGGGAATAAAAAATTGTTTGTTTTTACAATTATGCCCAATAGAATATTTGACCAAGGCAAGGAATGATTGTTAAATTTTAAGTTACGTGATACTAGTTGGCATGATCTGATTGGGCCACGTATGCGGGGTAAATATCACCCCAATTTTATAGGGGTATCGAAGAATTCACCTTCAATTTTTATTATCACATTGGTTTTGGTTATTATCTTATCATCCTGGTGTCGATGTACGTGATACTGTTAGGTAAAAAGTAACAAATTAATGAATGGGTTGGTGTTTTATGTTTTAATACGTATTTTTATTAAATCAAAATAATTGAATGCGATTAGGATTGTAGGAAGTTCTAATATAGTAAAGACAATAAAAATAAAAGAATCAGGGCAAGAAAACGAGGCAAGAAATAAGAAATTAATTTAATTCCTTTTTTGTTGTTTTTCAAATGATCAGTAAAATCAATATTTTAAAAATCGGTTTTAATTGAAAGACCGAAAATAAAATCGGTTTACGGTTTAACCACACACACATAAAACAATACTACAAATGCACATTGATAAGGAGATTAATCAAATAATCGAATTTCAATTCAAGTTCAAAATTGAAATTCGATTATTTGATGTGAGTAATCAACGTCTTCCTAATCCAATCCGTTCATGATTGTTTAAGATTGAATTCTATTAAACGCATGTATTGAGACATATGGCTTAAATTCATTTCAATTATTTTTCTCTCTAAAAAGTTGTTTCATAGATAATCATGCATGTTTGGCATTTTGACTTAAATTTTTGAAAAACTTTTTTTTATATAGAACAAATGGTTTTCGAAAAAGTTAAAAATTTGAAGTTTATTTGAAAAACGTTTTTGATAATTTCGAAACCAATCACATTTTTTCATTTTTTTCTGTGTAACTAACTATCAAACAGATATTATTGATGCATCGGTTAGAAATCAAGATTTGCGATCCAAACTATGTTCCCTTTGGAAACCAATTGGCCAATGGGGAATGATATCTCTGGGGAAAGGATATTATGAGTTTTCTTTCTCATCTTTAGAAGACTTGCACAGTGTTCAATCAATTGGCATATGGAATCTCAAACCTGGAAGTCTCAGAGTTTTTCCATGGACAAAAGATTTTAATCCTGAATTGCAAAGAAATTCAAATGCTCAATGTTGGGTGAGATTTTTTGGTTTGGCCCAAGAATACTAGCAGCCAAGAACAATCTTTTCTATTGCAGGGAGTTTAGGAATGCCTATTTGTTTTGATGAAGCCACTAAGAGTAAATGTTTTGGTCATTTTGCTCGAGTACTGATTGACATCGATCTTAAAAAGGATTTGCATGATCAAGTAATGGTTGAGAGAGAAGATTTTGCTTTCTATGTGAGAGTTGAATATGAGAAGTTGCCTTCATACTGTTCTTTCTGTCAATTCATTGGTCATGCCTTGGATGATTGCAAGAAGCATAAGTATATCAAGCAGGTATCAAAAGATATGGTTCCTAAAAAGACTTCTACTGTGTATGTTCCTAAACAGAAGCCAATCTTGGCTGATGATAAAGGTAAGGGAGTTCAGTATGATCATACTGTTTTAGGTGTGGAAACTGTCTATGAAGGTGAATGTTCAAAGAAAACTCCTCAGGATCTCGAGAAAGATAGGGCAGCAATGCTAACTGATCCAAATCCTATCATGGGATTGATTAATGACAATGGGAATAAGAATGAACAGCAGACTGTTATGGAGGACATTGTTACTGATAATGAAAAGGCTGTTGTGGTTGTTAATCTTGAAAACAATGGTTCTGTTGGAGAGGGAGACAGAATTGTGGAAAACATCTCTGATAAAGGGAATGAATCTGATGATTTGTTTGTGGATCCTGTGAATGGTGATTTCTCTGATGATGATGTTGTGGCAGAAACTCCTATGCATTCCTCAGGAAAGCACCAAAATTGAGGAATTGATGAAGGTCAACACAAGGTGTTGAATCAGGACAAACCCTTATTAGAATCTGACAGGATGGTGTCTCCTGCAAAACAGATTGCTCAAGATCATCTTGATGTCCAAAGTAATTTCTATGAAGTTTCAGTGTTTCAAGCAGATGAATTAACTTTAGCTTCTAAGAAAGATCTTAGAATTGTTTCTAAGTTCTGGGGAGACAGAGTTGATGAATTAGATGAGTCTGAATCATCTTCTCATAATAAAGAGGATGAAGTTGCCTTTGAACAAGTTCTGTCCAAATCTCAGAAAAAGAAGGAAAAATTGAAGAAGAAATAGAATGAAATGAATGTAAAGTCTGATGTCTTAACCATGGCTCGAGCAAGCCCAAAATCTCAGTCTTAATGAAGGTCCTTTATTGGAATGCTAGAGGCCTTGGCAATAAGGACTCTAGAGTGGTTTTGAAGAAGTTATGTATTGCCAACAAGCCTGATTTTCTTTTTATTTCTGAGCCTTGGATTTCTTTAAATCAAGTTCCTAGTAGGTTTTGGAGGAATTTGGGGTTAAAGATTGTTGCCACAAACAATAGGAATGATCTCCAATCAAATATTTGGTGTGCTTGCTCAAATAACATTGATCCTATTGTAATATCCAACACTAGCCAGCAGGTATCTTTTTCTGTAAATTTTGATACTCAGTTCTTCTATCTATCTGCCATTTATGCTTCATCTAATTATGGCTTGAGAAGACAGTTGTGGAAGGATTTGAATGACTTGCAGTAGCAATACCAAGGTCCTTGGTGTTTCATAGGTGACTTTAATGTGGTTCTTGGTGCTCATGAGTACAGAGGGAAAGGCATGCCTCTGAAAATTGCCTCAGATGAGTACAGAATATGGTCTGACAGCTCCAATTTAACTCATCTTTTGACCAGAGGATCTCAGTTTACTTAGTCAAATGGGAGGAAAGGCAATGCTTCTACGACAAAAAGGTTGGACAGGGCTATTTGTAATGAGGCCTGGTTTGATTTTTGGTCGAATGTGTCCTGCTGCACACTCACAAGAAGTAAGTCTGATCATTTCCCCTTACTTCTTGATTTTAGAAAAGAAGTGATTAGGGATGCTTCTCATTTCAAATTTCATAAAATGTGGGCTAGTCATCCTTCTTGCTATGATGTGATTTCAGAAGTTTGGAAGCAAGATATCATAGGTGTCCAATGTTTATTTTGTCCTCTAAGCTTAAGCTTTTAAAATCTAAGCTAAAGGATTGGAATGTAAATGTTTTTGGAAATGTTCATGATAAGGTCAACACTGCTATGCACAATCTGGATTTAATTCAGGAGCAAATCAACATATCTGGATATTTTGACTCTCTTTTTGATCAAGAGAAGCTGGCTCAAGTTGAGTTGCAGCAAGCTCTTTATTATCAAGAGCAGTTTTGGCAACAGAAGGCTAAGCTAAATTGGCATATTGGTGGTGATAGAAATACAGATTACTTTCATAAATTGGCCAAGGTTAGAAATGTTTCCAAACAGATTTCTATTCTTAAAAGAGGTGATGAACTGCTCTCTCATACAACTGATATTGAAAATCACATTGTGAGTTATTATGAAGATCTGTTTGCCTCAAATAACTCTTGTATTGATAATGCATTGATTGAGGAAGTCATTTCCCCAATAGTGACTGAGCAGGAAATGCAATGTTCACTAATCTTCCTTCCTTCGATGAAGTTAAAGGATCTGTTTTTGCATTAAATGGTGATGGTGCTCCAGGGCCCGATGGATTTGGAGGTTTTTTCTTGCAAAAGTATTGGGATATAGTTGCTAGTGATGTTTATAATGATGTGCTGCAGTTCTTCACTCATAGCTGGTTGCTCCCAAATTTTAATTCTAATTTGGCGGTGTTGATCCCTAAGGTTCCAGAAGCTGACAAAGTGGAGTTGTCTAGGCCTATTGCATTAGCTAACTTCAAATTCAAGATTATATCCAAGATAATGACTGATAGGCTTGCAACAGTTGCTTCCTTTATCATCTCAGAAAATCAAAGAGGTTTTGTGAAAGGAAGGCACATCTCAGATTGCATCTGCTTGACTTTTGAAGTGGTGAACTTACTTGATAAAAAGACTTTTGGTGGCAATTTAGCCTTGAAGATTGATATCAGAAAGGCCTTTGACACTTTAGATTGGAGTTTTCTCTTAAAAGTGTTAGATATATTTGGTTTTAATGCAAAATTCTGTCATTGGGTGGAGGAAATCTTAAAATCAGCTAAGCTTTCTGTTTCTGTTAATGGTAGAGCAGCTAGATTCTTCTCTTGTAAAAGAGGGGTTAGGCAGGGAGATCCTTTGTCTCCCCTTTTATTCTGCTTAGCTGAGGAAGTTTTAAGCAATAGGTATTTCCAAGTTGGTTGAGGATGGGAAATTGAATCTTATGTCTGGCCCTAGAGGTATGCTTGTCCCCTCTCATTGTCTATATGCTGATGATGTGATGATATTTTGTAAAGGAACTCAAAAGAATATTCAGAATCTTCTAGATTTGTTTGAAAGATATGGGCAAATTTTTGGTCAATGGATCAATCCTACTAAATCCACTTGTTTTTCTGGCTCAATTTCTGCTTCCAGACTGTCCAACAATGTCTTTGCCCTTGGTTTTGCAATTGGTAGATTTCCATTTACTTATCTTGGGGTGCTTATCTTTAAAGGCAAACCTAGAAAGAAGTTTCTTCAACCTATAGCTGATAAGATCAAAAGCAAGCTGGCAACTTGGAAGGCCTCTCTCCTTTCAATAATAGGAACAGTGGAATTGGTGAGATCTGTTATACATGGCATGATCCTGTACAACTTTTATATTTATGCTTGGCCTCTTAGTCTTCTTAAGGATGTTGACAAATGGATTAGAAACTTCATTTGGTCTGGAAATGTTAATACTAAGAAGATTGTTCCAGTTGCTTGGAAGCATGTTTGTAAACCTTATAAGGAGGAAGGTGTCGGGTTGAGATCTTTAAAAGCAATGAATAATGCAGCCATGCTTCATCTTTGTTGGGATTTGGTTAATTCTAAAAGCCAATGGGCTTGCCTTCTCAAATCTAGAGTCCTGAGAGGCAATGCAGTAGTGTCTTACTATGCTAAATCATCATTGTGGCCTGGTTTGAAGTCTCATCTTGCTGCTGTCATGGCTAGTTCATCTTGGCAAATTGGTGTTGGGAATACTATCAGGTTTTGGACAGATCAATGGCTATCCAAACCATTGTTTGAATGGTGTAATATGCCTAATGAAATGACTAAGGAACTGAACTCCTATCTGAAGGATTATATCAGTAATGGCTCTTGGTGCATTTCTAGCATTCTGTTTCAGAAATTCCCTGATCTGGTTCATGAGCTACTGCAGCTTTCTCTTCCAAAGTTTAGTGCTTTGGATCAGTTGGTTTGGTCTAACTCAGCTTCAGGGAGTTTAACTTTTAAAGAAGCCTTCTTATTCTTATTTCCGAAAGGAAATGATATTCAATGGTGTAAGGTCATTTGGAATAGATTCATTCCTCCTTCTAGATCATTTTTAGTTTGGAGAGCTATGCACAACAAGCTTCCAACAGATGATAATCTCTGGTGTAGAGGTTGCATTACTGTTTCATTATGTAATATGTGTGGAGCTGCAGCTAAAACATCATTGCATCTATTCTGTGAGTGCAATTTTGCTGTGTCCTTATGGAATTGGCTTGCTGGAATTTTACAGTGCAGTATTGATTGTTCCTCTGTGAGTAGCATCCTTTCAGTCTGCTCGTAGGCTTAGAGCTCTCAGGTTCATGACTTGGTCACTGCTTCTGTAATCATTGTGTTCTGGTGCATTTGGTTTTGAAGAAATTCTCTCAGGTTTGATAATAAGCTCATTTCTTCTAAAGCTGCAATCAATCTCATCATTAGCAGTGCTTCTCTAACTGGAAATGCAAGTAATAACCATGTGTCTGCTGATATGACAGAATTCATGATATTGAAGTACTTTTTTGTTACTGGTAAGCCTAGAAAGGCTCCTTCCATCAAGCAGGTTATTTGGACAGCTCCTCCATGCTATTGGATTAAATGTAATATTGATGGAGCTGCTAAGGGTGCTTCTGCCTTGGCAGCTTGTGGTGGTATTTTCAGGGATAGGGGTGCAGCTGTCCTTGGCTGTTTTTCAGCTAATATTGGCAGCTCTTATGCTCTTAATGCTGAGTTAATCGGAGCAATGTTGGCTATTGAGTTGGCTTATGACAAGGTTGGCATAGATTATGGCTTGAATGTGATTCTCAGTTGGTGATTTCTGCTTTTTTATCAATTGACATAGTTCCTTGGAAGCTTAGGAATAGATGGAAAAACTGCTTATTGATAACTAGTAAGATGAATTTCTACTGTTCTCATATATATAGAGAGGGTAATACTTGTGCAGACAAACTTGCTAATCATGGTATTTCTACTTAGGGGTTTACTTGGTGGAATTTAATTCCTAGATTCATTAGTGAAGACTTTTATTGGAATAGATGGAGTGTTCCTAACTATAGATTTAAATAATGTTTTGAGCTAGGTTTAGCGTTAGTTGTTTGATTCTTTGGGTTAGGCAAATGCCCTGCCCTTTTTTGTATTCTTTTTTCTTTTCTTAATAATATCTTGGTGTGCTGCAGATTATGGGTTTTGCTAAGGGTGTCAACATAGTTGGGATGTCTAGTAAAACAGTGATGTCTTTGCATGTCATTTTGTCAAAAAAAAAAAAACAGATATTATTATTCTATATAAATATCTTTGATCATACCTTTTTTTTGTAATTTAATACATAAAAATAATTTTTTTTTACACCATCATAAGTCATAACGAAATAGTTTTTTCTTAAAATTAATTTTTTAAAAAACATGCAAACCCAAACAATATAGTTTTTCTTAAAATTAATTTTTTACAAACATGCAAACCCAAACAAATTCTAGTTATAATGAATTATCACAATAATCGATTTTCACGGTCATCGCAAACACACTCTAGATTGCAAAAGACCAACAATCAATTTCCCAATTTCATGCGGATTTATCAAGTCAATGTGTGACTGACCACATCATACAAGCATTGAGCATAAATTAGACATAATGTTCAAATGTATATATTTGTTAATGCCTTAATTCTAGTTTTTTGTTCAATTGTATGAATTTTTTTTTTTTGATAAATTCTTCAATTGTATGATTTAGTTAGATATAATGTCCAAATTTATATATTTGTTAAACCGAGTTGGTCTGGTTACAATCCGGCATCGTTGGATCAAAACCGAGTCTTCGAATCTAATTTACTTTTAATTTTCAATATCTTGCTAACCAAATATAAGATGGATAAGGCGGGAAATGGTCTGCTGCAAAGTGTGATCTAGCTGAGATGTGCATTCCATGTGTAGCCAGTGGCGGACGCACTCACAAGTGAGTGTGGTCACTTGCCCACCCTGAAATTTTTTTTTTATAGTACCCTTGTACCTAATTTTTTTTTGCCCCCAATGATGATACAAAATTGCACCCATGCCACTCATTTGTCTTATTCTAACACTATGGACCACTCCTCACAAGACACACTACCAGCTTGACCCGACGACTAGGACCCACAACACACTCCAACTCCATCATCGGAACCCTCAACTCAGCAGCAGAACCCCGGTCGGCCGCCACCCACCGCCATCGAAGCCGACCCTCCGCCGTTCAAGATCGACGACCCTCCCTGCTCTATCTCGTCACTCATCTCTCAGTGGCTCACAAGTCACAACCCTCCACTTCTCTCTCAATCGCGGCATCGCCCTCATCTGTCGGAGTTGGACTGTCACAAGCGCTGCGCCGGCAGCGCCGCCGTCTGAGTGCGTCCGCCACTGCTCGACAACTTCAGCTTCCCTTCAGGTAAGAGATTCAAACTCTTTCCTTTTTTTTTTCCTTAACAGCAAGGCTGAGCCTCTCTGCCTCTCTGTTTCTCTCCTTGCCTATGATCCTTTCTCATTATTCATCTCCCCAAACGCAAACAGCTCTCATGCTAGTCACACACACACTCGCTTTTTGCTTTCTGTCTTCGCTTCATTATCATCATAACAGTAAGCTTCAATAGTTAATTTGACATCTTAGGGTTTAAAATTGGGGGTTTTGTAGTAACTATCTTATTTTATCAAATTGATTTGTTAGACATGAAATTAAATGTATTAATTATGTTTTTCTTTAATTGTAGGAGATAATGGAAAAAATTTTGAAGCGGAGATTACCCTTAAATGAGCAACCGTCTTCATTGAAATCTTCTAAATCAAGTTTCCAACAACAAAGAATTGAAATTAATTTAGAGGAATTGCCATCAGATCCAGGAAAAAGAATTAAAATCTTATCATATCATCCTAATGATCGAGATAAGATCCGAAGAGCATATTTACAAAGAGGACCAAGTCAACCGACTCAACATAATTTCCCTCAAAGAAAAATTGGAAATTCTTTAAGAAGATTCTGTCCTTCTTGGTTTAATGAATTTGGCAACTGGTTAGAGTATAGTATAGAAAAAGATGCTGCATTTTGCTTATGTTGTTATCTTTTTAAGGTTGATTATGGAAAGCAATCAGGTGGTGATACATTTGTGACAGAGGGATTCACAAATTGGAATAAGAAAGAAAGGCTCTTATCTCATGTTGGAGGTCCTAATAGTGCTCATAATATTGCTTGGAAGAAGTCTCAAGATTTGATGAATCAAAATCAACATATTGAAGTTGCAATATCTAAGCAATCTGAACAAGTTTCGTGACTTATATCGAAGGCGTTTAATAGTATCACTTGATTGCATTCGCTTTCTATTGAAGCAAGGATTAGCTTTTCGTGGTCATGATGAATCAATCGATTCTGATAATCAAGGTAATTTTCTTGAACTTCTTAAATTTCTTTCTGAACACAATGAAGAAATAAATCATGTTGTCTTGGAAAATGCACCTGAAAAATCATCAACTAATTTCTCCAACAATCCAAAAGGATATTGTTAATGCTGCTGCATTGGAAACCATTAGTGCTATTATCACTGATCTTGGAGATGAACCATTTGCTATTATGGTTGATGAAGCGCGTGACATATCAATTAAGGAACAAATGGATGTTGCTTTGCGTTATGTTAACAAAAATGGAAGTATTGTTGAGCGCTTTTTTGGTATTGTTCATGTTAAAGATACTACAGCTTTATCATTGAAAATGGCAATTGATGAATTGTTTTGCAAACATGGGCTTAGTGTATCAAGAATTCGAGGGCAAGGTTATGATGGTGCTAGCAACATGCAACATGCATGACATGACATTCCTGATATGGAGGATAAGTTTTTTCCTGACAGTAGATCACAACGTAGAGGCGGCTCAAGCTATCACAATAGAGCATCATTATCGTGTTGAATTATTTTATACTGTTGTGGATATGCAACTTATGGAACTTCGTGATCGTTTCTCCGAGGCAAATACTCAGTTGCTTCTTTGTATGTCTTGTTTGAGTCCGACCAATTTGTTCTCTAGTTTTGATAAGGCAAGGCTGATTGAATTTGCGAAGTTTTATCCACGTGAATTTTGTTCAACTGAGTTGGTGATGCTTGATAATCAACTTCAGACTTACATCATTGATATGCGTAGCAGTGTTGAATTTGTATCTTTGGAAGGAATCAGTAATCTTTCAGAGAAGTTAGTTGAAACTGGAAGACACATTGTTTACCCATTAGTTTATCTTCTTTTGAAGTTAGCAATGATTTTGCTTGTTGCCACAGCAACCGTAGAAAGAGTCTTTTCTGCCATGAAGATTGTGAAAAATAGGTTGCGTAATCGAATGGGAGATGCATGGATGAATGATTGTCTCGTGACTTATATTGAGCGAGAAGTGTTCAACATCGTTGACAATGAGTTGATCATTCAACGATTTCAAAACATGAAGTCACGAAGAGGGCAGTTATGATGTATGTAATTTATTTGATTTGATATATTTAAATTTTGTGATTTTAACATTCATATTTTCATCTTTATATATATGACGATATTTATTATTAATTATTTTAAAAATAGGTTGCCCCTACTGCTGCTCCCGGGTCCTAGATTCGCCACTGTGTGTAGCTATGCTTTGCGTGAGTAGCTAAGGCTAACTAAGGCCCAAGCAGTTATTCGATTGTTATAACATTCCCTTGGAAATTTTTTGCCAAGTATCAACGTAGAAATTCATTGCCTTAAAATGTTACAAAATTAAACCTTTTTGAAATATATTGGAGTGTTTAGATTTACCTTGTTTAAAATATAATTTTGATCCAATACTATAGTTTATAGCGTGTATGATACTTCTGCTTGTTTTGCCTTCTTCTTTTTTCCCATAAAAAATTTATTATTTAATCGAACTAGAGTATGGAAATCTATTCTTTTCACAAACACTTAAGGTATATGAAAATTTAAGCTCTTCATACCAAGTAGTAATCCGAAATATACATATTGTAAAAGAAAAACGAATAATTTTCTAAAGAAGGATGCAAAAGTCTCAGACATCTCGTACATGAATAGGTCCAAAAGGAATTATCCTGTAATATTAATTTTTTCTGTCATATATGATCAAATGAAAGAACAAGATAAATAATATTAGTGAATCCATCCAGCAAATTTCTTTTGTAATATTAAGGCAAAATTAAATCTTGATCTCTTATTAAATATTTTAAGATATGTTTTGATCTCTTATATTTAAAATTTTCATTTTGGTCCCTTAAGTTTGAAATATTATCCAAATTAGCCATTTTCGTCATACCGTCGTTAACCTCTCCAAGTGACAATTAAGTGATGATATGGATAGCTGACATGGCACGTCTGCCACGTGGCAGCATGTGGTGGTGCCATATGATAGCATGTAGTGTTGCCACATTGAAGGACCAGATGCAATTAAAAAAAAAATAGATAGAGAGACCAAAACGATTCTAAAAAATTAGATAATGGATCAAATTTGAAATTTTAGCTCTTCTTTCCCAATGTATCTTTTTCTTCAATGGGTCTTCATATATTTATAAGGGTTGTATTTCCTAAGGGTTGTAGACAGTCATGGATGACCTTTCTCCAAAATTCCAAACTAGTGACTGGTGCAGCGCGAAGGAGCTCAGATCTGGGGGACCATGCGACAACTGCTTGACAATACGCGGTGGAGTATGGTGACATTGGTGGACTTTATGGAGGTTGTCAGGTTGGTTGGAATGCTGTGTGGAATAGGATGTCCTGGGTCGTGGTGGCTGTTTTGGAACAAAATTCAATGAAAAGGGCTTCTTGGTGATTTTTAGCTGCAAGTTAATGGAGAAAAAATAGATTATGAGTGGATTCTTTTGTTCACACAGAAAATGTCAACTCCCCTCAAGTAGCAAGCACTTGATTGGGTTGAAGAATGATCATCCATATATATCTGCAATCATTAGGGAAGAAGACTCGTTGAGAAAAAATGGCTAAAACTTCGATTTGGTCGCATATCTTATTTTTTAGATTTGTTTTGGTCTCCTATCTTATTTTTTAAACTTGATTAGGTCCTACCATGTGACACCATCAAACACTGCCACGTGGCCCCATCACACATTTCCATATGGCATCATCACATGTTGCCACGTGGCCCCATCACACGTTGTCACATGGCACAATCACATGCTACCACATGACACCATTATGCGCTGCCACATAGTAGATATGTCTTCTCAGCTGCACACATCATCACTTAACTGTCACTTAGGATAGAGGTTAACGACGGTTTGACAGAAAGGACTAATTTGGATAATGTTTCAAACTTAAGGGACTAAAATGAATCATTTCAAACATAAATGACCAAAACGAATTTAAAGAGTAAGATAAGGGACACAAATCTAATTTAGCATAATCTTAATGTCGGATGCGGATCCTCTGTCCCCTCCCCCTGTGCCACTCCCTGTCCCACCAGTAAGAAGATGGCATGTGTATTAATGAAAAAACTCTTTTAAAATTTGTAAGTTAACACCGTGAGAGATTAACAGTTAGCTCACTCTTTTAATTTTTAACCTGCCGCATACGTTAACAGTTTAACCCTAGACTAGATATGAATTTATGGTGCAATTATTTTTATTTTCCACCTGCCGCATTCGGTCATTGTCCCACCGCTGCCTCCATTGATCACTATTTCCAAGGACGCAAGCAAGCCATCTTAGCTTTTTCTCTGGAGTTAGGACTTTGGAAGCAAAGTGCACTTTTACAAAAGGTAAAAATGTTTAAATATTATAGATATCTTGTGATAAAAAAAAATTTGTGCGCGGGGAAATTCTAAAATCTTAGTAAATAAAAGACTACGGCAACAAAACAAGTTAACAAAGGAAGAAGCATATCTGAGAACATAGAGGAAAAAACAGCTCCAAGGATCATTAAACCAGAGGCAGCTCCAGCAAAAACGTGTTCACAATCTCAAATTAGCTCCTAATGTCCCTTCTATCTCTATTTCTTTTTTATTTTATCAAAAGCCATTATTCCATAGATAAAAGTTTTATTATTTTTCAGAGAACATTTTGTCACTCATAAAGAAAACAATGATCAATAACTCGTGGACTGTAATGTGAGGTTGCAGACAATAATTTAAAAGAAAACTGAAATGGCACAAACTTATCATGTTCTGTTAATATTTCACACTTTCACTGACCCTTTTGAGGTTCAGCAGTTAATGTTACATATGAAACATTGACTCCAGAACACAATAATACAAATCTACTAGTTTCTCTACTTCTACATGCATGCACATCATCTTACACACGCAACCATCCCACTTAAAGTAGAACCAACACTAGATAACACTCAGGAGGCGGTAATAGTTGGTTGAAATTCCTCCTCTGACTGTTTCATTGAAGACAAATCTGGTGCATTGTCAGCACAAAAGTTGCTCTCTATGTTATCAGCCACTTTTGTTGTTGATGAGGTAGGATATGGAGCTTTGCTCCCCAGCCTATCTCGCCTCTTGGCCACACCCATTGAAGTGAATGTCTGCGAAAGAGATATACAATATTATCAATATTACATAAAGGTCATATAAAGGAAATGGATACCTAGCTCATATGTATTAAAGAATATGCTTCTTTTAAGTAAACAATTCTGTATTAAAGAATATCACAACCAGGGACAAATAACATGAAAATGCAGGTCTCAGCAATCCATAGCATTATTTTACGTCATATACACAGCCATGTACAAAAAACTTCAGTGGGGCATTTCATCAAACACATGACACCCATTTGAAAGTAAACAAGATTAAATTGAAAAAGTCAGAAAGAATGCAGCAAACATCTCTAACGGTCATCTTGAGAATCATCCTCATCCTCCCCTGATGCAGCAAACATCTTTAAAGCATATACGTACAAGAACCAGCATCCTCTGTGGTCTTAGAAGACACAAGGCTTTGCTCTTCCAAATTGCTGCATTTTCAATCCTTCAACAGAATGAATAGAAGAAGGGAATGCGTCCAAACAAAGAATAATGCATCCCTTTAATCAGGTAGAATATCAAATATTTTGAGCTGGGACGGAGGCTCCACATAAAGCACATCACTCTCGTAGGGAATGTGGTGGTGCAGGGTCATGAGATTGGCTCATAGTCGTATCGTAAAGTTAATTATTGCAGTGTTAAAAATTAAAAGAGTGAGTTAACGGTCTCAAATGCCAGAAGGCCAAAGAAACTACATGGTTAATAAAAATAAAAAATTAACCATCATGCCTCGACTCCAACAAGGTGTCGACCATGTGCACAATGGTCCCAACAACACCAAGCTTCAAATACATAATGTCTCAGCTCAAACATGGCATCGACCACGGGCATAATGGTCCAACCGATACCGAGTCTTTCAAATTCACAATGCCTCAGCTCCAACATGGCATCGACCACGGGCATAGTGGTCCCAACGACACCGAGCTTTAAAAATTCATAATGCCTCAGCTCCAACATGGCATCAACCACAGGCATAGTGATCCCAAAGATGCCGAGCTTTCAAAATAAGAATGCCTCTCACATGTTAACTTGCAAATTATAAGAGAGTTTTTTCATTAATACACGTGGCATCTTCTTACTGGTGTGACAGGGAGTGGCATAGGGGGAGGGGACAGAGGATCCGCGTCCCTTAATGTCTACCTTTTCTTTTTACCTAACCACATGATAACAAAAAATTGACATGAAAAGATCATTTTTTTTTAAAATATATAGGCTATGTGAATATATTAATTATCGTCCACGTCTTCAAATCCTATCATAATGAGAAAGTGGGAAAAGTTATCTCTATAATTAGAAAAAACGATCTCATTTCATTGATTAAAACAATTAATTGATAATTAAAGCATTCTTTCTTTTGTCTTTGTCCTTGCTCAAACTAAACAAAGCATCAACATTCTTGTCTATTCTTTTTTTCTTTTTTACAGCAATAAACTTATTTCATATCTTCATAGATAATGTCAGCGATACAAAAGGGAACATCATCAAAGATATAGAGACTAGGTAAAGAAATAACCACCCTAACTAGAGAGTGAGTACCTTGATTTCCTTGTCTCTTGACAAACACAACCTTAAATGTTGGGAAAACAGCTAAGAGCTCCTTACAATGAGCTATAATGGCACCAAACTCAAAAACATTAGTAGATGAAGAGTTTATGTGGTCTATCACAGTTTTACAGTCTAATTCAAAAATGACACTGAAACAGCCTTAAACCCTGCATGATTGTATTATATATTGAGCTACAATAATATTTTTTTTGGTATACCAATTATATTTGCATTAATTTGTAGTATTGTGTATAATTCACCAGAATCTTCTTTCTAATGACACGGTGCAATTTCTTTTCTTTCTTTTTTTTTCTGCCGCACACTTGGATGAGTTGAAGAACCGAACAATAGCACAATCCTAATTCCATTTAGATGATTGATACGTTACCAACCCATTTTCTTTCTACTGGTTAAAATTCAAATGAGTCTCATTATTTTGAAGATGGGTCTTACTAATTCATGTGGGTCTTACTTGAACTTTGTATGACCCACATGAATTTCAACCAATAGGGAAGAGTATGTTGGAAAGAGAGTGTGTGTTGCTAGCATTTCTGATACGTGGTACATTTTTTTTTTATAAGTAAAAATATATATTAAGATGAGTACAATAGATACTCTAACCAGTATACAAAGAAGAACATAATGTACATAGAAGGATACTAGGTAAATCATCAACCCACGAGCACCAAAATTACTACAATGTTGAAATCACCATTGTACCAACCAAGAAACAATTAACAAAAAGCCATCCAGCCCTCAAAAGTAACAATCTATATAACTGAGTAACATCTTGATTAAAACCCTCAATTAGCCAGCAATCAATATCCTTGAAACAGCATAGCAAACAAGATCAACATTGAGCCAATACACAAAGAATCCGCCTGCAGCAAATATAAGTAGAAGCAAACCAGCACATTGCACCGCAAAAAGCATCTCTAACGTGGTATATATCCACCATCTCTCAAACAATGCATGTGAGTTGACACTCCCTTAAGCTTTTCTCCTTTCCCAAATTTCAAACAAGATTTTCCTTAATATATCTTCAGAACCTTGCGCTGGCCAATTGTTCTTTAGCTCTATCAAAAAAAATATCACCACAGAGCTCTTATACTGAAATTATGGCAAAACAAATTAAAATCTTATACGTAAAATTGATTACAACTTATTGTAGCATTTGGTACCAGAACGCAACAGAATATGATATATAAGTTTTATTTTCTCCTTTGTATATTTTATAAATAAATTATAATATAATATAAAATTTTAAAAAAATATTTTGATTTCGTTAAAACGGATGAAAACTTCTTGTTTTAAGCTATATGTTGTATAGATATGGCTGAACGGATATATATATATATATATATATATATATATATATATATATATATATATATATATATAGTAGATGGCATAAAGTGCTCTGCCAGATAAGACTTTGTTGATGGGATATGGAACTAATAATATTCCTTTTGGTGACCTAGTAATGGCCAAGCTATGATATCCATCTGCACTAATTCATCATCCTTGCCACTTTCTGTTTCTTGTTTCCTTATGAACCATCATAAAAACATTGCAAACATATAAAACGTTAAATTAATAATTAGAATTGCACAACTCCTTGCCGCTTGTATTGAAAAATGCACTTATGTATGCTGCTTTTTAGCTTGGTTTGGCCACTACAAGAAGATCTCGTCGAAGATATGATTAATGGAAAATGATATCATAGACAATAATTATGAATAAAGTAAACAAGCGATCCAATATGAAAAGCAAATAGTGAAATTGAAATTGACACGAACGGTAGAGGAATAACCTCGAGAGAATACTTACGGTGACATGATAACTGCTCCTACACATGATTGGTTGGCATATGCATTTCAAATATGCTTTTTGTTTCTTTTGCGTTTGTTTTCTAATTAGCTGTCACTAGGCTTATGTTACTTATACATAATATATCATCCCCACCAGATGTTACACTAAGAGTCTGTTTGGGGGTTTAGAGGAGAAAAGAAGTGAAGGGTTTGAAAAGAAATTAAGGGGAAAAAAAATTAGGAAGGGAGAAATAGTCATCCAAAACTTTCTAAAATCTTCTTCTAATTCGTTTTTTTAATGTAAGTTGGGGCAGTGTCCTCCCTTCCCCCATCTCCTTCCCCCCTCTTTTTTCTCAAAGCATTTCCCTCCCAAACAAGCCCTTATTGAACATACGTATACAATTACTTAATAAACCGATTTGGGCATATCTGAAGCTCGAGATATGTCCATCTAGTGATGATTGTCAGATAAAGAATTCTTAACACGAATGGGCTTCATCCAGTTTCTCAGATCCAACTTTGCAACTCTATTTGAAGGCCCAAACGAACTTAGAAATTTTCTGATAATAACTTTCTCATTAGTGGAAAATATGTTTTTTACATCATGAATTCTATATCGGTTGCACTAAAACAGTTGTAAAAAGTAGTTGGCATTTTTGTAATAAAATGGAGATTGGGAATGACTTTCTACATCGGTTGCAAAAGGAACCGTTGTAATAAAATAGCACGATGACATTTTTGTAATAAATTGGATTTTGGGAATGGCTTTCGACCACGGTTACTTTTGCAACCGATGTAGAAAGTCTAATTTGAAATAACTCCACGCTCTAACCTACTCTCACACTCCTCCGTCTCATTTCTCACTCTCTTTCGTCCACCACCGCGCACAGCTCTATCTATTCTCGCGTTCATAACCTCTCCTCTTCCATTCTCGCCGCATCTTCTTCCTCTCCCCTTCCATTCTCACGCTAACAAGGTTCTCCTTTCTTCTTCATCTCTCCAAGACACACACTCTTGTCTACTTCCCTCACCCCAAAACCACCGTACACCTCGAACCGTCGTCGTTCTCAATCATCGCTGCAGTTGTTGCCCCCATCAGGTATTTTCCCTGGTGCAAATTACTTCCCAAATGTTAAGACCCTTGTTCATATCGATGATGGTGAGAGGGTGATGTTGGCTGGGATTGGGGTTGCAATTTGTGACCTTCTAATAATTTGATATTTGAGGTGACGAAACCTTTGATTGGGAATGGAAGGAACAAGGTTGTTGCAGAGGCCAAGGCTTTGATCGAAGCTTTTGATGCTGCTTTGGACTTAACGCGTCTCATCTATTTTTGCGATTCATATCCCCTGTTTCAATTTGTTTCGGGGCAAATTATAAATCCCAACAAATCAACCTTTTATGCTGGTGGTTCTATCTTTTCCAAAAGGAGGAATTTAATTGCTGATTTACTTGGTTTTGCTGTTGGGAAGCTGCATTTTATGTACTTGGGAATTTCTATATTTAAAGGAAAGCCTAGAAAGGTTCACCTACAGCCTTTTGCAAACAGAATCAAAGCAAAAATGGCAGCTTGGAAGGCTTCACTCTTGTCTATAGCAGGAAGAGTTGAGCTAGTAAAATCAGTGATTCATGGGATGATGCTGCATTGTTTTCTGGTCTACACTTGGCCTTCTGCTTTTTCTTAAGAAAGTGGATACTTTGATCAGGAATTTTATTTGGTCAGGTGATGTGGATCAAAAAAAGGTTCTAACTGTGGCTTGGCATAGAGTTTGCACACCCAAATTAGAAGGGGTCTTGGTTTGAGATCTCTAAAACATGTTAACCAAGTCGCTGCTCTTAATGTGAATGGGCTGCTTTATTGAGAGCAAGGGTCTTTAAGAATGACTGTCCTATTGCATACCATATTGCCTCTTCAATCTGGTTTGGTTTGAAAACAATGTTTCCAGCTTGGAGATGGTGAAAAAATCAATTTCTGGAATGATCCTTGGTTATCTAAACCTATGGTGAATATATTAAACATCCCAGTTCATGAGCAATGTCATGTTAATGCAAAGGTAATGGACTTCATCAAGAATGGAAGATGGTTTCTACCTAGTCATCTATTACAGCAGTATCCTCAGATTGGTATTGAGATTCAAAAAATTACCATTCCATTATCTCAAACCTCGGATCAATTACTATGGGAATCTTCAGTTTCAGGTCAATTAACTTTTAAGGATGCTTAAAAGTTTGTGTGAAATGGCTGCAGAAACCACTCAGCATTTGTTTTTTTTGGTTGTTCCTTTGCACAATAATTATGGTCTTGGCTGGGTTCTATTTTTGCTCTGCAGTTTTGATCTCTCCTCTATGTTGTCCGTCTTATCTGTTTGCAGTAAAAGGTGGTCCTCCATGGCCAAGGATGTCATTTTATCAGCAATCATTAATGTCTGCAGCTTCATATGGCATTGTAGAAACAAACTCAGGTTTGATAACAAGAGAATTCAGTTTCAAGGTGCGAAAAACTGGATCATTGCAAGTGTGTCACTGTCTGGCAACTTAAGTTCAGGTTTCACTTCAGCTTCAATGCAAGAATTTTCTATCTTGAAAGCTTTCAACATTGCTGCTAAGCCTTGTATGGCACAGGTCATTAAAGTGGTTCTATGGGTTGCTCCTCCTTGCAATTGGATTAAATGCAACACAGATGGTGCAACTAAACGAGCTCCTAGATTTGCTTCTTGTGGTGGTATTTTCCGGGATAAAAGTGGGGCAGCTCTTGGTTATTTTGGAGTTAATCTTGGTGTTACCTTTGCACTTCATGCTGAACTAATTGGAGCAATGACAACTATTGAAATAGCTTACACAAAGGGCTGGCATAATTTGTGGTTGGAGTGTGACTCTCATTTGGTTATTTAGCCTTAAAGTCTCTAAACATAGTTCCTTGGCAATTAAGAAATAGATGGAATAATTGTCTAGAATTAACTAGACACATGTGCTTTATTTCTTCTCATATTTTTCATGAAGGCAACTCATATGTTGATAAGATTGGCCTCTTTTAGCTTAAATTTTGTTGGTTTTTCTTGGTGGGATACAATTCCTCGATTCATTAGTGAGGATTTCTACCGTAATAGGGTAGGTCTTCCCTACTATAGATTTAAATAATATTGCAGGGGTTTTGGTTCATGTCCCCTTGCTTTTCTTGTATTCTTTTTTATTATTATTAATAAATCTTTGGTGTGCTGCAGATGATTGGTAGTGCCGACATAGTTGGGATGTCAGGTGTTGCAGTGATGCTTTTGCATGCCAATTTTTGATTAAAAAAAAATGGAGTTTAGTAAATTACAAAAGGTATAAAGCGGTTTACATTTCACTCCATCCCAAACCTTTCAAATTGAAGCTTATGAAAATTCGTGGGTTTGAATGATATGAAGTGATTTGTGTTCCCACCTTTAACCATTTCACTCCATTAGTTAAAAAACTTTCAAACAATGGGTTAAAGTCTTTTACTCTATTACTAATCACTTCATTCCATTCATCCAAACACACCGTTAGTGGAAAACCTGAAACAAAGAGTGGGAACATAAAAAGTTGGAATTTCTTTCTTTTAGGAACTAATTCACAAACTCCCTTAAACATGCCAAACTCATAAAATAAATTTTGATAAGTTCAAATAAGCATAAAACACAATTAAATGTTTAACAACGTAAGGTAATTAAAAGGAATAAAAATATATATTTATTTTGCAACTATCACTTTCATGATGGAGGGATTTGGAAAGAGAACCCGATTAGAGGGGAGCGTGCCACTCCTAAGTTTTGAGAGTTCTAACATGGGAGTAAGGCTAATAACACATTTTAAAAACATTTTTGTAAGGCACGTATGACACTTGTAAGGTCTCTCTTGGGAGAAGGGAATGAAAAAGTGATAAAACGTATTACGGAGATATGAGTAAGATGTGAATGAAGAAGTCCCATATTGAAAAGAAATTAACAAGTTGAAGGATATATAAGTGGATAAGATCAATAAATTCAATGGGGTCTGTTTGCGAGAAGTGACGGACCTACTCATATGGTTAGGGGGGCCTTGGCCCTCCCTAATTATTTAAAGCTTTTGAATTATTAATAATATAGAATTATTAATTTTATTTTATTGGTTGGTAAAAAAATACAAAAACAAAAGTCTATTCTACTGTGTATCTGCTTGACTACACAACAATTCTTTTTAGTTATGAATAGTCAAGATTATATTTCATAACAAGATGAAATTTTAACTCATTCACTACAAAAAAAAGGGTGTTTAGCGACCGAAGAAATCGGTCGCTATTCACTGAAATTCGGTCGCTAAATGGTTTAGCGACCGAATTAGCGACCGAATAGTATCGGTTGCTAAAACCCTAGTCGCAAACAGGTTTAGCGACCGAATTTGGAATCGGTCGCTAATAGCGACCGAATTATTTGGTCGCTAATTTATAAAAATCGGTCGCTAAATTGGTCTCCAACACTTATTATAGAACCAATTTAGCGACCGAATATTCGGTTGCTAATTCGGTCGCTAAATTGGTCACTGATTTTAAAAAAAAAGTCACCAAATTGGTCACCAACACCTATTCTGGGGACCAATTTAGCAACTAATTATTTAAAAAAACTTATAACAAACCATTTTTTACAACAAATAAAAGATAACTTCTATATTGTTGTCACAATATTATTATAAAAAATAACTTTCATAGAAAATAAATTAAATATCAACCAACAAGATTCTTAGGTACATCAATACATTTAATATGGAAAAAATACACTTGTCTTATTTCACCCTTCTCCCCTGGCTATGTAAGGAACTTCTAAAACCAAATCATGCTCCAATTCTTCTAAAACTAAAAATCCAGCCACGACACCTAATACAAATCCATCACATTCCTATATTATCATAAATACAACCATAAGTTATGGGATTGCAATGATGATTATATATACAAACCAAAGTTACATTATTGCAATTAAAACCAAAATAGTCTAATTTACCTATCCACATCTATTTCAATAACATTAATCTTAGTCTGCTTAACATCTCATCATATTCCTTCTCAGTACCTACACCGGTTAGAAGTCCCATGACATCTGCAAAAAGATAGATATTAACTCAGGCCAATCAATACGAATACAAAATATAATGATGCCTCCAACAAATGAAATTAGAAAATTCCATCCCACATAGATCAGAGTAAACAAAAGAAAAAGTTGCAACAATTTGTTAGTAACTTTCAAATAGCTGAAAGAGACTTGAGAGAGTTTCAATGTCAGCCAGATAAGTAGCAGGGAATATAGAATGACCATAAAGACAAGTACAACTTAGGAACCCATAATAACTCTAAAAATAAAATAAAAAACAAGATAAACGAGTCATGAGAACAGAAGCTAGAAAAGAAAATTGAAAATGATAAATAAGAGTGGAAGATGTCTTACTCACACTTGTCAAAGATTTGTTAGATTTCCAATTGTGGAGACAAAGTTCCAGAGAAAGATTGATTGGGCGTTCCCCTGCACACAAGTTTGTGATGAATATCTGAAAAGGGAAATGCAGCAAAAGTATCATAAATATATGTGTATAAGTGTACATATAAATATGCAAATACCCTTACTAAGTACATCGATGTGAAAATGAATTAAGCAAATTAACTTAAGACAATTGGTAACTCAAATTACAGAGCCTGGTATAGTCTCTAAATAACAGCATATGACATATATTTCAGAATTTTGAGACCATATAATCTCGGGTTTGTGGAACATATGATCTTCTGAAAACATATTCTCAGATTTCCTTATCCAAAAATCGGTATTTATAGCTCAGGTTGCCACATCACACTCAGGTTGCACACTAGAGATATAAATTTTGCAAACCATAAAAGTGCTGAAAGTTGACCCCATTCTGAACACAAACTGAATTGGGGAATTACCTTCAAGTTGTGCACGCCATCCCTAGCACAAATGGAAACTAATTTTGTCTCACTTGCATCAGTGTTATCCAGTAAGAAATTATGTGCTTGTTGAATCACACTACATACAAGTACAAGTGTTGCACAATTAGTCAATGGAGGCAAAACTTAGTAAGCACTATAAATTGGAATTAAAGTTCATATTGGAATACTCAAGCAAGCTGGATACTTAAAAGCTTTGTTGACTTTCACCCTTAAAAGCTGTCCTTGCAAACCCATAATAGAACCTGTAGAAAGATTTCATCAACCAAATTTCCAAATTTTAGGAGGTAAAGGTTCTTTGTACTAGAGATCAACTTACATTCCCAATGACGTCACTGTTAAAACACCTGAAACATCACCACTCTCTTGAGCCTATAAAAGATTTAGGCCATCATTTTTTCCCACGCACAAGATGGAGGCAATTCAAAACAAAATCAAGAATGAAAACCAAATAGATTATATGATTTCAACAGATATAATAAGATCTCCTCTTAACTTAGTAAAAGATGCATCCAAGTACATCCCTCTTGTAGAATTATTAAATAATACAAATATTATATAGCTCATCTCACTAAAAGACGCATCCAAGTTTGAAAGCAACTTATAGTGAAGGAAGCAATGTAGCTAACAAGAAGAATTAGAGCAATTACTATCTCTGGATCATTAAAAAAAAAAAAAAACATGAGTTCAGTTTCTAACAGCATATATTATCTAGAAAGCAGAATTAACAAGCACCCATAAAATCTATACAATGAATAAAAAACCAATTCAAAGTTAAAAACACATCAACAGGACCAATGATAAAACATGTGGTCCCATTACATATAGGCTACAGGGGTGTAGAATTTACTTATGCAGTCCTTTGCTTTATCACCCTTGAAAAAAAAATGACAACTTGCAAGGCAAACCAGTGAGTTCCCAAAACCTGTAAAATGGTCAAAGTAGAGTGTATAAATGCATATCAACTTTCGTACAACTCAGTTTTAGTGCATATATCAACCACTATGATAGTGTGCAGTAAAGTTTTAGTGCAAATTAGCCAATGCCATTGTGATAGTGTGCAACAATTAGTTTGCAGCATGAGTTTTAGTGCATATTAGTGATAATGTTCAGCAAATGGCATGCACCAAAGTGTGCAGCAAAGTGCAGCCAAAACAGAAAGTGTTAGTGTCCCAGTGTGCAGCAAATGGCATGCTCCGAAGTGTGGCCAAAACAGAAAGTGTTAGTGTCCTAGTGTCTGCCATTTTTGCATATATTACATAAAATCCAAATGATTAACTAAACCCTAACAAAAAAATTGATACAAAACTAAGATAGTAGCAACCGAAAATAACACTGGGTCGGTAGCTAAAGTGGAAAAATGATCTCCACAAATCTAAACCGCAGCCCCAAAATTGATACAAAACTAAAACCCAACTTCAAAGATGAAACAAAAATGATACACAAATCTTACCTTCTCTCGCTGGTAGCAGAACCACACGCACCGTTTGAGAGCAGCAGCAGGAGCACCGTTTGAGAGCAGCAGCACCGCGTCGAAACGTGTGAAGGGAGCGTCGAGGAACGTAGCAGAACTGGACAGCGTCGAGGAACGTAGCAGCAGGAGCACCGTTTGAGAGCAGCAGCACCGCGTCGAGGAACGTAGCAGCAGGACCACAATGTGAAATTAGGGATTGGAATGTCAAACGGTGGGTCAGAGAAGAACAAAGAATTAGAGATTTTTTAATAGGGTTTTTTAAATTTAGAGACCGAAATTTTCGGTCGCTAATTCGGTCTCTAGTTAAAAATAAAAACTTAGTTGCAAAATCGGTCGCTATTAGGTCCCTGTGCTTTTCACAATCACAATTTAGCAACCGAATTAATTTCGGTCGCTAAAAGGAAAAAAAAAATTAAATCTCTCAAAAATCGGTCGCTAAATCGGTCGCTAAATGGTTAAACAAATTGATTTTTAATATTTTAGGCTTAGCGATCGAATTAGCGACCGTAGTGAATTGCGACCACTTTTTCGGTCGCTAATTCGGTGGCTAAACACCAAATTTTGACATTTTCTACAAATCACCCAAATGGTCGCAAAATCGGTCGCAAATAGCGACCGAAATGTTTCGGTCGCTATTTTTCGGTCGCTAAACGTGACTTTTTTTGTAGTGATTGTAATCTTTTTTTTAGTTATGAATATAGTCAAAACTATATTTCGCAACAAGATGAAAGATAACTTTAACTGATTTTCTGACAGTAGACATTGGAAAGAAAATTGTTAAAAAGTTTAGTGTAAATTTAACTATAAATGATTTTTGTGACATGTAGGAGAGGCGTTTCGCATTTTGATAAACTACTATTGTAATTAACATTTTGGAATATATAATTATGAATATTTTGTCTGAAATTTTATGCATATATATATATATATATATATATATATATATATATATATATATATATTCGATCTACTTCGAGGAGTATCTCACCGCCAACCTGAGACTGAGACTAATCTCCCGCGTGAGTTTGTTCGGCACCTCGATGGGTGGCATCCCTCCCAGCTGAGGTTTTTCCATACCCAAGAGTCGAACCCGAGACCTTCGTTAAGGGACGAGAGGCCTTTAACCACTCACGCCAACTTCAGCTGGTATATATATATATATTTGTTGGATGAACTTTGAGCTTTTTTTACTTGGCCCCCTCTATCATTAAAGTCTGGCTCCGTCCCGGTTTGCTAGTGAAATTTTGGAGGGAATTGGAAGAGAAGACTTATTATAATCTATATGTGAATGTATATTTGATATTTGTATTAAAATGAAGGAATAAAATGATAGATAATCATATAACTTTTCAATCACCATTTATACGTAGATTTAACATTTTATAATTTTCTTTAGAATGAAAAATAAGCCTTCCTTTTCCCTCTAAAAATCCTCTCGCAAACAGACCCAAGGTTTTGGGCCAAGACTTGATGTCAAACCCACTTATGGGGTTCTTTACTTAATCCATGGAAGAAATTCACAACCCATGGAAGGATATCAAGATGGCGATTGTCCGTGGATCCATGGAGTCATTTGTCTAGCTATGCTATTTTGTTTGGTTATAGTCTGGTGTTTTTTGTGGGTTTTGTCTATGGTTGGATTTTTTCAGTCTTGTATTTTTTCTGCTTGATCTCTTGTTGGTTTGTATATAAGTTCGGGTACCCCTTGTACCCTATTAATATAATATTATTTTGCCTTTCAAAAAAAAAAATTGTGTCAAAAGTCTTGCTAGCAACATGGAGACTTGACGGCATGTTCCATATCATTGTAGATGTTGGACAATGAAGATACAAATATGATTGAAGAGTGTTTTGTAGCCTAATCAGATAATGGTTGAGCTCTTGGTGACACTGTCGAATACTGAGAGGCTGCCTCTCAAAGGATAGCGACCCTATGTGAAGAGCTCACATTAGAGAGGGAGATTGTTATGAATTCCATGTGTGTGGATGAAGAAGTCTCACTTATAAATAAATTGACAAGTTGAAGGATATATAAATGGAGAAGACCCATAAACTTACCACCTTAAGGTTTTGGGTCAAGATGTGATCAGAAACGGAGCTACATTATAGTCTAGGAGGGCCATGGCCCTCCCTGACTTTTTCCCCTTTTTACACAAAAATCATCTAACAATTCATTGTGGATCACTAGTATACATTGAAAAGAAAATTGTTGAAAAGTTTAGTGTAAAATCAATTATAGATAACTTTTGTGACATGCAAGAGAGATATTCGGTGTCTTGATACATTATTAATGAAATATATAATTATGAATATTTTATATGAAATTTGATTCGTAAATATGTTTGGATGAATTTTAATTATATTAGTTAGCCCTCTCTATCATTCAAGTCTAGCTTCGTCCCTGGATGTGATGTTAACTCCACTTATATGTAGTTATTCACTTAGCCCATGAAAAAATATCACAACCCCTGAAAGAGGATCTTTCGGTGTTGGTGCTCCCGAGTCTTAATAAGTACAGTTATGTTATTTGCACACACCCATTTGGGACGCCTTGGTTAATCACATATAAATATTTGGTTAATTCAGTTCATTATATGGTTAATGGGCTTATTTTTCATAACCATGTAAATATTTGGTTAATCACATGCAAATATCTGGTTAATTCAATTCTTTATATGATTAATGGGTCATCATGAATTAACCAAATATTTACATGTGATTAACCATATAATGAACTAAATTAACCAAATATTTATACATGATTGACCAATGTATTCCAAATGGGTGCCCCATTTTGATGTGCAAATAACATTTCTGTAATAAGTATCAATGGATCATGTAGAGTTATATGCTAAAATAAAAGGTTTTCATTGCTCCTTCTCTGATTGTGTATTGTTCCCCTAGTGTGTTTAAATCAGGCTCTTGGTTAGCTTATTTAGACTTGATGCCTTAGCTATATTCAATTCATTTTTCTATTTTTATGGGTTAGGTAAAATTTGGGATGATCTAACCTATTTTGATACTAGTAAGCAATTATTTTCTTCTGTTCGCCAAAAAAAAAAAAAAAACAGTGGTTCTCTTATATTTAGGAGCACTTTTTAATATTGTTATGCATAAGGAAAAATGAAAGCTACAAAACATGTAGGAGACTAATTAGTGGCCCACGCAATCAACTTGTTGGATGAAAATTAATTGTGTATAGTGCCGAGTTGTTGAGGCACATCTATAATGGAGACTTGCAATCAAATTCTCATGCACATGGATGTCCTCCTTGGCATGCAACTAGCAATTCATGTACGTACAATCGCTACCCGCTTTCTTTATGCTACCACCATTCATGTCGTACCTTATAATTAACACAATGTGCCAGCTCAAGTATTTGAGGCAAATTAAAGTTTCGTGACAGTACACCTGTTGCAAAAACACGTTTGAAGTTAGGATATGTAATTATTGCGCCCTCTATTCGGATTGGAGTACCTAGTACTTCTATCTATATATTTTTACTTATATAAAAAATAAAAAAAAATACAAAAAAGTGCTAGCTCTTAGCTCTTAGGTCTACTTCTTTTTCAAGGGTCAGAGAACTAGTTTGGTCCACTTACCACATGCAATGCAAACCATTCTTGCCCACACTGGCTCACAAGTCACAAGTTTAACATATTTGGTTATGTTGCACATGGTTACTATATCTAACTCCACTCTCTTAATTCATGATAATATCTTAGATATTTTCATGAATGTTTGTTCCCGTGAACTTAATAGGTAAGCATTGATATCAAAATTCAAAAAACATGTCCTGGACTAGCTAGGAGGTGGATGCGATCATTACTGAACCAGTCTACACAACAACCTAATTGAAGACTGAACTTTGAACCTATATAACTTTTTTTATTGGCAAATGTTAGGGTATGTTTATTTTGTTTGCAGTTTTCTGTTTTCATTTCTCACTACTAGAAATTCATGGATTACTTACAGATTTTCCTGAGGATTTTTTTCGAAGGAATTTCCTGCGAATTTTGCTGCAATTTTTCTAGAAATAAGGATTTTTCCTATAGATTTAAATTCGTAGGAAATTTTGACATTTCCTGCGAATTTTCCTGCGGCTTTAAATTTTTCGCAAGAAAATCTGCAGGAAATTTCCTACAGATTTTAAAATTTACAGGAAAAAATTACTCACAAAGGTATTACCTATAGGTGAAATTCGTAGGAAAATCCGCATGAAACCTGTTTTCTGCGAATTTTTGAGCAAAATCCGCAGGAAAATCCGCAGGTAATAAGAAGATTTCTAGTAGTGTCTTGTTTTCAAAAATAATTATAAAATTGTCACCTTATTTTCATTCTATTTCTTGTTTTTAAATATTTGTATAGGAAACAATGGAAACAGAAAAATAAAAAAAGTTGTTTTGGTTGCAAATGAGTGCAATGAAGTGGACACCATATGCTCTTCCCTGACATGGGTGTCAACATGGCATATAATATGTCCTATCAGCACCGTTAATGTTCACTACTAACAATGTTGTTAACTAATTACATGGACTGATAGAGGGATTAAGTTGATTAATATTTGATAACTTCGGAAATTAAATTGGACTTTTGTAAATTCGAGGGACCAAATTGATAAACTTTTACGATTTGAGGGATCAAATTGAGGGTTTTACTCGATTTGATTAATTGATTTCTCATTTCAATATGCTAATTCCCACTATGCGCACATGTTATGAAGCAAAGGAGTAAATTGTAGGAACGATTTCCAATTGCATTAATCTTTTGTTGAGGATGAATTGGAAAAAAAAATATGTATTAATATTTATTTTATTTAAGATTTAGTGAATATTATAATATTGATGGTAATGATTTATTTTTAGAATTGTATTGAAGGAAATTTTAACAAAAGAAATTAATACTCTAATAATCTTATATATGCCAAATTTTAAGGTCTGACCTGGCCTACTCCAAAACTTGGTCTGTTTGGGAAACTTGAAGACCTATTTTTCAATAAGGCCTTTAAATAGGCATCCACCTACAAATCTGTCATAAACCTTCACATATAAATCGGTTTGTAGGACTTTAATGATAAAGAGGCCGCTAGGGCTATACTGATAAATAGGTCACTAGGTCTTTAGTCTTTACAAATGAGTAGGCAAGTAGGCATCCACCTAAATAGGCAAGTATTAAAATATATTAAATTACATTGTGTGTGTTTGTGTGTCAAACATGTCGGCCTTGACAGACCTATTAGGATTTTTTAAAGCCTTAACTCGTCCTCTTTAACTATAAGAGCTTTTTTTAAAAATCTTGACTTAACCTTTTTATTAAACACGTTAGGTCACATTAGGCCTTAACAGGTCAGACCATAGGCCCCTGACAAATACGCTAGCCTATTCTCACCCCTAATTATTAATAGTCTCATTCCAAATAGTAAATAGAGTGCTTTTGATCGCTAACTATCTTAGTGAGATAAACAACGATTGATGAAGCTTTCGAAGCGCCATCATAGATGTACCTACGATAACGCTTCACCAAGGAAACCCTATCATAGTTATAACTAAGATAGCACGTCTAAGAAGAATAGTGATATTGTATAAAGGTTGGAAAGATAAGGCTTACCTTAAGAGGTACTATCTTAGTTAACCATAAATATAGCTCTTGTTCAAAAGTCGAAAAATGAATTTAATTAGATTTGATTTCAGCAGAGAGCTAGGTGAGAAATCTTCAATGATACACGTCAGGATGTGAGGGCAAGGTAATGTTTATCTTGTATTTTATATTTATTTTCTTATGCTCTGTATTTTATATTATTTTTTAAGTTTGATGCCTTGTTCCCACTAACCATAATTTATGGAAATATTTTCATAGCTGCTTTTGTACGACTTTTGTGGATTATTACTCTTTCCATTTTTCATTTGTTCTTTTGGAAATTTGTTTTGTTTAATTTTATTTGTTATCTTAATAAATAATGAAGTATTAATTTTTTATTTACTATTGATATTAACAAATAAGATAGAAGACTAATGGAGTGGTTGTAATATATTGATTAATTTGATAAAAGATAACTCCATTAAATAATATTTTTTCTTATAAATAATGTCATTTTTAAGAATTTATTATTATTTTGTATAAGACTCTAAAAGGTAAATGAAAAATGAAATGAATATTTTTTTTTTTGCTAAGCAAGAAATGTATTAATTGAGTACAAGGGGTACCCAACCCAATACAATGTAACCAAAAATTTACAATGAAAGGAAGCAAAACTAAAGGTATTTTTTCAACCAAAAACACTAGGTGCAATCTGGTTGAATCATAACTATAGCCCCCCCCCCCCCCCCCCCCCCCCCCCCCCCCCCCCCCCCCCACCCTGCTGTATTTCGACCCCACACAATAAAGCACCAATGTTGAGATAAACACAACTTCCTACGGATTTACAGAACAATGAGCAGCAAAAGTATCAACTTTCATGTTACTAACTCGAATGCTGTAGGCAAAGTAAGGGATTAATTGTCCAGTCAGCAAAAGAGCATCTCCCTTTCTTGTTCCAAGCATTTTGCCAAGTCCATATTCTCACTTTTATAAGATCAATGACCTTCTCAAAATCAAGTACCCCATTACTGAAAATTAGTTCATTTCTGTGCATCCATAATGACCAACAAACCACAAACCAAACCAACCTCCAAAACCTGTTTGATGCTCTGCCATTTAGTAAACCTGTATGCTGCATCAACATATCCTTTAAATTCCCAGCCAATGTCATTACCAAGCCAAACCTGTTAAATATAGTCATCCAAATACTATATGAAAATATGCATAACAGTAAAATATGTTCAGTAGTTTCAATCTCCTCTTTGCAAAAACTGCATAATAATGCTTCATCATTCATCAAAATTCCTCTTCTGTTTAAGTTTGATGCAGTTGGGATTTTATCTTGTATAGCCCTCCAACAAAACACGCCCACCTTTAAAGGAATGCACCTATCCCAAATCAGTTTGAACACATTGTTTTCCATTTGAATCTGCACAGTCGTGATCTTGTAATATGCAGATTTAACAGTATATGGTTCTTCAATTTTGCCCAGCCAACACCAATTGTCTTCCGCTCCAGCAATTAGGATTTGAGGAGCAATAGTATCCATCAAGTTTCTTAGCAATCCTTCCTCCCATACAAATAGAGCTCTTCTCCACCTAAAAGTCCAGCTCCAACATCCGCCTCTCCATTCACCCATTTGTTCAATTGATGCCTCCTTTGTTGAAGAAATATTGTACAACCTGTTGAAAACAGTTGCTAATGGTACCTGTGAAACCTATAAATCATTCCAAAAGGAGATGGTACAACCACTTCCCACTTTTTTTGTAATTCCCCTTGACAACCATCCCTCCCTCAAGGAATCCCCGCCCTCTAGTTTTCCCAAACTTTTCCACCAGGGAGATGGATCCCCACCCTCTAATGTTTTCTCACACCAAGGCCCCCTCCAACTCTTTGGATTGCCATATCTAATTTTAAGGACCCTAGTCCATAAAGAGTCTCCTTCAGTTAATAATCTCCATCCCCATTTCCCCAACAATGCTAAATTAAAAGCATTAATGTTTCTAATCCCTAGTCCTCCTTCTTCCCTACTTCTACAGACCACATCCCACCTCACCCAACATATTTTTTTGCACTCATCACTACACCCCCCCCCCCCCCCACAAAAATCTCCTTTGCAATTGAGTTATTGTATTAATTACCTTCTTCAGTGCTCGATAAAAAGAAAGGTAATATACAGGTAAACTAGAAAGGACCGCATTAATAAGTACCACACGGCCACCAAAAGAAAGGAACCTGTTTCTCCAACTCAGCAGTCTTTTTTGAATCGCTTTGATCACCGGATCCCAAGTGGAAGCCTTCCTTGGATTCGCCCCAACAAGGATACCAAGAAACTTAAAAGGCAAGGACCCAATTCGGCAGTTGAGAATGTTTGCAGCTTGATGAACCATACTTACATCCGTCTTCAGCCCCATGATGCCACTTTTATGAAAATTGACCTTTAGCCCACTTGCCAACTCAAAATTCCTTAATATGCACTTAACTGCCCGCACATTCTGAATCGTCATGTCCCCGATCAAAATCGTATCATCTGCATATTGGATACGTGATAACCCGATACTCCTACCACCTTCTGAAAAAATGAACTGTTTATACACATTCCTATCAACCGCCGATTGAATCAAACCATTCAAACCCTCTGCTATGATTAGAAAGAGAAAGGGAGCAATCGGATCCCCTTGACGGATGCCTTTTGTCATCTTGAACTCTCTTGTGGGACTACCATTCACCAAAACAGACACAGATGCCGAATGTAAGCAAGAAGCTATCCATGATCTCCATTTTGCATTAAAGCCCAATCTACAAAACATGTAATCTAGGAACTCCCAAGATACAGAGTCATAGGCTTTTTCAAAATCCACCTTGAAAACCATGCACGCCTTCCCTGACTTCTTAGCAAAATCAAGAACTTCATTGAGCACCACAACGCCATCTAGTATGTTCCTTCCTCTCAAGAAAGCAGTTTGGCTATTTGAAATAATGGATTTCATTACCTTGCTCATCCTTTCCGCAAGAAGTTTTGACAATACCTTATAAATACATCCCACTAAAGAGATTGGCCTATAGTCATTTAGGCCGACTGGATTCTCCTTTTTTGGAATTAGGACAATGAATGAAGCGTTGCACCCCTTCACCAAATTTCCCGCTTATTTGAAAATCATTCACCATTCTGCAGAAATCAGCACTAACGACGCTCCAAAACTTTTTTAAGATGTTGAAATTATAACCATCTGGCCCCGGACTTTTGTTGCCATCACAACCCCAAACTGCCTTTTTTACCTCATCCGGAGAGAATTGTGCCGTAAGAGCAATGCTTTCATCTTCTGATAATCTCCTGAAATTGATGCCATCCAAAGTTGGTCTCATCCAATTATCCTGACTAAACAAGTTTCCAAAGTGATCATGGATTCCTTCTTTTACCCTGACAGGATCTTCTACCCAAATGCCTTCTATTCGGATCCCATGAATAGCATTCACCCGCATTCTGTTATTTACACAAGCGTGGAAGTATGCTGAGTTGCTATCTCCCTCCCGAAGCCACTTCAATTTGCACTTTTGGAACATTAATGAATCTTGCATTTTGGACAATTTCCAGAAGGCTTCAAATAACTCCTTCCTCTTCAGGATATCACCCTCCACTAGCACCCCATCTTCCCCTTTATCGTCAATCACTTTAATGTCATTCACTGCTTGGTTTATTTTATCTTCCAGTTTTCCAAAAGAATCGTTGTTCCAACACTTCAGAACTCCTCTCAACTCTTTGAGCTTTTCCTTTAAAACATAGGACCCTGAACCCGTCATTGTAATCTGTTTCCACTTTTCATTGAACATTTTATCGAACTCATTGTGTTGCATCCAACAATTTAGCAGACGAAAAGGCCTTGGACCCCAATTTACTGAATTTGACTTCAATAGGATGGGACAGTGATCGGACACTGTTCTCTTCAGTCCCCATTGTGTTAGTTCCCCCCATTTGTCTATCCAATCATCTGAGATTAAGAACCTGTCTAGTCTGCTCACACAACCACCATTCACTCTGTGCCAAGTGAATTTTCGACCAGTTAGAGGCAAGTCTACTAATCCCAAATCCTCAATGAAATCATTGAAATCCTCCATCTCCCTTGTTGAATATATTGTTGATTGACCTCTACGCTCACTAGCCAATCTCACCGCATTAAAATCCCCTCCCAAGCACCAAGCGCAATCTAAGTTATTGGCTCTCAAAACTCTAATTTCCTCCCACATAGCTCTCTTTCCTGAAGCCGAACAAGGGGAATAAATATTTAAGATAATGCAAGGAAAGGAAGAATCTCCCCACTGACCTTTAACACCCAGATACCCTGTTCCAGTAAAGCTCTCCTGACGCATAAATACTTTCCTGTTCCATAAGCATAGAAGACCCCCTGAATTTCCCTCAGACTATTTGAAAATCCAGTCCACCTCGCCTTCACCCTTCCACAACGAACTGCATACTCTGCTTTCTAATGATTCTTTTTTTGTTTCTTGGATACAAATAAAGTCTACCTTCTCCTTCTGTATCAGATTCCTCAATTCCTTTCTTTTGATTCTCCCACCCATCCCTCTTATGTTGTAAGAAGCAATCTTCATCAAGAAACCAAATTAGCACCTGCCTCGTTATTTCCCTGTTGACCCTCCTCAACCTGTAATGAATCTCTAACCTCCATTTCAACTAGCTGCCTTATGATATCCTCCTCATTCTGTACAGCCGCCATCCCAATTTTTTTGCCTTCCTCCCAGATGAAGTTTGCTTCTCTGTACGCTTCTGCCCTTATGATTGCACGATTTATGTTCATAATTTGAGTGTCTGACATGGTTTGCGTACCAGAAATTGGATCGCTTGCTTGGTCCTGCTCTGCCTGAAGATCGCTCGCAAACAGAGGTTTTTTTCCCATCCGCGATCTCTTTTCTCCTCCTGGACTCCTCACAAAATGCTGGATCGACGCCCAAGATCCCCTTCGACCTTCTTCCACCCTTGTTGATAGTGATAGGAACTAGGTTTTTATTCTTGATAACCTTTTGAGGAACCATCTCCTTCATTGAACGCGTCCTTCTTCTCCCCTTCACGACCTCATGTTTTTCCTCTCCACCCAATACCTGTTTCACCCCTGCATTCCCTTCCTTCAAATTATCAGATTTCATGCTAGAGCTCAACTGATTAGCTCCCGGTATCCCTAAAGCGAAGCCCTCCGAAACATATATGTCCTCAAGCCCAATAGTCGATGGCCCAATTGGTGAATCAGAAGAATTCATCATATTTCTTGAAATAATTCTTCTTGGACCGTTTATTTTGGGAACTAGTGGGCTTTCCATTCCTCCCACCGGCCCGATACCAACACACTCCTTGAAGCGTACAGTGCTTCCCTTTCTGCCTAATTCCTCATTTAAATTAGTTGGGCTGTCTAATGAAACTATGTGCCTTTGACCTTTTTCTTGCACAACTTCTCTAACGTCACTTCCAAACTTTTCCCTCGATTGCCCAACTTGCACAGATACAGTGTCCTTTGCGTACTGAAACTCTCGAGCCTCTCCCAAGTCAGACCCTATTTTGATGCATAGCTTGTTTCCTGCCTGCGGATCACGTTTACCAAAGCAGAAATTTGAATATTCCTTGGATAACCGCTGGATAACCGCCTCCCCTTCCTCCTCTAAAAATTCCGTTTCCGGCACGGCAAGGTTACTGTTGACTATGGAGTCATCGTCTTCAGAAGAAGAATAATCCTCCGATTTTTGGTATTTCCAATCTGTGACAAGCCTATTGAAGTTATCCCCAAACGATTCTTCAAGCATTCGGATTGAATGCAAATTCCCGTTTATCTTCGCCATCACCACCCTGTTGATTATTTATGGAGCTGTTGTTGTGATCAGGACCCTACCAATATCCAGTCTTGCCCTATCTCTGGTAGAATCATCAATGGTAATATATTTTCCTGCAAGAACTGAGATCTGTTTAAAGAAATTCTACCCCCACGCTGGAGCAGGAACCCCCAGAATCTTTAGCCAAACTGATCTCTCCCTGACCACTAAGCTAGGACTCCATGGTCGTATTTCTAAGAACCATCGAGAAAAGTGTCTGTCCTTAGAATGAAGCAGCTCTTCAAAATTTTCCCCATCTGCAGTAGAAATGAGGACCTGGTTTCCCCCTAGAGGAGTTAGGTTTACACCCAAGAGACTTTCCAGGTGGAATTTTTTCCTGAAACACATTATCCCTTCAGGGTCCACTGATTCACCCACATAGCACCCCTTCAACCAATCCATTTCCTTCTCGGGGACATTGTACTCCATTTCACAGCGATTGCTTTCCTTTTTCTGGTTATTCCTATGAATGTTTCCTGTTGGACCTGTTGCTCCCCTTATTGAATGCAAGTTATTCCTTCCACCTACCAGAGCCCTTGCATACGACTGACCATGAGAAGGTTGGTTATCATTTTGTCTTGACGTAATAAATGGCCTCTGCAGCATTGGGTCCTTCAAATTCTCACGGCCAAACATTGGATAGTTTACCCTAAGCTTATATGACCCCATCCAAATGGAATCTAGTTTCTCCTCTAACGCCTTTGGAGATTGAACATTCAGATATCTGACAAAGCCAAATTTATTTCCAAGTTTGTTTCTTTTAGGTGCCACAAACACATCTATCACACGACCCCATCTGAGAAAAACATTCCATAACTCCTCGTAGGTGCAACTCTCCGGGAAATTTGTGAAATAATAGGAGGTTTCTCCCTTGTGAAGATTGTTGCATGTGTTCTCTGGTCTATCTGAAAAGTGGATTTGTTTCTGCTTTCCCTGGTTTCTCCACCCACCCTCTCTCCGTGGGAGCACCATCTCAGTTGAATTACTGAGATTAATCAGCAATCATCGATCATTACCTGCCAAATGAGATATGCCCTATCAGTGATTTGCTTACTATATACGTGCACACTCCCACTCACTCACTGCCTTGTCCCCTGCACACCGTAAAAATATTACGTACTTAATTACAATTTACATGCATCAGGAAACAAATTTTTTTTTTTTTTGAATATCGAGGTGTAAGCCCAAAAGAGTACAATGCACTACAAGGAGTATAAACTCCAAAATTATCAAAAAGCAACAACAGCAACATAGGAGAAGTTTTTTTTTTTTTTTTTTCCGATGTGGCTTCAGCATTTCGATGTATCTTTTGATGTGAGTGTGTATCTTTTGAAATAAGAAGTTAAATCTTCGAACAGCTAGTGTAATTTTTCCTGATTTTTTTAGAAACAAGTTTTCACCTGTTTGCTTTGTTTTATGTTTCATGTTTTCATTTTTTATTTTCAGAAATAATTAAAAAACTGTCACCTTGTTTTCATTTTGTTTCTTATTTTCAGAAATTTGTACAGAAAACAGCGAAAACAATATAGGAAACACTGAAAACAATTTTTTTTCTGTTTTCATTGTTTCCTGTACAAATTTCTGAAAATAGGAAGAAAAAAAATGAAAACAAGGTGACAATTTTGTAATTATTTATGAAAACAGAAAATGAAATCAGGATACTGGAAACAAAACAAACAGACCCTAAGCATTTCACTTTTTCAAATATGAAATACATCAATTCCTTATGTAAACTTTTATTTCTTGGTTCCTTAACGAGTGCCCTTATGACACTCGTTAGCATTTCCCTTTTTTTAATACTCTTTCATTTAAGATATACATGTGGTTGATCCGAGTAGTAGAGGGCTCGGATCCCCTTAAGCAAGTCGTTAGGGGTTCGATTCCTGACTCTTGCGTACGGAGAAAATTTGGTTGGGAGATATCAGCCCTTTAACATCGTCTAGTACCTCGAGGTATTAATCTCCGCAGTTGTGCTTAGAGGATAACCTAGGAAACCAAAAAAAAAACGTTAAGATATCACATATCATAGTTCCTTTGGGTGATATTTTGAATAATTAGCCAACGAAGGTTAATCAAAATTTTCATTTTTTTTTTGTAATAAAAATTTTCATTTGACTGTTACATTTTGATATAAGTGTTTAATTTCTATATATTGTTAGTGTAAAATAGTTTTACATAGACATCCAATAATGTCTTGACAAATCAGCATCATTGTTATTTATCTCTTCTAGTCATTAAAATAAAAGGCACACATATCAAAATGTTAGTGAATGTCAATATAAAACTTTTTATACAGACAGTACAAATTTTATTTTATTTTGGTGCTTGACAATACAATTTACTTTAATCCTTGAAATAATGACATAAATCTACTTACCAAATACCAACAACACTACCGGCAGCTACACCAAAAATTCTTATTATTCTATATTATCAGTTAATCATAAATTGATACTTAACAATATTTGAATCTCACCATTATTACTTTAAAAGTTATATATACGATAATTTGTTATTAGCTTACGGTATTAAAAAAAAAACACATTTTATACTAACAATATATTAAAATTAAATTCAAATGATTATATATATATATATATCAACATAAATTGTTTGCTTTTCCATTATTCTTATCAATATCACCTTTTAGCAAGAACACTAATGTAGCTAAAACATCCTTTGCAGGAATATCTAAAGGCTAAAGGGATATAGCACAGATTGTGAAAATATATTGATATCTTTCTTTTTTTTTATTCTAAATCCATCTAATCAAACCAAGCATCAGGTGTCGCCTATGTATTTAGTATTTACATTTTCCCTGTTAAAGTTAAAAAGGGGGTGTGGTCCATAAATTAACATCTCAGCTGCTAGAAACTTCCACCAACAATCAAAGCATCAGTACTTGGTACTTACTGGCGGATCCCCAATCCCCTTCTTTTTATTTTTACCACGAGAAATGATACCTTCTTTTATTTAAAAAATTCCCTACAAATCCATCTACCTACTTAGAATCTAAGTTGGAAAAAATGTTATAAAATGTAAAAATTAACTAATATTTTACTAATACAACATATGACATATGTTAATTTTAACTAAGAAAGAAAATTTATGAGAAAGTATATCATTTCTCTTTTTATCTCATTCTAATCAAATCTTTAGAATTTCATAGTATATTTATTTCTCCATCCGATTTTAAATAGTATGGTCATTCAAGGTTTATGCACATATTAAGTGAAAAAACTAATCAAATGGCCAACCCCTTTTTTTAAAAAATAAAAAAAAAAAAAAACTTACATTTGGTAATAAAAAGTCTAATTTTTTATTGGTGAAAAAAAAAAGGTCTAGTTTTAATATATTGTTAAATTAAATTCTTTTTAAATCATCGACCGATCTTATGTGTAACTTTTAAATAGTTATTGTGAGAGAGTCTAATCTTTTTTTTAATGGAATGTCATTAAATGCACCCATTAATTCAACTCAATTAGTTAAGTTGTGAGACATGTATTGTGAGTACACGGGTTCAAACCTCTGTAACATTACAAAAAAAAAGGCCAAATAGCAACCGAAATTTAGCGACCGAATCAGTCCATCGCTATTTGCGACCGAAATGGAGACCGATATATCAAATCCCAGGTATGGTTACATCCACACATTTAGCAACCGAATTAGCGACCAATTGTAGCGATTGCAAACAACTTGGTCGCTAACTCGGTCACAATACCAATAAGTTTGAAAGTCAAACTTCGTTGACCACTTAGTGACCGAATTTAGCGATCGTTTTCATTCAACGGTAATATTTGACCTAGTTAGCGACAGAATTCAAATCGGTCGCTATAGGGTGTTACAATGAATTTTGGAGCAATTCAGTGACCGATGTAGCGATCGAAATCTCATTTGAGTGAATGGCGACCGATATAGCAACCGACTAATTCGGTCGCTAAAACCAAAAAAAAAAACCCTAAATCGCGAAATCTCCCCTTTCCTTCCTCGCTTCTTCATTTTTCTTCTCTCAGCTCTGCTCCTTGCCTCCACCACCGCGCTAGTCCGTTGTCTCACCTGTCCGTCACCACAACCGCTTCCCTCCGGCCACCACCACACCACTCCGGCCACCACCGCATCACAGTAAGTCTTCTTCCTTCTCATCTCTTCCTCTCTTCTCTTCCTATTCCTCCCTCTCATCTTTGGTCTTTCCCTCCGCAGAAACATTGCCACCACCGTAGAGCTCCGGCCACCACAGGGACCACCGCAAAATCCCCCTCTGTGGATGGGCCTCAGGGTGATGGTGTTGCACCCATTACGTAGCCCTCAAATGTCGGGACACAGGCTGCACCGTCATTATCCACACCCGTGCCAGGACCATCATCATCAGTGGTGCAGGAGAGCCATGGTTCATTCGACTGGAGGAATCTTCTTATCCCCAGGGTGGACAACGAGTAAGCTAATTTAATTTTTTTTATATATATAAATATCGTTATTTTCCATATTACTTGTTTAATTATTCATAACATTTATTAATGCTCTAATTTTCCTGCAGCTTTCTGCCCGTGAAGGGCCCTTCCGGTTCAATCATGAAGATCATAAAGCAGAAGCTTGATGGTCCATGGCCTACATGGAAGGGGATCCCTGAGGGCCATAGGGATCAGTTGTTTAAAGAGTTTAAGGTAACAATTTAATATACTATTTAAAATAAATTTACATTACCTATTAATTTAAATTAAATTTAAATATATATAAGAATTGCCTAACAAGTATATGTTGCAGAAAGAGTATAGGTGGAACCAAGCATTGGAGAAGCTCATTAGGTCCATATTTGAGCATAAAGGTTCATTGGCCATGAAGAATGCCATGAACAAGCTGAGGAAGGGTAAGGATAAGGGGAATTGGTTGGATCCTGAGATCAGGAGGGGCTGGAATAGTACTGGGCTACTAAGAAGTTACAGGAGAAGCAGGCCACAGCTCGGCGTAATCGAGCTTCTGATGGTGGTGCATATGCCTACACCGGCGGCTCTAAATCAATCGCCACTCACTTCGATGAGCTGGTACTACTTTAAACTTGATTATTTTAGCGTACTATTTAATCAGTTTTCTTTTTTTAATATCCTTATGAATTTAACTATTTTTTATATGCAGAAAGCACAGAAACAGCGACTCCCCACTGCTATGGAGTTGGTGGAGAGGACGAAGAAGCTGAAGTTTGGGGAATAGGTCAACAACAAGGCCCGTAACTATGTTGTAAGTAAAAAAAACATTTTAGTATATACAAGTAATTTATTATTATTAATTTTTTAATATTGTTTATAACTGTAACTAATTATCCCTTCAACTATACTTTGCAGGTTGGATTTAACGAGAAGAAGGACGATGTCATACCACGTGCCTCACAGTCACAGGATGAGGCCTTGACTGGTGAGGGGCCCCGCTCTCCTATCTCCATCGACGACAATGCCATATATTTGGAGGTCGTCGGGGGCAGGAACAAGAAGGGGCACGTGTATGGAGTCAGACACTTGGGCAGCGAGTTTATCGCTTCATCGTCCAGCGCGCCTGCTTCTTCCTACGCAGATACCGTCCCTCCGAAGCAGTTCAACTAGATGCAGGACACCATCACGCAGCTGAACGCAGAGCTTCGGGAGAAGAGGGAGAGAGAGCGGATTATGGCGGAGCAGATTGCACACTTGACTCAGGCACACCAGCAGCTGATGAAGACGAGCATCTAGCAGGGCCAGACACTGCGGTTGTTGTTGGAGCAGATGAGGATCCAGCCTCCAGTTGCTCAGGGTGATGCTCCAGCAGTTGTACCGCCTGCTGTCGCTCCTCCAGTTCCGCCGCCTCCTGCTACTAATGATGTTGCTCCAGAGGACGATGAGATGACAGACGTCGGTGGCACGGACAGTGAGGATGGTTGATCGCCTCCGCGTCCACCTCCGCATGACTGATGATTTTCATTTGTATTTTTTTTTCATTTTGTGGATTTACATTCACTTTATTGTATGACATTTTTTATTTATTTATATGATACTCTGATTAATTTTATATTCGTGAGTTGCAATAGTAAATTAAAGAATATTAAAGTAAAAAAATTAATAATTTTAAAATAAATTTTAAAATAAAAAAATAGTATTAGCGAACGAAATGGCAACCCCCAAATCGGTCGCTAAGCTTTAATTACAGAAAAAATAAATAAAATTAAATTATTTCATGTTTAGCGGCCGAATTAACGGTCGCTAACATGGTTACTATAACCAACATTAGCGACCGAATATCAGTCATCAAATTCGGTTACCCTGATCATGTGACCAACTCAGCTGCGACCGGATTACATAATTTAGCGACCGAAAATTCGGTCTCTATTTTGCGTCCAAAATATAAATTCGGTCGCCAAAACCTTAGCGATCAGGGTTTCTGCTACCCCCTTGATTCGGTCGCTAATTCGGTCGCTAAATAGGATAGCGACCGAATTAGCATGTTTAGCGACTGGATTTTTTTGTAATGTAATGTTCTGCTCCTTCTCCACTCTCTTCCCCCTTCCCCATATAAGGGTGCGTTTGGATGAGCTTATTGAGAGTTTATGAGAATAACTTAGTAAATAATTTATTAAAGTAGTTTATGATCTTTTCATAAGCTCTTTTAAGCTTATATTCATAAGCTTGTCAGAGAAGCAGCTTATGAAAATAAGTTGTGTTAGATTATTTGAAAAAGAGCTTATGACATAAGCACTTAAATAAGCTGTATACCCAAACGTACCCTAAGAACAATTTCCCCCATAATAGTGTAAAAATATTTTACACTAACATTGTATTAAAATTAAATACTTTGTAAATTACCTTTGAGAATATAATTATTAAGCCACTAATATCGCGAAGAAAAGTTGTTAGTAGATACCGGAGATAAAAATAAGTAAGAATAAAATAAAAAAGGTAATAAATAATTTATGGATTTTTTAAAAGTAACAAATAATTTGAAACAAAACAAGTTTTAAAAAGTAACTATTATTTAAAAACAGCGAGTATTTACACAAAATTCTTAGATATTTATACGTATATATTAACCTTTAAATCTAAACATATTTAACTGAAATTTTTTCAAGTTTATTATAACTTACTTTTACACTATAAAGGTATAATAAGCATACACGGTCAGGGAGGGGAAAAACATTTTCTGCTCTTTAATATAGTTTAACATGTGTTTGAATAAACGTTTGATAAAAATAATTTTGAATGAAGTTAATTTTGTAACGTTGATTTGGTTACAATTGAATTTGAAATGTAATGATTTATGTTCAAATATTTTTATTTTGAAAGCAAGTTTGATATAAATTTAGTGTAAATTCTTCAATCCAACGCGAAAGTTACTTTTTATAGCTTCTAGTCAAAATCATTTCTGAAAGCAAAATCAATTTTGTCTGACAGGAAACAAACACCTCATTTTTACTAAAATCAAGCTTGACAGAGGACAAAATTACTTCTATAACTTTTCACCGTGGAACCAAACACATACTTAATTCACATCATAGTAAATGATCAGTTGTAACGCGCGTGAAGGTATCATGTGTGATTCTTTCATCACATCCACTAATAATTTTGTCTTCACTTTGACTCATTATCTAAAACCCCACCCCACCCCACCCCTACCTCCACCCCAACCTCTAGGAAAGCAATTTTTATCTGAACATGAGGATCCTTGTGGAAACTGTTTCGTTCAGGGCCCCATCGACGGGGATTTTTCCGCCATAGAGATAGGGATAGGGGAGAAAATCTCCCAAAAACGATTTGGGGATGGAGATCATATTCTCCGTCTCGTGGGGTCGCCATTCTCGAGAACCTTACAAAAATAATATTAATATATATAATTTATTTTATTAAATGAATAAAAAATGTTTAAAGTATATCTCTTTACAAATCGGAAGATATAACCTCAAATATAACGATCAAACTTGACACTATTAAATTAAACCTCTTTATTGATTTTTTTGCAAATTTTTTAAAATAAAACCGGGTTAAAGGTTCTAGAATTCAGAAACGGGTGTAGAAAGGAGGTATTGAATGCCTTCCGTGACATTGGCAGGCTACGAGATGGGCCTGAGTGGATTTTTGGGTGGGGAGAGAGTCCATTTTTGTTTCTTATTGTAGTTAATTTTTTTTTTGTGCTTTATTATAGTGATTTTACTCCAGAGTAATCATAATTACGATATATTTATATTTTGTGTGGTGTGATACTAATAATGATTTCGTATGGGGCATTAAAGTTGACTTCCTTATAAAAGTTCGAATTCTTAACACTACAAAAACACTTCTATTGATAAATTCAATTTTACTTACTTGAACTAACTCTTGTAAATAATTTTTACAAATATAATAATATATCACTGATTAACATTGAATTGCTTTTCTGTTAAATATCAAAATCTGCCTCAAATATACATCTTATAAAGGGATTGAATTGATATTAGTTTTAGTGATAAAAAAATTAGATTGTAAAAATTAATTTATCAGAAGTTAAACTAAAAATGAAAAATATGAAAGAAAAATAAAAGATTTATATATCTAATTTTAATGTTTGTTTTTAAGTTAAATGGCTCTCATTCCTTGTCACTGTCTTTAGTACTTTTCTTTCATATAGAAAGATAATCCGGCAAAGTTCAGCACTGCACCTTCCCTTTCATGAGTTCCGTGGTCCCTCAAGGCTGCTGCATCCCGCAAGTATCTAATTCTAGATAACGCAAATAAAAACTCATGTTTTTTTTTTTTTTGATGGGAAACACTCATGCTTTTAAAACAACAATAATATTTTATTCACATATACAAAAACTTATCTGCTAAATTATATTTGAGTCCTTTCTGTAATTTTTTTAGTTTCAAGTTGAACCTCTAGATAGTGAAAGCTCTGATTTGATCTTTTAGGTTGTCAATATTATTATACCACATTAATTTTTTCATTAAATTTGCACTACCAATGTTAGATTTTTATTGTTAGTCATTAGAAACATTAATATATCACAGGTTATAAGGTTGGCTTGGTGGTTGGAATGAAAGAGTTAAAGAGTGGAGTGATAAGGAGGGAGAAGTTCAAATCTCACCCACTAACAAAATATTAATATTAAGGTTTAACTATTTAATTGTCCTTGAACTATTTGAGAATTTTCAAATAAGTCCCTAAAATAAAATAAAAAATTGTAATTGGGTTCCCCGAACTTTATAAAGTTTTTAATTGATTCCCTGAACTAAAAAGTTTCTATTTGGGTCCTTGAACTTATATAAAATTTTCAATTGAGTCCCTGGGGTATGGTTTCGTGAAGAGGTCATTAAGTTTGATGATGTGGAACGTGACCTAAAATTCCCCCTCCATTTATATTTAGGGTTGCAAGAGACTAAAATGTTGAACCAGAAAACCAAAACTTGACCTATAACTACTCCTCCAACTGAACAAATAGTTTCTTCATTCCCCAATCTATGTTTCACGGTTGCATATTCCTCCCTTAAAATAATTTCATCCAAAATAGATCCCTCACTTGCAACATACTACATCTCACCTTATCTTATTGCATCTTGTGTGATAATATTTCAAGGTTCATCCTCCATCCAAATTACTCATAGATGACTCATATAGTTATCCAACTTGGTTGAAATCGGTAACATTTCGTCCAATTCACTATATCATTAACAAATTTATACTTTAGGAACCCCATTGAAAATTTTATATAAGTTCAGAGACCTAATTAGAGACATTTTTAGTTGAGCGACACAATTGACAATTTTATAAAAGTTCAGGGACCCAATTACAATTTTTTTAGCATAAGAACCTATTTGAAAATTCTCAAATAATTCAGGGACCAACTAAAAAGTTAAACCTAGTATTAACAATAACATTTGCCTATAATAAAAGAAACATTAAGAGCATCCACATCCCAGCACCCCACTTTGGGGTTCTTAAATGGGTCCCACCATTACACATCACTCATTTTTATTTTTAATAACTTAAGCACCTCATCTCTCCATCTCAGCAACTCTTAAAAAGTTCTTAAATGGACCCCACCAACTATCTCACATCCTTACAATTACCAAATTATATTATTTTTTAAATGAGTCTCACATCCTTTTCATTTATTCTTAATTAAAAAAAAAAAAAAAACGACAGGGACCAAGCACAAGCACCGGTGCTTGTGCAAGATCTCTGCCTATTAAGCACCCACGGAAGCATCACGTCCATCGCCTCCCATTTTTAAGCATCGGTGCTTAATAGCCTAAGAACCCCAGTTTTCATACCGATGCGGATGGCCTAAGGGTCTGTTTGCTTTATTTACAGTTTCCTGTTTTCATTTCCTGTTTTCATAAATAATTATAAAACTGTCACATTGCTTTCATTTTGTTTATTGTTTTTAAAGATTTATACAGGAAACAGTGAAAAGCGTTTCCTGTACAAATTTCTGGAAAAAGGAAACAAAATGAAAACAAGATAACAATTTTGTAATTATTTTTTAAAATTGGAAATGAAAATAGAAATCCGGAAACAAAGCGAACAGACCCTAAGGGCCTGATTGATTTGTTTCTAGTTTCCTATTTTTATTTCCTAATTTTAAAGATAATTACAACTAAAATAATTATAAAATTATCATCTTGTTTTCATTCTTTTTTCTTGTTTCCAATGATTTTTATCGGAAATGATGAAAACAAACAAAAAATTGTTTTCAGCATTTTCTGTATAAATATTTGGAAACAAGAAACAAAATAAAAATAATATTATGATTTTAAAATTATTTTAATTGTAATTATCTTTGTAACGAGGAAATGAAAAAAGAAACCGGAAATAAACTAAGGAGCCCCTGATAAATCGCCGAAATCTACAAAGTACAAGCAATTGCCTGAAATTGGGCTTCCTCTCTCTTCTCTTTCTTCAGTTCTCTTGGCCTCTACCAACTTCGACGGAAACCAACTTTCCATATTTCTTCACCTCATAAACACACCCGCTGCGTGAAGAGTTGAAGACGTTGCCTTGTGGTTGTATGCGTGATTTCTTATGTAAAGTTGTATCATGTGCAGTAGCGGATTAGTGGGAGCAATCCATTTGCAAAAAATTTAATAATAATTATTATCATACACATTAAAATAAAGATATGAATATTAAAATCATAAAATTTTAATATATATAATAATCAAATAAATTATATTCTAGCTGAAAAGCTAAGTTCTCGACCTTACGAGTGTAAGTCAGTTAGATTCCATACCCGAAGACTATGGTTGATATATATAGAGCGGGGGTGATTGTTACATGTCATTAGTGAGCCATAATTATGAGTGATTATAGATGTCATTGGTGATGACAGTTATAAGGTCCGAGGTCGGTTACGGATTTTAGTAGTCACAACTTAATAGGAGATGATCGACTTATTGGATATATATACACGGCATAAGGATGGCTATGGGCCGAGCTTCAATTGGGTCATGTTGCAACAAATTACATACTAGCAACTCATAATTGTCCTGTATGTAATTTCATGTATGAAACGAAAGAAAGAAGGTAATGCCATCAACACACTATTTTCAATACTCTCTTCAATACTTTTTTTTTTTGTTATTGGATGAATTTCATGCCGGGCTATGAATTTTATGTGGGACTCGCTCTATTTAGTAAGACTCATGAAATTTCATTCAATGACAAATAGTGTTTTAGAGAAAGTGTTAAAAAGAGTGTGTTGCTAGTATTTTTAAACAAAGAAAAGTGAAGTGTTGTTGTGTAAGAAAGAAAGAAGCTAATGATATGAGTACAAATATATCAATTATGGGGGGCAAAATAAAAGAATATAAGGTATTCATAATTTTTCTATGAATTTGAGTGGGGGCACATGCACACCCTGAGATGTATGTGCATCCGACACTCATCATATGTGCATAAAATTGAAAACTTTACCAAATAGATTTTACGAGAGAGGAAGAGAGGGGGAGTAGAAGAGATGAGAAGAGAGAGGAAGCCTAATTTCTGGCAATTGTTCGCAGATTTCAAAGAGATAATGTCTCCGGCAACTAACCATGAAAATCTAACGATGGTAATGTAAATTCGACAGAAATGCCTGAAGTGATATAACCTCGACAACTTAAAATATTAAATTAGAACTTTTATTAGTTAGAGGACCAACTTGAAAATAAAAAAATAAGATAGAGGACCAAAATTTATTTTAGCTTTAAATTTATATTGACATATTTTTTTATAGTTATTTAATATTATGTATATTTATTGAATTCTTAAATACTTTTTATGAATTAACAAATAAATAATTTTAATGTTCTATTTTTATTATAATTTAAAATAATTAACCAAAAATTAAGAAAATTATTAAATAATTTTGATTATAATAACAAATGACACCAGACTTATTAATTTTTAATCGTATAAAATAAATTTATTCATATACTTTCATAATTTTTTTTTGAAGGGTATCCTCCGCGCGCAACCGCGGAAACTAATCCCTCGAGGTACTGAACGATATTTAAGGGCTGACCCCTCCCAACCAGGTTTTCTTCATATGCAAGAGTCAGGGATCGAACCCCTGACCACTTGCTTAAGGAGCCCAAGCTCATTACCACTTGTACCAATCACATGTTGGTACTTTCATAATTTATGTTTTAATGACCCATTCCTTTAAAAGTTGAAAAATGATTTTAAAATACTTCAAAAATAAATTTTTTTTTTTGCATAACTTTTTATTTGAATTAGAAGTTAGTTTATGTTTGATTATAATTATAAAAATATTTTTAATAAAAGTTTTTTTTATCTGGAGGAGCTTTCTAGAGAAGCTAGAAAACATAACTTCTCAAACAAGTGTGTTCGAGCTTTTTGTACACTATCTGCTTTTTCAGTAAAAGCCAATCAAACATGTAATTATCAAAAGTGATTTTTTAAAAAATAAATTTCATAAAAAAAATTAGAGTATGACAATTTATGATTAATTAATTATTAATTATGTAAACAAAATTACACTAAGATACATACCAATTAAATTCACAAATTTAACGGATAGGGTCTATGTTATTCTTTTTTTTTTTTTTAGAGCTATGTTATTTAAATATTAAATTTTAGACATCATATACAATACCATATATATTTATCTCTATCTCTCATTATTTTATTTTTTTTATATATATACACATATAAAAAATATACTATAAAACAAAAGGAACATCATATGTTGTCCAAATTATGATGTTCAAAAATCATTATTGTTTTTCGGGTCTTACTAACAATTGTCTTAAGAGTATTGATTAAGAAACCTATAAAAGAAAGTTTGTCTTGGAAAATCAAGTATAACACTTTTCAAAAAGCTAAATACATAATTTTTCATACAAATTCTCATTTTTTGTTTATTCCTTGAATAATATCATTGTAACATTCGTTAACATCTTTTGTATTTTTTTAAATAAAGAATTCGTTGCTTGTTTCTATCTCCTACCGTGGTCCAACACTCTAACGAAACACACTTTTGAAAGTTTGGGGCCAGATAAATATTCCCCTATTGGCAAGTTCTACCGTGAGAGACCTTGTCATGTCTCTCACGGTGAGCAACTTGTTAGAGCCATCAGATTGAAAAGGTCCACAATCCTTACGGTGCACCGCCTACATCGAGTTTTTTCTCATCTCCTTCTCTGCCCATCCATCCAAAGACCCTCACCAGAAACTCTCTCCTTCTCCGCTCAGCCACCACTCAGCCACCACGCATCCATCACTCAACCACCATGTAGCCACTGCGACCAGACTCTGCTTCGCCGCCGCAAGCAGATCTGCCCGGCACCGCACTCGCCGCCGCGTCACCAATCTTTGCCTCGTCGTCACAACCACAGGCCACCAGATTCGCGCCGCCCACACCACTGATTCCGACCCAGTCCGCGAGCTCGGACCCACCGCACTCGTCGCCACTCGTAATCTCTGCTCCGCCGCCGCGTCGCCCCGATCTGGAAATGAGTGGTGAGGCGGTAGGGAGGTTGAAGGTCGTGGGGACTAGGGAGGTTGAAGGTGGTCAGAGGTTGAAGACGCTCTGCGACCAGACTCTGCTTCGCCACCGCAAGCAGATCTGCCCAGCACCGCACTCGCCGCTGCGTCACCAATCTTTGCTCGTAGTCACAACCACGGGCCACCAGATTCGCGCCGCCCACACCACTGATTCCGACCCAGTCCGCGAGCTCGGACCCACCGCACTCGTCGCCCCGATCTGGAAATGAGTGGGGAGGCAGTGGGGAGGTTGAAGGTCGTGGGGACTAGGAAGGTTGAAGGTGGTCAGAGGTTGAAGCCGCTGTAGTGGCGGCGGCGGTGGCAGAGGCAGGAGGAGGTGGGGTGGGGTTGTTGGTGCCGGAGGAGAGGGGTGGAGGTGGGTGACGGAGAACAGAGGTGGTGGGTGGCGGAGGAGGGAGGTGGTGGGGTTGGGAAGGAGAGGCAAAATGATTTAGTGTAGGCAGGTGCATAACAATATCATGTACCATCATCTCATCAACGGTATTAAACGGTCTCTCACGGTGAGAGACCTAAAGAGGTCTCTCACCGTAGCCGCAGCCTTCCCCTATTCCCTTTTCTTTTCACTTATTTTGTTTGACCATACCTTCTTTCCTCCTCCTCTATATAATCCTCCCCACCCTCATATTTCTTCTCATCCTATCCTTCATTATCTCTTACTTATCCTCCATCTTCTATATCTGCCTCTCCTGTATCATCATTTTGCTTCCATTAATATTTCTACTCCTTCTCTTCTTCATCTTTTCTTTTTAATTTTTTTTTTTAGGAGATAATTAAATGGAGGAAACTGTAGTACCAAAGAGGCCTAGAGAAGAATCCCAAGTACTGATGAAAGGTGACTTAGATTGTGAAGAGTCATCAAAGAGGCAGAAGCCATACAACCTCATCCTCTCTCTTCTTGAATCAGAGGAAGAGGATTCCTCACAAGACCCTTCTCCTCTTATGACAACCCTCCAACATGAAATCATCACTACTTGTGCATCTCATCATGACTCAGATACCCTTTTGAGCCAACCTGATCAAAACAATAGCCAAGAGAATCTCACAACCTCTACCACTACCATGAAGGAAGATAAGGGAGATGAAAAAGAGAGGGTGATGAGACATCTTCTGGAAGCTTCTGATGATGAGCTTGGGATTCCAAGTAGAGGGGAGCATGGGGAAGATGTGTTTTCTTCTACAATATGTGATGGGTTGTGGGAGCTTGAAGATATTGAGACTGCTAACTACTATGCTTTGTTGCAGTCTGAACTTTTTCTTTAGATTCTAAATTTGGCTTCTTTTTGGGGGTGATAGAAAGTGAAAAACGAAAGTTATTAATTCATGCGTTAAATGGTCAAATCCAGTAAGAGAAAAAACAAAAAGAAAAAGAAGGGAGATGCATAGCAAAATTGACGCATTTTTTTCTCTCTTGTTTTTCGTTTTTTATCCCCTCTTTTTGTAAAGATCATGGGATGCGTAAATGGTTAGTTATGTGCTACTATTAGTAGTCAATCTGTAGCAGAAAAAGCAACTAGGCATTTGATTTGATATACCCTAAAGTTTTAAACAAAGTCATTTTTCATGCTCGTACAATTTTTTCTTCATATATTATTATTGTTTTAGCATGACTTTTACACTTGTTGATGGGAAAAGTCAGGCCAATGGATTACCAATATGTCCAAGGATCTATGCTGTAAGCACACATGAATATTTGTCAACAAATATATTCGCTATCTCAAATAAAATTAGAAAAATTATAATACACTCTAATTTGTGTATTACCTTATAAATCCGAGTTTCTTACTTTGATCAAGTGTTACAAGGACACTACTACATTTAATATTTTCAGTAACATTTATTTATGATTTTAATTATGATATATTGTTAGTGTATTTTTTTTTTTTTTCCAGTATCAAGCACAAGTCATCATATATGACTTTTATAATAGTTATGATAAGAGTCATTTAATAATATGATAATTTATAATTACTTAATTGAGTAAAAAAAATATCTGGTGCAGTATCGCATCAGGAGTTGATTACTTGGAATTCTTACCCTCCTTAGTTAAGCTCATAGCTTGCTTGCTGATGCTGTTGGCATAGTTATATTCAGATTGTAATCTTTCCATTTTGTTTGTTTCTTTCCCTTTGATAAAAAATACTAATAATGTCTATCAATTAAATATTTTAAATATTTTTTAGTGAAAATACTTTACATATTTAATAAAAAAATGATGAAAAATAATATTAAAACTAATCAAAATCTACCAATATGTGGTTGGTTCAAATGGTAATGGACTTGAATATCTTAAGCAAGTGGTCAGGAGTTCGAATCCTGACTTTTGTTTATGGAGAAAAAACCTGGTTGGGAGGGAAGAACCAACCTTGTATGCCCAACAGGTTCCCCGACGGAGATTAATCAACTACTAACGATGGTGGATACTTCGTACCTATAACATGGTTACCAAAAAAAATAATCAAAATCTATAACACATGATTATGACACAAGGAAAGATATTATTTTGATAAAAACATATAAATCGCACTTCAATTTCATGTCACAAACGCATTCCCTCCGAATCTGCTTAAAACGGGTCAAATGAAATAGGATGAAACATAATATTCTATCCTTTTGTCTTTACTTCCACAAAATATTTCATTTTTGCAAATCTAATTAACTGTTTTATTCTGTTTTACTTATAAAGCTGAATGAATTTATTGTTTTGACCACTTACTCATATGTGGACCACAATGGTTGGAAGCACAATCATGCAGGGGACCTGCGTCCAGCTGCAATTACAGCCATTGGTCTACACACACAGTACATGAACTCAAAACTTTCTTCGTTTCTTTGGATTCTACTATGTTTGATGCCCCTATCTAAAAAGTCTAATCTAGATTCCACTCGTATTTTTTAAATTTTAAAGTTAAATTAATATGCAGATTGTTATAGTTTTCTTATATTCCTTAAATAGGTTTTCTACTTTTAAAGTTTTTAATGACATTTTTATTTTTACAACATTTAAAATAAATCTTTATGGGCTTACGATTTTATGTTTACTCTATCCATGGATGTTTATATATATTTTCAGGTCATTCTATATTGCTATTACAAATTTTAGGAATTCATCTCTTGAGGGTGAGCTTTGCCCTTCTTATGGTCCTGCCCGGCTTGAGGGATTAGTCTCTGCAATTGCGCACGGAGGATACCCTGGAAAACAAAAAAAAACTGAAATTTTAGTTAAGGCTAGACTGAGATTGATCCCTAAAAAAACTACTGGGATACTATTAGTCCAAAAAAAAAAAAAAACTAAATAATAAGTCCTTGACTCACAAACATGGGATATGCAAGTCATTTCGTGATGTTTCGTCTCTTAGAGTTAAAGTTTTACCTACGTCTTGTAAAAAAAAAATTTTTTTTACCTACGTGGCATATATATTCTGTCCTTTACATGGCCTTGTCGTAATTTCCACCATGGAAATTAATTTTAAAAAACTTAGATTTAATAGAAAAATGACGTGTCATTTTATATGCAATGAGGGAGCTGAAAAAACTTGGATAATTGTTTATCCTATAAAAAAATTTAAATATTTTTACATGAAAGTGAGATTTCCATGGAGGATTATTTTTTTTGGGTAGATCTGGGGATTTTTTTTTTTTTTAAATAATGGTTAGCCAACCTATTTAGCTCACCAACCTGAGGTGGATGAAGCCAATTAGCTAATAAAACCAATCTCACCACTAAAGCAGGTGAACTCAACCCAACTCACTTTAATAGCAACTTCATTAAGAGTGTATTTGGAAATGCTGAAAAAAAGGTTATGCTGATAATTGATTTTTGTATTATTGATTATTGTGATAATCAATTATAATCAAAATCTGTTTTTGTTTGGGTATGTTTGCTAAAAAATGATTTTAAGATAATCTATTTCATTGGGGTGTTGCAAAAAAAAAATCACTTGTACATAATAAATTACGAAAAAGGGTATGAAGTTATTTGTTTATAAAATTTGGTGGAAAAGTGAATAATATTTATTTTTTTTAACATTAGAAATTTTTTTATGATATGGGTTAAAACCTACTTTGCCATTAACTTTAAATAGTAAAAAGAAAAATAAAAAATGGGTTAAAACTTAAAACCCACTATGCCATTAACTTTAACTTGAAAAAAAAAATGCAAATATTTGAGTGAAAGACATGCAGCTTGTAAGATGGCTGGGACTGGACTAGGAGAAAAGATGAGAGAAATGGAGGGGCGACGCACATGGTAGGAGGGGGTTATTACGGGAGAAGTGAGCATGCCTTTTAAGGAACAATTTATAATCTAAATTTTTTCATCAAATTGTCCTCATAGGCAGCTTGTTAAAAACAGCTTAAATTTATGTAGAAAAGCTTTTTAACAAGTTAAGTTTGAAACCAAAAAAAAAAAAAAATTACACAAAACAACTTTTAAGTGTAAAAACAGCTGTTTGGGTAAAATTAAATTTTTCCCAAACATGTTTTAAAGTTATCCAACCAAAAAAAAAAAAAAAAATAGTAAATTAAAGTTACGAAGTTCTTTCTTTAATGAAGTTGCAATAAGTTTCATAGCTAATTAAATTGAAACAAGCTAAGTTTCATGCCATGTTGATCCTGTTTTTCATGTTATTTATAGATTACTTAAAATCATGTAAAACTCTTTTTTTTTTTTTGATAAACCAAAAGTATATTAGATTGAGTACAAGGGGTACCCGAACCACTATACAAAATAAACAAGAACAATGAAAGAACTAAGAACAAGAATGGGAAAACTGAAGATAAATCATCAACCATTAGCAGACATAGCTATAAGGTTGATAGATAGCTAAAGATCCCACCAAAGAACAGAGAAAAACTACAACAGAAAACCCATAACCAAAATAGTAGCTGCCTAAAGGCCAACAATGGCACAATACATATACAAGCAGCGCTAGCACCCATTAACCAATCAAATAAAGCACCACCTGCGTCCAGCCCACTCCAATCAGTACAGATCAACGAATTAATTGTGACCACAAATCATGTAAAACTCTTATATGTTATTATTATAAGTTGTATTGTTATATCATCCACAAAAAAGATTAATAACATTTCTATTCATTTTAAAATCCATTAACAATAAGAAGGAAAAAAATATTATTATTGCATCATCTGTCTCTCAAATAATAAAATTTTATGCCATATTCGTTCCCATTCGATACACGGCTAAAAATACTAATCATTGCATCTGCAACTTGCATTAATTAATGAGAAATGGAAGAGGAGAAAACGATAGCATAAAACCTATTTCTTTTGCAATTAAGAACCTTTTTCTCTGCAAGATTCATTATAGATGTCATGAAATCACAAATTGGCGCTGCTATATGTTTGTTTTGCGTTTGCCCATGAGAAATTTGGCTTCCCAAGGCACATTTGCCCGAAGCTTGTCTCTGCAGCGTTTCCGAACGGAACAACAAGCCGTCCAACGACGACTAATCATTAAGTATTTGAATTTACCAAAAAATTATGTATTGTAAGGACCACCGTAACCATGAGATAAGATAAGGGGTTTAAACAAATAAACAACTACAGCATGAGGGGCTACATACCAAATCCTCTTTACTGCTAGAAAAATGATAACTGTTTCCCGACATCAAATACGCGATATCGTATGTGCCGCACTGTGCGGCACTGTAGCGGCACTGTAGCGGGGTGTTTTTTTTTTTTTTTAATTTTATTTGTAGTTTTTTTTAAAAATGTTTTTTTTTATAAATAAATTTTTTGGTTAAGTATGTGTAAATATCTGGTGAATCATGTATAAATATCTGGTGAATTTAGTTCATTATCTGGCGAATGAGTTTTTTTGAGAAATAAATTTTTTTTGTTAAGTATGTGCAAATATCTGGTGAATCAGGTACAAATATATGGTGAATTCAGTGCATTATCTGGTGAATGAATTTTTTTGAGAAATAAATTTTTTGGTTAAGTATGTGCAAATATCTGGTGAATCATGTACAAATATCTGGTGAATTCAGTTCATTATCTGGTGAATGAATTTTTTTGAGAAATAAAATTTTTCTTTAAGTATGTGCAAATATCTGGTGAATCAGGTACAAATATCTGGTGAATTCAGTTCATTATCTGGTGTATGAGTTTTTTTTAGAAATAAATTTTTTCTTTAAGTATGTGCAAATATCTGGTGAATCATGTACAAATATCTGGTGAATTCAGTTCATTATTTGGTGAATAAATTTTTTTGAGAAATAAATTTTTATTTTTTAAAAAAGTCAAAATTTAAAATTTAAAAAAAAAAAAAAAAGTGCCGCTATAGTAGCGCTACAGTGCGCTACTGTAGCGTGATGTCGCGTATGATGTCGCCTGAGTGTGTCAAGTTAGCAGCACTCTTACTGCTAATAGCAAGTTAAATTTCAACACTCTATGCACCATTTTAGTTTAGGTGCATAGAAGAATCCTCCTAGTTTTCACAAGTATAGGTTTGAGTCATCGAATCAGCCACTTGCAAATACAAGATAAAGCTACTTATTATAGACCTACATTTATAGGTCCAACCCTTTCTTGAATCCTATGCATAGCGCAGGTTATTAGGTTGCCCTTTGTAACTACTCTTTCTGGTCCACAATATAAAAAATAAATAGGTCCTTTTTTTTGTTTGAAATATAAGAAACATGCATAAATTTTCACACATATTAAATGCTAATTTCCAATATTACCCTTATTAATTACTGTTATTTATTATAGGCCATCAGAATATTAATTAAAATTAGAAGGAGTGTTTTTGGAAATTTATATGAGTATTAATTACAATTAACTCATTCCAATATATTTTCTTGGTCTGTATGTTTTAAGGTCTTGTTTATTATATTGTGGACCGGAGGGAGTATATAGCAGCAAAATGCAAAGAGCACGCGATATGCATGCAGGATTATTGGATTGCCAAAAGGGCAAAAGGGACCTACGATTAAACGCTGATAATAGGGGTGTAAGCGGATCTAATCCGATCCACGAATCAGGTGGATCCGAACCGACCCGATCCGGTTTTGGTGGTTTGGATCGGATTGTTGGTTCGGTTCGGGCAGAAAACTGTCAACCCGACCTGGTTCGGTTCGGTTCTCGGTTCCTGAAAATCTGAACCCGACAAAACCGAACCGAACCGAACCCCTCATTTAATAATATTTTTAATACTTAATTATATAATTTAAAAGAAAACAAAACAAAACGTTCCTCTTCTGAGATACCCAGTTCCCTAATACTGTCCCTGACCTCCTCTTCTTCCAATCTTCCTCGACGGAACGACGCCTCCCAACCTCACCTCCTCTTCTTCCTCGACCGAACGGCGCCGCCCTTCTCCACCTCTTCACCGCTCCATCTCGTCATCACCGCGCTCTCCACCTCTCCATCGAGTTCGACAGAAGAACGGCGCCTAGGAACCTCGCCTCCTCTTCTTACTCGAACGGCGCCGCCTCTGCAATCTCCACCTCGCCTCCTCTTCACGGTTCCACCTCGCCATCACCACGCTCTCCACCCCTCCATCGCGACGCCCAGCTCGCCATTGCGACGCCGCCCAGCTCTCCACGCCGCCCTCTCGACCTCTTGACCTTCCAGCACCCTCCACCTCGCCACCACACCCCAAACCCGTGACACACTCTGAGCTAGGTAATCAATTTATGCATTTAGGGTTTTTTGATTTTGGGATTTCTGATTTTAGGGTTTTTTTGATTCAATGATTTTTTCTTTCTTTATGATTCAGTCATCTCTGAGCTGGGTGCATTCATTGTTTCCTTTGGATGTATTTTGTGTTTTTTTTTAATGTATTTTGGTGAACATTTTGATTTTAGTATTGCTCCTGCTTTCATGTTTGGACTATTTGTGGCAATTTGTTGATTTTTCTGATGGAATTCTGTAATTCTGGAATCATATGATGTTGTTGAATGTTGATTTTGTGTTAGATGCTGTGTTGGAACAGGAATAGTAGGAGAAAACTGAGAAATCTGAGTTTTTTTTCATTTTTTTTAAAAAAAAGGTGGGAACCCGACGAATCGATCCGAACCGATCCGAACATGGTCGGTTCGGTTCGGATCTGCTACCAGAAATTGCCAGAAACCGAACCGAACCGATCCGAACTTTTTTGATTGGTTCGGATTAGGTTCTTGTTCAAATCCGAACCAACCCAACCCGATTACACCCCTAGCTGATAAAGGTCATGCAGCCAAGGATGTGAAGTGAATGCAGTGCCTTGCTATGCTCCTAATGGAATGAGGATATTGACAAAATACATAGTAAGTCACTGGGTTCCTAAGTGAAGTAGCTATACAATAGGTAAGAAGTAATGAACAAAATAACCCTCAGCTGCAAGTGAAAAAAGACGCATTTGCACTGTTGTACCAAAAAAGTAAAAAGAAAAAAAATGACCCAGCTGAAATGCACCACACTCAATGAGTACAAAAGAGAAAATTTTCCTCCCATATTCTTTTTTTTTATCTTTGATGTGTTTTCTCAAATGGCACTTTTCTTGAAAGTGATAAGTTTTGTTCCTGTGTCCCCACCCTCCCCCCAATTTCGTATCCCGCCTGTGAACTTTGGACAAAAGATTCTCGTTAATTTTGGAAGAGGGAGAAGGTAAAGAATTTACTGTTTCCAGAGGGCCACGGAAAACGGTTGACTCGTGCTTCGAGGGAACACGTTCTCTTGCAATCTACGAAGCAACTACATTGTGCCGCTCCAATACTTTGGTTCCATTTTCAGCCCACCACTTTTCAGCTTGCTCTTCTGTGAAATGCCTCCGACTGTTAAAAACATTTTTGAGTTCAGTGTACAGGAAATCCAATTACCATAGAAACATAAAAATAAAATAAACATCCAGCATTATTTTTAAACAAAGATGAGTCCCTCCTCAGTCACCTCCTTTGGTGGAGTCTCGGGCTATCGTACTGAGCCAAAGACCAAGTCGCAATGAACATATTTTTTAATATATTGTTCTATTCCTTGCTTGATATTTGGTGTCAACAAAAAACAGGAAAAGTGAGGTTATGTAGTACACTTAAGCACAAGAACTAGTCAACTACTGCTTTTCACGTTCAAGAAATGACAAGTTTTCATAGGGAATTTAACTATATCATTTCTTGATATCTAAGCACCGATAAGCATTTGCCTTTATATGAATAAACATTTATTACATTTGTTCGAACTATACCCTAAACTATTTATCACACAATAACTTCTAATATTTGTAGCATTTATGAAACAACCATTCTCAAGGACAGTTTAGTCAAGTAGTATAATTTTTTAATACTAATAATGTTATTCAAAGCACTTCTTAATCCTAGTGCAAAACCTTAAAGGACTCATTTTGGAATAGAGGGAACCGTTGTAAAAGCATTGCACTAAAATGCATGGGACTATATAGGGCAAGCTCTGACTACTCCAATTGACTGTTGACTACTTGTTACGTTTAAATAATTTAAATGCAAGTTGCAACACACTCAAAGACAGCTGCATGAATGAATACTAATTGACACAAGTCCAATCTAACCCCCACTTCTACCTGCCCTGAAGTACTATTTCATGTTGCTTTCATGGAGTAACAAGATTTAGATGCAAGTCTACATATGAAATGCTGGCCTGTTAAATTTGTTCTGTAATAACGATATGGGAAAGCTGGTTGGAAGTACTTTAAACAATCAAACCACCATCACCCATAGTCCATAGAGCTTTTGAGTTGGTGACAAGAACATTAAAGGTAAAATGAAAAGACCCTACGATAACAAAATGGTCTTGTAACCAAGCAGTGCCACTTCTCATCAAAGTGGAGATTCTGGGTTCACATCACAATATTTTCATGACAAGCAATTAATTCGAACACTGGGCATGAAAGTTTAGAACGAAACCTACTGCAATGAGAGTACTCGATAAAATTTTAACATATTTAACACATTTGAGGATAGCAAAAAGAAAAATACCTGAAGCGAACACGCTTAAGCTCATTACCGCCACCTGGCAGGGAGGACAAACTTACATATACACCCGGTTCATCTTGCACCACCCACTCTGCCTTTCCACTATGTGTTTTGGTACCATTAGATAATATCCGGTTTGCTGCATTGCTGCTGCACTCATTTGCGGGAGTGATAGTGTTTGTTATATGGCTCTCATCATCTAAGGACTGATCTAGAATGTTAGTAGCGGTTTCAACATTGGAATCTGTGCTAGGGTCAGCATTATGTCCTTCTGGCAGTCTTTGCACCATTTCCTTCAACTGTAACACAGTTTAGCATCCACAATATTAGAGGTAATTAACAGTTCAAATTTAATAGCAATCACTTAATCCTGCTTGTCTAGATCATAACAAGTCGAAAGGAATCTAATAATAGATTTATGATCATAATCCTAATACTAATATATTAAATTCTGTTTTATTTACTTTTCTTTAGTCCTTCGTCATTTGAACATTTGTCAGCATAGACAGCACTTAAACGGTATAGCTCTCATCTCATGATGTACTTTTCATTTGAATGAGAGGAAAGTAAATAAGAGGGAAGTGGACATTTTGAAAATTAAAAGAGTCTCTTCTCTTGAATCTCTTCATTTTCTCATCATCTAAACAAGAGAAACAACAACAACCAAAGCCTTATCAACATGGATCAAATAATGTCATTATGCTGTCATAAAAAAAAAATACAAATTTTAAAAAATTTCTTTCTTCCTTACTTTCTTTCTCAATCCAACCATATGGGCAGTGCTGGATGTGAAAGTTTTTACAAATATTGCTATGGTACAAATCAAATGCCTTTATGATACACTATCATATAGTCTAAGCACAGCTACCGAAAATGATCTCATCAAGAAACATTATTAAAACACGATTGAAGTTGTGTGGATTAACCATGATCTTTTGCTCTACAGCTGAATGTTAAAAGGTTAAGTGATAAGTCTAAGACCTACTACCTCGATCTGCATTAAGCATTAATCAGTTCAACATACTATAAGTAGACGCAGTCTTTTATTTAGTGTATCATAAAGTAGTAACATTCACAAATTATCTTTTATTTTGATAAGAAATTAAAAATTCTGTGCGTAATTAGTCCTTAATGTTGGTCATATCACCTAGTCATATCCTTTTATTCATTCTCAATCTTAGTTAAGGTCCTCCACAGATGTTTAGTTCTAGATCAGCCCCTGCAAGCACATTTTACATAATTCATAAACAGAACGAATAAACAACAACCATGGTTGCTACTATAGGAAATAAACATTAGAAGAGGAGGAAGAAAATACTGTTATAAAAGAAATCCTAACCTGAGCAGTCAATGATTTTATAACCTCTTTTCCAGATTTACACTTTGCAGCTTCATCTGCAGCTACTGCTGTCAGTTCCTTCAATTGCTTTGTTGTTCTCTCAAGTTCAGCTTCAAGACTTTTCGACTTAAAAGTAAGATCTTCAACCTAACCAGTATATTTGAGCAGTTTGTGAGATTAGTATACTACAAGCATTTTCAACATTTTTAGTTTAGAGTACATAAGCAAACAACCAAAATAATATTAGACAGTCCAAAATTATAATTTTTGACTCAATTATTAGATTGGTGAAAGTATATGTGGCTCTAGGTTCCATCCAAACCAGCACAGTGAGTACAAGCTAGTAGATGAAGATGCAAGCAGTTGATGCAAACGGTGCCCCATATGCATAACTTATTAACTTTATATATATATGTTAGAAAGTTCAAATGGTGTCATATTAAATTTTCCTTTGTAGTTTGTTTTCTTTTGATGTTAAGGAGGATCCCTCATCCTGCAAAATAATAATAATGATAACAACAACAACAACAACAACAACAACAACAATAACAATACTAATAATAATAATAGTAGTAGTAGTATTACTAATACTAATAATGATGATGATGATGATGATAGATTCCAACTTAAAACCAATTGGTTTAAGTGGAGTTGCCTAACAGGTATTTAAACCGCACCCCAGGATTTGAGGCAGGCGATGTGGGACTTCCAACACCCCTCCTCCATAGATGCCTACCAGAACAGGCGCCACACACGAATATTGCCATAAGAGGCGATACACAGGAAGATGGACTCTGGCTCTGATACTATGTTAGATTCCAACCTAAAAACCAATTGGTTTTAAGTGGAGTTGCCTAACAGGTATTTAAACCGCACCCCAGGATTTGAGGCAGGCGATTTGGGACTTCCAACAAACAACAACAACAATAATAATAACAATAATAATCCATTATCAAATAAAATGCGATGTTTGATATGCAAGTTTCTAGAAGTTTGTCAACAATTTCATAACAAATAAATTTTCTGCAATGCATCAGTCCCAAAGAGACGAATATTACTTGTGTACTGCACACATATATGGCATGAAAATCCCCTTTCAGACAGTTTCAGGTCGAAAAGAACAGAAGCATGAAGCAGCAATACCAAATTTATCATCAGAAGACAAGGTTGGACACAAAAATGGAACAAATCTATCAAAATACATTTTCATCAGGATTATGTTGTTAGACAGAGAATCTCTCATAATTACTATTTCTTTTATGGGCTGAATATCAGGGATTGAAATCTGCCTATTTATTGTATATAATCAGGATTTCTGATTTAGGCTTTACAAAATAGGAATTAGACATAATGTACCATTAATTGCTATAACTGATCTTGTAATATTTATACATGACAATAGACTCAATAGAAAACAAGAAATCAGAATTTCTTGACATGGTATCACGAGTCTCCTAGCTTGAGACGTCCTTCTCTTGCATTCTTGGCTTCGTGGTTCCTGTTTCTTGTTGTTCGCTGTTTCTTGGTTGAGATTTGTCGTGGTTCGTGTTTCCCTATTTCTCAACTCAGTCTCCGTCTTGCTGGTCGTGGGTTGTCATGGCAACAGAAAATTTTTGTGTTCGCTTTACTGGCAAGAATTACTCAGCATGGAATTTCAATTAAAACAGTCAATTACTCCACTGCACCAGCAGACAACGCAACGGCATGGCAGACAAAGGACGCCCAGATTATCACTTGGATTCTAGCCTCGGTTGAACCTCATATGGTTAATAACCTACGTTCCTTTACTACTGCTAAGGATATGTGGGATTATCTAAAGCGCGTTTACAACCAGGACAATGCTGCCAGAAGGTTTCAATTGGAGCTTGACATCGCTACTTATCGTCAGGGAAGTCTTTCTATCCAGGATTATTATTCTGGGTTTCTTAATTTGTGGGCTGAACATTCCTCTATTTTACATGCTGATGTTGCCAAAGAATCGCTCGCCGCTGTTCAACAGGTCTACGAAGTCAGTAAGCATGAGCAATTCCTCATGAAGTTGCACCCTGAATTTGAAGTTGTGCGAGCAGCCCTGTTAAATCGCACTCCGCTTTCTTCACTCGATATGTGTCTTGGGGAACTACTTCTGGAGGAGCAGCGCCTATTGACTCAAGGGGCCATGACCAATGACAACTTTGTTTCGGAAGCTGTTTCTGTTGCCTAATCTGCCTAGGGGAGAGGGAAAGGTCGCGATATGAGACAAATTCAGTGTTTTTCTTGCAAACAGTTTGGCCATATTGCTCGCAATTGCAACAAGAAATTTTGTAATTACTGTAAGCAACATGGTCACATCATCACAGACTGCCCGACCAGACCCGTGCAAAAACCAGTCCAGGCCTTTCACACCACTACTGCTTCAGAAGGCCATACCTTTGCTCCTGCCGTCCCTAGTGTCAGTGCCTTGACTTCAGAGAGCGTGCAACAAATGGTATTATCTGCTCTTTCCGCCTTGGGCATTCAGGGTAAGCTTAATGACGTCTCTCAACCTTGGTTTGTTGATTCTGGGGCCTCTAATAACATGACTGGTTCCCCTGAGCACTTGCACAATGTTCACACTTACAATGGCACCCAAAACATTCAAATTGCTGATGGTAATAATCTTTCTATTACTGCTGTTGGAGACATAAATTCTTCATTTCGGGATGTGTTCGTATCCCTTGGCCTTGTATCCAATTTAATTTCGGTAGGACAATTAGTGGATAACAATTGTAACATTAATTTCTCTCGTGCTGGTTGTTCTGTGCAGGATCAGATGTCCGGGAAAATGATCGCGAGGGGGCCTAAAGTGGGCAGATTATTTCCTCTACAGTTTTCTTTACCGAGTCTTTCGTCTTTTGCTTGTAATGGTGTTCTGAATAAGTTTAAGGATTGGCATAGAAAGTTGGGTCATCCCAATTCTACTGTTTTGTCTTATTTATTGAAAAGTGGTATGCTACATAATAAAATGGATCTTTCTAATTCATCAGTTGATTGCTCTGTGTGCAAACTTGCTAAAAGCAAAACTCTTCCTTTTCCATCTACGGCTCACCATGCTAATAAATGTTTCGATCTCATTCATAGTGTTGTTTGGGGTATATCTCCGATCTTATCTCATGCCTAGTATAAATACTTTGTGACATTTATCGATGACTACAGCCGCTTTACATGGATCTATTTTCTCCATTCCAAATCTAAGGTTTTTGGCATGTTTAAGAAGTTTTTGGCATATATTGAAAATCAGTTTCACACGTGAATCAAGTTTTTACGCACTGATTCTGGTGGGGAATATATTTCTAATGAATTTTAGGAGTACTTGCAGCAGAAAGGAATTATTTCCTAGCGCTCTTGCCCTTACACGCCCCAACAAAATGGTGTTGCCAAGCGAAAGAATAGGCACTTACTTGATGTCACCCGAACATTGCTCCTTCAAGCTTCTGTTCCTTCATCGTTTTGGGTGGAAGCTTTGTCCACAGCTGTATACTTGATCAACCGCCTTCCATCTCAGATTCTGGATTTTGCTTCTCCATTCTTTCGTCTCTATAACGTACCACCAAGTTATCATGATCTCCACACTTTTGGTTGTGTATGTTTTGTCCATTTGCCACCTCCAGAGCATCACAAACTTGGTGCCCAATCTGTGTAGTGTGCTTTTATGGGTTATGCTCCCACTCAAAAAGGGTTCTTGTGTTATGATGTTACTGCCGACGGTTGCGTGTTTCTAGAAATGTGGTTTTCTTTGATCATCAATATTTTTTTCAGGGGATTTCCACTGGCTCTCCAGATTTGGTCTCTCTTCCTCATTTTCCCAAAGATCAACGACCTACACAACGATGGACACCAGGCCGGTTCTTTGTCAGATGCATGCGTGAGCCGCCCCCTATCGACACTGTCCCGCCGCCTGATCCTCCACCAGTAGCACCGCGCCGGTCCAGCCGGATTATTCGTCCACCGAATAGGTATGGATTCGAACCTACTTCTCTTACTGCTACTTTATCTGGGATATCTATTCCTACATATTATTCTCAAGCAATTAAAGACTCGAGATGGGTAAAAGCAATGCAGGATAAGTTGCAGGCACTCCAAGAGAATTATACTTGGGATGTTGTTCCTTGCCCGGCGGATGTCAAACCCATTGGCTGCAAATGGGTGTACTCTGTGAAGTTGAATTCAGATGGTTCTCTAAACCGTTTCAAGGCACGGTTAGTTGCTTTGGGTAACAAACAGGAATATGGAGTGGATTATGATGAGACATTCACACCTGTGGCCAAAATGACTACTGTTAGAACTATCCTCTCTATTGCTGCTTCCAAAAACTGGTTCCTACATCAAATGGATGTGAAAAACGCTTTCCTTCATGGAGACCTGGCAAAAAATATCTATATGACTCCCCCCCGCCCGGTTTGTTCTCCTCTTCTCAAGGTGTGTGTAAACTAAAACGATCCTTATATGGATTGAGGCAAGCTCCCCGTGCATGGTTTGAGAAATTTCGATCTACTCTTCTTGGATTTTCCTTTACTCAAAGTCAATATGACTCATCCTTATTCATTCAGCACACGGCAGCAGGCATCATAGTTCTTCTTATTTATGTTGATGACATGGTCATTACGGGTTCCGATCAGGCGTCTATAGAACAACTTAAACAACAGCTCCAAGCTTCCTTTCATATGAAGGATCTTGGTTGTCTTCATTATTTTTTGGGTCTTGAGGTCCATTCTAATTCCAATGGTATCTTTCTCAATCAACACAAATATACTGAAGATTTAATTACTTTGGCTGGACTTCAATCTGTTGTACCTGTTGATACCCCTCTTGAGGTTAATGTCAAATATCGACGTGACGAGGGAGACCTTTTGCCCGATCCTTTGTTGTATCGTCAATTAGTGGGTAGTCTAAACTATCTGACTATTACACGTCCTGATATTTCCTTTGTTGTCCAGCAAGTTAGTCAGTTTATGCATTCTCCTCGTCATCTTCACATGGCAGCTGTTCTTCGCATCATTCGCTACTTGAAAAAAACTTCCCATCGGGGTCTATTTTTTCTAGCAAATACATCTCTTACCTTGATTGCCTATAGTGATGCGGATTGGGCAGGATGTCCTGATACAAGAAGGTCTGTTTCTGGTTGGTGCATGTTCCTTGGTCTTGCTCTGGTTTCTTGGAAGAGTAAAAAGCAACCCCGAGTTTCCAAGTCATCCACTGAGTCCGAATATAGAGCTATGTCTACAGCTTGTTCTGAGATTATTTGGCTTCGTGTCTTGTTGGCTGAACTTCATGTTCCTCAAAACAGTTCCACACTTCTCCATGCTGACAACACTAGTGCCATTCAGATTGCTGCCAATCCGGTATTTCATGAACGTACTAAGCATATTGAGGTGGACTGCCACTCCATTCGTGAGGCTCTTAATGATCATGTTATTTCTCTTCCTCATGTTGCCTCACAGCATCAACTTGCAGATATCTTTACTAAAGCGGTCCCTCGACCACGTCACCAGTTTCTACTTAGCAAACTGATGCTCCTTGACCAGCCGCATCAAATTGAGGGGGGATGTTAGACAGAGAATCTCTCATAATTACTATTTCTTTTATGGGCTGAATATCAGGGATTGAAATCTGCCTATTTATTGTTTATAATCCGGATTTCTGATTTAGGCTTTACAAAATATGAATTAGACATAATGTACCATTAATTGCTATAACTGATCTTGTAATATTTATACATGACAATAGACTCAATGGAAAACAAGAAATCAGAATTTCTTGACATATGTGAAGGTTTTATAGAAGGATGCACAGATGAATAAGATATATTTGATCAGGCTTACCTGTGCTCTTAAACTTGCAACTTCTTGGCTTAGAACTTCATTTCTGTGCTTTAAATCATCATTAATATCTTCACAAGATTTTTGTGGGCTTGACTTTGAGGAAACCGGAGATGTTGATTGACAAGATATTCTTGGAGCAGGCTCAGAAACTGACAGGTGTTTCCTAGATTCCCCAGAAAGAGAATTTAATGATTTTGAAGGAGCAAAACCCCCCACCTGTAGTTTTCCATTCAAAGATGGAAAGAGATGGCTATCATGTGATTCTGGAAGCTTTGAGTGACTGCTCTCTGCTTGACCAATAGAACCAAAAGATGAAAGCCTTAACAGTGTTCCCTGTATTTTAGTGGCCCTACTGTCTTGCAAACTTGCACTTTTCAAACTAGGAGTTTGCCCCAAGGAAACTGATTCTGCAGCTTTCTTAAGTTTAGAATAACAGTCATCACAAACCCGATATGGCTTGTTGGAATTAGGAGCAAGGGCAGCTTTCATAGATTTTCTGCTAGTGCATGCTTTGCAAAAGACAAGTCCACAGTTGTAACAATTATGTCGTTTTCTTCTGAATCCAAATGGATTACGACAACCGGAACAGACAGAATGGTCAACACTTGGTATCCATTTATGAAGGCATACAACAGCAGTAAAGTTTGAACCACAAACAACACTCTTCACTTGCTTATCTTTTAAAAACTCAACAAGTGTGGGTTTATTTCGGTGATCGATGTCTCCATGACCTAATTGCCCATTCAAACCCTTCCCCCATGTGTAAACCTCTGTCTTGGAAGTCAGGACTGCAACATGATAGGAACCACAAGCGATATCTTCTACAAAACTGTCAGCAATCGTATCTTCAACACGTGCAGGGACTTTCCCATCAGCTGCAGGAGAACCAAGTTGTCCATAAGCTGTACTGCCCATTGTATAAACATGTCCTGAGGTTGTCAAAGCAACTGTAAGAGTGTGGCCACAAGCCACTCGACATATGTTTTCATTACCTAATGCAATTACACACTCAGGAACTAGTCTAGGCTCCCTATTGACATGTCCAAGTTGGCTTTTATCTCCATCACCCCAGGTGAACAGTTTTCCACTAGGAGAGGATGAAGAAGATTCCTCAGATTCATTTATCACCTCAACAACTGCAGCAGTGTGCCAAACACCACAGGAAACCCTGGTTGTTCTCAACCCCTTCAAAGTTTCCACTTCACGAGGAATATATGTGCTACTATGATCTCCATGCCCTAAGGCACCAAAAGTTCCATCCCCAAATGTAAACAACTGCCCAGCTGATGTAATAATAGCTGTGTGCCAAGGTCCACAGGACACATATGATACACGTAAACCCTCCATGTTACCGCTTACTTTCTTAGGAATCCAGTGACTGACATCATTTCCATGCCCAAGCATGCCAGAATTGTGAGTACCATCACCCCAGGTATAAAGATCCCCAGAATATGTAACAGCACAAGTATGATATTCTCCACATGCTACTAATTCAATATTCATGCCACTAAGAGTGTCAATGAGCTTAGGGTGAAAAACATCCACTTCTAAACCATGTCCAAGCCGACCTCCTGACTCCTTCCCCCAACTAAATATCTCTCCCTGCCTGGTAACTAGAACAGCATGTTTGTAGCCACAACCAATACTATGAACATCTAGAACTACTTTTGATTCCAAGGCCTTGGGGAGAAATGCATCCATCTCAAAACTAGATGAGATTCCAACTCTATGCGCACCACCACCAAGAATTCCATCAGCAATACCTTCTCCCCAAATAAAAACATCACCCAAGCCATCAAAATCTTCATGATAAGAACCCTGGCTGGATGAACTTACAGCACTGGATAAACTAACTCGAAATGCCTCAGATGCAGAATTTCGATTGTTTGGGTTATCCACAGACCCAGAGGAGAAAGAGGAATTTGCAATTGATTCAGCTTGATTGGAACTCTTGCTAACTGCAGTATATGAAATTATTTCAGAGAAAGCCTTTACCCATCTATTCTGCGAAGAATTGTCAAAAGCAACTCCATCAGTGTCTCCTGGATCCTGTGGTATAAAATTAGAAAGAATGAAAATTATAGCAATTTGTAAATGTTTAATAGTTTGTCTAAACTTTATGAAAAAATAGAAGATGAAAGCCATTGCTACAGACAAATGGTGTAATTGATGGAGTAGATCTTCCTGTGCCAGAATGTGGACTATCAGAATGCAGACTTTCAGATCTTGTTTCGAATCTCCACTTGCGATTGTTACCTCGGTTAACTAATGCCTTGAGAGCAACAAACCAAATTTCAGCTTCATCTTTGTCCTTACATATCTGTCCATAGAGTTGAGTCAAATCATGAAGTTTACAAGGTATAAATTCCCCCATCATACTCAATGCATCGCTTAAAAACTATCAGACTAGCTTTTCACAACCAGGTCAGTTAGAGAAGAAAAAAATGACAAGACAATCTTCCATGCAAAAAGAGCACGCACCAAATCCAAGGACCTATCACTGTATATAAGAGAAAATGACTGATATTCCTTTTCAGGCCGAGGATACCGCTGAAATGTTGCCTGGATGAAAACATCAAATCAAAGATATGAGTACTGAGCTGTGAACTGATGAAAAAAAGTAAGCACTAAGGTTCAGTTATACATGTATATTTTTCTAACTAAGCCTACAAAGAATGAATCCTTAGGCATAAAATATTTAACTAAGACACAGGCATATCAAGGCCATAATTGAAGCTGCAATAAAAGCAACTTTTATTAATAGGAGAAAATAGTCTCTGGGCTTTGTACAAACTTACAGTTCGCTGACCAGGGATGATCTTTACAACAGCACTGAGCTTAAGCTGTTTCTCTTCCTTGCCAGAGTACCATATGAGTAGAGATTCATCCTGAACCCAAACCAAAAGCATTGAATAGAACAGAACAGAACATAACATGTGGAATTTTCTCGTTCTTCCTAATTTTAATTTTTATTTGAAAAACACAATGATTCAGATGTCTAGAATAGATATGTGAATGAATTGGGCTCAAATAAAAACAAGGGAATAAACTCATTTTTTTAGTATTACTAGCAAAAGTTAATGTTTAACACTCAACCAAAAATATATAAGAGCTTTCTATTATAACATCATGAGCATAACGCACCTAAAGAAAATGCTCTTGACCTTTTCTTCTTCTCAAACATAGTTTTGCGTGATATATATTGGCTGTTTAGCACCTTAGAATATTGATCTATTGGATTGGAGCTTTAAATGAGAATAACCTGTTCCTAAACTATTGTTCATTACTGAAGTATATATTTAACTATTGGTTTTACTTTATAATCATGTTTTTATGTCATCAGTTCTATTGATGGATGGAGAATAAATAAAACAATAAATAAGAGTTGCATGGTTCAGAGAATAATTAGTTAAGGAGTCATTGAATGGTTATAAGAAAATTAAGATTTTAGTTTCCAATGCCAGAAATTGGTGAAGTCATTTTAAGTGAATGCAATATTTTCGTATAGTAACTCAAGATTGTGAGGAGTTGTGCTTGCGCTTGTTCTTCCATTTTCATTGCATTTCCTATCTGACATCACTATTATAGTTGCTCTATACAGGGATCCACAATGCAAGTAGCTACTTGAGCCCATTTCATATCTATCTGTAAGGAAGAAGCTTAGTCAAGTCATTGATGTTCAGGTCTAATTAACTTCAAATTTCTAAGAATGGGGGTTGTGAATCAGGTCAAAGATGCAGATCCTGCTGGCATTGGGAACATGTGTCAGGATGAGAAAAAGAAGAAACTAATTGTTGTTGTTTTTATCACATTCTATTAGCAAACAATTATGTCATGACTTTGTTAACAGCAGTTAGTTATGTGCTAATATAAGTTTTTAGAAGAAATACCATAACAACTTACATTGGAAAGCCTAAATGGGCAGAACTTCGGCTTCCCTCTTCGCCCGTACTTTAACAGATACGAGCCTTTCTTAAGAGATGTGATGGCCTATAAACAGAACATAAACGTTAGGTATCGGTACAATAAGATGATCCTATGACCGCGTCACTGCAAAACCACGAAGCATGAGGGAAGACCTCTGCTTCCAGATTCAAAGTCCCCTATTTCACAATAATTAGATATCCCTATTCATAGCATAAAAAATATATTAGTCGAGTATTAACATAACAATGACGAACTAAGTGTGTTTGGTTCCACGGTGGAGAACTGCAAAATTGATTTTGCCTCCTGTCAAAAGCGATTTTATTAAGAATGGGGTGTTTGGTTACTTTCAGGCAAGACTGATTTTGCCTTCAAAAGTGATTTTAGTTGGAAGCTACAGAAAGTAACTTTTGCATTGGGTTGAAAAATTTACACTAAGTTTTACGTCAACTTGCTTTCAAAATAAAAACATCCAAACATAAATCATTTCACTTCAAATTCAATTGCAACCAAATCAATTTAATTTAAAATCACATTTATCAGACGATTATCTAAACACACACTAAAAGGGATGGTGAATGGACATCTGTAAGCAGATGAAATGTAATTCAAGTCAAATTTTGTCTTCCTTTTAGAACTATTATTTACACTAACCACTACATAACATAACCGAACCCATTAAGTCTGAAACTTAGAAAATAAGAGTGAAACATATTCTTAGACAGTGATAGTTGAAAATAAACCATCTTCATCAATCAAAATATCTATGTGCTAGATAATGAAGCAATAAAAACAATTCTAAAATGTATAATATACTAGAATCCAGCTATTGAATTGAACCTGCTCGATATCCTTGTCGCCAACACCAGTTTTCTGAGGATCAGCCATTCAAGTTGCAATATCAGGTGCTTCACAGGAATGGACCCAATACCCATTTGAAAAACAACCCAAAACAAAACAGATAACATAAAGCAATGTCCAACCTCTCCCCATGAAAAATCCAAACCCAGAAACTTCAACCGGTAAAGGTAGCTCCTTTTATCTACCCCATAGCTATGAAAGGGACCTTAGAGCTCAGAGAACACTTCTTCATTCATAAAACCACAGACAAAATAGCCTCTTGGAATCACATGCAGCTGCAAAATAGCTCAAAACGCACACAATGTTGCCAACGAAACCCTAGAAATTCGTGTAAACCTCGATTCCCAGGGAAATCTACGGATTCGTCGGATTTTTTCTAGCAAAGCGCATTCAACATCCGAAATGTGGAATGAAACGACGCAATGGAATTCAAAATCAGCAACATTGTGAGGGATTAAGAGAAATCCTCAAAAACCGAACCATTTCCGAAGATTTCAGCGTGGTTGGAACCGCGGCGAAGAAGAATTGAAGAAACCAGAGGTTGCAATACGGAAATGCTGTTGCTATGAGAGAATCCCTGGGATTTCTTTTTCTAGAGTCGAATTCGAAGAGAGCTTCGAAGATTGTTAACGCGAGAGATTCTCTCTCTCTCTTTCTGTCTGCTTCTCTCTGTTTTTCTGTCTCTCTTGTGAGAGGAGCTAACTGTTTTTTCTGCCGGTTAAAGCCACGTCAGCAACTGAAATCTGTGAGATGGGGATGGCTCGTTTTGTCGTTTTCTGCAACTTTGAGGGACAAATGAGTCCAATTTTGGGATTTGAAACGACATGCCTCGCTAGTGTCGCTCTCTCTTCTTCGCAAAGGGATTGGGATCCACTGCGTCTTGGACTATGGTATGGTATGGCTTTCTTTCTATTCCCTTGAATTTGAATTTGATCTACGTGCTTAACTAGAGAGGTACTCCCTTTGTCACTCAATTATAAACAAAATTCATCAATTTCATACTTATTAAGGAAGTTACTTAATTTAGTTTAATTTTCTTAATTTATATAAAAAAATAAGTTCCAATTACCAAACTATTCTTACTCATAACAATCACCACCTTTAATTATTGGGAGTGTGCATTATTCTTAGAAAAGTAAAAAGACATTAATTAACCAAAGGTATTTTTGGAACACTAACATTAAATAGAGTTGAATACCCTTGAATTTAAATTTGATCTACGTGCTTAATTAGAGAGGTACTCCCTTAGGACTCAATTATAAGCAAAATTCACCAACTTCATACTTACTCCCTCCGGTCTCTATTATAAGCAAAAATTGAATACAACACACGTATTAAGGTGGTTAGTTGATCTCATTTAAAAGAGTCATTGGGAATAAAAAATTAAGTTTAATTTGTTACCTAAATTATCCTTCCTCTTATTTATTAAACTTGTGTTATTGAGAATAAAAGGAGTTATTGAAAAACAAAATTTATATTAAATGAATGGTATTTTGAGAATAACTTCATTAAATATAATGGAAGTAGTTGAAATTTGCTTATATTTTGGACCAAAAAATTTGGAAATTTTTGCTTATATTATGGACCGGAGGGAGTATTAAGGAAGTTACTTAATTTAGTTTAATTTTCTTGATTTATGTAAAAAGTGAGTTCCAATTATTATACCAATCACCACATTTAATTATTGTGGGTGTGCATTATTCTTAGAAAAGTAAAAAGACATTAATTAACCAAAGGTATTTTTGGAACACTGGCATTAAATAGAGTTGACCTTGAATTTGAATTTGATCTGAGTGCTTAATTAGAGAGATACTCCCTTAGGACTCAATTATAAGCAAAATTCACCAACTTCACACTTATTAAGGAAGTTACCTAATTTAGTTTAATTTTCTTGATTTATGTAAAAAGTCAGTTCCAATTACCAAACTACTCTTACTTATAACAATCACCACATTTTTTTCTTTAGAGTGTACATTATTCTTGGAAAAGTAAAAAGACATTAATTAACCAAAGGTATTTTTAGAACACTAACATTAAATAGAGTTGAATTGGTTGAATTTTGCTTATATTTGAATCCACCAAATATAAGTACATTTTTGCTTATAATTGAGTTGAGAGTAGTATGTAATTTTAGTACTGAATTTTTGATAATTTAGTCAAAATTATACTTTTGGTCCCTTATCTTTATTTTATTAGGTTTCAATTTGATCTCTCTTTTATTTTTTGTTCCAAAATAATCCCTTATTTTATAAAGTTACGTCAATGTGGTCCTTCTTTTATTTTTTGTTTCGAAATGATCCCTTATTTTGCAAAAGTTATATCAGTGTGGTCCTTTTTCTTGTTCTGAAATGATCCCTCTTTCATTTTTCCCCCAAAAATGGTACCTAATTTTGTAAAATTTATACCAATGTGGTGCTATCTGTAACACAATTTAAATAGAAAGGGCCACATTGAAACCTAAAATAAATATAAGGACCAAAACGAAAAAAAATAAAATAAAAAAATGAACAAATTGAAATCTAAAATAAAGATAAGGGACCAAAGTATAATTTAGCCTTACTTTTTTTTTCTAATTACCTTATAAAAGATCAATGAGCATTACCCACGCATATAAAATGAAGAATGTTAACTAGTATCCTAAGGGTATTGGTTACAGAATCAATAATAGCAAGATTTCATGGGGAATGTGTGTATTTATTAATCTCAAGAGTTGTGTATTTAGTTTTCTCATAAACTCTTGCTATTTTTTTTTCTTAACCACTTAAATATAAATTTATTGGAAAAAAATAAAATCAAAGAAAACAAAATCACGGAGGACATAAACCAAGACAAATACAAAAATCAAGTAAATTTAACGTTAAGACTTATATTCTTTACAATATTATACTTCTGAGATTTAGACAAAATCACTGTGAAATTAGAATCATCAGCAGCAAAAATATCATTATTTTGCTCTGCTGAAAGAGAGTCATTCTGTAGATTTTCCTCATCCCCTTCTCCCAAAAACTTGGGAAGAACTTCCATGTCATGAATAACATTAGGATGCATAGGGGTTGAATTTATCACAAGAGTCTCAAAATTCTTACCATTAATTGTTAAATCCATGGAGTGCAATGAATTTATGACATGATCAGACACAGTAACAACATGAGTCAAATCATGAAGAAAGGCGTTTGAGACACGATCAGGAGTGGTCTTAATCAATTCACCCTTTCAATTGCTACTCAAACTATTATCACCTGCAGTCTCCTTGTTGACCCTACAAACCCCTAATAAAGGGTTAGAGTCATTTCCATTTACGGTTGTGTTCACAACAGGAGCTTCTTGAATAACTTGAACCACAATAAGAGAAGAGCAACCACTGGAGCAGACACTTCTTTATTCTTAGGGGCATATTTGGGAGCAGTCTTAGGAACTACCAGAGGTTTCTCTTTTTGAATCACTTGATCTTTACTAGAGTTAGAAACAAAAGCAGCGGTCTTTGTACAATTAGCCAAAGAATGACCAATTGTCTTGCAAGTAAGACAGAAAAGAGGCAACTTTTCATACTCTACTCCCACATAGAAATCATATCCCTCTCTTTCAACCAGAATTTGATCATGCAACTGCCCAGTCAGGTCAATGTTCACAAGAATTCTAGCAAAGTAGCCCAGAGGTCTATTTCGAGTTGCTTCATCCAAAGAAATAGGGATGCCAAGACCCCCAACAAGATTTTTGGCCTCCAATATTCTTGAGGAAGTCCATGAATGGGAACCCAACATTGTGCATATGTCTGCCTTAAAGAATTAGGCTTGAAATCAAAAGACCAAGAAAACAGTCGAATGAGTCCTGGTGTGAGATTCCATCGTCCAAACACTACATAGGTCTTTTAGGGAGGCAAATTCAAACTCAAAAAATCATGGGCCAGGAGGAATCATCCTGCATTGACCAAAAGGTTTCCAAAGCCTGGATAATTTGGAGCGCAAGTCTTCATACTTGATGGGAGAATCACCTTTTGAGAGGATTAAGCAATCGTGAAGATTGTTTTTACATCCATCCAAGCCAGCTTTATATTCCTCCTCCGAAATTTTGATCGATAATGTATCACCTTTCAGGCAAGGTCGCGGCAATTGACTCAAAGGGATATCACAAGCATTATTCAGAACTTGTGCAAAGGTCTTCAAAAGAGGAGACGAATTTGTTGAATCATCCTCTCTATTCATTGCTATGGTCGGAAATACAAGAAGCTTCACGCCTCAGCAGCTCCAAACAAGTCCTTAGATCCCAGGGATGGATCCGAACGTGAGAAGACGAACAAGATCCGAGTGCAAAGACCAAGTCCAAGCGTGAGAAAAACGAAAGAGAGTCGACCCGTAAACAAGAGACGTTGAGGACCTCAGGGACGCTGAGGAGTCGACCCGCAAACAAGAGATTAGAGCGCGAGAAAAAGGAAAGGCGACGACATGTGCGTGATGGCGGCAGAACGTTTCACTGTGGCGAAAACCACCAAGATGATTTAATGGAGCATGTATAGGTGCATAGTGCACCACTAACCAAAATGTGAATACTAAAATCTTTTGCTAATTCTGGATTCCTTAGGCACTGGTTAACAAGACCCATATAAAATTTTAGTTTTAATTTTTAAATGTGATACATTCTTCTTAGATTCATCTTTTCTTTTTCTAACCCATGTAACTCAAATACAACTATTTTAAATATTTTATTCTTCGACGTATTTTTAAATTTACTAATTAATTGCATTAATTTTTTAATATAATTTCAACTTATCATGTTCCACAATCACACTAATTAGTTACACAATTTATTTTTATTATATCATTTCAATTAAGTATATTCCACAATCAAATATGTCAATTAATTATTTTTATCAATTTTTTATTGATTGATTTTTTAATGGAGCGAATCGAGGTGCTATTATAAGCTTTTATTACTTCTACAATAATGTTATACTTGTGTATTCAATTAATTAGGATTATGACAATTGTATTATATTGAGTGTAATTTAGATTCATTAGTAATTAATTTAATGATCTTATAACATAAATAGGATAGTGTACAACTTTACATAGTCAAGTTATGTAGGTTTAAACTAAGTTAACAATAATTTAGGGGTTATCCATAACGTCTTTTGGAAGAGGGGCATTATTTTCCGATCATTAGAGGACTTGTTTTAAGAGAGGGAACCTTTCCCCACCCATCATTCTTCATATTTTTCAAATATTAGAGGGTGGCTTCTAATATGAGAGGGCAATTAAATCCATCATAGATGAGGGAGCCCAAGTGACTGGCAATGACAAATGACGAGTAAAGATGGGGTTCTTGATTTCAATTTAAAGTCTTTTGAGTAAATTTTGTAAATATCATTTTTTCCAATATAGCCCAAATTATAAACATGCCACAAATTGCAGCTAACTTTGTTCAACTTCCAGAAAGAGTAAACGCATGCCACAAATTGTACTACCAGAGGCTTTGGCCATTAATTCACAGATCTTCGAAAACTATGGAAGGTAAAAAAAAAAAAAGGTTCTAATGTTCAATTCCTTTGATATTTTTTTATAATTGATATTTGGCGTAGATCGAAGTCAAAGGAGCAGCTGCGTGTTGGCGGAGGCACCGCCGTAGAAGGTGGAGTTGAGATCTTAAAAAAGGATGAAACTAAAATTGAAAGGAGACAAAAAAGAGAGAGCTTCAGGTGTGCGAATGAGAAGAAGAGAGCTTGAAGAAATGAGATTTTTTTTTAAAAAAAATGGGTTAAAAAAATTGTGTCGGTGGGAGAATAGAACGATACTCCCTCCGGTCCACAATGTAAGCAAAAAAATTTCAAATTTTTTGGTCCAAAATATAAGCAAATTTCAACTACTTTCTTCTCATTTAATGAAGTTATTCTCAAAATACCCTTCATTCAATACAAATTTTGTTTTCCAATGACTCCTTTTATTCTCAATAACACAAGCTTAATAAATAAGAGGAAGGGTAATTTAGGTAACAAACTTAATTTTTTATTCCCAATGACTCTTTTAAATGAGATTAACTAACTTTCTTAATATGCGTGTCCCATTTAATTTTTGCTTACAATAGAGACCGGAGGGAGTAACATCTAGTTCAAAGACATTGAAATCTTTTTAACCAAAACCCACTGAAATCGTTTTGAACGACCTTGCTTGTCCTTGCAAGTTATGACTGTGACTCGTGTAATAACTATGCAGTTAGCTTAGCTGAAAGCTTTTCTATTTAATGTTGCTGAGACTTTTAGGCAATAGATTTTGAAGCCATGGATGATTCCAGAACAAGAAGGACCAGGTATTGAGAGGGTTGGTGATGAGAGATTGAGAGGTGGAAGGAGAGGAGAAGATAAGAGGAGATAAATGACATTTGCACAATATTAAACAAAAGAAAATAAAAGTAAAAGCTGACTAGTCATTTTAATGGGTTGTTAAGTGTTTAATTCTGAGAAATGATGGGTCAAATTCATAAATATTGAGTCAATTGGTCATTCAGGTAACATGTAAAAAATCTAACCATCCAATTTTTTTATTAATATATCTAGTGATTACTTTTGGTCTCTCACACATGAGGGACTTAATTACTCCCTCATGCTAAAACCCACCATATTAGAGAGAGAGAAAGAGAGAGCCATGGGAAGAGCTTGAGGCTTGATGTTACTACTTTGTTTCTTCCCCATTTTCGTTCTTGGCTTTAAAGACTCGAGAGCCACAACCTAAGGTGAGGGATTGTGTGATGTTTAAGTTAATTTTTGTGGGTTTAAGGGTAAGTTTATCATGACCATCAAGATTTATGAAATGTCATAAGTAAGGGTTTTGGCAGTGTTTCTATGAATCTTTTGATGTGAAGCTTTAGAAAAATGATTGAAATGTTAAATGTTTCATGTATACTATCTTTGTTGGTGTTATAAGCATTTTTGGTGTTTGGATTTTGTTGCTGAAATGAATATGAGAGGGGTTGTAACACAATAGGGTGGTTTGCAGGTGTGATGCACTGTTATCTGCGTATATCAGTGGGCTGCAATTGTAGTTCCGGTTTTTTTTTGTCTCTGGTTGTACAAAAAGGGCACCTCTGGTGCTAATTTTATTAATACACATACTCTTTACTTAGCCAAAAAAAAAAAAAAAATGTTGAATGGGAATGATGTTATATATGATAGTTGATGATTATGTTGATATTGTTATAACGATGATGAAATCATGCTATAGTGAGTATGAGATGCAAATTATCCATGTTGAAATAATTTCCAACCTTATACGGCCAATTCCCCTTCATATTTCTTCACTCTTCTGATTTGGTTTTCTAATAACATGAATAACTATGGGTCCATGGCTAGTTCTGATTTGTGATTTGGTTTTCTAATTTGGGTCTGCTTCAATCTTTATTTTGTTACAAGTTCCTTCATTTTGAGACAAATAGAAAATGAAAGTATTGCTGGAAGTGTTAAGGATTTGACTATTTGTTAATGATTTTTCTATAATTTATAGAGCATTATTGTTGTTATTTTGTTAACAGATTTTTGTATTTGTAACAGGCTTTTAAAAACGTGTGACCAGATTGACCTGACCCAACCCAACTCATTTTTGATTGGGTTGGTTTGGGTTGAGTTCACAAAAAATAAAGAACCCGACCTGACCCAATTCGCATACACTCCTATGATATATCTTGGTTGGCAACTTTCTTATTCTTTAAATTCATTTATATTGTAAATTCTCGAGTCGTGAAATTATAAAAGACTTAATTGTACTTTTGGTCCCTCAGGTATCACGATTGTACAATTTTAGTCCATCGGGTTTACAATTGGTCAATTGGGTCTCTCAGGTATCATGGTAGTACAATTTTGGTCCTCAAATATCACAATTATGCAATTTTTAATGCTAGTAGCCTATATGACACACATGCTACTGATTTGGCACTTAGTGAGGTCAGCCTAGCAGCTTACATGGCATTCCTATGTGGTATTCACACACTTCAATTGACACATAGGAATGCTATATAAGCAGCCAAGCTGACCACACTAAGTGCCAAATCAGTATCATGTGTGTCACGTCGGCTATTGCATTAAAAATTGCATAATTGTGATATCTGTGAGACCAAAATTGCCCAATCGTGATACCTGGGGGACCAATTTTATACAATTGAAATCTTGGGGACAAAAATTGCACAATTATGACACCTGGGGGACCCAATTGTCGCAATTGGAACCCGATGGACCAAAATTGCATAATCGTGATATTTGAGAACCAAAAGTGTAATTAAGCCTTATAAAAACTAATTATAAGTGTAATATTCTAGTCTAAATAAAGTTATTACTAAATTTTATTTTTAATTTCAAGTGCACTATAAATATTTCACATTTGAATGACAATTTCCAAAATATTATAGGTAAGAGTGGTACCCAAAATCGTCACCGTTGGGCAAATGGAAATCCAATATGCTAACAGAAGGATAAAGATCCTCTTCCGTCGTAGAAAAACATGATCAAAATCAAATCTTATATCTGCATTAGATAGATTTATTTTAAGATGATATATTTAAGGTTTAAAATAAATGTAAGGTTGAGATTCGTTGAACAGAAATCTCCTATTTTTCTATAATAGGAGAGGATCTTGATCCTAAAAGAAGTTCGAATAAATATTTTTTAAAAATATTTTAATATTTATAAATAAAAAAACTTAATTAATATTGATAAATATTATGTGACGATAAAAAAATGATATTTTGTCCATGTGGCGGTGCTAGTGTGGCATTCCATTATTTAAATTAGCATATAACAAACTCATCCTAACATGCAGGGACATTTTCCTAAGTTTTTAAAACTTGAGCATACTAAAATTCTAATAAAAATATTCAGAGAGACCAAAACTAAATAACTCCCTATTTGCAGAGTCTAAAAAGTTTAGAAAATGAAAGTTCATTGGTTAAAATTTTGGAAGGTTATCCGTTTACGTGGATCAGGCGCAGAGGAGGAGAGAGTATTGTGGAAAAAAGGCTTGATAGGGCAATGGTAACAGATGATTGGAGGAACTTATTTCCTCATGCTCTCCTCTTAAATCTTCTGTCAGGTATGTCAGATCATAGCCCTATTTGCTTAGTATCAGAAGAGCAGCACAAAACTTTTTTTCCTAGGTGTTTTAAGTTTGAAAATGCATGGCTAAGAGAAGCTGAGCTGCAAGATGTAGTTGTTGAGAGTTGGGCAACAGCAGGTAGCGCTTCTATTATTGATAAGTTGAGTCATGTGGCTAATGATCTCTCTGTTTGGGGCAAGAACCTTAAGTCAAAATACCGTGATGAGATATAGAATTGTAAGAACCAGATGGAGAGTTTGAGGGTGGTGGGTGATGTAGATTGTGCTGCGCAATTTGATTCTCTTAAGCAGCGCCTCTCGGCTTTATTGGTGCATGAGGAGGTGTTTTGGAAACAAAGATCAAAAGTGATGTGGTTGTAAGAGGGGGACCAGAATACCAAGTTTTTTCACTCGGCTGCTACGGCTAGGAAAAGGAGAAATTCTATCCAGAAGCTCAAAGATAAGGAGGGCGTGGAAGTAGAGACTCATGAGGGGCTGTGTGAAATTTCAAAGGAATACTTTGAGAATCTTTTTAAAAGGAACCAGGGCCAATATTCTTTAGTCACTGATTTGATTGAACACAGAGTTTCTGAGCAGGACAACTCCATCCTTCTTGCTCCTTTTATTCAGGAAGAGTTTCGTGTAGCTCTCTTCAGCATGCATTCTGACAAGGCCCCGGGGCCTGACGGTCTCAATCCAGCTTTCTATAAGCATTTTTGGAGTTTGTGTGGTGGGGAGATTTTCCAAGCTGGGTGTCACTGGTTAGAAGAAGGTTTCCTTCCTCCAGGTATTAATGATACTAATATAGTTCTTATTCCAAAATGTGATAATCCTAGTACCATGGGTGACTGGAGGGCGATCTCTTTATGCAATGTGATTTATAAAATTATCTCCAAGGTTCTAGCTAATCGGCTCAAGTTGGTTTTGCATAAATATATTTCTATTGAGCAATCTGCTTTCATCTCGGGTAGATCCATTCTTGATAACATCCTGGTTGCTAATGTGTCATTCATTATTTAAAATGCAAAACAAAAGGTAGAAAAGGGGAGATGGCGCTGAAGATTGATATTAGTAAGGCTTATGACAGGGTGGACTGGGGCTATTTACAGGCTATGCTGGTTAAGCTAGGCTTTGAGTCACGTTGGATTAATTGGATCATGATGTGCATTAATACTGTTACTTACTCTGTTAGTATCAACCATGATTCTATAGGTCCTATTTTTCTAGGGAGAGGTCTCCGGCAAGGGGATCCACTATCCCCATATCTCTTTATTATTGGTGCTGAGGGGCTCTCTGCGTTAATAAAAAGAGAGGAGAGCAAAAAGAATTGCATGGAGTCAAAATCTGTAGAAGAGCTCCAATTGTTTCTCATCTCCTTTTCGCGGATGATAGTCTCTTTTTTCTGCCGTGCTAATGAGCGTGAGGTTGCTACTATGAGGAAGATTCTGCATGATTTTGAGCTAGCTTCCGGTCAATCCATTAACTTGCATAAATCTGAGGTCTTCTTCAGTAATAATGTTTCTATTGAGGACCATGAAAATCTTATGAGTCTTCTTGATGTTCGAGCGAATTTGGGGTCTGGAAAGTATTTGGGAATGCCTTCGGTGATTGGGAGGAAAAGAAAATCTACTTTTAATTTTCTGAAGAATAGGATTTGGAAGAAGATCAACTCTAGGTCCGGAAGATCCCTTTCTAAAGGTGATAGGGAGATCCTTATTAAGGCAGCTCTTTAGGCTATTCTAGCTTACTGTATGAGCATTTACTTAATCCCCCCTTCCCTTTGTGATGAGATCCAAAAGATGATGAACTCCTTTTGGTGGGGAAAAAGTGGCAATGGGAATAGGGGTATTAATTGGCTTTCTTGGGACAAAATGGTGATTCACAAGGAGCATCGAGGTATGGGCTTTCGGAGCCTTCAGGCTTTCAACTTAGCAATGCTAGGGAAGCAAGGTTGGAATTTTTTATCCAACCCCGATGCTATGGTTTCTCGTATTTTCAAAGCTAAATATTTTCCCAATGGGGATTTTGTGGAGTCTTCTCTTGGTCATAATCCAAGTTACTCATGGTGTAGCATCTGGAATTCCCGGGTTTTGGTAAAAGAAGGTTTGAGATGTAGTGTCGGAGATGGCTCAAATATTCGTGTTTTTGGTGATCCTTGGATTAGGGGGGACGTAAATTTTAGTCTTATGGGTCCCACTCAAAAGCACTTGGTGGACCTAAAAGTGAAAGATTTATTTCTCCCAGGGGTTAAAAGATGGGACTTGTGCAAGTTGCATGAGATTCTGCTCCCTCATGAAATTGACTCTATAGTATGCATGCCATTGTATGTAACGTCAGCTAAGGACACTCGTGTGTGGGGGGCAAGCGATGATGGCTACTACACGGTAAAAACAACTTATGATCTTTGTCTAAATAATCTTGTTGACTGCTCTATGTTCCATGTTGAGGGACACTGGAAAATGATATGGGATATGAAAGTGCCTCACAAAGTTAAGGTGTTCTTATGGCAAGTGTGCCGAGACTGTCTTCCTATCTGTTCCAGGTTGCAAGCTAAGGGAGTTTCTCGTCCAGCCGGGTGCCTATTTTGTGCGAGAGGACTGGAGAACCTATGGCATGTTCTCTTGGACTGTCCGTGTATTCAAAAGTGCTAGGAGGATGCTAACCTCTGGCGCCGCATGGAGCCTTTGTTGGTCGTGGCGGAGAATGCTTCAGAGTTTGTTTTCAAGCTATGCAGTATATTAAATGGTGAGCAAATGGAGCGCTTTGCAATGCTGCTTTGGAGCATTTGGAGGCATCGCAACCATCAAGCTATGGGATGATACGGAGGAAGAAATATCTCAAGTTATTTTCAGAGCATCTCATACTTTGGAGGAATGGAAATTGGCAAGAGTTTCCCATTAGGCCCTTGTGCAATCGCAAATCATGAGCACTGCTTGGGTCAGTCCGCCTAGAGGATGGTTGAAGTGCAATATTGACGCGGCATTCTTCAAAGACCAGAACCTGACTTCATATGGTTGTTGCTTGAGAGATAAGCTGGGAACCTTTGAGCTTGCCATGACGGGTTGGTATAGTCCTTCGGTGTGTGTTAAAGTAGGAGAGGCTGCTGCCCTCTTAGCTGCAATGGACTGGGTTATGGGGATCGGAAAGGACAAAGTGATTTTTGAGATTGATAGTAAAATTGTTGCTGATGCTGTTGGGTCTTCTAAGCATATTGCTGCGGAATTTGGAGATTTAATTATGCAGTGTAAAGCCTATCTTAGTTATAGTTTGAATCTCAGGGTTGAGTTTGTTAGGAGACAAGGCAATGTTGTTGTTCATAGTCTTGCTAGGGTGGCAACTAGATATCCTAGTCTTCATGTTTCTGATATTATTCCTTCTTGTATTGTTGATTTTATTGCTAGTGAAATGAAATAAGTCATTTTCAGTCAAAAAAAAAATTTAAAAGGAAACATCTAAATGATATGAAGAAAATGTACACAGCTCAAATAATTAAACCAAAACTAATAAATAAGAATAGTAAAATAATAGTTGACCGTATTTGGGTTACTAGATTCACTATTCCCCGAGGGGTAATAGCTAACAAGATAAATAGAAAATAGAGTCCATACATAATTTATAAATCTTAGATAAGAAAGTATTGCAATTGAAACTGCATCCACCCAATTTTGTACCTATGGAAAGCATCAATTTAATCTACCAGTTTCATTTTGATATAGTATGAGCGTAAATTTTTTCATAATGTCAATGAATTATATATCATTTTGATATATTGTACACGTAGTTGTCACATTGACAGTGCATACTACATCCTTGAATCAATTATTTAATTTTTTTTTTTTGACTAAAAGGGATATTCATTCATTCAAATTGGTAAAATACATCGAAAACAACACAAATTCAACATCGCTAAAAACCGAAAAGAATGAATCTGCGAACAAACTCACAGCACCCAGGTTAATAGTATAACACGGCAAAATGCCTACCAATGTGACAAAATCGAAGTGACCGGAATACCCATGCCTCCGGATCTGTAACATTGACGCCCAAGTCTTGATTGAATCTGTAATGGATCGAAGCTGATCTGCCAATCTGAACCAAACGAACACCGCAGCAAGACGGGAAACCAGATGACGCCGCAACAAGACAACGAACAAAACACTGCCCATGCAGACGACGAAAACACGGAAAAACATAAAAGAAAAACCAGATCCATGTGGAAAAACCACTTATTTAGATAAAAGGAGAGAAAAACGATGTAGAGGGGTGATTCCAGGCCAAAAAATGACCCAAAACCACCCTCTTCCGGTGGATGAGAAAGAAGGAAAAGAGGAGTAGAGGGAAGGTTGAGAGGAATACATATTTGTAGATTAATTATAAATCATGATAATGAATTGTGCGTTGAACAAGCACAATTTTCTGGACCAACGTCATTTGCAATGCATAGAGGCTGAAATCGTCCATCTCTGAACCAAATGGATCGTTTTTGAAGAAATTCACTAACAAAGGAATCCAACATTTCAATGGTAACGTGCTACATCACCACTATATGTGCAATATTTCCTTTGCATGCCAAACTCCATCTATGGCCAAAGTCATCATCTAGAGGTCGCTCAAAGACAACCATGTTGCTAAACTCATTCAACATTGCACCAATGCCAACATCATTTAGTCGATTATGTAAATAAATTGCATTCATCATGCACTTGTGCACTTCTTCCTTGAGTCCTATTAAACCTCTTCTTTTGAGAGCATACCAAAGGAAGATAGGGGCATGCCTGCTACGACTATCTGTGATCAAGGTTTTAAGTCTGGGTCCGAAACCAAAATCTGGGCCGCGACATATTGCTTTTGGCAGTTAATTGCAGCCGCATCGGTCGCATTTTCCCGCAATATCCGCGACGCAACGAAACCGTAACCGCGACCGCGATTTAAAACCTTACCTTTGATCGTAGCATCCCTTGAACCAATGATTTCAATATCTCTAGATACTGCATCCATGTATCCTAGATGAGTTATTAGAATACCACAAGGAGTTGGGCATCCCAAGAACTTATGCCCAGAAACGGATACACTTCCAATAGGTTTCTTGAAGGTAATCCTTGGTGCCTGTGATTAATAAGACAATATTTTAAGATGGAATCATAATTAGGTAGGAAGACCATCTTAAACAAAAATAGATATATAGGTTTACCTTTCAATTAACTTACAATCATTTTCTAAAAAATACTACTATAAATCATCTGATTACCTGCCAAATTTCTTGCAGATTTTGCTCAAAAATTCGCACGAAACTGGTTTCCTGCGAATTTTCTTATGAGTTTATATCCCCAAGTATTACCTTCGTGTGTAATTTTTCCCTACAAGTTTTAAAATCCGCAGGAAATTTCCTACAGATTATTTTGGGAAAATTTTAAATTCTTAGGAAAATTCACAGGTAATGTTAAAATTTCCTACGAATTTAATTCTATAGGAAAAAAAACCTTATTTCTAAAAAAATTATAGCAAAATCCGCAATAAATTTTTGCGGAAAAATCTACATGAAATTCCACAAGAAATTCATGAAATTCTAGTAGTGAAATTTCATTCATATGAGGATTCCTTGCTCAAGCATAAGATATTCATTTGAACGTTTATCATAAAATATTGTACCAGTATAATATATATATATATTACATATTTCAAACTTACTCCTGTTTTATCAAGTCAAAAGTTAAAATTTCTTAATTTGCATGTTTATTTTTTTTCCTATTTCTAAAATGTAGTAAAATTAATATTGTAAGTGATATTAAAAATCTGGACAACCAACTTGAGGGTATCATTCTTAGCATATGTTCAGTAATATATGTGCTAACATCTTCCTGAGGTATCATTCAATACAATCTTATTTTCTATAACCAACTTTTTTGCATTACCTTTTAATTTAAATAAATTTCGGTTACTCACAGATTAAATTAAGAACAATCTCATTTGAATTTTAATCTTAAAGTTTATGTAAAGAACTTTATAACTCACCCCGTTGACAAAAGGCATCATCATTCCAAAAAGAGCTCCATCACAGTGAATGTAGAACCGATCACTAGCGAAACCACTTCCCTCAAGTGTTTGTATTACAAGATCAAGGTCATCAGCAGCTCCTTTCACAGTTGTGCCTGGAACGGAACCCTTTAAGTTTAGCCAAGAGAGTACTCTACACATTTTGTACAAAAGTGTGTATATAAGGGTCTGTTTGGTTTATTTCCTGTTTCATATTTTCATTTCTTGATTTCATAAAATAATTACAACAAAGATACTTACAAAAATATTACTTTATTTTCATTCTATTTTCTGTTTTAATAGATTTGTACAGGAAATAGTGAAAACAAACAAAAAGTTGTTTTCAAAGTTTCCTATACAAATCCTTGGAATCAAGAGACAGAATAAAAACAAAGTAGTAGTTTTTATAATTTATAATTATTTTTGTTGTACTTATTTCTAAAATTAGGAAATGAAAACGGAAAAAAAGAAACAAACCAAACAAACTCTAAGCTAGTTAATCAATTGCAATGTGATATAATAATTGGGAAAGACGACAAGGGAGACCTATGTTTGGAGAGATTTTATTTTGTGTGGGTCCCACTTATTCTTTTTCTCTCTTCCCTATTTTATCTCCACATCCAAACACACAAACCTACCATTTTCTCTCCCTCTCCCCCACTTCCCTCTTCCCAAAATCACTCAATCCAAACAATGTGTTAGAGTCTCTACATAGTGAGCAATTACTGCAGCCAAATTGGGTTCTGTCTCCCCAGTACGTTGGGTGATAGCTATCTGCTTATTCTCTTCTTCTCTAGAGAGCTTGACGTTGGTGTCCACAGTAGGCAAAAACCTCTGTGGCAAGAGCTACTGGAATAGAAGTATTCTCCATTCTATGTTATTTCTATCCGTGTGTGTGTGTGTGTGTGTGTATATATATATATAAAATATATGGTACGAGATAGACAAATAGCATTATCGTATATTATTAGCCACAGAAAAAGGTATTGAACTATCGTGGTTAATTTGAGGAACAACATTTCGTTATTTGTATCATTTAGAATTAAACACCTAACTGATATTTGCTATATATCAATTTGAGGATCAATGTTGTTATTTCATATCTGCCATTATGTCTCTAATTACGCACAACCACAACGGAATGAAACTTGTTAGTACTAGTATTTTTGTTTCTGTTAGCTTTCTAAAAGTTATTGCATATATTATTGGGTGTGACGGAATTTGGATCTTAGGGAGGAAAATCCGAAAGATCCAATACTCAAAGGCAGGGGACCCAAATCTGAGAATAGGTTCCGGTGCAGAAGAGTGAGTTGCAGTGAAAAAGTTGAGAGAATTGAGAGTAGAGAGAAGAATTGTTTTTCTGAAAATGTTGATTGATTCCAAATGAGGCACAAGGCCATGTTAAATACACCATTCAAAGACTCTAACAAACTTCCACTACTTATGCCAGCTCAGTAAATCCTAAAATAGAAAATTAAATGAAAATACTAATATTAATAATATGTAAATCCTGTAACAATACCCTCCCCTTCAAGACATCCTTGTCCTCAAGGATGAGTTGAAACTCTAGAAAAGCCCACAATATCATGCTTCAGTAGCCCATAAAGAAAGAACATGATCCAACCCAAAATTAGTTGCCCAGCAGCAGCTTTTCCATTGTAACAACAAAAATCAGAAGCAGCCCCAACTTAGTATTGCTGCAAAGCCCAGTAGTAGTAGACATGAAAGCCCTCCAAACCCTAATGGTCTTTTGCAAAGCTGCCATGGTACCCATGGCCACCCAAAGGCTGACCCAGCTGACGACGGTACGACGAGTAAAGGAGCCCTCCCCGGGGACGCACCAGACCCTGCCGAAGATGAAAACTCCGTGGATGGTGGCGCATGTGGCGGAGCCGAAATCGAAGGAGAGTAATCTGCAGAGATCTCCGATTTTGTGAAGGTGACGGACGGCGGGGAAACAATCTCTGTGATGGTGCCGCCGGGATCGAAGACGAAGGTGAAGTGTGGTTGCGGCGTGGCGAAGGAGATGTGTGCTTGACAGAGATGCACGGTGGAGTTGAAGGTGTTTGTGTGAGGGCCGCAGGGATCGAAAACTAAAACGGGTAGTGGTGGCGGCGTGGCGGAAACGGTTCTCACAGCCGTCTTCTCCGGCGATGGCAAGGTGGGTGCCATCACAAGTGACTCGAGCTTGCGGTATGAGGAGTGGATCGAATCTGCTGCGAAGAAGATGAAGGCGTGGCAGAGCCTCGAATCAGTGCCACGCGTGGCGGAGACGATGTTTAAAGGCAGCGGCGGCGGGTGCTCGTTGATGAATGGCATTAACGGCGACGATGCTGTGGGGAACAAGGCACCGCTAGCAATTCCGCACCAGGGAAGGGAATTTTCAGAGCGAGCCAGTGCCTCCATGGGCGGTGGAGCCATACTTACCTGGTCATCAACTATATCAAATGTTGGATTGGCAATGGGGTCGGCTTTGAGGGTTTGGTAGGCATCGATCTCGAACAGATCTTCTTTGGTGGCGTCTGAAGCAACTTCCGGGGGATCCTCAGGTGCCTCGTTCTGTTCCTCGAGCTTGCTGTTTGGTGATTCCGAAATACTGTGGGGTGGGGTTTGGGTGAAATCAACTTTTGAATCCCTTGTTGCATTGAGATTCTGGGTTGAGCTTGGGGTTTTTCTGGTTACAAATGGAAGAACCCCATTGATGATGGTGTCCCCATCGAGCTCTGACCAAAGCTTTGATCTCATCTAAGTTTGTCACGAGTTGCTCGAGCTTGGTCAGAGATTCTTCGTTGTATTTTGTAATCTTCCGTGACAGTCGCTCCATTGCTTCAATTTCTGTTTGATCATAAATCTTATCCTCCATGAGTAAGTATCAGGTAGCACCAGGTCGATGCTTTGATACCAATTGTGACGGAATTTGGATCTTAGGGAGGAAAATCCGAAAGATCCAATACTCAAAGGCAGGGGACCCAAATCTGAGAATAGGTTCCGGTGCAGAAGAGTGAGTTGCAGTGAAAAAGTTGAGAGAATTGAGAGTAGAGAGAAGAATTGTTTTTCTGAAAATGTTGATTGATTCCAAATGAGGCACAAGGCCATGTTAAATACACCATTCAAAGACTCTAACAAACTTCCACTACTTATGTCAGCTCAGTAAATCCTAAAATAGAAAATTAAATGAAAATACTAATATTAATAATATGTAAATCCTGTAACATTGGGTTTGGTCCTAACATGGCCACTGCTCTAGTTACCATCAAGTCTAAAAATTGACTCAATTAAAATATGGTGTCAGAAACTCAGAATTAATTAAGCCAATTAATTTCTCAACTCAACCCATGAGTATCCCATGCAATTGACGATTGTGGCTTGCCTTTCATTTTCTCACTACTTGGAAGAAGTCTCAGAGCTTTTGAGCTTTCAATCGGGCGTGACTGAACTACAAAATTAGCCAATGAAGAATGTTCCACACAAGGCGAATTTTCGTTACAGGTTGCAAGACCACTCGTATACTTGGCTGAAACGTTTTGCAACGTTTTCATTAGATATAGTTAAGACATTTGTTGGGACTTGCACTTAATTGTTCCCGTTGAAAAAAATATTGATCAAGCTTATCTAAAGTGAACAAAGAAAAATTATATTCACCCTTAATTAATTAAAGTGTTTTTTTTTTAAACAAATTAATTGAAGTGTATTAAGATCTTAATATGATAAAGGAAATAGCATTGAAAAGTTGTTCTTCCAATTTAATTATATTGAAGGGGGAATATTGTCCCTGTGTAAAGCTACCAACCGTGCTGCTTACTTTGTTTACAACAATTTCAAGACCAACCACCTCCTAGGGAAAAGGTACAATATCCTGAATGTGTAAGACTCTAATTGATAATATCTAGCTTAATCAACAACAAATACCTAATACCAAATGCATACAACCCTACTAATTAGTGAGTAACTTTTTTTTTTTGGTAAGAAAAATATTTTATTAATAAGAGTACTTGGGTACCCCAACCTATATACAACCAAGACAACCACAAATGTAAACTAAAGACTACCCTAAAAGGAGGATAGTATTGTGTTTATATAAGTTTAAGAACAATGTTATTCTGACTCCCCATATTTGACAACTACGGGACAACTATGGCACTGTAGCACTACAGTAATGCTACTGTAGCGTTACTGTTTTTTTTTTTTAATTTTTTTTAAATTTTTTTTTACAAATTTTGACTTTTAAATTTTTTTTTAAAAAATTGCATTTTTGAATACTAACATTTTTGGTTAATTACGTGCAAACATTTGGTTAATTTAGTTCATTATATGGTTAATGGGTCATCCTAAAGCTTACAATCATTTTCCACAACCATGTAAATAATTGGTTAATCACGTGCAAATATTTGGTTAATTCAGTTCATTATCTGGTTAATGGGTCATCCTGAAGCATTCAATCATTTTTCACAACCATGTAAATATTTGGTTAATCACGTATAAATATTTGGTTAATTCAATTCAATATATGGTTAATGGGTCATCCTGAAGCATACAATCATTTTTCATCATTGTACATACATTAACCATATAATGAATTGAATTAACCATATATTTGTACGTGATTAACCAAATATTTACATGGTTGTGGAAATTGATTGTAAGCTTCAGGATGACCCATTAACCAGATAATAAACTGAATTAACCAGATATTTGCACGTAATTAACCAAATATTTACATGGTTGTGGAAAATAATTGTAAGCTTTAGGATGACCCATTAACCATATAATGAACTGAATTAACTAGATATTTGCACGTAATTAACCAAAAATGTTAGTATTCAAAAAAGCTAAATTTTTATTTTTTTAAAAAAAAGTCAAAATTTGAGAAAAAAAAAAAAAAAAAAGTAGCGATATTATAGCGCTACAGTACTGTAGTTGTCCCAATTGGGGAGTCGGAATAACATGACTCTAAGTTTAACTCCCAAGTAGAACCCAAAACAAAGGCAAGATAACAGGGCCAGCCAAAGAACCCACTCAAACCACTAAGAACAAATCCAAAACAAACCCCAACCTGATACTGTAAAAGCCAATAGCTGACTGAATTAGTGCCTCTAATGAAATTGACAGAGAAAAAAAAAATGAAACTAGCCACTAAGAACATTGTAGAGAAAGGATAACCATAAAGTAGGGACCCACCTGCAGCACCACAACAAAGGAGAACCAAAGGCAAGCTACAATCGTACATCTAGATAGAAACCAGGAATCTTAATAACCATAGTTGAAGTCCAGTGAAATAAATCAAATCACCACCTGTTTTAGTCATAGGACTCATAGCCTAACCAATGAGAAATACAGGAAGCACACCTTCAAATGATCGGTTTCTGAAAAGTTAAGGACCAGACCATGTATTCAAGACTAAAACCCTGCCATCGACCAAGACAAAGCTGACAATACTCAGTGTTTCCTCTCAGTCATAATCGTGAAGCCACCTAGAGCATCCCTCATCAAATTGTAAAGAGCCACTAAAAAAAAGGGGGGACAAACATGGATCAATGCACAATCATTTACTGTAGATTCACTTCAACACCAGGAACTAGTGATATGAGAGAGAATCCAGAATGTCCTAACTCCTTATTGCATGAGGGGTGCGAAATTGACTTCCCTTAATCTGCCGATGCCTTATAGAAATGAAGTCAACAACCAGAGATAGCAAGAATTTGGACATAGACTCAAGACACAACACACACAACACATTTTTAATGGTTCACTCAATATTTGGTAGTCTCTCCCTAATAACAAGAAGAAAAAAACCCCTCACACCAGAGTATCACTCTCACTCAAAACCTCCAGCCTCCTTGTATTGGTTCCAAACCAGCCACTGCTCCTGTTGCAGAAAAGGGAAATAAAAACAGTCCAATATATTTGTTAGTTGGCAGAAAGAGTCCTGTCCAGAAAACACTCCTTTAGTTCACTCATATGTAGCACTCCAGAAACTCTTCAAACTCTCCTTTTTGTGTTTCACTCATTTGTTTTCTTTGTTGTAACAGAGACTCGCATTGGGACACAGCTTCACAAAAGTATTTGTTTGTCACTCAAAATTCCTCTCTCTTGTCCTTCCAGCTCCTAAGTTGCTTTCCAAGTGTTTCGCAACCCTTCAAAATCATTAGTACAAATATCCATTTTAATTTCAATAAAAAACACCAATATTCACTTTCTTTTTTATCATCATCCAAACCCTATTTACTGTAGGCAGCCTATAGGGTTCAGGCACCATGCAACAAAGCTGAAATTCCAATCCTTATCGACATTCAACCAAGACCAAGACCTACAATTTATCAGGTCCATTATCCTTAACAAATCGAAAGATTTACTTGAGAAGATGACAACATTCCTTTCTAACCAAATTATCCATACAACCACGTGCCACACAACCATGCCTTTCCTCTTTCCTTTTTTATTTTTGAAAAACCTCTTCAGTAGCCAGTACATCTCTTCAAGGGACGCCGGTAAAGGTACATGAAAACCCAACCAACCAAGTTCACTCCATGAAACCAAGTTTGTCAGATTGCAGTTTAACAACAAGTGATCCACTGATTCCATTTCTACTTTGCAAAACTCACATACCAAATCCTGTTGTACCCCCATCACTTGCCTATTGAACAGATTCAGTTTGGTTGGTTTCCTTTTCCTAATAGCCTGCCAGGAGAAGGCAAGTACCTTTGGCGGGGCTTTTGTTTTCCAGAATTGCTTAAAGATTAAGTTTGCCTCCTCACCCCTCACATCAATACTAGAGCAATGACCGTGTAACCATATGTAGGCAGACTTTGAAGAGAAAATTCCTGATCCCTCTAGAGTCCACTTCCATAAATCCTCCCCACTGTTTAAAGGGCTGCTGGAAGAATAGTATCCTGAAATTCTGACATTTTCCCCAACTCCCAAACAAAACAGTTTCTTCTCCATGAAAGATTCCAAGTCAAACTTCCCTCCATCCAAGCCCCCGCATTTTCTATCACCTTTTTCTTGTCCTCCGACAAACTATATATCCTAGGGAAGAGGTTTTTTAAACTAATTGGACCAAACCACACATCTTCCCAGAACCTTGTTTTATTTCCCCTACCAAGTTTCCTCTTTAAACCCTCCTGGAACCAATCCGGGCATGAGTTAAGAGGTCCTAATCTACATATATCCTTCCACCATTGTGGCCCTATTTTCAAACCTTCTACAACATCCAAACCCCCTAAACCCTCTACTTTCACCCCATATCTAGAATCTAGCACCCATCTCCAAATCCCTTGATCTTCCTTAAAAAGGCGCCATCTCCACTGTGCTAGAAGGGTCAAATTGAACCATGTTTAAACTTTTTATACCTAGGCCACCTTTTTCTCGTGGTTGACACACCACCATCTAGCTCACCCAAGGAATTTTCCTCCTCTCTGAACTCCCCCCATAGGAAGTTTCTTTGTATCCTGGTTAAAACCTTAAGTACTTTTCTCGGCATTCTGAAGAAAGATAAGAAGTAGATAGGAAGACTGTTTAGAACTGAGTTAATCAGGGTGATCCTTCCCCCAAGGGAAAGGTGCCTTCCCTTCCATACTGCCAAGTGCCTCTCTAAGGCTCCAATGATTGGTTGCCAAGTAGAAATGCTTCTTAAGTTTGCTCTAATCGGCAGACCTGGATATTTGAAGGAAAGTTCCCCAATTCTACAATTTAAAAAGTCAGCTCCCGGGAACAAAAAGTCCTCATCAATATTAATGCCAAACAATCTTGTGTTATTAAAATTTACTTTCAGTCCCGAGACCAATTCAAAACATTTGAACACTAATTTCATCACCCAAAGGTTATCCCAGTTTACCTCACCCACCACAATGGTATCATCTATATCCTGGAGTAATGAGATCTCTGGACCCTCAGCTCCAATTTTTAACCCTGAGAACTTCCCTAGGGAAACTGCTTTATTCATAAGACCACACAATCCTTCGGCCACCATTAGAAACAAAAAGGGGGCCAAAGGATCACCTTGTTTCAAACCTTTTTGTATACTTATTTCTTTGGCCGGGCAACCATTTACTAAAACTGAGCATCTCCCCGAGCAGACACACTCCCTGATCCACCTTCTCCACTTTTCACAACACCCTAGTCTATCCATCATATAGTCTAAGAATTCCCCATTTACTGAATCATATGCCTTTTCAAAGTCAACTTTGAAAATAAGGCATTTCTTTTTCTTCTTCTTTGCAAAATCCACAACTTCATTTATAACCACCACCCCATCCAAAATATTCCTATTTGGAAGAAAGGCCGACTGGTTGCAAGAGATGATAGATTGTAATGCACACTTTAACCTGCCCGCCAACAATTTTGAGATTATTTTGTACAAACACCCCAATAGAGAGATTGGCCTAAACTCACTAAATTCATGAGGATTTTTTATTTTTGGAACTAGCTCCACAAAACAGGAAGAGAAGCTGGATGGGAGTTTTCCGTATTCAAAAAATTAATTGACCATTCCCCAAACCTCTTCCTTAATTAACTGCCAAAAAGATTGTAAAAATTAGAAGTTATACCCACCCGGTCCTGGGCATTTATCTCCATCAAAACTCTGCACTATATCTTCCACTTCTTCCATTGTGAAGCTTGACACAAGTCGCTCCCTAGCAATTGCATCAATCCTTTGAAATTCTACCCCATCTAATTTAGGCCTATCCATGACTGTTTCAGAGAACATACTAGTAAAATGACTGAGTACTTCATTCTTTATTTGATTTACTCCCTCAATCCACATATTATCTACCTTTATAGCCACTAATTGATTCCTTATCCTGCAGATTGCAAGACTTGCATGAAAAAAAGGAGGAATTTGAGTCTCTTTCTCTCAACCATTGTATTCTTGATTTTTGTCTCAAAAAACTTTCTTTTGCTTTGAAAGCGCCCCACAAATCTAGAAACTTAGATTTCCTCAGATTCACATCCTTAGTCAAACCTACCAATTCCACTTTTGAATCCAATCTACTAATCTCCTCTTCTAGGTTTTGTAAATTTGTATCAACATTCCCAAACACATTTGAGTTCCAACTCCCTATAACTGATTTCAATGATTTCAAATTTTCTTTTAAAACAACAGTTTTCCACCCGGTGCTCGTGAAATTTACCCAAGCCGATTCAACCAGTTGCTTAAACCCTAGGTGGTCAAGCTAACAGTTAAGGAACCTAAATGGTTTGGGTCCCCAATTTTGTGATCCATCCTTTAGAACTATAGGGCAATGATTCGACACATCCTAATTTAAAGCCCACTTTGCAACAACACCCCATTCTTGTACCCATTCATATGATAAAAGAAATCTATCTAGACGACTCATTGCTGAGCCATCCGCCCTATACCAAGTGAATTTCCTAACTAACAAAAGGGGATCGACTAAGTTCATTTCCCCAACAAAGTTTTGAAACTCCACGGCATCTGAACCTACCCACATTATCACCTATGCCCCTCCTTTCTCTTGGACTCGAAACTCCATTGAAGTCCCCTACTAGACACCATAGGCCAGGCCCGAAGGCCTCTTTAATCCTAATTAGATCAGTCCACAATTTTCTTTTACCCGCTATCCCACATGGGGAATAAATATTCACTACAAAGCATTTTACCCTATTATGTCCCCTTTCAAAACAGCACCCTGCATAGCCTATCCCTACAAAGGAGAAGAGGCAAAAGAGGCTATTGGAGTCCCAAATACTCAAAATACCCCCTCACCTCCCCATCGAAAGGGGAAAAGGTCCAATTAAAATCAGCATTACCCCACAACTGGTTACATATAGAGGCATCCACCATTTCCAATTTAGTTTCCTGGATTGCCAACAATTCTAGTTTTTCTGAGTTCAGTAAGGAGCGAATTTTTCTTTTTTTAATCTCAGCTCCCAAACCCCTAATATTTATTGATCCCACCCTCTTTTTGACACTTCCTTTTTCCCAAAATATGAGACTCCCTGTTGATCTCTGTCCTCCAAATCTCTAATTTTCCTAATTATTGAATCTTTTATCCCTCTGAAAGAAACACCTGATTGTGAGCCTAATTTCCAAATACGCTCCGCAGAAGACACTTTTCCTGCCGAAGATAAACTGATCCTACCCCTTAAAACACTATTACAATTTTGAATCGCAGAATCAGTAATAGACATACATGCCGACATTGTTCCACCATTGGTTAGAAGAGGGATACCATCACCTGCTTCCAGCCCCTTATCCTTGGCAACGCTACTCGGCTCCCATCTGCATTTAACCGAGTGATTTTTTTCTCCCCAATCCTTACACGAAACATGCCCTAAAGTTTGTTGATCGTCCAAAACTTTCCTATTATTGGCCCTTTACATCTTCTCTTGCCACCTGTACCTTCCTTTGTTCCTGGTTTTTTAGCTTTGGATGCTACCAATTTGCGCCTACTTGACATGGGGAACGAAATTCCAAAGGCTAAATTGGAGAGGAACTTGATATTCTTCCCCCCATCTTCTTTGAGCGGTTGCTAGATGCAAGCAGGGGACCCTTCTTTGAATGATCTGGAACTTCTCTCATACCTTTCCTTTTTTTCCCTATCACCTTTTTTTCTCTCCAATAAAGCGATTATAGGGATGTTCCCTTCTTTTTGCTCAATAGACCCACAGGTGATCCCATCATGAATATTTCCCCCCTTTTTGGGCTTATCTTCCTTCTCCCCAAATTTGCATTGAGGCCCTTTAGTCCTATAAATTTCAGACTCGATGTTTTTCCTTCCTCTCTTAGGTAAATGTTTTTGTTTGTTGTCATCCCAGCCCACCTTAGAGTTTTCATGTGCTATTTGATCACTTCCCAACCTATCAGACATTAGATTGATATTTTCCAACCCAACATCTTCTAGGCCCAAAGTACAATTAATCTCATTCCCATTCCCACTTTATCCTTTCCTGGGCCCAACATCTCTGTAGCATCCCACATCAGTTCCTTCCCTTTTTTTTTTTTATCCTTTTGGCCCATTCAAATGAAAGCCATTTAGTCCTTCCACCAAGACCTGCACTTGACTTACGCCCCTACCACCATTAGAAAAGGTACGTTTGACAGAACCTGTGTTTGCGGCGTCTATACCACGATTTTTATCACTGGAGACCAGCTTTTGAGGGAGCACAGCCCCCAATCTAACCCCTTTTTTCTTGCAACGATAGGAACCTCCTAGCCCTCCCTAAGACATCAGTGTCTTTCGCTTCACCAAATTCAAAATTTGAAATTCCCAAATTGGTGATTCGTTGATTGTCCATCGATCCTAGGCCACCACCAAACAAGCCGCACCTGATAGATGAAGATAATTCCGTTTCCAACACCTTGTCTAGACTATCCAGTGTTTCAAAAACACAATATGATTCATCTGAAGAAATTTCCTCTGAGCTGTGAAACCTCCTATCTGTGTTAAGCTTATAGTAGGAGACCCCAAATGGTTCTTCTAGTAATCTTATCTCATAAAATAAAAAATTGATTTTCACCCTAACCACCTTGTTTATCACTTCTGGACTGGTTGCAATTATAAGGACTCTTTCCACATCCATTCTCAGCTTTTGGGATCCCTAATTAATTATTATCTTACACCGCCACAGTTATGACAATGTACACATTGACTTGCTTTGTCGTGAAAGCTTTACAAATAACAACATAATAATACACGACGTGAAAGCTCATTTGTTGTGGACCTAATTAATTTTTTTTTTTTTGGGTTAAAATTTGGTTAATTGCTTGAGCTATCATAACTGAAGAAATTTGCCAACTAAAAGTAATTAAACTTGATGGGATCCGCACATTTAATATTCTTATCCATACAGCCAACAGGGGTCGGCACATCAGGTCAAGCCTTCAGCTCACACTAGCTATGACTTAGGTTCGATTCCTAGATCTCCCTTGTTGGTAGGCAATATGTAAATTCCACTGTAAATCCTCGTCGAGGTTGGTGGTATTCACTGACCTTGCAAGGGGGCGTGCCTTCCCCCAATCTAAACATTTTTCAATCAAAAAAAAAATTTTATTCTTATCCATCATTAACTGTTAAGAAACTCCACATTGTTTGCTTCAAAAAAAAAAAAAACAAGAAAGAAAGAAACTCCACATTGTTCAATATTTTTTTTTTATAAATAAAGAGTATACTGATATGATTACAGGGGGTATTCAAAAGATATATTCTGAATAAGGACTATTTTTTTTTAAATAGTCCTTACCGTCATCTTTTTCTATTATCTAGTAGTTAAGAGTATCAAAGTAATTTCACTTTACTGTCTGACTTGCTATAAAATTATTCCATAAAATAGAAACAAAATCATACATTACACAAGGTTAAAATTGCTAAATTCCTTCATTTTGTATGATATCTAGTACTCAATGTTATCGAGATAATTTCTTATTCTTGTCCACCTTGCTCCAAAATTTGACTAGAAAATAGAAAAAAAATAAAATCATACATTAGGGCCACAGGGTTAAAATTTACAATTTTTTTCACATGATATAATTTCTAGTACTCAAGGAAAACAGTAAGGACTATGTATAATTTTTTTGAAATTATAGAGACGAAATCCTAAGAAAACCTTTTACATAGACTAAAACCATAATTGATGAACTTTGTAGGGATTAAAAACTTATTTAAACTTATATTTATTATATAATTAAGACATTCAAGACAAAAGCTAAAAAAAATTACTACAAAAAATTTGCTATTTAGTGATCGATTTAGCGACTGAAAATTTCAAATCGGTGACGACCAGTAGTTTCGCGACTTTCTCAAATTGGTCTCTAAATCAGTTACAAAATCATTTAGCGACTGCTTTGGAAAAAACGGTCGCTAAATGAGTTGTTACAGTGACGGAATTTTTTTGATCTCTAAATAGTTCACTAAATAGTGAATTTTTTGTCGCTAAATAATGATATATATATATATATATATGATTTAATGAACATTTTGGTCCCTGTAAAATAGGGGTGTTTTGAAATTAGTTTCCTGTAAAAAAATTTGTTGGGTTTTGGTACCTGTGACTATTGAAGACAAATGCAGAAATCTGTTCAATGGGATGATAGTAATCCATGAGGATCGCCCATATTTTGCAACGGACACACAGGGTATCAGGTAGTTGTATTTGCTCTCCAGTGGTGCATTGGCAAAGTTTAGGTACCTTGGGGGTTTGCGCTTCTACATGTTCATCCCAATGGAGAATTGATGAACTAAAGAAGCTGAACTGAAAATGTTTTAATGTTTTAATTTGTCCAATAAATTATCTATGTGTTTTGGATCATTAGTACATTATTGAATGTGGTGTTTTGATGTTTTGATCGTTAGTTATTAAACTTTTTTTGTTTTTGATAAACATTATTAAACTTGCGTTAATTAATCTATGTGTTTTCATGGACATATTGACTGTGGTGCTTTGGATCGTTAGTACATTATTATATTTATGTATTCTATTTATCTAAATATATATATATATTGATGCACTCTGTTTATATCAGAAATTAAAAATCAATGGTATTATTTTTTTGAAAAACAAAATTTGTTCGCTAGACTTAAGTTACAAGAAAATAATTATTATTATTTTCATGAATAAAGACCGACACAGCGACCGACCGAATGTCAGTTACCAAATTCGGTTATCTGATCATGCGACCAACTCACCTGCGACTGAAATATATATCTTAGCGACCGAATTACCGGTCGTCATTTGGCGACCGAAATACAAGTTCGGTCACTAAACGTTTAGCGACTGGTGTTTCTGCTACCTCCTTTATCCGGTCGCTAAATAGGATAGCGACCGAATTAGCATGTTTAGTGTTTTTTTGTTTTTTTTTTGTAGTGTATAAGCTAGACTTATCTTATACCACAAAAAAGGGTAGGCTTGAAAGGGTACAGATAGTGATTTTAAAGCAAGCTGAAATTTATGGTAACTTCTAAAAATTTTCCTTTACTACCTTTGTCCTGTCAATTTGACACTTTTTTATTTTTATTTAATTTTATTTTAGCACAATGATAACTTGATACAAATCCAAACTTGAAACCTCCCATGAATTATATGCCAAATATTCTTAATGCTAGTTGGCGCCTAACCACTTTTTTCCCCTGATTTCCTGACCACTAATTTGATTTAATACGTACTAATTCTATTCATGTTTAAAAATTCAACAAATGGGACGCCTTTCCAGCACCAAAGCTATAGCTTAAAGAAAACTATAATTATAAGGTAGCCATTCCATTAAATTTAATATTGTTCTTTTGTATTTCGAAAAAGCTAATTTTGTGAAATAATACTTTTTTAAAAATAGAAAGATACTTTTTTTTTTTCATAGACAAATGTTAGTGTTAATGTTAGTATTTTGTTAGTGGGTGGGGGTATGAACCATCACCCTTCTTATCACTCGACTCCTTAACTCCGTCACCCCAATCACCAAGTCAACCTTCTAAACCCTAAAAATATAGAAAGATACTGCAACAGATACAATAATACAAATTGCTAGTCGTTTGATGAATGATGATTAAAGGTTTTAAATAAATTAGAAATAGTTTAGGGTTTTGGTGGTTTGGAATTGAATTTTTTTTTACTTTTTTAATAGGTGTGCTCTTTTCTTAAAATATTATTTAATTTAGGGGCATTCGTGTTCATACAGTTAGCCATTGGTTTGCTACCGATGAAAAGTTGTGTTTGGTTGCAAGTTTGCAATTTTCAATGGTACTTTTGTAAAAAAAAAAAAAAAATGCATCCAACGTAAAAGGAGGAAAATACTAGCATGTGGTTGATCCGAGTGCAGTAATGGGTTCAGGACCCTTAAGCATGTAGTCAAGGGTTCGATTCCTAGCTCTTGCATATGTAGAAAGTCTGGTTGGGAGAGATCATTTAATGTCATACAGTACCTCGAGGGTCTAATCTTCACAGTTGCGCACGGAGATACCTTGAAAAAAAAAGGTGGAAAAATCTTTGATACCGAACATACGTTTGCAACTGTGAAATAAACACACGCGAAATAGCTAATCCCAAAATAGTCTTGACTCTTGAGAGAGATTAGCGGAGATGATTTATGAACATAAGGGTGGCACATAAAACCTAGCTCCCATCTATGGTTTGCAAGCCTAAAATGAGGATTAATGAAAATTGACACTCCAAATGCCGTTTCACCTTCCCTTTCCCTTCTTATATCCCAAGTCTATAAGTTTTCCTATCTACTAGTAATCAATAAACAGTAATTTTTTTTTTTTTGTGATAACCTAATATATGTAAATTAACATGTAGGCCTCATATAGAGTTTTAAGCCACGGTCTGTGACTGAATTATAGTTGCAACATTACTAGCTATTTTAAAGGTCTCTCTCCACTCTCCACAATTGCATTTGCATTTCCTACAATATTATATTGACATGTTTTGTAATCTCAAAAGCAATTGCAATTTAAAACTATAGTAGAATGAAAATGAAGAAATATTCATATGCTTTGTCAACTTCAAAATATGGGCGACCATTAGGGGGAAAAAGATTTAATTTATTTACAATGCTGTCACTCCAAAGTTGGGATTAGTTAGGTTCAAGGATTATTTAGCTTTTGTCTTAATTAATTTAGGATATAGGTATCCCATTTCATTTACAGATGCAGACGCTAAATATAATGTTGTTGAAGGCAAAACACATATATGTCATTAAAAATAAGTTGATAATGGTTTTAATTCACATAACGCAAATTTCTGATCAAGCATAATTGGCCAAAAGGAAAACTACAAAAAAGCTAGCTAAAAGCCATACATGTTAATTTTCTGAGACATAAGCAATGATAAAGCTAGTGGGGCTGAATCAGAAAAGTCACACAAGCCATTCAGTTTGCCATCTCAGTCTCAGAAAACCTAATTTTACAGCAGCTATAGCTTATTTTTGAAAACAACAGTGCATAATATTGGAGAGTGAGGGTATATACACAAGGGTTGATGAGTGATGAGCACATAGCCTGGAAGATCATTATCATTTTTCGTACTGTAATGGACTCTAGCTTGCATATGATGCCAAGCTAGCATTCATATTTTATGAGAAAGAGAAAGAATGAAGCTGTTGTTCAGTCAGAGACTCTATCAATTTTGGGCATCACCAATATCACCACCTGAGTTTTTAAGAACTACCTGATCAAACTGATCAGATTTGAAGGGTACGGGCTCTTTCATACAAAGCATCTATATATATATTGGTCCCTAGCTATGTGGTACACACATACATAATTCACAATTGCAGCAATAAGGGATGCATCGTGCATGTGACAGTGTTTGCAGAACTTACCAGAGAAGGGGGGCATCTGCTTTTCGACCCATTGCATTAAAAGATCAAACCCGTACCATAATAATGTTTTTCGCAGTAATAATAGATAGTTGTAATGATTTTATTTAATCTAACCAGCTTTCCTCTAAATGAAGTTAATTAATTAATTGATGAGACAATATGGCATGTCTCTTTATGTTAATGTACACAATTACTCCATAAGACGCTAACCTTACATATATACTAACCATAATGATAGGTGATAATAAGCTTGAAAAATGTTGCTAGGTGATAATGGAGTGCCAAGCCACAAAAATCCATATCATAAGACCACTATCTAATTAATAAAAAACTAAGTAGGATAAATATCTAATCATGTGTCATAACAGTTTTTGGTTTGAGACCCTTTGGTATACAAAAACCATATTGGATTCCGCGAGCCGAATTAGAAAGACTTATTTAAGGGGGATAAAACTCTACTAACACCAATTTTTTTCCATACGCAAGTCTCGAACCTTATATATATATATATCATTCATAGTAATTAAAATGGTTTATCCTATAAAAAATTTGAAATTGTTTATTACTTTAGTGGTATATATATCAAGATTATTTTAAGAAATGTTACTTTTAATTAAAATACATGTACATAAAAGCTATTTGATTATATCTTTTATGATGTTCAAAATTTTTAAAATTTGAGACAAATTAATGATCTAGATGATAGATAGTTAAAATTCAATGATTGAATTAAATCAAAATTAAATAGTATAAAAATTGATCGGATAATGTGGAAATGTTAATTAGTCTTGCACCAGTATCCACATGGGTGTGTCATGTGTGTGTATGTTTCTTCTCAAACCCTAACATGGATCCTCATCAAAATCACACCAAATTGAATATTGAGCTCAATAGCAAATCAATCAAACTTGTGCCTGCTTGTTTTGCGAATGGACAAAATGTATAAACTTAGAAACCAAGAGTACTTAATAGTAGTAAAAGAGACCTAATAGGAAGCTAGAAACAGATCATACACTTGTAAATTGTAATCAGTTTGATCCTCTCAAGGAGTTAATGTTGATCACTGCTTGTCTCATGTCCCTCATCTCTTTCACGGTTCGGATGCTGGCAGGCACCGGTCGGCAAAACTCCGCCGTCACCGGTGGTCAGAATAGGCCTATACGCATTAAGGGCTGAAAGCATGCCCAAGTTGCTTTCATTTATAAGTGCACCTCCGCCACCAACCACCCCCGAACCTAGCTGTTGACCAGGTGGTAATAGAGACATTGGAGAAGCAAAATTCATAAAATGAATGCCACCAACACCAGACATGGGAACCCCTTTATACATATTACCATTCCCAACTGATGGAATTGCCCAAATAGGATCACCACCACTATTACCGCCGCCACCGCCGCCGCCACTGCCGCCATTCATAGCCCAAAAAGTCGCCGGAATCGAAGCATGACTTGCTTGAATCGAGCCAGTACTCGATTGTAACAAATAGCTTCCCATCTGAGTATTCTGTGACATCTCTTGCTCTTGCTTGAAATTCAAAGCAGCAGCAGACACAGAAGTGTTGTTATCCAAGGAAGAAAACCCTAGAGCACTACTACCTGGGAACAAGACCCTTCTAGAATCTTCCACCACCACCATGTTGTTTCTACCGCTAGAGAAGCTTGTTGTTGTTGTGGCGTTGTTGAAGTAGTTGTTGTTGTTGTTGCCTCTGAAGTAGTAGTGTGATGGTGATGATAACGTTGAGCCTGAGCTACGGAGCGAGACGTTAAGGGAAGTGAAGTTGGCCGGGATGGTACCTGTGCCGGTGGCGGCAATCACGGAGGGCTCCGCCTGCTGGAGCAACCACTCGATGGTTTCGCCGTCGGACTTATGGCCGAGCTCCCGCGTCAGCTGGAAGACTCTGGCGGCGCAGGTGGCCGGCATGCGGATCCGACGGCCGCGGCCGTCCACCTTGGTGTGCCTGTCCTTGGTGGAAGTCCGCTTGGGTGGTGGCTTCATGATGGCGCCGTCGCATGCACCACCGTGTGGTGGTGGCGGTTGTACTTCTTGTTGATCATCTTTTTTTTCTAACAGTTGTAATGGGAAGTTGGGTCGGCGGATCTCATTTTGATGATCTACTTCTTCCATGATCGTTATCTCATATACAAATGCAAAGGTCGCTCTCTCTGTAAATATTTTCAAAATTAAAAAAAATTGGGTGGGGTTTATTTCTAAAAAAAACCTTTTTTTTTTTTTCCCCTCTCTGTCTTCTTGAAGTTGCTATAGTGATACAGCTACTCTTTCTTTGGGTGTCTTTTATCTTTCTCTCTTGGTGGGCTAGCTAGTGGGTCTGGCTTTTCATTCTCTCTGTGTAAGTGTTTTGTGGAGCATGTGTTTGCTTTCAGATAGGAAGCTGGCTGCTGAGTTGTTCTCTCTTTGGAGAGAGAGAGAGAGAGAGAGGAGAGGGAGGCCAAGCTTTAAGCAACAAATATAATGAGTGGGAATAATAAGGGCACTGTCAATCTTGAAAAAGTAGAGGTTTCTCTTTGCTTTTCATTTATCTGAATTCTTTCACTCATTTTATATCATGACACTTTGCTTACTTTGTGCAATCTTAAAATACATGCCCCTCAATCTTAAATTAAGAAAAATTTCAATTTCTTTTTATACTTTCTCAGATATTTCTTTAATCTTCATTGTTGTGTGTTTGAACAAACTATTTTTAATTATTAGAAACGTTTATCTAATGAATTTCCTGGACTTCTATAGTAAATGGTATATACAGAATTGTACTTGATCAAATATTTCAAATCCGCAGTGACATCTATGACTGGTTAGAAATGGATCTTATATAACGAAATTTCGATATGAAAAACATCTTTTAATCTAGACTCGATGATGGATTTGGCATCGTGCCTAACATTTTAGTGACATGCTTTGGTCGAGTAGAAAGGATTTGAATTCTTTAAGCAAGTAATCCTGAGTTTGTACTAGCTTAGATTCACTCGTGAGAAACAAAAACGTACAGATAAGGGTACTACTTAGATATTTAACTATATCTCGAAATATTCGTCTTTTACCTATTGGATAAGGAATACTCCAAAAGGATTATACAAATTAAGTGGATTAAGTAATTTATAACATATTTTATATGCATAGTTTTCTTTCCTTATAGTAATTATATCTTAACCAAATGAACTAATTAGCACATAAAATGAGACATCAAGAAGATTGACTTGGGGGAGAATATCTTGAATTTTGTGAGGATTACTTTGTAAATTGGAGGGAAATAAAGATTTTTTATTTATTTACATGCATACATTTAATCAATTAATCTTTGGGGGGAAGAAAAAGAAATGAAGTTAATAGATATTATTACAGGGTGTAATTTTATTGTGGCTTTGATTCAGACACCACGTGTGGTGCTGTCGATCATATTATTCATTCAATTCAAGCCATAAAGACAGTGGTGGCCGGAGTGGGACCGAAACTCACAAGTCAAAAAAACTGAAAGACTGACTAGCAAAGAAAAGATCATCAAGTGGATCCCATCTTATTCAACTCATCAATCTCCCCTTTCCCTTTACACCTTTGTCCCTTTAAATAATTTTCTCCTTAGGGCTTCTGCTTCCTCAATTTATAAGGGTCTTATGAGATCTCTAATGCTTTAGCTAAAATTCAATAAGCTCAATACAGTTGTATGAAAATCTGGGATTCTACTTCCGCTAAACGCTTTTGGTCTATGCAAGCATACCAAGGACTTCAAGGTTCCTAATTGGTTAGAGAGTTGGAGTTTAGTTTTTCTTGTTTTCTTTCATCCGTAGCACCAATGAGAAAAAAGAAATAAGGGTGTGCATAAAAAAAATTGATATACATTGTCAGTATAAAGTTTTTTACACTGTCAATCAATTAGAAATCATGATGTTAATGACTTTTATGATATATAATTAGAATAAGAGTTAATTTTTTTTTAATGATATGTCAATTTTTGAGTAATTAATTACCATCAATACATAGCAATTCATAAAGGAACCACCATTAAATTACTTATAGTTTTTACCAAATATTAAATATATAATAAGCTTGACACTATGCATACCATGTTGAATCCTATATGCTTAAAAACTACGTCGGATATGTAACTACTATACATATAAAGTCTTTTAGATGGGTTTACAAAGATAATTGTCAAATCATATAAAGAGCAGACGTTACTGAAATTTTACAAGACACAAACATATGATCCTTGAGAATTTTAATTTTCAAATGTCAAAATTCTAAGATCTGCCTTTTCCATAAAGTCATAGCAGTTCACGTCACAAGGAATTTTCATGTCACTGCCCATTGGCTATATGCCTATATTAACAACAATCGAAAAATATCCTACTTCTTCTGAATAAATTTGGTCCGCATAGTGCTATAATTTCATTTTCTCCTACTCCCAGGCTAGCTATAAAATTAATCTGCAACTCGACTTAGGAAAAATGACGATTATACGAGGCATAAACATCCATGCACGAGAGAGTGTGAGAGAAGCATGGCACGTGTCACCCCATGTGACCAAAGGACCCAAGTGTAACTTCAATGGGAACAATGACACTGCCATGGCAATGGCACAGTACAGATTACATTTCAACGGCCAGCATACCTAATCAAATGATGAAATCCCCCATCCAACAAGGTAATTATACAAACTGTACTATGGCCTTTGGGGTTTAGGATTAGCTGCTTCATTTCAAAATCAGGATATGCTGGAATACTTACAATTACAATTGACCTGCTAATAATGAATATATCTTAATAAAATTCAAATTTGGACGAACTTAATTATAAGGCAATCGGCTTTTATCACTAGTGCCAACTATATTATTGGTGGGGGTTTAAAAAATATTAGATAATTAAGATGTAACATAGGTTGCACATGTCATTATAAGAGCAATTTTTGGATTGGATAAAAGGACAATTTCTCTAACTGATTTGTGTCTCGAACTTCCAGTTATGTTTAATTTGGTGTTTTTTATATTCCACAATATGCACTTTTCTAAACCATCATGGCCAAGCCAACGATTCTTGGTTCCTTTTATTATGAGTCACATGTAACCAACGTACACTTTAATTTCTAAGGGGGAAAACTCATAATATTTTTGTGGTGTCTCATGCGTTGTCACTATATATTTTCCATAGCTAACGACACAAACACGTTATGCTAATGAAGCTTATCATGATGAGTTCAATTATTTATATCATCGGATTTGATATTTAGACGACACCTGATTCACATATGCACATTGTATATCTGTTCTAGTAGATTTACTTATGTTATGAAAATATCTAATCTTACTCGTACAATATAATATTAATGTCCAACCTCCAACCAGATATCAAATCTGATGATACAAAACTATGTTTGAGAGTAACAGCCATATGAAAGCATGTTCCGGTGAAGAAATTATTGTGATCAATATGTTTAAATGGTGTTAAATTCAGCTCAAATTAGATAAGGAAGAGCTGCATCGCACGTATGATGAGTTTATAATAAAATACAATATATTTCCTATATTAATGATATAATGATAACTTCCTAAGAAGACCCCTTGAAAACTACTTCACTTAGTCTTGCAGTTTTAAATGTGGATTTTGTTCAAGACTTGAAAGGCGTGTTGGGCCAGGTATTAAGAGCCCATTGGAGAAGATGCAGCTTCTGCAGGGCGCTGGTGACACTAATGGGCCGCCGTCCCCAAGCCCAGCTGCGTCTGTTGATTGTCAAGAGATGCAGCTTGGTGAAAATTTCATTCTCTTTTCTGTTGGGCTTAGAAACTCGGCTGTTTCACAGTGTGAGATGAAATCAAGTGGGCCTATTTTAGTGGGTTGCAACTTCTTTCAGGATATGCCAGTGGAAAAAAAGGGAGGTCTTTTGGGGCAGGTTGGATCTCCTAAGGTCCATACACAAGCAGTTTCTAGAAGAATTAAAATAGGATCTTTGAAGGACATCATCATGCACTTGGATGGCGGGGCTTAGTCAACGAATGACGATGGTGTTCAAAAGAGACATTGTTCAACTCCATCTCTTTCTCTTTCCAATGTCAAGCAAAAATGTGTCATCAGGTGGTCGAAAAGCAATTCTGAGGCGGGGGTTTGTCTGAAATCACTGTGAAGAAGACGGCAGGAGAGGGGTGTTTTTGCCTGAGTAGAGCTCTTGAAGAGGGAGGAAATTGCAAAGGGGAAGAAACCAGCATTTTCCAAGCACCAAACAAGTTAATTTTTCTTCCTCAGATACTCTTGTTAGAAGTAGTAACAGAGCTTTACTCAGGGCAGAGGCCTACCAAGAGGCGAATCTCATATAGGATTTGGGGGGTTGTTGGGCTTGGAGCTTCGGTTGGAGCGGAGGTTGGCAATAGATGATAATATAGAAACTTTTTGAGGTGAGGGGTGAAAGAAGTGGTACCTGTTTTCTGGGATGCCCGGCATTGGATGTGGCTATGGTGGTTATATGTTGTTTCTCTATTTGTTTCAGCTTTCTGGATTGTTAGTTGGGGTTAGGTTTCTGTAAGGCTAATACTAGTTCATTTAAGGAGTAATATTTTTTTTACAGTTTATCTGTTGCTTTTGGTTCTTCTTTGTATTTGGGTTGAGTATCCCTAATACTCTTCTTTAATATATTTTTACTTATAAAAAAAAAGACTAGAAGGGGTATTTTTATCGGAAATCATAATTTATGGGGATAGCAATTAAAAGTTCCAAAAAAAAAAAAAATCAAAAACAAAAAAGAGAAATGGTGAAGAATCTTTCAAAATAATTTTCACAATCCCAAAAGCATGAAAAATCGAAGTTCATTAGTTCATTATACTTTGGAAAGGTACATGCTTCAAAGTGACTTCAAATTTTAAAAGAACTAGTATGTTCACCAGTGCCCGACACAGGTATAAAGTTTATTTATAAATAATTACTAATTAAAAATCTTGTTCATAATCATATACGAATATTCAATCTCTAAAACTTAAGACTACATCATCAATTTCAAAGTATTAATTAATTTTATGATCATCCTACTTCTTATAAAAATTATATTTACAACCAATCTTTTTTATTTATTGAAAATGTCTCATTTCTAAAAGTGCACATATTAGCACCACTTAAGTTTCTGCCCCTTTAATAATAGAAATTTGTTAATGATCTCAGTAATCATAAACAACATATATTTCTTCATATTTGTATAAACATTTGGTTCTCTCCACTATCTTTTACCTATCATATTTTTTTCATTGGGTTCCCTCTTCATCTATCATATATTTTTTAAAAACATGTCATTTCTTTTTTATTTATTTAAAACATGTCTCATCTCTAAAGTTGCACATAGTAGCATCACCCAAGTTTTCACCCATTTAATAATAGAAATTTATCAATGATCTTGATAATCATACACAACATATTTCCTTCATATTTTTATAAACATTTGGTTCCCCCACCACCATTTTTCTATCATATTTTCTTCATCGGTTCCCCCTTCATGTATCATATATTATTTTAAAAAAATATGTCATTTCTTTTTTATTTATTTAAAAGATGTTTCATTTCTAAAGCTGCACATAGAAGCATCACCCAAGTTTCCACCCCTTTTAATATATTTATTTCAAAATATTTATTTCAAAATTTAATTGGTTTTTTAAATACCAATAGAAGAGGTGCAGCCAACAAATTTTTGAAAGTTGTAGCTAGCAATAAATTTTCTACATCTGTTTTATTCTTTTATTATTATTTTTTTCCTAATTTTAATTGATTTTTAAATTTCTAATCTTTCTAATTTCTTGATATTTTGTTTATCAAGGAATGAAATATTGAACAGTGATCATCCTTTGTATCTCAACAAATATGCAGAAACTAATATCAATGACAACCAAAGAGAAGAAAATATAAATAACTGAAATTATAATAAGTTTGACAAAAGAAGAATATATATAAAAAATTGCTCAGCATTGACAACTCATATGCTTCAGATACTATATTGAATAGTAAATACATTCTCTTTCAATTTCTAGTACGTCTTAGTCTAAATTAATGTCATACATTGTTGGTAAGTAAGGTGACCAAAAGTTTCTCTGTTCCATACTAACAACCTAACAAACTTAGAACAACCACAATAACTTCAAAACCAAAACAAAGCGAAAGAAAAAACATAAAGAGAAAGAGCAATACAATGTATCCTAATGATGTAGACCCTGACACTTCATAATAGAATCAATTCATTCCACCTAGCATGCATTTAGAGCACATTCAGCACTCTTGACCAATGTCACCAAGCATGATTCGAACCAAGCTCAAGAATAGTCCATTAAAACATATTCATGAAATTACATCTATTCTCCTCCTCAGGCTTTGTATCTACCTCTCCCTAATCAGATTCCTGCAAAATACAACCAAAGCTTGTTTCAAGTTAGATATCATTCTAGAACAAAGAAGATTTTATATACATTAGCCGATTCACCCAAAGAAGATTTTTTTTAGCAAAGATCAGAGATCTCACTAATTCCCTAACCTCTAATATAACATCTTTCCCATCATTCACTTTCATAGCAACAAAAAGACATGATATAAAGCAATGGCATATATTGCTATTGTATGGTTACATTGAACAACATTTAATACCCATGATCATCAAGAGGAAAAAAGGAACAGTGAACATTTTATTTTGATATGGTGCAGGTATTGGTGTAGCACAATCACAGAGCTTAACTTTATTTGGTATTTTACCATAACACTGCCCATTAATCATAAATGGCATCATTCTGTATTCCCTTAACATAAATATAAACAAATAGTTAATGTTACTGATGTTGGTTAATCATTTCAATGGTTTTCCATAGAGTAAATAGCCAATTTAGTCCCTGAAACTGTAAGGGCGTATCAATTTGGTCCCTGAAATTAACGAAATTCCAAAAAGATCCCTGAAACTGTAAAACGTTAATCAAGTTAATCCCTCCGTTAACCCCAGTTGACTGATGCCGTTAACGGTGCTGATGTGGCACGTTAAGTGCCCAGTTGGCTTGTCACGTTGCTTGACAGCTGTACTCTACGTTAGGGACCAACCTGCACCTAATTTCAGGGACGAAATTGACACTACGTTACAGGGACCAAATTGCAATCTTCTTCTTCCTCCTCCTCCCCACCTCCACAGAACCTCCTCCTCTTCCTCCTCTCTCTACTCCTCACCCTCCTCTCCTCAAGGCACCAACCAATCGAAATTCAGAACCATCCTCATCCAAAAAACACCCACTCCCACATACCTCAACTCTCTCCATCCCACAACTCCACAATGCCATCTCCAACCTCGACCTCGCATCCCACCACCACCACCACAGTCACAAACTCATCAACTCATCCCTCCTCCTCCTCCAAGCCTGCATCAAGTCCCGCAACTTGCACCTCGGCAAACTCCTCCACCACAAGCTCAACTCATTTGGACTCGTCCTTGACTCGCTCCTTCTCAACTCACTCATCACCCTCTACTACAAATGCGGCGACTGAGACACCCCGTTGTGCCCCGGTGTTTTATTAGATTAATTCTCTCTTAAATTATTTCTTAACTGCGCGCTTAGCGTGAAAAATACGTAAAAATTAAAACTTATTTACTAAACATATAACTTCTGCAAATTAAACATATCAACATGGTAATATATAAATACACACCTGGTTATTTATTACATTACCAAAACACTGTTGAGGGTATCCTTTCCATAGGATCCCTCACAGGCATAAACTTAAATAAGAGTCATACTTAGCGGAAACATATAAAAATACTCCTTAGACACACTGGCCATAGTGCCTATACTCTAATCACCGTGGATCACAGACCGACCTCCAGCGTCTGGTTCGTAAGGAGTTCCATCCAACTCCTCAGCAACCTCTGTTTCATACAGATTTCCGTCCTGCTCCTCAGCAACATAATCCTCCATTGGTTCTTCTAATGTAAGTAAAGTAGCCCACAAGAACACAGAAATATAGGGGATAAGAAGCAGTTCTATCATCAAAAAGCGGAAAAGAGTAATAGTAAACTATACAGTAATTGTTACAGACAAATCATCATTTAACACCTAACTAGCACAACATCCTCAAAATCATGTATCATCCTCTACCCCAATCTCGTACAACTAGACTTTTATACTGACGTGGCCACCACTGATTTCTTTCACGCATTCCTCTCGGGGAATGTCAGTCAATTGTTCAAGCGACAGGTTCCAAATTCCCGGTGCACATTCTCTTCCATGGTGAGAACGCTCATGCAAAGCATGACACTATAGCTGCACGAAGCTCCCGGTGCACACCCCGTCCACTCCCGGGGGTGCTCAATGAAATTCAATGACACTATAGCTGCACAACCTATTTCTAAGGTGGAACGGTCTAGCGAGAACTCTTGACCTCGTGTATTATATTACCAATACACGGTTGTGAACAACAACACCGACCTTGTGTATTATATTACCAATACACGTGAATCTCACCAACCCATTTTAACAACATCGTAGTGCCTTAACCTTCCACTAGAACTCAACATATATTCTAGGTCACCATACCTCTTTAAAATAAATCATCTAGGTTAGGCACTTCTAAATCACCATTATTCTCACACCCAAAACAAACAACTATCTCCCGAACAACATATATATCTTTTCTTAAAATCCACTAAGCATCATATTAACCACCAGACAGATCATGCATAACATAACATCACAAAATATTCAAATACCACAAAATATCACATAAGCAATTCAATAATAATAATAAATTCAATCAACCTCAAATAAGATAAAAATCATCTTAACGTCGATAAGCCTACAATCCCCGAATCACCATTGGTTTTACAGAAAAGGTTTCCAATGTGATTTTGGTCTTGTCGATTACTCGACTACTAGTAGGGTTTAGGTCGCCCTACACAATTATCATATAATCTACTACTTATCGATTCCGACGATAGGTTGATTCTTTCCCCCACCTGAGTTAGCACCGAAATCGCGAACTCGACGTTCCTTGCTATCACAGTTTAATAGTATCACCTTGAACCAAACAACATAACTATAATTAATCAAACAAACCTAACTATACCCACTTTATGCTAGATTCGGCCATTCAATTCAAAATAGGGCTAGGATCATTTTCTCATTCTAATCTTTTGGGTACTAACTACTTAGGTCTTAGATAGCTTAGGATAAATTACTATAAGTTGAAAATATGGAATAAAAATCATCCAACCACTTAGGGTAGGATTTCGGCCTCAAATATAAACAAAATAGGTTAGAAAATTTCTTTAAGCTCTTGGATAATGAAAGTAGAGATCATAACTAGATCATAGAAATTGGTTTCACATTTTTATGATTTTTCTACAATTTTCTAGAATTATTTGAAGTTCTAGATCTAGGAATGAAAATTTATGAAAACTTGATAATCATGGCTTGATCTTACAAAATAAATGAAGGAAAAGACTTAGATGATTAAGGAGAAGAGGTTTTACCTCTTGAAGCTTGAAGAAATGAAAGGAATTGATGAAGTTCTTCACAACTCCGATATGGTGTTCTTGGTGTTCTTGGAGAAATGAAGAACAAGAATGAAGAAAAGTGAAGAGAAGCTGAAGAAGAAAAATGAAGGAAGAGAGGGGAGGGGTGAGGTTTTGGTGTGGGGGGAGGAGGGTATTTATAGATAGGAGGTTGGCTTTAACTAGGTTAGGTTTAGGTTAATCATGGTTAAGTTAAACTAAATATCTAGATATTTTCCAATAAATATCTAGATATTGTCATTAAATATCTAGATATTTTCAATTAAATATCTAGATATTTATTTTACTAAATATCTAGATATTTTTCTATTATTTGCTCCCGGCTCCGTCGATTACCCGATTAACGACCTAAAAAGCCCGAGAATCGTATAATATCTTATTTTTTTACAAAAATTTCAAGATACCCTATCTTGTTGGAAACGTGATAAAAAATCTACTTTGCTTCGTTCACGAGTCAAAATTAGGTTTTCTGATCATTAAAATCTTACTATCAGTGAAAACACCGACTGATGAATTTTCGCCAAAATTCGCCCGAATACACATAATTTTTTATTTCTGATTAGAAATTTGGAAAGTAGACTTCCTCACGGACAAAATATAAAAAATCTACAAATTTCATTTTTCGAGTCAAATTAGGGTTTTCTAACAGTATAAAATTATACTGTCAGTTAAAAAAATGCAGACCGGTTTTCGTCTGAGTTTTAAACCCAAATTTTAACCATAGCCTCCTACCATAGAGTAAGTTCTAGATATGATTTTGTTTTCTCCAAAATCATTTCCTAAGTCTCAAATAAAAATATAAATAAATATTTTTTTACTGTTAAAACAGCGTAATTAAAAACAGGCTGTTACAGCGACTGGCAAGAAGCACTCTCAATATTCAACAACATGGATCACAGCAAAAGAGACTTGGTCTCATGGAGCGCCATCATCTCCTGTTTGCCAACAACAACATGGAATCAGTGTTTCTCGATATGCTTCGAAATGGGTTTTTCCCTAACGAGTATTGCTTCACCGCAACGATTGGAGCGTGTTCTAATTCGCGATATTGTTTTTCTATTGGGCTTGCAATATTTGGTTTTGTTTTAAAGGTGGGGTATTTTGATTCTGATGTTTGTGTTGGTTGTGCAATGATTGATATGTTTGCGAAAGGTAGTGGTCGTGTGGGATTTGCATACATGGTGTTTGATAAAATGCGTGAGAAAAATGTTGTTCCTTGGACATTGATGATCACTAGATTCGCTCAACTGGGTTTCACGCGAGAGAGAGGAGGAAAAGGAGGAAGATGAAGAGGAAGATTGCAATTTGGTCCCAGTGACGTAGTGTCAATTTCGTCCCTGAAATTAGGTGCAGGTTGGTCCCTAACGTGGAGTACAGCTGTCAAGCAACGTGGCAAGCCAGCTGGACACTTAACGTGCCACCTCAGCACCGTTAACGGCGTCAGTCAACTGGGGTTAACGGAGGGACTAACTTGATTAACGTTTTACAGTTTCAGGGACCTTTTTGGAATTTCGTTAATTTCAGGGACCAAGTTGATACGCCCTTACAGTTTCAGGGACCAAATTGGCTATTTACTCGTTTTCCATAAAATCGTAACAATAAAATTTGGTACAGACCGTAACTTTAAAACTAAGCATTTACACACCTTTTTTTTTTTTTTTTTATATATAATCAGCATTTACACACATTGGTACATGATTTTATGAAAACAAACAAACCATAATTATTCTACCCGAGGAAAACAGAACAGAATCAAAAGTTTACCTTTTGCTAAGTTAGTTTCATGCTTATCGACCACCAGAAAATCTATAATACTAGAATGCTCATGGCAGCAATGTTCATGATCCGGCAGAGAACATGGAACCTTTTAAAAGGAACATCTATAAGAATATTTACAGCATTCAAAATGTAATAAGCTTAAAAAAGGAACATGCATTTCAAACTGAACGAAAGCCAAAAATGAAATTTAAATCTTTGTGTACTTGACACATTAAGCCAACAGAAGCATAAGATTAGAAATACCAAAAGTTAGGGTTGACTTGCATAAAAAATATTTTGAAGGTCCTAAAAAAATTAAAACATAGCAAATGTCTTGAAAAAATGAAATAGAGATGATGACAAAATAAATAGCACCAAATGTGTTACCATCTGCAATTTTAAAATCGAAGCCAGATTAACAACTTAAAATGAAGACATAGGCAAGGTTTAAAATGAAGGGATGGACTCGTTTGATTTCAAGACAAAGAGAGTTTTTTCGTAACCAAAAAAGAATTAAATGAAGGAAGAGTGTTAAAACCTGAAGATTTAGATTGCTGGTACATGAAGAGTGTTTAAAACCTGAAGAGTGTTAAAACCTGAAGATATAGATTGCTGGTACCGCTAGAAGATCTGCAACCTTCACAAACAACCATAAAAGAAAAAAAAATAACATGAATAGAGACATCAGTGACAAACGAAAGTGACAAACCGTTTAGGAAGAAGGAAAAAGAGTTTGTTATTACCCCGAAGTCGTGAATCGAAATAGCAGCAAATGAAACCCACTGCAATCTTCAGAAACAATCGTAAACCAAAGTTAGGAAGTAATTGAGAAAACAAAACTAACAAACAGTCTAAGAATAAGACAATAGGAATATTTTCAAATTTTAACATCTTTTCATTTATTTATTTATTTGATTTGATTCACTAAGCTTTGATTACTGAGTGGTTGTCACTATTTTTCAAAATATCTTGAAAATATTTTTATCTTGAAACTCGTAGATAGAAAAGATGTTGCTAACCAATAGAAAAGATTCTGCCAATCAATTTCTTTTATTCCTTTTTTCCATAATATTAATTGATTTTTAAAGATTTAAATAGCCAATAGGGTAGAAGAGGTGCAGTCAACCCATTATTGAAAGTTGTAGCTAGCAATAAATTCTCTGCATCTCTTTTTTTTTTGCGATCTACTTCGAGGAGTATCCTACCGCCTACCTGAGACGGTGACTAATCTCCCGCGGGAGTTTGTTCGGCACCTCGATGGGTGGCATCCCTCCCAGCTAAGGTTTTTTCCATACCCAAGGTTCGAACCCGAGACCTTGGTTAAGGGACGAGAGGCCTTTAACCACTAACGCCAACCTCAGTTGGTTCCCGGCATCTCTTTTATTCTTTTTCTTATTTTTTTCGAATTTTAATTGTTTTTTTTTTATCCAAAAAGTTTCTCATTATAAAAAGTTTTTAGAAAGCTTCTTGTAGAAGGCATCTCTATAGAGATGACACTTCACAGACTTTCCTGCAAATGGGGCTGATCTCGGTTCAAAAGAGTTGGTTAAATGCAATTTGATTTATTCTTTTTTGGTGTACAATCTGATTTATTCTAATATCAAATTTTAGCTACTTTAGTTTTTTTTTTTTTTTTTTAAATACTTCCAATGCACTTTTTAATACACTTTCTTTAATATGATCTACATTATTATATGAATTTTATATGAAGTTCACTCAATCATATTGATTTACTTTCTACATAGTGGGTTTCACATAAAATCTATATAAAAGAATATATGAACAGAGTGTCTTATTAACATTGCTTTTCCCAAAAACAATTTGCTTGTTTTTTCGACGTAATGCTGAAATAATTACTAATAACCTATAAATAAAACAAAGTAAATGTTACCATCGGAGTCAGGATGGCCGAGTGGTCTAAGGCGCCAGACTCAAGTTCTGGTCCTCGAGAGAGGGCGTGGGTTCAAATCCCACTTCTGACATCATACATACTTTGTTTTATTTTCGTTAACTGGAAATTAAATCCAAATATTTTGGGCCTTCAATAAGGGTCCAATTGAGATTGGGGTGGATCACAACGCCAGCAAAGATGTCGAAACCTTCCTCTGGTAATAATGAAAGTAGATAAAGAAAAAGTAGGGAGGCTAAAAGCAATTAATAGTGGTTGAAAAAATATGTTTCAATTATCTTATTTTGTGTTAAAAATAACTTCAACTTTTTGAAATCTTTCTTTATTTTTGATCTAAACCCAGTGTATCCCAACGCTAACAACAAAGGACTCATCACTGTTCGTAGGGTGTGGCTTCCACTGGCCAAGCATTATTTTAACACCGCAATGAATCGAACCCAGGAGCAAGCCGAGTAGACCCCTAGAGTGTTTCAAGACAGACCTTTCAACCATTGGACCAAGAGGCTTGGTTTTTGAAGTCTTTCTTTAAAAATAAGTAATTATTCAAATACTTTAAGATCTCCCAAACACTTGATTCAAAAAAAAAAAAAAATGTCCCAAATACACTTCGTAGGAATAAAAGAGTTAGTTCAATACTAGTTTTTAGCACCAGTAAAAATATCCACGGTTAAGATTTCTATTAAATAAAGTTCATTTAAATTTTATAATTTGATAATATTGGTAATTAAAAAAGTTACATTATTATAAAAAATATCTAGACAATATTATGCGTACATTAATTTTTTATGATAGTGTAGAAAAATTTATAAAATGAATATTTTTCAACAATACATCATTATATAATTACCAAGTAATATAAAAATCGTGAAACTAATAGCATGTACAATTTAATTTTTTCTTAATACATATAAACTTAAAACTTATTATAACAATATCGAAATTATATTTATTACTTGAATTTACTGTACATTATTTTCATTATCATAATAATTATTATTACTATCAAAAATAAAATTATTTTTATTATTACTCCATGTATCAAACTTCAAAGCAAAGTAGGTGGCCTTGCCAAATATGGTAACGTCACATTTTCATTCATACAACATATTCAAAAATATACTCTGGAATCAGTTTTATGTTTTCCTGACCGCTCCTGAAACCAAACCATTGCGCCACAATGTTTGCAACCTCCAAAATCTAATCTAGAAAAAAGTTTAACAAATCAGATGACTTGTAAAAAATAAAAAAAGTGGCAAAAATAAAATAAATTAAAATTTGTAAATAGATATTGATTACTAAATAACTACCTTCATGTTCATCTTCAACAAATAAATAATTATCTTCATCATGAACTTGAAAAATCATTTCAATAATACCAGTAACAATGAACCAACTAAATAAAAAATTGAAATGCAAATGGGAAAAAGTTATACAATAATACAAACAAAATAACAATTTCTGTTACCTTGAAGTATTGTGAAATTAACATTCTTTTTTCTACGTAATATATCCTCATAACTTGGGTTAGTAGACTGTGTTGCTGGCATTCCACTCGATTTAAAAAATCTAAATCTATTTGTTTTTTTAAAATATAAAGAAAAAATGAAATATAAACAAAGTATTCAAAGACAAAGTTAGTACATTCATACAATACCCTTTCAAAAATATAATTAAATATTGAATTAAAAATAAATAATAAAACTTAAATAAATAATCCCCTAAAAATCAAGACCAATAATTTTTGGAACTACAAAATTAATAATGGTTGTAAAAGATACTTAATAAATATTTTACATATTAAAAATTAAGAATTACAAATAAAGTTCAAACAAAATATATTAAATAGTTATATTCATATCTATTTATTAAGACAAAACAATTCTACTTTGGAACAACTTTTATTTTTTTCTGACCGTTCCTCAAACCAACCATTATGCCACAATGTTCACCACATTGGTTCATTCGTCCAAAGTTTAGACAATCTAGAAAAAGTTTAACAAATCAGTCGACATGTAAAAAATAAAAAAAGTGGCAAAAATAAACTAAATTAATATATGCAAATAAACATTGATTTCTAAATAAATATCTTCATGTTCATCTTCAACAAATAAAGGATTCTCTCCATTATGAACTTGAAAATACATTTCTATAATATCAATAACAATTAACAAATTAAATAAAAAATCTGAAATGCAAGTGGAAAAAGGTTATACAACAATACAAACAAAATAAAAAATTTTAGTACTTTGATAGATTGTGAAATTAAAAAAATTTCTTCTATATAGTATATACCCATAACTCACTTGGGTTGGTAACCTATGTTGCTGGTATTACACTCGACTTAAAAAATCCAAGTCTATTTTTTTAAAATATAAAGCAAAAAAATAAATAAATATAAACACTGTATTTAAAGACAAAGTTAGTACATTCATATTACCCTTTCAAAGACATAAATAAATATTGAAGTGGAAAATAAATAATAAAACTTTTAGAACTAAATAATTAATAAAGGTTGTAAAAAATAATTAATAAATATTTTACGTATTAAAAGTTAAACATTGTATACAAATAAAATGCAAACAAAATATATTAAATAACTGGATTCATATCTTTCTTTCTTTTCTTTTTCTTTTTTTGATCATCAAATTTTTTTTGTATTAGTTGAGTACTAGATGTACCCAAAATCATATACAAAGTGAAGATAATTACAAAGAAAGAAACCAACTAACCACAGCTATAACAACCTAAAGCAACAAGAAAGCCGTAAGGTTGCAATATAGTTAGTGATCCACTACCTGCAGCCCTTAAATACTAACACACAAGCGCCCCAACAGGAAATTGTCTTCTGCTAAGCATTTGCCAAATGAAACATGTAATACACTGCCACAGTAGCCAAAACAAAAGTTCAAGGAGCAAAACTTCTAAGGTAGCACTATAGTTTGCATAACTATGAATTGGACTTACATACCCCACCTACTGAAGACTGATTGCCCTGTATTTACCCGATATAGGCCAGCTGGTATATATATATATATATATATATATATATATATATATATATATATATATATATATATATCAGACATGATCCTTTGAGTCTACACAATTTGTATTAGGCAGAACAGCAAAAAAAACAAAAACCATACACACTGCCTAGAATAAATTGACTCCCCTGATTTCATTTTTTCACCTTTAGGCATTCCATTGGATTCACACACCAATCAAAAAAAGGATTAAAAACACCACATGAAGCTGAAAACCATTCCCAAGAGCGACTTTTAATAGTGTCCATTATTTGAGTGAAGTAAAAAGAGGAATTTTTGAAAATGATATGATTCCTTTGGATCTAAATTTACCAAACTACTATATGCCATATTAGATATCCTCTCTATTCCAGTCTTCTTCCTACCATAATTCCTCCATGCTGCTTGTACAAGTCAATGAGATTGGATAACAATACTACTGCATGACCTAGCCAAGCATACACCTTCCTCCAAACCTGTGTAGAATGTCTACATGATAGAAAAAGGTGTTCTGTGCTCTCTAAACTCTCAAGACAGAAAACACACGACAGATCTTGATTACCATGAAGTGCATTCCTAGAAAAGAGGTTAGAATTTGTAGGTATCCTATCTAAAAGCATCTGCCAAGAAAAAGCAAGTACTTTCTTAGGAACCTTACTCTTCCAAAAATGTTTGAAACTGAAGCCTACCATTCCCAAAGATCAGCATTGCTGCCAAACTTAGACTGCAGAAGCTTGTATGCTGAACATGAAGTGTAAAGCAAGGAGCTGTCCACAAACCAAACCCATTCATCATCAATCAACCAGTAGATTAATTAGCTCAGTCAATTCTTCTTCTTCCCAACTAAAAAACCTCGTCCTCCAATTCAGCTTCCAATCCCACCTTTCGGACCTCCACTCCCCAAGGTTTACTATCACCTTCTCTCTATCCACCGAAATACTAAAAAGCCTAGGAAAAGTCTCCTTCAAACTAATGTTCCCCAACCACACATCCTCCCAAAATCTAATTTTGTCTCCTCTACCCATCTTTCTCCTCAAACCTTCTTGAAACCAATCATCCACATAGTCATACTTCCCTAGCTTACAAATCCCCTTCCACCAAGAAGAAGCCTCACTCTCCAACCTCCTTCCATGCAAAGAAAAGGACACCTCTCCTATACTATTACCATATCTAGAGACAACCACATCCCTCCACAACCATTGGGACCCGTAGGGAGGCGGGGAACGGGGACAAGGGAGAAATACTCCCCAAGACGGGGAATGGGGATAGGGAGATACATAGGGGACGGGGACGGGGAGTGAGAGGGTACTCCCCATCCTTGCCCCGCCCTATTGACATCCCTAACAGCAGCCACCCTAGTGCGACTGAACCTAGTTTTCTCCCTGTTTTCTCTAAACTCATTGCATTGTTGGAGCTTTGGAGATTAGAGCCACAAGTTTCAAATTGACAAATCCCTTCATCTGGAAGTTTCCTGTCCCTATACGACTTGCTCTGAAGTTTGGGCTAGAATATAGAATTTTTTTTGTTTAAATAAGTTTTTGGTCCCTGCAAAGTTTACAAATTTTGGTTTTGGTCCCTATAAATTTTGTCTTGTGATTTCGTCCTTGTATTTTCAAAAATTTTGGAAATGGTCCCTACTGACGTATCATTCCGTTTGCCACGTCAGCAGTTAACGGAGAGAGATGACGGTAGTGAGTATTTCCAAATTTTTTGAAAGTATAGGGACGAAATCCTAAGGAAAAATTTTACAGGGACTAAAACCAAAATTACTGTATTTTGCAGGGACCAAAAACTTATTTAAACCTATAATTAAAATAGCAGTCATCATTCAAGTACGTTATATATGCCTGATAAAAAAAAAAGTACGTTATATATATTTATTTTTTATATTATAATCACAATTTAAAATATACTTATTAAATCTAAGTTAATGCTTATTTGAAGGGGGCCTCTCTCTCTCAACCTTCCATTTACTCCTCTTTTCCTTCTTCCTCATCCACCTGAAGGGGGTGGTTTTGGGCCATCTTTTGGCCTGGAATCACCCCTCTACATCTCTTTTTTTTTTTCTCTTTTTATCTAAATAAGTGGTTGTTCCACATAAATCTGGTTTTTATTTCGTGTTTTTCCGTGTTTTTGTCGTCTGCATGCGGTGGTGTTTTGTTCGTCGTCTTGTTGCGGCGTTGTTTGGTTTCTCGTCTTGTTGCTAAGACGCCCCGATGTCCCATTATAGAAAACCCAAAATATTAAAACCTAATTTCGTTATTATCGTTAAGCGTGCATATTCAAAAACAGCAGAAAATTTAAAACTAAAAAGGTAACTAGATAACATGCAGATAGATCAACCTACATCACACACATATATATATGTATATATATATATATATATATATATATAAACATATACATCATCTCCTGATACATAATTGTCAAGGGATTCCCATCAGTAGGATCCCGATATATATACAAAACGGTGACACATGACATGAAGGAAATACATCAAAAGTCAAAAAGAGGAGACCTCACTAACTCTCCACACCCAGTCCCCTCTCAAAATACATAAAATCCTCACACACCTAGACTGATGGTACTGGCCTGAGTCATCACCAACTACTACCCTCGTTACCACCCGAAAATCTCGAAGGTCATGCTACTCCTCCACTACCGCTGGAGGAGCTCCCGTCTGCTGGTCTCTGAAACATCTGTCTATAAAGCCTGCTGTCTCTGGAATGTAGTCGAGGAGATACTCGGGAAGACTGGGAAGCTGTAACTCTGACCTCGAGGGGTACTGGAACCTCAGGAACAGGTACCGGGTTCTGAACAGGAGCAACTGGGTCCTCGTCGAGTGCAGGTGCAGGCACTAACCCTGGTGCCGATGCGAGTGCGGGTGCAGGTGCAAATCCTGGCACAAGATCCTCGAAAGGCACCATAAAGGGAACTGGAGCCATACCGGGCATAGGTGGCACCGGTGGTAACTGCCCATGCGGCTGTCCGATGGGGAAGGGAAGTGTCATGCCTGCTCTGAAAGTGCCCACTAAGCCTAGTGGGGCTCCCTGCTCTGATCCGTATGTCACCGATACTGGACCCGTATATACAGCAAAATGAGTGGCTGGGTCCACTAGCCACCCGTTAGGGTCCACGAACTCAAACTCAAATTTCCCCGTGAGGGGAAACCCCGCGTCCTGGGTCATCCAGGGATGATCCCAATGCGCTATCTACTAGGTCTGGATCTGAGATACAAAACATATATATACAAACACTACAAAGGTAAAAGGGGATAAGAATCCATATAACATCAATCGTCTCGGTTAGGCACTACTAACACATAAAGTATGATTTCCCCAATACATCATCAATGCTCATCATATCTCATCACTTACTCAAACTCTACTCATAATCATTACACTCATGGCATCATAACATCATTCCATCAAATCATCATATTAATCATGGCATCATTTCCAATATAATAATAATAATAACAATAATAATTTTAATAAGATATATCAACACTCATTATCAGTCATCAAACATCATATTAACGAAATCAATCCAAGCAGTCACAACAACCAGTCATAAAATAATAAAATAATATATATTTTTATCGTAACGACGATAAACGCACAATTTCAATATCATCATTGGTACCACAAAGTAGTCCCCAATGTGACATGGACATTGTCCGTTACTCGATCTCGAGTAGGGTTTAGGTCGCCCTACGCCATTATCGAACTAAATGTAACTGCACCGTTTCCGACGTTAAATAGTTTCTTTCCCCAACCTGGGAAGTTGTACGATGACCGAAACGAGACGAAACGCGACGTTCTCCAACTCCTTCGAATCTGCCCCGTGCGGTTCTAGTGCCTCGGATCTCCCAAAATTTCACCTAAGCATCACATTACGAAGCACACGTTACCACGAGTTCATACTCGAAGACGAAATCGAATTCCGACAACCGAAACGAAAGATATATAGAGAAACGTAACGAAACGAGTTTCGACATAAACAGGGATAATTTACCTTCAATTATTGAAGAAACGGGGAAGAGGAGAATGAAGGTATCGTCACTACGATCCTAACCACGTACTCCGTTTCGTGAATGGACGATCGAAACTTGCACAACCCTCACTAGAAGTCTCTCTCTCTCTCTCTAAGATTTCTCTTTCTCTCTCTAAGCCCTCTCTGTTTTTCTCTCAACACTCAGTCCTCGTTTCTGTCTTCTGCTCTCTGCTGATGGCTTAAGTGACTTATGTCACTTAAGCCCTTTTTATTTTTCTGATTCACGTTGCCACGCTCGAGCGTGGAACTTTTCACGCTTGAGCGTGGAACAATTCAGGCTTGAGCGTGAAAACCACCGTAGCCATGCAACCACTCAGAGGCTGCCACGTAAGCCGTGATGTTTGCCACGCTTGAGCATTGACTTTTGACCATAAAGTCAACTCTCTACGTTCAGGCTCCGTTCGACGTCCGATTGACCTCAAATTTGAGATATAGGCTCACTAGGACCTAATAAACAATCTCTAACTATCAAAAATGCCTAATCTCATCTCTAACTCCAAATTTATTATTCCACCCTCAAAAATCTAAAAGGCACTAACTGGGGAAACCCTAATTGGTCTCTACGTTCTAACTCACACGGAAAAGCTGCGTACTTAACATGTAAAGGTCTCTATACCTCAAATCATCTCTCAGTTATATAATCCAAACCTTAAACCTAAACATCATACGTAAACCACACATAAAATATCGGATGTTACATTTCTACCCCCCTTAAAAGAAATTCCGTCCCCGGAATTACATACCTGAGAACAAATGGGGGTATTGCTGCTGCATATCTGCCTCACGCTCCCAAGTAGCATCTCCAGTAACACTATCCCAAATGACCTTGACCAGGGGAATCTGTTTACCACGGAGTTCTTTAATCCTTCTATCTGCAATCTTAGACGGTAGAGCCTCATATTCTAGATTCTCTCGGAGTTGTATTGACTCTGGCTCAATTACATGAGAAGGATCGGGGAAATATTTTCTCAATTGGGAAACGTGAAAGACATCGTGGAGGTTGGAAAGGTAAAAGGGTAAGGCTATCTGGTAGGCTACTGGACCAATTCGTCGAAGAATCTGAAATGGTCCAATGAATCAGGGAGTGAGCTTTCTAGACTTTATAGCTCTGCCAATTCCGGTCTTCGGAGTGACTCTCAAGAACACATGATCATCTTCTTGGAACTCTAAGGGTCTCCTCCTTTTATTACTGTAGCTCCTCTGCCTATCCTGCGCTTCCCTCATTTTCTCTCTTATCTTCCTGACTTGCTCCGTTGTTTGCTGTACCACATCGGGACCCAACACTTGGCTCTCACCAGTCTCATACCAACACAACGGAGTCCTGCATTTTCTCCCATAGAGAGCCTCATACGGTGCCATTCTGATACTACTGTGGAAACTGTTATTGCATGTGAATTCAATCAAAGGTAGGAATTCATCCCAGCTGCCAACATGTTCTAACACACATGCTCTTAAAAGATCCTCCAATGATTGAATTGTTCTTTCTGACTGCCCATCCGTCTGAGGATGATAAGCTGAACTCATCCTTAACTTGGTTCCCAAAGCGTTGTGTAACTGTCTCTAAAATCTAGATGTAAATCTAGGATCCCGGTCGGAGACAATACTCGATGGTACATCGTGCAACCTCACTACTTCCTTGATGTAGATCTGGGTCAACTTTTCAAGACTATAACTCTCACCAATAGGTAAGAAGTGAGCAAACTTCGTTAACCTATTAATGATAACCCAAATCGCATCAAACTTTTTTGGAGTTCGTGGTAATCCAACCACAAAATCCATTGCTATGCTATCCCACTTCCACTCTAGGATATCCAAGGACTGTAACAACCCTGCGGGCTTTTGATGCTCTATCTTAGCTTTCTGGCACACCAAACATGATAGAACATACTCTGCCACCTCCTTCTTCATCTTGGGCCACCAAAACATCTTCTTCAAATCTTGATACATTTTGGTGGCTCCTAGGTGAAAACTCAACTTACTCTTATGTGCCTCTTCTGAAATCATCTTCCTAATCTCTAAGTCCTCGGGCACACATATGCGATCTCTAAACCTTAACACACCATCGGATCCTTTCCTAAACTCTGAAACTTTCCCCTCATCTATGCCTCGACTTACCTCTTGCAGATATTCATCCTGAACTTGCTTAAACCTGAGGTTTCTCAAAAACTCACTACTTATGGTGATCATACCTAAGCATATTCTATCCTCAGCCAAATCCATACCTATGTTCAAATCTCTAAACTGTTCAAGCAATCCCATCTCTTTCACCATCATCGCGGATACGTGCAAAGATTTCTGACTTAGTGCATCCGCTACAACATTAGCTTTCCCTGGATGGTATTGAAGATCAAACTCACAATCCTTAATAAATTCCATCCATCTACGCTGCCTCATGTTCAGCTCCTTCTGATCAAACAGATACTTTAAACTCTTGTGATCGCTGAACACATTGAACTTGGCTCCATAGAGATAGTGTCGCCATATTTTCAATGCGAACACTATGGCTGCCAACTCCAGATCATGGGTCGGGTAATTTCTTTCATGAACCCTCAACTGTCGGGAAGTATAAGCCACTACTCTTCCCTCTTGCATCAAAACACAACCCAAACCTTGATATGACGCGTCACAGTACACGTCAAACTGTCCTAATGGATCTGGTAATGTCAGCACAGGAGATGTAGTCAACTTCTCCTTTAACTTTTGAAAGCTCTCCTCACATCTTTCCGTCCAAACAAACGCCGTACCTTTTCTCGTTAACTGCGTCATAGGCAACGCAATCTTGGAGAAACCCTCGATAAACCACCTGTAATACCCGGCCAATCCTAGGAAACTCCTCACCTCCGTTACGGACTTAGGCCTCTCCCACCTAATCACTGCCTCTACCTTAACTGGATCCACAGCTATTCCTTCTTTATTGATTATATGACCTAGGAACTGTACTTCCTCTAACCAAAATTCGCACTTGGATAGCTTAGCATACAACTGCCTATCTCTCAACACCTGTAATACCACTCTCAGATGCTCTTCGTGCTCTTCCCGGCTATGGGAATAGTTAAGAATATCATCTATGAACACCACCACAAACTTATCGAGGAACGGTCTAAAGATCCTGTTCATGTAATCCATGAACACTGCTGGGGCATTAGTTACACCAAAAGGCATAACTAGATACTCATAGTGCCTATACCTCGTCCTGAAAGCGGTTTTAGGTATATCCTCCCTCTTTACCCTAATATGATGGTATCCTGATCTTAAATCTATCTTATAAAACACCGAAGCTCCCTTCAACTGACCCATCAGATCATCTACGTTCAAACTCACACGGAAAAGCTGCGTACTTAACATGTAAAGGTCTCTATACCTCAAATCACCTCTCAGTTATATAATCCAAACGTTAAAGCTAAACATCATATGTAAACCACACATAAAATAACGGATGTTACAGTTGCGGTGTTCGTTTAGTTTAGATTAGCAGATCAGCTTCGATCCATTACAGATTCCATCAAGACTTGGGCGTCAATGTTACAGATCCGGAGGCATGGGTATTCCGGTTACTTTGATTTTGTCACATTTGTAGGCATTTTGCCGTGTTATGCTATTAACATGGGTGCTATGAGTTTGATCGCAGATTCATCCTTTTCGGTTTTCAGCGATGTTGAATTTGTGTTGTTTTCGATGTATTTTACCAATTTGAATGAATGAATATCCTTTTTAATCAAAAAAATAAAAATAAAAAATCTAAGTTAACAATTCTATATGTTTCTTTATTACAGTAAAGTGTGAGGAATAAATTATATTTTAAAAAGTTTGCTGCCAAAAATAAAGCTACATAAATAACATCATTTTATGTTTTCCTAAATTGTTTATTTGAATATATTTAGTTAATTTTTTTAAAGATAATACTACAAATTATTGTGTATTTAATATGAACTGCCATTGAAGCTTGTGTATAAACTGTAGTTTTTTTTTTTTTTTTTTTTTGCAAAGGGTACTTATTTTTGCAGTTAGTTAATATTAACATGACCAATAAGTAGTTAGTGTTGATAAGCAAATATTAATTTATAATAACCGAATACGAATCATACAATAAGCTGGTGCCAAAGTTTAACAGGTTAATCCTACTTGCCTTGTCAACCTTGAGAGGAAGATTTTGGAGGAGGACTGTGCCACGAATCTTACTCGTGAGGTGACTAAAGAGGAGGTGTGGGAGGCTTTAAAGTTCATGAAATCCTTCAAGGCACCAGGTCCGGATGGGTTCCAACCCTTCTTTTTCAAGCACTACTAGCACATTGTGGGTGACAAAGTCCATGATATAGTGAGGTCTGCTTTAGGAATGGCTTTTTTGATCTTGTGGTTGCTTAAACGTTGCTTGTGCTTATCCCTAAAGATGACAAGCCCACGAAGATTACCCAGTTTCGGCCGATTAGCCTCTACAACGTGATCTACAAGCTTATAACTAAGGTTCTTGTCAACCGTATCAGGCCCTATCTTATAAACTTCATTGATCCCTTGCAGAGCAGTTTCATCCCCGGGTGTAGCACTCATGATAACATCTTAGTTGCCCAGGAGATTATGCATTTCATGCACAAGTCCAAGAGCAAGCGAGGTTCCATAGTGTTTAAGATTGACCTGGAGAAGGCTTACGACAGAGTTGATTGGTGCTTCCTCAAGCAATCTCTTAAGGATTTTGGCTTCCCTCAGGCCACTATCCATCTGATCATGTTTAGCGTGGAGTCCTCCTCTTTGTCCCTTCTTGGGAATGGTGTGAAGCTGCCTTCTTTCCTTCCGAATAGAGGGCTCAGACAAGGGGATCCGCTCTCGCCGTACCTCTTCGTTATATGTATGGAGAAGCTCTCTTTGTTGATTCATAAGAAAGTCAGTAAGGGGGAGTGGAAGCCGGTGCGTTGCAGCAGAAATGGGCCCACTATCTCTCACCTCCTCTTTGCGGACGACCTCATGCTCTTCACGATTGCCTCTGTTTCTCAAGTTAGAGCTTTGATGAATGGTTTGTCCCTCTGCTGGAATTTGGGGCGGCGAAATGTGGTTTGTGAGACTGACTCCCTAGAAGCCATTCATTTGGTCCAGAATGCAAATCTGAATTTTCACAAGTATGCAGGTATAATTAAGGACATCTGCATGTTCCTTAGCAGAGATTGGTGCATTGAAATGAAGCATATCCTTAGAGAGGCCAACCAAGCCTATGATTTCTTGGCCAATCTTAGGGCGGCTGATCAGGAAAATTGGGTGGAGCTGGAGGTGCCTCCTGTGGCTCTCCCAAGTATTTTGAGGGCGGACTCGCTTTCTGTTTCTTTCCTTAGGCTTTAGTTTTCTGTTTCCTTGCCTTGTAAACCAAAAAAAAAAAAAAAAACAGAACAATCTCCAACCGAATACAATACAATGATAGCCATAAAAAACCAAGACCAACGCCATGCCCATTCGATAAAATGTAACTGAATCAGGCCTTGCTAAGCACCAAAAAAAAAAAAAAAGAAGCAACTAAAATAAACACTATCAAGCAGTATTAAATTGACACACCGAAGTTGATAAGAGCTGCCACATAAACATAAATTACTTCATGCACTCGATCAGGCGTTAAACTTTGATGCACCTTTGACTCGACTCGAATGTTCACCAGCATTCAAAATGACCCTTAGAAAAAAAAAATTCAGCAATTAAAACACAATGACTGCAGCAATTTCATACTAAATAATAATAGCAATAGTAATCATGCTTGACATGAATAGCAGTCCAAGAGACTCCAAAGTTGCTGTCCATGTGAATGCAACAAAATTCACATAAAATAAAAAGACCAGTAGGGTTCTTAGAAGCTTATTGGTGATGAGCATTCACAATCGAGTCACTTTTGATCAGCACCTTGGATGATGAAATTCTAGTTCTATACTTAGACTTCCCATTTCCAATTCTACCTTGACAAAACTGAATTTTGAGAAAATTACAGAGAACAAATTGGATCAAATATCTTAATAGCTACTTACAGTTTGATCAATTCAATGCCTAGAAAAATAATACATCTAATCAGATACGTGCCTTTAAACAACAAAATCTACTTAAATATATGCAATATGAAGCTTATAAGAAACAAGAGAGTGTATTAACTTGTATATCTAGTTGACATTGTGGCTCCAAATCTTGGATCTGATGATAGCTTGTGAGTGCCTTCAATGCGACAGCCCAAAAGTCTAACCAAGTTCTTATGCAATAGCCTCACATGACCAAGTTCTTATGCAAAAGTCTAACTCACATGACCAATAAACTCAACTACCACCCTGAATTCCTTTTCAGCTTGTCCTCTGCATGATGGGCATCAAAGACTTCCCTGGATACCATTTGCTGCAATTAGTAGATTTATATGATGATATAAATATAGAGTTAGTTAAATAAAGATAAAAGCAGACAACAATAGTCAAAGCGCACACACAAATGCATGCAATTGGTTATGATTCATCTTTGCAGATTCCAAAATATACAGAATAAAAATTAAAATATAAGTGCAGATCTGGATTTTTAACCCAAATAAAATACAGAATTAGCTTATATGCCTTCAATGCAATAGTCCAAAAGTCTAACCAAGTTCTTATGCCTCACATTACCAATAGCCTGATCTTCCAAGGTCTTTGTCAATGCAAGAGAAAATGTACCTATTTGTTATGAAGTTACGGACGGAAATCTAAAAGGCTTGCACAAAATCACTGCAACATTGTAAGAACCATGAAAAGGTGAATGATGAAGCAAACAGAAATTTCAGCCAAAAAATCAAAGACAAAGTTAACAAATGAAATAATAACCAATTTGTTTAACGACAAATAGCAAGAACGGAAAGAAATTTTCAAATCTAAGTGATGGAGAAATTAGAACCAGCCCAAGCATTTCTTGTCTTTGATTCACATTTATGAGATATTCATATTCATATACAGATTCAAGTGTGATAAAAGTTAGCTCCAAAAACACGGTGACAGAAAAACATCATTTTAAAAGCATCCTATGGGAGGACTATGAAAGGGTTTTCAACTACTAACCTCTGCTTCGATGCTGGCTTTCTCACTATTGTATCTGTAATAGAAAAAGCAAATAAATTAAAAATAAAAATAAAAAGGTTGATTTTAAAATACGAATCTAAACATGAAAGGTAGAAAACCCAATCTAAATGGCTTTCATCATGAAAGGTAGAAAAACCAAATCTGAAAAATACATTTTTAAAAACATCATAACACAATCTATCTATCTATCTATATCTATAATCTATAATCTATAATCTATAACATTACTATGGCTAATCGTGGATTTCACGGTAGATCCACGTGTCAGCCATAGGTTAGAAAATAAATTTTTTGTTTTTATTATTTATTTTTATTAAATTTAATTATGATGGGTTTTGATATTTTTTGTTAAAGTAATATTTTGGTTCATATATTTCACACTGATTTTTAATTTAGTCTCAATATGTAAATTTTTATCAAATCAGTCCCTACACGTGACAATTATTTCCAATTTGGTCCTCGCTGTTAAGCAGTGTTATAATATCGTTATTTGACAGGGACCAAATTGAAAATGATTGTCACACGTGGGGATCAAATTGAAAATTATTGTCACGTGTAGGGATCAAATTCATTTTTTTCCCTTCAAAATCAGTCGCTACACGTGACAGAACTGATTTGATAAAAATTTACATACAGAGACTAAATTGAAAACAAGTGTCATGTATAGAGACCAAAATATTACTTAACTTTTTTTTTTTTTTGTTAAAGTAATATCTTGGTCCTATACTTCGCACTGATTTTTCATTTAGTTCCTGTACGTAAATTTTTATCAAATCTGTCCCTACATGTGACAATCATTTTCAATTTGGTCCCTATACTTTAACTCCAACAAACGATGTTATAACACCACTTAACGGTGATGAATAAATTGAAAATGATTGTCACTGTAAGGACTGATTTGATTAAAAATTTATGTACATCGACCAATTGAAAAACAGTGTCACGTCTAAGGACCAAAATATTACTTTAACCTTTTTTTTTAACCTGATTGCTAATTTTAATTTGGACTCGGCCCATTATGTATTTTTTTTATTAAGAATCAGTTGAATCAATTGAACCATGACCCGGAGGTCTCATCAGCTCAACACCCAGTTCGATTCCTAAAACATTGAAAACAAGTAAACAACCCACTATTACAATTTGAAGGGAAAAGAGATATGGGAATGAGAGAAAGAATAGTGAATTGGGAAGATTCTAAACCCAAAAAGAGATGAGTTTGTATATTTTTATTTCTTTTTTTTATTATAAATTAAATATGTATAAATTAATATTTAAATTTTAAATAAAAAAATGAAGACCTGTGGTGGGGTCCATTGTGCGATCTGTTAAAAGTAAGTTAAGAACTTACATACTGTTCTTGCATTGGAGCAAAAAATGGAAGATGTTCCTTAAATCATTTTTTTTTATAAGCAAAAGTATATTGAATGGGTATAAGGGATTAAAATGTACAATATGCGTTCGGAATTAATGTTTCAACCAGAAACCCAAAAAAGAGTCCTAACTGTTGAAAAGTAACTAATATCCAAAGGACAAATCAGTGTACCATACTATAATAAAAACTACTGAAACACTTTAACAAACTTTAATCATAACACCACCAAAAAAGAGTTTGGTCAAATTTGATGCCCAAAGAATGTATAACCCAATTAGTAGCAATGTTCATTAAATCATGCGTGGCATCTTTAGACCCACTTAAGAACCAAAACATGGTTCTTACATTGGAGATGCTCTTAGAAGGAAGTAGACAAAGGCGTCAACGGAATTTGGCAGTGAAGAAGCAAGGTTCTAGAATCTAATTTCTGAACAAAAGGGTCACTAGAGTTTCAAAGTAACACATGTTCTTTCCAACTTCATATAGCTGTCAGTCCTCCTACCCCCACCCCAAAGGCCCAAACCTAACATTTAATAACTACAAACCCTAAAAATATTTTAAAAAATGACAAAATGGAATATTTTGGCCATTTAAAATTTAAATCATGTTTATTAAAAAAATAAATCATATTTTGAGATTGTAATAATAGTTAACTAATGTTTTTTATATTTAATATTACTCTTATAATATTAAAATTTATGTGTAGTATTTAAAAAACAAGAAACTAAGAATTTAATTGAATTTATGTGTAACATGTTTGTAATTTATGTATTTATATTGTATAAAGAAATTATTAGTTATCGGTTTAATCGTTGGAAGAATTGGTTGAACCAAGAGAATCATGACTCGAAGGTCTCGACAGTGAAAAGGTTAGAAAAGGAACTACATGACTGCAGTACATAGGTGAATTTGCATATGATAATTGTCATGCTTCTTATGTCTGTTATATTGTTTTGTTAATGAGCTACATCTAATTGTTATCGATATTAGATAATGATAATGAGTGGTAGCAATGTTTTCAAAACCGGACCGGTCATTGAACCGGTGAAGGTACCGGTTCAAGGTTCAACGGTTCAACCGTGGTTGAACCGGTAATAATTAAATAATATATTTTAAAATTTTAATGCAATATTATTAACTAATATTAACATAAATTTTAAATTCTCATATTTTTTTTAATAATATAAAATATTTCACATTTTATGTTAGTAAATTTTTAAAAATAATTTCTGTATTTACTCCCATAAATATAAAAAAAAATTAAATTAATTTCAAAGGCCTATCAACCCAAAAACTTCCTTATATACTTTGTGATTTAACTATAAAATTTTAAAAAAACAAAAACAAAAACAAAACAAAACTAAAGTTGGGCTACTTTAGACCCATTCTACATTAGGAAATAACAAAAAAAAGAGTCTGATAGACTCCTAAATAGCCCAAACCTGTTTCCTACTTTCTTGTCTTTTATACAAAACCTAAATGCTCCCCATTTATTCATCATCAGCCGCCACAACCCCCCATCCCCTCTCTCCTCTCTCCTCTCTCTCATGGTCTCATTGTCACGATTCTGCTAATCTGCTTCATGTTTACGAATCTGCTTCGTTCACGTTTCGAGCTTTCGGCTTCATCGTATTCGTTCACGGATCTGGCTTCGCGATTTGTAGTGTTCATCGTTTTTTAGTTCAAGCAACAAAGAAGGTTGGGGATTGCTCGCTAGTTGCTGTTCTGATAACAACCAGTACGTAGATGACCCAGACCAGAAGACAGCAAAACGGCGCAGTCTTGGCATTTATTTATTTTTCTAAAAAAAGGGTAAAAAAACGTAAACCGGGAGAACCGCAGGACCGGCCTGTTTTCACCGGTTCCACTAGTTCAGGGCCGGTTCAGACAGGTTTCCACCGGTTCTCTGCTAGGACGGTTTCCAGGTTGCTCCAGACCGGACAGGGGTATGGTTCCCGGTCCGATCGGTCGTACCGGCTGGTCCGGTTTTGACAACTATGAGTGGTAGTGAAAGAAAGGGGAAGGAAGGTTGTTCTTATTCTTTGGGGAAAAAATCTAGGCAGAGGAGGATGTCTTTGATTCGAGACAAGAGGAAAAGACGGTATAAAGAGAATGCAGATTTAATATTAATTTTTCATATTTGATTTTAATATTATTCATAGTAATGTTTAGAAATAGTGAGAAATTATTGACAACTTTAATGATATATATATATATATATATATATACTAGAACCGATACCCGTGCGATGCACGGGATATTTTCGTGTTTTTAAAACATGCATTACTTTTTTTTTCCAAGTATTAAATATTTGTATAGTTTTGTGAATAATGAGTTTGTGTATGATATTTAAATTAGGATGTTTTGAAATAAATTTAGTAAAATGTATAAAATAATTTGTTTAGGGTGAAAAGATTTTTTTTTGGGACATATGTAAATTTAATTGTCAATTTGGCGGTTGAAGTTTCTGAAAAAGAAAAATATAACTAATATGAGTGTAATATAAGATGAAACAACCAAGTAATATAATATTTGAGTTTTTTTAGTTTAAATTATGAAAGAGTTATTTATGAACAACATTTAATGTTGTGTTTGGATGTTGACCTTCATTAGCACATTTAAGTATCTTCAATTCACAGCAGGAGTTAAATTTCCACATGCTTAAGAGATTGTCCCTTGCGTTTTTTTTTTTATATATAAATATTGCTTAAAACTGCATTTGGAAAATTCCTATGCAAAAATTTGAACAAAATCTTGTTATATGAAGGAGTCAACGCTAATGTGGTAATGAATTTATTTTAGGCAATATTGCTTCCTGAAATAAGTTTTCCTTCAAATACATAAATTCTAATTTGAGTAATTATAAATTGAGTACCATAATAGGAACGATCATTCGATTATGCAATAATAGCTTGATCCTTTAATTGAAATAATTTACTAATTTAATTAGACATTGGTAATTAATTAGGATGGTTTATAAAAAGTGTTTAATTGGTATGCACTGTAAGTATAAAGTTTTTTATACTGTCAACCAGTCACAGATCATGATATGAATGTCTTTTAAGGTAATTTGGATAAGAATCAAATATTTTCAATGACACGGCGATTTATTATTGGTTAACAGTGTATATCAATTAAACTCTTATAAAAATATGTAACATCCCTCGCTGCTCTATGGATTGACGACTGTCCCCACAAACCAACACGGGTCTTTTCAGCGTGCTTTGTCCTCACTCACACGCTTTCTGGGAAAACACATAATTGCTCCAAGTCAAGCACGCTTAACTGTGGAGTTCTTAATTGATGGGCTCCCGAAAAGAAGATGCATCTTGTTAGTATATGTAGTATCAATCAATTCATTTAAACCATCGTTAACTGTATAGTCTCATACCTACACAGTTTCAAGATCCCTCTCATTCGGGTATGTAATCAGTTCATTCATGTGTCTCTACGCCTAGAAGCCTTCCAGGAGCCGCTCCTTGTCCGTGCCTTCTTGCACTGGCAACCACTCCCCACCTTCGTCAGCCCCGGGTGTCACAAAATGTCATTACAAAAAACTATATAATACTTGCCAATTAAGATTTTATGATCATTTGTAAATAATATTTCATAAAAAAAAAAGATCATTTGTAAATAAATGTCAATTAAGAGAATAAAAAAGGGGATCATCGAAAATGTAACCTCTAAAAATAATTCATACCATTGAATTAAAGACCAAAGGGTGTAAGTTTGAAACTAAATGTCAATTAAGGCTATAAGATTCCTCAATACTGTAACGGACAAAATTACTCATAAGGTAAAGGTCCATTGAGGGTGTAAGATTAAAACTACTGTAACGGAAGAACACCATTTTGGCAAAAACTCATACCAACAATTTATGATTACTATCAGAGCAGTACTCTTGCAATGCCATAGTTTCTGATTATTTTTTATTTTTAATCTTTGATAATAGTATCCTTACATATATTGTTAAGACTAACAATTTGACCACTATGGTGTCAAAAAAAAACAACAATTTGGCCACCCAATACGTGAAATGCATAAACATTTCAAGGGTTAAATTGAAAAATAAAAAAATGTACCCCAATAAAATAATTGAGATTTTCAAATGCCTCACCAGTCAGATCTTTTGAAGCCACACATTTTTAAAATTTGAAGAAAATTTATGATAGTGCAAAGCAATTACTCCAGAATTCTTGTCATCATGAGTAAAGAAAGAGGACTTGTAACACTTGCATAGCATAAGCCCAAGAGAATTGAATATATATATATATAGTTAAATTCTCAAATTTCAGGGAAAAAAATATATGTGGACTTCCAATCCAAGAGAATTGAAACATAAAAAGCATATATATCAATAAATGAATTCTCAAATTTTAGAAAATTAAAATGTGGTGACTATAAAATGAAACAAAAGAAAGGGATGAGCATTGCATTTGTAAAGAAGACACTGTTTTCATATTTGATAAGCATGGCTTAACAGAACGCAATGAAGAAAACTATTTCGACCAATGTTATTATGCATAACACAATGAAAAATATTTTTACACTCAATAATCAAAGAGGCATGATTAGAAAGGGAGAAAAAAGAAACATTTTATTCATATCAGAAAATGTAGAGGCAGAGGAAAAGAGTGAAAACCCCTAATCAATAACAATTACTATATCACTTGTCAAAAAAAAAAATAACAATTACTATATCCATTTATTGATATAAATTGGCACCTCAATTGACTTTTTTATCCTAAATTTGGGCATGAAAAAAATATCAAAATATCCCATATATTAACCAAGTGGTTTTACATATATGTCCTAACCATTTTTTTAAAAAAAAAGCTTTAACCAAGTGATTTTACAGAAATGTCCCAACCATTACTTTCCTTTTAATAATAAAGATTGAATTGTGCGTTAATTTATATAAATTTATTTTTTGTTTATATTAATATTAATATTGGGTTATTTTCAGTGATTAAAAAAATGTACATGATTTTTTGGGTAAAAAAAAGTAATATAGACTAAAATACTATAATTTTAAGAATCTATGAATAAAAAAATTCCTTCAATTATTTATGTTGAAGGCAACTAAATATTTTTATAAGTCTTTAATTGTTGTTCATATTAATATTAATATTGGGTTATTTTCAGCGATAAAAAAAAATGTATATGAATTTTTGGGTAAAAAAAGTAATATAGACTAAAACACTATAATTTTAAGAATGTATGAATAAAAAAAATTCCTTCAATTATTTAAGTTGAATTTAAGTTGAATATATTAAATGAATATATTAAAACAAAATGGAACATCAGTTTGAATTATAAGAATTGATCATAAGAATTGGCTGAAGATTGATCAATTCTATCAATGAATCCACCTTTTCTAAATTGTAAAAGTACAAAATCACCAAATTGCTACGATTAATTCTAACCTTTCAGTTTTAGCCTCTCTCTCTTTTTCTTTTCTTTTTTTTAATTTCAGCTATTTTTTAATGGTAAATAAATGGTTTATAATAATAATTCACCAAATTATCCCTAAGGCAATTTACCAAAATTACCCTTTTAACAACCCTATGAAAACCCTAGACCTTCTATATATATATATATAAAGATAAAGATAAAGATTTCCATCCAATTCATATGGTTTGTATTCATGAGTGTACTTATTTTACTTTTCCACTTCTCCTTATGAGTTAGCCAATTTCTCCAAAGTTAATTTACCAAATTACCCTTATATTAACCATCACCTTCTTTTAACCAAGTGATTTTACAAAAATATCCCATTGGACAGGGGCACCATCCCCTCCCCCTAATTTTTTCCAATAAAAGAAAAAATATATATATATTGAAATTTATAAATTTTCTATATATTTTACATTATTTAAATAGACAAAAATATATTTTATATTTTAAAATATGCAAAGTCTCACCCCTTGCATTGTACACTTACTTATACAAGTTTTTAACATCATTGTTGCAATCAACATTTATTTAGTGATGATCCCTAATATAAAGGTGATACATTGATAACTGGTCTATGGTTATTTGAAAGAATTTTCAAGACCCAAAATAGATAGTAAGGGATAATAACTTTTCATGAAAATTAGAGAAAGACGATTAATCTTTATTTCAATTCATTATTACTCTTCTCATAAAGAATTAGAGGATGTTAGTTACAGGTTACTTGATGGAAAAATAATTTCTTTTAAGTAAAAATCATTTTTAATATATTTGATTACGTTTGTTTAAACATTTCACAAAAATGTATTTTTAGGGTTAAAATGAAAAGTTACTTTTCTTAGTTTTCGAAAAAAATCACTAAATGATTTAAAAATAATAATTTTAATAATTGTAAAGAAACATAATACAGTTTTTGTTTTTCTTTAAAATCTCTAAAATATAATATCAAAGTTACTGAATGTCGAACTCATTTTTGTTCTTTTTTAATCCATAACAAAAGGGCCGTTAATCATGAAACAAAAAATCAGTTCAAAGAAAAGGCCACATCGGGCAAACGATACATGCACAAGGGGCTTCATGAAAAAAACCAGGGACTGTGGACCCATAGTCGCAACATCAAAGTAAAAATAATCCAAAATGATGGAGACAAACACATAAATAAAAAAACTAAATTATGATCAAAGAGTAAGGTACTATTTCACGCCGTTTGGATTCCTTTAATCACGGTGATCCCCCTTCTTGTTGTGTCTCGTTTCTCCTCAAAGCTTGTCGCCTTGCTTCAACTTCCTCAGGAAAGGTGTGTTGTACTATGTTCCAGAGACTCTCAGACACGGCCCGTTCTCGTCCTTCTTTTCTGCAAAAGAAATCATGAAGAAATGAAGGGTCAGCAATACAATATTTGTCCAACAGAAGCTGTTAAGAGTAAAGTCAAAAACTTCATAACACCTTATCAATTTCCAGCACTTGGGGCACCTTTGGCCATTCTGCTCTGCAGATTGCACGCACAGTAGACAAAAGCTGTGAAATTGTAGACTTTGAATCAGAAATGTAGGAGTTGATAAATTAAAAAGTAAACTATGAGAAATCTGTAGCATAATTTCTCTCTTGATTTGATACATACGAGTGACAACAACGAATGGTAGTTGGCTCAAAGAATATCTGTCTACAAATCTACAAAAGTAAATAAAAAATCAATATAATATTCCAACAAAGTATGAAACTAAAGCGACATCAGGATGAAACATCTTACACGGCAGGAAAGATTCCTCCTGAGTTGAAACGTCCTGTGTCTATCAATGATGGCAGACAAAACAGAGCCCATCTTGCGGTACTAGATGCAACACTGTTATCCACATAACCGAAGATTAATCAAAAGACAAAACTAAGCACACACAGATTTTAGTTTCCAATTTTGCTTATCAAATAGTATGAACCCAATTTTTGGAAGAGTCTTCCCCTACCTACCTCTGTTTCGGTAGAATTCCTCAGGTGTTCAGCCGTATGTATCTACGCAATCGAAACATAGGTCAGATTTTAATTTAAAAAAAAAAAAAAAAGACGATAAAATAATAACATGCTAACAAGCTAGTTTTCAGATAGGAACCTAAAACCTGAGAATCTCCTCTGGCTTCACGAACTAAACTCGGTGGAACTTATATAGTTTTGTAATGGGTTATGGGCCCTCAACCCTAAACCCCCTCCCACGGTTTAAATATATTTTAAAAATATAGTCTATTTGATTTTTTTTTTCTTGATTAATTATTAACGTAACATAATTAGCTCTATATACTATCTATATCTATAGCAATAATCTATCTATATCTATACTATACACATTTAATATTTCGATTTTTTAATTAAAAAAAGAATCAATAAATTTTGAAATTTGAAATTAAATCAATACATTAATGGTAAGATATTGATTGTCTCATAAAATATGAAAAAATTGAATATGAAATATGGAAGAATCAAATCAGATATTAAAGTAAATAAATAAAGATTGCCTCATAGAATATGGAAAAATCGAATATAGAATATAGAATAATTAAATAAGATATTCAAGTGAACTAATTTTTGTCAAAAAAAAAAAGTGAACCGATCTGAAATTTTAGTTAATGCCATTATATATTTATATATTATAAAAAGTTTGCTGCCAAAAATAAAGCTACATAAATAACATCAATTTATATTTCCTAAATTGTTTATGTGAATATATTTAGTTAATTTTTTTAATATATCATTTAATATTTCGAATTTTTTAATTAAAAAAATAATCAATAAATTTTGAAATTTGAAATTTAATCAATGCATTAATGGTAAGATATTGATTGTTTCATAGAATATGAAAGAGTTGAATATGGAATATGGGAGAATCAAAGAAGATATTAAAGTGAATAAATAAAGAGGCTGCAAATTGCATTAAAAGCAAATAAAAGCAAATCAATTCCAGAAGGGAATTAAGAATTTCAATGCATTAAAACACGCATGTTTCAATACAATTTAATGTTCCGAATTTTTTTAATAAAAAACAATCAATTAATTTTGAAATTTGAAATGAAATCAATGCATTAATGGAAAAATAATGATTCCCTCATAGAATCGGCATCTGAGAAAGACATCATTTAATATTTCGATTTTTTAATTAAAAAATAATAATCAATAAATTTTGAAATTTAAAATTAAATCAATGCATTAATGGTAAGATATTGATTGTCTGATAGAACATGAAGGAATTGAATTGAATATACAATATGGAAGAATCAAATCAAATATTAAAGTGAATAAATAGAGAGGCTGGAAATTCAAATAAATCAAATAAAAGCAAATCAATTACAAAATGAAATTAAGAATTTCAATGCATTAAAACACGCATATTTCAATACGATTTAATGTCCCAAATTTTTTTAATAAAAAAATAATCAATTAATTTTTAAATTTGAAATGAAATCAATGCATTAATGGAAAAATAATGATTGCCTTATAGAATATGGAAAAATCGAATATGGAATAATTAAATCAAATATTCAAGTGAATCGATAGAGAGGCTGAAATTTTAGTTAAAAACAAATAAAAGCAATAAAAGCAAATCTATCTATACTATATACATTTACTAATAATTTCATTGAATCTCTTCTACGTGTCGACCTCTGAGAAGGACATCATTTAATATTTCAATTTTTTAATTAAAAAATAATAATAAATAAATTTTGAATTTTGAAATTAAATCAATGCAATAATGATAAGATATTGATTGTCTCATAGAATATGAAAGAGTTGAATATGGAATATGGGAGAATCAAATAAGATATTAAAGTAAATCAATAGAGAGGTTGAAAATTCCATTAAAAGCAAATAAAAGCAAATCAATTACATAAGGGAATTAAGAATTTCAATGCATTAAAACACACATATTTCAATACGAATTAATGTTCCAAATTTTTCAATAAAAAAATAATTTATTTAATGTTCTTCCACGTGTCGACCTCAGAGAAAGAAATTATTTAGTATTTCGATTTTTTTAATTAAAAAAATAATCGATATCGATATCGATACTGTATATATTTATGAATAATTTCATTGAATGCTCTTTCATGTGTCGACCTCAGAGAAAGGCATCATTTAATATTTCGATTTTTTAATTAAATCTGTGTATACATATAATATATATCAAGATAAACGGGTGTTCAATGAAAGTTTCATACTGAAACTCTAACAAGCTCCTCTGATGTCAATGGTATATCTCATAGAAATTCATACGTGTATGATTCAATATATTTAAGGTAGTTATAAAATGGATTCTAAACATGGGTCTTAATAGAAGAACTATAACCACTCTGAAGATCATAATACCTGGACCACAGCATAACACCACCATATTTAGCAGAATTCTTAATGGCTGGAAGCACATTGGAAGTAAGATCAGAAGCAGGAATGAAGCCACTGCCAGCAGCCTCTGGAGAAGCAGGTAAGCCCAAGAATATCTCAGTGGCAGGGATAGTTGATGTCCACTGCTTCCATGCATCTTCAAGGTTTGTAATTTGCCCTGAAGTGTATTGGCAAGGAGGGTTGTTGTAGAACTGAACCCAAACATAATCAAAAAGACCTGTTGTGAGATTAAGGAGAAGAATAAGATTGAGAATGCTGTTGCCAAACTCTTCAAAAGATTTAGGCTACTTATTTCTATGCCAAACTCAGCTGTTGGGAAAGGGCTTTTATAAGGTTCATGTGTCTCAACTCCTTCAAAATTTTGAAGATTTTACTATTAAGAGCGTGGCTTGGCAGTCACTTTGGCACCTGTTCTCATCTATATCATTCTAATTTCTAATCATTGATGTTGACTTCATGCCAGCAACGTGCAAATTGGCCAATCTCTTTGGCATTTCCCGTTTTGTCTATTTGCTCTTGTTTAGTACTTGTGTTCATTTCCTTCCACTATCCTCCACTTTCGAGAATGTTCATACAATTAAAATAGCAGTCATCATTCATGTACTTGTTTCTTGTTATCTAAGGGCTTGTTGATATTCTTGAATTTCTTTCTTTCAAAATTTGGATTCAGAAAATTCAAGTCCCCTCTTTCACAGCTAAAGTCGCATCATATTAAATAATTCAAACTCTTTTTATTCCCACTTTCAATGGAACCATTTAATTTAGCATAGTAGCTTATATGTTCTAGATCCTATTTCTGGTTCATATGATTATGGACTATGGAGGAATATGGTTTACCTGGATATGTATTGCGTGCAAGCTTAGCATTCTTGTCATCAGAAATTTTTTGTCTGTGTTCAACATTACTCCGTGGAAAACTCCAAAATTGGTTTCTATGAATTTAGTTTAAATCAATCGATTGACTGTTCCTAACCAAATCCTGATATTTTTTAACTTGACTTCAGGAAATGACCAACCACTCTTCTAATGTTGTTTCTTAATTAAAATGATAGACATTATTGTTTTCTTTTTTTCTTTATTAAGTCCAGTATAAGCAAATGAAACCCATCAAATAAAATGAGTTTAATTTTGATATCTTGTCAATATAATTATGATAAATATTTTTTATCACGTGTTAAAATTGTGATCGATGACATTATAAAAAATATCTTTATGCTTAACCATGATCGAAATAAAATTACCCAAATATCTTTATGTTCATTTTTCTTTTTGGTGCCATTAGTTTTCAGTTAGGAATAGGATGCACCTTTTTACGCTAGCTGATTTAACAAGAGAAAATGCATTAAGAGTAAGAGTTTGTTAATTGGTTTCATGCTAATCAATTTCTATTCATAGATTAGAGACTTACAAGGCGATTGATCTCAAGGATTACAGTGATATACCAAATTTCCATTTTCATGCATAATTAACAATTCATTCAAAGATTGATCAAGTCTGTAAAAGTATTAAACACGGAGATTAACAATTCGAAATTATAGAAAAGGTACTTATATTTCTAACCAAACATCAATTACAAAGAGAATCCAATAATATGTTCATTCTATCCCCAAGCTATTCATATGCTACAGTACAAAAATAAAAATAAAAAATAAGAGAAAAGATGGAGAGGTGCCAATGAAGAAATGGTGAGGGAAATGGGCATTCTTCTCATTCCTTCCACAAATCCTTGGAGCGCCAAATTATTAGGTTGAAAATCATATTCTCTACGTGGAGCTAACAAAGGTAGTGTTTGTTACTAGGAATCGGAAAATGCAGAATTTATAGTCTACAGCTTTCAAGGTCAGTGCGGTCCAATGCTGGCATAACAATTAACAAGAGCATTTCCTTATGGGTGGAGTTGGCGCACTCAATACAAGCTAACTAGTGCCCAACGCTGGCTACATAGCGAGCAACCCAAAGCTTAAAACTCTCATGTTATTCTTCTCATCTCTTCATGCTCCAACCCCAACTTTATTTGCTTCCTACATGCAAACATAAAATGTGTAATTATCTAGACCTAAAATGCATTAAATTGAACTAAAATTAATACCACAATTATTAATTTAAAGTAATGGCTAAACTAAGGATTTGGATCCTCTAACTTTGTGGAGGGAAAAGGTAGGTGACTTTAGTGTATTTTGGGAGAGAAAGAGGTGAGAGAGAAATGGGAAATAAGATGAGAGAAGGTAATATAGGAGAGAGATAGATAGAAAGTCAGGTGACTTTTGGCGCAAAAAAGTTAGAGGATTGGGATCCCTAAACTAAACACACATAGGGATAACAGGATGAGAATCTTCCGTCGCATTTCGGTGTACCACATTTTGTCCCCATCAATTATATATTGCCACATAAGTTTAAATTTCTTTTAATTTTAAAATGTTAAAATATGTGACAAGATATAATTGATGTGAATAGGGTATGGTACACCAAAATGAGACAATAGATCCTCACTCGGGATAAACTTCATAAAAGGGTGAATTAGGGGCAATAATAAACTACCATTTTTTCTCACACAACACAGTATTATGCATATTATCTGTTTATTGGAGTCAAGGACCCTGCAAGATATAGCAACTCAATTAGTGCCTATCTCGTCTAGTATTTAGTCATTATTTTTAATGAGGAAATAAGGATAATTATTTAGTCAGACTTCAGAAGGATATTTAGGAGTTCATAAAGCAAAAGCTTCTGACATAGGAATTTCTCCTTTTGAGGTTTTCCACAAAGTTTTTAGGCAAAATGCTAGTTTCTACAAAATATTATATCACCTTCCAAATTTTGGAAGAAAGAGATTCAAGAAATCAGCAATCTCTCAGATAACAAGAAACAAGTACATGAATGATGTCTCTTATTGACTGCTATTTTATTTGTATGATCATTCTCAGAAGTGCAAGGAATTTAACACAAGCATTGAACAAGAGCAAATAGACCAAGCGAGAAATAACAAAGAGATTGGCAAATCCGCACGTTGCTTACAAAAAGCCAACATCAATGAAAGTATGAAACAATATAGATGAGAACAGGTAACAAAGTGATTGCCAAGCCACGCTCTTAATAGTAAAATCTCAAAAAATTTGAAGGATTTGAGACACATGAACCTTATAAAAGCCCTTCTCCACCAGCTGAGTTTGGCATAGAATTAAGTAGCCTAAATCTTTCCAAGAGGTATTTATCTTCAGGCAATTCCTTAAGAAACTTTGCCTACTAGGCAAATGGCATTGAAGCCAGCATTCTCAATCTTATTCTTCTCCTTAATCTTGTCAGCACTTGCAAATGGTTGTAATGCTGGCAAAATTGCAATATACTGGGGCCAAAATGGCAATGAGGGAACACTGGCTGAGGCATGTGGCACAGGAAATTATGAGTATGTGGTCATAGCCTTCCTACCAACTTTTGGGAATGGCCAGACCCCAATGATAAATCTAGCTGGTCATTGTGATCCCTACAGTAATGGTTGCACTGCCTTAAGCTCTGACATAAAATCTTGTCAAGCCAAAGGCATCAAGGTGTTGCTCTCTTTAGGAGGAGGTGCTGGTAGCTACTCACTTGCATCCACTCAGGATGCAAGAAATGTGGCAACATACCTTTGGAATAACTTCTTGGGGGGACACTCATCATCTCGACCACTTGGTCCTGCTGTCCTTGATGGCATCGACTTTGACATTGAAGGAGGATCAAACCAATACTGGGGTGTTCTTGCAAAGTTCCTTAAAGGGTATGGCAAAGAAGTGTACATAACTGCAGCTCCTCAGTGCCCATTTCCTGATGCTTGGATAGGAAAGGCTCTCACAACAGGACTTTTTGATTATGTTTGGGTTCAGTTCTACAACAACCCTCCTTGCCAATACACTTCAGGGCAAATTACAAACCTTGAAGATGCATGGAAGCAGTGGACATCAACTATCCCTGCCACTAAGATATTCTTGGGCTTACCTGCTTCTCCAGAGGCTGCTGGCAGTGGCTTCATTCCTGCTTCTGATCTTACTTCCAATGTGCTTCCAGCCATTAAGAATTCTGCTAAATATGGTGGTGTTATGCTGTGGTCCAGGTATTATGATCTTCAGAGTGGTTATAGTTCTTCTATTAAGACCCATGTTTAGAATCCATTTTATAACTACCTTAAATATATTGAATCATACACGTATGAATTTCTATGAGATATATTATTGACATCAGAGGAGCTTGTTCGAGTTTCAGTATGAAACCTTCATTGTACACCCTTATATCTTGATATATATTATATGTATACACACAGATTTTATTATATGTCTTTTAAGTGCTTGTAAACCTTCCCCTTGCCATTGAGTTTAGCTGGAAACTGAGTATTACCAATGTGAATTACAAAGGAGATAAATGATTTGAATCAGAAGCACTGAAAAACGTTCTAATAAAAATATGCTGAACTAGTAGCTTAAAAACTTGTAGTTTTTTCTTTTTTTTGATAATCCTTAAAAAAACTTGTAGTTAATATCTTTCTTAATGAAATTTCCATTCAATAAGCAACTTAACTACAAACTGGTTAATTGCAAGTTGAACATGATCACTGAATTGATCAATGGAGCAGAATACGAGGTTCCCTATGTCCTACTTAACTGACAAACTAAAAGTTCCTGACCATGTCAATGAGTCAATCCATGGTGGTTTCACCAACTTTCTATTTTTCCCTTCTATTGGATGATGGATCCTAAACAAAATTTATATTTACATTCTTTAATTATCTTCGCTGCTCTAAGTCATAAGAATGTGCCTAAAATTCTCACATGTGCTAATAATATCCACCAATCATGCAAAAACTACTATATAATATGTATGAATTAAAGGGATGGAGATAATCTGTCCCAAAATGGTGTACCACTTCCTGACTCACCTAATTAGAATGTGTCATATCATTTAAAAAGAACACATTTATAATAAATAATATGATTAATTTTCCAAGTGACACATTTTAATTGGATGAGACAGGAAGTAACACACTATTTTGAGACAAGTGATCTCTATCTAAATTAAAGATATGCCTTTAAATTCAATAACAACAGCCACTTTTATTGACATTTAGCAATTAGCATGTTGGTCATTCTTTGGCTAACTGTAAAAAGACCGCTACTTTTGTTCTTAATTCTGGTAAAGATCAAGTGATTCAGAAGGAGAAACATTTGGTAACTGATAAGACTGTTTCTAAATATGTCCCTAAGAATAAAGAAGTGTCTGCTCCGGTGATTGCTCATAAGGAAGACGTTAATAAGGAAGACGTTAGTGGTTCCTCTTCTACAGTTCAAGTTATTCAAGAAGATCTTGTTGTGAACACAACCGTTAATGGAAACCATAAATAGATTCATCAAGATGATTCCAACCCTTTGTTGGGGTTTGTACAGGCCAATAAAGAGACTATAGGTGATAATAGTTTGAATGTTGGTGGCACTAATATGACTGATAAGGGTGATTCAATTAAGACCACCATTGACCGTGTCTCAAATTCCATTCTTAAAGACTCAGCTCCTATTGCTACTGTGCCTGATCCTTTGCATTCCATGGATTTAACAGTTAATGGTAAGAATTTTGAGACTCTTGTGATTAATTTGACCCATATATGCATCCTAATGCTATTCATGATATGAAAGTTTTTACTAAGTTTTCGAGAGATGGGGATGAGGAAGATCTAGAGAATGACTTTCTTTTAGCATAATAGAATAATGATATTGTTGCTGAAGATTATTCTAATTTCACAGTGGTTTTGTCAAAATCTCAAAAGTATAATCTGAGAAAGAATAGAAGGCTTAATTTTAAATTTACTTGATTCTTGATTTTTGTTGTCTGGATTTGGTTTATATCCCCCATAGTTTTGTTTTCTTTATTTTCCTTTTTTTATCAATAAATTTGTGGTTTTGTTTTCTTCAATAAATTATATTGAAGATTTTTATAGGGAGGGCAATGCTTGTGCTGATAAACTTGCAAATTTTGGTTTACCTGGTCATGGTTTTAGTTGGTGGGACTTGATTCCGGATTTTATTTTGGAGGATTACAACCATAATAGGTTTTGGCTTCCTTATTATAGGTTTAAATAAGCCTTGTGTTTAACATGAGTTTTGGTTTGGTCCCCCCATGATTTGATATTTTTTATTCTTTTTTCAATAAAATTTGTGTGTGCTGCAAATGATTGGTGAAGCCAGGGGTGCCAATGTGGTTGTGATGCCTGGTTCTTACAGTGATGCCTTTGCATGCCTTTTTGGTTTTTTTCAAAAATAAAAAAATAAAAAAAGATTTTTAGATATCCACACATAACAATTTTAAGGAATATTTTAATTTTTAAGCATCGGATACTCTAAAATTTCATGAGGAGTACATGATGAAGTTATAATTGTCTGAGAAGGGAATGGATAATGTTATTCAAATTTTTACTTACAGAATAGAAATCTCATATGTCTTCGTGTCTATTTCGATAAACAATGATAAAGTGATCTAAAATTTTTGTGCCAAATGTTTGAAACAGTGATACACAAAAACTTGTAGGGTGTGTACTTATAAGTAAGCACCAATTTGTTATGAACATGATAGCTAGAGAATACATGTGATTGTGTACGATGTGAAGTTGGCAAGTCCCATGTCGTGGAGTTTATAAATGAGTGGTTGATGGGTTGACATACCCAAATTTGCTTCTGGATCATGTAATTCCAATCCAAGCCCAAATGTATAATAGCATGTTTGGGAACCCATTTGTGCACTGGTGGACGTGATTTTGCAAAAGCAACAATTAGTAGTTTTTGCCTTGTAGAAACAAATCTGAGAAAAATGCACTGTGTTCCAAAGGCCCACTAAATGATTTTGATTTTCATAATCGATTGACTTCAATTAAAATTGATTAATATTTTATTATATTTATTTATTATTAGATATATATTTTGTTTATAACAACTTTAATTTCTTACATTTCTGCACTTTATGGTACTAGTATCAAATATTATTTTAGTCATGTGAAATGTGTTATTTATATATTTTATTTCTTGTTTTTCTTTTTGATAGGTTAAATTACTTATATCTCAAAAAACTCTAGGTTTTTTTTTTCTGTTTGAAAAAATCAATTAAACGGATCCAATCCAAACCAATTTAAATCATTTTAGAATGATTTGGTTTTCAAAATGTTACCAGTTCAATCCAATCTAATCAAATGTAAATAACATTTTTAGGAATGTCGACTTTTTTTAACCCAAAATCAATGTGAATTATCAAACTACAAACACTTCTAATCTCATACTAGGATTATGGTCCTTCTAATTATGATGATATCTCAACATGTAGGATACTTGCTCATTGGGAGTATGCTATATCTGACCACCACTCATTTGGGTAGTAACCTTTTTAGTTCATGGCTATAAGCCTACACAGTCCATTATCATGGTAAAATATAGGTGCTACCATAAGTGTAAGGTTCTCCAGGTTATGGTCCTTTCCTCCCTTCATATTATGAAGTACAACTCAAGGCCTATATAGTGATAGTGATTGGTTTTTTGCTTGGACTATTAATGCTCACTTACAAGTTTATGTGTTTACTTAGGCTTTTCCCCTTATTTCATGAAAATCCAAAGAAGATTCACACTGTTTAGCGATAGAAGCTGTTCATCGCAAATTTCATCTTTAAATTCAACAGAAAAATTTACGATGAGATTTTTAACAACAAACATATTCCATCGTTGAATTTGTCGCTAAATAGCAAATAGCCAAATATGATAAATCAAAAACACAATTTGTCATTAATCTGCCAAAGTTTGCAACAGATGTGTTTGTCACTAATTCCAATATTTTTAGTACCGAAGCAAACAACTATATCTAGGAGTTCCTGTGAGGTAGAGCAGGGCTGGCCCAACACTAATTGAGGCCTAAAGCAGACTCTCCAGTGAGGCCTTTTTTATACAATGTAAATGTCACTTTACATCTTTAATTTTGTTTTGTTTAATAGTTTGATATTATTTAAATAAAATAAAATATATAATTAAATAAATGTTTCAAGAATAAATCAAAAAAGAATAAAAAAATAAGAAAAGAAAGAAATTCAGGTACAAGCCGCCCACGGGAATTGAACACGGAAACAGGGGCTACTATTGCAAAAACTTACCACGCATTCCACACAGCCTCTCCGTCTACTTGTAGCATACAATACAATATTATATAAAGTTTCAGGGCGAGGCCTAAAGCAAGGGCTTTAGTGGCGTCACCCTTGGGCTGGGCTTAAGGTAGAGTATAAAGTATAAAGCCACTGTTGATGCCACATTTGAAATATAATGGCTTACCTACTCAATCCAAGATCTTTGGTTTTTCTTCAAGAGTCCGACATTGCTATATTGTGAGTTGTGATAACCAATTTGCAATTCATATTGTTGCCAATCATTGATAATTCTATATAAGAACAAAGAACATGGAAATTGAATGTCACATTATAGGGGGAGAAAACTTTATCTAGCTAGTTTGCTAAGATTGTTGTCAATATCTAGGGGTGGGAATAGGCCAGGCCATCTGATAGGGGCCTATGGCCTGGCCTGCGTAAGGCCTGACCTGGCCTGGATTGGCCTGACTCTGAACAGTAGATTCCCATTTTCCATTCTCAAACTCACATTTCAGTCTTCAGAAGCTCTAAACCATGCGACTCCCATTTCCGCTGCTCCATTGTTATATCTTACATCTACTACTTCTTCTTATCTGAATCCTGCGACCTTGTCTTCAAAGTATATTATCTTCTCTGCTACCCCCCCCCCCCCCCCCAAATCCCTTTTTTTCTTCCTTTAATACATGTTTCGTCTTTTCATCCACCAGCACTTTTATTCAAAATTTGGTTCTTTATTTTATATATATATCACATATGGGATTCATCAATCGAATCCCCCTTTTAATCATAGAGAGCATCTGTAGGCTATTGCTTTTAAATCTGGTAGCCTCTTTTGTGTTTTCTCTTTTTTTGGGTTTATTTATTGTTGGGCAAGTTTTTGATAACTCAAGTTTGTCAAAGTCTATGCTTTTTGATAAACTAGTTGATTTCATTTTTTGTAATTGATTGTGTTAGATCATCTTCCATGCATGATTTTGTTCCTGGTTTGTGTGCTATAGTGATTATTATAGTTGCTGAAGTATATGTAGAATCTGATATTTTGCCTATTAGTTAATATGGCTTGATGCATATGATATTATGGGAATTATCTGTAAATGGAATTATTCTTTTAAATAGGTTTTTAAAAAGGCTAGTAGGCCAGGCCAGGCTTTTAAAAAGGCCAGGCCAGGCTTAAAATAAAGCCTTTAACAGGTAATAGGTTAGGCTCAGGCTTCCAATTTTTTAAACAGGCTAGGCCTATTTAAGGAAAGCTTGGCTTGGCATTTTCCCACCCTTATTTGTGACACCCTTCTACCCCGTATGATATAAGGCATTAAATATAAAACATTTAAAAAGGAAAACATGCATTTAACAGAATTAAATAAAACAGTTGTCCATGGGTAGAAAAGTCCCACATGAACTCGTTTACAACGCGGAAAATAAAAATAAGTTTAATCAAATAAAAACATCATCAAATAAATAACCCAACCCCGATGTCACAATTCAGAGCTGGTATAACCGTTGCGGAAATAAGTCCTCGGAATACAACTGGAAACAAACTATCTAAACTTAAAATAACCCTACTATGAGTGGCGGCTCCTCAGAGTCACTCCTCTCCGGGCTGCTCATCATCCTCTGCAAATGCCAATCAGGCCAAACACAAACAATACAGGGAGTAAGATTCATGTAAACATATATACAGCAGGGGAATAGTACGCAAGGTAAACATACACATAAGCATACATCAACATCCAATAGTATCATAACAACCAAGTATGCTATGCTATGCAATGCATCAACTACTCCGCTACTCCAACTATGCATGTGGATCCAAACTAACTCAGGATGAACGACTTTGGAGTTACATATCTGTATTGGCCATAAAAGCACCAACGCATCAAACCGTGGATGCCTCATCACAGGGGGCCTCGGTCACCAAACCTTGGGTGACCTACCCTGGATGGCCAGATCACCGTACTCTCGGGCGATCTCCCCTTTGTCGAACCTCCCCCATCAACAACTCCAATGCTCTATGCAAATGGCACAACAACAAACAATCTCAACCACCTCCTTGCTTGGGCCATGAAGCTCCCAAGACTTCAACGTCAACGTTTAACGTAACCTTAGACCCAAACCGTGGGGTTAAGGCTCCCTTGGCCAATAAGCACCAAGGTTCAACTCAACATGCTTGGGTCTATAAGCACCCAAGACTTCAACTTATCAATGTGCGGTAACCCAACGGATACCGACTTAACATTTGATTATCTAATTATCTTATATAATTAATGACCAGGTTGTCTAATCTTTATCTTTGATTAATTATCTCAACTTATCATCATAGGGAAATGGGGTTGAAAACCCCTGAAGTCCTTTAATTGTATCACTGTCCAGGAGGTCAGCACGGTCGTGCTTAGACCTTAGCACGGTCGTGCTTGGACACGTGAGGGCGTGCTGCCCTTTTAAGTGAAGCACGGTCGTGCTTCACACTCAGCACGGTCGTGCTCAGCAGCACGGTCGTGCTGTTTGACCTGCACGGCCGTGCTGAACAGCGCGGCCATTTGCCAGAATTCGAAGGGGAGCACAGTCGTGCTCCCTAATCAGTACGGTCGTGCTCAATGCACGATTGCACTGTTCTGGGCAGAGACAGAAACCAAGTGTTAACCAATTATATCAGGGATTCAACTTATTAAAAAGAATACGTTTTAACCTAATTAATCACTTATGCAATTCATCAACATCATCATAACAGCAACAACAATAACGATCAACCAATCAACATCATTATGTCAATAATAACATAGCATCATATTCATAAGCATATAACACTAAAAACAACCAGGACATATTATCACATATTAAACACCGCATTACAACAACATACATACAATAACACCGGGGTCATGGGGGACCCCGTTACCTTACACTACCCACTGCCTAATGAAAACAATCCCACTTCTCCCCATACCTGGATTGAAGGTCGCTCCAACGTTAGCTCCTAAGGCAAACGGTCACGGTTCCCCAAAGCGGCTTAACTCAACACAACCTTAGTCAAACCGAAGCACAGATATTAGTTTCCAATTCAAACCATTATGAAAAGGAAAGCACCAAGGAAGGGAACATTACCTCTAGACCAACAGGACTCACAAGAGGCTCCCAAAGGCTTCCAAAACTCCAGAAACAGGTTGAGTTTAGTGAAAGTAGGGAAAGGGATCGCTCTGGCCGAACTGGTGACGGCTGCCAACAAAAGTAGGGTTTTTCACGTTAACCCTTGGGTTCTGCACCTACTTATAAAACTCGGACTTGAGCACGGTCGTGCTTAGCATTGAGCACGGTCGTGCTCCACTTAGCGTCAGCGAGACGCGGTCCACGCATTGAGCACGGGCGTGCTCACTATTGAGCACGGTCGTGCTCAACTTAAAATCAGAGACACCCTTCTGACTTTAAGCACGAGCTTGCTGGCTGATGAGCACGAGCGTGCTCATGTACCAGAAAGGGACTTTTAAGCTAAAATCTCACTTAGCCCTTAACCAACATTTTTAAAATAATAAAACTAGCTTAATAAAACATTTTATGAAAAACAGGGTGTTACATTATCAATATCTTTTTCTCTTAGGGTCTGTTTGGGAGTTGGGAGGAGAAGGAAGGGAAAGGGTTTGAGGAGGAAGGGAGTGGGAAGAGAGGATAGCCCTTCAAACCCTCCAAAAACCTCCCATAATTCATTTTTTAATGAAAGAATCAAAACCCTCCAATTTGTGGGGAACTACAAAAATGAACTAGGGGATGGTTTTGGAGAGTTATTTTCCCTTCCCAATCTCTTCCTTCTCCCTTCCTCCCGAAACCCTTCCCTCTCTTTCCCTCCTAACTCCCAAACAGACCCTTAAGCTTGCTGATGTTTACACCAAGGTTCTAAAAGCTCTTCGGTCATCAGCACCAAGTTGGGGCTTATTAATCTTTACTTCCCGGCTTGTGGTGGGTATTACGGGATCCCCGACATCCACTAGCACCTCCATGATGTCGTGATATGTAAATATATATGTATATGTATATTTAAAAAGAGTAGAATACACAAGTATATCGATTGTACCAGATTAAAGGTTTAGAATGTTAATTTCTAGTTAGCTAGAGTTAGTTACAAGTTAGTCAGTGTTAGTTATTTTGTGAGAAACATAAGAATAAATACCATACAGTTACTCCATTACCAATTTATGGAGACGACTCTCATTTTTACTCCAATACAAAAAATCAAAGTCCATCATCAGAGTTTCCATATATCATTTTCTCATTATTTCTCATTTTTCCTACAACTACAATTATCTTGGTTGTTAGACAGTGCCTTTTTCCTTCTTCACATGGATTTTATCCCATAGAAAAAGAAAGGTTTTTTATGCTGAAGGCTTGGAAAGATAACAACTGTAAAATTAAAAGGAGAAATTTCATTTATCTTCTTTGAAATTTGATTTGATTACATTTGACATCCTTCTTATGTAAAAGTTATATTCACATATCTTATAGGAGATTGTAGGTTAGTATAATTAATTTCAATTCCATCCTTCAAGAAAAGAATGTGTAATAATACTGTAAACTTCAATTGAAATTGATGTAATTTTAAAATAGGAAAAAGATCGAGTGTAATTTTAAAATAGGGTTCTGAGTGTAATAAGCTTTGAGCACATGATAGAGTGATACTTTTCAACGGTGAAATCTAAGGTGAAGCTTGCAAAAAATGACTATACCAGTATAGACATTAAATGGATTGGTTAAGCAGTTGTTTTTGCCATTCGATTTATTATTAAAGTAAGCAATGATGTGATTTAATGCAACACGAGAAAAAAGGTTATCGGGTACTGTTAATGCGGGTAAGTTTTTTTACTGCAAACCTTTATGTTTCAAACCCCTTTGTTTGTCGTCGACCTTCCCTTCTGTCGTCGACTCGTCAATGGTATCCATTTGCGTGAGGAGATGAAGGAAGCACGAGCAAGTCAGCCATATCTTTGCAATCTGGTTTCGCAAAATTATTGCCTTCCAAAACTTTTATTATTTCAAGTTTATTATTTGGGTCAGTTTCGTTTTTATCGGTCGGATCTATTGGAATTTTGCAGAAAAATGTAATCTGCTGAGTTTGGACATCAAGGACAAAGTAGATGTTGTCTAGAATCTCAATTCATCCCTTGATGAAAAGGAGTTGGAATTGGGGAAATTGATTTCTACCCACTAGCAAACCAAGGAACCTCCTCCTTTACCCACCCAGATGACTTATATTTGTTGTCTGACAACACCCCCAATTCCCACGACCTTACTGGCTCCTACTTCACCCACACCAAACCCTACCCTTGATGCCCTACCTAGCCCAGAACAACACCCCTCCTATACCCACGACCTTGCCCAACCAACCCTCTTTAAGTTTTATTTATTTATTTATTTATTTAATGTAGACGCAAATATGAAACCTGTAGAACCAGCTATAATAAGTCATTAATGTCTATATCGGAGTAGACAAGCACCCTTTTCAACCCTTCCTAGAAGGTGTGGAGAGTTTTCACTATGATACTTGAGTTAAACCTTATTAATGAATTTAATAATTATATAAAAAAAGTCGAACATGTAAAAGATCATTGTAATTTTCCGAAATCAAAGCTTTCACTTAAAAACCTTGATTAAATGGAACTTTATACATCCTTTTAACTATGGTTTTTTTTTTTTTTGAACCCACCGTAATTAGGGTTTTTGGCTCTCTAGTAGGTCCACAGAAGTATCCTACAAGCTTAGATCATTTGGATCCGTTATGGGACTAATCTCCGTTCGAGTGTTTAGTCATAGTTAAGGTTCATCACCTCTCCCCAAAGATGTATTCTATGGGATTCGAACTCATGTTCTCCTTCTACAAGCCCAACTTATGCAACCAACAGAGTCAGGTTCAACTATGGCTTTTTGTTTAAACAAAACACCAATTACCAACCACAACCAATCAACTATCAAGGTGCATCGTATTCCCATTCCCAATTGAAAACTAATGACACCAAAAACAAATTATAATATGAAATTTTAGTTTACAGAAAAAGTCAAAGTTATTTGGATGATTCAACTTCAGTGTTACGCATACATATATTTATACTTAATTCCTGGGAACTAATTTAAACTTAATTCCTGGAAACTAATTAAGTATACAGTTTTTTTTTTTTTTTTGGGGGGTATTGACTACACTGAGTAAAGTTGGACAGTGGACACAGCTATAGAGTATAGATAATTGAACGCGGCAAATAGAAAAAAGAAAGAAAGAAAAAACAGTTTAGAGATATTTTATGATGCGACTTTGGCCGTGAAAAGACGGATTTGAATTTTCTGTATCACAATATTATGGAATGATTCCACCGTCTGAAATCTGAATGCAAAATATGCTATTATTTCTTGTCAGTAGTCCAGCCATCAACTATATGTGCTGTCCCTGTGTGCTGTGGGCCAGTGCCCCGTGGCTAGTTGAGAAGTTCTCGAAAATGGATTTGGTATCTTTCATTTTGGTGTCTTTGGTGTCTTTCTTTCTATCTCTTTCATCTCTTATTTTCTCTATTATTTTTTTTCTTCCATTTTTTCCTATCTCTCTCATCTTATTTTTACCTAAAATTATCAAAGTTACCATTTTTCAAAAACACCAGATCCTTCCTCGAAGTCCTCAGATAATAAGAAACTGACAAACTAGGTCCCCGATGTCCCACTTGACTCACAAACGAAAAGTTCTTGACTATGTCAATCCATGCTGATACTTTGACAAACTTCATTCTTAACCCTTCTAGATTCTAAGCAAAATTTACATTTTAAGTAAAAGATCAACTTGATTCCTAAAGAAAACACGAAAGCATGTCTGATTCTTTAAAAATAAAAAATTTGAACTTGATTCTCAAAAATACTAAATACAAGTCAAAATAGTTTTTAATAAAAAATAAATTTATTTAAATTTATCATAAAAAGAATTAATTTAACATATTTAACTAATAAGGCTCAACATAGTTGGTTGATGATTGAATTCCTTAAGGCTTTGTTTGTAAATTTGGAGGGAAAGAAAAGGGAGGAGATCAAAGGGGAAGGAAAGGAGAGGGAGGGGAGAGGAAGGAGAGTATTATCCCTCACCTTATTTGTGAGTGCATATTGTAGATGGGGAGTAAATGGAGGGTTTATAACATGCTTTTACAATTTTACCTTTATTTTAGAAAATTAACATAAGTAATATTTTTTAAATAATATTAAGGGACCTTTCAAAAAAAAAAAAATACTAATGCAAAAAAAAAATTTATTCCTTTTCCTCTAAAAATTGGGGTAAACCCCCAAAAAACTCCAAATTGAGGTAAATTAAAAAAATTGAGGCGAGGAGGGGTTTGGGGGTTTTCTAAAATCCTCAAAAACTTTCCCTCCAATTTTTTACACTCACAAATAAGGGATAGGTTCTCATAAACCTTACTTCCCCTCCTAAACAAGACTCACAAACAAAGCCTAAGGTACAGGAAAAGGGAGGGGATCAAACGGGAAAGAGAGGGGGAGGGAGGGGAGGGCAGTATATCCCTCTCCTTATTTGGGATTGAAATGCAAAAGGTGGCTTGAGGAGGAGAATGGGGATTAATTAAAATACTCCAAAATATTTTTCTTCAATTAATAGAACTCACAAACAAGAGGGGGAGAAAATTAACCTCTCATTTACTTACATTTCCCTCTAAGAAACAACTCACAAACATAACTTAAGCATTATATTAGGAATTCGACTCTTGCCGTGTGTATGAAAAAAACTTTGTTGGGAAAGAAAAAACTCACTTCGACAATCTCTACGTCTCAAAAGGAATACTCTCAAGCAAAAACAAACCCACTTTTAAGTTTCAAACCTACTTTTAACATTTTTGAGATTTAAGTTTCAAACTAAATATGTCTCTCTATCTTTTTGTTGACAAACCAATTTGGGCTTTAGTCTATTATTTAGTCATTTACATCATGAATCATCTCCGTTTCTAAGTCATAATAAGAACGTTCTTTTTTTTTCTCAGTTAAAAAAAAAAAAGAACGTTGCCTAATGCCGACAACTATTTTTAGACGTGTTAATAATACCAATAGAATTAAAGATTTGCATATAAAATATCAACAGCCACTTCTATTGACATTTTATTGTTAGCACTTGGCATGATCCTCGCATTGTGGTGGATGCTACATCTGTCACATGTCGTGGGGCCTAGGATCATACGCGTCTAAAAAGGAAAAGATATTTTGATTCTTCTGTTTTCAGCCTCAAGTATATCGCTACATAGATATATTATTGGATATTATTGCATCTGGAGCTTGAGGCCGTCCTTGTGCTGTTATTATTGACCATAATAACTAGGAATTAGTGGCTAGAGCCAAATCAAAATGAAAGGACCCCACTAAGCAAGAAGGCCAAAAGTTAAGGAGCATCATACCCATACCTACGTCAATGTGTCGTTGTTTCTTAGCCTTCACGTCTTAGTATGCCTTCAAATCTGATCCTCTAATTCCTCGTCCATCATTATAAAAGTTAATTTTGATGTCCTTTTAAGGGAAGCATATTAACAGATACCCTTTGAAAAGTTAGAGCAATTTTTGAAAATATCTATGAGCTGTGTATACTTTTCATAAATTTAAAATAATCAAGTTAAAACATAAACTGACAATTGGCACATTGTGTGTCGAGGAAATGACAAACAATTATGCCTATTTTCTTAACTATGTCGAAAGTGCGTTTTCTGTTTGCAAGCTACTTCTACTTTGCATATGCTTTTGAATGATCTGTATAAAGTAACTTGATTTTTAATAGACTGGTATCTATTATTTACATGTCCTTGTTTTTTACAATCTGTAATACGTTCACACGCAAATAGACACAATCATGTTTATAAATAGAGTCCTGTTGAACAAAAATGTTTTGTACTAGAATTTTACCAAAGTTTAAATTAGCCAATTAAACATGTTTGGTAATGTTTACTGTACACTAGCTAGCTCGTAGTAAAAATTCCTGTGCATCCTCTTATATTGATTGTTAATTGTAACTCTAAGAAAAATAAAATGTAATATTACTAGAGTGATGGACCCGTGTCATACACGAAGAATATACTAATTTTTTAGGATTTTATTTTTAAATATATAACTATTAAATTCATGTTTTGTGGTTTAATTTTTTTTTATGGAAAATTAAATATCAAAAAAGGTTAAAAAAAATTATTTTATCTGAATGGTCAATCGTAATTTATATCAAATATTAACTTAATAAAAATTTTAGATATTAAAATACAGATAATGATGTTTAAGTGTAAATAGTAAATACATATTGTCTTCTACACAATTTTAGTATTAAAAATATAATTTAAAAAATAAGATGTGTATCAAGAATATAATAAAACATAATATTTGAAAAAAAACCATTGAAGTTTTATTGTGATTTTTTTTTTGGAACAAAATTATAAGTTAACACTAACCATTTCTTCTCTCACTATCTTAGCATCGTACATTTCTGAGCATTTAATAGTAAATATGCATTTTCAAAGCAACAACTACTTTCAACCTGATTAATCATTTCTAAATGTAATTTATTTAAACAATAATATTAAATACGTAGCCATGATCTTTGTAATGATATGAATTTTTTTCTTGTCTCTTGAAAATCGATTTGATTTATTTATTCTCTTTTGTCCGTGCAAGTAATCCATTTTTCTAAAATACTTTATCTATCATATATATTTTTTTCTTTCATCTTGAAAATTTATTTGATTTTTTTCTCCTCATTTCCCATGCAAGTAATCCATTTCTAAAAAAATATATTTATCTATCATATTAATCTTCTTCTTCTCTCCTGAAAATTAATTTGATTTATTTATTTTCTTTGGATGGTGCAAGTTAACAATTTTTAGAAAATATATTTATCTATCATATTTTCTTTCTTTGCTCTTGAAAATCTATTGATTTATTTCATCTTTTTTCCTTTTGCAAGTTAACCATTTTTAGAAAATGTATTTATCTATCATATAATTTTTGTTCTTCTCTTTTGAAAATCTATTTGATTTATTTCTTCTCTTTGTCTGATGCAAGTTAACAATTTTTATAAAATATAATGATATATCATAATACTTTTTTCTTCTCTCTTGAAAATCTATTTGATTTAATTCTCCTCTTTCCTTTGCAAGATAACCATCTTTAAAAAAAAATATTTATCTATCATATAATTTTTTATTCTATATATTTGATTTAATTCTCCTATTTTCCTCGTGCAAGTGAACCATTTTTAGAAAACGAAATATATTTATCTGTCATATTATAACTTTTCTTCCATCATAAAAATATATTTAATTTACTTATTCTTTTCTCCCGGTGTGCACGTTAAAAAATTTTAGAAAATATATTTATCAATCATATTTTCTTATTCTCCTTTGAAAACCTAGTTGATTTATTACTATAAAACTGAAAATTAAAAATGTCGTTGTATAAAATAAACTAATAAAACTCAAAACTAAAAATGCCGTTGTATCACAATATTCAATCTCCGAAAAAATGGATCTTCAACAACATTTGATGGAGAAAATATGACATTAAAAAATTACAGGCTTAGTGATATTCAACATATAACCATAAAAAAAAAAATTGAGAAAGAAGATACAAACCAGAGATTTTGAACTTTGAGGATTGAGATTGCACTTGAAGAGCTGAAAAAAAAAATGAAGGCAGAGAAGCAAGCTCGTAGTAATAGAGGAATATTGTTAAAATTAAAAAGAAAAAGGAAAAAGAAGAACAAATGTAGTTTATTAGAAAGTTGATTGGAATCAAGTGGTTTTGAATTATCCAATAGTTGTCACAATGTCTTACTATCAACACCTTTAAAATCATTCCTAATACATAGAAGACCCATGGATATCACCATGCAGGAAAAGCATTACCAATTAACAATTAGCAATACTGCACATATATACATGGATTTCCAACCAATGCATAAACAAACTATGAAGGAGTAAAATAATAATAATAATAATAATAAAACACAAATTAAAACAGGATAGTAAAAAAAAAATGCAGTGATGTTTGGAATAAGCAATGGGGAGAGTGGGTTTCCATGACCCAATTTATAGATTGTCGGTAATCAAGCATTTATATATTTATAATTGTATAATTTTTTTAGGTGAATTTGTACTTGTATAATTGATGATTGATTGACGATTATATTTTTTTGCTTTAATTAATTGATTTGTTTAAATGTGATTTGGTGATTAGCTGATTGAGATAATGATAATGGTGTATCAAACATGATTGATACACTTGATCTTTTAAAATTTAAATTTGAAAATATATTATCATCAAAGTATCTTTCATTTATTTTTTGAATATATTTTTGCCTATACCTTTCAATCTTCATTGATTGACTTTATTAGTTGATGATTTCTTGTAGGTGATTCCGAACGTGACTTTAATGATTTCAATACAACATTTCAAACGTGATATTAATAATTTCAAATAGATGATTAGTATTAATTGTTAAATTGCTAATAGGTTGACATTTGGACTAATATTCAATGAGGTTATTCCAATTTGTATATAGTATAGATAGATTTTAAAATCAAAATTTTGATTTTCTAATTGATATGTTAGTTGTCTATTTGGAGAGGGAAAAATGTTTAAGAAAAAAAAATCATTGTAATTACTTCCTTGATGTGAATTAAATATTTACTTTAATTATAAAATATTCTTGCAAATTAGAAATTGGACATAAAAACCTTCCATAATTATGCAAAAAAAAAAGCATCAAATGCATAAATGCTTTCTACAAAATAATGCAATAAATGTGAAATACATGAGAAGATGACACTTGAAAGAGCATTTATTGAGTTTTATTCGTAAATGTATATAGTATAGATAGATAGATTTTAAAATCAAAAATTCGATTTTCTAATTGATATATTAGTTGTCTATTTGGAGAGGGAAAAATGTTTTAAGAAAAAAAAATCATTGTAATTGCTTCCTTGATGTGAATTAAATATTTGCTTTAATTATAAAATATTCTTGCAAATTAGAAGTTGGACATAAAAATCTTCCATAATTATGCAAAAAAAAGCATCAAATGCATAAATGCTTTCTACGAAATAATGCAATAAATGTGAAATACATGAGAAGATGAAACTTGGAAGAGCATTTATTGAGTTTTATTCGTAAATGTATATAGTATAGATTTGGAGAGGGAAAAATGTTTTAAGAAAAAAAAATCATTGTAATTGCTTCCTTGATGTGAATTAAATATTTGCTTTAATTATAAAATATTCTTGCAAATTAGAAGTTGGACATAAAAATCTTCCATAATTATGCAAAAAAAAAAAAAAACATCAAATGCATAAATGCTTTCTACGAAATAATGCAATAAATATGAAATACATGAGAAGATGACACTTGGAAGAGCATTTTTTGAGTTTTATTCGTAAATGTATATAATATAGATATAGATATAGATATAGATATAGATATAGATAGATATAGATATAGATATAGATAGATATAAACAAATATAAACTTTCTTGATACACCAAAAATATCTCTTAAAAACAACTTAACAGTCATACTACTTGTTTAATTAAGGAAAAAGATCTCAGATCTCAAATTAATGATAAAAATTGTTTAAAGCTGATTTGCTATAGATATAGTGTATGTTTGGGATAGATTAATTATCTATGTTTCAGCTTTTTTTTTTTTATAAAAACTGTTTTGATAAATAATTTTTATGTTTGGGTAGAGAGCTTATTTTTTAAAAAAGCTTTTTTAACCAAAAAAAGCTGTTTTGCAACCATCTTCATGGAAGGACCGTAAGATTTTTGTATCCAGATTATTTTCCAATCTCAAAATGTTCTTCCTCTTTTGCCCCCAACACCGTACTATTTTACCTACGTCCTCACTGGATTAGGCATGGCAATGAAACCCGAACCCGCGGGTACCCACCCGAACCCGCCCCGACTCTGATGGGGAAAACCCGCCCCGACTGGAGACGGGGGCGGGGGTGGGAATACAGATACCCGCCCCGCCCCAAACCCGAACCCGCCCTGATATTTATGTAATTATAATAATATTCTCATATATCTATATAGGGTATTGAATTTCATTTGATTGAAAGATTTCACTATGTATAAAATAGTACTTTTACATAACACTTATTGTGCTTTTATTATAAAGTGTATTTAAAGCATTAGTTTCTTTTTAATTCGTAGCTAAAAGAAAAGTAAGTTTCAGCTTTTGGTTGATTGTTTTAGTTGAGTGAGAGTTTTATTTGTTTATTTTTTGGAAGTATAACTTTTGAGTTATTAATTTCAATTAAAGCAAAATAATCTTTAAATTTGGTTACTCATTGACGGGTGCGGGGAACCCGTGGGGAAACCCGACCCCGCTGGGGGCGGGAATGAGGATCTATTTTCCAAACCCGAAGGGGAGCGGGGCGGGGTTGGGAAAGGCAAAACCCGCCCCCGCCCCGCCCCGTTGCCAACCCTACACTGGATGGCTTTTTTTTCACACGGCCAAATGGCTATTCTTTTATATCGTGGATACGAGAGTACCAAGGTTGACTTTTTTCATAATAAAAAGTGTAACAAATTTTATTTAATTTTTTTATAATAGAAATAAATTGATGACAAAATAGAAAAAAAAATAAACATCTTAACCAATTTTAATGTTAAAAAAAATTCAATATCATTAATATAAACAAATAACTTCATACCCTTTTTCGTAATTTACTATGTAAAAGTGATTATTTTTGCACCATCCAAATGAAATAGATTATCTTAAAATCGCTTTTCAGCAAACACACCCAAACAAAAATAGATTCGGATTATATTCGATTATCACAATAATCGATTATTTGAAAACAGATTATCAGCATAATCTTTTTTTTCCAGCTTTCCCAAATACACTCATAATGTGAGTCGTCTAATCCCAAATCAGTAGTTACGATTGTTTATCGTGTATAACTATGAGTTTTAATTACAACAGTGAATCCAGTCCATTTCACCATTATTTCATATTACAACAATTCAAATAGTTTTTTTTTTTTTTGGTGCATACTATTATTCATAGAGTGTTTTTTTATTTTTTATTTTTTAAAGAATATGCCCCCACACTCTTTTTGGATGCGAGAGTTTATGGACTATGGAGTGATACAGTTACACCCTCTTACAAGTCTCAAGATGTGAAATAAGAATATACTGTATTGTATAGTACTGAAAAAGCACTAAAACAAAATAGATAAAAAAGAACAACAAGACAAAAGTAATAATTAGAAAGACGCGTCAAAGTCCATTACTGGAAAAACAATGGATTTTTTTTTTTATGATAAAAAAAGTCCATTACTGGAAAATTACCAACCAAAATAACTTGCAATTTTCCACAAATTTGGATCAACCACTTTATGGCGTACAGGTATGGTGAATGTTATTAAAATTGAATCGGTTATCGACTCGATCAAGGTACTGAATTAATTAGTCACTGGTTTAATTAGGTTTAATCGGGGGTCACTGGTTCAATCGGTATATATTAAAAAATTTAAAATACTCATATATATGACAACATAGTTCAACATGTCCATATTTCAAATTTAAAATCATTACCATGAAAAAGTATCTAATTAAACAAATACCAATCAAGGTCACTGGTTAAACAAAATGAACCAGTATATATTAAATATATAAATTCTTATGATTGACTTATGTATATATATAATATTTGGCAGAAGTTGACTCGATATACATTAATTTTTTTAAAATATTCATACATAGGCCAAACATAATTTAACATGTTCAGTAGTTCAGATTGTGGTTCAGATTCAGTAGAAGACATTTTTGACTAAAAAAAAATTCAATATTATGGAGAGTAATATTGAGTATAGTATAGTGTCAGTATTATGCCAGTTTAAATAATTATCAATATATTACTTGAATATTATCAGTATCAGAAATCAATATATCATTGTATCATTATAATATAAAAACAATTCATTAAAAAAAAAACCGTCGGGTCAATCGATTTTTTCCGGCAGGGTCAACCGAGTTTCATAAAAACCCGATCGAGTCAACCGAGTCAATACGGGTCGATGTGCTAAATGGTTCAACATCCTAATCGGACCGGCCTGGTAATCGATTCCCGGGCTAACCGATCAAACCGGCCAGTTCGGTCCGGTCCGAGTTTTATAACACTGGGCATGGTACTCAATAAGAATTTCACTGGTTGCTTGTTATACAAAATAAAATTTAAATATAAAATTATCATTTAATATTGCCAACATACTTCAAATATCGTAATCTTTGGGACACCATAACAACTTTCCTTGCCCCAAAATCCAAATATAAGATCAAGATTGTAATTTCCCAAGTTCGGATTCCTTTTCAAGCCTCTTACCATCACACCATTATTATTATTATTTTTTTGACGGACCATTATTCTTGCTTTAACCAACAACTATCTCCTTTATTTATACCTTTTAGCTTTAGCATATTTTCATAAAACTTCTTATATATTTTTATTAACAGATTGAAGATAAAATTGTACTGATATATTTTTCTTTTTCAAAATTAATAAAATATAATATTTAATTAAAGATACTAGCTAGCAGCCTAGCACAGCTGCTAAAATTCTTTGCAATTGATTGCGAAGTTCTAGTTCTAGAATAAAATCCCACCTCGAATTGAAATCTCAACAGTTTAGTTTACTGGATCAACTATCTATCGCCAAAAAATATATATATTAATGAAGATATTTTGCTTATAATATCTTATTTAACTATCAAATATTTGTTGATAATAGACTTTAAAAATGTATCATGATATAGTCAACATATGCTAAGTATTTTAACAATTCATAGAAAAATGACCACAAATGATTAAGGATTTAATTAGTACACACTGGTAGTATAAAAATAATTTATACTGTCAATCAATCAGAAACTGACACATCATTATAAATTTTTGATTCTTATCCTAACCACTGAAAAATCATCAATTTCGTGATTTCTGATTGGTTGTCAGTGTAAAAAAATCTTTACACTGATATTGTATAGAAATTAAACTCAATGATTAATAATACTAATAAACACTTTCTTTATTTATAAATACAAGGACTTTAAATAGTTATACAATTATTTTCCTTAATATATTATTATATTTTTTTAAAATTGAATAAAATATTATTGTGTCAATCCCTCTCTACAACGTCATTCATGTGCGGCAGCACCGCACTTCCCGTTCCCAAAAATATCTTTGGTTGGAATCTATCCCTCCAAATACCCTGCAATGCAACCCAGTGTTGTTACCCTGTGGCCTAACCCATGGTAGCCATTGATATAAATCTATATTTGGAGGTTGTTACAGCTTCACCATTAGTTGTTGGGGTACTTAACAGGGTGTCTTCGTTGTTTCACAAAAGCCTAAACTAAACCTTTCACCTTTGTTTTTGTCTCTGTGGTGGTATCCTATAACATTTGATATTATAAGTATTCTCTGTAGGACACTCATATCTCTCAGAATAACAAAAAAGGCACAAAATCTGGTGAGATTTACACAGAGAGGTAGAGTTTCAAGGAGGAGGGGCCTTACACCCCCCTGCCCACAAGGCATATCAAACCCAAGTTCTGATCTTTTTGTTGTGGGGTTGTCTTTCTAAACAACCCCATCATCATAAGACAAAGGGGGGGTTTTTTCCTTGTGTCTATCTTTCTGTGATTCATATTTCATATCTGTGCTGTTATTCTCATTTGGGTTGGTTCAAATTTTTTTTTGGGGGTTATCATCATCATCATCAACATCATCATGGAGAGTGGGAATAAGAAGTACATCACCTGTGAGGAGCTAAAAGAGCACAACAAGCCAGGAGATTTATGGATCTCCATTCAGGGTAAGGTTTACAATGTCACAGATTGGGCTAAGGAACATCCTGGTGGAGATATTCCATTATTGAACCTTGCTGGCCAGGATGTCACTGATGCATTCATAGCATACCATCCTGGCACAGCATGGCAATATCTTGACAAGTTTTTCACTGGGTATCACCTTGAGGATTTTAAAGTCTCTGAGGTTTCCAGGGATTATAGGAAACTTGTGTCTGAGTTTGCAAAAATGGGCCTTTTTGAAAAGAAAGAACATGTCACTTTATTTACATTAACTTCTGTGGCTGTGATGTTTGCCATTGTTCTTTTTGGTGTCATGAGATGTGCTAGTGTGTGGGCTCATTTGGGTTCTGCCATGTTGTTGGGTTTGCTTTGGATGCAAAGCACTTATGTTGGTCATGATTCTGGTCACTATGAGGTTATGTCAAGTAAGGGTTATAACAAATTTGCTCAAATGCTCTGTGGGAATTGCATGACTGGGATAAGCATTGCATGGTGGAAATGGACTCATAATGCTCATCACATTGCCTGCAATAGTCTTGATTATGATCCTGATCTTCAACATATCCCAGTTTTTGCTGTTTCTTCTCGTTTCTTCAAGTCAATACAATCTTGCTTCTATGGTAGGCAATTGAAGTTTGATACTTTGTCAAGGTTTCTGGTCAGTTACCAGCACTTGACTTTCTACCCAGTCCTGTGTTTTGCTAGGGTCAATTTATACCTCCAAACTATCTTGCTTCTTTTCTCAAGGCGTAAGGTCCCAGATAGAGCCTTTAACATAATGGGAATCCTTGTGTTTTGGACTTGGTTCCCTCTTCTTATTTCTTGCCTACCAAATTGGCCTGAAAGGGTTATGTTTGTGCTTGCTAGCTTTGCTGTTTGTTCCATTCAACATCTTCAATTCTGTTTGAACCATTTTGCTGCAAATGTGTATGTTGGGCCACCAAGTGGCAATGACTGGTTTGAGAAGCAAACAAGTGGGACATTAGATATCTCTTGCTCAACTTGGATGGATTGGTTCTTTGGTGGTTTGCAATTCCAGCTTGAGCACCACTTGTTCCCAAGGCTTCCTAGAGCCCAATTGAGAAAGATTTCCCCATTGGTCATAGACCTATGCAAGAAGCATAATTTGCCTTACAGGAGTTTGTCATTCTTGGAGGCCAATAAATGGACCCTTAGGACACTCAGGACTGCTGCCCTTCAAGCCAGGGACCTGGCTAACCCTGCCCAGAATTTGTTGTGGGAAGCCTTTAACACACATGGCTGAGTATGTGATTTGAGAAGATCTTCAAGTTCAATTATTTTTTTTTTCCCTTTATTTGTTAAACAGCTTTTGATTGGCCCCAATATTTGTTAATTGGGCATTGCTTTTAACCTTTTTTCCCCCTTTTTAGTTGTGGTATATAAGAAAAATGATGATCCGAATATACAGTTTATGTGCTGTGCTTGGCATCTATACAGAATTCAGATCATATTTGATTATTCACCTCTTTTTGTAATTGGTCAAATAGCACTGGCATAGGGTTGTTAACTTGTGATGCTTATAATGCTTATACCATGCTTGATCTTAATAAAGATAGAAGAATTCCATAGAAATTGTGTATGTATTTTTCTACTCATTAGTTACGTTGTTCTATGTATTTCTTCTTCTTCTTTTCTATTCATTATTGAATTTTGGCGTTTTCTAGTAGGATGATTCATCCGGGAAGAAATTAATTTGGGGTTATTAGCAAGATTCTGTTACAAGATTATATCTATTGAGGACCGTACCAAACATGTTACTATGTAGGAAAAATGATTCAATATAAGCGTTTATTTTATGGAAAACATTTTTTTTGGGTGCAATATTTTATGGAAAACATTATTGTTATATATTTGGTGAGGAAAAATAATGATGATTCAAAGCTAGGTAAAGTGGAATAATATATTTAATTTCCGTGACTCATGGTCACCTAATTACAGCTTGGATCCTATTGTCTGCTTTTCTATATATGTAAACAAACATACAAGAAGAAATGCAATAAAATTAAATTATGAGTTTTCTTTTTTCAGAGAAAGAAAATAGTAATTTCATTGAAAACTTACCTCCTATATTGAGATTTCAATCCCAATTCCCCTCATAATATGATACAAGTAATTAACGAGATAAGATTGAATTACCTTATCATTCCAGATAAGATTAGAGTAATATCTTGGCATCCCATAAATTTAGCAAATGGAGATTCGGAAGAAATAACCAACACATGCAACAAAATAGTATTTGACTATTTCCTAGTTTCCTAGCTATATGTATCCTGAATCCTAAATTTATCAAGAAAAGCAGATATTTCAGAGAGCAGCAACTAAAATTGGTGTTGCCAAAGTTGTAAATTACCAACCATCATTTATTCCGATATGGATGGTTAGCATGGCATTGATGGGAAAATAAAGTGGAATGGGTAACGAGCAATTGAAAAGAAAAATATTGTGGGTGGCAATACAATGGCTTGAGATGCTAGCAGTAAATAGAGGACTTCGTGCAAGAGCTAGACCAACCACTCACGTGCATTCCTGGCCAAGTCCTTGTCCTAGTGGCCTCAGAAACTAATCACGACAAAACATCTTATATCTTTTGATTCCTTTGCTCATATCGAGTGTTTTTTGAAATTCAATAATACATGTACAGGGTACGTACAAATTGGCTTTTGCAAGAGTTTTGGGACAATTTCATATATTATGTATAAGTGAAAAAAAACCAAAAAACCAAAAAAACAAAAAAATTCATTGACTCCTATGTATGAGATTCTTTGATTATTTTATAGTTTTTTTTTTTTTGGTATAAAATTATTTTATAGTTTAAAATATGAGTTTAATTGGTTATGAATTGTTGTTTATTTTATTCTCCTTTATTTTAGAAATATAAATCATAGAGTTAAATATTTGTTATTCACAAATGAAGTATTTTGAGTAATTATTTAAAAATATATATTAATTTGTCTCAACTTTCAATTACGGACTGTGTCAAAAATAAAATAAAAATTCAATTACCGACATTTTGAAAGAGAAAAAATAAAATAAGAAAAGCTACTTAGATATAAATTGCAAAAGCCCAAAATAAGGGTTGAAAACTGATTGAGCTTGATGTGCGGCATGTACTAGCTTGAATAGACAAATAAAATAGGCGGACTAGGAAAAATAATTTATTAGAAAATGAATTTTAACTTTGACTGAACCATCTTGATTTTATCCTGGTTGGCTGGTTTGATGCATGTTAGGGTTGGGCCAACAAGTCTAATGTTTAATACATTATTTTTGGTTAAGCTAATGTTTAATATTTTACTAAGGTATTACTATATAATAATCTATTATTCCAATATATATATAAAGATTTTTTTAATGTAAATTAGTATTTTATCACTAAAGTAATTTCCCTTGATGTCTTATGAGGTTAGATGGATTGTTTTTAATTATAATCTCACTTTGCACCAATTTTGTATCACAAACTTATGTAAAAGTGATTTTTTTGCATTGCCCAAACAAAATAGATTATCTTAAAATCGTTTTTTAGCAAATATACCCAAACAAAAACAGATTTTGATCATAATTGATTTTTACAATAATCGATTGTCAGCATAATCTATTTTTTCCACCTTTCCCAAATACACTCTTAAAATATAAAAAAAGAAGAAAATGTCGAAACCTAATATTTAAATTTTCTAATTGTTTAAAACAATTAAAAAACATAAAGAAGGCATAATGTAGGCTGATGGGCTGGCCGTAGCTTGCAGTCCACATAGGTTAGATTGGGCTAATAATTTACCTACTGCCAATTGTAGTTGCTCTTATACAGAATAGGGCCCTGCTACCTGCACCCCTACAATTTGGTACACACCCCCACATATCTTCCGGCATTTAAATGTCGGATTCAGAAATTATGTTTCCGGCATCTAATTGCCGGACGAATTCCGGCATTTAAATGCCGGATTCAGAAATTATGTTTCCGGCATCTAATTGCCGGAAACGCTTTTTTTCAAATTTTAAGAATTTTCCGGCAATTAGATGTCGGAAACATATTTTCTAAATCCGGCATTTAAATGCCGGGAGGGATGTGGGGGTGTGTGTGGGTGGATGCCAAATTGTAGGGGTGTAGGTAGCAGCTGCCTACAGAATAATCTTATTTGATATCTCTACATAAAAGTTGTTGGTCACATTAGAAGTAGATTGTGAGCCTAAACAATTTTTATCTTTAATATCAAGGGTTCAAAGTCTGGATTTATCACTTACAAAGCAGTTTTATGTAACTATCATCTACTCTCTTAATTATTTGAACAATTAATTACTTATTATTTTAATTAAATTGTTTGAACAATGATGGCAAATATGTTATTTTACCTGAATTATGGCTTGGTGATCACTGTAGGTGATAACTAAGTCGTGCACAACACAATTATATAGATACGCCGTTGAGTTGAATTGTGAAGAAGATGGAGTAGTCAACCTCACACCATGTCATACCAATTTGCTGAACTGCAATGGTGAATTTATCAAATCAAACCATAAAAGATTGTTTAAAGCCTTACAACTTGCAAAGATGACAAGTCGGTCTAGAAAACTCCTCATAAGCAACATAACCAAGAAGGTTGTCCATGCTATCTCTTCAGCAATATCATCATGTAGGAAATCATTTTTTTATGTGTAAGCGATGAAAGGGTTAGTGGCGATTAGCCGCCATATAAAGAAAAAAGTGAACAGAAGCCTTCTTCACCAATGGTGAGAAATTGTCTCCGTAGTCCAACCCAAAATTTTGAGTATACCTTCTTACCACCGATCGAGCCTTAAGGCAACCAATTTTACCATCAGAGTCAACTCTTGACGGTATAAATCCACAAACAACCTACAGCAGACTTCTCAAGAGGAAGGGGATCAAGTTCTCGAGTGTCAATACTTTGAAGGGAACACATCTCATTAACAATAGCTTGTCTCTACACAGGATAGGAAAAATAATAACCTATAGATTTATTAATAGACATAGAAGACAAGGAAGAAAGGCAAGTATAATACAAACAATATGGTTAATAGCTCAAAGCAACAAAATGAGGACAAAGATTACGAGTATACCATATACCTTTTCCGAGAGAAATGGGAAGGTCAAGCTCAAGAGACAATAGAAAAAGACAAAAGAGGAGTAGCACTAAACTTTTTAATTTGAGAAACATTGAAAAACCCTTAGAATTTTACAATAACTAGTATTTGAATACGAGATTGAGCCTGTGAGTTGATTATGGATAAGGAATATGTTAACACCCTATATTGACTTCTCTACAAATGGTATCTTAAGTAAATTGTGCAAACCTAATAACTTTTACATTATTTATTTTATCCCAAAATTATTTCCAAGAATATAGTAAAAAGGATTAGGAATTGATATTTACAAAAAATAAAATAAGAAAAAGAAGAAAAGGATACTTGATTTTTATTTGTGATTTTTCCATATTTTTATCTATTTTTACAACATTGAAATATTTACAAAAATATAAAAGGCTAATAGGCTATGACGATATTCACAAAAATAAAAGTAAAAAAATTAAATAAAAAATATTTTTTTGTGTGATCTTTTAAATCTTTTCTTGATATTTTTATTTTAAAATTTTTGTATTAACAAGTCTAAGGTGAAGTTGATAGCACACAAATCCATAGAGCTTTGTAATTTATGTTCAAACACCACAACCAGTTACCACATGAACCTTTTTATTCATGTCAATAGCACACTTTTTCCAAAGCATAGGAAGGAAAAAGAAAATCAGTATTATTAATTTTTTTTTTTTGATAAGCAAAGTGTATATATTATATTAATAGTAAAAGAGTACTAGGTGTACTCAACCTATATACAAGGTAACACTCAATCAACAAACAATAACTGAGTGTTAGATGGTATACCCAACCAACACAAAAACTTGAAAGCTAGCCATATCTAAAGAAACATCCAACAATATACCCCAGGTGATGCAGCACAATATTTCAAACAACACGAAAGGAAAACTCCAACATTAACAACCAAAAGTTGCACATAAGCCTGAATTATGTAGACACCCTACGCTTGAAAAAAGCAACACAATAATGGTCCTAGTGCAGCTAAGCAGAAGACACTTCCCTAAGAGTTAATGATCGAGATAAAGGCACCTATACAGCCACTGACAGACAGAATAAGGGACTTTGACACCAACTGGAAAATTCATACAACTGAACATTATATTTGCTTGATAGCCAGTACCAAGATCTAGACCTGATCAAATCAGTCATAGCCAGGAAATCAACTCTACCATTACTAAATATAACTTCATTTCTCAATAGCCAAACGGACCACATAGTTGCATGCCAAATTATCTGCCATGGTTTTTTCTTTAAAATACCTCTGAAAATGTCCCTATACTGACTATAATGCTGCACAATATCACTGCAAACTAAATGATGAACTCCCAGCCAATTAAACACAAAATTCCAGACTTGAGCAGTGAAAGAGCAGTCAAGGAAAAGATGAACTGCCGTCTCAACTTGAGAACCACACAAAACACAGAACGATTGGGATAAATTTGTAATTATCGATCTATGCAAAAGATTTACCCTTGTAGGTAACCTATCTAGAATAAGAAGTCATGAAAATGCTAAAACCTTTGAGGGAGCAGAGCAAAACCAGAAGTTGGCAAAAACCTATTCCAAAGCCGGATTGGACATCAAAATATGCTGCTGGGACTGAAGAACTTTGTAGCCTGATTTAACCGTGTAGCCCTTGGAGTCATTTGCCATCCAAATCCAAGTATCCTTCTCATATCTATTAAGACATGCACCATTCATTGTTTCCTAATAACCTGAACAAGCTCCTCCTCCCAAGCGAGAAAAGCCCTCCTCCAACTCCATTCCCATCTCCACACTTCACCATCACACCAGCCTAACTCTGAAATTTTTGCTTCCTTTTGATTTGACAAGGTAAAAAGCCTAGGGAATACCTCTTTTATATTTGCAATCCCTAACCAGGTTTGATTCCAAAAAGAAGTATCATCCCCATTTCCAACCTTTCTCCTAACTTCCTTAGAAAACCAGAGGTTGTTCCCTGTATGACTCAATTCTAACCCACTTAAATCTCTCCACCATTGTGATGAGTTATTAGACGTCCATCTCCTAGAAATATCATAATCAACACCATCTCCATACCTGAATCGTGTGATTTCCTGCCAACATGCTCCTTCATCATTGAGTAATCACCACCTCCACTTTCCTAGCAAGCTCAAATTGAAAATATCTAAATCTTTCAAGCCCAACCTACCCAAAGTCTTCGAACTGCACACCTTCCTCCAACTCACCCAAGCTATCCTCCTTTTGTCCCCCCAACCCCACCCACACACACACAAAAAGTGTCTCTTTGGATAGATGTGAGGATTTTAATTACCTTCCTAGGAGCCCTGTAGAATGAGAAAAAGAACAAAGGAAGACTAGAGAGCACCGATTTGATAAGAACTATTCTCCCCCCAAGGAAAGATATTTGCCCTTCCACCTTGATAACCTTTTCCTCGTTACCTCAATGACCGGTTGCCAAGTGGACGCCTTCCAAGGATATGCCCCAATCGGTAATCCGAGGCAAGTAAAAGGAATCTGACCAGAATTGCAACTAAGGAAGTTTGCCACAGCTAAGAGATAATCGCTTCCCACATTAACCCCATATTGGCAGCTTTTGTGGAAATTAACTTTGATCCCGGACACCAGTTTAAAACCCCTGAGCACAGCCTTGATCGCCCAGAAATTATGAGTAGTTGCTTTGCCAACCAGAATTGTATCATTCGCGTATTGTAGCAGAGAAATACTCTTAGTTTCCTGAAACATGAAACCTGAGAATAATCCCAACTCCACCACTCTACTCATCATACGACTCAATCCTTCAGCCACTAACAAAAAAAAGGAATGGGGCCAACGGGTCACCTTGTCGCAATCCCTTTTGCATTATTACATCCTCTGTTGGAATGCCGTTAACGAGAATGATATATGGCCCTTGAAAGAACATGCATCCATCCATTTCTCACCAAATCCCATTCGCCGCATCACATACTTAAGAAAACCCCAATTGACGGAATTGTATGCCTTCTCAAAATCGACTTTAAAAATAAGGCAATCATCTCCGATTTTCTTGGCCAAATCAATAACTTCACTAATTGCAAGAACACCATCTAGAATTTGTCTCTTTGCAATAAAGGCCGATTGAGAAGTAGATGTTATAGAACCAATCACATGCTTAAGTCTAGCTACTAGTAGTTTTAAGATTAGTTTGTGAACCACACCAATTAGAGAAATAGGTCTAAAGTCGGAAACCTTTTGAGGATTATCCTTTTTAGGGTTAAGTGCAATGAAGGAAGAGCACACTCCTTTTGGAAGCTCTGATCTATGTAATAGTAGGGCTAGAATGTATAACTAATCTTGACAAGTACTCTTGTTTACAAACCCAAACACCAATAGTGACCATAAACCCTTAATCTCAGATCTCGATTTCCTGCGTTTGAGAATCTCTGAATTTCCCTGCGTTTAGGCAAAATTATGGCAAGATGGGGTTTGGAGTCAGATTTGTTGGGTGCGATTAAAGACAAAAACACCCTTAAAATTTGCCTAGATGCAGGAACTTCAGGAAAATCTAAATTTAGATAATACAAATTCCTTAATCTCAATACATAAAAAACACCTTTCCTGATAATTATTATTCAAATGATGTTAAAAAATTCAAACTTTCAAGCACATTTCCTCAAGTAAAACAATGAACACAAGCACAAGACCAAAATCAAGTGACAAAGATGATAGGAGGCATAGTATTGCAAGAACTTTCATTTCAAAAATTATGTCGGAATGGTTGTTTAGTTCAAAGCAACAAGCATACTATGGGTATCGACCTGTGTGTAAGACATCTCGAGACTCACCATACATCTAACCGATAATGAACTTGAATCCAATACCTACCAAAATGAAATATTGCAGGCCACGACAATAGAAAATATGCTAACATAATTCAATCGATAAAAATCTAGAAGTTCACCACTACAATGGAACATTTCACATACACTAACACATTATATAACTTAAATTCACTTCAACAAATTGATAGAGAAAAGACATAGTTTAAGATTTTCATCAAGTTAGGCCAAATAAGCATTTAAAGAAATCCAACCAACAATACATTATATTTTTGTAAGAGAATCAACTCACATTTTTTTTAATCAAACATTTAGTATACAAGAATACAAAATACACGAATCTGTATATGTTATGGCAGCTCTTCCATACGTGTTCATACAAAAAGTAGATAAATAAAATTTAAGCAATATTGACATACTCATTGGTCAAACAAAAAAGAAAAGAAAAGAAAAGATTGTGTAAAACTACTCGGCTAGTTGGTAGTTAGATTAGTTAGCAATCTGTTATTGCTTTCTGTTGATATAACAAATTTGTAATGAATTGTATATAAGCACAAGCTTACATCAATGAAGATCATATTTCTAGTTTCAATACTTGTAATTTAGTATCAACTGAAACTACTCTCTTCTGCGTACTATCCTTCTTGTTTGATTTTGTTTCTTCTTTTTTAATTATTCTTCTTCGAAAATGGTAGAATCTCAGCCATTAAATCCTCTTCAAGACCCTTCTAATCCCTATTATATTCATCCCAATGAAAATCCTTCTTTAGTTCTTGCTTCTTCTATCTTTGAAGGGTCCAACAATCATGGTTGGTCCTGTGCCATTTCTATGGCTCTACAAATGAAAAACAAATTCGAATTTGTTGATGGTACTATATGAAAGCAAATTTCTATTGATCCTACGTTTCCAGCATGGAAGAAATGCAACACCTTGGTTCTGTCATGGCTCTACCATTCCATGTCCTCTGAAATTGTCACAAGCATTTTATCTTTTGAAACAACATATGACGTGTGGCAATACAGTCAATTCTGTCAAGGTCATACGGTTAGTATCTTTCAGCTTCAAGGAGAATTATACTCACTCAGACAAGGTGAATTATTTTTTACTGCATTCTTTAGTAAGTTGAAAACTGTTTGGGATGAACTATGGAATTTTAGATCTTTGCCGTCATGTGAGGCATCTGATTCTGGTAGCTGCAATATTCTTAGATGTGTTCAACAGTTTAGAGATAATGATTGTGTAATGAGCTTCTCATAAGGTTTAAATGAGAGCTATGTTGCCATCAAGTCTCTAATCTTGTTCTCAATGGTTTCTCAACGAGAAAGGCAATTGCAAATTGCCATACTGCCAGATTCCACCATTTTGGCAACTTCATCACAATCTTTCTCCAATGTTCAAGCACAAGGCAGAGGTCGTTTCCCTAACACCAAGAATACAAATTCCAAGAAAAATTCTCAAAAGCATTGCATATATTGTGGCAGATCCAATGACACCGTAAATAATTGTTTCTTCAAACATGGATTACCACCTGGTTACAAATCCAAGAAAGCTCTCAATATTACTGCCACCAATGACTCTACTTCTAATTTAGTGGTTCCTGGTTTGACTCATGAGCAACTTCAAGGTCTGCTTACTTTGTTTCCACAATCACAGCCCACTGCTCACTCAGCACACTTAACAAGCACTCATAATGCACTACCACTCCTACATCAGGTAATTCCCAAGCTCCTTGGATATTAGATTATGGGACAACAGACCACATTTCTTCTTCTTTAACTTCTTTTACAACATATAGGCATATCAAACCCATTCCTGTTTCCTTCCCCAATGGCCAATAAACCACAGCTACTTTCTGTGGCACAATACACCTCACTGACACACTTACACTCACTAACACACTATACATTCCAAATTTCTCATTTAACTTGATTTCAGCAAGTAAACTAACTCAATCCTCTTCTTGTCAATTTTCTTTCCTTCTTGACCATTGTCTGATACAGGATTTGAAGTCCTCGAAGATGATTGGCAGAGCTAGCTGTTGGTGTAAGCCCTAGAGGCCAATGTTTTTCCTTTAGACTTACATTTGTATCCTGCTATTGTTTATGATATGAGGCATTTCAGATTATTATGTTGTTTGTTTAAACGTAATAAAGTCCTTAGAATAGAAAGTTCTATTTAATAGAATATCAAGTATACGACTTGATAGTGAGACGTTATTAATCAAGAGAAATCTATTCTTAAATATCTGTAGTCAAGTATTATTATTAATAAGGACAATAATAATACATCAAGACTATTATGTGTGTGGACTGATGACCGCTTCTCACGGGTCATTGATATGAGGTATCAAGTCACACACATAGGTACACATTAGAGTAATGATGTATTGGATTAACCCGCCATGAGAACACTACATGGAACGTTATGTGAGTATCATAAGTAGTTCTCATAGTGACAATGGTGTATGCAACCCTTCGACCTGAAATCACTACGATCCCTACATAGGAGTTGTGTGCTTTAATACCGTCCAACATTATCTGTAATAGGATGACTATAAAGTTGATCATTGGGTATAGCGCGAGTCATGCAGAGAGATGTGAATGATCTAGATGGGATTTGTCCCTCCTATAGAACATGATTAATATATGTAGGGTCCTTGATAGAGTGAGACTATAAAATGCATTGTCGTACTGAAATGAGTCAATATAAGATATTGAGCTCATTTATTGTTAAGTCTACTGGGGTATCAGGGATCATGACATTGAACTACACAAGGGTGACACGTTCTATGCCTTGTGTTCAATATAGATATAACGACAAAGGGATACTAGGTCACATGAACATTGATCACGGAAAGGTTATGTCAAATCACTGACTTTCTTACTACTTGGGTAGCAATGATGTGTTGCTAGACACCGCTTATTGTTTATAATATTAAATATGATTTAATATTATTGCCAACGTTATGGGAACCTATAGGGTCACACACTTAGAGCAGATTAATCGGAACTAAAAGAAATTGGGTTAAACCCCAATTTCTATTAGGCCACGCTCATGATAGATGAGCCCAAGAGGACCAGGTCAAACCCTGTTCTCCCTAGTGGTTTGCCTACCTATATATGGTAGTGTAAGAGTGCTGAGCCGCATAACACTCTATCTGGCAGCACTCTGCACTCAGTTTGCGTGAAAAATAAAACACCTCTGCATCTCTTCTCCCACCTAGCTGTGCTTAGAGGCGCACTCCGAGAGCGAACACGTGGGACATGTTTATCTACTCGTGTGGACTAATTAGAGGCATTGTTGTTCGTACAGTGCTCATGATTTGCAACGACTCAAATCAAATGTCTATGCTACAAGAGATAAATTTTTTGAACATGAACCATGACCATTCGCAATGATTCTTGGTGGGAATTTTTCCGCTGTGCTTGGTTTGATGCGCAAATTCCCAACACTAACAATGTCAATGGACTGTATGTCACTACAAGGAATAAGCCATTTAGTGACAGCAAAAAACCATAGGTAAAAGGCAAAAAACCGTAGGTATAGCACTGAAAGCCTATACCGATGGACGTTTGTCTCTGTGGTCCATAATTTGCTATACCTACAGTTGTGTCTCCGTCACTATAAGTTTTAGTGACGGTTTTGAAACCCATGGGAAGAATACTTGAAGATATACGCACGGTTTATATTCTGTTGGTATAGGTTCTAAAGACATATCATAATTTGCAATATTCACAATTTTGGCCATTTCACTGCTAGTTTTCGTGATGCTCATGATAATTTAGATTTTCGTCTTAAACATTGATCAGATTATAAGCCAAATGCACAATAAAGTATAAAATAAATAAATATATTTAGAAACCAAAATAAAATAAAATTTCAATCATATTAAAAATTATCATAGTCTTATAGGCTTATCAAACACAATAGTTAAACATTATCACCTAGAAATAGCATACTAGCATATAGTACGCAAATAAGCCTTATAAGAATCTCCAAAAAAAATTACAAAGAAATCAAATGTCCACTTCAATCAAAAAGCTGACTAGAGTTGAATGAATTAGGTAGCAATTTGCCAAATCACAAACACTGATTATACGCCATTCCTCACCCTCTAGTGTTGGATAATATATCTTTAGAGAGATTTGAGCAACAAGATCATCTCATTTGGCCTCTATTGAATTCAAAATTTCTTGTTCCGTCTTGTCGTGCTTATAGAAGAAAAATGGCCCAGAGGTTTCCAAGTGCGAAAAATCTAAAGTACATATTCACAGGTTGCAAATGGCCAATGAAGTATCCACCTTGCTCACATATTCAGTCCATTAGCCATGAAGGAATAGGCTGTGGCAGATAGTCAAACATGTCACAACCAACCCTTATCAATTTCAAAATTAATCTAAAGAGAATGCAGTAACTATTCAGTATTGCACAATTCACAACTATATTATGTTATAAACCTTTTCAACCAAGTCTACATTATTGAGACGGTAGGCTCTTGTATTCACAAGTGAGATAAGCACACTGATAAATTCTCTTATGTATGGGGTGTTTTTATCCATACTCCATTCCTGTGTAAAAAAGCACTGGGTAACAATGAGACAATATATCAAAGATGAACTTATCAAATAAAATTGCAACAAGTAAAGCACTAATTATAGAAACGAAGTGAAGCAGTGGGATAAGACCAAAATTTGCAATCCAGAAAATTACCTAAAGCAGAGGACTGTTTACACTCCCCCGCGAACAACACAAGGTTAGGCAACCCACTATGCATGAAACTGGTCTGTCCTTCTTCTTGGTGCTTAAACTGAACTGCATTTTTTGTTCACTCCTCACTTCCTTCTTTCTCAGACCCATAAACGGTTCAGGGGTCACCACAAGAGCCCCATCTTCATCCTTCTTCTCACTATATATGGCAGACATTGCTCCTGAAAAAATTGAGAAACCCATCAAAGTGAGGGGCTAATGCTATTGCATATTATAAGGCTAAAGCATCATTTCTAAAAAAGGTGAGAAGAACATAATTTCCTGTAGTGTACCTGTAGGTGGCTTGCAATTTGCCAAATGACAAAGAAAGGAGGTGTTAGTTTTAAGAAGAGATTTGGCAAAGAGGGGGAAGGTTATTTTAGCGGGATATCAAATATCAAATTATTTTTGGAGGGATTTGTTGAAAAAATTAGCGCAAGAAAGAGAGGAATGGAAAAATTTAAAAATATTAAAAAAACAATTAAAAGGATCGCACATTAACAGAATAAAACAATTAAACATATACCTGCAGTTTTTTAATCCATCACTAAAAACATATTGTGATAAAAATAAATATTTGTGGGTATACGACATCTATACCCATGGATGAAAATTCATCACTAATACAAATAATGACGAAAATAACACATCTAAAGGTATTTGCTATATACCCACGGTTTCTTGTACATCTGTAGGTATATGATGCCTTTACCTACGGTTTTAATGTCTGTCACTAAAAGCGTCCGTAGGTATATGGTAAATTTCTTGTAGTGTTGGTTGTCCGAGAGATTAAACCTGTCATTCTCAATGCTGTTATTACAGCAACAAACACTTGTACCCATCCCTCTTTATAATCTCACAATAATATTGCAAACAAATACGTAATTGTATCTACAAAATTCTCAGATGTTTGGGACATGTCATTTTTCAAAACAAAGAAAATTATCTTTCCCATTGAGTTCTTCTACTTCTGATTCTGTTTTTGATATTATACATATAGATATTTGGGGCCTTTTATGAAACCCCTTCATTACATGGCCATAGATACTTCTTAACCATTATTGATGACAAATCTAGTTTCACTTGGATAAAATTGATGAAAACAAAATCTGAAACCAGAATGCACCTAGTTAATTTTGTTACTCTCATTGAAACTCAATTCTCTTTGAAGATCAAAACAATCGGATCTGACAGTGGTCAAGAATTCCTCTTTAAATCATTCTACGAATCCAAAGGAATTCTACAACAACTCACTTGTGTTGAATTACCACGGCAGAGTGGAATTGGTGAAAGAAAACTTCAACACATTCTGAACATTGCCCGAGCCTTAATGTTTCAAGCCAACCTTCCCATACCCTTATGGTCATATGCTGTCCATCAGGCAGTCCATTTAATCAATTTGATTCCCTCTGTAGTCCTAAAAAAAAAAATGAGTCTAATTTCTTTGTTCTATATAACAAACCACTTGACCTTTCTCACCTTAGAGTCATTGGATCACTTTGTCATACTTCCACACTAGTAGCAAACAGAAAAATATGTTTCAATCTCGAGCAAGAAAATGCATGTTCCTAGGTTACAAAGATGGAGTCAAGGGTTTCATTCTCTTTGATCTGCATTACAGAGAAATATTCATCTGAAGAAATGTTGTCTTCTATGAGAACATATTTCCCTTCCCTAAGACAACTCAACCTAATTCTCCTCCCTTAACTTTTCCAGCTTGCTTACCTAATAATACAACCATTACTGAATCAGCAATTGCTCTTTCTCCTATTCACCCTCCTCGGCCTATAGATCATTTTCCAAATTATGCTCCCAATCCTGACCCTGTTCCTCCACCTATGCCTAGAACATCAACTAGGCAGGGTATCCTCCTAACCATCTCAAGGACTACCACTACAATATAGACCATTCACAATTGCCAGCAGGTCAATCACCAAGTACTTCTTATCCTCTATCTTTCCTACAATCATCTATCATTTGCCTATAGATCATATGTACTATCAATCACTACAATTCCAAAACCAAAAACTTATAAACAAGCAGCTAATCTTGAGTGTTGGCAACAAGTAATGGATCAAGAAATTTCTGCTCTTGAACAAAACAACACATGGATACTCACTGAATTACCACCAGGAAAGCAACCTATTGGCTGCAAATGGGTCTACAAAGTCAAGCTTGAATTAGATGGGAGTCTAGAAAGGTACAAAGCTAGACTTGTGGATAAGGGTTACAAACAACAAGAAGGCATAGACTACTTTGAGACCTTCTCCCCAGTAGTCAAAATGACAACAGTAAGGTTGGCCTTGGCTCTAGCTGTAGCAAAGAATTGGCATTTGCAACAACTTGTTGTCAACAATACCTTCCTTCACGAAGACTTAAATGAAGAAGCATACATGACTATCCCTTGAGGGTTTCACAATTCCAAGCCTAATCAAGTCTGCAAGCTTCTTAAGTCCCTCTATGGTCTTAAGCAAGCTAGTAGACAATGGAATTCCAAATTCACAGTTGCTTTTATTCATCTCGGATACACTCAATCTAAATCGGACTATTCTCTTTTTGTCAAATCACCAGGTGCTCACATCACAATACTCCTAGTCTATATGGATGACATATAGTTCTAACTGGAAGTGACATCAGTGAGATCCAATATGTCAAAACCTACTTAGATGAGCAATTTAGAATCGAGGATCTTGTCTCCCTCAAGTTCTTCTTGGCTTAGAAGTTGCAAGGTCACAGAAAGGCATAGCTCTTAGTCAAAGGAAATATGCCTTAGAATTCTTGGATGATGCTGGACTATTAGCATGCAAATCAGCTACTACTACAATGCTTCCTAGTCTCAAACTCTTTGTAGAATCCTCACCCTGATCCATCATCATACAAAAGAATAATTGGCAGATTAATCTACCTTACTAACACCAGACCAGACTTAGCATTTGCTGCAAACAAGCTAAGCCAATTTGTATCTAAACCAACTCGAGCTCACCAAGAGGTAACTATTGATGTTCTACAATACATCAAAGGCTCCTCGGGTGCTGGACTGTTTTTCTCAACCTCATCTTATGTCAAATTGTCGGCATTCAGTGACTCAGATTGGGCTTCTTTCCAGGACTCTCAAAAATCAGTCACAAGTTTCTCCATATTTCTAGGCTCTTCACTGATTTCTTGGAAATCCAAGAAGCAAGCTACCATCTCTCGTTACAGCTCAGAAACTAAGTACCAAGCATAGGCTTCCACCACTTGTGAAATTCAGTGGATTCTATACTTACTAGTTGACCTACATTACACACATTCTGCACATGTGTCTCTTTATTATGACAATAAATTAGCCATTGCCATAGTTCAAAATCCCACCTTCCACGAGAGAATAAAGCACATAGAAATCGACTGTCATCTAGTCAGGGATAAAGTCCAGAAAGGTGTAATTCAACTATTCTCATTATCCTCATCAAACCAAATAGCTGACATATACACCAAGGCACTTCATTCATCAATATTTCATCGTCCAAGCTGAGCATGTTAGATATATACAACTCAGCTTGCGGGGGGCTGACAGAATAAGAAAACTAGTTATGAAACTACTCAGTTAGTTGGTAGTTAGATTAGTTAGCATTTTGTTATCGCTTTCTGTTGATACAACACATTTCTAATGTACTTGTATACAAGCACAAGCTTACATCAATGAAGATCATACTTTCAATTTCAATATACTTGTAATAAGCTTCGTGGAAAGCTTAGGTAAATCATGGGTTAGATTCATAAGTTGAATATGATGATTTCTAATTTTAGCTCCGTATATATGCCTTACAAAGGGCAAATTAGATAGTTAAAAGACTAATTCACCATCTATCGTTCATTAGTTAGTTCTATAAGAATCATCACTTCTTTTGTGCACAAATATGGTGTCGCGCATCAAGTATCTAAATAATAAAATTGTTAATCATATATCTTTTTTTCTTTTTCTTTTTACACTCTTCTTTCAATTCTATTCACATATGACATATGGGGACTGTGAAAAACCTAACATGTGACTTAAAAGCATTTTTCATGAGAGTTGCTTAAGAAATAAGAATCGTTTTTACACGATAGAGCAAGAACGGATCTAGAAATTTTGATTAGTGGGGGCAAGATCATATCATATACTATAAATATCTTTGTAAAAGAAAAATATAAATGCATAAGCAATAAAATAGTGACATCATTATCATTAAATCAAAAATTGGAGTTTAACAAAATTATATCATTTTATACCTAAAAAATTGACACCTCAACTTATACAAATTATAAATGCTCTCTACATGTTTCCATATTTTAAAACTACGTATGATTTTTTCATTTTGAGCACTATAAAAAAATTTCTCTTTTTGAATGTGACCAAACAATCATTCAACAATTCATCTTCCATCCGATTGTGAACTTGATACTTCACGAAATTCATTACGGAAAAACTCTTTTCAATTGTTGAGTGACCATAGGCAAAATCAAAGTTAACTTCAAAATAAATATACCATTGGATATGCAATATGCTTTGTAGTTAAAATTATATTTTAAGTTGTACTGAAAAAATGATAAATGTTATGAAGAGTAGGGTTGTAGAGCAATGGAAACACATATTGGGTGGCTTTATGCCTATATCTCCCACATTTGAAACAAATTCGGTGACGACCTTCGTACTCTAAGAGAAGCTTATGACCTCTAATTGTAATATACGATTTGAGTGGCTTCTCCAAATCTATCTCCACACAGATACACACATATTGCCCTTTGGAATGGACTGAGGTTAAATGATCAACCTTTAACATTGTTCCAAGACCCGATCCGACACGCCATAAAAAATCAGTATTATAAAGCTCCATAGGTAATCTGGGTATATGCACCCATACAACAACTTTCTTGATAATAGCGGCTTCTTGTAAAAACGTGGGTCTCCATCTTTTAACAATCAATTAATGGCCAACAACCATCCAAGGACCTTTACATAATGTATTTGAGTAATCTTCCTCTAAAGAAAAATAAACCAAGAATTAATTGTCAAGCAATCTTGATAGAGCCTTTCTCAGTCAATTTCTTTGGAGATTACTATCAAGAGTCTTGAAATTCAGGTTCTTGACCATAACCTTTACGATCGGAGTCTTTTTCCATGGGAGACACCATTTTCACTCCTCATCAGAGAGGGTGATTTCAATACCAACACCATCTCCCACGTCCTTAGCCAGACTTTCTTGTTGCACTCCATTCGCAATCAACCCTTGAGTATTGAAAACTACGTTCCTTGGGTTTGCACGGAGTTTATGAGTTGCATCATCCCCGAACAAATTGAGCAATTTGTCCTTGTAAGTCCCAGAAGAGATAGCAAGATTTTTCCCAATTTCATTTGAAACACTTTCAATACGAACATCTTCTTCTTTATCTAGAACCTTCGTGTTACACCTGAGAAGGAAACCACCTTCTTCTTTGGATCTTTCACATAAAGTCATCGAGTTTGCCCTAGGAGAGCTCACCATCTTTTTTTCAATGGAGTGGTGGAAGTAATGATGATATGACGATTGATCCAATAAAAATCGATAAACAAAATTTTTCCTTCATTGCCATTTTTATAGATAGATATCCAGTAACCTCGATTGTTATTTATTTATTTATTTTTAAAAAATATTCCATACTTATATAAAAGAAAGAGAAATTATATTTGAACACCAAATTTGGGACATCATACGATGTCCTTTTGGTTTTTGGGTATATTTTGGGATGCGTGTATACAAAGAAGATGTAAAAGTAGGTGAGAGATAAAGATAAATATATACAATGTCACATACGGTGTCTGAAATTAAATGTTTAAATATCATAAGTCTAAAAGAAAAATAAATTACTGTATCCTTATTATTATTATTTTACATTATTTTTCCCTAGGGGTGCAATCCTGTCCCTGTGTTCGTTTAAAACGTTAGGCACTGAGCAACAGGCGCTGAAAATATTCAACGGCGAAACGCGAAACTTCAAGAAGAAACGTTTCGTTTCGTCCTTCCCCAAATCTTGTAGAAAGAAAGAAACAGAGAAACACCTCATTATCATCTTCTCCAAAACCCAAAAAAATAAAAAAATAAATAAAAAATTACTCACAATTAATCCATACCATTTATTGGCTCGTAATATTTGCAAATCAAATTTCTTTGTTAACCCAATTACTTCAACTCCCCCCAATAATCCAACAACGTCCGAAATTTTCTCTATAAAAAACACAATTTTTCGTATCAATATCTGCTGCAACCTCATCGATCTTCCTGTTTTTCTGAATCTGAGGGGGGTTTTGGATTCTGGGTTCGAATAAAGTTACGATTTTGTGTTGTGGGTTATTGGGATTTGGATTTAAAGGAGAAGATGAGTCACCAGAAGAAGAGAAATTTTCAGATAGAGGCCTTTAAGCACCGTGTGGTGGTGGATCCGAAATATGGCGACAAGACATGGAAGATTCTCGAACATGCTATTCATGAGATTTACAACCACAACGCTAGTGGTCTCAGCTTTGAAGAGCTTTACAGGTTTTCCCCTCTTTCTTTTCCTTATGATTGCCATTAAGATTTTGCTTTTCTTTGTTGTTTTTAATCTGTTTGATTATGTGCTATTCATTGATGTGTTATGCTGATAAGGTTCGGAGTTCATTTGGTGACTATATGAGTACAATTATTTGATTATTTAATTTTTTATTTTTTTGGAGAAACTGCTCATAAGATTTGGGGTTTTTGGATTGTTTAAATTGGAGCAATAAATCTTATTCTATCATTTTCTGGGTTTACTTTTCATTTGGTATGTTTATTTAGTCTATGGAGCTGTTTAATGTATTGAGCTTATTTATGCTGGAGTTGCTATAATACCTTTATGGATACTTACTACTCATCTGAGAAAGCCAAATTGGTGCTCAATCTTTTGGAGTTGAGGGACCAGCTACTAGAACGTTGCCATTAATTGATATAGTAGTTCATTTCTTTATTTGTACCTTGTTGCAATGCTGCCATTAATGCATTTTTTATATCATATTTTTCACGCTTATCAACTTTTTGTGTTCTTGCGTTGTCCTTGTAATTAAATTCCTATGTTATCGATCGCACTGCTAATCGAGGGTAGCGGAGCAGTGCAGTACCCTGCCGCCACACGAAGACGAGGTGTAAGGCGGTTTTCCAGTGCGGCAAAAGCAGCACAAGTCACACGTTTTGCCCCCCTTTTTTTAGCCGTTCCCTCCCATATTTTTCCGGATTTTTAGGTAAATTTCCTCTACCCTTTAGTTTTAGGTCAGTCCCCACCCATTTATTCTCTTATTCCAAGAAACCCCATTTGAAGAAATCCAATCTCCGTTTTCGAAGAAACTCAGACGAAGAGAGTTCCTTCCCCCTGCTCCTCGTACCCTCTGTTTCAAGTGACGGTGACTGAGTTTCCCGGCGATGGTGACGGCTGTTGGTTCTTCTCTTCACTGCTCCACTTCTCTTTGGTTCGACTTCTCAGTTCTGCACATATGAAGTAGTTCTCTTCACTTCTCTTCATCTCTGCATCCTTAACCGATAACCACCATGGCTTCATCTATTTAAGGAATCGCTTGTAATTATTTTAAATGCCTAGCATGTTTGTCAAACTCGAGATCCTACCTAGGATTGTTCGGGGGAAGAAAGATCGTAACTCGTCGAATCGTAACACGAATCATAAGATCCCACCAAAGAGATAAATTATATATAATTATTTATTACCTATACATGCATATAAAATAGCATAAAATAATAATCTTAAAACACCAAAAATAACTTTAACATAAAAATGTCATACAAATTATTAAGTCACAAACTTTCATACATAAAACTAAAACTGAAAAAAATCATTGAGAACTTGAGTAGTTTAAAGGAAACTGTTGGTGAGATGCTGAGAAGAAACTGAGAATGAGAAAAAAAAAAGTTGGTAAGAAGAAACTGAGAACAAGAAGAAAATTGAAAACTGAGAGAAGAAATGCTGAAGAAGTCGAGAAGAAGTGGCAGTCGTGTTTCTCAATATCTTTGGAAGGAAGAGTCAAATATTTAAAGAGTGTCAAATACCAAAAAAAACATTGAATTTAATACCATAAAATTTTTAAAAAATGAGCGTGTACTAATAAGTGAAAGAGGTGAGTCGGTGGAGTAAAACAAAATACGTGAGTCGGTGGCTATTGGCATTCTAGTCAAAGAAACAAGTCGAAAGTGGGTCGGAATCAGGTTTTTTGGGCGGAAAATGGGTTGGTGACGCAGATTTGGGTAAAAAATACTCAAATCGCAAATGCGACAACAGATCGACGATTCATCCGCTTTTCCGTGTTTCCCCGATGATCGCGGGGCGCCGTCAGCTGCCCGTGTTTTGCCACCGCTCCGCCTCGCTGAAGGATGCAAATATCGTGGAATCATACGCTCCTCCGAGTTAGATTGCGCGTTTGACAACCATGATGCTTAGAACCTAGATTAATATTTAAGTTATAACCTTATGATGATTGCTTACAACCTTAGTATTTTGGAATGATGTATGCTAAATCTTTGTAATTATTTTGGAGGTTATATTTTGGAATGATGTCTTTAATTTTGTGTATTTTTCTATTTTTGAGTATTTATATCTGTATAATATAAATTATGTATACTATTTTCTATTAATCGCAATAGCAGCCATCCTGCTTTCCGCTATCCCGCTTTAGTGGTTTTGGGGTCGGATGCTCCGTGCTGCTATCCGGAATTGGTAACATAGTTAGATTCATCATTTTCGTGTTATTCTTTTTTTGAAGTATTCTTTATCATAGATTATCCTTCAATAGATTTATCTCTAAGAGCTCATCAACTGGCATGCTAAAAAACTGAACAATGTTACATGATGCCGAGCTGAAATTCTGTTTTGGGTAAGTGGTAACTCACTAGGATATAATAAGGTGTACAGAGATACATTTTTGAAAAGAAAAATGGTCAACATGTGTGTTCCTGAAAAACATGTTGATGTTTGACATTGTCCAGGGGGCTAAATGATTTTCACAGATCCTTCTGCCAAGGCTACATAGTATAAAAAAGAGCAATCTATCAGAACTTAGCATAAAAAACACTGATCTATCAGAACTTACCTCAATTTATGAAACTGATCCATTTTGTTTGTTGTGAAATTTAGCCAAAGTTGTCAGTAGCAGCCGAAATGGCTGCTACCATGCCGGAGCTTCCCGTTCCCAGACATTCATCGCACAGCGTTTCAGCGTTACAGCATGGAGCACTGCAAACACTGACTTTGTGACCACGAATAGAGGCCACTCTTGTGAATCTAGCCAAAACCCAAAGTCACTGGCCGGCAGCAACTTCTTGTTGCCAGCCAGAACCTGTTTGTGACCACCCTTTACTACAGGGCTGTTGTGGTTGTTCAGCTTCCTCTGTTTGCAGTTTTCAAACAATTATTTTCCCTTAATATCTTCCTCTGTTGGAGATCATACCATCTAACAAATCACATGGTTTAGGTATTTTGAATTTATCGTACAAAATGACAAGAAATAAAGGGAGATGTAAATCATAGGACCCAAGTGAGATGGATGAAATCGAGAAGCATTGTGGGGGTTATTTGTGAAAGGTGTTGGAAAATTTTGCTGGACTATATGGCCCTTGATGCTTTATGGTATTGGATGTTGGACAATGAAGAGCCAACAAGAGTATAAGCTTCATGTTGTATAGATGAGGATGTTGTGCTAGGTGAGTGGACGGACATACACAACAAGATATGATCAAAAATGAATTCTTTAAAGAGAAAATAGTGGTAGTACCTATTAACGAAAAGATGGTAGAATCTCCGCTTAGGTGGTTTGACCGTGTGAGGAGATGACTGTTAGAAGTCTCCATTAGAAGTCTCCGCAAGAAGATTATTTAAGATGGAGGACAGTCCAATAGTTACAAGTGGGGAGAGATAAAAACATCTATAAGGAAAACTGTTATTATGACTTGAAACTAAATGAACTTTATAAGGATATGATTTATCACAATACAATGACATTGTTTGATCCATGATTTATCACAATGACTAGGCTTTGGTTATTGGTTACTTATATTATATATATCTTCCTGTGTTCATCATTTTTTTGCTCTGTTTTTCTATCTTCCTATGCTCTTTGTTTTTCTTCCTATTTTCTGCATGCCACTTCCTCTAGCTATCTTCTGCATGCCAGCTTACTCAACTCCATTCCGTGTAGAGGACTTAAAACAGAACGACATTATTGTTCCGCTGCCTTGTTTTTTAACCAGTGATTGTGTTTCTTTTTTTGTATAAAATACTTGTTAGATTTTTGTTAGTGGTATTTGAAGTTTTTATTTATTACACTTTGACCACGATAAACAAAGTTCAAAAACTATTAGGATCATAAGTAATTAATATGTTAACTAACTGTCAAAAACTTTTAATTGCATATGCTATCTTTGTCATAGCGGCTTACTTGCAATCCACTATGCTGCAATAATTTTTTTTTTAGGGTGGCTGCTTTGTGCTGCATCTGCCATTAACTACTTTGAATTTTGTGACATTGAACAAGTTGCAAAATATGGTGGGGGTTCAAATTCTAAGTGTAGTGAAGTGTCAACAAGGGCAAAAAATAAATGTAGTTGATGTGATAATGCTAAGGGGGATGAGTGTGACAAACAAGAAAAGTTAAGATTAGGAATGAATGTAATTGAGGGAAAGTTTGAATATCAATGATCGAGGAGAAGACAACTGAAACTTGCTTGAGTTTGGTCATGTGAAATCAATACCAATAGAGGTGCTAAATTGAATGAAACAAAAGATAATCTGATTTAAAATCATTCAGGGTGGAAGCAAAGTATAATACTATAGGAGAAAGTGAGAAACCATTAGAAAAGTACTTGCTCTGAATGGTTTTAGTGAAAATTTGTTTTTTTGATAGATTCCAATAGGGTCAATTGATCAATGTAGCCAATCCCATCTATGTGACAAGGCTAGGTTGTTGTTGCAGCAGTAGTAGTAGTATTTTTAAGAGGATCTATGAATAATAGACACAAACTGCAGTTAGATACTTAGATATTTGTTGGAGTTTGTAACCAAACTCCTTTGGTATCTTTCCTTGATTGACTGGCCCATACAGTGGCGAACTGATGAATTATTTTTGGCATGAGGTGGTGTTTGACATGTACACATGTAATGGATCTTGTGCTCTACTATCTATCTATTTATTTATTTGTTTATTTATTTATTTATTTATTTATTCATTGTTTCCACAAAGGAAACTTGATCTTTTGTTTCTTAATTTCCCTTTCTATTTTTGTGTGGATTTAGAAATGCGTACAATATGGTGCTTCACAAATTTGGTGAGAAGCTGTACTCAGGACTGGTTGCAACAATGACTGGACATCTCAAAGATATAGCTAAATCTGTTGAAGAGGCTCAAGGAGGTTCCTTTCTGGAAGAACTGAACAGGAAATGGAATGATCATAATAAGGCATTACAAATGATTAGAGACATACTGATGTACATGGATAGGACTTACATCCCAAGCACCCAGAGGACCCCTGTTCATGAACTTGGGCTGAACCTGTGGAGAGAAAATGTCATTTATTCCAGCCAGATCAGGACTCGGCTATTGAATACACTTCTGGAATTAGTACATAGTGAACGCACTGGTGAAGTTATTGATAGAGGGATAATGAGAAATATAACAAAGATGCTGATGGATTTAGGTCCTTCTGTTTATGGGCAAGAATTTGAGACTCATTTTCTTCAAGTTTCATCTGAGTTCTACAGGGTAGAATCCCAGAAATTCATTGAGTGCTGTGATTGTGGTGATTATCTGAAGAAAGCCGAGAGGCGTCTGAATGAGGAAATGGATAGAGTGAGCCATTACTTGGATCCCATGACTGAAAAGAAGATTACTAATGTGGTGGAGAAGGAGATGATTGAAAATCACATGTTAAGATTAATCCATATGGAGAATTCCGGGTTAGTACACATGCTTTGTGATGATAAATATGAAGATTTGGGTAGAATGTATAATTTGTTCCGTCGTGTTACTGATGGTCTCTTAAAAATACGAGAAGTGATGACTTCACACATCAGAGAGTCTGGTAAACAGCTTGTTTCTGATCCTGAAAGGTTGAAGGATCCTGTCGAATTTGTGCAGAGGCTCTTAGATGAGAAAGATAAATATGACAAGATTATAAACATGGCATTTAACAATGACAAGACTTTCCAGAATGCTTTGAATTCCTCGTTTGAATATTTCATTAACTTGAACCCTCGTTCCCCAGAGTTCATTTCACTATTTGTAGATGATAAACTTCGGAAAGGTTTGAAAGGGGTTAGTGAAGATGATGTGGAGGTTACACTTGACAAGGTGATGATGCTATTTCGATATTTGCAAGAAAAAGATGTTTTCGAGAAGTATTACAAACAGCATCTGGCAAAACGGCTTTTGTCTGGTAAAACTATTTCTGATGATGCAGAGAGAAGTCTCATAGTTAAGCTGAAGACAGAATGTGGTTACCAATTCACTTCTAAATTAGAGGGCATGTTTACAGACATGAAAACCAGTCAGGACACTATGCAGGGCTTTTATGCCAGCCACCCTGAACTAGGTGATGGTCCTACGCTTACTGTCCAAGTTCTGACAACAGGGTCTTGGCCAACTCAGTCTAGTGTTACCTGTAACCTACCCACTGAAATGTCTGCACTTTGCGAGAAGTTTCGGTCATATTACCTTGGCACCCATACCGGCAGGAGATTGTCCTGGCAAACTAATATGGGCACGGCTGACTTAAAAGCAAACTTTGGGAAGGGTCAGAAGCATGAGTTAAATGTTTCCACTTACCAAATGTGTGTTCTCATGTTGTTTAATAATGCCGATAGACTTAACTACAAGGAGATTGAGCAAGCAACCGAGATTCCTGCATCTGATCTTAAGAGATGCCTGCAATCTTTGGCTTTAGTTAAGGGAAGAAATGTCCTGAGGAAGGAGCCTATGGGTAAAGATGTTGGTGAGGATGATGCATTCTTTGTTAATGACAAATTCAGTAGTAAACTATACAAGGTGAAAATTGGAACTGTAGTTGCACAAAAGGAATCAGAACCAGAGAAACTGGAAACTCGACAGAGAGTGGAAGAGGACAGGAAGCCCCAGATTGAAGCAGCAATAGTGAGGATCATGAAATCTAGGAAGCAACTCGATCATAACAATCTTATAGCTGAGGTCACAAAGCAGTTGCAATCGCGTTTCTTGGCCAATCCAACCGAGGTAAAGAAACGGATCGAGTCTCTTATTGAGCGTGACTTTTTGGAGAGGGATGATAGTGACAGAAAATTGTATCGATATCTTGCCTAGAATTGGTGTTTTTGTTTTGTTTCAGTGAATCACACTGATTTTGTTTGTTTCAGTGAGTCACAGTGATACAAATATTGTATCATATGAACTAGGTGAAATTTTACCTTTTAGTAGTTCCATTGATTTTAATGTATATTGATCTGTTCTCCTTAGTTTCACTTGAATGAGCATTGAGATAATGCTTTCCTTTAAACCTTCACCTAGATGATATAGGTCTATTTGTCAAGGAAGTTTCCTCATGTCATTATGACTTCTTGTGTGACACAAGTCATGAGAAAGATTTTTCTTTTTTCTTTTTTCTTTTTCTTTTAGAAAAAGGAAAGAAAGGAAAAGTGCAAGATTCCTACTCTAGGGCATGGATGAGAAGTTTGTCTGTCATATATTCATCTTCATCCTTTGTGAACAATTCATAAGCAATGTGGGATGATTGCATTCAAGAGGCAGTTTAGCTCATGCATTTTGTCATCATAATCTCTTGCTATGCCATACCAAACAGGCCCTTAGTAACCAATGAGGTGTTTCAGACAACACTGACTCCTAGTTATTGTTTTCACCTCATAAACAGATTCATAAAACTGATGAAATTTGGTGCCAGTTATCCAGATTACTATAAATTGGTAATAATTATTAAAACAAACAGGAAAGTAACAAGTTTCATAACAAGGACACAATCCCTGACAATTATAGTAGTCTTTTCACCATTGAAGCTGATGAAATGAAACTATGCCACTGTGATTCAGTTGATTGTTGCTGTAACAAGAATTATTGTTTTCATTAGCGGGAGAAATTTAACAGAAGCAGAGTACTAGAGAAAACAGACAGTAAGAATGTACGCTGCATAATGGTGTCTTGATCTTGATGGAGTGGCATACATATCTTGTCCAACTATATCCGATGCTCCAGTTATACTCTATAAATCTCTGTTTAAACTATCGTCGTAATGTCATTAATTATATGTTCTTATATTAAAATAAAATTATGACCATTATGATTGTGGCTTGAGTTATTGATAATAAATCATGTACAAAGTAATGAGAGTATCTTGAGATGAGTTGTGTGTTTTTGTTTCGTTGTTCGTTGTTTTTTGGTTTCCGGTGGAAAACATGGAGATACAATTTACATATTGGGGGCAGCTGTACCACTCAATAATTTTTATTTTTTTTTTCTAATCTTAAATATATTTTGTTTTGCTCCCACTAAAATATGTTGCCCCCACTGCTTTACAGCTTACTCTATATAACACTTTTGAATGGGTGTTGCCACGGGTTTCTTTCCTAGTGTCACTATGATTTTATCAAAATGATGTAAATGGAAAAATAACTACCGAATTGGGGCATGTATCCACGACTTGCATGCTGTTATGCATTTCTTTTAAAAAAAAAAAACAATTTGAATTCGCCATTAAAAAAGATTGCTACTTGTAATTTTTTAATTTTGAATGGAAGTCGCTTTTAGAGAATGCAAACTGTCTGTCCAGCCCATCCAACAGAGAGAAAGAAAATTTAACTGGAGGAGAAAAGGATAAAAGCTTAAACAAAAATTAATATATTGCACAACAGAAAATTATTATCAACAAAATTAAAGACATATATATTAACTGAAACATACTTAATATAGATAATCGGGACACTTATTTTTCCTGATCAGTTAACATCTCATTAAGATCAAAATCTCGAGGATCTAAAGTGGACCCCTTTTGGACAATGGAGCCACTGTTGCGAGAAGCTTCAGCAACTTCATTTTTTACATGGTCGACAAATTTATTCTTTCCATCCTTGTTCAACATCTACAGATACAAAGATCTCCAATTATGCACAATTACTTCTTTTTTCCGGCCCTTACTTCCAAGCAACACTCTTATGGGGAAAATGCATATCTTTTGTAGGAAGTCATGTCGCTAGAATTGTTTGGCAGAGCAACATCATAAGCTTGGTTTATCGAAATGATGTAAATGGAAAAGTAATTACCGAATTAGGGTGTTCAAATAATATTCTATTTTTTATATAAAAAAAAAATTTGAAATTTGCCATTAAAACAGAAAATTGCTACTTGTATTTTTATTTTTGAATGGAGGTCGCTTTTAGAGAATGCAAATTGTCTGTCCTGCCGGTCCAACAGAGAAAAGGAAAATTTAACTAGAAAAAAAAGGATAAAGCTGAAACAAAAATTAATATATTGTCCAACAGAAATTATTATCAGCAAAATTAAAGACATATATATTAACTAAAACATATTTAATATAGATAACTGGGAACTTATTCTTCCTGATCAGTCGGCATCTCATTAAGATCAAAATCTCGAGGATCTGAAGTGGTCCCCTTTTAGATAATAGAGCCCCTACTGCAAGAAGCTTCCTTCATTCTTGACTTGGCTGATAACTTCTCCCGAACCCCTTACCTACTCAAGATACAGATCTTCCATCAAGAGCCATCTCAAATATTCAAACTCATCTACTAGTAGCATTTATATAATATTTATTCGTGTCCTGGTGTACGGTACCTTCATATATGTATGCTTATAATGAGATGTTTTGTGAAAATAAATACCGTGGGAGATGAATGTAGTGAACCAGAACAAATTAAATTAGCATGAAGGAAGTACTAGATAAGATGTTAATGGCTTTTATTTTGGTTTCATGAACACAAGACCTGTAGCCATATCCACCCTTAAGTGAACTGTCATAGAATGCGGTTAACATTGGTTTAAAGATGATGTGCATTATTTAGTAGTTGGGATTCCATTGAATTGTAATATAATTTATTTATTTCTACGGATGGTAGGCTGCATTGTTTGCTAATGCCCTGTGACTTTGCCATTCAACTTTATAATACTGGCCAGTGGGGTTGAAAGCAACAGAGTTAGTGAAAATTAATTGTGATGGATTTAAATTCTAGAAATTAGGTTTCGTATGTTTTCGGGTCAAGTTCAGATTATGCTTCCTGTCATTACAATCCAATATGATGTCTTATATTCTTTTAAAATTTATAATTTTTTTTATAACTTAATAACTTTTTGCATGATATATAGAGCCTGTTTGTTTAAGATTAAAAAATAAATGATTTTGATACAAAATAATTTAGTGATTATTTTTAGAGATTTTAAAGAAAAGTATAAGCAGATTTGTGTTTGTTTATAATAAAAAAAAAATCTTTTTTTTAAACAGTAGTTAGTTATAAAAACTGATTTTTTTTTTCCAAAAGCTAATGAAAGTTGTTTTTCATTTTAACCCTGAAAATGATTTTTTTCTGCTTTTCATTATTTTTAAAAGCAAAGACAAACACGCTAAAAGTTTTAAAAAATGATTATTGATTTAAAAAAATGATTTTTTTTTTAGCAAAAAAAACAATAACAAACGCACTCATAATTTAGTTATATTGATATTATTTGTTTTGAACAATATATACTAGTTTTAGTTTACTTCTTTAATTTTAAATTTAGCTATATATATAATGTTCAAATTTATATCATAGATCATTTTATCGGAGTGACCCTGTTTTGATTTAGTCATTATCAGATTATGACCAGCTCAAGATTGAGTTCGAATAATGTTTAATTTGATGAAGTGTTGAATAGTTTTCTTCCCAAGTTGAAATGCATGCATTGCTAGTCTTTAGCTGTGGAAGGGCATTAAAATTATTACCATGTTATGATTGTGGTTTGACTTATTGATAATAAGTGAGGTATAAACTTGTACCAAATTAAAAAGAAATTAAAAAAAGACACTATGAACCATTCAAGTGTTTGTCTAAATTAAATGCAGGCAAATTGATCAAAGTAGTGTCGTTTTAGAAATTATTTATCAGTTTGGGGTCCTTTTAAAACTATTTAACATAGAGGGGTCGTTTTTAACATGTGGCAATTTTTTTTTTTTTTTTCTGACACAGGGAAGGCGCCACTCGGACTGGCGCCTCCCACTTAAAAAAAAAAAAAAAACTCAAAGGCGCCACTGCCAGTGGCACCTCGTTTTTCAAAAAAAAAAAAAAAAAAAAAAAGTGAAAGGTGCCACTGCAAGTGGCGCCTCCCCCCTCCCCCATTTTACGTTGCAGTGGCACCTCCCCCCTCCCCAATTTTACGTTTCAAAGATTGTCTTTTTTTTTTTTTAACCATCTTTTTAAATATATAAGATATACATATTAATAATAATAATTTATAATAATAAAACCTATTATATTTTTTTATTTTCTATGCTAATAAAAGACATTCTATAAATTTTAATATTATATTAAACCAATTGAGGTTGGTGTGAGTGGTTAAATGTCTTTCTCGTCCCTTAATCAAGGTCTCGGGTCCGAGCCTTGGGTATGAAAAAAAACCTCAGCTGGGAGGGATGCCACCCTTGGAGATGCCGAACAAACTCCCGCGAAAGATTAGCCCCCGTCTCATGTTGCCGGTGGGATAAACCTCGAGAAAGCATTTTTTGCAATCACCATTTATTATAATTATCTTTTTTATTATCTAGATTTAATTTAATATTTTTTCGATCTACTTCGAGGTTTATCCCACCGGCAACATGAGACGGGGGCTAATCTTCCGTGGATACATCACCATTTATATGATTAAGCCTATTTTATCTATTATAAATTTATTTTTGTCAAAAAGATAATGAGATAAGATCTATTGCCACCGGTTACTTTTTGACTCATATTGCCACTGGCTACTAAATTTTGCGCTTCCACAAAATCTTAACCAATAATTTTAATTTAATTTAATTTAATGACTTCAACTTATTATTATAAGAAAATAGTTATGGGTAAGGACCTAATGCCACATAGGATGTATCCACCAGACCGAGGTCTACCAAACGTGCTCCTGATTAACTGATAAATAGTTTCTAAAAGGACACCAGTTTGGTCAAAAGGCGCCACGGCTAGTGGTGGCTCCCTCCCCCAAAAATAAATTATATAATAGAAACTAGTGTCGATATCGGTACCTTAGCTATAAGACTTTGTCTTTATAATTGCTACTTATTTTAATTATTTTTTTAATTAATTAATTACTTAATTAATTTTTTATTACTTAATTGAGTTTTTATTACTCTAGTTTTTTAAGTGTTTTTTTAATACGCCGTTAATCAGGAGCACGTTTGGTAAACCTCGGTCCGGTGGATACATCCTATATGGCATTAGGTCCTTACCCTTAACTATTTTCTTATAATAATAAGTTGAAGTCATTACATTAAATTAAATTAAAATTATTGGTTAAGATTTTGTGGAAGCGCAAAATTTAGTAGCCAGTGGCAATATGAGTCAAAAAGTAACCGGTGGCAATAGATATTATCTCATTATCTTTTTGACAAAAATAAATTTATAATAGATAAAATAGGCTTAATCATATAAATGATGTTGTATCCGCGGAAGATTAGCCCCCGTCTCATGTTGTCGGTGGGATAAACCTCGAAGTAGATCGAAAAAATATTAAATTAAATCTAGATAATAAAAAAGATAATTATAATAAATGGTGATTGCAAAAAATGCTTTCTCGAGGTTTATCCCACCAGCAACATGAGACGGGGGCTAATCTTTCGCGGGAGTTTGTTCGGCATCTCTAAGGGTGGCATCCCTCCCAGCTGAGGTTTTTTTTCATACCCAAGGCTAGGACCCGAGACCTTGATTAAGGGACGAGAAAGACATTTAACCACTCATACCAACCTCAGTTGGTTTAATATAAAATTAAAATTTATAGAATGTCTTTTATTAGCATAGAAAATAAAAAAATATAATAGGTTTTATTATTATAAATTATTATTATTAATATGTATATTTTATATATTTAAAAAGATGGTTAAAAAAAAAAAGACAATCTTTGAAACGTAAAATTGGGGAGGGGGGAGGTGCCACTGCAACGTAAAATGGGGATGGGGGAGGGGGGAGGCGCCACTTGCAGTGGCACCTTTCACTTTTTCTTTTTTTTTGGAAAAAACGAGGCGCCATTGGCAATGGCGCCTTTGAGTTTTATTTTATTTTATTTTTAAAGTGGGAGGCGCCAGTTCGAGTGGCGCCTTCCCTATGTCAGAAATTTTTTTTTTTTGCCACATGTCAAAAACGACCCCTCTGTGATAAATAGTTTTAAAAGAACCCCAAACTGGTAAATAGTTTCTAAAACGATACCACTTTGGTCAATTTGCCTTAAATGCAAGATACTGGTAGGAACCAAATGGCAGTTTGGTTTCCTTGAACTTAACATTGGCATAAACATTGGTGACGGGAGCTGACATAGCATTCATCCATGAGGAACTAGCATTGTGAATTCCATATATCTAATGTATGTCTAGTGAACAAACCAAGCTTAAGGGGAATTAAAGTGGTATGAGGTAAATCACCAACTATAATCTTCATGTAAGGGTGAGAAACATCATGAACACATGGTTTGCTAGTTCTCTCTTTCATGGTTTGCTAGTTCTCTCTTTCTTTTTAAAGCACCTCCAAAGAGCAGGCACCATATGATGATTTAATGATTCCTCAATAAAGAGGAACAAATCAATAAAAAAGATGCAATCCATATAAAGGGTATGCATAAAATCAGTTTATTTCTTTGGTATGGTGACAAGTTACAAAAAAGAATTCCTCTTTCACCAAAATCTTAAAAAAAATGAAATGCAATTTACAGTTTTTATGTCCTTCCTATAAACCATAACCCTCTACTTTTGACTTGTAGAGGATGGAGGACCAGTTACTTGCTACATGTTATACAAACTGGAAAGAAAAACTGATCCTACATGTTAGCAAAATCACCTATACCCCCATACTTAACTTGAAACACAAATAATCTGAACAAACTAGAACCTTGATCAACTTGACCTTCCCTCACAAAGAACACCCAATGAACAATTGGAGTGAAAACCTTGGCCACAATAATGCACCTGAAATCATTCTTCAACAGTGGCTACTAGAAGAATAAGAATCCACTGTGCTGGAAGCAATTGAGTTTGCCTCTCTTGGGTCCAGCTTAAAACATTGAGATTAGTCAAGCTGATTTCAATTTAATCACCTGTGCCTTCGGTGTTCATCACTTCACATATCACGTGTAGTCAGGAGCTTGGATAAGAATGTAGATTAAGAGTATGCTAGGTGGGAAGGTGGAAAATAAAGACACCGAAAATTGAAAGGTTTTGAATTTTACTCCGTGGTACATGATAGAAGGTGGAAAATGAAAATAAGGTACATCCCATTTTTGACTGTATCCCAATTTTGTTTGTACCAAGCCAGTGTCAGATGATCAAGCAGTCTCTGGTGGAGATGGAGCTGTCCTGTGACGGAATAGCTTTACTAATGCTCTGCGTTCACAATCCTGTACAAATTGAAGATAAACATACTTTTCAGTTGCTCTGACTACATGAATGCCTTTGAAGCAACAACTACTACAAAAGTGGAAAACAAGAATGGAGCAAAAGTTTCAGCTAAATAAAGAAATTTCACTCTTCTTGTTTTAATTAATATGGGAGAGAAGAAGAGGAAAAAGTCTGTCTGCGCCACTTAATGAAGATGACTAAGAATAATACAACCACTGGATATGCCAGACTCCAAAAGTGACTTGAAGAGACTCAAAATTAAGAGAATCAGGAGGTTTTACCAAGTAGACATTTTCCCAAAATTACTGATATTTATATGGCTTAAATATGTTTTTGGTCCATGCACATATAGTACTTTTTGGTTTTGATCCCACAATTTTTTTTTGTTCGGTTTGTGTCCCTGTAATTTCAGAAGTTAGTGAAATTAGTCCATGCCCTCATTTTAGACGTGAGTGAAATAGCTCAATTCAGCCCCTCATATAAAAATTTTCTGAGCCCTTGAAATGAGGGAATGTTTAGTATGAGGATGTTGAATTGAGCCAATTCTACTCACTTTTGAAATGAGGATAGGGACCGATTTCACTAACCTCCGAAATTACAAGGGCACAAACAACAACCAAGTCTTTTGCCACTACGTGGGGTTGGCTACATGGATCAAACGACGTCATGATGTTCTATTGTATATCATGTCTATAGACATTGACATTTAAATCCTTCTTAATGGTTTTACATCATATGATGTTCTATTGTAAATCATATCTATAGACATTGACATATAAATCCTTCTTAATGGTTTTACAGGGACACAAACATAACAAAAAATTTCGAGGCACCAAAACCAAAAACTGATATATTTAGAGGGACCAAAAACATATTTAATCCTATTTATATTTATTCAAAGCTAAGGTAGTTCATAAAGTAGCAGTCACACAGGACCTATATTCTTGTCCAATCTGACCACAAAGAAGCCCCATCAAATATAAGTCTTTAGATGGAGATCACAGAATACATGCAAAAAACAAGTACTACACTAAAAAATATATATATGTCAATGATTTTTGTAAAGGTTCACCTTGAACATATATAGCTGAAACGGTCTCTCGGGATTCATTCTCCTCAGTTTCAAATAAGTATAAGCAAAGCTTAGTTGATCACGAGATGTAAATCGATCAACTTCGTTGAACCAAAGGCATGAAAATAAATTTGACATTGGTGTATGTGCCCTGACTATGAAGGAACCCTCAGGAACATCTGCAAGGTGAAAGACTCAATGGTTGGAATGATATTTTGCACAATCACACACAATAAAAATTCCACAAGCATCAAAGATACGAAGGAGACGCACAACTCGGAAGATTATTATTTGGGTCTGAAGGGTCAAACTTGGTAAGGCCATCAGATTGGTAAAAGTTAAACTGTTCATCAATTGCTGTATGGTTGTACTTATTTAAGCGTTTATTTTGGAGTACCTCCTCCCAGACACAGTGGCGATCATAATGATTTGAAATGGCATATTCTGCCTTCCTCCGCCACAAAAAATATTCTATAATCAGCATTGGATCAGAATTGAGTCGCATCTTGCTGTCAAGCCAAATTGAATACCTACAAAGCAAGGATTTGCAAACATTAGAGTGAGAAATAGAAGACCACGAAACTAGGATGCCAGAACAAATTGCAAGAAATACCTAGCATTTGGGAAGAGGCGATGTGATAAAAACTTTGGCACCTTGCCAGTTCTTCGCATGTCCTCATATGGCAAATTTTTCACAGTAACTACTTTCCATAGGCCAATGTACCCTCTATCATCAGGACTGTTACCTTCTGAAGAAAGTTTGGACAGTGTTTGATCATCCAAGAACATAACAAAACAAACATTGTCCTTTGAATATTGACTGATCTGCAGCAAAGAGGCATATATAATTTTTTTTTTATATATAATTAACAGATGCTTTATGATGATAAGACATTATGTATTTATCTATCAACTCTATCTTTTTTTAAATAAAGTAGCATGTAAAAACATCACAATGAAGAAAGTCATCGCAACTATGTTGGCACCACTTACCCCATTAATCATTTGCAGCTATCAACTCTATCATAATCACATAACCAAGGTTGATAATTAAGTTCCACTACATAGCATACAACATAGGAAATGTTTGAAATGAAATCACACAATTACCAGTCTACTTGTAGGCCTCCGAAGAAAATCAGAGCTTCCAAAAATGCAGGAAGAAACCACAACCTTACAGGTGAACATGTACGCCTTATCTTTTTCATTTAAATCAAATCCAGTGCTTGAATATCCTGGTGGCCCCTTGACAAAACCACAATGAAGTGTCTGGTTTTTCGCATAAAATGATTTCTCTCTTTCTTCAAGAGTCCGGTGTCCTCCAAATCGAGGTTCAAATAAATCACTTTCAGATAGTTTTTGTTCTTGATCAACATACTCTAGAGAAAACTGAGAGAAGTTCATGTAACTCTTGGGTTCAACAAGGCCATATACTGATTCCAGAAATCGAACTTCACAAGGAAAATCTGAAAGATTGATGTTTAAGGAGATTATTGGAGGCAATGAATCTAGTCAACACTAGAGTCAGCTTAGCGAGGAACATATAAATCCAAATAACACTGATAGATTATAAACCATGTTGATTTAGTCAACAAATTGAAGCATTAGCAAATAATGTATTACCATCAAGTTAAAATCCCAATTTTATTTTTATTTTTTTCATTTGTTTGGGGCCAGTTGCATTTGGGTTTTGAAAGTAATCGTATACAAAATGCTAATGATTATAATGTCACAGCAACAATAAGGCCCATATGCACCATAATCAAGTTTCGCCAGCAAAACAAATATGATTCATATAAAAACCAGAAACCATGTGACTTCTTCAGTCTAACAAAACTATATCCGCCATGATCCAAGAGTTGCTACGCTATCTTTATGACAATGTGTACCCCATAGATGATCAGAGAGCTAGGGGTGAATTTTGACTTCAAATTTATAACAAATAATGTTATGATAGAGGTCGAAGGAAATGACCCTTACGTTGCCTCCGATGCCTGCTTCTAGGTGGCTTTCCAACATCAGATGGCAAAATATATTCTTGTTGTGCGCGTTCTTCTTGTAGATTGTGCGTCATTGAGAACCTAGAATCCATTTTAGCTGCAACAAAACCATTGCCGAGAAATACAAGAAGTGAAAATTCAGGAAGTTTGACTTTTCTTTGACACGTCTTACAACAGGAAACTATTTGCATAGAACCTTACAAAAATATCAAGAGAAAAAGCCCATGTCTCTGGCCTCACCTTGAAAAAACATTTTCAGGCCATAAACTGTCAAAGAAATCGAAAAAAGTGCGGTGAGAAGGAAAACCCATCGTGAAAGTCTGTGTTTGGCAATCCGACCAAACCTTCTACCACGACGTAAAACTCGAGAGCCATGAAAACTTTTACCAAGAGAGTTGAAAACTGCATAAATAATGCCTCTTCTCTCAGTGAACAATTCAGCATTGTTTCGATAAAGAGCCATTTGAAAGCAGGTCCCAAGATTCAAACATAGACCAGTTCATCTGCAAAAAAAAAATAAAAAAAAATAATAGTTTCTAACTTTTAAGTTTCACCAAAAAACTGACTAGCAACCAGTAAGTTACCCATGTTGACAACTGATTATCTTATGTAAACTAAACTCATACAACAGAAATCCATGTATGCTAAAATAGTTAGATACTTGGATCTTAAGGCATGCATTAAATTTGACAACCTTCAATTACAAAATCAATACTAGAATGAGTGGTCATATAATCAATAGAATACAACTATTACACACACTTACACCCCCCATCACCTCACATCTGCACAATTTCCCGCATCTAATTACAGTAGGTCCCATCTCATTTTCTGCACATGGACACTTTCATTCTGCCACATACCACATATGTGAGGTAATGTGCTTCATAGAGATGTATAACTACATTTTTCTAATCAATACACGTAAATATCAAGCTGAAACTCAATCATCCATTCTTCTAGCCCCTCCAAGCTGCTAGAATGAAAGGGAAAGCACTCAACGGAAAATGCTACACTACCTCATAGCGAAAACAATTCAAATAATGAAAGTGATGCAATCACATTCCCACGAATCCCCTTTAGTTTGAACATATACAATAAATTCTCATTGACAGTGCACTAATAATTAAATTATCCATTGAAATTGCATAAGTCAAAGGTGAGACATCATTAAAAACAAACAAAAAACCATAACCAAAAAAACAAAAACAAAATAAAAATATATCAAACTACATTCACTCCCTCCCCAAAAAAAAATGAAATTTCAAGCTCCAAAAAAGAAATTAAAAAAAGGGTATGCTACAACTTACAGGGATTAATCAAAACAATGCAGGACATGGAAAAGATAACATTCCAAAATTGAGATCTTTTTTCAAGGAATAAAAACCAAAGAGTAACCGAATAGAAAATTGAAGATGGAGAATCAACCTCGCGGGCAGAGGAGAAATGATAGGGTGTGGCAGAGGATCTATCATGGGCGATGCATCGCCGGAGCATAAAAAACTGATGGAGTGGCTCTGTGTCGTCAAATGAATATCACGATCTGCACTGTGATTATGGCAAAGTTTCCTTTTTTGTTTGTGCTTCGTTTTCTCACTTCCTTTTTGTGAACTTTTTTTTGTTTTCTGACACCGACAAAGAAACGCAGTGTAAAGCAGCGTTTTTGATGGATGAGTGCGTGTGCGTGTTGTTGTCGATGATTCTTTCAATCCTACCTATATATGGTATGTATGTGCTTATTGGTTGTGAATGATGCCTTTTCCGATTCTGAGCTTTCAGTTTTCGTTGGGGATGCGCCTGTCCACATTATTGTCTTAAACAAACGCCATTTACAATCGGGAATTGTTAATAACACACTCTCTAACACACACTTTGCAACACACTTCTTCTTGTTAGTTGAAATTCATATGATTCAACAAAATTCAAGTGAGACCCACATGAATTTCAACTAATAGGAGAGTGTGTGCTAGAAAGTGTGTGTTAGAGAGTGTGTTGCTAGCACTCCTCCTTATAATTATGTTATGAGTTTAGTATTTTATAATGTTTAAATTACTTTTAGTCCCTACATTTTTAAATTAACCCTTATATTCTAAAAATTTTAAATGAGAATTTTTCTATAAGAATTTATAATTAAGTCACCGAAATGTATAACATCAACACACAATGAATGATTTAATATGGACAACAAGTAGATGTTTGGGTTTGTTTCGAGATATGGGAGTATATTTTCAACAATCATATTTTCAACAATTTTATTATCGAGTATTTTAAAAAAATACGTTTGGTTGGTATTTAATTTTTTTGGTATATTTTTTTAGGATAATTTAGAAGTTTGTTTGATTTATATTCCTATGAATATATCATCATTATTGAAATAGCTCTGTTATTATATAACCAAAATTCCTATGAATAGAAAAAACACACACATTAGATGATGAGTTAGGTAATAATATATACTAATGGTTGTGAAGTAATCCTTTACAAAAGTGGTTCTTAGGAGCATAAGCACACGTTCAAAATTAAGTCGAGACATAACAAAAGCACGTTTTAGACCCATAAGCTACATATTATAGTTTCTGTTGGACACAAGTTTGGGATGAAGCTGACGCGAATTTGAACATGCAGTAAGAGGTGAGGAGGTAGGGAGCTATGATGGGTGAAGGTTAGTGAGAAAGATTAAAAGGCTTTTGAACTCTGGTTGCTATGTGTGTGTGCAAACAAGTGTGGAAATGTTTTAGCTAATTTGGTAGTGTAAGTATTAACCCCATCTAATGATTTAGTGGCATGCACCTAAAATGATGTTGCTACTCTCACTAGTGTGGGTAGGGATTATCTCCAAATGTCAATTTAAAGTTTTGAAATAATAAATATATGGAGAATTACACATTTATTTTTTCAAAATTTTGGAAATAGACAGAAAGAGAATATGGGTTTGTTTGATTGTATTTTGATTTTTTTGTTTTTGAAAACTAATTTGTAAAATAATTTTTAAGAACTATTTTTTGAAACAAAAAACAAAAAAAATTGTTTGGTAAAACTATTCTGAAAAAGAGTTTTAAAAGTTAGAAAACAAAAAAATCCGATCGGTGAATTTGTTCTAAAAATATTTTTTTAAAACAAAAAAAAAGAAAACTTGTTTGATTGGTAAGAACTTCTTTGATTTCCATGATTTGTTCTAAAATGTTTTAAAGCAACGAATATATTTTAAATTCTTTTTTAAAGTTGAAACTATAAGGATTCTCAAGTAACATTCTGAAAAATATTTAAGGCCTACAAACACATTTTCAACATTTTATGAATTATTTTTTCGGGTAATGATGATTTTCTGAACAAAAAAAAAATTATGTCAAGGGAAACGCTTTTGTGCTTGTTTGTTTACTTCCTTCATCATTACTGTCAAGGGTTGACAACATTGCTCAGGGATGAAATAACCCGAGCCTTTATTTATACCACCATAAGTATATAAAGTAATGACACTCATATTTTATCTTGCAGTTATGGATGACAAACCACAAATAAAATAAAAAGGTATCATACTCAATTAATGAAAACTACTTGTCTTCATATTTTAGAAGATAAACTATCACCAAAACTGTTTACCAAAAGAAAAAACTGAACCTATAATCACAACACAGACATCTTAGAAAAAAAAAATGTGCTCTATGAATAGGCAAACTTCACATTTAATACTACTATGAACATTTTTTTTTGGATAAGTATAAAATTTTATTAATAAAAATCTAGCTACTATAGTATGATAGTATCTACTCTCCTCACCTTCTAGGAAGGGTTGAAGAACAAACACCCAATCATGTGCGGTAAGCTAGGAAAGTAACATTCAAAACAAAACATAGATTACATCATTGTCCACACATAATTACATCAAAACACCCTCTGCATAATGGGTATATTCAAACCAGCCACACCCCCTTTTTACATGGCAAAATACCTCTCCTCTCACAAATCATATAATCAGACCCGTTTAAACCAAACTCTATCTATTCAATAGTAAAAAAAACACAATCTGGGTTGAAGCTGATGACATCTGTACAATCACGGACAAAACTAACAATCTGGGTGTTAAGTGCTTGTCGTTGGGATGGTTTGTGGTGGTTCACGCGGAGGCTGGGGCGCGATTGGTGGCTGGACTTGGTGGTGGCACGATGAACAGCGGTGTGAGATCAATGGCTGGAGCTGCGACCGCGTCTGACGGAGGAAGACGGTGTCGCAGTGCGAGACGTCGCGATCTTCACGACGGGGAAGGCTACTGTAAGCGGCAGAGGCAGAGGAGTTCGTCGGCAAACTTGGCGTTGAGCGCCTGTCGCTTGGATGGAGGGCGGTGGTTGCAGTGAGATCACCGAGAGCACCGACACCTGAGGTGGGTGGGTCACCGCTGGCGGTGGAGCTGGGAACTGCCCACGTTCGTGGCAGGACGATGATTGCAAAAAGAATAAGAAAAGGATAAAAGAAGAAGGAGGGAAGGTTTTCTTCATTTGCTCCTTGCTAGTTATTACAGAATTGCCATTAATGAAAACATGTTGTTCCCTTTATTTTTCATTGATTTGAGAACAAAAAATAAAACCAAAACATCCTAGAGATGTTCTCTGATTTTAGTTTTTAAAACTAAAAAACAAATATTGTTTTTAGAATCAATTTTCATAAAACACTTTTACCAAACAAGTTTTTTTATTCTTTTGTTTTTAAAAACAAAAGACTGTTTTAAAAAACAGTAATCAAACTGGCACTATATTTTTCTCATTGCTCCTCCCACAGTGATAGGAGAGCATTCAACTCTCACAAGTGTTACTACTCCCTCTTTAATTTTATTGTAATTTACCTTTTTGGGCTTAGGTCTGGTTATTAAAAATAAATAAATAAATAAATAATAATTAGAGGGCAAAAAAAAAAAAATCTGTGGGGGTGGGGGGAAACGATGTCGTATAGAAGCCTATAAACAAAGAGCAGTGACTGAGAAGGGTTGTCGCGAAGAGCCGAAATCAGGTGGGTATTGGACAACAGGAGAAAGAGAAAGAAAGAAGGTGAAGAATGAGTACGGAGCTGGAAGAACTCGTGGGCTTTCTATCTTCTCCATCGCCACAAGTAAACTCTCTTTCAAAATCTTAACCTTCGATTTGAATGTAATATTTTGGAGGAATGGGTGTGAATTGAAGAATTGATGTGTGTGCGCGTTGTTTCTTGTTAACAGATCATAAAGGCAGCAGTTGATATAGTTCGTGGGTTAACCGGCTCCGATGATGGCTTGCACTCTCTCGCCAGTTACGCTAACACTGTCTTGCCTTCACTCTCCAGACTCTTAACTGCTCCCAAGGTTAGACAATAACCAACCATTTCTGCTATCTACTGACACAAATGATAGTAACATGTTTTTCAATACTCTCTTTAACTGCGTGGAATGTGGGACCCACTAAATAGAGAGTTTGTTAGCATGACTCATCTATTTGGGTGTGTTTGGAAGTACTTGGAGAGTTTATTGAACTTATGAGAATAAACTTATGCAAATAGTTGATGGAAACGGGTTATGATCTTCATATAAGCTCATTTTAGCTTATTGCAATAAACTTGTAAAAAAGTAAGTTGTTTTTAGCTTATTTGAAAGAGAGAAAAAACTTATCGAATAAGTGCTTAACTAAGCTGTTTACCCAAATGTACCCTCATTTATCTGTCTTCTACTTGTTTTGCACACTTATGGAATTGATAAGAGGGGATGCATCAAGTGAGAGCAGTGTTTTATCGTGACAGATGAGAGGAGTGAATCTAGGCCGTTAAATTACACATAGAATACATAAAAGTTAATTAGTGATCATGTGATTACTTAAAATAGTTGCATGACTTTGTGTTTTAAAGTTGATCATTCATGCATGATCCAATGATTGCCCCTCTCACTCACCTCTCACACTAACATACTCCTTGCACTTTATACACAACCGAAAAGAGAAGAGTTTATGTGAGTGTAATTGTGCCATTTCAGGAGCTTTCAGAGCCTGCTGCTGAAGCGCTCGTAAATCTTTCTCAAAATTCGAATATCGCGGCAGAGATGGTACGGATGGGACTGATTAAAACTGCAATGGATGTTTTGTACAAGCCAGAGTCTAGCATTACTCGTTTGCTTGTCATGCTCCTGGTGAATCTCACTCAACTTGATGCTGGTACCGCTTCCTTGCTTCAGGTGTGTTTTTCTTATCTGTGTGTTAGGTTTTTCAATTTATATATGGAAAAGAATTTGGGCCATTCCTCAATGCATCCAATTAAATTGGAAATCTGTTATTTTATTAAAAATGTCTAAACAAGAAGGTGCTAGTTAGCTTGGCTTGTAAAGATCTCTGCAATTGAAGGTCCTGTGATCAAATCCCGCCTTCACCGTCCTCCCACCCTGGCATGCGTGTTAAAAGAAAAAAAGGGACCTACCAGTTAAAATCTCAAGGATTTCCTATATCAATTATCTATGGCAAACAATAAAAGCATTGATGTTATAACTTATAATACATTTTAAAAAGGTGTAATACATTCTGGAATTTACAACTTTGAAGTATCTAGATTCTAGATGTGATTATACTATTTGTTATGCTGGAAAAAAAAGTGTGGTGTGTTTTCCTCTTTCCCATAATGTGGACTTATTAATTGACTATTCTCCCCTGGCTATCAGACTGAAGATGACAAGGTTCATGGATTATATGTTATGAAGCTTGTGAGATCATTTTGTAGAACTTCCCATGAAAATCATGGTGCGTCCTTCTAAACTCAACATGAATTCCACCTTCTATGTTTAATTATTGTGCCCACATTGTTGGAGTTTTCGTTGTGGTTACCTGATCTGGTAATTCACATGTTTTAATTATAAAATGGTTGCACATCATTACATAATCCATAGACAGTATCCCAGTCACACTAGAAGTATTCTTCTTACCTCACATGTCCATGCCATTTGGATCTCTTGGAATGTCATTGAATTCCAAACAGTTGAAACAATGTGTTCTATGGCGGAGGCACCAATATTGAGAGTTTGGATTCAAAGTTATGATTTCTTCCGAGTGTTCAGAAGTCCTAGAATGATTGTCCACTTATTGTCATGCTGATTCGGTGAAAGTTTTCCCACATTTTTCAGATGATCCTTTTGAACATGTTGGTTCAATACTTGTCAACATCTCAAAGCAGCAGGCAGGAAGGCAGCTTCTACTTGACCCAAAACGGGGTCTCTTAAAGCAAATAATCAGACAATTTGATTCAAAAAGTTCCTTGAGAAAGAAAGGGGTATGTGCAATAACAGCACCCTAAATGCTTTTCTCCCAGCCTTAGGCAAGTTAAAGTAGTCTATTTTTAATTCTATTGTGGGTAATGACATTAATGTTATGTTCAATTTATTCTGATTTTTTCAACTACTTTCAAAATAAATAGTCAATAGATGAGGTTGCATTGTCAGATTTCTTTACTGATAGTTTGATGCTCTGTTAAGCATACATTACAGGCACATGGACTGATGCTGTTTGAACTTGGTATAAGTAAATAAAACTTTTTGGCCCCAAAACAATATTCTTTAAACTGAGTATATGATGTTTAACCCTTGTTGTTATTTGGTTCCTGTTGAGCTCCATTTAATGAATCTCTTATGTTAATTATGGTTTGCCCACACCGGTAACCTTTTTTTTTTTCTTTTTTTATTTTGTAATTACATTCAGATATACAGGTTAAGCCAACATGGGCATCTTCTTTCTAGTCAATTTCTATTTTCTATACCCTGTAACTTTGCTCAGCTAAAAGTTGGTGCAATATTTGATTGCTTGCAGGTCTCTGGAACTATTCGCAACTGTTGTTTTGAAGCTGAAAATCAGCTACAAAATTTGCTTTTGGTATCAGAGTTTCTCTGGCCAGCATTGCTTCTTCCAGTAGCTAGCAACAAGGTTACATGTTCTACTTGTTTTGACCTCAAAGCATAGAAAATGAAGCTAAAAAACTTCTATGTTGTGCTTTGTTGCAAATCTTTACATAGCTGAACCCATGCCTGGATTAAAAAGGAAGGTTGTGTTGGCAGTCGATAATCAACACAACTTTGTCAAATCTTTATGACATGGACAAGAAAATGAAGCTAAAACCATTTTCTTTTTCAAAATAGTAACAACTGTAGTTTGCTTGATGTCCATCTCTGATCACTAATAACTGTTCTTGTAATTTATGAGGTCAAAGTTCTCATTGTGAAAGGCATACATGAGCTCAGTTTATTAAAATAAAATGCTATTAATTTTATCCATCTTGGAACTTATAGCAGCTGGATCATGTGACATCTTTCCAGAATCGAATATGGAGTACTATAGTTGGTTTCATGTTTCATGTCTTTTGCATTGATAAATTAATTTTTATGCAGATCTACAGTGAGCAAGACAGATCGAAAATGCCACTTGAACTTGGGACTGCACTCTCAATTGAACGTGAACCAGTTAATGATCCAGAGATTCGTATTCAAGCATTGGAAGCCATATACTTGATCTCATTGCAGGTAGATTTGAAGATTTTTCTTCCTAGATTTTTTTTATATATTTTTTTCTTTGTTACATATTAGATTTCAAAACAAAATGTGTTTTCAACCTATGCAAGTACTTTATTGGCATTGAAACACTCTGAAAATCAGTCTGAGTTTTTATGGAAGTTGTCAGAAAATTTCATCTTGTCTTTTGGTATATTAAGTGGAACATCTGTTATGTGCCTAGTATTTTGTCAAGCCTCTTCATATCATATATATGTCTATTATAAGAACTTTCCTCACTGCCGTTATCTTGGATTGGGATAGATAGGTAGGTGGTTACCTTTTCCTTAGCTAGAGAAATCTAAACTGTGGTCTGGCTTGATTAAAAGGCTGCACTTAGTTTTAATATAATGATTTAATCATGTCCAAGGTGCCAGCTCATGGATGAGCGATGAGAATGACCAATTGGCATGGAGTGAAGTGCCACTCAATAGAAAAGCATAGTAGCTCGACCGCCCCTTCCAGTCTAAGGGGTAAAATATGAGATTGGGGCAAACAGTCCCGTCGACTATGGCTATGGCTGCTAAGGAGCCTAGTCCTTAACCTATTAAGAAAGGAACTTATAGCTATGTGGTAAAATTTTATCTTAAGCTTGAGTGGTACCTTCTGTCACAGATAACACTCAAAGCACACCTCCATTTCATCCATACCGCATCCCCGCTTGAGTCCTATGGGCTACATCTCCCTCTATTTCCCTGTCTTTTTTATGATGGACCTAAGATACTTAAACCATGTGACTTGTGGTATGGTATGTTCTCCAAATTTCACCTCTAAGCTAGGTTTAGTGCACCTTCTGCTAAACTTATATTCCATATACTCTGGCTTACTTCTACTTAAACAAAAGCAATGTGCTCCCAAAGTTTGTCTCCACATCTTAACTTCTCATTTATTTTCTCTCACTAGGACTATGTCATCTGCAAATGCATGCATTGTGGCACCAGCTCTTGGATATGTCCAAGAAGCACATCCAAGAGTCGGTGTCACGATGTGCTCACTGATTCTAAATTTCTAATGAATTATCGATATTTATGTGGAAAAAAAAGTGGACTAAGAATGAGGGTGAGACTGATTTGTACCCCATTTCTTTTTCTTGTGCTGAAAGGTGGACCCTTTCTCCTTCCCCATTCACTATATAATACTCTTTTCCTTAAAACCTGAGCACTCACAGACACCTCAATTTCCTAATCAACCAAATCAAAATGCACTTTTCTGTTTTCCATCTCTTGCAAATCATTCACCAAATCAAAAAGCCCCATTTCTCTTTCTATTTCTCAATTTCCATGTTGGGGTTGAAATAAAAGAAGCTTTGACAGCAAAGAGGTGGCTGGTGCATGGAATTCTTTGTGGTTGCTGGAAGATCTTCGCCATGGTCTTCAATGGAATGACGCTGGTTGGGAGGGAGGTGCCTCACTTAGATGGTTAGGATTAGGTTTGTTTTTTGTTTTTAGTTTAGTTTTTTATTTAAAATATTTTTAAAAAGTGGTAAGATCCAGTTTAAAGTTGACCGGTTTAAAGCGACCGGACCATGCAAATGGCTTAAGGGGTTGGCTAGGACCGGCAGGAGGCTAGTTCCTGGTTTTTCTGGTCGGACCAGCCGTTCCAGTCCTGCCTAAATAACACTGCTGTCAAGTAACATGGCTCTGGCTGTCTTATCTATCTGGTCAAGTTTCTGTGTATCTTAATGATGATTGCTTCTCACTGCATCATATTTATTCTGTCATTGTTTTGCAGGAGGCAGGTCGAAGAGCCTTTTGGTCTGTAAATGGACCTAGAATAGTACAAATTGGTTATGAAGACGAGGAAGATCCAAAAGTGATGGAAGCATATGAACAATTGGGATCCTTGGTAAACACCAAATGTTTTATCAATGTTGTCTTTTTCAACCTCCTCCCCATCTTCCTATTGTAAATTTATAATGTTATGATCTATCTGCATATTACTAAGGGTTTTTTCTATCATATGCAACTTTGCACAGGTTAAGAAACTCAAAAGTAGCAATTATTTATTAGAAATTTAAGCATTTCAGTTTTGAAAGTATAAAATACACAGTTTCCTATGTAAATTTACTCTTTTAAGATCCTTAACATATGCAAAATTGCACAGATTAGATAAACCCTATTACTAATTGTAACTTTGGCTGTCACTATTTGTTGATCAGTTGGTTCACAGCAGCGGTACAGAGGAACCATCCAGTGAGACCACAAAGCAGTTAATTTGAATGCGTTCAACTGACCCCACAATATCTCCAGAAGAACTCCGTAGTAGTTGGGAAGGACTGAAGGTCATTCTGAGTCAAAATTTTCCTTTGAGGTTAGGATTACCATTTTTGGGAATATGTAAATTATGTGGCTTAGATATCTGGTCAAAATTGTTATACATGCTGTAGAATGAGTGAAGGACGCACTCGATGATGTTAAAGTTCAGTTTGCACCTCCAGTTAACGACATTAGCAAAATAGAGAAGTGTATTACAATTTTGGCTATTGCTAAAGTTCTTTTGGAGGGTGTTTGGGTAAGATTAAATTTTACTCAAATAACTGTTTTTTCATGGTTAAAACTGTTTTTTAGTAGAAGTTGATATGTTGGTTAAATTGAAAAATAGTTGTTTTTATGAGGAAACAAATTTGTTTTTAGAGAAGCTAAAAGTTTAAAGCTTATTTGAAAAGCTATTAGATTATTTTGAAATCAATACCATTTTTCCAATATTCATGCAAAGATAGCTACCAAACAAATATTATTGAATTATACTAATAATTTAATATCCTTTTTTTTTGTAATTTACTGGATAAATGTATAAAAGTGATTTTTTATATAAATTAAATGAAATAGATTATCTTAAAAGCACTTTTTTTTATTATACTCTACTATGACAATAATCAATTATGAAATAATCAATTTTTTATAGCTAATCTAGATACACATTTGATACTCTCTATCAATAATGTATTGACACTTCATTGAAAGAATGCAACTTCATGCGTTTGAAGATGCCACCAACTGAAAAGCTACTTTGGCTTGCTTTCATGAATCATCGTTTTACACTTTTTTTTCACTTTCTTTTTTTATCCAAACAATATTTCTAGTTTCAAACTCAATTTGTTTCAACGCCAATGGAGAAATGAGTCTCTAGAACCTGAAACAAGCAGACACTAAGTATTTAACCCTTGCCAACATGCCATGACTTAACGTTTAACTCCTTGAGTTTTTTCTTATTAGGAAAGAAGTAGGGAGGAAGAAAAAAAAGATAGAAATAAGTAAGAGAGAAAAGAAAGTAGGTAGATTTAATTTTATGTAATTTGAATTGGAAGAAGAATGAGAGAATTAGAAGAGAGAAAAAATATGAGTTTTTCTTCCACTCATTTGATTGGATAGAAAAGTTAAAAGAAGAAAATTGAGTTTTCTTGTAAACATATATTTGTCCCTGATTTTCCACTTTTCTTTCGTTTAAATGAGAAGAGAAAAGGACACAAGAAAAACATGTGGAAGGCACATTATTTTCTATCTCCCATTGTATGAGAAAAAGTGAAACGGATTACGGCTTTAGATATTAATCCAATGGAATTTTTTGTCAATTTTGTTGGACTACCTGAGGCTCAGCCCAGCAGAGTGAGCCAACCTGGTTTTGGTTTATTCAAGTTGACTTACTAAGAGTTGATAAAAAAGTGAGTCAACTCAATTTATTTTAATTTTATGGTGAGTCAAGAAATAACTAACTTAGCTCAACTCAACTTGGTGGGTTAAAGAATACTCCCTCCGTTCCCTTTCTATAGTAATTTAAGGTTTCTACACACAAATTAAGAAAGCATTAATTTATTAATATTTGTACCAAATTACCCTTATTTATAGTATCGTTAATTATTTACAAATTCTAACCTTGGTCATTTATGTACCTTGAAAAGAAGCATTTGTGTACCTTGGTCAAATGTAAGATGCATTGATATATGCCACTTTTGTTTTGGAACATGCAACATTTATGATTGAATTTAAGTAGGGAAGGTTTAGTATGTTTTCAATGTATTTCAATTTAATTATATGATAAGGGTATATATGGAAAAGAATTGTCAAATATACATTGGGTTTATAAAAGATCCATTGTTTTGGAACAAAAATAAAAAAACTAAAATTACCATAGAAAAGGAACGGAGGGAGTACAAGGCTAGCTCGGATAGTGAGTTATAGTAAAAGTGAGCCTTTTTTTCTTTCAATCCAACCCACCGTGAGAGATAGAAATAAATATATACGGTATTACATACGATGTCAAAATTTTGTGTTCAGATAACCTAGTTGCTAAAACAATTGTCAAGCTTTTTGCACCTGGCTGCAGGCAATCAATGTATTCTGATGGCATTCTGTAGGCAATCCGCAATCAATGATGAATCCGTATTATTGTAAAGTATTCCCTCCGGTCTCTATTGTAAGCAAAAATTAAATGGGACACACATATTAAGATAGTTAGTTGATCTCATTTAAAAGGGTCATTGAGAATAAAAAATTAAGTTTGTTACCTAAATTACCCTTCCTCTTATTTATTAAGCTTGTGTTATTGAGAATAAAAGGAGTCATTGGAAAACAAAATTTGTATTAAATGAAGGGTATTTTGAGAAAAACTTCATTAAATGAGAAGAAAGTAGTTGAAATTTGCTTATATTTTGGACCAAAAAATTTGGAAATTTTTGCTTACATTGTGGACCGGAGGGAGTACACCTTATGCTTGAAAGAAGCTGAATCTGCAGGCACAAATTATTAAGGATTCATAAAGTTGACACAAAAATATTCAGTCCAGATTCAGAGAAAGAGAATTGGCCTCCACCTGCTACAGTCAATAAAGAGTAATGATATTTGAACACAAAAATATTATTCAACATTATATAAAAATACTATCCAACACTTATTTATTGTTTTCTTCTCCCTCATCATGTATTTCATCACTCACAAAATACCTCATCGGCTATACAGTGTCTATACATGATGTCAAAATTTGTGTTGAAATATCATTATTGATCAGCAAAATAACTCCTGTCGGTCGCTCACCCTAGCAAAGGTCTAGTTTCCGTACCAAACATGTCTTATTAGTTCAACATTATTTTAAGTCCAAATGCTAACAAGTACCCGCTAAACCATAACATAATCGTTTTTTTAAGCCCTTAATTGTGTGTAAGAGGTTTCTTATAATCCAGTTTCAGTATAGAATGCTGGACCATGAGGCTTGAGGCAAAATAGAACTCACCGATTGATTTGTTAAATACCTCAAGTCCTCTTTTGATTTCTTTTGAAAAGACTTATGGAATTACCTCTTACCGCTGGATTTTAAAATATTATTATGCCATCCATCTTTTTTTGGGTAAGTACTATTATTTTGTTTTTGTACCAAATATTATTCCATCCGCCTAAATCAACAATTTTTTTTTTGTCCGGGATGGAACCCAAGATTTGACAATTCCTCTACCCACAGATACAGCTCCCATCATCAGGATTTGAATCCTGGACATATAGTTAAATGACCCAAGCTACTAACTACTTGGACCATACCTTGTTGGTGTTTAAATCAACAATCTAAAACCCTTTAATGTATATAGCAATAATATGTGGTATTCATCTTTTGACCAAGAACAAATATACCTTGATTATTTTCTTGGCTCATAATGAAGATATTATACAACAGAATATGACATCCTAACACACATTCCTTACCAGTTTTTTTCCAAGTTTTAATAACGGAGAATGCTAATTAGTATCCAAGAGTTAAAGGATAAAAAAATAAAATTTTGTATGAAAAAATAATATATTTGATATATTGAAAAGTTTTATACTTTTTTTTTACGGAAGGTTTTCTTTTGTTAATTCATTAATCGGTATCCTTATGACACTGGTAACCAAAATCCTTTAATAATTTAGAGGCTAAGTTAGCTCTACGAAAGGCTTTTGGAGCCAAATCAGAGAGCTTAAATGACATCACGTCTTTAGTCCATACTCAATAATAATGCACATAGACTTCTAACATGTTGAAATAATTTTAGCCTCTCAATGTGTATTACATTTCTGATACATACGTTGAGGGGCCACCTTATTTAAGGAGTGGTTTGGAATTGAATTCAGCAGACATAATTCCTTGGTGCTAATATTTAAGTGTCACTGTTTTGCTAGTTGCATGTCACTATAACGACATTCTGTCCTTGTGTGGCATGAAAGTTCTTATTGCACAGCTGTGTGATCAACAAGCTCCTCAATAATAATATACCCTTCATATTATTCGTGGAAGAATATTGAACATGCAATATGTAACACCTTTGATGTAGAATTCAATTGTTGTTGCCATCAGATAATTAAAATGAGCTCCTGGCATGAGTTTTTGACATTATTGCACTCATTTCAGAAGAGAAGAAGATCAAGCATGACAATGAAGAGTGATCAGATACATGATAGCACAATAGTTACATGAAGAGGGAGATTATGAAAAACTTTAATTATGACAAACCATTAAAAGGACTTGACTCTAAATTGTCTTTTATGAATACTTGATTTATGACATAATACAATAGCATCATTTTTTTTTCTTGTCTTTGATCAGGTATTCCTACAGACAAAGCTATGAGACTAATCCTCAGACCGGAAGTAATGATTAGATAATGCCCTCCTCAAAGTGAAGATTACACGATTCAATACAATAACATCATATTAGATCTATGTAGCCGACCTCATTCAGTAGAAAAAGGCTTGTCTTTGTTGTATAAATCGTCTTGCAATGCAGAAAATTCATTGAAGAGCTAAAGACGTAAAATGCATGTAAATCATTGTATTTGAAAGATGGTTAACTTTATAATTTCCTTTTGTCTTCTTGTTGATTGGATGCAGTATTTAAAGTAGCCGACAACACAGTTAGATATTTAGAAAGGTACACTCTTTTTCCTTCTTTTTTAACTAGTTGTCCTCTAAGAAAAATATCATCAAAAGTGATCAGGAAAAACTATGGAATATGCTATATGTTCTTTCCTAAATAGTTATGGTTCTGAGGAATCAGATCCAACAAAATGCATAAGAACAAAGCTATATACAACAAGCAGGCTTTTATTGATGGATCATTGCAAAGCACTTTTTCTCGTGCCTAGACAATTTCAAGGTCACCTTTCAGTCTCTCACCCAACTTTCTTTATATGAGACCAAATGCATGACTACAAACCATCCATTTTCATCAACCCTTTTAAGCAGAAATTGCAAATACTTGAAGAATATTACACATAAAAGGAATATACTAGAGACACCTTCCTTAATTTTTGAGCTGTTGTTTTGATAACCATAAGATGCTCTCTTTTCCTTTTAGACTTTTCTGCTATATCATTACACATAATTGAGCAAATTCCAAAAGGAAAAAACAAACAAAAATCAAAACAGTGCTAAATGTATAGTAGTTTTGAAGCATGGGGTGAGTGAGAGCGCCTCAGTGGTGGTGTGGCATAAGCATGTTGTGGTCCATGCCTTGCACCAGAACTTCCTAGCTTTGTTTCTGCTGGAAACCTTGTCACCTGAGAGGTATTAGTCCTGTAACTAATTTTTGAGGTAGAAGATGGTTTCTCATATGTTCTGAAGGCATCACCAGCAACTCTCACAGCTTTGTGGCTCTTGCAACCAGACAGCATGCTAGGTCTTTGCTTCTGTATCTCTCTGCTGGCTTTTGGTTTCCCATTTGAGTAACCAAATGGTATCCTTATTGGACTCCTTACTGTTGCCTCAGACATTTGTTCATCACAATCTGACATGACTGCAGCACTGGCAGTGACCACACTCCATTCTATGCTTGCCTCACTTGGTGCATAATTTGTGGGGCTGACACAGCTTGAAGCAGCATCTGATGCTTGTCTATCAAGGAAGGAGTTGTGTTTTCCTTTGAAGCTCTCAATCTCAAATAAGTCTGAACTTGCATCACTTGCAGCATCATTGTAGTTTGAACCAGAATTTGCTGAGAAATCAAATTCTTCCATTTTAGAAGAAATAGCATCCCTAGAGGGCATTGTCAACCTTTTATCAAAGCTCAAGGACTTGATCTTGTTATTCAATATTGGGGAGCCAAACACCTCCAGTGATTTCCTTGGTATCTCTTCTTCTAGTTGATGATTATTTCCTAAGCCAGAATTTACATTTGAGAATGCTAAACTGTTTTCTCTGTTCAATCCCACCATCCCCAACTTTTCTGGCTTTTGGAAGTAAACATCTTTATTGATCAAAAGATCTGCATGAGGCTTACTTATTTTAACTGAATGATTAGCATCTAGACCAGCATTGAAGAGTTTTTTTGGTGTTGTTTTCCCATGAACTACACCATAAGTATCAGTTTTGTTGAAACTGATTTCACCTGCATGGTTGCTAATATCAACAGAATCCTTATCAGAACAAGAGCACTTGAAACCAAGACTTGCTAGAAAACTCTTTGCCTGTACCTTGTTTTTCATGTTCCTTTGAGAATTCCTCATACCACTTTGTAATAGTGCACTTTGGCTGTTACAAGTTGATTCAGAACGAATGCTTGGAGTTTCATACTGAACTTTGTACCTCATATTTTCTAGAGCCATTTCTTGGTCTCTCTGGTGCAGGTACTTTGTAGCAGCTATGTTTGCAGCTCTTGGGGTGTTCCCCTCTCCTTCACTGAAGTACTTTTCAGCCCCAAATACTCCAATTTCTCCGTTGTGTTCCTTCTTTTCTCCCTGGTGAAGAGGACTCTTTCTATTGCTCATAAGAGGGCTAAGTTTTTGCCTTGATTCACCAAGCTTCCCTATGAAGGTCCCTTCATTGCTATTCAAGTATGGAGAGAAAGTGGCTTCATGGAGGTGTTTGTTTTTGTTCTCAGAGTTGAGAGTTTGCAGCTTATGGAGGCTTCTGTTGGCAGTGGATGCTATGGTAACCATAGTAACAGAACTTCTGAAGGAATTAGAAGTTGTAATTAAACAGACAAAAAGAGAAAATGACCCAACAGAACCTTTTTGCAGAGAGGTTAATAGAAGAACAGGCAAGTGGAACCAAATCAGAAAAAGAAAATGATGAAGATAAAGACCTTACAATACCTTGAAGTTTGAGTACTAAAGGGCTAGAAGAATATGGAACAACCCTATGTTTTAAGGAGTTATTTTATGTGTTGGAAAGGCTAAAGGTAGATAGAGGGAAAGAAAATGGATGCAAGAGAGAATTTAAAATGAAGGGTTGAATGGCTGCTTGGCACATTTAGGAGTAGCTCTTAAGTAGGCTAGTGGAATGTACAAAATATAAAGTAGGTAGGGCCATGTGTTTGTAGCTTAATTGACCCTTCATAAGTAGTTTTCATGCTGAAATTTACTGAATTCAGACTGATAATGATTTTTATTATTAGTCTGCCTAATAACATACATTAAGGCAGATTCCTTCAGTATATGGAGATAAAGTTGAGGTGGAAAAATTGACAGTTTTATATTTATTGTCAGAAAGAGAGAAACACAGTGACGGAGATGGGAAAGTTTTCTGTATTTTTTGAATGAGTCGTATAAAAGAGATTCACGCATTTATACTCTTAGGATTGCACATTGGTAGTACGGGTAGAGTAAAAGTACAAATAAAATATAATAAAATAGAATCCCTAAATAAATTACACGGATTCATATATGGTAATACACAAATATGTTATGCTAACTAACACTTGTTGGTCCAAGTGGCAAGGAGCTTGGTTCCTTTAAACAAGGTTTTAGGTTCGAGTCTTGTAAATGGAAAAAGTAAGCTTTTTAAACTCCAATAGGTGCATACGGAAATAACAAAGTTTGGAAATCATAGAACCGAAGCAATTAGAATGATGAGAACTTCGATGAACAGATCAGCAGATTGGTCCTCCAAGAGTTTCAATGAAGATCATGAAACGGTGTGCCCTTTATCAGAGGCTGAGCCAAATTTCATATGAGGAGGATAATACCAAATATACATAACATGAAGTAACAAAAACAAATTAACTAACATATATAAGCAAACATATCCATATTCAAATCTGATATATGATTAACAAATTAATATAATATAAATTCCTCAAAGATATCTGTATTCAACTTTAGTATATATTTAAAACTTTCACTTCTTTGATTGCTCATGATGATGCTGCATGGAGTAAAAATCAATTCATAAAAAAAATGGAGTAAAAATCATCCATTATTATATCTTTAATTAAAAAATATATCAATCTCCTTTTCAATATAAACAACATATAATCAATAAGAAAATCATCCTCCATCTTGTTTCATAGCTTTATTTAAATGATTTTCATAGCTAAAAAATTTAGCTCAATAGTTGTTGTTGACACAAGAAGAGTCGAAACATAGTGCGTCAATCTATCATTTAAAAGATTAACATTTGATTTGTTAGTCTCTACTAATTTTTTACGTAAGTCGGCAATAGTAGGCAAATTCTGAAACTTCCGATCTTTAGGTACATCATGCTCATAATGCTGCCATTCATATACTAACTAACTAGTTCTTTTCTAGCTCAAAAAAAATGAAGAATAAAAATTCTTAACAAGATTACAGATGTTACCATCATCAAATGACTTGTAACCATCAATCTTTAGGATCTAAAGATGTACTCAATACAATAATCTTTGTTGCTTGCTTACTGAATCAATTATTCAACTCTCTCAACCGATGATCTATAACAGCAGTAAATATATTCATACGTTACTAATGTTCAACCATGACAACATTTTTGCAGCAAGAACGAATTATGTCACAGAAATAAGCACGCATATAGCAATTTGAACAACTTGGATGTTCTAAAAAGAACAAACTTTCTCAAAAAGAGATTCCCAACCACAATCTAAAGGCATTCAAAATATCTTGAGATTTTTTTGTTGCAAAGCGTGTCAGTGATTCCACAAAATTTTGAGCATCCACTTCATCCACTTCCTTATTATAAGAAATCAAAAGTTGTATCATTTCAACAAAATTTCTTGGGTTTTTAGATTCCAAACCTTCATCATGTCCTTAAAAGCACAAGCTTAAAATGTAAACCATTTTAAAACATCCACAAAGGCAATGAATTACCAACATTCCAAACTTTCAGCTAGTTTATAGCTATTTTTGTCAAATAGATCCTTCGTGCTCAATATACGATAGGGAAGAGTAGCCAAAACAGTCACCTTGTCTCTTGTCAATGTCCCCATCCAGCAAGCTACCTTCGAAGAACACTTAGTGAAGAAGCATTGTCCAGAGCCGAACAACGATAGAGCAAGAGAATTTGCATAAATACCTCTTAATTCAAATCACATCGCTCTATCTATGACCCTTTTATTGTACTTGGAACTTGGTTTTCCTTTCATTCAAGTAAAAAAAAATTTCCTTTGGCAAATAAATATGTTTATAGTTGAGATGTCCATCAAACTCCCATGTGCTCATTTCTATAGAAAAAATTCTGACAATCATTGATGTCTTGTGTACTAGACCAACACAGAGGACTAAGAAAGAGGCTACAACATAAAACTCAAATTTTTTTTTTTTTTTCTTTTGGTACAAACCAAAACATTTAGATAACAAAATCTACTGAAAAAAGGAGTGTTTGTTTTGAATATAACATTATACAATATAATTAACTTGTACCAAAAAATTTGCCTAATAGCGTAAACTTAGAGCATAGCTCCGTAGCTTTCTTCATTAATAAATTAAATAGATACGAAACCTTAAGTGGCAATTGTGCATGACTCTTTTAACCCCTCTCTCTGCCACAGTTGTAATGACCTGTTGAGCCAAAATGCTCATGACAAAACCATATGAACTCTATGGATCTGATACAGAAAGGTATTGGCAACCTATAAGGCCAAGCTTGTATTTCATCTTGTTTTCAGTGCTTCTTGTGTTGATGTGGCATTTCCACCAACAACCCAGTACTGCTTGACAGCAATTAGTATCTTCTCAGGAACAAGAGGACCATCCTCATGATCAACCATTTTAGTATCCCATCTCATTCCTCCAACTATTTTCTTCACCTTAATCAAGACATCGACTTCATCACGGATTATGACAGCACCTTCTGGTCGCAAAATCCGGTCCATCTCGAGAAGAATATCTTCTGCATTACATCTGCATTTAATTATCATACACATGCTTCAGTCACAAGAATGAACACACAGCTTTGGAAATAGGAAACAGAGAGAACTAAAACCAGGTGTTTCAGCTAATGGTAAGTTAAATCCACATAACATGTTACAAGCACCATATATTCCAGGGAGCCATTCAACCTAAGTTCATGATGAGGCCCGTTTTGACATCCAAAAGCCCACTAAACAGGAACAAAATTGACTGCTGAACAAGTTTCATGGAACAAAAATAGACGTAAAAGTTGTTACATAGCACTCGCACTATAACATGTTATCACCAGCTGACTCCCCACAGAGCATCATGACATGTCTAAAAAGTCTCAGATGAGAGAACTATGAAACCAAGCATGATCACATATAATGAAGTATAATATACTACTATACACTTGTTACTTGCAATTGCAAGCAACAATAATTTTACAGTGAGCAGATTTAGATGCCTGAAATAGACACAATCAAGCACAGGTAGAAGTGTTTTTTAACCATGTAACAGATAGAATCAACAAACAAGGTTACCGCAAATTCCATTGCAAATCTAGGTTAAGATGTTTAAGCCTATTACCAAAAGTCATTTTTTTGAGGTCATATCAGTTAATCTGTATTTGACAGCGAAGCAGGACCAAAGCTACAATTAAGAATAAAATTAAATTTGGTTTAAAAATTAATAAGATGAATAGTTGATTAGCCTTTTAAGCAAAGGAACACTTACTTATCATTGTACAGACTGAAGAGACCGTTGGCATGAATGAGGTCATATGTCCTTGGATATGTGGAAAAGGCTTCACACCTGGATTTGAAAGGAAAAAGTATAAACAAATAAGGAAATTTTTGCAAGGAAGCCGACTACTAAAAATTTACAGGCTATGGCTAGCTACAACGAGGAAAGTGCATTATAGCATTGGCATACTACTTCAATATCATACCTTCAGAAAATTGAAAATGTATCAAATAGTAGTATAATATTTGTATAGTCGCAAACACGTATTTCAATAATTAAGAATTAAGATCAAGAGCTTCCATTGATAAAATAAGAGTGAGAAGTTAGAAAACCATACCAATCATGATAGATGCCAATCAGTCCTCGCTCATATATGACACCCAGTGTACTTTTCTCAGCTATAGTAGGCACGACATTCATGACCCATAACTTAGGAGATTGAATAGCTGCAGCAAAACTACCTAATCCAGCATTCATATCCATGATGTTGCGATACCTTCCAGAATCTAACAGTCTATTAATTTTCTTGTAAGCAGCTACATGCTTTTTCCACTTTTTGTTATCATCTTGATATGTCTCAGAAGAAACTCCCGGAACAGAGTCACTAGCAATTCTAGGAGGGATGGCATATAGCCTGCTTGGAAATGGTTTAAGATCCCTGGGAGAATCTTGAGGACTGGGGGTAATGCAGGCCTCCATTTTCTTATACCTATAGCCAAAAAAACAAAGCCATATTCAGCACACCACCTATCTCTGAACAAAGTAAAGCATTGTCGATTGCTCAGATTAGGATTCATAAAATCAAAACAGACAATAAAAGTTATATGACAAATGTTTTTGTTAATAATATTCTGAGTCGGCTCTTGAAATACTTTATATGATATAGATGACAATGATAAACAGGAAACTTGACAATAGCGGGAGTCAGTTTCAGAGCATTTTTAAGAACACTGAGACAGTTTCCATCTTTCAGTTTTTGTCCATAAAATCCCGAAAAAGTCGTTACGTAACCCACATGTTTGGCAAATAAGCTAATAAAAAACAGGGTTACAAATGTAAATATAAAAATTATAACAAAACTATTTGAGAATAATAAACAAATTTTATTTTGCTCTCCACTATCCTCATTTTTCTCCACAAACTTTTTATTTCATCTTATTTTATCCCACCTCTTTAGTTTTATGTACACCTGTATGATTATTTTAATGGCTAGTAGAAAGAAATAAAAGGAATATTGATAATGAAATGTTAAAATGTTAAAATGTAAAAATTTATAATAAAAAGGGTCATAGTCATGCATACCAGACATCATCAGCATCGGAGGATTCACAAAATTTTACATTAGAATCATCTTGTCTGCTACGACATGATTCAGTGTCTATAGTCTTTTGCCAAATGGCAATTTCAGCCTTCTCAGACCTCTTCTCCCAGCAAAGTTGCTTAGCAATCTCTTCAATCTTTCTTTGTTCTTCCTCGAGATCCTCTTTAGGTCTCTGCCAGGCTTTGTAGTTAACCTTCCAATTGATTGGAGGACCCGAAAGCACCCAATAACCGCCAGGCCTTAGAACTCGATCAACTTCCATCATATACATTCCATCTGTGAATGCAAAACCAAAAATGAAATCTCAAACAGCTGTATCACAAGTAAGACAATATAAGGTGCCAAATCAAACAAAAGCAGGAGAAACAAGAATGAGTAAATAGTACTTTCTTATTTACAGGACAGCAAGTAATTCAGAGAAAATAAGATAGTGTTTAATGTGGAGTCCTCACCATTTGCTCCCCAAGGAATCAAGCAGCGAGAACAATGAGCCATGTCAAAGGCTCTAGATGGATAAGGCAACTTTATGGTTCCCAGAACACCAATGACAGCAGGTACACCCCTTTCAAGAGCAAATTGTACTTGTGCTTCATGAGAGTCCCTTGGTGCAAATGACATGGCAATAACATTTCTGCTCCAAAGATATGCACCCCAACTGGCAACCTAAGCAAAACAATCTAACATAAGAATACAATGCTAAAACAAACACTAATCATACAGATAATCAAGTAACATGTAAAAGAATGACAAAGGAGGTTTGACAGAGAGTCATCAGGAATTTGGGATGACAAACATACCCCACAACCGGTGTCCAGTGCTGTCCTCACTGTCCCATTAGCTATAGGTATAACAGATGCAAGTTGATCAATATATTTATCAGCACCTTGGGGAAATTGGGTTCCACCACCAGGGAATCTGAACACATTTCCCTCATATTGGATCCAATTCTGAATAGCCTTCTCAACTGTTAGGCTCTTGTAGGGTGCATTAGCAAATGGAACATAATCACGGCTCTTTGGCCATGGAAATGGAGTTACATACCCCTTGGGTGCTGGGATCATACAGTGTAACTTCTCTTCCTCTGGGGGACAGTGTCTCTCTCGATAGTTCATGTTTTCTCTGGGAAAGGTCATGGCACGCCGTTGGTCCTGGCAGGGAGTGTAATCCGTATAACGAGCAGGGCATGGTTCAAATACCTTTGATTTTGAATCAGCTTCATCAATCTTGCTAACTTCTCCACCATGGTGGGAGTCAAAACTTAAATTCGGAATTATATTACATTCTGCATTACTCTTGGTGATCTCCAAAGCTATGCTATCACCCTTTCCAAAACCACTTCTCTGCCATGCTCCCAATATATAAAAGAAACAGCACAGACCAACTACTATAAAGATCTGCACAGAACTTCTAGTCCTACCATCAGCTGAACTTGTCTTCGCCATGAAGAACCTGAAATAGATCAGTTCTTAGTAATATTCAGAACTGCATAAATGAGAAAACCAACAAGTTTCCAAGGCTATGTACCACAACATAGGCTCAAGATCTAGCACAAAAATCATTTAAGTCAAAGAAAGATACTTTCTTAAAATGAATAAAAGTTATAAAACTAATATCTTACAAGTATTCAGTAATGTATATACAAACGAATTATGCTATTCCTGATCACCAAATCATCAGCCATATTTAGTAAACTCTAAATATAATAAACTAATAAGCTTTCCATAATTGACACAACCACAAATCATGTCAATATATTTTCAATCACCGCCATGAAGCAACTACTATTAGTCTGTATAAAACATTTGGTAAAAAATAATAATGTAAAGAGCCAGCTTCAGATCTGCTCAAAAGTATGTATATTTATTTATTTATTTATTTATATACCACACACATCAACATAAACATCAAATAAACATTTGAAAAAAGTAGAAACAGATATATGAACTGTCCAGTTCACCAAAAAAAAAAAAAAAAGATATATGAACTGTCCCAGTATGTGACTGGAACCATTTTTAACTACCCATTTGTGAAGAAAACATGAAAGATGCATACACGACCAAGTTCAGAGTTGTAAAATACTTCCCAAGAAAGCTAAAGACTTTGAATCCCAAGAAGGAAGAAAATTCAAAAAGACAGATAATAATAAGAAGAAGAAGAAGAGAGGAAGAGAATTTAAATGATGGGTGTTAAAGTTGAGATTTCTTACAGATCATATGAAGGTGAATTTGAGCAATGGTTGGAAGATCTGGGACTCCCTGGAGAAAGGGATGAAAGAAAAGAGAGAAAATTTGATAACTTTAATTATTTTCTGAACGACCAACCAAACAATGGGTTTTGTGTATGCTGTGCTGTAGATCCAGTGAGAGGAGCGAGAAAGTGTCAATAAAGCTCTCTCGCTCTGAAAACCTACTAGCTCTACACCAATCAAATCATATATACTAAGGAAAAAGAAAGGTGGAGGGGGAAAAATGAAAGAAGCTATCAATCTTGTGTTCTGCGGAGTGAGGAATCTGAGACTGTTATTATTAACACTTTTCCTTTCCCAGTTTTACAGTGACTGAGTGATGATTATGGTCTACGAATTATTGACTTTAATTGGGAGTAGACACACAAAATACTAGACCGTGTACCCACGTTCCCTCCCTCCTTTTTTTTTTCTTCCTCTTTATATTTGAGTAATGTTATCTATACACCTAAATTCTGGACACCTGTGTGATACCTGATTAATAATATACAAATTTTTGGTTAATTAAGTTCAGTTGATGGTTGATTCAAAAAAAAAAAAGTTCAGTTGATGGTCAACGACTTATAAACCCTTGTACCAATTAACCAAGTTGGTGCATGTTATTTTTTGTACACTTTAAAAACTTGGTTAATCGTGTTCACGATCGTGGTTAGTGGTGTCTTGAACTTGATTCTTGGTACAATAAATCACAATTCATCGTTAACCATCCACGAAAATGAATAAACGGAAACTTTGTATACCATTAATCAGGTGTCACAGGTATCGTCCAGGTGTTCAAAATCCAAGTGTACAAATAACATTACTCTTTTATTTGATATAATTTTTCATAAAAACCCAAATTAATCCTTCGTGAAAAATATGGGGACATATTTAGTCCCTAAAAATGAAAAATATTAATTTGGTCCAGAAGAATTTCAAATATCAGTCATTAGTCTTTTTTAAAGTGATTTTTATGGACATTTTGATCTCTATCAAGAATTATTTTAACCGGCATTTAAGATTCTTGATGATAAAATTGATATTTTTAATTTCTCATAGACTAAATATGTCTCCATATTTTTTGTCGAGGACCAGTTTGGGTCTTTATTCTAATTTATTTAGTTAAAAAGTACGTGTTCCATGTATTGTACCAGAATTAATCTTAATTTTATTAGGTTAAACTAATCATTTGATCCTTATTCGTAATACTAATTTTAAATTTGATCCTATAAGTACAAAATTTTGAAATCAATCCCCATATGTACATTAATTTTTAATTTGGTGTTATTTTGTTGTTGGCTAGAGTTACAATATAGGGACCAATTCAAATATATGTGGAATGTGAATCGAGAGAAGCATCAACTAAGCACAATTTGTTCTTCGACATGAGAGTGGCCTTCACTGCCCCATTGGATCTTGTTAATGGAGGAGAAACAAAGGTTGAGAGGTATTTTCATTTCCATGAAGAAAATATGGATTCAGAGGATTTGTAAGAAAATAGGTGTAGGAGCTGTAGTTTGCCACCAAGATCGACAAACAAGAATGAAGAGAAACTGTGAAAAAGGAGAGGAAACGAAGGAAAATTTTGTGTGCAAAGATTTCGCGGCAGCTAGAGCTCGTGGCTCCGATACCGTGTTAGTTGGAGAAAAACTACTTATTCATTGAATGATTAATTTTGTGTACGGTGAATGATTAAACTTGTTTGTACAGACTAATCCTTTGTGATTAGTCCTATAGCTACCAACTGTGAGGATATCTGGGTTCCATCCCGAACCTAAAAAAATTCAGATAGATGAAGATTTAACTAACCATGGAAAGCTTAACTGAAAATCAACCAACTCAACTAACCATATGAGAAAATAACTAATTGCACATAACTGCCTATGGTAACACTAAGCACATAGAACCTCCTTTGATCGAGCTTCTGCAATAAAGGAACCTATGTTGGAATATAAAAAGCGGTCCCAAAAAAGAAGGACAAAACCAGTAAATGACGTAAAGGAACCATTGGATCATATTGAAGGGGAGAGGCAGAGGAGAGAGAAGTTAAACTAGAGGTTCTATGAGCTTAGAACAATGGTTCCTCTGTGTTGATCATTAAAAATTGAGGAAATTGGACGGAAAGACCAAATTTGCAACATTCCAAAAATAGGGAGATCAAATATCCTAAAAAACTATAAAGATCAAAATCACACATGATCAATAATAAAAGACTAAAATTATAAATAAACAAAAAAAAAACTCAAAAACAAAAGGCTTAAATGTAGTTTTTTCCCCCCTATTTTTTCACTTTCGCGAAAATTGTCCCCCCATTTTTTTTTACGCGATTTTGGTCCTCCAATTTTTCAATTTTAGCGACATTAGTCCCTCCGTCAGAGGGCCGTCCAAAAACTAACGACAGGTGCCACGTGGCATTTTCTGATTGGCCAAAAATAATTAAAAAAAAATATTGTTGAAAATATTTTGGCTTAGATGCAATTTTCGTCCCCCTATTTTTTCACTTTCGTGAAAATCGTCCCCCTATTTTTTCACTTCCGCCGTCGCACCATCAGCCTCCGTGCTTCTCTTTCGTTTACGCGCACAGGTGAATGACAAAGGGGGTTTTTGGCTTGTTTCATTCCTGACATTGGGTCTGTAACTAGAACAAGATTCGGGCCTAAAAATATTTTCAACAATTTTTTTAATTTTTTTAATTATTGTTGGCTAATAAGAAAATGACATGTGGCATCCCAAATGACATGTGTCACATGTCGTTAGTTCTTGGCTGATAGTTAAGTGGTGAGGCATCTGGCTTTGGAGGTGTGTTTGATAGGTTGATGATCGTTCCCAATGTCAATCGTTCTTGATTAGCACAAATAGAGAGATTGTTGAAAATGGGGGGACGATTTTCGCGAAAGTGCAAAAATAGGGGGGCGAAAACTGCATTTAAGCCAAAATATGTTCAACAATAAATTTTTTATTTTTTTAAATTATTTGACACGTGGCACCTGCCGTTAGTTTTTGGACGGCCCTCTGACGGAGGGACTAATGCCGCTAAAATTGAAAAATTGAAGGACCAAAATCGCGTAAGAAAAAATGGGGGGACGATTCTCTCGAAAATGAAAAAATAGGGGGACGAAAACTGCATTTAATCCAAAACAAAAGAATTATCATATGCCTTAAAAAAAGAAAAAAGAACTATCATACTCCCCCCGGTCCACAATATAAGCAAAAATTTCTAAATTTTTTGGTCTAAAATATAAGCAAATTTCAACTACTTACATCTTATTTAACGAAGTTATTCTCAAAATACCTTTTATTTATTACAAATTTTGTTTTCCAATGTCTCCTTTTATTCTCAACAACACAAGCTGCATAAATAAGAGGAAGGATAATTTAGGTAACGAACTTAATTTTTTATTCTCAATAATTCTTTTAAATAAAATCAACTAATCATTTTAATATATATATTTTATTCAATTTTTACTTATAATAGAGATCCAGAGGGAGTATAGCATAAGTTTTAAGTATCAAGATATTAGGAGGATTCCTTGGGATAAGCCATCCATAAGGGCACCGACAGGACGGCAACATGTGTGCGAAAGTGATGGTATTTTAAATTTAAAATTCCAAAAGACAGAAAAGGAATCAAAGTTGGATGGATCAAATCTGAGATAAGATAGCAGATTAAGAACATAGATTTGTATTATGTCAAACAAAAGAAAAAAAAAATAGAACATAGATTTGTATGGTGCCCATGCCTCAAAATAATCGATTCCATATTTTATTGTTAACTATGAACAATATAAATAATGTTATTTTATATTTACGGCTTTACGCAAACAATCTTACTTTGTTACTTTTTATTGTAAAAAATAACACAAGAAATCATGTACAATTTTGAGATTCATAGTAGCATTTTCTAATTATATATTTTGCAACTTTCATTGCAAAATATTTAATTATTCTGATTACTAGATGTTGATTTTTTTTTTCACAACTATATAAACAATTGTTTTCACACTTTCATATTGAAGTGATATTTAAGTAATTTTTTTCTTCAAGTGACAATTTTATAATTCGAATCCCAAACTAATAGTAATATCATATTTAGATCCGATCCAAGGTCGTATATCTATAATTAATTTAATAATTAATTTAACTAACAACATGGGATTGAAAATTCTTTATCAAGAAACAAGTGGAAAAAGTCATCGACCGTCATATATAGAAAAAAAAAACTTAGAGAAATTGAACCACATAATTGATGCAAATGGAACGTTGCTGGAAACTATATCTGCGAATAGGATATGAGGATCCGTGTAAAAGGGAAGAAGCTGAGAAAGAATCAATATAAAGTTGGGGTGATGACCCAATTCAATGTTTAAGAATTAGATAAATATTTAGTCAACAAACTTCTACATCATAATTTTTTAATCGAGTAAATTTATAGTTTAACTGTGATTTTAAATTGATTGATAATATTTAAACCACAAATATAACCCGTTCCAAATCCAATCCAATTAAGCCAGCTCTAATCTGATCCTTAAAACAGTCTCTCAATGATCCCATGCATGGACATGAATACGTCTGGCATAGGAAATTACTTTATTGGTTAAAGTAATATTTTGGTCCCTATATGTGACACTGATTTTCAATTTGGTCCCTATACGTAAAAAGTTATCAATTTGGTCCCTATACGTGACACTGGTTTTCAGTTTGGTCCCTATACATAAAAAGTTATCAATTTAGTCCCTATACGTGACACTGATTTTCAATTTGGTCCCTATACGTGACACTGATTATCAATTTGGTCCCTATACGTGACACTGGTTTTCAATTTGATCCTCACCGCTAATTGGTCCCTATAAAAAAGTGACCAAATTACAAATTATTATCACATGTAGGGATCAAATTGAAAATAATTGTCACATGTAGGGACCGATTTCAATTTTTTTTTGTTGAATTGGTCCCTACATGTGACAATAATTTGTAATTTGATCCTCTTATATCGGGACCAATTAGCGGTGAGGACTAAATTGAAAACCAGTGTCACGTATAGGGACCAAATTGATAACGTTTTACGTATAGGGACCAAATTGAAAACCAGTGTCACGTATAGGGATCAAATTGATAACTTTTTACGTATAGGGACCAAATTGAAAATCAGTGTCACGTATAGGGACCAAAACATTACTTTAACCTACTTTATTTTACCTGCATCTCATTTTTGCCTTGTTCTTCCTTGACCAAGTCTTAACATGATATTGTGTAAAAAAAAGACAAAAAAAAAAGTCTTAACATGATTTTTTTTTTTGGTGACAAGAAAGGACCTAAGCCCCAAAACAAAACAAACTAGAAACCGCGGAGGAAATAACTAGACACAGCATCCCCCAAAACAGATCACAAAGACAAAAAGTTCGGAACAACATTAAAATCCTACTCTGAGAATTCAAAGATAACCCATATTTGGATAATGCATCTGCCACCTGATTGGCCTCTCGCAAAATATGAGCCCAATAATAAACACCTCCTTTCTGAGAAAGGGCCCGAATTTTGCTAATCAAAGGAGCACAAGGATGACTAGACTCACACCCTTTTTCAATTAATGTAATAGCCACCTGAGAGTCTGATTCCACGTAAAGAGTTTTAAAACCTCTTTCCCACGCAATCTCCAAACCGAAGAGAATAGCCCAGAGCTCAGTAATGACCACAAAACAGTGACCAACATCCTTCGCATAAGAGAAAATAACCTCTCCAAGATGGTTTCGAACAACACCTCCACAAGCGGCCCTTCGGTCACCAGACCTAACACCATCTCAATTTAACTTGAACATTCCTTGTTTCATTGCTTAGAACATGATATGAATTCATAAAAATGTATTTACATGTATGTTCTCGGTCATTTTCATCGTGGACCTTATAATCCAGATCAATGCTTAACTATTATATTTTATTATCAACTAATTGTCAACGATTTTAACTAACCTAATTAACATTATCTTCTATCTTCAATAATATTACATTAAAACTCTTGAGGGAGAGCTTTGTCGCCCTTGTGGTCCTACCTGGCTAGAGAGATTAGTCTCCGCAGTTGCGCGTGGAGGATAAAATAATAATATTATTATAATATATAGATGAAAAAAAAAACTTGGCTTTAGTGTCTTGTCTTAATATCATTTTAATCTTAAAATTAGACTTGTTTTTAAGTTTGATTGCCTCCAAAACAAAACCGCCGAGATGAAATTGTCTAATCAAATATTCTTTCTTGTCCTTCAGCGTTGAACACTCCTCAGTATCATGGTCAATGAACTAGTGAAATCGGTAGTGCTTAGTATGGCCCGCATCTCTCGGAGTTCTGCACCTATCGAGGGGGCTGTTGTAGCAAGCCGAACTAAAAATTCTCATCAAGTACTTCCTTTGTGCTGCCGTTCATAGGTGTGCACTCCTAGTACCTTGGCCATTGATTCGCCATATGTGATTTAAGATTATCCCCCGACCTGTCGATGCTCCATAGCAAGTCTGGTTGCTTAGTTGCATGATTTTTCCCTCTACATTGTCGCACCCCACAATCACCTCCATGAAAAAATAGCAACCTGTGTTATCAAAACCACAGAAAGTCTCCACCGCACAAACACCTGAAGTCATCATCATCCTCTACCGAGAATAGCCAACCTCAACCATTATCATCTGCCACTAATTGTAGCAACTCAAGAACCGTGACCTAGAATAGAGGACTCTCTACCACCAGGTGACCCCGAATCCCTGATGCATCTACAACATTGTTGTCCAGCTCCTTGAACCATGAATCATAGTGTTTATTCACAAACTAGGATATGCCAACTTCGTCATATAGTTGCGTGCATCTTCAATAGCCATATCAAAGCAGTGACCATAGTTGCACCATCATACAACAAGCTAGTCCGTCGCATATTGTACCCTTCCCATTGGGTAGCCACAAAAATTATAGATAGGGTAATTATCCACACAATGGATAAGGGTCTGGTACGAGTAATTACTCGCAAATTCTAATGGGTATGAGTGATTATTTATTTATTTATATTACTAATATATATAATTTTAACTATAATACAAAATTTAAAATCAAAATCAATCTAAAAATTCTTAACTTTCTAAACTTAGTTGCATCTATAATTCCTTTTTGGATGTTTTTATTTATTTAAATATTTTGATTTGTAATGTTTTATGAGTAGATTTAGAAGACCTTTGAATTGTTTTTTAATTGTTATAACATTCTTTTGTTATTTATTGCTTTTTGATAGTTAAAGTATGGGTAACGGGTGCGGGTATGAGTACTTAGATACCCAGAGGGTACGGGTAACAGTGTGGATTATGAATGGCCAATAATCGATTACGATCATAAAATGAGTAATTATTTCTCCAGAGTCGTTATGTTTTGAATTTGAATATATATAATCGATTATGCTAATTGACAAATCGATTATTCCTTTGCTGGAATGTTTGAAGTTCAAAACAGAGTTTATGTAATCGATTATGCCTTTTCAAGTACACGAAGGATTTCAAACAGTGAGCCATAATTGATTATGATAATCGATTATGATGAGTCTGTCACTTCAGCACCTTTTCAAATTTGATTAAAATGATCGATTATGACTTGATTATAATCGATTATCATGCGACAAAATTATGTCTTAAGTGGGCTAGACCTATTTTCCTTGAGCTTATCACCTCTTCTATTTAAAAGGGACTTAGGCATGAGTCATAACAACAATCCTACTTTCATATTGCGTTGAAAACTTTGAAATACAAATTCTCTCTACTTTTCTATGAAATACACTTTCTTGATCGTGAGTTTTTCTGTTATCAAATCATTTTCAAAATAATCTTAAAGCATGATTTAATTTGATAAAGCTTTTCAAAAATTCATAACACACATTTCACCCCCCCTCATGTTTTTAGAGTCACTTGTCAAAAAAGAGATAAGGGGTGGAAGAGAAAAAATGGTGGTGGGTCTCACCCAAAAATAATCTCCCCTCACATGAGAAAAAAAAACTTGAAGGGGAGAGGGAGAATTAGTAAAATGACAATTTTGACCTTTTATTTTGTGTTGTATAAATGTTATTAGTGGCAAATATGTCATTATAAGAAAAATCAACCTTTCTATCTATTCTACTTCTCCAGTTCTTTCAATTCAAAGAACCTAAAAATCTACCAATTTTCTATTCGTTCTTTCTTCTCTCTTACTTCTTTCCACTCTACTTCTTTCCTCCCTAGTTCTTTATGGATCCAAACAATGCATAAATCTCACTGAATAATCTTTCATACTGATTGCCAATACTATTTTAAAAAAACTTGGTGTAGGTTGCAAGATTAAACAATAAAGGTCAAATCACAATGAATGGATTAGGCTGATCTCGCTTGATACAGGTATTTTCTCGTTGGTTCTGTGTGCCATTCTTGATTTTATTTCCAATTGGAATAATCTTCCCATTTTCACTTTACATGTGCTTCCTTGTTTCATACATCCATCATGTAGTAGGATATTCAAGATTTGTCCCGTTCCACTAACATGTCCTAACTCGAAGCTAATTACAATGGAATCATATTTTAAAAATTAAACTAGGTGTATTTTTAGGCTGGATTCAAGTTATACTTTTGTTCGTCCCAACTAGACACGATATCTCATATTCTTTTAAAATTTATATTTTGTGTTTTTATAATTAATTATAAATCATAAGACTTCTTGACTTATATCATGAATCTTGTGTATAACATAATGATATATTTATATGGGTATTGTTTATTTGAAATATATTGTAAAATGTGTCTTAGTTTTAATTTACTACTTCTTTAATTCTATGTTTTAGATATGCATGTATAATGTTCAAATTTGTACATTTTATCAACATATTTCTGTTCTAGCTTGTCCCATGAACGCCCTCACCATGCAACTCCCATTTTGCATTCCTAATTCAGCTTATATATGACATTAATTGCACTTACGAGGGATGTCCAGTAATGGGTCAAAGTTAAGGGTGGCAATTAGATGGATTTGATAAATTTTTATTCGGATTATGATGGACGGATTAAAAATAATCAATTAATCCATCATGATCTATTAAAAATTTATAAAAAAAAATTCGATCCATCCGTGATCCATCTAGTAAAATCCATCCATTAACATTTTTTTTCCAGATGGATATCCAATCCATCCATGAAATTCATCTAAAAATATTAAATAATTTTTATGCTATATATATATATATGTATATGTATGTATGTATGTATGTATGTATGTATGTATGTATGTATGTGTGTGTGTGACGTTGACACAACCGTCCATATGGGAATTGGAATTTCCATGTGCCATGCAACATTTTCAATCCGAAGAAGTTGACATTAGTGTAACACCCTGTTTTTCGGAATTTATTTTCTTAAAGCTGGTTTTGTTAAGCTGTTAGCTGATTAAGGGCTTAGTTGAATTTTTGGCTTAAAAGTCCATTTCTGGTACATGAGCACGCCCGTGCTCATCAGCCAGCACGCCCGTGCTTAAAGTCAGAAGCGTGGTTCTGATTTTAAGTTGAGCACGACCGTGCTCAATAGGGAGCACGCCCGTGCTCAATGCGTGGACCGCGTCTCGGTGACGCTAAGTGGAGCACGACCGTGCTCAAGGGAGAGCACGACCGTGCTCAGGTCCATATGTTATATACGTGAGCAGAATCGAGGGTTTAACATGTAACCCTATTTGGTGAGTGCAGCAGCCACTGTGTGTGCGGCCAGAGCACGTTTCCACTCTATTTTCCCTTCGTTCTTCATTGTTGTGGATTATTGGAAGCAGTGTTGGGAGCCTAGTGGTTCTACACCGGTTTGGAGGTAATGGTTTCTCTTCCCCATTGGTTTCCCTCGTTGTTTTGATTGGGAAACTAATCTGTTTGCGTTCTTTTGTCTAAGGTTCTTTGTGTTAAGCTGTTTGGGAAGGAACCGGTTGCAGTTAGGAGCATACGTTGGTTGATAGAGCTACCTTCAATCCAGGTATGGGGAGAAGGGTAGTGTTTACATAAGCCTAGGGTTAGGGTAAAGTAAAGGGGTTCCTATAACCCTGTCATATTGATTTAATGATTACATGATGAAAGGCTATGTCTTAATGTATGTTTCTGGTTGTTATGATAATTATGTTATGTTGCATATGATTATGATTGCTGTTTGTAATTGTTGTTATTAGCATGATGATGTTATTACTGGGTTGATGCCACAGTTGAGTTGGTTGTTGTTATGATGATGAGTTTAAGCCTGAAAACAAGCTGATAATTGATGTTAGGATTAATTGAGTAAAAACCCTGGAATTTGGTTAAGTTTCAGTCTCTGTTCCTGCCCAGAACAGTACTGTCGCGCTTTGAGCAAGGCCTTGCTGAACAGGGAGCACGACCGTGCTCCCAGTTGAATTCTGGGTAAATGACCGCGCTGTTCAGCACGGCCATGCAGGACCAAGAGCATGACCGTGCTGCTGAGCACGACCGTGCTTAATAAGAAGCACGACCGTGCTTCACTTAAAGGGGAGCATGCCCCTCACGTGCTTAAGCACGACCGTGCTGGGTTACGAGCACGACCGTGCTCAACCCACCTGGACAGAACAGAATTAAAGGACTTAAGGGGTTTCAAACCCCACTTCCCAATGATGATAAACGATTAGACAACTTGGCTAATGTCTACTAAAGATAATTAAAATGATGAGATGGTGAGGTGTTGAGTTGATAAGTCGGTGCCCTTTTGGGTGCCGCAAGCTGATGAGCTGTGCCTTGGTGCTTTTTTGGCCAAGGAGGCCTTGACCCCGCGGTTTGGGTCTAAGGTGTTGTTGTTATTGTATCTTGGTGGTCGAGAGTTTGCCCCAGGTACTGCGGTTGATTCCGCTTAAGTCCTCAGGTAGATTCTGCGAGGCAAGTTATTGCGATTGATACCGCTGTTATCTTCGGTTGATTCCGTTGGAGTTATCGAGGTGGTGTTGCCGTTGTTGTTGTGTTGCATACGCATTGCATCAGAGATGTTGTTTTGGGATGTTCGACATAGGGGAGGTCGTCCTAGAGTACGGCGATCTGGCCATCCACGGTTGGAGTAGATTCTCCTAGCGCCCCCGTGAAGAGGCATTCGTTGGTTTGATGCGTTGGCTATCCAAGGAGTAGATTCTCCGGCGTTGAGTAGATTCTCAATGTGGATATTTAACTCTTTAGTCGTTCATCCTAAGTTTAGTGGATCCACATGCATTGTTGGTTTAACGGAGTAGGACTGCATTGCACTGTATAACATAATGATGATGTTGATGTTTGGTGTAATGTTGCTATGATTACTGTTTACTTTACTATCTACCTCCTTGCTATTATGTTACATGATTCTTACTCCCTATGTTTGTTTGTGTTTGGCCTGATTGGCACCTTACAGAGGATGATGAGCAGCCTGGAGAGGAGTGACTCTGAGGAGCTACCACTCATAGTTAGGGCTTATGTTTATGTTTTGTCAGTTCCAGTTGTAATTCCGGGGATGTTTATTCCGGAACGGTTATACCAGCTCTGTAGGTGACATCGGGGTTGGGATATATTTATCTGTTTGTTATGTTTTATTCGTTTTTAACTTATTCTATTTTCCACGTTGTAACTGGTTCATGTGGGACTTTTCTACCCATGGACAAATGTTTTATTTATTTCATTAATATGCATGTTTTCTATTTAACTGCTTTAATAATTAAATGGCTTATAACATGCGGGGTAGAAGGGTGTCACATTTAATGGTATCAGAGCAGTTCGACCTTGTTCGGACTTGGTATGAGTCTGTTGTGAGTCTGTTGTGTGACTCTTGTTTGAATTGTCTATACTTGGTATAGATAATGATGCTTAAGTTAGTTGCCTGTAGCTTTTACTCGCGAAGTTTCTGTATTGAAGGTTGTTTTGGGCATGTACAGGAACTAATAGCCGGTAGAGGACGCAACGATCAGGCAATTGCTGACGCATTGACACTTCTGACCAATGCTATCGGGCAGGTCAACCCTAACAACGGTGGGCCAGTTGAGTTCCAGGGACTCGATAAGTTCCAGAGGAACAACCCTCCGTCCTTCAAGAGAGCGTACGACCCAGAGGGAGCATTGTTGTGGCTGAGGGAGACGGAGAAGATCTTCCGTGCAATGGACTGCAATGATCAGCAGAAGCTCATCTTCGCCACCTTCATGTTGACTGAAGAAGCGGAGCACTGGTGGGATAACTGCAGGGAGAGGATGCAGGCTGAGGGCATAGCAGTTACATGGGCTGTGTTCAGGCAGAGATTCCTGGAGAAATATTTTCTAGCGGATATCAGAGACTAGAAAGAGACGGAGTTCTTGTCTTTGAGGCAGGGGTCACTGTCAGTCGGTGACTATGCGGCTAAGTTTGAGGAGCTGGCTAGGTACTACACTCCTTACCAGCATGAGACAGACGATCGCTCCAAGTGTGTGAAGTTTGAAGCGGGATTCCGGCCTGAGATCAAACAGGCTATTAGTTACCAGGAGATCCGAGTTTTTTCGATTCTAGTCAACAAGTGTCGGATTTACGAGGATGCTAGTCAGTTCAGAGCTGCCAGTTCCAGGGGATCGGACAATCAGAGTGGCAAGAGGACTGATTAGAGGGATAAGGGCAAGCAACGGTATGCCCCTACAGGCAAGGACTTCAAGCAGAGCGGCAGGAAGCCCCAGTTTCAGCAGAATAGCTTCAGGGGTGGGTTTTCTGATGCCCCTAGAGCTATGAGGTGTGGGAAGTGTGGAGCACAGGACCACTATTCGTCCTAGTGCAATGAAACACAAGTCATCTGCTTCAAGTGTGCCAAGCCAGGACAAATCAGCCGCAAGTGTGATGGAGCTAAGGCCGAGCCTCCCAGCACTAGCAAGAATTAGAAGTCTCAGGCCAACAGACTGAAGACCACTGGGAGAGTCTTTACTCTTAGTGGAGCTAAAGCCTCCGAGTCTGATGACTTGATCTAAGGTACGTGTTTCATTGATGGAATTCGATTAACTGTATTGTATGATTCGGGTGCTACTCACTCGTTTATATCGTATGATAGGGTCAAGAGTCTTAATTTGCCTGTTACTTACCTTGAGTATGATTTGTTGGTTTCTACACCTACAAATAAACCTGTTTCTACTTCTTATGCATGCAAGAACTGTCATATTGTTATAAATGATAAAACTTTCATTGCCGATCTTGTATGTTTACCTTTGAAAGACCTGGACATTATTCTGGGTATGGACTGGTTATCTTCCAACCATGTCCTTCTGAACTGTTTTGACAAAACCTTGATTTTTGGAACTCCAAAGGAGTCTAAGAATCCAGACCTTCTCTCTGCCAACCAAGTTCAAGCTTCGATGAGAGACGAAGCCTAAGTATACATGATGTTAGCTTCCTAGATGTAGAGAGCAGCCCTCCTGATGTCGCCAGCTTGCCTGTTGTGCGAGAATTTCCTGAAGTGTTTCCGGGGGATGTTTATAACTTACCCCCAGAGAGAGATGTTGAGTTTACCATAGACTTAGTGCCTGGCACCGGTCCAATCTCCATAGCACCCTATAGAATGTCTCCTCTAGAGCTAGCTAAGTTGAAGGAACAGTTGGAAGACCTGATGAAGAAGCAGTTCATTAGGCTGAGTGTGTCTCCGTGGGGAGCACCTGTGTTGTTGGTGAAGAAGAAGGATGGTATTATGAGGTTGTGTGTCGACTTTCGACAGCTCAACAAGGTGACCGTAAAGAATTGGTATCCCCTCCCTAGGATTGATGATCTTATGGACCAGTTGATGGTGCTTGCATCTTTTCAAAGATAGATTTGAGGTCAGGGTACCATCAGATTCGGGTTAAGTCTGAGGACATCCCGAAGACAGCGTTTAGGACGCGATATGGTCACTATGAGTTCTTGGTTTTGCCCTTCAGTGTGACCATTGCTCCAGCGGTCTTCATGGACTATATGAACAAGACCTTTCACCCTTACTTGGATAAGTTTGTGGTGGTGTTTATAGATGACATCTTAGTGTACTCGAAGAGTAAGGAGGAACATGAGGAACACCTGAGGGTTGCCTTGCAGACCCTTAAGGAAAAGCAGTTGTATGCTAAGTTGTCTAAGTGCGAGTTCTGGTTAGAGGAAGTGAGCTTCTTAGGACATGTCATCTCTAAGGGTGGCATAGCAGTGGACCCAGCTAAAGTGGAGACGGTGCTCCAGTGGCGCCAAAGTCTGTAACCGAGATTAGGAGTTTCTTGGGTTAGCCGGGTACTATAGGCGGTTTATAGAAGGTTTCTCTAAGATAGCTTTACCCTCAACCTGTCTCACCAAGAAGGGACAGTTGTTTGTGTGGGACTCTAAGTGTGAAGAGAGTTTCCAAACCCTTAAGAATAGGTTGACATCAGCACCAGTGTTAGTTTTGCCATATCCTAGTGAACCCTTCGTAGTTTACTGCGATGCTTTTAAGCAAGGGTTAGGTGGTGTATTGATGCAGAATGGTAAGGTAGTTGCTTATGCTTCTAGGCAGTTGAAAACCCATGAGAAGAACTACCCTACCCATGACCTAGAGTTAGAAGCTGTGGTATTTGCCTTAAAGATCTGGAGGCATTACCTGTATGGAGCGAGATTTGAGGTCTTTAGTGATCATAAGAGTCTGAAGTATCTCTTTGATCAAAAGAAGTTGAATATGAGGCACCGTAGGTGGATGGAGTTTTTAAAGGATTATGACTTCGATCTGACCTATCACCCAGGAAAGGCCAATGTGGTGGCCGATGCCTTGAGTAGGAAAACCCTGCATATCTCCGCGTTAATGGTTAGGGAGATGGATCTGATTGAGGAATTTAGAGACCTTAGTCTAGCTTGTGAGTTTACCCCCAAGAGTATTAGGCTTGGTACCTTGAAGGTTACCAACAGTTTGATGGATCAGATTAGAGAGGGTCAGAAGTTAGACAAGTTCCTCTTAGACCAGCGAGAGTTGCTCGCTCAGGGTAGAGACCTAAGTTTTAAGGATGGCAGTGATGGTGTCTTGAGGTTCAAGGATAGAGTTTGTGTGCCAGATGTTCCTGAGCTTAGAAAGTTGATCTTAGAAGAAGGTCATAGGAGTGGACTGAGTGTGCACCTAGGTGCCACTAAGATGTATCAGGACCTTAAGGGTGTGTTTGGATGGGGTATTTATAGAGGGTGAAGTATTTTAAGAGGGTAATTAAAATACTTCACTCTAAAATACTTTGTTTGGGTATTAAATATAAAGGATTTTAGAAATCAATGGATTTTATGAGGGTATTTTGTTTAAGGTAAATTTGAGGAATTTGAAATACCTCCTAAAGAGGTGGTATTTTGAAATTCCCTCTCCTTACTCAGGTGGGGGCATCGGCCCCTGGACACCCGGTGGGTGGCACCGGCCCCCGGACGCCGACCCCTATCAAACCGGTTGGGGGGGGCGGCCCCCGGACACCCTGTGGGGGGCACCGGACTCCGACCCCTATCAAACCGGTGGGGGGGGGGGGCGCCGCCCCCGGACACCCAGTGGGGGGGCGCCGGCCCCTGACAACGGTGGGGGGGCGTCGACCCCTATCAAACCGGTGGGGGGCGTCGGCCCCCGGACACCCGGTGGGGTGCGTCGGCACCCGGACACCCTGTGGGGGCGCCGGCCCCCTGAAGCCGACCCCTATCAGACTGGTGGGGGGCGCCGGCCCCCGGACACCCGGTGGGGGGGCCGACCCCGGACAACCGGTGGGGGGGCGCCCGCCCCAAACAACCGATCTGGGGCGTCAGTCCCCGGACACCCAGTGGGGGGCGCTGGCCCCCGGACACCCGGTCGGGGGTGCCGGCCCCCGGACACCCGGTGGGGGCGCCGGCCTCGGACACCAGCGGGGAGTGTCGACCCCAAACAAAGTATTTTTTAAAGTAATATTTAAAAAAAATGTAATTGAAGGTAATTGAAATGCTTTATCCAAACAAAGAATTTAAAATACAAGGTATTTGAATTACCCTATCCAAACAAAATATTTTCGAAATGAAAGTAATTCAATTGAAGTAATTGAATTACCTTGCATTTCAAATTCCTTGGAATTTTGAAAATACCCCATCCAAAAACAACCTAAGAGAATGTTTTGGTGGCCTAGGATGAAAAGGGATGTAGCTGAGTTTGTGTATGCGTGCCTAGTTTGTCAGAAGGCTAAGATCGAGCATCAAAGGCCTTCAGGCAAGTTGCAACCTTTGAGTATCCCAGAATGGAAATGGGATAGCATCTCCATGGATTTTGTGTCTGGACTCCCTAGGACTCCAGCTGGTTTTGAGGCGATTTGGGTTGTTGTGGATAGACTGACTAAGTTTGCCCATTTCATTCCGATGAATATGGAGTATCCATTGGAGAAGTTGGCTAAGCTGTACATCAAAGAGATAGTTAGGCTTCATGGTGTACCCTCTAGCATAGTTTCAGATAGAGACCCGAGATTTACCTCTAGGTTTTGGAATAGTTTGCAAGAGGCTTTAAGGACAAAGTTTAGGCTTAGTTCAGCTTACCACCCACAGACTGATGGGCAGTCTCAGCGGACCATCCAGTCCTTAGAGGACTTGTTGAGGGCTTGTGTGTGAGACTAGTCGGGAAGTTGGGACAAGCTTTTGCCCCTGATAGAGTTCACCAACAACAACAGCTTCCATTCCAGCATTGGGATGGCACCTTATGAGGCTTTGTATGGGAGGAGATATAGGACACCTTTATGTTGGAGTGAACCTATTGATAGTGTGGTGCTAGGACCAGAGATAATCCAGGAAATAACAGAAAAGATTAAGTTGGTTCAGGAAAAGATGAGAGTTGCACAGAGTAGGCAAAAGAGCTACCATGATAGAAGGAGGAAGGCACTCGAATTCCAGGAAGGTGATCATGTATTCTTGAGAGTTACCCCGACAATTGGGATTGGTAGAGTGATGAAGGTGAGGAAACTTACTCCGAGGTTCATTGGTCTTTACCAAATCCTCAAAAGAGTCGGCGAAGTCGCCTACCAAATAGCCTTACCCCCGTTCTTGTCAAATCTCCATAGTATTTTTCATGCGTCTCAACTCAGGAAGTATATTCATGACCCTAGTCACGTGATAGTACCCAACGCTATACAGTTAAAAGAGAACCTGACGTTTGAGGTGTTACCTCTTCGAGTCGAGGATAGGATGGTGAAACAGCTAAGAGGCAAGGAAATTCCTTTGGTCAAAGTGGTTTGGAGTGGGGCAACTGAGGAAAGTGTTACCTGGGAGCCAGAGAGTAAGATGATGGAAGCATACCTGTATCTTTTCCCTTGAGGTACGTGTAAATTTCGAGGACGAAATTTTTATAAGGGGGTGGAATTGTAACACCCTGTTTTTTGGAATTTATTTTCTTAAAGCTGGTTTTGTTAAGTTGTTGGCTGGTTAAGGGCTTAGTGAGATTTTTGGCTTAAAAGTCCCTTTCTGGTACATGAGCACGCCTGTACTTAAAGTCAGAAGCGTGTTTCTGATTTTAAGTTGAGCACGACCGTGCTCAATAGGGAGCACGCCCGTGCTCAATACGTGGACCGCGTCTCGGTGACGCTAAGTGGAGCACGACCGTGCTCAAGGGAGAGCACGACCGTGCTCAGGTCCATATGTTATATACGTGAGCAGAATCGAGGGTTTAACATGTAACCCTATTTGGTGAGTGCAGCAGCCACTGTGTGTGCGGCCAGAGCACGTTTCCACTCTATTTTCCCATCGTTCTTCATTGTTGTGGATTATTGGAAGCAGTGTTGGGAGCCTAGTGGTTCTACACCGGTTTGGAGGTAATGGTTTCTCTTCCCCATTGGTTTCCCTCGTTGTTTTGATTGGGAAACTAATCTGTTTGCGTTCTTTTGTCTAAGGTTCTTTGTGTTAAGCCGTTTGGGAAGGAACCGGTTGCAGTTAGGAGCATACGTTGGTTGATAAAGCTACCTTCAATCCAGGTATGGGGAGAAGGGTAGTGTTTACATAAGCCTAGGGTTAGGGTAAAGTAAAGGGGTTCCTATAACCCTGTCATATTGATTTAATGATTACATGATGAAAGGCTATGTCTTAATGTATGTTTCTGGTTGTTATGATAATTATGTTATGTTGCATATGATTATGATTGCTGTTTGTAATTGTTGTTATTAGCATGATGATGTTATTACTGGGTTGATGCCACAGTTGAGTTGGTTGTTGTTATGATGATGAGTTTAAGCCTGAAAACAAGCTGATAATTGATGTTAGGATTAATTGAGTAAAAACCCTGGAATTTGGTTAAGTTTCAGTCTCTGTTCCTGCCCAGAACAGTACTGTCGCGCTTTGAGCAAGGCCTTGCTGAACAGGGAGCACGACCGTGCTCCCAGTTGAATTCTGGGTAAATGGCCATGCTATTCAGCACTGCCGTGCAGGACCAAGAGCACGACCGTGCTTAATAAGAAGCACTACCGTACTTCACTTAAAGGGGAGCATGCCCCTCACGTGCTTAAGCACGACCGTGCTGGGTTACGAGCACGACCGTGCTCAACCCACCTGGACAGAACAGAATTAAAGGACTTAAGGGGTTTCAAACCCCACTTCCTAATGATGATAAACGATTAGACAACTTGGCTAATGTCTACTAAAGATAATTAAAATGATGAGATGGTGAGGTGTTGAGTTGATAAGTCGATGCCCTTTTGGGTGCCGCAAGCTGATGAGCTGTGCCTTGGTGCTTTTTTGGCCAAGGAGGCATTGACCCCGCGGTTTGGGTCTAAGGTGTTGTTGTTATTGTATCTTGGTGGCCGAGAGTTTGCCCCAGGTACTGCGGTTGATTCCGCTTAAGTCATCGGGTAGATTCCATGAGGCAAGTTGTTGCGGTTGATACCGCTGTTATCTTCGGTTGATTCCGTTGGAGTTATGGAGGTGGTGTTGCCGTTGTTGTTGTGTTGCATACGCATTGCATCGGAGATGTTGTTTAGGGATGTTCGACATAGGGGAGGTCGTCCTAGAGTACGGCGATCTGGCCATCCACGGTTGGAGTAGATTCTCCTAGCGCCCCCGTGACGAGGCATTCGTTGGTTTGATGCGTTGGCTATCCAAGGAGTAGATTCTCCGGCGTTGAGTAGATTCTCAATGTGGATATTTAACTCCGAAGTCGTTCATCCCGAGTTTAGTGGATCCACATGCATTGTTGGTTTAGCGGAGTAGGACTGCATTGCACTGTATAGCATAATGATGATGTTGATGTTTGGTGTAATGTTGCTATGATTACTGTTTACTTTACTATCTACCTCCTTGCTATTATGTTACATGATTCTTACTCCCTATGTTTGTTTGTGTTTGGCCTGATTGGCACAGGATGATGAGCAGCCCGGAGAGGAGTGACTCTAAGGAGCCGCCACTCATAGTTAGGGCTTATGTTTATGTTTTGTCAATTCCAGTTGTAATTCCGGGGGATGTTTATTCCGGAACGGTTATACCAGCTCTGTAGGTGACCTCGGGGTTGAGATATATTTATCTGTTTGTTATGTTTTATTCGTTTTAACTTATTCTATTTTCCACGTTGTAACTGGTTCATGTGGGACTTTTCTACCCATGGACAAATGTTTTATTTATTTAATTTATATGCATGTTTTCTATTTAACTGCTTTTATAATTAAATGACTTATAACATGCGGGGTAGAAGAGTGTCATAATTAGCGTCTCAAGTTGGAATTGGAATCTGACCACGTTGGCGTTCTAATTCGATCCAGTGGATTTTTTTGGTTTTCATGGTGTGATACAATGGATTTAGAAGAATGCCGGATGAATCACTAACCATCCTTAAAATAAAATAATCCAATTTGATCCAATCCATTTTTTTTTTTTTAGGTAATGGATGGATTTGATGGATTTATGTTTGGATGGATTAGATGGATGGTTGACAAATGAATCTTTTTGTCACTTCAAGGCCGATGAACATGGCCTTATGGTTTTTTATCAAACTAACCTACATCTAGAAATTATTTATCAACTTAACATGATTTTGAAACTATTTACTAAATTGACCTATTTACCAAATTGTCCTAGTTTTTGCAAATATGATATTTTTTTAATTTTTAATTTCTGATGTGGAATACGCTAGATGAGTTGACGATTTTAAAAGAGTCATCTCGTCTAGTATTTCCATTTTTTCTACAAGTGACATGTTCTGATTGGTCGATGACAACTTTTTCTTTTATGAAAATAGTAAACAAAGTTTTTATAATAATAATAATAATAATAATAATAATAATAATAATAATAATAATAATATTGATATTAATAATACTAATAATATCATTATTGAAATTAATATTAACACTTTAACATTAATTATAAATATGTTAATAATGATGATAATAATATTAATATTGGAAATGACAAAAAACAAATAATAGTTATTGTTAGTGTGTTAATATTATTTGTATTGATATTGTTATCAATAATTATTATTATTGTTAACATTTTTATAATTAATGTTATTTGTGTTTTTATTTGTATTTTTATTATTTCCAATATTAAAATCATCATCATCATCATATTTATATTTATAATTGATGTTAATGTGTTAATATCATGACTAATAATATCATTATTTATTAATACTAACAATAATTATTATTTTTGTTTTATTATTAATATTATTAATAATACTACTATTATTAATATTCTTAATATGAATATTATTTTTTTTATATATATAAAATGTTTGTCTATTATTGATATAAAATGATATAAAAGGAAGAGTTTTCGTTGGCTAATTAGAACATGCTACTTGTCGAGAAAGTAAAAATGCTAAATAAGATGACTCTTTTAAAAACGTCTGCGTCAGGAATTGAAAAAAAAAAATTAAAAAATACTACATCGACAAAAACTAAATCAATTTGGTAAATAGTTTTAAAAATAGATTAAATTAGTAAGTAATTTCTAAATATAGGCCAGTTTCTTCAAAAAGTCTGGCCTTACTATCAATTTGCTTCTCATTCTTTAGTTGTGCGCCAACAATCATATATATATATATATATTTTCTCTTCAGATTTTGCACCTCTCAACCTTTTTTTTCATGATTGCCTAAAAAAAAAACTTATTATTCATGACAAAACGTCCCTATGGGTATGGGCTGAGTAATAAAGCAACTTTTTATTTATTATGAGTGCAAATGATAGATTCAACAAGTGTTAAAGAAAAATCATAAGACTAATGTGTGCCCCATAAGAAATCATGAAGCCACATAGTGAAATCAAATCAATTAAAATATTTACAAACGTTAATTAATAAATTTAAAAGGATAAAATATATGTGAAAATTATGTATATAAATCAAAGTAAAAGTGGATTACAGTCTCATATAAAATCTACCAACAATATAAGATGTTCAAATTATAAAATTGCTACTTTACGGATGATTTTATCTAACCCCCACCTCTAATTCAAAATTGTTTAAACTATTAAATACAACAAACAAAAGCAATAATACACAAAATGAATCATATAAAAAATATTTAAAGTAATTTTTTACCATTTTATTTTTCTACAATGCCTCAGTTTACTAATTACTTATAGAGTACACAGACCATTTTTACCATGATTCTTGTTGGGAAGTTTTGTACCGTTGCTCCAAACATGCACTTAAAATCATGGTGTAAAGAATATTTTTATAAATTGCTTTAACTTAGTCTTGATAGATTATCACTGAATGGAGCAAATAAAAAATATATATGTTTAATCAAAGCACACACTAACCAACCAGATATGGTAAGGGCATGTTTGTAGATTTTTATTAAAATAAACCATTTTTGACATTTATATACCCATCTGATTTGATTAGATTTTTACTAAAAATTGAAATAACCTAATGTAGACAGGAGAAGGGGTTAAATTTTGTTTACCAAATTTTTTCACAAACACAAACCTTTTTCGAAAACACAACAAATAGATAACTTTGAAAGACACAGTCAGACGATTGACTTGTCTGATAGTTTTAAATAATATAGAACAAACAAATAGAAAGCACAAGCGAGTTGTTTGATATGCACGGATTTAACCTCTTTGTTGGAAAATAGATTAGATAAACAAGAAAATAAATAAAGAGATACATATAGAGAATCACACATATTGTTTTATCCATGTTCACCCTTTTAACTTTTAGGGCTACATCCAGTTCTTGGCAATACCAAGATTTTCTCATTATAACTGATCAGGTTACAAATAGGAATGACAACGGGCATGCGGGCACGGGTAGCATCCCACCCGCCCCCGCCCGCGATGGACAAATCCGAGCCTGTCCCCGCCTGCCACCCGCACGGGTACCCGCTTGGCGGGTATTTGACGGGTTTTGCAGGTACCCATGGGCATTTGACAGCAATTATGTTTACTGAAAACCACAGAATATAGAAAACCAACAAGAGGAAAAAAACCAGTGTGGGGATAGAAGAAATTGTTCAAATCTGCCACTATCTATGGTTAAAATTAAAAGGTTGAAGTTTGAAAATTGAAAAACACTTGCTTAAAGTTAAAAGGTTGCTATTATATACTAATCAGGGCTGAAGGAAGGAGGGAAGAGGGAAGAGAGAGCAAGGCGGTGGCTGAATCGAGCCACGCGGTGGCTGTCAGGCTAGGGAAGGAAAGCCACGTGGTGGCTAAGAAGGGGAAAGAGGGAAGAGGAAGCTTACCATGAGGGAGGGATGCGTGATTGACGACGCTTCTAGCGGAGTCCGACGAGGCGACGACCTGAACCTGATATGTGAAAGGAGAGGGTTGATGGAGGGCTGCGGTGCAGTCAGGGAGTTAGGGTGAGAAAAGAGTCTGATATGTCATATGTCATGTGTGAACCTAAGGTTATTTTAGTGTATTTAGGTAATTCCCTGCAGGTGTGGGTATCGACAGGCACAAGTACCTACATCCCCGCCCCCGCCCTCGCCAGTTAACAAACGGGTAGTTTAAAAATCTGTTAATGTAATCCACGTGTACCTGTTTAGCCTCCCTGCCTGTGCCCGTTGCGGATTTTACCCGCGGGTATCCGTGGGTGCGGGTAAAATTGCTATCCCTAGTTACAAAACAAGTATTCTTTGCATACTCTCCAAGCTCAACACTATACAAGAAGTATTATTTGTTCACCTAGCCTCTCCAGGCACAACAACTAGAGTAATAAAGAGATTTGTAAGATTTAAAGTCTTTTGATGAACACTCATAAGAGTGAATTTAATATCAGAGAATAGAAAGACTGAGTAATTACTTTTCTATTGAATATCAGTGATTGAAGAATAAAGAATGAGAGAATGAAGAATTAATGGAGCAGAGTAAATGTGCTTTGAGTTAATGTTATATATTCTATCTTCATTTTCATGGTTCTCTATTTATAGCCTTCAATCAGATCAATCCGTTAGAGACATTCTTTAGAAGTGATTTCTTTAAATCAAAAACACTGAGTTGCCATTAATGCCAATGAATCGTTATGAGTATGCATTGAATACTTGGGGGGACGTTGAGCTTTGACATGACAGACCATTCTCACTTTATTCTAAAGAGCAATAATATCAGAGTAGCGGCAACAATACTTTTGTACTTCAGCAGAAATTGTTTCCTTTTCTGTGCAACACTCGAGTTAAGTAATAAAAAGTACTATGTTTGTACTTTAAAAGGTGAAAAGTAGAGTTATGTTGTCTGATAGAGGTTGCATGCAAATTCCTTAAAGTCTCGAAGGAATTCTTTTGATCTTTTAGTTCGTTTTGTCCAACAAGAGCTTATAGTCAAAGATTCTTTAGAATCAACAAGCCTTTGAAGTAGTTCTATTGACTTTGACTCTTCACTAAATGCTTGAACTCATACGAGGTAGACGTATCATACTACTTTGAACTTTGCTGAGCTGGTCTTCATATGCCACATAAGCTTCACTAAACAAGTGATGCTTAAAAATACTTGGACGTTTGTTTTTAGGATCGAGCATTAGAGTCATAACACCTTTGTTGATATCACTAGACAAGTATCTTTAGAGAAGTGAATTACTTATCACTTGTTTGCACACTTGAACAGGTTCATTAGATGATTTCATATAGTCCAATATAATCATACTCTAGTTATTTGGAATTATCAAAATTTAGAGAATTATACATATCAGACGTGTATCAAACATTTGAGGTCCTAACAAAAATATTTATTAAAAAAGCTGAAATTAGTTTTTAAACCTAAATAAATGGTCACTGCTTAAATAAGTTTTTTTTTTAATATATATATATTAGAAATTTTTAATCTAAACCTAGGAAGAGCTTTTGAAAATATAAATAAAAACAAATTTTTTCATTAAATATGACTGTAAAGGAAAAATAAATAAATTATCCGAGTCTTATCCCCTGTGTTGGGCACAGCAAATTGGATTGGCAGTAGCATTCAAAATTCGTGTTTGGTAATCAACTGGCAATTCCAAATTCTCCACTTTACACTACATAATGGTTTCAATTGTAGTTGCTTCTTCTCTGTATTCATCATCACCATGTCCCCTCTTCAATTCCCAGAAGCTTTCTTCATCTAAAACCTTCTCAAAACAAAGCCAGGCCTTTCTTCTCAGCAGCCATAGAAACTTGTCTTTGCCGTACCATTTGAGCTCGAATTCCAAAAGGGGTCTTCGTCAAGTTTGTTTCTTCAACGCTGGAGACAAATCTGACACCAAATTTGAGGACAAGGTGCTTGCTTTTTCAATTTTCACCCATTTTCATACGAATTTTATGCATTACCCTCCATTTGTCTGCTGATAAATTTAATGGAAATGAAGAATCTAGTTATGTGGAAAGTTTTTAGTTTTATTTGATTTTCAGTTACTGGACTATTGGGCAGTAGAATTTTAATTTATGATTATTATGGGAATTGTTTGATGGCATTGAATTTGCACAAGTGTTGAACAAATGTATCTAACTTACTATGCTAGTTGTGACAGGCTAAAGTATATATATATTAAAAAAAAAAAAGAAGGAACAATTTTTAATGTGGATATCTGGTTGTGTTTGTAGTTAATCCAATAATGAGATTTACTAAAATGATATGATTCCTTTTTCATGAGTAAGTTTGAGTCTACTTCAGTGAGAATAAGGGAATTGTTTATTTCTTTTTTTCTCTCCCAAGAATATAGGAAATTGGATTATATAATTTACTTGTATTATTCTTTGTTTCAGGAATCTGGATTGGAATGGCCTATTCTCAGGCGATGGGAGGTGCCTTGGGAGTGGCAAACAGTTTCATTAACCTCCCTCGCGTGTGGATTGGGGTGTGTTTTGAATAGCTTTCATGATTTCATATCAAACATGAAATATTGCAAATCTACTTGGGAAAATGTCATGTAGAAACATATTAGTATATTACCTCTACCATTAATCTGTTTAGTTCTTTTACGTGGTTTTTGTATATTGTAATTTGTAATTATAATTTTATAAGTGCCTGATTGTGTTGTACGTTGAGCCATTAATTTATTCCCAGGCAGTTTTGTGTTGACAGGTTTGGTTGAGGCAACAGCTATACCATATCTAGGGATTCGACCTGAGGAGCTAAGTTTAGATGAGAAGGCAGAAATACTTTTTCTAGATCAGGGGTATGCAATTTCTTGGGACCTTTTTTACCATTGTAATTCTCGAAGTTGGCCAGCAAATTGTGAAAAACTTTCTCTTTTTGGTTCTGGTTTGGTCATTTGACTTATCAAGAATATATGTGATGCTGACATTTATATATAGCCAAACCACATGATGCTCATGGTCATGGAAGTGAGTGATATGCATAAGTTTAGGCTGTTATTTACTACAATATTCTCCCTCAAAATATACATCTTTGTGAATGACTGAATGCTTACTTTGTAACATTTGCTTTTAACTTTTTCTTTTTTTTTTAAATTTTGGATAAGCACATTTGCTTTTAACTTTAGCCTTTGTCTTGTTAAGTGTTAACCAGTAACCTAATGTTGGGAGTGGGTAGTATAGAGTTAACTAGATCCATTTAGAAACAATAAAGCACCTTTCAACTGTCTATACCTAATAATTATTCCAATTTTGTTTTTTGGGTGTTAAGACAAAATGTATACAGTGTTGGGTTATGTTCTTAATTTTTTTCCTATTATTTTGGCAGCATCACAACTGCCGTTGTACTTGGAATTATATATGCCACTGCCAACACTTTCCAGCCACTCCCTGATGGCTTCTTTAAATATGGTATGTTCATTTAAGAACTTTTCAAATATATTTAAGATACAGGCAAAAGGTTTCTAGTGTTTATATTAATGACTGCCATTGTGCCTTAAAACTGTTATTAAAGTGTTTGTCAATCTAAATAAGTTCACTGCCACTACAGCTGACCAGTTTGTGCCTTGATGAACATGTTTTATTGTGTCTGTGTAGCTGTTATTGAAGCTTGTTGGTTTAAAGATCATTTTAATCAGATGTTTAGTTTAAAATTTGCTTATATCTAGAAAAATTAGGATATGTTATGCATTAATGCTTATTTCCATTGTAAAAAACATTGTTTCAGATTTGAGAGAACCTTTCAATCTTCAAAAGGGGTGGCTTTTGTGGGCAGGAATTGGACTTGTTGGTGCCCTAATTGCCATTGCATTGACAGGAGTTGCAGTGTCCTTCTTTAATGGAGAAGCCCCACAAAGAGAGGTTAATAATTTATTTTATAAATTTCACAGGCAGATGCAGATGTAATTGTTGGTTTCTATCTGTTCAACTATCTGCATCATAGATTGGGAGGAGGCAATTTTGGTTGATTGTCACTCAAATAGCATAATTATTGAATCTGCTGATCTTAGATCCACTTCACGAATATTAGTAGCATGTTGCCATCGTGGTACGGATCTTCCTCTTCCCTACTAATTAGAGGCAGATTTGATTGGCTTTATTGAATGACGAGTGTGAATCAACTATCCTAGTGTACCTTAGTAGAACTAGGAAAAAAATTTCTTCTGAAATGAACTTGTCTCTAAAGTGAGAAGACAAGGGTGTATCTATTCTTAGAAAATTTAGTTGTTTAAGATAACAATGTACTTTAACAACTCAATGGTGAATATACTCTTACTTGTTCTGTCTTAATAAGGGTAAATTACTTTTGTTCTGTTCAAGATCTCCTTTTGTAATAGGGTTTAATTTTTATGGATTTTTAACCTTGTGGACATCTCTTATTTGCTTCTGTAAACTGCTTTTCAGACCGATGCTCTTGTTCGCTTGCTTCCATTAATTGGATCTTCAAATGTCAGGTACTTATACCCCCCCCCCCCCCCCCCCCCAACACACACTCTCTCCAAAACAAATCCTGTTTGGGCTTCAACACTATCAGAAGTGTCCTTCCATAAATGAAAACAAGAAAAATTTTCAAAGATATGTTGGTTCTGTATCCCATATTCCTAAGTAAGTGATTGATTATGTTTATTTTCATTATAGCACTGCTTGCTTGGTGGGCATCACAGGTGTTCTTGCTCCACTTCTTGAGGAGACTGTATTTCGAGGCTTTTTCATGGCTTCCCTGACCAAGTGGTATTGGTTGCCTTCACCCATTTACCTTTTCATTTAGCTCCCTGTGATTTCTTAATCTAGCATTTCCCCTTTTTTTACTTTTTCATTTCCATATATTATAATGAAATATATTGGTTAGGGATACAGCAGCTTGCCTTATAAGTGAGGCAGTTTTTTGGATTAGATATTAAATGGTCAGATAATTGAACAGAGAAGGTTTGAACAAGTGCAGGTTCTGCTATGCTGTAGAGCTTATCTTTTGATGAAGGAAATGTTGATTTAGGCATAGTGAAACTTGCATTGTACTAGGCTGCTAGCTAATTTCTATTTTTTCTTCCTGTTATGTTTCTGACCATTGGTATATTTGGACTTGGAATTTAGGTAGCAGTTTTACAAATAATTATGGTGAGTTTAGATATGGGATTTGATCTTTAAGAGGTTTAATATAGCATATATCAAATATGGTGGGGAGGTTTACTCTTAAGATATTTTGTAAAGGTTCAATTTGTACGCCATAAAACTCCAACTAATGCACTACTTGTTTATGCATAAACGTGAGCTTATCAAAATACTGTTTGACCTTTATAGTAAAAATATGTGAAAAAATAGCTGATGTAAGTCTAGAGAATGAAAGAGGGAGAAATTACAAGTGACTGATAATTTCACACAGTTTCACGGTATACTGAAAAATGGCTATCAGATCTACTCAGGATTTTCTTAGTTCTTACATAGATGTCCCAGAAAATCCATGTTAGGGGGAAAAAAAAATCGCCGAAGACAAATACACCCAATAAATTCCATGCTCGTAGGGATTAGTCCATAGTTACCAAATTTGCTTTGACCCATATCCTGCAACTCATTTCGACTTTGTGTGCGTACTGATTTGTGGTACGTTTTCCATTTGGGTTGCTCTAGTTTGCGATTCAGTTTGCTTAAAATGATGAATCTTTTACCATAATAGAAGTGAACAAGATCTCACGAAGAAAATAGCAGTAAAGGCAATGTTAACCTTGTTGCCATGGCTATTGTGCAGAGATAAAAGTATGGAACTATGGAACGATGCGTGTAAAAGAAGACGATGCAGCCAACGCTTCATTTCATGTTCACCTGGACATAAAAGAATATTGACTAAATATACCCCAATGTACCACATATTTGGTAAAGTGATGTACCACGAACCGTGTACTCATACCCATATCGAAGAGTATTGCGAACCTAGTAACTATGAATTAGTCTCAGGTACCCTAGAAAACAAAAATTTCCTAATAAAACATTTCGGTAATTATTTTCATATATGAATGGAATAAGCTTATAAGTTATATCCCTCATCAGGATCTTCAACTGTGGCAAATTTATTGCTGCATGGGTATTAGTGATTCAAAGGGAAACTGATTACTCATGGATTTTGAACAGTTCTGAGATCAATATTATGTAAGCTCATGGATTTATAAACTAGTAGTGCTTTGGAAATGAATGTTATGTGGAAGTTTGTCTCAGTTTAGTTGTTTCAGTATGTTTTGTGAACTATGGAATGTTACTGGTAAAAATTCTCTCACGCATGCTTAATCTCACTGCAGGGTTCCTACACCAGTTGCTGTCATCATAAGTGCTGCTGTGTTTTCCCTTGCCCATCTCACTCCTGGAGAATTTCCACAGTTGTTTGTTCTAGGTATTGGGTAAATAGAAGATAATATGATCTTCAGAAATGTCAATAAAAAAAAGTTTTCTTTATAATTTGTGTAGATACCTTGAACAAGGAGAAGAAAAATGAAAAACTTATTTTCTCTTGAAAGCTGCAATTGTTCCTCAATCTACTGTGAAGGAGATAACATAAATTTATGATATCTCTAGGGACTGCTTTGGGGATTTCTTATGCTCAAACTCACAACCTTCTCACTCCCATCACCATCCATGCTTTCTGGAACTCAGGAGTTATATTACTTCTTACTTTTCTCCAGGTATATTTTATAGAGTTTAATTCATATGCAATATTAGCATAAAGTTTTTTATACTGTCAACCAATCAGAAATCATGATTTGACTTTTAAGGTAGTTAGGATATGGGTCAAATGTTTTTAATGACATGCCAATTTATAATTGATTGATAATATAAAAAAAATCTTTACACTGACCGTGCATACCAATTAAATCCTATTTTATATGACTTTGAATGTGCTTGCTTAGTGCGGTTTACACTGGTACCCTTATGCAGACCCTATCAATCTTTATAATAAACTTTTTATTAAGTGCTAATAAGGCTTCTTCTTTTGTTTGTAAATATAGCTTCAAGGGTACGATATCAAAGAATTATTGCAATCTACTTGATGGAACATTTTCTCTCCTTTGCATAGATGTGGAGCATGTACAATACAGAATACAGATCCATTTCTTTGTAAAACTAGCTCCCTATAACTCAGAATGTTGTTTGAACCAATGAAGTAGAAAAGGATCATTTGATCATGGCAGTTAAGATATATAATGAAATTTGACATTTTAAGCAGGCCCTGATCTTGTACAAGTTTTTGATTAACCAGGTTTGTATATAGTTATATTATATGCCATGAACTAAGGCCTGGAGTGTCTGAATTTTGATTTGCTGTATCATAAATCATAATTGACCATCGTATTATTTAAAATTAATTAGAAAAATGGTATAATTTTTAAAAAGTCAATAATACCGAATTAGGTTTGGCGACCCAAAACATGACTGAAACTTGCGGGAACAAATTAGTTGGACAGACCAGTCTTGAATATCTCTATGTTAAGAAGGTCAAAATAGAAAATTCAAAATGAAGACAATTCATTTGATACATTAGAAACTTTTTTTTTAAACGTGAGTGCCCTACAATTTTTTAGGCAATTGTTAACTAGTGCTCGAAGGATATTGTTTAATGAAATAAATATGGAAAGAAGAATGCTGAGTATCCTTAGGAAGTCATGCATTTGATATTTTAATAAGTATTATTTTTAATTTTTCAATAAGAACTCACTTTTATTGGAATTCTTAATTAATGTCATTAGGGTACTCTTTAGCAAGACCAATAGAAATTATGTATTGGGAAGTGACCTTTTTCCTTGAATTTTATGTGGATTTCTGCTCCTTGTGTTGGTTTCCTTGGTCCATTGTTGGCTCTCTCAAGTTCTGAACCTTCCGACTATTGACAACTCTCACTGCCCATACCACTGCCACCGTTGTCCGTCGATATGTCTTTCGGTGAAATTTCGGCGCCTCTCGACGTCTGACGTGTTGCCACGCGCCACCAACCATCTCTGTGTGTGTGACCCACGTGCCCAGTTGAGTTTGCATAGTGAACCTGACTCGCGCTCCAGACCCGTTGACTCGCACTCCCATACCACTGGCACTGTTGTTCGTCGATCTATCTTCCGGTGAAATTTTGGCGCCTCCCGACGTTTGACGTGTCGCCACGCGCCACCAACTAGGGGTGTCCATGGGTCTGGGTAGACTCACGAAACCTGCCAATCCGACCCAACCCAACTCATATTTTATGGGTTGGTTCGGGTGATTGGGTTGGGCAAAAAGACATAGGACCCATAGAGTATGGGTTGGGCAATGGGTTTCAAAATTCCAAACCCACTGAACCCAACCCAACCCATATTACTTAGTTTTGTGTTGATGGTTGTTGAATGTTGATGACTTTTACTTTTTCATTGTAATAATTTAGACTTTTAATTGGCGGTTGTTGATGATTTTAGACTTTTAATTCATCGTTGTTGATGTTATTTAAAGTTTTAAACATGCTTATTCATCATTTTTGAGATTTTTCCACGTTTTCTACCCTGATAGACCCGCAGACCCGACCTAAAATTGAACAGTTGTGTGTTTTTTGTCAGACCCGACGACTCACCCAACCCAACCCATAAATGGTCGGGTTGGGTTGGTTTAGGTTTCATAATTTATTTTGACAAATCCAACCCAACCCACTCACCTTTGATTGGGTTGGGTGCCAAAACTCACTAAATCCAACCCAACCCGACTCATGGACACCCCTACCACCAACCATCTCTGTGTGTGTGACCCATGCGCCCAGTCCAGTTTGCATAGCGAACCTGATCCGCGCTCCAGACCCGTTGACTCGTGCTTGACTCCATTGACTGTGTTGACCCGCGTTTGGCCACGTTGATCAGCTAACGCATCACTCTTAAGGTGATGTGGCACTCCTTGAAGTATTTTGGTGAGATCTTTTCATTTTTGCAGTTAGTTTTCATCATTTATGCTTCGACACAGCTGGTTTCTTTGAAATTTATTGTGCCGTAATGGAAAATTATGTTGTCACTGTCATAAGTTTAGGCATTCCTTCTTTGACTGCCTTATTATTGAATGTTACAATTGTAGAAAAAATGGTCATATTGCTTCAAATTGTGGTCGATATTGCAAGATACCATGACACTTGATTCATAATTGCCCCACTCTTCCTACACGATATAACCAGAAAAGGAATCAACCTTATCCCAGTTCCTTTAGGCACATGTACTAGCTATTCATGCTGCTGCCGATGAATCTATAGGTTCTTCCCACCCTTTGCGTGCATTCTCTATCAGTGATCTAGTGTCTCTTGTAACACCATGTTTTATTTAAGACTGATTAACTTAATGAAATGAGGATTTTCAGAATTATTTTCGAAATAACCTCTTTAAAAATTGAAACTTTGCATGACGTCAAAATATTACTTGATAAACAATTGATAAATCAAAAACTTCTTCAAATTAAAAATTTGATCACTGGTTTTACATCAATTGCCAGGATAGAAAAGGAATAAAATTCCATTTATACACTAGAAACTTAAAATAGATAAATACAACAGTCCCAAATGAATTTTTAAAAGTATATGAAATAATTACATACAATGAGTTTTCGAAAACTAAGTGAACTAGTGAATTTTCTCAAGATTGCCAGAATAAAATATAATAACATTTCAAAATGCTTCAAACACAAACAATTCTAAATATATAACAACATATGTTACACACGACATCGAAGCTCCAAGTCTTCATAATTCTCTTCTGTCACATTTACAACATCTTTTAGTCATTCCTCATCTCTTTTACACTTCTCGGATGACACTATCGTTGCCAGCAAGGAACAAATGAGAGAAGGAATACAAACAAAGGAGGTAAGATTCTACAATAAGCTAGTAATGTAGATATTAGCATACAGGAAAACAAACAAGCATTCAAGTGGACATATAATATATATATATATATATATATATATATATATATATATATAGAGCTTCAGAAAAGGTTGATACTCGAATGCATACCTAGAACTAGACCTAACTCTGCTCCATGGAGACTATTATTGTCATAAATGTTCTGTCAGGATAGCATTCAGGTAATATGCGTAAACAACTTGGTGCACAAGTCCCAAATGGAGTATGCTAACAGCCATCTCCTCGGTCCTTTCACACGAGAGTACTTAACATCTGAATAATATTTAGTTCAGTGGAGTGTCAAGATAGCCCTACTGTCCAGGTCTCCACCGGAGCAGTGCAGCTGTACACTGAACCATTGGCAGGATCCACGCCTGACTATCCCCAAGGTCTCCGTGGCCCCCACACAGTCCCCTAATATCCTATGAATATGTGTCTATGCTTCTAGAACGACAACGACTATGATTAGGTTGGAATGTTCTCCGAAGACAAATAAAGCAGGAACTAAAAGTTCCAAAGCACCGGTATCAATTTTTTTTAAAAAAGTTATTGTTAAGAATTGGGCTCGAATAGGCCATTAACCAAAATCATTCTTCCTGACTCAAAATTCATTTGACACTTCAAATTCATTTGAGCGTACTTAGGCTAAAATTAAGTATATAATAATGTTTAAGAATAACCTTTGATAGTTAAGATCAACGACAAATCTAAGAATAAAATCTTCAAAAGACAAGATTTTGAAAGTCTTTAACTTCCCAATATTTGGTCTATTTATTTCATTCCATTCCAAAATACCATGAATTATATTAACTTCGAGCCCAAGACAACAAAATATGAACAAGGATAAACCTTAACATTGAATTCATAAATTAAATAAATAAGGATTGATACCAACTAATAATAACATTCCAACACCTCCCGAATCTAAGTTCGGAAACAAATGCAATTCACAAAAGTCCCTAAACGACTTAACGATCGTACAAAGAGGCTTATACTTAGAGCCCAATTACATGGAATATCTATTTCCAACGTTTAGCGTACGTGATTTATAAATAATGTTCTCGAATTCGAACTTTATGCCAAAACAACCATTCAAACTTAGCCTCAAGCAATTCGAATTTAAACAATTCCAATTCATCTCAAATCGCAAGTATACAACCATAGAAATAAGATCCTCATAAGCTATATCATCATATAATAGCATGTGCCACAACTATCATAACCTCGTAATTAATTTCTACCATGAAAAAGGTATACAACAATCAAGGGCATTAACGATGATTGAAATTAAAACAAACATCAATCAACCTCAACAAGGCCTAAAATATCCATTTTTACCATTAATATTGCATAGCATATTGTTTTCTTAATCATGGCTTGTTACACAAAAAATACATCATCCAGATCTACATTCCTTAATACTATATACCTATCCATAGTCCAATCGAACACAATATAATCTTATTGTTTATTTCTCCTTTTTCTTTAACTCCTCTCATTCATCGCTCTACACTCATTCTCATGATTCTAAAAACCTTATATGCATTCCCTCATAAAATAGCATCCTATGTGCACTACTAGGCATTCATACAGAATGATGACAACTTAAACCATAAGCCTAAAGTAATCATCACATCAAATAAATTTTAAGGGACCTGTAATAATTATCATGGCTTATATTATGACAATCTTCACAATTCACCCTTTTTGTCATCATCAATCTCCATTCATATTTACATAAATAATGCATACTGTTCCTGCCAAAAACCGTATTTATCGGAATCTAGCCGGAACGGGGTGTGACCTAAATTTCTAAGGATGAATATTAAGGGTGATTTAGAATATAGCTTGACAGGATGAAATCCTGCTCCTATGCCCAAGTGGGAATCAAAGCTAACGTAGTTCTCTCAGAAATATTAGGTGTCCTCTCTCTTTGGGAAGGCCTTATATTTATAGTATTATTCGTAACGAATTATTTATCTTGATAAGTCATTTTATCTGATACTGATTGATATTCTTATTGATATGATAAGATCTTTTTTACGTATATCTCGGATAGTTATTTATCTGTTAGTTATCACATATTTATTAGTTATATCTTGATTGATATCATATCCCACTATGTTCGGATATCTGGTGTTTCTATCTTTCTTCCTTGATTATCTTCTCATATTCAAATAATGTTAGACAATTCCCTCTTCTCATTAGTCCAACTCGACCTGAGCTCCTCATGCTCGGTTAATCTAGTGAAGCTCGGCCAAAGCTCGGTCATTACCTAGCTATTTCAGATCATATCATACCCGGGATGTACACAAGTCCCCCAAGCTTTGAGTCTTTATGAGACGAAAGAGCTTTTATTAGGCCTAGATCTGAGCTTCAACTTGCCTATAAGCACCAATTACTGTTTTTAATTTAAGATATTGTAAATCCATTCTTCTCCCCTTTTTTAATTTGTTACTGATTGATTTTTTACTTTCGTTTCAGTTATTATGGGCTCAAAACTCCCTTTGCTTGAGACAAGGAGGATTAAACTCGAAGTTGCTAAGAAAGGCAAGGAGGCCAAGTCATCTGCTCGTCCAACTTCGATTTCAGGCACTGCTAAGGTCGGCCAGGTTCCAGATACAACCTAATCTGAATCTCCTTAGAAGAAGAGAAATGAATCAAGCACGGAAGCTAAGTCTACTGCTATTGTTTCTCAACCTGCGCAAAGAAAGTTAAACCTTCTGCTCCCAAGGCCAAAAGGACCAAACCGATTGATTCAGGAAAAAGGAAGAGAGTTAAGGTCTCCCAACCGGGCAAATGGTTTGATCAACCTCTAGAAATTGTGGAAGAGACTTTATGGAGTCCGAATTTAATGAAGGTCACTTTATTGATGACCACTTGATCTGTGATGTTGATGTTAGTAGGATAGAAGAGCATGGTGCTGGGTCAACTTTCCCAGTAATGGAAGCTTATAACTTGCGTGTGGCAGCGTTGGCACGCTTGGCTGAAGAAGAAAGGAAGGATATCGTTCTGAGAGCTAAGAACATGAAGGCTGAGATTAGGAGCATGAAGGTCGAGCTTGCACAGGTTGATACCTTGAAGAAAGATTTGGAAGAAGCTCATAAGGATCGCAACCTTCTAAGAGATGCCAACAAAGATCTCTTTACTTCGAATGGCAAACTTAGTGAAGAATTGGAGGTGGTGAACCAATTGTTGAAGATGTCCGAAGAAGCTGTGAAAGCTGCTAAAGGATCTCGGTCTCAAAGGCTGGCCGAGTTGGAACTGCTTAAGAAGACACTTCATGATCTTGAAGGTACTCACGTCGAATGTGAAGCTGAGAAGCTTAAACTAAAAGAAGCTCTTATCGATTATTATGAGGCTGGTTTTGATTCCTTTTTTGATCAAGTTAATGTTGTACTTCTCGGTTCAGATTTGTACGTGGTCGGGGTTTGGAAGAAAGTCACTAATGGCCAAGTGGTTGAAGCTACAAAGGGCTGGAATAATGAAAATAATGGAAATAAGGGTGCAAGGGAGGCCTGGCTTATCATGAAGCTAGGAGGCCGAGCTTGGCTTAATTTTGGCTTTCTCATTTTGGGAGGCCTAGCTTATCCTGAAGCTTGGAGGCCAAGCTTGGCTTGGAGGCCGAGTAATGGCCGAGTATGTTTTGGATCATATATATAATGTTCCTTCTTATCCTTGTATTCATGAGTATATACTGTATTCATGGAGGCCTAGCATATGGCATGTATACTGTTCAAGTGCCGAGCTTGAGCATTTGTTTTCCACTTTCATTCATTTCTGAGCATGCTTATCTTAGCCATGTGCTAGGGTATTTGTGCTTTGTGTGTATACTAGGCCGAGTTTGTTGATTATAGTGCTTAAGCCGAGCTTGTAGTGCTTAGGCAACGCAACATCATTTTAAAGGAGGCCTAGCTTAGATGATACAATTATATGAAGCATACAATCATTTATCGCCAAAATTTTGTTCAGAACATAAGATAAACTTCATGCATAAACCGATTTTAATTGATTTAGAATCATTTGATATAAACCGAGCATAACCAATTTAGAGTCCGAGTCAAGCTTACTGTGATACCGAGTTGAGTTCAACTTTTGCCAATGCCGAGCTTGGTACTTGGAGTTTGCCAAGTCCGAGCTACCATATCAGGGAACGAGTATCAGTTTGTGCTATCGACTTCCAAGTCAACTTCTCCTTTTGTGCTTGACAAGCTTTGAAACTACGACATTTTTCAATAAATTTTGTGCCCATCCCTCGAGTTGTGAAACTTTAGAGGCTTTTGAAGGGTCACTTTTTCATGCCCATCTCCCGAGCTATGGAACTCCAGGAGTTTCGTAGGGTCTCATTCAATGTTGTTGCCCATCTCCCGAGCTGTGGAACTCCAAGAGTTTTGTAGGGTCTTACTCAATTTTTTATGCCCATCTCCCGAGCTGTGGAACTCCAGAAGTTTCATAGGATCTTATTCAATGTTGATGCCCATCTCCCGAGCTGTGGAACTCCAGGAGTTTCGTAGGGTCTTACTCAATTTTTTATGCCCATCTCCCGAGCTGTGGAACTCTAGGAGTTTCGTAGGGTCTTATTCAATATTGATACCCATCTCCCGAGCTGTGGAACTCCAGGAGTTTTGTAGGGTCTTACTCAATTTTTTATGCCCATCTCCCGAGCTGTGGAACTCTAGGAGTTTTGTAGGGACTTTATTTATACCCATCCCCCGAGCTGTGGAACTCCAGGGGTTTTGTAGGGTCATTCGGTGTGATGTACACGTAAGAACTTTGATTATGCCCATCCCCCGAGCTGTGGAACTCCAGGGGTTTTGTAGGGTCATTTATTTTGGTTTTGGTCTCCCAACGCTTGTTAACTTCAAGCTCTTTGAGAATTTGTCTACTATTGACCATTATTCTGGACTCTTGGTAGTAATTTTTTCGCCAGTGACCATCATTCTGATTCTTGGTGGCATTGACCTCCTATGTGGTGCAATCATGTATATTTAGTTTGGCTTGTGTTCCAAACTGTTGAGATGAGGTCGTTCGAGTTGAGTAGTTAAGCATGTCAAGCATATCTTGATCTCCTTCAAAAAGCAGTAGTGAATAATTAGATCTAAATATCAAAATAGCTTATATGACTTACATGAATCATATGATAAGATACCATCAGACAAGATGAAACAACTTAAATTCAAGTTTGAATTTAAACTCTAATAAGATATGATAAGATTAGATAGGATAAGATACAATGATTTCTGGAAATCATTAGATAAGATAATTTGAATCCAAAATCATAAATTTAAATTATAGTTACAATTTAAATTCTAATTTTGAATAAAAAAACTTAATAAAATTTTAGAAGATATTCATATATTTTGTGCGACTGACTTTATTGATACAATCGTTGCATGCCATGTGTATATATTCAAAGGATATTATCATATTGTTTTTGCTAACTCATCTAGGTGAGTTTGAATAAAATGATCAGTTAGATTAAGAAGAAAAAGTGTTTTTTTTAAAATGCCACATTTAAGATGTCAGTCTCCAAAACGTGAATTTTATCATGGTAAGCCATTTAAAATATTGTATTATGATGACAATTGAGCGATCAAGGAAATGAGATATTGCAACACAAATGGCTCCTGTTTGCTTTTTCGGTTTCAAGAGCAACGGCAATAATCATGTGAGATAATTTCAATAAATTGTATGGGATGTCATTCAAAAGATAATATGTAGTTATAGTAACATTGATAAGCAAAATAATAAGGTTAGGAACGTATCATGAGAAGGGACATAATGGTGACCATAATAATAGGCAGACAATAAAATTCCATAATGATAAACAATGTTAATGAAGTGTCAATTATGATGATAGAAAATTCAAATGTTATTATTGAACAGATTTTGTTTTTGTTAATGGCTTTCACTCCTCCTCCCTTGCAAAGGAAATGTGAACCAAAAGAAAATCACCTTTTAAAAGTAATAAAGCAAAACAAATCCCAATGATTGGCATTATAATAATAATACTAATACTTTTTTTTTTTTGACACAAACAAACTTATTTCAATTCATTGCAAATAATGTCAGCAATACAGGTTAGAATAAAATCAAAAACATGGTGACTAGCATGTTATAATACTAATACTAATTATAATTATAATTATAATTATTATTAGTATTATTATTATTATTATTATTTTAAAATGAAAAAGAACATGCATGTTGCAATCAAAAAGCCAATTGAATTTTGGCTATGGCCATGCTGGAAAATAGAAATTAGCCCAGTGATGGCAATTGAAGTCTCCTCAGCATGTGTTTACCAACAAAAAAAAGTCTCCTCAGCATGAGATTCGTCAAATAATTTCTTTGCTTTGCACATTATTCATAATTCATTGCTCGGCAGAGCCATCGAGTATAAATACATATATCAATTAATTATCACTTTTCGATGGAGAAGTTAAGAAATCAAACTCCTTCTCTCAAGCAAACTTCAACGGTAGATTCCAAGAACTAGTTTAAGAGAGGGAAACAACATAGAGAATCTAAGTGAAGAGAATCTGTTCTGTCTAAAAAACTCATGGGACATGGGGTGTTCTTAACTTGATAAGTTCAAATTGAAAATTCCAATTTCAAGCCCAAAGCTATTAAACCCATATCATGGTTACAGGTTGACAAGATTATAAAATATGAAGTTTTAGATTTGATGATAATTACACATAAATAAGGAAAAATATCACCTGGACACTCTGTTGGGCATTTTGTCAAACACGTTGCAGTCACAAATCTAATAGTCCAGGTCGCTCAGAGGAAGACATCGGTATTTTCAGCCAAAGCTCGGTAACAAGCGCCATTAAAGCTTGAGTGAAACAACTGTTTAGTCAAACATGCAATCAATCAAGATAAGGAATATGAGATAATAATATGTGTAAAGATAAGGATAGAGATAATTATCTTTGACAAATGCAAACTGATCCCCAAGCAAACTTCTTTTGTAACTGTAGGAGCCATTTTTCAGCCTTTTCAAAGTTAGACGCGGGCACGCAGCAGTTTTATCTCTATCGTTTCTCTATTTTTATTTTTATTTTCACTTTATCTTTTGGTGCCACGACTCCGCAATTCATGGTCTTCGAAATGCTTTCTAAACTGCACTCAAGCGCTGGGAAGGAAGGGTGCAAGAGAGAACATCAACATGCTAAACTGTCGCGATCCAAATATATGATCATGGGTGCCGAGTAGCTTCTCTTCTCTTTTTACATGATCTTCAAACAATAATTTTGCTTGAGCATATGGATTGCCTGAAATCTCTCCTGACTGGGATATTTTTTATCGACATCCACTGAACTCAACTTCTTTCATCCATTCGGTAAATGACGGTAGAACAAAACTGCATCAGATTCCTTGAGGGAAGAACGAGACTGCTTTCAGATTAATAGACATTGAATGTGCGGCCGGGGAAAGTTTACCTCGTCCCCACGGTGGGCGCCAAATGTTTCTGCCAAAAACCGTATTTATCGGAATCTAGCCGGAACGGGGTGTGACCTAAATTTCTAAGGATGAATATTAAGGGTGTTTTAAAATATAGCTTGACAGGATGAAATCCTGCTCCTACGCCCAAGTGGGAATCAAAGCTAACGTAGTTCTCTCAGAAATATTAGGTGTCCTCTCTCTTTGGGAAGGCCTTATATTTATAGTATTATTCGTAACGAATTATTTATCTTGATAAGTCATTTTATCTGATACTGATTGATATTCTTATTGATATGATAAGATCTTTTTTACGTATATCTCGGATAGTTATTTATCTGTTAGTTATCACATATTTATTAGTTATATCTTGATTGATATCATATCCCACTATTTTCGGATATCTGGTGTTTCTATCTTTCTTCCTTGATTATCTTCTCATATTCAAATAATGTTAGACAATTCCCTCTTCTCATTAGTCCAACTCGACCTGAGCTCCTCATGCTCAGTTAATCTAGTGAAGCTCGGCCAAAGCTCGGTCATTACCTAGCTATTTCAGATCATATCATACCCGGGATGTACACATACTAATACCATACTTATACATCCCTAACCATCCTCAATTTTTTCGTCGCATCTCTATAACCATTGTTACTAGAATTCATCTCCAATCTTGGAGAATCATACATATATGCTAATAATTAATTTTAATAAGCTAATATACCTCTCAGGTTCACCCACGCCTCCTAACACACACATTATCATTCTACTTTTGTTGCCCTTTTCATCCAGTAACATTGTACATGATTTAAGTCCCAAGGGAAAATGGATCTCTATTTATAATCCCAAGCCATAAGAAACAACCAAAACCAGCAATTCAACTAACAAAATATCCCACACACAGCATCAGATAAAGTCCCAAACTTTCAAACCATATAATTCACAAATGCAGTCCAAACAGTTAAAATTAAGCAATTTATAATAACATTTATTTTCATGCAGTTTTCTAAACATATATACTAAACCCGCATAAAACCCACACTACAACTAAAGTATTATCTTCCCCCACCTTAAAGTGACGTTTGAAGTCTTTCATGCACTTGTCAGAAATGCAGTCAGTTCCAGTCAGAGTTCGCAGAGAGCAATTTCTGCTTCCCCAGAGCAAGCACGAACATAAACGACAACCTAGAGAGACAATCCCAGCATGTACAACAATCAGACAATTCACAAAATTAATTACTCAACATTAACACTATAAAATTAACTCACTAACATACTTAGTTTCTCAAAAATCACATTGATTTAATTCAAAACCGATTTGGGGGTTTTTAGGTTCATGAATAAAATTGGGGATTTTGAAAATGGACAAAGGAAAGTGAGAAATTACTCACCCAAAGTAAGAAGATGAACTTGAAGGTGTTGTGATGGTGGCAAACGGTAGCAACGGCGGCTGTCGTGGTGGCTGATGGCGGTTGGACGGTTGGAGCAAACAAGGACCAAAAGAGAGAGTAAGCTCAAGGGAAGAAGAAAGGAACTTGAACTAGCATGGTGATGTCCGAAAATCACCATTAATGGTGGCTGTTTGCACTTACCGCGGCGGTGATGGCAGTTCGAGCGGCGGAGGGGGCGTTTCGCGTGATTGAGACGACGGAGGACGCGTGCAGGCGGCGCGATGGTGGTCTCTCACGTCGGCGACGGCGGCTCCGAGCTTCCAGGCGGCAGTGGCGGTCTGTCCTAGCAAGGGAGAAGAAGGAGGAAGAAGATGAAATTTAAGGAGGGAGGAGGAAAGTGAGGAGAAGAGAAGATGTAGTTTTCAAATGAAGAAGAAGAAAGATGAAGAAATAGGAATAAAGGAGGAGAAGGTGTCGTGGGAAAATCTGGACCAAGGAGAAAAAGAGTTATTTTTCATTTACTTAATGGATAGGTACAAAAATGAGTGGTTAAGATTGAGTTTAGAAAAAAAAAGAAATAATACTGACCCTTGGATCTAAAAATAACGAGTGACAAATATATAATTTTAAAATTTGAATTAGAGTAAAGATTGATGATTGAACTGGTCAACCAAGAAAATCAGTGGTCCAAAATTAATCTCCAATTAACACTAAACTAGTTTATTTTCAAATCTAAAATTAAATAGAGTAAAATTTGAAAGTAATTTTTTTTTTCTTTAAATCATATTGTTTGAAATATTTTTTAAATAAACACTAATAGTGATAATAATATAATATTGTTGTCTAGTAAGCGTGTATACACTGTAATAAGGCAGTGCTAACGCGCCCAACAAAAATAGTTTGATAAAAATCAAATAAGTTGAAACACATAAAAAAAAATTCTAACTGATTAATAAATCTAGTTATCCACTAAACACATATATAATTTTTGGGATGTTACATCTCTTCTCAAGAAGCTTCTTAGTTCATCTGAAAATAGTAATGTTGTTGCAATCATTTCCACCACACCAGGTAATACTAAATGGTATTTAGACTCTTCTTGTTGTAACCATATGACCTATGCATCTCATATTTTTTCATCCTTATCTGAAAATGACATTGATCGTTCTATACACACCGTTGATGGATCTCTTATGCATGTAAGTCATAAAGGTTCTATCTCTTTGACCAATCTTAATTTACCTAACACCTATCTCATTCCAAAGCTAATTTTTAACCTTATATCAGTTGGCCAATTATGTGATCTTGGTTATGAAGTCACATTTTCTTCCTATGGTTGTCGTGTGCAGGATCCACAAATGTGACACCTCATAGGGACTGGACATAAGATTGAAAGGCTATTTGAGATCACTCACTTGCATATTCCTCCTATGTCCAACATTTGTGCTGCTTCTACCACCTCTCCCATTCCGTTTTGGCATCAACGCTTGCTCATAGTTCTCTTGGTAAACTCCATCCTCTTGTGTATGGAATTCCTTCAATCATCATTTTATGCTCAATTTCAGGCTTGACCTCATATTCATCAAATATATTACAGTCAGATTTATGGTGAACAACTTCATGATGATTAACTTCGTTCTTCTTGCTGGTTCCTGATTCTCTTTCTTGCTCTTAAAACTTCCTGCCTTGTAGCTTGAGCTCTTCCAGCTTGATCTTGTTCAAAGGCGATGATGGATGGCAGCCGTGTCTTGGAGAGATTTGCCTTACCAAAGGTAACACAGTTGGCAATCTTGAACTCAGCTCGTATGTTGGAACGAAGGGAATTCAGCATCCGATATACTTCCTAAACCTCAAAGATTGTTGACAGAAGGATAGCATATGTGATGGTCTTCACATTTACTACCTCAATGTAGTGTTCCTCGAATCTTTCAAAGAGAAGAAATGATAGGTTTATATTGTTACCATTGATGAGGTGAGGCAGGAGGAAAGCATGCGTCTTTGATATGGAGTCCTTTGACCCAATTTATTCAGTACCCTTGTTTCATCCCGCATGAGAGAAGATTTGAAGGGGACGTTCAGAGGTGAGCTGGGATGTCTCAGGGCATTTTGAGCAACAGTGTGATCTCCAAAGGTCCTTGCCCAGTTCTTTGAGAAAATGACCCCAAAGATAAGGCACCCAGTGGCATTGGCAATGTTCACCTTCGAGACAGTGACTTTCTTGTCACCATGGACATAACCAACTATTTCTTCTTCTCCTTCCATTCTTGCAGTTCTCCAGAACTCGAGGATAAGCTTGGGCAAGACCAATTGGTAGTTGGTGAAGAAGGTGTCCCAACCAGTAGCATGAATGTACCGGGTTATATATATCAGCACCCAGATTCATGAGGAAGTTTAGATCAAACTGATGTTCAATGTTGATCTAGCAGCTATCTGGTTGTTGGTTGAATGAGATGTTGTTGTCAACTTTGAGGAGCGTTGAGGGTTGCCATATTCAAAGAGAGAGAGAAAAATGAAGGTAGGAGACGATGAACAGGATGATACAGAGAAGGGAGGGATGTGAGACATTTGAGATGATGCGAGAGGGATGAAAAGACTTGTGGGTTAAGTTTAAAAAAATATTACAAGGTGGTTACCCCAAGAGTTAATATAACTGTGGTTAACTCTGTCTTGATGATGTAGCAGTTACCGAGGGCAGCAAAGTAACTGACACACTTTTTGAGGAACTCGAGGTGTTGACTCAACATTGGAACGTGTAGAAGATAGAATCAACCATTTCAAGCATTTAATGCATTAATTAAACTAATTAATTTTCATTTAATTGATTAATCAAGCACGATATTAATGCAACAAACAGCAAATGCAGATAGAAGGAAACAAAGAATGGACGCAAGCGTCTTGGACGAAAGGTCACTCAACATAGTGCATGTAAAGTTGTTTCCATATCAAGGATAACTTGTTCTCTGCAAAAGGCTTTGTAAAGATACCCATTGATGGTCAGTATCTACAAACAAAATATCAAAAACACCTTTTTGAACATAATCTGTAATAAAATGATGTTTGATTTCTATATGCTTAGCCCTAGAATGCAATATAGGATTTTGGAAAGATTAATTGCAACAATATTATCTCAGTATATAAGGATCTTACTTTCATAGATATTATAATCTTCCAATTGATGTTTGATCCACAAAAGTTGAGAGCAGCAACTTTCAGCAGAGATGTACTCAGCTTTTGTAGTTGATAGGGAGATGGTGTTTTGCCTTTTGCTTGACCATGATATTAAGTTAGCTCCAAGGAAGTGATATCCACCACTTGTGCTTTCCTTTCAATTCTATCCCCAGCATAGTCATCACCACAGTAACCAGCTAATCTGTACTCATTAGATTTCTTATAAAACAAACCCAGATTAGTAATACCTTTCAAATATCTAAAGATTCTTTTAACAACTGTCAAGTGACTTTCACAAAGGTCAACTTAAAACGTGCACAAAGACAAACACTAAACATGATATCAGGCCTAGATTCAGTAAGATATAAGAGAGAACCAATCATACCTCTATATATCTTTTGGTCTACCTTTTTGTCTTTGTTGTCTTTGGTTAGGCTGGATGTTGGATGCATTGCTGTAGCCATTGGCTTGCTATCGTCCATCTTGAACTTCTTTAATAGTTCTTTGGTGTACTTCGTATGATTAATGTACAAACCTTCTGTGGTTTGCTTTATTTGCAATCAGAAGAAAAATTTAAGTTCACCCATCGTGCTCATTTCAAACTCTTTTGTCGTGTGCTCAGAAAATTCCTCGCACAAAGATTCATTAGTAGATCCAACAATAATATCATCAACATAAATCTGAGCTAATATGAAATAATTTTACTTGATTTTATGAAAAAAGTTGTATCCACATTTCCTTTGTTAAAGCCATTTATCATGAGGAAAGAGCTAAGTTTCTCATGACAAGCTCTTCAAGCTTGCTTGAGACCGTATAAACTTTATGAAGCGTGCATACATACTAGAGATTGGTATGATCCTCAAACCCAGGTAGTTGCATTACATATACTTCTTCATTTATTACTCCATTTAAAAATGCACTTTTAACATACATTTGATATAAGGCTATGTCATGATTTGCAACAAATGAAAGTAAAATACGTATGGCTTCAAGTCTAGCAACATGTGCAAAATTTTCAGTGTAGTCAATACCTTCCTCTCAAGAGTATCCTTGAGCTACTAACCTTGCCTTGTTTCTTACCACTTTTTCATCCTCATCTAGCTTGTTTCTAAACACCCATTTAGTTCCAATAATGGACTTATCCTTTGGTTCTCGAACCAAATTCCAGACTTTTCTTCTTTCAAACTGGTTAAGCTCTTCTTGCATGGCTAGAATCCATCCTTCATCCGACAGAGCTTCTTCCACTCTTTTTGGTTCTAACTCAGAAATGAATGCTGAGTCAGCTTGATTTCTGAATGTTGACCTTATTCTTACTTTATCATTTGGTTGACCAATGATTTGATCTTTTGGATGATAAGTCTTGAACTGCCAAGCTCTCTGATTTTCATTTGATGACTGAGATGTTGAACCATCAGTTTTGACTTCTTTGTCTGACTCTTTGACTGTTCGATGAGACAACCCGATGTCCCATTAAAGAAAACCAGAATTTATTTCAACCTAATCGTGATAATAACATTAAGCGAATATATGTAAAACAACGAAGATATAAAAACCTCAATACGAACTAACCGCAATAGATAAACATGCCACACACACACACACAGATATATATATATATATATATATATATATATATATATATATATATATATATATATATATATATATATATATATATATATATATATATATATATATCATCCAAACATACTGTGCTGTCAAACTGTAGAGGGTACCTCATCAGTAAGGTCCCATATAAAGTACAAACTATCAAAATATAAAAATACATCAAAAGACTGAGAAAAGATGCCTCGCCGTCACTCTACCTACTGCCCCTTTCAAAATACATCAAAAAGTACCTCACCGCTCACACTTATATATAACCCAGAGTACGCACTGGCCTGCTCGACTACAGATGACTACTGCTACCCTGGCTCTCTCCCCGGGCTCCTCCATGTCGCTGATGAGGTCTAGAGGGTCCTGACGCTCCTCTGCTACTACTAGACGTACTCCTCCTCGGGCGCTGCTGAAAAAGGTGTCGGTATACAGCACTGCGTCAGGAGGACTGTCGAGAGGACTCCTGCCTAGCCTGTCGAACATCAGGGACCTCCGGAACCTCAGGTGCATGAACGAGATCTATAGCGGGTACTACCTGATCTAATCCCTGGTTATCTGGTGCGTGTGTGGGAACTGGTACCGATACTGGCATAGGTACAGGCACATGAACTGGGAGTGGAATCATTTGAGGCATAGGCGGCAATGGCGGAAAAGGCGGCTCTGGAAAACCGATGGGAAAAGGAAAGGTTTGGCAGAGACGGAATGTCCCGACAAAACCAAAATAGGGTCCCTCGCGGCCTTGCCCATCCTCGCTGATGCGGAAACTGGACTCGTACATGCAGTGAAACGGGTGACTGGGTCCACATGCCACCCCTTCGGATCCAAGTACTCAAGCTCTAGGGTGCCCATTAGTGGGAACCCCGTCGGCTCTGTCATCCATGGGTGATCTAGGTGCGCCATGGTGACCGTCCTAGTCTAATAGCGAAAAGATAGAAAAGACGTACATAGAAGAAAAGAAAAGGAGAAAAGAAACTATCTATCATCAAATATGGAAAGGGGTGCATAGCATATAAACAATAAAAGCACACAGACATGCAATATACAATTATGTACATAAATACAACCATCCTCGAATTATATCATTATCCTCTGCCCATTGCGCTCATGCAACTTATGCTGACGTGGCCACCACCATCCTGTCACATATCCCTCGTTTGATCAGGGATGTTAGTCAGTCGTCCAAGCGACTCGTCCCTAAACGCCGGTGCACACCCCTAATCCCGGGTAGGGCGCTCATGCAAAGCAATGACACTATAGCTGCACAGTACACGTCGGTGCACACCCCGAACCTATCTAGGGTGCTCATGCAAAGCAATGATGCTATAGTTGCACGATCTCACTCTAAGTGGGATGGTTCCGCCGGGACGTCGGATATATTATGGTAGTCTCCCTCACCTTCCGCATAAGGAAACTCTCCCGTGACTCCGGTATCCATAATCGGATACTCTGACCTTCTGTGTTCCACTCACACGGCTATGATCAATGCAATGCATCTATATGAGTCTTGCCAATTCGTACCAGGTCATAACCTAGTGCCTCAACCTTCCATCATAATCTCATATAGTACCTTAAGTCTCATGATAACAAAATATATAAATTATTTCGGTCAGGCACGACTAAGTCATATGTCATACACTCCCCAACATGCATCATTTTAAAATGTAATATATCACTGCCTAGAAATCAATTAAGCATGTACAACAGACAAGGCACATTATCATACTGAGCACATTTATACAAATAAAATAATAATAAACAATTAAATAAGATAATAATAAAATAACTAAATAAAATAATAATGAAATGATTAAACAAACATAATTAATCAAAAGAAGCATATTAGTCTAAATAGCACACAGCAAGCAACTCAAATACGATAGAATCAGACAACCTCAAATATCATAAAATTAACCAAACGACAATAAACCTGCAATCTCCATATCATCATTGGTACCACTAAGTAGTCGCCAATGTGATATTGACATTGTCAATTTTTTGCCCACTAGTAGGGTTTAGGTCGCCCTACGCCATTATTGTAAAATATGCTACTTAGCCATTTCCAACGTTAGAGAGTTCCTTTCTCCCACCTGAACTATCGTAGGCTTGCTATATAGCAACGAAACGAACCCTCTCCAATTCCTCTAGTAGCTACCACGCAAAGAACATGGGTCTCCGGGCCTCCAAAAATCTATCTGAATACACCATTGTGAAGCATACGTTATGGGTAACCCTAATCTGAAGACGGAATCGAAAACCGATAAACGAATTAAAAGATAACCTCAATACCGTCACCGACGGAATTTCGGCATAATAAGGGCATAGATTACCTTAGCTTAGAGAAGAAAAGGAAGCTAGGGTTTAGAAGATATCGTTGCCACGAACACAACAATGTAGTCGGAATTGCGATAGGAAGAACGATCAAATCGGAAACTGAGTTGGAAGGTTAACTCTCTATCTCTGTTCTCTCTCTACTATCTCTCTGCTCTCTGGTGTTTTTCACGAAGGGGTGAAAGTTATAACTTTCACCCTCAGCTCCTTTTTTTATTTTTGGAAAACCTATTGGCCACACTCGAGGACCCAGCTGCCCACGCTTGAGCGTGGTGCTTTCTTCAATGCGAAGTCATCGCTTCCACCACCCCATGCAACCAATCACAGCACGCACGTGGAGTCAAAACGCAGCACTTGTCTGTTTGACCCTCACGCTTGAGCGTGAAACAGGCCACGCTTGAGCATGCCTGCGCTCAAGCGCCAGTACAGCCACGCTTGAGCGTGCTGTGCTGGACAGAAACCTTAGTTTCTGTTTCCGTTCTTTTCGAAGTCGTTCGATCGCGTACTTTCCATGCAAAGGTTCCTATACCTAGATATACATGTTAGACACTAAATCAAGGTCTTAAACATAGTTACTACATGTATAAATAATGCCCTTAGAAAAATACGGATGTTACATTGGACGTTGATCATTTAATTCAAGATCTGCAAAAGATTCGTCCAACTCTGATAATACATTGCCAGGTTTCTTGTCATCAAACTTTACATGAATAGATTTCTCAACAGTTAAAGATCTATAGTTATAAACTCTATATGCTTTAGATGTTTCAGAATAACCTATAAATATGCCATTATCAACCTTAGTATAAAATTTTCTCAAATTTTCTTTAGTATTTAATATAAAATAAGCACATCCAAAAGGGTGAAAATAAGATACGTTGGGTTTTGGTCCCTTCCACAATTCATAAGGAGTCTTTTTCAGAATGGGTCGTATTATATTCTATTTTGAATATAACAACCTGTGTTAACAACCTCAACCCAGAAGCTCTTAGTGATAGAGTTATCATTGAGCTATGTCCTTGCCATCTCTTGAAGAAACCTATTCTTTCTCTTAACAACCTCATTTTGCTGAGGTGTCCTAGGAGCAGAGAAATTGCGAAGAATACCACTATCTTCACAGAATAGTTGGAAGTTTTTACTCACAAACTCTCCTCCATGATTACTTCGGATTGAATTTATACAAATTCCCTTCTCATTCTGAATTCGCTTACAGAATATTGAGAATACTTCAAAAGACTCATCCTTGTGCGCTAGGAATTTAACTCATGTCCATCTAGTATAGTCGTCTACTATGACAAGTCCATATTTCTTCCCACTGAGAGAGGCATCCCTTGTTGGACCAAACAAATCCAAATGTAGCAACTCTAATGGTCTGGACATTGAAACAATATTCTTTGAATTAAAAGAATTTTTGACTTGTTCCCCCTTTCTGACAGGCATCACAGAGAACATCTGATTTGTAAACAAGTTTTGGTAATCCTCTTACGAGGTTATGCTTATGTAGCTTTGTGATCAACCTCAAGCTTGCATGACCAAGTCTCTTGTGCCAAATCCATTGTTCATCATTCACAGACATTAGACATGATACATTTTGATTAGAGAGGTCATCTAAGTCAATTTAAACATATTGTTTTGCCTCTGACCAGTAAAAAGAGCTTACCATCATGATATTTGATCATACATTTTTTTTTTGTTAAAGGAACCAAAAAATTAAATCTGGAGCATCCAAGCCCATTTATGCCAGAACAAAAGAAAGAACCCTTGTTTTGTTTCTATTCAGTATTCACCGCACTTTCAAGATCAGAGCCCCCCTCTCCCACCTCTGTGAGAACTGAAATTCCACAACTCGTCCTCCGCCCATGTTTCCTATTTGTCACTCGTCGCCGCTGCCCCCATCTCCCTAAGTCACTCATCATCCTCCATCCTCCATCTCTGTGATCCGTCCTCCGCCCCCATCTCTACGATTCGTCCTCCTCCCCAGGGATTCATTTTCCTGACTCCCCATCCCCCTTTCCACATAGTCGCCCCCTCCCCCTTATCCCCCCTCCCCATTGTTTCTCTGCAATGCGATTTGGACATCAACAACAACTTTACTCTTCTTCTTCTTCTTCTTCTTCTTCTTCAAGCACGTGACACCATGGAAATTTTTGAACCGGTTGAACTGTGAGACCAGCAGGTTTACACAGGTTCATGACCGGTTTCCACAGGTTTCTCCTGGTTCGATGACAGGACGATTTCTAGGGTATTCCGGACCGGACATGGTCCGGTTCCTGGTCAAACCGGACGGTCCGGTCCGGTTTGGACAACTATGGTCGAAACCCTATCTCTCGTTTCCCTTGTCAAGTTATGGCCTTTCTATGAACCTCATTATCTCAATGAACATATCCAAAAAAATTAGACAGTTCAGATATTGAAATTGGGTTTTTTCACTCGTTTGAGTTGGGGCTTCCTTTACTTACTGTCATGCGAATCTTATACTGAAAGATCAGAGAAAATAGTTGCCTAAATTGAGAGATATGTTTGAATCGAACTAACGAGTCGCAATACCATTTCTACAGTCGACCGAGGAAGGAAAAGTTCCTTCCAGAATGTTGCTTTGTGTTTAAGTTTAAATTTAAGTGAGTGTGAAAAATGTCAAGTACCCGCATCTTAGCTTGATGGTCCACAAGCCAAACACAAATGTTTTTCTAGTCGTACCAGGTTTTATTTTGAATGATTTTAACCAAAATAGGTTTGGTTGTATTTCTTATAGATTCCATTAGGTTTGTTCTCTTTTCACATGGGTTTTGGTTTGGTCTCCCATGATGCTTGTATTTTCTTTATTATTTTTTTTATCTTTTAATAATATTGTTGAGGTGCTGCAAATGATAGATAGAGATTGGGGTGCCAACCTAGTTGGGATATCAATCTACTATTGTGATGCTTATAGCACCTTAGCTAGTTTAAGGAAAAAAAATGACACTGTATATGTTTATTTCTATCTCTCACTTACTTTTTATCATCTTAACTATACACGCATATCAAGAATATCCAAAAATACCCAATTTGATGCCGAAAAAATATTTCTGTAAAATGAAACAAGGGGAAAGGGGATGCTGAGAAGGAACCCGCAACCAACAACACAATTAAAGATTGATTAATTGACTACCATCAGACCTTCAATCAAATAATGATTGACCATCAAACCACCAATCAGGTTCTATATTTGGACATCTTTTAATTACACTTAAGATATTATTTAACATTTCATTTACAATTTAAATTTATAAATGAATGATTTGTCAGTCACCATTAAGGAAAATAAATTTCAAATTATAAATATATTTTCTAGTGAATCACTACTTTATTCCTTGAAAATTTAGGGTAGTGATAAGTTGGTCCCTAATATTTAGAAATTGATACTCAAAAATGTCCCTCAAATTGAAAATTTTAAATCAAATTAGTCTAATTTGGTGATCCTTTTCAATTTGGGGACAAAAACGTAATGAAGGTTTTCAATTTGGTAAATGTTTTTCGCTATATATTAATGTCAGGGGCCAACTTGCCACCGCTTACAATTTCAGGAACCATGAATTTCAATACTTGTATTATCACCAAAAAAATAATTTAGCTGATAGCCGATTGCGACAATTAGTTGATTTATTTATTTAGCTAAGAAGGACAGTTGAACAAAGATCAGCTAAATTATGATGATTTGAACGCAGTTTTTGAGATAGGTAGCTGATAACCAGTAGCTGAATCAGGTTTAGCTGAGGAAACTTAGCTGATGTAGAATCAGCTGATTCAGAATTAGCTGATGCAGAATCAGCTGAACGTGGGTGCCAAGTCTAGATGGGCTTGGAGGCTGTTTTTGGGTCTTAATGGGCTTGTGTGGATGTTGATTAAATGAGTCCAAGGCTTTAATAATATTCAAAAAAGAAAGAAGTCAAAAGTAACCACTTTCCTAGATTTTTGGTATGAAGTTGGAGGTGGTTTTGGAGAGAGAAAATGATTATATAGGCTTATCAGCGATAATCAAAGGTAGTGCATGAGCTGACCAAGTCAATAACGTGCATGAAGGCTTATTTCCTTAAATATAGGGATATGAAGATCATGGTCAGTTGATGGGCAGTTAGCCGTTTGGCCCATAACTTAGCTGGTTAAGCAGATATGCAAATTATATGAGATGAGCAAGTCAAGGATGTGCATGAAGGCCTATTTCCTTAAAAATAGGGTTATGGAAGATGTGGTCAGCTAATATGGCAGCCAATAAGTTAGCTGACCAAGCATTTGTGGGCTTTAACTCAGCTGATTGGGTTGTTACCTATATTTATGTTATTAGCCATGATCTTATATGTGTAATATGTGAGGCAGTGGGTTAAGAAGGTGGCAAATAGTGTTATTATAGGTTTAGCCATAATGTGCATGATGTTACTAGAAAATAGGAGATAGTGGCTAGAGGGAATGACTTCAGATTAGCTTAGTTTTGTGCCTATAAATACCAATTGTGAAGATTGTACCCATCAATCAAACAACTTATTCATATTGTTCTTACACTTTACTTTACTTTAATTTCCTTTATCATTTTCCTTTATTTCTTTCATGCAACTTTAGCTAGCTTCCTAGTTAAACCCTCTACATTAGCCACTTTCATTAGTGGTCTAGGAACCATAGCTGAGAAACAAAGTCCCTTTCTCAGAATAATCACCTGAACATAAAATGGGGATCGTTTTCAACTGTGTGAATTAGTTGAGCCAACAGCTAAGCACCAAAATTTCGCACGACGACAACAATTGGCACCCTTGGTGGGACCACTCAAAGATGAACAAATTTAGAAGTTTCCTTCTCCCGGTTCAGATTAAAGTTGGCGTATGCACCTAAGGTCTGGAAAAAGCCTTAGCAGTATGGATGCAATTCTCAAACGAACAAGAAGAACGAGGGCCGCAAATCTTCAGAGGCTTATATAGTTTTACAGCTAGAAAGGCTAAGGTTTTTATGCTAATTGAGCGATTTAACTTCGCTAATCACCCAAATTGGGCTTCTTTTGTCCCTAGGTAATTTTTGAGTCTTTTAGTTGATTTTTAGGAATTTTTGGTTAATTTTAAGTAAATAAAGCATTTTTATTGTTCTTTTATTTTTCAGGTTAAAAGTGAAGCTTAAGGAAGCTGGGAAATTGAAGAAAAGAAGCAAAAATGAAATTCTAGCTGATTCGCCTTGCGAACAAGGGCTCGCCTCTCGAGTCAGAGGACCAGACAGAGCATGAACAGATACCCTTTCAGCCTCGTGACTCGAAGGCAGGGCTCGCCTCGCGTGCCAGAAGCAGGAAAGCTGAAGACCATTCTAGCTCGCCTCGCGAGCAGATGCTCGCCTCGCAAGAATTCAAATTTAAACTGGAGCCAAAACTTAGGATTCGCCTCGCGAATACCTGCTCACCTCGCGAGCGCGCGCAGCCCAGCCCTCTATATATAGCTTGTTTTAGGGCAGATTTGAGAGCTTTTTGACACTAGTTCTAATCCTAGTTTCTTTGGAGCTGCGTCTCCCTCTGTTTTACACAGTTCTCCCTGTGTTTCTTTTTCTTAGGATGAATTATTTTATTTCGATTGTTGTTACTGTTACCATGAGGAACTAATCCTCTATTCTCGGGGAACGATGAAGCCACCCTTGATGGCATAGCGAATTCCAATGTGATGTCTTCTTTTCCTTAATCTCAATTCTTGTTTCTTAATTCTGCTTTAATTGTGTTAATCAAAAGTGCCCTTGGTTAACTTGTCCAGTGAGTTGAGACCGGAAGGAGATTCGCGCTTAGGACTTGGGTTAAGAACACCAATTGAGCATTACTAGGGATAAGGTAGGAGATTGGTGCAACCACATAGGGAACAAGAACTTAATAGAATCTAACTGTAGGTTATGAGATCGGGAGAAGATTAATTTACAGATTAGATACGTCCTTTGAGACACCCCGGTGTGCCCCATTGTGACATTAATTATTTATTTAACTTACTCGCGTACTTAACGTTAATCATAATCCAAAAATACGAAGAAATCAAAATCTTAATTAATAAACATATAACTTCTGCAAATTTAAACACACCATCGTTATAATATATAAATACACACATGTTTATCCATTACATTACAAAACAATATTTAGGGAATCCTATCAGTAGGATCCCTCACATGTACTTAATTATACAAACTGTTTATAACTAGCGGAAAAATAAAATGTCTTTTAAGACTCATTGGCCCTAAACTCACTACACTACATCGTTAGAATCCGTAGCTCGTCCTTCATCATCCGGTTCATACGGAGTTCCATCCAACTCCTCAGCAACATATTCCTCCACCGAGTCTTCTAACGGAATAAAGTATACATACACAAAAATATAGAAATAGGTAGATAAGGAACAGTTCTATCATCATAAGCGGAAAAGAATCATAGCGTATAATATAATAGCGATCACAGACAAACAACACTCATCATTAACAATCATCTTTAACTCACAATACTTTCCTCTACCCTCAATCTCATGCAACTAAACTTTTATGCTGACATGGCCACCACCAATCCTATCACACATCCCTTGCCCGCTGAGGGATGTTAGTCAGTCATCCAAGCGATGCATCCCCATTAACCGGTGCACACCCTCATCCATGGTGAGAATGCTCTTGCAAAGTAATGACACTATAGCTGCACAGCACAGTCGATGCACACCCTGATTTTCTCTCAAGGATGCTCATGCAAAGCAATGACACTATAGCTGCACAGCCTAAAACTAAATTGGGACATCCCGGCGAGAACTTTGGACCTTGTGTGTTCCCCAACACATGGTTGTGAACAACAATGCACACATATGAACCTCACTGACTCGCATCAATAACAACCTAGTGCCTCAAGCTTCCATCATAGCCTCAACTCGCATTCTAGGTCACATCTCATCTATAAAATAATACATATAGGCTAGGCACCTCTAAATCACATTCAATCTCTCACCCAAACAAAGTACCTCCGAACACACATATCTTTACTTAAAAACCAACTAAACAATTTATCAAACCAGGCAGATCATGCATAATACAATATTTATAAAACATTCAAACACCAAAATAAAATGTCACATGCGGTAGAATACTTTAACCAGCGTGTCACAAACAATTTAATAATAAATAATTTAGACATCATCAAATATTATAAAATTAACGTAAGACGATAAACTTACAATTCCCAAATCATCATTGGTATTGCGAAAAAGATTCCAATACGATTTTGGTACTGTCTATTACTCGACCACTAGTAGGGTTTAGGTCGCCCTACACCATTATTATAAATTATATACTACTTATCAGTTTCGATGATGGAATGGTTCTTTCTCCCACCTAATTTAACACCGGAAACACGAAGTCGAAGCTCCTCGTTATCACACCACAAGTTACCAAATCCACCTTCAACCAAATCAATGATAAAACAAGTTAATCAAACAAAACTCATCTATGTCCATTTTATGCTAGGTGCGGCCATTCAATTCAAAATAGGGCTAGGATCACTTTCTCAATTTCGTCTTTTGGATACTAGCTACTAAGGTCTTAAATAGCTTGGATAAATTGCTATAAGTTGAAAATATGAAATAAAAATCATCCAACCCCTTAGGGTAAAGTTTCGGCCTCAATGATCAAAATATGTTAGAAATTTTTTTGAGTTCAAACTCTTGGATTTGTGATCACAAAGCATGATAGAATCAAGAACAAGCTTCATCATTCAAAAATTGAACAAAAAATATTTCTTCCTCTTCACTCTAGGTTTTCGGCCAACATAGAGAGATTAGGTTAGAAATTTTAGTTGGATTCAAGCTCTTAGATTTAGATGATATAAGTACTAGAGAGCTCAAATCAACTATTAGATTTCAAAAAGAAGAACAAAATCATCAAACCCATTTTCATGAGGGTTTCGGCCAAGTAAATAAAATAGGGAAAGAAAATTCTTTTGCTTACAAGCTCTTATATGATGAAAGTAGAAGACATATCAAGATCATTGAAATTGGTTTCACATTAAAATGATTTTTCTACAATTTTCTAGAATTATTTGAAGTTCTAGATTTAAGAATGGAAATTTATGAAATAGTTGATGAACATGGAGATTGATGGATGATTAATGAAGCTCAGATGATTAGGAAGAGATTCCTCACCTTGTAATGAAGAAGTTTGATGAAGAAAATGAAGAAATTTGATCAAGATCACAAGTTGTCAAGTATGTGTTCTTAGGTGTTCTTTGTGTTGTTTTGTGAATAAATAACTTAGAGTAGGAAAATGAAAATTTTGTCTAAGTGAGAGGGGGGTTTGGGCCTTGACATTGAGTGAGGGAGTGAGGGGAGGAATTCTTTAATGATAAAATGGAACCATGGTTGAGTTTACTTGACCTAGGTTAAGTTAGAAAATAATATAATAACTTAACTATGGTTATAATAACTTAACTATGGTTAATAGTAATCATGGTTAAGTTAAAAATATGTGGTAAAAAATGAATGGATGGTATGGCTGATTTTGGACCACAAATGAGGAGGAAGAAGCCAAATTGGCCTGGACTTGCCTTAACCATGGTTAAAAATTAACTAGGATATGTTGGTTAAGATTAAGGGCATTTTCGTCATTTCACCCAAAACTCATGATTATTAGCATTTAATGCTTGTCCCCTTGTCCACATTAATTTCTCTTATTACCATAGCTGCATACTCGACCCCGTCGTTTACCTGACTTATTCCCCGACTTAGGTTTTACGCGTTTTCTTTAAAGTTTTTGCCCGAAAAATATATTATTTTATTTTCGAACGAAAAATATCAAAATAATGAAAGTTGTTGTTGAAAATATGATTTAAACCTACACCGTTTCATTCACGAATCCAAAATTAGGTTTTATTATCAGTAAAATCTTACTGTCAGTGAAAACGCAGACCGGTTTTCGTCTGAATTTTCAACCCAAAATTTCGCCGTAACCCTCTACCATAAGATAGAGTATGAATATAATTTTGTTTTATCCAAAATCATTTTCTTGCTCTCAGATTAAAATATAAATAATTATATTTTTAACTGGTAATACAGCGTAAGTAAAAACAGGCTGTTACATCCTTTAGAACAACGGAAGTGACTTTAGAAGAAATTGGGGGTCCCGGTTGGAAAAGAAATTGAACATAGGGAATAGAAGATAATCACTTGGGTAGCTTGCATGATTGGGTAGGTGGATTCGTGACCTTAAAAGCCTTAGCCATTAATTTAATATCGTTGTTATCCGTTAGCGTGTTTTAGATAATTGAATTTGTTTTTGATAACTTTCTCTCTCTTCTCAACTAACTGCTATTGGCTTGGTCAAACGATTTGAATTTCCATAAGATTTGGTATAATTGGTCTCCCAATCCCTGAGTTCGACCTTGGTAATACTTACCTTGTTTTTATTACTTGCATCGATCCGCTACACTTACCGGAGTGGCAACAAGTTTTTGGCGTTGTTGCCGGGGATTGGCACAACCAATTTTCCTTGTAACACCCGGGTGCTGACGAGGGCGGGGAGTGGTTGCCGGTGCAAAGAGAGCATGGACAAGGAGCAGCTCCTGACAAGCTTCTAGGTGGAGGGACACATGAATGAACCGATTACACACCAAATGAGAGGGATCCTGAGACTGTGTAGGTATGAGACTGCATAGTTGGGGGATTCCGAGACTGTATAGGTATGGGATTGTACAGTTAAGGAAGGCTTAAAGGAATTGATTGGTATTACCTATACTAACAAGATGCATCTTCTTTTCGGTAGCCCATCACTTAAGAACTCCATAGTTAAGCATGCTTGACTTGGAGGAATTCTGGGATGGGTGACCTCTTGGGAAGTTTTCTCAGGAAGAGTGTGAGTGAGGACAAAACATGCTGAAAAGACCCGTGTTGGTTTGTTAGGACAGTCGTCAATCCATAAAGCAGCCAGGGATGTTACATTCCTAAATTTTAGGAAAGTCAATTTTTTTTTATTAAGCAATTTATCTTTTAATTTTCTGCATTTTTATCTCTTAAAACTTCTTTAATCCCACTTGGTCTTGCCTTGTTTTTGTTGTATGGGAGGTACCATTCCACCGAAGAACTTACTATACGACCCAGAGATTAACAGGACTGAGAAGAGGTTTAAGGGATGGCGGAAAGAGATCAGTTTGACGGGGGTGTACACCAAGATACTCATAGGCATATCGCTCACTTTTTGGAGATATGTGACATTATGAAGACTCCCGGAGTTTCTGATGATGCCTTTCATTTGTGACTATTCCATTTCTCTCTTCGGGATAGAGCATGCGATTGGCTAGATTTGAACTTGGATCGAGGTAGCATTACTACTTGGGAGGATATGGCTCAAAAATTCCTCACAAGATTCTTTCCTCCTCAAAAAGTAGCACAATTGAAAATAGCCGTGACTTCTTTCAAGCAACATGATGATGAAACTTATAATGAAGCTTGGGAGAGGTATAATGTGCTATTGAGAAGATGTCCTTCTTCCTACTTTGACTTGGTCACAAATGTTCAACATTTCTTCAATTGGTTGAAGGGTCGCTACTAGATGAACTGTGATGCCGCAGCTGGCGGTTCTTTCTCTTGCAAGTTAGTGGAAGATACTTGGGCTTTGTTGGAAAAGATGTCAAGATATGAGTACAGCCGTAGTATGAGCCATTCTAGTGCATCTCTTCAAAATTCTTTCGGACTCAGTGCAACATCTATAGAAGCCATTCTTGAACAGAACGCACTCCTGAAGAAGTAAAATGAGGCTCTTACTAGCAAGATGAACGTCAATGTAGTGCGAGAAGGAATGCCTCATGGTTGTGATTTTTGTAATGGTGACCGTGACAGTGAGTGTTGTCCGGGTAAATTTTCTCAGGAGCATGTGGACTCGTGTCACAATTTCTATGACACAGTGCCACAGCACAATGACTATCAAAGGAACAGGCAGAATGACTACCATCGGGGGCGGAACTGGAACATCAGGAGAGACCATTGATACGACTCCAGCAAGTGTACAGGATCGATGCAAGTAATAAAAACACGGTAAATATTACCGAGGTCGAACACAAGGATTGGGAGACCAATGTACCAAAACTCACAGGAAATTCAAACTGTTTGACCAACTTAACTGAAGTTTGTTGTGAGGAGAGAGAAAAGGTCAAGTAACAAGAATTTATCAATTAACAAGTTAAAGATGCAAACAGATAAAGATGAGATTAAGTTGATGGCTAAGGCTTCTAAGGTCACGAGTCCACTGCCCAATCATGAAAGTTACCCAAGTGATTATCTTATGTTCCCTATGTTCAATTTCATTGTCAACCGGGACTCCCAATTTCTCCTAAAGTCACTACCGTTGTTCTAAAGGACGTATCTAAACTGTAAATTAATCTCCTCCCGGTCTCATAACCTACAGTTAGATTCTATTAAGTTCTTATCCCTATGTGGTTACACCAATCTCCTACCCTATCCCTAGCAATGCTCAATTGGTGTTCCTAATTCAAGTCCTAAGCATGAATCTCCTCCCGGTCTCAACGCACTTGACAAGTTAACCAAGGGCCCTTTGATTAACACACTTAAAACAGGATTAAGAAACAAGAATTGAGATAAGGGAAAGAAAACATCACATTGGATAAAATTATGCCATCAAAGGTGGCTTCATCGTTCCCCTATAATAGAGGATTAGTTCCTCATGGAGACGAAATCAACAAAAGAATTACAAGAATTCATTCTAATAACAAGAAGAAATCTGTAAAACAAAGCGAGACACAGCTCCAAAGAAACTAGGATTAGCACTAATGTAAAAAGCCCCAAAATCTGCCCTAAAACAAGCTATATATAGTGGGCTGGTTCTGTGCATGCTCGTGGAGCGAGCAGGGATTCGCGAGGCGAATCTAAAGTTTTGGCTCCACTTCGATTTTGAATGCTCTCGAGGCGAGCCTGAAAGATGCTCAGTTTTCCTGGTTCTGGCTTGGGAGGCGAGCCCTGCCCATCGCTTTGCGAGGCAGAAAGAGTGCCTGCTCCTGCTCAATCTGGTCCTCTAGCTCCCGAGGCAAGCAACTGCTCTCGGGGCGAATCAGCCAAAATTATCTTTTTTGCTTGTTTTCTTGAATTTCCTTGCTTCCTTAAGCTTCGCTATTAACCTGAAAAATAAAAGAAGAATAAAAATGCTAAATTTACTCAAAAATAACCAGAAATCCCTAAGAATCAACTAAAAGACTCAAAACATTGCTTAGGGATAAAAGAAACCAAATTTGGGTGATTAGCAAAGTTAAATCCCTCAATTTGCATAAAAACCTTCGCCTTTCAAGCTGTAAAACTAGATAAGCTAGAGGCTTATCAACCATCCGGGTTTTTCTTGGAGTAGTGGTGGTTTGGCGGGCAACAACAATAACAACATCAGAGGCAGAACTATGGAATTCAACAACACAATACTCAGCAAGCTCTCCCTAGGCCTAATCAGTTACAAATTGCATATGGTGGGAAGAAACCTTGGGAAATGGCTCTTCAAAAGACTAGTGCAGTCATTGAGAAGTTGATAGTGCATACAGACACAACCATTGACAAGTTGGCAACTCATACAAGGGCAGCAATTCAGAATCTTGAGACCCAGGTAGCACTGCTTGCAAAGCAACTGAATGAGTGTCTTCCAGGCTCTTTCCCAGGAAGTACAGAGAACAACCCAAAGAATCAATGCAATGCCGTGTCAACTCAAAGAGGTAAGGTGTTAGAATCAAATGGGGGTGCAACTAGTTCTCTTGAAGTTGAGATTGCAGAGCAACCACAAGTGGAAGTAGAGCAAGCATAGGAAGATAAGGTAGCTAGTGAGAAGGTGCTGGAGCAAGGTGGGAAAGTGAAATTCGTGCATGAAGAATTCCGAAAGAAGAAGTGGGTTGAGCCCTAAGATCTCCCTCCTTACATGAAGTACCATATCTAGAGAGGTTGAAGAAGCTTGTGCAAGATAAGCAATTCAACAAGTTCCTTGATGTATTCCGCAAGCTTCAAATCAATATTCCCTTTGCGGAAGCCTTGGAACAAATGTTATCTTATGCTCGATTCATGAAGGAGCTCCTCTCCAAGAAGCAGAAAATAGTGGATGAGGAAATGGTTGCTTTGACCGAGGAGTGTAGTGCAATTCTTCAAAGGAAGCTACCTCCAAGGTTGAAGGAACCAGGTTCTTTTAGCATATCATGTACCACTGGAGAGATGACTTTTGGGAAGACATTATGTGATCTAGGGGCAAGCATCAACTTGATGCCCCTATCTATGATGAGAAAGTTTGGCATTCAAAAGGTCAAAGCGACTATGATGTCACTCCAATTAGCGGATCGTTCTATTAAATACCCTTATAGGGTGGTGGAGGATTTATTGGTGAAGGTGGAGAAGTTCAACTTTCCGGTGGACTTTGTGGTGTTGGATATGGATGAAGATGCTGAGATCCATCTCATATTGGGTAGACCTTTTTTGGCCACCGAACGTGTTTTGATAGATGTACAACAAGGAAAGCTCACACTAAGGGTGGGAGATGAGAATGTAGTCTTCAATGTCTTTGAAGCGATGAAGCATCCCGTTGAGAATTCTTATGCATATAGTGTTGATGTGGTGGAACCAATTGTGAAATCTATAGCCACAGAAGAAGCCCATGGTTCTTCACTTGCAAAAGTGTTGGTAAAATCCCATGTTGAAGATGAAGAAGAGGATATTCTAGAAGATGAGGATTATTTAGAGTGCTTGAAGAATATGGAAGCCTTGCCAAATCTACCCAAGGAAGAATGCTAAAAGGAAAAGCTTGACAAATAAGGGGTGGAAGAGGACAACAAGGCATCGGAGTTGAAGCAACTCCCAACTTACTTGAGGTATGCATTTTTGAGTGACGGGGGACATCACCCGGTCATCATTAGCAATGCCTTGCAAAAGGATGAGGAGGAAGAAAAACTCTTGAGAGTTCTTAGGGAACATAAATCCGCCACTGGGTGGAAGATTTCGGATTTGAAAGGTATAAGTCCTTCTTTATGCATGCCCAAAATTTTGATGGAGGATGGTTACAAACCGGCGGTTCAACCACAAAGACAATTAAATCCCATCATGAAGGAAGCGGTTCGTAAAGAAGTGATTAAGCTTTTGGATGCTGGAATCATCTATCTAATCTCGGATAGTAATTGGGTTAGTCTAATTCATGTGGTCCCAAAGAAAGGTGGCACAACCGTGGTGGTCAATGAGAACAATGAGATGATTCCAATAAGGACCGTCACGGGGTGGAGACTTTGTGTGGACTATAGAAAGCCTAATGATGCGACAAGGAAAGATCACTTCCCTCTTCCCTTCATTGATCAAATGGTTGAGAGGTTGGCCGGGTACGTGTATTATTGCTTCTTAGATGGGTACTCCGGTTACAACCAATTTGTGGTTGATCCAAAGGACCAAGAGAAGACGACCTTCACATGTCCCTATGGAGTCTTTGCTTATAGGAGGATGCCTTTTGGATTGTGCAATGCTCCCGCTACTTTCCAAAGGTGCGTGCTCTCTATTTTCTGGGACATGGTGGAGAAATTCATAGAGGTGTTCATGGACGACTTCTTGGTTTTTGGGACTTCATTGGACAATTGCTTGAAGAACTTGGCTTGTGTGCTCAAGAGATGCTAAGAAACCAACCTAGTGCTTAATTTGGAAAAATGCCATTGGTATAGTTTTGGGGCACAAAATCTCCCAAAAGGGGATTGAAGTGGATAGAGCCAAGATAAAGTTGATTGAAAAGCTACCCCTATCAACCAATGTGAAGGGGATGAGGAGTTTCTTAGGACATGCCGGCTTCTATCGACGGTTCATCCGAGACTTCTCCAAGATAGCAAAACTGCTATATGACCTTCTTTTGAAGGATGTATCCTTTGATTTTAATGATTCATGTTTAAATTCTTTCAATACTTTGAAAAATATGCTTATCACTGCACCTATAATCACTGCACCCAATTGGGAATTACCTTTTGAAATCATGTGTGATGCAAGTAATTATGCGGTAGGGGTGGTTTTGGGTCAAAAGGTGGAAAAGTTAGCTCATGTGATTTACTATGCAAGTAAAGTTTTAAATGAGGCCCAAGCTAACTATTCTACCACTGAAAAAGAACTCCTTCAAGTGGTTTTTGCATTAGATAAATTTAGATCTTATGTTGTAGGGTCTAAAGTTATAGTTTTCACCGATCATGCAGCCATAAAACACTTGATGACAAAACAAGAGGCCAACCCTAGACTTAGTTGGTGGATTCTTCTTTTGCAGGAGTTTGATATTGAGATTAGGGACTGGAATGGTTCAGAAAATGGAGTAGCGGACCACTTTTCGAGGTTAGTTAATCCCGACACTGAGGAGAAATTGCTAGACATCAAGGAAGAATTTCCTGATGAGAGATTGTTTGCAATTTTTGAAAAAGTTTCTACTTGGTTCTCGGATATAGCCAACTTCAAGTCTTCAAATATAGTCCCGAAAGGTTGGACTATGTAACAAAGGAAAAAGTTCTTCTCGGATGCAAAGTACTATGTCTGGGAGGATCCTTATCTTTTCAAGCAATGTTCGGATGGGATCTTAAGGAGATGCATTCCTCATGAGCAAATCGGAAACGTGTTGTGGCATTGCCATAGCTCGGACTACGGTGGGCACTTTGGGGGAAAGAAGTCTACGGAAAAATTTCTCCAAAACGGGTTTTATTGGCCTACTCTCTTCAAGGATGCACACACTTTTGTGGAAAATTGTGATCGTTGCCAACGGGTTGGAAATATCTCAAGGCGACATGAACTTCCTCTCTAATGTGTACTTGAAGTAGAGCGCTTTGATGTTTGGGGGATAGATTTCAGGGGATCACTCCCACCTTCTTTTTCTTACCAATACATTTTGGTAGTGGTGGATTATATGTTAAGGTGGGTGGAGGCAATTCCAACAACAACGGATGATGCTCGGGTAGTCATGGAATTCTTGAGGCGCAACATCTTCACAAGGTTTAGGGTTCCTAGAGTTTTGATTAGTGATGGTGGTTCACACTTTTGCAACAAACAAATGAGCCACCTACTTGAGAGATATAGAGTCAAGCACAAGGTAGCAACTCCTTGCCATCCACAAACCAATGGCAAGCAGAGATATCCAACCGTGAATTGAAATGTATTCTTGACAAAGCCGTCAACTCTACATGAAAGGATTGGTCAAGGAAGTTGGATGATGCTTTGTGGGCCTATAGGACCGCTTTCAAGACACCGATTGGAAGATCTCCGTACAATTTGGTGCTTGGAAAGGTGTGTCATTTGCCGGTAGAGTTGGAGCAAAAGTCTTATTGGCCAATCAAAGAGCTCAATTATGATTTGAAGAAGGCCGGTGAGAAAAGGCTCCTAGGCTTAAATGAATTGTCAGAGATCCGCATGCAAGCATATGAGAATGCAAGAATCTACAAGGAACGGACAAAGGCATGGCATGACAAACACATCTTGCCTAGGAAATTTGGACCGGGACAGTGGGTACTTCTCTACAACTCAAGGTTGAGACTCTTCCCGGGAAAATTGAAATCAAAGTCGTCCAGACCTTTCAAGGTCCTCAAGGTTTTTCCATATGGAGCGATAGAGCTAGAGGGGAATGAAGAGAACTTCAAAGTGAATGGCCAAAGGTTTAAGCACTACCATGGAGAACCAATTCCAACAGATAGCCAAATTTTCTTATTGAATTAGCCCTAGGGGACTATGACTGTCAGGATCCAGATGTTAAACAACCGCTACTTGGGAGGCAACCCAAGCTTGATATCCTATTTATGCATTTATAGAGTCCTTAAAAAAATAATAATAGTTTTTTCATATAGGGTCCTTAGTTAGAAAATTGCATTAGGAAAGTATGTAGGACTTAGTTGCATTTAGGATTAGAGAGGCATAATTCCTTTCAGGCTCGCCTCGCGAGCCAGAATTCACCTCACGAGCCAGAGGGATGTCAAAATCCATGCTTTTTGGCTCGCCCTGCGAACTAGGACTCGCCAAGCGAGCCTGGAAAACTCAGGAAAGCAATTTTGACTGGCTCGCCTTGTAAACCACTGTTCACCTTGCGAGCCCGAAAGGCAAAATCTCAGAGGTTTTCACCTTGTTCTGCCTCGTGTCGCGAGCACCTTGTTCGACTCACGAATCCGGGCAGTTTGAAGATGGGTTAAAATTCCAAATTCGCCCCGCAAGCCACTGGTCACCTTGCCAATTTGGGAAAATGAAAAGGGGCTGATTTCCAGATTCGCCTCACGAATGCTGGTTCGCCTTGCGAAATACACATTTGGGTTTCTGATTTGGGAGAAATGGTAATATTCGCCTTGCGAGTAGGCGTTCGCCTAACGAACGAGAGGAAACTTAAGCGCCTCGCGAGCAGTTTTTGCTCACTTGGCACATAATTTTCAAACTCTCTCTTCTTCCTCTTGTTGTGTGCATGATCAAGGGGCTATTCTTCTCACTCAAACTCATCACAATCTCACTCTAACACTCTCAATCACACTCACGAGGTAAGCTACAATCTTTCCAACCCTATTTCATTTGCTTTTGGTAAGAATTTCAAGAACTCCTATCACTCCAACTTTCTGATTTTTTAGTTATTTGATATGCATTGTTGTCATGTCCTTGTTTTTTATTCTTACTATATTCCGAAGTGATGAATGGGTTTGATGAGTGTCGTGCAAAAATGGTGAAAATGAGATTTGTGAGAGTTTTGAATTTTTCAGAACATTATGATATGTCTCTGCTTTTGATGTGATAAACTGAACTGAAATTGTACAGTGTTAGAAACCTAAGTTTGGGGTGTTTCTGGGTATTTGTTAGAATGAGGCATGCTAGGGGGTTTTGGGTTAATTTTTCTGAAAACCTTTCAAGAACGAATTTCTGTGTTCTTAACTGTTAATTGGACTAATTGATGCATGACTGTTAGTAACTAGGAATGGTTTTTTGAATTCTTGGTTATCTATTCATACTGTATAAACTGTATTGAGAATCGTCTTGTTTTCAGGTTATGGCACCCCCAAAGAATGCTGAAAAGCAACCGATTAAGCGCAAGAAACGCCAATCCACCCATGCCTGTTTCCGATCTTCCCATCATGTGAAGCATTGGGAACTGGTGATGCAGAAAAAGATAGTCCTTGAGAGGGGTGTCGCCTTGGTGGGAAAAACTACCCATTAGTCTCCGGGTAGATTCGCACCATGGGTTGGGGTATGTTGGCTGATCTTCCTCGCCGGTTTGACATCAAACTGGTGTAGGAATTTTATGCCAACGCCCTCAACCCCGACATTACCCATCTCGGATGCATCTCCAAGGTTAGGGGAATACCCATAACTTTCACTCTAGAGGATATTAACACGTGCTTGGGTATCCCCATCACTTGGGAGGATCGGAGTGAGTACTAGTTGATGCCGGTTGTCCAGAGCATGGCCAAGGATATTTTAGAGACTTGCTGCAGGCCAGGGGCCGAGTGGGAGGTTGGGACCTCGGGGAACCTGCTGAGGTTGGGGATGCACGATCTAAGCCCGATGGCCTGGGTATGGTCGGTGTTTGTAGACGCCAACCTTAGGGTGAGCTCTCATGAGTCCACTATTAATGCTTCCCGGGCCTTATGCTATCATGAAGGAGAAGAGCATCGATGTTGGCTCGATTATTGCGACTGATATCCAGTAGAAGGCTAACTAGAGGGCTCTGAAGGAGTGTTTAGGACATGGGTTCTAATTACAAAGCTGATTCGCAAGGCGGGCGTGCCGGTGACTGACGGGGTAGAGAAGGTGCCTCGTCAGCCAATTGATAGAGAGTATATACACCATTTTTGCTTCACTGAGCCCGCACCCCCCAGGAGACCAGCAGCACAGCCCCCTCAGAGGTCGCGATCATCTGACATGGTTTTGCTCTTTCAAAACCAACAGGCTATGAGGAGGGACTAGGAGGTCATGAGGGAGTTCTTCAGATAGATGTCATTGGCTCAGCAGGAGGGCCGGGTACCCCTATACCCTTTCGAGGAGGATTTGGCACCTCGTCTTGGGTGGCAGGACTATCCTGGGGACCAGGATGCTATGCCACAGGGGGGTGCCCGAGGTACCAGTGAAGCATGAGCCAGCAGCAGCTCAGCAGGGTCACCCGGTGGATCAGATTGACTTTGAGCAGTGATTTAGTCCCCATCATTACCACTTTCCCCGAGTTCTAGCTATTTTCATTTTTTCTTTGATATGGTTGTACATTGATAAATAGCTAGAAACTCGTTCTATTTTGTGATCATGGCTTAGGGTTTAGGGTTTAGGGTTCAAGAGAGACAGATCCCCTACGCGGACCTAGAAAAGTTGACCAAAAAGCAACAAAAGGAGGAGGATCCGTATCACTTGAGTTTTGATAGGGGTGTGAATGACTTTGTTGGAGGGAAATTGAGCGTGAGGTTGAAGAAAGGCATCGGGACTTTCCGGTGTACATATCTATCGGGCACACGTTGTATGAAAAAGTCAAGAAGGCGGTAGAGAACAACCAGATTCCATTCCCAGAAGTAGAGGAATTGAGCAAAGAGGAAGAAGATAAATGGGATCCAGTTTGGTTACTCACGTCCAAGGGAGAAAATGATTGTGCATTGGTAGAAATGGAAGCAATTCGGCAAGTCAAAGAAGGAATTCCGGAAGGAAAAGCTCCAAGGGAAGAGGTCATAGTCGAGAGCCCGGAAATCATTTGGGCTAAGTACTTGGATGAAGCCAAATCTAGCCATACGGTGAAGAAGGCTAGAAGAGAGATGAAAGAAGCGGGGAATTCTAATGAGAGTGTGGGGTCCGCTCGGACCCCATTGAGATAAAATTCCTTTAACCCTGTTGATATCTTCTTTTCTCTTTCTCTCCTCTACTCTCTCTAAATTCTTGTTTGCTTGTGAAGTATTAGTCAACTGTATAAAAACCATAGTGTCTTTTGTCTAGTTGGTAAGTTTGTGGATTGAATTGGATACAACCTTGTTGAATGCATAAGTTTTTGTGAAAATCATTTTGATGAACCCTTCTCGATGTTTTTAAAGTCTAAATTCCCTTATGAAAACTGAAAAATGAACCTGATGATTGTGATTGCATGATTTACAATAAGTTTGGGGGTGAATGGTTGGGAATTGTATCTCGGTCAAACATTTTGCAAAAATGTCCGGGTGAGAATTTGAGCCTCCATCATTGTTCTAAATCGAGTGAATCACATTAAGTTATATTTTCCCGAATTTGCTTGAATCTTTTCATGGTTTGCATATCTATGTGTTTGCATCATATGATTAAGGCATGTCTTTCTTTGAATTAGCTACTTGGTCAAAATTGAACCAACATTGATGCATGATCCCTGGTTAGCCATATTGAGCCTTAAAGCCTATTGTTCTTATTAACCTTACATTACAAGCCAATAAACCGGAAAACCCATGATTTCCCAATCCTAGGATTTAGGAGAGCATGGAATCTTTTAGCGTTGTAAGTGTTGTTTAAGAAAGAAGTTTGGGGTGGCTACAAAGTGTCATAAATCATAGTTGAGAAAAAGAAAAAGAAAAATGTTGAAGCCAAAGGCTTGAGAATGAAAAAGAATGAAAAGAATTGCAAAAATGCCAAAAAGGGCAAGGTGAAAAAGAAAATATATGTTGTAATTGCCCATTTCCATGCTCTCATAAATCTTGGTGTCTAAGCCTCGATCATTTGCATATCCCACCTTGAGCCAGGCCCCATTACAACCTTGAAAAGACCTTTTGATATTGTATGCATATTTTTGTGGGAACTCTTTTGAGATAAAAATCAAATCTAAGGAAAGTGCACTTAACTGTTAAAAGAGTGAAAAATTCTTGAACCATGACAATCTGAGCGGAAGAGTGAATTACTAAATGCTCTTTGTGAGGAAGGCAAATGTTTGAATTTGGTGAACTTCCTTTGTTTGTATTACTGGATCCGTGGCTTAGAAGTAATGATTGCATTCATGATTAACTTCTCTTTGTTCAAGGTAGCTGCATGAGGGGATTAGATTACTATACTGAATAATCGTGTTGGGGGAGGGGGGGTTGTCATTGAATTGAATTAGAAATTGATAACAAGTGCATGAAGCTAGGTTAAAATTTGATTTAGTCCACAAAACTTACCTTGTCTTGAGTCTTTTTGATTTTTAGTTTGCTTGGGGACAAGCAAAGTTTAACTTTGGGGTGTTTTGATAAGCCTCCAGCTTATCTAGTTTTACAGCTAGAAAGGCAAAGGTTTTTATGCTAATTGAGCGATTTAACCTTGCTAATCACCCAAATTTGGCTTCTTTTGTCCCTAGGCAACGTTTTGAGTCTTTTAGTTGATTTTTAGGAATTTTTGGTTAATTATGAGTAAATAAAGCATTTTTATTCTTCTTTTATTTTTCAGGTTAAAAGTGAAGCTTAAGGAAGCTAGGAAATTGAAGAAAACAAGCAAAAAGAGAATTCTGGCCGATTCGCCTCGCGAATAGTTGCTCGCCTCGCGAGGCAGAGGACCAGATTGAGTAGGAGCAGACACTCTTTCAGCCTCGCGACGCAAAGGCAGGGCTCGTCTCACGAGCCAGAAGCAGGAAAACTGAGTATCTTTCAGGCTCGCCTCGTGAGCAGATGCTCGCCTCGCAAGCATTCAAAATCAGAGTGGAGCCAAAACTTAAGATTCGCCTCGTGAATCCCTGCTCACCACGCGAGCGCACTGATAAGCCTCTAGCTCATCTAGTTTTATAGCTAGTGAGGCCATGGTTATTGTGCTAATTGTTCGAGTTTAGTCTCGTTTTCGCCCAAATTTAGCTTTAATTATCCTTAAGCAATGTTTTGAGTCTTTTAAGTAGTTTTTAGTAATTTATGCTATTTTTGAGTCAAATAAAGCAATTGATGCTATTTATATTTTCAGGTTAAAAGTATAGCTCGAGGAAGCTAGGAAAAATGAAGAAAACAAGCAAAAAGGCAAAATTGGTCATTCGCCCCACGAACGGAAGCTCGCCTCGCGAGCCAGAAGAACATATTAAGCAATGTCAGCAACCATTCAGTCTCACCTCGCGAGCCAGAAACAGGGAATTGAAGATCATTCTGTCTCGCCTCGTGATAACTGTCTCGCCTCGCGAAAGATCCAAATTTGAACGCGCGCCAACTTAAGATTCACCTCGCGAATCCATGTTCGTCCCGCGAGCGCGCGCAGATTCCAAACTTTATAAATAGCTTGTTTTAGGTCAATTGGGGGCAGCTTTGAATAGAGATTGTAATCCTAGTTTTCTTAAGGGCTGTGTAGTGAGTTTTAGTTTAGTTTCATAGAGGATCAATGCTTTTTATACTTGGTTCGTTGTTATTGTCGCTATGAGGAACTAATCCTTATTTCTAAGGGAACGATGAAGCCACCATTGATGGCATAGTGATTCCAAGTAATATTTTCTTATACCCTTGTCTCTTTTCTTGTTTCTTAGTTCTGATTTGTTTGTGTTAATCATATGCGCACATGGTTAATTATTCTAGTGCGTTGAGGCTGGCAGGCAATTCGTACTTAGGACTTGAATTAAGAACACCGTTTGAATATTGCTAGGCATAGAATAGGAAAGTGTTGCAATCACTATAGGGAACCAAGAACTTAATGAATCTAATCGTAGGTTGAATAGATTGGCAGATTGACAACTTGCAATTTGATATATTTCCTCTTGAAAATCGGCATTGACATTAGGATAATTGAGGGTTCCTGGTTGACATAGAAATTAAATTGAGCATAGGGATAAGGAGATAAACACTTGGGAAACTTGCTTGATAGGGTAGGTGGATTCGTGACCTTAGAAGCCTTAATCTAAATCAAATCTCATCATAATCTTTTAGGATTTTTAATTACTTGTTTTGATTTAATTTTGATTTGATTTTCTCTCTCTTCATAAAGATTTCCCTTTGACTTGGTCAAACGATTTGAATTTCTTAAATTGGTTAAATTGGTCTTCCAATCCTTGTGTTCGACCTCGGTATTTACTTACCGTGTTTTTATTACTTGCAACGAAACGGTACACTTGCCGGATCGTCAACAAGATTTTGGCACCGTTGCCGGGGATTGGCACAACCAATTTTCCTAATTTTTAGGAAACTCAATTCTCTTGATTGAGCAATTTTTTTAATTTTATTTTTATTTTTCTGCAATTTTTATCTCTTTTACTTCTTTGATCCCACTTGGTCTTGCCTTGTTTTTGTGTATGCGAGGTACCCTTTCACAGGAAGACTTGCTATACGATCCAGTGATCACCAGGACCGAGAAAAGGTACAGGAAGGAACTCAGAGAGAAAAAGAGGCTTGAAGCAAACCAACTCATCAATCTTGAAGGGATGGCGGAAGAAGATCCTCCAACCTACAAGCCTCTTTATGAATACAATCTTCCTCACTTGGACGATTGTGCCTCAAGTGTTGTTAGGCCTCCTATCACGGCCCCTTCTTTTAAAATATCGGAAGGAACTCTGCGTGCGGTGAAAGACAATCAATTTGATGGAAGTGCATACCAAGATCGTCACATGCATATTACTCACTTCTTGGAGAATTGCGACCTGCTCAAAACTCCAGGAGTTTTAGATGATGCCTTTCGTTTGCGACTATTCCCTTTCTCTCTTCGGGATAGAGCACGCGATTGGTTAGACTTGCACTTGGATCGTGCTAACATCACTACTTGGGAACAAATGGCTTAGAAGTTCCTCACTAAATTTTTTCCTCCTCAGAAAGCGGCACAGTTGAAGATAGCCATCACTTCCTTCAAGCAACATGATGATGAGTCCTACAATGAAGCTTGGGAAAGGTACAATGTGCTTTTGAGAAGATGCCCTTCATCCTACTTTGACTTGGTAACAAAGGTACAACACTTCTTTCATGGGTTGAAGGGTCGCTACCAGATGAACTTAGATGCCGCAGCTGGCGGTTCTTTCTCTTACAAATCAGTAGAGGACGGTTGGGCTTTATTAGAGAAGATGTCCAGGAATGATTAAAACCGCAGTACAGGCACTTCTAATGCTTCCGGAATCAGTACCGCATCACTGGAGGCTATTCTTGAACAGAACACACTCTTGAAGAAGCAATGTGAGGAACTATCTAGCAAGCTCAAGGTTAATGCAGTGCGAGAAGGCTGGCCTCCCGGGTGTAATCTTTGTAATGGTGAACATGCCAGTGAGAGTTGACCAGTAAATTTTTCACAAGAACATGTGGACTCGTGTCACAACTTTTATGACACAGTGCCACAGAACAACTATCAGAGGAATAGGCAGAATGACTACAATCAGAATCGGGGTACATTAGGAGAGACCATCCGGGTTTCAGTTGGAGCAACACTAGTGGCGGTCTAGCCAGGCAACAACAACATAATCAAAGGCCAAACTATGGAATTCAACAGCACAACACCCAACAGGCCTTCCCTCAACCTACTCAATTACAAATCACCGATGGTGGGAAGCAGACTTGGGAAGTGGCCTTTGAGAAATTAGCCAATCATACTAGCACGGCCATTGAGAAGCTGACAGTGCACATTGATACATCCATTGAGAAGCTAGCAAATCACACAAGGTTGGCAATCCAACTCCTGGAAACTCAAGTATCTCAGCTAGCCAAACAAATGAATGAGCATCTTCCAGGCACTTTTCCGGGCAACACAGAAAACAACCCCAAGGCCCAATGCAATGCCATATCCACTAGAAGTGGTAAGGTGTTGGAACCGAAGAGGAATCCCTTGAAGACTAATGAAGGAGAAACTCTAGAACAACCACAAGAGGAGAATGAGCAAGCTAAGGAAGATGAGGTAGATAGTGAAAAGGTGCCGGAGCAAGGGGTAAGGTTGAAATTAGTAGATGAAGAATTCCGAAAGAAGAAGTGGATTGAGCCCCAAGACCTTCCTCCATTCATGAAGGTACCATATCCAGAGAGATTGAAGAAACCCTTGCAAGACAAGCAATTCAACAAGTTCCTTGATATTTTTTCGCAAGCTTCAAATCAACATTCCTTTTGCGGAAGCCTTGGAACAAATACCATCCTATGCTAAGTTCATGAAGGAGCTTCTCTCCAAGAAGCGGAAGATAGTGGATGAGGAAACGGTTGCTTTGATCGAGGAGTGTAGTGCAATTCTCCAAAGGAAACTACCTCCAAAGTTGAAGGATCCGGGCTCTTTTAGTATACCATGCACCATTGGAGAGATGACTATTGAGAAGGCACTATGTGATCTAGGGGCGAGCATCAACTTAATGCCCCTATCCATGATGAGAAGGCTTGGGATTAAAGAAGTCAAGGGCACAATGATGTCACTCCAACTTGCGGACCGAACAATTAAATACCCTTATGGGGTGGTTGAAGATTTGCTAGTGAAGGTGGGCAAGTTTATTTTTCCGGCAGATTTTGTGGTACTGGACATGGATGAAGATGCCAATATTCCACTCATATTGGGTAGACCATTATTGGCTACCGGAAGGGCTCTTATTGATGTTCAATTGGGAAAGCTCACACTTCGGGTGCAAGATGAGAAGGAGGAGTTTGATGTCTTTGAAGCTGTGAAGCATCCGGTGGAGAAAGCTAACTGCTATAGTGTGAATTTGGTGAAGCCACTTGTCAAACAAACTCCTACACATGAAACAAATGGTTCAACACTAGAAAGGGTGTTGGTAAAATCCTACACTTTTGAGGATGGCATGGAAAAGGATGAGTCGGCGCACTTGGGGCACAAAGATAAGTTGCCTAGGACTAATAAGGATGACCCAAGCAAGTTGGAAGGGAAGCCACAAGAGCATCATGAGTCACTAACTAAAGCGGCTGGAGTAAAAAGGAAGCTAGATCCAATCAAGCTCAATGAAATCCGATTGAGAGCTTATGAGAAAGATCGAAGCAAAAAGGGGCATCCCAAGGTTCGGCTCGATGACCCAGTTAGCCCGAGAAAGAAGTCATTTCCGGACCAAGTGAAGTCTTATTGGAAAGTGAAGGTTAGGAAGAAAACAACTCTTCCTCATGATGTTTTTAAGGAAGGATACAAAGAGCCCAGGGAGACATTTGATGATAATTACCAAGGATTGAAACTGCTTTTTATGGAAGGAGTTGGAGGCCATCTTATTAAGTTCGTAGTGACTTAGTCCTTTGGGGCTATGGCCGTCAGGCTTGGGACGTTAAACAAGCGCTTCTTGGGAGGCAACCCAAGGGTTATATCCTTTTATTGCATTTAAAGAGTCATAAAAATACAAAGTGTCTTCATATAGGGTCCTTAATTAGAAAATTGCATTAGGAAAGCATGTAGGACTTAGATGCATTTAGGAAAAGAGGGGCATAATTCTTCTCTGGCTCACCTCGCGAGCAATAATTCGCTCCGCAAGCCTGAGGGATGTCAAAATCCCTGCATCTGTCTCGCCCCACGAAAAGGGCTTGGCCAAGCGAGGCCGAAAGGCAGAAACTCAGAGGTGGGCACCTCGTTCTGCCTCGCGTCGCGGACATATGGTTCGCCTCGCGAATTTGGGCAAGAATGAAATTATTAAAATCCCATAATGGCCTCGTGAGACGCCTCTCGCCCCGCAAAAAAAGAAAGAAAAAAAATGAACTGTTTTTGATGCCTCGATTCGTCTGGTTTGCTAATCCTGGGGACCAGGATCCTTATCCAGGAGGGGGCGAGTCCGAGGCAAATATTTGATGATTTTCAGGTAGATAGAACTCCAAAGGAGGAAGCCACAAAGACTAGTGAGCTGGAAGGAGAGGAAGAGAATGAAGAAAGGATGAGCACCAACGAAAGTTTGGGGTCCTTTCGGACCCCACGAGATAACAATTTCTAAACCTTACTCTTTTCTTTTCTGTTTCTTCTCTTTTTGCTAATTGGTCATGTACAGTCATATGTGTGTTGAGTTTTGTGTTGGTAAGCTTGAAGGGATTTTATTGACTTTAGTATAGATGGATTGCATGATAAATGTTGATGTTTGATGATTTCCCCTAATGAGTTGAAATTTGAAAATTGATCCCCATGATAAATTGAAAAATAGACTTTGAGAAATTTTATTGTAATTGCATGATTTATGACAAGTTTTGGGTGAAGAGGTGCACACACTAGGGATATATCTCTGTCAAATAATTTGCTAAAAAATGTCCAGGTGAGGAATTTAAGCCTCCAACATTGTTTTTGAATTGAGTGAATCACTTTTAAGTTGTACTTTCCCGAATTTGCTTGAATCTCCTCATGGTTTGCATGTTTATATGTTTGCATCAAATGATTTAGGCAATTTTCTTTGAAATAGCTACTTGACCTAAAAAGAACCACCCCTAATGCATGTTCCTTAGTTAGCCACATTGAGCCTTAAAAGCCTATTGTTTCTTGATGACCTTATGTTATAAGCCAAAAAAATCTGGAAAAACCATGTTAACCCAATCTTAGGATTTAGGAGAGCATGGATACTTAGCAATGTAAGTGTTGTTTGGAAACTAAGTTTGGGGTGGCTACAAGGGCATGATATGTTATTTTGGGTTGAGAAAGAAGCCAAAGGCAAATGAGACAAAAAAAAAACATAAAATAAAATAAAATAAAATAAAAAATAAATTTACAAAAATGCCAAAAAGGGTAAATAAAAAGGTTATCAAAGGAAAAAGGTTTGTAGCCACCCAAAGCAAAAAAAAAAAAAATGGAAAAAGGAATTAGAGTGAGAATAAAAATGTTAAATGTTTCATGCTCTCTTAGTTCCTAGGGTCTAAGCCTAGTACCTTTGAATATCCTACCTTTAGCCAGACCTCATTACAACCTTTAAAAGACCTTTTGATGTTGCATACATGTTTTCGTGGGAACTATTTTTGAGATGAAAATCAAATTCATGGAAAGTGCTCTTAAAATGTGAAAATGAGTGAAAGTTGATAACCTAGACAAATGAGTGAAAGAGTGAAATACAAAATGCCCTAATGAGGAAGGCAATTGTTTGAAATTGGTGATCTCCCTTTTGTGTGTATCTTGGATCCTTAACTTAGATTATTGATTGCTTGAATGAATAGATTCTCAATGGTTTAAAGTAAATGATTATGGGGATTACATTGATGAAAATGGGGAACATTGAATTAGAAAATTGAATTGATGAAATTGCATGAAATTTGTGCGAAATAAATTGAGTCCATTGAGCTTACCCAGTTTTGAGTTTTTTTAAGTTTTAGTTTCCTTGGGGACAAGCAAAGTTTAAGTTTGAGGTATTTTGTTAAGCCTCTGGCTCATCTAGTTTTATAGCTAGTGAGGCCACAGTTATTGTGCTAATTGTTCGAGTTTAGTCTCGTTTTCGCCCAAATTTAGCTTTAATTGTCCTTAACCAATGTTTTAAGTCTTTTAAGTAGTTTTTAGTAATTTATGCTATTTTTGAGTCAAATAAAGCAATTGATGCCATTTATATTTTCAGGTTAAAAGTGAAGCTCGAGGAAGCTAGGAAAAATGAAGAAAACAAGCAAAAAGGCAAAATTGGTCATTCGCCTCGCGAACGGAAGCTCGCTTCGTGAGCCAGAAGAACAGATTAAGCAATGTCAGCAACCATTCAGTCTCGCCTCGCGAGGACGTGTTCGCCTCGCGAGCCAGAAACAGGGAATTGAAGATCATTTTGTCTCGCCTCGCGATAACTGTCTCGCCTCGCGAAAGATCCAAATTTGAACGTGCGCCAACTTAAGATTCGCCTCGCGAATCCATGTTCGCCCCGCGAGCGCGTGCAAATTCCAAACTTTATAAATAGCTTGTTTTAGGTCAATTGGGGGCAGCTTTGAATAGAGATTGTAATCCTCGTTTTATTAAGGGCTGTGTAGTGAGTTTTAGTTTAGTTTCATAGAGGATCAATGCTTTTTATACTTGGTTCGTTGTTATTGTCGCTCTGAGGAACTAATCCTTATTTCTAAGGGAACGATGAATCCACCGTTGATGGCATAGTGATTCCAAGTAATATTTTCTTATACCCTTGTCTCTTTTCTTGTTTCTTAATTCTGATTTGTTTGTGTTAATCATATGCGCACATGGTTAATTAGTCTAGTGCGTTGAGGCTGGCAGGCAATTCGTACTTAGGACTTGAATTAAGAACACCGTTTGAATATTGCTAGGCATAGAATAGGAAAGTGGTGCAATCACTATAGGGAACCAAGAACTTAATGAATCTAACCGAAGGTTGAATAGATTGGCAGATTGACAACTTGCAATTTGAGATATTTCCTCTTGAAAATCGGTAGTGACATTAGGATAATTGAGGGTTCCTGGTTGACATAGAAATTAAATTGAGCATAGGGATAAGGAGATAAACACTTGGGTAACTTGCTTGATAGGGTAGGTGGATTCGTGACCTTAGAAGCCTTAATCTAAATCAAATCTCATCATAATCTTTTAGGATTTTTAATTACTTGTTTTGATTTAATTTTGATTTGATTTTCTCTCTCTTCATAAAGATTTCCCTTTGACTTGGTCAAACGATTTGAATTTCTTAAATTGGTTAAATTGGTCTTCCAATCCTTGTGTTCGACCTCGGTATTTACTTACCATGTTTTTATTACTTGCAACGAAACGATACACTTGCCGGATCGTCAACACGCACATAGATCTAGCCCACTATATATAGCTTGTTTTAGGGCAGATTTGGAGCTTTTTACATTAGTGCTAATCCTAGTTTCTTTGGAGCTGCGTCTCGCTTTGTTTTACAGATTTCTTCTTGTTATTATAATGAATTCTTGTAATTCTTTTGTTGATTTCGTCTCCATGAGGAACTAATCCTCTATTATAGGGGAATGATGAAGCCACCTTTGATGGCATAGTTTTATCCAATGTGATGTTTTCTTTCCCTTATCTCAATTCTTGTTTCTTAATTCTGCTTTAATTGTGTTAATCAAAAGTGCCCTTGGTTAACTTGTCTAGTGCGTTGAGACCGGGAGGAGATTCGTGCTTATGACTTGGGTTAAGAACACCAATTGAGCATTGCTAGGGATAGGGTAGGAGATTGGTGTAACCATATAGGGAACAAGAACTTAATAGAATCTAACTATAGGTTATGAGATCGGGAGAAGATTAATTTACAATTTAGATACATCCTTTAGAATAGCGGAAGTGACTTTAGGAGAAATTGGGGGTCCTGGCTGGCAAAGAAATTGAACATAAGGAATAGAAGATAATCACTTGGGTAGCTTGCATGATTGGGTAGGTGGATTCGTGACCTTAGAAGTCTTAGCCATTAATTTAATCTCGTTGTTATCCGTTAGCGAGTTTTAGATAATTGAATTTGTTTTTGATAATTTTCTCTCTCTTCTTAACCAACTGTTATTGACTTGGTCAAACGATTTGAATTTCCATAAGATTTGGTATAATTGGTCTCCCAATCCTTGAGTTTGACCTCGGTAATACTTACCGTGTTTTTATTACATGCATCGATCTGGTACACTTGCCGGAGTCGCAACAAAAGCTAACTCTAAGGATGCCATCGCCCCCCCAAAATGCGGGGACTTCAACACCTTCCACTAGGACTTATACCCTTAAGGTAGAGCCTTCCGATCAACCGTAGCTGACTGTAGTGACTACATCTTTTATTCTACAGCAAATTGATCAGGGTATCAATGAATTGATGTACCAAGTGTCTAAATAGCTATCAGAGATAGTGAAGCCTATGGTGCAAAATGAGGTTTATTTTGCTAAAGAAGCAGAGAAAAAACAAACCAATACGGGTGAGACTTCAGCTCACTTGGTTGTTGCTGGACATACAGGGCCCCTGCTGGCGGACAGGGTCAGGCAGGACTACAACCAATGGTCCAGTCAAACCTGGGCATGCCGTAGACGGTTCCCATGTACCAACCCCCTAATAATGAAGGCAGCTTCTAGTCAAGCCTGTTGTTTGGGCATGTTCAGGTGCTTAGAAGACCTCCTCACACAGTAGGGTCAATCTATCTACTGTATTTGGCTTCTAATACCTCGGTAATAGGTGTCAGTCCACAGGTAGTCGGACTAGGAGGTGCTGTCTATTCGGCTGCTGCAGGGCCTACTAGATACATAGCTGATTTTGTGGGGGAATTACCTTGGTCCAACATTCCACCCACTCCGATGGGCACCCTTGAAATGTTCCCATATGGACAAACAATCCCTATCAGGGGAGATCCGTCGTGGATCAACACCCCACAAGCATTACCAGTCCAGCAGTTTACTCAGTCGTGGATGAACGTCCCCCTTTACCCTGCCAATAACCAGGGGGCAATGCCTATACATGTGCCACCTTAACAAACGCCCCATCATCCTGGAAATGCACCAGTCAGGCCGATCAGGCCTGTTCAGCCACAAGTCCCAAACTATGCTGCTCAGAGGGCCACCGGACCTCAGCTGATTGATCCAGAGATGATAGCCGAGACGATGAGGAGCCACTTTGGTATTTAGCTGAGACTGCTAGACAGGCATGTTTACAAGAAGCCTTATCCTGACTTCACTACTTTCTCAGGAGAGGATGGCAAGGCCACGATGGAACATATCTGTAGGTTTACTACCCAATATGGAGAGGCAAACCAAAATGAGTTCTATAAGCTCCAACCATTTCCTTTATCTCTGACTTGGGCTGCCTTTACCTGGTATTCTGCTCTTGCTCCTAATTCTATTCAAAACTGGGCAGACATGGAACGTTGCTTCCATGATAGGTTCTACATGCCTCAGCTGATGTGATTGTGGCTGACATGATGAACTTAAGGCAACATGTGGATGAGCCAGTGGGTGATTTCTGCAACAGTTCAGGAAACTTAGGAGCAGATGTTCTGTGCAGCTTCTTGAAGCTGAGTACTCATCTATGGCCATCAGCAACATGCATCCCCAGCTTAGGGAGAAGCCGGTAGGCCAGGTTCGTACATATCTTAGCTAGTTGGCTTCTAGTGCGTCTAGGATTGAACAATACATCCTAGAAAAAGAGAGAAGAAGATCTAACAAGGTTAAAGGACCCCATTTGATCAGCATAGTTGATGTTGAAGACTCAGATAGCCTGTAAGATGAATCAGTCGATCAAACAGCAGACATCATGGCAGTCGAGATTTTAAGGGGCAAACCTTACTCATGTCCTGCATAAAGGCCTCCTAAGGGAAATGAAGTACAAACTTTTGAGAGCAGTGTAGAATACTCCTTTGACATCTTTAAAGCAGATTAGATCTTTGACTATCTGTTGAAGGATCAGTAGATAAAGTTGACAGAAGGGCACCAGATCCCCTCAGCTGATGAATTGAAGGGAAGAAAGTACTGCAAGTGGCACAATTCCTACACCCATGCCACTGTGAACTGCATGGTGTTCAGAAGAGCCATACAGAAAGATACCAAGGAAGGCAGGTTTAAACTAGCTGAAAAAGAGATGATCGTGATTACTGATCCATTCCCCACTGCTGGCATTAATATGTTGTCTTACTCTGGGAAGGCAATGTCTGGCTCACCATCTAAGAGATGGAAAAAGCCGATACGCCACCAGTGGAGGTAGAAGAACGTTTTTGATCAACCACATGGGGCTAGTAGGACCCTAGTTGTCTCAAGTAAGTCAAAGGTAATAGATTCGAAGCCATATGTATTTGACAGGTTGAAGATACCCAAGTCTGATAAAGGTAGTGAAAGCAAAAGGGAGCCACTAGCCGATTACAACAGGCCAGCTGTGTTTGACAGATTATAAAAGGCTCCACCAAGCAGATGGACTGGACCTATGCAACACTCTACGGATAGGAGGTGGACCAAAGGTTCTAATACTAGGACTACCTCTACCCCAAATAGCAGATTGATTGACAAGAAGCCTATAGTCTTTGACAGGTTGGATTTCTCGGGTATAAAAAAGGTTCAAGGCCAGATAATGAAGCAAACCTTGGCAATGCTGGTCGAGGAAAAAAAGATGGACCGAGAAGATATACAGTCTCCAAAGGTGGCTGAGATCTTGGGCAACCAATAGGGGAAACAACTGCCGAGGAAAAGGAGCAGGATCAAGTACAGCGGGAGAGCCAGGACTACCTAATGAAGGAAGAAAAAGACTTCCAAGAGATGATTAACGGATTGGAAGTAGCTGACTTAGAGGAAGTCTATACGGAAGTAGTAGATTTCCAACTGTTGGTGTAAGCCCTAGTGGACAATCTATTTTGAATAGATCACTATATATCATAAATTTGATCATATATTTGATATATGAATAAGGCATTCATTTATTATGTTATTAGTTTATAGCATTATAAAGTCCTTAGAATAGGCAGTTTATTCAATGAGATATTAAGTACGTGACTTAATCGTGAGACCTCATTGAATAATAGAACTCTATTCTTAAATATCCGTAGTCGAGTATTATTGTTAATTAGGACGACAATAAAACATAGAGACTATTAGGTGAGTAGACTAATGACCAGATCTCACGGTCATGGATATGTGATATCAAGTCGACACACAGGTATAAATATTAGGAGTAATATTTATACCGGATGACCCACTATGAGAATATGTCATATTAGTTATGTAAGTGTCATAAGTATTCTCATGGCGACCATAGTGAAGTAGTTGTTCGACTTGAAATCACTATGATTCCTACATGAGGAGTTGTAGACTTTAATGCTATCGAACGTCACGCGGAACAAGGTGATCATAAAGGTAGTTATTGGGCCTGCAATAAATCATGTTGAGGAGTGCGAGTAATGTAGACAAGATTCGTCCCTCCTACACAACAGGAGTAATGTCTTGGGCCTCTCGATAAAGTGAGATGTGAAATATACGTGGCCACGCAGAAATGGGTCAATATGTGATATTGGGCCCATTTATGATTACACGTCTGCTCGGGGATCGAGGAATAAATAATTGAACATAACAAGGATGGCACTCTTATGCCTTGTGTCCAATTAGGACATATGGACGAAGGGACATTTACTCCACGGTAAATTTTCGTCACGGTAAGGCTAAAATCGGATCACCGATACTCTCGCTAATTGGGTAGTAATGATGCATTGCTAGATGCCGCTCATTATTTATAATATTTAATATTATAATGAATATTTGATATTATTATAATATTTAATATTATTGTCGTGGGATCCTATAGGGTCACACGCATAGAGCAAATGCGGAGCAGTTATATTAATTAAATATGATTTAATTAATATAAGGACAATTGGGTTTGTAGTGTACAAAGCCCAATAGGGTAAGCAGTTAGGTTAAAGGGAGATGCCAACTTATAAACAGAAGTGTTCTCCCCTCTGACCTAGGCTTGCTAACTGTGCCTCCCTATAGCCGTCAACTAGCATAAGACGCATAGCTCCGATGCCATTTGCTCACGTGGAATGAGTAGAGGTGCTTCTCATTCGTGGCACGAGTGATTGAAAAGTAAAGCACGCTTCTAAGAGGTAAACATTATTTGCCATTTGGGATTCATGTTTGTAATGCGTGATCCATGGGATGGTTTTCTTCTGCTTTGAGATTTGATTTTACAAGAGGATAATCTCATGAAAACCCAACAGTAGTATTGCAGCATATGGTCGTAGTTACCTTGAATCCATATGTGCTTGTTTACCTTTTTCGATAATATGATTTATCTTTTGAATTTGATTCAATTGAATACATGTTGTTTTTTGTGAGTACACATTTGATCTTGTTAATATATAGGTTTAAATAAGCTTTTAGTCCATGGAAAGTTCACCAATTTTGATTTTAGCCCTTGTAAAAAAAATTCTTAGGATTTCGTCCCTGTATTATCGAAAATTTTGTAAATAGTCCCTATTGTTACCCCTGAATACTAGAAATCATACTAGATGAATAATTTTGTCAATTTTAACCCTATGGCCCTAATGTATGATTTTATTTCTACTTTCTAGCCAAATTTTGAAGCAAGTCGGACAAGAACGAGAAATTACCTCGATACCCCCTGAGTACTAGATATCATACAAAATGAAGAAATTTAATAATTTTAACCTTATGTCCCTAATATTTGATTTTGTTTCTATTTTATGACCAAATTTTACAGCAAGTCGGACAGTAAAATAAAATTACCTCGATACCCATGAGTACTAGATAACAGAAAAAGATGCCGGTAGGGACTATTTGCAAAATTTGTGAGATTACGGGGACAAAAACCTAAGAAAAATTTTACAGGGACCAAAATCAAATTTATGAATTTTGTAGGGACCAAAAAACTTATTTAAACCTAATATATATATATATATATATATATATGTACGCTTCTTTTCGGAATTGGGTGTTCAAACCTTTTAAAAAGTCAAAAGATATATGTAGTATCGCGGTGTGAATCTGTTCCTGTACATGTGCCACGTGCTAACCTTTTCTAATTGAATTTATAAGTAGAACTAGCATTTTTGCACCCGTACAATACATGGGTCATCAATTACTATTATTATTAATAGTATTATTATCATTAATAACTTGAATTATACATTTATATGTATCTAACTTTTTTTCCATTTATCTCAAATTAAGTCCACTATGTCAAACATTTTCTTTACTTATTTCACATTTTGTTTTCAATATTTCCTTCCCACCCATAATGGTAGTACTCATTCATCTCCAAGGCTTTTTATTTATAGATAGAAGTGACTAGCAAAAACCTTGAAACAATTTTATCTATAATTTGAGTGCAAATAATTGAATATTATTTTTATTTTAAAAATGATATTACAATACGTAATGTACACTATGTGTTAAGTGTTCTTCTTTGATCATTACTAATGATCAACTAATCCTTTTAAATCATGTGGTGCTGACACGTGTCCCTTTATTAGAAAATCAGCTATTCCCCTTATTAATTAGTATAGATATAGATTTATTATTTAAAATATAAAAAACAAAGGCAAGGATGTAGAAAAAAATAGATTAGAAAATATGAATAGCTCTGCCTCTATTTATGTCAATTCAGAGATTGTCGTGTTTGACTCCCAAAACATTCTACCTTTACCAGTTTGTAAATATTTTAAAACAAAAGTATATATAAATTTTAGAAAATAAAAAAAAAATTCATCACTTGACATGTGGCTTACACCATTGTGCTACACTAAAATCAGCATTCCCCCTTATTAATTAGTATAGATATAGATTTATTATTTAAAATAGAAAAAAGAAAGGCAAGAATGTAGCCAAAAAAAAAATATACAAAATATGAATAGCTTTACCTCTCTTTATGCCAATACAGAGATTGCCATGTTTGACTCCCAAAACAATGTACCTTTACCGGTTTGTAAATATTTTTAAAAATATATATATAAATTTTAGAAAACTAATAAAATAATAATAAAAATATTCCATAACTTAACATTTGGCTTGCACTATTGTGCTACACAAAAATCAGAATTTCCCCTTAACAATTAGTATAGATATAGATTTATTATTTAAAATAGAAAAAACAAAGGCAAGTATGTAATTATAAAAAAAATATGTAATTATAAAAAAATATTTAAAATGATTAGAAAATTTTAAAAAAATATAAGAAAACTGAGGAAATTGTTTTTTAAAATATTTATCTTTATAATTAATATTTATCTTTGCTATCTTTCCTGGCTAAAAATATTTTTAAAAAATTATAAATTTTAAAAAGTCAATAACAATATCCGAACCAATTAAAATTGATTTGGTTTGATTTGGTTCGAATATATATATATATATATATATATATATATATATAAAATTTTAAATTTTAAACTATTAAATTATATATACATTAAAATATAAGTATATAAAATTTTTTAAATTCATCGAATTATTGGTTCGAGTCTTAAGACTCTAAACTTTTTCAAAAAACACAGTAGCTTTGCTACCTTTCCTGGCTAAAATTATTTAAAAACAAAAAAAATTATAAATTTTAAAAAGTCAATAACAACATCCGAACTAATTAAAATTGGTTTGGTTAGATTCGGTTCGAACTGGAAAATATTAAAATATATATGTATATATATATATAAATAAAAAAATATAAAATTTTATATTTCAAGCTATTAAATTATATATATATATATATATATATATATTAAAATATAAGTATATAAAAATTAAAACATCAAGAGTATGACAACTCTGTCAGTGTATACAAATAAATTTTTAAAAAAAAATATCAGAATTTTTTTTTAAAATTAAGGAAAACGTTAAAAAAAAATTTAAAAAAAACGTAAAAAAAATTTTTTAAAAAAAAGAAAATTTTTTAAAAAAAAAAGTAAAAAAAAGTAATGTTTTTAATAAATATTGAATTCACGTGTATGTATAGTAAAATTGCCTCTCCATCTTTTATATTAGTATAGATTCAAAGTGTGATGATTAGTTCACGTACAGTACATTGTGCGCAATTCACAACACAGGCCTTAGTTGAATTCACGTTATGTACAGGACAATGTGCGCTAATTCAAATCAAAAGAGTGAACTCATCAGCTTGAACTGTACGTTCATGGCCTTTTGATGATGATCAAATTTGGCTTTTGAATTTCATATTTCAAAAAAAAAAAGGATGTAATTTAAAAAGGAATGAGCAGCAAAGTGAAAATTCAAAATTGTTTTAACAGATATTGAATTCAAATGAGATTTGAATTTCCGTTTTTAATTCCACTAAATTGATTTATACAAGCACAGGCGTTGCATGTTTAATGTTTTGGCTAAAAAAAATCTATTCTTGTTTTGACTTTTGAATTCAAATTTAAAATTATTTAATAATAATAATAAGAGTTATTATCACTTATTATTAAATATTTTAAATGTGTGGTATATAGTTATGGCCTTAGTTTATGGTGTTTATTTATTTTGGTTAAATGCGACCTGTGTATCGTGAGTTATTTAAATTTAAATATGACATGTGTGTCGTGCATTTTAATTTATTTATTTGTTTAAATAAATGTAATTGCTCGAGTTGAAGAGGAGGTAACACCATATAATGATGCCATGGGAGAAGCTTGAGAAGCTTGCACGAGGGTCAAAGAATTGTAATAAATTAGTTATTTAATTCTTGCTTTTTAGGAGGCTATAACTATATTACCTTATCTTATATGTTTATGTATGAGATGCATGAAATGTATGGGATGTATATTTTTGTATGTGATGCATGAAGTGTATGTATACATGTATGCTTTAAATGTTATATATGTTTGTTAAATGTATGATAGCATATATGCATGTATTTTGAGGGACGTCTTGTATGAGATATAACGCTGGTGAGATCATTTAAATAAAAATCTCTCAAAAGGAAATATTAAGTTTAAAAGCCTTCCAATGCATGGCACTCATCAAGACTAATATCGAATGTGTGTAGGTCAAGCGGAGTGAATTTTTCTATACTAGAAAGATGAGATGGGACAATTGTAATCTCCAAATGCTATCTATTGGGTCTAACTTAACTAAGCCAAATTCAATAGGAATGAAGGGCTTAGAGGCGTTAAGTAGGGCTTTAGTCCATGAGATGGATTAGAATAAGGGTTATTCACCCAACTGATCCAAGAGTTATATGAGATATAATTAGAAAGGAGTTTCCTACCTAAATAACTAAGTTTTGGGAGATCAGCCAAAGTTGACTCAAAACAAGGTGAAATATGGATATTGGTCTCACTAGAAAATCTTCCAACGGGATTTTCCGAGTCAATAATGAGGGTCATTGATTTGAGTAAAATAGTGGGAGCGTATTTAATAAAAGACCTTATTAAATATGTTTTATCATGATACTTATATTCTGCATATTTCAGTAATTAGAATTACCATCAAATAAAACATTATAAGTTATTACTGCGATTTGTCCTTGAGAAGGACAAGGTATCTAGAATTAAATTTCTGGATTTATACAAGAATTTGAGGGTTGTCCTCAAATACGAGAAAGAGCTGTATGTTCTTAAGAAAAGGATTCCTGAGCAACCAGTTCTAGGATCGAAAGGATGCTTACGAGAAGCATCAAGTCGATGTCCTAGGTGTAGGATTCCTCATGCTTGCAACCATGAAGATGCGTGATATGATAGTGCACCTCATGATGCTCTCTTGAGAGCATGCAATGCATAAGAACCACAAGTCATCCCGACCCTTTTTTCAGTTACGAGCTGGAATAAGGAAATCCCGACACTTACCATGTGCTTCACGCTATCAATTAGTCATTGAGAACCTGGTAAGCTGGGCTTTCCTTTAGGCCAAATGTTGGCCGGTGATATGATCTTGCAATTGTTGTCGGATAGTTATAGTCATATGGTTGTCAACGATTCTAACAGACCACTACTAGAGATTGCAAGGAAGTTGAGAACTGTCAAGCAAAGTCTCTACAGTAGAAAAGGGTAGACTATTGTAATAGTCTTTAATAGGAAAGTATTAAGCCTGCTAAACAAGAAGAAGAAGAAGGGTAAGAACTATTTCAAGCCCGGTACTTCTGTCTCAAAGGTAATAGGCAAGATTGCAAAGGAAGGCAATAACTTTCATTTCGGTTTGACCGGGCATTGGAAAGATTACCAAAAGATACAAGAAAGAGTATAAGAAAAGATAAGGGAGTTTGACTTCCTATTCAAGCAATATGTTGTAGAAGTCAACCTACTTCAAAATCATGGGTATTGGATGCCGCATGTGGATCTCACATTAATGTGAAGGATCAAAGGGAGTAGGACGTTGACTAAAGGCGAAGTCAACCTAAGAATGGGAAATGGAGCAAAAGTTGCTGCATTAACTGTAGGAGTTTTTGACTTTGCTTTTGGGGCTTATTTGGAACTAAATAAATGTTATTATATTACAGCTATTGGTAGAAACATCAGTCACATGATATTTTCTACGCTAGCATGTTTTTGGATAATGGACTTGATGTCCTTAATCCTCATATGCCCATTTATAATGTAAATGCGAAAGGATCAAACCAAGTGATTTGAACCCTACATGCCTTTGGCATTGTTGTTTAGGGCATATAGGTGAGAAATGCATCTCCAAACTCCATATCGATGGACTCTTTGGACTTATTCTATTGTGAATCGTTTAATGTATGCGAATCTTGCTTGTTAGGGAAGATAACTAACATCCTATTCACCAGGCAAAGTGAAAGGGTCAGTGATCTCTTGGGCTTGATACATAGCGATGTATGTGGGCCACTAAACAAGTATGCTAGCCATACTTCATCACATTTAATGATGATTTTAGTAGATATGGATTTGTGTATCTTATGAAACGCTAGTTTGAAAAACCTTTGAAAAGTTCGAAGAATTCAAGAATGAATTGGAGAACCGACATGGCAAAAGTATTAAGGCCATACGATCAGATCGTCGTGGAGAATACTTAAGGCAAGACTTTGATGACTATCTAAGAGAGTGTGGGATAGTGTCCTAACTCATACCTCCTAGAACGCCATAATGGAATGGCATCTCAGAAAGGAGGAATCACACTGTGTTAGACATGGTATGATCTATGACGAGTCATTGACACCTTTTAAGACTCTTTCTGGGTTTTTGCTCTACTTACAGCTGGATTCACTCTTAACCGTGTTCCATCTAAGGCGATTGAAAAGACTCCTTATGAGATATGGATAGGCAGAAGGTCCAATTTGTCACTTATGAGGATTCGGGGATGTCAGCTATATGTGAAACGTCTCATGACGGATAAACTTAGGCCCAAATCAGATAAGTGTATATATGTGGGATATCCTATATAAACCAAATTATATTATTTCTACAACCCCTTCTAGGACAAAGTGTTTGTCGCTAGGACTGGAGTGTACCTTGAGAAGGAATACATCTCCAAAGGAAACAGTGAGAGAATTGTAGAACTTGGAGAAATCTAAGTACTACAAAATACTGAACCGCCTAAAATGGAACAAGAACCGGTTCCACAAGATGTTGTGGTTGAACCGTCGGTTCAAGCAACACAAGGCTTGCGTAGGTCTAACATGCCACTTCACCAACCTGAGAGATATGAACTTCTCATGACTTAGGAAGGTGACGTGAAAGCTCGTGGGTCAAGATGAGCCTGTAACCTACCAAGAGGCCGTAATTGGGCCGGAATCTAAGAAGTGGCTCGAGGTCATAGGATCCGACATGGAATCCATGTACACAAACCAAGTATGGACCTTGGTTGAGCCACTCTTAAAATCCATTAGGTGCAAGTGGGTGTTCAAGAAGAAGACTGACAAGGATGGTAAAGTGAGTACCTTTAAGGCACGACTGGATGCGAAAGGTTTCAAGCAAAATCATTATGTAGACTATGATGAAACTTTCTCTCCAGCAGTGATGCTTAAATCTATTCGGATTCTACTTGCTATTACTGCATACTACAACTATGAGATCTGGCATATGGATGTCCAGGCTGCATTCCTTACGGGAATCTCCTCTAGAGTGTGTACATGACACAAACTGAGAGTTTTGTCGATCCAGAGGATTCTGGAAAGATATGTAAGTTGCACAGATCCATTTATGGATTAAAGCTACTTCTAGAAGCTGGAATCTTCGTTTTGATGAAGCTGTGAGACAGTTTGTATTCATTAAGAACGACGATGAACCTTGTGTGTACAAGAAGGTTAGTGGGAGTGAGACTGTCTTTCTCGTATTGTATGTGAATGACATACTGCTTATCAGAAACGATATCCCTACGCTGCAAAATGTGAAAACATGGCTGGGGAATTTTTTTCTCAATGAAGGACTTAGACGAGGCTCCTACGTGTTAAGAATCAGGATCTATAGGGATAGCTCACTAAAGTTTGTGGGCCTTAGCCAATATACATTATGTACTGCACCAGTTATGTTGTATTCTTTGAGCATGACAAGAAGGTACCGATTGATATCAGTGAAGGTCACTAAACTATAGTCAAGAACATCCTTAAGTATCTGAGAAGAACTGAGGACATATTCTTGACAAATGAAGGTAAGGAAGAAGTCGTTGTAAGGTGTTACATCGACGCTGTTTTCAAACCAATAAAGATTATTCCAGATCACAGTCTGGATTTGTGTTTTATCTTAATGGTGGCATTGTATACTTGGAAAAAGTTCCAAGCGCGAGACAGATATAGATTTCATTACAGAGGCCAAGTATATAGTTCCTTAAATGTAGATTTAAAGGCCGTTTGGATCGGCAAGTTCATTTAAGAACTAGGAATGATTCCTAACTTTATGAACTCCATTGATCTCGTTGCGATGATGATGGAGTAATCGCATAAGCTAAGGAAACATGATCTCACCAGCGATCCAAACATATACTTAGGTGCTTCCATCTCATTCGATAGATGATCGATAGTGGAGAGATGTGAAGATATGCAGAATAACAACACTAAATAATCCGCTAATGAAGTGTCTTGCTCAATGGCAGGATGACACTCACACTAGATCGATGGGTGTTATATTGATGCCCGATTGGCTCTAGTGCTAGTGGGAGATTGTTGGTGTAAGCCCTAGTGGTCAATCTATTTTGAATAGATCACTATATATCATGAATTTGATCATATATTTGATATATGAATAAGGCATTCATTTATTATGTTATTAGTTTATAGCATAATAAAGTCCTTAGAATAGACAGTTCATTCAATGAGATATTAAGTACGTGACTTAATCGTGAGACCTTATTAAATAATAGAACTCTATTCTTAAATATCCGTAGTCGAGTATTATTGTTAATTAGGATGACAATAATGCATAGAGACTATTGTGTGAGTAAACTGATGATCAAATATCACGGGTCATGGATATGTGATATCAAGTCGGCACACAGGTATAAATATTATGAGTAATATTTATACCGGATGACCCACTATGAGAATACTTCATAATAGTTATGTAAGTGTCATAAGTATTCTCATGGCGACCATAGTGAAGTAGTTCTTTGACTTGAAGTCACTACGATTCCTACATGAGGAGTTGTAGACTTTAATGCTATCAAACGTCACGCGTAACAGGGTGATCATAAAGGTAGTTATTGGGCCTACAATAAATCATGTTGAGGAATGTGAGTGATGTAGACAGGATTCGTTCCTACTACATAACAGGAGTAATGTCTTGGGCCTCTCGATAGAGTGAGACGTGAAATATGCGTGGCCACGTGGAAATGGGTCAATATGTGATATTGGGCCCATTTATGATTACACGTCTACTCGAGGATCGAAGAATAAATAATTGAACATAACAAGGATGACACTCTTATGCCTTGTGTTCAATTAGGACATATGAACGAATGGACATTTACTCCACGGTAAATTTTGGTCGCGGTAAGGCTAAAATCGGATCACCGATACTCTCGCTAATTGTGTAGTAATGATGCATTGCTAGATGCCGCTCATTATTTATAATATTTAATATTATAATGAACATTTGATATTATTATAATATTTAATATTGTTGCCAACTTAGTGGACGCCAATAGGGTCACACGCATAGAGCAAATACGGAGCAGTTATATTAATTAAATATGATTTAATTAATATAAGGACAATTGGGCTTGTAGTGTACAAAGCCCAATAGGGTAAGCAGTTAGGTTAAAGGGAGATGCCAACTTATAAATAGAAGTGCTCTCCCCTCTAACCTAGGCTTGCTAACTGTGCCTCCCTATATCCGTCAGCTAGCACAAGACGCATAGCTCCGACGCCCATTTGCTCGCGTAGACTGAGTAGAGGTGCTTCTCCTTCGTGGCACTTGTGATTGAAAAGTAAAGCACGCTTCAAGAGGTAAACACTATTTGCCATTTATGATTCATGTTTGTAATTCGTGATCCATGGGATGGTTTTCTTCCGCCTTGAGATTTGATTTTACAAGAGGATAATCTCATGAAAACCCAATACCAACCTCCTTTAACAATGAAGGAAATGGAAAAGGAGCTTGGAGTGGATCTTTTGTTTGAGGATTCAGTGCTGGATTTCATATTGGGAGAGGATGGAGAACAAGCCTCAGTTGAAACCAATGTTGTAGGAGTAATCCAGGTGAGTTCTCGGCTCATCAGGAGCAGCATGGGCAACTTTAAGGAGATGTGTTTGCGGAGGAAGCTGAATGGGCTGTGTTAGCCCCAATTGCTGAAGAGCCCAAGATGGAATTCCCCAAACCAAGAGGGGAAATGGCGAAACACCTCAAGCCATTGTATATTAGGGCACAGGTGAATGGCAAGGTAGCAAGACAAGTTTTGGTTGACGAGGGTGCTGTACTGAATATAATGTTGTCCCGCACCATGAGGAAGCTGGGAAGGACCAAGCATGATCTTATACCTTCCATTATGAAGATGGCGAACTTCACAGGGGATGCCACGGATGCCTTAGGAATTTTGGCAGTCGATATCACTGTGGGGAGCAAGACCCTGAGCTCTGCTTTCTTTGTGGTGGATGCTAAGTCCACGTATTCCATCTTACTGGGGAGAGACCAGATACATTCCAGCTAGTGTGTGCCTTCCACTCTGCACCAGATGTTAATGTTTTGGGATGGCAATAAAGTGGAGGCAGTAGAAGCTGAATCCCTTCAAGACAGACGTAAAGACGACCGAGTCTATATTCTACTCTCCTCGGGTAGAGCCAATATCGATCCCAGATGAATACGAGGAATGATCGTGGGAATCTTGTAATTGGACAGCTGATGACTATGGTATCAAGATTCAGGTCGACTTACAACCTCAACAATTGGTTCTTAATGAATAGCAGGTCCCAGGTAGTGGAAGATCTTATGTGTGACATCCCTGGTTACACATCGGGTTGACGACTATCCCCAAAAGTCAACACGGATCTTTTTAGCGTGCTTTGTACTCACTCACACGCTTCCTGGGAAAACTTCCCAGGAGGTCACCCATCCCAGAATTGCTCCAAACCAAGTACGCTTAGCTGTGGAGTTCTTAAGTGATGGGATCCTGAAAAGAAGATTCATCTTGTTGGTATAGGTCGTACCAATCAATTCCTTTAAGCCATCCTTAATCGTACAATCTCATACCCGTACAGTCTCGGAATCCCTCAACTATGAAGTCCCATACCTGCACAGTCTCAAGATCCCTCTCATTCTAGTGTGTTATCGGTTCATTCATGCTTCCGCTCCCCGCCCTTGTCAACACCCGGGTGTTAAATGCCCACCAGCTTTTGCTTGGTTCGTTCCCGAACCATACCGTCTGTAAGAGGTGCTGCTCTGATACCATTTGTAACATCCTTGGCTGCTCTACGGGTCTTTTCAGCGTGCTTTATCCTCACTCACACTTCCTAGGAAGTTTTCCCAGGAGGTCACCCATCCCAGAATTGCTCCAAGCCAAGCACGCATAACTATGGAGTTCTTAAGTATTGGGATCCCAAAAAGAAGATGTATCTTGTTATTATAGGTAGTACCAAAATCAATTCCTTTAAGCCATCCTTAACCGTACAATCTCATACCCGTACAGTCTCGGAATCCCTCAACTACGCAGTCCCATACCTGTACATTCTCAGGATCCCTCTCATTCTAGTGTGTTATCGGTTCATTCTTATGTCCCTCAACCTAAGCCTACCAGGAGCCTCTTCTTGTCAGTGCTCTCATTGCACCGGCGACCACTCCCCGCCCTTGTCAGCACTCGGGTGTTAAATTCCCACCAGCTTTCGCCTGGTTCGTCCCCAAACCACACCGTACTGTGAGAGGTACCGCTCTGATACCATTTGTAACCTCCTTGGCTGCTTTACGGGTTGACGATTGTCCCCACAAACCAACACGAGTCTTTTCAGCGTGCTTTGTCCTCACTCACACGCTTCCTGGGAAGTTTTCCCAAGAGGTCACCCATCCAAGAATTGCTCCAAGCCAAGCACACTTAACTGTGGAGTTCTTAAGTGTTGGGATCCCGAAAAGAAGATACATCTTGTTGGTATAGGTAGTACCAAAATCAATTCCTTTAAGCCATCCTTAACCATACAGTCCCATACCTGTACAGTCTTGGAATCACTCCACTATGTAGTCCCACACCTACACAGTCTCAGGATACCTCTCATTCTGGTGTGTTATCAGTTCATTCTGTTGACAAGTGACCTCAAACACAAGAGGGGGTGAATTGTATGTGAATTGATTTTGAAAACTTTTGGCAATTTAAACTATATTTAAAACTTGTTTTGATAAGCAATAGATTTAGAGTAAAACGTTGTGAAATAAAGCGTATGAAAAATAAAATCGTTGTGATAAAAATAAAGAGATAAGAGAAGGAAATGACACAATGATGTATCCTGGTTCGGCCACACAACTACCCACATGGTCTAAGTCCAGTCCCCAAGGCAATACGGCCAAGGTTTTCAATCAACTCTAGTTTTTAAAACAGGCTAAACTAGAACCTTTACAAATCAGAGAACTCTTAACACAAATCACAGGACGTACTATCCCTTGTGCAAGAGTCTCAAGAACAGTTCGTGAGATCACACTCACTTAGAGAAACTATATAAAAGAATTACAATAAGAAAGCACTCAAGAAGTGCAGATATGAAATCACAAATTGAAGCTCAGTTACAAAGACACCTATATGGTGTATAGAACTCTCAAAGTAGTTTGGCCAAGTGATAGTTCAAGATAAAAACCATATAAAATAAAATGATAAGAGATTTAAGCACAAAGTATGATAGCAAATGATTGTGTGTTGGGACAAGGCTGCCTATTCTCCTATTTATAGAAAACAGGTGATGGTTCACAATGAAATTAGGTCAAGCCTCTCAAGGTTCATTTTTGGCAAGTCATAATCGATTATCATAAGACCATAATCGATTATTTAATTAAAAACTCAGGAAGCGCGCGTTGACAGAAAGGTGGTATTACGGGTCCACTGACTTTGTATAAAAGACCATAATCAATTATGTAATCGATTATAGGGTTTCTGAAATAAGCTCGAGTGAAGTCAGAGAGGACCTAATCGATTATACCAAAGCCATAATCGATTACATCATTTCAAATTTGAAAACCAACGGCTTTAATGTCATCATTAGTCATTAACACCAATTAAAGCCAATTAATCTTGACACATAATCGATTATAGATAGACGACCATAATCGATTATGGTGCGAATAAACTTGAATTTGAAATACTTGACAATTAAGGAAAATGATTTCTCATTAAGGTTGGCTATTTATCAGTTTTAAACCATTAAAACATATGTCAAAAATATTTTAGCACATGTTAAATCTTTAGACACATGTTAAATGAGTGTGTGTGTGTGTGTGGGACCAATACTAAGTTAAGAATTCTACTTACCATTTACATATGATTCTAAAACAAACAATACAAATAATAAAATTCCCATTTTACCCCTTGTGCTTGCTTGCTTTATAATCTACCGCTTTTTGCATTATAGTCCTTCTAGACCTTTTTCTTTTGTTCATCATCAAAACAAATAACCTGTGAGGCATATATTCACATACTCCCCCTTTTTGATGATGACAAACATCTCAAGGAGGGATTAGCTTAATATCATAAAGAATATAATTCAAGCATAGATATCAGCTTAAGTTCTACTCCCCCTCACTTCATGCATTTATTTAAATCACTCCCCCTGAAGCATGCAAGTATATATTCTCCCCCTTTTGGCATTATCAAAAAGCGGGATTTAAAACATGCATAGCAAGGCATATATTCAGGCATAAGTTATAATAAGTCCAAGTGCAGTAGGGATAGTTAGTACAGTCATCCAAAATAAGATCAGTCATAATAAAACCAAAAAAATAAAACTAAAAACAGACAAGATGATCAAGCGTCATCCTCCTCCTCATCATCATCCATCTCATCACCATCTGTATCATCATCGTCGTCGTCATCTAGACCAACTGTAGGCTAAGGTGGTGCTCGAATAGGACTGTCAATGATAATCTCCGCATCAGCTACACGACGCTCCAAAGCCTGCACTTGATTACCAATCTCTCGAATGGCAGTGGAGTTGGCACGAATCTCAGTAATGTTGACCCGAACTTCTACTAAGATACTCTGCAAGAGAGCCATAACCTCGGATGAAGCAGCAGCAGCAGAAGGAGCCTGTGATGATGAAGATGCCCCGGCAGTGGAAGATGGTTGGTCGTCAGCAAAAGAATACAACTTCCCCTTGGGCTTATATTCCGAACTGTTTCCATGATGTTCAATGCCCATCATGTTGATAGTCCCTTGGTTGTACATAGCATGATACTTTAAGCCATCAAGTTTGGCTTCCCCATTTAGGTTTACACGTGTATTCCTCAAAATGCGTGTAACCAGATGCCCATATGGCAAAGAACCACCTATCCTCATATCAAACATGTGTTGCATAACCAGACCAGCCCAATCAATAGGTTTCCTATTTTCTAGCAACCAGAGAAGTACAACATCAATTTTTAAAAGTTGAGAAAAATTGTGTCTCCTAGGAAATAACAACCTAGCAACAACGTAATGCAGCAACCTACTCTCAACCTTCATCTGACCAACCGTAACCTGTGAGAGGCCTCACTGGGATCAGTTAACAGAGTCCTTGTGGCTTCCAGCCTAACAAATTCATCCGCTAAGGGTGCAGCAGGACCCTCAGCAGTTACATGAGTGCCACCAGAGGGCACTCCAACACCTCTCCCAAAATCAGCAAAAGTAAACCTAATGGGTTTATGGCATACCTCAGAGATCAGAACTCCATCAACCAAGCGGAGGTTGCAGTAGAATACCCGTACCAGTTCCGGATAAATGTCTTCAGTGGAGGAGAGAAAGTTGATGAGGTTTGCATGTTCAAGAAATTCCAGAAATTTAAAGTTTTGCTCCCTCATGAATTCCAAGTCCAGAAATCGTGGTTTCTGGATCTCCCTATTGTAGAAATCACTCATAAAGTCTGCACTTTGAGCATTGTTGGAGAAATACTTCTCCATTTGAGTAGGAGTGAGAGTCCCTGGATTGACAGTAGCGGTTCTTGATCTTTTGGGAGGCATGATGATGTTTGTAAGTGATGAAGAGAGGAAGTGATAAGAGGGGGCGCAAGAGAGAGATCAGAGGAGAAGAAATGAGAAATTTGGAGCAAATGAGCGCTGTCTGCGCTAGTTTTACCTTTTAAATGCACTCATAATCGATTATGTAAGTGAGCATAATCGATTATGTCTTACCGTGTTGCTCTCTGGTTGGTCACTTTTTAACTTATAATCGTTTATCCAAAATGGTATAATCGATTATTACTTGAACGCCTGACCCTTCCTCTTCATGGAATCGATTATATAAACGATTTTTACCTGGGTTCTTTGAATAATCGATTCTGTAATCGATTTTGGTGTTGAACTTCTTGAACATATAATCGATTATGTAATCGATTCTTCCGTTTCTGGAAAATGTCCTCGTGTATAATCGATTATTCTAACCGATTAGAGGCTTACTGACTTTTGGTTTTCTGCTCCTCTTTAAGCGTAATCGATTAGAGTGATCGATTACTGGCTTTCTGACTTATAATAATCGATTATCCTTATCGCATAATCGATTATTGACTGAAAAACTGTCACACTTAGCACACTGATTAGAAATAACAATATGAAATGCACATTTATTCAATGCATGATTGATTTAGAATTCCTAATTCAGTTCTTATGAAAAAGAAACTTTCTTTAGGTAGAGGTTTGGTAAAAATGTCTGCGAGTTGTTTAGATGTCTCTACGAATTCAATCATACAATCTCCTTTTTGGACATGGTCTCTAATAAAGTGGTGTCTTATTTCGATGTGCTTGGTTCTAGAGTGATAAATTGGATTTTTCGTGAGGTTTATGGCACTTGTGTTGTCACATTTAATAGAGACGGTTTTAAAATCATTGCCGTAATCATTTAATTGTTTCTTCATCCATATTATTTGTGCATAACAACTTCCCGCCACAACGTATTCCGCTTCAGCGGTGGATAAAGCCACACTAGCTTGTTTCTTACTATGCCAAGAAACTAAAGCATTTCCTAGTAAGTGGCAAGTTCCACTAGTGCTTTTTTGGTCCTAGTAAGTGGCAAGTTCCACTAGTACCCAATGAGAGTGCAATCAGCCCCTTTAGGGTACCATAAACCCATATTTTGTGTGCCAATAAGGTATCTCATAATGCGTTTTACCGCGGTGAGATGTGATTCCTTGGGGTTTGAATGAAAACGTGGACACATGCAAACACTAAACATAATGTCGGGACGACTAGCAGTAAGATAAAGGAGAGAGCCTATCATACCTCCATACTTACTTATGTCCACTGATTTTCCATCCTCATCTTTGTCAAGATAGCAAGAGGTGCTCATGGGAGTAGATAGTTCCTTTGGATTATATTTGAAAAATCCTTGCACAAAGTCTCATTAGTAGCACCGAAAATAATGTCATCCACATAAATTTGAACTAATAGAATGTCATGCTTTTTGGTTTTGATAAAAAGAGTGGTATCAACTTTCCCTCTTTGAAAACCATTTTCCAACAAAAACTTACTTAGGCGTTCATACTATGCCCTAGGGGCTTGTTTTAAACCGTACAAAGCCTTTTTCAATTTAAAGACATGATTTGGAAATTCAAAATTTGAAAAACTTGGGGGTTGATCCATATAAACTTCTTCTTGGATAAAACCGTTTAAGAAAGCGCTTTTCACATCCATTTGAAAGAGTTTGAAATCCATGATGCAAGCAAAAGCAAGAAGCATGCGGATGGCTTCTAGTCTAGCTATGGGAGCATAGGTTTCGTCGAAATCGATGCCCTCTTGTTGGTTGTATCCCTTAGCAACAAGCCTAGCTTTGTTTCTAACAATTATTCCATTTTCATCTAGCTTGTTACGAAAAACCCATTTAGTTTCAATTACTAAGTGGTCTTTAGGCTTAGAGACTAGTTCCCAAACATCATTTCTCTCAAATTGGTTTAGTTCATCTTGCATGGCAAGTGTCCAATGTTCATCAATTATAGCTTCATCAATATTCTTAGGTTCAATTTGTGATACGAAAGCCATAAAGTGACATGCATGATTGAGAGAGTTTCGAGTGGTTACCCTTTTAGAGATATCACCTATAATATTGTCAAGAGGATGATGTCTAGATGTTCTCCATTCTCTTGGAAGATCATTGTGAGGTGTTTCTTCATTTTGAGGAAGTGGTTGATCATCATTTTCCTTCTCTTGAGTGTGTTTCTCCTCAAGATAGCTATTTCCCAATATTTCTGCAAGGTCATCAACACTTTCTTCCACTACAACTTTAGGGTTAGTTTCATCAAAAGATACATGCACAGATTCTTCAATGGTCATAGTTCTTTTGTTATAGATTCGAAAAGCTTTACTAGAATTGGAATATCCAAGAAATATACCTTCATCAGCTTTAGCATCGAATTTACCAAGGTTATCTTTACCATTATTTAAACCAAAGCACTTACATCCGAATACGTGAAAGTGGGAGATGTTAGGTTTCCTTCCTTTGTAAATTTCATAGGGTGTTTGTTTCATAATAGGTCTTATGAGGACTCTATTCATCACATAGCATGCGGTGCTTACCGCATCTGCCCAGAAATACTTAGGAAGGTTGGTCTCATTGAGCATCGTCCTCGCTAGCTCTACTAGAGACCTATTTTCCCTATCCACCACCCCATTTTGTTGGGGAGTCCTTGGTGAGGAAAAATTATGCTCGATTCCATTTTCAGTACAAAAGGCTTCAAATGCCTCATTTTGGAACTCACCACCATGATCACTTCGGATGGTTACAATGTTTAATCCCATCTCGTTTTGAATAACCTTGGAAAGTTTACGAAAGGCACCGAAAGCGTCATTTTTATGAGGAATGAACAATGTCCATGTATAACGAGAATAGTCATCCACAATTACAAGCGCATAGTAATTACCACCAAAGCTCATGGTTCTAGATGGACCAAACAAATCCATATGTAAAAGCTGTAAAGGCCAGTTTGTAGAAATAACATTTTTAGTTTTGAAAGAGGCCTTTACTTGTTTTCCTTTTTGACAAGCATCACACATTTTGTCTTTTTCAAAACGGAGCTTTGGTAAACCAATTACTAAGTCCTTGCGAACCAACTTATTAAGATGGTCCATGTGAATACGGGCCATCCTCCTATGCCATAGCCAAGTTTCATCCTCTTTGCTAATTAGATAGCATACATCATTTGAAGGTAGGTCATCCAAGCAAACCATATAGATATTTCCAATTCTTTCTCCAATTAATTTAGTTTGATTATTTGAATCTATGACTGTGCATTTCAAGTTATCAAAAACAACGTTGAAGTTTTTATCACAAAGTTGGCTAATACTCAAAAGATTATGTTTTAGACCTTCAACATACAAAACATTTTCAATGATGGGATTTGGATTCTTACCAACCATTCCAATTCCCAAGATTCTACCTTTGTTGTTGTCACCGTAGAAAACAAATCCACCCTTTTTGGGTGTGAGTGAGGAGAACTTGTTTTTATCTCCCGTCATGTGCTTGGAGCATCCGCTGTCAAGATACCAATTTGTGTTCCTTGCTTTCAAGCACACCTACAAAACAATTTCAAGTTTTAACTTTTGGTACCCAATTCATGTTGGGTCCTTGAGAGTTAGCTTTGGGCGCATTGCCCTTTTGAACCCATACTTTCTTGCCTTTGATATTCACATTCTTTCTAGCATTGCAAATAGATGCAGTATGTCCCTTTCTACCACAATAAAAGCATTTTACTAAAGGACTACTAGAAGTATTGGTTAGGCTAAAAAAATTTTTAAAGGATTTTTCATGTAATTTAGGGTGATAACCCAAACCAGCTTTATCATAAGTTCCTTTTTGATTTCCTAACAAAACATTGAGATTGTCTCTCCCATTGGTGAATTTAGCAAGAATATCATGCAAGTCCTCAATTTTGTTTTTCAAAACATTACATTCATTGCATTTTGAAACTTCATTTGTTTTGTTTTCACATGATAAGCATGATGAGGTTTTGTTTGCAAGAACTTGCCTTTCCTTGATAACCTCCATTTCTTTATTTAATAAATCTATTTTTGTTTCAAGACTAGAAATTGAAGATAAAATGATTTTTCGAAGACGCATGCTTTCATTATTCAATTCTTCACATGCACAAAGTAAATCATCTTATGACAATTCATTTTCAATTTCATTATCAGTTACCTCATCCTCGTCGTCCTCATGATTGGCCATGAGGCAAAGGTTTGCCTCCTCGTTGTCGGATTCATCGGAGGAGTCCATGTCATTGTCTTCCCAAGCAATGTATGCTCTCCTTCCTCTTTTGTCCTTTTGTGGTCTCTGTGGATGTATGCCTTGACAGGTACATATATTTTGATGAATGACAAAAGACATTTTAAGTCTAAGGACTTATTTGCAAAAAGCGTGAAAAAGGCCAAACGAGCAGTCAAGATTAGGCAAAGCAATCAAGAGGGGTAAAAAGGGAATTTTACTATTTGTATTGGTTGTTTTAGAATTATCTGTAAATGGTAAGTAGGGTTCTCAACTTAATATGGTCACTCACACACACACATATTTAACATGTGCTTTAAAAGATATATCATGTGATTAAATAATTAATAACATGTGATTAAAAACTGACAATTAAAATTAAGCTTAATTGGGCAATCTTTCCTTAATTGTCAAGTTTTTGAATAACCACCTGATACACACCATAATCGATTATGGAAATGCTATAATCGATTATGAGTCGTGGTTAAATGGCTTTAATGAGTGTTAATGAGTAATTATGATATTAAAGCCGTTGAATTCAAATTTTGAAATATAATAATCGATTATTGAAATTGGATAATCGATTATGACCTTACTGACTTCCAATGTGCTACATTTGAAACCCTGTAATTGATTATGTAATCGATTATAGCCTTTTATGAAAGAGTCAGTAACATCATAATCGATTAATGAAATCGATTATCTTCTTTAGTGAAAAAGCAGTGAACACATAATCGATTATGGTAATCGATTATGACCTTTCTGTCCAGACGCGCGCTTCATGAAAACACATTAAATAATCGATTATGGGTTTTAAATAATCGATTATGCTGCGGCAGAAATGCATTTTAAGAGGCTTGACCTAATTTCACATTGAACCCTAACCTATTCTCTATAAATAGGAAGCTTGGCAGCCTTGGAAAAATGCCCCATCTACTACTCTCTTCTATTCTCTATTGTGCTTAAAACTCTGATTATTATTTCTTTTACTCTTGCACTCACACGTGATCATATTATTTTGAGAAACTTATACACCATATAGGTGTTACTATTATTGTGCTTCAAGTTGTATTTCATATCTGCACTTTTGAGTGCTTTCTCATTGTAAAACTTTTACAGTTTATTTTTAAGTGAGTGTGATCTCACCAATGCTTTCTTGAGGCTCTTGCACAAGGGATAGTACGTCCTGTGATTTGTGTTAAGAGTTCTCTACTTTGTAAAGATTCTAGTTTAGCCTGTTTTAAAAACTAGAGTTGATTGAAATCCCTTGGTCGTATTGCCTTGGGGACTGGACGTAGGCCACGTGGGTAGTTGTGTGGCCGAACCAGGATACATCGCTGTGTCATCTTCTTCCTTATCTCTTTATCTTTATCGCAACGTTCTTATCTTTTCATACGCTTTATTTCACAACGTTTTACTATTAAATTATTGTTTATCAAAACAAGTTTTAAACTTAGTTTAATTTGCTAAAAGTTTTCAAAAATCAATTCACACACAATTCACCCCCCCTCTTGTGTTTGAGGTCACTTGTCAACAGTCTCTTTTCAAGTTTGTCATTCTTCTTTTGACTTAGAGGACACTCGGGCCTTATATGACATTTCTTTTTACAGTTGAAGCACGTTGGCAAGTAAGTGGTTCCCTCTCCATCAACCTTCTTTTGAGGGGTGAAGGTTGGTTGTGTTTTTCCCCTTGTTCCTCATAAATTTCTTAAATTTTCTTACCATTAGACTCATGTTCTCATCTCCTTCACCAAGCTCATCAAGTTCATCAAAGTCACTATCTTCCTCATTTGTTTCACTTATACTTGCTTTAAGAGCAAACCCTTTCTTTTTCTTGTCACTTTCCTCACTTTCTATGAGGCGGTTCAACTCAAGTTCAGTTCCTGCAATTTACCAAATAGAGTTGCCAAAGACATAGACGTTAGATCACGTGATTCAGAAATCGCATTTACTTTGGGTTGCCAACTTCTATTTAAACATCTAAGAACTTTATTTATTAAATCTTCATTATTAAATACTTTCCCAAGAGCCCTAAGATGATTTATTATATGGGTGAAACGTTTTTGCATATCTTGTATGCTTTCACCTTGTTTCATCCTAAATAGCTCATACTCATGGGTTAATGTGTTCATCCTAGCCCTTTTGACTTCGGTAGTACCTTCATGGGTCAATTCAAGGGTGTCCCACATTTCCTTAGCGGTCTTGCAATTTGAGACCCTATAGAACTCATCATAGCTTAAAGCTGAGGTGATGATGTTCCTAGCTTTCAAATTGTATTGGACCTTTTTCTTTTCCTCGTCGGTCCAAAGGGTTTTTGGTTTATCCACCGAAGCACCATTAACTTCGTGCTTGGGGACAAATGGACCATTTTCCACAGCATCCCAAATAAGATATCAGAAGCTTCCAAAAAAAATTTGCATTATTTCTTTCCAGTATCCATACCCTTCACCATCAAACAATGGAGGTCTGTTTACGGAATTACCCTCATTACGAAAATTGTTTGAAGTCATCTTTCCTCTTGAGACGGTATCGTCCTTTATATCCAAGAGTTAAGCTCTAATGCCACTTGTTGACAAGTGACCTCAAACACAAGAGGGGGTGAATTGTGTGTGAATTGATTTTTGAAAACTTTTGGCAATTTAAACTATATTTAAAACTTGTTTTGATAAGCAATAGATTAAGAGTAAAACGTTGTGAAATTTACGTATAAGGAAATGACACAACGATATATCCTGGTTCGGCCACACAACTACCCACATGGCCAACGTCCAGTCCCCAAGGTAATACGACCAAGGGTTTTCAATCAACTCTAGTTTTTAAAATAGGCTAAACTAGAACCTTTACAAATCAGAGCACTCTTAACACAAATCACATGACGTACTATCCCTTGTGCAAGAGTCTCAAAAATAGTTCGTGAGATCACACTCACTTAGAGAAACTATATAAAAGAATTACAATAAGAAAGCACTCAAGAAGTGCAGATATGAAATCACAAATTGAAGCTCGGTTACAAAGACACCTATATGGTGTATAGAACTCTCAAAGTAGTTTGGTCAAGTGATAGTTCAAGATAAAAACAGTATAAAATAAAATGATAAGAGATTTAAGCACAGAGTATGATAGCAAATGATTGTGTGTTGAGACAAGGCTGCCTATTCTCCTATTTATAGAAAACAAGTGATGGTTCACAATGAAATTAGGTCAAGCCTCTCAAGGTTCATTTTTGGCGAGTCATAATCGATTATCATAAGACCATAATCGATTATTTAATTAAAAACTCAGGAAGCGCGCGTTGACAGAAAGGTGGTAATCGATTATGCTAATCGATTACGGGTCCACTGACTTTGTATAAAAGACCATAATCAATTATGTAATCGATTATAGGGTTTCTGAAATAAGCTCGAGTGAAGTCAGAGAGGACCTAATCGATTATACCAAAGCCATAATCGATTACATCATTTAAAATTTGAAAACCAATGGCTTTAATGTCATCATTAGTCAATAACACCAATTAAAGCCAATTAATCTTGACACATAATCGATTATAGATAGACGACCATAATCGATTATGGTGCGCATAAACTTGAATTTGAAATACTTGACAATTAAGGAAAATGATTTCTCATTAAGATTGGTTAATTGTCAGTTTTAAACCATTAAAACATATGTCAAAAATATTTTAGCACATGTTAAATCTTTAGATACATGTTAAATGAGTGTGAGTGTGTGGGACCCATACTAAGTTAAGAATTCTACTTACCATTTACATATGATTCTAAAACAAACAATACAAATAATAAAATTCCCATTTTACCCCTTGTGCTTGCTTGCTTTATAATCTTCCGCTTTTTGCATTATAGTCCTTCTAGACCTTTTTCTTTTGTTCATCATCAAAACAAATAACCTGTGAGGCATATATTCACACATTCATGTGTCCCTCCACCTAGAAGCCTACCAGGAGCCGCTTCTTGTCAATGCTCTCTTTGCACCAGCGACCACTTCCCGCCCTCGTCAGTACCCGGGTGTTACATTATGTATAGGATAACATCCTTGGAAATTGAACAAAGGGTTGGTGAGGCCATGTCAATGGAATTGGAAGAAGTCCTAAACGAAGAACACTCGGCCAGTATGCTTAGGAGGCATGAGTCTATATAGGAAAAATATGAGAGGTGGGAGTCCCCAATTAGCAGGAAAATTCCTACCTTTAAAGCACAAGACCCATTACTAGATGTGAACCTAGGTATGCAGCACTTAATCTCCATTGAAAATTATTATGAGTCTGGAGAAGCAGCCGATTATTACAGTGATTAGGCAGCTAATGTCATGGCACTCGAGATCTTGAAGGAATGTTGTCCCCAAAAGACTTTGAAGGGTGGAAAGTTCCAAATTAGCTGAAAAATGTGTAGCTAAGATGATAAATGATAAAGATGTATTCTCAGCTGCATTCACTAACATGGTTTCAGTGTACAACTTACCATTTCCTACATGAAAGGGTGAGTGGAAATAGCTGAAGCATTGTGTATAGCTTACCATTTCCTACAGCAAAGGGTAAATGGAAATAACTGAGGCATAAGCAAGCAGTGGAAACTGAAGTGCATACCAACAGAACAAGACAAAGTGAAAGAACATTTAGCTATGTGTCAAATCGATAACATAAGTCTACTAACTGCCAACATAATATCTTCACAAGGTTGGAGTGCCAGAGTTCAACTGAATAAGATAGAATGGGGGGGGGGGCATTTAGCCATGTCAACTAGGCAAGATGAGGCTACTATTTGTGAACACGGTCTCTTTGGAAGTTTGGAGTTTTTTGGATCAGTTGAATTAAAGCTTGGGGGCATTTAGACATCATGTCTACTATATGCAAACATAGTAGTTCCAAGATATTCAAGTTTTTACATGCAGAAGAGTAATGTCAGCTGAGAACAAGAGCAGTTGATAGGGTAAAGGTACGATATCCAAAACAACAATTGGATTCGGCTGACATAATGCATCTTTCACATTCCTCCTATCGTTGTCAGCTAAAAGATGCAGGGGGTAATTGTTATCACCAAAAAATAATTTAGCTGATAGTCGATTGCGGCAATTAGCTGATTTATTTATTTAGCTGTGAAGGAGAGCTAAACCAAGATCGACTAAATTATGATGAGCTGAACGCAGTTGCTGAGCTGAGAAAGGTAACTGATAACCAGTAGCTGAGTCATGTTTAGCTGAGGAAAATTAGCTGATGTAGAATCAGCTGATGCAGAATTAGCTGACGAAGAATCAGCTGAACGTGGCTGCCAAGTCTAGATGGGGTTGGAGGCTGTTATTGGGTCTTAATGGGCTCGTGTTGATGTTGATTAAATGAGTCCAAGGCTTTAATAATATTCAAAAAAGGAAGAAGTCAAAAGTAACCACTTTCCTAGATTTTTGGGATGAAGTTCGAGGTGGTTTTGGAGAGAGAAAATGAATATATGGGCTGATCAGCTGTAATCAAGAGTAGTGCATAAGCTGACCAAGTCAACAACGTGCATGAAGGCTTATTTCCTTAAAGATAGGGATATGGAGATCATGGTCAGCTGATTGGTAGTTAGCAATTTGGCCCATAACTTAGCTGATAAGCAGATATGCGAATTATATAAGCTGAGCAAGTCAAGGACGTGCATGAGGGCCTATTTCCTTAAAAAAAAAAAAGGTTATGAAGGACGTGGTTAGCTGATATGGCATCCAATGAATTAGCAGAGCAAGCATTTTTGTGTTGTAACTCAGCTGATTGGTTAGTTACCTATATTTTGTAGATATATGCCTTCACTGGTACATGTGTTTTGATGATTGACAAAAGGATTCAAATCGATAAGGACTATATTTCAAAAAGTATTAAAAGGACCAACAAGCAAATACCTTAGGTTAAGGGATTTTATTTTATTTGTATTGCTTGTTTTGAAAGTTATTTTAAGTGGTTGTGTGTCTCTCAAGTTAACCTAATCACACACACACACAAAATATGTTTTTAAAAAAGAAACTTAAAGGGCATTTAAATTAAATTTTATGAGAATATTCTTTGACCTTTAAAGTTTTTCAAAATTTCTTCGATGAATATTTGATTAGTCTAATCGATTATGCAGCTCATAAATGTGCTTAATGGGATCTTAAATTTGTGGAGTTGTTATCTTTTGAATTTCAAATTTTAAACTGGTATAATCGATTATTGTAATCTATTATGCATATTAAACACGTTTTAAACTCAACATTAAAATGGCTCTTAATTGCTTTTAATGGTTTTAAATATCTCTGAGCCGTTAAGTTTGAAATTTTGAAATGGTATAATCGATTATGGGTTTTTAAGAATCGATTATTGCTTTTAAATAAAAAGTTAGAGAGATGATAATCGATTAGGATAATCGATTATCCTTATTTGATCAGCCATCGATTTTAAACAGAGAACATGTAATCGATTATGACTTGACTGTTTCAAAATGCGCTGTGTTTTTTCATTAAATAATCTATTATGGTTTTTGAATGATAGATTATGGCACGAGAAAAATCAGTTTTCAAGAGTTTTATACCTAAGCTTCAAAGATATATTTAAGGGTCATTTTCAGAGAAAGCTAAGAACGAAACACTATGAACATTTTCTGACTTTCTCCTCTTGAATCATTCTCTGTTTTTCTCTCTTATTCATAAACTTGCAAAGTTAACTTTGAGAGACATATACACCACATAGGTGTTGTTGTTTGAGCTTCAATTTGTTTAATACTTGCACTTGTGAATGCTATTTGATTGTAATCTTTTTCTGAATTCTTGTGAGTGTGATCTCACGAAAACGTTTTTGAGGCTCTTGCACAAGGGAGAGTATATCCTGTCATTTGTGTAAAGGCTCTTTGTTTTGTAAAGGTTCTAGTTGATCCTGTTTAAAAACTATAGTTGATTGAAAACTCTTGGTGGTATTGCCTTGGGGACTGGACGTAGGCCATGTGGATTGTTTGTGGGCGAACCAGGATATATCGCTTGTGTTCATCTTCTAAACCCTATCTCTTTTATTTCCGCTTTGTCTTTTACAAAACGCTTTTACTTGAACGCGACGTCTACTAATTATTTTTCAGTATTTCTTAAAATGAAAAATATTTTATTTTGTTAAAGTTTTTGAAAAACACAATTCACCCCCTCTTGTTTTTGGAGTCACTTGTTAACAAGTGGCATCAGAGCTTAACTCTTCGATATAAAGGATGAAACCGTCTCAAGAGGAAAGATGACTTCAAAAGGTTATTGTAACGAGGAAAATTCCATAAACAGACCCCATCTTGATATTTCGGATGCTGTGGAAAATGGTCAATCTGTCCCCAAGAACGAAGTTGATGGTGCTTCGGTGGACAAACCAAGAAACCTTTGGACCGAGGAGGAAAAGAAAAAGGTCTAACACAATTTGAAGGCTAGGAACATCATCACTTCAGCTTTAAGCTACGATGAGTTCTATAGGGTCTCAAATTGCAAGACCACGAAAGAAATGTGGGACACCCTTCAATTGACACATGAAGGTACTACCGAGGTCAAAAGGGCTAGGATGAACAAATTAACCCATGAGTATGAGCTATTTAGGATGAAACAGGGTAAAAGCATACAAGATATGCAAAAACATTTCACTCATATAATAAATCATCTTAGGGCTCTTGGGAAGTCATTTTCAAATGAAGATTTAATTAACAAAGTACTTAGATGTTTGAATAGAAGTTGGCAACCTAAAGTAACTGCTATATCTGAATCAAGATATTTGTCTTCTATGTCTTTGGCTACTTTGTTTGGTAAAGTACAGGAACATGAGCTTGAGTTGAACCGCCTCATTGAAAGTGAGGAAAGCGACAAGAAAAAGAAAGGCCTTGCTCTCAAGGCATGAATGAGACAATTGAGGAAGATAGTGACAGTGATGAGTTCGAAGGACTCGATGAAGGAGATGAGAACATGAGTTTAATGGTTCATAATAACAAAAGGTTCCTAAGGAACAAAAGGAAAGCACGTCAAAACTTTACTCCTCAAAAGAAGGTCGAAGGAGAGTCAACTTCGTATGTACCTACGTGCTTCAATTTCAAAAAGAAGGGACACATTCGTCCCTAGTGTCCTCAAGTCCAAAATAAAAATAATAAGATGGAGAAGAGGCCACAAAAAGATAAAAAAGGAAGGAAGGCCTACATCGCATGGGAAGACAACAATATGGACTCTTCCGATGAATCTGACGACGAAGAACCAACCTTTATCTCATGGCTAATCATGAGGATATTGATGATGAGGTAACCGATAATGAAATTATTAATGAATTATCTTATGATGACTTGCTTGTTGCATGTGAGGAATTAAATGATGAAAGCATGTGTCTTAGGAAAAAAAAATTATGCATCAAAGAAAATCATTTCTAGTCTTGAGCTGAAAATTGATTCTTTAAATAAAGAAATGGAAGAAATTAAGGAAAAACAACCTTTGTTGAATAAAACATCATCATGCCTATCTTGAAAACAAAAAGAATGAGACTTCAAAATGTAGTGAATGCAAGGTTTTTAAAATTAAAATTGAGGACCTACACAACATGCTTGCTAAGGTCACTAGTGGAAGAGATAATCTAAATGTTTTGTTAGGAAATCAAAAAGGAACCTACGATAAAGCTGGTTTGGGTTATCACCCTAAATTGCACGAGAAATCTTTTAAAAGGTTCTTTAGCCCAACAAACACATCTAGTAGTCCTTTTGTTAAATGCTTTTATTGTGGTAGAAAAGGACACACTACTTCTATTTGCAATGCTAGAAAGAATAAGAATATGAATGGCAAGAAAGTATGAGTACAAAAGGGCAATGCGCCCAAGGCTAACTCTCATGGATCCAACATGACTTGGATACCAAAGGTTAAAATCTGAATCTGTTTTGTAGATATGTTTGAAAGCAAAGAACTCAAACTGGTATCTCGATAGCGGATGCTCCAAGTACATGATGGGAGACAAAAACAAGTTCTCCTCCCTCACACCCAAAAAGGGTGGCTTTTTCTTCTATGGTGATAACAACAACGGTAGAATTTTGGGAATTGGGACTGTGGTAAGAGTCCTAACCCCACCATAGAAAATGCCTTATATGTTGAAGGGTTTAAACACAACTTGTTAAGTATAAGCCAACTTTGTGAAAAAGGATTTAATGTTGTGTTTGATAACGCTAAATGCATGGTCATGGATTTTAACAAAAAAACTAAATTAATTGGTCAAAGAATTGGAAATATCTATATGGTTTGCTTGGATGACCTACCTTCAAAGGATGTATGTTGTCTAATAAGTAAAGAGGATGAAACTTGGTTATGGCATAGGAGGATGGCTCATATTCATGGATCGTCTTAATAAGTTGGTTCACAAGGACCTAGTAATTGGTTTACCAAAGCTCCGTTTTGAAAAAGATAAAATGTGTGATGCTTGCTAAAAGGGAAAACAAGTAAAGGCCTCTTTTAAAACTAAAAACATTGTTTCTACAAACTGGCCATCACAGCTTTTACATATAAATTTGTTTGGTCCTTCTAGAACTATGAGTTTTAGTGGTAATTACTATTTGCTTGTTATTGTGGATGACTATTCTCGTTATACATGGACTCTGCTCATTCCTCATAAAAATGATGCTTTTGATGCCTTTCATAAACTTGCCAAGGTTATTCAAAACAAGATGGGATTAAACATTGTAACTATCCGAAGTGATCATGGTGGTGAGTTCCAAAATGAGGCATTTGAGGCTTTTTGTAATGAAAATGGAATCGTGCATAATTTTTCCTCACCTAGGATTCCCCAACAAAATGGGGTTGTGGAAAGGAAAAATGGGTCTCTAGTAGAGCTAGCAAGGACGATGCTCAATGAGACCACCCTTCCTAATAAGCATCGCATGCTATGTGAATAGAGTCCGTGTAAGGCCTATGATGAAACAAACCCCCTATGAAATTTACAAGGGAAAGAAGCCTAACATCTCCCACTTTCACGTATTCATATGTAAGTTCTTTGTTTTAAATAATGGTAAAGATAAACTTGGTAAATTCGATGCAAAAGCTGATGAAGGTATATTTATTGGATATTCCAATGCTAGTAAAGCCTTTCGAATCTATAATAAAAGAACTATGACCATTGAAGAATATGTGCATATGTCTTTTGATGAGACTAACCCTAAAATTGTAGTAGAGAAAAGTGTTGATGATCTTGCAGAAATTTTGGGAAATGCTAATCTTAAGGACAAAAGCACTCAAGAGAAGGACATTGTTGATTAACCACCTTCACAAGAAGAAGACACACCTCATTCCGATCTTCCAAGAGAATGGAGAACATCTAGACACTATTCTCTTAACAATATTATAGGTGATATCTCAAAAGGGATAACAACTCGAAACTCACTTAATCATATGTGTCATTACATGGCTTTTGTTTCTCAAATTGATCCTAAAAATGTTGATGAGGTTATAGTTCATGAACATTGGACTCTTGCTATGCAAGAAAAGTTAAACCAATTTGAAAGAAATGATGTTTGGGAATTAGTCCCTAAACCTAAAAACCATTTGGTAATTGGAACTAAATGGGTATTTCGTAACAAGCTGGATGAAAATGTAATAACAACAAAAAATAAAGCTACACTTGTTGCTAAAGGATACAACCAACAAGAGGGCATAGACTTTGATGAAACCCATGCTCCCGTAGCTAGACTAGTGGCTATACGTATGCTTCTTGATTTGCTTGCATCATGGATTTTAAACTTTTTAAATGGATGTCAAAAGTGCTTTTCTAAACGGTTTTATCCATGAAGAGGTTTATGTGAATCAACCCCCTGGTTTTGCAAATTTTGAATTTCCAAACCATGTTTTCAAAATGAAAAGGGCTCTATATGGTTTAAAGCAAGCCCCTAGGGCTTGGTATGAACGTTTAAGTAAGTTTTTGCTTGAAAATGGTTTTCAAAGAGGAAAAGTTGATACCATACCACACTTTTCATCAAAAACAAAAAACATGACATTTTACTTGTGCAAATATATGTGGACGATATAATATTTGGTGCCACTAACGAAGCTTTCTGCAAGGACTTTTCTAAAATCATGCAAAATGTATTTGAAATGTCAATGATGGGGGAGCTTAATTACTTTCTTGGTTGAAAATCAAGCAATCAAAGGAAAGAATATTCATCAACCAATCCAAGTATTGTAAAGAGCTTCTCAAGAAGCTTGGGATGAACAATTCAAAGGAGCTATCCACTCTCATGAGCACATTATGCTACATTGACAAGGATGAGAATGGAAAGTCCATCGACGTAAGTAAGTATAGGGGTATGTTTTTTTGCGTGTGTGCACGTTTTCAATCGAACACAAAAGAATCACATCTCGCCATGATAAAACGCATTATGAGATATCTCATTGACACACAAAATATGGGTTTATGGTACCCTAAAGGGGCTAACTGCACCCTAATTGGGTACTCAGATTCTGATTTTGCAGGTTGCAAATTAGATCGAAAGAGCACTAGTGGAACTTGCCACTTACTAGGAAATGCTTTAGTTTCTTGGCATAGTAAGAAACAAGCTATTGTGGCTTTATCCACCGCCAAAGCGGAATACATTGCGGCGGGTAGTTGTTGTGCACAAATTATTTGGATGAAACAACAGTTAAATGACTATGGAATTAATCTTAAAACTGTTCCTATAAAATGTGACACCAAAAGTGCAATAAACCTCACAAAGAATTATGTCTATCACTCAAGGAAAAATACATTGAAATTAGGCACCATTTCATTAGGGATCATGTTCAAAAGGGTGATTGCATGATTGAATTTGTTGAAATATCTAAACAAATCGCAGACATTTTTACAAAATCCTTACCTAAAGAAAGTTTCTTTTTCATAAGAACTGAATTAGGGATTTTGAACCAGTCATGCATTGAGTAATTTCTGCACAATACACCTTGTTATTTGCTAATGTGTTTATTAAACGTGTAGGCAGAAAGGACATAATCTATTAGCATAATCGATTATGCCAAAATGAAATTTTCAGTCCACCAAACAGTGAGGACATAATCGACTACTATAATCTATTATGCCAAAGCTGAGTTTTTGGGCAGCGTGGACAGAAAAGTGGTAATCGATAGTGGGAATTGATTACCCTATGAAAGAAGATTTACAGGAAGGAAATAATCGATTACATAATCGATTAGGTGTTCTTAGTTCTTCATCAATAATCGACTTTGAAGCTGGGAACAAGATGAACCCATAAAATAATCAATTAGATAATCGATTATGAGGGTAAGATAATCGATTTTTGGTCGCATTTTTATAAGGTATTTCTGAAACCCTAGTGCCTCATTTGCATGCTCCTTATCATTTTTGCACCCTAGATTGCATTTTTCTCTGGTTTTTCTCTCTCAAAAACCTTCTTCTCCAAACTTCTTCATTTCTTCTCAACTCCCATCATCACCATGCCTCCCAAACGTCAAAGAACCGTTGTTGTCAATCCTGGACCACTCACTCAAGAGTAAATCACCAGATTCTTTACAAAAGGGAGTCAATATACTGAATTCGTGAGCACTTATCTGAACAAGGAGATTTAGAAGCCTTAATTTCTGGACATTGAGTAGATGAGGAAGAAAAACTTTCAGTTTTTGGAGTTCTTGGACTTTGCTGGGATCACCGAGTTTCTGTCACTATCGGAGGTTATTTATCCGGAGTTGGTGAAAGTCTTCTACTTCAATCTGAAGCTAGTTGATGGAGTTCTAATATCTGAGGTATGCCACAAACCCATTCGTCTTACTTCTGAGTCGTTTGGCAGGGTAGTTTGTTTGCCTTCTGACTGCACTTATGCCACTACCGAGGTTCCTGCTGTGGAACCCTTGGTAAATGAGTTTGCTAGACTCTAGGCTACCAAGGATGTCTTAAATGGCCCAGATGATGCAACTGATAAAGAAATTACTCCGGGTCAGATAAAATTGTAGAGTAGGTTGTTGCACTATGTGGTAGCTAGATTATTGTTTCCTAGATGCCATAATTTTTCACAACTGTTAAGAATGGATGTTGTACTGCTGTGGTTACTTGATAAAAAGAAGAAAGTGAACTGGGATGGCTTGGTCATGCAGCACATGTATGACAACAAGGGGAGTGCTACATTGCCCTATGGTCGCTTGGTGACTCGTATTCTTAGGCATGTTAGGGTTAACCTCACTGGAGAGGTTAAGTTGGATTATAAGAAATTTCATGCCCTGATGAAAGAGGGTACGATTAACCAGATGGGTATAGAGAACTATAGTAGAAGATGGGTTTACAAACCCAAGAGCTTGAAAATGTATGACACTCAGCCACCTTGCACCGATGGAGCATCATCTTCACAGGCCCCTCCTGCTGTCGGTTCCTCCGAGATGATGGCCTTACTAGAGAGTATCCTTGCGGAGGTCAGGGTGAACACCAGAGAAATCCAGGATAACTCTATTGTGATTCGTGACCTTTCATTAGAGGTAAAATCCTTGGAGCGTAGAGTTACTGCAGCTGAGGTCAGTCCACTTCGAGTAGCCCTACAGACTTAGGATGATTCTGACAGTAGCAGCACGGATGATGATGGTGATGGTGGTGATATTATGGGTGGTGGATATGTTGGTGGATGATGATGAGTACTATTTTTAGTACTATTTTCATATTTCTTTTTATGACTTTATTACCATTTTTGGTATGAATGCATAACTCTAAGTTTCATGGCACTATTTTGCTTTCGCACATATAATTTACTTTATCTATGATATTGATGTTTGGATGAATCTCTGTTTGCATGCTATGGTTGTTATATCTTGTGCTTAAATGTTTGTATGTCATGTTTAACATGCTAGTGGATATATGCCATGATAATATTATGTTTGCTTTTCCTGCTTTTTGATAATACCAAAAGGGGGAGGGTTACATGATTACATGCTTAAGGGAGAGAGGATTTTAAATGTATGCATAGAGTGAGGGGAAGTAGAGCAAATGCGTTAATACTCTGATATATATATATATATATATATATATATATATATATATATATATATATATATATATTGCTCTAACTTTACCAATGTAGAAAATCCCTCCTAAGATGTTTGTCATCATCAAAAAGGGGATTTCGTGGATATATGCCTTGACAGGTACATGTGTTTTGATGATTGACAAAAGGATTCAAGTCATTAAGGACTATATTGCAAAAAGCGTAAAAAGGACCATCAAGCAAATACCAACAAGAAAGTCATTAAGGTGTGCTGCAAATGATTGGTGATGTTTAAGGTGCCAACCTAGTTGGGATGTCTTTCATCACAGTGATGCCTTTGCATGCATTTCTGCCTTAAAAAAAAGGAGTTATTGGAAGTGGTTGTGTGTCTCTCAAGTTAACCTAATCACAAACACACACACATAAAATCTGTTTTTGAAAAAGAAACTTAAAAGGCATTTAAATTGAATTTTATGAGAATATTCTTTGGCCTTTAAAGTTTTTCAAAAAAAATTTCTTCGAGGAATAAACGATTAGTCTAATTGATTATGCATCTCATAAATGTACTTAATTGAGTCTTAAATTTTTAGAGCTGTTATCTTTTGAATTTCAAATTTTAAACTGGTATAATCGATTATGGTAAATATTATACATATTAAACACTTTTTAAACTCAACATTAAAATGGCTCTTAATTGATTTTAATGGTTTTAAATATCTCTGAGCCGTTAAGTTTGAATTTTTGAATTGGTATAATCGATTATGGGTTTTTAAGAATCGAGTATTGCTTTTAAATAAAAAGTCAGAGAGATGATAATCGGTTAGGATAATCAATTATCCTTATTTGATCAGTCATCGATTTTAAATTGAGAACGTGTAATCGATTATTATAATCGATTATGACATAACTGTTTCAAAATGTGCTTTGTGTTTTTTTCATTAAATAATCGATTATGATTTTTGAATAATCGATTATGGCACGGGAAAAATCAGTTTTCAAGAGTTTTTTACCTAAGCTTCAAAGATATATTTAAGAGTCATTTTCAGAGAAAGCTAAGAACGAAACACTGTGAACATTTTCTGACTTTCTCCTCTTGAATCATTCTCTCTAGTTCTCTCTTATTCATACACTTGCAAAGTTAACTTTGAGAGACATATACACCACATAGGTGTTGTTGTTTGAGCTTCAATTTGTTTAATACTTGCACTTGTGATTGTTATCTGATTGTAATCTTTTTCTGAATTCTTGTGAGTGTGATCTCACGAAAACGTTTTTGAGGCTCTTACACAAGAAAAGTATATCATGTGATTTGTGTAAGGGTTCTCTGTTTTGTAAAGATTCTAGTTGATCCTATTTAAAAACTAGAGTTGATTGAAAACCCTTTGTGGTATTGCCTTGGGGACTGGATGTAGGCCACATGGGTAGTTTCTCAGCGTAATCGCCTGAACAAAAAATGGGGATCATTGTCAACTGTGTGAATTAGCTGAGCAAACAGCTAAGCACCAAAAATTTCGCATGACGACAACAACTTGTATATGAATTTATACATGTGTGTTCACCGTCGGTTTGATTCAGATTTAAATGGTGAAAAAATGTGAAACTATCAAAATCAATTGATTCTGTTTGATTGGAATTTATATTTTTTTTTTCTGGAAATCGAAACCAAACCAAATTTGGTTCGGATCAGACCCAAAAAAAATAAAATGTAGTCAATATTAAAATCTCATGTACACTTAATTGGTCTCACTTTAGATAAGCTAAACCTAACCACTACTTATACTATTCTAACTCCTTTTCGATTTGTGTAATAAATAGTGTTGTCAGAACAAGACCGGACCAGCCGGTTCAACCGGTAACTAGTACCAGCACCGGTCCAAAATTCACTCAGAACCGCTTGTCTAGAAAATCGGTGTGACACCCCATTCCCAAGGGATCACATTTACGTAACGTGTTATAAAACTCCACTTTGATAAAATTATAAATTTGCTGGTTTCCTTCGGAAAAAGAAATAAGTTTACTACTTACTTATTCTTGTCAAAAAGGTGATAATTTTTTTTTTCTTTTTCTTTACTGTTCATACAACTAACACCCAGTAACATAATATACAACTATATATATATATATCATACATATGCTTCAAAGTTTTATACAAGACCTTTATCCTACCAGGTCACCATCTACTGTCACACCTATATCACAATAACTGAAAACGACATAACAGACTACACCCTACAGACTACATCCTACAGCTGGTCATCACCTACAGGAACCCATTGGAGAGTCCTGTGTAAACTCCCCCACCTCTAGGAGGTGTATCAGGAGGGGATGCATCATCTCCCACTCCGACATCTGGGACAACTCCATCATCCTCCGGTACATAATCCAGATCAGCTATAGGATCCTCCTCTGGATCCTCCTCCATCTCCTGTGGCGCATCCTCTGGTATCAAAACTATGGGCCCTGGAGGAGACTCCGGGGCAACCTGCTGTAGTGGCTGAACATGAGGAGGCGGCTGATGCTCCAGATCGCCATGACGTACCAAGTGCTGTAGAATCATCCATATAGGAGGCAGTGAAACTTCTATTGTCTCCCTAGTATGTATCAGTTGTTGGGGTCCGTCAGCTACTGTCCCTCGAAGTGTCCGCATCGAACCTGTGTATGTGGCACTCCTAGCTCCTGGGTTGATCACCCAGGCGTTACCCTGATTAGCATTATCGAACATGAGGGCTCGAACCCCCGAGTAATTCAGGTCTACCGCATTCGGGTCCATCTGAACGTATATACATAGATTCCACATACGTAGAAAAGAAACAACAAAACATATATGCAAGGGTGAGTTACCAATATATGAGTTTTACAAAGACAACCCCATACACAACACACAAAACAGCACATACCATATATTTACAGTATACAGAATTATCTAAACAGTAGAATAATTCAAAGGATTTCATATCCCACAGTCATCGTCATTTTATAAAAATGTATGACACTTCAATATCTCGGCTCTATTTTGATACCTAATCTCATGAGATCCCACAACTTTCTGTTTCGTTTTGAGCAGATCAAGCTCGCACATGGCACATTGTGAAAACGAAATAAACCAATGCCCAAGAAAAGAACACATATCACACGGGTCACACACAGTACACCAAGGTTATTGTTCAAAAATGTAACTCATTGGCTCACACAGAATCCCAATGGTCACTGCGAACAATGGAGTTTATTGTCCATAACCTATTGCATCACATCACAATAGTTATCGCATAAAATTGGACACACAGTCCAGTAAAATACATTGGCTCACACAGAATCCCAATGATCAAATGGAAACTTAGTCCATAACATATACATTGATCCACTTAGGACTCAATGATCACATCACATGACACGTCTGCCAGCTATGCATGAGAAAAACTTTTATTCTCGTTTCGTTTTCTTTGTCGTAATAATCTTCCCTTGTCGAAGCACAAAGCTAACGACCATGCTTAATTTCTTATTAAGACTTTTACTGCAAACAAACACAGGACACACAGTCCAAATGTTTTAAACTCAACACAGGACACACGGTCCGAGTGCTCAATCGCAAAGCCCTAAACTGATGCACCAGTCTTAGGCTCGCGGATATGGAACTCATATTTTCCACATCAAATTAGGACACACAGTCCACAAAAATCATTGCAGGACCCTCAATTCAATGACACAGATCCCAGATCTACGTGTCTACAGAACACTAGAACCCCGACGTCTCGGTTTCTAGGTTCGTATATCCTTTGTAAAATAGTTCGCTCAGTGAAAAACAAATACAAAACCAAATCTCCGAAAACTTATCCAAGTTTAACGGAATACTTTCACTGAATAAAACTCTTTACAGAAATTCTTTCCTGTTAAAACGTTGTTAAAACGTGAAAAACGTAAAACCGTAAAAATATTCTTTTCTGTTTAAAATTATTTATTTCTAAACTTTGTTCTCAAGAAACATCAAATTTTAAAATCTCAATTAAATAAAACTAATAATTCCAAAATATAAACCTTTTTCTCAAAAATTTTCCATAAAAATCTTTTAATAGTGTAAATATCTGTTCTGCTTCACGTAATTATTTTGACAGCTAAAATACGTTATTTTTGGAACTTAATCACTTTAAATAACATTTTATAATAAAATTGAATTTATTTTGGAAAAACTAGAGCTTGTGAAAAATTTCACAGTTTCGCCCTTACTGTCACTTTATTGACGTATTTTCCCCAAAAATATTATTAAAATAATATTTTTCCACCTTTTCTCAAAATTACATAAATTAATCACTCTGATTAATTAATCAAGCTTATTAAGCTTTTATCCTCAAATTAATTTTAAACACAGACCAATGTCAGGTTTCACAGTCTAACAGTCTACAGCAAGTAATTTTCATCACAGAATAGCATGACAGATATCAATTCATGACATGCATCACAATTCTAATGTAACAAAAAATAAACAGACATATTCACATATCATATAGCTCATACAGCTCAATTACTCAAGTAAACAGATAATCAGCAGACAGTCAATTAAAACATTAACAGCAGATAATTTAAAACACAGTAAATCACTATGGTCAATACAGACGACTCTAAAAAATAAGCATGTGGTTATCTTATACTCCTCAGGCTTACTCCCCTTACCTCAAGAGTTGAATCAACGGTTTCAAGTAATCGCCCGATTTTGATCTGATTCGTCTTCGATGACTTAGACTAAACGACTCGATCGATTCCTTCAAACGAATTGCAACCAAAATAAATCAAATCAAACAACAACACATCTAATTCATGAAGAGTAGGTTTCGGCCTCTTCAAAAAAAATTAGATTAGGAAACTTAAAATTTTTCCAACTTAGGGATTTATGATCCTTAAGTATCTTAAGCATGATTAAGAACTTAAACCAAGATCATGAACTAAGAACATGAAATAAAATTCATCCAATTTCAAGGTTAGGGTTTCGGTTTTCTCAAGGCAAAAAGGCTAGGGATTAGTTGGAATTTTCATCAACTCTTGGATTCAATCAACATACATGACATAGAGTTGATGTTAAGTGATTTAGACAACTTTGGAATCAAAAATTCCTGCAATCACAAAACATAGGGTTTCGGCCCTATTGAAAAAAACTAGGCTTGGATTAGATTCTTGATTTTCAAACTACTAACATACAAGAGCTATCAAGGTACTAAAATATTAAATCATGAATCAAGACTTGAAAATGAAACAAAATCAAGAACACCCATTTTAGAGGGGTTTCGGCCAAGCCAAAAAAATTGGGAAGGAAATTTCTCATGATCATATGCTTCTACATGATGAAAATAGAGATGATTATGAGATCATAGCAATTGGTTTCATGTCAAAAGGATTTTTCTAGAATTAGTTATGGATTTTTGAAGTTTGCTTCATGAACTTTGAATAAACTCAAGAACATGATGAACATAAGCATGACTCTATTAAAGTTGTGAAGAGAAAGGCTTAAGATGATGAGATTAAGAAAGATTACCTCTTGTTAATCTATGAACTTGATGATTAGAGATATGTTCTTCAAAAAAATCCCTTGATGTTCTTATGAGTTCTGAGGAAAAGTATGAACTTTGGAGCAAAGGAAAGCATGAAATGAAATAAGAATTTGCCTAAGTGTGGCTTAAGGAAGGGGGAGCCGTGAATGGAGGGCCATTTGGTCCAAAATTGCAATGGCAATTTTGCAATTTCCATGACCAACTAAGGGCAAAATCGTCCATTCTACGTAAAAATATCCGTTTGTCATAAATGCGCCATTATGGCCATTATGATACGGATAGGATCGTCATTAATGCTAGTCACATCAGTCACATCAGTCATCTGAGCTCCGTTGCAGACCCTTTTGGTTCATCTGACGCGGATTTCCTAGAGATATCTCGACGTATACGACCGCAGCAAATATAATATTTTAATTTTTTTTGCTAAAATTTTCAAAACTTCCAATATCAAAGCAAATATGATAAAAAGATTTTTCATCTCGTTCACGACTTAAAGTTTGGTCATCTGAGCAGTAAACTTTTACTGTCAGTGAAAACGCAGATCGGGCTCCGTCTGAATTTTCAACCCAAAATTTTATCGTAAGCTTATAATAGTAAGCATAACATGGAAATGACATTGGTTTACCCAAAATCATTTTCTAAGTCTCGGATAAAAATATAATCATTTATATATTTATTACCGATATTAAAAAGCAATAAAAATCGGGATGTTACAGTCGGCAGTACACTGGTCAAACCGGTCAAAACCGACGGTTTATCAGTTCAAACCGGTTCTTCAAATTCACATGTACCAAACGTCTCTGCTCCAAAACAAGCGCAGATGTAGAGAAAAAAGAGGAAGAAAACAAGGAGAGGGAGAGAAAGCAAACAGGAAACACATGTGCCAAAAGTCCTTCCTCCTTTCCATGTTTGTTGCTAATGGAGCTTGAAATGGGGAATAGATATGGAATGATGGAACAGAGTCATGCGGCTGTATTAAGGAAAGAGGAAATCGTGCGTGGGGCTGGTAAAAGGAAGCATGCGGCTGTATTGGAGAGGGAGGCTGAGTCTATTAAGTGTTAGAGTTTTGTTGATTAATTAATGGGCTTTGGGACCAATACATTGATCGTAAGATATATAATTTTTGAGATATGCTAGCAATTCACTCACATTGTTTCTAACACACACTCTCCTATTGGTTGAGATTTATATGAGTCTTATTAATTAATGTGGGTCCCACTTGAATTTTGTATAACCTACATGAATTTTAACCAAGAAAAAGGAGTATGTTGGAAAGAGTGTGTTAGATAATACTCCCTCTGGTCCTTATTATAAGAGGTAAATGACTACTTTTTTTTGGTCCAAAATATAAGAGACATGCATATATTTTGACAAATATTAAATGCTCATTTTCAATTTTACCCGTATTTATAATAGGGTTTATATTTACGAGACAGTGCAACTTTTAATACAAGTAGGTTTGTTCATTAATTATTGAATGGTTAAATTTGTAAATTTATATGAATATTAATTACAAATAGCTCATTTCAATGCATTTCCTTGGTCTGTGTGTTTTAGGATTTTGCCTCTTATATATAGGATCAGAGGGAGTATGTTGCTAGCACTCCTCATAATTTGTTGGTAGTAATGGGAAAGAAACGAAAAAGCTACGGGCAAATGATAAGATACTAGTATTATAAATCAACAATCATTTAAATGACGAACTAACATAAATCTTAAATATGAAAAACATAAATCTTAACTCCATTGCAACAGGGATTTTTTTCTTGAATATCACTATTTTAATTTTTATTTACCAAAATACCACACTTTTCAAATTATATACCAAACTACCACACTTTACAAAAACAAGTGAGAAGTCTAGTTGGGAGGACTAGACTTCTCAACATCAATTTTTTTTTTAAAAAAAAAATCTGGTTGAGAAGTCTTGTTGTGGGGGCTAGACTTCTCAACGTCGTTTTCTTCTTCTTTTAATTTAATATTTATATTTAATTAATTAATAATAACCTAATTCAATTAATAACCTAATTAATTAATTAAAGGATTACATTAAATTAATTAATAATAATTGCCTAATTATCATCAATATTAATTTACATAATTTTTTATTTAAATAAGTAATTATAAATTAAATAATTAACACCATAATAATAATAATTGATAATCCACTCATTAAAATTAATTTTCATTTAGTAATTATACAAGTGTGCTACGCTTGCGTAGAAGACTCAGGACGGTGAGGACATTTATTTTTGCTATGACCCTCCGCTCGGCACAATCCACATCTCTTACGATGACCCGTTTCCCTCATATCCATCTATGTACGAAAGCGGGTAGATTGAGGACGGCCCTTTAGATTTCTACGCATGTTTGGATTGTGGAACACCTCAACTCCCGTGTATGGTGGCCAATATGCCTCGTTGGGCACCGGGGTGAACTCTTCCTGGTAAACTTTGAAGATAGTTTCCAATTTGTACATGACAGGCACATACTCTCTATAGTTGTAATGAACACTGGAACAAGCGGCGATGACATGTGAACAAGGGAGGTGCAGCGCCTGAAACTTCCCACAGTCACACCACTCCTTGGTCAGGTCTACCATGAATTTTCCTGCTGGTCGTCCCTCTCGCGGGTTCATCATTTCTTCCACCATGAATTTCATCTGATGTCGGTCGAAGCTACTGACATTGTGAGAGTTGGACGCCGCTTGTTCTTTCTCGAGGGCCTTGTTGACAACTTCTGAGTATTCTTGGCCGGATGCGATCATTGCGGTGATCCTCCTCCCATTTTTGGCGAACATTGTGGACAACCTATAATAGGTTGCTTGGACCAGTGTGGTTATTGGCAGATTTCGCGTCCCCTTTAAAATCGCATTTATGCATTCTGCCAGGTTAGTTGTCATGTGTCCCCAACGGCGGCCTTCGTCATATGCCTGGGTCCACTTCTCCTTGGGGATTTCGTCAAGATATGCCATTGCCTCTCTATTCCAGAGGAGGATCTGGTCTCGATAATACCGCTGGCTGGGTTGAGTCATTGCGTATCCTGTACAATTGGAATATAAAATTTTTCGAATAAACAATGAATATAAATATAAATATAAATAAAATCTTATTGTAATATGTATGACTGCGGTACTAACCCATGTTGACAGCCTTCTTCCTCATATCTACGTTCTTGAATATCCTTTGGAAGTTTTGGCCGATGTGTCGAATGCAATAAACATGTACCGATGGGGGATCTTGCCCATGTTGACGGCCTTCTTCCTCATATCTACATCTAAACAGGCATGCTGGACTCGGACACCTGATTATCCATCTATCGCCATCAGAGTGCTCTACCTTGAAATCCAGTGAGTGCTTTATATGGAACTCCTTGATCACATTTTGGGCACCTTGTTTAGTAGGGAACCTCATCCCTTTTTTCAGGGTCTCCGGGATATCAAGTTGTTCCACACAGGCACGAGAAAAGGAGTGGCCGTAATCATCATGTTGGTCACAACTTCAGCCACAAACACTTTACAACTTCTTCTATCTCGATCTTAATTTTTTTTCCTTCGTTCAAACCTTCTTATGGCTTTGTTGAGACTTCAACACGTTCACAGGTCTTCACGGCTTGATGCCGTGGTGCTCAACAACCACCTCCACAACGTAGAACCTCCACATCAGTCAATTGTGCCATACTTGCAGCAAGCTGGGTTTTATTCTGCTGCAACATTGGGGTCTTTCAAGATTGACAAAGCTCTGGTGACAGCAATGGTAGAAAGGTGGAGGCCGGAAACACACACCTTCCATCTTCCAGTTGGTGAATGCACGATAACACTGGAAGATGTTGCACTGCAGCTAGGACTCCGTGTGAATGGACTACCAGTTACAGGAGGTAGTATGTTTGATTGGGAATATGAATGCTTACAACTGCTTGGTCAGGTGCCTCCACCAACACAGATGAAGGGACAATTTGTTAATATCAGATGGTTGGAGCAGACATTTGCGACTATCCCTGATGGCGCTAGTGAAGCACAAATACAAATAAATTGTAGGGCATACATTCTACGATTGATCGGAGGGGTCTTGATGCCTGATAAATCAGGAAGCAGAGTTCATTTGATGTATCTCCCACTTTTGGCAGATCTACATCGGGCTGGACGTTACAGCTGGGGTTCGGCCTGTTTAGCACATCTGTACAAAGAAATGTGTCGTGGATGTGCACCGGCTGCTTCCAATATTGGTGGATGCTTACTCCTTCTGCAGTCTTGGGCATGGTACCGCATGCCATTCATCGCACCTCGGTGTAGGAGCAATCCATCATTTCCACTGGCACAAAGGTAAATAAAAACATAACACATAACACTCTGTTTGCCTTACCACTCTAATGTTTATATTGACGTAAACATCTTTCTTACCAGATGGAGTCACAAGGGACTGATCCATACAGGAACTCCTCGGAATGACCTGTTAGGGTTCAGAACACGATTCGAATACATGACGCCTGATCAGTTTGTGTGGGTGCCACACAGAGGCTATAACTTGCCACCAGAAGCTTATAACGATCAAATGATGTGGAGTGCCACTACCGCTCTGATCTGTTTCCAAACAGTGGAATATCATCAGACAGATAGAGTCAAGCTCCAGTTTGGTCTTTGGCAGGAGGTACCGGATGCACCCGAAAATATGGATGAACTGCATAACCTAGATATGCGAGGCCAACATGCTGAAAACTGGGCACAAAGGCATCACCACTGGTTACAGATCTGGAGGAATCGACGAAACCAGGTCCTTGTGGGCCAACCTATCCAGGGTTTCTTCGGGCACACAGAAGAGTACATGGCATGGTTCAGGCGGAACTCAAAACCCTACCTAATAAATCCGCCACAACAGCAATACCAGGAAGGTCCTGCTCAAGAGAATCAAGGTGTTGGAACCAGCCAGGAAACCCAAGGACGTGCACGACATGGTACACGTCGACAGCCGAGCCCCCAAGTTGCCATGGAAGAGGAAGAGGAAGAGGAACAGGTTGAACTGCATGGCCATATATTTGACCAGTCACCTGCACAGCAATCATTTGCATTCACCCCTTATCAACAACAACAATATCAGCACTCTTTTGCACCAAGCAGTGGAGAGTTTATGAGCAATCTGTTTGGCGCTGACGTTGGAACGCCAGAGTCTGCTCGGTTGTACATGGAACGCATGACCAACATGCGCGGCATGTACACATTTGGCGTTCCGTCAGGGCCCAACCAGGCGGGCCCTAGTACTTCAACATCGCATAGCATGGACTTTCAAGATAATCCGCCGCCGACTTATGAAGAACACAATCAACCTGTTGTTGCACCTACTGATGAACAGCATGATCGGCATCGTCCACGCCGTACCCGGCGACCTACACGGTGTGGAACTGGAGGCCATTTAGGACATTAATTTTTACTGTATTTGGTATGTCGTATTGTAGTTTAAGTTTGTGTATCTGAATTTTAATCCATCATAATTTATTATTACTTAATTAATTAGTATTAATTAACAATAATACTAAATTTATCATTACACTATTTTAATTAACTTATTTAAATAAAAAATTATGTAAATTAATATTGATGATAATTAGGCAATTATTATTAATTAATTTAATGTAATCCTTTAATTAATTAATTAGGTTATTAATTGAATTAAGTTATTATTAATTAATTAAATATAAATATTAAATTAAAGGAAGAAGAAAACCACGTTGAGAAGTCTAATCCCCACAACAAGACTTCTCAACCAGATTTAAAAAAAAAAAAAATTGATGTTGAGAAGTCTAGTTTTCCCAACTAGACTTCTCACTTATTTTTGTAAAGTGTGGTAGTTTGGTATATAATTTGAAAAGTATGGTATTTTGGTAAATAAAAATTAAAATAGTGATATTCAAGAAAAAAATCCTTGCAACAGTTGATAATTCCAAGGCTGCAATTCCAAATGCCATTTAATGTTTTGATATGCACAAATATTTGTCCTTTTTTTTTTTAATATGGAGTTAGGATATTATTTTTTTAATAACCTAAAACCATGCAGTCTTGAATAAATATTGATTTTTAGTGTGTTATTAATATGTTGAGTTCTAATGTTAACAAGTTAATGAATATTATATCATTTTTGTTTAATATTGTTATATATATTATTTAAAAATTTAAAAAAATATTAATTAATTACTATCGATTCAACCACGGTTGGACCATTGAACCTTGAACAAGTATTTTCACCGGTTCAACGACCGGTCAGGTTTTAAAAACATTGGTAATAAACGTTTCAAAATTATAATTACAATTAAAAATATGATTTAATTAAAATGAAATATCAGTGTAAAGGTTTTTTCATTCTTAATGTATCCAAATTAACACTTAAAAATGCATTAATTTGTGATACTAACCACATATGAAATTTTAAAAAATTAGATTACATTTAAATAATAAAGAAAGATATAAATGATCCTCGAAAAAACAAAAAAAAACAAAAACAAAAACAAAAGCTTAACTTACATTTCAAAAAAGTATATTAGAACATCTTTATGTTGCGGTGCAAATATAAATTACAGAGAAGTCTGTCATGTTCAGACATCACCTCCTCACCTTCTATGTCCATGCGTGATTTTCAACACTATCCAACAGCAATATGAGAGACACATTACTAATCTGCATGTCTAAATTAAAGTATGGGTGTTACTAACCGATGCCCTAAGGGCAGGGGTTAAGGATTCCAATAAAAGCAATTATTTCTTGAAAAACTAATTAGAATACATATTCAAATGTTGAATGCAATACTATCCAATGATAAGTTTCTTCTTTTGGTTCCTTAACAAATGCCCTTAGGGTGTGTTTGGATGGAGTATTTTCAAAATTCCAAGAAATTTGAAATACAAGATAATTCAATTACTTCAATTGAATTACTGTTATTTCAAAAATATTTTGTTTGTATAGGGTAATTCAAATACCTTGTATTTTAAATTCTTTGTTTGGATAAAGCATTTAAATTACCTTCAATTTTATTTTTTTAAAATATTCCTTTAAAAAATACTTTGTCCGGGGCCGATGCCCCCCACCGGTGTCAGGGGTCGCCCCCCCCCCCCCCCCCCCACCAGGTGTCCAGGGGCCGACGCCCCCCCCCCCCAACACCGAGTGTTCGGGGGCCGGCGCCCCCCCACCGGTTTGATAGGGGTCGGCCCCCCCCACCGGTTTGATAGGGGCCGGCGCCCCCATCGGGTGTCCAGGGGCCGACTCCCCCCCACCGATTTGATAGGGGTAGGTGCCCCCACCGGGTGTCCGGGGGCCGGCGCCCCCCACTGGTTTGATAGGGGTCAGCGCCCCCACCGGGTGTCCAGGGGTCGACGCCCCCCCCCCCAACCGGTTTGATAGGGGTCAGCGCTCCTCACCAAGTGTCCGGGGTCCGATGCCCCCCTACCTGAGTAAGGAGAGGGAATTTCAAAATACCACCTCTTTAGGAGGTATTTCAAATTCCTCAAATTTACCTTAAACAAAATACCCCCATAAAATCCCTTGATTTCTAAAATCCTTTATATTTAATACCCAAACAAAATATTTTGGAGTGAAGTATTTTAATTACCCTCTTAAAATACTTCACCCTCCACAAATACTCCATCCAAACACACAGCATTCCCCTTAAAGTATTTAGAAATTAAGACAATCAACTATAACCTAACCCTAATATCATATATTTTAATGTCCCGTGATTCAGATGCTGACGAAAAATGTCGGACGCAATACCATTAAACATCCCACATTATTCAAGACATGTTGGGTCACTTAATATATGGAACTTGATTTGATTCTACAAGCGGTTCGGTACGAACGAAGGAATTTGGAACAAAAGGATCGGAACTCGCTGATAGAAAAGTAGAGAAAAACAAAGCAACGCTAAGAGTTATAGCTACAACAAAAATTAGTCATCATCAAGATCTTTTTTAATGTAGAAACCAATAACAGTCTTTTATAAGTATTAAATCTTACTAGTAATCACCCATTAATCAGTCTCACCTATACCAATAGTTTAATGTATAATCATAAGATTAACCCTATTAATTATGAACTAATCAATATATCATTTTATTGTGTGATAATTTTTATTTTTAATTAATTTGTTATACGTAGTTATGCAGATTGATTAATTTGTTATACAAAATTATGCATAATTACTATATGATCATATTTGCAAACTGTTGCTAATGGATTTGATCTAGGTCGAGCCCAACTATATGTTTTTGTTACGACATGGCTATGTTAGGCCTTAAACTCGGCCCACCTTAACTCGAGTTTGTGACTGCCAAGATTTGTAATCGATATCATATCTCGTAACCGACATCTCACCAATGGGTGATTAATGGCTTTATCACTGCCCTCATCAATGATGTCCATAATCACTTATAATGGCTCACTGATGCCATTTAACACTCACCCTCGCTCTATATATACGAGGCTATAGCCATCAAGTAGGACCATCTTCTTCTTATACTCTGACTAACCGAGTAACACCTCGACAACATTGTTCTTTGAAAGAACAATTGGCGCCCACCGTGGGGCTACGGTAAAACTTTGCCCCAGCAACATATTCTATGACTAACTTTCAAATTAATACTTTTTATTCTATGAAAGAATAATTGGCGCCCACCATGGGGCTACGGTAAAACTTTGCCCTAGCGACATATTCTATGACTAACTTTCAAATTAATACTTTATATTCAACGATATCATGAATCTCCAATGACACTCGCCGCAATGAAAACTGAACCGATGATTTTGTTGTTTCCGACCAATCCCCCAATATTGCAATCTACCCAGTTCAAACTCAGCCTTTACCTTGTGTGGTTGTCTTTAAACCGCGAAAAGGAGTTTGATCGCTCATGCTCTTATTACCAGCACATACCGCCTATGATTCTTTGAGGGTACGACTTTGGAATCTGGAATTCGGATGCTACCGAGTTGGATTGAGAGAACTCAAACGAGAAAACAATTTATCAAAAACCATGATTCCTTGAAAAAGGGATTTCAGGGAAGTCCTCAGGCGAGGAAGAGTAGTTATTAGGGGCATTAATTTCACATTAATTTTCTTTGCTATATAATTACAATTGATTTAGAGGTTTCTGGTGCATTATGGACATTAATCTTTTGGTTGAACTTTAATTGTCTATTATTCTAGGTTAAATTGTACATAATGTGATTCTCACGATTCTAGTTGGACTTCAATATTCTGTAGCACACATTATGATTAAAGGGATCTTAGGAGGAGTATAACAAGCCAAAGAGTCAAACAATCCTCCAACAACGGACGCTTTGAAGTCTCTAAAGCCTGATATATTACATCGGCACTGTTGCCTATATTTCTCGATTCGCCATGGGTGACGGTTGACCCTTTCTAAAGCTCGATATATTACATCGATAGTGTTGCCTATATTCCTCGGTTCGCCCGGGATGACAGTTGACCCTTTCTAAAGCCTAATATATTACATCGGTAGTGTCGCCTATATTCCTCAGTTCGCCCTGGGTGACGGTTGACCATTTCTAAAGCCCGATATATTAAATCGGCACTGTCGCCAATATTCCTCGATTTGCCTAGGGTGACAGTTGACTCTTTCTAAAGCCCGATATATTACATCGGCATTGTCTCCTATATTCCTTGGTTCACCCGAGGTGACTGTTGACCCTTTCTAAAGCCCAGTTTATTCTATCGGCACTATAGCCAATATTCCTTGGTTCACCCGGGGTGACGGTTGACCCTTTCTAAAGCTCGGTTTATCACCTCCGCATTGTCATCTATATTCCTCGGTCCGCTCAGGGTGACGACTTGGCTTTTTTTAAAGACCGATCTTTATCTTAGAACATTAAAGACTTATTATATTAAGCTCGATCTTTAAACTCGACTCAAAATTAAGCTCTATCTTTATCTAGACACATTAAGCCTGATTTTCGACACTCGACTCAATGTTAAGCTCAACCTTTTAAACAAAACTTTAGCCAATTCATTCATTCGACCATCAACAGCCTATTTTCCTAGCCTCGAGCTCTTTCAACCTTCAAGAATTTGGAGCCAAGAACGACCATAGAGACCCATTGATAGTTTACCAACAAAACAAGAATCCTTTTTACTAAGATAATGGTCTAAAGGTTAGAGCCACCAACCAATCTCAAATAGAAGGTCGACCTTCGAAGCCTAGGACAGAACAAGTGAGGGCACATAAAGCCCATACGGCATTTCTCGACTTGAGGCTTGGGGACTTTTGTTATGGCTGGGCCGAGTATTAACTTGGACCCAACCATGTTATGCATATATCATGCAAGAGAGCTTTTAAGCCCCTTCATCAATTCTCGACCGAGTAGGCACTTAGACCCAATATTTGTAATGTTCCATTCGACTTGTAGGAAACGTAACAAACGTAATTAAGAGACTTTAATCCCCATCGACCGAGTAACAATCACTCAATAGGCAAACGACCAACTCATAAAAGCGGACGCTTGGCTACCGTAACGAAAAGAAGCCTAAGATAAATAGGACATGAGGGGCTAAGGAAGGATAACTTTTATAAATCACTTGGATTCCTGGCTGGCTGAGTACCAAGCTTCTTTGGCAGAATAATTGATTTATATCATTATATGGATTAAGCAAGTGGTCTAGGTGTTGATTAAACTCAAGTACTTGTAAGCTCTTTCTCTATTTTATAGCTCGGAGCTTGGGGGACTCCTGTTACTACATGGATTATATTTGATCTAGGTCGGGCCCAACTATTGATAAGTCGTTGGCTTATCTAGTTTTGTAGCTAGAAAGGCCAAGGATTTTATGCCAATTAAGTGATTTAACCTCGCTAATTTCTCAAATTTAGCTTTTATTGTCCTTAAGCAATGTTTATAGTCTCTTATATAATTTTTAGGATATTTTGGTTAGTTTTGAGTCAAATAAAGTATTTAATGCTACTCTTATTTTCAGATTAAAAGTGAAGCTCAAAGAAACAGGGAAAATTGAAGAAAATAAGCAAAAAGGAGAATTTCAAGGTCTCATCCTGCGGGCCAGAGCTGATGCTGAGCAAAGAATTGGGATCTTTCAGGGTCACCTCGTGAGCAAAGATTCGCCTCGCGAGCCAGACACAGGAAATATGAGAACGCTCTGTGTCGCCCTGCGAGGATTCAAATTTTAACTGGAGCCAATTTTATGGGCTTGCCCGGCGAGCGAGCACAGATCTAGTTTCCTATATATAGCTTGTTTCAGTGCAAACTTGAAGGCAGTTTTTAGTTTTATCTTTTATCTCTCTTTCTACTCCTTGTTTCTCTTGGAGCTGCGTCTCCCTTAGACATGCAAATTGACAATCTATACATAGGAAGAGATGCAGCTCTAAGAGAAACATGGGAGTCGCAGCTCCAAGAGAAACAAGGAGTAAAAAGAGAGATAAAAGATAAAACTAAAAACTGCCTTCAAGTTTGCACTAAAACAAGCTATATATAGGAAAATTATGATGTTGACTTCCTTTTATTTCACTTAATAACTAATCAATGACCATTGCAAAATTATGATGCTGTTAACTTACAACTTTCGTCAAACAAAAGGTGGGCAAGACATAGAAACACAAGTTGAAGAGATGAATTTATATATACATCAAAACAGAGAAGATAGGAGAAGAGAGAACAGAGGGTTACCCTAGAAGGGGTTTATTCACTTCTGAGTAGGACCGGTGGTGGTGGCGGTGTCACCGCAGGAGGTGCAGTAGTGGTGTTGGTGGCACGACCACAACGGGGACGCTCTGTGGTGGCCGGAGCAAGGCGGGGGGCAAAGCGTGAGATATAGAGCAGAAGAAAATAGAGAAATGGGGGAAAGAGGGCAAGCTCGCTTATTAGGGATTGTAAATTTAGCAATCGAATTCGGTCGCAACAGACAATAACTTAAAATCGATTACAATTCGGTCGTTGTTTGCCTACCAAGTAAATATTCACTTACGCATTTTAGTGACCGACGTGGAACCGGTCACTGTTTGGCTCTATTTGACTTTTTTTCTGAAATTAGTTTAGCGACCAACGTGGAATCAGTCACTGTTTGGCTCCATTTAAATTTTTCTGAAATCGGTTTAGCGACCGAAACAGATATTCGGTCGTTAGAAGTTCCAAATATCGCCATACAATGAAATCGGTCGCAATATCGGTTGCAAATTAATCAAAATATGATGACTTTTTAATTTATTTATTTAGCATCCGATTTTGCGACTGCTAGCTTTGCTACCCCATAGATCGGTCGTAGATTACCTATTACTGAACATTATAACAGATGCTTAAATCAGTCGCTGTTTTCATCGTTGTGTATCGGTCGCTAAAATTCGGTCACTAGTTTGACTTTTTTTTTGTGTGTTTTCAAATCTTTTCAACCCAAACTAGATTGACTTTTCACCCTACCGCGAAGAGCAACGTAAAGTTTTTTTTCCCTTTTATTTTGCAAGATCTGATCATTTTTTCTCCTTTCACCCTGAGATCAACCTTTGAACCACCATGGTCATCCTTCCTCAGCCTTGGTCTCGTTTTCCTTGCAGTGGAGAAGCCCCTTTTTTCACATAAACTTTAATTTTATAATCTAATCATTATAAAATTTAATAATGATGCCGATGAAGCCAATGATGAAGAGAATGGCGGCAGTGGAGATTTGAGGGATGATGATAGGAGGAAAAAGGTTATGGAAGAAGGGTAGGTTCATGTAGAAAAATGGTGCAGCAATGCTTTGTCAATGTCATAGCCAACAACGAGCAGAAGATGACAATGGTGGTAGGAAGGAGCAACATGAAGCTGGTGGAGTAATAGGATTAACCTAATAAAGGAAAAATTAAAAATAATTTATTTTGTTTTTACAATTATGTCCTTCTAGAAGGTTTGACCATGGTAAGGATGAATTGTCAATTTTTAAACGATGTGGTATTAGCATGACAAGATTTGATTTGGCCACGTATGCAAGATAAATATTACCCCATTTTAGGGAGGTACCTAAGAATTCATCGATAATAAAAAAGAAGTTAAAATTTTGAAATTTAAAACAAGAGAACTTCATCAAAGAGAAAAGGTTAAATTTCGTTTCTAGAATTTTCTGTCTCTACAATTTCTTTCATTTATCTTGGAAAACCTAGTGCTTGCTCCCAAATCTTGTATTCATGTAGATAGTTGCAAACATATGATTAAAATAATAACTAAGCATTTTTCTCTGACACATGGATCAAACATGCATCGTGATATCATGTTGTAAATCATTTCTATAGACAAATCTTTTAAATGTAAATCTTTTTTTAATAGTTTCGCCTATATTTTTTTTGTCTCTCTACCTCTAACTATTGAGGTATCCCCCATCTAATCTACTCTCCTTATTGGATGGAGCTTCTACATACATGTCTTTCCCATACGTTGGAACTACCTATAAAACGAGATTCTACTATCTTTTCTACCATGGGTGCTACCCCAACTTTCGCTCTAATGCATTTATTCCTAACCATCTTGTCTAGTGTGTCCACTCATCTAACATAACATTCTTATCTTTACTATATTGAACTTATTTTCTTGTTGGTTTTTCCCTTAAGTTTTAGTATTTTTCTATTACAAATAGCACCCAAAACACTCCTTTTATTCCATCCAGTCAGTGCTTCATAAGGATTGAAGATCTCATTTTAGTCAATTTCAAGGTCTACTTTAGAGCAGAAGTGTCGACCGGGATGTGTGGGCGTGGCAAGTGATATGGTTTGTAGTAATTTGGACACAATGGCAGGCTCGCAACAATTTGATCTTCAAGTCAAAAAGGAGCTAATGTGAGGAAATCATGGAATTAGTAATGTTAATGTCATGGCAATGGATTAAAAGTAGGAAAAGGGGGTTCAACTATCATTTTCAAGCTGGGGTTTAAATCCAGTGTGTTGTCTCTCGACTTCAATAACAACATTTTAGAAACTAGGTTTTGTGTGGGGCTTCTTTTTTAGTACTATATGAATGATTTGGTTTTTTTTTTCAGTCTCATGGTCATGTTTGCTGCTGTCTGGTTTGTATCTTTTTTTTCTAGCAGTGTTGTGGTGTTGTGCTGATTTTGCCTAGCAGCTTGTGAAAATGTATTATTAATTTGATGCTTGTGTTTTATGTTGTTGGGTATCGATTTGTTTTTCTCCTGTATGTTGGTATGGTAGGATGGGTGGCTTTCAAGTGTATTTTATGTTTTGTGTTTTTGTTTTTGGATTGAAATTGTGGTGGTTTTTTGTTATGGGATTGGGTACCCTTTTACCCGTTTAATACACTTTTTTTCCTTTCAACAAAAAAGAAAAAGAAAAATGTTAATGAAGAAGCTTCACATTATAAAAAAAAATAATAATAATTTGATAAGTTGAAGATTATATAAGTGAATAAAACTCATATTTGTCATATTTGTTTTTTATAAACAAAAATTGTATTAATGTAGAGTAATGATGAGTGTGATTTCACCTCATATTTCTTTATCATTTTGCATGCATTTTAATATAGATTAGGCATTTTTTTATTTTGTTATTTGTGAGTTTTTACTTTGGAACTGGTAAGGTGGTTTTGTGGAGTGTTTGTGCAGGAATTTTGGATAAAAATGCTTAAGTCAAGTTGCCATAGAGTTTGCTTGAAGATGAGGCTTGAAAAGCATGAGGCAGAGATTGTCATGGCCTGGCCCTGAAAGGCTTCAGGGCCATGATCGCGTGGGATTGACGAAAAAGAAGAAAGGAGCAAAGCAGAGGCGTTCAGCTTCACAGCCGTGAACGGCATCAGCACACCAAACAGAGGCTGTCACGTGCTGGCCCTGAACAGCTTCATGGCCGTGACGCACGTTATAACAGATTTCTTATCTTCTTTTGATCTGATTTGTAATGGGCTTTGATCCTTTCTTAACATATCCTTTAAATAGGATTAGGGGGCACGAAAATAAGAGCTTTTTGGCTGCTATTGGAAGCTCTTGGCATTAGGATTGATTACTCTCTTCTTTAATTTCTTCTCTCTTTCTCTTAGGATTTTCTTCTTCGTTTTGATCAAGATTGTTGTTACATTGGCAATGCTTGAGTAGTTTCTCTATTTCTAGGAAATGGGGCTATGACCAAGACTTGTTTCATGTCATGAATTGGTAAATTCCCTTTTATTAATTTTCATATGCTTTTGATTTGATTCCTATTGTTATAATTACTTGTGAATTCGGTGCGCACTTATTTGAATGTCATAGATATCTGGGGACGAACGAAGAGGTGAACTTAGGTATTGGATCTATAGGAATTGAACTTAGGACTTAAATCACGAGAGTTAGAAGCGGTCCTTCGAGGGCTCATTGAATTGTCATAAACCTTAATGGGTCTAATTCAAATACAATTATCATGAGAGTAGGTGTTGGTCTACTTGGGCACGATTTTTATATCTCGAGAGGGAACATTAACTATTTTTGATAAATTCACGTTCAAAGTATATTGATAAATTAATATAAGGAAAGTCAGTTTAATGGCATGAACGGTCTTATTGGTTACCCAATTCCTGGAAATTCCTTTTGAATTTGAAAACCCCCAATTTGATTTTCTTCTCAATTTTATTCTTGATTCTATTTAATTGCTATTTTAATGTTAAATTAGTTACTTGCTTTATATTTCAAAAAACAAATCTTTTCTTGTTTAGTTTAATTATGGGTTCCATATCTTTTATTACTTGACGACGAATCCGTACACTTGCAGATTTACGCTATCAAGTTTTTGGCGTCATTGCCAGGGACTGTGCTTTCTTGAATATCAATTTAATTTTAAATTGATTTTTCTAAACATTTTTTTTCTCTAGTGTATCTATTTCTCTTTTTGCAGGTAATTTTTCTCTTTTATGCGAAGATCCCAAAGTCTTAGAACTCTTATTGAAGTATATCCAGAGATCGAAAGGACTTTTCATAGACGTAGAAGACTACAAAGGCAAATAGCGAGAGAAAATTTGATCCCCATTCCACTCAGGGGCTCATGGCTGATCAACCGGATACCAAACCGCTGAAGGACTACACAGCCCCAAATGCTAGGGGTTTGCGAACTAGGATTGCTAGGCCAGAAATTGAAGTGGAGAACTTCACTATACGGCCCTAGTTAATTGGCATGATTAGGCAACATCAGCTTGGAGCATTACCCTCGGAAGACCCAACTGATCATGTGGAGACATTCTTGGAATGCTGTGATACAACAAGAATTCAAGGTGCCCCAGTTGATGCTATTCGCTTGAGGTTATTCCCCTCCTCTTTGATTGGAAAGGCAAGAGCTTAGTTGAAATCAGTGCCTGCTAATACTTTGTCAACATGGGACCAACTGGAGCAGGCATTCTTGGAAAAATTCTTTCCACCTTCCAAGACTGCTTATCTACGTACTCAGATCACCAGTTTCTTTCAAAAGGACGGTGAATGCTTATCTGAAGCTTGGGATCGTTATAAAGGATTGCTAGAGTCTCGCCCACATCATGGGCTTGAGAAGTGGCTATTAGTGCATACCTTCTACAATGGATTGGATTATGCTTCAAAGGTGCCACTTGAATCCGCAGCTGGTAGAGCATTGATGAATAGACCACTCACTGAAGCATTCAATATCATTGAAAGCATAGCCACCAACTATCATCAATGGGGTTCAGAAAGAGGTAATAACCCGAAAAAGCTTTCGGGAGGTAAGTTTGATGTAGATGGTTCGAATTTGATTATGTCTGAGTTTGCATTGATTAAGCGCTTTGATAAGCTATAAAGGCTGATATGAGTTCAATAGGTGCTACTAATGTTGTTTGTGAGATTTGTGGAGTGTAGGGACATGACTTCATGGAGTGCCTACAGGGTGGTGCTCCTGGATTAGGCGCTTCGGGTGAACAGGTAAATTCATGTCACAATTTCTATGACACGAACCCAAAGTTTCCAAACTATGTTACAACCAAGGAAGGAAGCATAACTCGTATCTCTCCTACCGGAACAACAACACGTTGAACCACGAAGAAGGCCAAGGTATCATGAAACCCGCATTGGGGTATCCTCAGGTACAAAAGTATAAACTTGAGTCTCTTTTGGAAAATTTTGTTGAAACTCAAACAAATCAAAATGAAGAGTTTAGGCAACAAGGTAGGGCGGTCAATGAAGCATTACATCTAAAGTAGATAACTTAGCCATCCATAATAAGATGTTAGAAACTCAGATTGCCCAACAAGCGGACAATTCCAATAGGCAATCGGGCAAGTTTCCTGGACAACCTGAAATGAATCCAGGTAATGAACACTGCAAGGCTGTGAGTTTGAGGAGTGGCAAGCAAGTTGAGGATCCAAAGGGTAAACGGGAAAGTGAAAAAAAGAGTGCAGATGAGGAAGAGGAACCTACTAAAACACAACCCTTAGATGAGGAAGAACCCAATGAACCAATGTCTAAGTATGTGGCCCCTAAGCCTTACCAACCCCCGGTTCCCTTCCCTCAGAAATTGGCTAAGGTCAAACTAGATAAGCAATTTGGGAAGTTTCTAGATATCCTTAAGAAATTGTACATTAATGTACCCTTCACTGAGGCGTTGCAACAAATGCCTACATATGCTAAATTTCTTAAGGATATCTTGTCTAATAAGAGAAAGCTAGAGGATTATGAAACAGTAGATTTAACCGAGGATTGCAGTGCTTTAATTCAAAATAAATTGCCTCCTAAACTAAAAGATCCAAGTAGCTTCTATATTACTTGCTTGATTGGCAACACTAGTTTTGATAAAGCTCTTTGTGATTTGGGGGCTAGTGTTAGTCTTATGCCCCTCTTGGTTTGTAAGAAGTTGGAGATGGCTGAACTAAAGCCCATAACAATCTCCCTTCAACTGGCAGATCGGTCCATCAAATACCCGGTAGGCATCTTGGAGGATGTTCCTATTAGGGTGGGTAAGCTTTTCATTCCTGAAGATTTTTTTGTACTTGAAATGGAGGAGGATTCTCAAATCCTCATTAATCTTGGTAGGCCTTTCTTGGCTACCGCAGGAGCTATTATTGATGTGAAAAATGGAAAATTGACTTTGACTGTGGGTGATGATCAAGTTAAATTTGATTTATCTAAATCTATTAATCACCCTTCTTTTGAGGATTCTTGTTGCAGGATTGACTTAGTGCACCGTGCGGTGAAAAAAAAATCCGCTCAAGCTTATATTAGTGATCCATTGGAGTTGTACTTGATTGGTGGAGACTTAAGTGCTCATGGAGGGGAAGTGAAGGATTATGCCCGCCTCTTGGAGGCTAGTCCGAAAATTTCTCCTCACAAAAGCAAAAAAAGAAACATTTGAGTCAAAACCAAAGCACGAAGATTGGAAAGATGAAAAAGCTCCTGAGGTAGAATTAAAACCTCTTCCTTCCACACTAAGGTATGAATTTCTTGGTCCTAATTCTTCCTATCCGGTAATTGTAAATGCTAGCTTGAATGAGTTGGAGACCGAGAAATTGCTTAGAGAGCTTAGCATGCATAGAAAGGTGATAGGATATACAATTGATGATATCAAAGGCATAAATCCTTCCTTTTGTATGCATCGCATTTGATGGAAGATAAGCATAAACCATACATTGAGCATCAACGTAGGTTGAACCCAAACATGAAAGAGGTGCTTAATTTGTTAGATGCGGGGGTTATCTATCCAATCTCCGATTGTGAGTGGGTTAGTCCGGTGCATGTGGTTCCTAAGAAAGGGGGGGATCACTGTTATTCAAAATGAAAATAATGAATTAACCCCCACTAGGACGGTAACCGGACGTTGGAGAATGTGCGTTGACTATAGGAAGTTAAATAAGGCAACAAGAAAAGACCACGTTTACTTGTCCTTATGGCACTTTCGATAGGAGAATGCCTATTGGTCTATGTAATGCTCCGGTTACTTTTCAAAGATGCATGACTGCAATTTTTTCTGAATTTATTGAAAACATCATGGAAGTTTTTATGGATGATTTTTCCGTATATGGAACTACCTTTGATGATTGTCTAACAAATTTGTCTAAGATTTTGCAGCGATGTGAAGAAACTAATTTGGTATTGAATTGGGAAAAGTGCAATTTTATGGTAAAAGAGGGTATAATGCTTGGGCACTTGATTTTTGGAAGAGGAATTGAGATGGATAGGGCCAAAATTGAAGTGATTAAAAAATTTCCCCCACTGGTGAATGTGAAAGGAGTAAGGAGTTTCTTGGGACATGCCGGGTTCTACCGGCGTTTCATCAAAGATTTCTCAAAAATTTCTGAACCTTTATCTAACTTATTGATGAAAGATGTTACATTTGATTTTAATGAGGAATGTTTGAGTGCTTTTTGTAGGTTGAAGGAAGCATTGACCACCGCTCCCATTTTTCAAACACCGGATTGGAATGAGCCTTTTGAGGTTATGTGTGATGCTAGTTACTATGTCGTGGGAGCGGTATTGGGGCAAAGGAAGGACAAGAAGGTTCGTGCAATATACTATGCAAGCAAAACTCTAGATGAAACTCAAGCCAATTATGCCACCACCGAGAAAGAGTTGCTCGCGGTTGTCTTTGCATTTGAGAAGTTCAGATCCTACCTTGTGGGGTCTAAGGTCATTGTGTGCACCGATCACTCCGCACTAAAGTATCTCATGAGCAAAAGGAAGCAAAACCTAGGCTCATCCGATGGATCCTTCTCTTGCAAGAATTTGACTTGGAGATCCAGGTTCGAAAAGGGACTGAGAACTTGGTTGCGGACCACCTATCTAGACTTGAACCAATGGAACAAGAGAAGGACAACTTGCCTATAGATTATTCTTTTCCCGATGAGCAATTGTTTGCCATTTCGGCAGAGAATGCTCCATGGTATGCGGATTATGTGACTTATTTTGCATGTGGCATTCTAACACCAGAGTTCAATTATCAACAGAAGAAAAAGTTCTTTTCTGATCTCAAAAACTATGTGTGGGATGAGCCTTACATTTTCCGCAAGTGTGCGAATAGCATTTATGGAGGACATGCTAATGCCTCAAAGACAGCAGCCAAGGTGCTTCAAGCCGGTTTCTATTGGCCTCATATTTTCATAGATGCCCGAATATTTGTGATTGCTTGTGATCCATGCCAAAGAACGGGAAACGTCTCCAAGAAGCATGAAATGCCACTCAACACAATGCTAGGAGTGGAGATATTTGAAGTTTGGGGAGTTGACTACATGGGACCTTTTCCTTCCTCTTGCAACAATAAGTTCATTCTTGTAGCCGTTGATTATGTCTCTAAATGAGTGGAAGCCATACCATCCGTAACAAGTGATGCAAAGACCATGATCAAGCTATTCAAGAAGGTTTTCCCAAGGTTTGTTGTCCCAAGGACAATCATTAGTGATGGAGGATCTTATTTCATAGAAAAACAATTTGAAAAACTCCTACTCAAATATGGAGTCACTCATAAGGTTGCTACACCTTATCATCCTCAAACAAGTGGCCAAGTTGAAGTTTCCAATAGAGAAATAAAGAGCATTCTAGAGAAGACAGTGTCAAGATCTAGAAAGGATTGGTCAATAATGCTTGATGATGCTCTTTGGGCTTATCGTACGGCTTATAAGACTCCTATTGGGATGACACCCTTTAGAATTATATACGGGAAGCCATGTCACTTGTCGATTGAGCTCGAGCATAAGGCCTTTTGGGCTATTAAGATGCTAAACTTTGATATAAAGGCTGTCGGAGAAAAGAGAGTCCTTCAACTTCATAAGCTTGATGAGCTAAGATTGGATGCATATGAGTCCACAAGAGCTTACAAAGAAAGAACAAAGAGATGGCATGACAAGCATATCCTTCGTAGAGAATTCCATGAAGGAGAATTAGTGCTACTCTACAATTCAAGGTTGCGGTTATTTCCAGGAAAGCTCAAGTCTGGATGGTCCGGACCGTTCAAATTTATGAAGGTGTTTCCATATGGTGCAGTAGAAGTTTGGGATGAAGAATGGGGTAAATTCAAGGTCAATGGACAAAGGTTGAAGCACTACCTTAGAGAACATCCACTTGAAAAGGAGGTGGCACTTTCCCTCCTCCACCCAACATCAAAGGATTGACAAGACTATAGTCAAGCTTAAGACCATAAATAAGTGCTTCTTGGAAGGCAACCCAAGTTTTCTTTCCCTTGCTATTTTGTTTTTGTTTGTTTTGAATAAATTAAGAAGTTTATAGAAGAAATATCACCAATAGATGGTTTTGCCAAGTGTGTTTGCAGGTAGGAAAAGAATGAAATGCAAAGAAGCATGAAAAATGAAGTCAAAGGAGATCATGGCCTGGCCCTGAAAGGCTTTATGGCCGTGAAAGGAGAGCAGGAAAAAGTCAGAAGCGTTCATGGACTGGCCCTGAAAATGTTCATGGCCATGAATAGTGCCACCAAAAAAAAAAGGATGAAGAAGAAAAAGTCAGTGAAGGTCACAGCCCAACTGTGAAATCCATCACGGCCGTTACAAGGTCCAGCAGCGCCATCACGGGCATGAACCAAAAAAAAAAAAAGGGAACCTGACGCGATCATGGCCTGGCCGTGAAGGCCTTCACGGTTGTGATGCGGGCCTGCACCTGTTTAAAAAGAAATTTCCGCCCCTCTCCTTAAACTGTTCGTGAAAACAGCCTACCCTCTTCTTCAACCTCCTCTCTTCACCTCCATAGCCAAGCTTCCAAGCTTCATCCCCCCACCTATTTTCGCCACACAATCACTCCCAAACACAAACCCATCATTATCTCTTCTCCCATTCATCTTCTTCTTCATCTCCTCAATCTCTCCACCTTACCCATTCACTAAAAAGCTTGAGAATCACCTCATCCATGACACCCATGCCAAACAAACTTTGTTTCCTTACTTCCTACACATAAATCATAAACTCCATCAAGCCAATTCCATCAATTTTGGGCAAAATCATAAAGCCCCAATTTTGGAACCCAAACCCACCCCCCCCCCCCCCCCCCCCCCCCCCCCAAAAACTTCGAATTTGCAAAAATCAAAGAAGGGGATTGGGCATTCTGCTGCTTGGAAATTCATTGAAGTTAAAATGGCATGCCAGCGCCAAAGGTCCAGTGGAGCTTCAGGTTCTCGCACCAGGGGAACCCGTAACTCGACAGGTAACTCTTTTGAGCCCAATGAATATGGTATAGTTTTTAAAAATGCTGCCTAGAGATAATGATGGATCATGAATTGGTAAATTCCTTTTTATTAATTTTCATATGCTTTTGATTTGATTCCTATTGTTATAATTACTTGTGAATTCGGTGCGCACTTACTTGCATGTCATAGATATCTAGGGATGAACGGAGAGGTGAACTTAGGTATTGGATCTATAGGAATTGAACTTAGGACTTAAATCACAAGAGTTAGAAGCGGTCCTTCGAGGGCTCATTGAATTGTCACAAACCTTAATGGGTCTAATTCAAATACAATTACCACGAGAGTACGTGTTAGTTTAATTGGGTACGGTTTTTGTATCTCGAGAGGGAACATTAACTATTTTTGGATAAATTTACCTTCAAAGTATATTGATAAATTAATATAGGAAAAGTCAATTTAATGGCATGAACGGTCTTGTTGGTTACCCAATTCCTGGAAATTCCTTTTGAATTTGAAAACCCCCAATTTGATTTTCTTCTCAATTTTATTCTTGATTCTGTTTAATTGCTATTTTAATTTTAAATTTGTTACTTGCTATATATTTCAAAAACCAAATCTTTTCTTGTTTAGTCTAATTGATTTAATAATTAATTGGTGTTCATAAACACAGTCTTTGTGGGTTCGATATCTTTTATTTAATGGCATGAACGGTCTTGTTGGTTACCCAATTCCTGGAAATTCCTTTTGAATTTGAAAACCCCGAATTTGATTTTCTTCTCAATTTTATTCTTGATTCTGTTTAATTGCTATTTTAATTTTAAATTTGTTACTTGCTATATATTTCAAAAACCAAATCTTTTCTTGTTTAGTCTAATTGATTTAATAATTAATTGGTGTTCATAAACACAGTCTCTGTGGGTTCGATATCTTTTATTTAATGGCATGAACGGTCTTGTTGGTTACCCAATTCCTGGAAATTCCTTTTGAATTTGAAAACCCCCAATTTGATTTTCTTCTCAATTTTATTCTTGATTCTGTTTAATTGCTATTTTAATTTTAAATTTGTTACTTGCTATATATTTCAAAAACCAAATCTTTTCTTGTTTAGTCTAATTGATTTAATAATTAATTGGTGTTCATAAACACAGTCTCTGTGGGTTCGATATCTTTTATTTAATGGCATGAACGGTCTTGTTGGTTACCCAATTCCTGGAAATTCCTTTTGAATTTGAAAACCCCCAATTTGATTTTCTTCTCAATTTTATTCTTGATTCTGTTTAATTGCTATTTTAATTTTAAATTTGTTACTTGCTATATATTTCAAAAACCAAATCTTTTCTTGTTTAGTTTAATTGATCTAATAATTAATTGGTGTTCATAAACACGATCTCTGTAGGTTTGATATCTTTTATTACTTGACGATGAATCCGTACACTTGCGGATTTACGCTATCAAGTAACAAACCAACACCACATTAATAGCACACCTACCTATACAAAAATCACCGCAGAAACAAAGTTTTAGATGACATGCTATTAACCATATCCAGACCACTAGAAAAACTAAGTTCCAACAATGTGTAATAGTTGTAGAAGCAGGTTAGTCATGAATCATATTGCAGCAATGCTTTAGGGTTAGTGGACCAGTCCAAAATGGAGAATCGACCCTTTTTTAGCCTTGCCTGACTCCAACTCCACACCCCTGATCTTGATCAACTCTAAGACCTTGTCCAAGTCTTTAGACCCCTCTAAGTAAATGATGTCATTTCTAAGGAGCCAAATAGACCAAATGATAGCTAACCAAAGCATTCCCCAAACTCTTCTCAGTTTCCTACCCACAAACAATCCATCATGCTGATTTAGGAAATCCGAAAGGTTATAGGTAATCACAGTTTCAACACCAAGCCATCAATAAATATGCATCCAGATTGAATGAGAAAAGCTGCATGTAATGAACAGAGGTGAACTTGTTTCAATGGCAGAGTTACAAAGACATAATATTTGAGAATCATTAGAGTTTAGAATTCCTTTTCTTGATAGGTTGTAGAGAGTTGGAACCCTATCCAGGATGGATCCCCAACAAAAGGCTCCTACTTTGAGAGGAATAGACTTGTCCCATGGTAGTTTATAAATAAAATCATGTTGCTGTCCCACACCCTCTGTAATGGTTGTATAGGCTGATTTTACAGTGTATTTATCTTCTAAAGGCCCCTCCAACACCATGAATCGGCCTCAGATGTCCCTGGAATTTTGTCAACAAGGAGGACCAGCAGGTTTTCCACTAATTGTTCCTCCCAAACAAACAAACGTCTCTTCCATTTTAAATTCCAATACCACTCTCCATTCCTCCATTCCCCCATCTGAGAGACTTTAGCTTCCTTTGAAAATGAGATTAAGTACAGTCTATTAAACATGCATAGATGACATAGATATCATGCTCGCCCAAGGTTCATTCCAAAATGAAATAGACTCCCTGTTTCCCAACTTCCAAGAAATGTTATTTGATAACCATCCCTCCTTGGGAGAAGTCACCCCTTCTAACCTTCCTAAATCACACCACCAAGAAGCAGGACCTCCATCAATTGATTTCATAGGCCAAAACATCCTCCAAGAAGAAAGGCACCCATATCTCACCTGTGGCCAAAAGATTCAATTTCTATGAAAAACCGCCATCTCCATTTTCCTAAAAGCGCAAGATTAAACGCATTTATATTCCTTAGGTGCTCTTTAGAAAGAGAGGTAGTATACCGGAATGCTTGCCAACACTGCATTGACCAAGATGACTCTTCCCCCAAAGGAGAGAAATATGTTTTTCCAGCCTTGAAGCTGATTCTGGATTGTAGACACTAATGGTGACCAGGTTGAAGATCTCTTCGGATTCGCCCCTACCAAGATAACAAGAAATTTGAAAGGCAAAACCGTGATCTTGCAATTAAGGATAGCAGCTGCATGTTCTCATGATATTCCTCGATCGGTTTGATTTTATAACCTATCAAACCACTTTTATGAAAGTTCACTCTCAAACCGAACACCAATTCAAATAACCTTAGGATGCACTTGATTGCCCTTGCATTAGATATGGTCATTTCACCCATCAATATTGTGTCGTTGGCATATTGAATGTGTGAAATTCCCACTTCCTGTCCATCTCCTGAAATAACAATCTCCTTGAAAACATTATTTTTCATTGCACTTCGAATGATCCCATTTAGACCCTCCGCCACAATTAGAAACAAAACGGGAGCCATGGGATCTCCCTGGCGAATACTCATATTCGTCATATACTCTTTAACTTGTAAATTTGAGTGCTTTTGAGAATAGTCATTTGATTATCTTTCTATTTGCATAATTGACATTATATTCTAGCATGCATAAGATGGCCTACTTGGTCTTTTTCCCATTGAAACACTTCAAATTTTGTGGGGAGCTAGTATTTCTCGCGATAGTGATAAAACACAAGCAATCAATTTATTGCTCTAAGGTTCATTCATTTTTGCAACTTCATAAGTGAAGCCACGCAAGTCACGACCATGGGGTAACTCCCTTGCATGTTGGCATTAATTTGTTGTGTGAATCACATAATTTTATTAGACTTGGGAATTTATTGATAGGGTTGGTGTGTTTCGCGTAGAAAGAGGTATAGATGCTTGGGTTTGGAGGGTTTGACTCAGTTTTAAACTTTGGTTACACGCTTGGGTAGCAAAACCTAGGTCAAGGAACAGACAAAAGTGGTTCCAACCGAGGGCTAGATTTTGGGGAGCTTACTGAATTTGGAGTCCCAAGTTTGCCATTTGACCCAGGGAACTTCCCATTAATTAGTAGTACGGCATTTGCCATCCAACCAGTAGACATATTTGACAAAGTTAAGTGTCAAAAATGTGAGAAAATCTATGTAAGTATTAGACTAAGTGGGGGGTCTTGTGGGAAATTTAGACCATTTTTGAGTTCCATTGTTGAAACCTGTTTGGTTTTACTAAAAGCAAGGAATTGAGAAATCCTATACTTTTTGTATTTCCAAAGCCTACAAAATAGAGGATTTTGCCTTTCACGTGTTCTATTACCAAAAGATTGAATTCCAGCATCTTAATATATTATATTTTGTCATCAAATTTCTTCTATCATCATTTTTGAGGTATTTTCCCTTCACATGTTCTATTACCAAAAGATTGATTTTTTTTTGTTGGCAGCAAAAATTGGATATTCTTGACTATTTGATTATTAAGACTTTGTATCATATTAAGAAGCATCTCTCCATAAAATAAAGCAGTTATTGAGTAAAAGTTCGTCAACAATTTAATAACGAATCACTACAAGAAAAAATGGTATTAGCGAGGGCCAAGGGCCGTCGCAAATAACACAAATCTGTCGCAAAACACGTGTTTCTGACGGATTTGTGACGGCTACAAATCCGTCGCATATAGGGTCGTCGCAAACCGTTTCTGACGGTTATTTTAATTGACCGTCACAAATTTACGACGGCCAGGACGTCACAAATCTGCAGACATTAGCGACGGCTTGGCCTTCGCAAATCACCAGAAAGTGGCGACGGCTTGGCCGTCGCAAATGACAATACATATTTTTTTAAAAAATAAATAATTTAATTAATTAATTTTTTGCTCCTCAACATTTTGAGTGGACTCCCATTGTAATTCTCCCTGTTCTTCTATCCATTGAGCCTGTTCAGATTATTAGTAGTAGCACCATGTAATTCAGACACTAGAATTTCTTCTTTAATTTCTTGGTCTTGCATTTCATTATCTCTGTCAATACCTTCACCAGTTTCCAGGATCTTAGTCCTTTTTCTATTTCCACTACTCCTTCTCTTTTTGCTAAACTGAGATTTTGTATACCTCCCATTCTTAGTACACACAAGCTCCTCATCCAGGCAAAGCTTCCTCAAATGAAGATGAAAAATCCTCTCATGGCCCTGATTCAATGAACAAACCATTAGACAAACCTCTATTGTAGGATCTAATTTGTGTTTCAAATATTTGGTACTGGAAGAATATAGAAGAGAAGAAGAGAAAGCATTCCTTATATAAGCACATACCTAGTCCCACAAATATGGAAGCACGCAACAATAGATACTGCACCACCAACAAATTTATGCCCAACATCTACTAAAATCTCTTATCTTTTACGACGTTTGAAAACAATTTGACAGTTCCTATATGAATAAATTCATAATAAGCAACCTATGAATGACATATCTAAAAATTTCTCAGGAAGCGAGAGGGCATCTGCAAAAAAACTACTAGACTTGGAAGAGGGAGCCATATATACATAAAGGAGAGGAAGAGGATTACGTGAAGGAGGAAAGTGGGTGAGTTGGGGTTTATATCACAAATTTGCGACGACCCAGTGACGGCCTAAGCCATCAGAAAGTCTACTCATTGCCGTCGCAAAAATTAATTACATATTAGCGACGGCTCAACAGTCGCAAAAACTAAATATCTTTTAGTGACAGTTCGATCGTCGCAAAAGTGATCAATGCAAAATGTCAACTACATTAGCGACGGCTTGGCCGTCGCAAAATGCCATTTTTGTCCACCAAAAATCCCGCCAAAATTTCATGGAAATGTGTGCAACCACAGCGATGACATAGGCCGTCTCAAATCACCCAAGGCAGTCGCAAATCTTGAAAATTCATCCATTACTGAGGGCATCAAGGCCGTAGCAAATAATCCGTCGCTAATCAGCATAATTTTTTTGTTGGCAGCAAAAATTGAATATTCTTGACTATTTGATGATTAAGACTTTGTATCATATTAAGAAGCATCTCTCCATAAAATAAAGCAGTTATTGAGTAAAAGTTCGTCAACGATTTAATAAAGAATTATGATGCACAAGTAAAAGTCCTATATATCATTGGAATATATTTGATATTTCAAATATTGATCAAAAGGAGAATGCTAATGGCCAGAGCCCACTAGTTAAGGAATAAAAAGAAGAAAGTTTTTTTTATTGAAATATAGATGTATTCAAATTTCAAAATTTTGAGAAGTGATATATTTAGTTTTTCAATAAAAACTTGCATTTAATATTGGCACTGATTAGCAAGACCCTTGATCAAATACTGTTTGTAACTATTAGTAAAGTTCAAAGGCTATTAAGCTGAAATATTTAATGAATGTTTACTATTAGTAAGTTACTGTAAGTATATGATTTTTTTTATATAGGAAAATGTTAGTGTTAATGTTAGTATTTTGTTAGTGGGTAAGATTTGAACTTCAACCTCCTTATCACTTCACTCCTCAACTCTCCCACCTCAACCACCAAACCAACCTTAGGGTCTTACAAACTAGTACCCTTAGGGCACTATTTAAGAAATCCCGAAAAGAAAAAAAAAAGTAAGAGTTTATGGAAAAATTATATATACAACTTTTTGAGATCAATAAATACACTATTTTCCCACGAAATCTTGTTATCCTTGATTCATTAACGAGCAGTACACTGGTTAGCATTCTCGATAAGTATAATATACTCAATTTCTTTGTTATGGTGACCGTGACTAAATTAATATGGATAACGAAGTTTGGGCCAAGATGAAAATAATTGACCGGAGCTACATTCATCAAGGGTCTGTTTGGGAGTTGGGAGAGGAAGAGAATGGAAGAGTTTGAGAAAAAAGTTAGGGCAAAGGAATGGGAATGGAAGAATAGCCCTCCAAAACCCTCATCTAGTTCATTTTATTAATTCCCCCAAATTGGAGGGTTTTGGAGGTTTTGATTCTTTTGTTAAAAAATAAATCTCATGCAAGGTGGGGGAATATCCTCCCTTTCCCCCCTCTTCCTCCTCGAAGCCTTCCGCTTCCTTCCCCTCCCAAACTCTTAAACAAGTCCTAAAGTAAATCCTTATTTTCATATACAACTGTCATCACTTTTTTTTTTTTTTTTTGTAATCTCAAGTGTCATCGCTTTATTCATGGAAAAAAATATCTTATACCAAATTAGTCGCTAAGATATGTTTGGATTGACATTCAATCATCCAAACGTAAGTTTGAAATGGTAGATCTATAGTCAAAATTACATCTAACGTGAAAGAAAGAAAATCTTGTAATGGTGAAATGTGAGTTACAAATACAAACTAAAATACAATCAGAGCTAGTAGTGCAAATTATCAGGTCATTCTTTGTTTTGAACGAGAAAATGAGTATGAGATAGCTCAAATTTAGGAAATAATATGATGACATTTTACATGATTGAGAGATTAAATTAATTAATGTCACTTATATTATTAAATGACTAAATTGATATCAAAATTATTTGGGCGACGATAGTTTGCATTTCTTGAGGGAATAAATTGATGACAATATTTTAAGTACAAAATGATAGCATGTATAATTGTCTATCTTTAAATGATGAAATTAAGATTTTACTTGGTTCTTATTTTAAATCGTAGGCTTGGAAGACCTTTATAAATCTGAGGAGCCTAAGAGTGAAGAGCATAGAGACGTGTCATATATTGTAGTTGAGAAAATTAGGTAGAATTAACATGTCGTCAATATAGAGAAGAAAGCTCAAATAAAGGTCAAATGCCCTTGAAACACCACAACATGTGATTTTGGTCCGAGTGGTAACGAGTTCGGGTTCCTTAAGCAAATGGTTAGGGGTTCGACGACTCCCGTCTCTTATGGAGAATAACTGGTTGGGAGAGGACAACCCTTAAATATCGTCCAGGTCCCCCGACCGAGATTAGTCATAGTTTACGACAGTGGATACTTCGTACCAGTAACATGATACCCAATATTACCATTGAAACACCATGTTGCAGTTATAAGTTTTAGCTATTTCCGACATTTAGATACATGGGTGGCAGTAAACAAATGGTCTTAATTCATTTCAGATTAATAATATGTTCCTCCAAGAGTGAAAGCGGTCCCCTCAACCATATTAGACTTTGATCACACGTCCGCTTGTTGGTTTCTTAAATTTGACACAATGCATATTATTAAACTGTTTCAACCTGACAAAACCAGTGGAATAGAAGCTCTGGGGAATGGAATAGAAACGGGATTTTCGGATTCTGAGAAGCCTTCAATCCAATAATATAATCCTTAGTGGGTCTAAATGGAATTTGCTGTTGAATTATATATTTGAGTTCTGTTTTGGAATCTGGTTCAGGTCCTTGTTTACAATTGATGTTCAAAGTTTCAAACACTACACATAAAATATATCATTTTCTTGGAACTTTGCTTTCTCTTGGCTTTTAGCAGATAATTAGCCTAAACTTTCATGAGATTAATATGTTAAAAAGAGTAATTAACTATAAATGATTCGTAATCCCCAGATGCTGCTAGTTTGGCGGTTTATTGAGATTCCACCTTTTGTGTTATGACTTATGAAGTAAGAAATAATAGTACTTTGTTGATAAAAATCATAAAATCTCTATTTCTCTTGATTTAATGGCTTTGATTTCTTCCTTGGTAGTAGTGCTCAACTGCTCATGTTAAGAGCCTTGCCCTTGCTTCTTCTGTATATGAACCAAACCATCCTCGCAAAACACACACCACTTTAATAGTCACCAGAAAAGGCGGCTGAAGCTTCGGAGGCAGATCCCTTCTCGGGAAGCATATAATGGCTTCAAATTGAGTGTAACTTCACTCTCAACTTGCTCTTCTTTATCTTTCATCTCTTCTCATCTCAGTACCTCATGCACTTCTTTTAGGGTTTTGCTTCAAAGCTTTAATTTAGCCATCTCTTTGAAAGTAGCTTCCACTTTCTTGTTTCTAGGGTTTCTTTTTCACTGGCTTTGGCTAATTAACATTGAAGAGACACAACAAGGGTTTCTAAATCTTTCTTTTATTGAAGAGGGTTAGGGTTTGTTTCCAGAAGAAAATAGCTCGGTTAAGATATGGAAGAGAGAATTGAAGCTGAGAAACTTGATGAAGTGATGCTACCGGGGTTCAGGTTTCATCCAACTGATGAGGAGCTTGTTGGGTTTTACCTCAAAAGAAAGATTCAACAGTGGCCTCTGTCTATTGAACTCATCAAGCAGCTTGATATCTATAAATATGATCCTTGGGATCTTCCAAGTAAGACACACACTTGTCTTGGTTCATTTTATTGTATAAGCTCTAATAAGTAATAAGCATTTCTTTCAGCCTGAACTATATCATATAGTTGCATGATATTCAAGTATACTTTTTTTAGGTTAAGAGTCTATGGTTTTATCTAACAAGTTATTACTTATATGCTTCCATTATGTGTAGAGTTGGCCCCTACAGGGGAGAAAGAGTGGTATTTCTATTGTCCCAGAGACAGAAAATATAGGAACAGTGCAAGGCCTAATAGGGTCACAGGAGCTGGGTTCTGGAAAGCTACAGGGACTGACCGGCCTATCTATTCCTCAGAGGGTTCTAAGTGTATTGGCCTGAAGAAATCCCTAGTGTTCTACAAAGGTAGAGCCGCCAAAGGGGTCAAAACTGATTGGATGATGCATGAGTTCAGACTACCTTCTCTCACAGACTCATCATCATCCCCAAAGAAGTACATAGACAAGACCATTCCTGCTAATGTGAGTAAACTTACCATTTTAAGTGTTCTCTTTTTTTTTTTTTTTTGGGGTACACAAACCATTTTAAGTGTGTATGGCGGTAAATATTGTGAGGGGTCGATGATACACCTGTTGCATCCGGTCAAAATGGAGACTAAAGGGCGTGAAGCGAACGTAAAGTCTAATGTCCATGCACGTCTTAGAGGGATGCTCTTTGTTGGAGAACCATCACCACGAACAAATATAACTTTTGCTAATATTAACTTACTAATATATGAGAGGGTTGGGTAGCTGATCAACTAGTTTGAGCTAAGGGTGTAAGGTGTTAATTAAGGAGCTGGAGGTCCAGGGTTCAAACCCTGGCAAAGGAGAAAACTAACATAACATTTAACTTACGAACATTGGTCTATCCAAATAAAAAAATTACTAATATTAACTTGCTTTTGAACTTGCAGGACTCTTGGGCAATCTGCAGGATATTCAAGAAAACCAATGCTACAGCTCAAAGAGCTCTCTCTCACTCTTGGGTCTCTCCCTTACCTGAAACAAGAACCTCTCATGATATGCTAACCAATGACCGAGACAGCACCCATTTTTCTTCAGCCAACATGCCATTGACAATGCAAACTAGCTTATCCAACCAGTTTTGTAACATTAACCACAGTGACACACATCACTTAACCACTAGTAGTAGTACTATTTGTCCTTTAGATGTTGCCTCTTACAACAAATCCATTATAAATCCATTGCTTTACAAGCCCTTTGATCAGTTACCCATTTCACATGGAAACTTTAGCACTGTCTCAATATTCTCATCTCCTCTTGAAACATCTACCACTAGTACTAAATCTACGACGGATGTTTCTTCCTTGCTGTTGAATATGTCATCTTCTGTGCTAGGAGATTTTAGTAAGACCTCTGAGGGAACAACCACAAACTTTGTTGGTGGCTACTCAATACCATTACTACAAGAGATTCAAGGAACCACTGGCAACCATGACAACGTATTGGTGAAGATTCCTAGTATAAATGTACCTCGAGTTGATGATCAAGAGTTGGAGAAAGTACGATCCAATATTGGGTTTCCTTTCAGTATGCCTAATTTCAATATTGGTGAAGCATGGAAGTCAAATCTGCTTTGGGATACTTCATCTTGTCCTTGTGATGTGCCATCTAGTTATTCCACAACCAAGTGTTATACTTAATTAGTCCAATTTATGCAAATTAGAAGCCATTGTTTTTGTAGCTTCTAATAGGTAGGGGCTAGTTAGTTGGAGTCTGACTTTTTACTTAGATTGCTGTTGGATTTACATTAGCATGTAGAATCTTTTTTAGGAGGTAGGGCTCTTTGAACTCTTCGTAATTTGATATAAAATGTGAACTAAAATGTTTGTGGAATATAATTTTGGAAGCAATGCTAGATTTAAAAAAAAAAAAAAAGATGGAAAGAGGAAGTCAGGAAGAGGCAAAGGAAATGACGCCAAATACAAAGCAAATGCTTGGAGAGAAGTACTCTCATTTTGACTTTGCTCACGATAACCGCAGCCGACCATTTTAAAAAGGGGTCATGCTAACGGGTGCACTCTTTAAGAAACCAAGAAAAGAGTTTTCATTGAAAAACTAAGTATTTCACTTTTTCAAATATTAATCACATCAATTCCTTATAAAAACTTTTTTTATTGGTTCCTTAACAAGTGTCCTAAGGACACTCATTAGCATTCTCCTTAAAAAAAAATTAGCTAAAACATCTTAGCTAAAATGAAGAAGCAGGGTTAGTAACTATGGGCGCAGCCCTTGGATTGTTGAGAGAGCTGGGGCAAATGTCATATGAGGTAGTTTCTTGGTTTTGACTTACCAATCATTTTGAGGAAGAAACAAATCACTATGTTTTTTGGGACTCTCAGGGCCGTGGAGAAGGCAAAGCAACTAAAGCAGTTGTCTTAGGCCCACACTCATCAATTTATTGACCCTTTGTAATTTTCTATTATTGTAAAGCCCTAAAAATTTAATTTAATATATAATATATGCATCAAACATAACAAAAGCCCAACAACGGGAGAGTTTTTATTTATGCATAGCAAGTAACAAAAGAAATTAATACACCGATAAAAATATTAAATTATATCAAAAGATTGTATTTTTTTCCCCAAATTTAATCTTTGCTTATAAAATATCATTAACAATATCAGTAACAATTGCTATTATTGAAAGAAGTTTTCCAAAATTAAAATTGTTTAAATCCTATCTTAGATCAACAATGTTATAAGATAGATTGAATGGGTTAATCATGCTATATATTGATAATGAAATGTTAGAATTGCTTGAATATAAAATTTGATAAATGATTTTACAGCTCAAAATGTCAGTAGAAATATAATGATTAATCATTTAAATTATATTGAGTTTCTCTAATAGTTTTGCCTTAGGCCCAAAACGTCTGGACACGGCCCTGATATGGACACCTGTATAGACACTGTACATTGATATGAATGTGGGTGGGATAGAGGTATATTATATTTCAAAATAGAATAGATATATTGTATGTAATTATGAATATGGGTGTCACTTAGACGTTGATAGTACATAGCTGCAAACAAATCTACCCTCTAATGCAAAGTGGACCAGCTGGAAGAAAAGGTGAAGATTAGAGAATATTCATTACCTATTCTAAGAGTTACAAGTTGCACAAAAAAATATAGTTTAATTTGTGGGCGATTTCTTTTTTTTACTTTGACAATCCATGGTTCCTTCCTTACTAAAAATCCATAACAATAACAACCAGCCAACAGATTTAAATATCTAAGAAGGTTCCTAACGTGTATGTCCCTCTCATTTTCCAACTACAAGTCTACAAAAACCCTCATACCCACCGAATATTGATTATCACGTTCTGTCTGCCTCATAGTCAAGAAACTAAAAAGCTTTTGATAGTCCCAAACCCATTTGCAAAACTTTGCTTTAGTAATCATCATAATCTAGATTCTGGGTTAAGCATGTGTAGCAGTGATATTATCCATGACTTCATCCCTCGCCATGTTAGGGTTCGCCGTCTCACTGCCTCCGATCTCTGGCCTGACTTATTTGGATCAGGTAAGCATAATGGAGTTCGCCCTCGGCCCGCTCACTGCCTCCTACAAAATATTATATTATTGATTTATCATTTTTTTAGGCTTAATTGCACATTTCGTCACTCAATTTTTTCACTTTTACGATTTTAGTCACTCAAAAATTTTAATTGCATATTTCGTCCTTCAACCTTTTCAATTGTGGGATTTTGGTCCCTTAAAAAATTTAATTGTACATTTAGTCCTCTAATTTATCGAATTATAACTAGTCAATATATAGTAAGGATTGATTTTGCACAATTTTATAAATTAGAGGACAAAATGTGCTATTAAAATTTTTTAGGGACCAAAATCGCACAATTAAAAAAGTTGTGGGACAAAATGTTTAGTTAAAATTTTTTAGGGATCAAAATCGTACAATTAAAAAAGTTGAGGAATGAAATATACAATTAAACCTTTTTTTTATTTACATAACTTGTAGAAGAGTCTTATTTGGATTATTTTTACATTTCGAAAAGAACTACTTTTTGGCTATAGTTGAGATACCCTTATGCACACCATAAATGGTCCTTGCTTGTTGCAGTTTGCAAACTTGACAATTAACTCAGCCCAAAGAAAGAAAATTGAATGAAAGTAGAAAATTGATTTAGTACATTTAAAATATCACATATTCACGCATTCATGTATAACAATCGGCACAAGTTATGATATGGTTCAATTTTGTGTCATCAGCACAGGCGCTACAGAGTGAAGACAATATGGGCATCAGGAAAAGCCCGTGGATCCTTGAAGAGACAACTGGATTCTCCCCTTGGTTAAGCGGACTCGGACTGCATTTGAAAGCCGGTGCTCTAGGCCTAATTGGACCCAACTGAAGCCAGAGTCCTTCTCCTCCAACAAAGTTCAGATTCAAGAAGAGAGTGGGTAAACCCAAACTACTATAGCTTTTTTCTATAATTCTTTTTTAATTTGTAGCCAGATCTGTAGAATTGTATAAATGTTCTCTTAGTCTGTTAATTAGTTAGTTAGGCTATTAGAGGTAGTTATGTTAGTTTCTGTTAGACTCTCCAACAAACAGTTGGAGGGTTAGAGTTAGTTCATAGACCTGGTGTATAAATAGGCGTATTCAGGTCTAGTGTAAACACAAGTAATATACACAAAATACACAATCATTCAATAGATGAATATTCAGAAAGCAATATCAGAGTTTTACATGGTATCATAGAGCCAAAAGCCTGGTAGCAAGATTCTTCGTTTTTCTTCATCATCATCATCACCATGTCTGCGACTGATAATAGCGACGATGACAAGAAATCCCCTGTTGATAAAGGAAAAGAAAAGATCCAAGATGAGGTCTTCAAAGAGGCGAAAAACTCAGGTAATGAAAATCACGTAGACATTATGTCTCCTCTTTACCTTCATGCCTCGGATCATCCCGGACAAATTTTCGTTAGTGAACCCCTTCGTGATGGAAACTATGGCGAATGGGTTGTAGACATGAGTAATGCACTATGTGCCAAGAATAAGATGGGCTTTGTCGATGGAACCATTTCCATGCCAAATGCGGATTCTTGGGATCTTGCACATTGGATGAGATGTAATGCAATGGTCAAAGGATGGTTGAAGAGCAGCATGGACAAGGAAGTCAGAAACAGCGTCCGCTACGCAAGCACTGGGCGTGAAATCTGGACTGATCTTGAAGCAAGATTTGCAAAAGAAAGCTCACCAAGGGTTTATGAGTTAAAGAGAGCCATAACCCTCCTTAGACAAGAAAAGCTTTCTGTTCCAGCTTACTTCACAAAGCTTAAAGGTCTCTGGGATGAGGCTCAATCCATTGCTCCTTGGCCGAAATGTACTTGTGGAACTTGCAGGTGCGATATACAGAAAAGACTCACAGAGATGCGAGAAAGGGAGCAATTATATGATTTTCTTATGGGTCTTGATGATGTCTTTAGTACAGTCAAGACCCAGATCCTTAGCATGGCTCCTACCCTTTCTTTGGGTCATGCTTATCATCTAGTAGCTGAAGATGAGCAACAGAGACTCATCTCATCAATGCAGAAGCCCGTTGTTGAAGCCACAGCATTTCAGGCCTCAAATTTCCGATATAAAGATGGGAAGAAGGAGAGGCCAAAGTGTGACCACTGTCAGAAAATAGGGCACACAAAAGAGGAATGTTGGGAGATAGTGGGTTACCCGCAAGATTGGAGAAAGTCCAACCGAGAAAAGAAAGAAAAGGCAGCGTCATGGAACAACAAAAGAGGTGGATTCAAAGCTGCTCAACTCAGTACAGAAGTCAGCCCAGTTCCAGGTCTCTCTTCACAGCAATATGAGCGCCTTATACAACAACTCAGTGATAATGCGGATTCAGCAGTAGGAATGCATCAAACAAAGCCTATGGTGAACATGGCAGGTAACACTCATTTTGAAAGACCCTGGGTTATAGATTCAGGTGCTAATGAGCATATTACATGTGATAAAAGGTTGCTAAAGGAAAGATCCAATTCTTTTCAGCAACCAGTACTTATTCCTAATGGTATGAGTGTTCCTGTTGAGGGATCAGGAAAGGCACAATTGCCTAATGGCATGTTTTTAAATAATGCTTTGTACATACCAAATTTTAAATGCAATCTTCTATCTGTAAGTAAGCTAACTAGAGATTATAATTGTTCTATAACTTTCACTGCTGATCTTTGCTTAATACAGGACTTACATTCGAAGATATTGATTGGAAGGGGTAGACATCAAGATGGTTTATATCTTTTAGAACCTTCACAGGAAGGGAAAGTAGCAATGAAAGTTGATAGATCAAATGATATGACTTTGTGGCATTCAAGATTGGGTCATGCATCTGAATCCAAAATGTCACATATAGGTCTTAATTCAGATATAGTTAGGAATCAGATTAAGATGCCTAACAACAATTCAAATCTATCTCCTCCCAAGGGCTTTGTGAAGATGTCTGCTATTTGGTCCTTCGTCCATATCTTGATAGGTTGTATCTCACCCGATTGGACCCTTTCTCGAACAAAATAGCAGTCCATTTCAACATGCTTTGTTCTCTCATGGAAGACTGGATTCGCAGCAATATGTAGGGTTGCTTGATTGTCACAAAACAAGGGAGTAGCATCTTGTTGTCTTAAGAACAACTCTTGCAGCAGCCATCGAAGCCAAATTATTTCACTCACAGTGACTGCCATGGCTCTATACTCGGCTTCAGCTGAGGATTTTGCAACTACACTTTGTCGCTTTGTTCTCCAAGAGATTGGTGCTTCACCAAGTTGGATTAGATAACCTGTACAAGACCTTCTCGTGTGTGGGCAACCTCCCCAATCTGCATCGCAGAATGCTTTCAGTTTTAGATCATTGGTATTGGAGAAAAGGATTCCTTGTCCTGGTGTCGTTTTCAGATAGCGAAGAACCCTCTCTGCTGCATCCATATGAACCTGTTTTGGGTTGCTCATGTATTGGCAGAGCGTATTAACAGCATATGTAATATCCGGTCTTGTCACAGTTAAGTATAACAAGCGACCCAGTAACCTTCTGTATCGTGTTGCATCTATAGTTGGATCATTGTCATTGATCCTTAGGTTACAATTTTGCTCCATAGGAAACTTGCTTGGTCTGCATCCTTGCATTTTTGCTTCCTTGAGTATATCTAAAGTGTACTTCCTTTGACTGAGCACAAGTCCTTTAGGTGACCGAGCTACTTCTATGCCCAAAAAGTACTTTAGTGGACCCAAATCCTTGATGCTAAACTCTGTGTCTAGATGAGTCTTCACCTTTTGCATGATACTTGAATCATTCCCAGCTAGAATGACATCATCAACATAAATTAAGGCTGTCAGGATCACCTCTCCTTGTTTGTAAATGAAGAGGGAATGGTCTGCTTTACATTGTTTGAACCCGATATTCTCTAAGGAATTGGTAAATTTTTTGTACCAATTTCTTGAAGCTTGTCGCAATCCATATAAAGAATTTTGCAGTTTGCAGACCCTTGTTTCTCCTTGCTTGGCAAATCCTTGAGGTATCATCATGTAGATCTCTTCATTTAAGTCTCCATGTAAGAATGCATTGTTGACATCAAGTTGATGGATGTGCCAATTCTTTGCTGCTGCAATTGCAAGGAGGCTCCTCATGGTTACCAACTTTGCTACTGGAGCAAAGGTCTCATGAAAGTCCTCTCCTTCCACCTGAGTAAAACCCCTTGCTACAAGTCTTGCTTTATAGCGTTCCACTTCTCCATTAGGTTTGAACTTTATTTTATAGACCCATTTTGAATCTACAGCATGTTTTCCTTCAGGAAGAGTTGTTAATGTCCAAGTTCCATTGGCTTCCAAAGCTTCTATTTCCCTTTTCATTGCTTCCTTCCAATGCTTATGTTTAATTGCCTGTGAAAAGTGTTTTGGCTCATCATGGGAAGTGATGGCGGCTAAAAAGGCTTGATGTGAGTGTGAAAAATTAGTATAAGACACATAGTTTGATATAGGGTATAAGGCTGTGTTACCTGATGTTGGATTAGGTGAGGGATGAGTGATGGATGGAGGTAATTCTACTTCATAATCCTTGAGATGTCTTGGAAGTTGTTTAGCTCTTCCACTGTGTCTGTCATTTAGAATTCCAATTTCCTCATTTTCAGGTTCAGTTGGCAATTCTTGATGCTTATTATAATCACTTTCAGAACTGACTTGCTCTGTATCACTCATATCAGCATTTGCAGCAGGTGTGGTTTTCTTGACTTCATCTGTTTTCTCTGCATATATGAGCTGCTCTGCTTTTTCTGTGTCATCTTCACAAGGTATAAGTTGACATCCATCATTGTTGCTGATCCCTGCCTTTTCTTCCTTAAAAGGAAATCTGTTTTCAAAGAAAAGAACATTTCTAGAGACATGCATTTCATTAGTAATAGGATCAAACACTTTATAACCCTTTTGGCCTAAGGGATATCCTATAAAAATACAAGCTCTCCCCCTTTCATCAAACTTTCCTTCTCTTTTAGTCTTTAAGACATACACTAAGCACCCAAAAACTCTTAGATGTTCATAACTAGGCTTTCTTCCAAACATAATTTCATAAGGTGTTTTGTTTCCAAGAATTTTTGAAGGAAGCCTATTTATGAACATCTAAGAGTTTTTGGGTGCTTAGTGTATGTCTTAAAGACTAAAAGAGAGGGAAAGTTTGATGAAAGGGGGAGAGCTTGTATTTTTATAGGATATCCCTTAGGCCAAAAGGGTTATAAAGGGTCCAATCGGGTGAGATACAACCTATCAAGATATGGACGAAGGACCAAATAGCAGACATCTTCACAAAGCCCTTGGGAGGAGATAGATTTGAATTGTTGTTAGGCAAGTTGGCCATTATTGACTTACATGTGCCAACTTGAGGGGGAGTGTAGAATTGTATAAATGTTCTCTTAGTCTGTTAATTAGTTAGTTAGGCTATTAGAGGTAGTTATGTTAGTTTCTGTTAGACTCTCCAACAAACAGTTGGAGGGTTAGAGTTAGTTCATAGACCTGGTGTATAAATAGGTGTATTCAGGTCTAGTGTAAACACAAGTAATATACACAAAATACACAATCATTCAATAGATGAATATTCAGAAAGCAATATCAGAGTTTTACAAGATCTTGATGATTCACTTACACACAATTTTTGGATAGGCATAGCTTACTATTAAATCAATACTTATATGAAGTTGTATATCATATTAGAAATACACCTACTTTTTTTAAATGTCTTTACTCATAAAATTTGAGTATTGAACTATCTATCATAGGTGCTTCCCTCTACTAATAATTTTTTTTTTTCTCCGTATATATGAATCCGCGGATAGAAACTAAGATCACATGCTTAACGGACCCATAAGAGCTAAGAATATAGAAAAATGAGTGTTTGTGGAATAAGCTGTTAATATAAACTATTTATAAAAGAAGAAATATATGAGATTATATTAACAAATGCAATATATAGGCTCTGGGAACAAGTTTTCGTTATCTAATGTATAAATAACATGACCACAGGTGGTCTCTGGATGATAAAAGGTTGCCTGGAAGAATATACAATGAAAAAGAGAATCGTTGGCACAACAAATTAGATAAACGATTAGCGGGCAAAAGGAAGATATGCGGCATCAATGGGAATGTTGATAATAACTTAGAATGTTCATGGCCCTTATTCACAGAAACCTCGGATGAGGAAGACAACGATGGAACGTCAGATTCAGATTCAGACACGTACTCTGGCCCTTCATGATCTCAATTTTTCAGGCTCCCCCTTTCTCATTTAAGCCTGAGCTTAAATTGAAAAAAACTAATTACACATTACTTGTGCTTTTACATCTTCCACATCTATTTAAGTGGCAGAATTAAAGTATAAATGTGTAAAAAATTAAGGGGAGCTCAACTGTAATCAGAGGGTAAAAAACTGTAAGTATGTGAATATAGTATTGTTAACTTAAATATTAGCGAAAGAGTGGCTTCTCTGCCAGTTCTTAAAAAAAAACTTGCTTAGTAGTTACATCTCTTTGCTAAACAAGTATTTTTATTATCATATTTCGATTTATCATGTTTAAGTCCTGCAGAGCCACTTGACAAAGGGTCCTTCGTGATATGTTATTCTATTCATTAAACCAAAAAAGGCTAAAGAGAAGTTATTGGGATAGTTTGTATAGTGTGAGGAAAAGTATAATTCCAACATAGGAGACAGAACCATGCTCTAAAGTCCTTATATAGAGAAAATGTCTCATATTCTGAAGGTACTTTGGTGGGAAATTAATTAAAGTGGTACTGGATATGAAATTTAAAAGAATACCTAAATATTTGTTTTTTGTCCAAAAGAAGGTTCATATAAGAGGCCTTACAAGTTACAAGGGGATGGGAGAAGGGAATGTGGCCTCGTGTGTTTCTAGTACTTTCGAGGACAATTTTATACACAACAAAGCTTCTAGGAACTAAAAGCACATAAAGTATATCTCTTGAAGACCGTCTGTTACTTAAATTTATCCAATGTATAAATTTCAAAGAACTTACCAATATTCAAAGTGTTTTCTTCTTTTATTTAACCTCCTACAAATAAATAACCTTGCATATTCTCTAGAACTGTTACGAGGAGGAATGTAAACTTGATTATTAAATTCACTAGGTGCACCATGCATTAAGTAATTGTAATATCATTTATTTAAGGTTAAAATATTTTTAATCTTATAACTTATTTTCTGATTTTAAGTTGGTCCTCTAAATAATAAACATTTCATTTTGATCCTGTAACACCCCGTTTTTCGTAAGTGTTTTTATAAAGCTGGTTTTATTAAGTTAAAAGTGTTGGCTAAGGGCTAGGCGGGATTTTGGCTTAAAAGTCCCTATCTGTTACATGAGCACGCCCATGCTCATTAGCCAGCATGCCCGTACTGAAAGTCAGAAGCATGTCTCTGATTTTAAGTTGAACACGCCTATGCTCAACAGTGAGCACGCCCGTGCTCAATATGTTGACCGTGTCTTGGAGACGCTAAGTTGAGCATGACCGTGCTCAAGGGTGAGCACGACCGTGCTCAAGTGCAGTCTTTATATAGTTGGCACAGAAACCAAGGGTGACGAGTTAACCCTATTTTGTGTTGGCAGCCATCACCAGTTTCGGTCAGAGTGATCTCTTTCCCTACTTCCACTAAACTCAAGCCATTTCTGGAGTTTTGGAAGCCTTTGGGAGCCCCCTATGAGTCTTGTTGGTTTAGAGGTAATGGTCCCTTCCCCTCTCTTCAGTTTCTTTCTTGTTTTTGGTTAGAGAAACTGACCAAGGATATTTTTGGTTAAACAGGTGTAGAATCGGACTAAGCCACTCGTGGGGACGTGATCAGTTTGACCGTTAGAGCAACCTTCAATCCGGGTATGGGGAGAAGGGTATTGTATTCATTAGGCAGTGGGGGTAGTGTAAGGTAAAGGGGTTCCCCATAACCCCGGAGTCGTTGTATGATTTAATATGCTAATTGATTGGTTGTTATGAAATATGTTTTTGATGTTAATATGTCATTGTATGTGCCTATGTTCGTAATATGCATTATGTGTATGTTGTGGTGGTTAATATGAACATGATGATTTTTGGCATGATAATGTTGAATGATTGGTTGAGATGATGGTTGTTGTTTTGAGTTTATAAGTTAAGACTTTAACCGGTAAAATTAGGTTCGAAAAACGTGATAAGTTTAATGGATAAAAAGATCCTAAAAATTGGCTAAGAATCTGACTTGAATCCTGCCCAGAACGGCACTGTCGCGCTATGAGCATGACCGTGTGAACAGGGAGCACGGTCGTGCTCCCAGTTGAATTCTGGAAAATGGTCGCGCTGTTTAGCACGGCCGTGTAGGACAAAGAGCACAACCGTGCTGCTGAGCACGACCGTGCTCAATAGGAAGCATGACCGTGCTTCACTTAAGGGGCAACACGCCCTTCACGTGACCAAGCACGACCGTGCTGGGGTCTAAGCACGACCATGCTGACCCTCCTGGACAGAAACAGAATTTAAGGACTTAAGGGGCTTTAAACCCTATTTCCCCAATGATGACAAGTTGAGATAGTTAATCAAATATGGAGATTAGACAACCTGATTAATAATTATCTAAGATGATTAAGATAATAAGATGTTAAGTCAGTATCCGTTGGGTTACCGCACGCTGATAAGTTGAAGTCTTGGGTGCTCATTGACCCAAGCATGTTGAGTTGAATCTTGGTGCTTATTGGCCAAGGGAGCCTTGACCCCGCGGTTTGGGTCTAATGTTACGTTGAGGTTGATGATGAAGTCTTGGGGGCTTCATGGTCCAAGCAAGGATGTGGTTGAGATTGTTTGTTGTTGTGCCATTTGCATATAGCATTGGAGTTGTTGATGGGGGAGGTTCGACATAGGGGAGATCGCCCGAGAGTACGGTGATCTGTCCATCCACGGTAGGTCACCCGATGGTTTGGTGACCGTGACCCCCCGTGATGAGGCATACAAGGTTTGATGCGTTTGCTATCCATGGGGTTCACCCAAGGTTTGGTGAACTGCCGGTGTTGGTGCTTCTATGGCCAATACGGATATGTAACTCCAAATTCGTTCATCCTGAGTTAGTTTGGATCCACATGCATAGTTGGATTAGTGGAGTAGTGTTGCATTGCACCGCATAATATATCGATGATGATGATGTTGATGTGTGATGAGTTATACATATGTATATATATGTTGATGTGCTGCCATGCTGGTTGTTTACCTTGATTCATATTCCCATGCTGTATATGTTTACATGATTCTTACTCCCCTCTGTCTTTGTTTGTTTGTTTGGCCTGATTGGCAATTTGCAGAGGATGACGAGCAGCCCGGAGAGGAGTGACTCTGAGGAGCCACCACTCATAGTTAGGGCCTTTATTTTGATAGTTAGTTTTTCAGTTGTAATCCGTATTGTACGAAATGGTTATACCAGCTCTGGATTGTGACATCGTGGTTGGGTCGTTTATGTTTACATTTATCATTGTTTAACTTGGTTTTATATTTTCCGCGTTTTGTGAACTCGATCATGTGGGACTTTTCTACCCATGGACAAATGTTTTATTTTATCCAGTAAATGCATGTTGATATTATTTAATTGATTTATATTAAATACCTTATAACATGCGGGGTATAAGGGTGTCATATTTAGTGGTATCAGAACAGTTCGGCCTTGTCCGGACATGGTTGAGTCTGTTGTGAGTCTGTTGTGTGACTCTTGTTTGGATTATCTGTACTTGTTATAGATAATGATGTTTAAGTTAGATTGCCTATCGCTTTTACCCGCTTAAGTTATGTACTAAAAGTTGTTTTTGGGCATGTACAAGAACTATTGGCCGGTAGAGGACGTAACGATCAGGCGATTGCTGACGCATTGGCACTCCTAGCCAATGCTATCGGACAGGTCAACCAAAACAACAATGGTGGGCCAGCTGAGTTCCAGGGACTGGATAAGTTCCAGAGGAACAACCATCCGTCGTTCAAGGGAGCATATGATCCAGAGGGAGCACTGTTATGGCTGAGGGAGATAGAGAAGATCTTTCGTGCAATGGATTGCAACGATCAGCATAAGCTCATCTTTGCTACCTTCATGTTGACTGAAGAGGCTGAGCATTGGTGGGACAACTGCAGGCAGCGGATGCAGGCTGAGGGCACAGCAGTTACATGGGCTGTGTTTAGGCAGAGATTCATAGAGAAGTACTTTCTGGCAGACATCAGGGACAAGAAAGAGATGGAGTTCTTGTCTTTGAAGCAGGGGTCGTTGTCAGTTGGTGACTATGCAGCCAAGTTTGAGGAGCTGGCTAGGTACTACACTCCGTATCAGCATGAGACAGATGACCGCTCCAAGTGTGTCAAGTTTGAGGCTGGACTCCGACCCGAGATCAAACAGGCTATCAATTATCAGGAGATCAGGATCTTTACAATTCTAGTCAACAAGTGCAGAATCTATGAGGAAGCTAGTTAAGAGTTGCTAATTCCAAGGGATCGGACAGTCAGAGTGGCAACAGGACAGATCAGAGAGACAAGGGTAAGCAGCGGTATGCTCCGACCGGCAAGGATTTCAAGCAGAGTGGCAAGAGGACACAGTTTCAGCAGGATGGGTTTAGAGGCTGGTTCTCTAATGCCTCTAGACCCATGAGGTGCGACAAGTGTGGTGCTGCGGATTACTACTCGTCTCAGTGCAAGGAGACGTAGGTTATCTGCTTCAGATGTGGCAAGCTAGGACACATCAGCCGAGAGTGTGAAGGAGCCAAGGCCGAACCTCCCAGCGCCAGCAAGAATCAGAGGCCACAAGCCAACAGACTGAATACCACTGGAAGAGTCTTCACTCTTAGTGAAGCCGAAGCCTCCGAGTCTGATGACTTGATCCAAGGTACATGTTTTATTGATGGGACTCAATTAATTGTATTGTATGATTCGGGTGCTACTCACTCATTTATATCGCATGATAGGGTCCAGAGTCTTGAATTGCCTATTACTTTTCTTGAGTTTGATTTGTTGGTTTCTACACCTACAAATAAACCTGTTTCTACTTCTTATGCATGCAAGAACTGTCATATAGTCATAAATGATAAAAACCTTTATTGCTGATCTTGTATGCTTGCCTCTAAAGACCTTGATATCATTCTTGGTATGGACTGGTTATCTTCCAACCATGTTCTTTTGCATTGTTTCGATAAAACCCTGATTTTTGGAACTCCAAAGGAGTTTAAGAATCCGGACCTTCTCTCTGCCAGCCAAGTTCAAGCTTCGATGAAAGACGAAGCCCAAGTGTACATGATGATAGCTTCCCTGGAAGTAGAGAGCAGCCCTCCCGATGTCGCCAGCTTGCTTGTTGTGCAGGAATTTCCTGAGGTGTTTCCGGGGGATGTTTATAACTTACCCCCAGAGAGAGATGTTGAGTTTACCATAGACTTAGTGCCTGGCACCGGGCCAATTTCCATAGCACCCTATAAAATGTCTCCTCTAGAGCTAGCTAAGTTGAAAGAACAGTTGGAGGACCTGATGAAGAAGCAGTTCATTAGGTCGAGTGTGTCTCCGTGGGGAGCACTTGTGTTGTTGGTGAAGAAGAAAAATGGTAGTATGAGGTTGTGTGTCGACTATCGGCAGCTCAACAAGGTGACCATAAAGAAACGGTATCCCCTCCCTAAGATTGATGATCTTATGGACCAGTTGATGGGCGCTTATGTCTTTTCAAAGATTGATTTGAGGTCAGGGTACAATCAGATTCGGGTTAAGTCTGAGGACATCCCGAAGACAGCGTTTAGGACGCGATATGGTCACTATAAGTACTTGGTTATGCCCTTTGGTGTGACCAATGCTCCTGCGGTCTTCATGGACTACATGAACAAGACCTTTCACCCTTACTTGGATGAGTTTGTGGTGGTGTTTATAGATGACATCTTAGTGTACTCCAAGAGTAAGGAAGAACATGAGGAACACCTGAGGGTTGTCCTACAGACCCTTAAGGAAAAGCAGTTGTATGCTAAGTTGTCGAAGTGTGAGTTTTGGTTAGAGGAAGTGAGCTTCTTAGGACATGTCATCTCTAAGGGTGTCATAGCAGTGGATCCAGCTAAGGTAGGGACGGTGCTCCAGTGGGAAACGCTAAAGTCTGTAACCGAGATTAGGAGTTTCTTGGGGTTAGCCGGGTATTATAGGCGGTTTATAGAAGGTTTTTCTAAGATAGCCTTACCCTTAACCCGTCTCACTAAGAAAGGACAGTTGTTTGTGTGGGACTCTAAGTGTGAAGAAAGTTTCCAAACCCTTAAGGATAGGTTGACATCAGGGCCAGTGTTAGTTTTGCCAGATCCTAGTGAACCCTTCGTAGTTTATTGCGATGCTTCTAAGCAAGGGTTAGGTGGTGTGTTGATGCATAATGGTAAGGTAGTTGCTTACGCTTCTAGGCAATTGAAAACCCATGAGAAGAACTACCCTACCCATGACCTAGAGTTAGGAGCTATGGTATTTGCCTTAAAGATCTGGAGGCATTACTTGTATGGAGCGAGATTTGAGGTTTTTAGTGATCATAAGAATTTGATGTACCTCTTTGATCAAAAGGAGTTGAACATGAGGCAGCGTAGGTGGATGGTGTTCTTAAAGGATTATGACTTCGAGCTGACCTATCACCCAGGAAAGGCCAATGTGGTGGCCGATGCCTTAAGTAGGAAGACCCTGCATGTCTCCTCTTTGATGGTTAGGGAGATGGATCTGATTGAGGAGTTTAGAGACCTTAGTCTAGCTTGTGAGTTTACCCCTAAGAGTATTAGGCTTGGAACCTTGAAGGTTACCAATAGCTTGATAGACCAGATTAGAGAGGGTCAGAAGTTAGATAAGTTTCTCTTAGACCAGCGAGAGTTGCTTACTCAGGGTAAAGACCTTAGTTTTAAGGATGGCAGTGACGGTGTCTTGAGATTTAAAGATAGAGTTTGCATACCAGATGTTCCGGAGCTTAGAAAGTTGATCCTTGAAGAAGGACATAGGAGTGGATTGAGTGTGCACCTAGGTGCCACTAAAATGTATCAGGACCTTAATAGGATGTTTTGGTAGCCTAGGATGAAGAAGGATGTAGCTGAGTTTGTGTATGCGTGCCTAGTTTGTCAGAAGGCCAAGATAGAGCACCAAAGGCCTTCAGGTAAGTTGCAACCTTTGAGTATCCTAGAATGGAAATGGGATAGCATCTCCATGGATTTTGTGTCTGGACTCCCTAGGACTCCAGTTGGTTTTGAGGCTATATGGGTTGTTGTGGATAGATTGACTAAGTCTGCCCATTTCATCCCGATGAATATGGAGTATCCATTGGAGAAGTTGGCTAAGCTGTACATCAAAGAGATAGTTAGGCTTCATGGTGTACCCTCTAGCATAGTATCAGATAAAGACCCGAGGTTTACCTCTAGGTTTCGGAATAGTTTGCAAGAGGCTTTAGGGACAAAGCTTAGGCTTAGTTCAGTTTACCATCCACAGACTGATGGGCAGTCTGAAAGGACCATCCAGTCCTTAGAGAACTTGTTAAGGGTTTGTGTGTTAGAGCAGTCAGGGAGTTGGGATAAGTTTTTGCCCCTGATAGAGTTCACCTACAACAACAGCTTCCATTCCAGCAATGGGATGACACCTTATGAGGCTCTGTATGGGAGGAGATGTAGGACACCCTTGTGTTGGAGTGAACCTAGTGATAGTGTGGTGCTCGGACCAGAGGTAGTCCAGGAAACAACAGAAAAGATCAGGTTGGTTCAGGAAAAGATGAGAGTTGCACAGAGTAGGCAAAAGAGCTATCATGATAAAAGGAGAAAGGCGCTCGAATTCCAGGAAGGCGATCATGTATTCTTGAGAGTTACCCCGACGACTGGGGTTGGTAGAGTGATGAAGGCGAGGAAACTTACTCCGAGGTTCATTGGTCCTTACCAAATCCTCAAAAGAGTCGGCGAAGTCGCCTACCAAATAGCTTTACCACCGTTCTTGTCAAATCTCCACAATGTTTTTCATGTGTCTCAACTCATAAAATACATCCATGACCCTAGTCACGTGATAGTTCCCGACACAATACAGTTAAAAGAGAACTTGACATTTGAGGTGTTACACCTTCGAGTCGAGGATAGGAGGGTGAAGCAACTAAGGGGCAAGGATATTCCTTTGATCAAAGTAGTTTGGAGTGGGGAAATTGAGGAAAGTGCTACCTGGGAGCTCGAGAGCAAGATGATGGAGGCGTACCCGCTTCTTTTTGCTTGAGGTACGTAGAAATTTCGAGGACGAAATTTTTATAAGGGGGTGGAATTGTAACACCCCGTTTTTCGTAAGTGGTTTTATAAAGCTAGTTTTATTAAGTTAAAAGTGTTGGTTAAGGGCTAGGCAGGATTTTGGCTTAAAAGTCCCTTTCTGGTACATGAGCATGCCCGTGCTCATTAGCCTGCACGCCCGTACTTAAAGCCAGAAGTGTGTCTCTGATTTTAAGTTGAGCACGCCCGTGCTCAATGTGCTGACCGCGTCTCCGTGACGCTAAGTTGAGCACGACCGTGCTCAGGTGCAGCCTTTATATAGTTGGCACAGAAGCCGAGGGTGACGAGTTAACCCTATTTTGTGTTGGCAGCCATCACCAGTTTCGGCCAGAGTGATCTCTTTCCTTACTTCCACTAAACTCAACCCATTTCTGGAGTTTTGGAAGCCTTTGGGAGCCCCCTGTGAGTCTTGTTGGTTTAGAGGTAATGGTCCATTCCCCTCTCTTCAGTTTCTTTCTTGTTTTTGGTTAGAGAAACTGACCAAGGATATTTTTGGTTAAACAAGGTGTAGAATCGGACTAAGCCGCTCGTGGGGATGTGATCAGCTTGACCGTTAGAGCAACCTTCAATCCAGGTATGGGGAGAAGGGTATTGTATTCATTAGGTAGTGGGGGTAGTGTAAGGTAAAGGGATTCCCCATAACCCCAGAGTCGTTGTATGATTTAATATGCTAATTGATTGGTTGTTATGATAATATGTTTTTTATGTTAATATGTCATTGTATGTCCCTATGTTCGTAATATGCATTATGTGTATGTTGTAGTGGTTAATATGAACATGATGATTTTTGGCATGATAATGTTGAATGATTGGTTGAGATGATGGTTGTTGTTTTGAGTTTAAAAGTTAAGACTTTAACCGGTAAAATTAGGTTCGAAAAACGTGATAAGTTTAATGGATAAAAAGATCCTAATAATTGGCTAAGAATCTGACTTGAATCATGCCCAGAACGGCACTGTCGTGCAATGAGCACGACCGTGCTGAATAGGGAGCACAACTTTGCTCCCAATTGAATTCTAGAAAATGGTAGCACTGTTTAGCACGGTCGTGCAGGACAAAGAGCACGACCGTGCTGCTGAGCACGGTCGTGCTCAATAGGAAGCACAACCGTGCTTCACTTAAGGGGTAGCATGCCCTTCACGTATTCAAGCACGACCGTGCTGGGTCTAAGCACGACCGTGCTGACCCTCCTGGACAGAAGTAGAATTAAAGGACTTAAGGGGCTTTAAACCCCATTTCCCCAATGATGACAAGTTGAGATAGTTAATCAAAGATGAAGATTAGACAACCTGGTTAATAATTATCTAAGATGATTAAGATAATAAGATGTTAAGTCGGTATCCGTTGGGTTACCGCACGTTGATAAGTTGAAGTCTTGGGTGCTTATTGACCCAAGCATGTTGAGTTGAACCTTGGTGCTTATAGGCCAAGGGAGCCTTGACCCCGCGGTTTGGGTCTAAGGTACGTTGAGGTTGATGATGAAGTCTTGGTGGCTTCATGGCCTAAGCAAGGATGTGGTTGAGATTATTTGTTGTTGTGCCATTTGCATATAGCATTGGAGTTGTTGATGGGGGAGGTTCGACATAGGGGAGATCACCCGAGAGTACGGTGATTTGGCCATCCACGGTAGGTCACCCGATGGTTTGGTGACCGCGGCCCCCGTGATGAGGCATCCAAGGTTTGATGCGTTGGCTATCCATGGGGTTCACCCAAGGTTTAGTGAACTGCCGGTGTTGGTGCTTCTATAGCCAATATGGATATGTAACTCCAAAGTCATTCATCCTGAGTTAGTTTGGATCCACATGCATAGTTGGAGTAGTGGAGTAGTGTTGCATTGCACCGCATAGCATATTGATGATGATGATGTTGATGTGTGATGAGTTATATATATGTATATATATATGTTGATGTGCTGCTATGCTGATTGCTTTACCTTGCTTCCTATTCTCATGTTGTATATGTTTACATGATTCTTACTCCCCTATTTCTTTTTGTTTGTTTGTTTGGCCTGATTGGAAATTTGCAGAGGATGACGAGCAGCCCGGAGAGGAATGACTCTGAGGAGCCACCACTCATAGTTAGGGCCTTTCTTTTGATAGTTAGTTTTTCAGTTGTAATCCGTATTGTACGGAATGGTTATACCAGCTCTGAATTGTGACATCGGGGTTGGGTCGTTTATGTTTACATTTATCATTGTTTAACTTGGTTTTATATTTTCCGCGTTTTGTGAACTCGTTCATGTGGGAATTTTCTACCCATGGACAAATGTTTTATTTTATCCAGTAAATACATGTTGATATTATTTAATTGATTTATATTAAATGCCTTATAACATGCGGGGTAGAAGGGTGTCACAGATCCTATAAATTTTTTATGTTAGTCAAAGTTAGATATGAAGCACAGGCGGATTCTACGGTGAGCGACCTTCTCATGTCGCTCACTGTGAGCAACTATGTAAGATCGTTGATCAAGTGAAGTTCCACAGCAACACCAGATCTCTCTCCCTCTTCCTACCCCAGCATGCCTTGTCTTACACTTCCCACTTCTCTGTCTCTATCACAGCCATGCATCGGAATACCGCCATCAACCACCGCCTCACATATCCAACCTCCGCTTACAGCCACCTCTGCCTACGAGAGTCACCTTCCTTCTGCTCCAGCAACATCTTGATGGCATCTCCCATAGATCCACCAGTAAGTTCCTTGTGCGCATCTTATCTTTGCCAAGCACCACCATACCATATAACTGGAGAGTGGAGACCCACACCATGTAAAGCATCAGGGGTTTATGGATGGCAGGGTCGGCCCAACACTTTTGGAGGCCTAAAGCGAACTCTAAAGTGAGGCCTTTTAAAACAAAAAATAAAATTGTATTAAAATTATTATATTTTTATTTAAATTTTGTTTTTTGTGCTTTTTGGGATGCAAATTCATTTATTAATAGGCCAAAGTAGGAGAGAGATGAGTGAGACACAAAGATAGAGATGAGTCATGAGTGAAGAGCATTTCATTTTTTTAAAAGCAAAAAACTAAAAAATATTAACGTTATTTTATTAATGAGCCATTATGTAGGTGAGATAGAAATACATGAGATGAACCATGATTGAGGAAAATGAAGGGTCTTTTGTGCAGCTGCTCACTAAACCTTTTGCATAACCGACTCTTAACAAATTTTTTTTTTAAAAGTATTAAAATAGGTAGTAAAAAAAATTTGAAGGCCTAAAGCCCTAGCTTTACCAGCTTCCCCCTTGGGCCGACCCTGATAGTTGGAATTAGGATCCTTTTCCCTTCTTTCCCAGTGTTGATCTCAACTCTACTCACAACAAGATAAATAAAGTAAAACACCACAATACAATTTGTAATATTACAAAACACAACAGTTCGAATTGAAACGGTGACTGGCCTCCTCTTCGAGATCGCTACCGGAAATCATAGGGTCGGAATCAACAGGAGAAGGAAGTTGAAGCGAATCGGTTTGGAGGATTTGGGGGAGTACGAGATCTGACACTAAGTAGGTTAGGGTTGGAAACGATGCCGAAGGTTAGGGGTGGATGACGCTGGCTTTGTCGTCCCGTTTGGGGTGGTCGACCACTGACTCGAACCTTCGCTCCAAAGAAAACGATACTTCTCGATGCCGTTGTGACAGAGATGGACAGAAGGATCGAGAGTGTGTGAGAGAAAGGGGAGAGAATGAAATGAAAAATGATATGGTGTGGGCAGGTGTATCATAATATCGTGTAAAACTACTTGATCTACGGTTGTAGAGTCGCTCACCATAAAATCTACCATGAAGCATATGCAACAAATTTGAACTCAATCCAGACTTGGCACATAGACCCAACTTCTTTACAAGTTGACTAAAGGTCCAACTTTGTCCTCCTAACAAAATTTAGGGGCATTTTTATTTCCCCAAAAAAATAACCATTTAATCCCTGTCATTTACAAACGTAGGATACCTTAGTCCTACTATGATGTTCCACTCATTGGTCCATTAAAGTTAACCTTTTTGCCTACCTGGCACTGTCCTAATTTCCACCATGAAAATTAATGGCAAAATTATACTTTTGGTCCCTTAAGTTATTTGTTTTGTTCAAATTGGTCCCTTAAGTTTTTTTTGTGACAAACTAGACCCTTAAGCTAGGTTCGGGTGACAAATTGGTCCCTTAAGTTTTTTTGTGACAAACTAGACCCTTAAATTATGATCGGGTGACAAATTGGTCCCTTAATTTGTCAAAGGGACCAATAAATTAGACCCTTAATGTATTATTTTTATTGTCTTAAAGGACCAATCTAGTTTGTCAAAAAAAAACTTAAGGGACCAATTTGAAATCCGAACCCAACTTATGGGACCTATTTATCACAAAATAAACTTAAGGGACCAATTTGAACAAAACAAATAATTTAAGAGACCAAAAGTGCAATTTAATTTAAAGATGACATTGTTTTTTTTAATCACGTTTTCAACAAAACAACGCCGATAGTCCTACTATGATGTTCCGGTCGTTGGACCATTAGAGTCCTACTTGGATAAAACGACGTTGTTTTCATCAAGTTTAAAATTATCTTCTTCAAGTATCAACTTTTTGTTTCCTTTAAAATATTTTCTATTTGGCTTAAATAAGCTTTTGGTTAATGAAAAGTTCCCAATTTTTGGTTTTAGTCCTCTTACTATTTTTTCTTAGGTTTGCATCTCTATATTTTGCGCCGTTACGGAAATGGTCCCCACAGTTAAGGTCCCTCTGTTTCATGATGATGTGGCTAACGAAGATGTGCCACGTCATCGCCACGTGGCAAATAAATAATTTTTTAATCCACGTGTAAATTTTTTAAAAAAAATTAAAAAATAAAAAACTTAAATTTTTTTCGTAACAGTAATATTATTTTTAATTAATTTTATAAATCTATATTTTTTGCTTTAATAGGACCCTTGGCTCCTCTTCTTCTTCATCAAAAACCCTATTCCACCCCATTCTGCTCCACCGCCGTTCTGCTCCGCCGCCCAGCGAACCGCCACGGACTTTCTTCTCTCTTCCTTACGTGCCCTGAAACCGGTCGTTCCCCTTTCTCTTTCCCTCTTTCTTTCTCTTTCGCTTTCTCCTTCTCTGCCACGATGCAGACCAACTCAGCCGCATTGAGCCACACCCAAGAGGAACTGTGTACATGTCGTGATCCTGTGATTCTGCTGACGTCAAGGAGTAAGAGGAATCCTGGAAGGAAATTTTGGAGATGCCCTAATTGGAAGGTTAGTATGTCTTGAATCCTTTATTTCTTACAAAATTTCACAACAAAACCTTGTCACCTGAGCATCGTATTTACTTGGCAGAAGGAAAAAAAGTGTGACCATTTTGAGTGAGATGATATTCGGCAGTTGAGGCTGTTGCAAGAAAGGCTGTCGCAAGAAAGGTTGTTGCAAGAAAGGTTGTCGCAAGAAGCAAGTGCAAGTGCAAGTGATGTAAGGGGGGACTTGTCGCATGAAACTGGAATATCTGTTGATAAGGGGCAGCAGCGTGAAACAAGCACCCAGGAAGCACCTGAAAGAAAGATTCAGATGGTGCAGTTGAAGCTATCTGTTGAAAGGAAGAACACACAGTTGTTGTATTTTCTGTTATGTATTGCTTTTGGAATTGTGATTGGGATTTTTGTTTTTTCAATGCTTAAACGCAATTGCAAAGGATAGATGGTGTAATTATAAATGGTTGCAGCTGTGTGTATTGGTTGTTGGTTTATGTTATTTTGTAATGCTTTTTTTGTTAATGGCTTAGTGAATGTCATAAATCAAATTTATGTCAGTATTTGGTGTTTGTTTCAATCAAACTTGTTGATGTTAATGAATGACAAAGTTAGCTTGTGAAAATTGGGCAATAGCTAAAAACTGAGGACAACATATTAATAGGATTTCCATTCAAGAACTTGCACCAGTACAACAAAATAAATGTGTGTAAAGTGAAAACCTGAGTCACTTTCTCTAAACCCAAAATTTACATCAGTATTCCAATAACTTATACCCAAAAAAACTTATTCACTTTTGCATAAGTAGTTTTGGCATTGTTCTTGTGCCCAAAAAAACTGAAAATTTAAAGTTGTTTCCACCCAATAAAACCATATTCACTCCCAGAAAAAAAAGTTCTACAAATTACAACCATTGAGTACTTTAACCTACAAAGTACACAAAAAAAAACTAAATGCTGTTGTAGGGCCAGACCTCTCTATCTTTAATTTACAAGTGTTGCCTCTATTGGCCCTTCTTAGTTCAGCACTATACCTCCACAGCAGGCTGTATTGCTTGGCAGAATCACCTTCCACTTGCTGTTTTGCTAGCTGCCTTGCCCTAAAGGCAATCCATGAACTAATTCCAGTTGAGTAGGTCCTCCTTATGTCATCCACAATCTCTGTCATCTTGTACTTGCTGTTAGACCTTATCTTATCTGCTACCACCTTAGCCACCCATTTTGATTTAGCATTCTTGTTATCAAATACCCTAGCACAAGTGTGTTTGGGTTTAAGTGTCTTCATCCTATATGTATGTGTATGTCCAACCCTGCTAACATAAGCCAGAAATCCACACATCCTCTTGCACACTACTCTAACCCAGACCTGATCATTTTTTACAAACTTGACACTTCTGCCATTAAGCACAGAGTGCTCTAAGATAGCCTCTTTAAACTGTTGCAGTGAAGAAAACGCCATTCCCACGATCCATTTAAATTCCTTGCACATCTCTTGTGGTCTAAATTTGACGTACCTGCGGCTGCCACCACCATCGGAATCACCACTATCCAACTCCTCACTGTCATACATACAATCAAAATCATCTACCTCATCAACAACTTCAGCAACATTGTCTTCTCCTTCACTGTCATTAGGTGCAGCAGCTGTCCTCCTATTGGATCTCCTCAATTGTAAAGCATTTGATGCTTCACCATGCAATGGAGGTTGAGGATGTTCGGGTGCACCCTCTTCAAAACCATCTTCTAAGCCCAGGTCCCTTTCCTCTTCACTATCATCAAAATGTACCCCCTTTGCGCTATCGTCACTGTCGTCATTGTCCTCATTATCAACACTCTCATTCTCAGAACTCACCTCATCCTTACCAACACAATAATCACTATCTTCACTATCAGTGTGACTATGATCACTCCCATTCGACATGTGTTCTTGTGTCTCATTTATGTCTTGCCTATCCTTAGCATTCACATTGTCATTGGGCTGACTCAACATCCTCATAATGTCATCTACAGAATTACGGGGAGGCAAATCATCTACCTGAGCCTCAGCCTCAATCTCAGCTTCAATAGGGTTAGACTCGGATGCTTGAGGAAGCATAGGAACTTCTTCAACAACCACTTGTTCCCCCACCTTGTCATGCTCTATGTATAGGTCCACTTCAACCCCATTTTCAACAGCAAAATTCGCCATCTCAATGGCATGATTGTCCCAGGAAATCTCCTTAAACTCTGACAAGGCAGGCCTCCACCACCACGTCCTACCAGGTTGTCCATATCCTAGGTCCTTCAATAAGGAGAGGGACTCAAAATAAGACCACATGTTGGGGTCTAAACCCTTGTAAGCGTGGACCTCTCCTCCTACATACTCAGGTGGAGATCCATCAACGAAAGCCCCCCCATGGCATATAACCAATGTAAACCCCATGCCTACAATACAGGAAATCAATGACATGTCAGAAATTTAGATCAATTAATTAATTATTAAACCAGTTATTAACCCTAATCTGAAACCCTAATTAACAACAGTAACTAAAAACCCTAATTACGAACCCCGATGTTTACCCTCCTTCAATAATGCTAAATAAAACCCTAATTAGTCAACCAAATGATTATTTTAATCTACAAATTAAAAAATTAAAAAAACTTAAATTTTTTCCCCTTTTTAAATAATTGTTTTTATTATTAACATTTATTTATTTTATTTGTTTCGTTTTAAAAAAAATTTAAATTAAATTTCTGGATTCAAAACCCATTACCCAGTCCAGCCCATTAGCACTTGATGATCACTAACACTGAGTGAAGAAACCCTAGAATAGTAACCTTTCTTCTCCTCCGTTCTGCTATCGCTCTTCGCGTCTTCTTCTTCGTCTTCCTCTGTACGTGCGTTGGTTTGGCCGAGTTGTGACGGTGACGGTGCGCGCGGTGGTTCGTGAGAGTTATGGTGGTGACGCGTGCGAGGCAAAAGGCGTAGAAAATCCAGGTATGTGGTCCCTTTGGTGGGCCATCACTCTTTTGTACTCCTTATTCTATTCATATTGTATTGATATTCTATTCCAAGTTGCTGTTCCTTTCGTCGTTTCTGCTTTGGTGGGGTTCCTTTATGGCTGTCGTTTTCTAAGTAATGACTTCCCAGTTGGGGGACCATTAGCCACGTCATCATGAAACAGAGGGACCTTAACTGTGGGGACCATTTCCGTAACGGAGCAAAATATAGGGATGCAAACCTAAGAAAAAATAGTACAAGGACTAGAACCAAAAATTGGGAATTTTTCAGGGACCAAAAGCTTATTTAAACCTTTCTATTTCAACTTTGCTAGTTAGTACAAGATACCCTCATAAGAAAGCAGACGAAAAAATCCACCAATGAAAAAACATGCATTAAGTTAATCGGAAGAGAATGAGAAAATAATAACCAATCAACTATAACCAGAGGCAGACCTTAGTGTAGCTTGGTGAGAGCAACGACCCCCCCCCCCCCCCCCCCCCCCCCCCCGAAAAAATTCATGGCTTGCTCCCCCATTTCAAGGAAAAAATTAATGGCACCCTTATCCTATTAACTAAGGTGTTGTTTGGATGCAATCTAAGATACCCTCCAACAATAACTCTATGGACTTTCTTAGATTTCTTTTGTAATCTAAGATGCAATCTTTATTTATCTTTTGCAATCTTCTTCACTTTCTTTATCTCATAATTTCCTTGACATTGTGAAGTTTTTTACATTGTCAATCAATTAGAAATCATGACATGTGTAACATTTAAGATAGTTAAAATAAGAGTCAAACATTTATTTTATGATGTGCCAATTTTTTATTAATCACCCGTGTAAAAATCTTTACATTGATAATACACACAAATTAAATCATTTTTCAGAAGAAAAACTATGAAGAAACAAGAAAGTTGTATATATTTTAACATCTTCACTTTAAAAACATTCTTCTAATAATCAAATAGTTCAGTTTAATAACCAACCTTTGATAAAAATATATATGATTCACGTGAATTTTAATTGTATTCCCGAAAATTTCCGTCTAAGCCACTGACTATAATACGAAATTCGTTTTCGCATTTTATAGCAATTTTCTATTTTGAAATACTACACATACCGTCAGCTTACACACTCATGCAGCCATGCATTCATACCATACCCTCAGAAGGTAGAGCACAGTGAATGGAAGAATCTACAGGAAATGCGAGATAGGAGGAAGTGAAAGGGGGAAACAGGGAGCTTCAATACAATACCTTTTTCACCTCATCCCATAGTCCATTCTGTTTCTGTTATTATCTTTCAGGTACTCACAAACTTGGAGCTTGATGAATTCTGAATTTTAGCTTCATGGGTTATTGGGTTGTTTTATATGCCCACAAGATATTTGATAAAAATGCTAGCTCAGTTTTTATTCTTAGATTAAATTTTCCGGTGACTAGTGATTATGGTTTTATATATATATATGTTGATGGAGAATTTTTGCTTCTGATATTCATATGTGGTTGTGTTTCCTTTGCTTCATTGCATTCCTCTTGTTGTTTGTCCTTCATCTCTTGGGCACATTTGCTGGATAATGAAGTATTATTGTTCCCCTGTTTTGTATACTTGATAGAAGATAGAAGATGAGGTTTTCTTGTTAACCTACCGTTAAAAGCTGGGTTGGTTAATGGGTTTGATTCATATTGCGTTTTATTGTTGATAACAATATATAGCGTTGCTGGTCTTGTATTTTAATTAATGAGTTATGCTTTTAATTCAGTAAGGTTAATATGAATGAAGTCAATGTTTGCATTCTGGCAGCAGACACTATTCTGTTCATAACTTCGGCTATACATACTGGATTTTAGAGCCGTTTGTTTCCTGGGAAAGCTAAAACATAAAGAATTTAATTTTAATCATAAACATTTCAGATTTAAACATTTCAGATTTTTTGCTTCTGATATTTGCAAGTTCAAGTTCATCAATAAGTTGCTCAATGGCTGTGTGAGATTTCCTAAAGCTTGATACTGTCATTCTTTCTTGTGAGTCAATAATGGTCATGGTTTCCTAGATTGATTCCATTAGGAACTTTTAGTTCTGGTTCCTTTCTAGTTTGATGCTCTAAGCATGATCACTTAATCAAGCATGTTTGGTGAAAGTTTAGAAGCCAAGCTTTTCAAACATGCTAGTGGTTTCTTTTTATAATTGCACTTGGTGATTGATGGTTGATGCAAGTAAAGTTTTGCTTTGAATCTGCCATTGCGTAGATCTTATGACTTACAAGTGAATTTGTGCTTTATATTTCTATTATTCACATACTGAAAACCCCATCAATTTTAAAAGTCCTAAAGTCTAGTTGCATCTTGTCGCGATGCACCCTAGGCACGTTGTGATAGACTCGATTAGAAATTAATTATTTCTAGGCTCCTTATAGCTTCAAAATCTTTTAATTGGGTCCTTGAATCTAGTTACCCATTTTGGTGCTCTAGCAAAGCTCTAACAATAAATACCTAATTAGAAATTTTTACAACTATAAAGTCTTATTTATGGACTTTTAAATTTAGGAACTTACTTGAATTTCCATAAATGGTATACTACAAGGACCTGTTTATTAATTCAATCCAAAAAAAAAAACCCACACATTGTCATCGATAATAACTCAACTTGAATAATAACACGTGAAATATGTCAAGGGTGCTATAACTGTACAACATCTTTAACACCCCAATCTTTTAAATATGGATCTCATTAAAAGTTTGAAAAATTCACCCTCTTCATTATTGTGGTATACATAGATGCATTACCTCAAAATCATAGTAGGGTTGTGATGAGTGTGATTTCACCTCATATTTCCTTATCATTTTGCATGCATTTTTCATATAGGTTACGCATATTTAATTTGATTTTTGTTAGTTTTTACCTTGGAACGGGTAAGGTGGTTCTGTGGTGTTTGTGTGTAGGAATTCATGAGAAAAATAATCAAATCCAGTTGAATCGGAGTTTGTATGAAGATGGAGCTTGAAAAGCAAGGAAAATGAGCAAAGCAGAGACCATCACGGCCTGGGTGTGACAACCATCACGGCCGTGATCGCGTGGAACTGAAGAAAAAAAGAAGAAAGTGCAAGTCAGAAGCTGTCACGGCCTGGCCGTGACAGCCATCATGGCCATGACAGACCATCAGCACAAGAATTCACAAAGCAGAAGCTGTCATGGCCTGGCCCTGACAGCCATCACGGCCGTGACGCATAAAATCTGGGATTTTGGGATTTGTTTTTGATCTGATTTGTAATTGATTTAATTCCAAGTTAACCTACGCTATAAATAGGGGAATTAGGCTCGAAAATAGGACCTCTTGGCTGCTACCTTAGGCTTAATTTTAGGATTTCTCTTCTTCTCAATTTCTTCTCTTCTCTTAGGATTTTCATGTTTTTGTTATTCAACGTTGCTATGAACATGGCAATGTGTGAGTAGTCGCTTTATTTCTAGGAATTGGGGCTATGCCCAAGACTCGTTTTATGTGATGAATTGACGTTTTACTTCTTGTTAATTTCAATTTGCTTTTGATTTGATTTCTATTGCATGAATTACTTGTAAATTTGGTGCGCACTTATTTGCATGTCATAGATACTCTAAGGATGAACCTAGCGGTGAACTTAGGTATTGGATCTATAGGAATTGAACTTAGGACTTAAATCACGAGAGTTAGAAGCGGTCCTTCGAGGGTTCATTGAATTGTCACGAATCTTAATGGGTTCAATTTAAATACAATTACCACGAGAGTAGGGGTTGGTTTAATTGGGCACGGTTCTTGTATCTCGAGAGGGAACATTAACTTTATTAGGATAAATTCACCTTCAAAGCAGTTTTGATAATTAACAAGAGGGGTAGTCAATTTAGTAGCATAAGCAGTCTTGTTGGTAACCCAATTCCTGGAAATATCTTTTAATTTGAAAAGCACCAGATTAGATTTGATTGCGATTTTTAACTGATTTTGTTTTAGATATTTGATTTGTTAGTGAATCTTTATTTTAAAAACCAAATCTTTTCCAAATCTTTTTTATATATAGTTTAGTTAAATTAATTTAATAATTAATTGTTATTTAAGATCACAGTCTCTGTGGGTTCGATCTTTTTATTACTTGACGACGAAACCGTACACTTGCGGAATCACGCTATCAGGTTGACAGGTTGGTCTTCATGAACAAATTCATTCCTTCCCTTCCAAATAGCCCAACAAATGTTCCCCACAAGACCGTATACTTGGTTGGCATTTGGATATACCCTTTTAATTTGCTCGAGTTTCTGGCAAAGCCAAAGTTGGAAGCTTTGAACTGAATTGACATCTATAATCCATTGGAAATCACTTCCAAACCAAATAGGTCGAGTCCACGGGCAAAACAGGAACACATGTTCAACAGTTTCAGGTTCTGTTCCACAAATGGGACACAGTGGGCTATTTACAAGCTTCCTCTTGAAAAGATACTCATAAGTTGGCAAAGCATTCTGACAAATATTCCACATAAGGATCTTAATATTTGGAGGAGCTTGAATGCTGCCAATTTCCAACCATAAATTGTGTGATACCACATGGTATTGATAACCACTTTTAACTTGGTGCTGCTCTATATTTGGTACCTCACAAATTTCCATGCCGTGCGATCCACGGCTTCTTTTCAGCAATGGTTGGCAATTTTGGTCCAAATCATGCTTTGAAAAATTATGACATGATCTCTTTGGAGACTTGGGATTCATAAACCGGACATCCTCCATGCTTGTCTTTCGCTTGTACACATGAACTCCCATCCATTTTATGGTTCCTTTCTTGATTCTGCATGGACAATCTCTTTTTCTTGGTCCCTCATATGAAACCTCAACATGATTCCACCCATCCTCCGTATACACGCTTTCAAATTCACCATTGTAGGATTTGAGCTGCACATCAGACAAGAATATATGATATGTTACTAGTTTTGATTGCACAGTGAAATGACAGTGCAGCTTTTGAATGCCATTGATGAGCAAGTGAAACCTTGAAGTGGGAAAACTACCCTGCACGTCTAAAACTCCAACAACAGCTAGAGCTATCCTTGGGAACTTGTTGCGAAACCAGAAAGACAGGGATGGTCCCCTAGTACAGTGGTCAAACCATTCTGGTATCCTTAACCCTGGAAGAGAAAAATTTGTGCCTCCACTCTCATGTAATCCCTGTTAGCCACAACACATGATAAAAAGCATCATGAGCTTGACAACTGCATTTGTGAGCCTAATAAAAGGTGAGAAACCTTACCTGACTCAATAACATGCTTTGAGACTCGTAAGTCAAAGAGATGCAGTTTATTGCTGAGAGATATTGTATCTTTGGCGGAACCCCTCTGATTTCTTGAAGCTCCTTGCAATTGTCCAAGACAAGATACTTCAAAAGGCAACATTCACCAATGCATTCAGGAAGGATTTTGAACGTGCTGCAAGTTAGGTATAAGAATTCTACATTCGAGAAGCAGGGAAGACATGTAGCAAGAAATTCAGGTGTCAAATTGCAGTAGTCCAATCTAACATCTCTAACACTTGAAGAAACAGATGAACTCAGTCTGTCTTGTTCTTCACCTTTGCTAAGGATCAAATTTACATACCCTCCACATTTTACTGCTGTTAATCTCTCAAGTTTTGGTAACATCAAAATACTTCTTGGTATCTGATTAAGCATCTTGCATTTGTCCAGCACTAAAGATTGAAGCCCTATGAGTTTTCTAAATGAAAATGGAATTTCTTCAATAGCAGTTCCACAAAGATCAAGATTGTTTATATGTTTCATTTCTTCTAATATATTTGGCAAACTGTAGAGATTTGAGCATTTTCTGAGAGACAGATATTCAAGAGATGTTTTTTTTTTTTGATAAGCCAAAAGTATATTAGATAGAGTACAAGGGGTACTCGAAACCCATATACATGAAAGTGAACTGATTACATGCTAACAGCCCACCTAGGAACATAATCTATCCTTCACAATTCTGATTCTCCAAGACAGGGCAAAGTTTTTAAAGGATATGAGTAGATTGTCATAGCCAATTGTAAAAACTAACCCACCCTCAAAGACAGACAAACAGAACCTGATAGATAGTTCTAGCCTATAGATTGCAAACAATAACTCGGGTTTAGACACCAATCTGTAAAGGAAAAGCTATTCCTCTTTACCGATGCTTTGCACCAACTCCAGACCCTCACTTTTATCAGTTCTATAACTTTTTCAAAGTCCAACACAGCTTGGTTAAAAATGATGTCATTACGATGCAGCCACAATGACCAGATCGTAGCGAACCAAAACATCCTCCACCCATTATTGTATCCCTTTGTGTAGAAAAGCCCATTGTGTTGTAGTAAGAGGCCTTTTAAGTCCCCTGCCAAAACAGTATATATTCCCATCCAATTATAGATGAATAGCCAAACATAGTAGGAGAATTTGCATGACAAAAACAAGTGATTGCAAGTTTCTAACTCCTGGACACAAAAGCAACACAGTAAAGTGCCCGAATCAGTGGTGATACCTCTGTTGAACAGGTTGACTGCAGTTGGTACTCTATCTTGAATGGATCTCCAACAAAAAGCCGCTACCTTGAGTGGTACACTTGTTTCCCATATGATTCTATATATATCTCTTTCAATAACACCTTCCAAAGCAGTGATTACCTTGTATGCCTTATTCACTGCATAAGGATGACTGCAATTTCCCATCCAGCACCAGCTATCCTCAACATTTGCTTTGACACTTATCTGGTTTAGTATTTCCAACATGCTTCAAGAGATGTTAACTTGATGTTGTGGGGAAGAATCCTTAGATTGGTGCATCCAATGGCAGAAAACCATGTAAGTTTACCAAGAAACCCGACGGAATCATGAACTTCGACTAAATTCATGCAGTAATCAAGATATAGCTTCGTCAAATTTGGTGCTCCAGACATGTCAGGTACTTGTTTTAAGAATTTGCAACCACTTAAAACCATTTCACTCAAAGACTCCAAGTTCTGCTAATAGAAAAATAAAAAGAATTAGTCATAAGAATTTCCAAGTACAGATTATAAATAATACCAAAAATGAAAAAAAAACATTTCAAGATAAATATCAATCAATATTCAATACATACCATGAATTCAAGTTGTTTGTCCAACCTAAGGCAACTCATGGACAAGTCTAGCATGACGAGTCTCTTGGGATCAAATTCTGGAGGTAGAGATGGCGAAGGATATCCCCACCATTTTAGCACTCTCAAACTGTTTGGGAGATGTGCAGGGCATATAGAAAAGTGACTATTTTGAATGGTAAGTATTTTGAGGTTTTTCATCTTCTTCAGCTCACTTCCATTCCACCTTACTTCCTTATTCTTTGGCAAGTGCAGCATGACTATTTCAATTTTATCAGTTCCCTTTTAAGCGAAAGTAATAAGTTAAACCACAATTTAAGTTATATGTGCTAGGAGTATCATGTAATAGAGAAGTTTCTAAGTCATACGTAAAGCAGATGATCCAATTGTTAATAAATTTTGCTAACAGAAATTTGAGAAAGAAACTATGAATCATGTCCCCTAGAACACATTTGTCAGAAGAGTTCCATATAAGTATAAAATAGAAGTATGCACATACCTTGTCATTTTCTAAAACATCGAGAATATCCTCATAAAGCCATAATCTACTACGTTTGCCCGGTTCTGATGGTGATTCCTGCCGAACAATTTCTCTGCCCATGTCCTCTACCAAGTTGTGCATTCTCACAAAACCATATTGATCAACCTTTATGAGAGATTTATCACTCAGCACTCGAATACAATATTCTGGTGAAAAGCCACGCCCTTGTAGCAATATACTTGTGACATCTTTCAAATTGTAACCTCTAAAGAAACAAGCTATGTCAAGGAAAACCTCCTTCTCATTTCCTTTCAAACCATCATAGCTTACTTTCGGAGTTTTATAAATATCTTCATCTGGAATGCTTTCATAGGTATTTAATGCAGATTTCCACTCAGATATGGTTTTACCAATCAAGTTAGAACCTGTTATTTCCAAAGCCAATGGAAGGCCATTACAATAAAGTACTGCATGCTTTGAGATATCCATGTAACTTGGATCAACTTCATTATTTTTAAAAGCATGCCAACTAAACAACTCCAGAGCTTGTGTATGATTTAATCCTTTTGCCTCATATGTTCTTTCAACACCATGAACATGTAGCAAATGCTTATCCCTTGTTGTGATAATGATTTTGCTACCATTACCAAACCAATCAAGATCTCCAGCAAGTGCTTCTAATTGCTTCAATTTATCAACATCATCAAGAATTAAAAGAACTTTCTTTCGTTGGAGCTTGCTTTTCATTATTGTCATTCCTCTTTTAACACTCCCCAACTTGATATTCTTCTCCCCAACTATTTCAGAAAGTATTGTCTCCTGAAGTTGTACTATGCCATATTTCAATGAATTTTCTCTAATGTCAGCAAGAAAATATTGGCCTTCAAATTGATCAGCAATGAAATTATATACTGCACATGCAATTGTAGTTTTACCTATTCCACCAATTCCATAAATTCCCACCATTTTGACTCTTTCATTGGATCCAACATCTAAAAGTGAGGTTACCTCTTGCACTCTACACTCCAATCCAACTGGATAATTAGCAACATGTAAAGGGGTACGGTTTATCTTTTTGGACACCTCCTCAACGATCTTCTGAATAAAATCATATTCGTACCTTCCCAAAAACAAAATCCATTAAGTTAAATCAAATGCATCAAATTCATCCAAGTTTCATTCACAAAATTCAAATCACAATATATCTTTTTCAAGGTATCTTAATGAGTTCTTCTTTTTTTCTTTACTTTTTTCTCAATTACTAATAATGTATTGGAAATTTATCAACAAAAAACAATATAAATCAATTCATGTAAGAGATTGGTGAATACCCTTGATTGAAATGAGAACCAGACAAGTTAGCTGCTTCTATTAGAGCTAACTTCCACTTGTGCACCTTCTCTTTGTTATTCTTGAATCTTTCTTCATGCTTAGCCAATGATTCACCATAAGAACCTTTTTGGTGCCGCACATCACATGGACTCACTCCATAAAAAATTGGCCAAACCAATAGACCTTTTTTCTTTATGCACTCAAGGATTTTGACCAATTCTTCAAGACAATAAGCTGAGGAAGCATAGTTTTTGGAGAAAACAATAATTGCAATTCTAGATTGCTCGATTGCCTTGAAAAGAGTTGGTGTAATTTCTTCCCCTCTTTGAACCTCCTCTTCATCTATGAAGGTGTTGATTCCCCTATCACAAAGAGATTTATAAAGGTTGCCAGTGAAGCCATTTCGAGTATCATGGCCTCTAAAATTGAGAAAAACATCATATGTCCATCCATAGGTGGAAGAAAAGGAACATGGTTGCTGTGTCATGATAGCCACTGTAATCAACCTTGATGGAGAGATTGACGTTTAAGAAAAAGGGAATGGAACAAGTTATGTGAAGATTTTGAAAGGGTAGATAGACTAACTAGTGAGTCAAACAATATGTGAAGACCATAAATTTGATGATCATATGTGATGGAACCAGTTACAAAATAAAAAATAAAATATAAATAAGCAGAGTTGAAAATTATTAGGAATGTGCCACGAAGATTCATCAATATGGATAGGCAAAGCTGAAATGAAGTGATGTGAAGTGTGAACTTCTAGTTGACTACTTGAGGTATTCGGTAGATATTAGCTTAAGTGTTCAGTAAAGTAACATTGCAATCATTTTCGAACAATTTATATGTGTACTTTTCCATAACAAAATATTGTAGGGTTTTCGTTTCAAAAAAAAAAAAGGGTATTGTTATTTTTTTTTTCTTCCCTGGTTAATAGTACGGTTGTTAAACAGATCATGTTTGACTCATTTAAGTCATCCCACAATAAGTTGTAGGGTTAAACGGGTCAGGTTGCATTCAAAGGAGATACTTTAAGGCTTAAGCCCATTTCCTGACTGATTGTTGGTTAAATGATCCATACCGAAACATTGCACATCTAGTGTGTGTTTGGAAAAGCTTAATTATTTATATTTCAGCTGTTTTGGATTAAAAAAATAGCTTTTGAAATAATCTTTCTTGTTTGATTGATGAATGAAAAACAAGAAAAAAGCTTTTTGGTGGAAAGAAAAGCTGCATGTATCTAACATCATAACTTCCAATAATTCTCGAAATAAATGCTGTATCGTGTTAGCATTTTATTATGGGAGTAAAGTATACATAATAATACACTGTGCGGATAAAACACATCACCGACGCTAAGCCGTCGGAAACTTTGATCCGTTACGCCAGCGGCCAGCCCTATTTCTTGTTTTCCCTGCCCCCCCATTTCAGTAAAACCCCTCCCTCGCTCTCTCTTCTCTCTCCATGCACCTCCGCCACCCTCCGTCGCGCCGTTTCACTGGGTTGACCGGCGGCCACACTCCCTCACCGTGGTGATTGTACCCCCCGCACAAGAAGCGAACCCACAAGGTACTGTGATTCTTTTTCTCTCTTTTAAATAAATTGAACGAAAGGATTTGGGTATTTTTTTTTCTCTACAAAAGTTTAGTTTAAGAGGTTGATTTTATTTGCTTACAGTTGTGATGCAAAGATTTCGCTGGGCATTTGAACTTTCTATTTATATTTATTAGTTCTTCCCAAATGTTCTTAGTTAAATCAGGATTTGTTCATCTAATAGTTCATATAAGCATTTACCAGTAATAAATCTGAGGTGTTTCAAGTTAGGAGGGCTTTCAAGGTAACAGATTACAAACCTAGATACCAAACTGTTAGCTTTTGCTGATTGAAGATCAATAACACTTGTACCTTTTGCATGCAAAGAGTATATCACTGAAGTTTTTTTTTTTTTTTTTTGACTGGTTATTACTGAAGTTCAACAGAGATGAAGTAGGCAAGCAACTATCACAATATGTTAAACAATGAGATTATATATATATATATATATATATATATATATATAAATGATTGTTAACTATTGTCATGCATTAGGCTCTAACTGATTGACTCCTCTATACATGAATATATTTGACATGTAAGTAAATCATATTGACAGGACCTTGGGGATGTACTGGCAATGGAGAATGAGCCACCTAATGTAGAAGCTCAAAGGTTTTATGATTTGCTAACTGCTGCAAACCAGCCCATATATGAGGGGGCTTCTGTATCAAAACTTTCCACATGTGTGAGCCTTTTGGAACTCAAGTCGAGATGGAATCTTTCTCAAAAGTGTCTTGATGAATTGATAAGCCTTCTTGTAGACACAGCACCTCCAACGGTGTTATTGCCAAAGAATTTTTACGATGTAAAAGAGTTGGTGTCTATGTTAGGATTAAAGTCTCAAAAAATTGATTGTTGCGTTAATGGGTGCATGTTGTATTACAAGAACAATAGTCAAGATCGAGAATGTAGTTTTTGTCACGAACCAAGGTATGTTCGTTGTAAGATTGGGAAGGGTAAGTACAAAGATGTTGCAGTAAAGAGAATGATCTACTTGCCAATCACTCCTAGATTACAAAGATTGTATGCATCAACGGAATCTGCGGCTGAAATGAGATGGCATCATCAAAATAGAACGAGTACGGGCGTTTTACGTCATCCATCTGATGGGGATGCTTGGAAGCATTTTGATGATGTCTATCCAGACTTTGCAAATGAGCCTAGAAATGTAAGGCTTGGCTTATGTGCTGATGGGTTTGCACCTCACATTGAAGCATCTTCATCCTCGTACTCATGTTGGCCTATTATTATTACCCCATATAATCTTCCCCCTGAAATGTGCATGACCAAACCATACATGTTTTTGACTTGTCTCATACCCGGACCATCTAACCCAAAAGCACGCATAGATGTGTACTTACAACCATTAATTGATGAGCTTCAGCAGTTGTGGAGTCATGGTGCTTTGACCTATGATATCTCCACCAAACAAAACTTTGTCATGAGAGCAGCCTTAATGTGGACAATTAACGACTTTCACGCTTATGGGATGTTATCTGGGTAGGATACCCAAGGTAAATTGTCATGTCCAATATGTATGGTTGACACTAAGGCTTTTACCTTGAAATATGGTGGTAAAAACTCATGGTTTGACTGTCATCGTCGGTTCTTACCACCTAATCATGCCTTCAGAAGTAGAAAGGGTTTTACAAAGAACAGGGTTGAGACAGATGGGCCGCCTCATATCTTGGCAGGTGAAGAGATTTGGGATTTAATTGGTGATCTTCCAAGAGTGGTAGAGTCTGGAGTTTCTAGATTAACCGGATACGGAATTAGTCACAATTGGACTAAACAAAGCATATTCTGGGATCTTCCATACTGGAAAGACAATTTGTTAAGGCACAATCTTGACGTGATGCACATAGAGAAAAGAAATTTTGATAATGTCTTTAGCACAGTCATGAATGTCAAGGGCAAAACCAAGGATAACGAAAAAGCAAGAATGGACTTGGCCCTCATTTGCCAACGTAGGGACTTGGAATGGGTTCCACAGAAGAATGGAAAGATGGCAAAACCTAAGGCAAATTATTGTCTTTCGTCTGAAGAGGCAAAGATAGTTTGTACATGGATTAAGGAGCTTAAGATGCCAGATGGTTATGTCTCAAACTTGGCTAGATGTGTTGATGTTGATATGGGAAGGATGCATGGAATGAAAACTCATGATTGTCACGTATTTATGGAGTGTTTACTCCCATTTGCATTTAATTCATTACCTGACCATGTATGGAAACCACTTACAGAATTAAGTAAATTCTTTAAAGATCTATGTAGCAATACCTTGAGGAAGGATGACGTGGTCATATTGGAGAAGAACATTCCAGTCATCATCTGTAAACTGGAAAGAATCTTTCCACCAGAATTCTTTGATTCAATGGAGCATCTCCCAATTCACCTCCCATATCAAGCAAGGCTTGGTGGTCCAGTGCAATATCGGTGGATGTATCCATTTGAAAGGTAATTGAATTTTTTTGTCTCATTCTTTCCTTTTGCTTGCACATCAACTAACATATAGTATTTCTCATTTATGTAGAATGATGAGAGACTTTAAGCGAACTGTGAAAAATAAGGACAAAGTGGAAGGTTCAATATGTATGTCTTACTTATTTCGTGAGATAACATATTTTTGTTCCCACTATTTCAAAACCTTCTTGTCAGCCACAAGTAGCAGAAATGAAGCTCAAAGAGTGAACAATATCGTCCCACCAACACTCTCAATCTTCAACCAAATAGGACGTCCTAGTGGGCAACCTCAGGTGCATTGGTTAAGTGATGCTGAATGGAAGTTTGCTCATGTACATGTTCTCATCAATTGCAATGAGGTTAAGCCATATCTCAAGTAAGTAACCATAAATTGCACATGTATGTGTCCTATTTACTAAGTTTATATTATAACTATGTACTTCTTTCCAGTGCATTTTTGCAATATAACTCCATCAATGATGAAGAAGCTTCGACTCGGATATATGGAGAATTTTCAGAATGGTTACGGGATTATGTAAGTGTGTCTTATCCAAATGTTGACCTACTTCTTTGTCACTCAATTTTAACTGTGTTATCATATTGTGTAATTCATGTTTGTATAGGTTACTAATCAGGCCAATGGGGTGATTGACACAAACTTAAAGTCATTAGCTTGGGGTCCAAATTCAAAGGCTACAACCTGGCACGAGTACTTCATTAATGGGTACGGATTTCACACACAAGCATGGAGTGAGGGTAAAACAACTATAAACAGTGGGGTCTATGTAAAGGGGGTTACAGAAGGAGATGATCTTTATGGAATCATCCAAGATATCTTCGAATTGGAGTATCATGGATTGCCTTACAAAGTAACCCTATTTTGTTGTCAATGGTTTGATCCAAGACGAAATAGAGGAACAAGAGTTCATCCACATTATAATATTGTAGAAATCAAGATGAGCAGGCGATATGATCATTATGATCCATTCATCATTGCACAAAAAGCTAGACAAGTGTATTATGTACCCTATCCAAAAATGCAAACGGATAAACATGGTTGGTGTGTAGCAATAAAAACAAAACCTAGGGGTCGCATGGAGGTTGATGACCTTGATGATGATGTTCCTTATCAAGATGAAGAAATGTCATGAGTTCAAGAGATAACTGAAGTTGAACAAATAACCCGCTTGCGTGACGAAACGCATAGTTATGAAGAAGTTGATCCTATCAATGTATCATTACTTCCAAATGTTGAACATCAAAATGAAGAAGAGGATTCGATGGAAGATAGTGATGAGGCAAAGTTTGACAATGACGACGATGATGAGGATTGGGAAGACTGGGAAGACGAAGATGAAGATGATGCTTGAGTATCTCTAATAACTTGTTATGCTTATGTCTTTAATTATGTTTCGTACATGTATTTTGTGTTATGATTAATTGTTACTATTATGGTAATTTGTTGTTGGTATGTTATTTTTCATTGTAGATGTCTTCAGGAGATAGACCTGTCCGAGCTCGCCCTCGTCAGGGCAAGGGAGGCCTTCTTGAGGCAACTTGAGACATTGACACAGAGTGTTGCTGCCATTTGGACTATGAGGAGGATGAGCCTAGCAACGACACCCTCGCTGGCTAGCCAAACGTTTTGAATTTTCTTATGTTTTGACTTTATGACATTTTTAGGACACTATTTATTATGACTCTAGTGTTTTGGCTCGTTTCACTGTAACACATTTTACTTTTTTGAGTTGACTACCTTTGTTTTCATATTTAGTTATTTTATGCATGTACACTTGTGTACTTTGGCTGGATAATTGATTTTCTTAATGTTATTTCTAAATGTTTTACAGATTTATTGTATAATAGTTTGAATGCTATAATTGTTTGAATGGTGTTTAGCGTTCCATTTTACAGGTTTAAAAAACTGTCACTAAGTTGGAAATAAGTTGTTAAAAAAATGTCATCTTTACTGACGGCTTAGCCTTCGAAAATGAGATACACCATTGTCGTGGGCTAAGCCATTAGTAATTGGAGGGTAACACAGATGATCAGACAGTTAGTAAGTGGAGGGAAATAGAGGGCTGAAATTGTTGATGTGGTTGTCGGTATAGCCTTCGGTGGGTGGTGCATCATACCCTTCACCCACAATTATACACAATTTAGCCGGCTAAGTCCTCGTAATATTACGGAAGGCTTAGTCGTGGATAAATACCATCAATAAACTGTCGTTCTTGGTCACCTTTATGTCGGTCATTAGTAATCTTATCCATGGTCATTAGTAACATTGATGGCTGTTTGTGTGGCCGTTGGTAAGCCATCAATAATTTTTCATTACCAACGGCTAGATTCTTGTAGTGTTCGTTTAATAACAATCTTCCCTTTGGAAGACAAATATTTCTGTTGTACAGACCTTTACTTGAGTAAGCACTTACCTTTCTGATTAATGGACTTTTGTCAAAACAAATTTTGTGCCTTTAAAACACCTTACTCGACTTCTGAAAAGCCATTTCTGAAGCCTTGAGATCTTTACTTGAGTAAGACAAGTCTATTGCTTTAGTAAAAGCTTTTTGTTTGAGTAAAAAGGATTTCCCAAAGAAAAAGAGCTACGTCAAGACCTATTTAAATTGAATTGAGCTTTTAGTCGTTTATCTTATTTGTTTTCCATTCATTTTTTTTTTTTTTTTTTTTTTTTTTTTTTTTTGATAGGCCAAATGGTTAGAAGTTAGTGGGTTAGTTGTTAGAGGGGGTGGGGGGAAGGGATCGAACCCCAATCAAGCAACTTGTGCTGTCCCTTGGCTTACCACTAAGCCACCTACGTGGGACTGTTTTCCATTCATTTAGCCTTAAGACATACAACCTATAAATCTTTTATAATTGGAGTTACCTTAGAATTTTCATTTTGATTTGTCATTATCAAAATATCCCTCTACAATGTGTATTCACAGATCACAGTTGATTGGCGATCGATTAGAATTACTTTTTAGTGGAAGCTTAAGAATTGAATGATTCTAGATCGCCATGATTTCTGGTGCAAAAATTATTATTAGTATAATCATATATAGATATATAATTGGTTTCTGCTTAATGGCAACGTGTGCTGAAGATGGGATGTGGAAGATGCCCGAAAGCCAAACCCGAAGTTTTTCACTTTCTCCCTCAAACAATTTAGGAGCAATTACTAGCATTAATTAAAAAAAATAAAAAATTTATTTTTATTCACAATTTAATCTGAAAATACAAAAAGAATTATTTTAAAAAAATTCATTTTATTTGATTCCATTTATATTACTTAAACTTTTAATATTATGACGCGTATTATAGATAGTTCTAGGGTGAGCAAGTAGAATTACTTGCTCACCATGAGCAAGTATGAGCAAGTGATTATAACCGTTAGATGGTGATATTCCACCGATCTTACCATGTACCATCAACACATGATACTCTCCTTTTTCTTCCTCAGTCTCTCTCCCTTGTTTACAATCCCTTCACCTCCATTGCTCCCCGCCGCCCACCGTGTCGGAGTTCTGAAAACATGAAGACCAGTTGTGAAAAACATTGACCCCTTGTTCCTCACCTCCACCTCCCTCCTCCGTCCTTGCCCCTCCACCCTGAATCCGCTCCCCCACAAACCCCACCCGTTTGCCAAGGACGATGGAGACGGACCATGTCAGAGGTGCTGCACACGGGCACCAGGTCGGAGTTGAAGACGAACACGACGGCAACGATTTTCAACCCACTCACTTGAACAGCAACAACAACACCAACACTAACAGCACCACTCCCATTCTCTCCGTGTGTGGCGGTGGCGGCAATAGGCTCGGATCCGATCGAGCGTGGGTTCGGGTCCCATTGAGCGCGAGTCGTTGTTCTCGGGTCCGATGGAAAAGGGTAGCTCCGATTCCAATCAGTTCTAGAGAAGCTTTTCCCACGTGGGTTTCGCTTTCAAACCCGTCGGAGGTGCTGCACACGGGCACCACGTCGGAGTTGAAGACGAACATGACGGCAACGATTTTCAACCCACTCACTTGAACAGCAACAACAACACCAACACTAACAGCACCACTTCTCTCCATGTGTGGCGGTGGCGGCAATAGGCTCGGATCCGATCGAGCGTGGGTTCATGTCGGGTCCCATCGAGCGCGGCGGTGATGAAGGCTCAATTTGGTGGCGCCGCCGTGAAGGAGGTTGACTGGGGTGGAGGGACTGTGGAGGGAGGGGGTACTGAGGGAAGGATGGAGACTGATACAGTAGGAGAGAGAAGGAAAAAAATACTAGAGTGTGGGAAGGTGTATGGTAATATCATGTGCCATTGTTTAATCAATGGCTATAATAATTTCTTACAACTTGCTCATGGTGAGCAAGTAAATCTACTTGCTCACCCTAGAACTCACCGTAGTTAAAAGGGGAAGCATCTTCTGTCAACTTATTTTGTAGCCACTTGGTAACTCTGCCTGTGTATTATGTAGTGAACTAGACAGTCAACAAAAGTAGAACTTTTAAAGACGTCTACCATACAATGTGATTGTATCAATACTATATTGTTATTTAATGACCATTTGGTAACATTAAAAAGAAAATTAAAAAAATAAAAAGAAAAAGAATAAAGGCCCAATTTGATCCCTGAGAAATGGAAAATATCAATTTGATCCTCAAGAATATAAAATACAGGTCAAAATAGTCATTGATAGGGACTAAAATGTCCCTAAAAATTGTCCTTAAAATGACTATTTTAACCCATATTTTATATTCTTAGGGACAAAATTTATATTTTTCATTTATCATGGACCAAAATGTCACCGCAATTTATTGTCGAGGACCAATTTAGGTCTTTACTGGAAAAAAAACTATAAAATATTTACGACATGAACTAATGAACAACCGATATGACACTATTATGTTATTTAATAAAACACAATAACATTCTTCTCATTTTATCTTGTAAAACTAAATATCAAATAAATATTATTAAATGATACAAATAATTTAACATTCTTTTTTGTAATTTATATAAAATGATTTTTTTACACAATTCAAAAAAATAAATTATCTTAAAATCGTTTTTCAACAAACATAAAATTGATTCTATTATTATATAAAAAAATTGATTTTATTATTGTACTATCCGAGTGCGGTGGGGCCGAGAATGGACCGAGGTCAACCCAAATAGACTGGCTTGTTAGAGTCTACTAGCATATGATAGGAGAAGACTCGGCAAAGACCAGGTCAATCAATGACAGAAGGAAATCTGCACGAAAATTAACAGTTAGGAATCGTAGGGGACCTAACAACGTGGGGGATAGTCAGAGTGAAGTGAAGAGTTAACCGCTGAGATAGTGGAAGATTTGGATATAATCAGGTTTGTGATGTGACTTTGAAGATTACACTATTTTGTATCCTTGACTCTGTTAGTTCAGAAAGAAAATTTAATATACTAAGAGTTCTTCTGAATTAAGAGTTTTGGTGAGATTTAACGATGTTATTCTGCATTTATTCGATTCTATCATTGACGGAATTTGTAGGAACAATAATAATCAATTATATTTTAATATAAACAAACATAACAGTAATCAATTATACAATCACATGCATGTACTCCTATGCTGTTTACTATCCCGCTGCTGTATTGTTATATCTATTAATCAGAAAACTAAACCGTAAGTCACAAATTCAAGCTTCCAATAGAAATAGAAAACACACTCGGGGTTTTATGAAACCAAAGTGTAGAAAATGAAGATTGCAAACATGATTCATTTTAATACCAGAAAATCACCAGTTGAAATATCCCAATTGCAATAAAATTACGAGCAAAGTACAAATATACTCCTAGAGAAACTAGAAACCAATTATCCATGATGAGAAAATTGTAACAAACAAAACTGTATCATAATGAAGTGGTCGACCAAATAAGCACAAAATTAACATCGGAACAGCTCTAACAAACTTGGATTTACTATAATCACCCAAACCTAAAATTCCTCGAAAAAGATCTTTATCTCTTTTCTTCAAATTCAGGCTTTCGAAGCCTGCTTTTCCTTTGCCTTTTGGATCTTCAAGACCTTTTTCACAATCTTTTGCTCTTCAACCAAGAAAGCTCGAATAATCCTACAGAACCAGAGACAAAATGAAGCAAGGCACTCCATCAATTTACACAATGATAAAAATAAAAACTATAGACCACCAAAGCTGAGAAGAACAAACTATAGACCACCAAAGCTGAGCAGAACAAACCTCTCTCTGACAGCACCTCCGGATAAAACTCCACCATATGCTCGATTCACAGTCCTACGATTTCTGGGTAACCTTGACCTCTTGTATTCTGCAGGCCTCAAATGTGGAATCTGCAAATGTGAAGCATTAACAAACACTGTAGACTTATAACTTCAAACATTTATACAAATTTGTCAACGACCATAAAATATGCCCAAGTAATGCAAAAGCAACAAGAGCAAACAATCCCATGCAACTTATACATATTTAGCTAGAACAATCATAGGGAAAAACCATTAAGTATATGAAAATATCTGCATAAAGCCATAAATGCATCAGAAAATCATTCTGCTGACAAATCAAGCTGAGATGACCAACCAAAATGCTACCAATATTAAAAGTTTAAAAACCCAATTATGAAAAATTAATAAGCACAAACTAGGCATGTGACCAAACTATCATAAGCATATCTACTGTTAATATATTCTTCTTAATTCCCTCAAGTGATTAGTACATCTGTTATTTTTACCTAAACAGAAACCAAGAAATAAGTGGAACAGCATTGAACAAAACAGATCAAACTTAAAGGAGTGTACAGCCTAAGCTCAAATTTATAATAAGATAGATAGGCATACCGACTTTATCTCTATGGGTTCCACAAAATACATATTATAAGGACATGTTTCTATGAAGCATCTAAATCTTTAAGAATAACTGGAATTTCATTCTACCCACAGCCCACCAGTCACATGTACTTGGTTTTTTCCCACTTGGTCAGAATATCCAATAGTAATTTATTAATTAACTAATTAGTAAAGCAAAGGTAGTAAAGCCTATACAAGTATATACTAATAAACTAGGAGGAGCATATAGTTTTTGAAAAAATAGTCTCACATCATTATTATAAACAATTTGTATCAGTTCAGTGTCACAAGTTCAATGACTAAAAGCAAGGTAGTCAAAATCGGACTGGACCGGCCGGTTCGACCGGGAACCGGACATCAAGCCGGTTCGGTTGATCCTTAAAACCGGACTTGCAAGGAACCGGTACAAGAACCGCCAAACCGGTGGAAAACCGGAAAAACCGGCCATAACCGGCTGCAACCCGATCTGGCCGGTTCGCTGGAAATCAGCTTTTTATTATAAAAAACAAAAAACAAACAAAATGACTTTGTCCAACGAGGTGTGCTTCGCTGAGAGATCAGACAAGGTGGGTGTTCCACTTTGGTGCTCCAGAGGACGAGTTACATAGATGGGGTGGAGGGGGACGAGTTATAAAGATGGAGACAAAGGAGGATGAATTATATATTAGAGATGAGAGCAAAGCAAGATGAGTGTTGAGTGACAAATGAGGTCGTGGATTAGTTACAGAGAAAGGAAGATGGGATGGGATTTTTTGGGGGTAGCGGCGGCTTAGGCATAAAGAGAAATAGAAGAAACGAGAGAAGCTAGGGTTACTTGAGTTGTGGCTGGCAGTTTGGTATATTACGGGCTTCAACCTGTTTGTACTTGGGCCCATTCATTTTTTTTATTGAAAATAATCAATGAATGAGTTTTTCTTTCTTTTACTAGTATACTGGACTTATTTAAAATGAAATAATGTGCTTTACCAACAACATTTCAGGAGAGAAGTCACAAGAACAATCAGGCTTTATAACTTTCAAAATGCTTTTTTTTATCAATACTTGAAAAATGCTTTGTTATCCTAGCTTGGTAGCAAATAAATTTATTAATGTAAACTCCAAAAAGTATTTTATATTTTAAAAGAATATGAGAATTTAAAATTTATGTTAATATTACTCTATATACTATATTTAAAATTTATAAATTATTATTTAATTATTATCGGTTCAACCCCGGTTGAACCATTGAACCTTGAACCGGTGCCTTTACCGGTTCAATGACCGGTCCGGTTTTAAAAACCTTGACTAAAAGCATCTAACACATGCTTCGGAAAAAGCAGATCATTAATCAGTATATCAACAACTTAGTTGTATCCTTAATCCCTGTTTAACAAATTTAGGCACATATAAAACAATGCCTCAATCAGTGTAAAACTGTTAGTTGAAGAACTCCAATCAGCTCCTAACAATAGCAATAGGTTATAACCACCATCCCAGTTTGATCAAAACACTTCTTGAATGAAAAACACATTTTAAATCACACAGCAAGAAACATTCGATGGCAAACGATGAATTACAGTAAATTTGTCAATTCATGCAATAATCAAAACATGTAAGCAGAATATTCAAGCTTTTCCCAAATGCACCAATGCTCCTTCTTTGTCTCATACACGCTACATATCAACAATGTCAAGTAGAAGATTGAAAATTTTGAAGCAAATTGGAAAAACCCAAAACCATCCTTGAGAGAAAATGAGCTCTCCATTTTAGTATCAGAAATGGAAAAAATCCCAACTTAGTCTAATAGTCCCTATTAAAAAATGCCGATCAAAACAGTTGTTAACACAGACTAATGTGTTCCTTAAATTTGTCTTGACTATTTTCACCGACATTTGAGCTTTTTAAGACCAAGTTAAGGTTTTTCATTTCTTAGGGACTAAATGAGGAGACGCATTTGTTCTCAGGTTCGAATTTGGGTATTTACTCAAAAGAAAAAACAACAAACAGCTTGCTCGCAAAAGAATGCACAGTCTCTATGCACACCATAAGCAACAAAATAGGTCAAGTTACATTTTTTCTTAAAGGAAAAAAAAATGATTTTTTTAAGCCAAATCAATTGAAATCAGAAGAAAAGACATACCCCCTGAATCCTCTTTCCAGTAACAGGGCATTTGGGGCCGCTAGCCCTCTTCTTAGTGGTCTGATAAACGAGCTTCCCACCTGCATTTACCAACACAAAAAATTCTAATTAGAATCCAGTGAAGCTACACCGCACAAAACGACGCATCGCAATCAATAGTAAACGACAATACGTGAAGTTTGAATAGATTACCAGGGGTTTTGACGACCCTGTGCTGATTGGATTTGGTGGCGTAGCTGTGACGCTTGCGATAGGTGAGACGCTGCACCATTTTCCTTGATCAGTTTCTGCTTCTTCCAACGCGACTAGGGTTTTCAACTAGCAGCAGACGACACTAACGAATGAGACGAGGTATAAAAGGAGGGTTTCCGCGTAATCTAAAATCTAAGGGCTGTTTCACTCAACAAATAAGGATTATACATCTGGGCACTGTTTGGTTTGCAAATCCATTAGCGTTTAGCGGATAGCGTATAACGGATGGAAAAGTAGCTCCATTTAGAATCGTTTTTAAAATTAGCGTATCATGTTTTTTCATTAACGTATAGTGTTTTTCCCGGATGCTACTTGAAGTAGCGTTTGAGCTTATAGCGTATAGCGTTTCATTTTTTCTTCCATTTTTATTCCTACCATCTTAGTTAAATTCCTCACTTATCCTTGATTATAAAATAAAATACTAATCATTTAACATAGTATATAAATAAGAATTAATTTTGCTATTTAGATTTATATTTAAGATAAAAAAAGTCGAAAATATATTTTTATCTATAAAAAATAAAACTTATATAAAAATCAAATCAATATATAATTTTATTTTTATTATTCCATTTTATTTATTAAAAATAATTAAAACTAACTTAATATTTAAATTTAAAATTAATGATTGAATTTTTTAAACGATAAATACTTTTTTTTGACGTGATAAACGATAAATAATTTAGAATAAAATAAATTATTATAAGTGATAATTATTTTAAAATAAATAATATAATAATATATATACATATAATTTACATAAAAAAAATGCAAACATATCCTTTTATGTCATTTTACATTTATCAGCTAGTTCAACCGTTAGTTTTACCAAACACTTCAAATCCAATCCGCTAGTTAATCAGTTATCCACTATCCGCTAGTTTTTACCAAACAGAGCCCTAGTCCCTTATTTTTATTTTGGTTAACATACATTTTAGGTCCTTTATCTTTTAAATAAAATTCATTTTGGTCTTTTATATTTAAAAAGATTCATTTTAGTCCTTTATATTTCAAAAGTGATCCAAAATGGTCATTTCCGTAAGCTCTGTTACTTTTTTTGTTAATCATAGCCTACGTGAAAGGACCATTTTGGGTCACTTTTGGAACATAAAGGACTAAAATGAATCTTTTTAACCACCACGTCACCAGTTTCTAATGGAGTTTAGATGGGAGATGACACAAAGGATCATTTTGGGTCACTTTTGAAATATAAAGGACTAAAATGAATCTTTTTAAAGATAAAGGATCAAAATGAATTTTACCGAAAAGATAAAGGACCAAAAAGTTATTTTAGTCTTTTATTTTAGGTCTCAATTCGACCTCTCTTTTATTTTGTTCCAAAGTGGTCCCTTACATTTTAAAGATATATCAATGGGTCCTTATTTTATTTTTTGTTCCAAAATGACCCCTTATTTGGCAAAAGTTAAACCAATATGGTCTTTTTTCTTTTTTTTTTTGCTTCAAAATGGTCTCTCTTTTATTTTATTTTTTTGGAAATAATCCCTTATTTTACAAAAATTACATTAATTTGATCCTCTTCGTACCATATTTTAAATGGAAATGACTACATTGAAACCTAATGAAGATGATGGACCAAAACAGAAAAAAAAAATATAAAAAAAAAGACCAAATTAAAACCTAAAATAAAGATATGGGACCAAAAATACAATTTAGCCAAAAAAATAAATAAAAAATTCTAAGGGCCGAAAGAATATCATGGCGGTTGTATTTTTTAGAATTGAACGGCTGTAAATGTGCTACGTGACAGTTCAGGAAAAGAATAATAAGTTTTACCATGAAAAATTGAACTAACCCTACCAACATCAACACCTGGTTGGTCCAAGTAGTAAGGGACTTGGACACCTTAAATAAGTGGTCAGATGTTCGAATCCTGGCTCTTGTGTATGGAGAAAGTCTGGTTGGAAGGGGAGAACCGACCTTGTGTGCCTAACAGGTACCCCGATGGAGATTAGCCACCACTTAACGATGGTGGATACTTCGTACCTATAATAACTAGGGGTGTTCATATCCAAACTGATCCAAAAAAATTGAAAATCAAACAAAACAGATTTCTTTTGGATTTTTTATCTTTTTTTTGTTATCGCTTTTGTAAAACCGAACCAATCCAAACCAAACTGCATGTATAAAATTTAATATAGATTCATTCTAATTTTTTCTATTATTAATTTTTTATTTATTAGTTTTTTTTTCTAATAATATATACTGGTTTGATTTGACGTGATGCTTTTGCATGCTAGATTGCCTTTAAAAAAAATTGATTTGACGTAATTTTTTTATCATTTCTAATGTTCTAAACATAAATAAAAGATGTTTTGAAACTAGATGATTATGATATTATTTATTTTATACATATTTTATGAAATGTTATTATATGAGTGTATCAACAAGTATATATAGGTTTAAGATTTTGTTCAATTTAACTTGTAATCTTGATTCTTTTATGTAATATAAATATGTAACAATGTGCAGGCAAAAACCGATCAACCGATCCTATCCAAACCGCATGTTATTTTAATTTTTGGATCAAGTGATTTTTTTGTCTCAAAACCGATCCACGAACACCCGTACCTATAACATGGTTACCAAAAAAAAAAACTTGAACTAACCTTATCAATTTTTATTAGTAAAAAGTAAAGGTACACTTTGGTACCTAAAAAATCAAGAGGACACTTTTAATCCTGCCAAATATAAATTAACCAATTAGTCATATATGTTAATTCCACTGTCTAATTTCATTTGTGGACGTCTGTTAAGTATCATATGTGATTCGTTAGGTGTCCTACATGGCATGGCCAGCATTTTCACCGGGAAAAAAAATAAAATAAAATAAAATAACAAAATGATATTGTTTCATGTGTTGTGAGAGTTGAAAAAACAAAGTCAGAAAGTAACACAAGTTAGTCCTTGAAATTATTATCAGTGATCCAATTTAGACCTTGAAATTTTAATCGTGACCCAAGTTAGTCCTTAAGTGCACAATTCTATAAGCATCAAAAGATAGTTACTCATGCGGGTGGACATCCCAAATCATTATAATGATTCGTTAGTTACCGTATACTCCATCGATGTGGGTCTTAACTACTAACAAAAAATATTTGCAACTTACAGTTTTGTTTTTTATGGTTATGTCTATGCAGAACTTATCAAACAATAGTAGGAGATGGTTGAATATGTTCATGGTTGAAAGTGACGAAACTGTCATAAAAAATTACCATCAATAGATTTAACAAAATTGACGAAAATGATCAATTTGGATATCGTTATAGAGATAAAAAACCAAAATGAATCTTTTAAAAAATATAAGATCAAAATAAATTAAAACCAAAAGATAAAATAGACAGTCAACAAAAGTAGAAATTGTAAAGACAGCTGGCATACAATGTGATTGTATAAAATATAATCAAATATCACAACTTTATACGATCACATGCATGTTTCCTATCTGTTTACCGACGCTGGCTACGGTGAGAGACCAGTTTTTACCATTAGATTGAAGTGATGTCCATGATCATACCATGTACCCTCCACACATTATACCTCTCCCATCTCCCTCCACAGCTCCTCCCTCCCTACCCATCTCGCCCCACCACCACCGACCACAACCCACCACCACCAACACCGACCACCCATCTCCTCCCTCCCTTCTTCCCCGCCCCTCCTCTTTCTCATCTCTGCCTCTCTTCATTTTGTTTTCTCTCTCACTGTTGCTCTCTGTTTGTCTCGGCATCGGCACGGCTCCATGGAGGCCCCTGGATCACCGACAGAGATCACCTCGCGAAGGCCTTCTCTCCCAACACAGAGAAAATGATTCTTTTATTTCTCTAATCTTGATTAGTTTTTGGCTTTTCTTGTTTTTGCTATTTTGTTCAAGATTGATGCAATTGTTTGATTGTTCTTGTACAGATTATGAATGATTGTGAAACTGGAATGTCCAGGGAGTTCGGATTTGTGGCCTTCACATTTACAATATCTCAGATCTGCAACATAAGATACAACTCTAGCTTGAACCTGTTGTTATTTGTAGCATAGCTGGGTTGTGTGGTGGTGGTGAAGGCGCTTGCGACGGAGATGAATGTACCGTACGTCGCCGAGGAGGATTGTGCCGCTCTCCCCTGCTCCAGTCGCTGCTCCGACAGGACACGGATCTCGAGCCACGGCGGTGGTTGGGCAGTGGCGAGCACAGTCAGAGATGGACCAGTGGGGGGCAATGGACATTGGACGGGAGAATTGAGAGTGAGTGAGGGGAAGAGGATGAAATGAAGAAATGATATGGTGTGGGCAGGTGTACCGTAATATCTTGTACCAATATTTGATCAATGGTGAAAACTAGTCTCTCACGGTGAGAGACCTAAACAGGTCTCTCACCGTAGCCAGCGCCCTTGTTTACCATCCTGCTACTGTATTGTTATATTTATTCATCAGCTAACTAAACCGGAAGTCACAAATTCAAGCTTCCAATAGAAAACACTCGGAGATTATGAAACCAACTTGTAGAAAATGAAGATTGCAAACAAGATTCAATTAAATACCAGAAAACCACCAGTAAAATGGCATAAAAAACGCAAGAAATATTCCAATTGAGATAAAATTACGAGCAAAGTACAATTATACTCTTAGAGAAACTAGAAACCAATCATCCATGATGAGAAAATTGTAACAAACAAAACTGTATCATAATGAAGTGGTCGACAATGTTGACAATTGCACTAGAATGAGTTTAAACAAGCCAAATAAGCACAAAATTAACATCGGAACAGCTCTAACAAACTTGGATTTTACTATAATCACCCAAACCTAAAATTCCTCGAAAAAGATCTTTATCTCTTTTCTTCAAATTCAGGCTTTCGAAGCCTGCTTTTCCTTTGCCTTTTGGATCTTCAAGACCTTTTTCACAATCTTTTGCTCTTCAACCAAGAAAGCTCGAATAATCCTACAGAACCAGAGACAAAATTAAGCAAGGCACTCCATCAATTTATACAATGATAAAAATAAAAACTATAGACCACCAAAGCTGAGCAGAACAAACTATAGACCACCAAAGCTGAGCAGAACAAACCTCTCTCTGACAGCACCTCCGGATAAAACTCCACCATATGCTCGATTCACAGTCCTCCGATTTCTGGGTAACCTTGATCTCTTGTATTCTGCAGGCCTCAAATGTGGAATCTGCAAATGTTACGAATTAATTACCACTGTAGCCTTATAACTTGAAACATTTAGACAAATTTGCCAATGACCATAAAATATGCCCAAGCAACACCAAAAAAACAAGAGGAGCAAATAATCCCATGCAGCTTATACAAATTTTCTAGATATGAAAATATCAGCATAAATCAATAACTGTATCCTAAATTCACTATATGTTGACAGATCATGCTGAGATGACCAATCAAAAAGCTAATCTACATATTAACAATACTAAAAACTTAAAAACCCAAGTATGAAAAAATAATAAGCACAAACTAGACATGCAACCAAACTTTCATAAGCACATCTACTGTTCATAAATTCTTCTTAATTCCCTCAAGTGATTAGTGCATCTATTATTGATAGCTACACAGAAAATGGCAAGTGGAATAGCATTGAACAAAACAGATCAAACTTAAGGGAGTATACAGTCTAAGCTAAAATTAATATTAAGATAGGCTTACCAACTTTATCTCTATGGGTTCCACAAAATACTTATTCTTAGGACATACCATCTAAATCTTTAAGAATAATTGGAATTCCATTCTGCCCTCAATTCACCAGTCACAAGTATTTACTTTTTCCTTCTTGGTCAGAATATCCAATAGTAGTTTATTAATCAACTAATTAATAAAACAAAGAAGGTAGTAAAGCCTATACAAGTATATCCTAATTATCCAGGAGGAGCATATAGTTTGTATTGAAAAATGATCCCATCTCATTCTTATAAACAAAATTGCATCAGTTCAGTGTTATATGTTGAATGACTAAAAGCATCTAACACATGCTTCTGAAAAAGAAAAATCACCAATCAGTATATCAACAACTTAGTTGTATCCTTAATCCTTGTTTAATGAATTTAGGTATATTTAAAGCAATGCCTCTATCAGTGTAAAAGTGTAGGTTTGAAGAATTCCAATCAGCTCCTAACAATAGCAATAGGTTATAACCATTATTCCAGTTTGATCACCACACTTCTTGAATGGAAAAACAAAAGAATTTACATCACACAGCATCAAATATTCTATGACAAGTGATGAATTGCAGTAAAATTTGACAATTTATAAATAATCGAAACAAATAAACTAATCAGAAGATCCTAGCTTTTCCCAAATGCACCAATTCTCCCTGCCTCATACACACACATATCAAGTCTTTATAATGAGATACTTCCCAACAATGTCAAGTAGCAGACTGAAAATTTTGAAGCAATTTTTTTTTTTTTAAAAAAAGAGTAAATACCCCAAATGCATCCTTGAGAGAGGATGGGCCCTCCAATTTAGTCACAAATGAAAAATCCCAACTTAGTCCCAGATAATCTCAAAAGCTGATCAAAATAGTCATTAACAAAGACTAATGTGTTACTTAAATTTGTCTTGCAAATGATTAATTTGACTGATATTTGAGATTTTTAAGAACTAAGGGAACAATTTTCATTCCTTATGAACTAAATTGGGAGACACATTAGTTCTCACTTCTCAGGTACGAATTTGGGTATTTACTCAGAAGAAAAAACAACTAACAACTAACAGCGAGCTCACAAAATTACATCCATAAAATACACATTCTCTCTACACACCATCAGCAACAAAATAAGTCAAATTACATTTTTTTTAAAAATGAATCTTCTAAGCCAAATAAATTGAAATCAGAAGAAAAGGCATACCCCCTGAATCCTCTTTCCAGTAACAGGGCACTTGGGACCGCTAGCCCTCTTCTTAGTGGTCTGATAAACGAGCTTCCCACCTGCATTTACCAACACAAAACAGAAAAGTGAAAAACCCTAATTAGAATCCACTGAAGTTACACCGAACAAAACGACGCATCGCAATCAATAATTAACGACAATACGTGAAGTTTGAATAGATTACCAGGGGTTTTGACGACCCTGTGCTGGTTGGACTTGGTGGCGTAGCTGTGACGCTTGCGGTAGGTGAGACGCTGCACCATTTTCTTTGATCGATTTCTGCTTCTACCAAACGCGTCTAGGGTTTTCGGCTAGAAGAAGACGACACTAACAAATGCGCTGAGGTATAAAAGGAGGGTTTTCAGCGTAACCTAAATCTAAGGGCTGTAAGAACATCATCGCAGTTGTGTTTTGCGAGAATTGAACGGCTACAATTGGGCCACGTGTCGGATCATAAAAAGATTGAAAAGCTTTATTTTTATTTTTTTGGGTTTTTCTAATCTGTACAATTTTGCACATGTTAAGAATCTCAAAAGAGTAAATTTATATAGGAACTTATGTATTTTAGACTTTCAAAACTGAAAGGCTTAGTTTTCCAATAAGTTGCTACTTTTGGGTTTCTTAATTTGTACAAAGTTGAACATGATAGAAATTTTTTTATTTTTTTTATAAGAATGAAAAGCTTTACTGTTAACTAGTATTCTTCACTTGTGGGCATATTTTTTCATATAACAAATTGAATAAATATTTAATAATTCTAATGAGTGTGAATGGAATTTGTATACCATGTGTGAGTTAGAAAATTTGATTAAATGAAGCATTCAAAACCAAATATTAATTTTTTTTATTTATATATATTTATTTACATTTGCATTAGATTATATATCCATATATACATAAATCCATATATATATACATATATATACATAAATGTATAAGGCTTTCTAAAATACTAGTGTTTTTTACCCGTGCGTCAATAAAAAAGGAGTATTATAATATTTAATTTTAATTTTATTGATTTTACTTTTTCATCATGACTACACACTATAATCCTGAATATAAACACATTTAAAATGTCAGTTTCATGTTAATAGCAAAATAAAACAGAACAATTTTCTTGATAATGTCTTTTTTTCTTCCCTCTAATAAAAAACATTCTTCTTTGTCAAGCATTTTTTTCCACCTGAACCAAATGCACCATTCATCTCTTTACCTTCAACATTGCTCATTGTGTGTTTACTAAAAGAAACATTGAAAATGTATATAAAAATATATGAAACTAATTATGGATATAATATGAGCAGTACCATTTTTTAAAATTTCAAAATTACACTCAATAATTTTGCCTAAGATGTTTTTGGTTTAATGAAAGCCCAATAAAAGGACCATCGTCATTTTACCAAAAGGTAACCTATTTGATAAAAGGACCGGCTTGTATAAAAGGACCAACGTGATTTTGGTTTAGTAAAAGCCCAATAATACTCAAAATCAATCTTGTCATTCTTACATGAAACACATTCATTAGTGATATCAACTGTCTTGCAAGAGTGAGACATTATCTTTCAGTCAGTCTGTTCATTACTAGTGTATTGACCTGTGTCATGCACGGATAATATATTATCTCTTTAGGATTTCACAAAAAAAATATGAAATTGATGATTTCACATTTTTGTTTAATTTTTTTTTTGAAAAAATATGTACCAAAGATTGTTAAAAAAATTATTTCGTCCTAACCGTCGACCACAAAGTGTAAAGATATTAACTTAATAAATGTTGCTGATATACAAATAAAAATAATGACTCGAAGTGCAAATAGTTTTTTTTTACGCAATACTTAGTACATGTTGTTTTGTAAATATGCACTATAGCATATTATCTGTGCAACGCACATGGAATATCATAATATTTATGCACTAAAAAAAAGATAAATATAAAATGTTTTCATGTGTCGTTAAAAAAATAAAGGGAGAATATTGTTATTTTATAAAAGATGTTTATTTGAAAATAAAATTTAACTATAATACAAAAAGATGATGTATATAAACAAAATAAAAAAATATTTTGATTAATGAAAAAAATGTTGTCTTTTTCTTTCACTATCTTAGTATGGTACTTCTCTGAATATTTAAAAGCAAAAAATGCTTTTATAAAACATATATTTACCTATCATATTATTTTTTATTCTCGTTTTAAAATCTATTTGATTTATTTATCTTCATTTCTTGTGCAAAAAAACCATTTAAAGAAAACATATATATCTGTCATATTATTTTTTCTTCTCTCTTGAGAATATATTTGATTTCTTACTATTCTTTTTCTTATTGAAGTTAACCACTTTTAGAAAATATATTTATGTATCATATCATCATTATTATTATTATTATTATTATTATTATTATTATTAGAGTTTAATTGATATACACTGTCAGTATAAAGGATTTTTACACTGTCAACCAATAATAAATCGGCATGTCACTAAAAATCTATGTCACTGAAAATCTTTGATTCTTATCCAAATCACCTTAAAAGTCATTTATTCCATGATTTGTAATAGGTTGACAGTATAAAAAACTTTACACTAACAATACATACAAATTAAACAATTATTATTATTATTATTATTATTATTGTTGTTGTTGTTGTTGTTGTTGTTGTTGTTGTTGTTGTTGTTGTTGTTGTTGTTGTTGTTGTTGTTGTTGTTGTTATTACCTATCATATTACTTGCCATCACAATCTATTTGGAATTGTTTCCTACTATGGTACATATCTTGGTGCAATTAACATCTATCATATTATAATTTCTTCTCTCATGAGAATCTATTTGATTTATTTGACATTTTTTCCTATACAAGTTAATCTTTTTTAGGAAATATATATTTATTTATCATATTATTATTCTCTCCTGAAAATCTAATTAATTTATCTTCTATAAACATTTAATGCTATATATGTTTTCAAAGCAATGTTTATTAAATTAAATTAAAAAATGCCACTCAAATGGTCAGTAATACAACGAAATGCCAAACACATAATATTGGCATTCAAATATAATTGGCTTTTTAACGACAATAAATAAAATATAAACAATGGCAAAAAAAAAATTGCAATATTAATTAAATAAAGAAAGCCATAAGGAAAGATTTATCCACCACAACAAAGTATGAAAATGATTATGCATACAGTACTGACCTTTTTTGGAATTTATTAATATGATTAGATTGTTAGCATTTTGTAATGGTTTTGATTCACAAAAAAGTATTTGCATTAATACTTTAGTTTATTTCCAAACCAGTAATATTTGCATTTAATTTGATGATCATATGCTAGTATTACATTGATTATTCACACCCATTTTGAAATCAGAAATTAAAGCATAGCATTTAATTCATACCAACAAATTAAAACATTCCATAAATGTAATAAATAATTCAAAACTTCCCCCCTTAAAAAATGGTAGGCTAGTTGCAAAGAATAATTGTGGACGTCAAATGCATGAGGTTGGGACACATCATACATTTTTTGAAGGAATATTTTAGAGGAAGACACATGAGAGAGGAGTTTAAGGCGAGCTTGACACTTGTAACTTTCTTGTTTGAGATTATTCTCAATGCTAAATAGTATAGATTTCGGTTTATTTCTTATTATGATTGATTCTTTCGTTTAGACTATCGTTATTTGCATTTAAAACTGAATCCCTGATAACTAATAATTAACATTAGTTGCTTGATTTCTTTTGATTATATTCTCATATTCTTTGTTTATACTATTCTTTTTTCTTCTTTATATATAATATTGGTTTATACCCACTAATATATTTTTTGTTTATACCCGCTAATAATTATTCAATTATTTCAATAAATAGCCACAGTGTTAAAAAAAATTATTTAATAGAATTCGAGTTATTTTGATTAACATAAAATTTATTTATTTGGTTTTTAATATAATTCAAATTATTATATAGTGAGTAAGATGGAAATTTGAATATTTATAAAATTAAGTTGAGTTATGGGTTCAAATATTTCAAAATTTCAAACAATGCTCGTACAATTAAAAAAATTGATTTAATGTAATTCAAATTATTTTGATTAATCAAAAAATTATTTGGTGTTTTTTTTTAAATATAATTCGAATTAATTTGATTTTATCGCAAGAATCATTATTGTAAATATAATAATAACAATATAATTATTGGGAATTGAATCTATACATTTAATATTTTGGTATCCACATTGCCTGTAGTATCTTTATTACACAATTTGACATGTTTCCTTCTTTAGCTATTAATTTATACATAGGGAAATATAATGTCTACTACTAAGAAACCTTGAGAACAAAATCAAATGATGAACAAAAAACAATCTTGGTTGAATATCAGTCCTATCTTCATGACATGTATCTCCATCTGTTGCAAAAATGTAAATCATTCATTAGTAAGATTTAAAATCCTTTAATAAAGCAACAGATTTCAATACCTAAGAAATCCTTTGATACAAAATTCACAAAAGAATCAATCGGTAGCAAAAAAGCAATCACCTCTACAACTTTTTTCCAGCCCTCGTATAAGATTCATCACTATCAAAATATGATGAGGTTGGAAATCCAGAGAAAGTCATTCAGAGCTGGAAATGGAGGGAAATGAAAAAATCAAGATCTGAAACAAAAATATATATAAGGAATAGTAGAACACCAAAAATAAGAAAAGAATAACAAAAACCTCATTTGATAAAAAAATTACACCAAAGAGGGGAAGGTTGAAGAGGACACCTAAAGGAAAGGGCAAAAACGGGATCAAGGGAACTTATAGTTCACTATAGTTGTTTGAAGCTATCCAATGCCACAATCAACAGAGGTACCTCATAGATAGAGATGCGAAGAGGAGTTTGGCATAGAAGAATGTGACTGAGCAACGAAGATGGAGCACTGAAATTTGTTTCACTATATGCCATATTTAAATACTCACTCCAATATTAATGATTCAGATTACCCATTCAATCATCATTATTGTCATCAATATATTGATTCAGCCTATACGATGGTGATTTGATCAGGGATTTGATTCTAATACATATGATTGTTGAATTTTGATATCCCAATTATTTTGAATTTGAATCTGTTAGGAAAGGAAATCAGAAGTCAAGTAAATGCGGAAATCCTCCTTAAATGTCATTAAAGCACGGTTTTGGAAGGTATTTATGTGAAGAATCCGAGCCAAAACTTTTTAGGTTCGGAATCAGACCATAGAAACACGAAGCATGATAATTCGACATATGTAAACCGATGCTTGAAATTGTCTGTGGAAGCGACACCTGTTAATCCAGACCTGTGAAATCATTCTCTTTTGTATATTATATAGATATAGATATAGATATAGATATAGATATAGATATAGATTAGTACATGCAGGTAAGCAACCCTAGAACCAATACAATATGGTAAACAATTAAAATATAATGCATTTAGTAGTTTTCAATCTTAAACAGGTTTCTTGAAGATGCAATGAATGTGTGTGGATGAAAAGACATCCTCCTATACCAAGGCACAGAAGAACAATACATATAAAATGAAAGGACATTGCAAAAGCTCTAAATTCACTCTAAATATCCTAGAAAAATATATTTTATTCCACAACTATGGTAAAGACAATGAAGAGTCTATCCCCATAAACCGCACAATGCCATATTTTCCTTCGACATGTGAGAGGCACGAACGACAGAATTTGCAGCGGAGGGATCACCATCGCTGACATTGACTCTTTCTTCTATGGCGTTAGCGTTTCCCATTGAGAGATTGAAAAGTGTGTGAATGTGGGTGTAACAGGGAGAAAATTTGAGAGAGAAAAAAAAACTAAATGCACCGATTTTAGAGAGTAGAATGTATGAGAGGGAGAATGTGTAATGCAGAAAAGAGAACAAAGATTGAGAGATAGTACTATTTCAACTGCTCCCTACTCTACCACAACTTTATGAAAAGAAAGTATAATAATTGGTTCAGTTCCAAAATCCTTGAACCTAATGACCGAACCAATGACCATCGGCTTTGGTTATGTTCGTTTCAGACCCGAACACAAAAAAAAATACGAGCAAATTTAATTGATTTGGATCAAATTTTCGAGTTCATCGAATTATTGGTTCGGGTTTTACGCCCCTAAACTTTCCTAAAGAACACGGTAGCTTTGTTGCTTTTCCTGACTAAAAAAATATATAAACTTTAAAAAGTCAATAATAAAACTAATATAAAAATCCGAACCAATCAAAATTAATTTTGTTCGGTTTGGTTTGGTTCGATTCAAAACCGAAAATAATAATTATATATATAAATATTAAACTATTAAATTATTTATAAATATTAAAATATAATAAATATTAAATATTATTTATATATATATATATATATGTGAATATTAAAATATAAGGCTCCAAAATCCTTGAACCTAATAACCGAACCAATGACCATCAGGTTTGGTTCGGTTTGGACCCGAACACAAAAAAAAGGAACCAATATAACTGGTTCGTTTCAAATTTTCTGGTTTATCAAATTATTAGTTCGGGGTTACGCCCCTAAACTTACCCGAAGAACACCAACGCTTTGCTACCTTCCCTGGATGAAAACATTTAAAAACAAAAAAAATATTATAAACTTTAAAAATGCAATGATAAAATAATATAAAAATCTGAACCAATCAAAATTGGTCTGGTGTGATTCGGTTTGGACCCGAAAATATTAAAGTATATATATATATATATATATTAAAATATATTAAATAATAAATATTAATATATATATATATATATATATTAAAATATATAAAATATATAAAATAATAAATAATAAATATTTTATATATATATATATATATATATTAAAATATATAAAATATATAAAATAATAAATATTAATATATATATATATATATATAATTATTAAAAATTAACCCCTCCTTCTAAACAAAGGAAACCAAAACAACAAACATTTAAAAGGTATAAACCAAAATATTATAAAAATAAAAGAGAAGACAAACCTATAAAACCTTATAGAAACATTACCAGATTTATATCCAAACTATACTATGTCTTTAGATAGTCTTGGAAAAAATAAACATAATATCAAATTAGATATTAAAATAAAAGAAGGGATTTGGAATCCAGAATCCTATCCCATGGCTGTTATTTATAAAATATATTATAAAGCCATGAAAACAAATATTTCTCCAAAAGCATTAAATATTTATTCTAAAGAAGAAACTTTGCTTTTACAAGTAAACCTTGAAAAAGCAAATGCTGTTACCCCAAAGAGACTTAACCATGATCAAGTCTCTAGAAATTTGGATTGGCAACTAGAGGAAGTTCTGCCCCCTGAGGAGCCAGAACCTTCTCAAGTAACCATTCCCATAGAATATAAATCTGGTAATGTTTCAATAAGTTTTGCCCCTCTTAGTAGGAGCAATTCAACTAGATCCTACAGAACTCCTGAAGGATCTAGACAATCATTTAATTCCAGAAGATCAATTGATATTAACCCAATTCACTCATTAAGATTAGCAGGAATTAGGGATCATCCTGTTACTCCTCAACCGGAGTATAGGGTTGAAACCCCTCAAACAGTACAACAGAGAGAGTCCCCGACTCAATCTGAGATAAATCAAAGTTTTGAAGTAAATCAATGTTTTGTTATTACAAAATATTACATTGATAAACAGAAACTTCAAAAAGAATTTATGAATCCCATAAATGATTTAAAAAGAAAATGGTTTTTTGACACATTTTCTCAAGATCAAATAAAGCATTATAGGTCTTCCTATTATGCTTATTTGGAGGAGGTAGAGGACGATAACATCCCTTACTTCCAATGGTTTAAAGAATTTTGTTTTCCAAAATTAGAAATTAAAACATTAAAATCTGCAAAGAAAATATGGAAAACAGCTAAGGGTAAAGAAGTCATTTCAGAAATCCCTCCCTTAGAAGAAATCACATTTCCACATAATAAAATGGAAATAACTGCATCTCCATTTAAAATAATGGATGAAGATCCAATAAAATTAAAAATACAGAATTCAACCAAATATGATATCAATAATGTTTACAAACAATTAAATTACACCAATCAACTTCTTCATCAGGTTGCTAGTTTATCTGACGAAGTTGAACCTCCAAAGGTTGAAAAAGCCTCCACCTCACAGAAGCTTGAAAAGTCAATAATAACCCCTTATAAACTTTCAGACTCTGAAATCAAAGAAATAAAAATAGGAAGGGAACCTACAAGTGATCTTTTAGAAGAAATTAATAAAAGATTAACTAATCTAAAGATAACCCAACCTTCTGTTAATATGATAAAAAATGATGATATAGAAGAATTAGAAAAACAATTTAATAATACACACATTGAAATTGATACTGTCAATAAAATAAAAAATACTTCAAGAAATTATCCAACCTCTAGAAATTATTATTCTAAACCTACAATGCCAGACATTCAATTTGAAGAAAATTATTTAGATTTAGCATCACAATACAATGGTGAAGGAATCTGTGAATGGAACATTGATGGTTTCACAGAACACCAAATAATGAGAAAATTAGAAGAAATGACAATGGCGGCAACTGCGTATAGGGCAAAACGCAATAGTGCTGCTAGTACAGTAAAAATCCTTGTTCAAGGCTTTACTGGAAGCCTGAAAGGATGGTGGGAAAATAATTTAAATGAAACTGAAAGACAAAGTGTGTTGAATTGTACAAGAACTGAAATAAATACAAATGAAAGAGGAGAAATAAATACTAATGTAATTGAACAACAAGTTGAAGCATTAATCTTTGCAATCTCAAAAGCGTTTATTGGAGACGCTAATGTTTTTGCTGACAGATCTTTAGAAATATTAAATAATCTGTATTGTCCAACACTTGGAGAATTCAGATGGTACAAAGATAATTTTATAACAAAAATTTATACTAGGTCAGACTGTAGACACGCCTACTGGAAAGATAGGTTTATCTCTGGTCTCCCTAAAAACTTTGCTCAAAAAGTAAGAGATAATATTAAACTAAACTATGATGGAATACCAATGGAAGATATTTCCTATGGAAGTTTAATCTCCTTAATTAATAAAACAGGTTTACAATTTTGCACAGATATTAAAATGCATAGACAAGCAAAATTTGAAAGTAAAACCAATCACAAAGAATTAGGTAATTTTTGCGAACAATTTGGTTATGAAAAATTAACCCCTCCTTCTAAACAAAGGAAACCAAAACAACAAACATTTAAAAGGTATAAACCAAAATATTATAAAAATAAAAGAGAAGACAAACCTATAAAACCTTATAGAAAACCCTATAATAAAAAATATAATAAAACATATAAGAAACCTTTTACAAATAATTTTGATAAAAATATAGTTTGTTACAAATGTGGTCGTACTGGTCACATAGCGAAACAATGCAAAGTTAAACAAAAAATAAAAGAATTAAAGATGGATGAAGAAATAAAAGAACAAATAACAAAAATACTTTTATACGAAACAGATTCATCCAGTGACTCCTCTATTGAGGATGAACAAGAAATAATTTATCAGAATCAAGAAACATCTTCTGATTCTGACGTCGGCTGCATAAGTTGTGGCTGTCTAGGTGATAACTGTGAATGTAAATTCACTATTAATGTTCTCACCAAAGAAGCACGTGTCCTTCTAGATTTAATAAGTAATATTGAAGACCCTCAAGTAAAACTAGCAATGTTAGAAAAATATAAAGAGTTAGAAAATCAGGAAATAACTACCCAAGAATTTAAAGGATATAATTTACAAGATATTTTAAATCCTCAATCTACTTTTTTAGAAGAACCCCTAACTCTACCTTCTTTATACAAAGAAGTTAAGAATTTAAAATCTGAAATTACTCAATTAAAACAACAATATAAAATTTTATCACAAAATTTTCAAAAATCATTGGGGAAAGGAAAGGAAATTGCCTCTTCCTCTACTTCTCTTTATGATACTGATGAAAATGAATTTAATAACCTTTATAAGGAACATACAGAGACTATTAAAGACACAGATTTCTTTTTACAAATAAAAACCATGCAACAAAAATGGCATGTTAAGGTAAACCTAAAAATTAAAAACTCTTTTCACAAACCATTTATTGCATTAATTGATTCAGGAGCAGATTTAAATTGTATTCAAGAAGGGCTAATTCCTACACAATATTATCAAAAGACACTCCAAAGATTATACACAGCTAATAATCAAAAATTACAAGTAAAATATAAATTAGAAAATGCTAAGATTTGCAATAATGGAATTTGCTTCAAAAGTTCTTTCCTTCTAGTAAAAGATACATCAGAACAAATAATCTTAGGAACCCCATTCCTAACACAACTATATCCATTAAACATAACTGAAGAAGGTATAACTACAATAAAAGATAACCAAGAAGTTCTCTTTGAATTTATCAATCCAATTAAAAGTAAAGAACTAAATACTTTAATTGATAAAATTGATGAAAAGAATTTCTTATCAATAATTAAAAGAAAAGAAAATCAGATAGGATTTCTGCAGAAAGAAATTTTATATGCAAAAATTGAAAAACAACTTCAAAATCCTTTGATAAAAGAAAAGGTAATACAAATACAAAAAGAATTTGAACAAGAAGTTTGTTCCGAAGTCCCTAATGCTTTTTGGGAACGAAAAACTCATATGGTTACTTTACCCTATGAAGAAGGTTTTCATGAAAGCAAAATACCAACAAAAGCAAGACCCATTCAAATGAATAATGAAACCCTTGAATATTGCAAGAAAGATATTAAAGGTTTTCTTGATAAAAAACTAATTAGATCTAGTAAGTCTCCTTGGAGCTGCACAGCTTTTTATGTTAATCATAATGCTGAGCTAGAACGAGGAGAACCTCGCATGGTTATAAATTATAAACCTCTCAATAAAGTTTTAAAATGGATTCGCTATCCAATTCCAAATAAAAGAGATTTATTGAAAAGATTATATGACTCTGTCATATTCTCTAAGTTTGATATGAAGTCAGGATTTTATCAAATAAAATTGACAGAAGAAGATAAATACAAAACTGCTTTTACAGTTCCTTTTGGTCATTACGAATGGAATGTAATGCCTATGGGACTTAAAAATGCACCTTCAGAATTTCAACATATCATGAATGATATTCTGAATCCTCATTCTGAATTTACCATTGTCTACATAGATGATGTTTTAATTTATTCAAAATCAATAGATCAACACTTCAAGCATTTACAAACATTCAAAGAAACAATTAAAAGAAATGGCATGGTCATTTCTGCAAAAAAGATAAAATTGTTTCAAACAAAGATGAGATTTCTAGGTCATGAAATTCATCAGGGAACAATAACTCCAATAAGCAGAAGTATTGCTTTTGCTGAAAAATTTCCAAATGAGCTTAAAGATAAGAAGCAGTTACAAAGATTCTTAGGATGTTTAAATTATGTCTCTGAGTTTATTCCCAATATTAGGATAAAATGTAAACCTCTATACTCTAGGCTTAGAAAGACCTCTAATCCTAAGCCCTGGTCAGAAGAGTTATCCAAACTAGTTTCCGAAGTAAAAAAGGATGTCAAGTCTCTGCCGTGTCTTGGTATCCCTCATCCAAATGCTAGTCTAATTGTTCAGACAGATGCATCCGATTTAGGATATGGTGGTATCTTACTCCAGATCCTTCCAGAGTCAAAAGTTGAACAGATAGTCCGTTATCATTCAGGTCTTTGGATCTCATCTCAATTAAAATATAGTACTATTAAAAAAGAGATTTTATCTATAGTACTATGCATTACAAAATTTCAAGATGATTTAGTCAATAAAAGGTTTTTACTTCGAATTGATTGTAAAGCTGCCAAAGATGTTTTACAAAAAGATGTTCAAAATTTAGTTTCAAAACACATTTTTGCCAGATGGCAAAGCCTATTAAGTTGTTTTGATTTTGACATAGAATATTTGAAAGGAGAAAATAATTTTATCCCTGATTTCTTAACCAGGGAATTTTTACAAGGATCACCTTCCGGATGACAACCAGATCCCGTGGTGGATCCTCCTCTCGAGGAGGTATGCCTCCATCTCCTTCCAAATCCAAAGAATTAACCATAGATGACTTTGCCCCATCAGCGGCCCAAATAACCAAAACCAACTTCCCAAATTTACCAAAAAGTACGGCTACAAATAACCCATCAACCTCCAACAGATTTAGCCCATTAACTTCAGAGACTCTAGCCCATCTAAATGCCTCTGTTGAAAAAGCTACCCGTGAGCCTCTGCTATGCAAAATAAAGTCTCAGTGCTACAAGATAACCGTTACAGAAGTAGAAAATGGTAATCTTGATATATCTCCTTGGGATATGCTTCAGCAAATAATCCCAAAAGGATATGGATGGGGTCCCTCAAGTTACAAAAAGGACTTACAGTTCTATCAATTCATCCTTATCGAGACACAGTCAATAAAACTCGAAGAAAAAACTAATGATAATAACCCTGGAGTCATTGCATATTCCACATGCAAGATATTTAAAGTCTTGACTCTCACAGATTGGGGTCAAGAACCACAAAAGTACAAAAGGTTCTCTAGGATTTATGATCCGCCAGTTTACAATTACTTTGATTATATCGCCGCTTGGGATATGGTTCTCCAACAACCCAATCCTAGGCATTCATGGTACTTTAATTTCCTTAATAACCAAACCCGATTTCCGCATTGGTTTATGGAATGGTTTTGGCATTTTGGCCTGTCAGCCGAAATCCTGCCCAACTCCATTTTCGCAATTTATGAGGAGTATAAAAAATTAACTCCTACAATCCCGATTTACAGCAAGTTACTTCATTTCTGTGCCCAATTCGGCATAGCCTGGTTACTTAAATTCAACTTTGAATACCATCAGCATCTCCCCGAACCTTTTCCCAAATACATATGTTCCAATAACATTGTATCTTGGTGGCAACGGTTCAATAATAATGTTGTGGTCACTAAATTCAGTACTTGGAAAAGGACCAGATCAAATAAATCAGTTAATCCTATTCCTCGGTCCCCGCAGAAATTAAAAGAAGTTTGCAATCCTTCAGAAGAACCAATAATTGCATCTCCTTTCTCAGTAAACATTAATGCTACCTCTCCCTCTGAATACAAGAAGTTATTGTTGGAAGCATTATCTTCCATAGACTCAGATGAAGATGAAGCTGATAAGCAATCCTCCCATGGATTGGATTACAATCCTTATCTGGAAAATCATGATCCAGACGAAGGATTCTTTGATTAAAATTCAATAAAGAAATTTTGTCGCATAGTGCCGACAGATTTAGCACTGGCCGACAGCGTCATTCAGTCACTCACAGTAAAGGAGATTCGACTTTATTAAAGTAGTTTGTTTTGTTGTGCCGACACTGACTTATTGGCCGACAACTTCACATGGCTACAGTAAAGCGAAGTCGAAGTCAAAAGTTCCACAGTCCTTACTTTTGCGGATTCCAAACTCATTCAAATCCGTTCGAAGGCTTCTCCCCTCTATTTAAGAAGACCATCGATGAAGTGAAGACTCAGAGCTTTGATACACTCCTTGTACTAATTTCCTATTTTGTAAACTTGTAGTTTGAATTTCGATTTCAAAGAAAGCTGCTTCAGCTACTGTCTGTAAGTACTATAGTTCTACTATAGTGTGTTCATTTATGTACTTGTGAATTATCAGTTTTAAATAAAGATTTTCTTATACACTGTTGTTGTTACTCTGATACAACTATTTTCACTATTTTATCTTAATCACTACTTGAGATGATCCGCAGTGGCATTCTGGTATCAAAGCCTTAGGGTTCTGGTACTTGTTTAAGTTCCAGGTGTTCTTTCCATCCAGCGTTGGTCAGCCGTGAGGGTGTTCCCGGTAGTAAAGCCCGAGGTAGGGTCGTAAATCCGTTGGTAAGCCAGGTGGTCCCGTTGTCGTGGTAAGAGTTTCTTGTGTCTTACAAGTACTAGAGCAATAAGGTTCAGTAATCATGTCTAGCCTTCTAAAGATGGTCTCTAGGAAGGGTAAAGAAAAAATAGACGATTTAGGTGAATCAAGTAACAGTGAGAGTTTAGGTGAAAATCTTAATTCATCTTTGATAAATGAACAACAAATAATGTTACCTGAAATTGAACAAAAGCTAAATAATTGGAATATCCCCTCCATGGATATTTCAAGTATTTACAAAACAAAGCTCTTAGATATGTTTAAATCAGATTATATCATTAAAACTGCTGAATATACAATAAAAGTTGATAAAACTCAAGAGAGTTTAAATTTATTAAGTCCTTCAATGTTAAAAGAACACAAGCAAAAATATAGATTTTTGCATATTGGTTTAATACAAGTTGCAATAAAACCATTGCATAGATTAGGCATAGATACACCTGTGTGTGTATGCCTAAGAGATACTCGACCTGCAAAGTTCGAGGATCTGAATGATAACGGACTATCTGTTCAACTTTTGACTCTGGAAGGATCTGGAGTAAGATACCACCATATCCTAAATCGGATGCATTAGAGGACGATAACATCCCTTACTTCCAATGGTTTAAAGAATTTTGTTTTCCAAAATTAGAAATTAAAACATTAAAATCTGCAAAGAAAATATGGAAAACAGCTAAGGGTAAAGAAGTCATTTCAGAAATCCCTCCCTTAGAAGAAATCACATTTCCACATAATAAAATGGAAATAACTGCATCTCCATTTAAAATAATGGATGAAGATCCAATAAAATTAAAAATACAGAATTCAACCAAATATGATATCAATAATGTTTACAAACAATTAAATTACACCAATCAACTTCTTCATCAGGTTGCTAGTTTATCTGACGAAGTTGAACCTCCAAAGGTTGAAAAAGCCTCCACCTCACAGAAGCTTGAAAAGTCAATAATAACCCCTTATAAACTTTCAGACTCTGAAATCAAAGAAATAAAAATAGGAAGGGAACCTACAAGTGATCTTTTAGAAGAAATTAATAAAAGATTAACTAATCTAAAGATAACCCAACCTTCTGTTAATATGATAAAAAATGATGATATAGAAGAATTAGAAAAACAATTTAATAATACACACATTGAAATTGATACTGTCAATAAAATAAAAAATACTTCAAGAAATTATCCAACCTCTAGAAATTATTATTCTAAACCTACAATGCCAGACATTCAATTTGAAGAAAATTATTTAGATTTAGCATCACAATACAATGGTGAAGGAATCTGTGAATGGAACATTGATGGTTTCACAGAACACCAAATAATGAGAAAATTAGAAGAAATGACAATGGCGGCAACTGCGTATAGGGCAAAACGCAATAGTGCTGCTAGTACAGTAAAAATCCTTGTTCAAGGCTTTACTGGAAGCCTGAAAGGATGGTGGGAAAATAATTTAAATGAAACTGAAAGACAAAGTGTGTTGAATTGTACAAGAACTGAAATAAATACAAATGAAAGAGGAGAAATAAATACTAATGTAATTGAACAACAAGTTGAAGCATTAATCTTTGCAATCTCAAAAGCGTTTATTGGAGACGCTAATGTTTTTGCTGACAGATCTTTAGAAATATTAAATAATCTGTATTGTCCAACACTTGGAGAATTCAGATGGTACAAAGATAATTTTATAACAAAAATTTATACTAGGTCAGACTGTAGACACGCCTACTGGAAAGATAGGTTTATCTCTGGTCTCCCTAAAAACTTTGCTCAAAAAGTAAGAGATAATATTAAACTAAACTATGATGGAATACCAATGGAAGATATTTCCTATGGAAGTTTAATCTCCTTAATTAATAAAACAGGTTTACAATTTTGCACAGATATTAAAATGCATAGACAAGCAAAATTTGAAAGTAAAACCAATCACAAAGAATTAGGTAATTTTTGCGAACAATTTGGTTATGAAAAATTAACCCCTCCTTCTAAACAAAGGAAACCAAAACAACAAACATTTAAAAGGTATAAACCAAAATATTATAAAAATAAAAGAGAAGACAAACCTATAAAACCTTATAGAAAACCCTATAATAAAAAATATAATAAAACATATAAGAAACCTTTTACAAATAATTTTGATAAAAATATAGTTTGTTACAAATGTGGTCGTACTGGTCACATAGCGAAACAATGCAAAGTTAAACAAAAAATAAAAGAATTAAAGATGGATGAAGAAATAAAAGAACAAATAACAAAAATACTTTTATACGAAACAGATTCATCCAGTGACTCCTCTATTGAGGATGAACAAGAAATAATTTATCAGAATCAAGAAACATCTTCTGATTCTGACGTCGGCTGCATAAGTTGTGGCTGTCTAGGTGATAACTGTGAATGTAAATTCACTATTAATGTTCTCACCAAAGAAGCACGTGTCCTTCTAGATTTAATAAGTAATATTGAAGACCCTCAAGTAAAACTAGCAATGTTAGAAAAATATAAAGAGTTAGAAAATCAGGAAATAACTACCCAAGAATTTAAAGGATATAATTTACAAGATATTTTAAATCCTCAATCTACTTTTTTAGAAGAACCCCTAACTCTACCTTCTTTATACAAAGAAGTTAAGAATTTAAAATCTGAAATTACTCAATTAAAACAACAATATAAAATTTTATCACAAAATTTTCAAAAATCATTGGGGAAAGGAAAGGAAATTGCCTCTTCCTCTACTTCTCTTTATGATACTGATGAAAATGAATTTAATAACCTTTATAAGGAACATACAGAGACTATTAAAGACACAGATTTCTTTTTACAAATAAAAACCATGCAACAAAAATGGCATGTTAAGGTAAACCTAAAAATTAAAAACTCTTTTCACAAACCATTTATTGCATTAATTGATTCAGGAGCAGATTTAAATTGTATTCAAGAAGGGCTAATTCCTACACAATATTATCAAAAGACACTCCAAAGATTATACACAGCTAATAATCAAAAATTACAAGTAAAATATAAATTAGAAAATGCTAAGATTTGCAATAATGGAATTTGCTTCAAAAGTTCTTTCCTTCTAGTAAAAGATACATCAGAACAAATAATCTTAGGAACCCCATTCCTAACACAACTATATCCATTAAACATAACTGAAGAAGGTATAACTACAATAAAAGATAACCAAGAAGTTCTCTTTGAATTTATCAATCCAATTAAAAGTAAAGAACTAAATACTTTAATTGATAAAATTGATGAAAAGAATTTCTTATCAATAATTAAAAGAAAAGAAAATCAGATAGGATTTCTGCAGAAAGAAATTTTATATGCAAAAATTGAAAAACAACTTCAAAATCCTTTGATAAAAGAAAAGGTAATACAAATACAAAAAGAATTTGAACAAGAAGTTTGTTCCGAAGTCCCTAATGCTTTTTGGGAACGAAAAACTCATATGGTTACTTTACCCTATGAAGAAGGTTTTCATGAAAGCAAAATACCAACAAAAGCAAGACCCATTCAAATGAATAATGAAACCCTTGAATATTGCAAGAAAGATATTAAAGGTTTTCTTGATAAAAAACTAATTAGATCTAGTAAGTCTCCTTGGAGCTGCACAGCTTTTTATGTTAATCATAATGCTGAGCTAGAACGAGGAGAACCTCGCATGGTTATAAATTATAAACCTCTCAATAAAGTTTTAAAATGGATTCGCTATCCAATTCCAAATAAAAGAGATTTATTGAAAAGATTATATGACTCTGTCATATTCTCTAAGTTTGATATGAAGTCAGGATTTTATCAAATAAAATTGACAGAAGAAGATAAATACAAAACTGCTTTTACAGTTCCTTTTGGTCATTACGAATGGAATGTAATGCCTATGGGACTTAAAAATGCACCTTCAGAATTTCAACATATCATGAATGATATTCTGAATCCTCATTCTGAATTTACCATTGTCTACATAGATGATGTTTTAATTTATTCAAAATCAATAGATCAACACTTCAAGCATTTACAAACATTCAAAGAAACAATTAAAAGAAATGGCATGGTCATTTCTGCAAAAAAGATAAAATTGTTTCAAACAAAGATGAGATTTCTAGGTCATGAAATTCATCAGGGAACAATAACTCCAATAAGCAGAAGTATTGCTTTTGCTGAAAAATTTCCAAATGAGCTTAAAGATAAGAAGCAGTTACAAAGATTCTTAGGATGTTTAAATTATGTCTCTGAGTTTATTCCCAATATTAGGATAAAATGTAAACCTCTATACTCTAGGCTTAGAAAGACCTCTAATCCTAAGCCCTGGTCAGAAGAGTTATCCAAACTAGTTTCCGAAGTAAAAAAGGATGTCAAGTCTCTGCCGTGTCTTGGTATCCCTCATCCAAATGCTAGTCTAATTGTTCAGACAGATGCATCCGATTTAGGATATGGTGGTATCTTACTCCAGATCCTTCCAGAGTCAAAAGTTGAACAGATAGTCCGTTATCATTCAGGTCTTTGGATCTCATCTCAATTAAAATATAGTACTATTAAAAAAGAGATTTTATCTATAGTACTATGCATTACAAAATTTCAAGATGATTTAGTCAATAAAAGGTTTTTACTTCGAATTGATTGTAAAGCTGCCAAAGATGTTTTACAAAAAGATGTTCAAAATTTAGTTTCAAAACACATTTTTGCCAGATGGCAAAGCCTATTAAGTTGTTTTGATTTTGACATAGAATATTTGAAAGGAGAAAATAATTTTATCCCTGATTTCTTAACCAGGGAATTTTTACAAGGATCACCTTCCGGATGACAACCAGATCCCGTGGTGGATCCTCCTCTCGAGGAGGTATGCCTCCATCTCCTTCCAAATCCAAAGAATTAACCATAGATGACTTTGCCCCATCAGCGGCCCAAATAACCAAAACCAACTTCCCAAATTTACCAAAAAGTACGGCTACAAATAACCCATCAACCTCCAACAGATTTAGCCCATTAACTTCAGAGACTCTAGCCCATCTAAATGCCTCTGTTGAAAAAGCTACCCGTGAGCCTCTGCTATGCAAAATAAAGTCTCAGTGCTACAAGATAACCGTTACAGAAGTAGAAAATGGTAATCTTGATATATCTCCTTGGGATATGCTTCAGCAAATAATCCCAAAAGGATATGGATGGGGTCCCTCAAGTTACAAAAAGGACTTACAGTTCTATCAATTCATCCTTATCGAGACACAGTCAATAAAACTCGAAGAAAAAACTAATGATAATAACCCTGGAGTCATTGCATATTCCACATGCAAGATATTTAAAGTCTTGACTCTCACAGATTGGGGTCAAGAACCACAAAAGTACAAAAGGTTCTCTAGGATTTATGATCCGCCAGTTTACAATTACTTTGATTATATCGCCGCTTGGGATATGGTTCTCCAACAACCCAATCCTAGGCATTCATGGTACTTTAATTTCCTTAATAACCAAACCCGATTTCCGCATTGGTTTATGGAATGGTTTTGGCATTTTGGCCTGTCAGCCGAAATCCTGCCCAACTCCATTTTCGCAATTTATGAGGAGTATAAAAAATTAACTCCTACAATCCCGATTTACAGCAAGTTACTTCATTTCTGTGCCCAATTCGGCATAGCCTGGTTACTTAAATTCAACTTTGAATACCATCAGCATCTCCCCGAACCTTTTCCCAAATACATATGTTCCAATAACATTGTATCTTGGTGGCAACGGTTCAATAATAATGTTGTGGTCACTAAATTCAGTACTTGGAAAAGGACCAGATCAAATAAATCAGTTAATCCTATTCCTCGGTCCCCGCAGAAATTAAAAGAAGTTTGCAATCCTTCAGAAGAACCAATAATTGCATCTCCTTTCTCAGTAAACATTAATGCTACCTCTCCCTCTGAATACAAGAAGTTATTGTTGGAAGCATTATCTTCCATAGACTCAGATGAAGATGAAGCTGATAAGCAATCCTCCCATGGATCGGATTACAATCCTTATCTGGAAAATCATGATCCAGACGAAGGATTCTTTGATTAAAATTCAATAAAGAAATTTTGTCGCATAGTGCCGACAGATTTAGCACTGGCCGACAGCGTCATTCAGTCACTCACAGTAAAGGAGATTCGACTTTATTAAAGTAGTTTGTTTTGTTGTGCCGACACTGACTTATTGGCCGACAACTTCACATGGCTACAGTAAAGCGAAGTCGAAGTCAAAAGTTCCACAGTCCTTACTTTTGCGGATTCCAAACTCATTCAAATCCGTTCGAAGGCTTCTCCCCTCTATTTAAGAAGACCATCGATGAAGTGAAGACTCAGAGCTTTGATACACTCCTTGTACTAATTTCCTATTTTGTAAACTTGTAGTTTGAATTTCGATTTCAAAGAAAGCTGCTTCAGCTACTGTCTGTAAGTACTATAGTTCTACTATAGTGTGTTCATTTATGTACTTGTGAATTATCAGTTTTAAATAAATATTTTCTTATACACTGTTGTTGTTACTCTGATACAACTATTTTCACTATTTTATCTTAATCACTACTTGAGATGATCCGCAGTGGCATTCTGGTATCAGAGCCTTAGGGTTCTGGTACTTGTTTAAGTTCCAGGTGTTCTTTCCATCCAGCGTTGGTCCGCCGTGAGGGTGTTCCCGGTAGTAAAGCCCGAGGTAGGGTCGTAAATCCGTTGGTAAGCCAGGTGGTCCCGTTGTCGTGGTAAGAGTTTCTTGTGTCTTACAAGTACTAGAGCAATAAGGTTCAGTAATCATGTCTAGCCTTCTAAAGATGGTCTCTAGGAAGGGTAAAGAAAAAATAGACGATTTAGGTGAATCAAGTAACAGTGAGAGTTTAGGTGAAAATCTTAATTCATCTTTGATAAATGAACAACAAATAATGTTACCTGAAATTGAACAAAAGCTAAATAATTGGAATATCCCCTCCATGGATATTTCAAGTATTTACAAAACAAAGCTCTTAGATATGTTTAAATCAGATTATATCATTAAAACTGCTGAATATACAATAAAAGTTGATAAAACTCAAGAGAGTTTAAATTTATTAAGTCCTTCAATGTTAAAAGAACACAAGCAAAAATATAGATTTTTGCATATTGGTTTAATACAAGTTGCAATAAAACCATTGCATAGATTAGGCATAGATACACCTGTGTGTGTATGCCTAAGAGATACTCGACCTGCAAAGTTCGAGGATCAGATTCTTTCAATAATTGAGACCAACCTTCACAGTGGTCCAACCTTTTTCAATAACTATCCAAACTATACTATGTCTTTAGATAGTCTTGGAAAAAATAAACATAATATCAAATTAGATATTAAAATAAAAGAAGGGATTTGGAATCCAGAATCCTATCCCATGGCTGTTATTTATAAAATATATTATAAAGCCATGAAAACAAATATTTCTCCAAAAGCATTAAATATTTCTTCTAAAGAAGAAACTTTGCTTTTACAAGTAAACCTTGAAAAAGCAAATGCTGTTACCCCAAAGAGACTTAACCATGATCAAGTCTCTAGAAATTTGGATTGGCAACTAGAGGAAGTTCTGCCCCCTGAGGAGCCAGAACCTTCTCAAGTAACCATTCCCATAGAATATAAATCTGGTAATGTTTCAATAAGTTTTGCCCCTCTTAGTAGGAGCAATTCAACTAGATCCTACAGAACTCCTGAAGGATCTAGACAATCATTTAATTCCAGAAGATCAATTGATATTAACCCAATTCACTCATTAAGATTAGCAGGAATTAGGGATCATCCTGTTACTCCTCAACCGGAGTATAGGGTTGAAACCCCTCAAACAGTACAACAGAGAGAGTCCCCGACTCAATCTGAGATAAATCAAAGTTTTGAAGTAAATCAATGTTTTGTTATTACAAAATATTACATTGATAAACAGAAACTTCAAAGAGTTTTTCGTTCCCAAAAAGCATTAGGGACTTCGGAACAAACTTCTTGTTCAAATTCTTTTTGTATTTGTATTACCTTTTCTTTTATCAAAGGATTTTGAAGTTGTTTTTCAATTTTTGCATATAAAATTTCTTTCTGCAGAAATCCTATCTGATTTTCTTTTCTTTTAATTATTGATAAGAAATTCTTTTCATCAATTTTATCAATTAAAGTATTTAGTTCTTTACTTTTAATTGGATTGATAAATTCAAAGAGAACTTCTTGGTTATCTTTTATTGTAGTTATACCTTCTTCAGTTATGTTTAATGGATATAGTTGTGTTAGGAATGGGGTTCCTAAGATTATTTGTTCTGATGTATCTTTTACTAGAAGGAAAGAACTTTTGAAGCAAATTCCATTATTGCAAATCTTAGCATTTTCTAATTTATATTTTACTTGTAATTTTTGATTATTAGCTGTGTATAATCTTTGGAGTGTCTTTTGATAATATTGTGTAGGAATTAGCCCTTCTTGAATACAATTTAAATCTGCTCCTGAATCAATTAATGCAATAAATGGTTTGTGAAAAGAGTTTTTAATTTTTAGGTTTACCTTAACATGCCATTTTTGTTGCATGGTTTTTATTTGTAAAAAGAAATCTGTGTCTTTAATAGTCTCTGTATGTTCCTTATAAAGGTTATTAAATTCATTTTCATCAGTATCATAAAGAGAAGTAGAGGAAGAGGCAATTTCGCTTTTACAAGTAAACCTTGAAAAAGCAAATGCTGTTACCCCAAAGAGACTTAACCATGATCAAGTCTCTAGAAATTTGGATTGGCAACTAGAGGAAGTTCTGCCCCCTGAGGAGCCAGAACCTTCTCAAGTAACCATTCCCATAGAATATAAATCTGGTAATGTTTCAATAAGTTTTGCCCCTCTTAGTAGGAGCAATTCAACTAGATCCTACAGAACTCCTGAAGGATCTAGACAATCATTTAATTCCAGAAGATCAATTGATATTAACCCAATTCACTCATTAAGATTAGCAGGAATTAGGGATCATCCTGTTACTCCTCAACCGGAGTATAGGGTTGAAACCCCTCAAACAGTACAACAGAGAGAGTCCCCGACTCAATCTGAGATAAATCAAAGTTTTGAAGTAAATCAATGTTTTGTTATTACAAAATATTACATTGATAAACAGAAACTTCAAAAAGAATTTATGAATCCCATAAATGATTTAAAAAGAAAATGGTTTTTTGACACATTTTCTCAAGATCAAATAAAGCATTATAGGTCTTCCTATTATGCTTATTTGGAGGAGGTAGAGGACGATAACATCCCTTACTTCCAATGGTTTAAAGAATTTTGTTTTCCAAAATTAGAAATTAAAACATTAAAATCTGCAAAGAAAATATGGAAAACAGCTAAGGGTAAAGAAGTCATTTCAGAAATCCCTCCCTTAGAAGAAATCACATTTCCACATAATAAAATGGAAATAACTGCATCTCCATTTAAAATAATGGATGAAGATCCAATAAAATTAAAAATACAGAATTCAACCAAATATGATATCAATAATGTTTACAAACAATTAAATTACACCAATCAACTTCTTCATCAGGTTGCTAGTTTATCTGACGAAGTTGAACCTCCAAAGGTTGAAAAAGCCTCCACCTCACAGAAGCTTGAAAAGTCAATAATAACCCCTTATAAACTTTCAGACTCTGAAATCAAAGAAATAAAAATAGGAAGGGAACCTACAAGTGATCTTTTAGAAGAAATTAATAAAAGATTAACTAATCTAAAGATAACCCAACCTTCTGTTAATATGATAAAAAATGATGATATAGAAGAATTAGAAAAACAATTTAATAATACACACATTGAAATTGATACTGTCAATAAAATAAAAAATACTTCAAGAAATTATCCAACCTCTAGAAATTATTATTCTAAACCTACAATGCCAGACATTCAATTTGAAGAAAATTATTTAGATTTAGCATCACAATACAATGGTGAAGGAATCTGTGAATGGAACATTGATGGTTTCACAGAACACCAAATAATGAGAAAATTAGAAGAAATGACAATGGCGGCAACTGCGTATAGGGCAAAACGCAATAGTGCTGCTAGTACAGTAAAAATCCTTGTTCAAGGCTTTACTGGAAGCCTGAAAGGATGGTGGGAAAATAATTTAAATGAAACTGAAAGACAAAGTGTGTTGAATTGTACAAGAACTGAAATAAATACAAATGAAAGAGGAGAAATAAATACTAATGTAATTGAACAACAAGTTGAAGCATTAATCTTTGCAATCTCAAAAGCGTTTATTGGAGACGCTAATGTTTTTGCTGACAGATCTTTAGAAATATTAAATAATCTGTATTGTCCAACACTTGGAGAATTCAGATGGTACAAAGATAATTTTATAACAAAAATTTATACTAGGTCAGACTGTAGACACGCCTACTGGAAAGATAGGTTTATCTCTGGTCTCCCTAAAAACTTTGCTCAAAAAGTAAGAGATAATATTAAACTAAACTATGATGGAATACCAATGGAAGATATTTCCTATGGAAGTTTAATCTCCTTAATTAATAAAACAGGTTTACAATTTTGCACAGATATTAAAATGCATAGACAAGCAAAATTTGAAAGTAAAACCAATCACAAAGAATTAGGTAATTTTTGCGAACAATTTGGTTATGAAAAATTAACCCCTCCTTCTAAACAAAGGAAACCAAAACAACAAACATTTAAAAGGTATAAACCAAAATATTATAAAAATAAAAGAGAAGACAAACCTATAAAACCTTATAGAAAACCCTATAATAAAAAATATAATAAAACATATAAGAAACCTTTTACAAATAATTTTGATAAAAATATAGTTTGTTACAAATGTGGTCGTACTGGTCACATAGCGAAACAATGCAAAGTTAAACAAAAAATAAAAGAATTAAAGATGGATGAAGAAATAAAAGAACAAATAACAAAAATACTTTTATACGAAACAGATTCATCCAGTGACTCCTCTATTGAGGATGAACAAGAAATAATTTATCAGAATCAAGAAACATCTTCTGATTCTGACGTCGGCTGCATAAGTTGTGGCTGTCTAGGTGATAACTGTGAATGTAAATTCACTATTAATGTTCTCACCAAAGAAGCACGTGTCCTTCTAGATTTAATAAGTAATATTGAAGACCCTCAAGTAAAACTAGCAATGTTAGAAAAATATAAAGAGTTAGAAAATCAGGAAATAACTACCCAAGAATTTAAAGGATATAATTTACAAGATATTTTAAATCCTCAATCTACTTTTTTAGAAGAACCCCTAACTCTACCTTCTTTATACAAAGAAGTTAAGAATTTAAAATCTGAAATTACTCAATTAAAACAACAATATAAAATTTTATCACAAAATTTTTCAAAAATCATTGGGGAAAGGAAAGGAAATTGCCTCTTCCTCTACTTCTCTTTATGATACTGATGAAAATGAATTTAATAACCTTTATAAGGAACATACAGAGACTATTAAAGACACAGATTTCTTTTTACAAATAAAAACCATGCAACAAAAATGGCATGTTAAGGTAAACCTAAAAATTAAAAACTCTTTTCACAAACCATTTATTGCATTAATTGATTCAGGAGCAGATTTAAATTGTATTCAAGAAGGGCTAATTCCTACACAATATTATCAAAAGACACTCCAAAGATTATACACAGCTAATAATCAAAAATTACAAGTAAAATATAAATTAGAAAATGCTAAGATTTGCAATAATGGAATTTGCTTCAAAAGTTCTTTCCTTCTAGTAAAAGATACATCAGAACAAATAATCTTAGGAACCCCATTCCTAACACAACTATATCCATTAAACATAACTGAAGAAGGTATAACTACAATAAAAGATAACCAAGAAGTTCTCTTTGAATTTATCAATCCAATTAAAAGTAAAGAACTAAATACTTTAATTGATAAAATTGATGAAAAGAATTTCTTATCAATAATTAAAAGAAAAGAAAATCAGATAGGATTTCTGCAGAAAGAAATTTTATATGCAAAAATTGAAAAACAACTTCAAAATCCTTTGATAAAAGAAAAGGTAATACAAATACAAAAAGAATTTGAACAAGAAGTTTGTTCCGAAGTCCCTAATGCTTTTTGGGAACGAAAAACTCATATGGTTACTTTACCCTATGAAGAAGGTTTTCATGAAAGCAAAATACCAACAAAAGCAAGACCCATTCAAATGAATAATGAAACCCTTGAATATTGCAAGAAAGATATTAAAGGTTTTCTTGATAAAAAACTAATTAGATCTAGTAAGTCTCCTTGGAGCTGCACAGCTTTTTATGTTAATCATAATGCTGAGCTAGAACGAGGAGAACCTCGCATGGTTATAAATTATAAACCTCTCAATAAAGTTTTAAAATGGATTCGCTATCCAATTCCAAATAAAAGAGATTTATTGAAAAGATTATATGACTCTGTCATATTCTCTAAGTTTGATATGAAGTCAGGATTTTATCAAATAAAATTGACAGAAGAAGATAAATACAAAACTGCTTTTACAGTTCCTTTTGGTCATTACGAATGGAATGTAATGCCTATGGGACTTAAAAATGCACCTTCAGAATTTCAACATATCATGAATGATATTCTGAATCCTCATTCTGAATTTACCATTGTCTACATAGATGATGTTTTAATTTATTCAAAATCAATAGATCAACACTTCAAGCATTTACAAACATTCAAAGAAACAATTAAAAGAAATGGCATGGTCATTTCTGCAAAAAAGATAAAATTGTTTCAAACAAAGATGAGATTTCTAGGTCATGAAATTCATCAGGGAACAATAACTCCAATAAGCAGAAGTATTGCTTTTGCTGAAAAATTTCCAAATGAGCTTAAAGATAAGAAGCAGTTACAAAGATTCTTAGGATGTTTAAATTATGTCTCTGAGTTTATTCCCAATATTAGGATAAAATGTAAACCTCTATACTCTAGGCTTAGAAAGACCTCTAATCCTAAGCCCTGGTCAGAAGAGTTATCCAAACTAGTTTCCGAAGTAAAAAAGGATGTCAAGTCTCTGCCGTGTCTTGGTATCCCTCATCCAAATGCTAGTCTAATTGTTCAGACAGATGCATCCGATTTAGGATATGGTGGTATCTTACTCCAGATCCTTCCAGAGTCAAAAGTTGAACAGATAGTCCGTTATCATTCAGGTCTTTGGATCTCATCTCAATTAAAATATAGTACTATTAAAAAAGAGATTTTATCTATAGTACTATGCATTACAAAATTTCAAGATGATTTAGTCAATAAAAGGTTTTTACTTCGAATTGATTGTAAAGCTGCCAAAGATGTTTTACAAAAAGATGTTCAAAATTTAGTTTCAAAACACATTTTTGCCAGATGGCAAAGCCTATTAAGTTGTTTTGATTTTGACATAGAATATTTGAAAGGAGAAAATAATTTTATCCCTGATTTCTTAACCAGGGAATTTTTACAAGGATCACCTTCCGGATGACAACCAGATCCCGTGGTGGATCCTCCTCTCGAGGAGGTATGCCTCCATCTCCTTCCAAATCCAAAGAATTAACCATAGATGACTTTGCCCCATCAGCGGCCCAAATAACCAAAACCAACTTCCCAAATTTACCAAAAAGTACGGCTACAAATAACCCATCAACCTCCAACAGATTTAGCCCATTAACTTCAGAGACTCTAGCCCATCTAAAGGCCTCTGTTGAAAAAGCTACCCGTGAGCCTCTGCTATGCAAAATAAAGTCTCAGTGCTACAAGATAACCGTTACAGAAGTAGAAAATGGTAATCTTGATATATCTCCTTGGGATATGCTTCAGCAAATAATCCCAAAAGGATATGGATGGGGTCCCTCAAGTTACAAAAAGGACTTACAGTTCTATCAATTCATCCTTATCGAGACACAGTCAATAAAACTCGAAGAAAAAACTAATGATAATAACCCTGGAGTCATTGCATATTCCACATGCAAGATATTTAAAGTCTTGACTCTCACAGATTGGGGTCAAGAACCACAAAAGTACAAAAGGTTCTCTAGGATTTATGATCCGCCAGTTTACAATTACTTTGATTATATCGCCGCTTGGGATATGGTTCTCCAACAACCCAATCCTAGGCATTCATGGTACTTTAATTTCCTGAATGCCACTGCGGATCATCTCAAGTAGTGATTAAGATAAAATAGTGAAAATAGTTGTATCAGAGTAATTGTATCAGAGTAACAACAACAGTGTATAAGAAAATCTTTATTTAAAACTGATAATTCACAAGTACATAAATGAACACACTATAGTAGAACTATAGTACTTACAGACAGTAGCTGAAGCAGCTTTCTTTGAAATCGAAATTCAAACTACAAGTTTACAAAATAGGAAATTAGTACAAGGAGTGTATCAAAGCTCTGAGTCTTCACTTCATCGATGGTCTTCTTAAATAGAGGGGAGAAGCCTTCGAACGGATTTGAATGAGTTTGGAATCCGCAAAAGTAAGGACTGTGGAACTTTTGACTTCGACTTCGCTTTACTGTAGCCATGTGAAGTTGTCGGCCAATAAGTCAGTGTCGGCACAACAAAACAAACTACTTTAATAAAGTCGAATCTCCTTTACTGTGAGTGACTGAATGACGCTGTCGGCCAGTGCTAAATCTGTCGGCACTATGCGACAAAATTTCTTTATTGAATTTTAATCAAAGAATCCTTCGTCTGGATCATGATTTTCCAGATAAGGATTGTAATCCGATCCATGGGAGGATTGCTTATCAGCTTCATCTTCATCTGAGTCTATGGAAGATAATGCTTCCAACAATAACTTCTTGTATTCAGAGGGAGAGGTAGCATTAATGTTTACTGAGAAAGGAGATGCAATTATTGGTTCTTCTGAAGGATTGCAAACTTCTTTTAATTTCTGCGGGGACCGAGGAATAGGATTAACTGATTTATTTGATCTGGTCCTTTTCCAAGTACTGAATTTAGTGACCACAACATTATTATTGAACCGTTGCCACCAAGATACAATGTTATTGGAACATATGTATTTGGGAAAAGGTTCGGGGAGATGCTGATGGTATTCAAAGTTGAATTTAAGTAACCAGGCTATGCCGAATTGGGCACAGAAATGAAGTAACTTGCTGTAAATCGGGATTGTAGGAGTTAATTTTTTATACTCCTCATAAATTGCGAAAATGGAGTTGGGCAGGATTTCGGCTGACAGGCCAAAATGCCAAAACCATTCCATAAACCAATGCGGAAATCGGGTTTGGTTATTAAGGAAATTAAAGTACCATGAATGCCTAGGATTGGGTTGTTGGAGAACCATATCCCAAGCGGCGATATAATCAAAGTAATTATAAACTGGCGGATCATAAATCCTAGAGAACCTTTTGTACTTTTGTGGTTCTTGACCCCAATCTGTGAGAGTCAAGACTTTAAATATCTTGCATGTGGAATATGCAATGACTCCAGGGTTATTATCATTAGTTTTTTCTTCGAGTTTTATTGACTGTGTCTCGATAAGGATGAATTGATAGAACTGTAAGTCCTTTTTGTAACTTGAGGGACCCCATCCATATCCTTTTGGGATTATTTGCTGAAGCATATCCCAAGGAGATATATCAAGATTACCATTTTCTACTTCTGTAACGGTTATCTTGTAGCACTGAGACTTTATTTTGCATAGCAAAGGCTCACGGGTAGCTTTTTCAACAGAGGCATTTAGATGGGCTAGAGTCTCTGAAGTTAATGGGCTAAATCTGTTGGAGGTTGATGGGTTATTTGTAGCCGTACTTTTTGGTAAATTTGGGAAGTTGGTTTTGGTTATTTGGGCCGCTGATGGGGCAAAGTCATCTATGGTTAATTCTTTGGATTTGGAAGGAGATGGAGGCATACCTCCTCGAGAGGAGGATCCACCACGGGATCTGGTTGTCATCCGGAAGGTGATCCTTGTAAAAATTCCCTGGTTAAGAAATCAGGGATAAAATTATTTTCTCCTTTCAAATATTCTATGTCAAAATCAAAACAACTTAATAGGCTTTGCCATCTGGCAAAAATGTGTTTTGAAACTAAATTTTGAACATCTTTTTGTAAAACATCTTTGGCAGCTTTACAATCAATTCGAAGTAAAAACCTTTTATTGACTAAATCATCTTGAAATTTTGTAATGCATAGTACTATAGATAAAATCTCTTTTTTAATAGTACTATATTTTAATTGAGATGAGATCCAAAGACCTGAATGATAACGGACTATCTGTTCAACTTTTGACTCTGGAAGGATCTGGAGTAAGATACCACCATATCCTAAATCGGATGCATCTGTCTGAACAATTAGACTAGCATTTGGATGAGGGATACCAAGACACGGCAGAGACTTGACATCCTTTTTTACTTCGGAAACTAGTTTGGATAACTCTTCTGACCAGGGCTTAGGATTAGAGGTCTTTCTAAGCCTAGAGTATAGAGGTTTACATTTTATCCTAATATTGGGAATAAACTCAGAGACATAATTTAAACATCCTAAGAATCTTTGTAACTGCTTCTTATCTTTAAGCTCATTTGGAAATTTTTCAGCAAAAGCAATACTTCTGCTTATTGGAGTTATTGTTCCCTGATGAATTTCATGACCTAGAAATCTCATCTTTGTTTGAAACAATTTTATCTTTTTTGCAGAAATGACCATGCCATTTCTTTTAATTGTTTCTTTGAATGTTTGTAAATGCTTGAAGTGTTGATCTATTGATTTTGAATAAATTAAAACATCATCTATGTAGACAATGGTAAATTCAGAATGAGGATTCAGAATATCATTCATGATATGTTGAAATTCTGAAGGTGCATTTTTAAGTCCCATAGGCATTACATTCCATTCGTAATGACCAAAAGGAACTGTAAAAGCAGTTTTGTATTTATCTTCTTCTGTCAATTTTATTTGATAAAATCCTGACTTCATATCAAACTTAGAGAATATGACAGAGTCATATAATCTTTTCAATAAATCTCTTTTATTTGGAATTGGATAGCGAATCCATTTTAAAACTTTATTGAGAGGTTTATAATTTATAACCATGCGAGGTTCTCCTCGTTCTAGCTCAGCATTATGATTAACATAAAAAGCTGTGCAGCTCCAAGGAGACTTACTAGATCTAATTAGTTTTTTATCAAGAAAACCTTTAATATCTTTCTTGCAATATTCAAGGGTTTCATTATTCATTTGAATGGGTCTTGCTTTTGTTGGTATTTTGCTTTCATGAAAACCTTCTTCATAGGGTAAAGTAACCATATGAGTTTTTCGTTCCCAAAAAGCATTAGGGACTTCGGAACAAACTTCTTGTTCAAATTCTTTTTGTATTTGTATTACCTTTTCTTTTATCAAAGGATTTTGAAGTTGTTTTTCAATTTTTGCATATAAAATTTCTTTCTGCAGAAATCCTATCTGATTTTCTTTTCTTTTAATTATTGATAAGAAATTCTTTTCATCAATTTTATCAATTAAAGTATTTAGTTCTTTACTTTTAATTGGATTGATAAATTCAAAGAGAACTTCTTGGTTATCTTTTATTGTAGTTATACCTTCTTCAGTTATGTTTAATGGATATAGTTGTGTTAGGAATGGGGTTCCTAAGATTATTTGTTCTGATGTATCTTTTACTAGAAGGAAAGAACTTTTGAAGCAAATTCCATTATTGCAAATCTTAGCATTTTCTAATTTATATTTTACTTGTAATTTTTGATTATTAGCTGTGTATAATCTTTGGAGTGTCTTTTGATAATATTGTGTAGGAATTAGCCCTTCTTGAATACAATTTAAATCTGCTCCTGAATCAATTAATGCAATAAATGGTTTGTGAAAAGAGTTTTTAATTTTTAGGTTTACCTTAACATGCCATTTTTGTTGCATGGTTTTTATTTGTAAAAAGAAATCTGTGTCTTTAATAGTCTCTGTATGTTCCTTATAAAGGTTATTAAATTCATTTTCATCAGTATCATAAAGAGAAGTAGAGGAAGAGGCAATTTCCTTTCCTTTCCCCAATGATTTTTGAAAATTTTGTGATAAAATTTTATATTGTTGTTTTAATTGAGTAATTTCAGATTTTAAATTCTTAACTTCTTTGTATAAAGAAGGTAGAGTTAGGGGTTCTTCTAAAAAAGTAGATTGAGGATTTAAAATATCTTGTAAATTATATCCTTTAAATTCTTGGGTAGTTATTTCCTGATTTTCTAACTCTTTATATTTTTCTAACATTGCTAGTTTTACTTGAGGGTCTTCAATATTACTTATTAAATCTAGAAGGACACGTGCTTCTTTGGTGAGAACATTAATAGTGAATTTACATTCACAGTTATCACCTAGACAGCCACAACTTATGCAGCCGACGTCAGAATCAGAAGATGTTTCTTGATTCTGATAAATTATTTCTTGTTCATCCTCAATAGAGGAGTCACTGGATGAATCTGTTTCGTATAAAAGTATTTTTGTTATTTGTTCTTTTATTTCTTCATCCATCTTTAATTCTTTTATTTTTTGTTTAACTTTGCATTGTTTCGCTATGTGACCAGTACGACCACATTTGTAACAAACTATATTTTTATCAAAATTATTTGTAAAAGGTTTCTTATATGTTTTATTATATTTTTTATTATAGGGTTTTCTATAAGGTTTTATAGGTTTGTCTTCTCTTTTATTTTTATAATATTTTGGTTTATACCTTTTAAATGTTTGTTGTTTTGGTTTCCTTTGTTTAGAAGGAGGGGTTAATTTTTCATAACCAAATTGTTCGCAAAAATTACCTAATTCTTTGTGATTGGTTTTACTTTCAAATTTTGCTTGTCTATGCATTTTAATATCTGTGCAAAATTGTAAACCTGTTTTATTAATTAAGGAGATTAAACTTCCATAGGAAATATCTTCCATTGGTATTCCATCATAGTTTAGTTTAATATTATCTCTTACTTTTTGAGCAAAGTTTTTAGGGAGACCAGAGATAAACCTATCTTTCCAGTAGGCGTGTCTACAGTCTGACCTAGTATAAATTTTTGTTATAAAATTATCTTTGTACCATCTGAATTCTCCAAGTGTTGGACAATACAGATTATTTAATATTTCTAAAGATCTGTCAGCAAAAACATTAGCGTCTCCAATAAACGCTTTTGAGATTGCAAAGATTAATGCTTCAACTTGTTGTTCAATTACATTAGTATTTATTTCTCCTCTTTCATTTGTATTTATTTCAGTTCTTGTACAATTCAACACACTTTGTCTTTCAGTTTCATTTAAATTATTTTCCCACCATCCTTTCAGGCTTCCAGTAAAGCCTTGAACAAGGATTTTTACTGTACTAGCAGCACTATTGCGTTTTGCCCTATACGCAGTTGCCGCCATTGTCATTTCTTCTAATTTTCTCATTATTTGGTGTTCTGTGAAACCATCAATGTTCCATTCACAGATTCCTTCACCATTGTATTGTGATGCTAAATCTAAATAATTTTCTTCAAATTGAATGTCTGGCATTGTAGGTTTAGAATAATAATTTCTAGAGGTTGGATAATTTCTTGAAGTATTTTTTATTTTATTGACAGTATCAATTTCAATGTGTGTATTATTAAATTGTTTTTCTAATTCTTCTATATCATCATTTTTTATCATATTAACAGAAGGTTGGGTTATCTTTAGATTAGTTAATCTTTTATTAATTTCTTCTAAAAGATCACTTGTAGGTTCCCTTCCTATTTTTATTTCTTTGATTTCAGAGTCTGAAAGTTTATAAGGGGTTATTATTGACTTTTCAAGCTTCTGTGAGGTGGAGGCTTTTTCAACCTTTGGAGGTTCAACTTCGTCAGATAAACTAGCAACCTGATGAAGAAGTTGATTGGTGTAATTTAATTGTTTGTAAACATTATTGATATCATATTTGGTTGAATTCTGTATTTTTAATTTTATTGGATCTTCATCCATTATTTTAAATGGAGATGCAGTTATTTCCATTTTATTATGTGGAAATGTGATTTCTTCTAAGGGAGGGATTTCTGAAATGACTTCTTTACCCTTAGCTGTTTTCCATATTTTCTTTGCAGATTTTAATGTTTTAATTTCTAATTTTGGAAAACAAAATTCTTTAAACCATTGGAAGTAAGGGATGTTATCGTCCTCTACCTCCTCCAAATAAGCATAATAGGAAGACCTATAATGCTTTATTTGATCTTGAGAAAATGTGTCAAAAAACCATTTTCTTTTTAAATCATTTATGGGATTCATAAATTCTTTTTGAAGTTTCTGTTTATCAATGTAATATTTTGTAATAACAAAACATTGATTTACTTCAAAACTTTGATTTATCTCAGATTGAGTCGGGGACTCTCTCTGTTGTACTGTTTGAGGGGTTTCAACCCTATACTCCGGTTGAGGAGTAACAGGATGATCCCTAATTCCTGCTAATCTTAATGAGTGAATTGGGTTAATATCAATTGATCTTCTGGAATTAAATGATTGTCTAGATCCTTCAGGAGTTCTGTAGGATCTAGTTGAATTGCTCCTACTAAGAGGGGCAAAACTTATTGAAACATTACCAGATTTATATTCTATGGGAATGGTTACTTGAGAAGGTTCTGGCTCCTCAGGGGGCAGAACTTCCTCTAGTTGCCAATCCAAATTTCTAGAGACTTGATCATGGTTAAGTCTCTTTGGGGTAACAGCATTTGCTTTTTCAAGGTTTACTTGTAAAAGCAAAGTTTCTTCTTTAGAAGAAATATTTAATGCTTTTGGAGAAATATTTGTTTTCATGGCTTTATAATATATTTTATAAATAACAGCCATGGGATAGGATTCTGGATTCCAAATCCCTTCTTTTATTTTAATATCTAATTTGATATTATGTTTATTTTTTCCAAGACTATCTAAAGACATAGTATAGTTTGGATAGTTATTGAAAAAGGTTGGACCACTGTGAAGGTTGGTCTCAATTATTGAAAGAATCTGATCCTCGAACTTTGCAGGTCGAGTATCTCTTAGGCATACACACACAGGTGTATCTATGCCTAATCTATGCAATGGTTTTATTGCAACTTGTATTAAACCAATATGCAAAAATCTATATTTTTGCTTGTGTTCTTTTAACATTGAAGGACTTAATAAATTTAAACTCTCTTGAGTTTTATCAACTTTTATTGTATATTCAGCAGTTTTAATGATATAATCTGATTTAAACATATCTAAGAGCTTTGTTTTGTAAATACTTGAAATATCCATGGAGGGGATATTCCAATTATTTAGCTTTTGTTCAATTTCAGGTAACATTATTTGTTGTTCAGCTACTGTCTGTAAGTACTATAGTTCTACTATAGTGTGTTCATTAATGTACTTGTGAATTATCAGTTTTAAATAAAGATTTTCTTATACACTGTTGTTGTTACTCTGATACAACTATTTTCACTATTTTATCTTAATCACTACTTGAGATGATCCGCAGTGGCATTCTGGTATCAGAGCCTTAGGGTTCTGGTACTTGTTTAAGTTCCAGGTGTTCTTTCCATCCAGCGTTGGTCAGCCGTGAGGGTGTTCCCGGTAGTAAAGCCCGAGGTAGGGTCGTAAATCCGTTGGTAAGCCAGGTGGTCCCGTTGTCGTGGTAAGAGTTTCTTGTGTCTTACAAGTACTAGAGCAATAAGGTTCAGTAATCATGTCTAGCCTTCTAAAGATGGTCTCTAGGAAGGGTAAAGAAAAAATAGACGATTTAGGTGAATCAAGTAACAGTGAGAGTTTAGGTGCAAATCTTAATTCATCTTTGATAAATGAACAACAAATAATGTTACCTGAAATTGAACAAAAGCTAAATAATTGGAATATCCCCTCCATGGATATTTCAAGTATTTACAAAACAAAGCTCTTAGATATGTTTAAATCAGATTATATCATTAAAACTGCTGAATATACAATAAAAGTTGATAAAACTCAAGAGAGTTTAAATTTATTAAGTCCTTCAATGTTAAAAGAACACAAGCAAAAATATAGATTTTTGCATATTGGTTTAATACAAGTTGCAATAAAACCATTGCATAGATTAGGCATAGATACACCTGTGTGTGTATGCCTAAGAGATACTCGACCTGCAAAGTTCGAGGATCAGATTCTTTCAATAATTGAGACCAACCTTCACAGTGGTCCAACCTTTTTCAATAACTATCCAAACTATACTATGTCTTTAGATAGTCTTGGAAAAAATAAACATAATATCAAATTAGATATTAAAATAAAAGAAGGGATTTGGAATCCAGAATCCTATCCCATGGCTGTTATTTATAAAATATATTATAAAGCCATGAAAACAAATATTTCTCCAAAAGCATTAAATATTTCTTCTAAAGAAGAAACTTTGCTTTTACAAGTAAACCTTGAAAAAGCAAATGCTGTTACCCCAAAGAGACTTAACCATGATCAAGTCTCTAGAAATTTGGATTGGCAACTAGAGGAAGTTCTGCCCCCTGAGGAGCCAGAACCTTCTCAAGTAACCATTCCCATAGAATATAAATCTGGTAATGTTTCAATAAGTTTTGCCCCTCTGAGTAGGAGCAATTCAACTAGATCCTACAGAACTCCTGAAGGATCTAGACAATCATTTAATTCCAGAAGATCAATTGATATTAACCCAATTCACTCATTAAGATTAGCAGGAATTAGGGATCATCCTGTTACTCCTCAACCGGAGTATAGGGTTGAAACCCCTCAAACAGTACAACAGAGAGAGTCCCCGACTCAATCTGAGATAAATCAAAGTTTTGAAGTAAATCAATGTTTTGTTATTACAAAATATTACATTGATAAACAGAAACTTCAAAAAGAATTTATGAATCCCATAAATGATTTAAAAAGAAAATGGTTTTTTGACACATTGTCTCAAGATCAAATAAAGCATTATAGGTCTTCCTATTATGCTTATTTGGAGGAGGTAGAGGACGATAACATCCCTTACTTCCAATGGTTTAAAGAATTTTGTTTTCCAAAATTAGAAATTAAAACATTAAAATCTGCAAAGAAAATATGGAAAACAGCTAAGGGTAAAGAAGTCATTTCAGAAATCCCTCCCTTAGAAGAAATCACATTTCCACATAATAAAATGGAAATAACTGCATCTCCATTTAAAATAATGGATGAAGATCCAATAAAATTAAAAATACAGAATTCAACCAAATATGATATCAATAATGTTTACAAACAATTAAATTACACCAATCAACTTCTTCATCAGGTTGCTAGTTTATCTGACGAAGTTGAACCTCCAAAGGTTGAAAAAGCCTCCACCTCACAGAAGCTTGAAAAGTCAATAATAAACCCTTATAAACTTTCAGACTCTGAAATCAAAGAAATAAAAATAGGAAGGGAACCTACAAGTGATCTTTTAGAAGAAATTAATAAAAGATTAACTAATCTAAAGATAACCCAACCTTCTGTTAATATGATAAAAAATGATGATATAGAAGAATTAGAAAAACAATTTAATAATACACACATTGAAATTGATACTGTCAATAAAATAAAAAATACTTCAAGAAATTATCCAACCTCTAGAAATTATTATTCTAAACCTACAATGCCAGACATTCAATTTGAAGAAAATTATTTAGATTTAGCATCACAATACAATGGTGAAGGAATCTGTGAATGGAACATTGATGGTTTCACAGAACACCAAATAATGAGAAAATTAGAAGAAATGACAATGGCGGCAACTGCGTATAGGGCAAAACGCAATAGTGCTGCTAGTACAGTAAAAATCCTTGTTCAAGGCTTTACTGGAAGCCTGAAAGGATGGTGGGAAAATAATTTAAATGAAACTGAAAGACAAAGTGTGTTGAATTGTACAAGAACTGAAATAAATACAAATGAAAGAGGAGAAATAAATACTAATGTAATTGAACAACAAGTTGAAGCATTAATCTTTGCAATCTCAAAAGCGTTTATTGGAGACGCTAATGTTTTTGCTGACAGATCTTTAGAAATATTAAATAATCTGTATTGTCCAACACTTGGAGAATTCAGATGGTACAAAGATAATTTTATAACAAAAATTTATACTAGGTCAGACTGTAGACACGCCTACTGGAAAGATAGGTTTATCTCTGGTCTCCCTAAAAACTTTGCTCAAAAAGTAAGAGATAATATTAAACTAAACTATGATGGAATACCAATGGAAGATATTTCCTATGGAAGTTTAATCTCCTTAATTAATAAAACAGGTTTACAATTTTGCACAGATATTAAAATGCATAGACAAGCAAAATTTGAAAGTAAAACCAATCACAAAGAATTAGGTAATTTTTGCGAACAATTTGGTTATGAAAAATTAACCCCTCCTTCTAAACAAAGGAAACCAAAACAACAAACATTTAAAAGGTATAAACCAAAATATTATAAAAATAAAAGAGAAGACAAACCTATAAAACCTTATAGAAAACCCTATAATAAAAAATATAATAAAACATATAAGAAACCTTTTACAAATAATTTTGATAAAAATATAGTTTGTTACAAATGTGGTCGTACTGGTCACATAGCGAAACAATGCAAAGTTAAACAAAAAATAAAAGAATTAAAGATGGATGAAGAAATAAAAGAACAAATAACAAAAATACTTTTATACGAAACAGATTCATCCAGTGACTCCTCTATTGAGGATGAACAAGAAATAATTTATCAGAATCAAGAAACATCTTCTGATTCTGACGTCGGCTGCATAAGTTGTGGCTGTCTAGGTGATAACTGTGAATGTAAATTCACTATTAATGTTCTCACCAAAGAAGCACGTGTCCTTCTAGATTTAATAAGTAATATTGAAGACCCTCAAGTAAAACTAGCAATGTTAGAAAAATATAAAGAGTTAGAAAATCAGGAAATAACTACCCAAGAATTTAAAGGATATAATTTACAAGATATTTTAAATCCTCAATCTACTTTTTTAGAAGAACCCCTAACTCTACCTTCTTTATACAAAGAAGTTAAGAATTTAAAATCTGAAATTACTCAATTAAAACAACAATATAAAATTTTATCACAAAATTTTCAAAAATCATTGGGGAAAGGAAAGGAAATTGCCTCTTCCTCTACTTCTCTTTATGATACTGATGAAAATGAATTTAATAACCTTTATAAGGAACATACAGAGACTATTAAAGACACAGATTTCTTTTTACAAATAAAAACCATGCAACAAAAATGGCATGTTAAGGTAAACCTAAAAATTAAAAACTCTTTTCACAAACCATTTATTGCATTAATTGATTCAGGAGCAGATTTAAATTGTATTCAAGAAGGGCTAATTCCTACACAATATTATCAAAAGACACTCCAAAGATTATACACAGCTAATAATCAAAAATTACAAGTAAAATATAAATTAGAAAATGCTAAGATTTGCAATAATGGAATTTGCTTCAAAAGTTCTTTCCTTCTAGTAAAAGATACATCAGAACAAATAATCTTAGGAACCCCATTCCTAACACAACTATATCCATTAAACATAACTGAAGAAGGTATAACTACAATAAAAGATAACCAAGAAGTTCTCTTTGAATTTATCAATCCAATTAAAAGTAAAGAACTAAATACTTTAATTGATAAAATTGATGAAAAGAATTTCTTATCAATAATTAAAAGAAAAGAAAATCAGATAGGATTTCTGCAGAAAGAAATTTTATATGCAAAAATTGAAAAACAACTTCAAAATCCTTTGATAAAAGAAAAGGTAATACAAATACAAAAAGAATTTGAACAAGAAGTTTGTTCCGAAGTCCCTAATGCTTTTTGGGAACGAAAAACTCATATGGTTACTTTACCCTATGAAGAAGGTTTTCATGAAAGCAAAATACCAACAAAAGCAAGACCCATTCAAATGAATAATGAAACCCTTGAATATTGCAAGAAAGATATTAAAGGTTTTCTTGATAAAAAACTAATTAGATCTAGTAAGTCTCCTTGGAGCTGCACAGCTTTTTATGTTAATCATAATGCTGAGCTAGAACGAGGAGAACCTCGCATGGTTATAAATTATAAACCTCTCAATAAAGTTTTAAAATGGATTCGCTATCCAATTCCAAATAAAAGAGATTTATTGAAAAGATTATATGACTCTGTCATATTCTCTAAGTTTGATATGAAGTCAGGATTTTATCAAATAAAATTGACAGAAGAAGATAAATACAAAACTGCTTTTACAGTTCCTTTTGGTCATTACGAATGGAATGTAATGCCTATGGGACTTAAAAATGCACCTTCAGAATTTCAACATATCATGAATGATATTCTGAATCCTCATTCTGAATTTACCATTGTCTACATAGATGATGTTTTAATTTATTCAAAATCAATAGATCAACACTTCAAGCATTTACAAACATTCAAAGAAACAATTAAAAGAAATGGCATGGTCATTTCTGCAAAAAAGATAAAATTGTTTCAAACAAAGATGAGATTTCTAGGTCATGAAATTCATCAGGGAACAATAACTCCAATAAGCAGAAGTATTGCTTTTGCTGAAAAATTTCCAAATGAGCTTAAAGATAAGAAGCAGTTACAAAGATTCTTAGGATGTTTAAATTATGTCTCTGAGTTTATTCCCAATATTAGGATAAAATGTAAACCTCTATACTCTAGGCTTAGAAAGACCTCTAATCCTAAGCCCTGGTCAGAAGAGTTATCCAAACTAGTTTCCGAAGTAAAAAAGGATGTCAAGTCTCTGCCGTGTCTTGGTATCCCTCATCCAAATGCTAGTCTAATTGTTCAGACAGATGCATCCGATTTAGGATATGGTGGTATCTTACTCCAGATCCTTCCAGAGTCAAAAGTTGAACAGATAGTCCGTTATCATTCAGGTCTTTGGATCTCATCTCAATTAAAATATAGTACTATTAAAAAAGAGATTTTATCTATAGTACTATGCATTACAAAATTTCAAGATGATTTAGTCAATAAAAGGTTTTTACTTCGAATTGATTGTAAAGCTGCCAAAGATGTTTTACAAAAAGATGTTCAAAATTTAGTTTCAAAACACATTTTTGCCAGATGGCAAAGCCTATTAAGTTGTTTTGATTTTGACATAGAATATTTGAAAGGAGAAAATAATTTTATCCCTGATTTCTTAACCAGGGAATTTTTACAAGGATCACCTTCCGGATGACAACCAGATCCCGTGGTGGATCCTCCTCTCGAGGAGGTATGCCTCCATCTCCTTCCAAATCCAAAGAATTAACCATAGATGACTTTGCCCCATCAGCGGCCCAAATAACCAAAACCAACTTCCCAAATTTACCAAAAAGTACGGCTACAAATAACCCATCAACCTCCAACAGATTTAGCCCATTAACTTCAGAGACTCTAGCCCATCTAAATGCCTCTGTTGAAAAAGCTACCCGTGAGCCTCTGCTATGCAAAATAAAGTCTCAGTGCTACAAGATAACCGTTACAGAAGTAGAAAATGGTAATCTTGATATATCTCCTTGGGATATGCTTCAGCAAATAATCCCAAAAGGATATGGATGGGGTCCCTCAAGTTACAAAAAGGACTTACAGTTCTATCAATTCATCCTTATCGAGACACAGTCAATAAAACTCGAAGAAAAAACTAATGATAATAACCCTGGAGTCATTGCATATTCCACATGCAAGATATTTAAAGTCTTGACTCTCACAGATTGGGGTCAAGAACCACAAAAGTACAAAAGGTTCTCTAGGATTTATGATCCGCCAGTTTACAATTACTTTGATTATATCGCCGCTTGGGATATGGTTCTCCAACAACCCAATCCTAGGCATTCTGGTATCAGAGCCTTAGGGTTCTGGTACTTGTTTAAGTTCCAGGTGTTCTTTCCATCCAGCGTTGGTCAGCCGTGAGGGTGTTCCCGGTAGTAAAGCCCGAGGTAGGGTCGTAAATCCGTTGGTAAGCCAGGTGGTCCCGTTGTCGTGGTAAGAGTTTCTTGTGTCTTACAAGTACTAGAGCAATAAGGTTCAGTAATCATGTCTAGCCTTCTAAAGATGGTCTCTAGGAAGGGTAAAGAAAAAATAGACGATTTAGGTGAATCAAGTAACAGTGAGAGTTTAGGTGAAAATCTTAATTCATCTTTGATAAATGAACAACAAATAATGTTACCTGAAATTGAACAAAAGCTAAATAATTGGAATATCCCCTCCATGGATATTTCAAGTATTTACAAAACAAAGCTCTTAGATATGTTTAAATCAGATTATATCATTAAAACTGCTGAATATACAATAAAAGTTGATAAAACTCAAGAGAGTTTAAATTTATTAAGTCCTTCAATGTTAAAAGAACACAAGCAAAAATATAGATTTTTGCATATTGGTTTAATACAAGTTGCAATAAAACCATTGCATAGATTAGGCATAGATACACCTGTGTGTGTATGCCTAAGAGATACTCGACCTGCAAAGTTCGAGGATCAGATTCTTTCAATAATTGAGACCAACCTTCACAGTGGTCCAACCTTTTTCAATAACTATCCAAACTATACTATGTCTTTAGATAGTCTTGGAAAAAATAAACATAATATCAAATTAGATATTAAAATAAAAGAAGGGATTTGGAATCCAGAATCCTATCCCATGGCTGTTATTTATAAAATATATTATAAAGCCATGAAAACAAATATTTCTCCAAAAGCATTAAATATTTCTTCTAAAGAAGAAACTTTGCTTTTACAAGTAAACCTTGAAAAAGCAAATGCTGTTACCCCAAAGAGACTTAACTATGATCAAGTCTCTAGAAATTTGGATTGGCAACTAGAGGAAGTTCTGCCCCCTGAGGAGCCAGAACCTTCTCAAGTAACCATTCCCATAGAATATAAATCTGGTAATGTTTCAATAAGTTTTGCCCCTCTTAGTAGGAGCAATTCAACTAGATCCTACAGAACTCCTGAAGGATCTAGACAATCATTTAATTCCAGAAGATCAATTGATATTAACCCAATTCACTCATTAAGATTAGCAGGAATTAGGGATCATCCTGTTACTCCTCAACCGGAGTATAGGGTTGAAACCCCTCAAACAGTACAACAGAGAGAGTCCCCGACTCAATCTGAGATAAATCAAAGTTTTGAAGTAAATCAATGTTTTGTTATTACAAAATATTACATTGATAAACAGAAACTTCAAAAAGAATTTATGAATCCCATAAATGATTTAAAAAGAAAATGGTTTTTTGACACATTTTCTCAAGATCAAATAAAGCATTATAGGTCTTCCTATTATGCTTATTTGGAGGAGGTAGAGGACGATAACATCCCTTACTTCCAATGGTTTAAAGAATTTTGTTTTCCAAAATTAGAAATTAAAACATTAAAATCTGCAAAGAAAATATGGAAAACAGCTAAGGGTAAAGAAGTCATTTCAGAAATCCCTCCCTTAGAAGAAATCCTGCCCAACTCCATTTTCGCAATTTATGAGGAGTATAAAAAATTAACTCCTACAATCCCGATTTACAGCAAGTTACTTCATTTCTGTGCCCAATTCGGCATAGCCTGGTTACTTAAATTCAACTTTGAATACCATCAGCATCTCCCCGAACCTTTTCCCAAATACATATGTTCCAATAACATTGTATCTTGGTGGCAACGGTTCAATAATAATGTTGTGGTCACTAAATTCAGTACTTGGAAAAGGACCAGATCAAATAAATCAGTTAATCCTATTCCTCGGTCCCCGCAGAAATTAAAAGAAGTTTGCAATCCTTCAGAAGAACCAATAATTGCATCTCCTTTCTCAGTAAACATTAATGCTACCTCTCCCTCTGAATACAAGAAGTTATTGTTGGAAGCATTATCTTCCATAGACTCAGATGAAGATGAAGCTGATAAGCAATCCTCCCATGGATCGGATTACAATCCTTATCTGGAAAATCATGATCCAGACGAAGGATTCTTTGATTAAAATTCAATAAAGAAATTTTGTCGCATAGTGCCGACAGATTTAGCACTGGCCGACAGCGTCATTCAGTCACTCACAGTAAAGGAGATTCGACTTTATTAAAGTAGTTTGTTTTGTTGTGCCGACACTGACTTATTGGCCGACAACTTCACATGGCTACAGTAAAGCGAAGTCGAAGTCAAAAGTTCCACAGTCCTTACTTTTGCGGATTCCAAACTCATTCAAATCCGTTCGAAGGCTTCTCCCCTCTATTTAAGAAGACCATCGATGAAGTGAAGACTCAGAGCTTTGATACACTCCTTGTACTAATTTCCTATTTTGTAAACTTGTAGTTTGAATTTCGATTTCAAAGAAAGCTGCTTCAGCTACTGTCTGTAAGTACTATAGTTCTACTATAGTGTGTTCATTTATGTACTTGTGAATTATCAGTTTTAAATAAAGATTTTCTTATACACTGTTGTTGTTACTCTGATACAACTATTTTCACTATTTTATCTTAATCACTACTTGAGATGATCCGCAGTGGCATCTGGTATCATGAATTTAATAACCTTTATAAGGAACATACAGAGACTATTAAAGACACAGATTTCTTTTTACAAATAAAAACCATGCAACAAAAATGGCATGTTAAGGTAAACCTAAAAATTAAAAACTCTTTTCACAAACCATTTATTGCATTAATTGATTCAGGAGCAGATTTAAATTGTATTCAAGAAGGGCTAATTCCTACACAATATTATCAAAAGACACTCCAAAGATTATACACAGCTAATAATCAAAAATTACAAGTAAAATATAAATTAGAAAATGCTAAGATTTGCAATAATGGAATTTGCTTCAAAAGTTCTTTCCTTCTAGTAAAAGATACATCAGAACAAATAATCTTAGGAACCCCATTCCTAACACAACTATATCCATTAAACATAACTGAAGAAGGTATAACTACAATAAAAGATAACCAAGAAGTTCTCTTTGAATTTATCAATCCAATTAAAAGTAAAGAACTAAATACTTTAATTGATAAAATTGATGAAAAGAATTTCTTATCAATAATTAAAAGAAAAGAAAATCAGATAGGATTTCTGCAGAAAGAAATTTTATATGCAAAAATTGAAAAACAACTTCAAAATCCTTTGATAAAAGAAAAGGTAATACAAATACAAAAAGAATTTGAACAAGAAGTTTGTTCCGAAGTCCCTAATGCTTTTTGGGAACGAAAAACTCATATGGTTACTTTACCCTATGAAGAAGGTTTTCATGAAAGCAAAATACCAACAAAAGCAAGACCCATTCAAATGAATAATGAAACCCTTGAATATTGCAAGAAAGATATTAAAGGTTTTCTTGATAAAAAACTAATTAGATCTAGTAAGTCTCCTTGGAGCTGCACAGCTTTTTATGTTAATCATAATGCTGAGCTAGAACGAGGAGAACCTCGCATGGTTATAAATTATAAACCTCTCAATAAAGTTTTAAAATGGATTCGCTATCCAATTCCAAATAAAAGAGATTTATTGAAAAGATTATATGACTCTGTCATATTCTCTAAGTTTGATATGAAGTCAGGATTTTATCAAATAAAATTGACAGAAGAAGATAAATACAAAACTGCTTTTACAGTTCCTTTTGGTCATTACGAATGGAATGTAATGCCTATGGGACTTAAAAATGCACCTTCAGAATTTCAACATATCATGAATGATATTCTGAATCCTCATTCTGAATTTACCATTGTCTACATAGATGATGTTTTAATTTATTCAAAATCAATAGATCAACACTTCAAGCATTTACAAACATTCAAAGAAACAATTAAAAGAAATGGCATGGTCATTTCTGCAAAAAAGATAAAATTGTTTCAAACAAAGATGAGATTTCTAGGTCATGAAATTCATCAGGGAACAATAACTCCAATAAGCAGAAGTATTGCTTTTGCTGAAAAATTTCCAAATGAGCTTAAAGATAAGAAGCAGTTACAAAGATTCTTAGGATGTTTAAATTATGTCTCTGAGTTTATTCCCAATATTAGGATAAAATGTAAACCTCTATACTCTAGGCTTAGAAAGACCTCTAATCCTAAGCCCTGGTCAGAAGAGTTATCCAAACTAGTTTCCGAAGTAAAAAAGGATGTCAAGTCTCTGCCGTGTCTTGGTATCCCTCATCCAAATGCTAGTCTAATTGTTCAGACAGATGCATCCGATTTAGGATATGGTGGTATCTTACTCCAGATCCTTCCAGAGTCAAAAGTTGAACAGATAGTCCGTTATCATTCAGGTCTTTGGATCTCATCTCAATTAAAATATAGTACTATTAAAAAAGAGATTTTATCTATAGTACTATGCATTACAAAATTTCAAGATGATTTAGTCAATAAAAGGTTTTTACTTCGAATTGATTGTAAAGCTGCCAAAGATGTTTTACAAAAAGATGTTCAAAATTTAGTTTCAAAACACATTTTTGCCAGATGGCAAAGCCTATTAAGTTGTTTTGATTTTGACATAGAATATTTGAAAGGAGAAAATAATTTTATCCCTGATTTCTTAACCAGGGAATTTTTACAAGGATCACCTTCCGGATGACAACCAGATCCCGTGGTGGATCCTCCTCTCGAGGAGGTATGCCTCCATCTCCTTCCAAATCCAAAGAATTAACCATAGATGACTTTGCCCCATCAGCGGCCCAAATAACCAAAACCAACTTCCCAAATTTACCAAAAAGTACGGCTACAAATAACCCATCAACCTCCAACAGATTTAGCCCATTAACTTCAGAGACTCTAGCCCATCTAAATGCCTCTGTTGAAAAAGCTACCCGTGAGCCTCTGCTATGCAAAATAAAGTCTCAGTGCTACAAGATAACCGTTACAGAAGTAGAAAATGGTAATCTTGATATATCTCCTTGGGATATGCTTCAGCAAATAATCCCAAAAGGATATGGATGGGGTCCCTCAAGTTACAAAAAGGACTTACAGTTCTATCAATTCATCCTTATCGAGACACAGTCAATAAAACTCGAAGAAAAAACTAATGATAATAACCCTGGAGTCATTGCATATTCCACATGCAAGATATTTAAAGTCTTGACTCTCACAGATTGGGGTCAAGAACCACAAAAGTACAAAAGGTTCTCTAGGATTTATGATCCGCCAGTTTACAATTACTTTGATTATATCGCCGCTTGGGATATGGTTCTCCAACAACCCAATCCTAGGCATTCATGGTACTTTAATTTCCTTAATAACCAAACCCGATTTCCGCATTGGTTTATGGAATGGTTTTGGCATTTTGGCCTGTCAGCCGAAATCCTGCCCAACTCCATTTTCGCAATTTATGAGGAGTATAAAAAATTAACTCCTACAATCCCGATTTACAGCAAGTTACTTCATTTCTGTGCCCAATTCGGCATAGCCTGGTTACTTAAATTCAACTTTAAATACCATCAGCATCTCCCCGAACCTTTTCCCAAATACATATGTTCCAATAACATTGTATCTTGGTGGCAACGGTTCAATAATAATGTTGTGGTCACTAAATTCAGTACTTGGAAAAGGACCAGATCAAATAAATCAGTTAATCCTATTCCTCGGTCCCCGCAGAAATTAAAAGAAGTTTGCAATCCTTCAGAAGAACCAATAATTGCATCTCCTTTCTCAGTAAACATTAATGCTACCTCTCCCTCTGAATACAAGAAGTTATTGTTGGAAGCATTATCTTCCATAGACTCAGATGAAGATGAAGCTGATAAGCAATCCTCCCATGGATCGGATTACAATCCTTATCTGGAAAATCATGATCCAGACGAAGGATTCTTTGATTAAAATTCAATAAAGAAATTTTGTCGCATAGTGCCGACAGATTTAGCACTGGCCGACAGCGTCATTCAGTCACTCACAGTAAAGGAGATTCGACTTTATTAAAGTAGTTTGTTTTGTTGTGCCGACACTGACTTATTGGCCGACAACTTCACATGGCTACAGTAAAGCGAAGTCGAAGTCAAAAGCTCCACAGTCCTTACTTTTGCGGATTCCAAACTCATTCAAATCCGTTCGAAGGCTTCTCCCCTCTATTTAAGAAGACCATCGATGAAGTGAAGACTCAGAGCTTTGATACACTCCTTGTACTAATTTCCTATTTTGTAAACTTGTAGTTTGAATTTCGATTTCAAAGAAAGCTGCTTCAGCTACTGTCTGTAAGTACTATAGTTCTACTATAGTGTGTTCATTAATGTACTTGTGAATTATCAGTTTTAAATAAAGATTTTCTTATACACTGTTGTTGTTACTCTGATACAACTATTTTCACTATTTTATCTTAATCACTACTTGAGATGATCCGCAGTGGCATTCTGGTTCAAGGATTTTTACTGTACTAGCAGCACTATTGCGTTTTGCCCTATACGCAGTTGCCGCCATTGTCATTTCTTCTAATTTTCTCATTATTTGGTGTTCTGTGAAACCATCAATGTTCCATTCACAGATTCCTTCACCATTGTATTGTGATGCTAAATCTAAATAATTTTCTTCAAATTGAATGTCTGGCATTGTAGGTTTAGAATAATAATTTCTAGAGGTTGGATAATTTCTTGAAGTATTTTTTATTTTATTGACAGTATCAATTTCAATGTGTGTATTATTAAATTGTTTTTCTAATTCTTCTATATCATCATTTTTTATCATATTAACAGAAGGTTGGGTTATCTTTAGATTAGTTAATCTTTTATTAATTTCTTCTAAAAGATCACTTGTAGGTTCCCTTCCTATTTTTATTTCTTTGATTTCAGAGTCTGAAAGTTTATATGGGGTTATTATTGACTTTTCAAGCTTCTGTGAGGTGGAGGCTTTTTCAACCTTTGGAGGTTCAACTTCGTCAGATAAACTAGCAACCTGATGAAGAAGTTGATTGGTGTAATTTAATTGTTTGTAAACATTATTGATATCATATTTGGTTGAATTCTGTATTTTTAATTTTATTGGATCTTCATCCATTATTTTAAATGGAGATGCAGTTATTTCCATTTTATTATGTGGAAATGTGATTTCTTCTAAGGGAGGGATTTCTGAAATGACTTCTTTACCCTTAGCTGTTTTCCATATTTTCTTTGCAGATTTTAATGTTTTAATTTCTAATTTTGGAAAACAAAATTCTTTAAACCATTGGAAGTAAGGGATGTTATCGTCCTCTACCTCCTCCAAATAAGCATAATAGGAAGACCTATAATGCTTTATTTGATCTTGAGAAAATGTGTCAAAAAACCATTTTCTTTTTAAATCATTTATGGGATTCATAAATTCTTTTTGAAGTTTCTGTTTATCAATGTAATATTTTGTAATAACAAAACATTGATTTACTTCAAAACTTTGATTTATCTCAGATTGAGTCGGGGACTCTCTCTGTTGTACTGTTTGAGGGGTTTCAACCCTATACTCCGGTTGAGGAGTAACAGGATGATCCCTAATTCCTGCTAATCTTAATGAGTGAATTGGGTTAATATCAATTGATCTTCTGGAATTAAATGATTGTCTAGATCCTTCAGGAGTTCTGTAGGATCTAGTTGAATTGCTCCTACTAAGAGGGCAAAACTTATTGACACATTACCAGATTTATATTCTATGGGAATGGTTACTTGAGAAGGTTCTGGCTCCTCAGGGGGCAGAACTTCCTCTAGTTGCCAATCCAAATTTCTAGAGACTTGATCATAGTTAAGTCTCTTTGGGGTAACAGCATTTGCTTTTTCAAGGTTTACTTGTAAAAGCAAAGTTTCTTCTTTAGAAGAAATATTTAATGCTTTTGGAGAAATATTTGTTTTCATGGCTTTATAATATATTTTATAAATAACAGCCATGGGATAGGATTCTGGATTCCAAATCCCTTCTTTTATTTTAATATCTAATTTGATATTATGTTTATTTTTTCCAAGACTATCTAAAGACATAGTATAGTTTGGATAGTTATTGAAAAAGGTTGGACCACTGTGAAGGTTGGTCTCAATTATTGAAAGAATCTGATCCTCGAACTTTGCAGGTCGAGTATCTCTTAGGCATACACACACAGGTGTATCTATGCCTAATCTATGCAATGGTTTTATTGCAACTTGTATTAAACCAATATGCAACAATCTATATTTTTGCTTGTGTTCTTTTAACATTGAAGGACTTAATAAATTTAAACTCTCTTGAGTTTTATCAACTTTTATTGTATATTCAGCAGTTTTAATGATATAATCTGATTTAAACATATCTAAGAGCTTTGTTTTGTAAATACTTGAAATATCCATGGAGGGGATATTCCAATTATTTAGCTTTTGTTCAATTTCAGGTAACATTATTTGTTGTTCATTTATCAAAGATGAATTAAGATTTTCACCTAAACTCTCACTGTTACTTGATTCACCTAAATCGTCTATTTTTTCTTTACCCTTCCTAGAGACCATCTTTAGAAGGCTAGACATGATTACTGAACCTTATTGCTCTAGTACTTGTAAGACACAAGAAACTCTTACCACGACAACGGGACCACCTGGCTTACCAACGGATTTACGACCCTACCTCGGGCTTTACTACCGGGAACACCCTCACGGCTGACCAACGCTGGATGGAAAGAACACCTGGAACTTAAACAAGTACCAGAACCCTAAGGCTCTGATACCAGAATGCCACTGCGGATCATCTCAAGTAGTGATTAAGATAAAATAGTGAAAATAGTTGTATCAGAGTAACAACAACAGTGTATAAGAAAATCTTTATTTAAAACTGATAATTCACAAGTACATTAATGAACACACTATAGTAGAACTATAGTACTTACAGACAGTAGCTGAAGCAGCTTTCTTTGAAATCGAAATTCAAACTACAAGTTTACAAAATAGGAAATTAGTACAAGGAGTGTATCAAAGCTCTAAGTCTTCACTTCATCGATGGTCTTCTTAAATAGAGGGGAGAAGCCTTCGAACGGATTTGAATGAGTTTGGAATCCGCAAAAGTAAGGACTGTGGAACTTTTGACTTCGACTTCGCTTTACTGTAGCCATGTGAAGTTGTCGGCCAATAAGTCAGTGTCGGCAAAACAAACTACTTTAATAAAGTCGAATCTCCTTTACTGTGAGTGACTGAATGACGCTGTCGGCCAGTGCTAAATCTGTCGGCACTATGCGACAAAATTTCTTTATTGAATTTTAATCAAAGAATCCTTCGTCTGGATCATGATTTTCCAGATAAGGATTGTAATCCGATCTATGGGAGGATTGCTTATCAGCTTCATCTTCATCTGAGTCTATGGAAGATAATGCTTCCAACAATAACTTCTTGTATTCAGAGGGAGAGGTAGCATTAATGTTTACTGAGAAAGGAGATGCAATTATTGGTTCTTCTGAAGGATTGCAAACTTCTTTTAATTTCTGCGGGGACCGAGGAATAGGATTAACTGATTTATTTGATCTGGTCCTTTTCCAAGTACTGAATTTAGTGACCACAACATTATTATTGAACCGTTGCCACCAAGATACAATGTTATTGGAACATATGTATTTGGGAAAAGGTTCGGGGAGATGCTGATGGTATTCAAAGTTGAATTTAAGTAACCAGGCTATGCCGAATTGGGCACAGAAATGAAGTAACTTGCTGTAAATCGGGATTGTAGGAGTTAATTTTTTATACTCCTCATAAATTGCGAAAATAGAGTTGGGCAGGATTTCGGCTGACAGGCCAAAATGCCAAAACCATTCCATAAACCAATGCGGAAATCGGGTTTGGTTATTAAGGAAATTAAAGTACCATGAATGCCTAGGATTGGGTTGTTGGAGAACCATATCCCAAGCGGCGATATAATCAAAGTAATTGTAAACTGGCGGATCATAAATCCTAGAGAACCTTTTGTACTTTTGTGGTTCTTGACCCCAATCTGTGAGAGTCAAGACTTTAAATATCTTGCATGTGGAATATGCAATGACTCCAGGGTTATTATCATTAGTTTTTTCTTCGAGTTTTATTGACTGTGTCTCGATAAGGATGAATTGATAGAACTGTAAGTCCTTTTTGTAACTTGAGGGACCCCATCCATATCCTTTTGGGATTATTTGCTGAAGCATATCCCAAGGAGATATATCAAGATTACCATTTTCTACTTCTGTAACGGTTATCTTGTAGCACTGAGACTTTATTTTGCATAGCAGAGGCTCACGGGTAGCTTTTTCAACAGAGGCATTTAGATGGGCTAGAGTCTCTGAAGTTAATGGGCTAAATCTGTTGGAGGTTGATGGGTTATTTGTAGCCGTACTTTTTGGTAAATTTGGGAAGTTGGTTTTGGTTATTTGGGCCGCTGATGGGGCAAAGTCATCTATGGTTAATTCTTTGGATTTGGAAGGAGATGGAGGCATACCTCCTCGAGAGGAGGATCCACCACGGGATCTGGTTGTCATCCGGAAGGTGATCCTTGTAAAAATTCCCTGGTTAAGAAATCAGGGATAAAATTATTTTCTCCTTTCAAATATTCTATGTCAAAATCAAAACAACTTAATAGGCTTTGCCATCTGGCAAAAATGTGTTTTGAAACTAAATTTTGAACATCTTTTTGTAAAACATCTTTGGCAGCTTTACAATCCATTCGAAGTAAAAACCTTTTATTGACTAAATCATCTTGAAATTTTGTAATGCATAGTACTATAGATAAAATCTCTTTTTTAATAGTACTATATTTTAATTGAGATGAGATCCAAAGACCTGAATGATAACGGACTATCTGTTCAACTTTTGACTCTGGAAGGATCTGGAGTAAGATACCACCATATCCTAAATCGGATGCATCTGTCTGAACAATTAGACTAGCATTTGGATGAGGGATACCAAGACACGGCAGAGACTTGACATCCTTTTTTACTTCGGAAACTAGTTTGGATAACTCTTCTGACCAGGGCTTAGGATTAGAGGTCTTTCTAAGCCTAGAGTATAGAGGTTTACATTTTATCCTAATATTGGGAATAAACTCAGAGACATAATTTAAACATCCTAAGAATCTTTGTAACTGCTTCTTATCTTTAAGCTCATTTGGAAATTTTTCAGCAAAAGCAATACTTCTGCTTATTGGAGTTATTGTTCCCTGATGAATTTCATGACCTAGAAATCTCATCTTTGTTTGAAACAATTTTATCTTTTTTTGCAGAAATGACCATGCCATTTCTTTTAATTGTTTCTTTGAATGTTTGTAAATGCTTGAAGTGTTGATCTATTGATTTTGAATAAATTAAAACATCATCTATGTAGACAATGGTAAATTCAGAATGAGGATTCAGAATATCATTCATGATATGTTGAAATTCTGAAGGTGCATTTTTAAGTCCCATAGGCATTACATTCCATTCGTAATGACCAAAAGGAACTGTAAAAGCAGTTTTGTATTTATCTTCTTCTGTCAATTTTATTTGATAAAATCCTGACTTCATATCAAACTTAGAGAATATGACAGAGTCATATAATCTTTTCAATAAATCTCTTTTATTTGGAATTGGATAGCGAATCCATTTTAAAACTTTATTGAGAGGTTTATAATTTATAACCATGCGAGGTTCTCCTCGTTCTAGCTCAGCATTATGATTAACATAAAAAGCTGTGCAGCTCCAAGGAGACTTACTAGATCTAATTAGTTTTTTATCAAGAAACCCTTGAAATAAAGATTTTCTTATACACTGTTGTTGTTACTCTGATACAACCTATTTTCACTATTTTATCTTAATCACTACTTGAGATGATCCGCAGTGGCATTCTGGTATCAGAGCCTTAGGGTTCTGGTACTTGTTTAAGTTCCAGGTGTTCTTTCCATCCAGCGTTGGTCAGCCGTGAGGGTGTTCCCGGTAGTAAAGCCCGAGGTAGGGTCGTAAATCCGTTGGTAAGCCAGGTGGTCCCGTTGTCGTGGTAAGAGTTTCTTGTGTCTTACAAGTACTAGAGCAATAAGGTTCAGTAATCATGTCTAGCCTTCTAAAGATGGTCTCTAGGAAGGGTAAAGAAAAAATAGACGATTTAGGTGAATCAAGTAACAGTGAGAGTTTAGGTGAAAATCTTAATTCATCTTTGATAAATGAACAACAAATAATGTTACCTGAAATTGAACAAAAGCTAAATAATTGGAATATCCCCTCCATGGATATTTCAAGTATTTACAAAACAAAGCTCTTAGATATGTTTAAATCAGATTATATCATTAAAACTGCTGAATATACAATAAAAGTTGATAAAACTCAAGAGAGTTTAAATTTATTAAGTCCTTCAATGTTAAAAGAACACAAGCAAAAATATAGATTTTTGCATATTGGTTTAATACAAGTTGCAATAAAACCATTGCATAGATTAGGCATAGATACACCTGTGTGTGTATGCCTAAGAGATACTCGACCTGCAAAGTTCGAGGATCAGATGCTTTCAATAATTGAGACCAACCTTCACAGTGGTCCAACCTTTTTCAATAACTATCCAAACTATACTATGTCTTTAGATAGTCTTGGAAAAAATAAACATAATATCAAATTAGATATTAAAATAAAAGAAGGGATTTGGAATCCAGAATCCTATCCCATGGCTGTTATTTATAAAATATATTATAAAGCCATGAAAACAAATATTTCTCCAAAAGCATTAAATATTTCTTCTAAAGAAGAAACTTTGCTTTTACAAGTAAACCTTGAAAAAGCAAATGCTGTTACCCCAAAGAGACTTAACTATGATCAAGTCTCTAGAAATTTGGATTGGCAACTAGAGGAAGTTCTGCCCCCTGAGGAGCCAGAACCTTCTCAAGTAACCATTCCCATAGAATATAAATCTGGTAATGTTTCAATAAGTTTTGCCCCTCTTAGTAGGAGCAATTCAACTAGATCCTACAGAACTCCTGAAGGATCTAGACAATCATTTAATTCCAGAAGATCAATTGATATTAACCCAATTCACTCATTAAGATTAGCAGGAATTAGGGATCATCCTGTTACTCCTCAACCGGAGTATAGGGTTGAAACCCCTCAAACAGTACAACAGAGAGAGTCCCCGACTCAATCTGAGATAAATCAAAGTTTTGAAGTAAATCAATGTTTTGTTATTACAAAATATTACATTGATAAACAGAAACTTCAAAAAGAATTTATGAATCCCATAAATGATTTAAAAAGAAAATGGTTTTTTGACACATTTTCTCAAGATCAAATAAAGCATTATAGGTCTTCCTATTATGCTTATTTGGAGGAGGTAGAGGACGATAACATCCCTTACTTCCAATGGTTTAAAGAATTTTGTTTTCCAAAATTAGAAATTAAAACATTAAAATCTGCAAAGAAAATATGGAAAACAGCTAAGGGTAAAGAAGTCATTTCAGAAATCCCTCCCTTAGAAGAAATCACATTTCCACATAATAAAATGGAAATAACTGCATCTCCATTTAAAATAATGGATGAAGATCCAATAAAATTAAAAATACAGAATTCAACCAAATATGATATCAATAATGTTTACAAACAATTAAATTACACCAATCAACTTCTTCATCAGGTTGCTAGTTTATCTGACGAAGTTGAACCTCCAAAGGTTGAAAAAGCCTCCACCTCACAGAAGCTTGAAAAGTCAATAATAACCCCTTATAAACTTTCAGACTCTGAAATCAAAGAAATAAAAATAGGAAGGGAACCTACAAGTGATCTTTTAGAAGAAATTAATAAAAGATTAACTAATCTAAAGATAACCCAACCTTCTGTTAATATGATAAAAAATGATGATATAGAAGAATTAGAAAAACAATTTAATAATACACACATTGAAATTGATACTGTCAATAAAATAAAAAATACTTCAAGAAATTATCCAACCTCTAGAAATTATTATTCTAAACCTACAATGCCAGACATTCAATTTGAAGAAAATTATTTAGATTTAGCATCACAATACAATGGTGAAGGAATCTGTGAATGGAACATTGATGGTTTCACAGAACACCAAATAATGAGAAAATTAGAAGAAATGACAATGGCGGCAACTGCGTATAGGGCAAAACGCAATAGTGCTGCTAGTACAGTAAAAATCCTTGTTCAAGGCTTTACTGGAAGCCTGAAAGGATGGTGGGAAAATAATTTAAATGAAACTGAAAGACAAAGTGTGTTGAATTGTACAAGAACTGAAATAAATACAAATGAAAGAGGAGAAATAAATACTAATGTAATTGAACAACAAGTTGAAGCATTAATCTTTGCAATCTCAAAAGCGTTTATTGGAGACGCTAATGTTTTTGCTGACAGATCTTTAGAAATATTAAATAATCTGTATTGTCCAACACTTGGAGAATTCAGATGGTACAAAGATAATTTTATAACAAAAATTTATACTAGGTCAGACTGTAGACACGCCTACTGGAAAGATAGGTTTATCTCTGGTCTCCCTAAAAACTTTGCTCAAAAAGTAAGAGATAATATTAAACTAAACTATGATGGAATACCAATGGAAGATATTTCCTATGGAAGTTTAATCTCCTTAATTAATAAAACAGGTTTACAATTTTGCACAGATATTAAAATGCATAGACAAGCAAAATTTGAAAGTAAAACCAATCACAAAGAATTAGGTAATTTTTGCGAACAATTTGGTTATGAAAAATTAACCCCTCCTTCTAAACAAAGGAAACCAAAACAACAAACATTTAAAAGGTATAAACCAAAATATTATAAAAATAAAAGAGAAGACAAACCTATAAAACCTTATAGAAAACCCTATAATAAAAAATATAATAAAACATATAAGAAACCTTTTACAAATAATTTTGATAAAAATATAGTTTGTTACAAATGTGGTCGTACTGGTCACATAGCGAAACAATGCAAAGTTAAACAAAAAATAAAAGAATTAAAGATGGATGAAGAAATAAAAGAACAAATAACAAAAATACTTTTATACGAAACAGATTCATCCAGTGACTCCTCTATTGAGGATGAACAAGAAATAATTTATCAGAATCAAGAAACATCTTCTGATTCTGACGTCGGCTGCATAAGTTGTGGCTATCTAGGTGATAACTGTGAATGTAAATTCACTATTAATGTTCTCACCAAAGAAGCACGTGTCCTTCTAGATTTAATAAGTAATATTGAAGACCCTCAAGTAAAACTAGCAATGTTAGAAAAATATAAAGAGTTAGAAAATCAGGAAATAACTACCCAAGAATTTAAAGGATATAATTTACAAGATATTTTAAATCCTCAATCTACTTTTTTAGAAGAACCCCTAACTCTACCTTCTTTATACAAAGAAGTTAAGAATTTAAAATCTGAAATTACTCAATTAAAACAACAATATAAAATTTTATCACAAAATTTTCAAAAATCATTGGGGAAAGGAAAGGAAATTGCCTCTTCCTCTACTTCTCTTTATGATACTGATGAAAATGAATTTAATAACCTTTATAAGGAACATACAGAGACTATTAAAGACACAGATTTCTTTTTACAAATAAAAACCATGCAACAAAAATGGCATGTTAAGGTAAACCTAAAAATTAAAAACTCTTTTCACAAACCATTTATTGCATTAATTGATTCAGGAGCAGATTTAAATTGTATTCAAGAAGGGCTAATTCCTACACAATATTATCAAAAGACACTCCAAAGATTATACACAGCTAATAATCAAAAATTACAAGTAAAATATAAATTAGAAAATGCTAAGATTTGCAATAATGGAATTTGCTTCAAAAGTTCTTTCCTTCTAGTAAAAGATACATCAGAACAAATAATCTTAGGAACCCCATTCCTAACACAACTATATCCATTAAACATAACTGAAGAAGGTATAACTACAATAAAAGATAACCAAGAAGTTCTCTTTGAATTTATCAATCCAATTAAAAGTAAAGAACTAAATACTTTAATTGATAAAATTGATGAAAAGAATTTCTTATCAATAATTAAAAGAAAAGAAAATCAGATAGGATTTCTGCAGAAAGAAATTTTATATGCAAAAATTGAAAAACAACTTCAAAATCCTTTGATAAAAGAAAAGGTAATACAAATACAAAAAGAATTTGAACAAGAAGTTTGTTCCGAAGTCCCTAATGCTTTTTGGGAACGAAAAACTCATATGGTTACTTTACCCTATGAAGAAGGTTTTCATGAAAGCAAAATACCAACAAAAGCAAGACCCATTCAAATGAATAATGAAACCCTTGAATATTGCAAGAAAGATATTAAAGGTTTTCTTGATAAAAAACTAATTAGATCTAGTAAGTCTCCTTGGAGCTGCACAGCTTTTTATGTTAATCATAATGCTGAGCTAGAACGAGGAGAACCTCGCATGGTTATAAATTATAAACCTCTCAATAAAGTTTTAAAATGGATTCGCTATCCAATTCCAAATAAAAGAGATTTATTGAAAAGATTATATGACTCTGTCATATTCTCTAAGTTTGATATGAAGTCAGGATTTTATCAAATAAAATTGACAGAAGAAGATAAATACAAAACTGCTTTTACAGTTCCTTTTGGTCATTACGAATGGAATGTAATGCCTATGGGACTTAAAAATGCACCTTCAGAATTTCAACATATCATGAATGATATTCTGAATCCTCATTCTGAATTTACCATTGTCTACATAGATGATGTTTTAATTTATTCAAAATCAATAGATCAACACTTCAAGCATTTACAAACATTCAAAGAAACAATTAAAAGAAATGGCATGGTCATTTCTGCAAAAAAGATAAAATTGTTTCAAACAAAGATGAGATTTCTAGGTCATGAAATTCATCAGGGAACAATAACTCCAATAAGCAGAAGTATTGCTTTTGCTGAAAAATTTCCAAATGAGCTTAAAGATAAGAAGCAGTTACAAAGATTCTTAGGATGTTTAAATTATGTCTCTGAGTTTATTCCCAATATTAGGATAAAATGTAAACCTCTATACTCTAGGCTTAGAAAGACCTCTAATCCTAAGCCCTGGTCAGAAGAGTTATCCAAACTAGTTTCCGAAGTAAAAAAGGATGTCAAGTCTCTGCCGTGTCTTGGTATCCCTCATCCAAATGCTAGTCTAATTGTTCAGACAGATGCATCCGATTTAGGATATGGTGGTATCTTACTCCAGATCCTTCCAGAGTCAAAAGTTGAACAGATAGTCCGTTATCATTCAGGTCTTTGGATCTCATCTCAATTAAAATATAGTACTATTAAAAAAGAGATTTTATCTATAGTACTATGCATTACAAAATTTCAAGATGATTTAGTCAATAAAAGGTTTTTACTTCGAATTGATTGTAAAGCTGCCAAAGATGTTTTACAAAAAGATGTTCAAAATTTAGTTTCAAAACACATTTTTGCCAGATGGCAAAGCCTATTAAGTTGTTTTGATTTTGACATAGAATATTTGAAAGGAGAAAATAATTTTATCCCTGATTTCTTAACCAGGGAATTTTTACAAGGATCACCTTCCGGATGACAACCAGATCCCGTGGTGGATCCTCCTCTCGAGGAGGTATGCCTCCATCTCCTTCCAAATCCAAAGAATTAACCATAGATGACTTTGCCCCATCAGCGGCCCAAATAACCAAAACCAACTTCCCAAATTTACCAAAAAGTACGGCTACAAATAACCCATCAACCTCCAACAGATTTAGCCCATTAACTTCAGAGACTCTAGCCCATCTAAATGCCTCTGTTGAAAAAGCTACCCGTGAGCCTCTGCTATGCAAAATAAAGTCTCAGTGCTACAAGATAACCGTTACAGAAGTAGAAAATGGTAATCTTGATATATCTCCTTGGGATATGCTTCAGCAAATAATCCCAAAAGGATATGGATGGGGTCCCTCAAGTTACAAAAAGGACTTACAGTTCTATCAATTCATCCTTATCGAGACACAGTCAATAAAACTCGAAGAAAAAACTAATGATAATAACCCTGGAGTCATTGCATATTCCACATGCAAGATATTTAAAGTCTTGACTCTCACAGATTGGGGTCAAGAACCACAAAAGTACAAAAGGTTCTCTAGGATTTATGATCCGCCAGTTTACAATTACTTTGATTATATCGCCGCTTGGGATATGGTTCTCCAACAACCCAATCCTAGGCATTCATGGTACTTTAATTTCCTTAATAACCAAACCCGATTTCCGCATTGGTTTATGGAATGGTTTTGGCATTTTGGCCTGTCAGCCGAAATCCTGCCCAACTCCATTTTCGCAATTTATGAGGAGTATAAAAAATTAACTCCTACAATCCCGATTTACAGCAAGTTACTTCATTTCTGTGCCCAATTCGGCATAGCCTGGTTACTTAAATTCAACTTTGAATACCATCAGCATCTCCCCGAACCTTTTCCCAAATACATATGTTCCAATAACATTGTATCTTGGTGGCAACGGTTCAATAATAATGTTGTGGTCACTAAATTCAGTACTTGGAAAAGGACCAGATCAAATAAATCAGTTAATCCTATTCCTCGGTCCCCGCAGAAATTAAAAGAAGTTTGCAATCCTTCAGAAGAACCAATAATTGCATCTCCTTTCTCAGTAAACATTAATGCTACCTCTCCCTCTGAATACAAGAAGTTATTGTTGGAAGCATTATCTTCCATAGACTCAGATGAAGATGAAGCTGATAAGCAATCCTCCCATGGATCGGATTACAATCCTTATCTGGAAAATCATGATCCAGACGAAGGATTCTTTGATTAAAATTCAATAAAGAAATTTTGTCGCATAGTGCCGACAGATTTAGCACTGGCCGACAGCGTCATTCAGTCACTCACAGTAAAGGAGATTCGACTTTATTAAAGTAGTTTGTTTTGTTGTGCCGACACTGACTTATTGGCCGACAACTTCACATGGCTACAGTAAAGCGAAGTCGAAGTCAAAAGTTCCACAGTCCTTACTTTTGCGGATTCCAAACTCATTCAAATCCGTTCGAAGGCTTCTCCCCTCTATTTAAGAAGACCATCGATGAAGTGAAGACTCAGAGCTTTGATACACTCCTTGTACTAATTTCCTATTTTGTAAACTTGTAGTTTGAATTTCGATTTCAAAGAAAGCTGCTTCAGCTACTGTCTGTAAGTACTATAGTTCTACTATAGTGTGTTCATTTATGTACTTGTGAATTATCAGTTTTAAATAAAGATTTTCTTATACACTGTTGTTGTTACTCTGATACAATTACTCTGATACAACTATTTTCACTATTTTATCTTAATCACTACTTGAGATGATCCGCAGTGGCATTCAGGAAATTAAAGTACCATGAATGCCTAGGATTGGGTTGTTGGAGAACCATATCCCAAGCGGCGATATAATCAAAGTAATTGTAAACTGGCGGATCATAAATCCTAGAGAACCTTTTGTACTTTTGTGGTTCTTGACCCCAATCTGTGAGAGTCAAGACTTTAAATATCTTGCATGTGGAATATGCAATGACTCCAGGGTTATTATCATTAGTTTTTTCTTCGAGTTTTATTGACTGTGTCTCGATAAGGATGAATTGATAGAACTGTAAGTCCTTTTTGTAACTTGAGGGACCCCATCCATATCCTTTTGGGATTATTTGCTGAAGCATATCCCAAGGAGATATATCAAGATTACCATTTTCTACTTCTGTAACGGTTATCTTGTAGCACTGAGACTTTATTTTGCATAGCAGAGGCTCACGGGTAGCTTTTTCAACAGAGGCATTTAGATGGGCTAGAGTCTCTGAAGTTAATGGGCTAAATCTGTTGGAGGTTGATGGGTTATTTGTAGCCGTACTTTTTGGTAAATTTGGGAAGTTGGTTTTGGTTATTTGGGCCGCTGATGGGGCAAAGTCATCTATGGTTAATTCTTTGGATTTGGAAGGAGATGGAGGCATACCTCCTCGAGAGGAGGATCCACCACGGGATCTGGTTGTCATCCGGAAGGTGATCCTTGTAAAAATTCCCTGGTTAAGAAATCAGGGATAAAATTATTTTCTCCTTTCAAATATTCTATGTCAAAATCAAAACAACTTAATAGGCTTTGCCATCTGGCAAAAATGTGTTTTGAAACTAAATTTTGAACATCTTTTTGTAAAACATCTTTGGCAGCTTTACAATCAATTCGAAGTAAAAACCTTTTATTGACTAAATCATCTTGAAATTTTGTAATGCATAGTACTATAGATAAAATCTCTTTTTTAATAGTACTATATTTTAATTGAGATGAGATCCAAAGACCTGAATGATAACGGACTATCTGTTCAACTTTTGACTCTGGAAGGATCTGGAGTAAGATACCACCATATCCTAAATCGGATGCATCTGTCTGAACAATTAGACTAGCATTTGGATGAGGGATACCAAGACACGGCAGAGACTTGACATCCTTTTTTACTTCGGAAACTAGTTTGGATAACTCTTCTGACCAGGGCTTAGGATTAGAGGTCTTTCTAAGCCTAGAGTATAGAGGTTTACATTTTATCCTAATATTGGGAATAAACTCAGAGACATAATTTAAACATCCTAAGAATCTTTGTAACTGCTTCTTATCTTTAAGCTCATTTGGAAATTTTTCAGCAAAAGCAATACTTCTGCTTATTGGAGTTATTGTTCCCTGATGAATTTCATGACCTAGAAATCTCATCTTTGTTTGAAACAATTTTATCTTTTTTGCAGAAATGACCATGCCATTTCTTTTAATTGTTTCTTTGAATGTTTGTAAATGCTTGAAGTGTTGATCTATTGATTTTGAATAAATTAAAACATCATCTATGTAGACAATGGTAAATTCAGAATGAGGATTCAGAATATCATTCATGATATGTTGAAATTCTGAAGGTGCATTTTTAAGTCCCATAGGCATTACATTCCATTCGTAATGACCAAAAGGAACTGTAAAAGCAGTTTTGTATTTATCTTCTTCTGTCAATTTTATTTGATAAAATCCTGACTTCATATCAAACTTAGAGAATATGACAGAGTCATATAATCTTTTCAATAAATCTCTTTTATTTGGAATTGGATAGCGAATCCATTTTAAAACTTTATTGAGAGGTTTATAATTTATAACCATGCGAGGTTCTCCTCGTTCTAGCTCAGCATTATGATTAACATAAAAAGCTGTGCAGCTCCAAGGAGACTTACTAGATCTAATTAGTTTTTTATCAAGAAAACCTTTAATATCTTTCTTGCAATATTCAAGGGTTTCATTATTCATTTGAATGGGTCTTGCTTTTGTTGGTATTTTGCTTTCATGAAAACCTTCTTCATAGGGTAAAGTAACCATATGAGTTTTTCGTTCCCAAAAAGCATTAGGGACTTCGGAACAAACTTCTTGTTCAAATTCTTTTTGTATTTGTATTACCTTTTCTTTTATCAAAGGATTTTGAAGTTGTTTTTCAATTTTTGCATATAAAATTTCTTTCTGCAGAAATCCTATCTGATTTTCTTTTCTTTTAATTATTGATAAGAAATTCTTTTCATCAATTTTATCAATTAAAGTATTTAGTTCTTTACTTTTAATTGGATTGATAAATTCAAAGAGAACTTCTTGGTTATCTTTTATTGTAGTTATACCTTCTTCAGTTATGTTTAATGGATATAGTTGTGTTAGGAATGGGGTTCCTAAGATTATTTGTTCTGATGTATCTTTTACTAGAAGGAAAGAACTTTTGAAGCAAATTCCATTATTGCAAATCTTAGCATTTTCTAATTTATATTTTACTTGTAATTTTTGATTATTAGCTGTGTATAATCTTTGGAGTGTCTTTTGATAATATTGTGTAGGAATTAGCCCTTCTTGAATACAATTTAAATCTGCTCCTGAATCAATTAATGCAATAAATGGTTTGTGAAAAGAGTTTTTAATTTTTAGGTTTACCTTAACATGCCATTTTTGTTGCATGGTTTTTATTTGTAAAAAGAAATCTGTGTCTTTAATAGTCTCTGTATGTTCCTTATAAAGGTTATTAAATTCATTTTCATCAGTATCATAAAGAGAAGTAGAGGAAGAGGCAATTTCCTTTCCTTTCCCCAATGATTTTTGAAAATTTTGTGATAAAATTTTATATTGTTGTTTTAATTGAGTAATTTCAGATTTTAAATTCTTAACTTCTTTGTATAAAGAAGGTAGAGTTAGGGGTTCTTCTAAAAAAGTAGATTGAGGATTTAAAATATCTTGTAAATTATATCCTTTAAATTCTTGGGTAGTTATTTCCTGATTTTCTAACTCTTTATATTTTTCTAACATTGCTAGTTTTACTTGAGGGTCTTCAATATTACTTATTAAATCTAGAAGGACACGTGCTTCTTTGGTGAGAACATTAATAGTGAATTTACATTCACAGTTATCACCTAGACAGCCACAACTTATGCAGCCGACGTCAGAATCAGAAGATGTTTCTTGATTCTGATAAATTATTTCTTGTTCATCCTCAATAGAGGAGTCACTGGATGAATCTGTTTCGTATAAAAGTATTTTTGTTATTTGTTCTTTTATTTCTTCATCCATCTTTAATTCTTTTATTTTTTGTTTAACTTTGCATTGTTTCGCTATGTGACCAGTACGACCACATTTGTAACAAACTATATTTTTATCAAAATTATTTGTAAAAGGTTTCTTATATGTTTTATTATATTTTTTATTATAGGGTTTTCTATAAGGTTTTATAGGTTTGTCTTCTCTTTTATTTTTATAATATTTTGGTTTATACCTTTTAAATGTTTGTTGTTTTGGTTTCCTTTGTTTAGAAGGAGGGGTTAATTTTTCATAACCAAATTGTTCGCAAAAATTACCTAATTCTTTGTGATTGGTTTTACTTTCAAATTTTGCTTGTCTATGCATTTTAATATCTGTGCAAAATTGTAAACCTGTTTTATTAATTAAGGAGATTAAACTTCCATAGGAAATATCTTCCATTGGTATTCCATCATAGTTTAGTTTAATATTATCTCTTACTTTTTGAGCAAAGTTTTTAGGGAGACCAGAGATAAACCTATCTTTCCAGTAGGCGTGTCTACAGTCTGACCTAGTATAAATTTTTGTTATAAAATTATCTTTGTACCATCTGAATTCTCCAAGTGTTGGACAATACAGATTATTTAATATTTCTAAAGATCTGTCAGCAAAAACATTAGCGTCTCCAATAAACGCTTTTGAGATTGCAAAGATTAATGCTTCAACTTGTTGTTCAATTACATTAGTATTTATTTCTCCTCTTTCATTTGTATTTATTTCAGTTCTTGTACAATTCAACACACTTTGTCTTTCAGTTTCATTTAAATTATTTTCCCACCATCCTTTCAGGCTTCCAGTAAAGCCTTGAACAAGGATTTTTACTGTACTAGCAGCACTATTGCGTTTTGCCCTATACGCAGTTGCCGCCATTGTCATTTCTTCTAATTTTCTCATTATTTGGTGTTCTGTGAAACCATCAATGTTCCATTCACAGATTCCTTCACCATTGTATTGTGATGCTAAATCTAAATAATTTTCTTCAAATTGAATGTCTGGCATTGTAGGTTTAGAATAATAATTTCTAGAGGTTGGATAATTTCTTGAAGTATTTTTTATTTTATTGACAGTATCAATTTCAATGTGTGTATTATTAAATTGTTTTTCTAATTCTTCTATATCATCATTTTTTATCATATTAACAGAAGGTTGGGTTATCTTTAGATTAGTTAATCTTTTATTAATTTCTTCTAAAAGATCACTTGTAGGTTCCCTTCCTATTTTTATTTCTTTGATTTCAGAGTCTGAAAGTTTATAAGGGGTTATTATTGACTTTTCAAGCTTCTGTGAGGTGGAGGCTTTTTCAACCTTTGGAGGTTCAACTTCGTCAGATAAACTAGCAACCTGATGAAGAAGTTGATTGGTGTAATTTAATTGTTTGTAAACATTATTGATATCATATTTGGTTGAATTCTGTATTTTAATTTTATTGGATCTTCATCCATTATTTTAAATGGAGATGCAGTTATTTCCATTTTATTATGTGGAAATGTGATTTCTTCTAAGGGAGGGATTTCTGAAATGACTTCTTTACCCTTAGCTGTTTTCCATATTTTCTTTGCAGATTTTAATGTTTTAATTTCTAATTTTGGAAAACAAAATTCTTTAAACCATTGGAAGTAAGGGATGTTATCGTCCTCTACCTCCTCCAAATAAGCATAATAGGAAGACCTATAATGCTTTATTTGATCTTGAGAAAATGTGTCAAAAAACCATTTTCTTTTTAAATCATTTATGGGATTCATAAATTCTTTTTGAAGTTTCTGTTTATCAATGTAATATTTTGTAATAACAAAACATTGATTTACTTCAAAACTTTGATTTATCTCAGATTGAGTCGGGGACTCTCTCTGTTGTACTGTTTGAGGGGTTTCAACCCTATACTCCGGTTGAGGAGTAACAGGATGATCCCTAATTCCTGCTAATCTTAATGAGTGAATTGGGTTAATATCAATTGATCTTCTGGAATTAAATGATTGTCTAGATCCTTCAGGAGTTCTGTAGGATCTAGTTGAATTGCTCCTACTAAGAGGGGCAAAACTTATTGAAACATTACCAGATTTATATTCTATGGGAATGGTTACTTGAGAAGGTTCTGGCTCCTCAGGGGGCAGAACTTCCTCTAGTTGCCAATCCAAATTTCTAGAGACTTGATCATGGTTAAGTCTCTTTGGGGTAACAGCATTTGCTTTTTCAAGGTTTACTTGTAAAAGCAAAGTTTCTTCTTTAGAAGAAATATTTAATGCTTTTGGAGAAATATTTGTTTTCATGGCTTTATAATATATTTTATAAATAACAGCCATGGGATAGGATTCTGGATTCCAAATCCCTTCTTTTATTTTAATATCTAATTTGATATTATGTTTATTTTTTCCAAGACTATCTAAAGACATAGTATAGTTTGGATAGTTATTGAAAAAGGTTGGACCACTGTGAAGGTTGGTCTCAATTATTGAAAGAATCTGATCCTCGAACTTTGCAGGTCGAGTATCTCTTAGGCATACACACACAGGTGTATCTATGCCTAATCTATGCAATGGTTTTATTGCAACTTGTATTAAACCAATATGCAAAAATCTATATTTTTGCTTGTGTTCTTTTAACATTGAAGGACTTAATAAATTTAAACTCTCTTGAGTTTTATCAACTTTTATTGTATATTCAGCAGTTTTAATGATATAATCTGATTTAAACATATCTAAGAGCTTTGTTTTGTAAATACTTGAAATATCCATGGAGGGGATATTCCAATTATTTAGCTTTTGTTCAATTTCAGGTAACATTATTTGTTGTTCATTTATCAAAGATGAATTAAGATTTTCACCTAAACTCTCACTGTTACTTGATTCACCTAAATCGTCTATTTTTTCTTTACCCTTCCTAGAGACCATCTTTAGAAGGCTAGACATGATTACTGAACCTTATTGCTCTAGTACTTGTAAGACACAAGAAACTCTTACCACGACAACGGGACCACCTGGCTTACCAACGGATTTACGACCCTACCTCGGGCTTTACTACCGGGAACACCCTCACGGCTGACCAACGCTGGATGGAAAGAACACCTGGAACTTAAACAAGTACCAGAACCCTAAGGCTCTGATACCAGAATGCCACTGCGGATCATCTCAAGTAGTGATTAAGATAAAATAGTGAAAAGAAAATTTTATCACAAATTTTCAAAAATCATTGGGGAAAGGAAAGGAAATTGCCTCTTCCTCTACTTCTCTTTATGATACTGATGAAAATGAATTTAATAACCTTTATAAGGAACATACAGAGACTATTAAAGACACAGATTTCTTTTTACAAATAAAAACCATGCAACAAAAATGGCATGTTAAGGTAAACCTAAAAATTAAAAACTCTTTTCACAAACCATTTATTGCATTAATTGATTCAGGAGCAGATTTAAATTGTATTCAAGAAGGGCTAATTCCTACACAATATTATCAAAAGACACTCCAAAGATTATACACAGCTAATAATCAAAAATTACAAGTAAAATATAAATTAGAAAATGCTAAGATTTGCAATAATGGAATTTGCTTCAAAAGTTCTTTCCTTCTAGTAAAAGATACATCAGAACAAATAATCTTAGGAACCCCATTCCTAACACAACTATATCCATTAAACATAACTGAAGAAGGTATAACTACAATAAAAGATAACCAAGAAGTTCTCTTTGAATTTATCAATCCAATTAAAAGTAAAGAACTAAATACTTTAATTGATAAAATTGATGAAAAGAATTTCTTATCAATAATTAAAAGAAAAGAAAATCAGATAGGATTTCTGCAGAAAGAAATTTTATATGCAAAAATTGAAAAACAACTTCAAAATCCTTTGATAAAAGAAAAGGTAATACAAATACAAAAAGAATTTGAACAAGAAGTTTGTTCCGAAGTCCCTAATGCTTTTTGGGAACGAAAAACTCATATGGTTACTTTACCCTATGAAGAAGGTTTTCATGAAAGCAAAATACCAACAAAAGCAAGACCCATTCAAATGAATAATGAAACCCTTGAATATTGCAAGAAAGATATTAAAGGTTTTCTTGATAAAAAACTAATTAGATCTAGTAAGTCTCCTTGGAGCTGCACAGCTTTTTATGTTAATCATAATGCTGAGCTAGAACGAGGAGAACCTCGCATGGTTATAAATTATAAACCTCTCAATAAAGTTTTAAAATGGATTCGCTATCCAATTCCAAATAAAAGAGATTTATTGAAAAGATTATATGACTCTGTCATATTCTCTAAGTTTGATATGAAGTCAGGATTTTATCAAATAAAATTGACAGAAGAAGATAAATACAAAACTGCTTTTACAGTTCCTTTTGGTCATTACGAATGGAATGTAATGCCTATGGGACTTAAAAATGCACCTTCAGAATTTCAACATATCATGAATGATATTCTGAATCCTCATTCTGAATTTACCATTGTCTACATAGATGATGTTTTAATTTATTCAAAATCAATAGATCAACACTTCAAGCATTTACAAACATTCAAAGAAACAATTAAAAGAAATGGCATGGTCATTTCTGCAAAAAAGATAAAATTGTTTCAAACAAAGATGAGATTTCTAGGTCATGAAATTCATCAGGGAACAATAACTCCAATAAGCAGAAGTATTGCTTTTGCTGAAAAATTTCCAAATGAGCTTAAAGATAAGAAGCAGTTACAAAGATTCTTAGGATGTTTAAATTATGTCTCTGAGTTTATTCCCAATATTAGGATAAAATGTAAACCTCTATACTCTAGGCTTAGAAAGACCTCTAATCCTAAGCCCTGGTCAGAAGAGTTATCCAAACTAGTTTCCGAAGTAAAAAAGGATGTCAAGTCTCTGCCGTGTCTTGGTATCCCTCATCCAAATGCTAGTCTAATTGTTCAGACAGATGCATCCGATTTAGGATATGGTGGTATCTTACTCCAGATCCTTCCAGAGTCAAAAGTTGAACAGATAGTCCGTTATCATTCAGGTCTTTGGATCTCATCTCAATTAAAATATAGTACTATTAAAAAAGAGATTTTATCTATAGTACTATGCATTACAAAATTTCAAGATGATTTAGTCAATAAAAGGTTTTTACTTCGAATTGATTGTAAAGCTGCCAAAGATGTTTTACAAAAAGATGTTCAAAATTTAGTTTCAAAACACATTTTTGCCAGATGGCAAAGCCTATTAAGTTGTTTTGATTTTGACATAGAATATTTGAAAGGAGAAAATAATTTTATCCCTGATTTCTTAACCAGGGAATTTTTACAAGGATCACCTTCCGGATGACAACCAGATCCCGTGGTGGATCCTCCTCTCGAGGAGGTATGCCTCCATCTCCTTCCAAATCCAAAGAATTAACCATAGATGACTTTGCCCCATCAGCGGCCCAAATAACCAAAACCAACTTCCCAAATTTACCAAAAAGTACGGCTACAAATAACCCATCAACCTCCAACAGATTTAGCCCATTAACTTCAGAGACTCTAGCCCATCTAAATGCCTCTGTTGAAAAAGCTACCCGTGAGCCTCTGCTATGCAAAATAAAGTCTCAGTGCTACAAGATAACCGTTACAGAAGTAGAAAATGGTAATCTTGATATATCTCCTTGGGATATGCTTCAGCAAATAATCCCAAAAGGATATGGATGGGGTCCCTCAAGTTACAAAAAGGACTTACAGTTCTATCAATTCATCCTTATCGAGACACAGTCAATAAAACTCGAAGAAAAAACTAATGATAATAACCCTGGAGTCATTGCATATTCCACATGCAAGATATTTAAAGTCTTGACTCTCACAGATTGGGGTCAAGAACCACAAAAGTACAAAAGGTTCTCTAGGATTTATGATCCGCCAGTTTACAATTACTTTGATTATATCGCCGCTTGGGATATGGTTCTCCAACAACCCAATCCTAGGCATTCATGGTACTTTAATTTCCTTAATAACCAAACCCGATTTCCGCATTGGTTTATGGAATGGTTTTGGCATTTTGGCCTGTCAGCCGAAATCCTGCCCAACTCCATTTTCGCAATTTATGAGGAGTATAAAAAATTAACTCCTACAATCCCGATTTACAGCAAGTTACTTCATTTCTGTGCCCAATTCGGCATAGCCTGGTTACTTAAATTCAACTTTGAATACCATCAGCATCTCCCCGAACCTTTTCCCAAATACATATGTTCCAATAACATTGTATCTTGGTGGCAACGGTTCAATAATAATGTTGTGGTCACTAAATTCAGTACTTGGAAAAGGACCAGATCAAATAAATCAGTTAATCCTATTCCTCGGTCCCCGCAGAAATTAAAAGAAGTTTGCAATCCTTCAGAAGAACCAATAATTGCATCTCCTTTCTCAGTAAACATTAATGCTACCTCTCCCTCTGAATACAAGAAGTTATTGTTGGAAGCATTATCTTCCATAGACTCAGATGAAGATGAAGCTGATAAGCAATCCTCCCATGGATCGGATTACAATCCTTATCTGGAAAATCATGATCCAGACGAAGGATTCTTTGATTAAAATTCAATAAAGAAATTTTGTCGCATAGTGCCGACAGATTTAGCACTGGCCGACAGCGTCATTCAGTCACTCACAGTAAAGGAGATTCGACTTTATTAAAGTAGTTTGTTTTGTTGTGCCGACACTGACTTATTGGCCGACAACTTCACATGGCTACAGTAAAGCGAAGTCGAAGTCAAAAGTTCCACAGTCCTTACTTTTGCGGATTCCAAACTCATTCAAATCCGTTCGAAGGCTTCTCCCCTCTATTTAAGAAGACCATCGATGAAGTGAAGACTCAGAGCTTTGATACACTCCTTGTACTAATTTCCTATTTTGTAAACTTGTAGTTTGAATTTCGATTTCAAAGAAAGCTGCTTCAGCTACTGTCTGTAAGTACTATAGTTCTACTATAGTGTGTTCATTTATGTACTTGTGAATTATCAGTTTTAAATAAAGATTTTCTTATACACTGTTGTTGTTACTCTGATACAACTATTTTCACTATTTTATCTTAATCACTACTTGAGATGATCCGCAGTGGCATTCTGGTATCAGAGCCTTAGGGTTCTGGTACTTGTTTAAGTTCCAGGTGTTCTTTCCATCCAGCGTTGGTCAGCCGTGAGGGTGTTCCCGGTAGTAAAGCCCGAGGTAGGGTCGTAAATCCGTTGGTAAGCCAGGTGGTCCCGTTGTCGTGGTAAGAGTTTCTTGTGTCTTACAAGTACTAGAGCAATAAGGTTCAGTAATCATGTCTAGCCTTCTAAAGATGGTCTCTAGGAAGGGTAAAGAAAAAATAGACGATTTAGGTGAATCAAGTAACAGTGAGAGTTTAGGTGAAAATCTTAATTCATCTTTGATAAATGAACAACAAATAATGTTACCTGAAATTGAACAAAAGCTAAATAATTGGAATATCCCCTCCATGGATATTTCAAGTATTTACAAAACAAAGCTCTTAGATATGTTTAAATCAGATTATATCATTAAAACTGCTGAATATACAATAAAAGTTGATAAAACTCAAGAGAGTTTAAATTTATTAAGTCCTTCAATGTTAAAAGAACACAAGCAAAAATATAGATTTTTGCATATTGGTTTAATACAAGTTGCAATAAAACCATTGCATAGATTAGGCATAGATACACCTGTGTGTGTATGCCTAAGAGATACTCGACCTGCAAAGTTCGAGGATCAGATTCTTTCAATAATTGAGACCAACCTTCACAGTGGTCCAACCTTTTTCAATAACTATCCAAACTATACTATGTCTTTAGATAGTCTTGGAAAAAATAAACATAATATCAAATTAGATATTAAAATAAAAGAAGGGATTTGGAATCCAGAATCCTATCCCATGGCTGTTATTTATAAAATATATTATAAAGCCATGAAAACAAATATTTCTCCAAAAGCATTAAATATTTCTTCTAAAGAAGAAACTTTGCTTTTACAAGTAAACCTTGAAAAAGCAAATGCTGTTACCCCAAAGAGACTTAACCATGATCAAGTCTCTAGAAATTTGGATTGGCAACTAGAGGAAGTTCTGCCCCCTGAGGAGCCAGAACCTTCTCAAGTAACCATTCCCATAGAATATAAATCTGGTAATGTTTCAATAAGTTTTGCCCCTCTTAGTAGGAGCAATTCAACTAGATCCTACAGAACTCCTGAAGGATCTAGACAATCATTTAATTCCAGAAGATCAATTGATATTAACCCAATTCACTCATTAAGATTAGCAGGAATTAGGGATCATCCTGTTACTCCTCAACCGGAGTATAGGGTTGAAACCCCTCAAACAGTACAACAGAGAGAGTCCCCGACTCAATCTGAGATAAATCAAAGTTTTGAAGTAAATCAATGTTTTGTTATTACAAAATATTACATTGATAAACAGAAACTTCAAAAAGAATTTATGAATCCCATAAATGATTTAAAAAGAAAATGGTTTTTTGACACATTTTCTCAAGATCAAATAAAGCATTATAGGTCTTCCTATTATGCTTATTTGGAGGAGGTAGAGGACGATAACATCCCTTACTTCCAATGGTTTAAAGAATTTTGTTTTCCAAAATTAGAAATTAAAACATTAAAATCTGCAAAGAAAATATGGAAAACAGCTAAGGGTAAAGAAGTCATTTCAGAAATCCCTCCCTTAGAAGAAATCACATTTCCACATAATAAAATGGAAATAACTGCATCTCCATTTAAAATAATGGATGAAGATCCAATAAAATTAAAAATACAGAATTCAACCAAATATGATATCAATAATGTTTACAAACAATTAAATTACACCAATCAACTTCTTCATCAGGTTGCTAGTTTATCTGACGAAGTTGAACCTCCAAAGGTTGAAAAAGCCTCCACCTCACAGAAGCTTGAAAAGTCAATAATAACCCCTTATAAACTTTCAGACTCTGAAATCAAAGAAATAAAAATAGGAAGGGAACCTACAAGTGATCTTTTAGAAGAAATTAATAAAAGATTAACTAATCTAAAGATAACCCAACCTTCTGTTAATATGATAAAAAATGATGATATAGAAGAATTAGAAAAACAATTTAATAATACACACATTGAAATTGATACTGTCAATAAAATAAAAAATACTTCAAGAAATTATCCAACCTCTAGAAATTATTATTCTAAACCTACAATGCCAGACATTCAATTTGAAGAAAATTATTTAGATTTAGCATCACAATACAATGGTGAAGGAATCTGTGAATGGAACATTGATGGTTTCACAGAACACCAAATAATGAGAAAATTAGAAGAAATGACAATGGCGGCAACTGCGTATAGGGCAAAACGCAATAGTGCTGCTAGTACAGTAAAAATCCTTGTTCAAGGCTTTACTGGAAGCCTGAAAGGATGGTGGGAAAATAATTTAAATGAAACTGAAAGACAAAGTGTGTTGAATTGTACAAGAACTGAAATAAATACAAATGAAAGAGGAGAAATAAATACTAATGTAATTGAACAACAAGTTGAAGCATTAATCTTTGCAATCTCAAAAGCGTTTATTGGAGACGCTAATGTTTTTGCTGACAGATCTTTAGAAATATTAAATAATCTGTATTGTCCAACACTTGGAGAATTCAGATGGTACAAAGATAATTTTATAACAAAAATTTATACTAGGTCAGACTGTAGACACGCCTACTGGAAAGATAGGTTTATCTCTGGTCTCCCTAAAAACTTTGCTCAAAAAGTAAGAGATAATATTAAACTAAACTATGATGGAATACCAATGGAAGATATTTCCTATGGAAGTTTAATCTCCTTAATTAATAAAACAGGTTTACAATTTTGCACAGATATTAAAATGCATAGACAAGCAAAATTTGAAAGTAAAACCAATCACAAAGAATTAGGTAATTTTTGCGAACAATTTGGTTATGAAAAATTAACCCCTCCTTCTAAACAAAGGAAACCAAAACAACAAACATTTAAAAGGTATAAACCAAAATATTATAAAAATAAAAGAGAAGACAAACCTATAAAACCTTATAGAAAACCCTATAATAAAAAATATAATAAAACATATAAGAAACCTTTTACAAATAATTTTGATAAAAATATAGTTTGTTACAAATGTGGTCGTACTGGTCACATAGCGAAACAATGCAAAGTTAAACAAAAAATAAAAGAATTAAAGATGGATGAAGAAATAAAAGAACAAATAACAAAAATACTTTTATACGAAACAGATTCATCCAGTGACTCCTCTATTGAGGATGAACAAGAAATAATTTATCAGAATCAAGAAACATCTTCTGATTCTGACGTCGGCTGCATAAGTTGTGGCTGTCTAGGTGATAACTGTGAATGTAAATTCACTATTAATGTTCTCACCAAAGAAGCACGTGTCCTTCTAGATTTAATAAGTAATATTGAAGACCCTCAAGTAAAACTAGCAATGTTAGAAAAATATAAAGAGTTAGAAAATCAGGAAATAACTACCCAAGAATTTAAAGGATATAATTTACAAGATATTTTAAATCCTCAATCTACTTTTTTAGAAGAACCCCTAACTCTACCTTCTTTATACAAAGAAGTTAAGAATTTAAAATCTGAAATTACTCAATTAAAACAACAATATAAAATTTTATCACAAAATTTTCAAAAATCATTGGGGAAAGGAAAGGAAATTGCCTCTTCCTCTACTTCTCTTTATGATACTGATGAAAATGAATTTAATAACCTTTATAAGGAACATACAGAGACTATTAAAGACACAGATTTCTTTTTACAAATAAAAACCATGCAACAAAAATGGCATGTTAAGGTAAACCCAAAAATTAAAAACTCTTTTCACCATTGTATTGTGATGCTAAATCTCAATAATTTTCTTCAAATTGAATGTCTGGCATTGTAGGTTTAGAATAATAATTTCTAGAGGTTGGATAATTTCTTGAAGTATTTTTTATTTTATTGACAGTATCAATTTCAATGTGTGTATTATTAAATTGTTTTTCTAATTCTTCTATATCATCATTTTTTATCATATTAACAGAAGGTTGGGTTATCTTTAGATTAGTTAATCTTTTATTAATTTCTTCTAAAAGATCACTTGTAGGTTCCCTTCCTATTTTTATTTCTTTGATTTCAGAGTCTGAAAGTTTATAAGGGGTTATTATTGACTTTTCAAGCTTCTGTGAGGTGGAGGCTTTTTCAACCTTTGGAGGTTCAACTTCGTCAGATAAACTAGCAACCTGATGAAGAAGTTGATTGGTGTAATTTAATTGTTTGTAAACATTATTGATATCATATTTGGTTGAATTCTGTATTTTTAATTTTATTGGATCTTCATCCATTATTTTAAATGGAGATGCAGTTATTTCCATTTTATTATGTGGAAATGTGATTTCTTCTAAGGGAGGGATTTCTGAAATGACTTCTTTACCCTTAGCTGTTTTCCATATTTTCTTTGCAGATTTTAATGTTTTAATTTCTAATTTTGGAAAACAAAATTCTTTAAACCATTGGAAGTAAGGGATGTTATCGTCCTCTACCTCCTCCTTCTAAACAAAGGAAACCAAAACAACAAACATTTAAAAGGTATAAACCAAAATATTATAAAAATAAAAGAGAAGACAAACCTATAAAACCTTATAGAAAACCCTATAATAAAAAATATAATAAAACATATAAGAAACCTTTTACAAATAATTTTGATAAAAATATAGTTTGTTACAAATGTGGTCGTACTGGTCACATAGCGAAACAATGCAAAGTTAAACAAAAAATAAAAGAATTAAAGATGGATGAAGAAATAAAAGAACAAAAAAACAAAATTCTTTAAACCATTGGAAGTAAGGGATGTTATCGTCCTCTACCTCCTCCAAATAAGCATAATAGGAAGACCTATAATGCTTTATTTGATCTTGAGAAAATGTGTCAAAAAACCATTTTCTTTTTAAATCATTTATGGGATTCATAAATTCTTTTTGAAGTTTCTGTTTATCAATGTAATATTTTGTAATAACAAAACATTGATTTACTTCAAAACTTTGATTTATCTCAGATTGAGTCGGGGACTCTCTCTGTTGTACTGTTTGAGGGGTTTCAACCCTATACTCCGGTTGAGGAGTAACAGGATGATCCCTAATTCCTGCTAATCTTAATGAGTGAATTGGGTTAATATCAATTGATCTTCTGGAATTAAATGATTGTCTAGATCCTTCAGGAGTTCTGTAGGATCTAGTTGAATTGCTCCTACTAAGAGGGGCAAAACTTATTGAAACATTACCAGATTTATATTCTATGGGAATGGTTACTTGAGAAGGTTCTGGCTCCTCAGGGGGCAGAACTTCCTCTAGTTGCCAATCCAAATTTCTAGAGACTTGATCATGGTTAAGTCTCTTTGGGGTAACAGCATTTGCTTTTTCAAGGTTTACTTGTAAAAGCAAAGTTTCTTCTTTAGAAGAAATATTTAATGCTTTTGGAGAAATATTTGTTTTCATGGCTTTATAATATATTTTATAAATAACAGCCATGGGATAGGATTCTGGATTCCAAATCCCTTCTTTTATTTTAATATCTAATTTGATATTATGTTTATTTTTTCCAAGACTATCTAAAGACATAGTATAGTTTGGATAGTTATTGAAAAAGGTTGGACCACTGTGAAGGTTGGTCTCAATTATTGAAAGAATCTGATCCTCGAACTTTGCAGGTCGAGTATCTCTTAGGCATACACACACAGGTGTATCTATGCCTAATCTATGCAATGGTTTTATTGCAACTTGTATTAAACCAATATGCAAAAATCTATATTTTTGCTTGTGTTCTTTTAACATTGAAGGACTTAATAAATTTAAACTCTCTTGAGTTTTATCAACTTTTATTGTATATTCAGCAGTTTTAATGATATAATCTGATTTAAACATATCTAAGAGCTTTGTTTTGTAAATACTTGAAATATCCATGGAGGGGATATTCCAATTATTTAGCTTTTGTTCAATTTCAGGTAACATTATTTGTTGTTCATTTATCAAAGATGAATTAAGATTTTCACCTAAACTCTCACTGTTACTTGATTCACCTAAATCGTCTATTTTTTCTTTACCCTTCCTAGAGACCATCTTTAGAAGGCTAGACATGATTACTGAACCTTATTGCTCTAGTACTTGTAAGACACAAGAAACTCTTACCACGACAACGGGACCACCTGGCTTACCAACGGATTTACGACCCTACCTCGGGCTTTACTACCGGGAACACCCTCACGGCTGACCAACGCTGGATGGAAAGAACACCTGGAACTTAAACAAGTACCAGAACCCTAAGGCTCTGATACCAGAATGCCACTGCGGATCATCTCAAGTAGTGATTAAGATAAAATAGTGAAAATAGTTGTATCAGAGTAACAACAACAGTGTATAAGAAAATCTTTATTTAAAACTGATAATTCACAAGTACATAAATGAACACACTATAGTAGAACTATAGTACTTACAGACAGTAGCTGAAGCAGCTTTCTTTGAAATCGAAATTCAAACTACAAGTTTACAAAATAGGAAATTAGTACAAGGAGTGTATCAAAGCTCTGAGTCTTCACTTCATCGATGGTCTTCTTAAATAGAGGGGAGAAGCCTTCGAACGGATTTGAATGAGTTTGGAATCCGCAAAAGTAAGGACTGTGGAACTTTTGACTTCGACTTCGCTTTACTGTAGCCATGTGAAGTTGTCGGCCAATAAGTCAGTGTCGGCACAACAAAACAAACTACTTTAATAAAGTCGAATCTCCTTTACTGTGAGTGACTGAATGACGCTGTCGGCCAGTGCTAAATCTGTCGGCACTATGCGACAAAATTTCTTTATTGAATTTTAATCAAAGAATCCTTCGTCTGGATCATGATTTTCCAGATAAGGATTGTAATCCGATCCATGGGAGGATTGCTTATCAGCTTCATCTTCATCTGAGTCTATGGAAGATAATGCTTCCAACAATAACTTCTTGTATTCAGAGGGAGAGGTAGCATTAATGTTTACTGAGAAAGGAGATGCAATTATTGGTTCTTCTGAAGGATTGCAAACTTCTTTTAATTTCTGCGGGGACCGAGGAATAGGATTAACTGATTTATTTGATCTGGTCCTTTTCCAAGTACTGAATTTAGTGACCACAACATTATTATTGAACCGTTGCCACCAAGATACAATGTTATTGGAACATATGTATTTGGGAAAAGGTTCGGGGAGATGCTGATGGTATTCAAAGTTGAATTTAAGTAACCAGGCTATGCCGAATTGGGCACAGAAATGAAGTAACTTGCTGTAAATCGGGATTGTAGGAGTTAATTTTTTATACTCCTCATAAATTGCGAAAATGGAGTTGGGCAGGATTTCGGCTGACAGGCCAAAATGCCAAAACCATTCCATAAACCAATGCGGAAATCGGGTTTGGTTATTAAGGAAATTAAAGTACCATGAATGCCTAGGATTGGGTTGTTGGAGAACCATATCCCAAGCGGCGATATAATCAAAGTAATTGTAAACTGGCGGATCATAAATCCTAGAGAACCTTTTGTACTTTTGTGGTTCTTGACCCCAATCTGTGAGAGTCAAGACTTTAAATATCTTGCATGTGGAATATGCAATGACTCCAGGGTTATTATCATTAGTTTTTTCTTCGAGTTTTATTGACTATGTCTCGATAAGGATGAATTGATAGAACTGTAAGTCCTTTTTGTAACTTGAGGGACCCCATCCATATCCTTTTGGGATTATTTGCTGAAGCATATCCCAAGGAGATATATCAAGATTACCATTTTCTACTTCTGTAACGGTTATCTTGTAGCACTGAGACTTTATTTTGCATAGCAGAGGCTCACGGGTAGCTTTTTCAACAGAGGCATTTAGATGGGCTAGAGTCTCTGAAGTTAATGGGCTAAATCTGTTGGAGGTTGATGGGTTATTTGTAGCCGTACTTTTTGGTAAATTTGGGAAGTTGGTTTTGGTTATTTGGGCCGCTGATGGGGCAAAGTCATCTATGGTTAATTCTTTGGATTTGGAAGGAGATGGAGGCATACCTCCTCGAGAGGAGGATCCACCACGGGATCTGGTTGTCATCCGGAAGGTGATCCTTGTAAAAATTCCCTGGTTAAGAAATCAGGGATAAAATTATTTTCTCCTTTCAAATATTCTATGTCAAAATCAAAACAACTTAATAGGCTTTGCCATCTGGCAAAAATGTGTTTTGAAACTAAATTTTGAACATCTTTTTGTAAAACATCTTTGGCAGCTTTACAATCAATTCGAAGTAAAAACCTTTTATTGACTAAATCATCTTGAAATTTTGTAATGCATAGTACTATAGATAAAATCTCTTTTTTAATAGTACTATATTTTAATTGAGATGAGATCCAAAGACCTGAATGATAACGGACTATCTGTTCAACTTTTGACTCTGGAAGGATCTGGAGTAAGATACCACCATATCCTAAATCGGATGCATCTGTCTGAACAATTAGACTAGCATTTGGATGAGGGATACCAAGACACGGCAGAGACTTGACATCCTTTTTTACTTCGGAAACTAGTTTGGATAACTCTTCTGACCAGGGCTTAGGATTAGAGGTCTTTCTAAGCCTAGAGTATAGAGGTTTACATTTTATCCTAATATTGGGAATAAACTCAGAGACATAATTTAAACATCCTAAGAATCTTTGTAACTGCTTCTTATCTTTAAGCTCATTTGGAAATTTTTCAGCAAAAGCAATACTTCTGCTTATTGGAGTTATTGTTCCCTGATGAATTTCATGACCTAGAAATCTCATCTTTGTTTGAAACAATTTTATCTTTTTTGCAGAAATGACCATGCCATTTCTTTTAATTGTTTCTTTGAATGTTTGTAAATGCTTGAAGTGTTGATCTATTGATTTTGAATAAATTAAAACATCATCTATGTAGACAATGGTAAATTCAGAATGAGGATTCAGAATATCATTCATGATATGTTGAAATTCTGAAGGTGCATTTTTAAGTCCCATAGGCATTACATTCCATTCGTAATGACCAAAAGGAACTGTAAAAGCAGTTTTGTATTTATCTTCTTCTGTCAATTTTATTTGATAAAATCCTGACTTCATATCAAACTTAGAGAATATGACAGAGTCATATAATCTTTTCAATAAATCTCTTTTATTTGGAATTGGAAAGCGAATCCATTTTAAAACTTTATTGAGAGTTTAAGTACTATAGTTCTACTTAGCATTAGGGTTCTGGTACTTGTTTAAGTTCCAGGTGTTCTTTCCATCCAGCGTTGGTCAGCCGTGAGGGTGTTCCCGGTAGTAAAGCCCGAGGTAGGGTCGTAAATCCGTTGGTAAGCCAGGTGGTCCCGTTGTCGTGGTAAGAGTTTCTTGTGTCTTACAAGTACTAGAGCAATAAGGTTCAGTAATCATGTCTAGCCTTCTAAAGATGGTCTCTAGGAAGGGTAAAGAAAAAATAGACGATTTAGGTGAATCAAGTAACAGTGAGAGTTTAGGTGAAAATCTTAATTCATCTTTGATAAATGAACAACAAATAATGTTACCTGAAATTGAACAAAAGCTAAATAATTGGAATATCCCCTCCATGGATATTTCAAGTATTTACAAAACAAAGCTCTTAGATATGTTTAAATCAGATTATATCATTAAAACTGCTGAATATACAATAAAAGTTGATAAAACTCAAGAGAGTTTAAATTTATTAAGTCCTTCAATGTTAAAAGAACACAAGCAAAAATATAGATTTTTGCATATTGGTTTAATACAAGTTGCAATAAAACCATTGCATAGATTAGGCATAGATACACCTGTGTGTGTATGCCTAAGAGATACTCGACCTGCAAAGTTCGAGGATCAGATTCTTTCAATAATTGAGACCAACCTTCACAGTGGTCCAACCTTTTTCAATAACTATCCAAACTATACTATGTCTTTAGATAGTCTTGGAAAAAATAAACATAATATCAAATTAGATATTAAAATAAAAGAAGGGATTTGGAATCCAGAATCCTATCCCATGGCTGTTATTTATAAAATATATTATAAAGCCATGAAAACAAATATTTCTCCAAAAGCATTAAATATTTCTTCTAAAGAAGAAACTTTGCTTTTACAAGTAAACCTTGAAAAAGCAAATGCTGTTACCCCAAAGAGACTTAACCATGATCAAGTCTCTAGAAATTTGGATTGGCAACTAGAGGAAGTTCTGCCCCCTGAGGAGCCAGAACCTTCTCAAGTAACCATTCCCATAGAATATAAATCTGGTAATGTTTCAATAAGTTTTGCCCCTCTTAGTAGGAGCAATTCAACTAGATCCTACAGAACTCCTGAAGGATCTAGACAATCATTTAATTCCAGAAGATCAATTGATATTAACCCAATTCACTCATTAAGATTAGCAGGAATTAGGGATCATCCTGTTACTCCTCAACCGGAGTATAGGGTTGAAACCCCTCAAACAGTACAACAGAGAGAGTCCCCGACTCAATCTGAGATAAATCAAAGTTTTGAAGTAAATCAATGTTTTGTTATTACAAAATATTACATTGATAAACAGAAACTTCAAAAAGAATTTATGAATCCCATAAATGATTTAAAAAGAAAATGGTTTTTTGACACATTTTCTCAAGATCAAATAAAGCATTATAGGTCTTCCTATTATGCTTATTTGGAGGAGGTAGAGGACGATAACATCCCTTACTTCCAATGGTTTAAAGAATTTTGTTTTCCAAAATTAGAAATTAAAACATTAAAATCTGCAAAGAAAATATGGAAAACAGCTAAGGGTAAAGAAGTCATTTCAGAAATCCCTCCCTTAGAAGAAATCACATTTCCACATAATAAAATGGAAATAACTGCATCTCCATTTAAAATAATGGATGAAGATCCAATAAAATTAAAAATACAGAATTCAACCAAATATGATATCAATAATGTTTACAAACAATTAAATTACACCAATCAACTTCTTCATCAGGTTGCTAGTTTATCTGACGAAGTTGAACCTCCAAAGGTTGAAAAAGCCTCCACCTCACAGAAGCTTGAAAAGTCAATAATAACCCCTTATAAACTTTCAGACTCTGAAATCAAAGAAATAAAAATAGGAAGGGAACCTACAAGTGATCTTTTAGAAGAAATTAATAAAAGATTAACTAATCTAAAGATAACCCAACCTTCTGTTAATATGATAAAAAATGATGATATAGAAGAATTAGAAAAACAATTTAATAATACACACATTGAAATTGATACTGTCAATAAAATAAAAAATACTTCAAGAAATTATCCAACCTCTAGAAATTATTATTCTAAACCTACAATGCCAGACATTCAATTTGAAGAAAATTATTTAGATTTAGCATCACAATACAATGGTGAAGGAATCTGTGAATGGAACATTGATGGTTTCACAGAACACCAAATAATGAGAAAATTAGAAGAAATGACAATGGCGGCAACTGCGTATAGGGCAAAACGCAATAGTGCTGCTAGTACAGTAAAAATCCTTGTTCAAGGCTTTACTGGAAGCCTGAAAGGATGGTGGGAAAATAATTTAAATGAAACTGAAAGACAAAGTGTGTTGAATTGTACAAGAACTGAAATAAATACAAATGAAAGAGGAGAAATAAATACTAATGTAATTGAACAACAAGTTGAAGCATTAATCTTTGCAATCTCAAAAGCGTTTATTGGAGACGCTAATGTTTTTGCTGACAGATCTTTAGAAATATTAAATAATCTGTATTGTCCAACACTTGGAGAATTCAGATGGTACAAAGATAATTTTATAACAAAAATTTATACTAGGTCAGACTGTAGACACGCCTACTGGAAAGATAGGTTTATCTCTGGTCTCCCTAAAAACTTTGCTCAAAAAGTAAGAGATAATATTAAACTAAACTATGATGGAATACCAATGGAAGATATTTCCTATGGAAGTTTAATCTCCTTAATTAATAAAACAGGTTTACAATTTTGCACAGATATTAAAATGCATAGACAAGCAAAATTTGAAAGTAAAACCAATCACAAAGAATTAGGTAATTTTTGCGAACAATTTGGTTATGAAAAATTAACCCCTCCTTCTAAACAAAGGAAACCAAAACAACAAACATTTAAAAGGTATAAACCAAAATATTATAAAAATAAAAGAGAAGACAAACCTATAAAACCTTATAGAAAACCCTATAATAAAAAATATAATAAAACATATAAGAAACCTTTTACAAATAATTTTGATAAAAATATAGTTTGTTACAAATGTGGTCGTACTGGTCACATAGCGAAACAATGCAAAGTTAAACAAAAAATAAAAGAATTAAAGATGGATGAAGAAATAAAAGAACAAATAACAAAAATACTTTTATACGAAACATATTCATCCAGTGACTCCTCTATTGAGGATGAACAAGAAATAATTTATCAGAATCAAGAAACATCTTCTGATTCTGACGTCGGCTGCATAAGTTGTGGCTGTCTAGGTGATAACTGTGAATGTAAATTCACTATTAATGTTCTCACCAAAGAAGCACGTGTCCTTCTAGATTTAATAAGTAATATTGAAGACCCTCAAGTAAAACTAGCAATGTTAGAAAAATATAAAGAGTTAGAAAATCAGGAAATAACTACCCAAGAATTTAAAGGATATAATTTACAAGATATTTTAAATCCTCAATCTACTTTTTTAGAAGAACCCCTAACTCTACCTTCTTTATACAAAGAAGTTAAGAATTTAAAATCTGAAATTACTCAATTAAAACAACAATATAAAATTTAACCACAAAATTTTCAAAAATCATTGGGGAAAGGAAAGGAAATTGCCTCTTCCTCTACTTCTCTTTATGATACTGATGAAAATGAATTTAATAACCTTTATAAGGAACATACAGAGACTATTAAAGACACAGATTTCTTTTTACAAATAAAAACCATGCAACAAAAATGGCATGTTAAGGTAAACCTAAAAATTAAAAACTCTTTTCACAAACCATTTATTGCATTAATTGATTCAGGAGCAGATTTAAATTGTATTCAAGAAGGGCTAATTCCTACACAATATTATCAAAAGACACTCCAAAGATTATACACAGCTAATAATCAAAAATTACAAGTAAAATATAAATTAGAAAATGCTAAGATTTGCAATAATGGAATTTGCTTCAAAAGTTCTTTCCTTCTAGTAAAAGATACATCAGAACAAATAATCTTAGGAACCCCATTCCTAACACAACTATATCCATTAAACATAACTGAAGAAGGTATAACTACAATAAAAGATAACCAAGAAGTTCTCTTTGAATTTATCAATCCAATTAAAAGTAAAGAACTAAATACTTTAATTGATAAAATTGATGAAAAGAATTTCTTATCAATAATTAAAAGAAAAGAAAATCAGATAGGATTTCTGCAGAAAGAAATTTTATATGCAAAAATTGAAAAACAACTTCAAAATCCTTTGATAAAAGAAAAGGTAATACAAATACAAAAAGAATTTGAACAAGAAGTTTGTTCCGAAGTCCCTAATGCTTTTTGGGAACGAAAAACTCATATGGTTACTTTACCCTATGAAGAAGGTTTTCATGAAAGCAAAATACCAACAAAAGCAAGACCCATTCAAATGAATAATGAAACCCTTGAATATTGCAAGAAAGATATTAAAGGTTTTCTTGATAAAAAACTAATTAGATCTAGTAAGTCTCCTTGGAGCTGCACAGCTTTTTATGTTAATCATAATGCTGAGCTAGAACGAGGAGAACCTCGCATGGTTATAAATTATAAACCTCTCAATAAAGTTTTAAAATGGATTCGCTATCCAATTCCAAATAAAAGAGATTTATTGAAAAGATTATATGACTCTGTCATATTCTCTAAGTTTGATATGAAGTCAGGATTTTATCAAATAAAATTGACAGAAGAAGATAAATACAAAACTGCTTTTACAGTTCCTTTTGGTCATTACGAATGGAATGTAATGCCTATGGGACTTAAAAATGCACCTTCAGAATTTCAACATATCATGAATGATATTCTGAATCCTCATTCTGAATTTACCATTGTCTACATAGATGATGTTTTAATTTATTCAAAATCAATAGATCAACACTTCAAGCATTTACAAACATTCAAAGAAACAATTAAAAGAAATGGCATGGTCATTTCTGCAAAAAAGATAAAATTGTTTCAAACAAAGATGAGATTTCTAGGTCATGAAATTCATCAGGGAACAATAACTCCAATAAGCAGAAGTATTGCTTTTGCTGAAAAATTTCCAAATGAGCTTAAAGATAAGAAGCAGTTACAAAGATTCTTAGGATGTTTAAATTATGTCTCTGAGTTTATTCCCAATATTAGGATAAAATGTAAACCTCTATACTCTAGGCTTAGAAAGACCTCTAATCCTAAGCCCTGGTCAGAAGAGTTATCCAAACTAGTTTCCGAAGTAAAAAAGGATGTCAAGTCTCTGCCGTGTCTTGGTATCCCTCATCCAAATGCTAGTCTAATTGTTCAGACAGATGCATCCGATTTAGGATATGGTGGTATCTTACTCCAGATCCTTCCAGAGTCAAAAGTTGAACAGATAGTCCGTTATCATTCAGGTCTTTGGATCTCATCTCAATTAAAATATAGTACTATTAAAAAAGAGATTTTATCTATAGTACTATGCATTACAAAATTTCAAGATGATTTAGTCAATAAAAGGTTTTTACTTCGAATTGATTGTAAAGCTGCCAAAGATGTTTTACAAAAAGATGTTCAAAATTTAGTTTCAAAACACATTTTTGCCAGATGGCAAAGCCTATTAAGTTGTTTTGATTTTGACATAGAATATTTGAAAGGAGAAAATAATTTTATCCCTGATTTCTTAACCAGGGAATTTTTACAAGGATCACCTTCCGGATGACAACCAGATCCCGTGGTGGATCCTCCTCTCGAGGAGGTATGCCTCCATCTCCTTCCAAATCCAAAGAATTAACCATAGATGACTTTGCCCCATCAGCGGCCCAAATAACCAAAACCAACTTCCCAAATTTACCAAAAAGTACGGCTACAAATAACCCATCAACCTCCAACAGATTTAGCCCATTAACTTCAGAGACTCTAGCCCATCTAAATGCCTCTGTTGAAAAAGCTACCCGTGAGCCTCTGCTATGCAAAATAAAGTCTCAGTGCTACAAGATAACCGTTACAGAAGTAGAAAATGGTAATCTTGATATATCTCCTTGGGATATGCTTCAGCAAATAATCCCAAAAGGATATGGATGGGGTCCCTCAAGTTACAAAAAGGACTTACAGTTCTATCAATTCATCCTTATCGAGACACAGTCAATAAAACTCGAAGAAAAAACTAATGATAATAACCCTGGAGTCATTGCATATTCCACATGCAAGATATTTAAAGTCTTGACTCTCACAGATTGGGGTCAAGAACCACAAAAGTACAAAAGGTTCTCTAGGATTTATGATCCGCCAGTTTACAATTACTTTGATTATATCGCCGCTTGGGATATGGTTCTCCAACAACCCAATCCTAGGCATTCATGGTACTTTAATTTCCTTAATAACCAAACCCGATTTCCGCATTGGTTTATGGAATGGTTTTGGCATTTTGGCCTGTCAGCCGAAATCCTGCCCAACTCCATTTTCGCAATTTATGAGGAGTATAAAAAATTAACTCCTACAATCCCGATTTACAGCAAGTTACTTCATTTCTGTGCCCAATTCGGCATAGCCTGGTTACTTAAATTCAACTTTGAATACCATCAGCATCTCCCCGAACCTTTTCCCAAATACATATGTTCCAATAACATTGTATCTTGGTGGCAACGGTTCAATAATAATGTTGTGGTCACTAAATTCAGTACTTGGAAAAGGACCAGATCAAATAAATCAGTTAATCCTATTCCTCGGTCCCCGCAGAAATTAAAAGAAGTTTGCAATCCTTCAGAAGAACCAATAATTGCATCTCCTTTCTCAGTAAACATTAATGCTACCTCTTCCTCTGAATACAAGAAGTTATTGTTGGAAGCATTATCTTCCATAGACTCAGATGAAGATGAAGCTGATAAGCAATCCTCCCATGGATCGGATTACAATCCTTATCTGGAAAATCATGATCCAGACGAAGGATTCTTTGATTAAAATTCAATAAAGAAATTTTGTCGCATAGTGCCGACAGATTTAGCACTGGCCGACAGCGTCATTCAGTCACTCACAGTAAAGGAGATTCGACTTTATTAAAGTAGTTTGTTTTGTTGTGCCGACACTGACTTATTGGCCGACAACTTCACATGGCTACAGTAAAGCGAAGTCGAAGTCAAAAGTTCCACAGTCCTTACTTTTGCGGATTCCAAACTCATTCAAATCCGTTCGAAGGCTTCTCCCCTCTATTTAAGAAGACCATCGATGAAGTGAAGACTCAGAGCTTTGATACACTCCTTGTACTAATTTCCTATTTTGTAAACTTGTAGTTTGAATTTCGATTTCAAAGAAAGCTGCTTCAGCTACTGTCTGTAAGTACTATAGTTCTACTATAGTGTGTTCATTAATGTACTTGTGAATTATCAGTTTTAAATAAAGATTTTCTTATACACTGTTGTTGTTACTCTGATACAACTATTTTCACTATTTTATCTTAATCACTACTTGAGATGATCCGCAGTGGCATTCTGGTATCAGAGCCTTAGGGTTCTGGTACTTGTTTAAGTTCCAGGTGTTCTTTCCATCCAGCGTTGGTCAGCCGTGAGGGTGTTCCCGGTAGTAAAGCCCGAGGTAGGGTCGTAAATCCGTTGGTAAGCCAGGTGGTCCCGTTGTCGTGGTAAGAGTTTCTTGTGTCTTACAAGTACTAGAGCAATAAGGTTCAGTAATCATGTCTAGCCTTCTAAAGATGGTCTCTAGGAAGGGTAAAGAAAAAATAGACGATTTAGGTGAATCAAGTAACAGTGAGAGTTTAGGTGAAAATCTTAATTCATCTTTGATAAATGAACAACAAATAATGTTACCTGAAATTGAACAAAAGCTAAATAATTGGAATATCCCCTCCATGGATATTTCAAGTATTTACAAAACAAAGCTCTTAGATATGTTTAAATCAGATTATATCATTAAAACTGCTGAATATACAATAAAAGTTGATAAAACTCAAGAGAGTTTAAATTTATTAAGTCCTTCAATGTTAAAAGAACACAAGCAAAAATATAGATTTTTGCATATTGGTTTAATACAAGTTGCAATAAAACCATTGCATAGATTAGGCATAGATACACCTGTGTGTGTATGCCTAAGAGATACTCGACCTGCAAAGTTCGAGGATCAGATTCTTTCAATAATTGAGACCAACCTTCACAGTGGTCCAACCTTTTTCAATAACTATCCAAACTATACTATGTCTTTAGATAGTCTTGGAAAAAATAAACATAATATCAAATTAGATATTAAAATAAAAGAAGGGATTTGGAATCCAGAATCCTATCCCATGGCTGTTATTTATAAAATATATTATAAAGCCATGAAAACAAATATTTCTCCAAAAGCATTAAATATTTCTTCTAAAGAAGAAACTTTGCTTTTACAAGTAAACCTTGAAAAAGCAAATGCTGTTACCCCAAAGAGACTTAACCATGATCAAGTCTCTAGAAATTTGGATTGGCAACTAGAGGAAGTTCTGCCCCCTGAGGAGCCAGAACCTTCTCAAGTAACCATTCCCATAGAATATAAATCTGGTAATGTTTCAATAAGTTTTGCCCCTCTTAGTAGGAGCAATTCAACTAGATCCTACAGAACTCCTGAAGGATCTAGACAATCATTTAATTCCAGAAGATCAATTGATATTAACCCAATTCACTCATTAAGATTAGCAGGAATTAGGGATCATCCTGTTACTCCTCAACCGGAGTATAGGGTTGAAACCCCTCAAACAGTACAACAGAGAGAGTCCCCGACTCAATCTGAGATAAATCAAAGTTTTGAAGTAAATCAATGTTTTGTTATTACAAAATATTACATTGATAAACAGAAACTTCAAAAAGAATTTATGAATCCCATAAATGATTTAAAAAGAAAATGGTTTTTTGACACATTTTCTCAAGATCAAATAAAGCATTATAGGTCTTCCTATTATGCTTATTGAGGACGATAACATCCCTTACTTCCAATGGTTTAAAGAATTTTGTTTTCCAAAATTAGAAATTAAAACATTAAAATCTGCAAAGAAAATATGGAAAACAGCTAAGGGTAAAGAAGTCATTTCAGAAATCCCTCCCTTAGAAGAAATCACATTTCCACATAATAAAATGGAAATAACTGCATCTCCATTTAAAATAATGGATGAAGATCCAATAAAATTAAAAATACAGAATTCAACCAAATATGATATCAATAATGTTTACAAACAATTAAATTACACCAATCAACTTCTTCATCAGGTTGCTAGTTTATCTGACGAAGTTGAACCTCCAAAGGTTGAAAAAGCCTCCACCTCACAGAAGCTTGAAAAGTCAATAATAACCCCTTATAAACTTTCAGACTCTGAAATCAAAGAAATAAAAATAGGAAGGGAACCTACAAGTGATCTTTTAGAAGAAATTAATAAAAGATTAACTAATCTAAAGATAACCCAACCTTCTGTTAATATGATAAAAAATGATGATATAGAAGAATTAGAAAAACAATTTAATAATACACACATTGAAATTGATACTGTCAATAAAATAAAAAATACTTCAAGAAATTATCCAACCTCTAGAAATTATTATTCTAAACCTACAATGCCAGACATTCAATTTGAAGAAAATTATTTAGATTTAGCATCACAATACAATGGTGAAGGAATCTGTGAATGGAACATTGATGGTTTCACAGAACACCAAATAATGAGAAAATTAGAAGAAATGACAATGGCGGCAACTGCGTATAGGGCAAAACGCAATAGTGCTGCTAGTACAGTAAAAATCCTTGTTCAAGGCTTTACTGGAAGCCTGAAAGGATGGTGGGAAAATAATTTAAATGAAACTGAAAGACAAAGTGTGTTGAATTGTACAAGAACTGAAATAAATACAAATGAAAGAGGAGAAATAAATACTAATGTAATTGAACAACAAGTTGAAGCATTAATCTTTGCAATCTCAAAAGCGTTTATTGGAGACGCTAATGTTTTTGCTGACAGATCTTTAGAAATATTAAATAATCTGTATTGTCCAACACTTGGAGAATTCAGATGGTACAAAGATAATTTTATAACAAAAATTTATACTAGGTCAGACTGTAGACACGCCTACTGGAAAGATAGGTTTATCTCTGGTCTCCCTAAAAACTTTGCTCAAAAAGTAAGAGATAATATTAAACTAAACTATGATGGAATACCAATGGAAGATATTTCCTATGGAAGTTTAATCTCCTTAATTAATAAAACAGGTTTACAATTTTGCACAGATATTAAAATGCATAGACAAGCAAAATTTGAAAGTAAAACCAATCACAAAGAATTAGGTAATTTTTGCGAACAATTTGGTTATGAAAAATTAACCCCTCCTTCTAAACAAAGGAAACCAAAACAACAAACATTTAAAAGGTATAAACCAAAATATTATAAAAATAAAAGAGAAGACAAACCTATAAAACCTTATAGAAAACCCTATAATAAAAAATATAATAAAACATATAAGAAACCTTTTACAAATAATTTTGATAAAAATATAGTTTGTTACAAATGTGGTCGTACTGGTCACATAGCGAAACAATGCAAAGTTAAACAAAAAATAAAAGAATTAAAGATGGATGAAGAAATAAAAGAACAAATAACAAAAATACTTTTATACGAAACAGATTCATCCAGTGACTCCTCTATTGAGGATGAACAAGAAATAATTTATCAGAATCAAGAAACATCTTCTGATTCTGACGTCGGCTGCATAAGTTGTGGCTGTCTAGGTGATAACTGTGAATGTAAATTCACTATTAATGTTCTCACCAAAGAAGCACGTGTCCTTCTAGATTTAATAAGTAATATTGAAGACCCTCAAGTAAAACTAGCAATGTTAGAAAAATATAAAGAGTTAGAAAATCAGGAAATAACTACCCAAGAATTTAAAGGATATAATTTACAAGATATTTTAAATCCTCAATCTACTTTTTTAGAAGAACCCCTAACTCTACCTTCTTTATACAAAGAAGTTAAGAATTTAAAATCTGAAATTACTCAATTAAAACAACAATATAAAATTTTATCACAAAATTTTCAAAAATCATTGGGGAAAGGAAAGGAAATTGCCTCTTCCTCTACTTCTCTTTATGATACTGATGAAAATGAATTTAATAACCTTTATAAGGAACATACAGAGACTATTAAAGACACAGATTTCTTTTTACAAATAAAAACCATGCAACAAAAATGGCATGTTAAGGTAAACCTAAAAATTAAAAACTCTTTTCACAAACCATTTATTGCATTAATTGATTCAGGAGCAGATTTAAATTGTATTCAAGAAGGGCTAATTCCTACACAATATTATCAAAAGACACTCCAAAGATTATACACAGCTAATAATCAAAAATTACAAGTAAAATATAAATTAGAAAATGCTAAGATTTGCAATAATGGAATTTGCTTCAAAAGTTCTTTCCTTCTAGTAAAAGATACATCAGAACAAATAATCTTAGGAACCCCATTCCTAACACAACTATATCCATTAAACATAACTGAAGAAGGTATAACTACAATAAAATATAACCAAGAAGTTCTCTTTGAATTTATCAATCCAATTAAAAGTAAAGAACTAAATACTTTAATTGATAAAATTGATGAAAAGAATTTCTTATCAATAATTAAAAGAAAAGAAAATCAGATAGGATTTCTGCAGAAAGAAATTTTATATGCAAAAATTGAAAAACAACTTCAAAATCCTTTGATAAAAGAAAAGGTAATACAAATACAAAAAGAATTTGAACAAGAAGTTTGTTCCGAAGTCCCTAATGCTTTTTGGGAACGAAAAACTCATATGGTTACTTTACCCTATGAAGAAGGTTTTCATGAAAGCAAAATACCAACAAAAGCAAGACCCATTCAAATGAATAATGAAACCCTTGAATATTGCAAGAAAGATATTAAAGGTTTTCTTGATAAAAAACTAATTAGATCTAGTAAGTCTCCTTGGAGCTGCACAGCTTTTTATGTTAATCATAATGCTGAGCTAGAACGAGGAGAACCTCGCATGGTTATAAATTATAAACCTCTCAATAAAGTTTTAAAATGGATTCGCTATCCAATTCCAAATAAAAGAGATTTATTGAAAAGATTATATGACTCTGTCATATTCTCTAAGTTTGATATGAAGTCAGGATTTTATCAAATAAAATTGACAGAAGAAGATAAATACAAAACTGCTTTTACAGTTCCTTTTGGTCATTACGAATGGAATGTAATGCCTATGGGACTTAAAAATGCACCTTCAGAATTTCAACATATCATGAATGATATTCTGAATCCTCATTCTGAATTTACCATTGTCTACATAGATGATGTTTTAATTTATTCAAAATCAATAGATCAACACTTCAAGCATTTACAAACATTCAAAGAAACAATTAAAAGAAATGGCATGGTCATTTCTGCAAAAAAGATAAAATTGTTTCAAACAAAGATGAGATTTCTAGGTCATGAAATTCATCAGGGAACAATAACTCCAATAAGCAGAAGTATTGCTTTTGCTGAAAAATTTCCAAATGAGCTTAAAGATAAGAAGCAGTTACAAAGATTCTTAGGATGTTTAAATTATGTCTCTGAGTTTATTCCCAATATTAGGATAAAATGTAAACCTCTATACTCTAGGCTTAGAAAGACCTCTAATCCTAAGCCCTGGTCAGAAGAGTTATCCAAACTAGTTTCCGAAGTAAAAAAGGATGTCAAGTCTCTGCCGTGTCTTGGTATCCCTCATCCAAATGCTAGTCTAATTGTTCAGACAGATGCATCCGATTTAGGATATGGTGGTATCTTACTCCAGATCCTTCCAGAGTCAAAAGTTGAACAGATAGTCCGTTATCATTCAGGTCTTTGGATCTCATCTCAATTAAAATATAGTACTATTAAAAAAGAGATTTTATCTATAGTACTATGCATTACAAAATTTCAAGATGATTTAGTCAATAAAAGGTTTTTACTTCGAATTGATTGTAAAGCTGCCAAAGATGTTTTACAAAAAGATGTTCAAAATTTAGTTTCAAAACACATTTTTGCCAGATGGCAAAGCCTATTAAGTTGTTTTGATTTTGACATAGAATATTTGAAAGGAGAAAATAATTTTATCCCTGATTTCTTAACCAGGGAATTTTTACAAGGATCACCTTCCGGATGACAACCAGATCCCGTGGTGGATCCTCCTCTCGAGGAGGTATGCCTCCATCTCCTTCCAAATCCAAAGAATTAACCATAGATGACTTTGCCCCATCAGCGGCCCAAATAACCAAAACCAACTTCCCAAATTTACCAAAAAGTACGGCTACAAATAACCCATCAACCTCCAACAGATTTAGCCCATTAACTTCAGAGACTCTAGCCCATCTAAATGCCTCTGTTGAAAAAGCTACCCGTGAGCCTCTGCTATGCAAAATAAAGTCTCAGTGCTACAAGATAACCGTTACAGAAGTAGAAAATGGTAATCTTGATATATCTCCTTGGGATATGCTTCAGCAAATAATCCCAAAAGGATATGGATGGGGTCCCTCAAGTTACAAAAAGGACTTACAGTTCTATCAATTCATCCTTATCGAGACACAGTCAATAAAACTCGAAGAAAAAACTAATGATAATAACCCTGGAGTCATTGCATATTCCACATGCAAGATATTTAAAGTCTTGACTCTCACAGATTGGGGTCAAGAACCACAAAAGTACAAAAGGTTCTCTAGGATTTATGATCCGCCAGTTTACAATTACTTTGATTATATCGCCGCTTGGGATATGGTTCTCCAACAACCCAATCCTAGGCATTCATGGTACTTTAATTTCCTTAATAACCAAACCCGATTTCCGCATTGGTTTATGGAATGGTTTTGGCATTTTGGCCTGTCAGCCGAAATCCTGCCCAACTCCATTTTCGCAATTTATGAGGAGTATAAAAAATTAACTCCTACAATCCCGATTTACAGCAAGTTACTTCATTTCTGTGCCCAATTCGGCATAGCCTGGTTACTTAAATTCAACTTTGAATACCATCAGCATCTCCCCGAACCTTTTCCCAAATACATATGTTCCAATAACATTGTATCTTGGTGGCAACGGTTCAATAATAATGTTGTGGTCACTAAATTCAGTACTTGGAAAAGGACCAGATCAAATAAATCAGTTAATCCTATTCCTCGGTCCCCGCAGAAATTAAAAGAAGTTTGCAATCCTTCAGAAGAACCAATAATTGCATCTCCTTTCTCAGTAAACATTAATGCTACCTCTTCCTCTGAATACAAGAAGTTATTGTTGGAAGCATTATCTTCCATAGACTCAGATGAAGATGAAGCTGATAAGCAATCCTCCCATGGATCGGATTACAATCCTTATCTGGAAAATCATGATCCAGACGAAGGATTCTTTGATTAAAATTCAATAAAGAAATTTTGTCGCATAGTGCCGACAGATTTAGCACTGGCCGACAGCGTCATTCAGTCACTCACAGTAAAGGAGATTCGACTTTATTAAAGTAGTTTGTTTTGTTGGAGTTAATTTCAGTCACTCATATGTATTTGGGAAAAGGTTCGGGGAGATGCTGATGGTATTCAAAGTTGAATTTAAGTAACCAGGCTATGCCGAATTGGGCACAGAAATGAAGTAACTTGCTGTAAATCGGGATTGTAGGAGTTAATTTTTTATACTCCTCATAAATTGCGAAAATGGAGTTGGGCAGGATTTCGGCTGACAGGCCAAAATGCCAAAACCATTCCATAAACCAATGCGGAAATCGGGTTTGGTTATTAAGGAAATTAAAGTACCATGAATGCCTAGGATTGGGTTGTTGGAGAACCATATCCCAAGCGGCGATATAATCAAAGTAATTGTAAACTGGCGGATCATAAATCCTAGAGAACCTTTTGTACTTTTGTGGTTCTTGACCCCAATCTGTGAGAGTCAAGACTTTAAATATCTTGCATGTGGAATATGCAATGACTCCAGGGTTATTATCATTAGTTTTTTCTTCGAGTTTTATTGACTGTGTCTCGATAAGGATGAATTGATAGAACTGTAAGTCCTTTTTGTAACTTGAGGGACCCCATCCATATCCTTTTGGGATTATTTGCTGAAGCATATCCCAAGGAGATATATCAAGATTACCATTTTCTACTTCTGTAACGGTTATCTTGTAGCACTGAGACTTTATTTTGCATAGCAGAGGCTCACGGGTAGCTTTTTCAACAGAGGCATTTAGATGGGCTAGAGTCTCTGAAGTTAATGGGCTAAATCTGTTGGAGGTTGATGGGTTATTTGTAGCCGTACTTTTTGGTAAATTTGGGAAGTTGGTTTTGGTTATTTGGGCCGCTGATGGGGCAAAGTCATCTATGGTTAATTCTTTGGATTTGGAAGGAGATGGAGGCATACCTCCTCGAGAGGAGGATCCACCACGGGATCTGGTTGTCATCCGGAAGGTGATCCTTGTAAAAATTCCCTGGTTAAGAAATCAGGGATAAAATTATTTTCTCCTTTCAAATATTCTATGTCAAAATCAAAACAACTTAATAGGCTTTGCCATCTGGCAAAAATGTGTTTTGAAACTAAATTTTGAACATCTTTTTGTAAAACATCTTTGGCAGCTTTACAATCAATTCGAAGTAAAAACCTTTTATTGACTAAATCATCTTGAAATTTTGTAATGCATAGTACTATAGATAAAATCTCTTTTTTAATAGTACTATATTTTAATTGAGATGAGATCCAAAGACCTGAATGATAACGGACTATCTGTTCAACTTTTGACTCTGGAAGGATCTGGAGTAAGATACCACCATATCCTAAATCGGATGCATCTGTCTGAACAATTAGACTAGCATTTGGATGAGGGATACCAAGACACGGCAGAGACTTGACATCCTTTTTTACTTCGGAAACTAGTTTGGATAACTCTTCTGACCAGGGCTTAGGATTAGAGGTCTTTCTAAGCCTAGAGTATAGAGCTTTGATACACTCCTTGTACTAATTTCCTATTTTGTAAACTTGTAGTTTGAATTTCGATTTCAAAGAAAGCTGCTTCAGCTACTGTCTGTAAGTACTATAGTTCTACTATAGTGTGTTCATTTATGTACTTGTGAATTATCAGTTTTAAATAAAGATTTTCTTATACACTGTTGTTGTTACTCTGATACAACTATTTTCACTATTTTATCTTAATCACTACTTGAGATGATCCGCAGTGGCATTAAATTGCCTCTTCCTCTACTTCTCTTTATGATACTGATGAAAATGAATTTAATAACCTTTATAAGGAACATACAGAGACTATTAAAGACACAGATTTCTTTTTACAAATAAAAACCATGCAACAAAAATGGCATGTTAAGGTAAACCTAAAAATTAAAAACTCTTTTCACAAACCATTTATTGCATTAATTGATTCAGGAGCAGATTTAAATTGTATTCAAGAAGGGCTAATTCCTACACAATATTATCAAAAGACACTCCAAAGATTATACACAGCTAATAATCAAAAATTACAAGTAAAATATAAATTAGAAAATGCTAAGATTTGCAATAATGGAATTTGCTTCAAAAGTTCTTTCCTTCTAGTAAAAGATACATCAGAACAAATAATCTTAGGAACCCCATTCCTAACACAACTATATCCATTAAACATAACTGAAGAAGGTATAACTACAATAAAAGATAACCAAGAAGTTCTCTTTGAATTTATCAATCCAATTAAAAGTAAAGAACTAAATACTTTAATTGATAAAATTGATGAAAAGAATTTCTTATCAATAATTAAAAGAAAAGAAAATCAGATAGGATTTCTGCAGAAAGAAATTTTATATGCAAAAATTGAAAAACAACTTCAAAATCCTTTGATAAAAGAAAAGGTAATACAAATACAAAAAGAATTTGAACAAGAAGTTTGTTCCGAAGTCCCTAATGCTTTTTGGGAACGAAAAACTCATATGGTTACTTTACCCTATGAAGAAGGTTTTCATGAAAGCAAAATACCAACAAAAGCAAGACCCATTCAAATGAATAATGAAACCCTTGAATATTGCAAGAAAGATATTAAAGGTTTTCTTGATAAAAAACTAATTAGATCTAGTAAGTCTCCTTGGAGCTGCACAGCTTTTTATGTTAATCATAATGCTGAGCTAGAACGAGGAGAACCTCGCATGGTTATAAATTATAAACCTCTCAATAAAGTTTTAAAATGGATTCGCTATCCAATTCCAAATAAAAGAGATTTATTGAAAAGATTATATGACTCTGTCATATTCTCTAAGTTTGATATGAAGTCAGGATTTTATCAAATAAAATTGACAGAAGAAGATAAATACAAAACTGCTTTTACAGTTCCTTTTGGTCATTACGAATGGAATGTAATGCCTATGGGACTTAAAAATGCACCTTCAGAATTTCAACATATCATGAATGATATTCTGAATCCTCATTCTGAATTTACCATTGTCTACATAGATGATGTTTTAATTTATTCAAAATCAATAGATCAACACTTCAAGCATTTACAAACATTCAAAGAAACAATTAAAAGAAATGGCATGGTCATTTCTGCAAAAAAGATAAAATTGTTTCAAACAAAGATGAGATTTCTAGGTCATGAAATTCATCAGGGAACAATAACTCCAATAAGCAGAAGTATTGCTTTTGCTGAAAAATTTCCAAATGAGCTTAAAGATAAGAAGCAGTTACAAAGATTCTTAGGATGTTTAAATTATGTCTCTGAGTTTATTCCCAATATTAGGATAAAATGTAAACCTCTATACTCTAGGCTTAGAAAGACCTCTAATCCTAAGCCCTGGTCAGAAGAGTTATCCAAACTAGTTTCCGAAGTAAAAAAGGATGTCAAGTCTCTGCCGTGTCTTGGTATCCCTCATCCAAATGCTAGTCTAATTGTTCAGACAGATGCATCCGATTTAGGATATGGTGGTATCTTACTCCAGATCCTTCCAGAGTCAAAAGTTGAACAGATAGTCCGTTATCATTCAGGTCTTTGGATCTCATCTCAATTAAAATATAGTACTATTAAAAAAGAGATTTTATCTATAGTACTATGCATTACAAAATTTCAAGATGATTTAGTCAATAAAAGGTTTTTACTTCGAATTGATTGTAAAGCTGCCAAAGATGTTTTACAAAAAGATGTTCAAAATTTAGTTTCAAAACACATTTTTGCCAGATGGCAAAGCCTATTAAGTTGTTTTGATTTTGACATAGAATATTTGAAAGGAGAAAATAATTTTATCCCTGATTTCTTAACCAGGGAATTTTTACAAGGATCACCTTCCGGATGACAACCAGATCCCGTGGTGGATCCTCCTCTCGAGGAGGTATGCCTCCATCTCCTTCCAAATCCAAAGAATTAACCATAGATGACTTTGCCCCATCAGCGGCCCAAATAACCAAAACCAACTTCCCAAATTTACCAAAAAGTACGGCTACAAATAACCCATCAACCTCCAACAGATTTAGCCCATTAACTTCAGAGACTCTAGCCCATCTAAATGCCTCTGTTGAAAAAGCTACCCGTGAGCCTCTGCTATGCAAAATAAAGTCTCAGTGCTACAAGATAACCGTTACAGAAGTAGAAAATGGTAATCTTGATATATCTCCTTGGGATATGCTTCAGCAAATAATCCCAAAAGGATATGGATGGGGTCCCTCAAGTTACAAAAAGGACTTACAGTTCTATCAATTCATCCTTATCGAGACACAGTCAATAAAACTCGAAGAAAAAACTAATGATAATAACCCTGGAGTCATTGCATATTCCACATGCAAGATATTTAAAGTCTTGACTCTCACAGATTGGGGTCAAGAACCACAAAAGTACAAAAGGTTCTCTAGGATTTATGATCCGCCAGTTTACAATTACTTTGATTATATCGCCGCTTGGGATATGGTTCTCCAACAACCCAATCCTAGGCATTCATGGTACTTTAATTTCCTTAATAACCAAACCCGATTTCCGCATTGGTTTATGGAATGGTTTTGGCATTTTGGCCTGTCAGCCGAAATCCTGCCCAACTCCATTTTCGCAATTTATGAGGAGTATAAAAAATTAACTCCTACAATCCCGATTTACAGCAAGTTACTTCATTTCTGTGCCCAATTCGGCATAGCCTGGTTACTTAAATTCAACTTTGAATACCATCAGCATCTCCCCGAACCTTTTCCCAAATACATATGTTCCAATAACATTGTATCTTGGTGGCAACGGTTCAATAATAATGTTGTGGTCACTAAATTCAGTACTTGGAAAAGGACCAGATCAAATAAATCAGTTAATCCTATTCCTCGGTCCCCGCAGAAATTAAAAGAAGTTTGCAATCCTTCAGAAGAACCAATAATTGCATCTCCTTTCTCAGTAAACATTAATGCTACCTCTTCCTCTGAATACAAGAAGTTATTGTTGGAAGCATTATCTTCCATAGACTCAGATGAAGATGAAGCTGATAAGCAATCCTCCCATGGATCGGATTACAATCCTTATCTGGAAAATCATGATCCAGACGAAGGATTCTTTGATTAAAATTCAATAAAGAAATTTTGTCGCATAGTGCCGACAGATTTAGCACTGGCCGACAGCGTCATTCAGTCACTCACAGTAAAGGAGATTCGACTTTATTAAAGTAGTTTGTTTTGTTGTGCCGACACTGACTTATTGGCCGACAACTTCACATGGCTACAGTAAAGCGAAGTCGAAGTCAAAAGTTCCACAGTCCTTACTTTTGCGGATTCCAAACTCATTCAAATCCGTTCGAAGGCTTCTCCCCTCTATTTAAGAAGACCATCGATGAAGTGAAGACTCAGAGCTTTGATACACTCCTTGTACTAATTTCCTATTTTGTAAACTTGTAGTTTGAATTTCGATTTCAAAGAAAGCTGCTTCAGCTACTGTCTGTAAGTACTATAGTTCTACTATAGTGTGTTCATTTATGTACTTGTGAATTATCAGTTTTAAATAAAGATTTTCTTATACACTGTTGTTGTTACTCTGATACAACTATTTTCACTATTTTATCTTAATCACTACTTGAGATGATCCGCAGTGGCATTCTGGTATCAGAGCCTTAGGGTTCTGGTACTTGTTTAAGTTCCAGGTGTTCTTTCCATCCAGCGTTGGTCAGCCGTGAGGGTGTTCCCGGTAGTAAAGCCCGAGGTAGGGTCGTAAATCCGTTGGTAAGCCAGGTGGTCCCGTTGTCGTGGTAAGAGTTTCTTGTGTCTTACAAGTACTAGAGCAATAAGGTTCAGTAATCATGTCTAGCCTTCTAAAGATGGTCTCTAGGAAGGGTAAAGAAAAAATAGACGATTTAGGTGAATCAAGTAACAGTGAGAGTTTAGGTGAAAATCTTAATTCATCTTTGATAAATGAACAACAAATAATGTTACCTGAAATTGAACAAAAGCTAAATAATTGGAATATCCCCTCCATGGATATTTCAAGTATTTACAAAACAAAGCTCTTAGATATGTTTAAATCAGATTATATCATTAAAACTGCTGAATATACAATAAAAGTTGATAAAACTCAAGAGAGTTTAAATTTATTAAGTCCTTCAATGTTAAAAGAACACAAGCAAAAATATAGATTTTTGCATATTGGTTTAATACAAGTTGCAATAAAACCATTGCATAGATTAGGCATAGATACACCTGTGTGTGTATGCCTAAGAGATACTCGACCTGCAAAGTTCGAGGATCAGATTCTTTCAATAATTGAGACCAACCTTCACAGTGGTCCAACCTTTTTCAATAACTATCCAAACTATACTATGTCTTTAGATAGTCTTGGAAAAAATAAACATAATATCAAATTAGATATTAAAATAAAAGAAGGGATTTGGAATCCAGAATCCTATCCCATGGCTGTTATTTATAAAATATATTATAAAGCCATGAAAACAAATATTTCTCCAAAAGCATTAAATATTTCTTCTAAAGAAGAAACTTTGCTTTTACAAGTAAACCTTGAAAAAGCAAATGCTGTTACCCCAAAGAGACTTAACCATGATCAAGTCTCTAGAAATTTGGATTGGCAACTAGAGGAAGTTCTGCCCCCTGAGGAGCCAGAACCTTCTCAAGTAACCATTCCCATAGAATATAAATCTGGTAATGTTTCAATAAGTTTTGCCCCTCTTAGTAGGAGCAATTCAACTAGATCCTACAGAACTCCTGAAGGATCTAGACAATCATTTAATTCCAGAAGATCAATTGATATTAACCCAATTCACTCATTAAGATTAGCAGGAATTAGGGATCATCCTGTTACTCCTCAACCGGAGTATAGGGTTGAAACCCCTCAAACAGTACAACAGAGAGAGTCCCCGACTCAATCTGAGATAAATCAAAGTTTTGAAGTAAATCAATGTTTTGTTATTACAAAATATTACATTGATAAACAGAAACTTCAAAAAGAATTTATGAATCCCATAAATGATTTAAAAAGAAAATGGTTTTTTGACACATTTTCTCAAGATCAAATAAAGCATTATAGGTCTTCCTATTATGCTTATTTGGAGGAGGTAGAGGACGATAACATCCCTTACTTCCAATGGTTTAAAGAATTTTGTTTTCCAAAATTAGAAATTAAAACATTAAAATCTGCAAAGAAAATATGGAAAACAGCTAAGGGTAAAGAAGTCATTTCAGAAATCCCTCCCTTAGAAGAAATCACATTTCCACATAATAAAATGGAAATAACTGCATCTCCATTTAAAATAATGGATGAAGATCCAATAAAATTAAAAATACAGAATTCAACCAAATATGATATCAATAATGTTTACAAACAATTAAATTACACCAATCAACTTCTTCATCAGGTTGCTAGTTTATCTGACGAAGTTGAACCTCCAAAGGTTGAAAAAGCCTCCACCTCACAGAAGCTTGAAAAGTCAATAATAACCCCTTATAAACTTTCAGACTCTGAAATCAAAGAAATAAAAATAGGAAGGGAACCTACAAGTGATCTTTTAGAAGAAATTAATAAAAGATTAACTAATCTAAAGATAACCCAACCTTCTGTTAATATGATAAAAAATGATGATATAGAAGAATTAGAAAAACAATTTAATAATACACACATTGAAATTGATACTGTCAATAAAATAAAAAATACTTCAAGAAATTATCCAACCTCTAGAAATTATTATTCTAAACCTACAATGCCAGACATTCAATTTGAAGAAAATTATTTAGATTTAGCATCACAATACAATGGTGAAGGAATCTGTGAATGGAACATTGATGGTTTCACAGAACACCAAATAATGAGAAAATTAGAAGAAATGACAATGGCGGCAACTGCGTATAGGGCAAAACGCAATAGTGCTGCTAGTACAGTAAAAATCCTTGTTCAAGGCTTTACTGGAAGCCTGAAAGGATGGTGGGAAAATAATTTAAATGAAACTGAAAGACAAAGTGTGTTGAATTGTACAAGAACTGAAATAAATACAAATGAAAGAGGAGAAATAAATACTAATGTAATTGAACAACAAGTTGAAGCATTAATCTTTGCAATCTCAAAAGCGTTTATTGGAGACGCTAATGTTTTTGCTGACAGATCTTTAGAAATATTAAATAATCTGTATTGTCCAACACTTGGAGAATTCAGATGGTACAAAGATAATTTTATAACAAAAATTTATACTAGGTCAGACTGTAGACACGCCTACTGGAAAGATAGGTTTATCTCTGGTCTCCCTAAAAACTTTGCTCAAAAAGTAAGAGATAATATTAAACTAAACTATGATGGAATACCAATGGAAGATATTTCCTATGGAAGTTTAATCTCCTTAATTAATAAAACAGGTTTACAATTTTGCACAGATATTAAAATGCATAGACAAGCAAAATTTGAAAGTAAAACCAATCACAAAGAATTAGGTAATTTTTGCGAACAATTTGGTTATGAAAAATTAACCCCTCCTTCTAAACAAAGGAAACCAAAACAACAAACATTTAAAAGGTATAAACCAAAATATTATAAAAATAAAAGAGAAGACAAACCTATAAAACCTTATAGAAAACCCTATAATAAAAAATATAATAAAACATATAAGAAACCTTTTACAAATAATTTTGATAAAAATATAGTTTGTTACAAATGTGGTCGTACTGGTCACATAGCGAAACAATGCAAAGTTAAACAAAAAATAAAAGAATTAAAGATGGATGAAGAAATAAAAGAACAAATAACAAAAATACTTTTATACGAAACAGATTCATCCAGTGACTCCTCTATTGAGGATGAACAAGAAATAATTTATCAGAATCAAGAAACATCTTCTGATTCTGACGTCGGCTGCATAAGTTGTGGCTGTCTAGGTGATAACTGTGAATGTAAATTCACTATTAATGTTCTCACCAAAGAAGCACGTGTCCTTCTAGATTTAATAAGTAATATTGAAGACCCTCAAGTAAAACTAGCAATGTTAGAAAAATATAAAGAGTTAGAAAATCAGGAAATAACTACCCAAGAATTTAAAGGATATAATTTACAAGATATTTTAAATCCTCAATCTACTTTTTTAGAAGAACCCCTAACTCTACCTTCTTTATACAAAGAAGTTAAGAATTTAAAATCTGAAATTACTCAATTAAAACAACAATATAAAATTTTATCACAAAATTTTCAAAAATCATTGGGGAAAGGAAAGGAAATTGCCTCTTCCTCTACTTCTCTTTATGATACTGATGAAAATGAATTTAATAACCTTTATAAGGAACATACAGAGACTATTAAAGACACAGATTTCTTTTTACAAATAAAAACCATGCAACAAAAATGGCATGTTAAGGTAAACCTAAAAATTAAAAACTCTTTTCACAAACCATTTATTGCATTAATTGATTCAGGAGCAGATTTAAATTGTATTCAAGAAGGGCTAATTCCTACACAATATTATCAAAAGACACTCCAAAGATTATACACAGCTAATAATCAAAAATTACAAGTAAAATATAAATTAGAAAATGCTAAGATTTGCAATAATGGAATTTGCTTCAAAAGTTCTTTCCTTCTAGTAAAAGATACATCAGAACAAATAATCTTAGGAACCCCATTCCTAACACAACTATATCCATTAAACATAACTGAAGAAGGTATAACTACAATAAAAGATAACCAAGAAGTTCTCTTTGAATTTATCAATCCAATTAAAAGTAAAGAACTAAATACTTTAATTGATAAAATTGATGAAAAGAATTTCTTATCAATAATTAAAAGAAAAGAAAATCAGATAGGATTTCTGCAGAAAGAAATTTTATATGCAAAAATTGAAAAACAACTTCAAAATCCTTTGATAAAAGAAAAGGTAATACAAATACAAAAAGAATTTGAACAAGAAGTTTGTTCCGAAGTCCCTAATGCTTTTTGGGAACGAAAAACTCATATGGTTACTTTACCCTATGAAGAAGGTTTTCATGAAAGCAAAATACCAACAAAAGCAAGACCCATTCAAATGAATAATGAAACCCTTGAATATTGCAAGAAAGATATTAAAGGTTTTCTTGATAAAAAACTAATTATATCTAGTAAGTCTCCTTGGAGCTGCACAGCTTTTTATGTTAATCATAATGCTGAGCTAGAACGAGGAGAACCTCGCATGGTTATAAATTATAAACCTCTCAATAAAGTTTTAAAATGGATTCGCTATCCAATTCCAAATAAAAGAGATTTATTGAAAAGATTATATGACTCTGTCATATTCTCTAAGTTTGATATGAAGTCAGGATTTTATCAAATAAAATTGACAGAAGAAGATAAATACAAAACTGCTTTTACAGTTCCTTTTGGTCATTACGAATGGAATGTAATGCCTATGGGACTTAAAAATGCACCTTCAGAATTTCAACATATCATGAATGATATTCTGAATCCTCATTCTGAATTTACCATTGTCTACATAGATGATGTTTTAATTTATTCAAAATCAATAGATCAACACTTCAAGCATTTACAAACATTCAAAGAAACAATTAAAAGAAATGGCATGGTCATTTCTGCAAAAAAGATAAAATTGTTTCAAACAAAGATGAGATTTCTAGGTCATGAAATTCATCAGGGAACAATAACTCCAATAAGCAGAAGTATTGCTTTTGCTGAAAAATTTCCAAATGAGCTTAAAGATAAGAAGCAGTTACAAAGATTCTTAGGATGTTTAAATTATGTCTCTGAGTTTATTCCCAATATTAGGATAAAATGTAAACCTCTATACTCTAGGCTTAGAAAGACCTCTAATCCTAAGCCCTGGTCAGAAGAGTTATCCAAACTAGTTTCCGAAGTAAAAAAGGATGTCAAGTCTCTGCCGTGTCTTGGTATCCCTCATCCAAATGCTAGTCTAATTGTTCAGACAGATGCATCCGATTTAGGATATGGTGGTATCTTACTCCAGATCCTTCCAGAGTCAAAAGTTGAACAGATAGTCCGTTATCATTCAGGTCTTTGGATCTCATCTCAATTAAAATATAGTACTATTAAAAAAGAGATTTTATCTATAGTACTATGCATTACAAAATTTCAAGATGATTTAGTCAATAAAAGGTTTTTACTTCGAATTGATTGTAAAGCTGCCAAAGATGTTTTACAAAAAGATGTTCAAAATTTAGTTTCAAAACACATTTTTGCCAGATGGCAAAGCCTATTAAGTTGTTTTGATTTTGACATAGAATATTTGAAAGGAGAAAATAATTTTATCCCTGATTTCTTAACCAGGGAATTTTTACAAGGATCACCTTCCGGATGACAACCAGATCCCGTGGTGGATCCTCCTCTCGAGGAGGTATGCCTCCATCTCCTTCCAAATCCAAAGAATTAACCATAGATGACTTTGCCCCATCAGCGGCCCAAATAACCAAAACCAACTTCCCAAATTTACCAAAAAGTACGGCTACAAATAACCCATCAACCTCCAACAGATTTAGCCCATTAACTTCAGAGACTCTAGCCCATCTAAATGCCTCTGTTGAAAAAGCTACCCGTGAGCCTCTGCTATGCAAAATAAAGTCTCAGTGCTACAAGATAACCGTTACAGAAGTAGAAAATGGTAATCTTGATATATCTCCTTGGGATATGCTTCAGCAAATAATCCCAAAAGGATATGGATGGGGTCCCTCAAGTTACAAAAAGGACTTACAGTTCTATCAATTCATCCTTATCGAGACACAGTCAATAAAACTCGAAGAAAAAACTAATGATAATAACCCTGGAGTCATTGCATATTCCACATGCAAGATATTTAAAGTCTTGACTCTCACAGATTGGGGTCAAGAACCACAAAAGTACAAAAGGTTCTCTAGGATTTATGATCCGCCAGTTTACAATTACTTTGATTATATCGCCGCTTGGGATATGGTTCTCCAACAACCCAATCCTAGGCATTCATGGTACTTTAATTTCCTTAATAACCAAACCCGATTTCCGCATTGGTTTATGGAATGGTTTTGGCATTTTGGCCTGTCAGCCGAAATCCTGCCCAACTCCATTTTCGCAATTTATGAGGAGTATAAAAAATTAACTCCTACAATCCCGATTTACAGCAAGTTACTTCATTTCTGTGCCCAATTCGGCATAGCCTGGTTACTTAAATTCAACTTTGAATACCATCAGCATCTCCCCGAACCTTTTCCCAAATACATATGTTCCAATAACATTGTATCTTGGTGGCAACGGTTCAATAATAATGTTGTGGTCACTAAATTCAGTACTTGGAAAAGGACCAGATCAAATAAATCAGTTAATCCTATTCCTCGGTCCCCGCAGAAATTAAAAGAAGTTTGCAATCCTTCAGAAGAACCAATAATTGCATCTCCTTTCTCAGTAAACATTAATGCTACCTCTTCCTCTGAATACAAGAAGTTATTGTTGGAAGCATTATCTTCCATAGACTCAGATGAAGATGAAGCTGATAAGCAATCCTCCCATGGATCGGATTACAATCCTTATCTGGAAAATCATGATCCAGACGAAGGATTCTTTGATTAAAATTCAATAAAGAAATTTTGTCGCATAGTGCCGACAGATTTAGCACTGGCCGACAGCGTCATTCAGTCACTCACAGTAAAGGAGATTCGACTTTATTAAAGTAGTTTGTTTTGTTGTGCCGACACTGACTTATTGGCCGACAACTTCACATGGCTACAGTAAAGCGAAGTCGAAGTCAAAAGTTCCACAGTCCTTACTTTTGCGGATTCCAAACTCATTCAAATCCGTTCGAAGGCTTCTCCCCTCTATTTAAGAAGACCATCGATGAAGTGAAGACTCAGAGCTTTGATACACTCCTTGTACTAATTTCCTATTTTGTAAACTTGTAGTTTGAATTTCGATTTCAAAGAAAGCTGCTTCAGCTACTGTCTGTAAGTACTATAGTTCTACTATAGTGTGTTCATTTATGTACTTGTGAATTATCAGTTTTAAATAAAGATTTTCTTATACACTGTTGTTGTTACTCTGATACAACTATTTTCACTATTTTATCTTAATCACTACTTGAGATGATCCGCAGTGGCATTCTGGTATCAGAGCCTTAGGGTTCTGGTACTTGTTTAAGTTCCAGGTGTTCTTTCCATCCAGCGTTGGTCAGCCGTGAGGGTGTTCCCGGTAGTAAAGCCCGAGGTAGGGTCGTAAATCCGTTGGTAAGCCAGGTGGTCCCGTTGTCGTGGTAAGAGTTTCTTGTGTCTTACAAGTACTAGAGCAATAAGGTTCAGTAATCATGTCTAGCCTTCTAAAGATGGTCTCTAGGAAGGGTAAAGAAAAAATAGACGATTTAGGTGAATCAAGTAACAGTGAGAGTTTAGGTGAAAATCTTAATTCATCTTTGATAAATGAACAACAAATAATGTTACCTGAAATTGAACAAAAGCTAAATAATTGGAATATCCCCTCCATGGATATTTCAAGTATTTACAAAACAAAGCTCTTAGATATGTTTAAATCAGATTATATCATTAAAACTGCTGAATATACAATAAAAGTTGATAAAACTCAAGAGAGTTTAAATTTATTAAGTCCTTCAATGTTAAAAGAACACAAGCAAAAATATAGATTTTTGCATATTGGTTTAATACAAGTTGCAATAAAACCATTGCATAGATTAGGCATAGATACACCTGTGTGTGTATGCCTAAGAGATACTCGACCTGCAAAGTTCGAGGATCAGATTCTTTCAATAATTGAGACCAACCTTCACAGTGGTCCAACCTTTTTCAATAACTATCCAAACTATACTATGTCTTTAGATAGTCTTGGAAAAAATAAACATAATATCAAATTAGATATTAAAATAAAAGAAGGGATTTGGAATCCAGAATCCTATCCCATGGCTGTTATTTATAAAATATATTATAAAGCCATGAAAACAAATATTTCTCCAAAAGCATTAAATATTTCTTCTAAAGAAGAAACTTTGCTTTTACAAGTAAACCTTGAAAAAGCAAATGCTGTTACCCCAAAGAGACTTAACCATGATCAAGTCTCTAGAAATTTGGATTGGCAACTAGAGGAAGTTCTGCCCCCTGAGGAGCCAGAACCTTCTCAAGTAACCATTCCCATAGAATATAAATCTGGTAATGTTTCAATAAGTTTTGCCCCTCTTAGTAGGAGCAATTCAACTAGATCCTACAGAACTCCTGAAGGATCTAGACAATCATTTAATTCCAGAAGATCAATTGATATTAACCCAATTCACTCATTAAGATTAGCAGGAATTAGGGATCATCCTGTTACTCCTCAACCGGAGTATAGGGTTGAAACCCCTCAAACAGTACAACAGAGAGAGTCCCCGACTCAATCTGAGATAAATCAAAGTTTTGAAGTAAATCAATGTTTTGTTATTACAAAATATTACATTGATAAACAGAAACTTCAAAAAGAATTTATGAATCCCATAAATGATTTAAAAAGAAAATGGTTTTTTGACACATTTTCTCAAGATCAAATAAAGCATTATAGGTCTTCCTATTATGCTTATTGAGGACGATAACATCCCTTACTTCCAATGGTTTAAAGAATTTTGTTTTCCAAAATTAGAAATTAAAACATTAAAATCTGCAAAGAAAATATGGAAAACAGCTAAGGGTAAAGAAGTCATTTCAGAAATCCCTCCCTTAGAAGAAATCACATTTCCACATAATAAAATGGAAATAACTGCATCTCCATTTAAAATAATGGATGAAGATCCAATAAAATTAAAAATACAGAATTCAACCAAATATGATATCAATAATGTTTACAAACAATTAAATTACACCAATCAACTTCTTCATCAGGTTGCTAGTTTATCTGACGAAGTTGAACCTCCAAAGGTTGAAAAAGCCTCCACCTCACAGAAGCTTGAAAAGTCAATAATAACCCCTTATAAACTTTCAGACTCTGAAATCAAAGAAATAAAAATAGGAAGGGAACCTACAAGTGATCTTTTAGAAGAAATTAATAAAAGATTAACTAATCTAAAGATAACCCAACCTTCTGTTAATATGATAAAAAATGATGATATAGAAGAATTAGAAAAACAATTTAATAATACACACATTGAAATTGATACTGTCAATAAAATAAAAAATACTTCAAGAAATTATCCAACCTCTAGAAATTATTATTCTAAACCTACAATGCCAGACATTCAATTTGAAGAAAATTATTTAGATTTAGCATCACAATACAATGGTGAAGGAATCTGTGAATGGAACATTGATGGTTTCACAGAACACCAAATAATGAGAAAATTAGAAGAAATGACAATGGCGGCAACTGCGTATAGGGCAAAACGCAATAGTGCTGCTAGTACAGTAAAAATCCTTGTTCAAGGCTTTACTGGAAGCCTGAAAGGATGGTGGGAAAATAATTTAAATGAAACTGAAAGACAAAGTGTGTTGAATTGTACAAGAACTGAAATAAATACAAATGAAAGAGGAGAAATAAATACTAATGTAATTGAACAACAAGTTGAAGCATTAATCTTTGCAATCTCAAAAGCGTTTATTGGAGACGCTAATGTTTTTGCTGACAGATCTTTAGAAATATTAAATAATCTGTATTGTCCAACACTTGGAGAATTCAGATGGTACAAAGATAATTTTATAACAAAAATTTATACTAGGTCAGACTGTAGACACGCCTACTGGAAAGATAGGTTTATCTCTGGTCTCCCTAAAAACTTTGCTCAAAAAGTAAGAGATAATATTAAACTAAACTATGATGGAATACCAATGGAAGATATTTCCTATGGAAGTTTAATCTCCTTAATTAATAAAACAGGTTTACAATTTTGCACAGATATTAAAATGCATAGACAAGCAAAATTTGAAAGTAAAACCAATCACAAAGAATTAGGTAATTTTTGCGAACAATTTGGTTATGAAAAATTAACCCCTCCTTCTAAACAAAGGAAACCAAAACAACAAACATTTAAAAGGTATAAACCAAAATATTATAAAAATAAAAGAGAAGACAAACCTATAAAACCTTATAGAAAACCCTATAATAAAAAATATAATAAAACATATAAGAAACCTTTTACAAATAATTTTGATAAAAATATAGTTTGTTACAAATGTGGTCGTACTGGTCACATAGCGAAACAATGCAAAGTTAAACAAAAAATAAAAGAATTAAAGATGGATGAAGAAATAAAAGAACAAATAACAAAAATACTTTTATACGAAACAGATTCATCCAGTGACTCCTCTATTGAGGATGAACAAGAAATAATTTATCAGAATCAAGAAACATCTTCTGATTCTGACGTCGGCTGCATAAGTTGTGGCTGTCTAGGTGATAACTGTGAATGTAAATTCACTATTAATGTTCTCACCAAAGAAGCACGTGTCCTTCTAGATTTAATAAGTAATATTGAAGACCCTCAAGTAAAACTAGCAATGTTAGAAAAATATAAAGAGTTAGAAAATCAGGAAATAACTACCCAAGAATTTAAAGGATATAATTTACAAGATATTTTAAATCCTCAATCTACTTTTTTAGAAGAACCCCTAACTCTACCTTCTTTATACAAAGAAGTTAAGAATTTAAAATCTGAAATTACTCAATTAAAACAACAATATAAAATTTTATCACAAAATTTTCAAAAATCATTGGGGAAAGGAAAGGAAATTGCCTCTTCCTCTACTTCTCTTTATGATACTGATGAAAATGAATTTAATAACCTTTATAAGGAACATACAGAGACTATTAAAGACACAGATTTCTTTTTACAAATAAAAACCATGCAACAAAAATGGCATGTTAAGGTAAACCTAAAAATTAAAAACTCTTTTCACAAACCATTTATTGCATTAATTGATTCAGGAGCAGATTTAAATTGTATTCAAGAAGGGCTAATTCCTACACAATATTATCAAAAGACACTCCAAAGATTATACACAGCTAATAATCAAAAATTACAAGTAAAATATAAATTAGAAAATGCTAAGATTTGCAATAATGGAATTTGCTTCAAAAGTTCTTTCCTTCTAGTAAAAGATACATCAGAACAAATAATCTTAGGAACCCCATTCCTAACACAACTATATCCATTAAACATAACTGAAGAAGGTATAACTACAATAAAAGATAACCAAGAAGTTCTCTTTGAATTTATCAATCCAATTAAAAGTAAAGAACTAAATACTTTAATTGATAAAATTGATGAAAAGAATTTCTTATCAATAATTAAAAGAAAAGAAAATCAGATAGGATTTCTGCAGAAAGAAATTTTATATGCAAAAATTGAAAAACAACTTCAAAATCCTTTGATAAAAGAAAAGGTAATACAAATACAAAAAGAATTTGAACAAGAAGTTTGTTCCGAAGTCCCTAATGCTTTTTGGGAACGAAAAACTCATATGGTTACTTTACCCTATGAAGAAGGTTTTCATGAAAGCAAAATACCAACAAAAGCAAGACCCATTCAAATGAATAATGAAACCCTTGAATATTGCAAGAAAGATATTAAAGGTTTTCTTGATAAAAAACTAATTATATCTAGTAAGTCTCCTTGGAGCTGCACAGCTTTTTATGTTAATCATAATGCTGAGCTAGAACGAGGAGAACCTCGCATGGTTATAAATTATAAACCTCTCAATAAAGTTTTAAAATGGATTCGCTATCCAATTCCAAATAAAAGAGATTTATTGAAAAGATTATATGACTCTGTCATATTCTCTAAGTTTGATATGAAGTCAGGATTTTATCAAATAAAATTGACAGAAGAAGATAAATACAAAACTGCTTTTACAGTTCCTTTTGGTCATTACGAATGGAATGTAATGCCTATGGGACTTAAAAATGCACCTTCAGAATTTCAACATATCATGAATGATATTCTGAATCCTCATTCTGAATTTACCATTGTCTACATAGATGATGTTTTAATTTATTCAAAATCAATAGATCAACACTTCAAGCATTTACAAACATTCAAAGAAACAATTAAAAGAAATGGCATGGTCATTTCTGCAAAAAAGATAAAATTGTTTCAAACAAAGATGAGATTTCTAGGTCATGAAATTCATCAGGGAACAATAACTCCAATAAGCAGAAGTATTGCTTTTGCTGAAAAATTTCCAAATGAGCTTAAAGATAAGAAGCAGTTACAAAGATTCTTAGGATGTTTAAATTATGTCTCTGAGTTTATTCCCAATATTAGGATAAAATGTAAACCTCTATACTCTAGGCTTAGAAAGACCTCTAATCCTAAGCCCTGGTCAGAAGAGTTATCCAAACTAGTTTCCGAAGTAAAAAAGGATGTCAAGTCTCTGCCGTGTCTTGGTATCCCTCATCCAAATGCTAGTCTAATTGTTCAGACAGATGCATCCGATTTAGGATATGGTGGTATCTTACTCCAGATCCTTCCAGAGTCAAAAGTTGAACAGATAGTCCGTTATCATTCAGGTCTTTGGATCTCATCTCAATTAAAATATAGTACTATTAAAAAAGAGATTTTATCTATAGTACTATGCATTACAAAATTTCAAGATGATTTAGTCAATAAAAGGTTTTTACTTCGAATTGATTGTAAAGCTGCCAAAGATGTTTTACAAAAAGATGTTCAAAATTTAGTTTCAAAACACATTTTTGCCAGATGGCAAAGCCTATTAAGTTGTTTTGATTTTGACATAGAATATTTGAAAGGAGAAAATAATTTTATCCCTGATTTCTTAACCAGGGAATTTTTACAAGGATCACCTTCCGGATGACAACCAGATCCCGTGGTGGATCCTCCTCTCGAGGAGGTATGCCTCCATCTCCTTCCAAATCCAAAGAATTAACCATAGATGACTTTGCCCCATCAGCGGCCCAAATAACCAAAACCAACTTCCCAAATTTACCAAAAAGTACGGCTACAAATAACCCATCAACCTCCAACAGATTTAGCCCATTAACTTCAGAGACTCTAGCCCATCTAAATGCCTCTGTTGAAAAAGCTACCCGTGAGCCTCTGCTATGCAAAATAAAGTCTCAGTGCTACAAGATAACCGTTACAGAAGTAGAAAATGGTAATCTTGATATATCTCCTTGGGATATGCTTCAGCAAATAATCCCAAAAGGATATGGATGGGGTCCCTCAAGTTACAAAAAGGACTTACAGTTCTATCAATTCATCCTTATCGAGACACAGTCAATAAAACTCGAAGAAAAAACTAATGATAATAACCCTGGAGTCATTGCATATTCCACATGCAAGATATTTAAAGTCTTGACTCTCACAGATTGGGGTCAAGAACCACAAAAGTACAAAAGGTTCTCTAGGATTTATGATCCGCCAGTTTACAATTACTTTGATTATATCGCCGCTTGGGATATGGTTCTCCAACAACCCAATCCTAGGCATTCATGGTACTTTAATTTCCTTAATAACCAAACCCGATTTCCGCATTGGTTTATGGAATGGTTTTGGCATTTTGGCCTGTCAGCCGAAATCCTGCCCAACTCCATTTTCGCAATTTATGAGGAGTATAAAAAATTAACTCCTACAATCCCGATTTACAGCAAGTTACTTCATTTCTGTGCCCAATTCGGCATAGCCTGGTTACTTAAATTCAACTTTGAATACCATCAGCATCTCCCCGAACCTTTTCCCAAATACATATGTTCCAATAACATTGTATCTTGGTGGCAACGGTTCAATAATAATGTTGTGGTCACTAAATTCAGTACTTGGAAAAGGACCAGATCAAATAAATCAGTTAATCCTATTCCTCGGTCCCCGCAGAAATTAAAAGAAGTTTGCAATCCTTCAGAAGAACCAATAATTGCATCTCCTTTCTCAGTAAACATTAATGCTACCTCTTCCTCTGAATACAAGAAGTTATTGTTGGAAGCATTATCTTCCATAGACTCAGATGAAGATGAAGCTGATAAGCAATCCTCCCATGGATCGGATTACAATCCTTATCTGGAAAATCATGATCCAGACGAAGGATTCTTTGATTAAAATTCAATAAAGAAATTTTGTCGCATAGTGCCGACAGATTTAGCACTGGCCGACAGCGTCATTCAGTCACTCACAGTAAAGGAGATTCGACTTTATTAAAGTAGTTTGTTTTGTTGTGCCGACACTGACTTATTGGCCGACAACTTCACATGGCTACAGTAAAGCGAAGTCGAAGTCAAAAGTTCCACAGTCCTTACTTTTGCGGATTCCAAACTCATTCAAATCCGTTCGAAGGCTTCTCCCCTCTATTTAAGAAGACCATCGATGAAGTGAAGACTCAGAGCTTTGATACACTCCTTGTACTAATTTCCTATTTTGTAAACTTGTAGTTTGAATTTCGATTTCAAAGAAAGCTGCTTCAGCTACTGTCTGTAAGTACTATAGTTCTACTATAGTGTGTTCATTTATGTACTTGTGAATTATCAGTTTTAAATAAAGATTTTCTTATACACTGTTGTTGTTACTCTGATACAACTATTTTCACTATTTTATCTTAATCACTACTTGAGATGATCCGCAGTGGCATTCTGGTATCAGAGCCTTAGGGTTCTGGTACTTGTTTAAGTTCCAGGTGTTCTTTCCATCCAGCGTTGGTCAGCCGTGAGGGTGTTCCCGGTAGTAAAGCCCGAGGTAGGGTCGTAAATCCGTTGGTAAGCCAGGTGGTCCCGTTGTCGTGGTAAGAGTTTCTTGTGTCTTACAAGTACTAGAGCAATAAGGTTCAGTAATCATGTCTAGCCTTCTAAAGATGGTCTCTAGGAAGGGTAAAGAAAAAATAGACGATTTAGGTGAATCAAGTAACAGTGAGAGTTTAGGTGAAAATCTTAATTCATCTTTGATAAATGAACAACAAATAATGTTACCTGAAATTGAACAAAAGCTAATAATTGGAATATCCCCTCCATGGATATTTCAAGTATTTACAAAACAAAGCTCTTAGATATGTTTAAATCAGATTATATCATTAAAACTGCTGAATATACAATAAAAGTTGATAAAACTCAAGAGAGTTTAAATTTATTAAGTCCTTCAATGTTAAAAGAACACAAGCAAAAATATAGATTTTTGCATATTGGTTTAATACAAGTTGCAATAAAACCATTGCATAGATTAGGCATAGATACATGTGTGTATGCCTAAGAGATACTCGACCTGCAAAGTTCGAGGATCAGATTCTTTCAATAATTGAGACCAACCTTCACAGTGGTCCAACCTTTTTCAATAACTATCCAAACTATACTATGTCTTTAGATAGTCTTGGAAAAAATAAACATAATATCAAATTAGATATTAAAATAAAAGAAGGGATTTGGAATCCAGAATCCTATCCCATGGCTGTTATTTATAAAATATATTATAAAGCCATGAAAACAAATATTTCTCCAAAAGCATTAAATATTTCTTCTAAAGAAGAAACTTTGCTTTTACAAGTAAACCTTGAAAAAGCAAATGCTGTTACCCCAAAGAGACTTAACCATGATCAAGTCTCTAGAAATTTGGATTGGCAACTAGAGGAAGTTCTGCCCCCTGAGGAGCCAGAACCTTCTCAAGTAACCATTCCCATAGAATATAAATCTGGTAATGTTTCAATAAGTTTTGCCCCTCTTAGTAGGAGCAATTCAACTAGATCCTACAGAACTCCTGAAGGATCTAGACAATCATTTAATTCCAGAAGATCAATTGATATTAACCCAATTCACTCATTAAGATTAGCAGGAATTAGGGATCATCCTGTTACTCCTCAACCGGAGTATAGGGTTGAAACCCCTCAAACAGTACAACAGAGAGAGTCCCCGACTCAATCTGAGATAAATCAAAGTTTTGAAGTAAATCAATGTTTTGTTATTACAAAATATTACATTGATAAACAGAAACTTCAAAAAGAATTTATGAATCCCATAAATGATTTAAAAAGAAAATGGTTTTTTGACACATTTTCTCAAGATCAAATAAAGCATTATAGGTCTTCCTATTATGCTTATTTGGAGGAGGTAGAGGACGATAACATCCCTTACTTCCAATGGTTTAAAGAATTTTGTTTTCCAAAATTAGAAATTAAAACATTAAAATCTGCAAAGAAAATATGGAAAACAGCTAAGGGTAAAGAAGTCATTTCAGAAATCCCTCCCTTAGAAGAAATCACATTTCCACATAATAAAATGGAAATAACTGCATCTCCATTTAAAATAATGGATGAAGATCCAATAAAATTAAAAATACAGAATTCAACCAAATATGATATCAATAATGTTTACAAACAATTAAATTACACCAATCAACTTCTTCATCAGGTTGCTAGTTTATCTGACGAAGTTGAACCTCCAAAGGTTGAAAAAGCCTCCACCTCACAGAAGCTTGAAAAGTCAATAATAACCCCTTATAAACTTTCAGACTCTGAAATCAAAGAAATAAAAATAGGAAGGGAACCTACAAGTGATCTTTTAGAAGAAATTAATAAAAGATTAACTAATCTAAAGATAACCCAACCTTCTGTTAATATGATAAAAAATGATGATATAGAAGAATTAGAAAAACAATTTAATAATACACACATTGAAATTGATACTGTCAATAAAATAAAAAATACTTCAAGAAATTATCCAACCTCTAGAAATTATTATTCTAAACCTACAATGCCAGACATTCAATTTGAAGAAAATTATTTAGATTTAGCATCACAATACAATGGTGAAGGAATCTGTGAATGGAACATTGATGGTTTCACAGAACACCAAATAATGAGAAAATTAGAAGAAATGACAATGGCGGCAACTGCGTATAGGGCAAAACGCAATAGTGCTGCTAGTACAGTAAAAATCCTTGTTCAAGGCTTTACTGGAAGCCTGAAAGGATGGTGGGAAAATAATTTAAATGAAACTGAAAGACAAAGTGTGTTGAATTGTACAAGAACTGAAATAAATACAAATGAAAGAGGAGAAATAAATACTAATGTAATTGAACAACAAGTTGAAGCATTAATCTTTGCAATCTCAAAAGCGTTTATTGGAGACGCTAATGTTTTTGCTGACAGATCTTTAGAAATATTAAATAATCTGTATTGTCCAACACTTGGAGAATTCAGATGGTACAAAGATAATTTTATAACAAAAATTTATACTAGGTCAGACTGTAGACACGCCTACTGGAAAGATAGGTTTATCTCTGGTCTCCCTAAAAACTTTGCTCAAAAAGTAAGAGATAATATTAAACTAAACTATGATGGAATACCAATGGAAGATATTTCCTATGGAAGTTTAATCTCCTTAATTAATAAAACAGGTTTACAATTTTGCACAGATATTAAAATGCATAGACAAGCAAAATTTGAAAGTAAAACCAATCACAAAGAATTAGGTAATTTTTGCGAACAATTTGGTTATGAAAAATTAACCCCTCCTTCTAAACAAAGGAAACCAAAACAACAAACATTTAAAAGGTATAAACCAAAATATTATAAAAATAAAAGAGAAGACAAACCTATAAAACCTTATAGAAAACCCTATAATAAAAAATATAATAAAACATATAAGAAACCTTTTACAAATAATTTTGATAAAAATATAGTTTGTTACAAATGTGGTCGTACTGGTCACATAGCGAAACAATGCAAAGTTAAACAAAAAATAAAAGAATTAAAGATGGATGAAGAAATAAAAGAACAAATAACAAAAATACTTTTATACGAAACAGATTCATCCAGTGACTCCTCTATTGAGGATGAACAAGAAATAATTTATCAGAATCAAGAAACATCTTCTGATTCTGACGTCGGCTGCATAAGTTGTGGCTGTCTAGGTGATAACTGTGAATGTAAATTCACTATTAATGTTCTCACCAAAGAAGCACGTGTCCTTCTAGATTTAATAAGTAATATTGAAGACCCTCAAGTAAAACTAGCAATGTTAGAAAAATATAAAGAGTTAGAAAATCAGGAAATAACTACCCAAGAATTTAAAGGATATAATTTACAAGATATTTTAAATCCTCAATCTACTTTTTTAGAAGAACCCCTAACTCTACCTTCTTTATACAAAGAAGTTAAGAATTTAAAATCTGAAATTACTCAATTAAAACAACAATATAAAATTTTATCACAAAATTTTCAAAAATCATTGGGGAAAGGAAAGGAAATTGCCTCTTCCTCTACTTCTCTTTATGATACTGATGAAAATGAATTTAATAACCTTTATAAGGAACATACAGAGACTATTAAAGACACAGATTTCTTTTTACAAATAAAAACCATGCAACAAAAATGGCATGTTAAGGTAAACCTAAAAATTAAAAACTCTTTTCACAAACCATTTATTGCATTAATTGATTCAGGAGCAGATTTAAATTGTATTCAAGAAGGGCTAATTCCTACACAATATTATCAAAAGACACTCCAAAGATTATACACAGCTAATAATCAAAAATTACAAGTAAAATATAAATTAGAAAATGCTAAGATTTGCAATAATGGAATTTGCTTCAAAAGTTCTTTCCTTCTAGTAAAAGATACATCAGAACAAATAATCTTAGGAACCCCATTCCTAACACAACTATATCCATTAAACATAACTGAAGAAGGTATAACTACAATAAAAGATAACCAAGAAGTTCTCTTTGAATTTATCAATCCAATTAAAAGTAAAGAACTAAATACTTTAATTGATAAAATTGATGAAAAGAATTTCTTATCAATAATTAAAAGAAAAGAAAATCAGATAGGATTTCTGCAGAAAGAAATTTTATATGCAAAAATTGAAAAACAACTTCAAAATCCTTTGATAAAAGAAAAGGTAATACAAATACAAAAAGAATTTGAACAAGAAGTTTGTTCCGAAGTCCCTAATGCTTTTTGGGAACGAAAAACTCATATGGTTACTTTACCCTATGAAGAAGGTTTTCATGAAAGCAAAATACCAACAAAAGCAAGACCCATTCAAATGAATAATGAAACCCTTGAATATTGCAAGAAAGATATTAAAGGTTTTCTTGATAAAAAACTAATTAGATCTAGTAAGTCTCCTTGGAGCTGCACAGCTTTTTATGTTAATCATAATGCTGAGCTAGAACGAGGAGAACCTCGCATGGTTATAAATTATAAACCTCTCAATAAAGTTTTAAAATGGATTCGCTATCCAATTCCAAATAAAAGAGATTTATTGAAAAGATTATATGACTCTGTCATATTCTCTAAGTTTGATATGAAGTCAGGATTTTATCAAATAAAATTGACAGAAGAAGATAAATACAAAACTGCTTTTACAGTTCCTTTTGGTCATTACGAATGGAATGTAATGCCTATGGGACTTAAAAATGCACCTTCAGAATTTCAACATATCATGAATGATATTCTGAATCCTCATTCTGAATTTACCATTGTCTACATAGATGATGTTTTAATTTATTCAAAATCAATAGATCAACACTTCAAGCATTTACAAACATTCAAAGAAACAATTAAAAGAAATGGCATGGTCATTTCTGCAAAAAAGATAAAATTGTTTCAAACAAAGATGAGATTTCTAGGTCATGAAATTCATCAGGGAACAATAACTCCAATAAGCAGAAGTATTGCTTTTGCTGAAAAATTTCCAAATGAGCTTAAAGATAAGAAGCAGTTACAAAGATTCTTAGGATGTTTAAATTATGTCTCTGAGTTTATTCCCAATATTAGGATAAAATGTAAACCTCTATACTCTAGGCTTAGAAAGACCTCTAATCCTAAGCCCTGGTCAGAAGAGTTATCCAAACTAGTTTCCGAAGTAAAAAAGGATGTCAAGTCTCTGCCGTGTCTTGGTATCCCTCATCCAAATGCTAGTCTAATTGTTCAGACAGATGCATCCGATTTAGGATATGGTGGTATCTTACTCCAGATCCTTCCAGAGTCAAAAGTTGAACAGATAGTCCGTTATCATTCAGGTCTTTGGATCTCATCTCAATTAAAATATAGTACTATTAAAAAAGAGATTTTATCTATAGTACTATGCATTACAAAATTTCAAGATGATTTAGTCAATAAAAGGTTTTTACTTCGAATTGATTGTAAAGCTGCCAAAGATGTTTTACAAAAAGATGAAGCTGATAAGCAATCCTCCCATGGATCGGATTACAATCCTTATCTGGAAAATCATGATCCAGACGAAGGATTCTTTGATTAAAATTCAATAAAGAAATTTTGTCGCATAGTGCCGACAGATTTAGCACTGGCCGACAGCGTCATTCAGTCACTCACAGTAAAGGAGATTCGACTTTATTAAAGTAGTTTGTTTTGTTGTGCCGACACTGACTTATTGGCCGACAACTTCACATGGCTACAGTAAAGCGAAGTCGAAGTCAAAAGTTCCACAGTCCTTACTTTTGCGGATTCCAAACTCATTCAAATCCGTTCGAAGGCTTCTCCCCTCTATTTAAGAAGACCATCGATGAAGTGAAGACTCAGAGCTTTGATACACTCCTTGTACTAATTTCCTATTTTGTAAACTTGTAGTTTGAATTTCGATTTCAAAGAAAGCTGCTTCAGCTACTGTCTGTAAGTACTATAGTTCTACTATAGTGTGTTCATTTATGTACTTGTGAATTATCAGTTTTAAATAAAGATTTTCTTATACACTGTTGTTGTTACTCTGATACAACTATTTTCACTATTTTATCTTAATCACTACTTGAGATGATCCGCAGTACGGCTACAAATAACCCATCAACCTCCAACAGATTTAGCCCATTAACTTCAGAGACTCTAGCCCATCTAAATGCCTCTGTTGAAAAAGCTACCCGTGAGCCTCTGCTATGCAAAATAAAGTCTCAGTGCTACAAGATAACCGTTACAGAAGTAGAAAATGGTAATCTTGATATATCTCCTTGGGATATGCTTCAGCCAATAATCCCAAAAGGATATGGATGGGGTCCCTCAAGTTACAAAAAGGACTTACAGTTCTATCAATTCATCCTTATCGAGACACAGTCAATAAAACTCGAAGAAAAAACTAATGATAATAACCCTGGAGTCATTGCATATTCCACATGCAAGATATTTAAAGTCTTGACTCTCACAGATTGGGGTCAAGAACCACAAAAGTACAAAAGGTTCTCTAGGATTTATGATCCGCCAGTTTACAATTACTTTGATTATATCGCCGCTTGGGATATGGTTCTCCAACAACCCAATCCTAGGCATTCATGGTACTTTAATTTCCTTAATAACCAAACCCGATTTCCGCATTGGTTTATGGAATGGTTTTGGCATTTTGGCCTGTCAGCCGAAATCCTGCCCAACTCCATTTTCGCAATTTATGAGGAGTATAAAAAATTAACTCCTACAATCCCGATTTACAGCAAGTTACTTCATTTCTGTGCCCAATTCGGCATAGCCTGGTTACTTAAATTCAACTTTGAATACCATCAGCATCTCCCCGAACCTTTTCCCAAATACATATGTTCCAATAACATTGTATCTTGGTGGCAACGGTTCAATAATAATGTTGTGGTCACTAAATTCAGTACTTGGAAAAGGACCAGATCAAATAAATCAGTTAATCCTATTCCTCGGTCCCCGCAGAAATTAAAAGAAGTTTGCAATCCTTCAGAAGAACCAATAATTGCATCTCCTTTCTCAGTAAACATTAATGCTACCTCTCCCTCTGAATACAAGAAGTTATTGTTGGAAGCATTATCTTCCATAGACTCAGATGAAGATGAAGCTGATAAGCAATCCTCCCATGGATCGGATTACAATCCTTATCTGGAAAATCATGATCCAGACGAAGGATTCTTTGATTAAAATTCAATAAAGAAATTTTGTCGCATAGTGCCGACAGATTTAGCACTGGCCGACAGCGTCATTCAGTCACTCACAGTAAAGGAGATTCGACTTTATTAAAGTAGTTTGTTTTGTTGTGCCGACACTGACTTATTGGCCGACAACTTCACATGGCTACAGTAAAGCGAAGTCGAAGTCAAAAGTTCCACAGTCCTTACTTTTGCGGATTCCAAACTCATTCAAATCCGTTCGAAGGCTTCTCCCCTCTATTTAAGAAGACCATCGATGAAGTGAAGACTCAGAGCTTTGATACACTCCTTGTACTAATTTCCTATTTTGTAAACTTGTAGTTTGAATTTCGATTTCAAAGAAAGCTGCTTCAGCTACTGTCTGTAAGTACTATAGTTCTACTATAGTGTGTTCATTTATGTACTTGTGAATTATCAGTTTTAAATAAAGATTTTCTTATACACTGTTGTTGTTACTCTGATACAACTATTTTCACTATTTTATCTTAATCACTACTTGAGATGATCCGCAGTACGGCTACAAATAACCCATCAACCTCCAACAGATTTAGCCCATTAACTTCAGAGACTCTAGCCCATCTAAATGCCTCTGTTGAAAAAGCTACCCGTGAGCCTCTGCTATGCAAAATAAAGTCTCAGTGCTACAAGATAACCGTTACAGAAGTAGAAAATGGTAATCTTGATATATCTCCTTGGGATATGCTTCAGCAAATAATCCCAAAAGGATATGGATGGGGTCCCTCAAGTTACAAAAAGGACTTACAGTTCTATCAATTCATCCTTATCGAGACACAGTCAATAAAACTCGAAGAAAAAACTAATGATAATAACCCTGGAGTCATTGCATATTCCACATGCAAGATATTTAAAGTCTTGACTCTCACAGATTGGGGTCAAGAACCACAAAAGTACAAAAGGTTCTCTAGGATTTATGATCCGCCAGTTTACAATTACTTTGATTATATCGCCGCTTGGGATATGGTTCTCCAACAACCCAATCCTAGGCATTCATGGTACTTTAATTTCCTTAATAACCAAACCCGATTTCCGCATTGGTTTATGGAATGGTTTTGGCATTTTGGCCTGTCAGCCGAAATCCTGCCCAACTCCATTTTCGCAATTTATGAGGAGTATAAAAAATTAACTCCTACAATCCCGATTTACAGCAAGTTACTTCATTTCTGTGCCCAATTCGGCATAGCCTGGTTACTTAAATTCAACTTTGAATACCATCAGCATCTCCCCGAACCTTTTCCCAAATACATATGTTCCAATAACATTGTATCTTGGTGGCAACGGTTCAATAATAATGTTGTGGTCACTAAATTCAGTACTTGGAAAAGGACCAGATCAAATAAATCAGTTAATCCTATTCCTCGGTCCCCGCAGAAATTAAAAGAAGTTTGCAATCCTTCAGAAGAACCAATAATTGCATCTCCTTTCTCAGTAAACATTAATGCTACCTCTCCCTCTGAATACAAGAAGTTATTGTTGGAAGCATTATCTTCCATAGACTCAGATGAAGATGAAGCTGATAAGCAATCCTCCCATGGATCGGATTACAATCCTTATCTGGAAAATCATGATCCAGACGAAGGATTCTTTGATTAAAATTCAATAAAGAAATTTTGTCGCATAGTGCCGACAGATTTAGCACTGGCCGACAGCGTCATTCAGTCACTCACAGTAAAGGAGATTCGACTTTATTAAAGTAGTTTGTTTTGTTGTGCCGACACTGACTTATTGGCCGACAACTTCACATGGCTACAGTAAAGCGAAGTCGAAGTCAAAAGTTCCACAGTCCTTACTTTTGCGGATTCCAAACTCATTCAAATCCGTTCGAAGGCTTCTCCCCTCTATTTAAGAAGACCATCGATGAAGTGAAGACTCAGAGCTTTGATACACTCCTTGTACTAATTTCCTATTTTGTAAACTTGTAGTTTGAATTTCGATTTCAAAGAAAGCTGCTTCAGCTACTGTCTGTAAGTACTATAGTTCTACTATAGTGTGTTCATTTATGTACTTGTCTCTAGGAAGGGTAAAGAAAAAATAGACGATTTAGGTGAATCAAGTAACAGTGAGAGTTTAGGTGAAAATCTTAATTCATCTTTGATAAATGAACAACAAATAATGTTACCTGAAATTGAACAAAAGCTAAATAATTGGAATATCCCCTCCATGGATATTTCAAGTATTTACAAAACAAAGCTCTTAGATATGTTTAAATCAGATTATATCATTAAAACTGCTGAATATACAATAAAAGTTGATAAAACTCAAGAGAGTTTAAATTTATTAAGTCCTTCAATGTTAAAAGAACACAAGCAAAAATATAGATTTTTGCATATTGGTTTAATACAAGTTGCAATAAAACCATTGCATAGATTAGGCATAGATACACCTGTGTGTGTATGCCTAAGAGATACTCGACCTGCAAAGTTCGAGGATCAGATTCTTTCAATAATTGAGACCAACCTTCACAGTGGTCCAACCTTTTTCAATAACTATCCAAACTATACTATGTCTTTAGATAGTCTTGGAAAAAATAAACATAATATCAAATTAGATATTAAAATAAAAGAAGGGATTTGGAATCCAGAATCCTATCCCATGGCTGTTATTTATAAAATATATTATAAAGCCATGAAAACAAATATTTCTCCAAAAGCATTAAATATTTCTTCTAAAGAAGAAACTTTGCTTTTACAAGTAAACCTTGAAAAAGCAAATGCTGTTACCCCAAAGAGACTTAACCATGATCAAGTCTCTAGAAATTTGGATTGGCAACTAGAGGAAGTTCTGCCCCCTGAGGAGCCAGAACCTTCTCAAGTAACCATTCCCATAGAATATAAATCTGGTAATGTTTCAATAAGTTTTGCCCCTCTTAGTAGGAGCAATTCAACTAGATCCTACAGAACTCCTGAAGGATCTAGACAATCATTTAATTCCAGAAGATCAATTGATATTAACCCAATTCACTCATTAAGATTAGCAGGAATTAGGGATCATCCTGTTACTCCTCAACCGGAGTATAGGGTTGAAACCCCTCAAACAGTACAACAGAGAGAGTCCCCGACTCAATCTGAGATAAATCAAAGTTTTGAAGTAAATCAATGTTTTGTTATTACAAAATATTACATTGATAAACAGAAACTTCAAAAAGAATTTATGAATCCCATAAATGATTTAAAAAGAAAATGGTTTTTTGACACATTTTCTCAAGATCAAATAAAGCATTATAGGTCTTCCTATTATGCTTATTTGGAGGAGGTAGAGGACGATAACATCCCTTACTTCCAATGGTTTAAAGAATTTTGTTTTCCAAAATTAGAAATTAAAACATTAAAATCTGCAAAGAAAATATGGAAAACAGCTAAGGGTAAAGAAGTCATTTCAGAAATCCCTCCCTTAGAAGAAATCACATTTCCACATAATAAAATGGAAATAACTGCATCTCCATTTAAAATAATGGATGAAGATCCAATAAAATTAAAAATACAGAATTCAACCAAATATGATATCAATAATGTTTACAAACAATTAAATTACACCAATCAACTTCTTCATCAGGTTGCTAGTTTATCTGACGAAGTTGAACCTCCAAAGGTTGAAAAAGCCTCCACCTCACAGAAGCTTGAAAAGTCAATAATAACCCCTTATAAACTTTCAGACTCTGAAATCAAAGAAATAAAAATAGGAAGGGAACCTACAAGTGATCTTTTAGAAGAAATTAATAAAAGATTAACTAATCTAAAGATAACCCAACCTTCTGTTAATATGATAAAAAATGATGATATAGAAGAATTAGAAAAACAATTTAATAATACACACATTGAAATTGATACTGTCAATAAAATAAAAAATACTTCAAGAAATTATCCAACCTCTAGAAATTATTATTCTAAACCTACAATGCCAGACATTCAATTTGAAGAAAATTATTTAGATTTAGCATCACAATACAATGGTGAAGGAATCTGTGAATGGAACATTGATGGTTTCACAGAACACCAAATAATGAGAAAATTAGAAGAAATGACAATGGCGGCAACTGCGTATAGGGCAAAACGCAATAGTGCTGCTAGTACAGTAAAAATCCTTGTTCAAGGCTTTACTGGAAGCCTGAAAGGATGGTGGGAAAATAATTTAAATGAAACTGAAAGACAAAGTGTGTTGAATTGTACAAGAACTGAAATAAATACAAATGAAAGAGGAGAAATAAATACTAATGTAATTGAACAACAAGTTGAAGCATTAATCTTTGCAATCTCAAAAGCGTTTATTGGAGACGCTAATGTTTTTGCTGACAGATCTTTAGAAATATTAAATAATCTGTATTGTCCAACACTTGGAGAATTCAGATGGTACAAAGATAATTTTATAACAAAAATTTATACTAGGTCAGACTGTAGACACGCCTACTGGAAAGATAGGTTTATCTCTGGTCTCCCTAAAAACTTTGCTCAAAAAGTAAGAGATAATATTAAACTAAACTATGATGGAATACCAATGGAAGATATTTCCTATGGAAGTTTAATCTCCTTAATTAATAAAACAGGTTTACAATTTTGCACAGATATTAAAATGCATAGACAAGCAAAATTTGAAAGTAAAACCAATCACAAAGAATTAGGTAATTTTTGCGAACAATTTGGTTATGAAAAATTAACCCCTCCTTCTAAACAAAGGAAACCAAAACAACAAACATTTAAAAGGTATAAACCAAAATATTATAAAAATAAAAGAGAAGACAAACCTATAAAACCTTATAGAAAACCCTATAATAAAAAATATAATAAAACATATAAGAAACCTTTTACAAATAATTTTGATAAAAATATAGTTTGTTACAAATGTGGTCGTACTGGTCACATAGCGAAACAATGCAAAGTTAAACAAAAAATAAAAGAATTAAAGATGGATGAAGAAATAAAAGAACAAATAACAAAAATACTTTTATACGAAACAGATTCATCCAGTGACTCCTCTATTGAGGATGAACAAGAAATAATTTATCAGAATCAAGAAACATCTTCTGATTCTGACGTCGGCTGCATAAGTTGTGGCTGTCTAGGTGATAACTGTGAATGTAAATTCACTATTAATGTTCTCACCAAAGAAGCACGTGTCCTTCTAGATTTAATAAGTAATATTGAAGACCCTCAAGTAAAACTAGCAATGTTAGAAAAATATAAAGAGTTAGAAAATCAGGAAATAACTACCCAAGAATTTAAAGGATATAATTTACAAGATATTTTAAATCCTCAATCTACTTTTTTAGAAGAACCCCTAACTCTACCTTCTTTATACAAAGAAGTTAAGAATTTAAAATCTGAAATTACTCAATTAAAACAACAATATAAAATTTTATCACAAAATTTTCAAAAATCATTGGGGAAAGGAAAGGAAATTGCCTCTTCCTCTACTTCTCTTTATGATACTGATGAAAATGAATTTAATAACCTTTATAAGGAACATACAGAGACTATTAAAGACACAGATTTCTTTTTACAAATAAAAACCATGCAACAAAAATGGCATGTTAAGGTAAACCTAAAAATTAAAAACTCTTTTCACAAACCATTTATTGCATTAATTGATTCAGGAGCAGATTTAAATTGTATTCAAGAAGGGCTAATTCCTACACAATATTATCAAAAGACACTCCAAAGATTATACACAGCTAATAATCAAAAATTACAAGTAAAATATAAATTAGAAAATGCTAAGATTTGCAATAATGGAATTTGCTTCAAAAGTTCTTTCCTTCTAGTAAAAGATACATCAGAACAAATAATCTTAGGAACCCCATTCCTAACACAACTATATCCATTAAACATAACTGAAGAAGGTATAACTACAATAAAAGATAACCAAGAAGTTCTCTTTGAATTTATCAATCCAATTAAAAGTAAAGAACTAAATACTTTAATTGATAAAATTGATGAAAAGAATTTCTTATCAATAATTAAAAGAAAAGAAAATCAGATAGGATTTCTGCAGAAAGAAATTTTATATGCAAAAATTGAAAAACAACTTCAAAATCCTTTGATAAAAGAAAAGGTAATACAAATACAAAAAGAATTTGAACAAGAAGTTTGTTCCGAAGTCCCTAATGCTTTTTGGGAACGAAAAAACTCATATGGTTACTTTACCCTATGAAGAAGGTTTTCATGAAAGCAAAATACCAACAAAAGCAAGACCCATTCAAATGAATAATGATAATAACCCTGGAGTCATTCCATATTCCACATGCAAGATATTTAAAGTCTTGACTCTCACAGATTGGGGTCAAGAACCACAAAAGTACAAAAGGTTCTCTAGGATTTATGATCCGCCAGTTTACAATTACTTTGATTATATCGCCGCTTGGGATATGGTTCTCCAACAACCCAATCCTAGGCATTCATGGTACTTTAATTTCCTTAATAACCAAACCCGATTTCCGCATTGGTTTATGGAATGGTTTTGGCATTTTGGCCTGTCAGCCGAAATCCTGCCCAACTCCATTTTCGCAATTTATGAGGAGTATAAAAAATTAACTCCTACAATCCCGATTTACAGCAAGTTACTTCATTTCTGTGCCCAATTCGGCATAGCCTGGTTACTTAAATTCAACTTTGAATACCATCAGCATCTCCCCGAACCTTTTCCCAAATACATATGTTCCAATAACATTGTATCTTGGTGGCAACGGTTCAATAATAATGTTGTGGTCACTAAATTCAGTACTTGGAAAAGGACCAGATCAAATAAATCAGTTAATCCTATTCCTCGGTCCCCGCAGAAATTAAAAGAAGTTTGCAATCCTTCAGAAGAACCAATAATTGCATCTCCTTTCTCAGTAAACATTAATGCTACCTCTCCCTCTGAATACAAGAAGTTATTGTTGGAAGCATTATCTTCCATAGACTCAGATGAAGATGAAGCTGATAAGCAATCCTCCCATGGATCGGATTACAATCCTTATCTGGAAAATCATGATCCAGACGAAGGATTCTTTGATTAAAATTCAATAAAGAAATTTTGTCGCATAGTGCCGACAGATTTAGCACTGGCCGACAGCGTCATTCAGTCACTCACAGTAAAGGAGATTCGACTTTATTAAAGTAGTTTGTTTTGTTGTGCCGACACTGACTTATTGGCCGACAACTTCACATGGCTACAGTAAAGCGAAGTCGAAGTCAAAAGTTCCACAGTCCTTACTTTTGCGGATTCCAAACTCATTCAAATCCGTTCGAAGGCTTCTCCCCTCTATTTAAGAAGACCATCGATGAAGTGAAGACTCAGAGCTTTGATACACTCCTTGTACTAATTTCCTATTTTGTAAACTTGTAGTTTGAATTTCGATTTCAAAGAAAGCTGCTTCAGCTACTGTCTGTAAGTACTATAGTTCTACTATAGTGTGTTCATTTATGTACTTGTGAATTATCAGTTTTAAATAAAGATTTTCTTATACACTGTTGTTGTTACTCTGATACAACTATTTTCACTATTTTATCTTAATCACTACTTGAGATGATCCGCAGTACGGCTACAAATAACCCATCAACCTCCAACAGATTTAGCCCATTAACTTCAGAGACTCTAGCCCATCTAAATGCCTCTGTTGAAAAAGCTACCCGTGAGCCTCTGCTATGCAAAATAAAGTCTCAGTGCTACAAGATAACCGTTACAGAAGTAGAAAATGGTAATCTTGATATATCTCCTTGGGATATGCTTCAGCAAATAATCCCAAAAGGATATGGATGGGGTCCCTCAAGTTACAAAAAGGACTTACAGTTCTATCAATTCATCCTTATCGAGACACAGTCAATAAAACTCGAAGAAAAAACTAATGATAATAACCCTGGAGTCATTGCATATTCCACATGCAAGATATTTAAAGTCTTGACTCTCACAGATTGGGGTCAAGAACCACAAAAGTACAAAAGGTTCTCTAGGATTTATGATCCGCCAGTTTACAATTACTTTGATTATATCGCCGCTTGGGATATGGTTCTCCAACAACCCAATCCTAGGCATTCATGGTACTTTAATTTCCTTAATAACCAAACCCGATTTCCGCATTGGTTTATGGAATGGTTTTGGCATTTTGGCCTGTCAGCCGAAATCCTGCCCAACTCCATTTTCGCAATTTATGAGGAGTATAAAAAATTAACTCCTACAATCCCGATTTACAGCAAGTTACTTCATTTCTGTGCCCAATTCGGCATAGCCTGGTTACTTAAATTCAACTTTGAATACCATCAGCATCTCCCCGAACCTTTTCCCAAATACATATGTTCCAATAACATTGTATCTTGGTGGCAACGGTTCAATAATAATGTTGTGGTCACTAAATTCAGTACTTGGAAAAGGACCAGATCAAATAAATCAGTTAATCCTATTCCTCGGTCCCCGCAGAAATTAAAAGAAGTTTGCAATCCTTCAGAAGAACCAATAATTGCATCTCCTTTCTCAGTAAACATTAATGCTACCTCTCCCTCTGAATACAAGAAGTTATTGTTGGAAGCATTATCTTCCATAGACTCAGATGAAGATGAAGCTGATAAGCAATCCTCCCATGGATCGGATTACAATCCTTATCTGGAAAATCATGATCCAGACGAAGGATTCTTTGATTAAAATTCAATAAAGAAATTTTGTCGCATAGTGCCGACAGATTTAGCACTGGCCGACAGCGTCATTCAGTCACTCACAGTAAAGGAGATTCGACTTTATTAAAGTAGTTTGTTTTGTTGTGCCGACACTGACTTATTGGCCGACAACTTCACATGGCTACAGTAAAGCGAAGTCGAAGTCAAAAGTTCCACAGTCCTTACTTTTGCGGATTCCAAACTCATTCAAATCCGTTCGAAGGCTTCTCCCCTCTATTTAAGAAGACCATCGATGAAGTGAAGACTCAGAGCTTTGATACACTCCTTGTACTAATTTCCTATTTTGTAAACTTGTAGTTTGAATTTCGATTTCAAAGAAAGCTGCTTCAGCTACTGTCTGTAAGTACTATAGTTCTACTATAGTGTGTTCATTTATGTACTTGTGAATTATCAGTTTTAAATAAAGATTTTCTTATACACTGTTGTTGTTACTCTGATACAACTATTTTCACTATTTTATCTTAATCACTACTTGAGATGATCCGCAGTACGGCTACAAATAACCCATCAACCTCCAACAGATTTAGCCCATTAACTTCAGAGACTCTAGCCCATCTAAATGCCTCTGTTGAAAAAGCTACCCGTGAGCCTCTGCTATGCAAAATAAAGTCTCAGTGCTACAAGATAACCGTTACAGAAGTAGAAAATGGTAATCTTGATATATCTCCTTGGGATATGCTTCAGCAAATAATCCCAAAAGGATATGGATGGGGTCCCTCAAGTTACAAAAAGGACTTACAGTTCTATCAATTCATCCTTATCGAGACACAGTCAATAAAACTCGAAGAAAAAACTAATGATAATAACCCTGGAGTCATTGCATATTCCACATGCAAGATATTTAAAGTCTTGACTCTCACAGATTGGGGTCAAGAACCACAAAAGTACAAAAGGTTCTCTAGGATTTATGATCCGCCAGTTTACAATTACTTTGATTATATCGCCGCTTGGGATATGGTTCTCCAACAACCCAATCCTAGGCATTCATGGTACTTTAATTTCCTTAATAACCAAACCCGATTTCCGCATTGGTTTATGGAATGGTTTTGGCATTTTGGCCTGTCAGCCGAAATCCTGCCCAACTCCATTTTCGCAATTTATGAGGAGTATAAAAAATTAACTCCTACAATCCCGATTTACAGCAAGTTACTTCATTTCTGTGCCCAATTCGGCATAGCCTGGTTACTTAAATTCAACTTTGAATACCATCAGCATCTCCCCGAACCTTTTCCCAAATACATATGTTCCAATAACATTGTATCTTGGTGGCAACGGTTCAATAATAATGTTGTGGTCACTAAATTCAGTACTTGGAAAAGGACCAGATCAAATAAATCAGTTAATCCTATTCCTCGGTCCCCGCAGAAATTAAAAGAAGTTTGCAATCCTTCAGAAGAACCAATAATTGCATCTCCTTTCTCAGTAAACATTAATGCTACCTCTCCCTCTGAATACAAGAAGTTATTGTTGGAAGCATTATCTTCCATAGACTCAGATGAAGATGAAGCTGATAAGCAATCCTCCCATGGATCGGATTACAATCCTTATCTGGAAAATCATGATCCAGACGAAGGATTCTTTGATTAAAATTCAATAAAGAAATTTTGTCGCATAGTGCCGACAGATTTAGCACTGGCCGACAGCGTCATTCAGTCACTCACAGTAAAGGAGATTCGACTTTATTAAAGTAGTTTGTTTTGTTGTGCCGACACTGACTTATTGGCCGACAACTTCACATGGCTACAGTAAAGCGAAGTCGAAGTCAAAAGTTCCACAGTCCTTACTTTTGCGGATTCCAAACTCATTCAAATCCGTTCGAAGGCTTCTCCCCTCTATTTAAGAAGACCATCGATGAAGTGAAGACTCAGAGCTTTGATACACTCCTTGTACTAATTTCCTATTTTGTAAACTTGTAGTTTGAATTTCGATTTCAAAGAAAGCTGCTTCAGCTACTGTCTGTAAGTACTATAGTTCTACTATAGTGTGTTCATTTATGTACTTGTCTCTAGGAAGGGTAAAGAAAAAATAGACGATTTAGGTGAATCAAGTAACAGTGAGAGTTTAGGTGAAAATCTTAATTCATCTTTGATAAATGAACAACAAATAATGTTACCTGAAATTGAACAAAAGCTAAATAATTGGAATATCCCCTCCATGGATATTTCAAGTATTTACAAAACAAAGCTCTTAGATATGTTTAAATCAGATTATATCATTAAAACTGCTGAATATACAATAAAAGTTGATAAAACTCAAGAGAGTTTAAATTTATTAAGTCCTTCAATGTTAAAAGAACACAAGCAAAAATATAGATTTTTGCATATTGGTTTAATACAAGTTGCAATAAAACCATTGCATAGATTAGGCATAGATACACCTGTGTGTGTATGCCTAAGAGATACTCGACCTGCAAAGTTCGAGGATCAGATTCTTTCAATAATTGAGACCAACCTTCACAGTGGTCCAACCTTTTTCAATAACTATCCAAACTATACTATGTCTTTAGATAGTCTTGGAAAAAATAAACATAATATCAAATTAGATATTAAAATAAAAGAAGGGATTTGGAATCCAGAATCCTATCCCATGGCTGTTATTTATAAAATATATTATAAAGCCATGAAAACAAATATTTCTCCAAAAGCATTAAATATTTCTTCTAAAGAAGAAACTTTGCTTTTACAAGTAAACCTTGAAAAAGCAAATGCTGTTACCCCAAAGAGACTTAACCATGATCAAGTCTCTAGAAATTTGGATTGGCAACTAGAGGAAGTTCTGCCCCCTGAGGAGCCAGAACCTTCTCAAGTAACCATTCCCATAGAATATAAATCTGGTAATGTTTCAATAAGTTTTGCCCCTCTTAGTAGGAGCAATTCAACTAGATCCTACAGAACTCCTGAAGGATCTAGACAATCATTTAATTCCAGAAGATCAATTGATATTAACCCAATTCACTCATTAAGATTAGCAGGAATTAGGGATCATCCTGTTACTCCTCAACCGGAGTATAGGGTTGAAACCCCTCAAACAGTACAACAGAGAGAGTCCCCGACTCAATCTGAGATAAATCAAAGTTTTGAAGTAAATCAATGTTTTGTTATTACAAAATATTACATTGATAAACAGAAACTTCAAAAAGAATTTATGAATCCCATAAATGATTTAAAAAGAAAATGGTTTTTTGACACATTTTCTCAAGATCAAATAAAGCATTATAGGTCTTCCTATTATGCTTATTTGGAGGAGGTAGAGGACGATAACATCCCTTACTTCCAATGGTTTAAAGAATTTTGTTTTCCAAAATTAGAAATTAAAACATTAAAATCTGCAAAGAAAATATGGAAAACAGCTAAGGGTAAAGAAGTCATTTCAGAAATCCCTCCCTTAGAAGAAATCACATTTCCACATAATAAAATGGAAATAACTGCATCTCCATTTAAAATAATGGATGAAGATCCAATAAAATTAAAAATACAGAATTCAACCAAATATGATATCAATAATGTTTACAAACAATTAAATTACACCAATCAACTTCTTCATCAGGTTGCTAGTTTATCTGACGAAGTTGAACCTCCAAAGGTTGAAAAAGCCTCCACCTCACAGAAGCTTGAAAAGTCAATAATAACCCCTTATAAACTTTCAGACTCTGAAATCAAAGAAATAAAAATAGGAAGGGAACCTACAAGTGATCTTTTAGAAGAAATTAATAAAAGATTAACTAATCTAAAGATAACCCAACCTTCTGTTAATATGATAAAAAATGATGATATAGAAGAATTAGAAAAACAATTTAATAATACACACATTGAAATTGATACTGTCAATAAAATAAAAAATACTTCAAGAAATTATCCAACCTCTAGAAATTATTATTCTAAACCTACAATGCCAGACATTCAATTTGAAGAAAATTATTTAGATTTAGCATCACAATACAATGGTGAAGGAATCTGTGAATGGAACATTGATGGTTTCACAGAACACCAAATAATGAGAAAATTAGAAGAAATGACAATGGCGGCAACTGCGTATAGGGCAAAACGCAATAGTGCTGCTAGTACAGTAAAAATCCTTGTTCAAGGCTTTACTGGAAGCCTGAAAGGATGGTGGGAAAATAATTTAAATGAAACTGAAAGACAAAGTGTGTTGAATTGTACAAGAACTGAAATAAATACAAATGAAAGAGGAGAAATAAATACTAATGTAATTGAACAACAAGTTGAAGCATTAATCTTTGCAATCTCAAAAGCGTTTATTGGAGACGCTAATGTTTTTGCTGACAGATCTTTAGAAATATTAAATAATCTGTATTGTCCAACACTTGGAGAATTCAGATGGTACAAAGATAATTTTATAACAAAAATTTATACTAGGTCAGACTGTAGACACGCCTACTGGAAAGATAGGTTTATCTCTGGTCTCCCTAAAAACTTTGCTCAAAAAGTAAGAGATAATATTAAACTAAACTATGATGGAATACCAATGGAAGATATTTCCTATGGAAGTTTAATCTCCTTAATTAATAAAACAGGTTTACAATTTTGCACAGATATTAAAATGCATAGACAAGCAAAATTTGAAAGTAAAACCAATCACAAAGAATTAGGTAATTTTTGCGAACAATTTGGTTATGAAAAATTAACCCCTCCTTCTAAACAAAGGAAACCAAAACAACAAACATTTAAAAGGTATAAACCAAAATATTATAAAAATAAAAGAGAAGACAAACCTATAAAACCTTATAGAAAACCCTATAATAAAAAATATAATAAAACATATAAGAAACCTTTTACAAATAATTTTGATAAAAATATAGTTTGTTACAAATGTGGTCGTACTGGTCACATAGCGAAACAATGCAAAGTTAAACAAAAAATAAAAGAATTAAAGATGGATGAAGAAATAAAAGAACAAATAACAAAAATACTTTTATACGAAACAGATTCATCCAGTGACTCCTCTATTGAGGATGAACAAGAAATAATTTATCAGAATCAAGAAACATCTTCTGATTCTGACGTCGGCTGCATAAGTTGTGGCTGTCTAGGTGATAACTGTGAATGTAAATTCACTATTAATGTTCTCACCAAAGAAGCACGTGTCCTTCTAGATTTAATAAGTAATATTGAAGACCCTCAAGTAAAACTAGCAATGTTAGAAAAATATAAAGAGTTAGAAAATCAGGAAATAACTACCCAAGAATTTAAAGGATATAATTTACAAGATATTTTAAATCCTCAATCTACTTTTTTAGAAGAACCCCTAACTCTACCTTCTTTATACAAAGAAGTTAAGAATTTAAAATCTGAAATTACTCAATTAAAACAACAATATAAAATTTTATCACAAAATTTTCAAAAATCATTGGGGAAAGGAAAGGAAATTGCCTCTTCCTCTACTTCTCTTTATGATACTGATGAAAATGAATTTAATAACCTTTATAAGGAACATACAGAGACTATTAAAGACACAGATTTCTTTTTACAAATAAAAACCATGCAACAAAAATGGCATGTTAAGGTAAACCTAAAAATTAAAAACTCTTTTCACAAACCATTTATTGCATTAATTGATTCAGGAGCAGATTTAAATTGTATTCAAGAAGGGCTAATTCCTACACAATATTATCAAAAGACACTCCAAAGATTATACACAGCTAATAATCAAAAATTACAAGTAAAATATAAATTAGAAAATGCTAAGATTTGCAATAATGGAATTTGCTTCAAAAGTTCTTTCCTTCTAGTAAAAGATACATCAGAACAAATAATCTTAGGAACCCCATTCCTAACACAACTATATCCATTAAACATAACTGAAGAAGGTATAACTACAATAAAAGATAACCAAGAAGTTCTCTTTGAATTTATCAATCCAATTAAAAGTAAAGAACTAAATACTTTAATTGATAAAATTGATGAAAAGAATTTCTTATCAATAATTAAAAGAAAAGAAAATCAGATAGGATTTCTGCAGAAAGAAATTTTATATGCAAAAATTGAAAAACAACTTCAAAATCCTTTGATAAAAGAAAAGGTAATACAAATACAAAAAGAATTTGAACAAGAAGTTTGTTCCGAAGTCCCTAATGCTTTTTGGGAACGAAAAACTCATATGGTTACTTTACCCTATGAAGAAGGTTTTCATGAAAGCAAAATACCAACAAAAGCAAGACCCATTCAAATGAATAATGAAACCCTTGAATATTGCAAGAAAGATATTAAAGGTTTTCTTGATAAAAAACTAATTAGATCTAGTAAGTCTCCTTGGAGCTGCACAGCTTTTTATGTTAATCATAATGCTGAGCTAGAACGAGGAGAACCTCGCATGGTTATAAATTATAAACCTCTCAATAAAGTTTTAAAATGGATTCGCTATCCAATTCCAAATAAAAGAGATTTATTGAAAAGATTATATGACTCTGTCATATTCTCTAAGTTTGATATGAAGTCAGGATTTTATCAAATAAAATTGACAGAAGAAGATAAATACAAAACTGCTTTTACAGTTCCTTTTGGTCATTACGAATGGAATGTAATGCCTATGGGACTTAAAAATGCACCTTCAGAATTTCAACATATCATGAATGATATTCTGAATCCTCATTCTGAATTTACCATTGTCTACATAGATGATGTTTTAATTTATTCAAAATCAATAGATCAACACTTCAAGCATTTACAAACATTCAAAGAAACAATTAAAAGAAATGGCATGGTCATTTCTGCAAAAAAGATAAAATTGTTTCAAACAAAGATGAGATTTCTAGGTCATGAAATTCATCAGGGAACAATAACTCCAATAAGCAGAAGTATTGCTTTTGCTGAAAAATTTCCAAATGAGCTTAAAGATAAGAAGCAGTTACAAAGATTCTTAGGATGTTTAAATTATGTCTCTGAGTTTATTCCCAATATTAGGATAAAATGTAAACCTCTATACTCTAGGCTTAGAAAGACCTCTAATCCTAAGCCCTGGTCAGAAGAGTTATCCAAACTAGTTTCCGAAGTAAAAAAGGATGTCAAGTCTCTGCCGTGTCTTGGTATCCCTCATCCAAATGCTAGTCTAATTGTTCAGACAGATGCATCCGATTTAGGATATGGTGGTATCTTACTCCAGATCCTTCCAGAGTCAAAAGTTGAACAGATAGTCCGTTATCATTCAGGTCTTTGGATCTCATCTCAATTAAAATATAGTACTATTAAAAAAGAGATTTTATCTATAGTACTATGCATTACAAAATTTCAAGATGATTTAGTCAATAAAAGGTTTTTACTTCGAATTGATTGTAAAGCTGCCAAAGATGTTTTACAAAAAGATGTTCAAAATTTAGTTTCAAAACACATTTTTGCCAGATGGCAAAGCCTATTAAGTTGTTTTGATTTTGACATAGAATATTTGAAAGGAGAAAATAATTTTATCCCTGATTTCTTAACCAGGGAATTTTTACAAGGATCACCTTCCGGATGACAACCAGATCCCGTGGTGGATCCTCCTCTCGAGGAGGTATGCCTCCATCTCCTTCCAAATCCAAAGAATTAACCATAGATGACTTTGCCCCATCAGCGGCCCAAATAACCAAAACCAACTTCCCAAATTTACCAAAAAGTACGGCTACAAATAACCCATCAACCTCCAACAGATTTAGCCCATTAACTTCAGAGACTCTAGCCCATCTAAATGCCTCTGTTGAAAAAGCTACCCGTGAGCCTCTGCTATGCAAAATAAAGTCTCAGTGCTACAAGATAACCGTTACAGAAGTAGAAAATGGTAATCTTGATATATCTCCTTGGGATATGCTTCAGCAAATAATCCCAAAAGGATATGGATGGGGTCCCTCAAGTTACAAAAAGGACTTACAGTTCTATCAATTCATCCTTATCGAGACACAGTCAATAAAACTCGAAGAAAAAACTAATGATAATAACCCTGGAGTCATTGCATATTCCACATGCAAGATATTTAAAGTCTTGACTCTCACAGATTGGGGTCAAGAACCACAAAAGTACAAAAGGTTCTCTAGGATTTATGATCCGCCAGTTTACAATTACTTTGATTATATCGCCGCTTGGGATATGGTTCTCCAACAACCCAATCCTAGGCATTCATGGTACACTGTTGTTGGCAACGGTTCAATAATAATGTTGTGGTCACTAAATTCAGTACTTGGAAAAGGACCAGATCAAATAAATCAGTTAATCCTATTCCTCGGTCCCCGCAGAAATTAAAAGAAGTTTGCAATCCTTCAGAAGAACCAATAATTGCATCTCCTTTCTCAGTAAACATTAATGCTACCTCTCCCTCTGAATACAAGAAGTTATTGTTGGAAGCATTATCTTCCATAGACTCAGATGAAGATGAAGCTGATAAGCAATCCTCCCATGGATCGGATTACAATCCTTATCTGGAAAATCATGATCCAGACGAAGGATTCTTTGATTAAAATTCAATAAAGAAATTTTGTCGCATAGTGCCGACAGATTTAGCACTGGCCGACAGCGTCATTCAGTCACTCACAGTAAAGGAGATTCGACTTTATTAAAGTAGTTTGTTTTGTTGTGCCGACACTGACTTATTGGCCGACAACTTCACATGGCTACAGTAAAGCGAAGTCGAAGTCAAAAGTTCCACAGTCCTTACTTTTGCGGATTCCAAACTCATTCAAATCCGTTCGAAGGCTTCTCCCCTCTATTTAAGAAGACCATCGATGAAGTGAAGACTCAGAGCTTTGATACACTCCTTGTACTAATTTCCTATTTTGTAAACTTGTAGTTTGAATTTCGATTTCAAAGAAAGCTGCTTCAGCTACTGTCTGTAAGTACTATAGTTCTACTATAGTGTGTTCATTTATGTACTTGTGAATTATCAGTTTTAAATAAAGATTTTCTTATACACTGTTGTTGTTACTCTGATACAACTATTTTCACTATTTTATCTTAATCACTACTTGAGATGATCCGCAAACTTATTGAAACATTACCAGATTTATATTCTATGGGAATGGTTACTTGAGAAGGTTCTGGCTCCTCAGGGGGCAGAACTTCCTCTAGTTGCCAATCCAAATTTCTAGAGACTTGATCATGGTTAAGTCTCTTTGGGGTAACAGCATTTGCTTTTTCAAGGTTTACTTGTAAAAGCAAAGTTTCTTCTTTAGAAGAAATATTTAATGCTTTTGGAGAAATATTTGTTTTCATGGCTTTATAATATATTTTATAAATAACAGCCATGGGATAGGATTCTGGATTCCAAATCCCTTCTTTTATTTTAATATCTAATTTGATATTATGTTTATTTTTTCCAAGACTATCTAAAGACATAGTATAGTTTGGATAGTTATTGAAAAAGGTTGGACCACTGTGAAGGTTGGTCTCAATTATTGAAAGAATCTGATCCTCGAACTTTGCAGGTCGAGTATCTCTTAGGCATACACACACAGGTGTATCTATGCCTAATCTATGCAATGGTTTTATTGCAACTTGTATTAACCAATATGCAAAAATCTATATTTTTGCTTGTGTTCTTTTAACATTGAAGGACTTAATAAATTTAAACTCTCTTGAGTTTTATCAACTTTTATTGTATATTCAGCAGTTTTAATGATATAATCTGATTTAAACATATCTAAGAGCTTTGTTTTGTAAATACTTGAAATATCCATGGAGGGGATATTCCAATTATTTAGCTTTTGTTCAATTTCAGGTAACATTATTTGTTGTTCATTTATCAAAGATGAATTAAGATTTTCACCTAAACTCTCACTGTTACTTGATTCACCTAAATCGTCTATTTTTTCTTTACCCTTCCTAGAGACCATCTTTAGAAGGCTAGACATGATTACTGAACCTTATTGCTCTAGTACTTGTAAGACACAAGAAACTCTTACCACGACAACGGGACCACCTGGCTTACCAACGGATTTACGACCCTACCTCGGGCTTTACTACCGGGAACACCCTCACGGCTGACCAACGCTGGATGGAAAGAACACCTGGAACTTAAACAAGTACCAGAACCCTAAGGCTCTGATACCAGAATGCCACTGCGGATCATCTCAAGTAGTGATTAAGATAAAATAGTGAAAATAGTTGTATCAGAGTAACAACAGTGTATAAGAAAATCTTTATTTAAAACTGATAATTCACAAGTACATAAATGAACACACTATAGTAGAACTATAGTACTTACAGACAGTAGCTGAAGCAGCTTTCTTTGAAATCGAAATTCAAACTACAAGTTTTACAAAATAGGAAATTAGTACAAGGAGTGTATCAAAGCTCTGAGTCTTCACTTCATCGATGGTCTTCTTAAATAGAGGGGAGAAGCCTTCGAACGGATTTGAATGAGTTTGGAATCCGCAAAAGTAAGGACTGTGGAACTTTTGACTTCGACTTCGCTTTACTGTAGCCATGTGAAGTTGTCGGCCAATAAGTCAGTGTCGGCACAACAAAACAAAATTCTTTAAACGATGTTCAAAATTTAGTTTCAAAACACATTTTTGCCAGATGGCAAAGCCTATTAAGTTGTTTTGATTTTGACATAGAATATTTGAAAGGAGAAAATAATTTTATCCCTGATTTCTTAACCAGGGAATTTTTACAAGGATCACCTTCCGGATGACAACCAGATCCCGTGGTGGATCCTCCTCTCGAGGAGGTATGCCTCCATCTCCTTCCAAATCCAAAGAATTAACCATAGATGACTTTGCCCCATCAGCGGCCCAAATAACCAAAACCAACTTCCCAAATTTACCAAAAAGTACGGCTACAAATAACCCATCAACCTCCAACAGATTTAGCCCATTAACTTCAGAGACTCTAGCCCATCTAAATGCCTCTGTTGAAAAAGCTACCCGTGAGCCTCTGCTATGCAAAATAAAGTCTCAGTGCTACAAGATAACCGTTACAGAAGTAGAAAATGGTAATCTTGATATATCTCCTTGGGATATGCTTCAGCAAATAATCCCAAAAGGATATGGATGGGGTCCCTCAAGTTACAAAAAGGACTTACAGTTCTATCAATTCATCCTTATCGAGACACAGTCAATAAAACTCGAAGAAAAAACTAATGATAATAACCCTGGAGTCATTGCATATTCCACATGCAAGATATTTAAAGTCTTGACTCTCACAGATTGGGGTCAAGAACCACAAAAGTACAAAAGGTTCTCTAGGATTTATGATCCGCCAGTTTACAATTACTTTGATTATATCGCCGCTTGGGATATGGTTCTCCAACAACCCAATCCTAGGCATTCATGGTACTTTAATTTCCTTAATAACCAAACCCGATTTCCGCATTGGTTTATGGAATGGTTTTGGCATTTTGGCCTGTCAGCCGAAATCCTGCCCAACTCCATTTTCGCAATTTATGAGGAGTATAAAAAATTAACTCCTACAATCCCGATTTACAGCAAGTTACTTCATTTCTGTGCCCAATTCGGCATAGCCTGGTTACTTAAATTCAACTTTGAATGCGGATCATCTCAAGTAGTGATTAAGATAAAATAGTGAAAATAGTTGTATCAGAGTAACAACAACAGTGTATAAGAAAATCTTTATTTAAAACTGATAATTCACAAGTACATAAATGAACACACTATAGTAGAACTATAGTACTTACAGACAGTAGCTGAAGCAGCTTTCTTTGAAATCGAAATTCAAACTACAAGTTTACAAAATAGGAAATTAGTACAAGGAGTGTATCAAAGCTCTGAGTCTTCACTTCATCGATGGTCTTCTTAAATAGAGGGGAGAAGCCTTCGAACGGATTTGAATGAGTTTGGAATCCGCAAAAGTAAGGACTGTGGAACTTTTGACTTCGACTTCGCTTTACTGTAGCCATGTGAAGTTGTCGGCCAATAAGTCAGTGTCGGCACAACAAAACAAACTACTTTAATAAAGTCGAATCTCCTTTACTGTGAGTGACTGAATGACGCTGTCGGCCAGTGCTAAATCTGTCGGCACTATGCGACAAAATTTCTTTATTGAATTTTAATCAAAGAATCCTTCGTCTGGATCATGATTTTCCAGATAAGGATTGTAATCCGATCCATGGGAGGATTGCTTATCAGCTTCATCTTCATCTGAGTCTATGGAAGATAATGCTTCCAACAATAACTTCTTGTATTCAGAGGGAGAGGTAGCATTAATGTTTACTGAGAAAGGAGATGCAATTATTGGTTCTTCTGAAGGATTGCAAACTTCTTTTAATTTCTGCGGGGACCGAGGAATAGGATTAACTGATTTATTTGATCTGGTCCTTTTCCAAGTACTGAATTTAGTGACCACAACATTATTATTGAACCGTTGCCAACAACAGTGTACCATGAATGCCTAGGATTGGGTTGTTGGAGAACCATATCCCAAGCGGCGATATAATCAAAGTAATTGTAAACTGGCGGATCATAAATCCTAGAGAACCTTTTGTACTTTTGTGGTTCTTGACCCCAATCTGTGAGAGTCAAGACTTTAAATATCTTGCATGTGGAATATGCAATGACTCCAGGGTTATTATCATTAGGTTTTTACTTCGAATTGATTGTAAAGCTGCCAAAGATGTTTTACAAAAAGATGTTCAAAATTTAGTTTCAAAACACATTTTTGCCAGATGGCAAAGCCTATTAAGTTGTTTTGATTTTGACATAGAATATTTGAAAGGAGAAAATAATTTTATCCCTGATTTCTTAACCAGGGAATTTTTACAAGGATCACCTTCCGGATGACAACCAGATCCCGTGGTGGATCCTCCTCTCGAGGAGGTATGCCTCCATCTCCTTCCAAATCCAAAGAATTAACCATAGATGACTTTGCCCCATCAGCGGCCCAAATAACCAAAACCAACTTCCCAAATTTACCAAAAAGTACGGCTACAAATAACCCATCAACCTCCAACAGATTTAGCCCATTAACTTCAGAGACTCTAGCCCATCTAAATGCCTCTGTTGAAAAAGCTACCCGTGAGCCTCTGCTATGCAAAATAAAGTCTCAGTGCTACAAGATAACAGTTACAGAAGTAGAAAATGGTAATCTTGATATATCTCCTTGGGATATGCTTCAGCAAATAATCCCAAAAGGATATGGATGGGGTCCCTCAAGTTACAAAAAGGACTTACAGTTCTATCAATTCATCCTTATCGAGACACAGTCAATAAAACTCGAAGAAAAAACTAATGATAATAACCCTGGAGTCATTGCATATTCCACATGCAAGATATTTAAAGTCTTGACTCTCACAGATTGGGGTCAAGAACCACAAAAGTACAAAAGGTTCTCTAGGATTTATGATCCGCCAGTTTACAATTACTTTGATTATATCGCCGCTTGGGATATGGTTCTCCAACAACCCAATCCTAGGCATTCATGGTACTTTAATTTCCTTAATAACCAAACCCGATTTCCGCATTGGTTTATGGAATGGTTTTGGCATTTTGGCCTGTCAGCCGAAATCCTGCCCAACTCCATTTTCGCAATTTATGAGGAGTATAAAAAATTAACTCCTACAATCCCGATTTACAGCAAGTTACTTCATTTCTGTGCCCAATTCGGCATAGCCTGGTTACTTAAATTCAACTTTGAATACCATCAGCATCTCCCCGAACCTTTTCCCAAATACATATGTTCCAATAACATTGTATCTTGGTGGCAACGGTTCAATAATAATGTTGTGGTCACTAAATTCAGTACTTGGAAAAGGACCAGATCAAATAAATCAGTTAATCCTATTCCTCGGTCCCCGCAGAAATTAAAAGAAGTTTGCAATCCTTCAGAAGAACCAATAATTGCATCTCCTTTCTCAGTAAACATTAATGCTACCTCTCCCTCTGAATACAAGAAGTTATTGTTGGAAGCATTATCTTCCATAGACTCAGATGAAGATGAAGCTGATAAGCAATCCTCCCATGGATCGGATTACAATCCTTATCTGGAAAATCATGATCCAGACGAAGGATTCTTTGATTAAAATTCAATAAAGAAATTTTGTCGCATAGTGCCGACAGATTTAGCACTGGCCGACAGCGTCATTCAGTCACTCACAGTAAAGGAGATTCGACTTTATTAAAGTAGTTTGTTTTGTTGTGCCGACACTGACTTATTGGCCGACAACTTCACATGGCTACAGTAAAGCGAAGTCGAAGTCAAAAGTTCCACAGTCCTTACTTTTGCGGATTCCAAACTCATTCAAATCCGTTCGAAGGCTTCTCCCCTCTATTTAAGAAGACCATCGATGAAGTGAAGACTCAGAGCTTTGATACACTCCTTGTACTAATTTCCTATTTTGTAAACTTGTAGTTTGAATTTCGATTTCAAAGAAAGCTGCTTCAGCTACTGTCTGTAAGTACTATAGTTCTACTATAGTGTGTTCATTTATGTACTTGTGAATTATCAGTTTTAAATAAAGATTTTCTTATACACTGTTGTTGTTACTCTGATACAACTATTTTCACTATTTTATCTTAATCACTACTTGAGATGATCCGCAGTGGCATTCTGGTATCAGAGCCTTAGGGTTCTGGTACTTGTTTAAGTTCCAGGTGTTCTTTCCATCCAGCGTTGGTCAGCCGTGAGGGTGTTCCCGGTAGTAAAGCCCGAGGTAGGGTCGTAAATCCGTTGGTAAGCCAGGTGGTCCCGTTGTCGTGGTAAGAGTTTCTTGTGTCTTACAAGTACTAGAGCAATAAGGTTCAGTAATCATGTCTAGCCTTCTAAAGATGGTCTCTAGGAAGGGTAAAGAAAAAATAGACGATTTAGGTGAATCAAGTAACAGTGAGAGTTTAGGTGAAAATCTTAATTCATCTTTGATAAATGAACAACAAATAATGTTACCTGAAATTGAACAAAAGCTAAATAATTGGAATATCCCCTCCATGGATATTTCAAGTATTTACAAAACAAAGCTCTTAGATATGTTTAAATCAGATTATATCATTAAAACTGCTGAATATACAATAAAAGTTGATAAAACTCAAGAGAGTTTAAATTTATTAAGTCCTTCAATGTTAAAAGAACACAAGCAAAAATATAGATTTTTGCATATTGGTTTAATACAAGTTGCAATAAAACCATTGCATAGATTAGGCATAGATACACCTGTGTGTGTATGCCTAAGAGATACTCGACCTGCAAAGTTCGAGGATCAGATTCTTTCAATAATTGAGACCAACCTTCACAGTGGTCCAACCTTTTTCAATAACTATCCAAACTATACTATGTCTTTAGATAGTCTTGGAAAAAATAAACATAATATCAAATTAGATATTAAAATAAAAGAAGGGATTTGGAATCCAGAATCCTATCCCATGGCTGTTATTTATAAAATATATTATAAAGCCATGAAAACAAATATTTCTCCAAAAGCATTAAATATTTCTTCTAAAGAAGAAACTTTGCTTTTACAAGTAAACCTTGAAAAAGCAAATGCTGTTACCCCAAAGAGACTTAACCATGATCAAGTCTCTAGAAATTTGGATTGGCAACTAGAGGAAGTTCTGCCCCCTGAGGAGCCAGAACCTTCTCAAGTAACCATTCCCATAGAATATAAATCTGGTAATGTTTCAATAAGTTTTGCCCCTCTTAGTAGGAGCAATTCAACTAGATCCTACAGAACTCCTGAAGGATCTAGACAATCATTTAATTCCAGAAGATCAATTGATATTAACCCAATTCACTCATTAAGATTAGCAGGAATTAGGGATCATCCTGTTACTCCTCAACCGGAGTATAGGGTTGAAACCCCTCAAACAGTACAACAGAGAGAGTCCCCGACTCAATCTGAGATAAATCAAAGTTTTGAAGTAAATCAATGTTTTGTTATTACAAAATATTACATTGATAAACAGAAACTTCAAAAAGAATTTATGAATCCCATAAATGATTTAAAAAGAAAATGGTTTTTTGACACATTTTCTCAAGATCAAATAAAGCATTATAGGTCTTCCTATTATGCTTATTTGGAGGAGGTAGAGGACGATAACATCCCTTACTTCCAATGGTTTAAAGAATTTTGTTTTCCAAAATTAGAAATTAAAACATTAAAATCTGCAAAGAAAATATGGAAAACAGCTAAGGGTAAAGAAGTCATTTCAGAAATCCCTCCCTTAGAAGAAATCACATTTCCACATAATAAAATGGAAATAACTGCATCTCCATTTAAAATAATGGATGAAGATCCAATAAAATTAAAAATACAGAATTCAACCAAATATGATATCAATAATGTTTACAAACAATTAAATTACACCAATCAACTTCTTCATCAGGTTGCTAGTTTATCTGACGAAGTTGAACCTCCAAAGGTTGAAAAAGCCTCCACCTCACAGAAGCTTGAAAAGTCAATAATAACCCCTTATAAACTTTCAGACTCTGAAATCAAAGAAATAAAAATAGGAAGGGAACCTACAAGTGATCTTTTAGAAGAAATTAATAAAAGATTAACTAATCTAAAGATAACCCAACCTTCTGTTAATATGATAAAAAATGATGATATAGAAGAATTAGAAAAACAATTTAATAATACACACATTGAAATTGATACTGTCAATAAAATAAAAAATACTTCAAGAAATTATCCAACCTCTAGAAATTATTATTCTAAACCTACAATGCCAGACATTCAATTTGAAGAAAATTATTTAGATTTAGCATCACAATACAATGGTGAAGGAATCTGTGAATGGAACATTGATGGTTTCACAGAACACCAAATAATGAGAAAATTAGAAGAAATGACAATGGCGGCAACTGCGTATAGGGCAAAACGCAATAGTGCTGCTAGTACAGTAAAAATCCTTGTTCAAGGCTTTACTGGAAGCCTGAAAGGATGGTGGGAAAATAATTTAAATGAAACTGAAAGACAAAGTGTGTTGAATTGTACAAGAACTGAAATAAATACAAATGAAAGAGGAGAAATAAATACTAATGTAATTGAACAACAAGTTGAAGCATTAATCTTTGCAATCTCAAAAGCGTTTATTGGAGACGCTAATGTTTTTGCTGACAGATCTTTAGAAATATTAAATAATCTGTATTGTCCAACACTTGGAGAATTCAGATGGTACAAAGATAATTTTATAACAAAAATTTATACTAGGTCAGACTGTAGACACGCCTACTGGAAAGATAGGTTTATCTCTGGTCTCCCTAAAAACTTTGCTCAAAAAGTAAGAGATAATATTAAACTAAACTATGATGGAATACCAATGGAAGATATTTCCTATGGAAGTTTAATCTCCTTAATTAATAAAACAGGTTTACAATTTTGCACAGATATTAAAATGCATAGACAAGCAAAATTTGAAAGTAAAACCAATCACAAAGAATTAGGTAATTTTTGCGAACAATTTGGTTATGAAAAATTAACCCCTCCTTCTAAACAAAGGAAACCAAAACAACAAACATTTAAAAGGTATAAACCAAAATATTATAAAAATAAAAGAGAAGACAAACCTATAAAACCTTATAGAAAACCCTATAATAAAAAATATAATAAAACATATAAGAAACCTTTTACAAATAATTTTGATAAAAATATAGTTTGTTACAAATGTGGTCGTACTGGTCACATAGCGAAACAATGCAAAGTTAAACAAAAAATAAAAGAATTAAAGATGGATGAAGAAATAAAAGAACAAATAACAAAAATACTTTTATACGAAACAGATTCATCCAGTGACTCCTCTATTGAGGATGAACAAGAAATAATTTATCAGAATCAAGAAACATCTTCTGATTCTGACGTCGGCTGCATAAGTTGTGGCTGTCTAGGTGATAACTGTGAATGTAAATTCACTATTAATGTTCTCACCAAAGAAGCACGTGTCCTTCTAGATTTAATAAGTAATATTGAAGACCCTCAAGTAAAACTAGCAATGTTAGAAAAATATAAAGAGTTAGAAAATCAGGAAATAACTACCCAAGAATTTAAAGGATATAATTTACAAGATATTTTAAATCCTCAATCTACTTTTTTAGAAGAACCCCTAACTCTACCTTCTTTATACAAAGAAGTTAAGAATTTAAAATCTGAAATTACTCAATTAAAACAACAATATAAAATTTTATCACAAAATTTTCAAAAATCATTGGGGAAAGGAAAGGAAATTGCCTCTTCCTCTACTTCTCTTTATGATACTGATGAAAATGAATTTAATAACCTTTATAAGGAACATACAGAGACTATTAAAGACACAGATTTCTTTTTACAAATAAAAACCATGCAACAAAAATGGCATGTTAAGGTAAACCTAAAAATTAAAAACTCTTTTCACAAACCATTTATTGCATTAATTGATTCAGGAGCAGATTTAAATTGTATTCAAGAAGGGCTAATTCCTACACAATATTATCAAAAGACACTCCAAAGATTATACACAGCTAATAATCAAAAATTACAAGTAAAATATAAATTAGAAAATGCTAAGATTTGCAATAATGGAATTTGCTTCAAAAGTTCTTTCCTTCTAGTAAAAGATACATCAGAACAAATAATCTTAGGAACCCCATTCCTAACACAACTATATCCATTAAACATAACTGAAGAAGGTATAACTACAATAAAAGATAACCAAGAAGTTCTCTTTGAATTTATCAATCCAATTAAAAGTAAAGAACTAAATACTTTAATTGATAAAATTGATGAAAAGAATTTCTTATCAATAATTAAAAGAAAAGAAAATCAGATAGGATTTCTGCAGAAAGAAATTTTATATGCAAAAATTGAAAAACAACTTCAACATCCTTTGATAAAAGAAAAGGTAATACAAATACAAAAAGAATTTGAACAAGAAGTTTGTTCCGAAGTCCCTAATGCTTTTTGGGAACGAAAAACTCATATGGTTACTTTACCCTATGAAGAAGGTTTTCATGAAAGCAAAATACCAACAAAAGCAAGACCCATTCAAATGAATAATGAAACCCTTGAATATTGCAAGAAAGATATTAAAGGTTTTCTTGATAAAAAACTAATTAGATCTAGTAAGTCTCCTTGGAGCTGCACAGCTTTTTATGTTAATCATAATGCTGAGCTAGAACGAGGAGAACCTCGCATGGTTATAAATTATAAACCTCTCAATAAAGTTTTAAAATGGATTCGCTATCCAATTCCAAATAAAAGAGATTTATTGAAAAGATTATATGACTCTGTCATATTCTCTAAGTTTGATATGAAGTCAGGATTTTATCAAATAAAATTGACAGAAGAAGATAAATACAAAACTGCTTTTACAGTTCCTTTTGGTCATTACGAATGGAATGTAATGCCTATGGGACTTAAAAATGCACCTTCAGAATTTCAACATATCATGAATGATATTCTGAATCCTCATTCTGAATTTACCATTGTCTACATAGATGATGTTTTAATTTATTCAAAATCAATAGATCAACACTTCAAGCATTTACAAACATTCAAAGAAACAATTAAAAGAAATGGCATGGTCATTTCTGCAAAAAAGATAAAATTGTTTCAAACAAAGATGAGATTTCTAGGTCATGAAATTCATCAGGGAACAATAACTCCAATAAGCAGAAGTATTGCTTTTGCTGAAAAATTTCCAAATGAGCTTAAAGATAAGAAGCAGTTACAAAGATTCTTAGGATGTTTAAATTATGTCTCTGAGTTTATTCCCAATATTAGGATAAAATGTAAACCTCTATACTCTAGGCTTAGAAAGACCTCTAATCCTAAGCCCTGGTCAGAAGAGTTATCCAAACTAGTTTCCGAAGTAAAAAAGGATGTCAAGTCTCTGCCGTGTCTTGGTATCCCTCATCCAAATGCTAGTCTAATTGTTCAGACAGATGCATCCGATTTAGGATATGGTGGTATCTTACTCCAGATCCTTCCAGAGTCAAAAGTTGAACAGATAGTCCGTTATCATTCAGGTCTTTGGATCTCATCTCAATTAAAATATAGTACTATTAAAAAAGAGATTTTATCTATAGTACTATGCATTACAAAATTTCAAGATGATTTAGTCAATAAAAGGTTTTTACTTCGAATTGATTGTAAAGCTGCCAAAGATGTTTTACAAAAAGATGTTCAAAATTTAGTTTCAAAACACATTTTTGCCAGATGGCAAAGCCTATTAAGTTGTTTTGATTTTGACATAGAATATTTGGAAGTTTGTTGGTATTTTGCTTTCATGAAAACCTTCTTCATAGGGTAAAGTAACCATATGAGTTTTTCGTTCCCAAAAAGCATTAGGGACTTCGGAACAAACTTCTTGTTCAAATTCTTTTTGTATTTGTATTACCTTTTCTTTTATCAAAGGATTTTGAAGTTGTTTTTCAATTTTTGCATATAAAATTTCTTTCTGCAGAAATCCTATCTGATTTTCTTTTCTTTTAATTATTGATAAGAAATTCTTTTCATCAATTTTATCAATTAAAGTATTTAGTTCTTTACTTTTAATTGGATTGATAAATTCAAAGAGAACTTCTTGGTTATCTTTTATTGTAGTTATACCTTCTTCAGTTATGTTTAATGGATATAGTTGTGTTAGGAATGGGGTTCCTAAGATTATTTGTTCTGGTATCAGAGCCTTAGGGTTCTGGTACTTGTTTAAGTTCCAGGTGTTCTTTCCATCCAGCGTTGGTCAGCCGTGAGGGTGTTCCCGGTAGTAAAGCCCGAGGTAGGGTCGTAAATCCGTTGGTAAGCCAGGTGGTCCCGTTGTCGTGGTAAGAGTTTCTTGTGTCTTACAAGTACTAGAGCAATAAGGTTCAGTAATCATGTCTAGCCTTCTAAAGATGGTCTCTAGGAAGGGTAAAGAAAAAATAGACGATTTAGGTGAATCAAGTAACAGTGAGAGTTTAGGTGAAAATCTTAATTCATCTTTGATAAATGAACAACAAATAATGTTACCTGAAATTGAACAAAAGCTAAATAATTGGAATATCCCCTCCATGGATATTTCAAGTATTTACAAAACAAAGCTCTTAGATATGTTTAAATCAGATTATATCATTAAAACTGCTGAATATACAATAAAAGTTGATAAAACTCAAGAGAGTTTAAATTTATTAAGTCCTTCAATGTTAAAAGAACACAAGCAAAAAATATAGATTTTTGCATATTGGTTTAATACAAGTTGCAATAAAACCATTGCATAGATTAGGCATAGATACACCTGTGTGTGTATGCCTAAGAGATACTCGACCTGCAAAGTTCGAGGATCAGATTCTTTCAATAATTGAGACCAACCTTCACAGTGGTCCAACCTTTTTCAATAACTATCCAAACTATACTATGTCTTTAGATAGTCTTGGAAAAAATAAACATAATATCAAATTAGATATTAAAATAAAAGAAGGGATTTGGAATCCAGAATCCTATCCCATGGCTGTTATTTATAAAATATATTATAAAGCCATGAAAACAAATATTTCTCCAAAAGCATTAAATATTTCTTCTAAAGAAGAAACTTTGCTTTTACAAGTAAACCTTGAAAAAGCAAATGCTGTTACCCCAAAGAGACTTAACCATGATCAAGTCTCTAGAAATTTGGATTGGCAACTAGAGGAAGTTCTGCCCCCTGAGGAGCCAGAACCTTCTCAAGTAACCATTCCCATAGAATATAAATCTGGTAATGTTTCAATAAGTTTGCGGATCATCTCAAGTAGTGATTAAGATAAAATAGTGAAAATAGTTGTATCAGAGTAACAACAACAGTGTATAAGAAAATCTTTATTTAAAACTGATAATTCACAAGTACATAAATGAACACACTATAGTAGAACTATAGTACTTACAGACAGTAGCTGAAGCAGCTTTCTTTGAAATCGAAATTCAAACTACAAGTTTACAAAATAGGAAATTAGTACAAGGAGTGTATCAAAGCTCTGAGTCTTCACTTCATCGATGGTCTTCTTAAATAGAGGGGAGAAGCCTTCGAACGGATTTGAATGAGTTTGGAATCCGCAAAAGTAAGGACTGTGGAACTTTTGACTTCGACTTCGCTTTACTGTAGCCATGTGAAGTTGTCGGCCAATAAGTCAGTGTCGGCACAACAAAACAAACTACTTTAATAAAGTCGAATCTCCTTTACTGTGAGTGACTGAATGACGCTGTCGGCCAGTGCTAAATCTGTCGGCACTATGCGACAAAATTTCTTTATTGAATTTTAATCAAAGAATCCTTCGTCTGGATCATGATTTTCCAGATAAGGATTGTAATCCGATCCATGGGAGGATTGCTTATCAGCTTCATCTTCATCTGAGTCTATGGAAGATAATGCTTCCAACAATAACTTCTTGTATTCAGAGGGAGAGGTAGCATTAATGTTTACTGAGAAAGGAGATGCAATTATTGGTTCTTCTGAAGGATTGCAAACTTCTTTTAATTTCTGCGGGGACCGAGGAATAGGATTAACTGATTTATTTGATCTGGTCCTTTTCCAAGTACTGAATTTAGTGACCACAACATTATTATTGAACCGTTGCCACCAAGATACAATGTTATTGGAACATATGTATTTGGGAAAAGGTTCGGGGAGATGCTGATGGTATTCAAAGTTGAATTTAAGTAACCAGGCTATGCCGAATTGGGCACAGAAATGAAGTAACTTGCTGTAAATCGGGATTGTAGGAGTTAATTTTTTATACTCCTCATAAATTGCGAAAATGGAGTTGGGCAGGATTTCGGCTGACAGGCCAAAATGCCAAAACCATTCCATAAACCAATGCGGAAATCGGGTTTGGTTATTAAGGAAATTAAAGTACCATGAATGCCTAGGATTGGGTTGTTGGAGAACCATATCCCAAGCGGCGATATAATCAAAGTAATTGTAAACTGGCGGATCATAAATCCTAGAGAACCTTTTGTACTTTTGTGGTTCTTGACCCCAATCTGTGAGAGTCAAGACTTTAAATATCTTGCATGTGGAATATGCAATGACTCCAGGGTTATTATCATTAGTTTTTTCTTCGAGTTTTATTGACTGTGTCTCGATAAGGATGAATTGATAGAACTGTAAGTCCTTTTTGTAACTTGAGGGACCCCATCCATATCCTTTTGGGATTATTTGCTGAAGCATATCCCAAGGAGATATATCAAGATTACCATTTTCTACTTCTGTAACGGTTATCTTGTAGCACTGAGACTTTATTTTGCATAGCAGAGGCTCACGGGTAGCTTTTTCAACAGAGGCATTTAGATGGGCTAGAGTCTCTGAAGTTAATGGGCTAAATCTGTTGGAGGTTGATGGGTTATTTGTAGCCGTACTTTTTGGTAAATTTGGGAAGTTGGTTTTGGTTATTTGGGCCGCTGATGGGGCAAAGTCATCTATGGTTAATTCTTTGGATTTGGAAGGAGATGGAGGCATACCTCCTCGAGAGGAGGATCCACCACGGGATCTGGTTGTCATCCGGAAGGTGATCCTTGTAAAAATTCCCTGGTTAAGAAATCAGGGATAAAATTATTTTCTCCTTTCAAATATTCTATGTCAAAATCAAAACAACTTAATAGGCTTTGCCATCTGGCAAAAATGTGTTTTGAAACTAAATTTTGAACATCTTTTTGTAAAACATCTTTGGCAGCTTTACAATCAATTCGAAGTAAAAACCTTTTATTGACTAAATCATCTTGAAATTTTGTAATGCATAGTACTATAGATAAAATCTCTTTTTTAATAGTACTATATTTTAATTGAGATGAGATCCAAAGACCTGAATGATAACGGACTATCTGTTCAACTTTTGACTCTGGAAGGATCTGGAGTAAGATACCACCATATCCTAAATCGGATGCATCTGTCTGAACAATTAGACTAGCATTTGGATGAGGGATACCAAGACACGGCAGAGACTTGACATCCTTTTTTACTTCGGAAACTAGTTTGGATAACTCTTCTGACCAGGGCTTAGGATTAGAGGTCTTTCTAAGCCTAGAGTATAGAGGTTTACATTTTATCCTAATATTGGGAATAAACTCAGAGACATAATTTAAACATCCTAAGAATCTTTGTAACTGCTTCTTATCTTTAAGCTCATTTGGAAATTTTTCAGCAAAAGCAATACTTCTGCTTATTGGAGTTATTGTTCCCTGATGAATTTCATGACCTAGAAATCTCATCTTTGTTTGAAACAATTTTATCTTTTTTGCAGAAATGACCATGCCATTTCTTTTAATTGTTTCTTTGAATGTTTGTAAATGCTTGAAGTGTTGATCTATTGATTTTGAATAAATTAAAACATCATCTATGTAGACAATGGTAAATTCAGAATGAGGATTCAGAATATCATTCATGATATGTTGAAATTCTGAAGGTGCATTTTTAAGTCCCATAGGCATTACATTCCATTCGTAATGACCAAAAGGAACTGTAAAAGCAGTTTTGTATTTATCTTCTTCTGTCAATTTTATTTGATAAAATCCTGACTTCATATCAAACTTAGAGAATATGACAGAGTCATATAATCTTTTCAATAAATCTCTTTTATTTGGAATTGGATAGCGAATCCATTTTAAAACTTTATTGAGAGGTTTATAATTTATAACCATGCGAGGTTCTCCTCGTTCTAGCTCAGCATTATGATTAACATAAAAAGCTGTGCAGCTCCAAGGAGACTTACTAGATCTAATTAGTTTTTTATCAAGAAAACCTTTAATATCTTTCTTGCAATATTCAAGGGTTTCATTATTCATTTGAATGGGTCTTGCTTTTGTTGGTATTTTGCTTTCATGAAAACCTTCTTCATAGGGTAAAGTAACCATATGAGTTTTTCGTTCCCAAAAAGCATTAGGGACTTCGGAACAAACTTCTTGTTCAAATTCTTTTTGTATTTGTATTACCTTTTCTTTTATCAAAGGATTTTGAAGTTGTTTTTCAATTTTTGCATATAAAATTTCTTTCTGCAGAAATCCTATCTGATTTTCTTTTCTTTTAATTATTGATAAGAAATTCTTTTCATCAATTTTATCAATTAAAGTATTTAGTTCTTTACTTTTAATTGGATTGATAAATTCAAAGAGAACTTCTTGGTTATCTTTTATTGTAGTTATACCTTCTTCAGTTATGTTTAATGGATATAGTTGTGTTAGGAATGGGGTTCCTAAGATTATTTGTTCTGATGTATCTTTTACTAGAAGGAAAGAACTTTTGAAGCAAATTCCATTATTGCAAATCTTAGCATTTTCTAATTTATATTTTACTTGTAATTTTTGATTATTAGCTGTGTATAATCTTTGGAGTGTCTTTTGATAATATTGTGTAGGAATTAGCCCTTCTTGAATACAATTTAAATCTGCTCCTGAATCAATTAATGCAATAAATGGTTTGTGAAAAGAGTTTTTAATTTTTAGGTTTACCTTAACATGCCATTTTTGTTGCATGGTTTTTATTTGTAAAAAGAAATCTGTGTCTTTAATAGTCTCTGTATGTTCCTTATAAAGGTTATTAAATTCATTTTCATCAGTATCATAAAGAGAAGTAGAGGAAGAGGCAATTTCCTTTCCTTTCCCCAATGATTTTTGAAAATTTTGTGATAAAATTTTATATTGTTGTTTTAATTGAGTAATTTCAGATTTTAAATTCTTAACTTCTTTGTATAAAGAAGGTAGAGTTAGGGGTTCTTCTAAAAAAGTAGATTGAGGATTTAAAATATCTTGTAAATTATATCCTTTAAATTCTTGGGTAGTTATTTCCTGATTTTCTAACTCTTTATATTTTTCTAACATTGCTAGTTTTACTTGAGGGTCTTCAATATTACTTATTAAATCTAGAAGGACACGTGCTTCTTTGGTGAGAACATTAATAGTGAATTTACATTCACAGTTATCACCTAGACAGCCACAACTTATGCAGCCGACGTCAGAATCAGAAGATGTTTCTTGATTCTGATAAATTATTTCTTGTTCATCCTCAATAGAGGAGTCACTGGATGAATCTGTTTCGTATAAAAGTATTTTTGTTATTTGTTCTTTTATTTCTTCATCCATCTTTAATTCTTTTATTTTTTGTTTAACTTTGCATTGTTTCGCTATGTGACCAGTACGACCACATTTGTAACAAACTATATTTTTATCAAAATTATTTGTAAAAGGTTTCTTATATGTTTTATTATATTTTTTATTATAGGGTTTTCTATAAGGTTTTATAGGTTTGTCTTCTCTTTTATTTTTATAATATTTTGGTTTATACCTTTTAAATGTTTGTTGTTTTGGTTTCCTTTGTTTAGAAGGAGGGGTTAATTTTTCATAACCAAATTGTTCGCAAAAATTACCTAATTCTTTGTGATTGGTTTTACTTTCAAATTTTGCTTGTCTATGCATTTTAATATCTGTGCAAAATTGTAAACCTGTTTTATTAATTAAGGAGATTAAACTTCCATAGGAAATATCTTCCATTGGTATTCCATCATAGTTTAGTTTAATATTATCTCTTACTTTTTGAGCAAAGTTTTTAGGGAGACCAGAGATAAACCTATCTTTCCAGTAGGCGTGTCTACAGTCTGACCTAGTATAAATTTTTGTTATAAAATTATCTTTGTACCATCTGAATTCTCCAAGTGTTGGACAATACAGATTATTTAATATTTCTAAAGATCTGTCAGCAAAAACATTAGCGTCTCCAATAAACGCTTTTGAGATTGCAAAGATTAATGCTTCAACTTGTTGTTCAATTACATTAGTATTTATTTCTCCTCTTTCATTTGTATTTATTTCAGTTCTTGTACAATTCAACACACTTTGTCTTTCAGTTTCATTTAAATTATTTTCCCACCATCCTTTCAGGCTTCCAGTAAAGCCTTGAACAAGGATTTTTACTGTACTAGCAGCACTATTGCGTTTTGCCCTATACGCAGTTGCCGCCATTGTCATTTCTTCTAATTTTCTCATTATTTGGTGTTCTGTGAAACCATCAATGTTCCATTCACAGATTCCTTCACCATTGTATTGTGATGCTAAATCTAAATAATTTTCTTCAAATTGAATGTCTGGCATTGTAGGTTTAGAATAATAATTTCTAGAGGTTGGATAATTTCTTGAAGTATTTTTTATTTTATTGACAGTATCAATTTCAATGTGTGTATTATTAAATTGTTTTTCTAATTCTTCTATATCATCATTTTTTATCATATTAACAGAAGGTTGGGTTATCTTTAGATTAGTTAATCTTTTATTAATTTCTTCTAAAAGATCACTTGTAGGTTCCCTTCCTATTTTTATTTCTTTGATTTCAGAGTCTGAAAGTTTATAAGGGGTTATTATTGACTTTTCAAGCTTCTGTGAGGTGGAGGCTTTTTCAACCTTTGGAGGTTCAACTTCGTCAGATAAACTAGCAACCTGATGAAGAAGTTGATTGGTGTAATTTAATTGTTTGTAAACATTATTGATATCATATTTGGTTGAATTCTGTATTTTTAATTTTATTGGATCTTCATCCATTATTTTAAATGGAGATGCAGTTATTTCCATTTTATTATGTGGAAATGTGATTTCTTCTAAGGGAGGGATTTCTGAAATGACTTCTTTACCCTTAGCTGTTTTCCATATTTTCTTTGCAGATTTTAATGTTTTAATTTCTAATTTTGGAAAACAAAATTCTTTAAACCATTGGAAGTAAGGGATGTTATCGTCCTCTACCTCCTCCAAATAAGCATAATAGGAAGACCTATAATGCTTTATTTGATCTTGAGAAAATGTGTCAAAAAACCATTTTCTTTTTAAATCATTTATGGGATTCATAAATTCTTTTTGAAGTTTCTGTTTATCAATGTAATATTTTGTAATAACAAAACATTGATTTACTTCAAAACTTTGATTTATCTCAGATTGAGTCGGGGACTCTCTCTGTTGTACTGTTTGAGGGGTTTCAACCCTATACTCCGGTTGAGGAGTAACAGGATGATCCCTAATTCCTGCTAATCTTAATGAGTGAATTGGGTTAATATCAATTGATCTTCTGGAATTAAATGATTGTCTAGATCCTTCAGGAGTTCTGTAGGATCTAGTTGAATTGCTCCTACTAAGAGGGGCAAAACTTATTGAAACATTACCAGATTTATATTCTATGGGAATGGTTACTTGAGAAGGTTCTGGCTCCTCAGGGGGCAGAACTTCCTCTAGTTGCCAATCCAAATTTCTAGAGACTTGATCATGGTTAAGTCTCTTTGGGGTAACAGCATTTGCTTTTTCAAGGTTTACTTGTAAAAGCAAAGTTTCTTCTTTAGAAGAAATATTTAATGCTTTTGGAGAAATATTTGTTTTCATGGCTTTATAATATATTTTATAAATAACAGCCATGGGATAGGATTCTGGATTCCAAATCCCTTCTTTTATTTTAATATCTAATTTGATATTATGTTTATTTTTTCCAAGACTATCTAAAGACATAGTATAGTTTGGATAGTTATTGAAAAAGGTTGGACCACTGTGAAGGTTGGTCTCAATTATTGAAAGAATCTGATCCTCGAACTTTGCAGGTCGAGTATCTCTTAGGCATACACACACAGGTGTATCTATGCCTAATCTATGCAATGGTTTTATTGCAACTTGTATTAAACCAATATGCAAAAATCTATATTTTTGCTTGTGTTCTTTTAACATTGAAGGACTTAATAAATTTAAACTCTCTTGAGTTTTATCAACTTTTATTGTATATTCAGCAGTTTTAATGATATAATCTGATTTAAACATATCTAAGAGCTTTGTTTTGTAAATACTTGAAATATCCATGGAGGGGATATTCCAATTATTTAGCTTTTGTTCAATTTCAGGTAACATTATTTGTTGTTCATTTATCAAAGATGAATTAAGATTTTCACCTAAACTCTCACTGTTACTTGATTCACCTAAATCGTCTATTTTTTCTTTACCCTTCCTAGAGACCATCTTTAGAAGGCTAGACATGATTACTGAACCTTATTGCTCTAGTACTTGTAAGACACAAGAAACTCTTACCACGACAACGGGACCACCTGGCTTACCAACGGATTTACGACCCTACCTCGGGCTTTACTACCGGGAACACCCTCACGGCTGACCAACGCTGGATGGAAAGAACACCTGGAACTTAAACAAGTACCAGAACCCTAAGGCTCTGATACCAGAATGCCACTGCGGAAATCGGGTTTGGTTATTAAGGAAATTAAAGTACCATGAATGCCTAGGATTGGGTTGTTGGAGAACCATATCCCAAGCGGCGATATAATCAAAGTAATTGTAAACTGGCGGATCATAAATCCTAGAGAACCTTTTGTACTTTTGTGGTTCTTGACCCCAATCTGTGAGAGTCAAGACTTTAAATATCTTGCATGTGGAATATGCAATGACTCCAGGGTTATTATCATTAGTTTTTTCTTCGAGTTTTATTGACTGTGTCTCGATAAGGATGAATTGATAGAACTGTAAGTCCTTTTTGTAACTTGAGGGACCCCATCCATATCCTTTTGGGATTATTTGCTGAAGCATATCCCAAGGAGATATATCAAGATTACCATTTTCTACTTCTGTAACGGTTATCTTGTAGCACTGAGACTTTATTTTGCATAGCAGAGGCTCACGGGTAGCTTTTTCAACAGAGGCATTTAGATGGGCTAGAGTCTCTGAAGTTAATGGGCTAAATCTGTTGGAGGTTGATGGGTTATTTGTAGCCGTACTTTTTGGTAAATTTGGGAAGTTGGTTTTGGTTATTTGGGCCGCTGATGGGGCAAAGTCATCTATGGTTAATTCTTTGGATTTGGAAGGAGATGGAGGCATACCTCCTCGAGAGGAGGATCCACCACGGGATCTGGTTGTCATCCGGAAGGTGATCCTTGTAAAAATTCCCTGGTTAAGAAATCAGGGATAAAATTATTTTCTCCTTTCAAATATTCTATGTCAAAATCAAAACAACTTAATAGGCTTTGCCATCTGGCAAAAATGTGTTTTGAAACTAAATTTTGAACATCTTTTTGTAAAACATCTTTGGCAGCTTTACAATCAATTCGAAGTAAAAACCTTTTATTGACTAAATCATCTTGAAATTTTGTAATGCATAGTACTATAGATAAAATCTCTTTTTTAATAGTACTATATTTTAATTGAGATGAGATCCAAAGACCTGAATGATAACGGACTATCTGTTCAACTTTTGACTCTGGAAGGATCTGGAGTAAGATACCACCATATCCTAAATCGGATGCATTTTTAAGTCCCATAGGCATTACATTCCATTCGTAATGACCAAAAGGAACTGTAAAAGCAGTTTTGTATTTATCTTCTTCTGTCAATTTTATTTGATAAAATCCTGACTTCATATCAAACTTAGAGAATATGACAGAGTCATATAATCTTTTCAATAAATCTCTTTTATTTGGAATTGGATAGCGAATCCATTTTAAAACTTTATTGAGAGGTTTATAATTTATAACCATGCGAGGTTCTCCTCGTTCTAGCTCAGCATTATGATTAACATAAAAAGCTGTGCAGCTCCAAGGAGACTTACTAGATCTAATTAGTTTTTTATCAAGAAAACCTTTAATATCTTTCTTGCAATATTCAAGGGTTTCATTATTCATTTGAATGGGTCTTGCTTTTGTTGGTATTTTGCTTTCATGAAAACCTTCTTCATAGGGTAAAGTAACCATATGAGTTTTTCGTTCCCAAAAAGCATTAGGGACTTCGGAACAAACTTCTTGTTCAAATTCTTTTTGTATTTGTATTACCTTTTCTTTTATCAAAGGATTTTGAAGTTGTTTTTCAATTTTTGCATATAAAATTTCTTTCTGCAGAAATCCTATCTGATTTTCTTTTCTTTTAATTATTGATAAGAAATTCTTTTCATCAATTTTATCAATTAAAGTATTTAGTTCTTTACTTTTAATTGGATTGATAAATTCAAAGAGAACTTCTTGGTTATCTTTTATTGTAGTTATACCTTCTTCAGTTATGTTTAATGGATATAGTTGTGTTAGGAATGGGGTTCCTAAGATTATTTGTTCTGATGTATCTTTTACTAGAAGGAAAGAACTTTTGAAGCAAATTCCATTATTGCAAATCTTAGCATTTTCTAATTTATATTTTACTTGTAATTTTTGATTATTAGCTGTGTATAATCTTTGGAGTGTCTTTTGATAATATTGTGTAGGAATTAGCCCTTCTTGAATACAATTTAAATCTGCTCCTGAATCAATTAATGCAATAAATGGTTTGTGAAAAGAGTTTTTAATTTTTAGGTTTACCTTAACATGCCATTTTTGTTGCATGGTTTTTATTTGTAAAAAGAAATCTGTGTCTTTAATAGTCTCTGTATGTTCCTTATAAAGGTTATTAAATTCATTTTCATCAGTATCATAAAGAGAAGTAGAGGAAGAGGCAATTTCCTTTCCTTTCCCCAATGATTTTTGAAAATTTTGTGATAAAATTTTATATTGTTGTTTTAATTGAGTAATTTCAGATTTTAAATTCTTAACTTCTTTGTATAAAGAAGGTAGAGTTAGGGGTTCTTCTAAAAAAGTAGATTGAGGATTTAAAATATCTTGTAAATTATATCCTTTAAATTCTTGGGTAGTTATTTCCTGATTTTCTAACTCTTTATATTTTTCTAACATTGCTAGTTTTACTTGAGGGTCTTCAATATTACTTATTAAATCTAGAAGGACACGTGCTTCTTTGGTGAGAACATTAATAGTGAATTTACATTCACAGTTATCACCTAGACAGCCACAACTTATGCAGCCGACGTCAGAATCAGAAGATGTTTCTTGATTCTGATAAATTATTTCTTGTTCATCCTCAATAGAGGAGTCACTGGATGAATCTGTTTCGTATAAAAGTATTTTTGTTATTTGTTCTTTTATTTCTTCATCCATCTTTAATTCTTTTATTTTTTGTTTAACTTTGCATTGTTTCGCTATGTGACCAGTACGACCACATTTGTAACAAACTATATTTTTATCAAAATTATTTGTAAAAGGTTTCTTATATGTTTTATTATATTTTTTATTATAGGGTTTTCTATAAGGTTTTATAGGTTTGTCTTCTCTTTTATTTTTATAATATTTTGGTTTATACCTTTTAAATGTTTGTTGTTTTGGTTTCCTTTGTTTAGAAGGAGGGGTTAATTTTTCATAACCAAATTGTTCGCAAAAATTACCTAATTCTTTGTGATTGGTTTTACTTTCAAATTTTGCTTGTCTATGCATTTTAATATCTGTGCAAAATTGTAAACCTGTTTTATTAATTAAGGAGATTAAACTTCCATAGGAAATATCTTCCATTGGTATTCCATCATAGTTTAGTTTAATATTATCTCTTACTTTTTGAGCAAAGTTTTTAGGGAGACCAGAGATAAACCTATCTTTCCAGTAGGCGTGTCTACAGTCTGACCTAGTATAAATTTTTGTTATAAAATTATCTTTGTACCATCTGAATTCTCCAAGTGTTGGACAATACAGATTATTTAATATTTCTAAAGATCTGTCAGCAAAAACATTAGCGTCTCCAATAAACGCTTTTGAGATTGCAAAGATTAATGCTTCAACTTGTTGTTCAATTACATTAGTATTTATTTCTCCTCTTTCATTTGTATTTATTTCAGTTCTTGTACAATTCAACACACTTTGTCTTTCAGTTTCATTTAAATTATTTTCCCACCATCCTTTCAGGCTTCCAGTAAAGCCTTGAACAAGGATTTTTACTGTACTAGCAGCACTATTGCGTTTTGCCCTATACGCAGTTGCCGCCATTGTCATTTCTTCTAATTTTCTCATTATTTGGTGTTCTGTGAAACCATCAATGTTCCATTCACAGATTCCTTCACCATTGTATTGTGATGCTAAATCTAAATAATTTTCTTCAAATTGAATGTCTGGCATTGTAGGTTTAGAATAATAATTTCTAGAGGTTGGATAATTTCTTGAAGTATTTTTTATTTTATTGACAGTATCAATTTCAATGTGTGTATTATTAAATTGTTTTTCTAATTCTTCTATATCATCATTTTTTATCATATTAACAGAAGGTTGGGTTATCTTTAGATTAGTTAATCTTTTATTAATTTCTTCTAAAAGATCACTTGTAGGTTCCCTTCCTATTTTTATTTCTTTGATTTCAGAGTCTGAAAGTTTATAAGGGGTTATTATTGACTTTTCAAGCTTCTGTGAGGTGGAGGCTTTTTCAACCTTTGGAGGTTCAACTTCGTCAGATAAACTAGCAACCTGATGAAGAAGTTGATTGGTGTAATTTAATTGTTTGTAAACATTATTGATATCATATTTGGTTGAATTCTGTATTTTTAATTTTATTGGATCTTCATCCATTATTTTAAATGGAGATGCAGTTATTTCCATTTTATTATGTGGAAATGTGATTTCTTCTAAGGGAGGGATTTCTGAAATGACTTCTTTACCCTTAGCTGTTTTCCATATTTTCTTTGCAGATTTTAATGTTTTAATTTCTAATTTTGGAAAACAAAATTCTTTAAACCATTGGAAGTAAGGGATGTTATCGTCCTCTACCTCCTCCAAATAAGCATAATAGGAAGACCTATAATGCTTTATTTGATCTTGAGAAAATGTGTCAAAAAACCATTTTCTTTTTAAATCATTTATGGGATTCATAAATTCTTTTTGAAGTTTCTGTTTATCAATGTAATATTTTGTAATAACAAAACATTGATTTACTTCAAAACTTTGATTTATCTCAGATTGAGTCGGGGACTCTCTCTGTTGTACTGTTTGAGGGGTTTCAACCCTATACTCCGGTTGAGGAGTAACAGGATGATCCCTAATTCCTGCTAATCTTAATGAGTGAATTGGGTTAATATCAATTGATCTTCTGGAATTAAATGATTGTCTAGATCCTTCAGGAGTTCTGTAGGATCTAGTTGAATTGCTCCTACTAAGAGGGGCAAAACTTATTGAAACATTACCAGATTTATATTCTATGGGAATGGTTACTTGAGAAGGTTCTGGCTCCTCAGGGGGCAGAACTTCCTCTAGTTGCCAATCCAAATTTCTAGAGACTTGATCATGGTTAAGTCTCTTTGGGGTAACAGCATTTGCTTTTTCAAGGTTTACTTGTAAAAGCAAAGTTTCTTCTTTAGAAGAAATATTTAATGCTTTTGGAGAAATATTTGTTTTCATGGCTTTATAATATATTTTATAAATAACAGCCATGGGATAGGATTCTGGATTCCAAATCCCTTCTTTTATTTTAATATCTAATTTGATATTATGTTTATTTTTTCCAAGACTATCTAAAGACATAGTATAGTTTGGATAGTTATTGAAAAAGGTTGGACCACTGTGAAGGTTGGTCTCAATTATTGAAAGAATCTGATCCTCGAACTTTGCAGGTCGAGTATCTCTTAGGCATACACACACAGGTGTATCTATGCCTAATCTATGCAATGGTTTTATTGCAACTTGTATTAAACCAATATGCAAAAATCTATATTTTTGCTTGTGTTCTTTTAACATTGAAGGACTTAATAAATTTAAACTCTCTTGAGTTTTATCAACTTTTATTGTATATTCAGCAGTTTTAATGATATAATCTGATTTAAACATATCTAAGAGCTTTGTTTTGTAAATACTTGAAATATCCATGGAGGGGATATTCCAATTATTTAGCTTTTGTTCAATTTCAGGTAACATTATTTGTTGTTCATTTATCAAAGATGAATTAAGATTTTCACCTAAACTCTCACTGTTACTTGATTCACCTAAATCGTCTATTTTTTCTTTACCCTTCCTAGAGACCATCTTTAGAAGGCTAGACATGATTACTGAACCTTATTGCTCTAGTACTTGTAAGACACAAGAAACTCTTACCACGACAACGGGACCACCTGGCTTACCAACGGATTTACGACCCTACCTCGGGCTTTACTACCGGGAACACCCTCACGGCTGACCAACGCTGGATGGAAAGAACACCTGGAACTTAAACAAGTACCAGAACCCTAAGGCTCTGATACCAGAATGCCACTGCGGATCATCTCAAGTAGTGATTAAGATAAAATAGTGAAAATAGTTGTATCAGAGTAACAACAACAGTGTAAAAGAAAATCAGATAGGATTTCTGCAGAAAGAAATTTTATATGCAAAAATTGAAAAACAACTTCAAAATCCTTTGATAAAAGAAAAGGTAATACAAATACAAAAAGAATTTGAACAAGAAGTTTGTTCCGAAGTCCCTAATGCTTTTTGGGAACGAAAAACTCATATGGTTACTTTACCCTATGAAGAAGGTTTTCATGAAAGCAAAATACCAACAAAAGCAAGACCCATTCAAATGAATAATGAAACCCTTGAATATTGCAAGAAAGATATTAAAGGTTTTCTTGATAAAAAACTAATTAGATCTAGTAAGTCTCCTTGGAGCTGCACAGCTTTTTATGTTAATCATAATGCTGAGCTAGAACGAGGAGAACCTCGCATGGTTATAAATTATAAACCTCTCAATAAAGTTTTAAAATGGATTCGCTATCCAATTCCAAATAAAAGAGATTTATTGAAAAGATTATATGACTCTGTCATATTCTCTAAGTTTGATATGAAGTCAGGATTTTATCAAATAAAATTGACAGAAGAAGATAAATACAAAACTGCTTTTACAGTTCCTTTTGGTCATTACGAATGGAATGTAATGCCTATGGGACTTAAAAATGCACCTTCAGAATTTCAACATATCATGAATGATATTCTGAATCCTCATTCTGAATTTACCATTGTCTACATAGATGATGTTTTAATTTATTCAAAATCAATAGATCAACACTTCAAGCATTTACAAACATTCAAAGAAACAATTAAAAGAAATGGCATGGTCATTTCTGCAAAAAAGATAAAATTGTTTCAAACAAAGATGAGATTTCTAGGTCATGAAATTCATCAGGGAACAATAACTCCAATAAGCAGAAGTATTGCTTTTGCTGAAAAATTTCCAAATGAGCTTAAAGATAAGAAGCAGTTACAAAGATTCTTAGGATGTTTAAATTATGTCTCTGAGTTTATTCCCAATATTAGGATAAAATGTAAACCTCTATACTCTAGGCTTAGAAAGACCTCTAATCCTAAGCCCTGGTCAGAAGAGTTATCCAAACTAGTTTCCGAAGTAAAAAAGGATGTCAAGTCTCTGCCGTGTCTTGGTATCCCTCATCCAAATGCTAGTCTAATTGTTCAGACAGATGCATCCGATTTAGGATATGGTGGTATCTTACTCCAGATCCTTCCAGAGTCAAAAGTTGAACAGATAGTCCGTTATCATTCAGGTCTTTGGATCTCATCTCAATTAAAATATAGTACTATTAAAAAAGAGATTTTATCTATAGTACTATGCATTACAAAATTTCAAGATGATTTAGTCAATAAAAGGTTTTTACTTCGAATTGATTGTAAAGCTGCCAAAGATGTTTTACAAAAAGATGTTCAAAATTTAGTTTCAAAACACATTTTTGCCAGATGGCAAAGCCTATTAAGTTGTTTTGATTTTGACATAGAATATTTGAAAGGAGAAAATAATTTTATCCCTGATTTCTTAACCAGGGAATTTTTACAAGGATCACCTTCCGGATGACAACCAGATCCCGTGGTGGATCCTCCTCTCGAGGAGGTATGCCTCCATCTCCTTCCAAATCCAAAGAATTAACCATAGATGACTTTGCCCCATCAGCGGCCCAAATAACCAAAACCAACTTCCCAAATTTACCAAAAAGTACGGCTACAAATAACCCATCAACCTCCAACAGATTTAGCCCATTAACTTCAGAGACTCTAGCCCATCGAAATGCCTCTGTTGAAAAAGCTACCCGTGAGCCTCTGCTATGCAAAATAAAGTCTCAGTGCTACAAGATAACCGTTACAGAAGTAGAAAATGGTAATCTTGATATATCTCCTTGGGATATGCTTCAGCAAATAATCCCAAAAGGATATGGATGGGGTCCCTCAAGTTACAAAAAGGACTTACAGTTCTATCAATTCATCCTTATCGAGACACAGTCAATAAAACTCGAAGAAAAAACTAATGATAATAACCCTGGAGTCATTGCATATTCCACATGCAAGATATTTAAAGTCTTGACTCTCACAGATTGGGGTCAAGAACCACAAAAGTACAAAAGGTTCTCTAGGATTTATGATCCGCCAGTTTACAATTACTTTGATTATATCGCCGCTTGGGATATGGTTCTCCAACAACCCAATCCTAGGCATTCATGGTACTTTAATTTCCTATTTTGTAAACTTGTAGTTTGAATTTCGATTTCAAAGAAAGCTGCTTCAGCTACTGTCTGTAAGTACTATAGTTCTACTATAGTGTGTTCATTTATGTACTTGTGAATTATCAGTTTTAAATAAAGATTTTCTTATACACTGTTGTTGTTACTCTGATACAACTATTTTCACTATTTTATCTTAATCACTACTTGAGATGATCCGCAGTGGCATTCTGCTATATATATATATATATATATATTAAACTATTAATTTGGTTCGGTTCGGTTAAAGTTGAATAACTTTCTTTTAGAGTTCTGATCTAACATTACGCAAAACTGAATAACCAATTATATTATAATTTGTTTTTGGATATTTGACTAGAAAATGTATTATAACTTTGCTAGAACTTTAAACATTGCATCTCCACAAGCATTATTATTAGAGTTTTACTAACTAATGTCCTAAGGATATTAATTAAGGACTAAAGAATGGATTAAATCTATGCTGGGAAATTCAATACAACACTTATCAATGTATGAAATATATCATTTTCAATACAAACTTAACTTTTTTAATTTCTTAACAAGTGTTCTAATGACAGTTATCATCATTCTAGTCTACTCGGAACTATTGCAACTAAAGGCTCCACCAGGGACGGACCTACATGCATTCTAGATGGGGACTTTCCCCCTAATGCCAAAAAACTAGTTGTTAAGACGACGGTCTCGAAAAGAGTTTTTCGTACATATATAATATATCCAAAAATTCTATCCGGATCAAAAGTTATGGTCGTTTAGAGATTTGTCGACCGCTTGAAATTTCGTTTACCAATCATGTCAAAAAAGTCAACAACATCACGCACTGGATGTGTGCTGAACCCTGGTGTTGGATGCAAGTGCCGAGGGACGAGGGTCTACTTTAGATGGCTAGATTATCATATATATTGATAAATTACTAATGTAATTAATGCTGCGGAACAAATAATTATGAATATTTTATATGAAATTCGATACGTATATACTTGACAACTCCTATTATTTAAGTCTGTTTCCGTCCCAGGCACCACCAACAATTGTCTTCTACAAGATTTTAAGAGTGTGGTTAACTTACCACCACATCAAACCCATAATGGTCAAAATAATTGTGATTAACGAAATAAATTTAAAAAATATGCAACTCCAAATCCAACAAAAGTTATTTTTTTCAAATACTATTAAAACAGTAAAAAAAAAATTGTTTTTATTTTTTTAAAAAATAACATTATAAGTTGTCTTATAAATTAATGGAAACTGTTACTAGAATTTTTAATAAGAAAAGTATTTTCAAAATTATAACATATGAATTTGTAAAGAATTTAAAAATACCGTAAATGCTTCAAATATACATTTCTACCATAGGTGGAAGATTAAATTAAATAGCTAAAATTCATATAGGGAATTTGAGATTAGCCCATATATTATACTGTTCTATACATCTTTCTTTTCCTTAGTCCTATATAGGATTGATCACAAACTACTTGAAGGAATATTTAAGTTGTGATTTTTATTTGAAAAATGTAATACTTTATTATGTCATAAAGAGAAAAGTTACGTACATTGTCACCCATATGTTAAATAGACCGTAGTTACTTGCTTGTACCCAACACTACTAGGATGTGGAAACAAATTTGATACCAAAAATTTGCATTAGCATTCCCCTTTTTTTTTTCTTTAAAGGGAATCAATAATAGTTCCTCACTTCTCCCTTGTAACATGACTCAAGTCCGTAACCTAGAGAGCAGGCAATGCAGCTTTTACCAACTACCAACTGAGATAGGCAACAACTTTGATGTATATAAGCAAGAAGCATATATATATATATATATATATATATATATATATACACTTCTTGTAAGTAAATATCCGTCCAACTTTTGTGTATGCTGCTATATAATTTTCTGGGGTAAGTATATATCTATCTACATCTGAGGAGATACATAGCTATATGAATCGATTAACATGGAAAAAGCAAAAAAGAAGGCTCAATCTGGATCTTCCTACCAACAAATTTGATTTGGTTTAACTTTTCATTACACCATATTAGTTGATCTTTTCTCAATTTTTTCATGTTTAGCACCCTTGAAATCAATCTCAATCCCACTTGAGCAAGCAACTGCTCATGATCCAGTTGAACGTGATCCTCGTGGTGCTTTTGGAACCTCCTTACTATGCAATTCCCGCTTCTCATTATGTCCTTGAGCTTTCTCTCTTTCTGCAACATTCAACCCAAGATTATTAGGATAGCAATTATAATTTTTAAATTAAATTAAAATAAAAGATGGAGGATATTTCAATGTAATTTTGATAAATTCAACGGCATGAAAATTTAAAGTTCATTTTGTACTTTGGAAGGGACATGCTTCCAAAGTGAATTCAAATTTCAAGAAATGTATATTCACTTTAGGGGTACCTAAGGTGCATTTAATCAATGAATTTGACAAGAGTTTAAAAAAGGAATGTTCACGGGTCAGGTTGGTTCAGTTTCAAAGAAAGAAAAAATTAAACTAATCAAAATCAATTGGTTCGATTTGATTTCAATTTGGATTTTTTCAAAAAATCCGAACTAACGAGTTGGTTTGGTTTGGTTCTTCATAAAAATACAAAAAAATTACATACACTTGTCACAAAAAATACATGACCAAGAAGGAAACTTTCAAACTAGACACTATATGAAATTATTTCAAACATGAGAATAAAAATTTCAAGAGCTATTATGCAAAGAATTTTAAAATTGAAAAGGAATATACAATATTAAAATATATATGTAAATGATTCGGTTTGGTTTGGTTTGGTTTCAGAAACCTCGAATCTAATAATCGAACCAATTACTATCAAATCTTAATCGGTTTGGGTTCATCCAAAAATTTGATTCCAATTTAATTGGTTTGATTTGGCCAGTAGAGTTGATTTGAACTAATAAGCACTCGTCCCCTAGACTACTACCATTATTACTTCTACGAATAGAGGAGTTTGTGATGAGATGGAGCATCTAAGAGTACTAAGTGAATCAAGTATGAGTGATCACTTGAGTAGTGAGTGTATCTTGTGAGTGGATGTTTATCATTCTTTATAAATCTTGAGTGGGGTACTTAGGTTTGTAAGGTGATACACATCTCTAAAAGGGTTTTCAAGTTTTTATAAGACTTGTATTCTTATTTTGAAATAATTAGTATTTTGTTGAAGTGTTTTTTGTGAATGTTGGGAAAGGATTTCAATCACGTCAATTCCTGTGTGTTATATTACTTTCTTTACAATATTTTGTGTGAATTCTCATTCTCTGCCTACGGCGTGCAATTTTTTGGAACATGTTCTAAACATCTAAGATATCAACTAGGGTTTTAAATAAAGGTCCGCGACCGCAATATGGGCCGCAATGTTACGTAACCGCAATTGTAGTCTCATCAACCGTATTTTCTAGGAATTGTCCGTAGTAACAGTAAATACACTGCAACCGCAATTTAAAACCTTGATATCAATAAAAGAAAACATGTCAATCACCGGAAAGCAAACCTTGTATAGTTGGGTCCGAACATGCACAACAAGATCTGAAATTTCTGGGTCCTTAACATCACTTCCAATTTGCTGAGAAGCTTTATCTGCTCTGACAAACTCACAGAACACCCGCATGGATTCCTTGATGATCTCAGCTAACCTTTCACTTCCAATTGCATCCTCATCAGCACCCCACTTAGTTATTTTCTTATCCTTCATATTATCATCTACAATGCAATCACAATGAAGTTATAACTCCTCACTTGGTTTGGAGTTTGCACTGTGCAATAGAATGTGAATATATTATGGTTCATTTTTGTTCACCTTTAATGATTGGAACTTGGAGCAGGTTGCGAATGACACAACGGTTCTTGGCATAATTCTGAATCCTAGGACCTTGAAATGGCTCATTCTCTATAAACCTTTGCATGAGTACTTGAAAAAGTTGAAACTCGCCAGCAACTAGATTATACCGACGTGACCATTGTGAATCATATTGTTGTAACTCTTGGGATTTCTTGTGCTGCCAACACAGGATTTCCCATGAAAGGCAAACCTGCCCAACATACACCAATTCCAAATCTCTATGCAATTCATGAACAAACTTCATCAATGGGTCAGATATGTGCTTTGATGCTTTGCGTGGCCACAAATTATGAGAGATTAGAGGCTTGGCACCTTGGACGGTAGATTTTGGCATTAAAATTAATTTAAGAGGGTCTTTTAGTTGAACAAGACCTACAATTAACGGCAAAGAAAAGTAGGTGATTTAGTCAATGACATAGGGAAATCAACATTATTATTAAAGAAATAATAAGTTTTTATTTTATGTTTTTGATCTTCTCTTTGCTTAGAGTATAATATTCGAAACCAAACTAAGTCAAAGCTGAAAAGTGATATATAACCAACATCTTTATTGAACACTACTTTATACTAAATAGAAACTGGACGAACCAATCCCACTCACTGATACTTCAAAGTCGTATATGTATAAAGTAGACCTAGGAAGAAAAGATTGAAGAGAATGTAGGAAAATGGAATTGAAAACCTGTGGTGGAATGGAATGGCGTAGACTTGCCACTATCTGTGGCGTTGTGAATGGAGAATAAACAAGATACGAATAGCTTTTATGTGCACAAATTTTTTTCATAGTAAATTGGTGTGTTTGTCGATATATTCGAGAAATGTTATAGCCTCTTACAAATTTTCATACTTAATTAAAAAGAGAAAAGTTTGATTAATTGTTTTATACATATTACAACATGTAACATTTGTCAACTATAAGTGGCTAAGATGATTTGTAGGAAGATTTATAGGAGAATACAAAATTTCTCAAATATACCGTATATAAATATAAATGAGAATGTGTGCCATCTTCAAATAATGTTATTAGCAAAATATGATGGGGGTAAAAAAGGTTATGACCCACCTTCTTTGTAAAGATAAAAGTATGTAGAGTCATCTCAAAACATTAAAAAAAAAAAAAAAAATCAAGTTTACGTGACAAAAATTCAGGAAATAAAAGATTATACGTGACAAGAAATTGTGAGATTAACATTGAAAACACAGAAATGAAGTTAATTTGGTTCTTACCTATTGCATGCATGGTCTGGTAATTCAAGATATCCAGTTTCCTCATTTTCTCTGCATAGCACTTGTAAACTTTATGAATTTCAACAATGTGATCCTTGTATTCAAGCTTCTCTTCAATTTTCAGTGGCTTTAGATCTTCTACAACTTTTGGAGACTCTTTTTCCTCCTCTTCCTCTTCTTCTTCTAAAATTGTAGCAAGTCCTCCTTGTCTTGCATTTCTAAGTTCCAATCTCAGTTGTTCCACTACCTCATCATGCTCCCATTCATAGTCATCCTCATCTTCTTCATCAGAATCCATTTCATATTCATCCAATTTGTCTTCCCACTTGGTTTCCTCAGTTCTCTCCAAATTATCAATGCATGTTTCTTCTCCATGGTTTGAACATTCCTTTTCCCTAACACTTGTATACTCAAATCCTTCACAAGAATTATTAGATGATTCTGACTCTGAATCAATTGTTAATGAGTTATCATTGTAAAGTATATAATCAGAATCACTCCCACCACACACCTCAGCTTCACTTTCAAAGCGAAATCGATCAGAAGTGGAAATGGAAGCGAAACTTCTGTCTTCTTGAACAAATTCTTTTTCTTCTTGAGGAACAAGGCCTTCTGAAAATTCCTTGTTGGCAATATTTCCAATGCTGGCAAATGCATTTTCAGAAACATTTGGAGCCTTGAAATATTCTCTGAAACTGAAGGTCATAGTTGATGGTTCTTCCATGAAAACACTGATATCTTTTCCTGAGAAAAATTGATACTTACTTGTGGTTATAGCAGAATCATTGTCCATGACAACAACCCCTTTTGTTTCTTCTTCTTCTACTACTACTCTCTTCCCACCATCTTGATGAACATTGAAATTACCCTCCATGAAAACAGAGCACTCTGTTTCATTTTTATCTGTTTTCTCAACATCTTCATGAACATTAGAGAAAGTCTCCATGAAAAAATATCCCTCTTTCACTTCTTCACTTTCCTTACCATCTTCATGAATATCAGAGCCTTTCTCCTTTGAAACATAGTACTCTGCTTCTCCTTCACCTTGCTTACCATCTTCATGATTATGGATATCAAAGTCAGTCTCCATGAAAACAGAGTTCTCTGTTTTTCCTTTTTCACCAATTTTACTATCTTCAGGAACATCAGAGACATTAGTCTCCACAAAAACAGAGCACTCTGTTTCTCTCTCCCTTTCTTCACCAACCACATGAAAATATTGACTGATTGGAAATAGAAAATTGGCCTGCTCTTCTGCCAATCCATCAATCTGAACTCCATCCTTATCACTTTGATGAGCTACCTGAAATCTGAAACATCAAATAAAGGAATCAATCATTACTCATACCCCAAAAAAGAAATCTAGATAAAAATAACCCAATTGAGAAAATTTATCACACCTGAAGATGTATCTGAGTATCAACCCAAAGGAAGAAAGCACATAGTTGAAGAAGAAAACTCTCAGTGAAGACAAGGCCCAAAGCATATTTCCATAAACAAAATCATTCAGAAAACATATATTGATTGATTCAATGTGTGTTTTAAGCATAACAAGGTTCTTGGCACCCATCAGTGATGATCAACCAATCCAATCTACCTCTGAAAGTTTTTGTTTTTATTCTCCTGAAGATTTCAAACCAAGTTATAAGGAGAAGAAGACTTGGGAGGTTGAAAATTTTCCCATCAAAGATTCATGATGAGATAGTGAACTTTCCCCACTAGTGTAGAGCAAAATTAGTGGCAGAATAAGATCTGGGCATAATTTGATTTTGGACCAAAAGGGTGAGAAGATTGTGCAGTGAATATATATTTTGTGCAAAGAAAGAAAGCAACGTGTGAGTTTTGGACAATGAATGAGAATTTGATTTGGTCTATTTGGTTTCTTAGTACGATTGGTTATTAGTTTCTTTAACAGTTTTTTGGTACATGGTGCTCTCTCAGCCTGACACGTTTCAGATGCTGAGATTGTGGGAGAGTGTGTGAAACCTATGTTTGGCTTTAAGGCAATTCCTGCGTGAAAAATGCTTGTGATCATAGGACTAGGAGTATAAAATCAAAGTGTAGTATATGAAAAATAATGAGTTTTTTTATAATCAAATGGTCAAAACCGTACATATGTAAGGTAATTATTATTTATTAGTATTTATTATATATAATGTATGTGAGTAATATTTTTCTTTGTGTGTCATGGACTTTTTGTTTTCTTAAGAATGATTTTGAATTCTTTTATCCATCACTCCTATTAATATTCCTACTTAATGAATTAATAAAAAACATTAATATTTTTTTTATGTTTTCAAGATATTTTATATAGTATGACGATTTTATTGGATCTTAATTTGGAGTAGTCGGTGGTCTTTGGATTCAGTGGGTCAATGTTATGTATGTGTTGGAAAAACAACTGAAAGTTTCTTCTCTTTTTGGGTTGGTCAGGTCAGGTGGTAAGGAGAAGCACTATGAGAGTTACTTCTTTCCATAAACCGAGTCCAAATTCTTCTCCCTTTCATGGTAAAAAATCAACCTCACCTGCGAGGAGAGAGTAAGTAATTATGATTTAATGAAATAAGAGAAATTTATTTACTGGCATATACACACTCTTCACACTATTTTCATTTATAAATTATTTCAATAAATGGTAAACTTTAAACTTTGGTCATTGACGAAATAAAATTAATATAGTAAGAATTAAAAAGATAGTAATTCTTTGTGGACAAACCTATTAAATAAATTGGACCAAAAGCAATACACAAGTAGGAACTATTTTAATTGGATACACAGTAGTCAGCACAAGTTCCTCCGTTCAATCCAATTAGCAAGTTTCCATATTGGATTTGGAAGAAGGTACCCTATTTGCTGCTATCCTATGGAATGAAATGGGATTTGGAAGATTTCTTCTCTAATATTTTGCTTCCATCTATGAACATTTTCTCATCAACCTCTATCACTCCCTAAGATTGAATATCATCATTATTCTTATCCCCTTCAATGCTAATATCACAAAGAGAAACCAATCAGCAAAATTATAGAAGAGCAATCCTTGTCTGAAGTTTACTTACTTGGCCAGAGTGCAAGTTCCATCAGTTCTCTATAGTTATGGCTTGCCATTGTTAGCAGCAGAGAACAAGAAAAAAGCCCAGTTATGTTATTTGCACACCCAAATGGGACACCTATTTGAGACACCTTGGTTAATTACGTAAAAATATTTGGTTAATTCAGTTTATTATATGGTTAATGGGCTTATTTTCCATAACCATGTAAATATTTGGTTAATCACATGTAAATATCTGATTAATTCAGTTCTTTATATGATTAATGGGTCATCATGAATTAACCAAATATTTACACGTGATTAACCATATAATGAACTGAATTAATCAAATATTTATATATGATTAATCAAGATGTCCCAAATGGGTGTCCCATTTGGGTGTGCAAATAACATTTCTGAAAAAAGCCTGTGGAGGCTTGAGGTTTCATACCAGAAGATCAAGTCTCTCTTGTTGATATTTGGATTTAACAATAATTCATCCTATCAAGCTGAGATTGCTGTTGTCATACCAAAAACAAAAACTTGATGAGAGCAAATTAGGCCTTACACGTGCAGCAGGACAGTAGAGTTGCCATATTCATTAGTCATGACAGATATATGTTAACGTGTTCTTTTGAGAGCTAAGTATACAAGGCATGAATTATTATATTCAAGATCATATTGAATATCCAAAACCTGGATAGAATGAAGATTTGGAGTACAACTAGAAAATGTTAGCTTCAAAATTCATTAACAAAGACGGATATGTTTTATTTTTTGTAAACCAAGTTACCAAGACCTAGAAGAATATGACATGTTGAGGAGATCACCAAGACTTACAGGAATAGGACATGTTTAGTTTCTTTTTTTTTTTTTTGGGACATATCAACGAATAGTTCTTGTATTATTGTTAATCTGGGTTAGGCCTGTTTGCTTTGTTTCCAGTTTCCTGTTTTCAGAAACAATTACAAAACCAACCAAGAGGTTATTATAGGAAATGAAATATGAAATAAAAATAGGAAACTGGAAACAAATCAAACATGCCCTTATATTTTTCACATTTTTTATAATAAAATTGCAAACATGAGGTTATTACATACGTAGAGGATGTACGACACACTTCTAGTTTAAAATTTGCTTTTTGTGGCGTCACGAAAGAAAATGCAAATAAATTTTTTTGCTATGCTATGTACCACCTATATACAATATACAATTCAACTAAAGTAGATATCTTTTTCTTATATATGTTTTAATTTGGGTCTGTAAATTGACGTAAATTTGGTGATCATACCGAACCACTTTGGAATTGTTTTATGAGAAATGCTACTTGTATAACTAATTTGAACAATTTTAAAACAATTTTAATTTTTATAATGTAAATTAGTTAATTGGTTGTTAATTAAAAAAAAATATTTGGGGTCCAAGGGGACGCTCATACTAAGCCTTATATTGGGATGGGAAGAGAGGAGAAGAAAATAGGAAAGGAGCGGAGGGTATTGCGGAGTTTGAATATGCGTAGTCACAATTTTTAACCAATCGAATTGATTCAAGGGAACGTCAAGAAAACGTTTTTTTTTTTGTTACCAATGTGGGTTGGTCCAAATGAAAAAGGCTTGATTCTCTTAAGCATATGATCTTGATTTGATTCCCAGATTCATTTATATTAAAAAGACATTGTTGCGAAGAGTCCACGCTAAAGCGCCTGTATTTCGAAGATTAATTAATCTCACACCTATCGAAAGTGAGAACACTTCATGAAAAAACTTATTTTTGTTGTTTTATTAGGCTTCATTGGCATTTGGATGCCGGCTTTTCTTATCTCAAGTTTGGACGGTTTATTTGGGGTGTGCGATTTGTTTTTGCTGAACCAAGAGAGAGTGAATTGGTTCAATTTTTTTTTTAGGGTAAAGACCCATTTTGGTCCCTGACAAAAAATACGTGAGCCATTTTAGTCCCTAACGAAAAAAAAGTATTTCGTTAGTCCCTGACAATTACTAACTGGGACAAGTTAGTCCCTACGTTGACTCCGTTAGTTAGCATCCGTTACTAAATTGTCCCACGATACTAATTGTCAGGGACTAATTAGTCCCACTTTAAATATTGTTAGGGACTATAATGTCCCATAGTAATTGTCAGGGACTAACTTGTCTCAGTTAGTAATTGTCAGGGACTAACGAAGTATTTTTTTTTTGTCAGGGACTAAAATGACCCACGTACTTTTTGTTAGGGACCAAAATGGGCCTTTACCCTTTTTTTTTTAAGGCAAGGTGATCCTAAGTCACCATAATTTATTGAAGAAAAAGAAGAAAAACAAAATAAAATAAGAGCATGGGGGGCATAAACCAAAACTCATGCAAAATAAATCATTTAAACCTAACATTAGGTTTTCTATTCCTCCCCAGGTTTTCTGAGATTTAGACAAAACCACCGTGAAATCATAATCAACTTCAACAACATTATCATTATTTAACTTCTCTGCTGAAAGAGAGTTATTCTCTAGGTCATCATCATCCATATTTCCCAAAAATTTGGCAAGTATTCTCATATCATGAGCAACATTATGATGTATAGAGGCTGAATTAGACTCAGGAGTCTGAAGATTCTTGCCACTAACTGTTAAATCACAGGTAGCTATGGAATGCTCGGGTACCGGAGTATCCTTGACTGTAGAGTCAATAGTAGTTGCAACAGAAGTTGAGATCTTCTCTGTAGAGCCATTGACAACATTGGTAGCAACAGAATGTGAGTTCTGTGGAATGGAATTTGAGACATGATCAGGGGATAAAGGTTCCTCATAGACAGTCTCAACCGATTCACTATCACTCAAATTTTCTCCCTGTGATGTATCAATCCGCCCATAATCTTCAATTGGTTTTTGCTCTGGAACCTTTGGGACATAAGCTTGCTTAGTCTTCTATACCAATGGCAGATCCTTATGCACCAGTTTCTCCTTGCCAAATTTACAAATCGAAGTCAAGTGTCCAATTGATTTACAATGAGACAAAAAGAAGGAAGCTTCTCATATTCAATACCGACAGAAAATGCAAAACATTCACGTTCAATCATAATCTCCTTAAGCAACTTTCCTGTTAGATCAACATCCACTAAAACTCGAGCATAGTGACCATGTGCCCTAGTACGGGTAGTTTCATCCAAACTTAATGGAGTACCTAAACCGCCTGCAATCTCAAATAAATTCAATAGTAGAAAATTTAAAAGATTAAATCAAACAATTACAATAATAACACAAATAAATACTTGAAGGTAAAAAGGAAAATGTTGAGAAAAGTGCACAAATAGATTAACTGATTCAGCCACAATGTGTGGCCTATGTCCAGTCCTCGAGCAATTACCCGAGGAGTTCTTCACTTGACGAATTGTTTCTTACAATGACTCAACGACCTTCTTTACCTTAGCCCCAAGGTAGAGTTACAATAGTTTCTTTCACTCAAGGACACCACCAAACCTCCCTCTACTTAAATTTTAGAATTAAAAAAAAGAGAAGCAACTTGAAACTCTTTCTCTTTACAAGTGTGTTGTCTTGATCTTTTCCAAGGCTTCCTCTATATGGTGGAGTGCTTCTCTTATATTTTGAATTTTCTAACTGTTGGAACCAAATAATTCTTCCATAAATGTATTTGACCGTTGGAGATTAGACATTAATGACATTTAATCCTAATAAAAACCAATCAATCATTTAATTAAATCACATGTCAACAAACTAATAGGGAGTGAATCAATTCTTCTAAGTTACCCACATACTCAATGAATTAAATGTATCATCAAAACTTAAAACTCGGCCGTTTTCAATTTCATGGCATCAAAACACATCTACATGGACTTAACAATCATCTATCTTTATTATTAAAAGGAAGGCGGTGGCTGAGGTATATCTGTAAAATCACTTGGATCAATGAGTGTTTTTAGGGGTATCAATGAGTTTTTTAGGGGTAAATCTGTCAATGAGTTTTTTTTTCCTAATCTTCAATAGCTATCAAAGCTATTAATCCACCATTCATTGACCCAATTAATTGATGTATAATTGATTGTTAGGGGATAATTTTATAACTGAAATATTGCACCAAAGAGTCTACAAATATTGCATGTTATTGTCATCCAGATGTAAGAAAAGACTTTCCAGTGAACCTAATTTTGTAAAACTGCTACATCTTAATTGTTTTTAAAGATTAAAATACCACTAATGTTGTATTAATAAATATAAATACCTTTCATTTTGTAAATGGATAAATACTATAAAAGTGTGGTAACTCTATAAGCATCAATTGTAACACTGTTTTCTAATCTTGCACCCATTCTTATTCTTCTTTTCTGGATTATAGTCCTCTTCTTCTTTTCTGGAAAAAAAAAAGGTAATAATGTGTATGCACTCATAATACCTTCATACATTCTATGATTGATCCATATGAAAAATAAAACAAAGCCCCCACGTATGGAGCATAATTGAAGTTGATGCTATTATATTTTGTCTATTTTTATCTATTTCAATTGAACTTTTATTATATAGGGCAATCTTACAAGAAATTATCCGAAAGAATTTGACTCCATATCAGAAAAAGAAATGCAATTCAAGGTTGAGATCAAGGAAGGAAACATTGAAAAAAAATGGCAATGTTATACAATAAAAAGGATGACGGATGACAAGGACTTGATTGAGGAATTTAAGAAACAACCATCCATTAAGGTTATTTTATGAGTTAGTTTTCCTATTAGTGTTTATATAATATAATTTTCTCTAACTAAGAACATCATTCAAAAAATGTAGGATTATGATGAAGATGACAATGCAAATTTAGCACTACTAATTCTATAAAAGTGGATGACAATATTAAGGTAGTCATTTACGCAATATTAGTATTGAAACATGTGTTTGTCATAAATTTAGTGTTATTGATGTTACCAAATTATTTTGTGTAACTTCGTACTAAGGAAGAGACTCTACTACTAATGACTATCTATCTCAGCAAGAGACAATTGTTGTGGAAAATTATTTATACTAACTAAACACTATTTTGGAAAGAAAGGAATTTTGTATTGGAATGTACTCTTAATCAATTTTACAATGGCAATGTGCAAGAAGATGGTATGGGACAAACTCCTACCAATAAGACAGCTGGAATGTGCTGATAACATAGAGTGTTATGAAAAAGATGATGGATATGTTCGTCAGTCCTCAAGCATCAAGATTTGGAAACTTTTGGAGGTTAAAAAGGAGCAACTTGATTGAATAATACAGTTAAAATATGAAATTTGGAGTCTGATTTCATGAGGTTTTTAGTTTGATTTTAATGATGGTTTTTTGGCAAAATTTATGTTGCCATTTGGACACATTTCAATTCAAAGAATGTTAACTTTCATAATTTATATTTCAAAGTGTTATTGGTGTTGATGATGAATGAGTTTGATGGATTGATAAAAATATAATTTGCCGTTACACCAATATATTGAAGTAATCTTGACTACCCTTTTATTGAAAACATGGCTTAATCAATATAATTGTTCAAAATTATTAAACAGTTTAAAATGAATTTTAAAGATTTTATAGGAAACTATATATTGTAGCATTCTTATGTTGTAAACAATTGTGTTTAAAAATTGGCCTCAAAGTGTATATCGCTAGATTGTCATTGACCCGATCCCATAGAAGAATTCCTTTCAAGTTTCAGCGAAAGCAATTTCCTATTGCTCTCTCTTTTGCAATGACCATAAATAAAAGTCAAGGACAATCTCTTCGGCATGTGGGTATCCATCTTCCACAGCCTGTATTTTCACATGGACAGTTATATGTTGCCTATAAAATCCCTGACTGCTCTATGGATTCACGACTGTCCCCACAACAAACCAACACGGGTCTTTTCAGTGTGCTTTGTCCTCACTCACATGCTTCCTAGGAAAACTTTCCAGGAGGTCACTCATCCCAGAGTTGCTCCAAGTCAAGCACGCTTAACTATGGAGTTCTTAAGTGGTGAGCTACCTAAAAGAAAATGCATCTTGTTGGTATAGGTAGTACTAATCAATTCATATAAGCCATCCTCAACTGTATAGTCCCATACCTACACAGACTCAGGACCCCTCTCATTCCGGTGTGTAATCGGTTCATTCATGTATCCCTCCGCCTAGAAGCCTGTCAGAAGCCGCTCCTTGTCCGTGTCTTCTTGCACCAGCAACACTCCCCGCCCTCATTAGCACCGGATGTCACATTGCCATTTTAAGGGTAACATCACGTCATGGATTAAAGTTACTAATATGTGACGAGGAAAATCAAGTTTCCAACATCACTTCTAATGTGGTTTACAAAGAGGTCTTTCATAATTCAAAATATGTAACTTATACTTAATCTATTGTGTTTACGACTCCATTTCCTTGGTTGGATAAAATTTATAAAACATACAAATGAGTCCATTAGTGAAAAAATGAAGAAAGTATATAGACTTATATTTACATTGACCTTTATGTTTGATTTTTATGCCCCAAGAGAATTTATAGAGGTTCCATACAAACATTAGCTTTAGCTATTTATACAATATCTTTCTAATTTATATTTTTAACTATCAAACATAAATTATTTCTAAAATTAACAAATAAATTACGTTACATTTCTCAAAATAATGACAAAAACTTCTCATCATTAGAGGTATGTTACATAATTATGTTAATATGATAATAGACTCTCAGAGTGTATGCAACAAAATTAAACAAACTCTATGGTTGATGTAGTCTAATTTATTCTCTGTATTATTATTATTTTTTATTTCTGCAGTGACTTGTGGTTCATTTGTGAAGTTTTAACATTTGGATGACTGAATAGCCATAAATATATTATCATTTTAATTGGTTATATTATACAGTGAAAAATGTTTCCTTTCTTTCCTCATTATCTAATCTAAGGGTGCGTTTGATTTGCAAAAATTCAGGGGGACTGGACAGCACAAAATTTTTTGTCTCCTGTTTAATTTGAAAAGTGGTCAGCAGACATGACAAAAAATGGAGTGAGGGACAGGACAGAAACCCAAAATTTTGTCCCCCACCAAACCATGGGACAACTTTTTGTCCCATGGACAGACTACCAAAAAAGATAAAATTATCCTTACATCTCTCTCCCTCTCCCTCTCCCTCTCCCTCTCCCTCTCCCTCCCCCTCCCTTCTTCTCTCCTTCTCTCTCCCCCTCCCCCTCTCTCTCTCTCCCCCCTCTCTCTCCCTCTCCCACCCCCACCCCACATTAACGTTATTTATAATATTATTATGATAGTAATAATATATTATCATATATACTTGTACTGGCCGAGATTGTAAGCTCGGCCGCCGAGCTCGGAAGCTTAACTACTTTCACGATACACTTATCTAAAACTTAGCTAACAACCTTATCTTAGATAAGAGATAACTCTTATCAGTGAAAGAAATGAGAGTTGAGTTAAAAAGATAAGTGATAAGAGATAAACTAGATCCTACAAAATAGGACCGATTTACTCCTTTCCTCCTCTATAAAAGAAGGAAGAGTCTAAGAGAATAGACATTTTAACTTTCACTAGAGCTTGGTGTTCTCTCTTAAGCGTATTAGAGGTCCCGGTTGTGATCAAGAGACTATCAATAAGTCCTTGCCCACCGGAGTACGTCAGGATACAAAATTAAGAGATTGATGCACCACGTGATCAAGGGTTAAACAGAGAACTACGTTTGGCTTTGATTCCCTTTGGGATACGTAGGACCGGGACATAAGTATTCTGTCAAGCCACGGTCTAAATCAACCCCAACGTTCATCCTTGGTCTAACGTTTACGGCCAGATTCCGGTTACTCGGATCTCGGCAGGAACAATACTATATATTATAAAGATATATTATATATTGCCTAATACTTACATATATTAATAGTATAATAATAATATTTTATATCAGTCTATAATAATATATATTACAAATGGTATCATAGTAAAATTAATATTATTTTATTTGTGATGTCCATTATCTATCAAACGATGTACATGACAAAAAGTTGTCCTGTGAATCAAGGGGTTGTACTGTGCTGTCCTGTTTGTCTTGTGTTGTCCTGTGCCTTAACGTGTATCAAACGCACCCTAAATCATGGTCGTTATTATTTCCAAAATTAGTATGGTGCAAGTTGCATAAAAATTAAAAAAAAAATATTACTGATCATTGAATTTGATCCCACCTATAATATAAGGTCTACTATCTAGCAAAGTTACTAAACATAAAAATATATTTAAAAGTCCAAAACACATAATACCAAATCAATAAGTGATTTTTTACTCAAATAGCTAAAAAAAATTAATTTTAATTTGATGAGCAATATAAGAAAATAGCTAGCCAAGTAGAGCGTATAACAGCCCCGTGCAATGCACGGGTACAAGATCTAGTTTTATGAAAAGCATTGCTTCGTGGTTATGGTAAGCAACTGTATACGGCAGAGGAAGATGAATGGAAAAGAATTACAACAAAACCTCAATAAATTAATAATGATAATTGATAAAGATATTAATTAATTGATAATTAATAATTTAAAGAGTGTTTTACTGATACAACAATTATAAATTTAATTACATAAGAATTATTGCGTATATCACTAATATACAATGTATATGTATCATATTTTTTGAATTAATTCACAAAAAATTTGTTGTATATATATATATATATATATATTGAAAAAAAAAGGTAAATTCATTGTGTTTGGTACTTGTTACGACTCAAAATGTGGTGGTCCAGAACCCCCAATCGTTGGCCTAAAAAGTCCCGGCCCAGAGGGAGCCCAAAATTAAGGTGACGAGCAAACGGCTCTGGGCCGATAAAAATGCTCGGTCAGAAATCCTCCTCAGAGAGTTGACTTCTCCACCTCGGAAATGAACCCCTCCACCTACTCAAAAGACGTGTCAGGGATAGGTCGCCCCTCCTCCCTGACACATGCAATCTCCTAAAATCATCATCACGAACACCCCTTCTGCACTGACATCACGTCACATAGAAAGAGAAAACCCCAGTTCAAAAGGGTCAACACGCCACTCAGTATGGGGACCCTGCAAAGCAATCACGCTTATCTCCAAAAGACCACTATATAAAGCTCCAAAAGGGAGGTCCATGTATGATTTTTGTTGGTGTAAGCCCTAGTGGCCAATCTATTTTGAATAGATCATCATTTGTATCATGAATTTAATCATATATTTGATATATGAATAAGGCATTCTTTTATTATGTTATTAGTTTATAGCATAATAAAGTCCTTAGAATAGGCAGTTCATTCAATGAGATATTTAGTACGTGACTTAATCGTGAGACATCATTGAATAATAGAACGTTGTTCTTAAATATCCGTAGTCGAGTATTATTGTTAATTAGGACGACAATAATACATAAAGACTATTGTGTGAGTAGACTGATGACCACATCTCACGGGCCATGGATATGTGATATCAAGTCAGCATACAGGTATAAATATCAGGAGTAATATTTATACTGGATGACCCACTATGAGATACTTCATAATATTTATGTAAGTGTCATAAGTATTCTCATGGCGACCATAATGAAATAGTCCTTCGACTTGAAGTCACTACGATTCCTACATGAGGAGTTGTAGGTTTTAATGCTATCAAACATCACGCGTAATAGGGTGATCATAAAGGTAATTATTGGGCTTGTAATAAATCATGTCGAGGAGTGTGAGTGATGCAGACAGGATTCGTCCCTCCTACATAACAGGGTAATGTCTTGGGCCCCTCGATAGAGTGAGACGTGAAATATGCGTGGCCACGCGGAAGTGGGCCAATATGTGATATTGGGCCCGAATGTAATTACACGTCTACTCGGGGATCGAAGAATAAATAATTGAACATAACAAGGATGACACGCTTATGCCTTGTGTTCAATTAAGACATATGGACGAAGGGACATTTACTGCACGGTAAATTTTGGTCGCTGTAAGGCTAAAATCGGATCACCGATACTCTCGTTAATTGGGTAGTAATGATGCATTGCTAGATGCCACTCATTATTTATAACATTTGATATTATAATAATATTTAATATTATTGCCAACTTAGTAGGAGCCTATAGGGTCACACGCATAGAGCAAATGCAAAGCAGTTAAATTAATTAAATATTGATTTAATTGATTTAAAGGACAATTGGGCTTGTAGTATACAAAGCCCAATAGGGTAAGCAGTTAGGTCAAAGGGAGCTGCCAACTTATAAATAGTTTAGTGCTCTCCCCTCTAACCTAGTCTTGCTAACCATGCCTCCCCATAGCCGTCAGCTAGCACAAGACGTATAGCTCCGACGCCCATTTGCTCGCGTGGACTGAGTAGAAGTGCCGCCCCTTAGTGGCACTAGTGATCTAAACGAAAAGCATGCTTCAAGAGGTAAACACAAATAGCCATTTTGTGATTCATGTTTTGTAATACGCGATCCATGGGATGGTTTTCTTCCGCCTTGAGATTTGATTTTAGAAGAGGATAATCTCATGAAAACCCCAACAATTTTATGATACACTCAACATATACACTCTATCTGCTACACCCTTGCTGACTTAAGAATCAGAGTGTCTTCGCAGTTACCTCCATTTGGTCCAGACATCAGAGATGAATAAGAAGAAGGAGAAAGAAGAGGAGTTAGGGGTGAGAGTGGGACGGGTTGGGCCGGGTTATACTTGTCCTTTACCCGACACTAAACATTGATAGGGGCTCAAATCCGTCCTTAGATCCAATGAAACCTGATCATATGCGGGTTGGTTTAAGATCGGGTCTAAATAGGATGGGACCGAGTTGACCCGAAGTTAAATAGATTCTTTGTAAACTAAATTTATGTGAATGGGAAAAAATGATATTTTTTTATAAGCCAAAATACTAGCAAAAGATGCTACCTAAAAGCAACCGATTGATCTTGTGTCACCAAATAGATCCAAAACTGAATGTTACAAAATACCAACAAATAGTTTCTTTTGCTGGATGCTTCCTTGATGCTCGTGTTACCAAATTCACATTGTTAAAAACATGATACTTTCATCAAATAGGATTCTTTCAATGTTATAAAAGCCAAAAAATGCTTCCTTCCTTCAGACTTATTTCTTAGTAAACATGCGTAAAATGTAAGATAGAGATGAATAAAAGTAAAAGTAGTTTTTTGTTATGTGGGACGGGCCGGCAACCCGAAGGTCAACCCGGACCCGTCACTAGCTCGGCACCGGATCACTAAATGAGATGCGAGTTCGTTCCTTCTCTTCTGCAAGTTAGGGTCAGTCCCGATCCGAACACTATAGGTTGGGATCGGTTCTAGAGCCGTTCCAGGTTTTGCACACCCGTAAGAGGAGCTCGCAGACCAACAACACCAGCAAACCAACGACTTTTTTTCCAAAGTGACCCACTTTTAGAAACTATATACCAAAATAACCTACTTTTGAAACAATTTACCAAACTAACCTACTTTTGAATAAAATATTTTTTTTTGTTGACTAGTGGTGCCAGTCAAACTGGCGCCATTGACTTGTTGACCTGCCATGTGGCAGGTCCTGATTGGTCCCTAAAATATGAAGGAAAAAAAAATTACAAAAAAAAAAAATTTCCTGGCGAAAAAAAAGGAAAATCAGGTCAGTGCCACATGACGCACTCTGGTGGAGTGGCGCTATTGACCTGCCACATGGCAGCTTCCTATTGGTCCGTCAGTTTTTTATGAAAAAAAATAAAAAAATAAGGTTTTTGGGGTTAAAAAAAATTAAAAAAAAGAAAATAAAATTAGATTATTAATTAATTAATATAATTCTATTAATAAATTTTATCATTTATATAATTATACTAATTAATAATATTATTAATATATTAATAATTTATTAATACAAATTAAATTTTATCAATATATAATTATACTAATTAATAATAATATACTAATTTTTAAATATAATTATACCAATTAAAAGGTTTTTGGTTAAAAAAGTTTTAAGTAAAAGAAAATTATGTTATTAATATTAATTATATTAATAAATATTAATATAATTCTATTAATTCTATTAATATATATTAATATTAATATTATTAATACATAATTATCAATATTATAAATACATATTAATATTATTAATACATAATCATCAATATTATTAATACATAATTATGTTATTAAAACAATTGAGGGACCAAACTGAATATTTTTAAACATCACTGAGGAATTTTTAAATATAATTATACCAATTAATAATATTTTTAATATAATTAATAATTAATAGTTTTTTTTCCTCCAGAAAACGTTTTGTGCTCTTGAATTATATGTTGTCACCAACATCTCTCGTTTATGCAGTTTTTTCTTTGTTTTCTTTCGTTTAATTTTAATTCATCTCTCTTTTTTCGTTTGATATTAATAATGATAAAATTTATTAATAGAATTATATTAATTAATTAATAATCTAATTTTATTTTTTTTTCAATTTTTTTAAATCCAAAAACCTTTTTTTTAAAAAAATTTCACAATAGAATTATATTCGTATTTATTTAATTTTTTTAAACATCAATGAGGAATTTTTAAAATCAATTCTCCCTTTATCAGTAATTATAACTCTCTTTTTTTTATACAAAAATCAAGACAATTAAATTAAATTAACTAACTTCCTTAATAAGTGTGAAATCAGTTATTTTTGTTTATAATTAAGTCCGGAGGTAGTAGTTATTAATATTAATTATATAATGATAATATTGATAATTATAAAATTAGTATTTAATAATATAATTATATTAATTATATAATTAATGGTAACATTTAATAATATTATTATGCCTTAATAACATTAATATAATATTTTTTTCCCCTTAATTACATTAGTATTTTTGTTTATAATAATATAAATATAATTATATTATTAATAATTAATTAATATAATTATATAATGATAAATTATATTAATAGAATTATATTAATTAATTAATAATCAATTTTTCGTTTTTTTTTAAATTTTTTCCCCCAAAAACTTTTTTTTCTAATTTTTTCATAAAAAACTGACGAACCAATAGGAAGCTGTCACGTGGCAGGTCAATGGCGCTAGTCAAACTGACGACACTTCACCAGTCAAACCTGATTTTCCCTTTTTTTTTGCCTTTTTTTTTTTTGCAGATTTTCGGGACCAATCAGGACCTGCCACGTGGCAGGTCAACAAGTCAATGGTGCCAGTTAAACTGGAGCCACTAGTCAACAAAAAAAAAATTTATTCAAAAGTAAGTTAGTTTGGTAAATTGTTCCAAAAGTAGGTTATTTGGTATATAATTCCTAAAAGTGGGTCACTTTTATCAATTAGCCGCAAACCAACATTGGGCCATCCATTAATGGCCGAAGTACTAGAAATAGTGTTTGACTTCTGGGCCTCTCTTAGAACAGTACTTAAATAATATTCATTGTATTGACTAATTAAATAAAGTTTAATACTAATCACTTGCATCTATGGTTCATTGTACTATAACTAATACACATTCAATACTTTGAATATTATGTTATTAAATAAATTTTCATTTCTAATATATATTATGTAGAGGGGAATCCATTTTTCTAAGTATAAGTCTTATCCCATATCGTTTAACATCTTCTGGCAAACAAGTTTTTCAAATTTGACTGTTTGAAAGTTTTTGTGATATATTATATATACGAAGTTAATAAAAAAAATTAATTGATATATATTATTAGTACAAAGATTTTTATATTGTAAATCAATAATAAATCATCAAATTATTAAAAATATTTGATTCTTATCATAATCAAAGTCATTTGTAGGATAAATTATGATTTATTGACAGTATATATATATATATATATATTGCAGTAACTCAATATCAAAATTAAATTCGTTAATAAAATCTCATATCATTATATTCCTTTATTTTTAATGTACAATAATTTTTATAAACGAATGAATGTAGGATTATTGATCTCAAATTTCATTGAATATAATGTCTTTGTTCAGCAAAATCAAATCAAAAGGAATTGAAAATAAAAATCTTTGTTTATATAGCATGGGTATGTCATCATTGTTAAATGAGTGAGTTCGCAATCCCAAGGATTGGTCCAGTGAAACAAGATAATATATCTGACAAGTTACAGATTCAGTGTCCATTAGTAGGGATGGGAATAGGCTAGGCCGAGCTAGGCCCTGTTAAGCATGGGCCTAGCCTGTGTTCCAATCATGAGGCCTGAGCCTGGCCTATAGCCTGATATAGACTAATTTCTAAGGCCGGAGCCTGACCTGGCCTGAAAACCTACTTATCAACAAGATCTTTAAATATGCTTTCATCTATAAATAGGTCATAGTCTTTCCCTTGTAAATAGGCTCGTAGGTCTCTAATGACAAAGAAGTTGGTAGACATATACTAATAAATAGGTCACTAGACATTAACAAATAAATAGGCTAGTAGGTCACTACATGGCTAATAGGCCTTTACATTTAAATATTATGAATAATGTAAATAATATATTATAGTATTATAATATATTATACTATACATATATATTTATGTGTGTGTGTTATATAGGCCGGCCTGTAGCCTGGTAAGCTTTTTTTAAAGCCTTAGGCCTGTCCTATTTAGCTATATAGGCTTTTTATAAAGCCTTGACCTAGCCTTTTTACTAAATGGGCTAAGTCGAGCTAGGCCTTAAATAGGCTAGACTGTAGGCCCCTGACAAGCGGCCTGACCTATTCTCACCCCTATCCATTAGTCTTCTTGAGAGAGGTAAAAGTAAATCCTTTTGTAAATATTTTTAGAGTCTGACGTTTTTTCCTACCTTTTGCTGAAGCACCATCTCCTACCTTAAATTTTATTATGAAAAAAAGAAATTGAGTGACTTCGTGTGTTCAATACATGTTTAGACTTTGGTTTGGGATAAGGTGCACCACCCAAATTGGTACACCACTCACATGGCAAGTTTTGGGTCAATGAAATTGTCACATAGGTTGGTCAAAATTTTAAATCCAAAAAGTTAAATGGTCATATATACAAAGAATTGATGAAGCTCTTGACATATGGGTGGTGTAACGAGTGGTTATACTCTTTAGACAAACAAGTCAAGCATTTGACGTCCGGAGTCGTGTCATCCCCAACCCCAAATGGCACGACACGATGTGGTGAGACTTCATCAACCCATGCTATTTGTTAATATTGATCCAAAATTTGGGCAAGAACCTACCGAAAGTAGGGCCAACGTGGTCTAACTCTCAACGTGTTTAAGGGATAGTACTGATGAAGTCAAAGGACGAAATGGATTTTTATTTTTATTAACAAATTTCAAACAATTAAGGGATATCAGAGAGTTCCCAGAGAAAAAGCTCTTTCAAAGTAAATTTGATATAAAGTAAATAAATAAGGATATAATCATCCTTAATTAATAAAAATGTATTAAGATCTCACTTCATTTTAACTAATCAAATATAGATACATTCTTATCCTTACTTACTTTTTACTCAAGTGCTCACTTTAGAAAAAATTTATGCCGGTTAAAAGAGTGCAATGAGTACTTGAGTATCAATGTATTGTATATCTTGAAATAGAATGAATTTGTGTGTCCAATGTGAGTATAATTGTTAAAAAAAGAAAAAAAAAAAACAATTTTAGTTGTACAAATAATGGACCTGAAAAGAAAATTAGTTAAGTCACCACACAACAGTTCTGTAGGGATAGGGTGAAACCACACTTTGAAAAGGAAAAAGGGCATGGAATTAGATTACTTTTCCCATGCCTTCTAGACTTTTATTGGCAAGAGAAGATTCTTCACTCAGAGGAATGGTATAAAGGATGCAATGAAAGCATCCGTTGACATGTAAATTGGCTTATAGCAACGTAGCCTTTGAATTACGCGTGAAGAAAATTAAATTGACCACTTCCTGCAAAGACTATATACTTCATTTCTAGAAGTGGCACTGTAGACCTAAAGAAATAACAAGGAAAAATAAATAAATAAGAGTTTTCGGTTCAAAACTTCTCATGTTTGGGATTTCTTTTTTGATTGATCAGTCGTGCTGGTAATCTGTCTCACAATTTTAATTCCCTATAATCAAGTTAAAAACTATATTCCTCAACTATGGAGTCCCTAAGCTACTTAATAAAACACCTTTAAAAATAAGAATAAAGGACCGAAAAATTTAGAGAACCCACTTTTGGTCCCTAAAAAAATAAATTACTCATTTAGTCCCTCAAATTTACAAATACGGGACATATTAATCCCTCCTTCCACTTCCAATGTTCGTTTACTTGCCTATGCGTCCTATTATCCATCATGCCTATTTCGTTGGTGTCTTGTATAACTTATGACAAATTTCCATAGTGAAAAACGAATAAAAAGTGTAAAACATACACAATTTTAAGGTATTAGGGTTTTAAAATTTTGCACTTTTTTCAGTTTTATTCTATTTTGCACGGTGAAAATTTGTCATAGACCACACATGACTCCTAACTAATCGGGCAGGATGGTTAACGGGACACATAGACAAATAAACAGACGTTGGAAGTGGAAGGAGTGACTCATATGTCCCGCGTTTATAAATTTGAAGGACTAAATGAGTAATTTATTTTTTTCAGGGACCAAAAGTGGGTCCTCTAAATTTTTCGGGGACCAATTTGAACCTTTACTCTAAAAATAAAGTGTCTATCTTGAAGATTGGCAAAAAGATTATGTTTTGTAAATTGTTAATGGCTAAAAGTAAACAATAAAATGTATAAAGGATCTGTCGGAATAATGATTTTTATTCCTATTTTAAAATATCTGGTCTCTGTTTTTAAATTTTTTTGTTAGTAGATCTGATTTCATTTACATATTAGTTATAAAAAAATAAAAATTCTAAAATTGGATGATGATCGTTTGGGCTCTATTTTGTGCTTGGGCTGATGTTTAATGTTTTGGGCTGTTAACGTTGTATGCTTATGCTTGAGAATGGTCTGCAACCCTGCATTTTATTTCTTTATGACCACAGTTCTGTCTTGAATACTTAAAAGATGACGTGGTTAATCATAATTTTATAAGAATTTCTCTTTATTTCTAAGACCTACATTAATCAATCCAATCTAAGCATGTCCTCAATGATTAAAGGTATGGTTGGATCCGTTGGAATATTTAATTTTAAATTTCTTATACAATCTCGTTATTTTTATGATGAGATTCGACATTGTATGTGGGAAAGCGTGCACACACACAAAATATATATATATTGTGAAGATGGCTTGAATCTTAGACTCGAGATAAAGTTAAGTAGTTATGTTGTAGGTTGTAATAGAATTAGTTAGAATAACTAATAGCTGATATTCTATTATTTTAGCTCCAAATAGTAGAAGCTTTCATATAAAATAATGTGAGCTTATGCTAGCTGAAAGGTGGATGTGAAAAATCAGTTCTGAGAGAGATCAATGAGAAAAAGAGTGTTAGAGTTCTTCTTTGTAATACTTGAGTGTGATAATCCCCTGTACATTTTGTAACTACTTGTTCATAGTGGATTCTTTGTTGCTGCCCTTGGGTGGATGTAGCTAAGTTCTTTAGTGAACCACCCACGTTAAATTGTTCTATGTTCATCTTTATCATTTGGCTACTTTGCTTGGCAAGCTCCGCACATTTCAGTTTTGTAACAAACTGGTATCAGAGCTCCCAAAGATCCTGGGAGAAGGCTAATTGGTTAGAATCATCAAGAACTCTTCAAGAAGATGTCTAACACTATCAATGTTGAGAAATATATCTCAAAGCAAAGTTTCAGTCTCTGGCGGATAAAGATGAGGGCACTGCTGAAACAATAACAAGTTTGGGCACCTCTTTCTGGTCAAACCTCAAAGCTTAATAAAGAGGATCTTGCTTCGCAAGAAGAGAAAGCTCATTCATTGATTTTGCTTTCTCTCTCTGATGAGGTTCTATATGAAGTTGCTGAAGAAACAACTGTCGCAGGCTTATCGCTGAAATTGGAGAAGCTGTATATGACAAAGTCAATCTACAACAAGCTTCTGCTGAAAAGGCGGCTGTTTGGACTTCGAATGAAAGAAGGTACGCCTATGAAAGACCATCTAGATGAATTAAATTCCATATTAATGGAACTTCGTGATATTGATGTTAAGATAGGAGATGGAGATGCTGCCATGATATTGTTAGCCTCCCTTCCCCCTTCATTTGAAAATTTTGTAAGTTCTTTAAGTGTTGGAAAGGACTGCATAACTTTGGGAGAAGAAAAATCCAGTCTACAGACTAGAAAACTTCAACACATGGCATTGGGAAATGGTGATGATTCTTCCTCTGGGTTAGTGGCCTCAACATCGGGTAAAAATCAGAAAAAATAAGAAAAGCAAATGAATGACAAAGGTCAAGATTAACCTAAGGGATATATGCAATTACTGTAAAGAATCAGGACATTGGAAGAAAGATTGTCCCAAGAAGAAGGGGAAAGATTCTGTTGCGGCAACAGTACAAGAAGGATATTCTTTTGATGATGATTTGGTTCTAACAACAGCTGATCAAAAACATCAGTCAATTGATCAATGGGTGCTAGATTCTGCTTGTTCTTTCCATATGTGTCCACAAAGGAATTGGTTCTTAACATATGAAATAAAATCAGGAGGGAATGTCTTAATGGGAAACATTTCTCCCTGCAAGATAGTAGGCATTGGCACAATTTAGATCAAGATGTTTGATGGTAAAATCAAAACTATTTCAAATGTCTGCCATGTTCCAGAATTGAAGAGGAACCTGATTTCAGTAGGAGCTTTGGATTCAAAAGGTTTCTCATGTAATTTTGAAGGTGGAGAAATGCAAATCAGAAATGAAACAACAACTATCATGAAGGGAACCAAGGTGGGGAATTTGTATATTCTCCAAGGCTCCACAATTATTGGTTCAACATCTATAGCATCAAAGTCAACTGAAGATGGGCCAAAGGAGAGCAGTCTTTGGCACATGAGATTGTGGCATATGAGTGAACAAGGTATGACAATCCCCAGTAAACAAAGTCTTCTTGGAAGACATCAAAAGGTGCAATTGCAGTTTTGTGAGCATTGTGTCTTTGGCAAGAAACACATGTTGAGACCTCATAAGTCTAAAACACATTCAAAGTGTAAATCCTCTATGTTTTGATGATTCCAAATAGTTCAAGCATGGTAATATTGAACCAAAAGAAATTACTGATATATTTGATAAGTGTGCAGGAAAATAGACTTGAAGTCACTCGTCTAAATTTCACCCGTCTATTTTTTAGTAGAAGCTCAGCAGTGACTCGTCTAAGTTTCACTCGTCTAGAAAATTAATCAAAGAAAGTCAACGCTCAAGAAAGATTAAGCTCAGTTGATGACGTGGCAAGAAGCATGCGTCTAAGTTTGGCTCAGCTGACCACCCGTCTAACTTTGGAACAAGCTTTCACCCGTCTAACTTTGGAACAAGCTTTCACCCGTCGTCTAAGTTTTTGGATGACTTCCACCCGTCTAAAAATTCTCATTGCTGACACCAAGTCAGTATGTCAGAAATCAAGTCCAAGTCACCATATTCAAAATTATAGGCCATCCTTAAGGATCTCGAAGACCTATGGACAATAGCTCGAAGGACAAAGAATAAAGAACGTTGTTTCAAGGTTTTAAGGAATAAACACGCTATCTCTGCACCACTGCAGTAACCTTTTGCCTATTCTAGTACAAAGTAAAAAGTACTTTATGGAAAAGTAAACTGATGTTGCACTGAAAAAGGAAAGCTCTCTGCAACAAGTACAAGAAGCCTGCTGCCATATACTCTGAAAGAACAGCTGTTCAGTTTAAAGTGTACTCTTGGACACTCTTGATAATGCCCAATGTTTTCAAGCATTTAATGAATACTTAGAACGACTCTTTGGCATTAAATGGTGTCTCAGAAAGCTCAAGTCAGATGCAAACACTTTCTGAAGCTGTGTCAAAACGGATCTCTTGATTGAAGCCTTTATATAGATCAAACAAAGAAGATGAAGCTAAGAAGTTGAATATCAAAAGAACTCTGCACAGAAGCATTTACTCTCTTCATTAACTTCTTCATTCCTTCATTGAATACATATTCAATCATTAGATATAAATTCGCAGTCTTTCATACTTCATATTTACTCCACTCTCTGAGTGTGATCTGAAAGACTTGCAAGTTGTATTAACTATACAAACCTTTTATCTCTTACTGTTTTTGAGCCTGAAGAGGCTAGGTGAGAAAAGAATACTTGTTTGAGTGTTGAGCCTGAAGAGGCTAGGTGTGCAAAGAATACTTGTACTGTAATTTACTCAGTTATAGTGGAAACTTGGTGCTGCCAAGAAACTGGACGTAGCCCTGTGGATTTTAGGGTGAACCAGTATAAATCTCTTGAGTGATATTTCTACTCCCTTATCTTTTAATTTGCTTGAGTATCGTTTCAGTCTTAGCTTTTTAACTTGGGGAGTTAATACTGTGGTTATCAAACTCTAATTAACCTTCTTTGTTTGTGTGTGCTATTCTGTTTTAATATTAGACGTTTCACTCGTCTAATCCTCTCTTAATCAAACCTTCTTGCTGTGCCTGCGAAAATCTTTTTAAGTAACCGAAAAAGTTGGTAAACACAATTCAACCCCCCTTTTTGTGTTCACTTTGGTTATTTCAACACAGGCACAAGTTCACAAAAGCAATACACACTACATGTGTGCTCTGAGCAGAGAAGAATTTGAAAAAGTCTGTGCTTGTGAGTCTGCAAAAGAAATGTGGGACTCACTAGCTATTGCTCATGAAGGAACTAGCAAAGTCAAAGAAACAAAAGTCAGCATGCTTGTCAGAAAGTATGAGCTGTTCAAAATGGAGGAAGGTGAAACTATTGGCCAAATGTATGGAAGGTTTCAAACCATAACCAATGGATTGAAATCTCTGGGAAAAATTTACAAGACTGAGGAACACATTCAAAAGATTCTCAGAAGTCTTCCAAAACAATGGAGACCACTTGTAACTGCTGTGTCTCAGGCCAAGGATCTAACAACAATGAAGCTTGATGAGCTTCTTGGGACTCTTCAGATTCATGAACAAGAACTGATTGAAGAGAACAATGGAAAGAAAAACAAGTCCATTGCACTCAAAGCTGACAAGAAGTCATCTAAGGGAGCAAGTTCAAAAGCTCTCAAAGCAGATGAATCTTCAGAAGAATCTGGAGAATCAAATGAGGATGACTCAGATGATGAAGATGATGAACTGTCTCTCTTCACCAGAAAAATGAAGAAGCTGTGGAAGAAAAGAAACTTCAGAAAAGACAAACCCTTCAGGCGCTTCAACAAAGACAAGCACAACAAGGATGGTGGATCTAATGACAGAAATGTCATTGTATGCTATGAATGTAAAAAGCCTGGTCACATCAAGGCAGAATGCCCTCAACTCAAAAAGCAATCTTCCAAGAAATTCTTCAACAAGAAAAAGAAAGGAATGATGGCTAGTTGGGAAGATCTTGATGAAAGCTCCACTGAAAGTGAAGGAGAGGAGCTTGAAGCAAACCTCTGTCTTATGGCTGATACAGATTCAGAATCAGAAACTGAGGTACATTCTGAACTTGAAAAATTGAATGATGCCTATGATGAACTTTTGGAAGAATCCAACTATATATCTAAAGCTTTTAGATCCCTCAAGAGACAGTATGCTAAACTCTCTAATGAGTACACACAGAAATCTCTAGAGTGTGAAAAGTTAGCAGAAGAGAATAGTAAACTTAAGACTGAAAAGTCTGAAGTTGAGATCTCAGTTGAAACTCTACCATCTGAAGAAGTAACTAAACTTCAACAGAAAGTAGAAGAGCTCACCTCAGATCTTGCCAAGTTTGTTAATGGTAGAGATAATCTGACTAAACTCTTAGGAAGTCAGAGGCACTCCCTTAACAAAGAAGGTATAGGATATTCCAATCAAGAACATCATAAAGGATCAACAAAGTTTTCAAATATAGCTGTTAAATCTATATGTTCCTACTGTGGAAAAGCTGGACATATCATGTCTAAGTGTATTCACAAAAAGAGAAGGAAGTCTTTACAGACTCCTCACACTAACAAAAAAGGACCCAAGAAAATATGGGTACCTAAGGTCATGATCATTCCTGTTGCAGACATTCTCAACAGAACAAAGCAAACACCTGTCATGGTATCTGGACAGTGGATGCTCGCGACACATGACAGGCGAAAGGTCTATGTTCCTAGACCTCCAACCTAAGAAAGGTGGACATGTAACTTTTGGTGGCAACCAGAAAGGAAAAGTTGTTGGTTTAGGTAAAATTGGTGGTAAACCTCCCTTACCTATTATTCATGATGTGTTATTTGTGAAAGGATTAAAACATAATCTGCTTAGCATAAGTCAATTATGTGACAGTGGACTTTCTGTATCTTTTTCTAAGGATGCATGCATGGTCAATGACTGTAATGGAAAAACCCTCTTTTCTGCTAAAAGGCAAAACAATCTGCATAAGATTGACATGACTGAACTTTCAGATCAAACTGTAACATGCTTTATGTCTAAAGAGGATGAAAAATGGCTGTGGCATAAGAAATTAGGACATGTTAGTATGAAGCAAATTTCAAAATTGAAAAAGCATAACCTTGTGAGAGGATTGCCTGACATTTCTTTTAAGAAAGATATTTTGTGTGATGCATGTCAGAGAGGTAAACAAGTAAAATCAAGTTTCAAATCCAAGAAAGAAGTCACATCCTCTAGACCTTTGCAACTGTTACACATGGATCTGTTTGGACCAGTTAGTGTAGCTAGCCTAAGTGGAAAGAAATATGGTTTTGTCATAGTTGATGACTATTCTAGATTTACATGGGTACTCTTCTTAACCCACAAGGATGAATCTTATAAGGCATTTTCAGTATTCAGTAAAAGAGTACAAAATGAGCAAGGTTTTTGTATCTCTGCTATAAGAAGTGATCATGGAGGAGAATTTGAAAATGAGCAGTTCAAACTGTTCTGTGAGGAAAATGGTATTTCTCACAATTTCTCTGCACCTAGAACTCCACAACAAAATGGAGTAGTTGAGAGAAAGAACAGATCTCTTCAAGAGATGGGAAGAACAATGCTTAATGAAAATAATCTTCCTAAGTACTTCTGGGCAGAAGCCATTAACACTGCTTGTTATGTACAAAACAGAATACTGATTAGGCCTATTCTAAATAAGACTCCTTATGAATTGTGGAAAGACAGAAAACCCAACATATCATATTTTCATGCATTTGGTTGTGAATGTTATATTCTCAACACAAAAGATCATCTTGGTAAATTTGATTCTAAAGTAGATAAAGGAATATTTATTGGTTATTCTGAAATGTCTAAAGCTTTTAGAATTTTCAATTCTAGAACTTCTGTTGTAGAAGAATCAATTCATGTAAAGTTTAATGATGGTTTGAAGACTGATAGGGAACTATCAGATCTAGAAGATGATGTTGCAGGTATTGAACTCAATCCTACAGTAGAAGAACCTTCAGACAAGTCAAAAGTAGACGTATCTGAAATACAGACTGATGCTGATAAGTCTGAAACTCAGACTCTGAAGAAAGATTGGAAATTCAAGACCTATCATCCAGAAGATCTCATCATTGGAAGTCCATCTCAAGGAGTTAGAACCAGATCTGCCTTCAATGAAAACAACAACATGGCCTTCATATCAGATTTGGAACCTAAAAAGATTGAAGAAGCTCTGCAAGATGAAAGCTGGATTCTAGCCATGCAAGAAGAGCTAAATCAGTTCAAAAGGAATGATGTCTGGACACTAGTTTCTAAACCCAAAGAGAAAACCATTATTGGAACCAGATGGGTGTTTAGAAACAAACTAGATGAAGATGGAAAAGTGGTAAGGAACAAGGCAAGACTAGTTGCTCAAGGTTACAATCAACAGGAAGGTATTGATTTCACTGAAACTTTTGCTCCTGTAGCTAGACTAGAAGCAATTAGGATTCTCATGTCATATGCTGCACAACATGATATGACTCTTTATCAAATGGATGTTAAAAGTGCATTTCTAAATGGAATAATTGAGGAGGAAGTTTATGTCAAGCAACCTCCAGGTTTTAAGGACTCTGAAAATCCTTACCATGTCTATAAGCTTAAGAAAGCTTTATATGGACTCAAACAAGCTCCTAGAGCTTGGTATGATAGATTAAGCACATATCTAATGGAAAATAACTTCATTAGAGGAAAAGTAGACACTACACTTTTCAAGAAATGCTCAAGAAAAGACTTCATAATAGTACAGATCTATGTTGATGATATTATATTTGGTGCTACTAATGAAAAGCTCTGCAAAGAGTTCTCTGAGTTGATGCAGAATGAATTTGAAATGAGCATGATGGGAGAATTGAAGTTCTTCCTTGGTCTTCAAATAAAACAATCAAATGATGGAATCTATATCCATCAACAGAAGTACACCAAGGAGCTTCTGAAAAAGTACAAAATGGAAAATTCAAAGCCTATGAGTACTCCTATGCATCCAACGGTTGTTCTAAACAAAGATGAGGAAGGTAAAAAGGTAGATCAAACTATCTACCGAGGTATGATTGGATCTTTGCTATATTTAACTGCTAGCAGACCTGATATTCAATTCAGTGTCTGTCTTTGTGCTAGATTTCAATCTGACCCTAAGGAATCTCATTATAAGGCTGTCAAAAGAATTTTCAGATATTTAATTGGAACCACTAACCTTGGTCTATTATATAAGAAATCTGAAGATTTCAGGTTAGCTGGATTTTGTGATGCTGATTTTGCTGGAGACAGAATTGATAGAAAAAGCACCAGTGGAGGATGTCACTTCATTGGAACAAATATGATCTCTTGGTCAAGCAAAAGGCAAAGCACCATTGCTCTATCAACTGCAGAAACTGAATATATATCTGCAGCTGGTTGTTGTTCACAACTACTCTGGGTAAAATATCAACTTGAAGATTATTCAATGATTGAGCATAATATACCTGTTTGGTGTGATAATACTAGTGCTATTAATCTGTCTAAAAATCCAATACAGCATTCTAGAGCAAAGCATATAGAAATAAAGCATCATTTCATTAGAGACTATGTTCAAAAAGGTGTTTTTGAAATTAAGTTTGTAAACACTGATTATCAGTGGGTAGACATTTTTACCAAACCTTTAAGTGAAGACAGATTTGTTTTTATAAGAAGAAATCTTAACATGCATAATGTACCTGAATAAATGTTTTGCCATGTTACTTGTCTATATTCTCTATGATTACTCAACTCGTCTAATTTAGCCAAGCATCTAATGACGTGGCTAAAAGCACTCAGTGCTAAATTCTGACTGAGACACGTACATTGCACTTTCCCTCCTTTTCTTAAATACTTTATTATATTTTGTTTGAAATTGATTGTTTGTCATTTATGGCAACACTCTCTTTCCTCTTTCCCAATGCAAAAAGCACTCAAGCGTTTTTAGCATAAACCCGTGTCTTTTCAAAAACTACCCACTCAAAAGTTCCTTGCTTACAAACTCTCTCTCTAAGCTCTCTTTGTCTTCACCTTCACGAAACCTTCTCTGTCAAACCCTAATCTCTTCTCTCAAATCAATGGCACCCAAAAGCCTCCTTGAGACGCTATCTGAGAAGACTAAGATATCTGTTACTGAGTTGAAGAAGGTGCTCCCTGGAAGAGTTCCAAACTTTGATGAACTCAGAACCAAAGGTTTGGACGTACTCCCAGAACTTAACCATGCTGGATGGTTACCATTCTTCCAACTGCAAGAACTTGTCTTCCCTGCTCTTGTTAGGGATTTCTGGACTACAGCGAAGATCACCAAGGATACCACTACCCACATGATTTCTGGGGATGTTGGTGAGGATCATATCTTCATCACTCACGAGTTACTCGCTGAAGTAACAAGATGCCCTAGGGAAGGAGCTGGGCATTACAAAGACTGGATGAAGGATCAAGGGGAAGCTAATGTAAATTTGGTACTCTATGGGACTGCAAACCCTGACAACATGGACTCCAAGTATCTGACCCCCAAGGCAAGGTTTTTACATGTTTTACTTATAAACTGTGTAATGCCTAGGACTGGGTCTAGAAACCATGTCAATCTGCTGGAAAAGTTTGCCCTATTCCATCTTGTCCAAAGAATAAAGATAGACATAACTGATCTAATCTTTATTCATATGGAGAAAGCAGTAAAGGGAAAAGATAAAGATTACCCCTTTGGAATGGTTATGACTAGGATCTTCAGGGCTTGTAAGTTGGATTTAAGAAGGGTTGTTTCTGCTGATCTCTGTACTGAGATTACCACAAAAACCCTGGCCTTAATGAAGATGAACCTGAACCCTACTCTGGATGGCAATGCTGAAGCCTCTGCTCAGATGGAAGCAACTGTTTCCATTCCTGATGTTAAATCTGAAGTGGTTGAGGAACCAGCTGAGGAAATTAGTGATCAGCTTCAGAGGAAGAAGAGGAAGATTACAAAAACCTCTACTGAAACTGCTGGGATTGAAGAGTCTACTCAGGTTGTTGAACCTGCTGCTGCTGTTGTTTCTGAGGAAGCTGCTGTACCTAAGATTACCAAGGTATTCAAGAGAAAGAGGACAGTACAAGCTGAGGGGGAGTCTCAATCAGAAGAGACTGTGATCCCTAAAAAGAAGAGGACAACTGTTACAAAGAGGAAACTTGTCTTGCCTCCCTCTTCATCTCCATCACCATCATCTTCACCTCAGAAAGATTCATCCCCTCCACCTCAGGAAACAGAACCTTCTACCACCACAGTTCCAACTCCACAACCTTCACCTCAAAGAATGCCTACACCACCACATAAATCACCTACACCCCCTCCATCACCAAAAATTCCAACACCCCCTCCATCACCAAAAATTTCCACACCACATACATCACCTAACCATCACTCTTCTGAACCTAACCCTACCACATCAGAACCTCACATGTCTGATACTCACTCACCTGCTCCACCCTCACCACAAATATCTCACCATTCTGATATTCCTCAAACTGAGGATATCAATGACTTTGAGTATTTTGACAACCCTATTTCACCACCCTCACCACAATCACCAATCCCTGACCATATCTCAAACCAATGCCAAGTGCCTCTGAGAACAGTCTTTCCAGACTTATTCTCTGAAACCAGACACAACTCTCTCCCCTTAGCCACTTTACCACCCTACAACTCATCCTCCAGAACCACACCCTTCTCTGTAACAGATGATCTCTGTCCCTCTTACCTTGATGGCAAGACTCTGGACATGATTGCTTCTCTGGAAGCTGAAAGGCAGATTGTGAGGCTGGAAAGGTTGCAGAAGCCAGTAGGAAAATGGCTATTTAATCCTCACATCTTCATGAAGCCCTCTACTGCCATAAGAGTAATGCCTGACTCAATGGTGTTAAAAGGAAAGCAGAAGACAATATCCCTGCCATTGGATCAAAAGCTCTCCCTTATCAAGAGAACTGATCAGAAGCTGAAATTCAAAGAGAAGATGTTCTCTAAGGGTGGCTGCAGTTCTGGGTTGACAGAAGAAGAGAAGGCAGACATTCTCATTAGAGGTAGCCAAGCCTATGCTCTCTACCCCGTCTCACCCTCTATTTACTTTCTCCCTCCCTTTTTCATGGTATTCCCCTTCTCTATCCTAAACTTTCCTGAAACTGCCCCTTTTACTCACATAAATCTCATTAGGAGATCTTATGAGTTTCTTCTATCTATCATAGATTCCCCTCTACATCATGACAGAATTCATGGCTTTTTAAAAGAATTCTACCCTAATAATGATTTTGAAACCACTCTGTCAACAAATGTGTTTCTAGATCCTCACCTTGAGGATGATATTATTGTTGAAGAGTTACCTCCTACCCCTCCTCCTTGTCCATCAGCTTCTGGAACTTCTCTGGCCACTACAGATTCTACTGCTCCAGTTGTTGCATTTGATCCTGCTGCACATCAGAGACTGGATGAAATGGCTACAAGTTTGCAGACTGTCATTCAAAGACAGGATGAAGCAATTGCTCAACAGACTGCATTTCAAGCTCAGATGTTGGCTCAGCAGCAAGCAATGCAGCAGATGATGGAAGCTTTCTTCAAAAGCCAAGGAGGCCCTAGTTCTTAGTGTTTAGAAATCTGTTTTTCATTTCTTTGTTGAGTCATGCAATGTACTAAGTCAGTGATGTCTATCACTTGTAATCTTTCATGACTTTGATTAAATGACATGAGTTTTTCATCTGGCAATTTATCTTCTACGATTTTTTTCTGTTTGATTGATGCCAAAGGGGGAGGAAATATAATTAAGTTTTCATGATTTTATGTATGTTATTCTTTCTAATATCATGATGTTCTGATATCTGTCTTAGTGCATAAACTAAGGGGGAGCTTAACATACCCTGATCAATTATATCTGTTTAGAAATTTCTACTATTTCTTTTTGATGTTCAATAAAATCAGAAAAGATATTTGTCATCATCAAAAAGGGGGAGAATGTTGAGACCTCATAAGTCTAAAACACATTCAAAGTGTAAATCCTCTATGTTTTGATGATTCCAAATAGTTCAAGCATGGTAATATTGAACCAAAAGAAATTACTGATATATTTGATAAGTGTGCAGGAAAATAGACTTGAAGTCACTCGTCTAAATTTCACCCGTCTATTTTTTAGTAGAAGCTCAGCAGTGACTCGTCTAAGTTTCACTCGTCTAGAAAATTAATCAAAGAAAGTCAGCGCTCAAGAAAGATTAAGCTCAGTTGATGACGTGGCAAGAAGCATGCGTCTAAGTTTGGCTCAGCTAAGCTTTCACCCGTCTAACTTTGGAACAAGCTTTCACCCGTCTAACTTTGGAACAAGCTTTCACCCGTCTAAGTTTTTGGATGACTTCCACCCGTCTAAAAATTCTCATTGCTGACACCAAGTCAGTATGTCAGAAATCAAGTCCAAGTCACCATATTCAAAATTATAGGCCATCCTTAAGGATCTCGAAGACCTATGGACAATAGCTCGAAGGACAAAGAATAAAGAACGTTGTTTCAAGGTTTTAAGGAATAAACACGCTATCTCTGCACCACTGCAGTAACCTTTTGCCTATTCTAGTACAAAGTAAAAAGTACTTTATGGAAAAGTAAACTGATGTTGCACTGAAAAAGGAAAGCTCTCTGCAACAAGTACAAGAAGCCTGCTGCCATATACTCTGAAAGAACAGCTGTTCAGTTTAAAGTGTACTCTTGGACACTCTTGACAATGCCCAATGTTTTCAAGCATTTAATGAATACTTAGAACGACTCTTTGGCATTAAATGGTGTCTCAGAAAGCTCAAGTCAGATGCAAACACTTTCTGAAGCTGTGTCAAAACGGATCTCTTGATTGAAGCCTTTATATAGATCAAACAAAGAAGATGAAGCTAAGAAGTTGAATATCAAAAGAACTCTGCACAGAAGCATTTACTCTCTTCATTAACTTCTTCATTCCTTCATTGAATACATATTCAATCATTAGATATAAATTCGCAGTCTTTCATACTTCATATTTACTCCACTCTCTGAGTGTGATCTGAAAGACTTGCAAGTTGTATTAACTATACAAACCTTTTATCTCTTACTGTTTTTGAGCCTGAAGAGGCTAGGTGAGAAAAGAATACTTGTTTGAGTGTTGAGCCTGAAGAGGCTAGGTGTGCAAAGAATACTTGTACTGTAATTTACTCAGTTATAGTGGAAACTTGGTGCTGCCAAGAAACTGGACGTAGCCCTGTGGATTTTAGGGTGAACCAGTATAAATCTCTTGAGTGATATTTCTACTCCCTTATCTTTTAATTTGCTTGAGTATCGTTTCAGTCTTAGCTTTTTAACTTGGGGAGTTAATACTGTGGTTATCAAACTCTAATTAACCTTCTTTGTTTGTGTGTGCTATTCTGTTTTAATATTAGACGTTTCACTCGTCTAATCCTCTCTTAATCAAACCTTCTTGCTGTGCCTGCGAAAATCTTTTTAAGTAACCGAAAAAGTTGGTAAACACAATTCAACCCCCCTTTTTGTGTTCACTTTGGTTATTTCAACACAGGCACAAGTTCACAAAAGCAATACACACTACATGTGTGCTCTGAGCAGAGAAGAATTTGAAAAAGTCTGTGCTTGTGAGTCTGCAAAAGAAATGTGGGACTCACTAGCTATTGCTCATGAAGGAACTAGCAAAGTCAAAGAAACAAAAGTCAGCATGCTTGTCAGAAAGTATGAGCTGTTCAAAATGGAGGAAGGTGAAACTATTGGCCAAATGTATGGAAGGTTTCAAACCATAACCAATGGATTGAAATCTCTGGGAAAAATTTACAAGACTGAGGAACACATTCAAAAGATTCTCAGAAGTCTTCCAAAACAATGGAGACCACTTGTAACTGCTGTGTCTCAGGCCAAGGATCTAACAACAATGAAGCTTGATGAGCTTCTTGGGACTCTTCAGATTCATGAACAAGAACTGATTGAAGAGAACAATGGAAAGAAAAACAAGTCCATTGCACTCAAAGCTGACAAGAAGTCATCTAAGGGAGCAAGTTCAAAAGCTCTCAAAGCAGATGAATCTTCAGAAGAATCTGGAGAATCAAATGAGGATGACTCAGATGATGAAGATGATGAACTGTCTCTCTTCACCAGAAAAATGAAGAAGCTGTGGAAGAAAAGAAACTTCAGAAAAGACAAACCCTTCAGGCGCTTCAACAAAGACAAGCACAACAAGGATGGTGGATCTAATGACAGAAATGTCATTGTATGCTATGAATGTAAAAAGCCTGGTCACATCAAGGCAGAATGCCCTCAACTCAAAAAGCAATCTTCCAAGAAATTCTTCAACAAGAAAAAGAAAGGAATGATGGCTAGTTGGGAAGATCTTGATGAAAGCTCCACTGAAAGTGAAGGAGAGGAGCTTGAAGCAAACCTCTGTCTTATGGCTGATACAGATTCAGAATCAGAAACTGAGGTACATTCTGAACTTGAAAAATTGAATGATGCCTATGATGAACTTTTGGAAGAATCCAACTATATATCTAAAGCTTTTAGATCCCTCAAGAGACAGTATGCTAAACTCTCTAATGAGTACACACAGAAATCTCTAGAGTGTGAAAAGTTAGCAGAAGAGAATAGTAAACTTAAGACTGAAAAGTCTGAAGTTGAGATCTCAGTTGAAACTCTACCATCTGAAGAAGTAACTAAACTTCAACAGAAAGTAGAAGAGCTCACCTCAGATCTTGCCAAGTTTGTTAATGGTAGAGATAATCTGACTAAACTCTTAGGAAGTCAGAGGCACTCCCTTAACAAAGAAGGTATAGGATATTCCAATCAAGAACATCATAAAGGATCAACAAAGTTTTCAAATATAGCTGTTAAATCTATATGTTCCTACTGTGGAAAAGCTGGACATATCATGTCTAAGTGTATTCACAAAAAGAGAAGGAAGTCTTTACAGACTCCTCACACTAACAAAAAAGGACCCAAGAAAATATGGGTACCTAAGGTCATGATCATTCCTGTTGCAGACATTCTCAACAGAACAAAGCAAACACCTGTCATGGTATCTGGACAGTGGATGCTCGCGACACATGACAGGCGAAAGGTCTATGTTCCTAGACCTCCAACCTAAGAAAGGTGGACATGTAACTTTTGGTGGCAACCAGAAAGGAAAAGTTGTTGGTTTAGGTAAAATTGGTGGTAAACCTCCCTTACCTATTATTCATGATGTGTTATTTGTGAAAGGATTAAAACATAATCTGCTTAGCATAAGTCAATTATGTGACAGTGGACTTTCTGTATCTTTTTCTAAGGATGCATGCATGGTCAATGACTGTAATGGAAAAACCCTCTTTTCTGCTAAAAGGCAAAACAATCTGCATAAGATTGACATGACTGAACTTTCAGATCAAACTGTAACATGCTTTATGTCTAAAGAGGATGAAAAATGGCTGTGGCATAAGAAATTAGGACATGTTAGTATGAAGCAAATTTCAAAATTGAAAAAGCATAACCTTGTGAGAGGATTGCCTGACATTTCTTTTAAGAAAGATATTTTGTGTGATGCATGTCAGAGAGGTAAACAAGTAAAATCAAGTTTCAAATCCAAGAAAGAAGTCACATCCTCTAGACCTTTGCAACTGTTACACATGGATCTGTTTGGACCAGTTAGTGTAGCTAGCCTAAGTGGAAAGAAATATGGTTTTGTCATAGTTGATGACTATTCTAGATTTACATGGGTACTCTTCTTAACCCACAAGGATGAATCTTATAAGGCATTTTCAGTATTCAGTAAAAGAGTACAAAATGAGCAAGGTTTTTGTATCTCTGCTATAAGAAGTGATCATGGAGGAGAATTTGAAAATGAGCAGTTCAAACTGTTCTGTGAGGAAAATGGTATTTCTCACAATTTCTCTGCACCTAGAACTCCACAACAAAATGGAGTAGTTGAGAGAAAGAACAGATCTCTTCAAGAGATGGGAAGAACAATGCTTAATGAAAATAATCTTCCTAAGTACTTCTGGGCAGAAGCCATTAACACTGCTTGTTATGTACAAAACAGAATACTGATTAGGCCTATTCTAAATAAGACTCCTTATGAATTGTGGAAAGACAGAAAACCCAACATATCATATTTTCATGCATTTGGTTGTGAATGTTATATTCTCAACACAAAAGATCATCTTGGTAAATTTGATTCTAAAGTAGATAAAGGAATATTTATTGGTTATTCTGAAATGTCTAAAGCTTTTAGAATTTTCAATTCTAGAACTTCTGTTGTAGAAGAATCAATTCATGTAAAGTTTAATGATGGTTTGAAGACTGATAGGGAACTATCAGATCTAGAAGATGATGTTGCAGGTATTGAACTCAATCCTACAGTAGAAGAACCTTCAGACAAGTCAAAAGTAGACGTATCTGAAATACAGACTGATGCTGATAAGTCTGAAACTCAGACTCTGAAGAAAGATTGGAAATTCAAGACCTATCATCCAGAAGATCTCATCATTGGAAGTCCATCTCAAGGAGTTAGAACCAGATCTGCCTTCAATGAAAACAACAACATGGCCTTCATATCAGATTTGGAACCTAAAAAGATTGAAGAAGCTCTGCAAGATGAAAGCTGGATTCTAGCCATGCAAGAAGAGCTAAATCAGTTCAAAAGGAATGATGTCTGGACACTAGTTTCTAAACCCAAAGAGAAAACCATTATTGGAACCAGATGGGTGTTTAGAAACAAACTAGATGAAGATGGAAAAGTGGTAAGGAACAAGGCAAGACTAGTTGCTCAAGGTTACAATCAACAGGAAGGTATTGATTTCACTGAAACTTTTGCTCCTGTAGCTAGACTAGAAGCAATTAGGATTCTCATGTCATATGCTGCACAACATGATATGACTCTTTATCAAATGGATGTTAAAAGTGCATTTCTAAATGGAATAATTGAGGAGGAAGTTTATGTCAAGCAACCTCCAGGTTTTAAGGACTCTGAAAATCCTTACCATGTCTATAAGCTTAAGAAAGCTTTATATGGACTCAAACAAGCTCCTAGAGCTTGGTATGATAGATTAAGCACATATCTAATGGAAAATAACTTCATTAGAGGAAAAGTAGACACTACACTTTTCAAGAAATGCTCAAGAAAAGACTTCATAATAGTACAGATCTATGTTGATGATATTATATTTGGTGCTACTAATGAAAAGCTCTGCAAAGAGTTCTCTGAGTTGATGCAGAATGAATTTGAAATGAGCATGATGGGAGAATTGAAGTTCTTCCTTGGTCTTCAAATAAAACAATCAAATGATGGAATCTATATCCATCAACAGAAGTACACCAAGGAGCTTCTGAAAAAGTACAAAATGGAAAATTCAAAGCCTATGAGTACTCCTATGCATCCAACGGTTGTTCTAAACAAAGATGAGGAAGGTAAAAAGGTAGATCAAACTATCTACCGAGGTATGATTGGATCTTTGCTATATTTAACTGCTAGCAGACCTGATATTCAATTCAGTGTCTGTCTTTGTGCTAGATTTCAATCTGACCCTAAGGAATCTCATTATAAGGCTGTCAAAAGAATTTTCAGATATTTAATTGGAACCACTAACCTTGGTCTATTATATAAGAAATCTGAAGATTTCAGGTTAGCTGGATTTTGTGATGCTGATTTTGCTGGAGACAGAATTGATAGAAAAAGCACCAGTGGAGGATGTCACTTCATTGGAACAAATATGATCTCTTGGTCAAGCAAAAGGCAAAGCACCATTGCTCTATCAACTGCAGAAACTGAATATATATCTGCAGCTGGTTGTTGTTCACAACTACTCTGGGTAAAATATCAACTTGAAGATTATTCAATGATTGAGCATAATATACCTGTTTGGTGTGATAATACTAGTGCTATTAATCTGTCTAAAAATCCAATACAGCATTCTAGAGCAAAGCATATAGAAATAAAGCATCATTTCATTAGAGACTATGTTCAAAAAGGTGTTTTTGAAATTAAGTTTGTAAACACTGATTATCAGTGGGTAGACATTTTTACCAAACCTTTAAGTGAAGACAGATTTGTTTTTATAAGAAGAAATCTTAACATGCATAATGTACCTGAATAAATGTTTTGCCATGTTACTTGTCTATATTCTCTATGATTACTCAACTCGTCTAATTTAGCCAAGCATCTAATGACGTGGCTAAAAGCACTCAGTGCTAAATTCTGACTGAGACACGTACATTGCACTTTCCCTCCTTTTCTTAAATACTTTATTATATTTTGTTTGAAATTGATTGTTTGTCATTTATGGCAACACTCTCTTTCCTCTTTCCCAATGCAAAAAGCACTCAAGCGTTTTTAGCATAAACCCGTGTCTTTTCAAAAACTACCCACTCAAAAGTTCCTTGCTTACAAACTCTCTCTCTAAGCTCTCTTTGTCTTCACCTTCACGAAACCTTCTCTGTCAAACCCTAATCTCTTCTCTCAAATCAATGGCACCCAAAAGCCTCCTTGAGACGCTATCTGAGAAGACTAAGATATCTGTTACTGAGTTGAAGAAGGTGCTCCCTGGAAGAGTTCCAAACTTTGATGAACTCAGAACCAAAGGTTTGGACGTACTCCCAGAACTTAACCATGCTGGATGGTTACCATTCTTCCAACTGCAAGAACTTGTCTTCCCTGCTCTTGTTAGGGATTTCTGGACTACAGCGAAGATCACCAAGGATACCACTACCCACATGATTTCTGGGGATGTTGGTGAGGATCATATCTTCATCACTCACGAGTTACTCGCTGAAGTAACAAGATGCCCTAGGGAAGGAGCTGGGCATTACAAAGACTGGATGAAGGATCAAGGGGAAGCTAATGTAAATTTGGTACTCTATGGGACTGCAAACCCTGACAACATGGACTCCAAGTATCTGACCCCCAAGGCAAGGTTTTTACATGTTTTACTTATAAACTGTGTAATGCCTAGGACTGGGTCTAGAAACCATGTCAATCTGCTGGAAAAGTTTGCCCTATTCCATCTTGTCCAAAGAATAAAGATAGACATAACTGATCTAATCTTTATTCATATGGAGAAAGCAGTAAAGGGAAAAGATAAAGATTACCCCTTTGGAATGGTTATGACTAGGATCTTCAGGGCTTGTAAGTTGGATTTAAGAAGGGTTGTTTCTGCTGATCTCTGTACTGAGATTACCACAAAAACCCTGGCCTTAATGAAGATGAACCTGAACCCTACTCTGGATGGCAATGCTGAAGCCTCTGCTCAGATGGAAGCAACTGTTTCCATTCCTGATGTTAAATCTGAAGTGGTTGAGGAACCAGCTGAGGAAATTAGTGATCAGCTTCAGAGGAAGAAGAGGAAGATTACAAAAACCTCTACTGAAACTGCTGGGATTGAAGAGTCTACTCAGGTTGTTGAACCTGCTGCTGCTGTTGTTTCTGAGGAAGCTGCTGTACCTAAGATTACCAAGGTATTCAAGAGAAAGAGGACAGTACAAGCTGAGGGGGAGTCTCAATCAGAAGAGACTGTGATCCCTAAAAAGAAGAGGACAACTGTTACAAAGAGGAAACTTGTCTTGCCTCCCTCTTCATCTCCATCACCATCATCTTCACCTCAGAAAGATTCATCCCCTCCACCTCAGGAAACAGAACCTTCTACCACCACAGTTCCAACTCCACAACCTTCACCTCAAAGAATGCCTACACCACCACATAAATCACCTACACCCCCTCCATCACCAAAAATTCCAACACCCCCTCCATCACCAAAAATTTCCACACCACATACATCACCTAACCATCACTCTTCTGAACCTAACCCTACCACATCAGAACCTCACATGTCTGATACTCACTCACCTGCTCCACCCTCACCACAAATATCTCACCATTCTGATATTCCTCAAACTGAGGATATCAATGACTTTGAGTATTTTGACAACCCTATTTCACCACCCTCACCACAATCACCAATCCCTGACCATATCTCAAACCAATGCCAAGTGCCTCTGAGAACAGTCTTTCCAGACTTATTCTCTGAAACCAGACACAACTCTCTCCCTTAGCCACTTTACCACCCTACAACTCATCCTCCAGAACCACACCCTTCTCTGTAACAGATGATCTCTGTCCCTCTTACCTTGATGGCAAGACTCTGGACATGATTGCTTCTCTGGAAGCTGAAAGGCAGATTGTGAGGCTGGAAAGGTTGCAGAAGCCAGTAGGAAAATGGCTATTTAATCCTCACATCTTCATGAAGCCCTCTACTGCCATAAGAGTAATGCCTGACTCAATGGTGTTAAAAGGAAAGCAGAAGACAATATCCCTGCCATTGGATCAAAAGCTCTCCCTTATCAAGAGAACTGATCAGAAGCTGAAATTCAAAGAGAAGATGTTCTCTAAGGGTGGCTGCAGTTCTGGGTTGACAGAAGAAGAGAAGGCAGACATTCTCATTAGAGGTAGCCAAGCCTATGCTCTCTACCCCGTCTCACCCTCTATTTACTTTCTCCCTCCCTTTTTCATGGTATTCCCCTTCTCTATCCTAAACTTTCCTGAAACTGCCCCTTTTACTCACATAAATCTCATTAGGAGATCTTATGAGTTTCTTCTATCTATCATAGATTCCCCTCTACATCATGACAGAATTCATGGCTTTTTAAAAGAATTCTACCCTAATAATGATTTTGAAACCACTCTGTCAACAAATGTGTTTCTAGATCCTCACCTTGAGGATGATATTATTGTTGAAGAGTTACCTCCTACCCCTCCTCCTTGTCCATCAGCTTCTGGAACTTCTCTGGCCACTACAGATTCTACTGCTCCAGTTGTTGCATTTGATCCTGCTGCACATCAGAGACTGGATGAAATGGCTACAAGTTTGCAGACTGTCATTCAAAGACAGGATGAAGCAATTGCTCAACAGACTGCATTTCAAGCTCAGATGTTGGCTCAGCAGCAAGCAATGCAGCAGATGATGGAAGCTTTCTTCAAAAGCCAAGGAGGCCCTAGTTCTTAGTGTTTAGAAATCTGTTTTTCATTTCTTTGTTGAGTCATGCAATGTACTAAGTCAGTGATGTCTATCACTTGTAATCTTTCATGACTTTGATTAAATGACATGAGTTTTTCATCTGGCAATTTATCTTCTACGATTTTTTTCTGTTTGATTGATGCCAAAGGGGGAGGAAATATAATTAAGTTTTCATGATTTTATGTATGTTATTCTTTCTAATATCATGATGTTCTGATATCTGTCTTAGTGCATAAACTAAGGGGGAGCTTAACATACCCTGATCAATTATATCTGTTTAGAAATTTCTACTATTTCTTTTTGATGTTCAATAAAATCAGAAAAGATATTTGTCATCATCAAAAAGGGGGAGAATGTTGAGACCTCATAAGTCTAAAACACATTCAAAGTGTAAATCCTCTATGTTTTGATGATTCCAAATAGTTCAAGCATGGTAATATTGAACCAAAAGAAATTACTGATATATTTGATAAGTGTGCAGGAAAATAGACTTGAAGTCACTCGTCTAAATTTCACCCGTCTATTTTTTAGTAGAAGCTCAGCAGTGACTCGTCTAAGTTTCACTCGTCTAGAAAATTAATCAAAGAAAGTCAGCGCTCAAGAAAGATTAAGCTCAGTTGATGACGTGGCAAGAAGCATGCGTCTAAGTTTGGCTCAGCTAAGCTTTCACCCGTCTAACTTTGGAACAAGCTTTCACCCGTCTAACTTTGGAACAAGCTTTCACCCGTCTAAGTTTTTGGATGACTTCCACCCGTCTAAAAATTCTCATTGCTGACACCAAGTCAGTATGTCAGAAATCAAGTCCAAGTCACCATATTCAAAATTATAGGCCATCCTTAAGGATCTCGAAGACCTATGGACAATAGCTCGAAGGACAAAGAATAAAGAACGTTGTTTCAAGGTTTTAAGGAATAAACACGCTATCTCTGCACCACTGCAGTAACCTTTTGCCTATTCTAGTACAAAGTAAAAAGTACTTTATGGAAAAGTAAACTGATGTTGCACTGAAAAAGGAAAGCTCTCTGCAACAAGTACAAGAAGCCTGCTGCCATATACTCTGAAAGAACAGCTGTTCAGTTTAAAGTGTACTCTTGGACACTCTTGACAATGCCCAATGTTTTCAAGCATTTAATGAATACTTAGAACGACTCTTTGGCATTAAATGGTGTCTCAGAAAGCTCAAGTCAGATGCAAACACTTTCTGAAGCTGTGTCAAAACGGATCTCTTGATTGAAGCCTTTATATAGATCAAACAAAGAAGATGAAGCTAAGAAGTTGAATATCAAAAGAACTCTGCACAGAAGCATTTACTCTCTTCATTAACTTCTTCATTCCTTCATTGAATACATATTCAATCATTAGATATAAATTCGCAGTCTTTCATACTTCATATTTACTCCACTCTCTGAGTGTGATCTGAAAGACTTGCAAGTTGTATTAACTATACAAACCTTTTATCTCTTACTGTTTTTGAGCCTGAAGAGGCTAGGTGAGAAAAGAATACTTGTTTGAGTGTTGAGCCTGAAGAGGCTAGGTGTGCAAAGAATACTTGTACTGTAATTTACTCAGTTATAGTGGAAACTTGGTGCTGCCAAGAAACTGGACGTAGCCCTGTGGATTTTAGGGTGAACCAGTATAAATCTCTTGAGTGATATTTCTACTCCCTTATCTTTTAATTTGCTTGAGTATCGTTTCAGTCTTAGCTTTTTAACTTGGGGAGTTAATACTGTGGTTATCAAACTCTAATTAACCTTCTTTGTTTGTGTGTGCTATTCTGTTTTAATATTAGACGTTTCACTCGTCTAATCCTCTCTTAATCAAACCTTCTTGCTGTGCCTGCGAAAATCTTTTTAAGTAACCGAAAAAGTTGGTAAACACAATTCAACCCCCCTTTTTGTGTTCACTTTGGTTATTTCAACACAGGCACAAGTTCACAAAAGCAATACACACTACATGTGTGCTCTGAGCAGAGAAGAATTTGAAAAAGTCTGTGCTTGTGAGTCTGCAAAAGAAATGTGGGACTCACTAGCTATTGCTCATGAAGGAACTAGCAAAGTCAAAGAAACAAAAGTCAGCATGCTTGTCAGAAAGTATGAGCTGTTCAAAATGGAGGAAGGTGAAACTATTGGCCAAATGTATGGAAGGTTTCAAACCATAACCAATGGATTGAAATCTCTGGGAAAAATTTACAAGACTGAGGAACACATTCAAAAGATTCTCAGAAGTCTTCCAAAACAATGGAGACCACTTGTAACTGCTGTGTCTCAGGCCAAGGATCTAACAACAATGAAGCTTGATGAGCTTCTTGGGACTCTTCAGATTCATGAACAAGAACTGATTGAAGAGAACAATGGAAAGAAAAACAAGTCCATTGCACTCAAAGCTGACAAGAAGTCATCTAAGGGAGCAAGTTCAAAAGCTCTCAAAGCAGATGAATCTTCAGAAGAATCTGGAGAATCAAATGAGGATGACTCAGATGATGAAGATGATGAACTGTCTCTCTTCACCAGAAAAATGAAGAAGCTGTGGAAGAAAAGAAACTTCAGAAAAGACAAACCCTTCAGGCGCTTCAACAAAGACAAGCACAACAAGGATGGTGGATCTAATGACAGAAATGTCATTGTATGCTATGAATGTAAAAAGCCTGGTCACATCAAGGCAGAATGCCCTCAACTCAAAAAGCAATCTTCCAAGAAATTCTTCAACAAGAAAAAGAAAGGAATGATGGCTAGTTGGGAAGATCTTGATGAAAGCTCCACTGAAAGTGAAGGAGAGGAGCTTGAAGCAAACCTCTGTCTTATGGCTGATACAGATTCAGAATCAGAAACTGAGGTACATTCTGAACTTGAAAAATTGAATGATGCCTATGATGAACTTTTGGAAGAATCCAACTATATATCTAAAGCTTTTAGATCCCTCAAGAGACAGTATGCTAAACTCTCTAATGAGTACACACAGAAATCTCTAGAGTGTGAAAAGTTAGCAGAAGAGAATAGTAAACTTAAGACTGAAAAGTCTGAAGTTGAGATCTCAGTTGAAACTCTACCATCTGAAGAAGTAACTAAACTTCAACAGAAAGTAGAAGAGCTCACCTCAGATCTTGCCAAGTTTGTTAATGGTAGAGATAATCTGACTAAACTCTTAGGAAGTCAGAGGCACTCCCTTAACAAAGAAGGTATAGGATATTCCAATCAAGAACATCATAAAGGATCAACAAAGTTTTCAAATATAGCTGTTAAATCTATATGTTCCTACTGTGGAAAAGCTGGACATATCATGTCTAAGTGTATTCACAAAAAGAGAAGGAAGTCTTTACAGACTCCTCACACTAACAAAAAAGGACCCAAGAAAATATGGGTACCTAAGGTCATGATCATTCCTGTTGCAGACATTCTCAACAGAACAAAGCAAACACCTGTCATGGTATCTGGACAGTGGATGCTCGCGACACATGACAGGCGAAAGGTCTATGTTCCTAGACCTCCAACCTAAGAAAGGTGGACATGTAACTTTTGGTGGCAACCAGAAAGGAAAAGTTGTTGGTTTAGGTAAAATTGGTGGTAAACCTCCCTTACCTATTATTCATGATGTGTTATTTGTGAAAGGATTAAAACATAATCTGCTTAGCATAAGTCAATTATGTGACAGTGGACTTTCTGTATCTTTTTCTAAGGATGCATGCATGGTCAATGACTGTAATGGAAAAACCCTCTTTTCTGCTAAAAGGCAAAACAATCTGCATAAGATTGACATGACTGAACTTTCAGATCAAACTGTAACATGCTTTATGTCTAAAGAGGATGAAAAATGGCTGTGGCATAAGAAATTAGGACATGTTAGTATGAAGCAAATTTCAAAATTGAAAAAGCATAACCTTGTGAGAGGATTGCCTGACATTTCTTTTAAGAAAGATATTTTGTGTGATGCATGTCAGAGAGGTAAACAAGTAAAATCAAGTTTCAAATCCAAGAAAGAAGTCACATCCTCTAGACCTTTGCAACTGTTACACATGGATCTGTTTGGACCAGTTAGTGTAGCTAGCCTAAGTGGAAAGAAATATGGTTTTGTCATAGTTGATGACTATTCTAGATTTACATGGGTACTCTTCTTAACCCACAAGGATGAATCTTATAAGGCATTTTCAGTATTCAGTAAAAGAGTACAAAATGAGCAAGGTTTTTGTATCTCTGCTATAAGAAGTGATCATGGAGGAGAATTTGAAAATGAGCAGTTCAAACTGTTCTGTGAGGAAAATGGTATTTCTCACAATTTCTCTGCACCTAGAACTCCACAACAAAATGGAGTAGTTGAGAGAAAGAACAGATCTCTTCAAGAGATGGGAAGAACAATGCTTAATGAAAATAATCTTCCTAAGTACTTCTGGGCAGAAGCCATTAACACTGCTTGTTATGTACAAAACAGAATACTGATTAGGCCTATTCTAAATAAGACTCCTTATGAATTGTGGAAAGACAGAAAACCCAACATATCATATTTTCATGCATTTGGTTGTGAATGTTATATTCTCAACACAAAAGATCATCTTGGTAAATTTGATTCTAAAGTAGATAAAGGAATATTTATTGGTTATTCTGAAATGTCTAAAGCTTTTAGAATTTTCAATTCTAGAACTTCTGTTGTAGAAGAATCAATTCATGTAAAGTTTAATGATGGTTTGAAGACTGATAGGGAACTATCAGATCTAGAAGATGATGTTGCAGGTATTGAACTCAATCCTACAGTAGAAGAACCTTCAGACAAGTCAAAAGTAGACGTATCTGAAATACAGACTGATGCTGATAAGTCTGAAACTCAGACTCTGAAGAAAGATTGGAAATTCAAGACCTATCATCCAGAAGATCTCATCATTGGAAGTCCATCTCAAGGAGTTAGAACCAGATCTGCCTTCAATGAAAACAACAACATGGCCTTCATATCAGATTTGGAACCTAAAAAGATTGAAGAAGCTCTGCAAGATGAAAGCTGGATTCTAGCCATGCAAGAAGAGCTAAATCAGTTCAAAAGGAATGATGTCTGGACACTAGTTTCTAAACCCAAAGAGAAAACCATTATTGGAACCAGATGGGTGTTTAGAAACAAACTAGATGAAGATGGAAAAGTGGTAAGGAACAAGGCAAGACTAGTTGCTCAAGGTTACAATCAACAGGAAGGTATTGATTTCACTGAAACTTTTGCTCCTGTAGCTAGACTAGAAGCAATTAGGATTCTCATGTCATATGCTGCACAACATGATATGACTCTTTATCAAATGGATGTTAAAAGTGCATTTCTAAATGGAATAATTGAGGAGGAAGTTTATGTCAAGCAACCTCCAGGTTTTAAGGACTCTGAAAATCCTTACCATGTCTATAAGCTTAAGAAAGCTTTATATGGACTCAAACAAGCTCCTAGAGCTTGGTATGATAGATTAAGCACATATCTAATGGAAAATAACTTCATTAGAGGAAAAGTAGACACTACACTTTTCAAGAAATGCTCAAGAAAAGACTTCATAATAGTACAGATCTATGTTGATGATATTATATTTGGTGCTACTAATGAAAAGCTCTGCAAAGAGTTCTCTGAGTTGATGCAGAATGAATTTGAAATGAGCATGATGGGAGAATTGAAGTTCTTCCTTGGTCTTCAAATAAAACAATCAAATGATGGAATCTATATCCATCAACAGAAGTACACCAAGGAGCTTCTGAAAAAGTACAAAATGGAAAATTCAAAGCCTATGAGTACTCCTATGCATCCAACGGTTGTTCTAAACAAAGATGAGGAAGGTAAAAAGGTAGATCAAACTATCTACCGAGGTATGATTGGATCTTTGCTATATTTAACTGCTAGCAGACCTGATATTCAATTCAGTGTCTGTCTTTGTGCTAGATTTCAATCTGACCCTAAGGAATCTCATTATAAGGCTGTCAAAAGAATTTTCAGATATTTAATTGGAACCACTAACCTTGGTCTATTATATAAGAAATCTGAAGATTTCAGGTTAGCTGGATTTTGTGATGCTGATTTTGCTGGAGACAGAATTGATAGAAAAAGCACCAGTGGAGGATGTCACTTCATTGGAACAAATATGATCTCTTGGTCAAGCAAAAGGCAAAGCACCATTGCTCTATCAACTGCAGAAACTGAATATATATCTGCAGCTGGTTGTTGTTCACAACTACTCTGGGTAAAATATCAACTTGAAGATTATTCAATGATTGAGCATAATATACCTGTTTGGTGTGATAATACTAGTGCTATTAATCTGTCTAAAAATCCAATACAGCATTCTAGAGCAAAGCATATAGAAATAAAGCATCATTTCATTAGAGACTATGTTCAAAAAGGTGTTTTTGAAATTAAGTTTGTAAACACTGATTATCAGTGGGTAGACATTTTTACCAAACCTTTAAGTGAAGACAGATTTGTTTTTATAAGAAGAAATCTTAACATGCATAATGTACCTGAATAAATGTTTTGCCATGTTACTTGTCTATATTCTCTATGATTACTCAACTCGTCTAATTTAGCCAAGCATCTAATGACGTGGCTAAAAGCACTCAGTGCTAAATTCTGACTGAGACACGTACATTGCACTTTCCCTCCTTTTCTTAAATACTTTATTATATTTTGTTTGAAATTGATTGTTTGTCATTTATGGCAACACTCTCTTTCCTCTTTCCCAATGCAAAAAGCACTCAAGCGTTTTTAGCATAAACCCGTGTCTTTTCAAAAACTACCCACTCAAAAGTTCCTTGCTTACAAACTCTCTCTCTAAGCTCTCTTTGTCTTCACCTTCACGAAACCTTCTCTGTCAAACCCTAATCTCTTCTCTCAAATCAATGGCACCCAAAAGCCTCCTTGAGACGCTATCTGAGAAGACTAAGATATCTGTTACTGAGTTGAAGAAGGTGCTCCCTGGAAGAGTTCCAAACTTTGATGAACTCAGAACCAAAGGTTTGGACGTACTCCCAGAACTTAACCATGCTGGATGGTTACCATTCTTCCAACTGCAAGAACTTGTCTTCCCTGCTCTTGTTAGGGATTTCTGGACTACAGCGAAGATCACCAAGGATACCACTACCCACATGATTTCTGGGGATGTTGGTGAGGATCATATCTTCATCACTCACGAGTTACTCGCTGAAGTAACAAGATGCCCTAGGGAAGGAGCTGGGCATTACAAAGACTGGATGAAGGATCAAGGGGAAGCTAATGTAAATTTGGTACTCTATGGGACTGCAAACCCTGACAACATGGACTCCAAGTATCTGACCCCCAAGGCAAGGTTTTTACATGTTTTACTTATAAACTGTGTAATGCCTAGGACTGGGTCTAGAAACCATGTCAATCTGCTGGAAAAGTTTGCCCTATTCCATCTTGTCCAAAGAATAAAGATAGACATAACTGATCTAATCTTTATTCATATGGAGAAAGCAGTAAAGGGAAAAGATAAAGATTACCCCTTTGGAATGGTTATGACTAGGATCTTCAGGGCTTGTAAGTTGGATTTAAGAAGGGTTGTTTCTGCTGATCTCTGTACTGAGATTACCACAAAAACCCTGGCCTTAATGAAGATGAACCTGAACCCTACTCTGGATGGCAATGCTGAAGCCTCTGCTCAGATGGAAGCAACTGTTTCCATTCCTGATGTTAAATCTGAAGTGGTTGAGGAACCAGCTGAGGAAATTAGTGATCAGCTTCAGAGGAAGAAGAGGAAGATTACAAAAACCTCTACTGAAACTGCTGGGATTGAAGAGTCTACTCAGGTTGTTGAACCTGCTGCTGCTGTTGTTTCTGAGGAAGCTGCTGTACCTAAGATTACCAAGGTATTCAAGAGAAAGAGGACAGTACAAGCTGAGGGGGAGTCTCAATCAGAAGAGACTGTGATCCCTAAAAAGAAGAGGACAACTGTTACAAAGAGGAAACTTGTCTTGCCTCCCTCTTCATCTCCATCACCATCATCTTCACCTCAGAAAGATTCATCCCCTCCACCTCAGGAAACAGAACCTTCTACCACCACAGTTCCAACTCCACAACCTTCACCTCAAAGAATGCCTACACCACCACATAAATCACCTACACCCCCTCCATCACCAAAAATTCCAACACCCCCTCCATCACCAAAAATTTCCACACCACATACATCACCTAACCATCACTCTTCTGAACCTAACCCTACCACATCAGAACCTCACATGTCTGATACTCACTCACCTGCTCCACCCTCACCACAAATATCTCACCATTCTGATATTCCTCAAACTGAGGATATCAATGACTTTGAGTATTTTGACAACCCTATTTCACCACCCTCACCACAATCACCAATCCCTGACCATATCTCAAACCAATGCCAAGTGCCTCTGAGAACAGTCTTTCCAGACTTATTCTCTGAAACCAGACACAACTCTCTCCCTTAGCCACTTTACCACCCTACAACTCATCCTCCAGAACCACACCCTTCTCTGTAACAGATGATCTCTGTCCCTCTTACCTTGATGGCAAGACTCTGGACATGATTGCTTCTCTGGAAGCTGAAAGGCAGATTGTGAGGCTGGAAAGGTTGCAGAAGCCAGTAGGAAAATGGCTATTTAATCCTCACATCTTCATGAAGCCCTCTACTGCCATAAGAGTAATGCCTGACTCAATGGTGTTAAAAGGAAAGCAGAAGACAATATCCCTGCCATTGGATCAAAAGCTCTCCCTTATCAAGAGAACTGATCAGAAGCTGAAATTCAAAGAGAAGATGTTCTCTAAGGGTGGCTGCAGTTCTGGGTTGACAGAAGAAGAGAAGGCAGACATTCTCATTAGAGGTAGCCAAGCCTATGCTCTCTACCCCGTCTCACCCTCTATTTACTTTCTCCCTCCCTTTTTCATGGTATTCCCCTTCTCTATCCTAAACTTTCCTGAAACTGCCCCTTTTACTCACATAAATCTCATTAGGAGATCTTATGAGTTTCTTCTATCTATCATAGATTCCCCTCTACATCATGACAGAATTCATGGCTTTTTAAAAGAATTCTACCCTAATAATGATTTTGAAACCACTCTGTCAACAAATGTGTTTCTAGATCCTCACCTTGAGGATGATATTATTGTTGAAGAGTTACCTCCTACCCCTCCTCCTTGTCCATCAGCTTCTGGAACTTCTCTGGCCACTACAGATTCTACTGCTCCAGTTGTTGCATTTGATCCTGCTGCACATCAGAGACTGGATGAAATGGCTACAAGTTTGCAGACTGTCATTCAAAGACAGGATGAAGCAATTGCTCAACAGACTGCATTTCAAGCTCAGATGTTGGCTCAGCAGCAAGCAATGCAGCAGATGATGGAAGCTTTCTTCAAAAGCCAAGGAGGCCCTAGTTCTTAGTGTTTAGAAATCTGTTTTTCATTTCTTTGTTGAGTCATGCAATGTACTAAGTCAGTGATGTCTATCACTTGTAATCTTTCATGACTTTGATTAAATGACATGAGTTTTTCATCTGGCAATTTATCTTCTACGATTTTTTTCTGTTTGATTGATGCCAAAGGGGGAGGAAATATAATTAAGTTTTCATGATTTTATGTATGTTATTCTTTCTAATATCATGATGTTCTGATATCTGTCTTAGTGCATAAACTAAGGGGGAGCTTAACATACCCTGATCAATTATATCTGTTTAGAAATTTCTACTATTTCTTTTTGATGTTCAATAAAATCAGAAAAGATATTTGTCATCATCAAAAAGGGGGAGAATGTTGAGACCTCATAAGTCTAAAACACATTCAAAGTGTAAATCCTCTATGTTTTGATGATTCCAAATAGTTCAAGCATGGTAATATTGAACCAAAAGAAATTACTGATATATTTGATAAGTGTGCAGGAAAATAGACTTGAAGTCACTCGTCTAAATTTCACCCGTCTATTTTTTAGTAGAAGCTCAGCAGTGACTCGTCTAAGTTTCACTCGTCTAGAAAATTAATCAAAGAAAGTCAGCGCTCAAGAAAGATTAAGCTCAGTTGATGACGTGGCAAGAAGCATGCGTCTAAGTTTGGCTCAGCTAAGCTTTCACCCGTCTAACTTTGGAACAAGCTTTCACCCGTCTAACTTTGGAACAAGCTTTCACCCGTCTAAGTTTTTGGATGACTTCCACCCGTCTAAAAATTCTCATTGCTGACACCAAGTCAGTATGTCAGAAATCAAGTCCAAGTCACCATATTCAAAATTATAGGCCATCCTTAAGGATCTCGAAGACCTATGGACAATAGCTCGAAGGACAAAGAATAAAGAACGTTGTTTCAAGGTTTTAAGGAATAAACACGCTATCTCTGCACCACTGCAGTAACCTTTTGCCTATTCTAGTACAAAGTAAAAAGTACTTTATGGAAAAGTAAACTGATGTTGCACTGAAAAAGGAAAGCTCTCTGCAACAAGTACAAGAAGCCTGCTGCCATATACTTTGAAAGAACAGCTGTTCAGTTTAAAGTGTACTCTTGGACACTCTTGACAATGCCCAATGTTTTCAAGCATTTAATGAATACTCAGAACGACTCTTTGGCATTAAATGGTGTCTCAGAAAGCTCAAGTCAGATGCAAACACTTTCTGAAGCTGTGTCAAAACGGATCTCTTGATTGAAGCCTTTATATAGATCAAACAAAGAAGATGAAGCTAAGAAGTTGAATATCAAAAGAACTCTGCACAGAAGCATTTACTCTCTTCATTAACTTCTTCATTCCTTCATTGAATACATATTCAACCATTAGATATAAATTCGCAGTCTTTCATACTTCATATTTACTCCACTCTCTGAGTGTGATCTGAAAGACTTGCAAGTTGTATTAACTATACAAACCTTTTATCTCTTACTGTTTTTGAGCCTGAAGAGGCTAGGTGAGAAAAGAATACTTGTTTGAGTGTTGAGCCTGAAGAGGCTAGGTGTGCAAAGAATACTTGTACTGTAATTTACTCAGTTATAGTGGAAACTTGGTGCTGCCAAGAAACTGGACGTAGCCCTGTGGATTTTAGGGTGAACCAGTATAAATCTCTTGAGTGATATTTCTACTCCCTTATCTTTTAATTTGCTTGAGTATTGTTTCAGTCTTAGCTTTTTAACTTGGGGAGTTAATACTGTGGTTATCAAACTCTTTTTAACCTTCTTTGTTTGTGTGTGCTATTCTGTTTTAATATTAGACGTTTCACTCGTCTAATCCTCTCTTAATCAAACCTTCTTGTTGTGCCTGCAAAAATCTTTTTAAGTAACCGAAAAAGTTGGTAAACACAATTCAACCCCCCTTCTTGTGTTCACTTTGGTTATTTCAACACAGGCACAAGTTCACAAAAGCAATACACACTACAAAAGCCACCTTTGATTACATTCACTCTGACTGTTGGGGACCATCTCGGGTATCTCAAAAGGTGGAGCTAGATGTTTCCTATCCATTATAGATGACTATTCAAGGATGACTTGGATATTCATGCTGAAACAGAAAAATGAAGCTTTCAAGTACTTTAAACGATGGAAGATTCTAATAGAGAATCAGTCAGGAAAGAAGGTTAGAAGACTTCCTACAGATAATGGTTTGGAATTCTGTTCAAAGGAATTCAATGAATTCTACAAGAAAGAAGGGATTGTTAGACACCTTACTGTTATAAACACCCCTCAACGAAATGGTGTTGCTGAGAGAATGAACAGAACACCATTGGAAAGAGCTCGTTGTATGCTTTCCAATGCAGGGTTTGACGGGATTTTCTGGGCTGAAGCAGTAAGTACATCTTGCTATTTGATAAATAGGTCCCTTTCTACAGCAATTAATGGCAAAACTCCTATAGAAATAGGGTAAGGAAAACCTGCAGACTACTCCATTCTTAGAATTTTTGGATGTCCAGCCTATTACCATGTCAATGAGGGAAAGTTGGAACCAAGGGCAAAGAAAGGAGTATTTGTAGGCTATGGTGATGGGGTGAAAGGGTACAGGATCTGGTCATCTGCTGAAAGAAAAGTTATCATGAGTAGAGATGTAACTTTTGATGAGGAATATATGCTTCACCTCAAATCAAACCCTGATGCCATGAAGCAGGTGGAGAGTGAAAGTTCAATGAGCAAGCATGATGCTATTCTTCACTAGGATTTAGAATCTCCAAACTCTGACACGATGGAGGAATCAGTTATGTCTCAAGAAGACTAGCAAATAGAAGTTGAATCAGGAGCATGTCAAAATAAAACAGTGTCGTAATATTCAACTCTCAGAAGGTCACAGAGACAGATCAGGACCCCTCAGAAGTATGGTTATGAAGACATAGTTGCATATGCCTTGCAAGTAGCAGAAGAGGAGGATCCCTATGAACCAACTACCTATCAGGAAGCAATCAAGAGCAAGGAATCTGCTCAATGGATTGCAGCAATGAGTGAAGAGATGGAATCCCTTCACAAGAATCATACATGGAAGCTTGTTAAGCTACTTGAAGGCCGAAGAGTGGTTGGCTGCAAGTGGATTTTTAAGAAAAAGGCAGAAATTCCAGGTGCTGAAGCTATAAGGTATAAAGCTCGACTGGTTGCTAAGGGTTACAGTCAAAAGGAAGGTGTGGATTACAATGAGATCTTCTATCCAGTTGTGAGACACACATCCATTCGAGTATTACTAACATTAGTGACTCATTAAGATTTGGAACTTGAACAACTAGATGTAAAAACAACATATTTGCATGGAGAGCTGGAGGAAAATATACTAATGGCACAACCAGAAGGATTTGCTGTCCAGGGAATGGAAGATCATGTATGTCAATTACATCACATGGATATAAAAGAAGTCCATATGATTGATGTGTATATCATAAAAGGGTGGAGGATGGTTCTTTTATATACTTGCTTCTGTATGTGGATGACATGCTCATTGCAGCAAGTCAAATTGAAACAATTCAACAATTGAAGTCTTTTCTCAGTGCTGGGTTTGAGATGAAAGATATGGGAGCAGCTGAGAAAATTTTAGGGATGTAAATCTATAGAGATCGGGCTTAGAAAAATCTATTCCTCTCACAAAAGGGATACATAATGAAGATACTGTCCAGGTTTGGTATGTCTTCTGCTAAGTCTCTTAGTACTCCCCTAGCTGCAAATTCTCATCTCTCCTCAACTCTATCACCTCAAACTCAATTAGAAATAGAATATATGTCAAGAGTTCCATAAGCAAGTGCTGTAGGCAGTCTAATATATGCCATGGTATGCACTAGACCTGAACTTGCACATGTTGTCAGTGTGGTTAGCAGGTTCCTATGTCAACCAGGAAAGGAACATTGGCAAGCAGTGAAGAGGATCTTCAGGTATTTGAAAGGAACAGCAGATGTTGGCCTCATATATGGAAGAGACAAAAGCTGTGTTCTAGATGGATACTCTGATGCAGATTATGCAGCAGATCTGGATACAAGGAGATCTGTAACAGGCTATGCATTCACCGTTGGAGACTCCTTGGTCAGTTAGAAAGCAACATTGCAGACCACTGTTGCATTGTCTACAACTGAATCTGGGTATATGGCTTTAACAGAAGCTGCTAAGGAAGGTATATGGCTGAAAGGTCTCATCAGTGACCTTGGCTGTTCTCAGGAACATGCTATAATTTGCTATGACAGCTTAAGTGCCATTTGTTTGGCCAAAGATCAGGTGCACCATGAAAGAACCAAACATATAGATGTGAGGTATCATTTCATTCGTACAGAGAAAAGAATTAAAATTCAGAAAATTGGCATTAAGGATAATCCAGCTGACATGTTCACAAATCCAGTTCCTAAAAGCAAGTTTATGCATTGCTTAGACATGCTCAATGTTGATTTTTGAAAGTAGCCCTATGTGACAGGCAGCAACAAAGCTTTGATAAATTCTCAAGCTCCTTAGTATCAGAAGGAAGATTGCAATCCAAGGTGGAGAATTGTGAAGATGGCTTGAATCTTAGACTTGAGATAAAGTCAAGTAGTTAAGTTGTGAAATAACCAAAGTTAACACAAGAAGGGGGGTTGAATTGTGTTTACCAAATTTTAAGGAAACTTTGAAAATTATTTTCGCAGGCACAACAAGCAAAGATAAAGCTAAGGAAAGTTAGATGAGTGACTCGTCTAATTTCGGAACAGAACACACACGCATACAGAAAAGGTTAAAACATGATTTGATATTCAGAATATTAACTCCCCAAGTTAAAAGCTTAAACAAATTAAAGAGATAAGGGAAGAGGAATATCACTCAAGAGTTTTATATTGGTTCACCCTAATATCAACAAGGCTACATGCAGTTCTTGGCAGCACCAAGTTACCACTATAACTGATCAGATTACAGTACAAGTATTCTTTTCACACCTAGCCTCTCCAGGCTTGACACTCAAACAAGTATTCTTTTCTCACCTAGCCTCTTCAGGCTCAACACAGTAAAGAGTAAAGGTTTTTGATTAATTAATACAACTTTGTAAGTTTTTCAACTAACACTCAGAGAGTGGAATAAATGAAGGACTGAAAGACTGTGAAATTTATGTCAAATGATTGAAGAGCTATTCACTGATGGAATGAAGAAGTAAATGAGGAGAGTAAATGCTTCTTTGAATATTTGCGCAGAGCTCTTAACTTCATCTTCATGGTTTGCACTATTTAAAGGCTTCAATCAATTTTATCCGTTAGATACAACTTCAGAAGCTGTGCTCCTTTGATTTGAACTTCCGGGACGTTATTAATGCCAAAGAGTCGTTCTGTATAAGCATTAAATGTTTAGGGACGTTGGACTTTGACATATGCGACCAAGAGTACATTTTGCTTATGAGCAGTTGTTGTTTCAGAGTTGCAGTAGCAGACTTCTTGTACTTGCAGCAGAGAACTTTCCATTTTAGTGCAACACTCAGTTCACTTTCTGGAAAGCACTTTTACTTTGTACTAAAGCAGCTAAAAGCTACTGCCTTTTGGTATAGCGGTAACGTGTTTATTCCTTAAACACTTGAAAGAATGAATTCTTTATTCTTTGTCCTTGGTGCTATTCTCCAGAGGTCTTCGAGATCCTTAAGGAAGACATCTTTTTCAAATAAGATTGACTTGGACTTTCTTCTGACAAGTCTGACAAAAGATCGATTCAGCAAAGTCTAAGAATTAGACGGGTGTTATGCAGTCCAAAAGTAAACATGTGAGGTGAGCCAAACTTAGACGGATAAGCAAGTCATTTTTAGACGGGTGATCCACTGAAGCTATGGGTGGTTTTTAGACTAGTCTCAAAAACTGCTCTTTAGAGAAAATTAGACGGGTCATATTTTAGACGAGTAACCTTAAGTCTATTTTCCTGCACACTTAGCAGACTTGTCAGTAATTTCACATGGTTCAATATTATCACACTTAATCTATTTGGAATCATCAAAACTTAGAGAATTTACACATCAAAACTTGCCAGATGACACCGCCAACATCCAGGAATGGAGCCAGAGATGGATTTTTTGTTTTTTTTTGTTTTTTTGTTTGGGAACTATGAAATTTAAAGTTCATTCAACTAATATATACATACCAAATTTCATACAAAATATTCATAATTATATATTGCAAAACATTAACTATATTAGCAATCTATAAAAATACAGAACGTCACCCTTGCATGTCACGAAAATCAACTATAATTGAATTTACATTATACTTTTCAACAATATTATTTTCAATGTATATTAGTAGACAGTAAGTGAAAATTTCATCTTTCATATCGTTGTAAAGTGTCTTCTTGATTATATTCATAGATGATAAAGATCGCTCTGTAGTAGCTTTAAAAATAGAAAATGTGACAACTCTATACAAAGAGATATACTTCAGCTGTTATAGTTTTTACCAATCAATGACATGGATAAGAAATAATTTTCAAACCTACTAGGAATTTTAAAAATAATAGTATAGTAATTAATTTTAATGAGTTTTGTTTTTATTTTATAAAAAGAACTCAAGGGGCAAAGGCCTCTCCCAATCAATACATACAGTCGTCCCTGCCAACATCCGCCACCCCTCCTCGATTGCTAGTGTCGATCGACCACCACTTAAATTTCCGATTATGATCGACCACCCACCACCATGATATTACTAATTTTTTTCAAAAAAAAATTATTTGAAAAAACTTTTTGAAAATAAAAATAAAAAATAACCATGGTATCGACAAAGTTGTCCACTCTTGGATTTGCAGAAAAATATTTTTGTTTCTTATTTATGAAAATGGCCACTTTGTTCCTTGTTTTTTTTGGAAAAAATGATATATTCGCATATGGCTTACATCTTTTCCACTGTCATGCATCACTTCACTCTAGTAATATTGCGTATCATCTTGTGAGAGTAGTAATTTGTTTGGGCCGAGGCTGGTAGTGCCGTTTCTTCATGGAAGTAGGCAGAATTCATCTAACAGAAGAACAAAAGAAGATTAAAGATCTGGTCCCAAATAAGAGAATAATGAAGAATAAGATGGAAACTCAAAAGAAAAAGTAAAAAAGAATAGACTAGGTCCACTAATACAGCAACAAAGCTATAAAGATGGTATTAATTCCTCCGTGGTCCATTGTTTGCGAAGGCTGCTATTTTATTCCAATCCTAAAGAAAAAACTAATGGAGACTGCTTCCACCCAAAAAATAAAAAAGAGAAACCAAGTGGCAGCTTGAAAGGCATGATTACAATTTTCTTCTTAAAGCTGATCAAACTTACAACTGAATTCATCAATTATTTAATTAAGGACTAAAGTGGTTTTATTGATTATCTTATTGGGGTTATCATTCGCAGATTAAAAAGACAAAACAACAAAAACTTGCCGCCTCATTCGACCAACCCAATATGGAAAGGTGCCTGATTTGGTTTTCAGCACAGCCTGCGTTACTTTTCATTAATTAATTACAAGTTCTGTATTTGATCACGCAGAATATATCACAATCCACCTATAATTGCAGGCAATATCATTTTAATTTTTTTTATACAAGATAGGATAATATTTGACTATAGTTACATCATATCACATATGGTAACGAATGTTATACTTAGAATGTAAAGAAAAACATTTTCCAATTAATTAATAACCAAATCATGCTGCTTGCCTTCTAAACATAGACAGACAAAAGATCATGGTAATTAAATAATGTTAAAATAACAGATAAAGATGACCATACAGATAAGTCTCATTCTCAAAGTCATCTCCCATTTCCAGAATAGTATCTTGCTTGTTCATTTGTAATTACCAAAAATATGCTGGCAAGGCTTTCAAGAAATAAATTCTAATAGGAAGAAAAGACCAAATATGCAAATAGCATGAATTAATGTCCATATCAATGTTATTAAAAGGTATAAATTTCTCTATTTTTCTGGTATTTTCTTCCCTCGGGGAAAACTTATCTAGGATCACACATCTCTATGAGCAATTCATACCCGAAAATGATAATTCATAAAACATATTAATGGGAAGATTGGATATAGAGGTCTGTTTCATGCAATGTATCACCAAACGCATCAATAGCATTATCTCCGAAGATAAAATCCTTTCAAAGTAGGAGATCTCCATAAATGAATAAGGACAAAGGTGCAGATAGATTGCACCCCAAAATTGATAAAGCTCGTGTTTTGGAGAAACAAGTATGGGCATTTTGGGAGGTGCATGCTTCTAACAAAGCAGATGAATAATTAATATTAACGTTTCAAAATTACACCTAAAAGAAAGATCACTTAAATTAATATACCTGTTCTTACCAAGAAGAAAGTGTGATAGCAATAGAGGATGAAACATGTCTGAATGATGATACTAATTCAAGAGGCTATTAACAGAAATAAACATCAGAAGACATTTTAATAGTAGCTAAAACATGCATCTGGATTTTACTTTCCTATAGCCATAGCTGATTGAAAAGAAAAAAGATGGCAATGAACAAAAATGATCACTGATAATTGCCATTTGCCAAATTACTACCATCTATCTAAGTAATTTCTGGAGAGATGAAGATTAAGATGATGACAACCCATTAACAGAAACATGAACATTGACACAGCTATCTTCATTTCTTTGAATGTCATTGTTGCTACCATTTGTGTTGAAAGGGTTGTTAATATCACTACTAACAAAGGCACCATCATCACCTCTAACATCATTGCCATCTTCACTGCCATTAGTCTTTTCATCAGTTTGAGGAGCATTATTATTTCCCATGACTTCTGATCTCTTATTCCTCAAAGTGTTCTTGTTGTTGTGCATCCAAACCTTGAAGACCCCTCTGGGGACACCAATGTCATTGCAGAACTCCTGAACCAACCCATCATCTCCCTTCTGCATTCTCCAACCCAATTTCTCAGAGAAGCTATACATCTTCTCCTTCTGCTCTTGGCTGAACTTGGTTCTGTACCTCTTCTTCCCACTTGAGTTGTTGTTGTTGATGTTGTTGTTGTTCTCATGAGTCTTCATCATCACCACTGATGAAGAGTTGAAATTCCTATGATGATGATGTTCATGATCAACAGAATAGGCATTGTTTCCAAGTGCTAACAGCATGTGGGGTGCTGAAGAAGTGTGGTATGAAGAAGGTGGCAAGTGTGAGAGTGGTGGTGGTGATGAAGGGCTTGATGACATGGGGCTAGGACTGTGACTTGGGCTAGTACTGAGGCTTGGGCTGGTGCTTTGGCTCATGCCACGGTGAGGGAGTGGCGGCGGCGGTGGTGGTTGTGGTGGTGGTGCTGTGGGTGTGACTGAAGAAGGGGTGGTGGAGTAGAAGCAAGTGAGAAAAGTGGGGTTGTTGTTGTGGTTGTTGTTGTAGGTGGAGTGTGGTGGTTCTTGAGGGTCACGGCGGTGGAAATTACGGTGGCAGCCACAAGCAGCACATTTGAGGGAGCGAGGGTCGGAGGGGTTGGTGGAAGAGGAAGGCATGAACTCACCACAGCCATCAAGTGCATGGCCACCTATGCTGGCAGCATGGTTCTTGAGGCATTCCTTGTAGGAATAAACCACCATGGAGGGTGGTGGCTGTGACGGCGGAGGAGTGGCGGTGGGAGGGTGGTGGGGGTGCTTGTTGTGTGTGCCGTTGGTGAAAGATAAAGACTTTGATGTGTTGGTGGTTTTGGTGGGTTGGGTTGGTGGTGGGGTTTGAGTGTCTGTACCTATGGTGTAGGTAGTAGTACTGGAGGTCAAGTCCATTTCTGTCTCTCCAAGAATGAATATGATATAACAAGTAGAGAGAGAATGAGGGGTGGGATTAGGGTTTTGGTTTTGGACAAGTTTAAAGTGTTGTTAAGAGGATGGGGAGTAGGCATGAAAGGGGAAAGGGAACAGAAAAAATAAAAAAAAGAACAAGGGGTAAAGGGTAATGGTTTGGAAGAAGAAAGAGGGTGGTGATGATGGTTATAATGAGAAGTGATGACAAAATCTGAGGTTTAAATGGGGTTGTGAGGAGAAAGAGGGATACAGCAGTACAAAGGGGTTCCCAAAATCTCAACCACTAATGATTTGAGAAGAGAACACAAAACAAGACAAAAAAGAAGAAGAAACAAAGATGGAAAAATCTAATAAAGATGGAAACAAGTTTATTTGTGATTAGTGGGATAATAAGAGATTAAGAAAATGATTGTTGCATACGATTTTTTTTAATACTTTTTTAGTTATGCTTATTTGCTCCGAAAAAAAAAGGAGAGATAATGTGTTTTAGGAATGTGTGCTTTTCTTGTTCAACTTTATCATTTAAAATTTTAGAATTGATATTTAATTGAGTTTAATTAAGGTACTGTATTGGTAAAAGAACTAAAAATAGGATATTTGTATTGTGAAGTGATGCACTACCTTCAGACTCAATTATAATCAAAATTAACTAATTTCACACTTATTAAAAATATTAGTTAATTTAGTTTAATTGCCTTGATTTATGTAAAAAAAAATGAGTTACAATTACTAAACTACCTTTTAATTGTCTCGGGAATGTGCAATGCTCTTGGAAAAGTAAAAGGAGAATTGGTTGGATTGGTTTATTGTCTTGACTTTTGGAACACTGACATTAAATAGAGTTGTATTGGTTGACTTTTGCTTATAATTGAGTCCAGAGGGAGTATTTAACACTTTGGAAGCTCAAAAGTTACGATTTCCTATAAAATTTTTCTATCTTTGGATACCTTAACCAATACCCTTAGACTAACTCCAATGGATGTTCTTAAGGTACTTCTTAACCATAAGAACTTGTTCTTGTAAGAACCTCTATTGGAGGCAAATGAAGTGACTGCTAGAGTGGAGAACTGTTTTCTATAAGAACTATTCTTGCCAGACATTTTTTTTGCCAAACATAAATAGAAGTATAAATAATAAGTGGGATCAAATGTGAGACATATTTAAGAACCCAAAATGAATTCTTCCATTGGAGTGAAAATGATGTTGGGTTCTTATATCCTAAATGGCATCTTTTGGCTTATCATATGATCCATAAGAACCCAAATGTGGTTATTCCATTGTGAATGCTCTTGGGGCATCGGTTAGCAAGACCCTAATTAATATACACTATTAATCAATCAAAAATAAGATATATATGATTTTAAGATTGTTTGGATAAGAGTTGATTTTTTTTAATGATATGTCAATTTTTTATTGATTGAATGTGCATGCCAGTTAAATCTTAATTGATACTTTCTTTTGCGCTAGTTACACTATTTTATCTGTGTTACTGCGTATATACATTATACGGTATATTTATTTTATTTTAGAATATAGGATATTTTGATACTCATACATACTTATATTAATATAATATTTATATATCAATATGGTGTTGATTTAGTGGAAGCAACTAGCCCCAAAATTAAGGAGGAAACCTGGGGAACCTGGGTTCGAATCATTGTGGAGTCACCCATTGGGTGTTGAGAACCGGGTAAGACCCTACTCAATCAGCCGAACCAGAGATTAGTTCTATAGTGTCTCCGAATGGCTTAAGCCGTAGAATACTCTGGTGCATCCACTCGGCGCAAAGGGCTAATTAGATTTTAGAGTGTATTCCAAACCAAAAAATTATACATAATATATATATGTATTTTATTATAATAATATAAAAAGGTAACGTATAGATAACATCATTGTGAGATACTCCCTCCGACCCTTATTATAAGAAACAAATTGGTACTTTTTTTGGTGCAAAATATAAGAAACGCATTAATTTTGACACATATTAAATGCTAATTTCCAATTTTACCCTCATTTATTATAGGATTAGAATGTGTATTTTTGTAAATTTATATTAATATTTATTACAATTAGTTCATTTCAATACATTTTCTTAGTCTATTTTTTTATGGTTTTGTTTCTTATAATAAAGACGGGATGTAGTATTAAAGTAATAAGTAGTAATAAAGATATATTATTTTTTGAAACTCAATTTGTTTAGTACTCCCTCCGTTTTTTTTTTCTATGGTAATTTTAGCTATTTGTTTTTGTTCCAAAACAATGGATCTTTTATAAACCCAAGATATATTTGACAAATATTTTTTTTTATATATATATCCTTATCATAGAATTAAATTGAAATGCCTTGAAAATACACTAAATCTTCCCTACTTAAATTCAGTCATAAATACTGTACGTTCCAAAACAAAGTAGCACATATCAATGCATCTTGTATTTGACCAAGGTACATAAATGTTTTTTTTCAAGGTACATAAATGACTAGTGAAATGTGGAACAAATGTGGTTAGAATTTATAAATAATTAATAATTAATGATATTTTAAATAAAGATATTTTGATATAAATATAAATTAATTAATAATTTTTTAATCTATATGCAGAAATTTTAAACTATCATAAAAAAAAATAACGGAGGGAGTAATATTTTGTCGTGTTGTTTCTTTAACAATCACATGTGTTAGTTGGGGGCAATAAATTTGTCTGAAAATATTAGGTAAGAATATATTCGTTGAGGTCACTGATTCACACAAGAGGCAGTGTCTCCTGCAGAAGAGTCTTAAAGGAGGTACGTACGTGGCTATTGCCCAGGTGGTGCTAACTTATTGCATAGTACCGAAGGACATTTCAGCCCCGGCTGGGCCAGCTCATTCCACTGCAAAATGCAAACATACATGAATTCTGATTTTGCTTTCAATATAGGTTTAAGTCCGTACAAACAACAACTGAGACAAGGGGTCTTTTGCTTTTGAGAAATTATTATATTTCAATACAAAATTTTGATTTTTTATTGTATTTATGGGATAGAAGATGAAAAAATAAGTGAGCGATAGAGATACATACATATGATATAATATATGATGTCTGATATTAGATATTCAAATATCATAACTTTGCTTTTGGTCCCAACTATTATTTATTTTGTTAAAATTCTATGATTCAAGTTTTAAATTTTTTTTTTCTTAATTGCAATTTTGGTATGTGTGGTACACGATTTTGTGTAATTTTGGTTCTTCTAGTTTCAATTACAATAATTGGGTCACTCGATTACCACGATTGTGCGATGAGTCTCACAAGTTTCAAATTACGTCAATTGGGTTCCACAGGTATCACGATTGTGTAATTTTGATCTAGCAGATATCATGATTGTACAATTTTTAACGTCAGTAGCCCACGTGACACATGTGAGACTTATCACTTAGGGAGGCCAGCTTGGCAGCTTATATGACATTCATATGTTACATAATTGACAAATCACACACCTTAATGATCATGTGTACATCACGTGATGAGTATTAAGGTCTAATATTTCTCTGCAAAGGACATTCTTGAAGATCGGCTCACATCAATCCCACGTGTACTAGGTAGGCTACTGTTAAAATTGCATAATCGTGATATCTGTGGGACCAAAATTGCATAATCGTGATACCTAGGGGACCCAATTAGTACAATTGGAACATCGGGAACCAAAATTTCATAATCGTGATATCTGAGAGAGACCCAATTGACATAATTGGAACCCGATGGATCAAAATTACACCGTCATAATGCTTGGAGGACCAAGAGTGAAATTAAGCCAACATTTTTTAATACAGGCCCATCTCTTTAGAAGAAATAATCTTGTTAATTAGTATTTTTAAATTAATGATTAAGAAATTAATAAAAGGTAAATTTTTATAAAAATTAAGTACAACACTTCTTAATTTATTAAATATATCTTTTCTCAATAAAAACTTACTATTTTAAATTTCTTAATCAATTACTACTTAGAATACTAATTAACATTTGTCTAGAATTAATCATGTGTTTATATTTCTAGCAAAGCTTCACATCAGCACTCTAGCTTTGTTGATCCTTCCCGACAAAAAATTGCCTCGATATATTCAAAGCTCAATAAAAAACTTTTGAATTGTGTTCGAGGAGATTCGAAAGCATAGATTATTTATACATAAATTATATTCATTTTAATTCGGGATCTTGCTAATCAATGATCCAAGAACATTAGTTAATAAATCTATAAAAAATAAGTTTTTCTATACCTTTTGACACATTAAGAATCTACCTTCTCAAAATATTAAATACATCACTTTTCAATGATTTTTTTTTATTTGGGTCATGCTAACGAGTGTCCTTAGGACACTCTTTAAGGAACCAAGAAAAGTAAGCTTTTATTGAAAAACTAACTATTTCACCCTTTCAAACATTAAATACATCAATTCCTCATGAAAACTTTCTTTTCTTGATTCCTTAACAGATGCCCTTAACATTCTCCTTTAATTAGATAGAAATAACACTCACATACTTTTTTGTTTTTCTGTTTGTTTGGTGTACTATACATGTTTGTTTTAAAGACTATATTTAATAGTTTTATTTCTGGTGCATGGATAATATAGTAGAGTAATGATAGATGAACACCCAAATGAGACACTCATTTGGGATATCTGGTTAATCATGTATAAATATTTGATTAATTCAGTTCATTATATGGTTAATCATGTTAATGGGTTTATTTACCATAACCATGTAAATATTTGGTTAATGACATATAAATATCTGATTAATTCAGTTCTTTATATGATTAATGGGTCATAATGAATTAACCAAATATTTGCACGCGATTAACCATATAATAAAGTGAATTAACCAAATATTTATACATGATTAATCAAGTGTCCCAAATGAGTGTTCTATTTAGGTGTTCACTTATCATTACTCAATATAGTAATACTATAGTTAAGGAATTATAAAACCTAGGCCGAACAAATATTTATCTATGCAGAACCCGTGAACAAGACTACACAAGCAATAAGTGGCCAAAAAATAAGGAAAGACACACACAACATCTTGCGTTCTCAAGTACTCCACCATATGAACAAGGTCATGTACGATATATTTCTCTTAACCAATTGATGGGGCATTAGTGAGTTATGACCTCGCCTCTTCATGAGTTGGAATTTTCACCAATTTTTTGCGGCCGACAACGGATAGAGGTGAAAGGGACTTGTTGGCAATTTTACCAAAATCTAGACTTTCAAGCAAACTATCTTGCAATGGTCAGCTTTTGTCATAGCTTTTTTGGGTTTCAAAATCTTGAAGAATAAAATAAAAAAACTATCCGCAGGTCTTGCATTTTGTTTGCTACTATCAAACTCATGCATCAAATAATTAATTGGAGTTAAAAGATGTTTCCTTAAGGATTGATGATGATCAAGATTAATTAACACTTGTTGTGGAGCTCATGCTCATGCACATCTTGGATCTATTTCTTCCTCTATAAGTGGCACTGTTTCAGATGGCAACGATGAGTGTACACCCGTCTAAACAGGGGTATCAGTGCTTTACTCATTTTTTCCCATTAGATTTGAAGTAGATGATCTGTATAGCTGAGATTGATACGATGGAGTTATTTGTATGACAAGTGTAATTTGAATTTTCCATATTTACTTCTTCTCATGGTACATATATATCTATGCTTCTTCTCTGACCATTTCAGAGTTTCAATAAATCTCTAACGAAACCAAAGTATGTGTGAAATATCTACTGCTTTTATTAACACATTATCATTATTATCTTTTATTCTCCCTCTTCTACATCCAATGTGTGAAATATCTACTGCTTTCCCATTGAGAAATTGAGTCCTCGCTGAGCCCAATGGTGGGGAGTAGGGAGAGTGAGACTAGTAGGAAATGACCCCAGAAGAAACACATAGGTGCCCAATCGCAATGTTTTGAAACAGTGGAGAGCCATAACGTGTGCCTGGTGGAACGAAGTCTTTTCATGATTAGAGAAGAAATATTGTTTGCAGTAGCACCAAAAAAAATAAAAACATTACTAGTATTTATTTAACTAGATTTACTTATTCATAGACAATTTTCAATTTCACTTGACATTCTCAGAGACGAAGTGTATAATGTAATAATATAAGAAAAGTTGCAATATAAATTTGCCATTGCAATAAGCTAGTTTGGTTTCAGAAATAATATAGTAGTACTCCCTCAGTTTCTTTTCTTATAGTAATTTTAGTTTGTTGTTTTTGTTCCGAAACAATGGATCTTTTATAAACTCAATGTATATTTGACAATTTTTTTTTTCCATATATACCATTATCATAAAATTAAATTGAAATACATTGAAAACACACTAAACCTTCCCTACTTAAATTCAGCCATAAATACACTACACATATCAATGATACTATAAATAAGGGTAATTTGGTATAAATATAAACAAATTAATGCTTTCCTAATCTGTATGTAGAAATCTTTAATTACCATAGAAAAGGAATGGAGGGAGTAATATATAAATTTAATTATCAATCATTATCCACCATACATTTTATAAATGAACAGAACATGAACTTTATTCCTCTTCTTTTTGCTTTTCTAATCATTTTATCTTCTTCCCATAACCCCATTTAATTAATCTTTGACTTTTCAGAGTTCAAATTGACTATCTTTTTTAAAGTATTGTTAAAAGGATTCAAGATTTAAGCATGATTGTAGAATCAAAAGATTAAGGAGACCTACAGTGTTTGCATTGAAATCTTCTCTAGAATTTTAATTTTTCTTTAGGAATGTTTTTTTAACACAAAATTGGTATATTATATGGTGTGTCTTTTATTTTTGAATGTATTTTCTAGATGTGTATATATAAATATGATATAAAATAAGTGAAAAATAAAAAGAAATACATACAATATCACATACGGTGTCTAAAAAGTATGTTCAAATAACACAACTATTTTTCTTTGGGTCATGTTGATTAGCATTTTGCTTTTACTTTAATGGAAGTATTCCTCAAAGAGATCTGAATTGGAAATCAAAGAGATCCTCGTTTCTTGTCCAATTATTATCATTAACTTTAATATCACAAAGAAACAAATCTTCTATAATGGCAATTGGCAAATTGACTCTCCTTTTGTTAACGCATGATCTAGGACAAGTTAGACCTGCTTGCTGCTGCTTATTAAAGTAATGTTCATCATAAACTAAAATACAAACAATAAATCTAGATTAGGGGCCACCCTCTCTGTAAAGAAAGCAGTTTTGATGTTTCTCCACGTGTTGTAAAACCATTGCGATGTAATGATTCCATATACGCCATGTATACACGACTAATGTATAGTGCTTTCAAGGGATTTCTTTTCTTCACATTTCTCTTCTGTTGTCACAAATACCTAAAACTCATTAGCTAATAATGTACCAAAAAATTTTATTCTCTAACAAGTATGATTTAATGATAATAAGTACACTATTTGTTGTTTCTTTAGTTATCGTAGCACTACATGAAAGCTATGTATCACTAACCAAATTTTTAATGACAATTATCAAAAGTCAAGTCTTCTTTTCTTTTCCGCTGTTCTATATTTTTGTGGTGATTATTGAGTATGCTTAATTAACAGGGTCTCGATCGTGATCAAATAACAACTAATGCTCATTAACTCAAATTTCTACAAAAATAATAATAATCTGCAATCAGCCCTGTTGATAACATGTGAACCATATTTATGTGTCCTATTCATTGAATTGATACCCCTAACTATATAGATGGTGATTTATTGTGCAATTTTGGTGCATCACATCCTATCTTTACTAATTATATCTTATCGCATATTATATATTTTTAATATTACATGAAATTTTAACTTATGTGATAAGATATCATTGATGAAAATAGACCACCAAAATGTGAGACAACAAAATCTCCATAGTAATGCACAACTTCATCAAACCCACAAGGTGTAGTCCAAGTGATTAATAGTTTGATCCCTTTAATCATATGTCCAGAGTTCAAATCCTAATGATAGGAGTAGAGTTGTATCTGTGAGCAACGGAATTACCCCTTAACTGATACTCTACGTCCTTGGATTATTAGTTTTACAATTACCAGCCGTAGAATTCCCTGATTCCATCCGGACAAAAAAAAAAAAAAAAAGCACAACTTGATCATATTCACATGCTAATTAATCTTTTCTCTCTCAGCCTAGCTACTCCTCTATCGTGCATAAATGTGTGCTTTCATGGGTGGTCATAGTCATAGTCTACACTAAACTCCAAGAAACAGAAATGTGTGCTTTCATGGTGGGTAATGGACTAATGGGCTCCTAATCCACTCCAGGCATTGATAAGACATTTTAAGATTAAGGCGTGCCTAATTTGCTTGGATTATCGAAGAGAGGATATATGGCTAATTAATTGGAGACCTAATCAACCTATAAGATGAGTAGTGATTTATTATGGTGTGAGGCTGAGAGCACTCCAAGCCATAAAATTCGGCTTTTTCTTGGTTCTCAGGGTCAAAAAATCCTCAATGAATGAAACAGTACTCTGACATTTTTGTCATCATCAAACAAGCATGCGCGGAGTGACACAAAGTACTAGACATGGACATAACAGTTTTAGACCCAATGAGTTCTTCTCAAAACGGTGGGTAACTTGTTCAAGTTATACTATGTCCCTTTCTTATCAGCAAGTTTTCCAGACCCCAAAAATGGGAAAATTGAAGACTGAAACTTGTGCAAATAGAGAAGTTTCTTGGTTAGATGGATAAGCTAAATTGCTATATAAAATTACCCTTGTTTAGCTATATTTGCATCTGAAAGGATTAAAGAGAAAATGGTAAAGGAGACAAGCGACACGGACTTAGTGCAATAATTGAAGTTATGTGGTTAGGCTTAAAGAAAAAATAGTAAAGGAGAAAACCACCATGGTTTTTTTGCAAGGTTAAAATATTTTTTTGGTCCTTTATCTTTTTTATAAAATTTATTTTGGTCCTTTATCTTTAAAAAGATTTATTTTAGTTCTTTATGTTTCAAAAGTGATCTAAAATGGTTCTTTCCGTAAGCTCTGTTACTTTTTTGTTAATCATAGCCTACATAAAAGGACCATTTTGGGTCACTTTTGAAAGATAAAAGACTAAAATGAATCATTTCAATTGTCACGTTACCAGTTTCTAACGAAGTTTAGATGAGAGATGACAGAATGGACCATTTTGGGTCACTTTTGAAACATAAAGGACTAAAATGGATCTTTTTAAAGATAAATGACCAAAATAAATTTTACCCAAAAGATAAAAGATCAAAAATGTATTTTGGTCTTTTTTGCAATGATTGAATTAATTCATGGTAAGGGAGGCATGCGTTACCATTTATAAAGCATATACATCTTAAAATAGGTGTTGTATCATACACTTTCAAATACTTCTGGTTATAATTTACAATTTTTTTTTAATTTTAATATTAAAATATATGGAAATATATAATTTTGAAATAAATGTTAATATCTTATTATATTTATCATGAATAAAGTTAACTTTAAAAATATTATTTCTTTCTTATAATTTAAGATTTATATTTTAATATTAATCTTATATTATACTATAACCATATTGTATTTTATAATTTTAAAATTTATTATATTACTATATCTATCTAGTATTGTGTTGATGTCTTCCATGTCTCGTGTTACATTTGTGTTTCCTAGTTACCATGTACTGTGTCACATTTTGTTAGGGACTCACTTACAAAAGCCAAATGCAGTAGTTTGCAGCCTGTATCGGTTCATTTGATTGGGAGAGAGTTAGGCCATGCTTTTCATTAACAGAACCAGATTCCTTAGGTCAAATGCATACAATTTAAGGGATGTGGACCCAAAATTAGCAGAACCATTGCTTCCTTTTCGTAAATTTTAAATAATGTGAAGAGATAATGTATAGCGAAGTAAATTGCAAATGTTGGTGGATCAGTATCCACCTAGAGGCATTTATGAACTTTCATACAATATACGACAGATGCAGATAAGATCAAAGGTGGGAAAAACAAAATATCTTCTGACAAAATGCATGTTAACTTTTATAGGATAATATTTATCTGATTATTATTTACAGAATATTGCACAGTCACATATTTTTTGGATACTTCGTCCTTCAATAATTTTGTTGGATCGATAAAATTGGCTTTTTCTAATTTTATGCCAAGTGGTCAAGTATCTATTAAGTACTTCAAAAAAAAAAAGTGCCTCAAATTCAATACTCGGAAGAATTTCTTCTCTTGCTACATTATAGCAAATGGAATTATCAATATCGCTTCATTGCCATCAACAATATGCATATGTAAGAGATAAACCTAAATATATATTTTTTTGGTGTTCAACGTAAATATTATATTGACAATTAATTGATATTATTAAAATAAGAATCAGGTCCAAACATGTCCTGGAAAAAATTATGGTGACACTGTTAGTCTTTAAAGAAATTAACATTTTAGTCCTAAAGTTCAGGATCATGACACACGCTAATCCTTTTGTCATTTTCTATATGTTGGAGTTACCATTTATGATGTACATTATAAATTGATAATAATGTGTTTATTACTGTTTAAAAAAAAAAACTGTGAAAAAATGTATGCATTTTATATGCCAATGACAATTAAGTATGATATACATAATATATTGACAATAATGTGTTTATTAATCAACTATAGAAATGTGATGGCCTAATAAGCCATAAACCAACTTGTCCAGCACAATTGCAATGAAGCTCTTTTAAGAATGCAGGTACAGTTCGGGAACAATCTAGGCTCCTCTGCATTTCCAAATTTTGCACATCTCTCTGTCTTTTTCTTTTTCTTTTTGTTTTTCCTTTTTTTCTTTTTCATTCTCTTGAATTTTTCAGTTATTACATTGGCCTTTTATCGTGAGTATTTATAGCAGGAGGTTAGTTCTCATCCATCGACAACTATAATAGTTATTCAAGAAGTTATCTAAGGGGAAAAGGGCGATTCTTCGTCCTAGAGTAACCAGAATAATGGTATTTGGATCTCCAAAGAGGTATCTTTCAAGGACAAAGTTATGGGAAAAATTAAAGTATGCTTCCAGCACGAGAGAAAATTGATATGGTGGCTCAAAATCTTGTTCATGTGGAATATGTGAATGGCAACCGGTGGTTGGAAAAGTAGGTGTTTGTGGCCAATGGTATAATGTCCAGTATGAAGGGTTGCATGTTATTTGTGTTAAGAGAAGCAATACAACAATAAAAGGGCATAGAGAAGATGAAGAAAGAACAAGCAGGAAGAAGAAAGTATGCTAGGGTTTCATTAGAATGCAAAATGAGTCTTAGTTACAATAGATAACAAAGGAATAAATATAAATAGGCAACAAGCAAATGACTACACTACCCTTAAGACATAAATAAATAAAAGATTATATTATCTAACATCCTCCTCAAACTCACGATGCATCAACAAGAAGCATCGAGAGTTTGCTAACAAAGAAATGAAAGCGTGTATTAGAATGCGATTTTGTGAACAAGTCAGCAATCTGCATGGAGGAAGATAAAAAGGGCAAAGTGATGGTTCCCTACTGAAAATGATGTCTAGTGAAATGACAATCAATCTCAATGTGCTTGGTGCGTTCATGAAAGACCAAGTTGCGAGTGATTTGTATAGTACTCATATTATCGCAATACATAGGAGTTGGTACAGAAGAGGAGACACCTATATAGTCAAGTAAACAACGCAACCAAACGATTTCTGCAGTGGTGGATGCCATGGCACGATACTCAGCTTCTGTAGAAGATCGAGACATAACTGCTTGCTTTTTTACTCTTCCAAGAAATAAGAGAATCTCCCAGAAAAAAGTAAAACCCTGTGGTAGATTTACGATCGGTGGAATCACCACCCCAATCAACATCTGAGTAAGCACACAATTCCTGAAGAAGATGATGGAAATAGAAGGCTCTGAAATCGAGTGCCTCGAAGATAACGAAGAATGCAAAGAACAACTGCCCAATGAACTGTAGTAGGAGAAGAAACAAACTGACTAACAACATGCACTGCATAAGCAATATCAGGTCTAGTAATGCTAAGATACACTAAGCTGGCAACAAGAGTACGATATAAAGTAGGGTTTGGCAGAGGGACACCATCAGATGAGACATATCGAGCATTAAGCTAAAAGGGTGTCTGCTGCTCGAGTATCAGAGAGACGAGCCTGTTCAAGAATGTTGGCAATATACTTAGATTGAGAAAGAAGGTAACCTCGAGGAGAGTAGGCAACCTCAATCCCCAAAAAGTAACGAAGAGTACCTAAGTCTTTCATCTTAAACTGTTTGGCTAATTGGAGTTTCAAATCTACAATCCCATCAACATCATCCCCAGTAATAATAATGTCATTAACCGGATCCCATCTTCTGTCACTTCAGTATGTCTCCCTTTGAAAAATTATATGGTTGTGCTCCTGATTATTCTACCTTGAGAGTTTTTGGTTCTACTTGCTTTGTTCTTCGTCTGCATGTAGAACGTAGTAAGTTGTCTTCTCGTTCAACGATTTGTGTTTTTCTTGGTTATGTTGATGGTCAGAAAGGTTATCATTTTTATGATCTTGCAAATCAAAAGTTGTATGTCTCACGTCGTGTTGTGTTTCTTGAACATATTCCTTTTTATTATGTTCCTTCTAGTCCGTATGATCTTACCAAAACTGATCTCACCCGTATTGACCCATTTTCCACTGACACCACACTTCCTCTAGTTACTCATGGTCAAAATAACTCTGATGTTGAGCTTTGCAGGGTTGACACTTGTAATTTTGTTGATCCAGAAGCCTCCTCTGTCCCCACGCCTCCCCAAGAAGCTCCTGTAACTGTGGATCCTCCTCCTCCTCCTCCTCGTCATCCTCATCTTGATCGTAAGTCCACTAAGTTAGCTGATTTTGTTTATTCTGTCTATTCCACTTCCTTTGCTTCCTTTTTAACCTCTATTCACAGTTTGTTTAAGCCCTTTTCTTATAAAGAGGTAGGTCTTGATCCCTCTTGACAACAGGCTATGGCAGAGGAACTTTCTACTTTGCACAAGACAGATACTTGGGACCTTGTCTCTCTTCCACCAGGAAAAACTGTATTTGGTTCTCGTTGGGTATATAAGATCAAAACCAAGTCTTATGGGTCTACTGAGCGATACAAAGCTCGTTTAGTTGCTAAGGGGTTTTCTCAGCAATATGGTATGGATTATGAAGAAAATTTTGCTCATGTTGCCAAAATGACCACTATTTGCGCTCTTATTGCAGTTGCATCTACCCGTCAGTGGCATATTTCGCAAATGGATGTTAAAAATACTATGATACCATGTTAAGAGAAGCAATACAACAGTAAAATGGCATAGAGAAGATGAAGAGAGAACAAAGCGAAGAAGAAAGTCTGCTAGGGTTTCATTAGAATGCAAAATGACTCTTAGTTACAATAGATAGCAAAAGTAATAAATATAAATAAGCAACAAGAAAATGACTACACAATCCTTAAGACATAAATAAAAAGACTATATTATCTAACAATTTGTTCTCAATGTGGCTGCTATGGCCATGTGGTGAAGGACTGTAAGGTGCAACCATCAGCAGATGTTCTGAAAACTGCCACTGGTAACGAAGTAGTGCAACAGCCGGATAACTCGCATATCATTAGAAATCCGGTTGAAAAGGATATGATTGTGGTCCCGAATCTGGCTTAGAAATCTTAGGAGAATGTTGCGGGATTGTTGTATAGTGATTGGCTGGTTGTTTCTAGGAGAACGAGATCTTCTAGGAAAGCTATTAATTGTGGGCCTAAAAGCAAGGGAGCTCATGAGGTGGATATCTCTGAGGTTTATGAGTTGTTAAGGAAAGATCTGTTGAATGATACTGATCAGGATCAGGGGATTTCTATTGCTAATCATTTGAGAGAGGATAAGAAAGATTCCAAAAAATCTGCAACATCGTACAAGAAAGGCCCAAGAAGAGATCTTAGCGGGTCAACATCTCAAGCCTCTAATAAAGGGAAAGGGCAGTTGCAAAAAAGTGATGGAGCCAGCTAAGCCTCTTATTACCAATGGGCCCAAGCCCAATGTGAATAGAAAGATGGTTGTTGCCTCGTCTTCTACTGGGGCTGTTAATCCCGGTTTGAGTAACCTAGTCCAGGATCTCCCTTCCAAGGTAATCACGGCTCAACCCATGGAAAAGATTTCTAATTTCCACCCTGATCCGGGAGAAAGTGTTACCCAGAGTTCTTTAAAAGCCCAAATTGCTTTGAGTATAAACCTAGCGGTTGAGCCATATAGCATGGATTCTTGCATGGAAGGGGATAACGTGGAGTTGCTTGGTCACATGCAGGTTGATGGGGGCCATGCAACATAAACTCGGTTGGATTTTGTCCTTATCCTTTTTATTTTATCTATGGATTTTGCTGATTTTTTGATTCTTGCGTGGAATTTCCGTGGTGCTATTAATAGCAGGGGTCATCTCCATACAAAAGAGATTGTTCATAAATACAAGCCATCTATTTTTGTGGTTTTGGAGACTCATACACAATTTGAGAATGCTAGATTGTTTTGGAATAGACTTGGTTATAAGGTAGTTGCTATCGAAAAAGCAGTTGGGCATGCAGATGGTTTATGGGTTCTCTCAGCAAATAGAGGGGTCTTAATTGATTTGGTTGACTCATCTAATCAAATTATCACTTTAAAGCTTAAAGGTGATTTTAATGAGGTGCTTAACCCCTCCGAAGTTAGAGGCTGCAATTTTTGCGTTTACAGGGCTATGTAATTTGAGGATATGATGAATAAATGCTCTATGGTGGATTTGGGAGCTACGAGGAATAAATTCAATTGGCATCGAAATAATAGTGGGGTGCAGACTATATCTAAAAGGTTGGATAGGGCAGTGGCGGATTGCTCTTGGAGAACCTCCTTTCTGAGGCATTTGTTGAGAATCTCTGTTGGTTGCATTCTGTCATCACCCTGTTTAGTTTAATGAAGAGGTCTTTGGCAATATCTTCTGTAAAAAGTGCTACCTTGAGGCTAGAATCTGTGGGGTGCAAAGACTTTTGAGGAAAATTGATTTTGCTAGATTTTGTTTGCTGGAGAGAGAGAGAGAGAGAGAGAGAGCTTCAAAATGATTATAATAAGATTCTCTATCAAAAGGAGCTTCTTTGGTACCAAAAATCCCGCGAAAAATGGGTTCAGTTTGGAGATAGAAACACGAGATTCTTCCACACTCAAACCATTGTGCGTAGAAGAAGGAATAAAATAGAGGGGCTCATTATTGAGGATGGTTCATGGTGCACGGACAAAAATATTCTCAAGTCAGAAGCTCAGCAGTTTTTTCGCAACCTTTTGGCTTCTGACAATAGTATGACTCCTCGACCTCTTGATGTGGGGAGTAGTTTAACTCTTCCTAGCGAGGGTGTTGAAGCTTTATTGGCTCCTGTTACTAAGGAAGAAGTATTTTATGCTTTGCAGTCGATGAAGTCGTATAAGGCTCCGGGTCCCGATGGGTTTCAATCTTTCTTTTTAAAGAAGTATTGGGATGTTATTGGTGACAATGTTTGGAACTTAGAGAGGAATGCTTTTGAAAATGGTTACTTCAATAGTCAAATATCTGAAACTCTTATAGTTCTCATTCCTAAAGTTGACCATCCTAAGAGATTTACACAATTTTGCCCTATAAGTTTATGCAATGTGGTGTATAAATTGATCATTAAAGTTTTGGTTAATAGACTTCACCCTTTCCTCCATGAGCTCATTAGCCCGCTTTAGAGTTGCTTTATCCCTAGAAGGGGCACTTCGGATAATACGATAGTGGCCCAAGAGGTCCTTCATTTTATGCATCGTTCTAAGAGTAAGGAGTGTACAATGGCCTTCAAGATTGATTTAGAGAAGGCGTATGATAATGTGAATTGGGACTACCTTGATATTACTCTCCAAGATTTTGGGTTTCCTAATCACATTGTGGATCTCATCATGTCTTGTGTTTCATTTATTTCCCTATCTATCTTGTGGAATGGTGAAAAATTGGAATCCTTTCTACCTAGTAAGGGACTTAGACAAGGGGATCCTATGTCCCCTTATCTCTTTGTGCTATGTATGGAGAATTTAAGCATGCTGATTATGAAAAGAGTGGAGCAGAAATACTGGCTTCCAATTAAAGTCTCCAAGAATGGGCTCTTTATTCACATTTGTTGTTTGCCAACGATGTCTTGTTATTTTACAAGGCCAAGTTGTCTCAAATCGATCTCACTATGGATACTGTAGAAATTTTCTCTGTTGTCTCGGGTCTGAGAGCAAACTATGAGAAGTCCAAAGCTCTAGTTTCATCTAAAATTCCTTATGCTCGTAGAAGCAGGCTTGCGTTCAGATTGTCTATTCGATTTTCTAGCAACATTGGGACGTATTTGGGTTACCCTCTCCTCCAGGTAAAGCCAAGAAGTCTGATTTTACCTTTTTAATTGAGAAGCTTCAAAACATGTTAGCTTCTTGGAAAGGTAGGTTACTAAATAAGGCAGGTAGGTTGTCCTTGAAAATTCAATTTTAACTTCCCTTCCGGTTTAGACCATGCAAACCGTATGGCTTCCTCATTCTATTTGTGACGGTCTTGATAGAGCTGTGCACAACTTCATCTGGAGAAATCCCGAGAATGACCGTGGTCTTCATTTGGTTAATCGGGAGATTATATCTAGCCCTATAGCCTTCAGTGGTTTAGGTATTCGGGACTCCAGGCTTTCTAAGGTTGCTATGTTAGGGAACTTGTTTGGAATCTCCTTCATGACAAGGATAAGCTGTGTACTCAGGTCCTTTGGGACAAATATTTGCCTCAGGGTAGTGTTTTTGATTAAGCTGATCTTATTGGAGCTTCATACACTTGGAGATCAATCTCCAAGGCTCTCAAGGTTCTGGCGAATGGCTTCGAATTCAGGTTTAGGAGGGGGGATGTATCCTTCTCGTTTGATAGATGGTTGGTGGAGGGTAAAATTTGTAACATGGTGGATTACGAGAATATTAGTGACTCTGATCCGAGAGTTCGTGATGTTTGGAAGGATGAGACTTGGCCTTTTGATGAGCTTTTCACTATCTTACCTTCGTCGGTGAAAGATAGAATCTGATCCGATCGTGTACTGTGAAGTTAAATGATCAAGTGGAGGACTGTTTTATTTGGGGAGCTCATGTGGCGAGTAGTTATGATGTGAAATATGCCTATGCTTGGCTCCTTAAGCATCATATGTTGCTGGATGATTCTTTTTCTTGGAGATGGGTGGGCAGAATTCTAGCCATGGAGAAGTGTAGATTCCTTGGATGGTTAATATGTTATAATGCTCTTCTGACTAACCAGCTTAGAATGGTGAGAGAATTAGCATCTGATTCTTCTTGCCAGCGATGTCACTTATCTCCTGAAACAATTCTTCACTATAAATGGACTAGCCCACTCATTTGTTTCCAGAATGTTAAGTTTCGGCTCGATCCTTTAGACCATTTCATTCGGCCTCCATAAAACATTTGGGTGAGCCCAAGTTTTATAAAATCAGCTTTTGTTGAGGTTTTCCTGATGAAAGCTGCTTGCTCAAATTCGATGATGTACATAATATCATCACTCGAAAAGAAAACTAAACAATCAATTAACTTGTCTTCTTCTTAAATTGCAGGAAGTGATATTGGATATTCAATTATTCATCATGTCATCCATTAACTTGTATTTTGAGTATGTGTATATGTTTCATTATAATAATGAGTATGTATCTTTGAAAAAAAATGAAGAGAAAAACTTTGAATAATGTTAATATGTTACTCATCATTGAACAATTTGGTGGTTGAATTGGGAGAGGCTTTGAATAATGTATACATAAATTTTAAAGCTACGCCTCGTTTTCGATACATATGTTCTACATCTTCCTCTTACAGGAAAAAAAGATAAAAGAAAAGAATTCTTCTTTTTCTTTCATAAAAGGAAAGTATAAAATAAAAGTGTAGAAAATAAGGCATATGAATAACATTGTTCTAATATAAAAATCTTCGAGCTTCACAGCTGGTAACGTTTTGGCATAACACAATACTACTATCGGTGATGCCATTTTGTTTGGAAGCAAAACAAAATGGTAACCAAAGAACACCGATTTCCCCGATGGAAGATGCACTCAAGTGCAAATTTTTGTTGTCTGATCCATCCACAGTTTGCTTGCTTCAACCATGATATATATGTTGTAGACAAAAGGCATAGGTACAACTTTATCGTCATGAAATGACATGATAACTTCCTAGTATAATTTACATTGCTACAACAATTTATGCAGACTTGAAGAAGCAATTATCAATATTTCAAAATGAGGATGTTATTTGTTGAAGGCTATGAAATATGAATTCCACAATATTAATCACCTTAAAAACACTCAAGCTAATGTATGAAGTACATTAGAACTGAGAAAATCAAGAGCAAGTAATACATGGAATTTCAACAAGCCTTCCTTAATTTGTACAAAAATACATACATACAAACTACACTGGTTCCTGGTGTGTATTCACTGGTGCTCCTGGTGCTATGGCAAATTGTAGACCCCTACGCTGCCCAGATTGTAGAACGAAAGCAACTTGAGTTGCAGCCAGTGCAGCAGCCTCCTGTTTTATGGTAACAAGAAAATGGTAAGAATTTGCAATAACATAGCAAGACGACCAAGAGACATGAACAATAACAGAGTAAAGTAGCATCATTTCGAAAAATAAATCAATAATCAGTACAAAAATTAGTCTGAACCAAAACTGAAACTGACTTGTCTTTGTCGCCGACGTTGCAAAATACTGATTGCCCAAGCCATGATATAGCAAGGCAAAAGAAATCCAGCTGCTCGAAGCAAGAAAAGCTGCAGAAAATGGTGAGTTAATTAGGTTTACACGATAATACATTTGAACGCAATACAACAAAGACTATATGAAAAGTACTTAGCCAAAAGGAACTCAAGTTACTTACAGAGAAAAAAGTGGAGGGATCATCTTCAGCATCAGCATCCGTTATAGAAAGTGCATGCCTCAAGAGTAGAAGTGCCATTAACTGCACCAAATAGAATGGATTAGGCTTAAATCATGTTTAGGTGCTAGATTACAAACATAGTCAATTTTCTTATTTGATGTAAAGTGAACAAATGCAGAAGTGCATGTGCATTAATCACCTAAAGATCAGACCAAGTACAATTCATTTCCTTAAAATTCCAAATAAATATGAAATATTAAATGCATCTAAAACTTGATACTTTGGTAGATATATCAATTGTGCAATAGCATGCACTCAAGAAAATATATGTCCGCAGCACATATTAATATGACTAATGCCAAATTTTTTTTTATTAAAATTGACTTTAAGGTTAAGGCCTTACAATTAGAGCAGCTGAACGGAAAAATGCAGCTCCACTAGCATTAGAAGCAGCATATCCATCATATTCGGCTTCCAAGGATTGGCGTTCTGCCTCTGCGATTGCCAAGAGTCGAGGATCACGCAAGTCCAAAGGTGTGCCCGAGATTGTCCAGCCTCCACTGTAAAATTGGTCAAAATTCATGAGTGAGACAAGAGTTTCAAACTAATATCTCTAAGAGTATGAAAAAGAATGCTCAACATAGAACTAACATGCTCGAATAAGACTACTTTAAATAGAAATTTCAGCTTACCCTATATCAATGGTAGTTTCTTCAGGATGTGGACAAGGTGGTGGGGCAGTATAACTAGGTTGATAGGGCTGAGAATTAGAAAAAGAAAAAGAAAAAGAATTACTATCAAAGATAAGCAAAATTTTAATATAACCGGTAAAAGTTTACACAAGCAACATGAATAATGACGGGTAGACTACACAATCTAACAATGCATAATAACAAACTTCCTAAAAGCATATTTGCATATTTTACATAATATCGTGCAAATGATATATGTTAGCCTGTTACCCTCAAAGTTTCCCATTCCAAGACTCACAGTAAGTTAAGGATTCATTTGGCACAAATTCATCCTTATACAAGCTTTTAAAACTCATGAATATCTTTGATATCTTAGCACCTATGTTTGGAACTAGTAGCAAGCATCTCATTCCTTGCAACATAGGACACACAACGCTCCTACCAACACATGTGGGAATCTAACATTCACAAATAAGCAAGTTTAGCCATTCGTAAACATGCCTAGGATTATAATTGGTATCAATTTGATACTAGATAAAGGTATGCTGAATACCCATGCTATATCATATACCTGGGAGTAAAAGATACCATGTACAAAATTATTGTTCTGTAAAGCTATACTTGTAAAATAAGCATGACCATTATTTACCAATCCTCACAACTTTACAATAACATAAATGTATGATGAAATATGAAAATTATACGTAAAAGCACACCTTATGACATATCTCACAAGTTATGTCTCCTTTCTCATTGCACCAATGCTGGACGCACTTTCTGTGAGCATACTGTTCAAAAAAAAAAAAAAAAATTTCCAACTGTTCATGAAAATGGAGAACAAAAATAGAGATGAAGGATATGATCATGAAAACCAATGACATTGTTAAGTTTGGATATTTAATAATGGAGGAAATGGAATAAGATGGGATGAAATGAAGTGGAGTGGAATGGAATTAAACATAGTTTTTTGTTTTTTGTTTTTTACGGCAGAATGAAACATAGTTACTATACCTGTTTGGATATCTCATAACACGCATTTTACGAACCCATAAATTTATAACAAAAGTGAGCTTGCCACAATGCCAAAGGAATTATTAATTAAAACCAAAAGTTAAAAAATAAAAAACAAAGGAATTTATAAACGTTCATGCATTTCCTGATTTCTAAAATTCAGCATATGTATTTGCCATTTGCCCAACTCCCTTCAGTTTTGATTTCACACTGATCCATCATATATACCTAAATTAAGCTAGCCAGCCAAACACATTATTAATTAAAACACAAGGAAAAAAAATTTAGGAAAAAAAACTTTTTTTATTAACTTTTATGACACAACACCGATTGATTGAACACAAAAAAAATATAAAATTGATAGAAATGAAGAATATATATACCTTAAGGCTACCACTGCAGGCGCAAGGTGATTCTAGATTGTTAACACTATCCTCCTCCTGACATATACGACACTCCGCCATCTGTAACAGCGGCTCCTCCTCACCCTCGCCGTCGTTGTCCCCCTCTCCCTCCGCCACCGAAGCAGAACCGGAGGGCCCGGCCACCACGGCATCCACTGGCGGCAAAGGCTCGAGAGAGGGCTGGGCCGGGTGTTGGGTCAACGGCTCAACCGGGACGGGCCGCACCAGTCGGTCCACATACAACACCAAATGATCGCTCATTGTTTTTTTTTTTTTTTTTAAAACCAATCCAAAGCAAAAACACTGAGCCTGAGGAACAAAATTTAATTCAAAATGGTAACAAAAATAAAAATCTGGAATTGAAATGGATTCGATAAAAATCCCGAGATCACGCGGTGAATCGCGGATCCAGAGAAAATGAGGGAATCTGAGACTCACCGGAGATAAAGGGTAATATTTGTAAGAGAAAGGAACGGTATGAAAGCAAGGAAAAATAGGAGATTGATATAGAGAGAGAATGTGCGTTGGAAATGGCTTCCTGCGTTTATATATAGAAAGGGTGTACAAGTGATGGTGATGAGTTGTTGCTTCGGTTTGGTTTGGTTTTATTAGGTGACTCCGTTGAATTTTGAATAGCATGGGAGGGCATTATCGTCATTTCGACGGGTGTGTTGTTGACGTTGAGATTGTCGTTGTTGTTGTTGGTCTTGTCGTGTAAACGACCCGTTCCCCCTATGATTAGGTTCGGAACCCACGACACTTGAGTCAGGATAGATTTTCCTTGTCCAGCTAACGGAAACCCATAGATCAAAATATAAAAATACTCGTGGTTTAGTATTTCTATTAATGGTACATAGGAAAATAAGTAAATCTGTCTTCTAGAGTTTTGACTCCTACATATATTTACCTCTGTTTCACTCTAAAATACAATAGAGAAATGTTATAACACATTTTCTTCAGTACTTGCATTAACTCCTTTAAACTGTTAAAAAAAAGTATAGTGCTGATATTTCTCAACACATGAACTACATATGCTAGCTCCCTACTTTGCCTAATGCCTACATCTCTCCCTAACCAGATTCCGATACACAGAACTTTTCTCACAACCAATCATTACTCATAGTTGCCACTGACATTAGGAAGCTGCCACATCATTAATATTAATTGCACTAACATTAGGAAATTGCCTCCTAGACTAGTTGGCCCTTCCCAACACCCATCTTTAAAATTTCCTCCTAGTATACACTTTGGTTTATGGTTCTGGTTGATCCTCCGAGCCGTTGCAGTCTGTGAGGTCGCAACTTTAAGAATACTCATTCTTTCACTTCAAATACCTTCATTTTACGCCTCTAGTATCATTTTCTCTTGGGCTTTGGATAGTGACTGATCTAGGACCCTGGTTCAGTGGGGAAAAATTATTTTAAAAAAAATATAAAATAATTTTTATTATTATCATATACGTGAGGATAACATTTTTTTTACGAGTTGATTTGAGGATAACATGTTTTTTTATAAAAAAAAAAACCAAATACACATGCAAAGGATAACGTGTTAAAATTATAAAATTTTAATATATCTAGTCAAATAAATTATATACTTTGCAACGTGATTTCATGTTTCAAAATTATTGAATGATCAACTCGTTTTTGATGTTATTGAACACATTTTTATCAATATAAATCACTGGATAATCATTCATCCATACATAAGGACGGAACCAAGAAATAATATTAGGGGTGCAAAATTTTAGTACATGCAAAATTAACAATTACTAACTTTTACTATTAAACAACAATTGATTTGACATACAACAGCTCCAAATTTTATATTAAAAATCTCATTATAAATACAGGACCACTTTTCTTAAAATCGTTTTACACTCTTAACACATTTCTTTTGGTTCAAACACTTTTCACACCATAAAACATTGGGGCAGTGGTTCAATATTTAAAAATTAGGGTGCAAAATATAAAAAACACACGGTACTAAATATAATTTTCAAATCTGAGGGTGTGCATCTGCACACTCTGATCAATGAAATAGGTCCGCCCCTGGCTTTGGTTAGATTATACTTCAATTGCTTAAGAGCTTCATATGTATCCTTCAACTCCCTTGCCAATGCTTTTACCCTTGTTCCCCTTCTAAAAACCGAACTAGAATTAGTGGTTTTCTGCCATACACCACCTCCGAATGAATCGCATCTGTGCACTACAGAAAGTGTTATTATACCATAATTCAACCCATGTTACCCAATAGGATCAACTCTGATGTTGCTCCAATGCAAAACACCTCAAATAGGTCCCCAAGCATCTATTTACCACATCAATTTAGCCAACAACAATATGATGATAAGAAGATCTCATCTTTAAGTAGTTCCCCACAACTTGAATAATTTTGTCATAAATAGACCAATAATTAAGAGATCCTTATCACTTAAGAGGAATTCCATGCAAACGAATTACTCCTTTGACAAAAATATTGGCTATATTCCTAGTTGTATAAGGGCCAGTGTCTAAGGAATATAAATATGCATATTTGACAATCTGTCCACCACTACTAAATATGCCTTAAACCCTTTTAATTCAGGAAGCCCAATAATAAAATCAAGTACTCTTATAAAACAACGGCAAAAAATGTTCATTCACATATATCTCCAAAACTAACTCATATATATTAGGATATATCATGTCAAGGCCACAACCACAGCAAGAACCTCAAATGAATCAATCAATAAGCATACATTAAGATCGAAACAAATTCCCTAGGCCAATACACCTCCATTAACTTCATCCATAATCTTTGATGATGAGTTACTCAATAAGCATACACTTGGTTTAGAAATCTATCCCTTTTGGGCAGAAAAATCTCCTAGACTAGTATGCCTCCCATAACTTTATCTTAAATTAGTTTCTAATCAAACAGATAATGACCCCCTTGGTAGGTGATTGCACGTAGCAATCAGAAGCATTCCTCTAATAATAAAAAGAAACCCTACCAGTTAGTAATGAGTAATCTCACTTTGTGAAATACTTTTCTCTTGCCCAAATAAAACCTTGATACGTTTCATAAGAAGATGCATTCACTAGTGCAGGAAACACTTTTAACAGTAGTTAAAATTGACTTATAACGTCAGTTTCAAAGGCAACATTACTTTAGTCTATTTTACAAGTTTAACTTGTAGCAACGGTTATCCAACCGCTATTACAAGTAAATTTGTAATAGCGGTTATTAGGAAAACTGCCTTTACAAATAGCAGATTGAATGATCAAAGCAATATTACAAGTTAACTTGTAACATCGGTTATTTTCGTAACCGTTGTTACAAGTAACTTGTAACGTCGGTTATATTCTTAACCATTGTTACAAGTTTTTTATTTTTTTATTTTGTTTGCTTTCAGTTACTTCACAAACATTGCATCTGCTTTCAATATACACACAAAATCCAGAATTCATACCTGGAATTAGTATACGATAATATGCTTAACTACAATAGATACAAACGAAGAGGTTAAATATTACTTTACCATGATTGCCTCCCAAATATGATTTTTCACGTTCTCCGGTACTTTAGCCCATTCCTCTATCAAAATGCTGGCATGGCTTTTAGATTGCACAGCCAAGAAACTAGAAAAATCCTTAGCACGCGGGCCAATAGCCTCCCCATATCTATCAAACTCAATCGGCCACTTCATGTTATTAGGAAAGGCAGTGGTCAATTTTTTTCGTGATGGTACATGATCTACCCCTCTTTTTGGAAGAGGTACTACCAGCACCACCTGTGAATCAGCCATATATATATATATATATATATATATATATGTGCTTGTTTATACAAAAATTAATAAATTAGATAAAATGCTTTGCTCCAAAAATAGTCAAGTATATATATATGGTGTTTATGAGTAGTCAACAATGTATACATGTGTTTCTATAGTCTACTGTATGCATAGCAACCTATTTTCCTTTTTCTACACCATGGGTTCAAATATGCCTCAAATCCTAAGCAACCCAAACAAATATTTATCCAAAGTCAATCCAACATTCACATAATTGACAATAAATTTAAATGTAAGATCATAATCCAACTCACCCAAGCAACCTATTTTCCTTTTCTACACTATGGGCAAAAATCCAACACAAAGTATCAACACTCTTTCACATAATGTCAGTTAATTACATAACCATAACATGCACACAAGCAATCATCACACAATCATGATCAAGCAGTTTATAATAACAATCCATACAGCATAATGGTAACTGATTTTAAGAAGTTATCATTTTAGGTGAACTTGAAATGAAAATAGAAAAGAGTAAAGAAAAGAATGAAAACCTTAAGGGACCAGAAGTGGATTCAATGCTCTTAAGGGCGACGGTGGCGGCGTTGCAGTTTTGAAATGTTTAATAGAGCTGTTAGGGCTTAATAAAGAGTAAGGAACAAAATAGAAAATGGTGGCTGTTAGGGCTTGATAAGGAGTAAGGAACAAAAAAGAAAATGGTGGCAGTACTTACCTCACAATGGGAGACCTCCTTTTGGAACGGAGAGAGAGAAAGACGATGGTGGAGGATGGTGGAGGACGGTGGATTTGCAAGAGACGACGATGGCTTTGCAGAGAAGAGGGAAGAAACAGAGAAGAAGGTGTGTCAGGGCGCGGAGCGATGAGAGGTACTTGAGTTTTCATGTTAACGCTATAAGGACATATAACTTCTGTTGATTGGCTAACCGATGTTACATGTCACTTGTAACGTCGGTTTTAAGGACAACCGCTGTTACAAGTTGTCCCTCCACCCCAGTCTTGTAAGAATTACTCACTTATAACATTGGTTATCTCGTAACCGTTGTTACAAGTATTTTAAATGAACAAGATATTTACGATACTGCCACCGCATCTTTTGTAACACCGGTTTTAAACTAACCGATGTTACATCCAGTCGTAACAGGCATATTTTCCACTAGTGATTAACAATAAAAATCTCTACCGATCATGAATTTAAACCTAATAACATTTAAATTTTGCACTTAAAACAATCCAAATAGAAACTCACAAGTAAGCAATGTGGCACGTACATATGATATAGTCTTATGGTTTGTTTGGATGAGGGAACTCAAGAGGGTAATGTATTTTTAGAGGGTAATTAAAATTCATCAATGTAAAATGTATTGTATTTTTATATTGATGAATTTTAATTACCATATAAAAATACATTAGCCTTTTTAATTCCCTCATCTAAATACACCATTAGAGTATTAAATTTTAGGTTAAATTATACTTTTGGTCCCTTATCTTTATTTTAGGTTTCAATTTGGTCCTTCTTTTATTTTTTGTTCTGTTTTGGTTCCTTATCTTTATTTTAAGTTTCAATATGGTCATTTCCGTTTAAAATGTGGTACAAAGATGGCCAAATTGATATAACTTTAATAAAATAAGGTATCATTTCGGAACAAAAAATAAAATAGGGACCATTTTGAAACAAAAAAGAGACCACATTGGTTTAATTTTTGTAAAATAAGGGACCATTTCGGAACAAAAAGTAAATAGGGACCGCATTGGCATAACTTTGAAAAATAAGGAACCATTTTGGAACAAAAAATAAAAGATGGACCAGATTGAAACCTAAAATAAAGATAAGGGAAAAAAAAGTATAATTTAGCCTAAATTTTATAACATTAGTCAAATACGTAAATATCATCCACATATCTAAATTATGATTTATTCTCTATCTAATGCATTATTTTTTAGAATGCTAGCAATAGTATATGTTAATGCTTGTAACACATTGGTGCTAAAGGAATTAGAAACCACTCAACCATCATTCCTTCTTGACGAACTTGACCTCCTACGGCCATTGTTATATAATAATCATGTCGAAAGATTAATCCGTACAATCATCAATAGCCCATTCCAAAATAAATTATATGTATAGCGATAAAAAAAAATGGCCACAGATAAATATTGTAGTTCCTTTCTCGTGCAAATCAAATAAGTAAATAACCCTCTGACTCAGTATAAAGTATAACCAATAAGAGTGTGTTTGTGAAAGTTCGGAAAAAAAGATTATGTTAATAATCTATTTTTAAATAATCGATTATTGTGATAATCGATTATAATCAGAATCTGTTTTTGTTTGAGTATGTTTGCTGAAAAGCGACTTTAAGATAATCTATTTCGTTTGGGTAGTGCAAAAATATCACTTTTACATAGTGAATTACGAAAAATGGTATGAAGTTATTTGTTTATATTAATAATATTTGATATTTTTTAACATTAAAAATTGTTGAAATGTTTTTTTTTTATCATCAATTTTTTCTATTATAATAAAAAGTTGAATAAAATTTGTAACATTTTTCTCGTAACTATGAAAAATATAAAAATATATTATTTTTAGAATGTTTAAATATAAATAATAAATATTTCATTTAAATAAATTAAACAGTTTTATGTTGGATATTAAATTTAATAAATTTTCAAAAAGAATTATAAATAAAATAGCAAATGTTCTAAAATGGTAAAGTAGCTTTACGTGCTGCTGTAGTATTCTTTTGGAGAGAAAAACGTTGACGGGTGGGACTTAGTAAACTGGAACATTTGATGAAATACAAGGAGATAATGGGTATTGCATATGAGAGTGATAGGGGAGGGAGAAAAACATCTATTTTTCCATCAAACAGTCCTTCTATCAAGATGCTAAGATTCAACTTTTTTTTTTTTTTCAAAAGAAAAGCTTTTTAAAGAATCAAGCCAGAGACCCAAACATATCAGATTATTTACAAAAAGCTTTTTGGACAAAAAACCAGCTGAAAATCTAATAATTCATCTTTCCCAAACACACACTAAGTGCCCGTTTTGTATGTGCAAACCAAAGTTTGGCAAACCACGGTCCAAAATCCAGTCCAAAATAATTTATTCCTGGGTGGGTTTAATTGATTTTAGTTGAAGCAATAATTTTAGCTTTTCTATTGAAAATAATTGATTCCAGATATAGGACCCACAAAATTCTACATATTTACACCTCAAAAGTGATTTTACTTTATCATCCAAACAAAATCAATTCTTCTAAATCCACTTTTAAAATATTATACCAAACATAAATCAATGTTTTTAACTTTACTTTTTTCAAAATCAATTATTTTAAATTCAATTCTACCAAAATCAATTCTATCAAAATCTAAAACAGAGGGACCGTAAGTAGGAATAGAAAATCGCAGGGAATGTTTGTTATTTCCAAATTAGAATCTCAGTTGCATCAATGGGTTATCATTATAGATCAATAATTCCGAAGACGAAGCAGATTAAGCAACATCGACTAATTGAAGAAAAATATAGACACTGTTACACGAGTCCTTTGATCGACATTAAGCGAAACAAGCAAGAACAAGATGAAACCGAATTGGATAAAATAGTGAGGGAATCAACAAACTTTAATTACATAAAAGAAACAAACTTTAATTACATAAAAGAAACAAAAACAAACGCAACATTCTTTCTGTATAGGCCAGGATTTGATGTACTTTTGGCTTCAATCAAACGCTTGTTACTTGATCTATAAAATCCCTAACATAATTGGCTCCAATTTATTAAAAAACAGAAAACTGAAAAAAAAAAAAGAAGCCCAAATTTAGTCAAAGAATATATAATAATCCTAGGCCCATTAGAATTGGATCAATATATTTATAAGCTTAAACATCATCAAATGAATCATAATATTAGCTTGTTTTTCGCAATAAAACGCACAATTGATTGTAACACACAAGAATTATTAGAAAAATTCCTAACAGTGTATTCATACTGTCAACACCCATTTTTGTCCAGGTAATAATTTTTTCTTAAATAACTAATGAAATTATAGAAAAAAATGAAACAAAAAGAAAAACACCAAAGGATAAAAAATATCAATAAGAGCATAGCCCAGGTTATTTTGGTTTGGACCAACTTAGCTTTTAGAGCTCAGGTCCTAGGAGTTTATTAAGTTCTTGGGCCAACCCCTTTCTAATTTCAAAAAAAAAAATAATAATAATAATAAAAAGACACCAAAAGAAAAACAAATAAAACCAATAAAATAATTTCTAATTGAAAAAGAAGGGGAATGTTTAAGGAGCCAGAAGTGGCAGTGTTTCATTGGAAATAGTTTCTTTAACAACTTGAAAAGTGATACATCGAGGCCCATTAGAATTGAATCACTATATTTGTAAGCTTAAACATCATCAAATAAATCATAATATTAACTTGTTTTTCGCAACAAAACACACAATTGATTGTAACAGACAAGAACTATTAGAAAAAAATCCTAACAATGTGTTCATACTGTCAACACCCAATTTTGTCCAGGTAATAATCTTTTCTTAATTAACTAATGAAATTATAGAAAAAAATGAAACAAAAAGAAAAACACGAAAGGATAAAAAAATATCAATAAGAGCATAGCCCAGGTTATTTTGGTTTGGTCCAAATTAGCTTTTAGAGCCCAGGTCCTAGGAGTTTATTAAGTTCTTGGGCCAACCCCTTTCTAACTTCAAAAATAAAAAATAATAATAATAAAAAGACACCAAAAGAAAAACAAATAAAACCAATAAAATAATTTCTAATTGAAAAAGAAGGGGAATGTTTAAGGAGTCAAAAGTGGTAGTGTTTCATTGGAAATAGTTTCTTCAACATCTTGAAAAGTGATACATCGAGTTTATCAATAAAAATTTATTATTCTTGATTCCTTAACCAATGCCCTTCTAATCCAAAAAAGAAAGGAGGGAATCAACAAGAGGGCATTAGGTGGATGCACCAAAACATAAAATTTGGCAGACAAATAGTACATATGCACCAAATAGGCAATGGAGTTGAACAGGATTTTGCTCCTCCAGCATAACCATTTCTCTGTCTTTTCCTATCTCCTACATTTCTATAAATTGAGCATATTGTTAGGAGTGTAAAATAAAGTCTGTTAGAGTTAGTTACATTTTGTTAGGGAGTTAATTGTGTTAGTTAGTTAGCTTTATAAATAGAGCCTCTTGTATCTCATTTCATCATCTTTTATCAATCAATCAATATGTTGCCACATGAGTATCAATATGCCCTCTATCTCTCCTATGAGTATGATCTCTATCCCTCACATCCCTGGATTTGTCACATGGTATCAGAGCGATACTGTGAGGCTTCCGCTGATGCTTGGGATAGTGAGGAAGATTGTGCTTCAATGGCTTCCGCCGATGACAGTGACGAACTTGCTTCGGACAACACAGAAGAGGTCGATCTTGTTTTTGGCAGTTTCGGAGACTCAGATCTTAATGCATTGTCTATGACTCTGGTGAAGCCAACAATCGATGGATCCACAATCAAGATTGGAGAAATCACCTGCTTCCTCGTCACCTTCAACGGTTCCGCTGCCACATCAAAGCTCTGTAAACAGAGTTCTCCTTCCACAACCATGGATAAAACGAACCTCCCTCTTCATGACCAAAACCCCCCACCATGATATCGATGCTCATGATTGCCGTTACCGCCATTATCAGGATCGAATTCACCAAGCAGAGCACCGAGTAAGGTTCGTTCGCCATCGCAGATCACCTCGGCAGAAGTTTTCTTCATTCTTTAAGCATTTCGAGCTTAAAGACGATGCTCTCTTCTCCTTCGATAATGATGTTGCATCAACGTTCTTGGATCCAGTGCTGGAGGTTGAAGAAGAAACAATGAAATCAGATGATCAGAGCAAATCCTCCGCCATTGCCGATCTGGTCTGTGCAGCAACCGAGAAACTGAAGGAGCTGGTCACCGTCTTCAAGGAGGTTGATCTGGTGGATCTAGATCCAACGAATTTGGTACCAGATCGTTCGATATATTCGAAAATCGTCTCTTCTGGCTTCGATAATCATGGCACCGACTTTGGCACCGTCCTTGCCGATCTACTCGTCATTGAGATATACACCAAGATTCTCACTCCTTCCATCATCAACGGCGACGGATTCGGTGTTTCGAGGTTCTGCGTCGATTTCGTCTTCCCCGCACTTGATCTGGTTCATCTCCCATGGTTCGAGCCCGAGAAGTTCTAATCGACAACCATCGTGTCGTTGCCGGAGAAGACAACTGAGCGCACTATCACTATGTCATCACCGCCTCCACAACACTCTATTTTTGTTTTCGACCCCGGAGGAGCTCTCGCCGTCGTCCACAACTCCGTCATGCGCCACCTCCGTCATGTTCCAGAAGTTTCCCGCTATCCTTCTTTTGGTTCTTTGGTCCGCATCAAGGCACTCGTAGGCTTGGACCTGGTCCATTATGGTCACATATTGGGGCAGAAGGGAATTGCCCTGTTGGGCTTGGCCAGCGTCATTAGCTTTTGTGTTAGGCTAGTATATTGTTTCATGGGCCCTGTTGTGTTTTTCTTTTAGTTGCCTTAGTGTCTATTTTCTTTTACAGGATGTAGTAATATTTTCTTTCCTTTTTGATGCTTGTAAATCAAGCTGATTGTGTTGATACCACTTATTAGCTTGAGGGGGGTGTTAGAAGTGTAAAATAAAGTCTGTTAGAGTTAGTTACATTTTGTTAGGGAGTTAATTGTGTTAGTTAGTTAGCTCTATAAATAGAGCCTCTTGTATCTCATTTCATCATCTTTTATCAATCAATCAATATGCTGTCACATGAGTATCAATATGCTCTCTATCTCTCCTATGAGTATGATCTCTATCTCTCACATCCTTGGATTTCTCACACATATCATTCAGTGTGTTATAGGGGCATTACGTGGATGCACTAAAATAGATATATAATTTGGCAGACAAAAGGTACAAATGCACCAAATAGATTAGTGGAGGTGAAATATGGATTTTGCTCCTCCAGCTGGCATATAACAGTTTCTTTGTCTTTTCCCATCTCCTACCTTTCTATAAATTGAGCATCATTCAGTATGTCATCATGGGGAGCTACTTTACTGTCTCTTTCTCTCATTTCCTTCTATGCTCTTCAATACCTTCTTCACCCATTTCACTCCCTCAACTCCAAACCAACCACTATCCTAAAAACACAGTAATACCCCACCATCTTGCCCCATTTCCACCATATAAAAATCAAAAGCTTCAACAACATCAAAACAAGAGAAGACTCCAATGGTAAAATTCAGCTCTCTGCTCTGTTGTTTTGGTAAAACAACTGCTCATTGTTTTAGCTTACTGTTATACTCCCTCCGGTCTCTATTGTAAGCAAAAATTAAATGGGACACACATATTAAGATAGTTAGTTGATCTCATTTAAAAGAGTCATTGGGAATAAAAAAATTAAGTTTGTTACCTAAATTACCCTTCCTTTTATTTATTAAGCTTGTGTTATTGAGAATAAAAGAAGTCATTGGAAAACAAAATTTGTATTAAATGAAGGGTATTTTGAGAATAACTTCATTAAATGAGAAGAAAGTAGTTGAAATTTGCTTATATTTTGAACCAAAAAATTTGGAAATTTTTGTTTACATTATGGACCGGAGGGAGTATTAGTTTATGTGGGGTGAAATTTTACAATGGGTTATTTTGGGTTACACCTGTGGTTTTATTTCGTTTAGGTTTAACTGTCCTTGTTAGCACATTGGGCTGAGTTGAGCTTGATCCGTCTATTGCCCACAACAAGCTAACAAGTGATCAGAAGAGTTTGTGGACTGGGTTTTATTTGGGCTTAGGTGATAAGCAAGAAATAATGTAGGTCTCTGCTTTATACTATGAAGAGGGTTTAAATAATATAACATAATAAGAAAAATAAAAAGGATAAAACATGGAAATATATAAAAAGGATAGAGGGGCTGGTGAGGTTTCCATGGAGTAGGCAGAGAATGGTTTTAGTTAGTAGATCCATTAGTTAGTGAATAAAAATAGTCATAGTAAATTTTTTTTTTTAAATGATGTTAAAAAATGCCAAAACCCAAAAGCAAAAGGATTTATTCTCTAATTTGAAGTATTCTCAAATTAACTAATATATGTCCTTACCAAAAAAAAAAAACAAATTTAACTAATATATGTGATTTAAAATTTTTGTGTCAGTGGCATGATCTTGTGTTGATTGTGGTATGCATATTTCTTGTGAATTATTTTAAAATAAAATGTGTTTTCATAAATCCTTTCCTTTTAAAAACAATAAAAATGAAGTAACGAAATTGCGGGACCCAAGTGCCGTAACGAATGGTTGTAAAGATTCAGGAGGCGTTTTGTTTCAGAGTATGAAACTGCATTTTCGGGAAAGTGATGTAAGAAATGTAATATTTTCACGTTTGTTTCAGACTTTTAAAAATTATTCTCAGGTACATTCTATTCTCATGAATAATATTTATACATGATTTGCTTACCTTTTATTCTCATATTAAAGGGTAGGAATCTAAGGGGGGTGTATTGGATTGGGATTGTAAAAGATTGTTTTGACCTAAAAAAGTCTTGTGGATTTTAAAAGATTGTGTAGAAATGTAATGACTTGTAAGATTTTAAAAGACTTTTTTTTAAAGATTGTTATAATCAATTTTTTAATCTTTTAATTATTAGTCAAATTGATGTAACTTCATGTCCTCCTAAGTTGCATTTCTCCACATATCTAAAGCTATGCTAGCCCTTCAAGCTTTAACATCTTCTCATTCCCGCTCTTGGGTTTGAACAATAGGTTCAAAATTATTGTCTACATTAGCTGGTGATATTGAAGATAAAGATTTGTCTATTGGTTCAATTGTAAGTTCATCAGAACGACATTCTTTACAAAGGAACTTATATAGTGCTACATATGCTAATAGAAATGGAGGCGCTAACTTAAAAATTGTGAACCGCGTTTTAAAAATATCAAATATCTTCTCGATCACATTTCTCAAGGATGCATGGTCAAGATTGAACAATTCATTTCCATTTTGAGGGTCATTACCATTACCTGTAAAATCTTATAGCTTCTGATTTTAACCTTAAAAATGATTTATTTAAAAAATAATTTTAATGAAAAGCTTAAACGAATACAATCAAACTCGTGGGGAGAGATGGGAGAGAGGGGGAGATGGGAGAGAGATGGAGGGAGGGAGGGAGGGAGGAGAGAGAGGGAGAAAGGAGAGAGAGGGAGGGAGGGGAGAGTGGGAGAAAGAAGAGAAATGGAGGGAGGAGGGAGAGAGAGAGAGGGAGAGAGGTGAAGGCATATGGTGAAGAGAAATAACAACGAAGAATCCTGAGAAATCTCATATGTTGAGTTGAGACTTTTTGTTACTAAAAAATCACTAAAAAGTCACACAAAGTCCCACGAAATCCATTTTAAAAAATAATCCATCGAAATCAGGAAGTTTTGAATACCAGAGGACTTTTTATTACTTGTAAAAAATCATGATTGAATACCACTAGATTTAGATTCTCTCTTTAAAAAATCCTGATAGTCTTGATTGAATACCACCAAACTTATTTAGATTACTTAAAAGTCTTGATTGAATACCACAAGACTTTTTTATTATAAAAAAGTCCATTAAAATCTTTTGAACTCTCAATCCAATACACCCCCCTAACATTCCCATGGGAATACAATTCAACCAACTCTAACTTCCCACTCCCACCTCTTTTTGCCATATTTATTTGCATTTTATAAATTTTTAATACTTAATTAAATAAATTTTAAAAACATTCTTAGGAATGCTAAATACTCACCAAACACATTAATAGGAATAACATTCCCGGTAATAACATCCCCAGGAAAATCATTCCCAGGAACATAATTTTACACCTTCAAACAAACACTAACATATTACTAACATGTTACACCTTCAAACAATCAAACAATCTATGATGTTGATGAGGAGTCATAAAGTGGTCAGGGTGATTAGGGTGGGGGAGTTAAGGAGTGTAGTGATAAAGAGATTGAGAGTTCAAACCCCATCCACTAACAAATTACTAAAGTTAACACTAACATTTGCCTTAAAAAAACAAAAAAAATCTATGATGTTGATGGATGATTTTCATATTTTTCCATCCTCAAGCATCATAAGAATTATAAGGATTTATTGTACAACCTTATACAAGAGTGAATAAATTTTAAAGTAAACCTTAATCAAAATACCTTTTCAAATTAATTTTTTTTTTAAAATTAAATCAATCAACTCACAAGTTTTTTCAAGATCCACATTGCTTTGAATTTTTCCTGACACAAGAAAACGTAGGAGCAGGATCCAGGTTTTGTCGAGCCAAAATTAAAGTTTTCTAATTTATTTTCTTACTTGTTTTTTTTTTATATTTTTAAAATAGATGAAATAAATATTTTTAAAGGTTATTTAAGAATTTGCACAATTGAGTCAGGATAACTCTGCCTCGTGAGATGGGTGTTTAAGGTAGGGGTGCTTATTGATTCGGATGGACCCGATGAACCCGAGAATCTGAATCGAACCAATTAAATTGGTTCAGTTTTTTTTTTTTTGTTCGTATCCAAACCAAATCCGATGGTAATTGGTTCAGTTCTTGGATTTAAGGATTCTAGATCCGAACAAAACCGAACCAACCCAATCACTATATATATATATATATATATATATTAAAATTTATATATTTGTAATGTTTTAATAGCTTAATATTTAATATTATTTATATTTAATTTAATATTAAATATTTTTAAATATTTTTTGAGTCTGGACCGAACCAAACCAACCTATATTTGATTCATTTGGTCTAGTTCGAATTTCCTAACAAAAAATTAAAAATCCAAACCGAACCGAATCAATTAACTTTAATTGATTCGGATTCTAATGAAAATTTGAACTAAATCGACCTGTGCACATCCCTAGTTTTAGGGATATTGTGGAATGCATTCCCCCTTTCATTTGTACAATTAACTCGGTTTAAAAGATTGTTTCCTTAAAAAAAAAAAAACGATTTTTCCAATTTTTAAGGGTTATGTCTCCTTTTTTGTGGGGCCCTCCGTGATCCCGAACCGGAAAGGCATAGGCAAACCGTCAAAGATAACAAGTTTGAAAGAAAAGTTGACCTACTTCCGTGAGAGTGACGAGCACAATTTGTGGATATACAAGGGGAGACAATTCATAATGTTGAAACTTGAAATACATGACTATCCAAGATCATAAAGTGATTGAGACACTATGTAAGCATCCTTTTAACTTTTTGTGGTAGAAAAAAAAATAAAATTGGGTGAGGGGTCTCTCCATTCTAATGCTAGCTCGCACTAGTCAGGAAACACTTTTTATAACGGTTATTAAAAGTGACTTGTGACGTCGGTTTTGGAGACGACTTTGCTTAAATCGATGTTATAAGTTTAACTTGTAACATCGGTTTTCCAACCACTGTTACAAGTATATCTGTAATAGCGGTTATTGAGACAACCACCTTACAAGTGATTGATTGAATATCAAAGCAATGTTACAAGTTAACTTGTAACTGTGACACCTTTCTACCCCGCATGTTAAAAGCCATTTTAACTTAAAAACACTTAAAGGGAAACATGCAATTATTATTGAAATCAATAAAACAATTGTCCATGGGTAGAAAAGTCCCACATGAACCGTTTACAACGTAAAAAAATGAAATGAGTTTTAAACAATAAAAACATAACAACCAATAAAAATATCCGAACCCCGATGTCACCTACAGAGCTGGTATAACCGTTCCGGGATAAACACCCACGGAATTATAACTGAAAAACTAACATAACACAACTAGCCCTACTATGAGTGGCGGCTCCTCAGAGTCACTCCTCTCCGGGCTGCTCGTCATCCTCTGCAAGGTGCTAATCAGGCCAAACACAAACAAACATGGGGAGTAAGTTCATGTAATCATATACAGCAAGAAGTAGGAAGTAAAGTAAACAGTAAACACATCAGCATTACACCAAACATCAACATCATCAATATGCTATGCAGTGCAATGCAGTCCTATTCCGCTAAACCAACAATGCATGTGGATCCACTAAACTCGGGATGAACGACTTCGGAGTTAAATATCCATATTGAGAATCTACTCAACGCCGGAGGATCTACAGCTTGGATAGCCAACGCATCAAACCAACGAATGCCTCGTCACGGGGGCTCTAGGAGAATCTACTCCAACCGTGGATGACCAGATCGCCGTACTCTAGGACGATCTCCCCTATGTCAAACATCCCTAATCAACAACTCCGATGCTATGCGTATGCAACACAACAACAACGGCAACACCACCTCCATAACTCCAATGGAATCGACCGAATATAACAGCGGAATCAACCGCAACAACTTGCCTCACGAAATCTACCTGAGGACTTAAGCGGAATCAACCGCAGTACCTGGGGCAAACTCTCGGCCCCCAAGGTACACAGCAACATCAACACCTTAAACCCAAACCACGGGGTCTAGGCTTCCTTGGCCAAAAAGCACTAAGGCGCAGCTCATCAGCTTGCGGCACCCAAAAGGGTATCGACTTAACATCTCACCATCTCATCATCTTTATTATCTTTAGTAACATTAACCAAGTTGTCTAATCAGTTATCATCATAGGGAAGTGGGGTTTAAAAACCCCTGAAGTCATTTAATCTTGCTCTGTCCAGGTAGGTTGAGCACGGTCGTGCTCGTAACCCAGCACGGTCGTGCTTGAGCACGTGAGGGGCGTGCTCCCCTGTAAGTGAAGCAGGGTCGTGCTTCTTAATGAGCACGCTCGTACTCAGCAGCACGGTCGTGCTCTTTGTCCTGCACGGCCGTGCTAAACAGCGCGACCATCTTCCCAGAATTCAACTGGGAGCACGGTCGTGCTCCCTGTTCAGCACGGTCGTGCTCATCGCGCGACAGTGCTGTTCTGGGCAGGAACAAAGACTAAATCTTAACCAATTTTATGCGTTTAAACAGTTAACATCCTAAATCCATTCTTAACACGTTTTTAAGAATCAAACAGTAGCATTTATACAACCGCGGCATCAACCAAATAATTATCAACATATCCATGTTCATATCAACCAACCAACATAATCATCAAGAAACCATATGAACATAAAGCATCAAACAACATAATACTAAACAAGCATGTTATCATCATCAACCAACTAATATATAAATCAAACCATACAACACATGCAACAATGGAGTTATGGGAACCCCCTTACTTTACCCCAACTCCAAGCCTATAATCACACTACCCTTCTCCCCATACCTGGATTGAAGGTAGTTCTAACAGCGTCCCAAGCAATGAACCGATTCCTCCCTTTACAGTGACTCACACCGAAACGAACCTTGGATCAACAGAATACCAAAGGTTAGTTCCTTATTCACAATAATGGAAAAAGGAACTTAGACAAGGAAGAGACGTTACCTATGCAACAACACAGCTATGCTAGCGGTCTCCCAAGGCCTCCAACTCTCAGCAAAACTGATCAAAATGAAGGAAAAAGGAAGGAAGCTTGTTCTGGCCGCACTCTCAGGCTGTTGGACTCACCAAATAGGGTTACACATTAAACCCTCGAATTCTGTTCACGTATATAACGTTCGGACCTGAGCACGGTCGTGCTCCTCCTCGAGCACGGTCGTGCTCAACTTAACGTTACGAGACGCGGTCAACACGTTGAGCACGGGCGTGTTCACTGTTGAGCACGGTCGTGCTTAACTTAAAATCAGAAACTCACTTCTGACTTTAAGCACGGGCTTGCTGGCTAATGAGCACGGGCGTGCTCATGTACCAGAAGGGACTTTTAACCAAAAATCCCACTAAGCCCTTGAACAATAAATCCAACTTAACCAAAACCAGCTTAATTAAAATATTCTGAAAAACAAGGTGTTACAATTCCACCCCCCTTATAAAAATTTCGTCCACGAAATTTACACGTACCTCAAGGGAGAAGATGCGGGTACGCTTCCATCATCTTGCTCTCCAGCTCCCAGGTAGCACTTTCCTCAGTGGCCCCACTCCAAACCACTTTAACCAAAGGAATTTCCTTGCCTCTTAGCTGCTTCGCACTCCTATCCTCGACTCGAAGAGGTAACACCTCAAACGTCAGGTTCTCCTTCAACTGTATGGCGTTGGGTACTATCACGTGACTAGGGTCATGAATATACTTCCTGAGTTGAGACACATGAAAAACATTGTGGAGATTTGACAAGAACATGGGTAAGGCTATCTGTTAGGCGACTTCGCAGACTCTTTTGAGGATTTGGTAAGGACCAATGAACCTCGGAGTAAGTTTCTTCGCCTTCATTACTCTACCAACCCCAGTTGTCGGGGTAACTCTCAAGAATACATGATCTCCTTCCTGGAATTCGAGCGCCTTCCTCCATTTATCATGGTAGCTCTTCTGCCTACTCTGTGCAACTCTCATCTTTTCCTGACCCAACTTAATCTTTTCTGTTGTTTCCTGGACTATCTCTGGCCCTAGCACCACACTATCACTAGGTTCACTCCAACACAAGGGTGTCCTACATCTCCTCCCATACAAAGCCTCATAAGGTGCCATCCCAATGCTGGAATGGAAGCTGTTGTTGTAGGTGAACTCTATCAGGGGCAAAAACTTGTCCCAACTCCTTGACTGCTCTAACACACAAGTCCTCTAAGGACTGGATGGTCCGCTCAGACTGCCCATCAGTCTGTGGGTGATACGTTGAACTAAGCCTAAGCTTTGTCCATAAAGCCTCTTGCAAACTATTCCAAAACCTAGAGGTAAACCTCGGGTCTCTATCTGAAACTATGCTAGAGGGTACACCATGAAGCCTAACTATCTCCTTGATGTACAACTTTGCCAACTTCTCTAAAGGATACTCCATGTTCATCGGAATGAAATTGGCAGACTTAGTCAGTCTATCCACAACAACCCAAATTGCCTCAAAACCAGCTGGAGTCCTAGGGAGTCCAGACACAAAATCCATGGAGATGCTATCCTATTTCCATTCTGGGACACTCAAAGGTTGCAACTTACCCGAAGGCTTCTGATGCTCGATCTTAGCCTTCTGACAAGCTTGGCACGCATACACAAACTCGGCTACATCCTTTTTCATCCTAGGCCACCAAAACATTCTCTTAAGGTCCTGATACATCTTAGTGGCACCTGGGTGCCCACTCAATCCACTCATATGACCTTATTCTAAGATCACCTTCCTAAGTTCAGGAACATCTGGCACACAAACTCTATCTTTGAACCTCAAGATACCATCACTGCCATCCTTAAAACTTAGGTCCCTACCCTGAGCGAGCAACTCTCGCTGGTCTAAGAGAGATACTTATCTAACTTCTGACCCTCTCTAATCTGATCCATCAGACTATTGGTAACCTTCAAGGTACCAAGCCTAATACTCTTAGGGGTAAACTCACAAGCTAGACTAAGGTCTCTAAACTCCTCAATCAGATCCATCTCCCTAACCATCAAAGCAGAGACATGCAGGGTTTTCCTACTCAAGGCATCGGCCACCACATTGGCCTTTCCTGGGTGATAGGTCAGCTCGAAGTCATAGTCCTTTAAAAACTCCATCCACCTACGCTGCCTCATATTCAACTCCTTTTGATCAAAGAGGTACTTCAAACTCTTATGATCACTAAAGACCTCAAATCTCGCCCCATACAGGTAATGCCTCTAGATCTTTAAGGCAAATACCACAGCTCCTAACTCTAGGTCATGGGTAGGGTAGTTCTTCTCATGGGTTTTCAACTGCCTAGAATCGTAAGCAACTACCTTACCATTCTGCATCAGCACACCACCTAACCCTTGCTTAGAAGCATCGCAGTAAACTACGAAGGGTTCACTAGGATCTGGCAAAACTAACACTGGTGCTGATGTCAACCTATTCTTAAGGGTTTGGAAACTCTCTTCACACTTAGAGTCCCACACAAACAACTGTCCCTTCTTGGTGAGACGGGTTAAGGGTAAAGCTATCTTAGAAAAACCTTCCATAAACCGCCTATAGTACCCGGCTAACCCCAAGAAACTCCTAATCTCGGTTACAGACTTTGGCGCTTCCCACTGGAGCACCGTCTCTACTTTAGCTGGGTCCACTGTTATGCCACCCTTAGAGATGACATGTCCTAAGAAGCTCACTTCCTCTAACCAGAACTCACATTAGACAACTTAGCATACAACTGTTTCACCTTAAGGGTCTGCAAGACAACCCTCAGGTCTTCCTCATGTTCCTCCTTGCTCTTGGAGTACACTAAGATGTCATCTATAAACACCACCATGAACTTATCCAAGTAAGGGTGAAAGGTCTTGTTCATGTAGTCCATGAAGACCGCAGGAGCATTGGTCACACCAAAGGGCATAACCAAGTACTCATAGTGACCATATCACGTCCTAAACGCTGTCTTCGGGATGTCCTCAGACTTAACCCGAATCCGATGGTACCCTGACCGCAAATCTATCTTTGAAAAGACGCAAGCGCCCATCAACTGGTCCATAAGATCATCAATCCTAGGGAGGGGATACCGATTCTTTATGGTCACCTTGTTGAGCTATCGAAAGTCGACACACAACCTCATACTACCATCCTTCTTTTTCACCAACAACACAGGTGCTCCCCACGGAGACACACTCGGCCTAATGAACTTCTTTTTCATCAGGTCCTCCAACTGTTCCTTCAACTTAGCTAGCTCTAGAGGAGACATTCTATAGGGTGCTATGGATATCGGCCCGGTGCCAGGCACTAAATATATGATAAACTCAACGTCTCTTTCTGGGGGTAAGTTATAAACATCCCCCGGAAACACTTCAGGAAACTCCCGCACAACAGGCATGCTGGCGACATCAGGAGGGCTGCTCTCTACATCCAGGGAAGCTAACATCATGTATACTTGGGCTTCGTCTCTCATCGAAGCTCGTACTTGGCTGACAGAGAGAAGGTCTGGATTCTTAGACTCCTTTGGAGTTCCAAAAACCAGGGTTTTATCAAAACAATTCAGAAGGACATGGTTGGAAGATAACCAGTCCATGCCCAGAATAATGTCCAGGTCTTTCAAAGGTAAGCATATAAGATCGGCAACAAAAGTTTTATCATTTATAACAATATGACAGTTCTTGCATGCATAAGAAGTGGAAGCAGGTTTATTTGTAGGTGTAGAAACCAACAAATCAAACTCAAGGAAGGTAACAGGCAATTTAAACTCTTGACCCTATCATGCGATATAAACGAGTGAGTAGCACCCGAATCATACAATACAGTCAATTGAGTTCCATCAATTAAACACGTACCTTGGATCAAGTCATCAGACTCGGAGGCTTCAGCTCCACTAAGAGTAAAGACTCTTCCAGTGGTCTTCAGTCTGTTGGCCTGGGACTTCTGATTCTTGCTAGCGCTGGGAGGCTCGGCCTTAGCTCCACCACACTCGCGACTGATGTGTCCTGGCTTGCCACACTTGAAGCAGATGACCTGTGTTTCCTTGCACTGGGACGAATAGTGGTCCTGTGCTCCACATTTTCCACACCTCATAGCTCTAGGGGCATCAGAAAACCCACCCCTGAAGCTACTCTGCTGAAACTGGGGCTTTCTGCCGCTCTGCTTGAAGTCCTTGCCCGTAGGGGCATACCACTGCTTGCCCTTATCCCTCTGATCAATCCTCTTGCCACTCTGATTGTCCGACCCTCTGGAACTGGTAGCTCTGAACTGGCTGGCATCCTCATAGATCCTGTACTTGTTGACCAGAATAGGGAAGACTCTGATCTCCTGATAGCTGATGGCCTGTTTGATATCAGGCCGGAGCCCTGCTTCGAACTTCACACACTTTGAGCGGTCGTCCGTCTCATGCTGGTAAGGAGTGTAGTACCTAGCCAGCTCCTCAAACTTAGCCGCATAGTCACCGACTGACAGCGACCCCTGCCTCAAGGACAAGAATTCCATCTCTTTCTTGTCCCTGATATCTGCTGGAAAATACTTCTCCAGAAACCTCTGCCTGAACACAGCCCAAGTCACCGCTGTGCCCTCTGCCTGCAGTTATCCCACCAGTGCTCCGCCTCTTCAGTCAACATGAAGGTGGCGAAGATGAGCTTCTGCTGATCATTGCAGTCCATTGCACGGAAGATCTTCTCTGTCTCTCTCAGCCCCAACAATGCTCCATCTGGGTTGTACGCTCCCTTGAACGATGGAGGGTTGTTCCTCTGGAACTTATCCAGTCCCTGGAACTCAGCTGGCCCACCGTTGTTAGGGTTCATTGGCCAGAAGCGCCAATGCGTCAGCAATCGCCTGATCGTTGCGTCCTCTACCGGCCATTAGTTCCTGTACATACCCAAAGCAACCTTTAATACAGAAACTTAGCGAGTAAAAGCTACAGGCAACTAACTTAAAGCATAATTATCTATACCAAGTATAGACAATCCAAACAAGAGTCACACAACAGACTCACAACAGACTCATACCACGTCCGAACAAGGTCGAACTGCTCTAATACCACTAAATGTGACACCATTCTACCCCGCATGTTAAAAGCCATTTTAACTTAAAAACACTTAAAAGGAAACATGCAATTATTATTGAAATCAATAAAACAATTGTCCATGGGTAGAAAAGTCCCACATGAACCGTTTACAACACGGAAAAATGAAATAAGTTTTAAACAATAAAAACATAACAACCAATAAAAATATCCGAACCCCGATGTCACCTACAGAGCTGGTATAACCGTTCCGGGATAAACACCCACGGAATTACAACTGAAAAACTAACATAACACAACTAACCTTACTATGAGTGGCGGCTCCTCAGAGTCACTCCTCTCCGGGCTGCTCGTCATCCTCTGCAAGGTGCCAATCAGGCCAAACACAAGCAAACATGGGGAGTAAGTTCATGTAATCATATACAGCAAGAAGTAGGAAGTAAAGTAAACAGTAAACACATCAGCATTACACCAAACATCAACATCATCAATATGCTATGCAGTGCAATGCAGTCCTACTCCGCTAAACCAACAATGCATGTGGATCCACTAAACTCGGGATGAACGACTTTGGAGTTAAATATCCACATTGAGAATCTACTCAACGCCGGAGGATCTACTCCTTGGATAGCCAACGCATCAAACCAACAATGCCTCGTCACGGGGGAGCTAGGAGAATCTACTCCAACCGTGGATGGCCAGATCGCCGTACTCTAGGACGATCTCCCCTATGTCGAACATCCCTAATCAACAACTCCGATGCTATGCGTATGCAACACAACAACAACGGCAACACCACCTCCATAACTCCAATGGAATCGACCGAATATAACAGCGGAATCAACCGCAATAACTTGCCTCGCGGAATCTACCTGAGGACTTAAGCGGAATCAACCGCAGTACCTGGGGCAAACTCTCGGCCCCAAAGGTACACAGCAACATCAACACCTTAAACCCAAACCATGGGGTCAAGGCTTCCTTGGCCAAAAAGCACCAAGGCACAGCTCATCAGCTTGCGGCACCCAAAAGGGTATCGACTTAACATCTCACCATCTCATCATCTTTATTTATCTTTAGTAACATTAACCAAGTTGTCTAATCAGTTATCATCATAGGGAAGTGGGGTTTAAAAACCCCTGAAGTCCTTTAATCTTGTTCTGTCCAGGTGGGTTGAGCATGGGCGTGCTCGTAACCCAGCACGCTCGTGCTTGAGCGCGTGAGGGGCGTGCTCCCCTGTAAGTGAAGCACGATCGTGCTCAGCAGCACGGTCATGCTCTTTGTCCTGCACGGCTGTGCTAGACAGTGCGGCCATCTTCCCAGAATTCAACTGGGAGCACGATCGTGCTCCCTATTCAGCACGGTCGTGCTCATCGAGCAACATTGCTGTTCTGGGCAGGAACAGAGACTGAATCTTAACCAATTTTATGCGTTTAAACAGTTAACATCCTAAATCCATTCTTAACACGTTTTTAAGAATCAAACAGCAGCATTTATACAACCACGGCATCAACCAAATAATTATCAACATATCCATGTTCATATCAACCAACCAACATAATCATCAAGAAACCATATGAACATAAAGCATCAAACAACATAATACTAAACAAGCATGTTATCATCATCAACCAACTAATATATAAATCAAACCATACAACACATGCAACAATGGGGTTATGGGAACCCCCTTACTTTACCCTATCTCCAAGCCTATAATCACACTACCCTTCTCCCCATACCTAGATTGAAGGTAGATCTAACGGCGTCCCAAGCAACGAACCGATTCCTCTCTTTACAGCGACTCACACCGAAACGAACCTTGGATCAACAGAATACCAAAGGTTAGTTCCCTATTCACAATAATGGAAAAAGGAACTTAGACAAGGAAGAGATGTTACCTATGCAACAACACAGCTATGCTAGCGGTCTCCCAAGGCCTCCAACTCTCACCAAAACTGATCAAAATGAAGGAAAAAGGAAGGAAGCTTGTTCTGGCCACACTCTCAGGCTGCTGCACTCACCAAATAGGGTTATACATTAAACCCTCGAATTCTGTTCACGTATATAACGTTCGGACCTGAGCACGGTCGTGCTCCTCCTTGAGCACGGTCGTGCTCCTCCTTGAGCACGGTCGTGCTCAACTTAACGTTACGAGACGCGGTCAATACGTTGAGCACGGGCGTGCTCACTGTTGAGCACGATCGTGCTCAACTTAAAATCAGAAACTCACTTCTGACTTTAAGCACGGGCTTGCTGGCTAATGAGCACGGGCGTGCTCATGTACCAGAAGGGACTTTAACCAAAAATCCCACTAAGCCCTTGAACAATAAATCCAACTTAACCAAAACCAGCTTAATTAAAATATTTTGAAAAACAGGGTGTTACAGTAACAACGGTTGGTTTTATAACCGATGTTACATGTTAACTTGTAACAACGGTTTTTGAAGGAACCGCTGTCATATGTGACTTGTAACGTTTGTTATATTCTTGACTGCTGTTACAAGTGGTTTTTTTTTTTTTTTTTTTGCTTAATTTTGTTTGCTTTCAGTTTACTTCACAAACTATGTATATATATATATATATATATATATATATATATCTTACAACATGTACACTATACCAAAATTGATTAAGCTAACTAATTAATTAAGTCATGATCATACACAATCTAATAATGTTCTAAGTAACTAAAACATTACATGCACCCCTAGGATCTAAGTCTATTTGTTTCTCTTTAGCATACTCAAAAAAGGACTCAGCAAACTGCTCCCTCAAACTTGTGAATTCCTTAAAAGTCAAGCTAGATTCATTGTCGAAAGCCAGCACAAGTACAAATTAATGCAACATTAATTAAGTTAAATCAATAACAAAAACAGGATATAATTAATTAACAGAATATATATATATATATATATATATATATATATATATATATATATATATATATTACTTGCGACCATTTATCTTTAATACCAGTGGAGATAATGTCTAACATATGTCTCATGATATAATAGGCACACTCCCAACCGCCGACTTGTCTACGAGACTACAAATCAATTTGAAATTGATAAATATCAGGTAAAAATAATTTTGAGTGTAATAATAATAATAATAATTACTATTTATTAAACTACTTACCTTTGGGATAATCCATGTAGACTTGAGTTTTGCCTTTACACTCTTACTTTTACCATTTTCGCTAACATTGCTACACGCAATCATTGCACTATGATAAAAAAAATATGAATGTCAATAATTTTGTTTTTGTTCATGCATATTTAATAAAATAAAAGCAAAAGGTTACAAATTAAATAAGATTTTACGTACCTATCAATATACTATTTCACTTGAGGGTCCAGTTGAAAGTGCAATGAGCAAAGAAATATGACGGCATGCCGTGCTGGACAAAGTAGGAGCAACTGCCAATGGTTATTCCTGAGAAGTGGTGCCATATATACCTCAGCGTGGCTAATAGATACGATGGATTGCAAGTATCTGGTAATGGCATTGCCAGTTATGCAGAAATCACCCTGAATGAGGGTGGGGGTCTAAGAATCCATAATTAGACGGGATGCCCCTTGTCATAGCAAGGCGATGCAGATACCTAAGAAATGAAATAATTAGTCAATGCTAATTACGTAATATATTGAAATAAATAAATTATATTGAAATATAAGTACGTACGTGCACCAGACACTGACAACAGTATTGGCTATCCATACTCGATCATGGAGTATGTTACCCCCCAAAAGATATAAAAAGCAGGAAACAAGTCAGTTTCAGTGCCGTCATGTTCCAAAGGCATATCAAAGTCGTCGTGTTGGTACACCGCTGCCCACACAGCCAGACGAGCTATCGACCAGATACTCTTTCTCGGATTCGACGGATCTGTGTTGTCCTAAACAAACAATATAAAGCATTATGAATAAAGGGTAAATATTATCCTAGAAAATATAAAAACATAAGTAATAATTGAATGATTATGAATACCTGGGGTGAAAGAGACTTCCCCCTCTGCTGCGACGGATTCGATGGACCACCGACTTTGTTATTATCCTAAACAATTAACAAAGATAAAGCATTATAAATATTGTCAAGTCATTTCAATTGTAAATAGAGAAAGACATAATTAATATAATGAATATGAATACCTTCGGCTCCACCGGCGTCACCAGCTCATCATTGCCCCGTTCCTCATCATCATCAACAAACACATGTTGACCTGGACAGCTCCCATTTGTACTCACATGTGAAGGTTGAACAGTTGGGTTTCCTTCGGTTTGCATAGATGATATAAGAGTCCGGAGAGCCCCTGGGTCCTTTAAAAGCGACCGGATAACATCCTCTCTAATCTTCTCCGCGAGTAGCTGCTCCCGTTCACCCATGGTTCGCTCATGTGAACGTGATCCATGGAATTGCCGAATGCCCACTTGTCTTCCAACACCAATGACTCGACCAGGGTGGTCGTCTTTGTCTAGGGCAGTGGCAGGATATCCCAACGACCCTGTGGAACGAACAATCCTTGTGAGCTTTGTTCCTTCAGCGAATCCTACAATGACGAAATTCTAAAAATGTGTAAGATACCTAAAAGTCTGTTACAAAGTACAAGTAGAATTAAATATTAATTACTTTCAATCTTTTCAGCAACAACACGTGTGGGCTTAGATTTAATAACCCCCGACTTTGTCTTTTGACCTTCAATCCATGTATCCTAGTGTGGGGGTGGAGACGGAGGATCAATAACTGCATCCTCATCTCCTGCTTCTTCCTGCCTCTTCTTCAACTTCGCCTCCATTATATTATGTTGAACCAGTTTATAGCCACCACGAGACATATGGTGTTTGAGGACATTTCTTTTTTTGGATCTCCTGTACCTTTTCCCTTTTTTCCTGTTACAAATAGCAAGTAGTCAATTCAGTTAAATAAAAAAAAATTAGGTTGGCCTATTATAAAAAAATTAACTTCAACTAACTAGATAGGCAGGCGAGCATCGGACAAACTAGTCCCACGTATCTCGATCAAAGAAAGGGTAATCATCAGTAGGAGACTTGTCGGCCTTCTTTCCAAAGATGTAATAACTAGACAGGGTTGACTTAAACCCCGTCCCAAGCTTAGCAGCATGTGAAAGAACTTTCTTCTTCATAGCTGCAGTATTCTGCATATCAAAATGGACCTACATTACAGAACAAAATAGAGGAATTAGTGTACGATAATATGCTTAAATACAATAGATACAAACGAAGAGGTTAAAAGTTACTTTACCGTGAATGACTCCCAAATTTGATTTTTCACGTTCTCCGGTACTTTAGCCTATTCCTCAATCAATATGCTAGCATGGCTTTTAGCTTGCACAACCAAGAAACTTGAAAAATCCTTAGCATACGGGCCAATAGCCTCCCCATAACTATCCAACTCAATCTGCCACATCATATTATTAGGAAGGCGGGTGGTCAATTTTTTCATGGTGGTGCATGATCTACTCCTCTTTTTGGAAGAGGTACTAGCTGCACCACCCTGTGAAGGAGGCATACCAGCCGACAAGGGACTACCAGCATCGCCCTTTGAATCAGCCATATATATATGTATGTATGTTTAGACAAAAAATAATAAATTAGGTGTAAACAAATTAAAATTGCCAATAAGCGCTTTGAAATACAAAGAGTTTTGAAAAAATTTGAGGCGAGCAGCAAGAACAGGACACCCAGAACCGTAGGCAAAGAACAGGACACCCAAAACAGTAGGCAAAGAAGCACAACAGACCATGAGCTCGTGAAAGATATCTATCAATGATGTTCTAAAAGTAATAAGCAAATGTATCTATCTAAAGAAAAACAATAAAAAAAAATGTGTGATTTCATTTCCCTTATTAATAATAGATTATTATATCATCAACTCTATCCCTAGTACAAAATCACAATTAATATCCAATATAATCACCAACACTGGTTATCAATGGCATCATTCAGTAAAAACTCAATACTAGGTTTAGTTATCATTCAGTCAGAACTCAATATTAGGTTTATATATCAAGTACGCCAAACTGGTTTTATCGTGTAGGTAGGACAACCAAAGGTATGATACACTTTTTTCTGGTGACCAAGGTATGTTGTACTTTAAAAAGTGAACTCTTACACTTAGCAAAAGCTTATTAAGCATCTTTACAACAGCTTAGCAGAACCAAAAGATGTCCCAGACATGAAGCTAAGTCCTTGTAAAAGACAAAACTCAAACAACACTCATTCTTAAAGGTCACACTTGAATTTTGAATCTAGCAAATATTTTGTCACAATGAAGCAAAGGAAAGCCACAATGTTGAAACACCAACATCTTCTATAGACCGAAATCAATATATCAATCAAGCATAACAAAAAAAAAAGAACCAGAATTTAAATAAAGGACGTAATCAAACTTAAATCATTTCAAGTGTGAATGTGTGAGAGAAAGTCTGCTAGGGTTTTGGTGCTAGGGTTTTTGTGCTAAAGTTATCATGCTGCATCAAACCTTACATCAAACATATCGAGAAACTGAATGGCATCAAGTACAGAGGAACAAAGGAGCTTACCTGTGCTGTGACAGAAATGAGGGAACCAAAAGAGCTTGATAGCCTCGGTTGTGTAGGAACTACAATCCTTCTCAACCCAAAAATGAGTTACTACCTCGATAGTTTCTACAAAACCAAAAAATGTTTGAGGGAAATGGAAGAAATGGGAAATACGAGAAAGAGGGAATACAAAAATGGTTAGGGCATTACTTACGTCAAGATTGAGAGAGAGAAGAGGACGGTGGCAGAGGCGACGGTGGCTTTGCAGAGAAGAGGGAAGAAAAGGTTGCAACAGAGATGAAGGGGTTAGGGCGCAGGAGTGAGCTATGAACTATTGTTTGTGAGAGTTATGTTAACGTTACAAAGACATGTAACGTCGGTTGCTTGGACAACCGCTGTTACATGTTACTTGTAACGTCTGTTACAAGTTTTCCCTCCAACCCAATTTTTTAATCTTATCCCACTTGTAGTGTCGGTTGTGTCAAAACCGCTGTTACAAGTCACTTGTAACATCGGTTATCATACAACCGCCGTTACAAGTATTTTAAATGAGCCAATTATTTAGAATACTGACACCGTCTCTTTTAATTGTAACATCAGTTTCAATCTAACTACTGTTACATCTAGTCTTTAAAAGGCATATTTTCTACTAGCGTCGGTCAAACCACTAGCTTCAATGAGAATTTATAGTGAAATTATGGATTATTAATGGAATTGTCAGAATTTTATGTATGTTGTTGTCTTGAGTGAAAGGTCGACTAGAGATGAGATTGAGTTTCATGTAAGCACCCATTAATGAGTGACTCTATTGTTTCGACACATATGACGGCGTTATATATATATATATATATATATATATATATATATAGAGAGAGAGAGAGAGAATAAGGTTTAGGTGAATTGGGTCCCAGGGGCTCACCAGGGCCAGGCAGGCCTCAAGGCTCAAAGAATGCTTACAAATGTACTTACAGATTACCTACCAATGAGGTCCTCACATCGACAGTGAGATTCGAACTTATTATGGGGGATGAGCCTTATCCTTACTAACTGGACCAACCTTCGTTGGTAGTTGTTCCAGCCAAGATCCGACTTGCCGGAATCTCGCCGTAGAACATTGAACCAAGAGTGAGGTTGTTTTAGATTATGGCTTGACAGAATAAGGTATTCTGGTCCTACGTATCCAAATAGGAATCAAAGCCAGACGTAGTTCTATGTTCAACCCTTGGCCATGTGGTGAAGTCAATCCCTTAATCTTGTATATTGTGAACACCTAATTTTGTCCGGGTATTTTCTCCTTTTAATTAATATTTACAAAAATAAAAATAGAAAGGCAAATAAAAAAAATAAAAAAAATATTAATTTGCTCTTTGCTTTTGGTCCAACTACATGACCAGACTTAGCCCAATCTTTTTTTTAGTTACAAGTTTTTGTTGAGCCCAACATCTAAGCCCAAGTAAAAAACTAATTATTGAAATAATAAAATAAAAAAAAGGAAAAAAGAAAAAAAGAGTTCAGCCTTGTATAATTCTTCCTTCTCAACGTACAGTACAGATCCCTTCTTCAACCTTGGTCTTTCCTTTTCAGCTTTTGTCATTAACCAACATACACCCATGCAATTTTTGAAAATAACAAGAAAGATATTCAGATGGGCTGCTCAAGCAATTGTCAAAGCACTTCCCCATAAAGCTCAAGCAATCAATTGCCATTTTAGTTAATTTTCAGAGCTTGGGGAGTAGTTCATGCATAGATCATAAAAATGGACACAAAAATGGAAAATGAAGGGACTAGAGCATGATAATCTCTGTAACACTCCACTTCAGCTATTTCCAATGTCAAAACAGAGTGGATCTTTCCTCTATAAATACCAGATCGAAAAAATCAAAAGAAGGGGGGGGGGGGGGGGGGGGGAGCTTTCGGAAGGGGAATGAAAACCCATTTCCCCATTGTTTTCCTTCATCCAAAACAGCCACCCTTGACCACCTACGCCCTCCGCCGCGCTCCGTCGTAGTCACCAAAACAGCCACCATTGAACCACCGTGCCAGACCTCAGAACAGTACCGCCACCACCACACAGAAGCTCCCCCCATCCTTAGTATCTATTCATCTTCTCAACCAAAAAAAAAGTTTAATAGTACAGATTTGAGGAAGAGAATCACATCACTGCCAAGCTCCCCAACAACTACCGCCGCGGCCGCTGTGCTCTGACCACCACGGTCGCTGTCTCGTCCACCACCACGCCAACCGTGCGTCCCTACCCCGTGCGCATCACCTTCTGTCTGATCTCCACCTCGCCACACCCACTGCTCCGCCGTGCAGAGCCCCTCCGCCGGCACCGCTCCATCTCAAACGCCGACCGCCACCAGCTCTTCTGCCGCCGTCACCTACCCACACCCCCAACCGCACCTCAGCCAGCCCCTTTTACACTCTCAGCAAAGTCTCTTGGTCCCTGGGTAACGATGGAAACACAGAAGCATGTGTTTTCCCTTTAATTTTGTTTTGAATTTATTAGATGATTAATAACTGATGTGTGGTTGGGCTTGTATTCAGTTTTGGGCCTAAAGTGTACATCATAATCTCACTTGGTTTTAAACAAAAAAGTAAAAATATAAAATTCTTTTTAAAAAAAATTATTTTCAATCCTTGTCAAATAAAAATCCTGTTAAAAATATTTTGAAATAAAAAATTTTGAGTTCACGCAACAGTCTACAACGTTGATGTATGATTTTTCATCCTCAAGTGTTGTATGAATTGTAAGGGTTTATCGTATAGCTTCATTATCTTTAACCCTGTGCAAGAGTGAATTCCTTTTTTGTGAAAAATAAAATGTTTTCAATTTACTCTTTTTACAAGATTTTATCAAACTTATAAAATAAAAATAAAAAATCTCTTTTTTAATTCACGCAACAATCTATGACATTAATGTATGATTTTTCATCCTCAAGTGTCGTAAGGATTGTAAGGGTTTCTCGTATAGCATTGCTATCTTGAACTCTGTGCAAAAGTAAATTATTTGCGAAATATCCTTTTAAAAAATCATTTCAAAATCAAATCCTTTTTTCTAAAAAATTAAAATCAATCAACCAATCAAATCTTTTTCTACAAGAACTACGTGGCTTTGAGTTTCCCATCGCACCCGGGAATACGTAGGAGTAGAATCAATCATTCTGTCAAGCCAAATTTTGTTTTCTCTTTTAATGTGTTTATTTTATTTTATTTTTCAAAGTGGGGTAAAATTAAATACTTTCAAAGATTATTAAAATTATTTTGCACAATTAACTTGAGGTACCGTTTTTTAAACGGGCGATGTAGGGTGCTAACACCTTCCCTACTAGTAACCGACTCCCGAACTCAAATATCTGTCTCTTTTTTAAGACCGGTTTATCTTAAAATAAATGGTTTTTTCCAATATTTTTCCCAAATAAATATTGGTGACGACTCCTCTATTTTTTATCTTCCTTTTCGCGACGCCCGGACGGGACGGTCGCGACAGCTGGCGACTCCACTGGGGATTTTTGAGAGTCAGGCCTATCATAGTTGGTTGTGCAATTTTTTTTAATAGTTTTGAAAATATTAGTTTTACCCCTTTTGTTTTATTTGTTTTGTAGATAATTTTATATGCTTTAATAAATGCCTTTGTATATTCTTGCAACCCTAGGGTAAAGAACTATTGTGCTGTTGGTTGTTCTTTTGCAAGTGAGGTGTAGCTTGTGTTAAATTGGTTTTGTGCAATTTTGTATGCTCCCAACACACACATCACCATCACATATTTCACACACTTTTGGGCTCTATACCCGAGTCTTGGAATGCCATAGGATTAGAAGGGGCTTCAGTGGTGTTATTGTGATGCTTTCGCATTCCTGACAGTCACTGGTTCTCCCGCTCAGATTGTTACAGGTACCATGGACAGCCATATTGTGACACATTTGTCCCTGTGGTAAGTTCATGGATACGGGTCCTTATCTTCTAGGTAAGGGCAATCTGTGGACCATAAATTTTAGGAGTTTAGATCAATCCCAAATTTCACTTTTAAAGCAAACTTAGTGGCCAACCTGTTTAGAGTCATGACTTTAGGTATGCCCAACAATAAGTCTTATAATTCTAGAACACAGATGGAGCAAGTTTCTTTTTGTTAAAAAAAGAAAAAAAAATCATTTTCATATCTTGTAATTCATGCAATTCTGTAAATAAAAAGGATTCATGCATACATTCTTTTTTAAGAAGACTAAAAATTTCATTCATCTTTTTGCATGCATCCCATGCATTATTTTGGGTCAAAAAAATTGTTTTCATGCATCTCATGCATTAATTACTTTTTATGTCAATCTCATCGAAAAAATTAAGAAAATTCATTCATAAAAAAAATTCATTCACATCGAGCATTCATAAAAAAAAAAAAAGAGGAAAATAAGAAGCCATGCATCTCCCTCATTTCATGCATGCATCAGTAAAAAATTTTGGACCCAAAAAAAATTCATACATTTCATGCATCAATACCTCCTTGGGTCAAAATATAAAAATCATTGATCTCATGCATTCATAAAAAATTATTCATCTTAAAAATAAGAAGTTTATCTCATGCATTGCCATTCATACATCACATGCATAAAAAAATTTTGAGCCAATATAAACAATTCTTTTTCATACATCTCATGCATTAATACCTTTTTGGGTCATAAAAAAAAACACCTTTTTTCATGCAATTCATATACTCATTTCTTTTAAGTTGAAAGTTTATTAAAAAATAAAAATAAAAATAAAAATAAAAAATTCATTCCATGTATTGTGCTCCTTGGAGAAAAAGAACCATCGCGCTTTCAAAGAATGCCAATTAAACCATGGATCATGAGGTGAGGCTGGAAATAAGACTTGCTCAAACTGGTTTGAAAATGCGGATCACAACCTTGTACCCGATCATGCATGTTCGGATGCCAATAGAGTAGAGGGGCACGCTTTCACAGTCATTTCTCAGAAGTCAAGTAGGACATGTCAATTCTGAGACCTCTCTGAAAAAGTTATTTTCTAATTGACTACTGAGACTTCAAGAAGAAAGATACAATGACATTACCAGAGATTCGCATTCTTGTGGTTATGAGAAGTGCCAACACTTTGCGATCCCCGTCTTGGGAATTTCTAAGCAACCCAGGCTAGATTGGTTCATTAGTGGTTTACCATGAAATGGTGGTTACGTTGTATTTTATCATGTAATACTTGAACCATGTTCACTTTCTTGAAGCATTAATGTAATGGATTTGCATCCATACTGTGTCTCATCCATTGCTTTACATCTTCGTCCACATCACAATGTTTCTCTAGCCGTTCTCGAATCTCATCTTCCCTTTTTCTTCTCCAAGTACTTTCTTTGGTTTGGTTAATAATGTCAGCTTTCTTGAAAGTTCTTTGTGGACATCAATGAAGCCCATATATGCCCGTGATTTAAAAAAAAATTAATAATAATAATAATAAAAAGAGGAGCAAATAAATAAACACTTGGTGAGCACCATCTTTTTGTCTCTCGAATAAAGTTTTCAAAAATAAAGCAATCATGATTTGAAGTGAAGATTGGCCGTCTTTCTCTATCCTTAACAAAATATCATCATTACCCCTAGTTACCCCTTTTGAACTTGAAACTTTTCTTCAAAAAACCTTGGACAAGGATCACCCCTAAAGAAGGGGCAAGCAAGAAGGAAACGATGATCATTAAGCATAAAGTAAAAAAAAAAAAAGAGGAAGAAAAGAAGAGAAGAAAAGAAAAGGAAAAGAAGATAAGAAAAGAAAAGAAAAAGAAGAAAAAATAAAGATGGAGAAAGAAAGAGGATGAAACCCTTAGGCCAAAAAAAAAAAAAAGAAAAGAGGGGGAGTAAAAAAGGGAAAGTTAGAAGAAAGCAAATGTTCTAAAAAATCTGAAAAAAAAAAAAATGGATCCTTGATCCTATTCAACCTTAACACATTTGTTTGAGCCTTATATCCTTTCTTTCATGACTCCCAACCATTGGCCACATTACAAGCCTGAAAAGTCCATTCTGATCAATGAATGATTGCTACATTTTTTTCATCAACGTCATTTTTGAGACAAAAAGTTTGTGCTCTTCTAGTTTTTAATTAATTGCTCCTCTTTAAAAATAAAAAAAAAATAAAAAGAAAGAAAAAAGAAAAAGAAAGCTCGTGAGGCTGAAAACCATCAAAGGCAGCCTAAGCAAAAGTTAGGGCAAGATCTACATGGGGCAAAACTTTGTTTTCAAGGGCCTTATTCCATAGTATTTCCATTATTGGATGCCCTACACTGGGGCAGCTCCATTGTCAAGTTTTCCTTGTCAAGTGCCCTACACTAAGGCGGTTTCATTCTTGGGACCCAACACTGACGACATCATTATCAAGTTTTCCTTATCAAGTACCTTACACTGAGGCAGTTTCATTCTGGGAACCCTACACTGGGGCACTCCTTCCTCAAGGAAACTACTCTGGGGCAATTTTGTTCTTAAGCGACATACATCAAGCCCGTTTCATTTTCACATGCCTGAGACTATAGCAAAATTCTGGTAAGCAGAATCCCTTGTATCCAAAATCAAATCAATTCAAAAAGGGGCAAGATCCTTTTGACCTCCATATCACCTCTTGTGTGTCTTGCTGTAAATACCATTTGAGTCGTCAAACTTCCAACACCAATCGAGAAGTTGTTCAGGCAATAATGTCCTTTCCCGTCATACTTTTGAATCCATGCATGTTTGTTACATGATGCTTCAGGTAAGGTAAACATGAGTTCAGCGGTACAATTTAACCATCTAATGGTAATTCTTTGATGAACAACTCTGGTCAGAAGGATTCTGAATACAAGGAGGATACTCAATCGGCAATTCAAGCAAGAGCATTGATCTTCACAAATAAGGGTGGCAAAAATTGTCCACTCACCCAAAAAAAAAAAGAGAAAAAAATAAAATCAAAAGAATCAAAAAAATGAAAGAAAATAAAAAGAAACAAAAAAGGCTCGCTGGACTGAAAACCTGAAAAGGCGGTCTAGGCAAAAGTTAAAGCAATCCGGTCGGTTGAAAACTCGCAAAGAGCGACCTACGCAAAAATTAGGGTCAAATACAAACAAAGGACAAGAAGTCTCCTCAAACTGACAAACTGGGACAGTTTAAGAGGACAAGTCATGAAAGGTTCCCAATACATGAGGACTGGGGCAAGTCACATACCAGAAAGTTGATCAAACAATCTCATCCATTGGGATAATCATCACAAAGAAGCGTATCTCAGGCAAGAAGTAAAACATCAGTTCAGCAAGCAAGTGATGATCGAAATCAATGAGTCTCACTCTAGCTCATCCTCAATTTCGGTTGTAATCAAAACTCTAAGGAGCCAAGGATCAAAGAGTTGTTTACCAAAAAGAAAAATAAAAATCAAGGTTTTCATCAAAAGCATTTCTTGAATCATGCATAAAAAAAATAATAATCATGGTTTTCATCAATCATCAAAAGCATCTCATGCATCATGCATTAAAAAGCATAAATAATAATCAAAGTTTTCATCCGTCATATCATGCATTGTCTTATCATTTCATGCATCGACAAAGTCAACATCTTTGCATTGCATTTGTTTTGCTTTAGCGAGTTCAAGGCCCCAAAGGTCATATCTTTGTTAGCTTTAGCAGGCACAAGACCTCGTCAGTTCCGTTCTGTCTTTGTTCGGCTTTAACGGGCACCGGGCCCATAAGCTGTTGTCTTTGGTTAGGTTTAGTAGGCATAGGGCCTCGCAAGCTTTTACCTTTCTTTTCATGCTGCGGCGGGTACCAAACCCCGTAGGTTCTTATCTGTCTTTTCAAGCTGTGGCGAGCACCAGACCTCGTAAGCTCCTTTTTGTTTTCAAGCTGCGGCGGGTACCAAACCCCGTAAGCTTTTATCTGTCTTTTCAAGCTTCGGCGGGTACCAAACCCCGTAAGCTCTTTTTTGTCAAGCTACGGTGGGTACCAAACCCCGTAAGCTCTTTTTGTTCCCAAGCTTCAGTGGGTACCAGACCCTGTAAGCTACGTTTCCTTGTCAAGCTACGGCGGGTACCAAACCCCGTAAGCTCTTTTTTGTCAAGCTACGGTGGGTACCAAACCCCGTAAGCTCTTTTTGTTCCCAAGCCTCAGTGGGTACCAGACCCTGTAAGCTATGTTTCCTTGTCAAGCTACGGTGGGTACCAAACCCCGTAAGCTCTTTTTTGTCAAGCTACGGTGGGTACCAAACCCCGTAAGCTCTTTTTGTTTCCAAACTTCAGTGGGTACCAGACCCTGTAAGCTACGTTTTGTTGTCAAGCTACGGTGGGTACCAAACCCCGTAAGCTCTCTTATCATTTTTGTCAAGCTTCGGCAGGTACCAAACCCCGTAAGCTCTTTTTGTTTTCAAGCTTCAGTGGGTACCAGACCCTATAAGCTACGTTTTGTTGTCAAGCTACGGTGGGTACCAAACCCCGTAAGCTCTCTTATCATTTTTGTTAAGCTTCGGTGGGTACCAAACCCCGTAAGCTCTTTTTGTTTTCAAGCTTCAGCGGGTACCAGACCCTGTAAGCTACGTTTTGTTGTCAAGCTACGGTGGGTACCAAACCCCGTAAGCTCCTTTTATGTTCGAGCTTCTGACGGGCAATCCAACCCGTAAGCTCTTTTTATCTTCCTGTTCGAGCTTCTGACGGGCAATCCACCCAGTAAGCTCTTTTTATTTTTAGACGGGCAATCCAACCCGTAAGCTCTTTTTATATTTCTGTTCGAGCTTCTGACGGGCAATCCACCCCGTAAGCTCTTTTTATCTTTCTGTTCGAGCTTCTGACGGGCAATCCACCCCGTAAGCTCTTTTTATTTTTTCTTTTCGAGCTTCTAACGGGCAATCCACCCCGTAAGCTCATTTTATCTCTTTTCGAGCTTCTGACGGGCAATCCACCCCGTACGCTCTTTTTATCTTTCTGTTCAGGCTTCTGACGGGCAATCCAACCCGTAAGCTCTTTTATCTTTCTGTTCGAGCTTCTGACGGGCAATCCACCCCGTAAGCTCATTTTATCTCTTTGTTCGAGCTTCTGATGGGCAATCCACCCCGTAAGCTCATTTTATCCTTCTGTTTCGAGCTTCTGACGGGCAATCCACCCCGTAAGCTCACTTTATCTTTCTGTTCGGGCTTCTGACGGGCCACCCCGTAAGCTCATTTTATCTTTCTGTTCGGGCTTCTGACGGGTAATCCAACCCGTAAGCTCTTTTATCTTTCTTTTCGAGCTTCTAATGGGCAATCCACCCCGTAAGCTCTTTTAGACGGGCAATCTATCCCGTAAACTCTTTGTATCTTTCTGTTCGGGCTTCTGACGGGCAATCCACCCCGTAAGCAAATTTTATCCTTCTGTTTCGAGCTTCTGACGGGCAATCCACCCCGTAAGCCTTTTTTACCTTTATGTTCTAGCTTCAGACGGGCAATCCACCCCGTAAGCTCTTTTATTTTTCTTTTCGAGCTTCTGACGAGCAATCCACCCCGTAAGCCTTTTTTACGTTTATGTTCTAGCTTCAGACAGGCAATCCACCCTTTAAGCTCTCTATCTTCGTTTTTAACCTCAGTGGGCAATCCAAACCACGGGTTCTTTACAGGAACTGTGCTTTGTAGTCATGTATCCTTTGCTGGTCAGTGTACCCCGAACAAAATTGGAGTTCATGTCTTCACTCGTTTCTTATAACGATAATAGGTTAACTACGGTTACACCTATTATCTAATAAGAAACAAGTAAAGAGGGGCAGCTGTGAACACCTAATTTTGTCCGGGTATTTTCTCCTTTTAATTAATATTTGCAAAAATAAAAATAGAAAGGCAAAACAAAAAAAAATATATTAATTTGCTCTTTGCTTTTGGTCCAACTACATGACCAGACTTAGCCCAATCTTTTTTTTAGTTACAAGTTTTTGTTGAGCCCAACATCTAAGCCCAAGTAAAAAATTTATTATTGAAATAATAAAATAAAAAAAAGGAAAAAAGAAAAAAAGAGTTCAGCCTTGTATAATTCTTCCTTCCCAACGTACAGTACAGATCCCTTCTTCAACCTTGGTCTTTCCCTTTCAGCTTTTGTCATTAACCAACATACACCCATGCAATTTTTGAAAATAACAAGAAAGATATTCAGATGGGCTGCTCAAGCAATTGTCAAAGCACTTCCCCATAAAGCTCAAGCAATCAATTGCCATTTTAGTTAATTTTCAGAGCTTGGGGAGTAGTTCATGCATAGATCATAAAAATGGACACAAAAATGGAAAATGAAGGGACTAGAGCATGATAATCTCTGTAACACTCCACTTCAGCTATTTCCAATGTCAAAACAGAGTGGATCTTTCCTCTATAAATACCAGATCGAAAAAATCAAAAGAAGGGGGGGGGGGGGGGGGGGGGGAGCTTTCGGAAGGGGAAGAAAACCCATTTCCCCATTGTTTTCCTTCATCCAAAACAGCCACCCTTGACCACCTACGCCCTCCGCCGCGCTCCGTCGTAGTCACCAAAACAGCCACCATTGAACCACCACGCCAGACCACAGAACAGTACCGCCACCACCACACAGAAGCTCCCCCCATCCTTAGTATCTATTCATCTTCTCAACCAAAAAAAAAGTTTAATAGCACAGATCTGAGGAAGAGAATCACATCACTGCCAAGCTCCCCAACAACTACCGCCGCGGCCGCTGTTGCTCTGACCACCACGGTCGCTGTCTCGTCCACCACACGCCAACCGTGCGTCCCTACCCCGTGCGCATCACCTTCTGTCCGATCTCCACCTCGCCACACCCACTGCTCCGCCGTGCAGAGCCCCTCCGCCGCCACCGCTCCATCGTAAACGCCGACCGCCACCAGCTCTTCTGCCGCCGTCACCTACCCACACCCCCAACCGCATCTCAGCCAGCCCCTTTTACACTCTCAGCAAAGGCTCTTGGTCCCTGGGTAACGATGGAAACACAGAAGCATGTGTTTTCCCTTTAATTTTGTTTTGAATTTATTAGATGATTAATAACTGATGTGTGGTTGGGCTTGTATTCAGTTTTGGGCCTAAAGTGTACATCATAATCTCACTTGGTTTTAAACAAAAAAGTAAAAATATAAAATTATTTTTAAAAAAAAAAAATATTTTCAATCCTTGTCAAATAAAAATCCTGTTAAAAATATTTTGAAATAAAAAATTTTGAGTTCACGCAACAGTCTACAACGTTGATGTATGATTTTTCATCCTCAAGTGTTGTATGAATTGTAAGGGTTTATCGTATAGCTTCGCTATTTTTAACCCTGTGCAAGAGTGAATTCCTTTTTTGTGAAAAATAAAATGTTTTCAATTTACTCTTTTTACAAGATTTTATCAAACTTATAAAATAAAAATAAAAAATCTCTTTTTTAATTCACGCAACAATCTATGACGTTGATGTATGATTTTTCATCCTCAAGTGTCGTAAGGATTGTAAGGGTTTCTCGTATAGCATTGCTATCTTGGACTCTATGCGAAAGTAAATTATTTGCGAAATATCCTTTTAAAAAATCATTTCAAAATCAAATCGTCTTTTCCAAAAAATTAAAATCAATCAACCAATCAAATCTTTTCTACAAGAACTACGTGGCTTTGAGTTTCCCATCGCACCCGGGAATACGTAGGAGCAGAATCAATCATTCTGTCAAGCCAAAATTTTGTTTTCTCTTTTAATGTGTTTATTTTATTTTTCAAAGTGGGGTAAAATTAAATACTTTCAAAGGTTATTAAAATTATTTTGCACAATTAACTTGAGGTACCGTTTTTAAAACGGGCGATGTAGGGTGCTAACACCTTCCCTACTCGTAACCGACTCCCGAACTCAAATATTTGTCTCTTTTTTAAGACCAGTTTATCTTAAAATAAATGGTTTTTCTAATATTTTTCCCAAATAAATATTGGTGGCGACTCCTCTGTTTTTACCTTCTTTTTACGGCTCCCGGACGGGACGGTCGCGACATATATGATGAATACCAGTGAACCAGGACTCTTCGGCAGTCTCTTGGTTAGGCTGGTTCCTCAAGTACGCTTAAGGGAGATTCACCGAGGTTAGCAAAAAGTGTCTTTCTCTTGGGATCTTCCTCTTTTTATAGAGGAGTCATCCGATCCTCTTTTCTAGGATCTGGTTTATCTGTTCTTATCACTTATCTCTTTAGCCAAACTCCAACCTCCAACCTCCTTATCTGATGAGGCTTATCTCTTATCTGAGATGAGATTGTTAGTTGAGTTCTATATAAGTGTTATCGTTAATTAGTTAGGTTTCCGAGCTCGGCAGCTTGCCACTTCGGCCAGTATAGTAGTTATGTATATATCTTTAAGTACCCACACTACTTTGCTGATAATTAGATTTCAGGATAATAATAAAAAGTACTTGTATCTTCTCCTGAATTATGCAGGTAACGAGCCACTCAAATTGCTGAGACTGAGAGCTAACAATTCTATTAGGTAATTCAACGGAAAAATAAATCTATTTTGGTAACTAACTAATCTAATGGTGCATGTCAACACTAATAAACCCCACTCAAGTGGTATTATCCTCTCCTTTATGACAATTTTGTTGCTTTGGGGAAAAAAGGTTCTCGTGATACATTAATTGTTATACGTCAAGTGGATGAGTGATTATAGTCAGGAAATGTTAATTTATCGTACGTACTTAAATCATTATATGATTATAAGATTGTGCAAATCATCATAGAATTATGTTAATTTTTTAAAACAATTTATATATATTAAACAATAATTTAAGTGACTAAAATATAATACAATATTGCCATACTAATAAAAAAAGCACATATTATGATCAAGAAAAAAAAAGCAATATTGGAAAAAAGCATATTTAATACATAAGAATAATAAAATTTCTAATAAAATTAAATTTGTCACTTCTTAATTCTTTAATCAGGATTCAGTATTTTAGTTGCTAAAGGATATTCTTCTCTTCATTCTCAACTAATTTGAGATAAGGGTTTAAGGAGTTGAAGGTCGGAGTTCAAATCTTGACTAAGGAGAAAAACTAACATAACAACTAACATACTAACATTTGCCTATTTTAAACTTTGAAAGAGTTGAATACACCATTTCCCAATACATATAATTTCTATCTTTGTTTCCTTAACCAATGCCCTTAGGTTTTATTTTGATAAAATAACTTAACATTTTATTAATTTTGGTTTTATTGTCATATTCATTATTTAGTAATTTAATTGATATGACAAAGTTATTGATTAAATTTAGATACTTGTCATCATGATCGGGATCATGTTAATGAGAGACAGGTCTTTTATAAGTTAATCTAAAGTATTCTTTTTTTTTTTTTGATTAAATAATCTAAAGTATTCTTGATTGTAGGATTATTAAAAATTGGACATTAGTACGTAATCCAGAAAGATCAATATATATCTGAAAGTCTCTATTAGATAGAGATTAACAAATGTCATTTATTAATTCACATATATAGATGATGCATATGAAGATATGATCATTGAACTGACTCAATTGACAAATCCTAATGATTTATATTACTGTTCAATTGTTAATAGAATATTCTCGTGAAGGATATATAGTGTTAATTTTTCCTTTGGTCTGTGATTATCATAGCAATTAACAAGTTATTTGTTATACTTTGATTCGAACACCAAATACCTTAGGGTGCTAGTTGCATGTATATTGGATATAACTAAGTACTTGTAGGATTAATAAGGAATCCATCAACTCTCGGTAATAAGTTTGAACTCTATGAATATAACAACAAAACCAAGACCTTGGCCAAGGTAATTGAATGAATGAAAAATGAGTTTCTTAAATCATTCACTAGTCAGTTGGTTATAAAATATTTGCACGTATTTTAAATTCTTTTTTTTTCTCCCTGAAATATCCCCCTTTTTTTTTTGAAATATCCTTGAGCAAGGTCGTTGACATTAATTTGAGGATAAAAGAGAGAATTGAATAGCCATTATGACTATTGAGATGTGATAACATTGCTCAGTGAATGTTCTTTTTTTTTTTTTTTTGGAATGAATTTAAATAGCTTTCGTCTGCAGCAGATGGTTTTTGTAGCCATTGAAGTGTGCAACATATAATGCCATAAAAGAATGAATGAATTTTTTTTTATATAGGCAAATGTTACTAGTTAGTTATTATGTTAAATTTTTTTTCTCCCTTGTCAATGTTTGAACCTTGGACCTTCTACTTTTTATACCTTCAGCTCAAATCACTTGAGCTACCAAACCACCCATGAATGAATGATTTGAATAGTTTAATTTTCTAACTATTCAAAGAAGCAGCGTTAAAAAAAAAAAAAAAAAAACTCAAACGCAGAGGGACCTTTATCTGATGTTATATATATATATCAATCAGGACAAAAGAAGTTGTAGTGGTTAACGCTCTATTTTATTTTTCTTCACTTTTTTATAATTAATTTCCAGATTTAAAGGGTTGATAGCAAGATAGTATAAGGTTTTCTTCATATGATCGAAGATAAAATTTGAAAGTATCTAGAATCCTCAACCACATTTTTATTTACATTTTTCAGTGCATGATTATATATTTTAGACTAAAAAAGATTCTTTTAGATTGCCTGTTCCGCTCCTTATGTGATCATTGCGCAATTCTTAAGAAACATTATTGCTGCACCCAGACTGATAATTGCTCTTGTATGCTGCCGTAAGGCCACCTTTATGACAACGACGTTCCAAACTTCCAATAGAAGTAGTGAGATAATTGATGAAAATTCCTGCATGATCCTAGTGTTTATGATAGGCACACTCACAATGTCCGAGACTCGTGTGGATCCATAAGTTTGTTTGTTGATAGGGATTGTATTCCTGCTAGAAAAGCCCCATAGTTGGAAATAATTATTTAATTCTACTTCAAAATGAGATTACTTAAAAAAAAAAATAATACTCCCTCCGGTCCACAATGTAAGCAAAAATTTCCAAATTTTTTGGTCCAAAATATAAGCAAATTTCAACTACTTTCTTCTCATTTAATGAAGTTATTCTCAAAATACCCTTCATTTAATACAAATTTTGTTTTCCAATGACTCCTTTTATTCTCAATAACACAAGCTTAATAAATAAAAGGAAGGGTAATTTAGGTAACAAACTTAATTTTTTATTTCCAATGACTCTTTTAAATGAGATCAACTAACTATCTTAATATGTGTGTCCCATTTAATTTTTGCTTACAATAGAGACCGGAGGGAGTAAGTATTAAATAGAGCCCATATAGTGAATGGTTTAGTTCACCACGACTTTCCTTTTATGTTAACTATGTTTGGTAAAGATATTTTAAAAATGAGTTTAGAAAAATAATTAGTTTTTATTTGGATGATAAACTAAAATTATATTCGAGGTATAAATATAAAGAATTTTATAAGTTTTACATAGAATTAACACTGCTACTTATGTAGGCTTTAGCAACATTTAATTTGTTGAACAACATTTATCAAAATGTTGCAAAATCTTATTAAATAATATATTTTGTAACATTTATTACATAAAATGTTTCTAAATCTATATCTCACAAATTTACTACAACTTTTTCGTTGAATAAAATTATAATTTTATTCAACGATATAATTTTATTCAACGAAAAAGTTGTAATTATTGTTTCTTAGAATTAATTCTATCTAATCCAGAATTGATTTTGGTGGAAGCAAAATTTAAAACAAAATAGATTATTATGTCATAAGTAGGCCACGTTTTTCTTCCATCTGTAAATTCCGCTTTCTATATGATGCTAGAGAGCAATTAAAGAACTATAGATGTAATTCTACCAAAAAGAACTATGGATGCAAATAGTTTGGCCCGTCAAGCTAAATTATCCATATTTGTAACAATGTTTTGTGAATGAAGAGTTGTCTTTTTCATATTTTCAATAAAAATTCCTTATATATCTCGAGTTAATCGTGATTGAGTTAGGCTGGAAACCGAAAGTAGCTAATGTTTGAAAGTTAAAGTTCTACGTATTTTTCATATGACGCTAGAGAACAACTAAAGAACAATGCAAATAATTTAGTGAGTCTAAGCTCATTAACTATCATGTTTGTAAACATTGTTCAATGAAAAGAAGAGTTGTCTTTTCCATAATTTCAATAAAAACAAAAGCGGTTTAGTATCTTATCTTTATGAAGATTAATGCATGATGATCGTTGCTTTATAGAGCATCATGCGCAAAGTATGGAAAATGGGGGAAAAAGCCTTTTTTTTTCTCTTTTTTTTTTTTTTTTTTGTGATAAGCGAGGGGAAAACCTATTAAGATAGTTGAGGGGTAAGGGTGAGGATTAGTTATTTAGTTATTACACCACCTTCTATGCTATGATACCGACCAATCAATGGAAGTTTGGGCTGTTTGGCCTTTAGATTGCCTTGGCTATATTTTATTTGATCAGTGATGTATTTTTAAAGTAACAAAAAAATAGATAATCAATTATCATAAAATAGATGTAAAAAGAAGTGTGGTAAAAAAGAGTGAAAATTTCAATTTTCGTTTCATTCTTTCATAGGTGTACTATTAAATCAATCACAAAAGTTGAATAGCCTGACAAACATTTCATCAACCTGGAATAGAGAGAAATGAAGGAGGAGGAGGGAGCCACCGGCGAGTGAGTCTTTGAAAATGAGTCACATGTACAAGTAGAAATTAATGTCAATTCATTCTCAACCGAAAAGAAGACGAAAGTTTTCATAACAATTAAAAAAGACGAAGCAAATCCTTTATTTTGAAAGCAAAAGTAATCACAAGAATGTTAACAGGTGTCTTGAAATTCTAATAAGTGTCGAAAGTCATTAGTTAAAAAAAGTATGTGTTGGTCCAAGTGGAAGGAACTTGAGTCCCATGAGCACAAGGTCCTAGGTTTGATACCTAGATTCATGTGTATGATAAAATACTATTGGGAGGGGTCCTGGTTTAGGCGCCTGACTGTTCAACTATCGGGTGAGAGAATATTCTGATAAAAAAATAATAATAAGTAGTCAAGGGTTCAAATCCTGAATCTTGTGTATGAAGAAAACCTGGTTGGGAGGAAAGAACCCACCTTGTGTGCCTAACAGGTTCCCGGACGGAGATTAGTCACTGCTAACAGTGGTGGATACTTCGTACCTGTATCATGGTTACCAAAAAAAAAAAAAGATTACATGAAATATAAATAAAATATATTATAAAAGAAAAAAAATATTAAAAATTATAAAATAGAAATTGAAAATTTATTTATTTATCTTGAATATAAATTAAAAGAATAATTTTATGGGGTTAGATTATATTAATGGGTTTTATGTTACCAAAAAAAAAATATATATTGGATTAATGGGTTTTAGGCATGAGATAAAATTATGACGTGTTGGGAAATTCATTAGTACTAACTTAAGTTTATCATTAGGAATAAAAAAAATACTTAATGTATTAAATTTAAAAAGTTTTAATTTTATTAAAAAAAAATTTGAATCTTATTTATGGCGGTGAGAATGTGTGATATTAATGGAATATGTGATTGTGGAATATGTTAAGAATATCTCCAATGGTAACCAAACTATTCTGACAAGAACAATAGAGTTACCGAGAAAAGGTCTCTCAACTCTCTCACACTCTTGCTAGTTTATCAGAATTGTTCAACCCCTTCTTCTTGGTCTGACTTCCTTTTATATAGAGCAGCTCCAGGAGTGGGAAGGGTGATTCTATTATGCCAGTGGGCCCCACTTCTGTGCATCAGCGCGTTTCGCGGATTCACAATTTGCATGCCTGTCCTACGTGACATTTCTAGAGAATTCCTTGTTTTGTCATATGCTGCTCTCCGACGCTACCCGGGTGCTTGATACTAGTCAGGCTTGTGCTTATGAACTCGAGCATACTATGGCCGAACCCAAGTTCGCTTGCAGGACTCAGTTCTACGCGGTCCGACTTCATGGGTTTGGCCTCTAAACAGATTGGGCCATTCTCATAAGGGGCTGGACCCTTTGACTATGGCCTTTGACCATCTGCTATAAGCTAACGGTTTGGCCTTTCCAAACAAAGCAGAGATAACTCCCCTATCTAATGGAAGACATGACTTCTAAGGTTTAATTCTAAGGTTTCCATCTTGATAAAAAATAGCACGTTTATTGCTCATCTTCTAAATTTTATTACAGGCGTTTCTTATTAGGAAATCAATGATAATATCACGCAATAAATGTAAAAAAAAATTACTCCAACAAGAGCAACTTCATAGGGATGTAAGTTGGTTCATTTCAACTTGAGGAATGGAAAAATTCGAATTTCAGATTCATTGGTTTTAATATATAAAAATTCAAATCAAACTGAATATCCCTGGTTGGATTCTCAGGTTTTATGATTTAGAACCGAAATCAATCCAATCCATCGTTGAGGAACCCCTTTAATTTATACTTCAATTATGTTTATTTCTAGAGTTTGGACTCAATAGTGTGACATGAGTTTAATATTAATGAATTTTTTATTTAGCATTTATATTTCTCATTTTATTATTAAATTTTTATGCGCTTTGTTCGATTTGGTGTCTGGATTGGTTTGACTAATAAAAATAAAAATAAAAATTCTCATCTCAAACAATTTTGCTTGCTTTAGACATTTTCAACTCAATTGGATTACACTCCTTCCCAATAGGGATGCATTTCCTTATAAAAAGGGGAACATGACATGTGAGTGGGACTTCTGTGTATTGTGATTGCTCGCCTCCTAAGCAGAAACCTGCCTAATACTCTCATTATTGAAGATGATGGTTATCTACTCATGCTCACTAATAAGTCATTACTCATGACGTCTTCCCATGAACCAGGTATTCTCGCTTTTGGACCATTGACATATAAGTGCATGATGAATCATGATTGAGAATCCCCTGTCCTGGGTTTAACTATTTAACACTAATTTTACCAACATATATAATGTAGGGGCAGTAAAGGTCGGTTTGCCAAAACAAAAGAAGATGGAGAGCCAAAACCAACTCCAACTTTCAGAGTCAGGACATCCCAGCAGAGGAACTAGTTTTTTCAAAACTTGTTTCAATGGACTCAATGCCTTGTCAGGTTTCTCTTTCTCTCTCTCAAACTGTGTGTATCATGTATGAATAGTAAATCATATATAAGAAGAGGGAAAATATCACATATGTTGGTTTGGGATCCCCTCCTTTCCTTATGTTTCTCATGTTTCTTCTCAAGTCATGAGAGAGAAGAACACTTGCTTTTGTCCATGCATTCAAATTTGCTTGTGTTCTTCTATGAGAGGAAGAAGAAAAAAAAAGAGAGGAAAGATTTAAATTCATGTGTTAACCATTCTACGGACCTTAGCAAGACAGGTAAAAGGAAATATATATTTTTGCATAACATGTTAGTTGTACAATGCTAATTAGCAAAACATATGGGGGTAAGATTATTAATTGAAAGTGTTGACAGAATCTCATAAAATAACAACTTTTTAGTGGTGATATATTGTTAGAAAAAAGTTGCATGCCTTTTCAGTATTCTGATTCAAATTAAAAAACATTTGATATCACTATAAAGCTCCATCAGAATTGTCCCTTTGATTTTTAGTTTTTTGGGTACAATCCTCTGATTTTTGGTTATTCAATGGCATATACCACTAACCACAAGAGTCTAGGAACCCACTCGTGTTCAATGAAACAAAATTCATTTAGCTATAATTGATTGGGTATGATCAAACGGTGTTCTTATGATATTCTAACTTGGATGTTATGATTTTTCAGGTGTTGGGATACTATCTATGCCATATGCAGTTTCTAAAGGAGGGTGGCTCAGTTTGATATTGCTACTAGTTGTTGCTATGTTATGTTGGTACACAGGATTACTTCTACAAAGGTGTATGGATGGACATCCACTCATCAAATCATATCCTGATATAGGTGAGGTTGCTTTTGGGTATAAAGGAAGAGCTATGGTAGCCATTTTCATGTATTTAGAGTTGTATTTAGTTGCTGTTGAATTTCTGATATTAGAAGGTGACAACTTGGAGAAGTTGTTTCCAAACATGAACTTCAAAATTGCATGCCTTCAAATTGGTGGTAAAAGAGGTTTTATCTTGCTCACTGCTTTGGTAATACTACCAACGACATGGTTGAGAAGCTTGGGAGTTCTAGCTTTCATTTCTGTTGGTGGGGTACTTGCTTCTATTATTTTGATTGGTTGTGTTCTATGGGTGGGTGAAGTTGATGGTGTTGGGTTTCATGAAAGAGGCCACCTAGTAAAATGGGGAGAATTGCCTACTACTCTGAGCCTTTTTGCATTTTGCTACTGTGGACATGCAGTATTTCCCACACTGCGCAATTACATGCAAGATAAGAGTCAATTTTATAAGGTAATATGTCCTTATAATTGCATTATACATGAGAGAAAACCCCTATTAAATTTGACTGCTCATATTCATTTATAGGAAACTTGGCATGAAAACAATGAATTACTACCTATCTAGTTAAGGAAGAAGCTAATGAAGCTTGCCTGTTATTCTTAGTAGTAATTAAGTCCTCATCTCTATCTTCATTTATGTAGAAATGACACTCATATGGTTGCCAATTGCAGGTTTTGCTTGTTTGCTTTGTCACAAGCACCATAACTTATGGATCCATGGCCATTATAGGCTACATGATGTTCGGAGATTATTTGAAGTCTCAAGTCACCTTAAATCTTCCGATAAAGAAAATAAGCACTAAAATAGCGATTTATACCACATTAATCAATCCCTTCACCAAGTATGCTGTTATAGTCACCCCAATAGCTAATGCAATTGAGGACACGTTGCTTTTCCACAAGAGCAAAGCTATTTTCATCCTCATTAGGACAACTATCGTGGTCAGCACTGTGCTTGTGGCATTATTCATTCCCTTTTTTGGGTACATAATGGCATTTATTGGCGCATTCTTGAGTGTGACAGTCTCATTGTTGCTACCTTGCTTGTGCTACCTAAAGATAAACAAAGCTGCTCAGCGATTTGGGTTAGAGTTTATAATAATAGTAGGAATTCTGTTCATAGGATCATTCATTGGTGTACTTGGCACCTACATCTCTGTGAGACAGATAGTAAATCAGCTGAAATCATGAAGGTGTACTTGAAGATTATAAAATTCTAGGTGTATTTGATGTTTCTAAAAATTTATTTAAGTGACTAATAACATATAGTATCAAATATGATATATACATGCATCCACCAGGGTTACATTCACATATCTACATCATTGCAAATTAAATTAAATTTTCCTCAAGAATCAAATAGAAACTGGAAGCCTACTTGGGCCATTGTTGCATATTTGAAATATCATTTTAGTGCATACACATTCATTTTCTTTCATCATGTGAATGGATACACCAGACATGTCATAACATGCTAGTACTTTAGACTCAGTTCGTGTACTAAAATTCCAGTTGGCCATATGTTCAACACCCTTATCTTGTATTTGTGCCCAACATTGGCTAGCCCAACTTACAACTACGGATTGTCTAGGCCCCTCATAACTAATTTCCAATAACGTAAAACTAGGCTATGTCTTCAATCCTCCCTGCCAAAAGATGAGGATTGGTGCTCCATAAATAAGGACCGTTGATTAACTAATAAAAAAAAAAAACGAATGGCTGTGATTATTTACCTGAAACCGAAGAAACAGGTCATTACATCCATTTTGTTCCATAACACAATGTAACCGGAAAAATTCATCGGCCGTCGCACCGGACATGGTTTCTCCGACGTCATGCACCGTCGCAAGGGGTCTACTATTTCTCAGCTGCTCCACGTCGAATGACGGTGGCACAAGGTCCCTTCAAGCATTCCGCCATCACCCCTCATCGACGCCGTACCGAATGAACGCTGCCTCATCACCAAATTCAACACCACCGCTGTCGAGTACGAACCGAGTACCGCCATTATGTCCATGTCGGTTGCCCCTGCCATGCCAATTACGTCAAGAACATGATCGTCAGCGTAGCCCAGATGGAAAGTGCCATCCTCGTCGCAGCCTAGTTGCTACCGCAAAACCCAGCCCACCTTTTAGTGCCTGCAAGGATTCTGCTATCAACGGCTACTAGTTTTTTGTTTTTTTAACTTCCTTGTTTTTACCAAGCTATGGCAGTTGTCAGAGTTAACAACGTTTAATAATTTACTTGGTAGAGTCGCTTGTGATAGTTCTTTCTTTCTCAGTTTTCCTTCTTGATTTCGATTATGATTTCTCGGAGTGGAGGAAGGAGTAGGGATGGCAATGGGTAGGGTTTGGGTAGGGTACTATAGTACCCGTCCCCATACCCGCGTTTGAAAAAATTACCCGTACCCGGACCCGTACCCTCGTGGGTAACAACTTTAGTACCCTTACCCGTACCCTCTGGGTACCTAAGTACCCGTACCCGCACCCGTTACCCGCACTTTAACAGTGAAAAGGTAAAAAATAACAAAAGAAAGTTATAACAATTAAAAAATGATTCAAAAGTCTTCTAAATCTACTAATAAATATTACAAATCAAAATATTTAAATAAATAAAAACACCCAAAAAGGAATTATGAATACAACTAGGTTTAGAAAGTTAAGAATCTTTAGATTAATTTTGGTTTTATAATTTGTATTATAGTTAAAATTATATATATTAGTAATATAAATAAATAAATAAATAATTATATATATGTATACATGTGTGCAGGTATGGGACGGGGTGGGTATCATAGTACCCGTACCCGCACCCGTACCCATTCATTTTTGCGAGTAATTACCCGTACCCGGACCCTTACCCATTGTACGGGTAATTACCCTACCCATTGTGGGTAAATTTTGCGGGTACCCTATGGGTAGGGTACAAATTGCCATCCCTAGGAAGGAGTAGTGACATAATGATGGACTTGGTTTTACCAAACAGACACAGAACGATTGGAATTGAAGATGCAATCAGTGGAATTAGCTCGACACACTGGATTACGTCTCATAACAAGTCGAGCTCGGTGGGATTATCGGAGAGTCGGAGAATTGCAAAAGCATCTTCAGTGATGATGACTTGATATCAACGGGTTGTAAGAAAGTTATTTTTAATTTGATATGACTGGATGACCGGTTATACACGGTTTCACTCCGTAGAGGATGGGTACACACCTCATGGGTTGAAGGATTAAATATTTGCCCGTAAAACTATCAAATCCTAACATAATTCCTCTTGAATGAGGATATATCTTAGGATTATATCTCTATCATAATCACTTATCATCGTTATCCACAAGTAATATCTCTTTAGATATTACTTCCCTGGAAAGAAAATACACTGTATAAATACAAAGTTAAGCCACATAGGCATGCAAATATCCCATATTCTCCTCACCTAAAATGCAGCCCTAACTTGAGCGTCGAATTGTGTAGGTACGCCACTCTTTCTCTCCATTAATTGCCACTACTACACAAGAAGAAGACCACCATCAACCACCGCTTGGAGACAAGATCGAGTACACACATCTAATCTCAACTTTGAATGTTTGTGGGAACGCTAAACTGACTGCCATCACCAGTCGTGGTCAACACACATAGGCAAGTTATCAACAACCAACACCTCCAATGGGATAGATGAGACACTTTGGGACTACATAGCGAGATTTTACTGATAATCCTTGATGAAGAATAAGGATGTCAATGGGACGGGGCAAGGCGGGGGCGGGGACCCGCCTCGATCCCTTATTTTCCTTTCCATCCCCGTGTTGGGAATAAGCTATCACACACACTCTAAGTATTGAAATAATAGAGAAAAAGGGAAGAATGAATGTACTGAATAATTCTTTTTGCACTGTATATTCATTCACTATGTAACTCTGATACAATACATCTTATTTATAGTCCTCACATTGCTTGCAAGTGAAGCTAACAAACTCTAACTGCACTAATAGAAAACTAACTGCACTTAACCACTTTACTAACTACATTTATTCATTTGAATTACATCACATTAATCTAACACCCCGTTTCCCATCTCGGGGAGTATTTCTCCCCCATGCCCATTCCCCGCCTCCCCAAGGGGACCCGAAAGGGCAACCGGTCATGGCCCAAACCACGACTTCCCCGTTGTCAATACCTATCTTCCCTTCATTGTAATCCCCCTTTAAATTGCATTAAAACCACTCAACCCTACCATATTGTTGTCAGCATCGTCGAAGACGTTTGATTCCTATTTCTACGGACATTTTTCGAATTCCGGAACCCTTAGCCCGTTTTTGCTTTCAAGAATTTACAGAAAATCTATAAAGGGATTTAATTTAATAGAGTGACAGGTTTGGTTGTTATGTTTGAAGCTACAACTTTTGATCTTTAAATATATATGTAATTACAAAAACAGGTTTATTTATGTATGTATGTATGTATGTATGTATGTATGTATGTATGTATGTATGTAAGGTATTTTTGTAATTTCTCGGGGATGGGGACCCCATGGGGTGGGGGGTATGCTCTCCGTCCCCATCCCCATCCCCATATTGCCTTCGGGGGGATTTTCTCCCCCATCCCCGTCCCCGAGGGGAAAAAATCCCCGCTTACGGGGCCCCAAACAGGGTAGTCCCTGTGGGGATCCCCATGTAGGTCAAAATTGCCATCCCTTATATATAAACCAGTACAACATATATATAAATTTTATGTCTTCGTGAACACGTGGTTGGACTGAACTCTAGCAGAACTAATTAAGCAATAGATATTGTCATATTGGGCATGGTAATACTTTTGTTCATATGTTTCTGTTAAATAAAGAGAAATGCAAGCAACACACTCTATTTAATGCTCTCTCCAACGAACTCTATTTAACATTCTCTCTAACAAACTCTTGATTGTTGGGTGAATTTCATATGGAACCCATTAAGAGTGGTTTGTTATAGATTATTTTGTAAAAAAATCATTTTTTTTTAAAAAAAATCACTCGTGAGAATTTTAAATGTGTTTGTTTTAGCTTTTGGAAATAATGAAAATTTAGAAAAATGATTAATGTGAAAAAAAATTGAAGCTATTTTTAATATCTTCTGATTAAAATCTGATTTTGAGTGGAAGAAATGTTAAAAAATAAAATGGAACCAATTGCTTTTTACAAAAATAACCTTACAAAACTTTAGATATTACAACTTGTGTCCCAAGAGCAGTTGGTACATGTGCATAGCTGCAACAACCGTTTGAGTGGTTATTGCACAAGGTTGGTACCTGCGTACAGCTGCAACAACTGTTTGAGTGGTTGTCACGAGGAGTCGTGTGAATAGTTGCAACAACAGTTTGAGCACTGATCATACGAGGTTTGAGGTAAACTATCCAGAGCGACCAAGATAGCTGAACTCATAGTTGGAGGGAGGCAGTGTTTACTCAACATTGGAGGAACAGTGTTGCACTTTCTTGGTAATGCGGGAGCCAGTAGCCCGAACTACCAACTCAAAGTTGTTGTAGAATTGGCCAATCATGACATGTGGGACCAGTTGTTCATGTAGAGTAGGCTATGATCCTAGTTAATGAGATTCCGAGGTTGATTGTTGTGATGACAATGTTGAGAGATGGTTATGATTGTTTGGTGTGTATGTTGATAAGTTGTGTTCTATGTTGTTTTCCTACTTGATGATGAACGTGGAGTTTCTTACCTACTATGTATATGTTTTCTGTGCTTCTTTATGCATTGGCTTGGGTCGTAGGATATTTATGGCAGCAAGAAAAATATCCATTCTTATTGAAGACTATAGGTTATTTCAAGTTTGACACCACATTATCTCAAAGTTTGGAGATCAAGGAGATACAACACAGATCTAAGCTAATGATCTATGAGAAACAAAATCAAACATCCATGTTACAGATCTGGAACTCCAAGTCCGTGACGATGATACACACAACTTTCTAAGCATTTCATTTCCATGTTGCCAACGGTGACAGTGTTGATGGCAAACGTGCTTCATTCAATGGGTCTGGTGACATTGTCCCTGAGCAACCTTGCTCGTCGAGCTCCGGAAAACCATGTTGCCATCCTCTTCGTCATCACATGGGGTATTGTTTGATATGAAATTGGGGTTGCCGGCGATGAAGGAAGCGACGAAGATGGGGCTGACGTGAATGAAATGTGGTGGGCACAGATGGGTCTGTTTGGCATGGCTACCTTCATCCAGTAATTATAAAAACACCTCCTTTACCGTAAAAATGAATCTATCACTGCACACACACAAAAATGCACGTTACCTCTATTAAAGCAAGACAATTTACAAAGCTAGCAAAATGGATGACACAATGGTCTGTTTGCAAACAGAACAAGTGCAAAGTGAAAACCTGCACTTGGTAAAGTGCAATAGAATAGGTGAAAGAGGAGTGAGTGGTTTGATGAATGATGGAAGTGCTTTTTGTGATATTGCAAAGTGCAAGCTCTTTGGGTAAAGAACATTGATTTGAAAAATTCTAATCTCTTCCTTGATTAATCATAGCATGATTAATCTAAGCTCTGTTGTTCCCGTTGGGGTTTTGAAGGGGCGGGCAAGTTCAAGTGTAGAAAAAAAAACTGATCATAAAACCTGAACTATCGGTGACCAAAAAGTATCAGAACCATTCGATTATTTAAATAATAAACCAACGGTCTAGGATAGCAGAGTACCAGTCCTCAACTCTCATTTAGAGGTCATTTGAACGAGGGCAAGTTCTAACATCCTCCCTTATAAAAGTGGAGGATGTGTCTTCCATCAATATTGACCATTGGATTTTATATTAAATATATTATATGACTGAGATTTGTTGATGGTAAGGACCGAACACTTGCCCAATCAGTTACCAATCAATCCTCTTCTTTGGCATGTCTCCCGCCGCCACTCTGATTCTTCAACTCGCATGCTCCCACCACCATCGAATCACCAACAACGTTGAGAAACAATTGTGGTGGGTCATCTCTTATTTTCTTTGTTTCCTTTTCCCTTTCCCTTTTGTGTTGTTTTCTCTCTACAATGACTGCTTTAATAAACGAGCTGGATGGTAGGCAATGGGTTCAGACATGCAATTTCTTACTTTGCTTCTTGAAGAACTGCAACCATCACCACCATGGCCGACTCATCGCAGTACATTATCCTCCATTCCGGCTCCTTGAGCCGACGTCCCTGCCGGTGGTCGGAGAATATCCGCTGCTCTTCGTCCGTGGTTCCGGTTGGACACGTTCCGATTTATGTCGACGACGAGATGGAGCGGTTCATGGTAAGCGCAGAGCTCTTGAACACACGATCTTTGCGAAGCTCTTGAACCAATCGTCGCAAGAATTGGAAGAGTGCCGTTAGGAAGAAAATGAAGAAATATTTATGAGAAAATTAGGGAAAGTGAACTTGAAGTATGATAAATGTAACAGCCTGATTTTTAATTACGCTGTTTAACCGGTTAAAATATAATTAATTATATTTTAATCTGAGAGTTAGAAAGTGATTTTTAATAAAATAAAATCATATTCATAGTCTCTCTTATGGTAGGAAGCTCTAGTTAAAATTTGGGTTTAAAACTCAAACAAAAACCGGTCTGCGTTTTTTTACAGACAGTATAATTTTATACTGACAGAAAACTCTAATTTGACCCGAAAACTGAAATTTGTAGATTTTTTATATTTTTTCCGTGAGAAATTCTACTTTCCAAATTTCTAATCAGAAATAAAATATTATGTGTTTTCGGACGAATTTTGGCGAAAGTTCGAACGGAAAACAGTCGGTGTTTTCACTGACAGTAAGATTTTAATGATCAAAAAACCTAATTTTGACTCGTGAACAAAATGGTTTATAATTAAATCATATTTCCAACGAGTCTGGTTAGTTTGAAAATTTTCGATCGAAAAACAGACAGAAACCCTAATCGGGAAACCGACGGAGTCAAAAACGGAACTGCAGAGACCCATCAAGAGATCGGGACAACGAGTCACACATGATGGCTCGTGGAGGATGAGTCACCAAGCATTTATGAGCATTAAATGCTAGTAATCAAGACTTTTAGGTAAAATGACCAAAATACCCCTAGCTTTCGGGGTTATTAACAATACACATCTATGCACTCTTAACCACTCATTTTACATGGTTGTAAACCTCCCATATCTCCTCAATTTCGTGCAGTCATATATAATAAGTCATACCTATTTCATTTTGCTTTCGTTTCATCATTTTCTTCTCAAAAATCGAAATCGGGTAAATGACGGAGCTGCGTACAGGATTTCCGGGAACCGCTAACGGATAGGATCAGTGACTCATTGGTGAGTCACAATGTGTGGCCCAAAATCAGCGACACCTCCATCAATTGTGAGCCACATATTATTAACCATGATTAGCCAAAATAACCTTAGTTAAGTTAACTATTAACTATGGTTAATCTTATATTAATTAAATAATCACAAAACCCATTAATTTAAAAGCTAACAAACCAAACAATGCCTTAAATCTACCCTATATATAGCCCCAAAACCGTGGCCTCCTCACCAATTCACCCACCTTCTTCATTTTTTCTCATTCTTCACTTTTCTTCACTTTTCTTCACAAAAACTTCATTTTCTTCTTCAAGAGCTTTAAGTGTTTCCATTGAAGAACTTGCTAAGATCATCATCATTTCTTCATTTCCTTCACACACTTGAGGTAACATGATCATCTCTTTCCATTCTTAAGCTTTTGTTCTTCATGTTCTTGAGTTTTCATATTCTTAGATCTAGAACTTAGAATAATTCTAGAAAATTGTAGAAAAATCATAAAAATGCGAAACCAATTTCTATGATCTAGTTATAATCTCTACTTTCATTATCCAACAGCATGTAATCAAAAATATTTTCCTTCCCTATTTTCTCTAAGTGGCCGAATCTCACCCAAAAGAGGGTTTGATGATTTTGTTTTCATTTTTGAAATCTAATGCTTGATTTGAGCTCTCTAGTATCTATATGATCTAAATCCAAGAGCTTGAATCCAACTAAATTTTCTAGCCTATTTTTCTAATATGGGCCGAAACCCTAACCTTTGGTGTTAGAGGATTTTATTTTAAATCTTAACTTGAAACCATTTTATCTAAGTTAGTTAGGACGTTAGTAGATAGAATCCAAAGAATGAAGTTGAGAAAATAACCCTAAACCTATTTTCTTAGTCGGCCGAACCTAGCCCTAAAGTATCATAGATGATTTTGTTTGATTAATTATAGTTATGTTGTTTGTTTCAAGGTGATACTATTAAGCTGTGGTGTGATAGCGAGGAACATCGAGTTCGGGATCTCGGTGCTAACTCAGGTGGGGGAAAGAACCAATCTACCATCGGAAACGGATAAGTAGTATTTAAATTATAATAATTGTGTAGGGCGACCTAAACCCTACTAGTGGTCGAGTAATCGACAAGACCAAAATCACATTGGAAGCTTTTTCGTGAAACCAATGATGATTTGGGGATTGTGGGTTTATCGCCGTTAGGATAATCTTATGATATTCGAGGTTGATTGAATTTATTGATTATTGAATTATGTTGTGATAAATTGTTTATTATTATGTCTTGTGATACTTGAGTAGTTGATTGATAATATAGTATGATCTGCCTGGGATGATAAACGGTTTAGTTAATGTTAGGGCACGAGATGTGTGATTTAAGAGATGTATTTGGGTGAGTGAATTATGATGCATTAGTGATGCCTAGCCTTAGTGTATAGATGAGATGAGATATTGAATGAGTATTGAGACTTGTGGTGGAAGGTTGAGGCATTAGGCTATAATGAATGCGGGTTGGTGAGATTCATAATATAGATGTGTTAAGGTTCATGGCCGTTTGTGATGAAATGCACGAGGTCGGGATAGTCCTTGAGTCCCTGAGGGATCGCGTTGCGCAAAGGTTACTAAAATGGTGTATGGGCACCATGGCACTAATTGCGCAATAGCATGAGTAGTCCGGGTACTACTGGGTTCTATCGCCGCACAACGGCATGAGTAGTTTGAAACTACTGTACTGGTGTATGGGCACCAGGGCACTAAGTTACTGGCACCGGACCGATTGGACTACTGACTAATGACAGGAATATAGATGGCCAAGTTTGCATGAGAGTAAGGGTAGAGGAACCATATAGTGGTTTAAGGTTGATTTGGAGTTTTGAGAGATGTTGGTGTTAATGATTATTATATTTCGATACTATGTCCATTTTTCCACCTTTGATGATAGACATGTGTCTTATCCCCTATTTCTGTATTTGTATATGTTTTGCTTATATGGATATGAGAAGATTTTACGGAAGATCCGGGTGATGACTATGTGGAGGAACCGGCTGAGGACTTCACCGAGGACTTTAATGTGGAGGAGTTGGACGGGACTCCTTATGAGCCAGACGCAGGAGGACGAGCTGTAGATGGTAGTAATAGCGATTAAGTAAATAGGGCCAGTGAGTCTAGAACTATGTGTTTATGTTTCCGCAACTAAGGGTTTGTATAATAATGTACCTGCTAGGGATCTTACTGAGAAAATGCCCTAAACAGTGTTTTGGTATTGTATTAAGTATGTATTTATAATATGACTTTGATGTTATCTTTCATTGTTGGTCAAATTTTAATTCCTTCGCATTTTCGATTTATAATCAATGTTAATCACACGAGGAATCTAAATAACTAATTAAAGGCACAAGGGGCACAGCGGGGTGTCTCAATAAATTAGCGAGATCTTTGTTAATTTTTTTCTATGTAGATATACATTCAGATCTTTGAAAAAAAAAAACACAGAATGAGAATTCTTAGGGTTTGATTTTTTTGTTTTTCTTTTCTTTTGGTTATTGCTCAATGCTTCCTGTAACGAAGTTGTTTGCAACCAAGGAATTGGAATCACCTTTCTTTCTTGGCTCTAAATTTATTTTTTCTATCCTTTTCTTCGTCACTTTCAAGAGAAACAAACAAAAAATAGCTGTTGTTTTCGCGACGAGATTCAGGTGGAGCCTCCGTATATGGAGCGACGGACAGATGTGGGTCCGGTTCGGTGGTTGTGTCGATGGTGGTGGGGTTTGGGTGGAGTCATTTTTTGGAGGCATGGGAACGGCAAAGGTAGCTGGGGTGTTTGATATTTTAGTAATCTGTGTAGCATTTGGACTATGGGTTCTTGGAATCTTACACTAGGATTCCTTCGACTGATTTCTTGGTCTCCTGATTTCAATCCTAGTTCTTTAAGACAGACACACGCACAGTGTTAGGTTCGCATACATGGACTACCTCAAGAATATTGGAGGCCGAAAATGTTGTTTGAAATTGTAAGGGGTCTTGACATCCTTATTTCTTTGGATGAAGCAACTAGAAATAGAATACTGGGTCACTTTGCTAGAGTTCTTGTCGACATTGACCTTATTGGGCTATTGCATGACCAAATTCTGGTGGAAAGAGAGGGATATTATGCTTTCTTTGTGGGAGTAGAGTGTGAAAAGTTGTATCTTTTCTGTCATACTTGCAAAACACTTTGCCTAACTGTAAAAAGACTGCTACTTTTGTTCCTAATTCTGGTAAAGATCAAGTGATTCAACCAAACTTGATCTTTACCAGAGATTGAAGAAACTGAAAATTTGAAGGAAAAAAAAAAGGTGGGATTGCCAACAACATGGGTCAATATATTATAATTCTTTTATTTTTTATTTGGTACTAAATAATGCATTTATATCATGAAAGGATTCTCTAAAATAATGATCTTGGACAAAGAGTTCAAAGTCAAATAAGTTGTTCTGCAAAGATTTCTATTGAAGAAGACTTGCTTAATGCAAATCAATGAAAGACACTAGAAGAGATCAGAGACTATATCGAGGCATGTGATTTTAATAACTTTGTCTCCATTTATTTCTCGGATAACAATGCTGCATCTTGACCAGTATCTTTGCGATTATTAAAACAAAATTTAATTTCATTACAAAAGGATATATGTAACATTATATTGTAATCAATATATGTCATCATGCTATTAATTTCTTTTTAAAAATTAAAATTATTTTATATTACTCACACGTATATCATAATTAGCACTAAGTTACAGTGCTTTTAAAAACTTTATCTCCATAACGATGCTAAATAATTTTGTTCTTATTAATTTGTTTTATCTATTATGTATGCGAGAAATGTTTTTGTGTTGTATTGGCAACCATCAAACATGTTTCTCATGGAGCAAGCATTAAACATAACAGAGGAGGTGAAGGATGGTGGTACACTGCGTGTAAATATAACAAATCTGTGATCATTGATTTTAAAAGGTTGTGGTGTGAAAAGTGCAACCAACACGTGACAGAAGTTTATCCGAGGTAATATATTAAAGGTCACTAATTGTCATTAGTTTATATAGTGCACCTGATATATTGACTATACTAAATTGTGTTATGGACCCCACATGAAGGTATTGTCTCAAGGTCAGAGTTATTGATGACACAGATGGTCCTACCATGTGATTTTTTATCAAGATGCAACTATCATGTTGAATAACAAAAGTTGTGCTAAGATGATTGAAAGCTTAGATAAGGTTTGGACCATATTTTTGTAAGTTTTAAAGTGGATCACCTTGAAAAAATCAGTTTACAATATGAGGTATTTTCTAAATTTTTGTTTTCAGACGAGGGACGTATCCTTGATTGCCAAAGAAATCCTTGCTTTGGTTGATAAAACTTAACTCTTTAAGGTGGAAGTCAACAATGTTGTCAACTCAAGATTTGAGACCTCACATCGAGCGAAAAGAGTTTCAGACGATCCAAATCTCATACAAAAATTTAAGAATCAACAATCGCTAAAAGTAATATACATTTCATATTAATAACATATTTTATGTACTATCAATTGCCAGCTTATAATAATAATAACATCGCCACAAATTTATTTTTGGCGCAGGTTGAATGTTCCATTCCATCGTTAAATTCAACTAAGATGATGAATCAATTTGGTGATGATGGTTCGAAAAAACATTATGAGTTGAATGACAAGAGTTCTACTGACTTTGGTGGAGAAAGTCAACTCTTCACCCCTTTAAAAGAGGATGTCTATTGTTGAAATTGAAGTGTTATATGCAAACAGTAGCACCAGTAAAGTGATGAAATGCATCAAACAGGAGAAGGATTGAGATCTTAATAGAATAAGATTTTAGTTTTTTTTTTTGTGACAAATAATGTTAGAACTAAACTTAATTTGATATATTTTCTTCAAGTTGTTAGGTAATTTATCACTATGCATTTCAATTTGATGGGTTTGGATAGGACATGTTTCTGGTCAAATTTTAATTATTATGTTGATTTCAGATCAAATCTTTGTGCCTATTTTAATTGAAAAAATATCTCATATCACAACTCAATCAAGATTGTACACAAATTGCTCTTAAGACCACAAATTAAAATTATACATAAATGTCACAAATTTAATTTAAATTCAAATTATCTGTTGAAATTAGATATGATTATTTACATTTAAATTTTAAATTTTAAAATAATTAAATGACATAATTTTAATTTATCTCAGTTGTTAAAAAGTAACATTCTTTAAACAGAAAAATTGAAATTGAAAGACTAATTAAAAATAAGATTTACGTGCATAATATGATTTACATATACAATAACTAACTAAAATTGAAATAAATTAAAAATATGATTTACGTAAATAATCAGATAATAAATCAAAATTAAGATTTATGTAAATAATCTTATTTAAAGAATAATTTTTTATTTTCAATTTTGAATTTAAATCAAATATCAATTTTGAAATCAAATCTTCAACCAATAATTTGAAATCAAATTATCAAAGACTGAATTTTAATTTATATCAGTTCATTACTAATCTATATTTATCTTTCTGTTTAAAGACTAATTTTTCATGAAAGGATAGTTTTTTTAATTATAATTTATTTTTTACCTCAAGGTAGCGTTTGACACAAGTTTTAATAAAGTATTCCCGGGAATGTTGATAAGGGAATAAAAGTTTTCCATGTTTGGTACATGTTTTAAAAATGTATTCCCAGATATAAAAGATTCTCAGGAATAAAATTAGTGAAAGATAGTTATATACTTGAGAAAACTTTATTCACATGTGTGAAGGTGTGAAAGAAACATTCCTGAGAATGTGATTATCAGGAATGTATTTTGCTTGGGAATAAAACATTCCAACAACCAAACGTCACCCAAGATATTTAATGAATTATTTGTTTTTGGTTAGAATATTCAAGAAGCTCTCAAACACTTATTTCAAAACAACAGTTTTATTTAAGAAAATAAATAATATATTTTAATTTTAATTTTATTGTTAACAATAATGTATGAATTATTACAGAAAAAAATTAATGCCTGAATTATTTTGACTTATATGATTCAAAAATTTAATTTGTATCTATTATTAGTATAAAGAGTTTTTAAATTGTCGAGTAATTCTAAAATAACACTTTATTAAAATTAGAAAATTATCAAAAATTACCTGGAAATCAAATATACAATACTTTATCATCGTCTCACAACATAAAAATCTTGACTATAAAAGTGTATCAAAATTTATAATCTATATTTTATTTCTCAATATATTAAACAGGTCATTCAATTTCACTAATAATATGGTATTTACATGCATTATATATTTTATATAATTTGTGTAAATTATGTTAAAAACTATATATAATTAATATGTCAAAATTCAAAAGCTATCTTATAGTACTAAAATTATTAAACAATTTTAAAATTCATCAATAATTTATCCCATGCTGGCATGGGATCAAACTCTAGTTAAAATACGTATAGCAATATTTAACGATAAACAAGTTTGAATTAAACAATTGAAGAACATACAAAACCAAGATTTGAGCTTGCATAAACGTTTGGACGAAAGGACCACCTCATTATCTTGAGCAGGATTACTAATTTACTACAATACCTAAATAATTTGGATATGATAATGAGCTTTGACTCAATTGGATGGAAGTCAAAAAAAAGAAGTCTAGATTATATATATTTTTTATAGGCGATTATATTGACTTTGCATTCATAGGTCATTTATATAAAGTAACATTGCAAGTTCTTGTTCAGGTTGGGGGTAACCTTAGAATGAGACAACCGTTAACTGTTCCTCTACTAATTTTTTAAATTTTTTTAAATATTTCGATGCCTTGAATTTTGGTGATATGTTGTCCCCAATTATAACCCGACCTTGAGTCCTTTTTTTTAACCCGACCCGATATTTTTAGTGCTCAAAATTTAAGGAGAAAAAAATGTAAGGTATGAACCAAGCCCTTTTATTGTATTTCCTTGTAAGCTATAGACCGATTTATTGAGCAATAATGACATTTATACACAAATTTTGACATCATGTATGAACACCATATAGCTGATGGGGTGCTTTGGGAGTGATGAAATATATGATGAGAGAGAAGAAAACAATAAATAAATACTGGAAAATATTTTTATACAGTGTTGAACACCATTTTGGTATCCAAATATCATTACTACTTATTGGGTGTGTGATAGGGTAAAATTTACTGAGTGTGGTGGTGTTAGTTGTATCTGTAATTCGTGCAACTCTTGTATGAATTATCTATTGGAGTAAGAAAATTCTCTAATTACATGTGGATATAGCTCGCATTTGTCAAATCATGTTAAGTTGTATTATTTCTTCTTCTATTTTTATTTTTATTTTTTTGCATTTTTCTCTCTCTCTTTTTCGGTTCTGCTTTTAAAAAAAGGAGAGAGAAGACAAAATCATGGCAATTGAATAACAAAATCTAGTTATTTGAAGAAGTTTTAATCTCTACTCTGTACTATATGCATGTCTACCTACACTAACAACTTGCATTTACCAAAACCATGTATTTGCTCCTTCCGTTCCTCATCCAAATCCATCTCTCCCATACCCCACCTACCTATCACCTACCAATTCCATTCATGACATTTGAGTGGGATTCATCCGTTTTGTGATTGCTCGCCTCGTGAGCAGAAACCTGCCTAATGCTAGGAAGAATATTTTGTGTGATAAGTTAATGTTGTTATTTCGCTATAAATGTAAGAAGTATTGGAGTGAACATATGCTTAAAAGTTGATAATTTTCTTCCGAGTCTGTCATCCTGTTTCTCTCTCCCCCCCCCCTCTCTCTCTCTCTTTTTTTTTTTTGGGTCCTTTTGGGTAAATATTCTGTTTCTATCTCTCTTGTAGCAATTGCTGGTGTGTGAGTGCGAAAGACTAGTTTGCCAAATAGTTTGCCAAACAGGACATCCCAGCCAAGGATGTAGAATGCAAAAAGGCTCATAGTAGTAGGCAACTCTCCCCATTTCATTAGTTGGCCTCTTTCATGAAACCCCACACCATCAATTTCACCCACCCATAGAACACAACCAATCAAAACAATAGAAGAAAGTATCCCACCAACAGAAAGGTATGCTAGAACTCCCAAGCTTCTCGCAGTGAGCAAGACAAAAACTCTTCTACCGCCAATTTGAAGGGATGCTATTTTGAACTTCATGTTTGGAGATAACCTCTCTAAGTTGTCACCTTCTAATATTAGAAATTCAACAACTAAATACAACTCTAAATAGATTAAAAGGGCTGCCATAACTCTTCCCTTGTACCCAAATGCAACCTCATCAATATCTGAATAAGATTTTATCTGGGGCGTCCATCCATACACCTTTGCAAAAGTAACCCTGTGTACCAACATGAAGTTGCAACAATAAAAAGCAATGTCAAGCTGAGCCACCCTCCTTGATACTATCGATGGCATTTGCAGTTTCTCAAGGAGGATAGTTCAGTCTGATATTGCTACTTCTTGTTGCATGCTATGTTATGTTGGTACACAGGGTCACTTCCGGCACAGATGTATGGATGGACATCTACAAATAAGATCATATCCTTATATAGGTGGGGTTGCTTTTGGTACATATGAAGAGCTATGGTAGCCATTTTCATGTATTTAGAGCTGCATTTAGTTGTTGTTGAACTTCTGATATTAGAATGTGATAACCTAAAGAAGTTGTTTCCAAACACGAAGTTCAAAATTGCATTCCTTCAAATTGGTGGTCTAAGAGGTTTTGCCTTTCTCACTGGTTTGGTAATGTTACCAACAATGTGGTTGAGAAGCTTAGGAGTTCTAGCTAACATTTTTGTTGGTGGAGTACTTGCTTCTATTGTTTTGATTGGTTGTCTTCTAAGGGTGGATGAAGTTGATGATGTGGGATTTCATGAAAGAGGCCAATTAGAAAATTGGAGAGGGTTACCTACTACTATGAGCCTTTTTACATTCTGCTACCGTGGACATTCGGTATTTCCCATGCTGTGCAATTACATGCAAGATAAAAGAAAATTTTATAAGGTAAAGTATACTTATAAATGTAACACCCTGTTTTTCTTAAAATATTTTCTTAAGCTAGTTTATTTATTTTAATTTGTTGGTTAAGGGCTAAGTGGGATTTTAGCCTAAAAGTCCCTTTCTGGTAGATGAGCACGCTCGTGCTCATCAGCCAGCAAGCCCGTGCTTAAAGTCAGAAGCGTGTTTCTGATTTTAAGTTGAGCACGACCGTTCTCAATAGTGAGCACGCCCGTGCTCAATGCGTGGACCGCGTCTCGCTGACGCTAAGTGGAGCACGACCGTGCTTAAGGAGAAGCACGACCGTGCTCAAGTCCAAGGTTTATAAACGTTGCAGAACCCGAGGGTGACGTAAAACCCTATTTCTGTTTTGGCAGCCGTCACTAGTTCGGCCAGAGAGACCTTTTTCCCTGATTCCTCTTCGTTCATTGCCATAGTGGACTGGTGGAAGCTAGTTGGGAAGCTTAGTGCGTTTGGGTTGGTGTTAAGGTAATGGTCCCTCTTCCTCTGTCAGTTTCCTTTCATTTTAATGAGAGATATTGACTGTTTGTATTTCTGATCAATCAAGGCCTAGTACCGGAGGGAGCCGTTTGAGGATTCGGGATCGGATTACCGTTGGGAACCGTCAGTAGAGCAACCTTCAATCCAGGTATGGGGAGAAGGGCTTGTATTCATTAAGTAGTGGGTTAGTGTAAGGTAACGGGGTTACCCATGACCTCGGTGTCGTTGTATGCTTACGAGTCATGATTGATAAATGTATGTTTTCTGGTTATATGTTCATGATATGTTGACTATTGATATTAATGTGATGTTGGCTGATTGACGTTGTGATAGTAATGATTAGTGTGTTGATAAAACTGTGTAATTGAATAATTAGGTGTAATAAACGTATTAAGTCTAGGTATTAAATCCCTACATGTTTTGGTTAATATTCGGTTACTGTTCCTGCCCAGAACAGTGCAGTCGTGCATTGAGCACGACCGTGCTGAACAGGGAGCACGACCGTGCTCCCACTCAAATTCTGGAAAATGGCCGCGCTGCTCAGCACGGCCAAGCAGGTTGAACAGCACGATCGTGCTGCTGAGCACGACCGTGCTGAGTGTGAAGCACGACCGTGCTTCACTTAAAAGGGCAGCACGCCCTCGCGTGTCCAAGCACGACCGTGCTAGGGTCTAAGCACGACCGTGCTGACCCCCCCTGGACAGTAATGCAATTAAAGGACTTAAGGGGTTTTTAACCCCATTTCCCTATGATGATAAGTTGAGATAATTAATCAAAGATAAAGATTAGACAACTTGGTTATTAATTATATAAGATAATTAGATAATCAAATGTTAAGTCGGTATACGTTGGGTTACCGCACGTTGATAAGTTGAAGTCTTGGGTGCTTATAGACCCAAGCACGTTGAGTTGAACCTTGGTGCTTATTGGCCAAGGGAGCCTTGACCCCACGGTTTGGGTCTAAGGTTACGTTGAGTTGATGTTGAAAGTCTTGGGAGCTTCATGGCCCAAGCAAGGAGGTGGTTGAGATTGTTTGTTGTTGTGCCATTTGCATAAAGCATTGGAGTAGTTGATGGGGGAGGTTCGACAAAGGGGAGATTGCCCGAGAGTACGGTGATCTGGCCATCCACGGTAGGTCACCCAAGGTTTGGTGACCGAGGCCCCCCCGTGATGAGGCATCCACGGTTTGATGCGTTGGCTATCCATGGGGTTCACCCAAGGTTTGGTGAACTGCCGGTGTTGGTGCTTTTATGGCCAATACGGATATGTAACTCCAAAGTCGTTCATCCTGAGTTAGTTTGGATCCACATGCATAGTTGGAGTAGCGGAGTAGTTGATGCATTGCATAGCATAGCATACTTGATTGTTATGATGCTGTTGGATGTTGATGTATGCTTATGTGTATGTTTACCTTGCGTACTATTCCCCTGCTGTTTATATGATTACATGAATCTTACTCCCTGTATTGTTTGTGTTTGGCCTGATCGACATTTGCAGAGGATGACGAGCAGCCCGGAGAGGAGTGACTCTGAGGAGCCGCCACTCATAGTAGGGTTGTTTTAGTTTAGATAGTTGTTTCCAGTTGTATTCCGAGGATTTATTTCCGGAACGGTTATACCAGCTCTGAATTGTGACATCGGGGTTGGGTTATTTATTTGATGATGTTTTTATTTGATTAAACTCATTTTGTTATTTTCCGCGCTGTAAACGAGTTCATGTGGGACTTTTCTACCCATGGACAATTATTTTATTTAATTCAGTTAAATGCATGTTTTTCTTATTATTTGTTTTATTCTTAAATGCCTGATAACATGCGGGGTAGAAGGGTGTCACAATAAATGCATTTTTCATGAGAGGAAATTTCTTGTTATTTAATTTTCATATCCATTAATAGAATTATTTGCTTGAAAAAATATGAGGAATTAGTAATTATATAAAAGATGAAGATAATGAAGCTTGACCGTTATCCTTAGTAGTAACTAGGTTTTCATCTCTATCTTCAGTTTTGTAGAAATGACACTCGTATTGTTGCCGTTTGCAAGTTTTTCTATTTTGCTTTGTCACAAGCACCAATAACTTATGGATCCATGGTCATTATAGGTTACATGATGTTCGGAGATAATTTGAAGTCTTAAGTCGCCTTAAATCTACCTAAAGAGAAAATAAGCATTAAAACAACAATTTATACCACATTAATCAATTCCTTCACAAGTATGCTGTTATGACCACTCCAATAGCTACTGCAATTGAGGACGCATTGCATTTCCCCAAAAGAAAATTTATTTCCATCCACATTAGGACAACTATCATGGTCAACACTTTGGTTGTGGCACTGGTTGGATACATCATGGCATTTATTGGTGCGATCTTGAGTGTGGCAATTTCATTGTTGTTACCTTGCCCCTGCTACATGAAGATAAATTGATCTGCTCGACGATTTGGGTTAGAGTTTATATTAACTAGATTGTGACTCGAGCGTAGCGCGATGCCCTCTCTTTATTAAATTTTATAGTATGAATTGGTAATACATTGATGATAAATGAGATTATAATAAAAGACAATATTTGTATGAAACAATGAAAGATAGTAAAAGACTTATTCTGAATTACATCAAGTATTTGTGTTATGTGCTCACAACCTTTGAAGATCAAAGGTCTAAAAGACTTCGACTTCTACAAAATAAATAAATCAATAGTTTCAAGGTAAGTGCAATTTGTTTAACAAAAAAATAAGAAAAATAAAATGTCAAATGACTAATAATTTTATGTGCCTCTAGTGATTTGTCCCATTAAAAGTAACTATGAGACAAGTTAAGCATGACAAGATTCTCCATAAGAAAATCAAATGGCAAAGAAGCTGAAGGATAACCCCACCATTCCAACACTCTCAAACTTTTAGACGATGCTTGAACCTTCTAAAAGAGGAACCACTCTGTCTTTTTTATTAGCATTCTGGGAATTTTCATCTTTCCAAAGACCTCTAGATTCCAATGAACTTCATTATCATCAGACATGCCCAACATTATCACTTTAATTTTATAATTTTCCTTTAAGCCAAAAGCATGTGAGAATGAAAATGTGCAGAAAAATTGTGTTAAGAATTTATAAAAGAATTTAGAGTAACATACAAAGTATAAATTGTCATGTAAGTTACTATTAATGAGGCCTAAGCATAGTAAAATATAGTACAACTTCATCACAAGGGGTAAAGAAAGAAATTTAAACTACTTTGAGATGACATATTGTGTGTTTTTTCCCCTTAAAAAATATGAATATTGTCCTTATGAAACCACAGCTCGTTGCATTTGTCAAGTCAAGCTAATTGCTGCCTAACTATTTCAAGAAGGTGAAGATGGAGAAGGGTCTGTGGAACACGCTTGTCGTGTTTGCATGGTGAAGTAGAAGAGTGCTGCTTTCACACCTTGTGGCCACACTTTCTATAGGATGTGTACAAGGGAGCTTATGGTCAGTAAGTGAAATTGCCCTCTCTGCAACAATTTCATTTTGAAGATTCTTGGAATTTTCTGATTTTCTGATGAAGTTATGGTTCTCTCTTTTTTGGTTTTTTCAATGTTGTTATTGTTATTATTTGTTTATTTATTTCTCTCTTGTGAGGTGGAGTTTTGACATGATGTGAATAAGAGTGAGGATGATGATGATGTTACTGTTTATTTCCATGAGCAGAGATGAAATTTTTCATAAGGGTGTTTATGTTCTTATCTGTTGATTCTTCTATACTGTATTCTATTTGTGATTATGTACTTTGTGTTGCACCAGTGACAATGGTAGAAGCATAAATCTTTACCCGTGAGGTGGTCTTTACAAGCACCCTGCCATTGCTCTCTCACCCTCAGGGCCGGCCCAAGGTCCAAGCGAGCGAAGCCCATGCTTTAGGTCTCTCAAAAAAATAGTTTTTCTTTTAAAAAAAGGGCCCAATTTGTATCTTTTTATATTATATCTTTTTGATACTTTTAGTACATAGGACAAACATAAGTTAGCCCACTTGGTATAAAAGGTTATTATTAACTGCAAGGTTTAGGGTTCAACTCCTCAATTTGTATAAAATAAGTATTTTTGTATGAGAAAATTGTTGGGTTTATTATAAATTTTTTTTAAAAACCTCGTCACAAATTTTGCTTTAGACCTTAATAGGTGTTGAACCGGCCCTACTCACCCTTGCCAAGAAATTGACTATGTTTCCATTAATTAGAGAAACATATTCATAACTTTTAGAGCGTAAGGCAACTCAAATAGTTGAGTTTGTGATTCCAATAAAACCATGAACAGGAAAACTTGCTAAGTTCTATGATCATACATTGATACTCTCTTTTCCCATGAATAGAGCTGAAATTTTTTAGGTTATTTATGCGTCTCGCTGGCTCATATTGTTTCTTTTCTTATATCCTAATTGCTGTTAGATAATTTGTTAAATGGGAAAGACAAATTTTTCACATGTAAAGAGTTCACAATAACTCCACGATTGCCATCTGAGACTCATCCTTACCAAGAAGATGATTTTTTCTTAAATTAGAAAGGCATATTCCATCACTCTTTAGTGCTGCAGGTAGTTCAAAAATATCCAATAAAACAAGGGTTTTTCTATCATGTGCAATTTTGCACATGTTAAGCAACTCAAAAAAGTAAGGTTATATGGAAACTTGTATATTTTATATTTTCAAAACAGAAATGCTTAGTTTTCCAACAAATAGTTACTGTTTTTGGATTTCTTAACCTGTGCAAAGTTGCACATGATAGAAAAAACCCATAAAACAAATACATGAACACTAACTTCTCAAAATCAAATGTTCAAAAATTTACGTGTTTATAATTTAGAGCTTTGAGGCTTACATTAAGAATACTGAGCATTTTCCATTACCATTTTGATCAAATTCTTTCATTAATTTCATTCAACATTCTGTGTGTAGATGGCTGATAAATCAGAGATTTTGTTGTAATAATATAAGGCACTACTGCAAGGTATAACATCAAACATCTTAAAAAAAGATAGATTGCTTGCCTACTCATCCCAGCTGTGACATTCAGCTCTCTGTAATCTCCATCGAAGTTCAAACTCACCTATTGTGACATTTTCAAGAATGATAGCACATGATGAGCTCCTCACGTTTCTTAAAGAGCAGCACAATATTCTCTACACACCTTATGATAAATATGACATAGTTAAGGTTGTCTGACTATGTAAATTTGGTACCCTACTTCATTACTTGCCCCCAAATTAGTTGTGCAAGTAATTAATAGATTTTAAAATATTTAATTTATTCCCAAAATAAACAAAGGCAAAGAAAAAAAAATTTATCTTACTATTTTTTTTTCTGATTGATTAAAAACAAAGATACTATTAAACAAGACATAAAATAATTCAAGAAAAAATGATAATGACATCCTCATTTTATTTTTTATTTTTTTATTTTTTATTTAAAAAAAAAAACACACTAATCTTGCATTGAATCTCACTCCATGACTTTTGAATTTTTTTTTTTTTCGAGAACCTAACACAGTGAGTGAGGGAAGACTCATTAATTATTTCAATACCAAGCATAGCAATTGAATGGAAAATCACATTACAAACTTTTAAGCATCAATAAGACATCCAAACATTTACACAAATCATGCATGAGAATGCATATTACTCACAACACCTCAGGTTACTGAAACCTTCAACCAAAATGCACAATTGTGAATGCACAGCTTCTCTTTCCTTGCCCTTCTATGATCCCTTTGCTATCCTTACAGCTATTGTCTTCCTTGATTCTCTTTCTCACAGCCACCTAAAAGGATGATGATGGCAAGGTGGCAAGGTGGCAAGGTACAACGGCTGCGTATTCAACACAATGCTGCAAGTGCAAGGCTTGGGTTAAGGAGAATCTGGTCCGCTGTTAGTGGCTTTGGCTCAATGTGCGCCTCTTCAAGTCTGGCATAATGAAGACAGTTGTTTCAACTCTATGATAGCTATTGAACCAACAAACTCAGAGTGCGAAAAGAGCAAGTGCTCGTTCTCATTGATTGGTAAAAATGAAATTGAATTTACAATTGTCCTAGCTCACTGAATATATAGTGTTTACATAATGTCCAGATACAATGAATCTGTGACTGACTAACTTATAACCACCTCTAACCAACTTAATTGGCATAACTAACTTTGCCAGGTGTCACTTAACTGGCGTAACTAACCTTGCCAGGTGTCTAATACTCCCCCTCAAGTTGGTAGGTAAAAGTTGAGAACTCCCAACTTACCAATCAAGGAATGAAACTGTGTTTTTGGCAAAGCTTTAGTTAGAGGATCGACTAGTTGCTGTTGTGACTTGACATGGATAAGATTAAGAAGACCACTTTGCACTTGCTCACTGATGAAATGACAGTCTATATCCACATGTTTGGAGGGCTCATGTGATTTGGCATTACTAGCCAACTGAATCGCGGACTTACTATCACAAAACACAATAGCAGTCTTGGTGTCAACCTCAAAGGACTTGAATGACCCATAGTAGCTCGGTTGTGAGGGCTGCCAATGCCATATATTCTGCTTCAGCCGAAGATCGAGCAGCTGTAGGCTTTTTTTTTATTTCCAGGCAACGAGTGCTTCACCAAGGAATATACAGAAACCAGTTGTGGAGTGCATAGTCACTGTACAACTCCCCCAATCTGCATCCACATAGGCTGTCAATCGAAGAGATGACTGAGTTGGAAACAACAAACCTTGCCCTGGTGTGGATTTCAAGTATTGCAACAAGTAGTCTATGGCATGGAGGTGGGGAGTTCACTACTAGAAAAATGTCAAATAGCGACCGAATTTACCGAGCGAAATGTTTCGGTCGCTAACAGAGACCGAAATAGCAACCAATAAATTTTTTTCTTCTGAAAATGGTTGTTGAAATATATTTAGCGACCGATTTGGTCGGTCGCAAAAAATTGGTCGCTATTTCGATCGTTAAATAATCGAATTTTAAAGTTAATTAATTTATTAAATTATTTAGTGACCGATTTAACGACCGAAATCAATGGTCACCACCAGATTGGTCGCTAATTTAGTCGTTAAACAATAAATTTTTCAAATAGGACAATATAGAGACCGAATTATTTCGGTCGCTAAATTTTTTTAACCCGTAAAAAAAAGCCAAAGATCCTCTTCCTCCCGCATTTCTTCTATCTCATTTCCAACCACAACTCTCATTCTCTCTGCACATAGCGAATTCGATCCAAGCAACATAGCGCCCCTCCGCCACTGTCCGCCGCGTTGCCGTTGCTCGTCTCTCTCCTCCGTGACTTTGAAACCTCCACTCACCTCCCTTCCCTCAAAAAATCTCCGCTCAACTCCCTCTCCTCTCTTTCCCTCTTTCGCTTTCTCTCACCCAAGAACGCTTTCCTCTCTTCTTGGCCGCAAGCTCCTCTCCTCCACCGTCTCTTTCTGTGCGTCGTCTCTTTGCCCCCAAGCCACAAGCTCTTCCAGGTACCTATGTTTGTTTTAATTCTGGGTTTCAGCTTTATTTCGGCTCCAATCTCCCTTTCTACTACTGTTTTGTTTCCATTTAGGAGGAATTTAGTTCTATTTTTAAGGGTTGATGGCTGATTTCATAGTGATCTTGAATTTGATTTCCTGTTTTGGGGCTAGGGTTTAATGTGGAATTTTCTTTTTGTTTTGCTGCTCTTATGTGAATTTGTTTGAATTGGGGGCGGGCTTTTGGTTTTTGAAAGGGTTTTTTCTCATTTTTGGTTCTTCCTCTTGGTACAAAAAAGGAACGTGGGTCATTATCATTATGGGTAGGCAGGATTTGGGAATAAACATAGGGAGAGTATTATTTGTTAGATATGCAGAGATTGAACCGCCTTATTACCTGAAACAATATCTTAGCTTCGAAGTGTTTCTTTTTGTTGTCTTAAATTAATATGTTTACAGTTTGGGCTCCTTTATGCATTGGTTTTCTGAGGTTTTTGGCTGGTTTTGCTGTATTTATATCTCTGTAGTGTTTTGGCGGATGATGTCTTATCTTCCTTGTAATCCTCTTCCTTCTTAATGAATTTCTTGTTTCTATCCAAAAAAAAATGAGGGGTAAATTAATTGATCTAATAAAAAATAGCATATGAGGTGTAATTAAGAAGGCAATATGCTCACCTCATCCTTAATTTTGTATCCACATCCTTTGGAGAAAATATTTCAATGTGGTTTCAAAGTCGGTAATGATACAACTTAGATAGGCTGGCGTACTTTATCCCATTTGGATAATTTAGGCCAGTGTAACAAAGTGAGAACAAACAAGAGAGGCTATCAATCATAATTATCTATTGTTTATTTTAAATCATTGTAGTTATATCTCCTACTTTGGGTTCATGGTTATAGTTATCCTTTGTTCACTACGTTACTTGACATCCTAAGCATTTTATAAGTCTTCTCTACATGTATTGACTCCTTGATCATAGGTTTGAATGTCAACAAATCTGTTGTTCTGGGGATTCCTGCAGTGTGGACCAGTTTTTTGAATGTTTCGATTGAATGAGAAATTCTCAATCAGCTTTAGGGAGCAGCGGAATGTGGAATTGGACATATTCTGTTTTTAGTGCTATTACTGCTGCATCCAGCGTTGCTTCTGGATCTATGCATATTCCATCTAGTAATTGAATTCTCTTGTTATATATATAGTAGTTACAATGAAAACATTTAATCTTCAATTATCTTTTGAGCTATTCCTTTTTATTATTTTCTGAGTCTGGCTTACAACTTTCTTACATGCCTTCATTCTTGCCTATTTCATTTTTTCATGTCTCAGTCTCAAACTCTCAATACACAAATATATGGGAGGCTTTTGTGTCTATTGGTTGTGCTGAACAAATAAGCATGCAGACTATATACTGTTTTCTTCGGATAGTTTGTTGGTATCTAACTAGTTTTTTATGACACTAATCAACAGAACAGCAACAACAGAAACCAATCTCAAGGCGGCTTTTGCTGGAATATCTGTTGTTTTGTCATTCTGTGATGAAGAAAAGAACCATTTTTGTGACCCTAAAATTTATAATCCAGTTGGATTACAGATTGATTATCTTAGTGCAGAATGCAACGAAATAGTTCTTGCTTTGCAGGTAAATTTTTCTTATATGTTTTCTTCTTAAACCCCTTCTGTTTTCCTCACCCATGGCTTCAGGATTGCCTTGTGAGACCTATTTACCTATATCTGCTGTCTGCTATTTGATTTTGAATAAACTCCTCCAATCTAACTTTAAATGCATTGTAATCTCAGCAGGTATGTCCTCAAGGTATTACTCTTAATGGAACAGTGAAGCATGTAGAAGTTGCTAATTTCTTGAACAGTGGAATTGATGCTAAAAATCAAAATGCTTTGGTTCGACATCTACAAGCTAAGGTCCTTGATGCTCTCCCTTCGTCCGAGGAAATTCTATCTGAGGCCTCAGTTGAGCACTTTTCTATATACAGCTATTGCTATTGCTATTAGTGCTAGTGTTGCTATTTATATTTTGAGTTTTTATATTTAGGCTTTGAGTGAACCAATATATGATTTCTGTTATTATTTTTACATTTACATTTATGCTAGATAAGATTTTAATTATTTGATTGTCTTTTCAGGTCCGGGCCTATGGTTTTTTTTTTTTGCAGCATTTCTCAGCATTTCTTCTTAAGTTTTTGGTTTTAATTGCATGCCCTCATCCTTTCCTTCATCTTGTATTACACTTATGTTACTAACCATCAGGTTGTATTTATGATAATACATAAATGTGATGGATTTGTCATGGGTGCAGGGGTTGGAGTTTTAGTTTTAGAAGAATTGGAGCATGATTTGATTTTGGAAGTTCCTTACATCTCAAGAGAGAAGGGTGAAATAAGACAAGTGTATTTTTTTTCGGTTTACAAACAAGTGTATTTTTTTTCATATTAAATGTCTTTATATACCTGAGAATAATTTCTGTCATTTTCTTGTTGGTTGATATTTAATTTCTTTTCTATGGAAGTTATTTTTTATAATAATAATGTGACAACAATAAAGAAGTTATCTTTTATTTGTTTTAAAAAATTGGTTTGTTATAAGCTTTTAAAAGATATCAGTTGCTAAATTGGTCCCCAGAATAGGTGTTAGGGACCAATTTGGTGACTTTTTTTTAAATTGTGATCAAATTTAGCGACTGAAAATTCGATCGCTAAATTGGTCACAAAATAAGTATTGGAGGCCAAATTAGCGACCGAATTAGCGACTAGGGTTTTAGTAACCGTCATTGATCGGTCGCTAACTCATAGTGACCGATTTCTTCGGTCGCTAAACATCATTTTTTTTTTGTAGTAGTTCTTGGTTAGGGATGGCAATTTCCACCCATTCGTGGGGATGCCCGCGGGGAATGTCCCAAATGGGGCCCCGCGGGCAGGGAATTTTTCCTCATGGGGACGGGGATGGGGGACAAAATTCCCCCATAGCCAATTCTGGGACGGGGGCGGGGACCATACACCCCGCTCCGTGGAAAATACACATTTACCCTAAATATATATATTGTATTGTAATTTTTATTTAAATATTATGTTTGTATTATTTGAGTTTAAACTTGTTATAACTTTAAATTTAAGACTTATGAAGGTTTTCTTTAATTTTATTGAACTTTAATTTATGATTTTGTAATTTTTTTAATAAATGTCCGGGGTCCCCGTGGGGATTGCGAGGATCCACGGGGACGGGGACAGTGGAGGAAAACCCCCCACGGTGGGGATCGGGGGCGGGGATGGGGGGAGAGTTAGGGGGCAGGGACGGGGAGCGGGGTAGTGCCCCCTGCCCCCGCCCTGCCCTGTTGACATCTCTATTCTTGGTTAAGCCATAAACTGGCTAAGGCGATTCACTGCAAATGTAATATCCGGGCGAGAGATGGTCAGATACATAAGTCTGCCAATTAACCTTCGATACATGGACGCATCTTCCAGAGGCTCACCATCAGTGTCATTGAGTGTGACATTCGAATCCATTGGGATGTGTGTGGGTTTTGCAGCTGCAAAACCTGTATCATGAAGCAATTGCAGTGTGTACTTTCGTTGACCTAGGTGTATGCCTTTGTCAGATTTTGTAATCTCGAGTCCCAAAAAATACTTCAAATCTCCAAGAATTTTTAGTTTGAAATGACTTTCCAGCATGAGTTGCACTCGATGAATCTCTTTAGAGTTTGGACCAGCTATCAAGATGACATCAACATATACTAAAAGGATGACCAAAGTAGCACCCGATCCCAAGGAAAACAATGACTGAATAGCAGAGGATTTTGTGAATCCAAGTTGCACCAATGTGGAACTAAACTTTTGAAACCGCTGTCTAAAGGCTTGTCGAAGGCCATAAAGGGATTGGTTTAGTTTGCACACCATGTTCTCCCCCTCAATAGGATAACCCTTAGGAGGTTGCATGTAGACTTCTTCTGAGAGTTTTACCATTGAGGAAGGCGTTGTTAATGTCCAATTGAAGGAATTGCCAGTGTTTTTCAGCTAGCAAAGATAACAAGATGTGCACTGTTGTGTGCTTAGCTACTGGAGAAAAAGTATCTAGAAAATCGATGCCAACTTGTTGAGTGAAACCTTGTGCCACTAAAGATAGTTTTGTAGTGGTCAAGAGTTCCATCAGCTTTATACTTCACCTTATATAACCATCTGCAACCTATAGATTTCTTTCCAGGGGGTAGTGAGTAGACTGTCCACGTATTATTCAAGTCTAATGCAGTAATTTCTTCTGCCATGGCCTTGCGCCATTCAGGATAAGGGACGGTTTGGTGATAAAACTGTGGTTCAAAGATATTGGAGACTTGCATAATGTAGTCTCGGCATTGGTTGGAGAGTTTGTCATATGATAGATATTGTTGGATGGGGTTACTAACTTGGCATTGGTAATCTTGTAAGTAGGTTGGGGCCCTAGTTGGTCTAGTGGATCTCCTAAATTGTGGTTGCTCTATGGCAATTTGATTAGGAAATGGAATTTGAGGTTCCAAATTTTGTGCAGCTTCAGGCATAGGCTCGGGTGTAGGCTCAAGTGGGAGTGGTGTGGCAGGGTCAGTAGGTTCAGGTATGTATGAATGTTGAGGATGTATAGGTAAGTCTTGGTTAAAGTCAGGGACTGGCTTGGGGAGGACAATGTTTGGAAAGGGATCAGGGCCTGGGGTTGAGTCTAGGTGAGTAAAGGAAAAGGTGTTTTCTCTGAAGATTACATCTCTAGAGATGATGAACTTTGCTGTCTTCGGGTTATACAACTTATAACCTTTGACCCTAGGTGGATATCCCATAAAAATGCAAGGAATTGCTCTAGCATCAAACTTTGTCCTTTGAGTTGGGATGGTAGCTGCATATGCTAGATATCCAAACGCTTTGAAAGCCATATAATCTGGCTGCTTCCCATATAGCAGATCAAAAGGCGAATTGGAGTCCAAATTCACTGAGGGAAGTCTATTTATGATAAAGGTAGCAGTAGCAATGCACTCTCCCCAGAATGCAATTGGAACTTTTTGATTGAAACATCAGTGCACGTGCCACATTCAACAAGTGTTGATGTTTTCTTTCCACCACTGAATTCTGTCGTGGTCTATGTGGACAAGAAAACTGATGAGTTGCACCATTTGCTTGCAAGTATGCAAATAAGTTCAGCTCCTTTGCATTGTCTGTTCTGATGGACTTTATCTTTGCCTCAAACTGTGTGAGGGCAAATTGGAAAAAGGCTTTGATCAAAGTAGGAGCTTCTGACTTGTGTCTCATAAGGTGGATCTAGGTGAATCTTGTGCAATCATCTACAATTATGAGGAAATACGTCTTGCCATCATAAGTGGGGTCATGGAAGGGTCCCCAAGTATCACAGTGGATTAGATCAAATGGACTATTGGCATGATTATTATGTGCAACAAATGGTAAACGATGCAATTTGGATAAAGGACAAACAGTGCATTCAAGAGAATCAAAATTTCCAGAAACAGAAAAAGGAACTTTATTTCCAAGAATTTTAAGAACTTTGTCAGACAAGTGACCAAATCGTTTGTGCCATAATATGGCTACATTATTTCTAACAGTATTAGCAGATACACTTTATTGTGTCTAGAGAAATTGAAAAATTGCTTGAATATCTTGAATCAAGACAATAGGTGTAAAGGCCTTGAGTGAGTCTACCCTTGCCAATCACCTGCTGCCCTTGATGTTCCTAAATTAAGAAACCATCATGGGAGAAGGACACAGAGCAGCAAATATCTTGGAGCAAGGAACTAACTGAAATGATGTTCAGCTTGAAATAAGGAATTAACAAAACATTGTGTAAAACAAGTTTCGGTCCTAATTTGATAGTGCCAATAGCAGTAACAGCTATTTTAGCATTATTAGGCAATATAACATATCTATTTAACAAATTGATAAAATGATCAAAGCACTGTAAAGAATGACAGATATGGGAGGTAGCTCCCGAGTCCAATATCCAAGTATTTGCATGATTTAAGGAATGAGACTCAACAAAGGAAAAAGTCATACCAATAGGCATATTATCCATTTGATCAGAATCCGGGAAATTGCTTGCAGATAAGCAATCAGCTGCTGATATTGCTGATGATTCATCATAGTTTCAGTGTTGACTTGCTCATCACACACTTGATTCACTGCCTGAGGGTACTGAGCAGACTTTCCCTTCTTGTATCCAGGTGGATAACCATGGAGTTTGAAACATTTCTCCTTGGTGTGGCCAAGAATGCCACAGTGAGCACACAATGGAAGATCCTTGTCCTTCTTGTAGTACTTCTGCTTGGAGTTTTGAGCAGACTGAACAACATAAGCAAGCTGTGGATCAGAGGAACCATTTTCCAATCCAACTTCTTTTTGTTTCTCATCTTGGATCATGAGTAAGAACACATGATTAATAGGTGGAAGAGGATGTGTAAGCAAGATTTGTCCATGAACATGACTGAATTGCTCATTCAATCCCATCAGGAAAGTGAGTACATACTCATTTTCAATGTAATTGATTAGATCTTGAGAACCACCACATAGACATTGATTTGGAGGTCGAAAATCACTCAATTCATCCCAAATTCCTTTCAGTTTAGCATAATATTGACTCACAGATAAAGAACCTTGAACACAGCTTACCAAAGCTTTCTTCATTTGAAAGATGCGAGGTCCATTCTTCTGCTGAAATCGATCATGTAGATCAAGCCAAAGTGCTATAGCAGAGGATGAGAGAGTCACAGCTGCCGCGAACTCCTTGGAAATGGAGTTCAAGATCCAAGAAGCAACAATGTTATTGTTGCGTCGCCATGAATGCCAAAGAGAAGCATCCTCAAGTGGAGCTTCAATCGAGCCATCCACAAATCCATACTTATTCTTAGCTATTAAAGCCATGATCATAGCACGATGCCATGAAACGAAGTTGTCTTCAGTAAGAGGCTGAGAAACAATCATCAAACCAGGATTATTTGAAGGATGAATATAGAAAGGGTTCGATTCCTCCACTGTTGCAGAGAAACAAGCTCCAGAAGTTGCAAAATGAAGAGGAAGACGAACGAAGAAGGAGAGAATCAAGAAGATGAACGTGGAAAAGAAACTAACTCAAACTGATACCATATTGAACCAACAAACTCAGAGTGCGGAAAGAGCAAGTGCTCGTTCTCATTGATTGGTAAAAATGAAATTGAATTTACAATTATCCTAGCTCACTGAATATATAGTGTTTACATAATGTCTAGATACAATGAATCTGTGACTAACTAACTTATAACCACCTCTAACCAACTTAACTGGCATAACTAACTTTGCCAGGTGTCACTTAACTGGCATAACTAACCTTGCCAGGTGTCTAATAATAGCCTCCACATGGTGGTTTCTATGGTCCCCTGGTCGTTACTACGTCGTTGGCGGTGAAGGACGTAGTTGATGCTAATGTGTTGTTGGCGATGAAGGACGTTGTTGTTGCATTTCACTTAGAAGGTGGGTATTATTTAATATTTAGTGGCTACTATCTTGAAGAGAAGAAGCATGATTGGCTGATGCAGAGGTAATTTCTTGCATGGTGGGTAGTGAGTGCTGTGATGGCTGGTATGTTTATCTTGTTTTTATTATGTCAGAGATGGAAGTGTGGGTGACGGCAAGTGCAACTGCTCTGTGATGGGTGCAAGAAAAAGAATAGAGGCTAGGGTAAAAGTTGATGATGAAGGATTTTATGCAATGGAGTATGTGATCTTGCCTGGATTTGTGAGAAGTGAACTTTTTTTTTGCTTTGGGGGTTGACGGCTTCTTTAACATGATGAAAGAAAAGAGAATAATGGGTAGGTTTTTTTGTGTAGGCTTCCTCCTTCCAAATGACCTGCATATCTTTATACATAAAAAAATCTCATTAGGTCAATCATGTAACCAAATCTCCATAGTTAATTTCATTAAATCCAATTTACACCTTTTTGAATTTTCAATGTTTAAAAGGAAAGAAATCATTTTTATTACCCATTAAATCTCAAACAAGTCAAGTGGTTTGAGCTAAAGGGTAATGGAGAAAAGGATGTGGAAGTCCAAGGTTAAAACCTTGGCAAAAGGAGAAAAAAACTAACATAACTAACATTTGCCTATAAAAAAAAAAAAATTATAGTCAACTTCCTCCATAATTTATTTCCCTTTTAAATTTTCAAATTATTCTAATGGAAACAAATCAATTTTATTAAATACATGCTCAACATTTTTTTATTTTTCTTTCAAAACTTCTTTTGATGCTTTTCTCCTTTTTTTGAAATTTTTTAATTTTTTTTGGTATGATTTTGAATTTTTTTTTTAAATTTTTTTGGATTTTTCTAAATTTAAGAAACAAAAATAGTAAAAAGGACCCGATTAAAATGGGGTGTTTACACATAGCATACCCATCTACAAGATGAAGGAATGTATCCTAGCTATGAAATCCGACCAAATACACCCCCCACCTTTAAGATAAGGAGATGGACGGACATGAAGATTCAACCGCACGTAATGTTCTTGCCTCCATTTTATGTAATTCCTCTTTGATTTGAAGGCAATGTTCCCACTAGGTGCCCCAAAAGAAATTACACTCAATTGAGAAATGCCAAAGCACCTCCTAAGTTATGCCGGAACCTGCCGCCCAAACCACTCACATGGTGATGGGTTGACGGAGATGTCAGCACGCACCAAAGGTGATGATCATGAAGATGAAGAAGGGGGGGGGGGGGGGGGGTAGTAGATGGCGCCAAAGCTGTTTTTGTTAGCCGGCCAGAAGCCATCGCCCAATCATCACTACAGGAAAAATTGGTATTAGGGAGGGCCAAAGGCCGTATAGCATAAATCAGTCGCAAAACACATGTTTATGACGAATTGGCAATGGCCAAATATCCGTCGCATATAGGGTTGTCGCAAACCATTTCTGACTTTTTTTTAAATGGTCGTCGCAACAAATCAATAGGCATTAGCGACGGCCTGGTCGTCGCAAATAACCAGAAGGTAGCGACGGCTTGGCTGTCGCAAAGTGCAATACATATTTTTCTTTAAAATATAATAATTTAATTAATTAATTTTTTATTAATTCATTAAAAATCATTGATTTAATAATATTAAAAACGAATGGCTCAGATAAACTATGGGTAACCCAATCAATCGGTCTTCATTCTCTCTCTCTTCATCTCTCAGTCCTCCCCCTCCATTCTGCCCTGCCTCCCAAGTTCCTATTCCTTAACATACCAGAAAAGATGTTGGTGTGAAAATAAAAACCTACAATTATCCAAGTTCATCCATATCAGAATTTGCAAACAATGTGCAGATTAATGCTTGAAGTTAAGATGCAAGTGAAAATGGGAAATATGCTTACGTCGATTAATCTTTACATAATCCCAACAATCATTTGATTTCACATAATCTACAAAACAAGAAATCAAAAGAATAACAAATCCAAATAACACCAACACAAATTACATTTGAACAAGAACAAAAGAAAAAAGAAACAAAGAAAAGAAGGTTTCAGACTAAAGGAAGAACATGTGGAGTTCCAATGGTTGAATGTTTGAAACAGTGAAAAAAGCAGCAGAAAATAAAACTCAGATCTCAAATACATCCAAATGAAAAATTAAACTCACATTTCAGCAAGAAGAAAATTGAAAACAAAAATAAAAACACCCAAAACTCTGAAACCCCCAAATCTCAGACACCCAGAACCCCCATATAGGTCTTTTGTCATGAAGCTCGACGTCGTGGGAGCAGAAGATGCGTCGGAGCAGAGCAGATCGAACGGGGGAAGAACATACAAGGATCGAAGCACCATGGGTCTGGCAGGTGGAATAGTTGAAGGTCGCAGTGAGTTTTGTGAGGTAAATCAATGTAGTTGGGAAGTGGAAGTTTGGAGGATCTGAGCAGAGAAATGAGAATGCGAGGTGCAAGAGAGTGGAGATCTGAGAATAATGTATGGTGTGGCTAGAGGAGACAATGATAGGGGTTGATGGCGGTGGCGTGAGGGTTTTTGGGAGGAAGGAACTGCAGGTTGAAGAAGGAAGAAGTGGGGCGGGTTGGGGTTTTATTAGAAGTTTGCGACGGAATAGCGATGGCCCAAGCCGTCGCAAAATTAAATACGTGTTAGCGACGGCTCACTCGTCGCAAAAATAATCCAGTACTGACGGCCAGAGGCCGTCGCAAACTTCCATATTTGTCCACCAAAACTCGCCCCAAATTTTCGCCGAAATGCACGGAACCACAGTGACGACATAGGCAGTCACAAATCACCCAAGGCCGTCGCAAATCTTGAAAATTCAACAGTTTCTATTAGCGACAGCCAAATGACAATTTTACCGACGGCATCGAGGCCGTCGCAAGTAATCTCACCATTATTCTTGTAATCTTGTAGAAGAAGCCTGCCGAATATCATTTTCCACAGTGAAGTCGCCATCTGTCACAACCGACAAAAGCGACAAGGACGACAATAAAAAAAAAAACTTTAAGAATAAAGAGTAGAGTCGCCACCAACTTTATTTGATTTGGGTAAAAATTGGAAAACCTTTAAAAAAGGAAAATGCTAAGGGCACTCGTTAAGCAACTAAAAAAAGAAAGTTTACATAGGGAATTAGCGTATTTAATACTTGAAAAAGTGAAATATTTGGTTTTCCAATGAAAACTTGTTTTTCTTGGTTACCTAAAGAGTGTCCTAAGGGCACTTGTTAGCATGACCCTTAAAACAATAGTCTTTGGAACCAAGCTAGGCTCGAAAGTCGATTGCGTATAGGAAACGGTGGAGAACTAACCCCACAACACCCCTAATGCACCCGTTAAAAAAAAATGGTAACCCAAAATTAGTTGTGAGAACAATTAATAAAATTTCAAAGTATTTATTTTATCCCCAAAAATAAATAAAAAGTAATTTCGTCGTGATTTAATCCATATGTGATCTGCTTCAGCACGAAGATGAAGAAGAGGGGGTGGTAGAAGGGGCCGAATCAACCGCACATTGTTTTCCTATTGTCGCGATTTACTTCGTATGTGATTTGTTTTGGCGCCGACGAAGCTGAAGAAGAGAAGGCTAGTAGACGGCGCCAAAATTGTTCTCAGGTTGAATTTTAAAAATATATTCTTTTTTCTGCATCATTCACTCTTCCTGTACTACCTTTTGTGCGGCATAATATTTCATCCGCAAACATGACGGGGATGGATGTAGGGAAAGCACTACCCGCCCCCACCCCGCCCCGTCCCACCTCACGCCGCCCCATTGTCATCGCTACTCAGAAGATGAGAGCAAAGACAAAATGCTCACATGACAAAATGGGAATTGATAGCATAGCTAAGGTACGTTAAAGTCACCACTCACATTTTAATTTTTACATATTTTATAAATAGAATAGATATATGTCTGAATGTCACCCATTTTTAGTCACGTTTATTTCCTGTATTTTTAAGGTTTTATGGCTCAGTCTGCGACGTGCATGAATTAAAACAAAAGTTGAAAATGAACACGTAAAGAATAATGATAATAGAAGATGTAAAATTGGAATGAGTGGCTGAAAGTGAGAGAAGGTCAATGTGAGCAATTGCCCCCATGTGGCCCATGTCCAGTTCTAAGTTTGTAATACAAATTTATTTATGTTCTCCTCATCTCAATTAAAAATCAATTGGAATTTCACAACACCAATTGCATGTGAAAAGACATAGACAGTTCGACGAGACGCTCTACATGTTCTACAAACAGTTTTCCTCTTCTCACCAAGTGTGTACCAAAGACTTTCTAGTAAGAGCAATTTCCGTGAGAACACATTTGAACGGAGCCGCTTCGTAATTCGCCTTTTTGCAGCCGCCCAAACTCCCAAGTACTATTTTAAGGGAAAAAGTTATTTTAAACCGAAAAAATGTAAAGTGGAAAAAGGTAAGAGTATATTACTTATTGATTAGTTAAGGTATATTGAGATGTGAATCAACTTTAACTAATTAAGAATAAATACATCGTTACTTTATCACTTTACAACTTAGTCAGGGACAGCCCAAGCATAAGACAGCTTAAGTCCTTGCTTAAGGTCCACCAGTAAAAAACTTACTTACTATTAGAGTATTAGTATTTATAAAAAGAAGAATCCTAACCAGTGCCCTAAGGACATCGGTTAAAGATCTAGAAATAGAAATCTGGCATTGAGACTTGGTGTATTTTATATTTTGAAGAATGATAAACTTACTTTTCAAATGAACTTTTGATTTTTTGGGTTTCCTTAATCAATGTTCTTAAAACGCTGGTTAGCATGACCTTTATAAAAATTACATCATTAGCTACCCTAGTGTGATGGTAAATAGCATGTGTTTTTACCTAGGAGAACGAGGTTCAAATCCTTGTTTGAGCAAAAGCCTTGTTTATTTTTGTAAGGCCTCAGATTTTTCAATTACTCTCTTACTTAAAATTAATTAGTCATTAACTTTAATTAAATGAGGCTCAATTCTCTCCAAATTGACTATATGAAAGGTCAATTTTTTTTCCACATCTCAAATCTCACTCAATCTAAAAAGACCACACATCAAAATTTGCTTTAGGACTAGGAATATATTGGGTTGGGGTTTACAACTTTGCTCACTTTAGAAGCCTAATCCTATTTAGTGTGTCTAACTATCTATACTCTATAGTATTTGCTCCCCATTCAACCAATATTTTTGGCCCCAAACATGGATGCAGATAGAGACAAATAAAAGGACACGTAGAATCCCATCATATCATACAACTAGACAAACACAGCTTTCCCCCATGATCTGCATTGGATTTAGCATGAAAAACTTAAAAAGAGGGAGAAAAATTGTAATAATGGGATTATTAAAGAAACAAAAAGGTGGATATCATATATCGACATGGCACTATTTATACTTATAACAGTTCCACACGCGATAGGCTGATTAATGTGCCAGCCGCATATACTTTGATACTCCATGCCTCCTCACATACAGTCACCTACCTTTCCTGTCTATAAATTCATCAATCCACCATCACCATTCCATAACTGTGCCATCCACTCATTATAAACTAAAAAGAATCATAGTCCAAATCCCACAAAATTTTCTGAGATTAGTAAGAGAGAGAGGCAAAAATGGAGTCAAAAGGATCCATGTTGATGAAGCTTCTGCTTCTTCAGTACTTGTCAGTTCTCTGTGTTTCACAGGATTTTGATTTCTTCTACTTTGTTCAGCAGGTTAGTAATTATAAGGTCATTCATTCCGTTAGTAATAAGCTTCTATTTACCAAATGTTTGTTTGAATTTGGCATTTTCAGTGGCCAGGATCTTACTGTGACACACAGCGCAGCTGTTGCTACCCAACAACTGGGAAGCCTGTTGCAGATTTTAGCATTCATGGGCTGTGGCCTAATTACAAAGATGGATCTTACCCATCTAACTGTGATCCTAACAACCGTTTTCAGCAATCTCAGGTACTTCATTCTTTCCCAATTGCACTTTTGATTTTATCTTTTACTCAGCAACATTTTCTTTTTATTAACCCTGTCATTTCATACTTCAGGTTCATCATTTATTCTTTGACAAATAATTGGACAAGCAAAGTATGCATACTTTGCTAAAAAACTATTAGGTGTCAAGAGAAATTATCCAAACCAATTTTTCAAATCACATTTTCCGTGCAGAGTTTTTTTCAATTGACAAATAAATAATACTTGTATTGCAAGGATTACTTTTTCAGTTTTTCTATATTTTCTCCTCCCGCTGACTCCTTTTGAACTAAGAAGACCAGGCATTTGGGTTCCATTTAATTAAATATAGTGCTTCATCAGATTAAAATTTCATAGAATATAATGCATTACTTTTCTTGTTCCATCACAAGTCAAACGCTTTCTGCAGTTCTATACTTCTATTTTCTGTTTGAGCAACAGAAACATCAGCTTTTAATCTTTTTACGTGTATTTTATACAAACATTCAAGTGTTTTTAGCACTAAAAGCTTACTTAAAAAGGAATGATTCTTTTGTACTTCCAGGTCCACCCTTTCTTGTAACTGTCCCACTTCAATGAGTATTAAAGAGTCTTGTGTTTATTTGATACTTAAAGGTACTGATTAATGAACAAAAGATCAAAAGTTTTTATTAAAAATTATAACTTTCAAATTTTCCATACATTAAATACATCATTCTTCAATTAAAACTTTATATTTTAGTTAATTAATATAATAATTAGGAAGACACTAAGTCACTAACATTAATATATAAAATATATGATGACAGATATCAGACCTCAGGAGCAGCTTACAGAGGAATTGGCCCACACTAGCATGCCCAAGTGGCAATGGGATACAATTCTGGACCCATGAATGGGAGAAACATGGAACCTGCTCAGAGTCAGTCCTCAAACCACATGACTATTTTGAAGCATCTCTCAGCCTAAAGCAGAGAGCCAACCTCCTACGAGTTCTTACAAGTGCAGGTACATAATTACATATCAAAACTAGTTTATTTAATAATTGCCCCCATTACTTTTTTTATGTCAATGACACCTGATTACTGAGAAACGTGCAATTTTTTTATTTATAGGAATACAACCAGATGGGGGGTCTTATAGCCAGAGCAGCATTAAGGAAGCTATAAAAGAAGTAACTGGGTACACTCCATTTATTGAGTGCAATGTGGACTCGTCAGGTAACAGCCAGCTTTACCAAGTTTACTTGTGTGTGGACACCTCTGGATCAGACTTCATTCAGTGCCCTGTGTTCCCCAATGGCAAATGTGGGTCGGAGATTGAATTCCCATCTTTTTAATACCATGGAATTATGAGTAGAAGTGTCTAGGATCATCTTCTCCTTCATGTTCATTTGATGAGTTTTGCTTACAGTAATATTGGAGTCCAATAGTTACCATCAATTCCCTTTCTTTGTAACTAGCTTAATGTTGTAGTCCACTAGTCCTTTTTCATATCCAATAGTACTTACCAATTGTGCGCGTACTTCATTTCGTTGCTTATAGTTATACCTATATATAATATTGGAAAACGGTGCACTTTTTTTCCAAAGTGAGTTAGATCAGGCAGTTGTCAAGTACCAAATGGAAACTGCATTTTTAAGCACCAGCGTTGTGACTTTTGCGACACACGGGGATATGTTTCATTTGCAAACAACATATCTTATTTATATTATATAATATATGAAATTCACGATAATCACATTTTAAAAATTTTTAAAAATATAATATAATTAACAATAAAACTAAAAACCAAATATGTTATGTAAGACGTTTAATTTTAAAAGGAACACATAAATTACGTTCATATAATTTTGAAAGGAATCTCTTCAGGCTTTCTCGTCGGTAGTTCATAGAGATAAGATCTTTGTGTAAAATTTTGAAGGATCAGCATCATCCACCGTGAGAATAATCTTCCCCTTTCTCTTCAATTGATTAACAATATGCAAAAATGAGTTTATTCACCTTTCAGATATGCCTCCCCGAGCCTCCTCCCCAGTGTTTTACAAATTAAGCAAGCAAATTACGCGTCCATTAACATTAATAACAACAATAAATTAGTGATAGATAAGAATTTCACTTCATTCTAGATGTATATGTCATATATGTGATTCAATGAAGATATAAATAAATTATCATGTTGTTTGATTTTTGTTTGCTTTGATGTAAAGGAAATCTCACATTTTGTATTGGACTCAACATCGAAACCATCAGAGTCGGATTAAGCTATTCCATGCTCAACATCGAAAATATAAGAATATGCTTATCCATCATCAAAATCCTCGAAAAGATATTCCAACTCAAAATCAATTATCATGACAGGTCCAGGATAACAGATTAACCTCGTCTAGTTGCAGATTCTGAATTCTCATATAGAAATCAGAAACCCCCCACATACAACAACTGGAGTCAAACTCCTTGAGGCAAATCCAAATATTTAAGAATGTTACACAATCCATAGGTAAAGTACCAATTTTCATCGTACTTATAAAATATTATTTCAATCTTAGTTATACGCCAAACTCCGTGAGGCAAATCCTAATATTTAAGAATGTTACACAGTCCATAGGTAAAGTGCCCATTTTCATCGTACTTATAAAATATTATTTCAATCGTAGTTCCAATATGATCAATAAAGTGAGAAATATAGGCAAAGAGTGAGAGTCGTACAAAATACTATGAGTTTTAACCCCAAAAAAAAAAAAAAACACTAAATATAGGCATCATATAACAGAGTTATATGTTCATACAAATAAATAGGGTAAAAATACATACATCTCCCGGATTGAGGAGGATATAAAACTCCTTGTATTTTGGAGCACCGGAAGAAGTTGAACCAATCTGTATTTGCATAAAGAAAGAGAAAATAGAGGTTCGGAGAAATAAGATCCTTGCAACTTTTACCTAAACTTAGAGCAAACAAATATAGAAGAAAGTTGTAATAGAACTTAGAAAAAGGAACACCTGGTACTCGATCTGGGGAGGCTTTGTCGCTTGTAAGACTGCTTCGAAGTTCTTTCCACGACAATTAGAGGCAATTAATCAACAAAGTGAATGTGAAGAAGAGATATTTCTGGAATTTAAATATACAGTTATCTTGATATTTGATAGATAATTATTTTCTAATAGAAGGACGTGCAGACCACGGGTAATTGATAGGGGAAGGATAGGGATCAGAAATTAAGGGGGAAAAGAGAGTCATTTTATTGAATAATTCTCTAATAGCTCCTTCTAATTCATTCATTCATATATGGGTTTTTCTATCATGTGCAACTTCGCACAGGTTAAGAAATCCAAAAACAGAAGTTATTTATTAAAAAACTAAGTATTTCAGTTTTGAAAATATAAAATACACAAGTTCCGATATAAATTTACTTGGTTAGAAAAACCCTTCATATATATAGTAGAGCATACATGGAGGGAATATCGGAAACAAAATCTAAATCCTTCATAGATGATAACAAAATATAAACAAACAAATACCAAAAAAAAAAAAAAAAACCCAATAATAAGTGGACAACTCATCCTAAAGAATAACAAACTCCTAAAATTACAAACTCCTACTCAAACATGAAGAAGATCCAAAGTGGCCATCACTAATAATCATTTTTTTATTTTAATTAGAATTGAAAGGGTATTCATGATAACCAAACAAGAAGTAGATCCCAAAGTGGCTATCACCAATAACCCATTTTTAGAAGAATATTTATAAAATTTATTTAATGTTATAGATTATTTGATTTATTAAAGTTAAGTAGCAGATAATTTTTTTATTATAAGAAAGTAGCATGTAATTTAATACAATAAATATTTACTTTTAACTGCATATGCTGTTGTGAAGAAATATTTGTTGTGAATTGAAATATCTACTTAAGCACATTATTAGTATTTTATTTTTCATATTTTATTAGTATTATTAATCCATTTTTTTCATATTTTTATTCCTTTTTATGTTGAAATACTTCTATTAATCTAGCATTTAGACTTTTAAAAAAACTTTTCGTTTTCTGCCGGACATCTTTCTGCTCAAATATTGGTCCAATTAGAAACTATATTTCGAGCATCATGCTCCCTCTTTTCTTTTATAAAAAATCTTCTACTAACAAGAATCTTTTTTGTAACTGATTGAATCTCCATTAACCAGAATTTACTAGCAAGATGCTTACTCTTAACACCTAACTTCAGCTGTTGAAGAAATCCGAAAGCCAACCCATTTTATCATTTATTTATTTTAACAATTTTATTTGTTTTTTTTTTATAATATGGAAAAGGGAGAATAAAATATGGTGTTCATATGTTCGAAAAAGTTTGACGAACTTAGCTGGCATATAGCCAGCCATTCATTTCAAGTTTTGTGAATAAGTTAAAACAGCAAAATACAGGATAGCGGTGGTTAACAATTCGCAACAACTTCGTATCATACTATTTATCATTTATGCAATGTTTACATATGATTTACTATCTGACTCATCGAGTTGTAAGTACCAATTACACCAATAAATGTTGCTGTGAGCAAAATTCCTAGTATTAATATAAACTCTAATCCAATCGTCGAGCAGATATGTCTATCTTCAGGTAGCAGAGGCAAGGTCAATGAGACTGCCACACCCGAAAATGAACCAATAAATGTCATTATGTACCCAAATAAGGGGAACAAATAGTGTCACAACCACAGTGCTAACCACGATAGTTGTCCTAGGATGAAAATAATTTTTCTATAGGGAAAAGACAATGTGTCCTCAATTGCATTAGCTATTGGAGAGGTCCGAACACTATACTTGGTGAAGGATTGATTATTGTGGTTTAAATTGGCTATTTTAGTGCTTATTTTCTCTGTCGGTAGATTTAAGGTGACTTGATACTTCAAATTATTTCCGAACATCATGTTGTCTATAATGGCCATGGATCTGTATATCATGGTGCGTGCTTGTGACAAAGCAAACTATCAAAACCTGCAATTGGCAACAATGAGTATCATTTCAACATAACTCAAGATAGAGATGAGAAACTAATTACTATTAAGGATAACGACCAAGCTTCATTAGCTTCATCTTTTGGATAATTAGTAATTTCTCATATTATTTTTTCAAGCAAATTTGTCTGATAATGAATATGAACAGCCAAATAACAAGGTTTGTCTCGTATAATGCAAATATAAGGTCACTTTACCTTATAAAATTTACTTTTATCTTGCATGTAATTGCTCATGGTGGGAAATACCGCATGTCCACAATAGCAGAATGTGAAAAGGCTTCATAGTGGCAGACAATCCTCTCCAATTTTCTAATTGGCCTCTTTCATGGAATCCCACACCATCAACTTCACCCACCCATAAAACACCAGGGAAGAGTTATGGTAACCCTTTTAATCTATTCCAAGCATGAAGTTCAAAATAGCATCACATCTCTAAATAGATTAAAAGGCTACCACAACTCTTCCCTTGTACCCAAATGCAACCTCACCAATATTTGGATAAGATTTTATCTGGGGGTGTCCATGTCAAGCTGAGCCACCCTCCTTGAGAAACTGCATAGGGCACAGATAATATCCCAACACCTGAAAAATCATAAGTAGAATATTATAAGCACACCATTTGGTCATACCCCCAATTAGTTATAGCTAAATATAGTCAATTTCATTGAACACGAGTGGATTCCTTGACTCGTGGTTAGTGGTATTTGCCATTGAATAACTAAAAGTCGGAGGAAGGGGAAAATAGGATGGAGCTTTATACCAAATATTTTTTTAACTTGAAACAGAACACCGGAAAGGTATGCAATTTTTCCCTAATAATATAACTACTGAAAAATTGTTATGTTTATGAGTTTCTGTCAATACTTTGAATAAATGCTCTTATCCCCATTTGTTTTGCTAATTAGCGTTGATGAACTAATTAAAATGTTATGCAAAAATATTTCCTTTTACCTATCGTGCTAAAGCTGTGGTTAACACACACACACACACACACACACACATATATATATATATATATATATATATATATATATATATATATATATATATATATAGCTTGAGAGATAGAGAAAGAGAGAAACCTGATAAGACGTTGAGTTCATTGAAACATGTTTTAAAAAAGCTTGTTTCTCTGCTGGGATGTCTGCATTGTTGTGAAACTTGGGTTTGGCCCTCCATCTCAGGATGTTTTCGGTTTCACACTCACAATCAGCAATTGCAGTAAGAGAGATAGAAACAGAATATTTACCAAGAAATGATAAGAGATAGAAACAGGTTGACAGACTGGGAAGAAAATTATCAACTTATAAGCATATGGTCGTTCCAATACTTTCTACATTTATGGCAGAATAACAGTATTAACATATCACACTAAAAGTGTTCTTCCTAGTATTAGGTAGGGAGAATGCTCAGGAGGCGTGCAATCACACAAAACAGACGAGTCTATCCAACTCAAATGTCATGATCACCTTTTTTTTTAAGGGTTTAAGAAGAAATCACTCTTTGTGCCTCTGGTTTCTTTTAATAAAAGTATAAAACCTCTGAATTGATTAAGCTATCACCGATGGAGTTTCGTGTTGATAAATAATGTAAATAAAGATGAAAAAATATAGTTTTAATTTGAAAAATGAATATATAGTATGAAAATTTTATAAATTGGAATATAATTATTTTAAGTATTTAATTTTTCAGTCTATTATATATTTATTTCATACAAACAAATATTATTTAGCATACACTAACAAATAATGGATATAAAACATGTATTCATTATGTGAAGAACGGTATTCTTTTTTTTTTTTTTAGTTATTTAGCTCACAATTTCTAAATAAATATCATGCTTTCAATTATTTTATCTATAGAAATTATAGATATTAAACTGTACCACCTGAGAATGAAGGGCGGGAAAAGACTGAGCTTCACTTATCCCTATAACTAACTTAAAGATACTATATAAGATATATGGTTTGATCTAAGGTGCACCAGTGGTGCAATGGTGCATCACCCAAGTGGCAAAACTTGATCCATTCAATTTGCCACATGAATTGGTCAAATTGTCAAAAAATGGGATTTGACAAAAGTTAACCCAGTCAAGTGGCAATCTGAACCAATCAGATTGTGTCACTTGGGTGGTACACCATAGCCTTCACCATAAGATGATAAAGATTCGGTTCAATCATAATTTGAGATTCTCGCATGACCCTAAGGATAAAAATAGATAACATCGTCTACTAACAACCTTATCAATATTAATGTTGTTGGCCATGGCAATCTTTACCCAAGAGGGGGAGTGAATTGAGTTTATAAATTTTCTAAATTAATTTGTCAAAAATGTTTTTCTCAATTAAAACTTAAGGCATAGAATGAAAATAATCAAAGCACCAAAGAAGAGGATGAACAATATAAAGGAGATAGGGTAGAGAAGCTTGCAAACAAGATTTATCCTAGTTTAGTCACACGCCAATGGTGACCTAATCCATTGCCCACCAATTTAGATTTATCTACATTTCCAGGATTTATATAAACCAGTACTAAGCTTGCATGTGCTTGAAAACCTTTACACCACAAAGCATTCTAACCACACTTATGGGATACCTCACCCGCATTTCTAAGCCTAAAGTCACACACCAAAAGGATGCCCCACCCTTTAAAACAGAAGGTGTTAACGAATTTGGCAAGTGTGCCAATCGTAGCAAGTAATGAAGTGATGAATTGAGTTATCGTCCCAACGAGGATTGTGATCAAGTAACAACGTAAACTAAGCAATCAATATTTGAACAAATAAATTTCATAGTACCACAAGACTAAATGAATTTGAATTAAATGCTTTCACAAAATGATTGACTTCAGTTTTCTTCTTTATCGCAATAAATTAAATGGAAGAATGAAACAAATAGAATAAAATCAATGTAGTTAAAACGGTTAGGAATCAGAATCCCTCAATTTTCACCTAATATAACCTTATTCAACCCTAACCTCAATTCATTTCATTCAAATGACATTCAAGTCACCTAATTCGAACCCCGATAGGCACCAAAAACTTGTTAACAAATTTGGCAAGTGTACCAATCGTGGCAAGTAATAAAGTGAGGGTAGAGTATTGTTCCCAACGAGGATTGTGATCAAGCAACACTGTAAACTTAGCAATTGATATTTGAACAAATGAATTTCATAGTTCCACAAAACTAAATGAATTTGAATTAAGTGTTGTCACAAAAATGATTGAATTCAGTTTTCTTCTTTATCGCACACAATCAATTAAATGGAAGAATGAAACAAATAGAATGAAATCAATGTAGTTAAAATGACTAGGAATCAAAATCCCTTAATTTTCACCTAATGTAACCTTATTCAACCCTAACCTCAAGTCAATTCATTCAATTGACATCCAAGTCAATAATTTAGATTTATCCCTAATTCCTTTGTATAAATCCTTTTGTTACCAATTAAGAAGCCTAATTCCTTAGGTGATTCAAAATTAGCACAAACATTAAGCATAGGACTCAGAAGAATGTATCACATCGATGTTCTATTCCTAGAATTAACATCACAATAGTAGTCAATAGTAATCTACTTCAGATCTAGCATGAACACAAATTTTCAAATTATGCATCTACACTTGCAATCAATTTCAGAGATGGCTAGTCACTACAAAAAAAAGGGCATTTCCGACGGACAAAAAACCGTCGGAAAAGAGGGAAAACCGTCGGAAAACGGCATTACCGACGGAATTTCCGACGGACACAGTTCCGTCGGTAATAGATGTAACAGCCTGTTTTTAATTACGCTGTTTTAACAGTAAAAATATATTTATTTATATTTTTATTTGAGACTTAGGAAATGATTTTGGAGAAAACAAAATCATATCTAGAACTTACTCTATGGTAGGAGGCTATGGTTAAAATTTGGGTTTAAAACTCAGACGAAAACCGGTCTGCATTTTTTTAACTGACAGTATAATTTTATACTGTTAGAAAACCCTAATTTGACTCGAAAAATGAAATTTGTAGATTTTTTATATTTTGTCCGTGAGGAAGTCTACTTTCCAAATTTCTAATCAGAAATAAAAAAATTATGTGTATTCGGGCGAATTTTGGCGAAAATTCATCAGTCGGTGTTTTCACTGATAGTAAGATTTTAATGATCAGAAAACCTAATTTTGACTCGTGAACGAAGCAAAGTAGATTTTTATCACGTTTCCAACAAGATAGGGTATCTTGAAATTTTTGTAAAAAAATAAGATATTAGACGATTCTCGGGCTTTTTAGGTCGTTAATCGGGTAATCGACGGAGCCGAGAGCAAATAATAGAAAAATATCTAGATATTTAGTAAAATAAATATCTAGATATTTAATTGAAAATATCTAGATATTTAATGACAATATCTAGATATTTATTGGAAAATATCTAGATATTTAGTTTAACTTAACCATGATTAACCTAAACCTAACTTAGTTAAAGCCAACCTCCTATCTATAAATACCCTCCTCCCCCCACACCAAAACCTCACCCCTCCCCTCTCTTCCTTCATTTTTCTTCTTCAACTTCTCTTCACTTTTCTTCATTCTTGTTCTTCATTTCTTCAAGTGTTCATCATTCACCAAGAACACCAAGAACACCTTCACTCTTGTTCTTCATTTCTCCAAGAACACCAAGAACACCATATCGGAGTTGTGAAGAACTTCATCAATTCCTTTCATTTCTTCAAGCTTCAAGAGGTAAAACCTCTTCTCCTTAATCATCTAAGTCTTTTCATTATTTTGTAAGATCAAGCCATGATTATCAAGTTTTCATAAATTTTCATTCCTAGATCTAGAACTTCAAATAATTCTAGAAAATTGTAGAAAAATCATAAAAATGTGAAACCAATTTCTATGATCTAGTTATGATCTCTACTTTCATTATCCAAGAGCTTAAAGAAATTTTCTAACCTATTTTGTTTATATTTGAGGCCGAAATCCTACCCTAAGTGGTTGGATGATTTTTATTCCATATTTTCAACTTATAGTAATTTATCCTAAGCTATCTAAGACCTAAGTAGTTAGTACCCAAAAGATTAGAATGAGAAAATGATCCTAGCCCTATTTTGAATTGAATGGCCGAATCTAGCATAAAGTGGGTATAGTTAGGTTTGTTTGATTAATTATAGTTATGTTGTTTGGTTCAAGGTGATACTATTAAACTGTGATAGCAAGGAACGTCGAGTTCGCGATTTCGGTGCTAACTCAGGTGGGGGAAAGAATCAACCTATCGTCGGAATCGATAAGTAGTAGATTATATGATAATTGTGTAGGGCGACCTAAACCCTACTAGTAGTCGAGTAATCGACAAGACCAAAATCACATTGGAAACCTTTTCTGTAAAACCAATGGTGATTCGGGGATTGTAGGCTTATCGACGTTAGGATGATTTTTATCTTATTTGAGGTTGATTGAATTTATTATTATTATTATTGAATTGCTTATGTGATATTTTGTGGTATTTGAATATTTTGTGATGTTATGTTATGCATGATCTGTCTGGTGGTTAATATGATACTTAGTGGATTTAAGAAAAGATATATATGTTGTTCGAGAGATAGTTGTTTGTTTTGGGTGTGAGAATAATGGTGATTTAGAAGTGCCTAACCTAGATGATTTATTTTAAAGAGGTATGGTGACCTAGAATATATGTTGAGTTCTAGTGGAAGGTTAAGGCACTAGGATGTTGTTAAAATGGGTTGGTGAGATTCACGTGTATTGGTAATATAATACACAAGGTCGGTGTTGTTGTTCACAACCGTGTATTGGTAATATAATACACGAGGTCAAGAGTTCTCGCTAGACCGTTCCACCTTAGAAATAGGTTGTGCAGCTATAGTGTCATTGAATTTCATTGAGCACCCCCGGGAGTGGACGGGGTGTGCACCGGGAGCATCGTGCAGCTATAGTGTCATGCTTTGCATGAGCGTTCTCACCATGGAAGAGAATGTGCACCGGGAATTTGGAACCTGTCGCTTGAACAATTGACTGACATTCCCCGAGAGGAATGCGTGAAAGAAATCAGTGGTGGCCACGTCAGTATAAAAGTCTAGTTGTACGAGATTGGGGTAGAGGATGATACATGATTTTGAGGATGTTGTGCTAGTTAGGTGTTAAATGATGATTTGTCTGTAACAATTACTGTATAGTTTACTATTACTCTTTTCCGCTTTTTGATGATAGAACTGCTTCTTATCCCCTATATTTCTGTATTCTTGTGGGCTACTTTACTTACATTAGAAGAACCAATGGAGGATTATGTTGCTGAGGAGCAGGACGGAGATCTGTATGAAACAGAGGTTGCTGAGGAGTTGGATGGAACTCCTTACGAACCAGACGCTGGAGGTCGGTCTGTGATCCACGGTGATTAGAGTATAGACACTATGGCCAGTGTGTCTAAGGAGTATTTTTATATGTTTCCGCTAAGTATGACTCTTATTTAAGTTTATGCCTGTGAGGGATCCTATGGAAAGGATACTCTCAACAGTGTTTTGGTAATGTAATAAATAACCAGGTGTGTATTTATATATTACAATGTTGATATGTTTAATTTGCAGAAGTTATATGTTTAGTAAATAAGTTTTAATTTTTACGTATTTTTCACGCTAAGCGCGCAGTTAAGAAATAATTTAAGAGAGAATTAATCTAATAAAACACCGGGGCACAACGGGGTGTCTCATTTGGTATCAGAGCAGTTTGATTCTGTTCAGACTGTGAGGTTTAGGATGTTGTTACTGGCCGTGTCTAGTTGAATCCACATTGGATTTTGACTATGGTTAGAAGTTGGGTAGTAGGTCCGATTTTATTGTGAAAATTAATATTGGTATGGCATACGGTATGTATATACTTGCCTATATAGTATTATATGTCATGCTAATGAGAGTGAATGAGTTCTTTCACAGAATCATGGCTCGAGGAAGAGGACGTCCAACCAACAGTGGTGACCGAACTCCGGAAAGAATTATAGGAGCTGTCAACAATGACACCAATGGAGGAGGGTCATATGCGACTCCCAATACTTTGGAAACGATAGCTGCTGCTATGCTGTTACAAACCCAGCAGAATGCGGAGATGCTGCAGATGAATAGAGATCAGCTGGAACTAAAGAATCAGAGAAGGGCTGCAGCAGCTGAAGATGCAGGGTTGGCTACTTTTATGAAAGGGAAGCCACCTCAATTCCGAGGAGAATATGACCCGGAGAAGGCTGAATGGTGGATACAAGAGATTGAGAAGATATTTGCAACTGTGCGCTGTAACGAGGAGAAGAAAGTGACTTATGCGGCCTTCATGCTAACTGAAGGAGCAGAGTTCTGGTGGAAGGGAAAGAAACGACTATTAGAGGCTGAGGGCAGAATGATTAACTGGCAGTTATTCATCGACTGCTTTTTCGAAAAATATTTTCCGCGTCTAGTTCGACGTGAGAAGGAAAAAGAATTCACAAACCTCAAACAAGGCAACATGTCTGTAGGTGATTACGCATCACGTTTTGAGGCGCTGATCAAGTTTTCGGAGTACTATCAGAGGTTTCCGAATGAAGACTGGCAATGTAGGAGATTTGAGGAAGGACTTAGAAATGAGCTGCAGAGGGCTGTGGTGTCTCTCGACATTCAGTATTTTCCGGAATTGGTGGAGAGATGCAGTACTATTGAAAGTATCGATCTGAGGATGGCTAATGAGCAGAAACAATTGAGAAGTGGTGGTCCTAACCGATCAAATTTTCAGAGGCGCGAAGGAAGTGGTTCTCAGTGGAGACAGAGACCATATGCTAGACCAGTGCAGGCACCTACATCAGCACCAGTGGCTAGAGCGGGTCAGCAACAGCAAGACGTAGTTTGCTTCAGATGTGGAGGACTGCATTATGCTAAAGACTGTATGAATAGGCCTAGTTGTTTCAACTGTGGGAAACCAGGTCATATGGCACGAGACTGCAGACAGGGGTTTGTGCAACAACCGACAGCTGCGGGAAGAGGAGCTGGAAACAATAGAGGTGGAGCTGGAAGAGGAGTTCCGGCAGCAGGACCACAAGTGGGTAGACCTCAAGCCTCAGGAAGAGTTTTTACTGTGAGGGGAGCTGAAACCTCTCAATCTGCTGATCTTATACAAGGTATGTGTTTGATAACTGGTAGGCTCTCGTATGTGTTGTTTGACTCAGGCGCTACGCATTCTTTTATTTCGCTTGAGTATGTGGATCATTTAAACTTAACTGTTTCCAAATTGCCTTATACCCTTACAGTATCTACTCCAACTAGTAATCCTTTGACTACTATGTCTGTTTGTTTACAGTGTCCTATTGTTGTTGAAAATAGGACATTTATTGTAGACCTTATCTGTTTGCCTATGCAACAGATAGATGTTATTCTTGGCATGGATTGGCTTTCAGCTAACCATGTAGTGCTAGATTGTTCTAGCAAGACTTTATCATTTCTTGAACCTTCTAGTATAGTATCTGCCAATGAAAGAGTATCTATGAAGAGTGACAACTCTCAGCAGTTCGTGATGCTTTTTACAGTGGAAGCTAATGAGATGCCTAGCATAGATTCTATGCCTATTGTGAGAGAGTTTCCTGAAGTTTTCCCTCCAGACGTTCCAGGTTTGCCACCAGAAAGAGAAGTGGAATTCACTATAGATCTCGTACCAGGGACAGGACCTATATCTATAGCACCCTATCGGATGTCACCGGTTGACTTGGTGGAGTTGAAGAAACAATTGGATGATATGTTAGGGAAAGAGTTTATCAGACCGAGTGTTTCGCCTTGGGGAGCACCGGTGTTGTTTGTTAAAAAGAAGGATGGAAGTGCTAGGTTGTGCACGGATTACAGGCAGTTAAATAAAGTGACAATTAAGAACAAGTATCCGTTACCTAGGATAGATGATTTGATGGATCAGTTGAAAGGAGCAGTAGTGTTTTCTAAGATTGATTTGAGGTCTGGATACCATCAGATTAGAGTCAGAAAGGAAGATATACTTAAAACAGCCTTTAGGACTAGGTATGGACATTACGAGTATTTAGTTATGCCTTTTGGTGTGACTAATGCTCCCGCAGTGTTCATGGATTATATGAACCGAATATTTAGACCATTCCTTGATAAGTTTGTCGTTGTGTTTATCGACGATATTCTTATCTATTCTCGTACGCGGGAAGACCATGAGGAGCATTTAAGAGTGGTACTGCAAGTTTTGAAGGATAGGCAACTTTATGCCAAACTTTCTAAGTGTGAATTTTGGATGGAGGAAGTTCAGTTTCTAGGTCATGTGATCAATAAAGAAGGAATAGCAGTAGATCCAACTAAGGTTGAGGCAGTTCTTAGGTGGGAACGACCTAAGTCCGTAAGTGAAGTACGAAGTTTCTTAGGACTAGCTGGATACTATCGAAGATTCATAGAAGGATTCTCGAAAATTGCGTTGCCTATGACGCAGTTAACGAGGAAGGATATAGCTTTTGTATGGACAGATAAGTGTGATCAAAGTTTCCAAAAGTTGAGAGATAGGTTGACTACATCACCTGTGTTGACTTTACCCGATCCTTTCGGACAATTCGACGTATACTGTGATGCGTCATATCAAGGTTTGGGATGTGTATTGATGCAAGAGGGAAGAGTTGTGGCGTATGCTTCCCGACAGTTAAGAATTCATGAGAGGAACTATCCGACTCATGATTTGGAGTTAGCAGCAATAGTGTTCGCATTGAAGATATGGCGACACTTTCTGTATGGAGCGAAGTTTAAAGTTTACAGTGATCATAAAAGTCTGAAGTATCTGTTCGACCAAAAAGAGTTGAATATGAGACAGAGGAGATGGATGGAGTTTATCAAAGACTATGAGTTTGATTTACTGTACCATCCTGGGAAGGCGAACGTGGTAGCGGATGCCTTGAGTAGGAAATCATTGCATGTATCTGCAATGATGGTTAAAGAGTTAGAATTACTGGAACAGTTCAGAGATTTGAACTTAGGAATGGAGTTGGTTGATGATAAAATCTGTTTAGGTATGATCACTATTAGTAGTGATTTTATGAAAGATCTTAAGGATAAACAAGTTCAGGATCTATACCTTCAGGAGATAAGTAAAGGGATAGATGAGGGCAAAGTTTCTGAGTTTAGTAGAGGAAAAGAGGGTGTGTTAAGGTTTAGAGATAGAATATGTGTGCCAGAGGATGCAGAACTTAGGAAGATGATTTTAGAGGAAGCACATAAGAGTAAGTTGAGTTTTCATCCTGGATCCACGAAGATGTATCAGGATTTGAAGAAAATGTTTTGGTGGACAAGAATGAAGAAAGAAGTAGCAGAGTATGTTTTATCTTGCCTAGTATGTCAGAAGGCTAAGATTGAACATCAGAAGCCGGCAGGCTTATTACAATCTTTAGATATCCCAGAGTGGAAATGGGATAGCATAGCTATGGATTTTGTGGTTGGATTACCACGATCTCCTAAGAAACATGATGCGATTTGGGTTATCATTGATAGGTTGACAAAGTGTGCTCACTTCCTACCTATTGGTGAAAGTTATAGTTTGGAAAAGTTAACCCAGATCTACATCAAAGAAGTTGTCAGGTTACATGGTGTACCATCAAGCATTGTCTCAGACCGAGATCCTAGATTCACATCTAGATTTTGGAGACAATTGCAAAATGCCTTGGGGACAACATTAAGAATGAGTTCTGCTTATCATCCCCAGACCGACGGACAGTCAGAAAGGACAATTCAATCATTGGAAGATCTTTTAAGAGCTTGTGTGTTGGAGCACACTGGCAGTTGGGATGAATTCTTACCATTGATTGAATTTACTTATAACAATAGTTTCCACAGTAGTATCGGAATGGCACCATATGAGGCTTTATATGGTAGAAAGTGTAGGACCCCGTTATGTTGGTATGAGACTGGTGAGAACCAAGTTTTGGGTCCAGAAGTGGTGCAACAGACTACGGAACAAGTCCGGAAGATAAGAGAAAAGATGAAGGAAGCACAGGATAAGCAAAGAAGCTATAGTGACAAGAGGAGGAGACCATTGGAATTCCAGGAAGGTGATCACGTATTCTTGAGAGTCACTCGAAAAACTGGAATTGGCAGAGCTATCAAGTCCAGAAAACTTACTCCTCGATTCATTGGACCTTTTTAGATTCTTCGACGAATTGGTCCAGTAGCGTACCATATTGCCTTACCACCTAATCTTTCCAATCTTCATGATGTCTTTCATGTCTCTCAGTTAAGAAAATATTATCCTGATCCTTCTCATGTGATTGAATCTGAGTCTATACAACTGCGAGAGAATCTAGAGTATGAGGTTCTACCTGTAAGGATAGCAGATAAAGAGATTAAGGAGCTTCGCGGTAAACAAATTCCTTTGGTTAAGGTCATATGGGATGAAACTACTGGAGATGCCACGTGGGAACGCGAAGCAGATATGCAACAACAATATCCACATATTTTGTAAGGTACGTAAATTCCGAGGACGGAATTTTTTTTTTCTAAGAGGGGTAGTAATGTAACAGCCTGTTTTTAATTACGCTGTTTTAACAGTAAAAATATATTTATTTATATTTTTATTTGAGACTTAGGAAATGATTTTGGAGAAAACAAAATCATATCTAGAACTTACTCTATGGTAGGAGGCTATGGTTAAAATTTGGGTTTAAAACTCAGACGAAAACCGGTCTGCATTTTTTTAACTAACAGTATAATTTTATACTGTTAGAAAACCCTAATTTGACTCGAAAAATGAAATTTGTAGATTTTTTATATTTTGTCCGTGAGGAAGTCTACTTTCCAAATTTCTAATCAGAAATAAAAAAATTATGTGTATTCGGGCGAATTTTGGCGAAAATTCATCAGTCGGTGTTTTCACTGATAGTAAGATTTTAATGATCAGAAAACCTAATTTTGACTCGTGAACGAAGCAAAGTAGATTTTTATCACGTTTCCAACAAGATAGGGTATCTTGAAATTTTTGTAAAAAAATAAGATATTAGACGATTCTCGGGCTTTTTAGGTCGTTAATCGGGTAATCGACGGAGCCGGGAGAAAATAATAGAAAAATATCTAGATATTTAGTAAAATAAATATCTAGATATTTAATTGAAAATATCTAGATATTTAATGACAATATCTAGATATTTATTGGAAAATATCTAGATATTTAGTTTAACTTAACCATGATTAACCTAAACCTAACTTAGTTAAAGCCAACCTCCTATCTATAAATACCCTCCTCCCCCCACACCAAAACCTCACCCCTCCCCTCTCTTCCTTCATTTTTCTTCTTCAACTTCTCTTCACTTTTCTTCATTCTTGTTCTTCATTTCTCCAAGAACACCAAGAACACCATATCGGAGTTGTGAAGAACTTCATCAATTCCTTTCATTTCTTCAAGCTTCAAGAGGTAAAACCTCTTCTCCTTAATCTTCTAAGTCTTTTCCTTCATTTATTTTGTAAGATCAAGCCATGATTATCAAGTTTTCATAAATTTTCATTCCTAGATCTAAAACTTCAAATAATTCTAGAAAATTGTAGAAAAATCATAAAAATGTGAAACCAATTTCTATGATCTAGTTATGATCTCTACTTTCATTATCCAAGAGCTTAAAGAAATTTTCTAACCTATTTTGTTTATATTTGAGGCCGAAATCCTACCCTAAGTGGTTGGATGATTTTTATTCCATATTTTCAACTTATAGTAATTTATCCTAAGCTATCTAAGACCTAAGTAGTTAGTACCCAAAAGATTAGAATGAGAAAATGATCCTAGACCTATTTTGAATTGAATGGCCGAATCTAGCATAAAGTGGGTATAGTTAGGTTTGTTTGATTAATTATAGTTATGTTGTTTGGTTCAAGGTGATACTATTAAACTGTGATAGCAAGGAACGTCGAGTTCGCGATTTCGGTGCTAACTCAGGTGGGGGAAAGAATCAACCTATCGTCGGAATCGATAAGTAGTAGATTATATGATAATTGTGTAGGGCAACCTAAACCCTACTAGTAGTCGAGTAATCAACAAGACCAAAATCACATTGGAAACCTTTTCTGTAAAACCAATGGTGATTCGGGGATTGTAGGCTTATCGACGTTAGGATGATTTTTATCTTATTTGAGGTTGATTGAATTTATTATTATTATTGAATTGCTTATGTGATATTTTGTGGTATTTGAATATTTTGTGGTGTTATGTTATGCATGATCTGTCTGGTGGTTAATATGATGCTTAGTGGATTTTAAGAAAAGATATATATGTTGTTCGAGAGACAGTTGTTTGTTTTGGGTGTGAGAATAATGGTGATTTAGAAGTGCCTAACCTAGATGATTTATTTTAAAGAGGTATGGTGACCTAGAATATATGTTGAGTTCTAGTGGAAGGTTAAGGCACTAGGATGTTGTTAAAATGGGTTGGTGAGATTCACGTGTATTGGTAATATAATACACAAGGTCGGTGTTGTTGTTCACAACCGTGTATTGGTAATATAATACACGAGGTCAAGAGTTCTCGCTAGACCGTTCCACCTTAGAAATAGGTTGTGCAGCTATAGTGTCATTGAATTTCATTGAGCACCCCCGGGAGTGGACGGGGTGTGCACCGGGAGCATCGTGCAGCTATAGTGTCATGCTTTGCATGAGCGTTCTCACCATGGAAGAGAATGTGCACCGGGAATTTGGAACCTGTCGCTTGAACAATTGATTGACATTCCCCAAGAGGAATGCGTGAAAGAAATCAGTGGTGGCCACGTCAGTATAAAAGTCTAGTTGTACGAGATTGGGGTAGAGGATGATACATGATTTTGAGGATGTTGTGCTAGTTAGGTGTTAAATGATGATTTGTCTGTAACAATTACTGTATAGTTTACTATTACTCTTTTCCGCTTTTTGATGATAGAACTGCTTCTTATCCCCTATATTTCTGTATTCTTGTGGGCTACTTTACTTACATTAGAAGAACCAATGGAGGATTATGTTGATGAGGAGCAGGACGGAGATCTGTATGAAACAGAGGTTGCTGAGGAGTTGGATGGAACTCCTTACGAACTAGACGCTGGAGGTCGGTCTGTGATCCACGGTGATTAGAGTATAGACACTATGGCCAGTGTGTCTAAGGAGTATTTTTATATGTTTCCGCTAAGTATGACTTTTATTTAAGTTTATGCCTGTGAGGGATCCTATGGAAAGGATACCCTCAACAGTGTTTTGGTAATGTAATAAATAACCAGGTGTGTATTTATATATTACAATGTTGATGTGTTTAATTTGCAGAAGTTATATGTTTAGTAAATAAGTTTTAATTTTTACGTATTTTTCATGCTAAGCACGCAGTTAAGAAATAATTTAAAAGGGAATTAATCTAATAAAACACCGGGGCACAACGGGGTGTCATTTGACACCCCGTTGTGCCCCGGTGTTTTATTAGATTAATTCTCTCTTAAATTATTTCTTAACTGCGCGCTTAGCGTGAAAAATACGTAAAAATTAAAACTTATTTACTAAACATATAACTTCTGCAAATTAAACATATCAACATTGTAATATATAAATACACACCTGGTTATTTATTACATTACCAAAACACTGTTGAGGGTATCCTTTCCATAGGATCCCTCACAGGCATAAACTTAAATAAGAGTCATACTTAGCGGAAACATATAAAAATACTCCTTAGACACACTGGCCATAGTGTCTATACTCTAATCACCGTGGATCACAGACCGACCTCCAGCGTCTGGTTCGTAAGGAGTTCCATCCAACTCCTCAGCAACCTCTGTTTCATACAGATCTCCGTCCTGCTCCTCAGCAACATAATCCTCCATTGGTTCTTCTAATGTAAGTAAAGTAGCCCACAAGAATACAGAAATATAGGGGATAAGAAGCAGTTCTATCATCAAAAAGCGGAAAAGAGTAATAGTAAACTATACAGTAATTGTTACAGACAAATCATCATTTAACACCTAACTAGCACAACATCCTCAAAATCATGTATCATCCTCTACCCCAATCTCGTACAACTAGACTTTTATACTGACGTGGCCACCACTGATTTCTTTCACGCATTCCTCTCGGGGAATGTCAGTCAATTGTTCAAGCGACAGGTTCCAAATTCCCGGTGCACATTCTCTTCCATGGTGAGAACGCTCATGCAAAGCATGACACTATAGCTGCACGATGCTCCCGGTGCACACCCCGTCCACTCCCGGGGGTGCTCAATGAAATTCAATGACACTATAGCTGCACAACCTATTTCTAAGGTGGAACGGTCTAGCGAGAACTCTTGACCTCGTGTATTATATTACCAATACACGGTTGTGAACAACAACACCGACCTTGTGTATTATATTACCAATACACGTGAATCTCACCAACCCATTTTAACAACATCCTAGTGCCTTAACCTTCCACTAGAACTCAACATATATTCTAGGTCACCATACCTCTTTAAAATAAATCATCTAGGTTAGGCACTTCTAAATCACCATTATTCTCACACCCAAAACAAACAACTATCTCTCGAACAACATATATATCTTTTCTTAAATCCACTAAGTATCATATTAACCACCAGACAGATCATGCATAACATAACATCACAAAATATTCAAATACCACAAAATATCACATAAGCAATTCAATAATAATAATAATAAATTCAATCAACCTCAAATAAGATAAAAATCATCCTAACGTCGATAAGCCTACAATCCCCGAATCACCATTGGTTTTACAGAAAAGGTTTCCAATGTGATTTTGGTCTTGTCGATTACTCGACTACTAGTAGGGTTTAGGTCGCCCTACACAATTATCATATAATCTACTACTTATCGATTCCGACGATAGGTTGATTCTTTCCCCCACCTGAGTTAGCACCGAAATCGCGAACTCGACATTCCTTGCTATCACAGTTTAATAGTATCACCTTGAACCAAACAACATAACTATAATTAATCAAACAAACCTAACTATACCCACTTTATGCTAGATTCGGCCATTCAATTCAAAATAGGGCTAGGATCATTTTCTCATTCTAATCTTTTGGGTACTAACTACTTAGGTCTTAGATAGCTTAGGATAAATTACTATAAGTTGAAAATATGGAATAAAAATCATCCAACCACTTAGGGTAGGATTTCGGCCTCAAATATAAACAAAATAGGTTAGAAAATTTCTTTAAGCTCTTGGATAATGAAAGTAGAGATCATAACTAGATCATAGAAATTGGTTTCACATTTTTATGATTTTTCTACAATTTTCTAGAATTATTTGAAGTTCTAGATCTAGGAATGAAAATTTATGAAAACTTGATAATCATGGCTTGATCTTACAAAATAATGAAAAGACTTAGATGATTAAGGAGAAGAGGTTTTACCTCTTGAAGCTTGAAGAAATGAAAGGAATTGATGAAGTTCTTCACAACTCCGATATGGTGTTCTTGGTGTTCTTGGAGAAATGAAGAACAAGAGTGAAGGTGTTCTTGGTGTTCTTGGTGAATGATGAACACTTGAAGAAATGAAGAACAAGAATGAAGAAAAGTGAAGAGAAGTTGAAGAAGAAAAATGAAGGAAGAGAGGGGAGGGGTGAGGTTTTGGTGTGGGGGGAGGAGGGTATTTATAGATAGGAGGTTGGCTTTAACTAAGTTAGGTTTAGGTTAATCATGGTTAAGTTAAACTAAATATCTAGATATTTTCCAATAAATATCTAGATATTGTCATTAAATATCTAGATATTTTCAATTAAATATCTAGATATTTATTTTACTAAATATCTAGATATTTTTCTATTATTTTCTCCCGGCTCCGTCGATTACCCGATTAACGACCTAAAAAGCCCGAGAATCGTCTAATATCTTATTTTTTTACAAAAATTTCAAGATACCCTATCTTGTTGGAAACGTGATAAAAATCTACTTTGCTTCGTTCACGAGTCAAAATTAGGTTTTCTGATCATTAAAATCTTACTATCAGTGAAAACACCGACTGATGAATTTTCGCCAAAATTCGCCCGAATACACATAATTTTTTTATTTCTGATTAGAAATTTGGAAAGTAGACTTCCTCACGGACAAAATATAAAAAATCTACAAATTTCATTTTTCGAGTCAAATTAGGGTTTTCTAACAGTATAAAATTATACTGTTAGTTAAAAAAATGCAGACCGGTTTTCGTCTGAGTTTTAAACCCAAATTTTAACCATAGCCTCCTACCATAGAGTAAGTTCTAGATATGATTTTGTTTTCTCCAAAATCATTTCCTAAGTCTCAAATAAAAATATAAATAAATATATTTTTACTGTTAAAACAGCGTAATTAAAAACAGGCTGTTACATTACTACCCCTCTTAGAAAAAAAAAATTCCGTCCTCGGAATTTACGTACCTTACAAAATATGTGGATATTGTTGTTGCATATCTGCTTCGCGTTCCCACGTGGCATCTCCAGTAGTTTCATCCCATATGACCTTAACCAAAGGAATTTGTTTACCGCGAAGCTCCTTAATCTCTTTATCTGCTATCCTTACAGGTAGAACCTCATACTCTAGATTCTCTCGCAGTTGTATAGACTCAGATTCAATCACATGAGAAGGATCAGGATAATATTTTCTTAACTGAGAGACATGAAAGACATCATGAAGATTGGAAAGATTAGGTGGTAAGGCAATATGGTACGCTACTGGACCAATTCGTCGAAGAATCTAAAAAGGTCCAATGAATCGAGGAGTAAGTTTTCTGGACTTGATAGCTCTGCCAATTCCAGTTTTTCGAGTGACTCTCAAGAATACGTGATCACCTTCCTGGAATTCCAATGGTCTCCTCCTCTTGTCACTATAGCTTCTTTGCTTATCCTGTGCTTCCTTCATCTTTTCTCTTATCTTCCGGACTTGTTCCGTAGTCTGTTGCACCACTTCTGGACCCAAAACTTGGTTCTCACCAGTCTCATACCAACATAACGGGGTCCTACACTTTCTACCATATAAAGCCTCATATGGTGCCATTCCGATACTACTGTGGAAACTATTGTTATAAGTAAATTCAATCAATGGTAAGAATTCATCCCAACTGCCAGTGTGCTCCAACACACAAGCTCTTAAAAGATCTTCCAATGATTGAATTGTCCTTTCTGACTGTCCGTCGGTCTGGGGATGATAAGCAGAACTCATTCTTAATGTTGTCCCCAAGGCATTTTGCAATTGTCTCCAAAATCTAGATGTGAATCTAGGATCTCGGTCTGAGACAATGCTTGATGGTACACCATGTAACCTGACAACTTCTTTGATGTAGATCTGGGTTAACTTTTCCAAACTATAACTTTCACCAATAGGTAGGAAGTGAGCACACTTTGTCAACCTATCAATGATAACCCAAATCGCATCATGTTTCTTAGGAGATCGTGGTAATCCAACCACAAAATCCATAGCTATGCTATCCCATTTCCACTCTGGGATATCTAAAGATTGTAATAAGCCTGCCGGCTTCTGATGTTCAATCTTAGCCTTCTGACATACTAGGCAAGATAAAACATACTCTGCTACTTCTTTCTTCATTCTTGTCCACCAAAACATTTTCTTCAAATCCTGATACATCTTCGTGGATCCAGGATGAAAACTCAACTTACTCTTATGTGCTTCCTCTAAAATCATCTTCCTAAGTTCTGCATCCTCTGGCACACATATTCTATCTCTAAACCTTAACACACCCTCTTTTCCTCTACTAAACTCAGAAACTTTGCCCTCATCTATCCCTTTACTTATCTCCTGAAGGTATAGATCCTGAACTTGTTTATCCTTAAGATCTTTCATAAAATCACTACTAATAGTGATCATACCTAAACAGATTTTATCATCAACCAACTCCATTCCTAAGTTCAAATCTCTGAACTGTTCCAGTAATTCTAACTCTTTAACCATCATTGCAGATACATGCAATGATTTCCTACTCAAGGCATCCGCTACCACGTTCGCCTTCCCAGGATGGTACAGTAAATCAAACTCATAGTCTTTGATAAACTCCATCCATCTCCTCTGTCTCATATTCAACTCTTTTTGGTCGAACAGATACTTCAGACTTTTATGATCACTGTAAACTTTAAACTTCGCCCCATACAGAAAGTGTCGCCATATCTTCAATGCGAACACTATTGCTGCTAACTTCAAATCATGAGTCGGATAGTTCCTCTCATGAATTCTTAACTGTCGGGAAGCATACGCCACCACTCTTCCCTCTTGCATCAATACACATCCCAAACCTTGATATGACGCATCACAGTATACGCCACCACTCTTCCCTCTTGCATCAATAGACACGTAGGAAAGGCTTTCCGAAGGATTTGGGTCGTCCGTCGGAAATTTCCGACGGCCTTGTCCTTCGGAAAACACATCACACAGAGCCCATAATTACCGATAGAATTGTCCGTCGGAAACAAGGTTTTTTTTAAAATTTATTTTGTTTATATTAATAATTAATTATTAAATTTTTATTAAATTTTATATTTTGAATATTAATTATTATTATTATAATATTATATTTTTTAATTATTATTATATTATATTTTAATTAATTTTATTTTAATTATTATTATATTATATTTATTTTAATTAATTATTATTATATTATTAATTAAAAAACAAAATTGAAATTACAAATAAAATTTTAAAAGCAATTAAATTAAAATTATTTTAAAATAAAAACAAACTCAACATATAATCCATAAATAAAATATCCGTCTAGCTACAAAACTCTACTACATCTATAACTATCCTAATACCCATCACCATAATATCCGTCATCGTCGTCCTGGCGGGGGGAGTCTGCTGGCGTCAGATGACTATCCGGCTGCGGCTCAGAAGACAGACGGCATCATGCGGCGCCTGCGGTGGTGGATCGGTAGTAGCGGAGGGCTGGGGCTGGGTGGCATGGAGGACCCCCTACGTTGTGCCTGCCTGGTGGGAGGAAATCGAGCACAGCGGTCATGACCGTAGAGAATGTCTCCATCTGCTGCATCATGCGCTCGTTCGCCTCCCTCTGCTGCTGCACCTCCTGCCTCAGTAGCTGCACCTCCTCCATGTCCTGTGAGCCGGAGGATGTAGGCTCCCTAATGGTCAAGCTCCACGTCGACCCCCGACAGATCGACTTGGCTAGGGTTGCGGTACCGAAAATCCGCTCATTCTTCTTCCCGCTCGCCACATCCATCCAGACCTGGGTCTGTAGTCGCTCAACCTCGGCGGGGTCCAGCTGAGAAGGATCCAAGGCACAAGAGCAGGAGGCAGTCTCAGATGCTACCTGACTAAACCTGGCATTGTACTCCACCTGCGATCAATACATTACAATCAATATATATATATATATATATATATATATATATACCTATACTTTAAATATATAAAAAAAAAATTTAGCTCACCACTGTCTGCCTCGACCTCTCATCAACAAACTTGCCGGTGTCCGAGCGAATATGTGTCTGCTCAAAGATCGTAGGGACATTAACGGACCGAGCAAGCTCTCCTGCCTGCAACCGGCACACCAATAAAATCAATTAGTTATAGAATAAATTTTTAATAAAAATATACAGTTTATAAATAAAATTATTTATATATACATACCATGTAAATGGCATGCTGCATGTGGCTAATAGAACCACCAGTGTGCATGCTTCCACCCTTCTCGAAAGCCCGATTTCTCTTCGCCTGCTGACACTTCAGCTTGTAACCTGGAGTGTCCGAGTACGCACACAGTTGGGCCCAGATGTTGGGACCGATGTAATCTGGACATATCCGGGTCTCCCTACGCTCCTGGAGCATGTCCCTCAGTCGAGCAGCTGCTCGGTCGTCAAAGATAGCATGTATCTCTGAGGCATGCTCCGGTAACCAGTGCACAAGCTCCTGTTAACAAAGAAAAAATATTAATAACATTATACAAAAAACTATATAAAATGCGTGAAAAATAAAGGGAAAATTACATGAATTAATAAATAACAACTTAACCCGAATCGTTTGAAGATACGATCCCGATCGTCCCCGGGGATCACCCCCCATGATAGCCAGAAGCGACGACACTGCGCCTTGATGGCGTAGGTAATGTGCTTTGATCCCACTTTCGATGGGATGAAGTTGAAAAAATTTATAATTTTATTAATTCAACAATATGACAACCAACAAATATATACTTATGAATAGTAACTACTTTTAAACAACATTAAATTAAATTAAACTTACGATCCAGAAACAGGTCGGATCCATGGTCGATCATCAGGTATGGGAACCCTGGCCCACTCAAGCAGGTCCTCCACCACCGCCGACTGCTACACAGACGATGATGATGGAATGGTCGTGTTGTGACCGTATGCAGGCGCGGATGATGAGGATGGAATTGTCGTGTCCGGCTGTGGCATCATCCCAGGAGTCGGCATAAATGATAATCCTGCTGGCTGTGTGGCCGGCGCAGCTGATGATGATGGTGGTGCTGGGTGTGGGTGTGGTGTGGGTCCAGTAGAGGGCGGCGAGTATCCGGCTAGTGCGCGTCGTGGTGCAAAGCAAGTGGAGGTCTGGACATGGGTGGAGGATGGGGTAGTGTGGGTCAGGGATAGGGTAGTATGGGTAGGGGATGGTGTAGTATGGGTCGGTGTGGGTGTAGAATGGGTGGGGGATGGTGTAGAATGAGTGGGGGAGGCTCCTGTAGGTGCCGATGGGGTAGGGGTGGTAGGGATGGGGGTGGGTGCGGTGGGTGCTGAGGGACCTCCAAGAATGCGAGCAAGCACCTGGACTTGACAGTGTATCGTCCCCGCCTAGCCTTCCCCTTCCCCTTATCACCGCTAGGCGGTGGGGGCGGAGCGGCTGTCCCCCTGATGCTGATATATCTATTTTTATAGCACAATTATAAATCAATGTAAAAACAATAAGTAATCGACATCTAACAGCCTAATCTAAGCAAATATTTAAAATACAGCAATATTTGTCAAGCCTTACATTTAATTGTATATTCAGACTCGATATCGTCATCTGATTGTAAGTCCGACTCTTCTTCTTCTTGCATTGAGTCATCACTTTAGATTTCTTCCTTTGATGATGCATGCATCGATGACTGATTACCAATGACCACTTCTTCCCCTTCATTTGCAGATCCCAACATGCCAGTAATACGCTCGACCTCAATTACTTCATTGACATGTGACGATTCATCCGCCTGGAAGGGCGTCTCATCCTCTGCATCATCGATTTCTATGTGACCCTTAGGCTTGGTAGTGACAGCAACACACCAACCTCGTTTGTCCGTTTGCATTGCTGGATAAGGGACATAATAAACTTGTTTTGCATTCTAAGCAATTATAAACGGATCAAACTGTTTATATCTTCTATCCATGCGAATGTCCACAGTTCCATACTTGGGATCCACCTTTGTGCCTGTCCTCGATGGATCAAACCAGTTACAATAAAATAAGACTACTTTTTTAGGATAAGTAGTAGTATTGTATTGTATTGTAACTCGTATATATGTTTTATGACCCTATAAAAATCACCAGTACCTTCACCCTGTACGACAACCCAGCTATTAATTGTCATTTTACCCATGTTCCATTCATCTGTGTGGAATTTGTACCCATTAACAAAGTATGTATGCCATGATCTAACACAGCTATAGGGCTCCTACGCTAAATCTCTCAAGTGTTGATTAGTCATGCTTAATGGTTACTGATACACCTACGTATAGGTAAGTCATATTAAATAATTACTTTTTCAAGAGGCAAAATTAAGCTTAATATATTGTTTGCTAAATTATATGACACTTACTTGTTGCTTGAACCATTCAGTAAAATCTGCATGTGTACGACAATCATCTACCATCATATGCATTGACTGGAGTTGTTCGACATAATCGTCGTGTAAGCCACTGCCTGATGCATCCATGTCAAGATCGTCACCACCGACTTCATTTAGATCAATATCCGGCAACTCCTCGCCATGGTCAGTCCATATCCAATAATTAGGCTTGAATCCACGTCGGTATAAGTGTAACTTCACATCATCATCACTCAAAACCGTCATACAATTGCACTTTGTGTAGGGACATCTAATCTCCCCGCTTCGGTATAATCACAATGTTGCTTGGCTTTCGATATAAACTCCTCAACTCCATCTTCAAATGATTGTTTCAGAAGTCGTCTCGCAGACTCGTTCCTATCATTCACCCAACTGCGGCTCAAGGGATAATATTCCATCCTTCTGCATTTTCAAATAAATTGACGTATTTTTAATCATGATACTATGACCCTGAATCGCTCCCTTTCCTTAAAAGGTGTGGCCCTATCCCATTCGAGGAAAAACTTTTTCACCACTGTATTATACTAGTTACTCATTACTTCTCATGTGTTATAGCTGACAAAATTTCGGTAGCATTTCCTATTGGTCTCCAAGTACACAACTTGATCTCGGTAAGAAACCACAATCATGTATGGACCCGAAGAACAAAAGGAAATGCTTCGATCCGAAATTTCATCAACTATTTAACAAATGAAAATCAACAAGTAATTAGTATATCAGTGGACAAAATGTTTCTTCCCAAACTGTTCCAATTGGACAATTCAAGATTCAATAAAATGAGCGATACCCTGACCACGAGTACACATGCTCAATAATATTGAATCTTGAACGGGAAACTAGGGTTTTTCTTGATTACGTATTAATTATATAAACTCTAAGATAAAATAAAACTTTAAGTAAACAAGACTGAAAAATTGACAAATAAACACATAAGCAACTATTATAAAAACATGCTATACACTAGTGTTATTAAATTTTAAAATTTTATTGATTATTAAATTATTGTTTATAATATTATCTCAAGTCTTATGAAACTTAACACATGTCATAACTGTTAAGCAAAATTCGGATTACAAGGCTTATGGTCTTGTAATTTTAAATTTTAAATTTTAAATTTTTTTACTGCTAATAATTAATTAATTGTTTATTTGTTAATTAATTTTAATTATTTAAATAATTTATTTAACTAATGAGATATTAATATTACTTCTCATAAGTCTTTCCTAAGCTTGATTTTAAATTATTGATTTATTCCGATTTCATTCGCACTTCAGCAAAGCACTACGAGATCCACGAGATATTATCACATCAAATGTATCGCCAATGTGAATGTCTATTACTCCATTCTTCCTTTGTCACATCCTCTCATCACTAAGACTCAACTTATTCCTTAATTCATTGTTCTCCTATCTCAATATTTTAATTCTATTTATTAGAATTTAATTGGATCATTTTATTTTTTATATACAAAAAATAACCTACAACATACAAGAATCAAATCCAGTTATCAACAAAAATATACCATTAAGTACACAACAATCATAACACAGCTAAATACTTTACACAATTTCAATTTAATTTACACAGTTTCCAAAATAAATAAATAAAAATCAAAAAACCTAGGTGGAGGTGGCTCCTAGTGGTGTGGCTCCTCTAAAATGATGAATCTCGCACTGGTGATTACAACAAAAATAGTACGATATTATGGTCGTAACACAACAGTACCAAAAAACACACCAAAATAAAGACTCCCCAAATATCATCAACAAACCAAAAAACAAACATAAATAAAAAACTATAGTTTTTTATATTGGCAAATAAAAGGAAAAACATCATTAACTTATAGAAAATGGACAAACAAAACATATTAGAAACCTAGTAACATACCAATATTATCATATCCCTTAATTAATAATAATAAAAAGAAAAAACAAAATAAAAAAAAAGCCATGAACCAAATTTTCAGTTGCCCTGTTTCTAATTCTAGGATATTTACCATCACAGCAGTCCACATAAAAATTATTGCTAACAATGGGGTTAAAAATGAAGGATAGAATTTACATAGACATCAAAGGAAAGATTTCACAAAAAAAGGCTAAAAATTCACTGGCATTTTTTTTCCAAGAAATAATAAATCTCAGCCTTGAATAATTCACTTTTAATGTGGAGAAGGCTAAAAATATCAAATAATAAAATTACAATAGGAAATGCTTACCCAAAGGGTGATCCACCCAAACACTCGAGATAGTACTGCAAAGAAACAAAGAAAAGAAGAGTTGAGCTACATGATTTGAATTTCCCAAACAGATAAATAAATCAAATAAAGAGACCTGAGTATAGGTTACAATAACAGGAGGTGGCAACTTCATTTGTTTGCTTTCATTATGAAACAGGTGAAGAATTCTGAAGTGCTATCAGAATTTTATGATTTTCAATCTCATTGTTTGCATAATCAACCCATATGTTACTGAGCCATTTACTTTTAGATTCTCACAATAATCTAAAATTGAGTTAACTAATGTGTTTAGCTAGCTTTTGGCCAAATATAGGTTTGAGTCTTTCTTAGCGGAAAACCAAAAACATACTAAGACTTCAATCAAAAAGAGTTACAAATATGCCTTGAAAGTGCAACTTCTGTTAAAAAAAAAGGCAATGGTTGCAGAACACCAAATGCCAATGTGAATCTCCCAAATTAAGGGTGTTCATGTTTGGTAGGAGTTAAAATGGGAGAGAGGGAGGAGGAGGAGAGAAAATCCAAATCTGGAGATGTATCAATCCCTGCCACCCCCCCCCCCCCCCCCCAACCCCAACCACAACCAATTTTACTAGTAGGATACGAAGCATAATATTTAAAGGTTCAATTCCATCACAAAGCATGCTAATTCTAAAAGTAAAAATAAATTCTCTAAAAAAAAAAGTAAAAATAAATAAATAACAAAACTTAAACTTTACCAAAACATGATTGCACACATTATGTCACATTAAAAGATTAAATAGCATCAAATATTTAAAATGTAGCAAATAAAAAGTCAAATAGAAAAGCAATCCAAGTATGGTAATGGAAGTTAACAATGGGTCAGAACCATGCATACCTGTCAGGGGTGGTGGCACGCGGTGGACTGTGGCGGTGGCACACGGTGGACGGTGGCAGCCGTACGCGGTGGTTCTGGACAAAGACGCGGTGGCACATGGAACAGAGAGATAGAGAGAGGGGGGAAGAGAGAGAGAGACCAGCGACGCTGGTGGTGGTGAGGGGCGGCGGTTCGCGCAACTGAGAGAAGAGAGAAGAGAGAATAGAGAGAGGAGAGAAAAAGGAAAGTGAGGGGGGAAGGGTTTTTGGTGTTAATTATTAAAGATTTTCCGACAGATTACCGACGGCTTTTCCGTCGGTAATTCAAAAAAATGATTACCGACGGACAGAGCCATCGGTAACTTTAACAAGATAAGTGTTGTCCCATATACCAACGGAAAAGTCCGCCGGTAAACTCTGGCGCCAAATTTTTTTTTATTCCCGCCAACTTTTTCGACGGATGTACCGACGGATATGCCGTCGGTAATGTTACCGATGGCCAATTCCGTCGGAAATTGATGAAACTGTTGATCTTCGCATGTACCGACTGAAATATCCGTCTGTAATCCCTTAATTACCGATGGAAAACATGTCCGTCGGTAAATATCCGTTGGTAAATCGCCTCTTTCTGGTAGTGAGTCAAAGAATTGCATTAAGCATAGAAGAGATTACACAATTGAAACGATTTTGAATTGAAATTATATGTAAAGAGTACTTACATCAAGATCCAATTGAGTTTATCTTATCCTAACCTATGAAATTTAGAAACTCGTGGTAAAAAGCTGGAAAATGGATGGAATAGATGAAAGTTGAGGATGTTTGTTGGTGGTTCTTCTCTGTGTAGGAAGGATCATATTACCGGTGAGCCTGTTTTATCCTGGGGATGATGGGCTATACATTGCTACACAAACTAGGCAGAGCCGTGAAACGTCTTAAAGAGAGCGACCTAGTTCGCGACTCAACCTTCTGTTTCTTGTTCGTGTTCATCATTTGCAGCAACATGTCAGGTTAGCAGCAAGCATTAAGCGCGGAGAATAAAACACAAAAGATGAAGAATGAGAATCAAGAAATTAATATAAAAGCACCAAACCATCAAAATTTAGTTACATCGTCACCCTAAAAAACAAGGGTTTAGTGCATAAGTGAAAGGGATAAACCAAATTTAAAGCAAAAGTCCATAAGGAAGAAACAAACAATAAGCCACACGCCACTTGAAGTGTGGTGCAAGAACAACATTGATTGTACGTTCCACATCATTCCTTTTCTTCAAATTTTGAAGGAAAATATTTATTTATTCATTTAGCCACTTTATTTATTTACATTTACTTACAATTTTCTTCTTATTCCTTACTTTTTTTTTTAGGTTTAATTAATTATACTACTTGAGAATTTTCAAATAGGTCCTTATTTTTAAAAGCTTGTAAATTAATCCTTGAACATATAAAAAATTTGTAATTGGATCCCTTATATACTTTTCCGTTAGGATTTCGTTAAGTATCTGTTAACTGGTCCATTCACCCGTCATTTATAAGTCCTTGAACATTTTGAAAATGTTCAAGTAGGTCCATATATTTTTTAGCAAAACTTAAATAAGTCCTTGTATTTTTGAGGCCTTAACGAAACTCTAACGAAAAAATGTGTGAGGGATCTAACTAAATTTTTTTGTGTTCATTGACTCAATTACAGGTTTTTAAAATTTAAGGAACTATTTTAAAATTTTCAAACAGTTGAGGACCAACATATTAATTAACCTTTTTTTTCTATTGTATTGGGTATTGACTTCTTTTTCCTTTATCCAATGACAGCAAACAAAGCCTAGACAGCAAGTCTCCCTAGATGTCTTTGTTCCCATATTCATCAAACACGCTCCCAGAAATCTTTGTTGCCGTTGATGTGTTCCAAGCTCAAGCCATTGCAGGGTAATAGACAACCTTGGATCAATTATAGAATTTATAGAACACAATGGAGCCTACCCTACTTCAACGATAAAAATTGATTTTTTTTTGGTTGATTGCAACTAATGGACAACTGCATGTGCGTCCGCACTACAACGTAATAATAATACTTGGCTGCTATTTCCTTAACTTCTGAAGTCATGTGCCATTGTCTATGGCCAGCACAATGGAAGCGACGTTTGGAACCAATCAAAATTCAAAACCATAGTTTCTATCGGAAAAGTCCCTAATCGCCTGCCTCAAATCCTCGAGTGTGGTTTAAATACCTGTTCGACAACTCCACTTAATACCAATTGGTTTTAAGATGAAATCTAACAGTTTCTAACAACCAAGTGAGTTATATAGCATACCTTACCGCTTACCTTGAGGACCTGAAGGAGAATGCATTGATTTGCAAAGAGAGGAAGGGCATGATTTATTTATCTATGCTAGTTATACAATATTTTTGGTTTTCAATATTTTTTTTTTGTGTGGCAACAACGATGTTGTGGATGTGATGTTTTTCTACATCTTTGGATTTTTTGGCGATAGTACAGTTTTTCTTACCCCAGCAACATGCTAGTCATATCATGAAAGATTTTCTAATTCTCAACTTTAACTTCCCAGAATTTACACCTAAAGTTATCATTTCATGTTGGTAAAAATTGGTTCACAACAGAATCATGCTATGGTTTGATGTCACTAACTGATAATCTGGTAGGGTCTTGAGAAGCTCCGAAAGGATGCAAATGGATTTCTTAAAGTCAAATTCCCCTGAATTCATTATATTCAATAAATTTGAACTGTTGGATGAAGATCACACGATTCATATTCCGAGTTCATTTTTTAAATCCGATTTACCAAACTTAAAATATGAACGGTCAGATCTTCATCCAACGGTTTCGACCTACTGGATGTAGTGAATGTAGGGAAATTTGATTGCCAAGGAATCCGGATTCATGCCCATTACCATGTTGTTACAGTAGAACTTGGTTGCACTTTGGCCCAATATATCAGCAACAAGATATGGGAGAAGAAAGTGAGGGTGAGAAGGATTTGCCACACTATATATGTATTATACCTTTTCTTGACCGGGATATACAGTCAATTGTTCTTTCTTTTTCATTATAAAATATACAGTTTATAAACAAAACTTTTCTTATGAGAATGATTTTGTTGCATATGTTAATATAGGTACCACCTTCACTGTCCCCAAAAGCTTGAACTGCAATTTAAATCTATTCCTTTTGAGCTAGAGTCAATGTCTTTCTGATATTGGCTGTTCAAGTCAAGCATTACTGACAATTCTGATTTCCTCAACTTGTTGCCACATCTTTTCCCAGAAGGTTGATCAACACAGCTACCATCAGAATCAGTTGCTGCACCTCTCTTTCTCCCACTCGCTCCATCACTTGTATCTTCCTTGAATCCTTTATCTTCTGGGTGAATGGCCATTAATGGCAATTCAACTGAAATAGTATTAGATTTTTTAGGGTTCTCTGCCTCATGATGATCCATGGGCTGCTTTTCTTCATTTCTCCCTGAGCTTTCAGAAGATGTCAAAGAACTTTCCAATGAACACATAGTTCCTCTATTTTGCTTCCACTCCCCATTGTTTAAACTGAATCCTCTTGTTTCTGTCAGTTCTGACATGGAAATACTTGGGCAGGCCTCCTTGATATTTGATACTAAGTGAGAAAGTTCAGCTTTTGCAAGTTCTACACCCACTGTGGAAGAATTGTGTCCTGCTAGTGCTTCTTGTGCCTTCTTTAGTACTGATTGTAAATACTTCCCTTGAGCTTCAATTCGAAGCTGCAAATGTCTTTGAACCTGACATCATGATCCAAATTGATTAATATGTTCTTATGAATCAGATGGAATTCAGATAGGAATAAGTTAGATCATAGATGCTACCTCAATTTGTTCATAAAGTTTCCTTTGTACTTCCATTTGCATTTGGAGAGCCTGAGCAATCTGCAAGCTTCTGGTAAACACAGCATTTAATCAATGAAAGTTTTAAGGCAATACTATTTACTTACAACATCAATAAAAAGCATTCACATATTTGCTCAATTTCTAACTATTACTCAGTGGTTTGATTCTGGTTCCCAATACTGGTTTCCCTTCTGCAATGACCATCACTGCTCTGGATTTCTGTATGATCTGCACCAAACAAATCATCAACATTATGCCAAATGAAAAAAACTGCTAATAATGTTATTCATGCTAAACAAGGCATGCTATAATCACCTTCTTGTTTGTTGTCAGAACAGGTTTCTAGCTGTTGGCTTTTCCCAAGTCTATATTTCTGTAACCATAAACAAAAATAACGTCAAACTCATAATTTTTGGATTCAGTGAAAGCAAAGAAGAATGATAAATTCAGGGAAATGCCTGTAAATGGCTCTTCAGGTGGTACAAAGTTAGTCCTGGAATCCCCATCACCCTCATAAGACTCTTTGGAGTTGCCCCTGTCACATGCACATGCATGATAAATACATTAGCCAAAATATAACCTAAAGTCTAATATTAAAACACTAAGGCTACTAAACTTGTAGCTATACTCACTTTCTGCACCTCCAAGCTGATTGATTGCTTCAATGAATCGTTGGTGAAGCTCAGGTGTCCATTTCAGCCTAGGCTTGGCATCAGTAGACAGAACCAAACGAGTGTTTTGGTTTTGCACATTTTGCAGATCCATTTTTGCTTTTTTAGGAAGAGTTACTGGTAATGGACTAAAACATAATTATACTTTTGATCCTTTTAACTATGTGGCAGCTATATAGTATATAGTTCTCTTTATAAATTGGGAGTTGTTGTGATGTCCTATGATCTCACTCCATATCAGGAGGCATATGTGGGGTTATGTTGGCTGAATATATGCCATGCCATGAGCTGTGTGGCCCTTGGAAGCTCTATGACCCCATTTCATACCTACTTTCCTTTATTTTATTTATTTCCCTCCTTAGTTTTTCTTCTTTGACTTGAAAGGTGTGGGAGAGAATCTCTAGTGTAGCAAAAACGGAGAAATGAAAACAGCTCAATTTTGAGTCTTAAAAGGAGAGAAAAGAGGAAAAGTGTATGGTTTGTTTTTATCCTGCTGTTTTCCCACTAACCTATTTCTCTAAGGTTGATTCCATACTGAAATGGGTAGGCCCACCATAATGAATAATGGGTGCAACTTTCTTAATGCTGTGAGAAGCTTTCAGGTAAAAAAAAAGGTTATGTATAATTAGGGGTGGGAATAGGCTAGGCCGAGCTAGGCCTTGATAAGCCTGGGCCTGGCCTGCGTTCCAATCTCGAGGCCTGAGCCTGGCCTATGGCCTGATATAGGTTAATTTTTAAGGCCTGAGCCTGGCCTACTTTAAAGCCTGGCCTGGCCTGAAAGCCTACTTAAAAGCCTACTTATCAACAAAACCTTTAAATATGTCTCCACCTATAAATAGGTCATATGCTTTCACTTGTAAATAGGCTTGTAGGCCTCTAATGATAAAGAAGTTGGTAGACCTATACTAATAAATATATTCAAAAATAAATAGGCAAGTAGGTCACTACATGGCCAATAGACCTTTACTTTCAAATATTATAATGTAAATAATATATTATAGTATTATTATATATATATATATATATATATATATATATATATATGTGTGTGTGTGTGTGTGTGTGTGTGTATGTTAAATAGGCCGGTCTGATAGGCCTAATAGGCTTTTTTTAAAGCCTTAGGCCTAGCCTTTTTAGCTATAGGCTTTTTACAAAGCATTGACCTGACATTTTTATTAAATAGACTAGGCTGAGTTAGGCCTTAAATAGGCTAGGTCATAGGTCCCCGATGAACGGTCTGGCCTATTCCCACCCCTATGTATAATAATATTAACTATTATGGATTATTTACTTATGATGATTGAAAGTGAAAACTAAATTAATCAATCTTTTCTTTCAAATTTCCTTCCCTTTTTTTTTTCCTAACTTTAATTTTTGTTTTTCTTTTATGAGAAGGCGTGTGTAATGCGATTGGCAGATTCTTTTTGTTCCTTGTAGGGATGGAGGAATCAAAGAATCTAAGATTAGATTGTTGGACCCAGAGCCTCCATGTTTTCTATAAAGGAAGTATGATAGAAGAAAGAGAACAAATTAGCCATGTCATGAGATAAAGATATACCTCTTATCATAACGATACTAATATAATATATGTCTGTTCAAGACATTGGACTGGCCATAATTTCTTAGATTATCTGAACAAAGGAATTTTAACCCCCAAATTCATAAAGGGGCCAAAGACCATAACCACAATTCTGTCATAAATAAGCACTAACTCTATCATTTAGTAGGGTCATGCATGTATATAAGCCATCAATGTAAAATTGAAATCCATCAAGGGATTGAGCTAAAACATGGTTAATTGTCTGTTTAAAAAATTGGCATTTAATATGAGACTAATACCCAAAAACAAGATGATGAAAAGAAGTCAAGCAGAATAAGTAGCTATGCACATTTCTTTATACTATGAAAGCAATCCACAAGGCTCACGCTACACAAAAGTCTCATAAAGAAATTATTCCAAAGAGGATGGTTGCTTTAATGCTGTAATCTATATCGAAGCTGAAGAGAAGAAAATAACTTTTTACCATAAATAAAAGGAAAGAAGACAAAAGAAAAGGAAGACTATAATGGCCAACAACAGATCTTGAAAAGCCAATTTGATCAAGTCACTCTTCAGATTTCTTGGGCTGCGTTCTAGAGTTTGATAACTAGAATCAAAATCCAATGATTGGTCTTCAAAACACTGCCATTTCAGCACCATGGATTACTAGCTAATCTGCCTGAACTGTTGAACAATTTCCCATGATATTAAGCTGGGAAAAAAAAAAATTAGATACCCAAATTTATTTTAAGCAGGCCATCAGAAGGGCAACACTTCCATTTGATAACTAAGCTAAGTATCCCTACTAGTTGACTTACCAATATTCAACTGCTAGTAGAATGGAAGACAACAAGTTTGGTGTTAAAATTCCGCTAATCAATCAATAGTTACCAATACCATTATCTCTTCATTAGATAATGTTTTACCAGATAGTAGGACTAGGCGGATCCGGATTCCCTGCATTTACAAATTTCACACATTCACACATTTACCTTAATATGGTCAGGATTTCATACACCCATCTTTACATTAATATATTTATCCTATACAAAATTTAATCAATGGTCAAGATCTCCTTGCATGCACAAAGTGACTGCAGGGGATCCATTTACGGATTAGACTTGGTGGGTCCAGCACCAGCAAGAGGAGGGAGGGGGGATGGTTCTTCTGCAAGCATATGCTACTTCTGTCTTGCAATACAATTCCTTAGTGGCAGGCTTTGTTCACATTTGAAAGAAAGGAATATAATTATTGACATTGTGGTAAGTGGCCCAAATGTTTGAAAAACAAGTAAAGAAGGGAGAGTTATTGTAGTACCTTTCTCTTTAATAGCTGATGTACTTGAAGCTCCTTTCTTGCTTTAATATATTCCATACCAAGGTAAAGGAGATTCTAGGATGATGCCAAAGGGACCCTGGTATTTTTATTAGATCAGTAGGAGAAGGTCCGGTGAATCAAAAGTCACTTAAGCAAAGTTGCCTCATCAATTATTATTCTTTTAATGGACCCATCATGGGGAGATCTCACAAATCCAAAAGCAGGAGGGAAAGAAGATGAGAAGAATGTGGCATGAGGAATCATAAAAAGAGAAACAAAAGGAACTTGTTAACACCCCACCAAAGAATAATTGAAACTTATTGAAAGAAAATATTATTTCAAACATGGTTACTTATTACACAAAAATGACGTGAGCAATATGTCACTACCATGTAATTGGAGGATTCCAAGTTAAAGTAGAGTAGGCATGAAGCATTGTATTTATAGGATTGTTACATGATTTTCTTGCACTCCTATGCTTAACTTGTGGCAGCAAAAGATAAATGTAGTGGAGACATATTCCGGATAATTGGCAAACTTGTGTTGTGTATCATACATAAAGACCTATGAGGTGTCATAATTGTAATAGGGTACCTAAACACCATCTCAAGACCACTCATGGAAGGTTATTAAAAGGGGGATGTTTTGATAGCCCGCTCTAGTAGCTCTTAATCTGCCTTAGGCACCAAAATACCCCTACAATGACAAGAAAATCTATGCCTTGCATTTTGTAACACTCCGTTCGTTTAGAGATCATTCATGAACAATGCTTTGATCTTCTTCAACTTCACAAAAAACCTATTTCACATAAATAATGTTCGGGCATAGGCGCAATCAAAGTCTAACTTCAGTTGTCTTAGAATTTGGGTTTGGGCCTAACTCAACCCCAAAAGCTAGCTTGTAAGGTGAGGGTTGCCCGAAGCTTGCAGGACTGGACATCTGCTGTAACACCCTAAATAGAGGCGTCACATTTGTTACCCATTGTTGAAAAATAAAATAAAAGAATTAAATTGCTGGTTGCTTCCGATAAATGATGTTTTGTTACTAAGTAAATATCCTCAAAATGGTGGTGTATATATATATGTATGTATATATATATATATATATATATATATATTAAAAGGACAAAAGAAACCAAGGTAATTGATGAACACTCAGAACATGAAATGTAAACATCATATATATATATATATATATAATCTACCTCAGTGGGATTCAGAGTTTAATACAGAAACTAGGACCTGATCAGGATGGCCATTAATAACAGAGTTACAGAATATAAGGTCAACAGTTGTAAACTAAGTAAAGCAAAATAGGGAGAGGGTCCGGAACCACACATCAAAAGGGTGGCTCTAAGAAGCCAAATACAATCGGACCGAGACAGACTATCCACAAAATCATACACCCCTAAGCTGGTCACTACTAACGGCTAAAAGGAAGACTTGCCACGAATACTCCCACAAGAAGAGTCCCCAAGTGATAGGTCCACGACATCTCCGCCCTCATCAGGAGAGTCGGAATCATCAAAATCTGGATCATCATCAAGTACGTACTCCGGTAACTCATCAAGATCGTCGTCGTGATCCAAGACATGGTATACGGGATCCTCCTCCAAGTACTCCTCGAGGTTCTCCTCAATCGGTGAAGCCGGCTCGACTCCAGGTAAGGGTACCCCTAGAGGTGGGTGTACATGTAGCTGTCCATTCATCTGAAGCACGTGTAAGTAGTACCAAGGTGGTGGGAGAGCAATCCTCCTCGTCTCAATTGTCTGAATTCTGCGACATGGTTTGCCCTCGGCATTCTTCTCCAGCGTGGTTATCAGTCCATGATAAGTAGCCGATGTAGTCCAGGGTGAATCTGCCACGCCCCCGCATTCCCCGCATCGAAGATCTCAGTCTTTGATTCCGACGGTACCAATGGGATGTTCGGATCCATCTAACCAATAGTTATACAGCGATGCCAAAAAACAAAGAGAAATAACAAGAAGATATGCAAGAGTGAGATACCAATATATGGATAGATTACAATAACCACATGCATGATACATACATCACATCAACATATTAACATTTACCAAATATTAATGGATAAAACAAGTGTTATATCAAGGGATGTCATACCCGTACAATCAGCTTTTATAAAGATTATGCATGACACTTCAATATTTCGGCTCTATAAACTTAATCTCATGAGATCCTTTCATCTTTCTAAGAGTTGATCAAACTCAAAGTCCCCCACTTGGGCATCGTGACTAAAGTCCCTGTTTGGACATCACCGTCGTGACTTATGAGACAGCCCCTGCCTGGGCATCATCGAAGTGACTCAAAGTCCCTGCTTGGACATCACCGAAGTGACTAATAGCCCCTGCTTGGGCATCACCGAAGTGACTAACCTGTGAGGCACGTCTGCCTAAATGCATGAAGAAAACATTCATTCAGGAGGTTTTCTTTGTGTTCAATCTCATTCGTTGTCGAAGCTCAACGCTACCGACCATTTATAAATTTTAATCACTTGAAATTACTCAATATCAATACAGGACACATAGTCCGAGTGCTCAATCACAACACCTAAGACCGATGCCTCAGTCCAGGTTTGTGGTCATAGAAGATTTACCATCTTATTTCCGCATGATTAGGACGCTTAGTCGACAACATCATGATTAGGACTCTCGGTCCACGAAACTTAACACGGATCAAAGATCAATGTGCACATTACAGAATACTAGAGCGACGTCTCGCGAACTAGATTCGATTTCACCTGTTCTTAATTTTAGTTCAGTGAAAATCAAATACCAAAATAAAACCACGGTAACCCATCCAAGTTACCAGAATATTTTCGAAAGTATTTCTTTACAGGAAATCTTTTCGTTGGAAAATCATTTGTAAACTATTATAAGAAATCCATTTTCTCTTGAAATCTTTTTCTTAAAATCATCTCTATTTAAGATCAAATATTTTCCAAAGGCTTTTCCCTCCGCAAAACACATATTTTCTAAATGATTTTCTCTTGCACAAAAACTTAGTTCGTAAAAAAATAATTTCCTTTAAATTGAAAATTATTTAACACAAGTTTCAAAGTTTTATCCTTCCGGAATGATTACAAGTAAGATTACTTACTTTCCAAACCACATATTTTACTAAAGAACATTTTAAAAATGATCACCACTACTTTCAAAGTTCTCTTTGAAGCTTATTTAGGCTTTTAATCATATGATTAGTTGAGCACCGACTAATGTCAGGCTTTTCAGACATCAAACAATATCATCATAATCTCAGTCAACTATATAACAATTAATGATAGTTCATAACGCATATGATTCACAACACTTTAAATCAAGTAGGGATCAACTTCAAACAGTTATCACAACAGTTCAAGTATACAAATCATTCAAACTTTGATTTAGTATAATAATAATATTCAAGTAAATCCAGTAAACCACATACACACATGCACATAGTTGTTGAATATCCCTCAGGTTGTCCCCTCTTACCTTTTGTGAAGGTAAAGGTACGTGATGCTTGAGGAAGTGTACTACGAATGTCCTCGTCTACTCCGCGATGAAAGTCTACGTTTATGAATACAAAACCACAAGTTAAAAGTTAACCAAGAACACTAAACCAAGAAGGTATAGGTTCGGCCATGGCATGAAATAGGGTTAGAGGTTTTCAAACAAGAATAAAACTCATGGATTAATGATCCTTAAGTGTTAGGAGTTCATAACCAAGGTTCACTTTACAAAGATAGAACAAAATTCCCACTAAATCTATGCTTAGGGTTTCGGCCTCTTTAGTATAAGTAGGCTAGAAATTTCCAACCCTTTTAAGCTCTTAGATTTAGTGTTAAAAGATATCAAGAAGTCTAAATTCATAATCATATTGAAAAATGAAACAAAGCATCCTAGGTTCACAACCATCATAGGATAAATAGGCTAGACATCTTTAAACTTTCCAATCTCTTAGACTTAGCATCCAAATGTATTAAGGAGCTCAAGTCCATGATTATATTGGAAAATGAAAACAAAACATCCTAGGTCCACAACCATCATAGGTTCGGTCATCATAGGATAAATAGGCTAGAATTCTTTAAACTTTCCAATCTCTTAGACTTAGCATCCAAATGTATTAAGGAGCTCAAGTCCATGATCATATTGGAAAATGAAAACAAAACATCCTAGGTCCATAACCATCATAGGTTCGGCCATCATAGGAAAAGTAGGCTAGAAATCTTTAAACTTTCCAATCTCTTAGACTTAGCATCCAAATGTATTAAGGAGCTCAAGTCCATGATCATTTTGGTGAATGAAAACAAAACATCCTAGGTCCACAACCAATATAGGTTCGGCCTTCATAGGATAAGTAGGTTAGAAATCTTTAAACTTTTCAATCTCTTAGACTTAGCATCCAAATGTATTAAGGAGCTCAAGTCCATGATCATATTGGAAAATGAAAACAAAACATCCTAGGTCCACAACCAATATAGGTTCATCCTTCATTGGATTTATTTGATACAAGCTCCTAGAATATGAAAGTAGAGATCAATAGAAGTTCATAGAAATTGATTTGAACTCAAAAGGAGTTTCCTATGATTTTCTAAAGATTTTAGAAGTTAAAAGCTCAATAAGAACCACATAGTGTAAACTCATGAAATAAAGTAGAGAATTTGAAAAAGGAGAATATGAGAGTATCACCCTTGAATCTATAAAGAAAAAGTATGCAGAACTTGAAGCTTGAAAGTAAATAAAAATGGAAACTTTAAGTGTTAAAAGCTTTAAAGTAAGAATGGAGAAGAATAAGAAAAATGGAAGAGATGAAATAAAGTGGGTATTTATAGAGTGAGGGGGAGAGTGGCATGAAGAGAGAGGGAAGAGTGAGCTTGGAGAGCAAGTTTGGAGTTAAGGAGGTTTTTGGTTGGAAAAAGTGAAGAAAATCGGTTTTTGATTAGAATATGATATAATTTGAAAAAGTATAATGATGGCACTTTTTGAGTGTGTCATAACCCTTGTCAATCACATCCCTCATGTCACTTCACTCCTTTGGTGCTCCCTAATCTTCTCCATTTCGTATCCGGTTGCATTTCCGATTGAAGTTTTTAGACGTTTTCGCCCGAATAAAATATTATATTTTATTTTCGAACGTAAATTTTTAAAATAACCTAAGTCGAAGAATACATGATAAAAACACTAACCATTTCGTTCATCGGTCAAAATTAGGTTTTCTGCTTAGTAAACTTTTATTGTCAGTGAAAACGCAGACCGGCTTCCGTCTGGGTTTTCAACCGAAACTTTAACCGTGACTTTATATGGTAGGATAACACAAGAAAATGATTCCAGTCTATTTAAAATCATCCTTTGGATTTTAATAAAAATAAACACATATAATTATGTATTTACTGATAGAAAGACACATAAATAGGGGCGTTACAATACTATCCCTCTAAAAAGAATTTCGTCCTAGAAATTACACACCTGGAAACAGTTTAGGATATTGTAACTTCATTTTGTCCTCGACTTCCCATGTAGCCTCTCCAGTTGTATCGTTCCAGATGACTTTGACTAAAGGAATTTGTTTACCTCTGAGCTGCTTCGTCATCTTATCCGCGATTCGTACAGGCAAAGTCTCAACAGACAAGTTCTCTTTTAATTGTACATTATCGGGCTCAAATATATGAGATGGATCATGAACATATTTTCTTAGTTGGGAAACATGGAAAACATCGTGAATAGTGGAAAGAAAAGGTGGCAAGGAAATTTTATAAGCTACTGGACCTACACGATGAAGAATTTGGTAGGGTCCAATGAATTTGGGAGTGAGCTTTCTAGATTTAATTACTCTGCCAATCCCAGTCGTAGGCGTGACTCTCAAAAACACATGCTCGCCTTCCTCAAAATCAAGAGGTCGTCGTCTCTTGTCAGTATAACTCTTCTGTCGACTTTGGGTTGTCCGCATTTTCTCCTGAATCATCTTCACCTTTTCTGTTGTCTGCTGCATAATCTCTGGTCCTAACAACAAACTTTCTCCATCCTGGTACCAACATAGAGGTGTTCTGCACCGTCTGCCATATAGAGCTTCGTAAGGTGCCATTCCTATGCTCGAATGGAAACTGTTGTTGTAAGTGAACTCTATCAGTGGTAGAAATTCATCCCAGTTCCTAGTGTCTTCCATCACACACGCCCTCAGCAAATCTTCCAGTGACTGAATCGTCCTTTCTGACTGTCCATCGGTTTGTGGATGATAGGCAGAACTCAGTTTGAGTTTCGTTCCCAATGAGTTTCGTAGCCCTTTCTAGGATTCTGACGTAAACCTTGGATCACGATCCGAAATGATACTCGAAGGAATACTGTGCAATCTAACAATCTCATCAATGTACTGTGACACCCTTCTACCCCGCATGTTAATATAAAACATTTACTTAAAAGAGGTAATATAAAAACATGCCTTTATTTGATTAAAATAATTACTTGGACAAAAAGGTTTCACATCTCAACAAAACAACGCGGAAATAATATAGTTTTAAAATAGCAAAACATAAACATGACAGATAAAGAAAACCCAACCCCGATGTCACATACAGAGCTGGTATAACCAAAATCCGGATACATCACGGAGACAAACTGAAATAATTGAAAACAACTAACAACTATAACTAAGCATCCTAACTAGAGTCGCGGCTCCTCAGAGTCACTCCTCCACTGGGTGCTCACCGTCCTCTCCATAAAGAGATACATGCAACAACAGAAACAGGAAAACAGGGAGTAAGAAATCATGTAAACACAACGGCATGGGAATAGGGAATAAGATGAACATACATCATAGCATGGCATAACAATATAACAACATACAATATTTATCCATCATCATATAATATCATAACAACATGTTAATCATCCAACATATGCTATGCAATACAATGCAACCCTACTCCACTACTCCATCAATGCATGTGGATCCAACTAACTCAAGAAGTCAACTTTGAAGTTACATATCCACATTGGCCATAAAAGCACCAACGCCGGCAGTTCACCAAACCATGGGTGAACCCCTTGGATAGCCGACGTACCATAACGGGGTACGCCACCTCGGGGGCGTACGGTTCACCAAACCATGGGTGAACCACCCGAGACTTGGGCCAGATCATCATAACAGGATGACCTCCCCTCTGTTGAACATCCCCCTCTAACTAACTTCAACGTATGAATGCGTGAGCACAACAACACACAAGTCAACTACCTCCTTTGCTTGGGCCAGAAAGCACCCAAGACTTATCACCAACATCAACGTCAACACCTTGACCCAAACCGTGGGGTCATGGCCCCCTTGGCCAAAAAGCACCAAGGTCCAACTTAACAACACCTCGACCAAAAAGCATCGAGGTTACTTTGGCCAAAAAGCACCAAAGCATAACAACGTGCGGTAACCCAAAGGGTACCGGCTTAACCATCTTATTGTCTTTAAACATCTTAATTAATATAATTAAGTTATCTAATCTTCATCATTTTATTGGTGCATTATCATAACGGTATTGGGGATAATAGGGGTTGGAACCCCTTTAAAACATTAACGTTGGATTATGTTCAGGAGAGGGGAAGCACGGGCATGCTTACCCTATGCACGGGAGTGCTCCTATTAGGCACAACCGTGCTTCCTGGAGCATGGCCGCACTAATCTGGGCACGAAGGGTTGGGAACCCTTTGCCAAATCCTTTGGGGGTAAAGCATAGATCAAACTTATTGGCCTTTACTAAGTCCATTAACAATAAATCTTATCACTTTTGCTTAATCTTTAGGTCTTATGACTTTTGGGGAAATAATCCTTTAATCTGGTTTCTCTCAAACTCTCATGGATCAATCCCTAGGTCTTAACTAAAACATTCGGCATGAAACCTCACCCCTCACTAACATGGTTCATGTCTTATGAAGCATTTGAGAATAAATCCCTTAATTCCTATGTTAACTAAGAGTCCTAATTAAATCAATTAGATTCTTATTAGCATATTCAACATAACGGTAACATCATCATCAACAACATATCTAGTCAATGTGATCAACATAATCCATGTCATAACAACAACATTCATAATCATGGGTATTCATACCAATTCAACCAAAACTCATGGCATAAGACAATTCAATAGGCATACCACATCATGAAAAACTCAACAATTATAACAAATAGACATACCAATTAATCCAATTAAATATATAAACAGTTCAGTCATACAACCAAGTAGATCATGGCATCAATAACATTATAACAACAATAAACGGGGCTATGGGAACCCCTCATCTTATGCTACTCCCTAGCCTAGTGTATACAATATTCTTCTCCCATACCTGATATGCGGTTCGCGTTTCAAAAGAAGAAAGAAGATCCACTAGGGTCTTGTCTCACTAGCGCTTGTCTACGACCTCAAGAATGCCAAAGAGACACTTTGGTTCAACTCTAAGATCAAGAAATCAAAAGGAAGAGATCAAGAACTTGAAAGAAAGAACACAAGGGACAAGGTGCATGAATTTTACCTTTTCTAAAGTTCCAAACAGCAAGCACAACGAACCCCTATCTGTAGCGATGTTCTTCTATCAAGAAGCAGTGGAGAACGGTGCAAGAACGGGTTCCCTAGAGAGAGTTTTAGGGAGAAAAACCATAAGGATTCAAAGAGGAAGGAGGGAGGCAGTTTTCTGAGTGTTGGGGTCATGTAAACTAGGTTTAGGTCGAGTCTAATGGTATATATATGAGTTTGGGTCATAACGGGTTCCTATTTTAGCCCAAACTGTATACTGTTCGGTATTTTGACCATAACTTGAGCTAAAAGTTTTCGATTGAGGATTTCTAGGTGTCGTTAGAAAGCTCAGAGAAATATCTACAAATTAATGTCTGATGAGAGAATCCTAAATCGGACTCTAAGATGGTCAAAAGTTCGATGGAAGTTTAGCGACAGATTTGGTAGTTATTCCTAGATAGGATCCTTAGGAGATTATGATAAGATCTTAAGATATAAACAAAAAGATGATGATCCTATATTGATAAGGAGTCAAATCTGAATGGTTGAGGGCTAAAATCTAAAAATAACACTATCTCTATTTAAATACTAAATCACACGATATCTTATTATATCATTCTTAATCGCTTATTATTAATAAAATCACATATCATATAAAATCAAACACTAAGAGACACAATCTCATATTAATGTAAATAATCATATATTAATATACATATTATCATATGCATTAATATATACACATATATATAAATATCAAACATATCAAACATATATATGCCAAAACTAACACATATAAACATAAGGGTGAATCTTGAGGGGTTACATGTACAACTGAGCCAACCTCTTTATCGGGTACTTCATACTAGTAGGGAAGAAGTGAGCTAACTTGGTCAGTCGATCCACTATTACCTATATAGCCTCATGTCCCTTCCGAGTCCTTGGTAAACTGCTCACAAAGTCCATTGAAATACCGTCCCATTTCCATTCTGGAATGTCTAAAGATTGTAACATCCCGGCTGGCCTTTGGTGTTCAATCTTAGCCTTCTGACATACTAGACACGAAGCAACGTATTCCATTACATCCATCTTCATTCCATACCACCAGTATAACTTCTTGAGGTCTTGATACATCTTTGTGGCTCCTGGATGCAAACTCAACTTACTCTTATGAGCCTCCTCCAGAATCAACTTTCTAAGTTCAGCATCATCTGGCACACAAATCCTTTCACTGAACCTCAAAATTCCATGTGTTCCTTCCTTGAACTCTGACAATGTTCCTTGTCGCACTAGTTCTCTTTCTCCTTGTAGGTACTGGTCGCTCCCTTGTTTTTCTCTTATTTGATCCATCAATCCATTGGACACCGTGATCCTTCCTAAACAAAGCCTTCCTGGAAACATCTTAACTGACAAACTCAGATCCCGGAATTGTCCCAACAATTCTTGCTCTTTGACCATCATCGTTGACGCATGTATTGACTTTCTGCTTAGAGCATCAGCCACTACATTTGCCTTCCCAGGGTGATACTGTAGTTGGAAATCGTAGTCCTTCAAGAATTCCAACCAACGCCTCTGCCGCATGTTCAACTCTTTCTGGTCGAACAGATACTTCAAACTTTTGTGATCGCTGAAAACATTGAATGTAGCTCCATACAAATAATGCCTCTAGATTTTCAATGCAAAGACCATTGCCGCTAACTCCAAGTCATGCGTAGGGTAATTCCTTTCATGAATCTTCAACTGTCTCGAAGCATACGCTACAACTTTCCGGTTCTGCATCAGCACACAGCCTAACTCTTGATGTGAAGCGTCACAATAAACCTCAAAAGGTTCCTTGGGATCAGGTAGTATCAACACAGGTGAAGTTGTCAACCTTTTCTTCAAATCTTGGAAACTTTCTTCACATGCTTCCGTCCAGGTAAACGGTTGATCCTTCCGAGTTAACTGGGTAAGGGGTCCTACTATTTTGGAAAATCCTTCAATGAATCTCCTGTAGTATCCAGCTAGACCCACAAAACTACGGATCTCTGTTGCCGTTGTTGGTCTTTCCCATTCCAAAACAGCTTCCACCTTCGACGGGTCCACTGCAATTCCCTCACACGATATGACATGACCCAAGAATTGAACTTGGTTCAACCAAAATTCACACTTTTCCTGTTTCGCGTAAAGTTGCTTCTCTCTCAAAGTCTGAAGAACGATACTGAGATGTTCAACATGTTTTTCCTTGTTTGGGGAATAGATTAGAATGTCATCGATGAAGACAACGACAAACTGATCTAAGTAAGGACGAAAGATTCTATTCATGTAATCCATGAATATAGCAGGAGCATTCGTCACTCCAAACGGCATCACCAGATACTCATAATGCCCATAGCGTGTTCGAAACGCCGTCTTAGGAATATCCTCTACCTTCACACGGATTTGATGGTAGCCTGACCGTAAATCTATCTTTGAGAACACGGTTGCTCCACGTAACTGATCCATTAGATCATCTATCCTTGGAAGCGGGTACTTGTTCTTGATCGTTACCTTGTTCAACTGACGGAAATCCACACATAATCAAGAGGTTCCATCCTTCTTTTTCACTAACAAGACTGGGGCTCCCCATGGTGACACACAGGGTCTAATGAATTTCTTTCTCATCAGCTCCTCAAGTTGTTCCTTCAAGGTTTCTAACTCCGATGGCGACATATGGTATGGTGCCATAGAGATTGGTCCAGTGCCTGGAATCAGATCAATTGCGAACTCGATATCTCGAACAGGCGGTAGTCCAAGTACATCGTCAGGAAAAACTTCCGGAAACTCATTGACGACAGGTATGGACTCTAAGTCTAACTCGCTCTTAATGTCTAAGGAAAACAGCAGCATGTATCCTTGTGCTCCCTCTTTCAAAGAAGCCCTTACCTGACTAGCAGATAACAATCCAGAAATCTCATCCCTAAAAACTAAAGTTTTCTGAGCACAATCTATTAAGATATGGTTGGAAGATAGCCAATCCATGCCTAAAATTACATCTAACTGAATTAAAGGCAAACAGATCAGATCTACAAGAAAATGTCTATCGTGGACAATGATAGAGCAGTTCAAACACACAGAATTTATAGTAACTGGCTCAGCAGTTGGGGTTGAAACAATCAGGTTATATGGCAAGGAAGAAATAGGCAAACTTAGAAGTTTCACCCGATCCATTGAAATGAAAGAATGTGTTGCACCCGAATCGAAAAGTACAGTTAAATGATTACCAGCTATGTCACACTTACCCTGCACGAGACCGTCAGAGTTTGATGCCTCAGCTCCACTCATCGTATACACCTTTCCTTTTGTCGTCGGCTTGTTGGCTCTGGTGTGGTTGACAGCTGGCTCACGCTTTGGTGCTTTGCAGTCTTTAGCCAAGTGCCCCAAACGATCACAGTTGAAACACCGTGCCCCTCTCATCGGGCAAGTGTCAGCCAGGTGGTTAGGATCTCCACACTTAAAACACTTCCTCTCTTGGCCTTGATTTTGGTTTCTCTGGCCTTCAGTCCCAGTCCCAGAAGTACCGGAACGGTGTTGCTATTGTCTTTGTTTGTTGTTGGGTGATTGGTAGTATGGCTTCCTCTAGTTCTGCTTTCATTTCTGGTTCTGCCCAATTGGCTCTTAGGACGGGAGGGTCCTCCAGCATTCCCTTTGGTGTCTCGTCCTTTCCGCATTATCTCTATTTTTCTGCACTTTTCCACTAAGGCTTGGAAGTTCTTGATTTCCAGTGGTAGCATTGACTCCTTGATTTCGAAGCGCAATCTGCCTTCGAACCTTTCACACTTCCATTCTTCACTTGGGTTGTTCTGAAAGAAGCGGAAATATTTGGCAAGTGATTCGAATCTTGCCGCATATTCCCCCACAGTCAGGTTTCGCTGACGTAAACTTAGGAACTCTTGCTCCTTCTCAGTCCGAGCACTCTGAGGAAAGTATTTATCCAGAAACTTGTTGCGAAACACTTCCCAGGTGATTACTTGGTGCTCAGTATCTAACAGTTGCCTGTTGCCTTTCCACCAGTACTCAGTATCTCCTACAAGTTGGAAAACTGCATAGGGCACCTTTGCTTCCTCAGGTGTATGAATCAGCTCAAAGATCTTTTCTAATTCCTGGATCCACAGATCAGCCTTCGTAGGAGCCACGTCTCCATCAAATTGTGACGGATTCTGACTTCTGAAAGCAGTCAGATGCCTTCCCTCAGCAGCTTGTTCTGCCCTCAGCTGTTCCTGTTGGTTTTGAGCAGCCATCATAGCAGTCTGCAAAGCAATTGCCGCAGCCACATCAGCCATTGCCTGGGCGGTGAAGTCCATCCCGCCATTGGCTCTGCCACGACCACCATGTCCGCGCGCACCTCATGGTTCCATAGTGACCTGTAAGACACAATCAGTGAGATGGTAACCAGAAAAGGAAAAAAAAAACTAACCCGACGGTTATTACACATTACTCCTAAGAAGTAATTCAATCAAGTCTTAATCAGAGAACACACAACATCAACCTAACAGACCTATCCCAAAGATTCCCGAAAGACTCGACCAGCTCTGATACCACTAATGTAACACCCTAAACTGGGGCATCACATTTGTTACCCGTTGCGAAAAAATAAAATAAAAGAATTAAATTGCTGGTTGCTTCCGGTAAATAATGTTTTCTTAATAAGTAAATATCCTCAAGATGGTGGTATATATATTTTTTTAAAAAAGACAAAAGAAACCAAGGTAATTGATGAACACTCAAAACATGAAATGTAAACATCATATATATATAATCTACCCCAGTGGGATTCAGAGTTTAATACAGAAACTAGGGCCTGATCAAGATGGCCGTTAATAACAGAGTTACAGAACATAAGGTCAACAGCTGTAAACTAAGTAAAGCAAAATAGGGAGAGGGTTCGGAACCACACATCAAAAGGGTGGCTCGAAGAAGTCAAATACAGTTGGACCGAGACAGACTATCCACAAAATCATACACCCCTAAGCTGGTCACTACTAACGGCAAAAAGGAAGACTCGCCACAAATACTCCCACAAGAAGAGTCCCCAAGTGATGGGTTCACGACATCTCCGCCCTCATCAGGAGAGTCGGAATCATCAAAATCCGGATCGTCATCAAGTACGTACTCCGGTAACTCATCAAGATCGTCATCGTGATCCAAGACATGGTATACGGGATCCTCCTCCAGGTACTCCTCGGGGTCCTCCTCAATCGATGAAGCCGACTTGACTCCAGGTAAGGGTACCCCTAGAGGTGGGTGTACATGTAGCTGTCCATTCATCTGAAGCACGTGTAAGTAGTACCAAGGTGGTGGGAGAGCAATCCTCCTCGTCTCAACTGTCTGAATTCTGCGACATGGTTCGCCCTCAGTATTCTTCTCCAGCGTGGTTATCGGTCCATGATAAGTAGCCGATGTAGATCCGGGGTGAATCTACCACGTCCCCGCATTCCCCACATCATCGAATATCTCAGTCTTCGATTCCGATGGTACCAATGGGATGTTCGGATCCATCTAACCAATAGATATACAGCGATGCCGAAAAACAAAGAGAAATAACAAGAAGATATGCAAGAGTGAGATACTAATATATGGATAGATTACAATAACCATATGCATGATACATACATCACATCGACATATTAACATTTACCAAATATTAATGGATAAAACAACAAGTGTTATATCAAGGGATGTCATACCCGTACAATTAGCTTTTATAAAGATTATGCATGACACTTCAATATTTCGGCTCTATAAACTTAATCTCATGAGATCCTTTCATCTTTCTAAGAGTTGATCAAACTCAAAGCCCCCACTTGGGCATCACTGTCATGACTAAAGTCCCTGTTTGGACATCACCGTCGTGACTTATGAGACAGCCCCTGCCTGGGCATCACCGAAGTGACTCAAAGTCCCTGCTTGGGCATCACCGAAGTGACTAATCGCCCCTACTTGGGCATCACCGAAGTGACTAACCTGTGAGGCACGTCTGCCTAAATGCATGAAGAAAACATTCATTCAGGAGGTTTTCTTTGTGTTCAATCTCATTCGTTGTTGAAGCTCAAAGCTACCGACCATTTATAAATTTTAATCACTTGAAATTACTCAATATCAACACAGGACACATAGTCCGAGTGCTCAATCACAACACCTAAGATCGATCCCTCAGTCCAGGTTTGTGGTCATAGAAGATTTACCATCTTATTTCTGCATGATTAGGACTCTTAGTCCACAACATCATGATTAGGACTCTCGGTCCACGATACTTAACACGGATCAAAGATCAACGTGCACATTACAATATACTAGAGCGACGTCTTGCGAACTAGATTCGATTTCACCTATTCTTACTTTTCGTTCAGTGAAAATCAAATACCAAAATAAAACCACGGTAACCCATCCAAGTTACCGGAATATTTTCGAAAGTATATCTTTATAGGAAATCTTTTCGTTGGAAAATCATTTGTAAACTATTATAAGAAATCCATTTTCTCTTGAAATATTTTTCTTAAAATCATCTGTATTTAAGGTCAAATATTTTCCAAAGGCTTTTCCCTCCGCAAAACACATATTTTCTAAATGATTTTCTCTTGCACAAAAACTTAGTTCGTAAGAAAATAACTTCCTTTCACTTGAAAATTATTTAACACAAGTTTCAAAGTTTTATCCTTCCGGAATGAATACAAGTAAGATTACTTACTTTCCAAACCACATATTTTACTAAAGAACATTTTTAAAATGAACACCACTACTTTCAAAGTTCACTTTAAAGCTTATTTAGGCTTTTCAGACATCAAACAATATCATCATAATCTCAGTCAACTATATAACAATTAATGTAGTTCATAACACATATGATTCACAACACTTTAAATCAAATAACGATCAACTTCAAACAGTTATCACAACAGTTCAAGTATACAAATCATTCAAACTTTGATTTAGTATATTAACAATATTCAAGTAAATCCAGTAAACCACATACACATATGCACATAGCTATTGAATATCCCTCAGGCTATCCCCTCTTACCTTTTGTGAAGGTAAAGGTACGTGATGCTTGAGGAAGTATACTATGAATGTCCTCGTCTACTCCGTGACGAAAGTCTACGTTTATGAATACAAAACCACAAGTTAAAAGTTAACCAAGAACACTAAACCAAGAAGGTATAGGTTCGGCCATGGCATGAAATAGGGTTAGAGGTTTTCAAACAAGAATACAACTCATGGATTAATGATCCTTAAGTGTTAGGAGTTCATAACCAAGGTTCACTTTACAAAGATAGAACAAAATTCCCACTAAATCTATGCTTAGGGTTTCGGCCTCTTTAGTATAAGTAGGCTAGAAATTTCCAACCCTTCTAAGCTCTTAGATTTTGTGTTAAAAGATATCAAGAAGTCTAAATTCATAATCATATTGAAAAATGAAACAAAACATCCTAGGTTCACAACCATCATAGGATAAACAGGCTAGACATCTTTAAATGTTCCAATCTCTTAGACTTAGCATCCAAATGTATTAAGGAGCTCAAGTCCATGATCATATTGGAAAATGAAAACAAAACATCCTAGGTCCACAACCATCATAGGTTCGGTCATCATAGGATAAATACTCTAGAAATCTTTAAACTTTCCAATCTCTTAGACTTAGCATCCAAATGTATTAAGGAGCTCAAGTCTATGATCATATTGGAAAATGAAAACAAAACATCCTAGGTCCATAACCATCATAGGTTCGGCCATCATAGGATAAGTAGGCAAGAAATATTTAAACTTTCCAATCTCTTAGACTTAGCATCCAAATGTATTAAGGAGCTCATGCTCATGATCATTTTGGAGAATGAAAACAAAACATCCTAGGTCCATAACCAATATAGGTTCGGCCTTCATTGGATAAGTAGGTTAGAAATCTTTAAACTTTCCAATCTCTTAGACTTAGCATCCAAATGTATTAAGGAGCTCAAGTCCATGATCATATTGGAAAATGAAAACAAAACATCCTAGGTCCACAACCAATATAGGTTTGGCCTTCAATGGAAAAATAAGTTAAAGATGTTTGTTTGATACAAGCTCTTAGAATATGAAAGTAGATATCAATAGAAGTTCATAGAAATTGGTTTCAACTCAAAAGGATTTTCCTATGATTTTCTAAAGATTTTAGAAGTTAAAAGCTCAATAAGAACCACATAATGTAAACTCATAAAATAAAGTAGAGAACTTGAAAAAGGAGAATATGAGAGTATTACCCTTGAATCTAGAAAGAAAAAGTATGAAGAACTTGAAGCTTGAAAGTAAATAAAAATGGAAACTTTAAGTGTTAAAAGCTTTAAAGTAAGAATGGAGAAGAAGAAGAAAAATGGAAGAGATAAATTGAAGTGGGTATTTATAGAGTGAGAGGGAAAGTGGCATGAAGAGAGAGGGAAAAGTGAGCTTGGAGAGCAAGTTTGGAGTTAAGAAGGTGTTTGGTTAGAAAAAGTGATGAAAATGAGTTTTTGATTAGAATATGATATAATTTGAAAAAGTGTAATGATGGCACTTTTTAAGTGTGTCATAACCCTTGTCAATCACATCCCTCATGTCACTTCACTCCTTTGGTGCTCCCTAATATGCTCCATTTCGTATCCGGTTGCACTTCCGATCATAGTTTTTAGACCTTTTTGTCCGAATAAAATATTTTATTTTATTTTCGAACGTAAATTTTCAAAATAACCTAAGTCGAAGAATACATGATAAAAACACTAACCATATCGTTCACCGGTCAAAATTAGGTTTTCTGCTCAGTAAACTTTTACTATCAGTGAAAACGCAGATCGGCTTCCGTCTGAGTTTTCAACCAAAACTTTAACCGTGACTTTGTATGGTAGGATAACACAAGAAAATGATTCCAGTCTATTTAAAATCACCCTCTGGATTTTAATAAAAATAAACACATATAATTATGTATTTACTGATAGAAAGACACAGAAATCGAGGCGTTACATCTGCGGATGACCCAACGGATCTAGGATAAGCTCTGATACTATCTTAGAATATATGCCTTGCATTTTGTAACACTTTGTTCGTTTAGAGACCATTCATGAACAATGCTTTGATCTTCTTCAACTTCACAAAAAACCTATTTCACATAAATAATTTTCGAGCATAGGCGCAATCAAAGTCTAACTTCAGTTGTCTTAGAATTTGGGTTTGGGCCTAACTCAACCCCAAAAGCTAGATTGTAAGGTGAGGGTTGCCCGAAGTTTGTAGGACTAAACATCTGCGGGTGGCCCAACGGATCTAGGATAAGCTCTGATACCATCTTAGAATCTATGCCTTGCATTTTGTAACACTCTGTCCGTTTAGAGACCATTCATGAACAATGCTTTGATCTTCTTCAACTTCACAAACAACCTAATTCACATAAATAATTTTCGAGCATAGGCGCAATCAAAGTCTAACTTATGTTGTCTTAGTGTCTGTTTGGTTAAAATTATTTCCACCGCAAACGCTCAAAATGAGCGTCATATGGAGCTTTCTCCTAATGCGCATTGGAACGCTCCCGAAGTTTGCAGGATTGGACATCTGCGGGTGGCCCAGCGGATCTAGGATAAGCACAATCAAAATCTAACTTCTATTGTCTTAGTGTCTGTTTGGTTAAAACTATTTCCACCGCAAACGCTCAAAATGGGAGTCATATGGAGCTTTCTCCTAACGCGCATTGGAACGCGCCCGAAGTTTGCAGGACTGGACATCTGCTGGTGGCCCAACGGATCTAGGATAAGCTCTGATACCATCTTAGAATTTGTGATTAGGCCTAACTCAACCCCAAAAACTAGCTTGTAAGGTGAGGGTTGCCCCTTATTTATAAGCAATCTTCAGGTCATATCACTATCCAATGTGGGACTCCAACAAGTTGAAATGGTCCACTAAGCATTGTTATAGCGTTGAGTGCACCATATAATTGAATTAGCTGGATAACATAAAAATGTGAAAAAAAAAATGATAGCAGAAACTAAAATACACTAGCCCAAGATCCACCAAAAGATGTGGACAGGAAAATATGACGAAGAGACTTGTATCTTAATATGAATTACTTGACAAGTTCACATGCCTTCAAATGAAACTAATTAATGAAGAAGAATAAACTCTGGGTGACTTATTGGAAATATATGATTAAACTAACTTAGTAGATACATGAATCATGAACCAATAAGTAAACAAATGAACCTTTGAATTATAAGCATTTTATTTTTATATCATATTTGCTAATTCCAAAATATCCCCCTTAAAGTGATTTTGTGAAAACTACAAAGTTCCTTTCCTCTGCTAACTCCTAAGTACCAAACTCAGGGTGCTTGATTCAATGCCCATGAGTTTGCAGGGGTGTAAAGGGAACAATCGACTGAAAACCAGTTAAGACAGTTAAACTGTTGTGAATTAGTTAGTGAGTTGTCATTAGTTAGTGAGTGATGTCTGGAACTGTCTACATATAGCTACTATTAGGTAAAGATTTGACTGAGAAAATTGATTCAATATATGCATTCATTGAACTAAAAAAGGCAAGTCATAACTATGCCAATCTAGTTAGAGTTGAGCAGGATTGTTGGAAACTAAAGAGGACTCACATAGATTGGAAATAGGAGCAAAGAACCGTTTATAATAACTTAGGCAACCCTCCTGTTATGAGCTAGCTTTTAGAGTGGAGTTAGGTCTGGTTATTATAACATGGCATTAGAGTCTATACGGCCTCACAGTCCATTAACAATCCAACTCAATTTTATTTTATTTTTTTGTTTTAGGTAAAAGAGCACAACCTTTGCAATAAAATGAAAACAGACATGTGGTCTCCGAGGCTCAAAAATATTGAATTACAAGCCCAAGCCAAAAAAAATAATAATAATAAAGGCAAGTCACATGCCAGCACGGTTGGACTTCGGGAGTTGTTGGAAACTAAAGACATCCCACATGAGTTGGAAAAGTTGGAAATAAGAGCAAAGAATTTGGGCAATCCTCCCTCTGTAAGCTAACTTTTCGAGTGAAGTTAGTGCATGTTTGGTTTCACTTTTTTCCCCTGTCAAACGCGCGTCCAAATCGTAAACGTGATTTTGAGGTAGCAAGACTGGTGTTTGGCAAGAATGTTGAAATGGGATTTCAGGGCACCAAAAGCACGTCAACCTGAAGCAACAATTCCTAGCTTCTGATTAACATCAAACGTGATTCCACTCTTAATTTTGAGGTTAGTTCTTCCATTTTCCTATTTACCCTTCCCTTTTGTTGGTCACTAAATCTTCAGATTTCACTTCAGGTCATGCATCTGTATCACCTTGGAGATGAGGAACTGTAACTACATCACCTTCTTCGGTTGCATCGCCTTGATTGCAGAGCATTTTTCGTGAATCTATGCCTCTTCTATATTCGAGAAACTTCTCCCTTGGTAGGCTTTGTTTTACTACATGATGTCGCATGGATTTTTGTGAGGACCTTCAATGATAACTGTTGATATAACAATTAGCAACCTAACATCCATGGCCAAGGATTGGACGGGCTTGGAATTGGGATCCTGTGTTATTTCCTTAAAACGATTTTTCATTTGGACTACGTGTATATGCTGGGCATCAACATTTTCATTCAATTCTAGTTAAAGTAATATATGGTAATTCTACGTCCAAAAGCAATTTTAATCCAAACTATCCAAACAACAATATTTGATAAAAAAATCTCTTTTTTAATGAAGGCATCCACACATAAATCGCTTTACTTTCAACTTACTTTTAACCAAAATCAATTCTACAAAATCAATTTCATCCAAACTCACATCTGTCAAACGCTCATCCAAACACACACTTTGGCTCATAATTATGAGAGAGACAATTAAAACTTTCTTCTTGAACTTGTACACCCATTTTCAAGTAACAAGCTGAACATCCTTGGGATTAGGCACACGATCTCATTCTTCTTTAAGGCATTCATTTCTTCATTCATAGCACATTCCCATTCTTCAACACAGGAGCTTCATCAAAACTAGAGGGTGGGGGTGGCAAATGGATGGACCAGATGGATTTTGATTCGGATTGAAATGGATCGGACCAAAACAATACACCAATCCATTTTGATCCATTAAAAATATATTAAAAAATCCAATCCATCCATGACCCATTTAATAAAAAATCATCCAACCCATCCATTAATCATTTTTATATGTACGGATATCCGACCCATCCATTTTAAAATATATTATACATTAAAATTTTGTTTTAACAATTTTTACATACTAAATATTTTATCTACTCTTCTAAAGAAAATACTAAACAATTTTTTTTTGACAAAATACTAAATATTTTCTCTCTAGAATTTTAAGGACATTAATTAAATACATGAATTTTAGACAAAGCCACCTTAAAAAGAAATCGAGTTAACAAATTTTAGACTGACAAACAGCATGGTATGTAGACTAGTAGTACCTAGCAATAATCTATTAATCTCATTCAAGCAAATATAAAACGTGGAATTTTAAAAAAATGAATATAAAAAGAAGAAAAAGAAAAATAAAGGAAAGAAATCCAGTGAAGGGAATATTTGAAGTAAAACGAAGAAAATCGAGATGCTGAGAGCAAGAGAGTAATATCGAGATGCTGAGAGCAAGAGAGTAATAAGAAAATCAGTAGAAAGTGAAAATATAAAAAAGAGGAAAGATTGAAGAATTTCATGTTTAACAAGAATAAGAAGACAATGACGACATGCGGTGGTAGAAGCGAAAATAATTTAATAAGATATAGACAGAGAATGGTAACTAATGGTAGGAACAAAGAAGAAAGGAATGGCGTTGGACTATGACTCGCCCAGAACTGTTTCAGTTTGGACAAAAAATTAATTTTTGAATGGATCATAAATGATCTACTTACTTTTTTTTTGTCTAATCTAATGGATTAAAAAAAATATGGGATGGATCATTAACCGTCTTAATAAAAACAATCCAACCCATTAAATCCATTTAGTATTTTTATTATTATTATTGGATGGATTGGATGAATTTTGTTGTGGATGACCGGATGGATAATTAGTCCGCGAATCCTTTTGTTAGGCCTACTAGAGGGGTCTTCTTTATCAATTGGATTAGCAAAGAAACAAGAATTAGTACATATATACAAAGTTTTCATCCATGTATAACAAGCTGGCATAACAATTTTTTCTTTGGTCTTGAGCCTGCAGCATCACCATTATGATTATCATCAGGCATGATAATAGAGCTCTCCTTGCACCTTGCTCCTCCAACGATGAAGTATTTGAAATGAGAGGCAAAGATGACACCTCTAGCTCAACATGATTAGTGTAGAAACTCAGAAAAAGTATATGAGAGAAATATTTGCATATATTTGTTGTGTTCAATGTTACAAAAGAGTGTTCCTATTTATAGAGCAGAAAAATATACAAAGAAATAAAGGCAAATCAAATCTAATATCCTAATATGATTACAATATCAATCACAATAATTACATAATCAAATCATATCGTATCATATAAAATCATATCGTAACATCCCCCCTCAAACTCAAGTGGGTGGAGCTGCAACCAACTTGAGTTTGGATACTAAAGCGCGGAAGCGACCAGGAGAATGAGCTTTTGTAAACAAGTCAGCAGGCTAATCAAGAGTGCCAATGGAGACAAGATGGAGATCACCACAGAGAAGATGCTGGCGAATGAAGTGACAATCTATCTCAATATGCTTGGTGCGCTCATGGAAAACATCATTGTGGGCAATTTGAATGGCACTACGGTTGTCACAATAAAGATCAGTAGAGGAAGTCTGAGATATCTCTAGATCATCAAGAAGCCAACGGAGCCACAATATTTCAGAAGTAGTATCAGCGAGTGCACGATATTCGGCTTCAATGCTGGAGCGAGCTGTCACAGTTTGTTTCTTACTACGCCAAGAAATAAGAGAATCTCCGAGAAAAATACAAAATCCAGTGGTGGAGCGACGATCACTTGGATCACCGGCCCAATCTGCATCAGAGTAGGCTCGAAGAATCAAGGGAGAGGCAACTGAGTAGTGAAGACCATAAAACAAGGTACCCTTAATATACCGAATAATCCGGAGGACTGCAGCATAATGAGTGGTACGGGGGGCAGACATGAATTGACTAACCAGATGAACAACATAGGAGATGTCTGGCTGAGTAACTGTGAGGTAAATCAGACTGCCTACAAGTTGACGATAAAGAGTGGCATCGTCGAGTAAAGTACCATCCTGAGGAGTGAACCGAACATTGGGCTCAAGAGGAGTGTGTTCGATTTTACAATCAGTGAGACCCACTCGAGAGACAAGATCAGAAGCATACTTAGCCTGTGAGAGAAATAAGCCATCACTAGAAGATAGAACTTCGAGTCCCAGAAAATAACTTAACGGTCCAAGATCCTTCATCTCAAAATGGTGGCACAGGAACTGCTTAAGCTCAGTAATACCAACAGAATCATTGCCAGTAATAATCATATCATCCACATAAAGAAGCAAGACAACAGTACCATTTTCAGACTTACGAGTAAAAAGAGCAGAATCATGAGCACTAGAAGAGAAACCCAACTGACTAATAGTGCTATGAAATTTAGCAAACCAGGCCCGAGGTGCTTGTTTGAGGCCATAGAGAGCCTTACGAAGACGACAAACTTTCTTTGTCGGACAAGTATATCTTGGAGGAGGACGCATATAAACCTCTTCTTCCAACTCTCCATTGAGAAATGCATTTTTAACATCCATTTGTGTAAGTGACCATTGGCGAGTGGCTGCAATGGCGAGAAGAGTTCGAACAGAGGTGATGCGTGCAACAGGGGCAAATGTTTCTTCATAATCAATACCATACTCTTGAGTGAACCCTTTTGCCACCAGACGAGCTTTGTACCGCTCAATAGAACCATCAGAATGAGTCTTGATTTTATACACCCACTTGCATCCTACAAGAGACTTACCAGAAGGAGGATCAACAAGGTCCCAAGTGTGAGTGTTCTCTAGTGCATGTAACTCTTCCTGCATAGCTTGTTGCCAATGAGGGTCTAAAGAGGCTTCCTTATAGGACTGCGGTTCATGAAGGTGAAGCATAGTAGAAAAACAATGGTAATCACGAAGGTAGGTGGGTGGATTTCTTACCCGAGGAGGATGCTCAACGGTGGGAGGTGCTGGATCAACGGTGGAAATAACATCATTAGAAGCGGATGGAACATCGGAAGAGACTGGGAGCTCACTTGGAGAACCTGCATCTGTGTTACTAGGAAATAGATCAACATCGGGGTTAATAAATAGAGGAGTGGGGGTGGATGGAATTGACGTAAACTTGGACAAGGAAGAGAACATTATATGTTCCCAGAAGACAACATGACGGGAGATACGGATGCGTTGAGATATCGGATCCCAACAACGATAACCTTTGTGCTCTGTGCCATAACCAAGGAAACAACAAAGACGGGCACAAGGCTCAAGTTTAGTGTATTCATGAGTTGGAGAAGAACAAAACAAGCACAACCAAAGACCTTAAGAGAGTTATAATCAGGTGTAGAATGGTAAAGACGCTCAAAAGGAGAAACATTACCAAGGACAGAGGAAGGGAGACGATTGATGACATGGACAGCAGTAAGAGCAGCTTCACCCCAGGCACGTTTAGGACAAGAGGCTGAGATAAGCATAGCACGGACGGAGTCAAGAATGTGACGATGCTTTCTCTCAGCTCAACCATTCTGTTGAGAGGTATATGGACATGAGAACTCAGACACGGTACCCTGTTCACCAAGAAATGATAAGAGTTTAGAATCGCGATATTCCATAGCATTATCTCGACGAAAAACTTTAATGACTTTAGGAAACTGTGTTCAAATCATATTAGCAAAGTTAATGTAAATTTGAGGAAGTTCATGACGATTTTTCATCAAGTAAATCCAAGTAAAGCGAGAATAATCATCAATAAACAACACGAAATATCGAGAACCTCCCATAGTAGGTGTGGGAGCAGGGCCCCAAATGTCAGAATGCACAAGATCAAAAGGTGAAGCAGAAATAGAAGTACTATTATCAAACGACAAAGCCGGTTGTTTAGCAGTTTGACAAGCGGTACAATTAAGAGACTCGGTAGAAACAGATCCCAACACACCCCGTGACACAAGAGGGCGGAGTTTACCAAGAGAACTATGGGCAAGACGTTGATGCCAAAGATGAATAGTGGAGGCAGTGGAAGCAGCACAAATGTTGGACACAGTGGGAACATGCAGATTAGTGAGCTCAAATAGCCTTCCGATCTTACGTCCAGTCCCAATGAGTTGTCCCGTCCGTGGATCCTGCACACGACAACCAGAGGAAGAAAAGGTGACTTCATAACCAAGATCACATAATTGGCCAACAGATATAAGGTTAAAATTTAGCTTAGGAATTAAGAAGCTTCTTGAGGAGAGACGCAAGGTCACTGACAAGTGGTGAAAGGTGGCAAGAAGAACCTGGAGATTCATTGGCAACAACAGGAGGAGATACAGGCCTGGAGGAACTGGAACTAGGACAATGTTGATTCATGTTCTAGTAAGATCGTGGAGGACGAGTGGGACAATTATGAATCAAGTGTCCTGATTGCTTGCAGTATCGACAACAATTTGAAGCAATATGACCATTTTTTTTGCAATTGTAACATTCAATAGTAGGACAGTCGAAGAAGGAATGCCCGAACTGACGACAATGACCACAAAATTTTTCCACTATATCACAATAAATTCAAAGAATAGTATTATCGGATCAGAATTGACGAAAACTGACCGCAAAAATGAAAAGATCTCACCGAAAAACCTTAGGAAGGGTCAAAATGCACTGTGGTCAACAAGTCAACATGCACTGGTCAACGAGTCAAAGGTGCTGGTCAATGAGGCAACCCACGGCTCAAAAACGGGTCAGAGCTCGGGTCAGAATGGGTCAGCACGCAGGTCAAAGGCGGGTCAGCATGCAAACCGAGGCGGAAGCTGTTCTAGAGTGCAGGCGCGTGAACAACACGCGCCGACGGTCTGGAGGCGCGTGGCAGCGCGTGAAGGTTCGGACGGGGATGAAATTTCACCGACAGGTAGATCGAACGACGACGATTGCAGTGGTACTGGAGGTGAGAGAAACCGATCACGGGAAGGGTCTGAACTGGAGTACACCGACGGAGGGAAATAAAGAACAAAGGAAGGAAACAACTTCAGGAGCACCACAGGGACTCAAACACGATGAGAACATCACAGGTAGGTAGGAATCTAAAGCCTAAGCTCTTGATACCATGTAGAAACTCAGAAAAAGTATATGAGAGAAATATTTGCATATATTTGTTGTGTTCAATGTTACAAAAGAGTGTTCCTATTTATAGAGCAGAAAAAGATACAAAGAAATAAAGACAAATCAAATCTAATATCCTAATATGATTACAATATCAATCACAATAATTACATAATCAAATCATATCGTATCATATAAAATCATATTGTAACAATTAGAATTCTTTTGCTCAATTGATATTCCATTTAATTTGCATCATAGTAAGATGACACTTCATCAAACACTGCATCTCTTGATACAACAAATTCGCGAGAGTTAGGATCCATGACTTCCAACCTTTCCTCCTTTCATGGCCAACAAAAATAAATTTCTTTTCCTTTGCATCTAATTTGGTTCTTTGAAAACCTGGAGTATGAATATAGCAAATAGAACAAGAAACTTGAAAATGTTTGACAGTGAGCTTTTCTCCAAACAGCAACTTACAGGGAGTCTGTCATATTAATAGGACTAAAAGGCATAAAGATGATACATAGGTACTCCCTCCGGACCTAAATATAAGCAAAAAAGTAGCTATATTATTTGGACTTAAATATAAGCAAAAATCAATTAAGTCAACACTATTAAATGTTAGTATTGCAAAAATCAAGAAAATTAACCAATCAAACCAATTCTCCATTTACTTTTCCAGAAACATTGTATATTTCCTAGACAATTAACTCTCTTTTTTACACAAATCAAGATAATTAAACTAACTTAACTAACTTTCTTAATATGTGTGAATTTAGTTTTTTTTACTTATAATTAGGTCCGGAGGTAGTACCATACATTCTTGGCATGAGCCGTCTAATCTTCCTCTCAGGCACCCTATTTTGTTGTGGCATTTTTGGACACAAGAGTTCCCTTTTGTGCCATGATCCCTATAAAAAGAAAAGAACTCGTTGAAAGTTTATTTTTGTTCATTGTCTGTTTGTAGCCTTCTTATTTTCTTGCCAAATTTACCTTCCTCCACAAGAGCCTTGAACTCCATAAAAAATAAAAAAATAAAAAAACGAAACTTTTGAACTGTAGTTCACAAAATAAATCTAGGTGAATCTTGAAAAATCGTCTGCAAACAGCAACATATAATGAAAACCAGAAAATGAAGGATTTCTAGTTGCAGCCATCAAGTCTGTCACTATGAACTAATTTCCATGAAGCATTGCACCTAGATTTATCAAATGGAAGGCAATGTGATTTATTGATCAGTCAATTTTGTGCATATTTGTTTTACTTCATACTTAGCCTTTTTGTATCTAATTTTTGCTTAGTTGGAATTATTTGATTGAGTTTTGTGCTATTCAGCCTAATTGGACTTTTGGGTTAATTAGTGTTTAAATTCAGATTTTGGGTTGTTTCTGACCTATTCTTGGTTTTCAGGACATAAGTGGAGCTACAGGGCAGGGAGGCTATGATGATGATCTTGGGATTGCTGGAGATCTATAACGGTGGTGAAGAGTCCAAGGCCTGATTCAACCATAGGCTATGTTTGGGAGGATGGAGTGTGATGGTTAATAATGAAGTAAAGTGGTGAAAATCTATAAACCCATTTTTTGGGATCGAGTTTCTTCATTAATGAAGTGGGATGGTTGAAGATGGTAACCCAAATCACTCCACTTCATTCAAAACCTCTTATTTTCATACCTTCCAAATTGGGAGGTTTGGTATTTTCTTCCATTCCCTCATTAAACTTCCAAATAATGGAGTATGATATTTTTACCTTTTCACTTCACTCCATTACTAACAACTCTATTATTACTCACTCCGGTCCATCTCCTTAAAAACTTTCAATCATAGCCTTATCGAGGGTCATATTGTAGCTAACAACTTGGGATACAACTTATATGAAGATCATTGGGCCCAATTCGGTCTCCTTGGCCCAATTCGATCTTGCACTGTATATATCGATCAATCAACTTAAGTTCATATTGTAGCCTATCAGTTATTATACTTGTTTGCAGGTTCATCATTTATCTTTAACAACTTAACTTTGGGGTTTCGAGCACTTCCAAATTCAAATGGTTTCCTTCTATATTTTCCTTTATGTGTTCGCTTTTATTTGGGGGGTTAATTAATAGACCCAGTCCCAGATGCACATATTTGATAAATGAAGTATATCAAAATAGATGTTGGCATTAGATCAATGCCATTGATGGAATATACCTGAAGTTGAATGCAGAGAAACCCAAGGATGGTTTTGACAGCAGCAATGTGTTCAGATTGTTTTGCAGCTGTGGTGATAGAGTTTTATAGATAACAAGTTAACAATGCTATTAATTCTTACACACAAGGGAACTTCGTGCTGCATTTCTTTCCCTCAAGTCTTTTCTTCCTTCAAAAGTTTGCTTAAAACTACTTGCACAGGCATCGGCCATAGAACAAAATGCACTGTTTGTTTGTTTGTTTATTTATTTGAAGTATGCTCTATGGGAAGGAAATTTTCCTTCTTAGCAAATTAGCAATACCAGAAAAAAAAAAAAAACACTTTTTTTTTATAAGATTTTATAGAAAAATGTTTTTCTTATTCATTTTTTAGGATGCCATCACATTATTATCTTGGTACAATTATTGGTGAACAAATTTGCTTTGGAAGCTATCAAACAAATTACAATTAAAGGAAATTCAGGCCATGCCATAACTTAGATAAAACCATGTATTTTTGCACAACTATCACCTGTCCTATGAATCCAAGGCTAGCTGATTTTCTTGCCGGTTGCAAACTAGCTAAGGTGGTACCCAAATTAAAAGCTGATAAAAAAAATCTAGCTTATACCCAACTTTGAGTCATTGTCTCAACCATGAAGATGGGTTTTCTTACGCAGTGAGAAATATGCCCATCTGCACTAACTAATTGATAAGGGGACAAAAAAAATAGTGGTAGGATGGGAAAGCAGTGAGTAATACCTGACGAGTCGTGATAGCTGAACACAGCGGGCGACACCAAATACGCGACATCTTGCTACAGTGGCGCACTGTAACAGCCACTGTAGCACCCTTTTTTTATTATTTAAATTTTGCCTTTTTTAAAAAGATAAAAATTTTATTTCTAAAAAAAATCCATTCACCAGATAATGAACTGAATTCACCAGATATTTGCACATACTTAACCAAAAATTTTATCTCAAAAAAACCCATTCACCAGATAATGAACTGAATTCACCAGATATTTGTACCTGATTCACCAGATATTTATACATGCTTAACGAAAAATTTTATTTCCAAAAAAAAAACGCATTCACCAAGTAATAAACTGAATTCACCAGATATTTGTACCTGATTCACCAGATATTTACACATACTTAACCAAAAATTTTATCTCAAAAAAACCCATTCACCAGATAATGAACTAAATTCACCAGATATTTGTACCTGATTCACCAGATATTTGCACATACTTAACCAAAAATTTTATCTCAAAAAAACCCATTCACCAGATATTTACACATACTTAACGAAAAAATTTATTTCCAAAAAAAACGCATTCACCAGATAATAAACTGAATTCACCAGATATTTGTACCTGATTCACCAGATATTTGCACATACTTAATCAAAAAATTTATTTCTCAAAAAAACCCATTCACCAGATAATAAACTGAATTCACCAGATATTTGTACCTGATTCACCAGATATTTGCACATACTTAATCAAAAAATTTATTTCTCAAAAAAACCCATTCACCAGATAATAAACTGAATTCACTAGATATTTGTACCTGATTCACCAGATATTTACACATACTTAACCAAAAAAAAATTTATTTATAAAAAAAAACATTTAAAAAAAAACTAAAAAAAATAGCCTTAACAAAATAGTCTCCACGAGTTGAATGTAGGACTTGAGAATCTTGAGCAAACATTGGAAGTTCCCCTAGGCAACTCCAAAGGCTCTGTTTGGCAAGTTCAATAAGCTATATGATAGCTTATTTGATTAATTTATAAGCATGCTTGATTAAAATAAAGGTGTTTGGCAAATAAACTTATCTCATTAGCTTATAATTTTTCTTCGTAAGTTTTTTATTTAGCTTATGACTTATAGCTTATAACTTATTAACTTCCCTCATTTTTACCCTTATTAATTTAATGAAATTCTCGCTTTACCATATCTCTCATAAATTCATAAATATGTCCTTTTATGTCATTTTACAATTATAAGTTAGTTCAACCGTTAATTTTATCAAATACTTCAAATTCAATCAACTGTCTTTTCAGCTATCAGTTATAAGCTCTCAGTTAAAAAGTAACTTATCTGCTAATTTTCCCAAAAGCAAGCTATGTAACATTTGTTCAAAACAGTTTGTCATGGGAATTGGGCAGCTAACGTCCTGCGGTGATAGGTTTCTCTCAATATACATCCCTTATACTTGAACTTTGCTGCTGAGGAGCAAACACTGCTTGTGCTCCTCGTTTCCATTAATTTAATCCTTCCTTTCCATCCAAAATAGGTAACTCGGATGTTACATAAATTTTCATAATAAAACTTCATTTCATTTCCAGCCATCTCTCCATCATCTACATTCTCTTTCTCAATTTAGATTAAGATTGGACATGGTATAAATATTGTTAGAAAAACCAACAAGGCCCAACATAGTTGGTAGATGACTGAGTTCCTTAAGCATGATGTTAGTGGTTTAACTCCTGTCGTGTATATGAAAAAAACTTTGCTGGGAGAAGCAAAACTCACTTTGATGATCTCTACGCCTCGAAAGGGATTAATATCCGGCTATCGGCTAGAGAATACCCTTGGTTTACGAAAAAATAAATATTGTTAGAAACAAAGAACAGAGAACAACTAATCTGGATATGTTGTGTATATTATTAGCCTTACAGACAGGGTCTATTTATACGAGAGGGCGTCTATAAAGAGGTACAAAACTTATAAACGTACTTTGATTAAACTTATACTCGTGAGCTAAAAATTTTCATTTAATGCTCTCTTTTCGGGAAAAATAATTACTATAATTATAATAATTGTTATAATTTCATCAATTAATAGCTATATTTACTAAATTTGCTTACTTATTTTTCCATGTAATTCTTTTCCGCTTAGGACGGATATTTCTAATTGCTAATACTAATTTCAAGATTATGTACTAATTGTCTAATGCTAATTTTCAAATTTTCTTCAGTTAATAATTGTTTGCTACTAATAAACCCATATATATTTAATTAGAGTACTCATAACGTGAGTCATTCTCCACAGCTTCTCTACTCCTCGGGGAGCCACGTGGCATCATCTACATTGAGAATTTTTAATTTTTAATTTTTAATTTTAAATATATTTTTAAATCTAGGGAGTTATAAGGTGATTTGGGGTGTGGGTCAACGGTGTTGGGAGCTATAATGTGCAAAGTTCGAATCTCACCCCTAGTAACATAACAAGCTAACAACTAACATTCGCATATAACAAAAATATTTTTAAATCTAATAATTAATTATTATTGCCAAATTTGCATATCATTTAATTATTTTCACTTTAGGATGTGTTTTTGAATCTTATAATTAATAGTTATCAATATCAAATTCATTAATCGGTAACTTATTTTCATTTAGTTTCTTTCCTTTCGAAACAAAGATTTCTAAAAGAAAAAAATCACATATGTTAAATTAGATTTAACTTTTCCTCTGATGGATGTTTCTCCATCAAAGTCGCCTATTCCTATCTGTCAAAAGTTCCCACTCATCCTCCATACCTGGGATTTTAGTTTTCCAGGATTTGGAGGTAGCACGGACCTCAACGGAACAAAACCTTCATGTGGAAAGTGGCTCATGGTCGGTTATTGACTAATTCTGATCGTAAGGCTCAGGGGTTTTCTCATCATGACACTTGTCCAAGGTGCATGAATCACCCCGAAACTCTGATGCATGTTCTGAGGGACTGTGAAGAAGTTAGCGCTATCTGGTCCAGAGTTTTTTTTTTTTTTTGACTGGAAAATTAGCTTCATTAACACAGAGCAGTAAAATCAGTACAAATAACAGAATCTAAACCAGAAAAAGATTGGCTTGGGGCATTCCCCAACCATGTTCTTGATCCTACAATCTTAGCTCTTTTAACCAACTCATGGGCTGCAACATTTGCTTGTCTTTTAACATGGAAAACCACATAACCCTGAAAATTTTGCAGCAAAGACTTACAATCATGGATAATTGGATCAATGGCAGCCAAAACAAGCTTGTTATTAATACAATTCACCACCAATTCTGCATCAGACTCAACAATCACCTTGTTAAGCTGCTGTTCTTTTGCCAAATTAAGACTCCATCTCACCCCAAGAGCTTCTGCAAGGGTAGGCTCCACATTCAAGTTCTCCCTTTTAGTTGCAGCAAACAACACCTCTCCCATATGATTCCTAATCAAATACCCCACCCTGTATAACCATCTTTAAAGCAACCAGCACCACATTTATCTTTGTCCAGCCTTCAGCAGGTGGACTCCAAACAGTTTGGGATGGGCTTAAGACTTGGGAGTTCAACTTTAGATTTGCTTGATTATAGTCTTTGACAAAATCCATGGCTGCACCTACCACTGAAATGGGATCAAAATTTTTCTTACTGAACACAGCATTATTTCTAGCATACCACAACTGCCACAGAGTGGTGCAGAAAATTTGGACAGCATATGAGTCTTTACAAGTCAGCCATTCAAGCATCCATTTATTCAGATCAGAATGCAAAGGGACATGCATCCCAAGTTGGGTAGAAAACCATACTAACCTTGCTATGTGACACCTCATAAGGACATGATCCACTCTTTCCACCTCCAGATGACACAAAGGGTATAACATCTCTATTTCCATTCCTTTTTTCCTCAGATTAAAGCAGGTTGGCAGGATATTTTTGGCCACTCTCCACATGAAGTTTCTGATTTTTGAAGGTACAGGAGCATGCCAAATTTCCTTCCAAAGGTTTTGATCTACTACAATTGAAGGGCCAGGATATTGGTTGAATCTATGTTCAGTCAGAAGGTGGTAAGCAGTCCGGACAGAATATGATCCATGACCTTCCCAATGCCAAATCAAATTGTCTTGGGGAAGTCTATAAGAAATTGGGAGATTTACAATCTGATGGGCTTCAGAATTGTTGAAACACTGAAAAATCAGATCCCTTTTCCATTGTTTTGTATCAGGATCAATCAGTTCACTCACTGTTGCATTTTCCCCCAATAATTTGACTGGACTCCAAACTTTAAATTCTGCCTGCATTGGTAACCATTTGTCTTTCCAAATCCGGATCTTCTCACCATTTCCAACCACCCACCTAGCACCCATACCAACTACCTCCTTTGCACTGAACATACTTCTCCATGCATAACTTGGAAGGTAGCCTATTTTAGCCTCCATAAAAGAGCTCCTAGGATAGTATCTACTTTTGAAGACATCCCCCATTAATGAATTTACCCCTGTGACCAGTCTCCAACATTGCTTACCAAGAAGTGCTTTTTTGAAGTCACTAAAACCTCTGAAACCCATGCCCCCCTTCTTTTTTGATCTCGATAGCTTCTCCCAACTCAGCCAATGCACTCTGCAGTTACCATCTTTTGAACCCGACCAAAACTTTGCCAGCATTGATTCTACTTCTTTGCAGCAACTCTCAGGTAGTTTGTAGCAGCTCATGATGTAATTTGGGATTGCTTGGGCGACAGATTTGATTAAAGTCTCCTTTCCTGCTCTAGAAAGGCACTTTTCCTTCCACCCCTTCAGTTTCTTCCATATCCGGTCAATGACAAAGGAGAAGATATCTTCCTTTGACCTCCCAAAAACAACAGGAAGGCCTAGATATCTAGAATGAGACATCACAGTCTTAGCTCCCATCATGTTGCAGATCATATTCCTCTCATCATCTGGCACATTTCGACTAAACGATGCCTCTGATTTGTCCATGTTGACCACTTGTCCGGAAGCACTTTGGTAGGTGGATAGGATTTTGAGGATAGTGCTTCCTTCATTCTGGCTAGCCCGAGCAAAAAGGAGGTTGTCATCTGCAAATTGAAGGTGGGATATAACTAGGGCACTCCTAGCAACCTTGATTCCATGAATTGTGTTCTCCTTAGCCTCTCTATGCAATAAACCAGAAAGAACATCAGCACATAATATGAAAATATAGGGAGAGAGAGGGTCACCTTGCCTGAGCCCCCTTTCAGGGGAGAAGCTTCTGCTTGGTTGGCCATTTATGAGGATTTGATAGGATACAGTGGATATGCATTTCATGATAGTGCTGGTCAGTTTTTCTGGAAAGCCCATAGTCAACAAGACAGTCTTCACAAAAGGCCATTATGCCCTATCATATGCTTTGGACATGTCCAGCTTCAATGCCATCATGCCTTTCTTCCCTTTCTTCTTCTTCTTAAGCCAATGAAAGCACTCCATAGCGATCAAAGCATTATCTGTAATGAGCCTCCCTTGAACAAAAGCACTTTGCTCTGGATCAATAATATCATGGAGGATGTGCTTAATTCTGTTTGCAATTGCCTTTGTGGCTATTTTCATCACAACATTACAAAGACTAATAGGTCTATAATCCTTAGGGGTTGAGGGATTTTTACCTTTTGGAATGAGGGCAATGAAAGTCCTGTTTATGGTCTCCGGAGATAAATCATCATTCAAGATACCCAATACAAGGTCCTGTACCTCCCTCCTAACAATATGCCAAAACTTTTGGTAGAACAGAGCAGGTAGCCCATCTGGTCCCGGGGTTTTCAAAGGATGCATTTGCTGAATCGCCATTACAATTTCCTCCTCTGTAAACGGTTTTGCACACCAAGCTTTGTGGTCCTCGGTTAATTTGTCCTTGACAACTTCGCATGAACTTTCAATACCCGTTGGAGCAGATGTTGAGAAAATCTCCATAAAATGATTAAGCAGCAACCTCTCCACATTTTCCACTCCATGCCTCCACACACCCTCCCCATCTTTCAACTTTTCAATCTCATTGACTTGCTTCCTCTGGCTGGCTTTGCTATGAAAGAATCTCGTGTTTTTGTCACCATCTTTCAACCACAAGGCTCTACTTCTCTGTCGCCAAAGAGTTTCCTCAATCTTGAGCAGTTCATCATGTCTTTTTTCCAGTTCTTTGTACACCTTGATACCTTCCTCTGAATCAGTCCAGGAGCTTTCATTCTTTAATTTGGCCTCAATTTGTACTATTTCCCTCTTAACAGCACCTGTTCGGTATTCCTCAAAATGTTAATCAATGGATTTGATTGAACCCAATTTCTCCACACACTGAAGGTTTGGATTAGACCAAGCTCTCTTTATCAGGTCTTCACATCTCTCATCTTTTATCCAACATTCCTCAAAACGAAAGAGATGGACTTTTTTCCTCTGATTTCTTTGGGGAAAGGCTTCAAACACTACCATAATAGCTGCATGATCGGAACCAAATCTGGGGAGGTGGACCACACGAATAGGGGTAAATCGATTCAGCAAAGCTTCCATTCCTATAGCTCTATCCAGCCGACATTGAATATTTTCTACACCCTTCCTACCATTTGACCAAGTAAAGGGGTACCCTTCAAATCCAAGATCAATTAACCCGCATTCTTCTACCACTTCACGACCAATCGAAAGTTGGGTGTTGCTACTAGCAAGGCCTCCCATCTTTTCTGCTTGAGTCAAGATATCATTCAAGTCTCCAAAACAAAGCCATTTTTCACCAACCTGAGATGCTAAATTTTTGATGAGGTCCCAAGTCTTTTTTTTATTTTTCTCCTCCGGATGACCATAAATCCCTGTGAAAAACCATTCATCTCCAAATTCCTCGTCTACACACGAACCCAGAATATGATTTGGGGAATAAGATTTTATAGTGACATCTAGTTGGTTTCTCCACATCAGAGCAATACCCCTAAACCTCTCTCTTCCATTTCCAAAACAAGGAACAACTAGACAAGAATTAAAACCACATCTCACCTTGATTCTGTCCATTTCTCCTTCCTTCAGCCTGGTTTCCATAAGGAAAACCAGTTGGGGATTTTCCAATCGAATGAGCCTTAGCAAGGCTCGAACTGCTCGGGGATTCCCCAAGCCCCTGCAGTTCCAACTGATTGACTTCATTGCTTTAGGCAGTGCTGGTTCTCCAGCACCGCCTCTGGAATTAAATCTTTGTTGTTTTCCACCTCTTGTCGGCACTTCTTGTCTCCCTTATGAATGTCATCTAAATTGCCCTCTGATATATCTACATCATAGAGGTGCCTCTTCCCAAGCTCAGTCTCTATCTTCGAGTGCTTCTTTTTTGGGGATGGCTTCTTTACATTTTGCCTTTTCCATTTGCGAACCTTTTGCACAGCCTCTTTACTCTTCTTGCAACAATGCCCAAGGATTCTGCCATTCTCTCAATATCTTTGCTTGAATCTTCTTTCCCACCTTTTCCTTTTTGCTTCTCTTCTAACATCTTCCCAACTCTGACTTGATCCACCTCTGCTTCCCTTTCATTAGCCTCCTTTGTTCCACCCATCAACATCTTACTGCTGCTTGAGCTTGCAAAAAGACTTTTACTACATGCTCCAGAGCTACTTTCACGTTTGGGCTCAGTTGTTACTTTCGGGAGTGGGGATGCACGCAGCCACAGCCCAAAGGGGAGTTCTTTCTCTTCTACCCCTTCATATCCTTCTTCTTCATCTTCCAGACTCTCCTCACAATCCTTAAGTTGATGCCCAATTTTACCACAAGCAAAGCAGAAGATAGGCAATCTTTCGTATTTGAAGAAAACTTTCACATTCTTTCCTTGATAACGTATAACGGTTCCGCGTTTCAGAGGCTTCCTAAGGTCCAGAGCTACCTTAATCCTCATGAATCTCCCCAGTCTGTTGCTTTCTCTCTGATCCATCTCTTCAAACACCCCCATAATATCCCCTAGTCTTCTAGCTGTTGATTCAGATCTCAAATTTAGGGGTAGATCATATACCCTCGCCCAAAATGAGACTTCATGCATTTCAAGTTCAGATGGTTGTTCCTCACCAGTCACCCGCCTTAGGATTAGAAGGTTCTTGTCAAAACTCCAAGGTCCGTTCTTTAGTACATTCTCTGCATCCTTTTTAGTCGAGAAACGAAACAGGAACAAGTTCCTGTTTAGATCTTGGATTTCAACTGGATTCTTCAGCCTCCACGATTGGGTAATCGTTTGCTTGAATGCTTTCACATTGAATGGACAATCAGACCATAATTTCCCAGCAAGGGTTCTTCTGAATATTTCATCTTCGCACACATCCTCTTCTTCTATTGTGAACCCTACCTTCTCTTCCTCTGTCAGATCCACCTTATTCCAGCTATCCATCCTTTGAACACTCACCAAACGTCGCACAATAGAGAAGAAAGAAAGAGAGGGAAACCTAGATGAAACTAGGGATTTAATCCCAGAAGGGATAGAAATGCCAAGACGAGCTTGGAGATAGCGCCTCCACAAAACCCTTAGAAGACCCTAGAGAGCTCGGGAGGGAGAAGTGATTTGGAGGGAGTATTAAAATTTGGTCCAGAGTTGTTTCCGGAGCATATTTTTTAGTTTGGGTTTGCATCGCTGGCTCGATCTCAATCTATCTGATCTACATGTTTCTTGACTACAATAACATTGGCATATGTTCTTTGGATTTGCGATTAGAGAACTTTGGTTGGACATAAATAATATTGCATTCTCTGGTAAGCTTACTGATACAGAGACCTTATGGTTAAACATCATAAGTCCAGTTAAAACTATCGCCAAGAAGCTCTCCGAACCTTTTTCGATTTTTATCGAGGAGAGTCTTCATGAGGTTCATGTTACCTGGACTCCTCCTGCTGAAAACGTCTTCAATGTAAATGTTCATAAATATTTTCATAGAAGCTCGGGCTTGGCAGCATGTGGAGGTTTGATCATAGATAGTTCCAGGAAGCTCATACAAGGTATTTTCTGTAATCTGGGCCCTTGCAACTCTGTCTAGGTCGAGCTCTGGGCTCTCTGTCTGGGTATCAGATTAGCGCATAGCCTCAGTATTGGTTGTGTCTGTTTTGAAATGGACTCCCTCGTTGTTGTGAACATCGTTCGGTCGGGTAGCTGCCACAGCCAATTTCGCCAGCCTCTCTCCTTATGGAGGTCCTTGATATTCTACAGAAAGATGATTGGAGTGCTTCTGTTTCGCATGTGATTCGGGAAGCAAATCGCTGCGCAGATTTTTTGGCTAATCAGGGTCATTCTAGTTCCTTTAGTTGGACGATGCCTATGTTGTCTTTGCTTTTACATGAGGATGCTCGAGGTTGCAGCATTCCTCACTTAGTTGCTTAGGCTCTTGTTTTCCCTCATTAAAAAAAGAAAAATAAAAAAGAAATATACTCTCTTAAGAATACGAAGTTAAATATCTTTGACTACTTTCATAATTCATTTATAGAATGACATATGCCATTATTAATTAATTTCTCTTTTTTAAAACATTAAATTTAAAATTAATTAAGAATATATTCTTTTTTATTTAATTTTTTTTTTTTTTTTGGATTCCACTCAAGTTAATTTTGTAGACATCATTTATAGTTTTAAGTTTAAAAAAAATTTATTTTATCTTTTATTTTATTTAGTTATATTTTTTCTACATTTAAGAATAGGATACTTGCCAGTTTCTTCACTAAGCTAGCTTTCCATTTATACTATTCGCACGAATATGGTAAGGTGAAGGTCAAGCTTATCTTAGAGCATGTTTGGATACAATTCAAACATAATTTTGACCAGCGTTCTGACCCCAAAATCTAGTTGTTAATATATTCGGAAGTGTTTGGATGTAAAAGTTTGTGCAGTAGAATCAGTTTTGGGTGGCTTAGAATTGATTTTTAGAGAAGCAAAAATTTTTAGTTTTTTATATTTATACCTTAAAAATAATTTTATTTTATCATAAAAAATTAATTCTTCAAAATTCACTTTTAAAATATAATTACTAGGATACCAAAAAATATATAATTACTAAACAAAATCATTTTTCTTAACCTTAATTTAAAAAAAAATTAATTAACATCTATTCTTTTAAAATTAACTCGTTTAAAATGAAGATTGCCATATCACATCTCCAAAAAGCAACTTTCTGCTTTACTAAAAGTGGCCAAGGAGGGTAGGACGTACTAAAAGTGGCCAATGGATGTTCGAGTTTTGTAGTGCTTTAACTCCATTATGAGGAACACTTGGTTTGTATTGTATGCAACATCTTCACAATTCAATTTAGTGGTCGACATTGAGAAGCATTAATATTCTGAATTCTGAGCCATGAAGGCAGTTGAGAAAGTACAAAGAATTGAAGTATGAGTCATCTTATTCTGGCTCCTCAATTGGGACAACTACTAGACAACTACAGTAGTGTTATAGTACCGAAACTTTTTTTTTTTTTCCAATTTTTGACTTTTTTTTAAAAAAAAATAAAAATTTAGCTTTTTTATAATACTAACATTTTTGGTTAATTACGTGCAAATATCTGGTTAATTCAGTTCATTATATGATTAATGGGTCATCCTAAAGCTTACAATTATTTTACACAACCATAAATATTTGGTTAATTACGTGCAAATATCTGGTTAATTCAGTTCATTATCTGGTTAATGGGTCATCCTGAAGCTTACAATCAATTTCCACGACCATGTAAATATTTGGTTAATCACGTGCAAATATCTGGTTAATTCAGTTCATTATATGGTTAATGTATGTATAATGATGGAAAATGATTGTATGCTTCAGGATGACCCATTAACCAGATAATGAACTGAATTAACCAGATATTTGCATGTGATTAACCAAATATTTACATGGTTGTGGAAAATGATTGTAAGCTTTAGGATGACCCATTAACCATATAATAAACTGAATTAACCAGATGTTTGCACGTAATTAACTAAAAATATTAATATTCAAAAAAGCTAATTTTTTTTAAAAATTTTAAAAGTCAAAATTTGTAAAAAAAAAAAATATATATAATAATAATAATTAAACACTAGTGCTACAGTACACACTACTGTAGCACTACAGTACCATAGTTGTCCCGTAGTTGTCAAATATGGCGAGTCAAAATAACATTTTTCTTGAAGTATAGCGCCAAACCAATGAACCTTTTATTATGCTTGTGCTCATACTTGAAACAAACACACTCTTAGAGTTTGGTGCTGTTATCTCTTCTTCTAAGGATTTGTTTCTGTTTTTTTTTCAAAACTCTCATGTAAAGTTCACTAGGGGGCAAGCTAATATGGTTGCTCATAATTTAGCTAGAGTGGCTATTGTTAATGCTAGCTCTAAGAATTTCTTTGATACTAGAGTTTGATCCCGTGCCCGCACGGGATAAATTATTGATGATTTTTAATAATTTTTAGTATTATAAGATAATTTTTAAATTTTTACATATTAATTATATAAAGTTGTTAACATGATTTACACAAATTATATAAAATATATAATGCATGTAAATACCATATTATTAGTCAAGTTTTTATTTTTTTGAGAGAATATTATGAGTCAAGTTGAATTACCTTTTTCATAATTTGAGAAATAAAATATAGAATATAAATTTTGATACACTTTTATAGTCAAGTTTTTTTTACATTCTGAGAGGATGACAAAGTATATATATATATATATATAAACAATACATTTCTATCCCATATGCAACGTAGTGTTGTCATGTGTCACCTTCCCTGTGCAAGAAATGTAGCAGTGTTTATGAATGACAAGTGTCAACACTACAATTTTTGATTTATTATTGTATTTATAAATTAACAAAAAAAAAAAAAAAATTGAGCCAAAATTACCTAAATTTAAATCAAATAATAAATCAAAGTTTTAGATTTAAGTTAATTCTCTTATTTGAAAACTGATTTTGAAATTTCAATTTTGAATTTAAATTTAAATCAACTATAAAAATATAGTTAATTTCAAAAAATTAAATTATAAATTTAATTAATCTTATATAATTATTTAATTTATTTCAATTTTAAGGACATACCTAAAATATATTTACGTAAGTCTTATCAAATTTGAAATTAAATTAAAATTTTAAAAATTGAAATTGAAATTTTAAACTTAACTAATATTATCTAATTATTTAATTTATTTCAATTTTAATTTCAAATTTAAGGTCATACATGTTAAGTCTCTAAAATGTCTGTGTGCATTTCCCTAATTAAGTTTTGATGAAAACTAAACATTGGGTAATGATTTAATTAACCTATTTTGTGGTTGCTAACCCGTCTACTTAGTGTATAGATCAGAAGATTACAAAACTCACCTGTCTGTCTACCTAAGTCTCACCTGTCCGTATTAGCCAAGAAGTCAACCTGTCTGCTGACTAGGATTGTTGACTATGTGCAAACTGATTTTACAACCTGTCTCTACTCTTCAACTTGTCTAAGGTTCTTCGTTAAAGAACTCGAAGTACAGGAAGCTTTTGCAAGCTGTCCCCTCATGAAGAATACTCTGAGAACTCTCTCACTCTTATCAAGAAACTCAGAAGTGCTCTCTCTCAAGCAAACTAGGAAGTCAGAGATAAACTTCCAGTTAAAGAACATTTCCAACATGCTTTATTCCCTAGTACTTTCAGTCATTACACAGAAAGGGAAATGTACTCTGCAAAAGTACAAAAGCACTCTGCACAACTCTGAGTTGGCGTCTACACGATGCATAAAGCTATTATCCCTCATGTTAGAGTACAACCAACGTCTTCATTGCATTAATGGCTGCCCAGAACGACTATATTGCATTTAATGAAGCTCTGCTTGAAGCCATAGTTGCAAGGAATGTCTCTAACGGATATTAAATGTTTGAAGGTTATAAATACAGAAGTCATTGAAGATGAACAAAATCAGAGTTTTACAAAGCATTAAAGAGCCATTACTCTGTTCATTTATTCATTCTGTATTCTTCAATCATTTGAAGTTATTACGCAGACTTTCCTAAAGCTTTATATTTAAACCACTCTCTGAGTGTTAGTGAAAGGTCTGTAAGTGTATTTATTACAAACCAAACTCTCAAACAAATCTGAGTGAGCCTGAAGAGGCTAGGTGTGCAAAGAATACTTCTGTTGGAGCCTGAAGAGGCTAGGTGTGCAAACAATACTTGGAGTCTGTAACCTGATCAGTTATAGTGGATAAATCTTGGTGCTGCCAAGGACTGGACGTAGCTCTTTGTGTTAAAGAGTGAACCAGGATAAATCTCTGTGTTAATCTCTCTTCCCTTAATCTCTTTAGTTACTTTGATTATATATATCATCTGCTTTCTAACAAAGGGGTTAAAACTGTTTCTGTCAAGTCTGTTTTCTTATCTCTACGTGTGTTGTTTTCCTGAGAAAACTACAACAGACAGGTGACCTGTCTGTGTATCTTTTTACACCCGTCTGTGCTTAGCTTCTGCAAGCAAAAAGTTTTTAACTTTATTTTAAATTCTAATAAACACAATTCAACCCCCCTTGTCGTGTTTATAGTTGTCTATTTCAGTTGGTATCAGAGCTCAGCCTCTGGGTTGAGCATCTAACAGTGTTGAGGTAAAAGATCCTGAAGAATAGACATGACTGCTGGAGCTAGTGGAAGTAACCAGACTGAAGGAGCCTCCTTAACCAGACCTTCATTCTTCAATGGAGAAAACTACAACTATTGAAAAGATAGATTTCAATGGTTCATTCTATCTACAAACTCTGATCTCTGGGATGTCATCACAGATGGTCCTTTCATCCCTAAAAATGATGACAACACTGACAAGCCAAAAGCTCAGTGGACCCCTGCAGAAAAGGCAAAATGGGAGCTGAATCACAAAGCCAGATACAACATTATTTGTGCGCTCAGTCCTGATGAGTTTGAGAAGGTCTGTGCCTGTGACTCTGCCAAAGAAATATGGGACACCTTAGCTGTCACACATGAAGGAACCGCCAAGATCAAAGAATCAAAAATTGCCATACTTGTCAGAAAGTATGAACTATTTCTCATGGAAGAAGGAGAATCTGTTGCTCAAATGATTGGGAGATTTCAAACTATCATCAATGGTCTAAAGTCTCTTGGCAAAGTTTACTCCAATGCTGAGAAGGTTGGAAAGATACTTAGGAGCCTACCTAAGCAGTGGAGACCTCTGGTAACTGCTATCTCTCAAGCCAAAGATCTTACCACCTTGACTATGGATGAACTCCTTGGAACACTTACTGTTCATGAGCAAGAACTTGGAGATGAAGTCTCAACAAAGAAGGGCAAGTCAATTTCTCTGAAGGCTGATCAAAAGTCTTCCAAAGCTTCTAAAGCTTTAAAGGCAGACGAGTCATCCAGTGATGCTGACCTGTCTGAATCTGAGGATTCTGAAAGTGATGAAGAACTATCTCTCCTAACCAGAAAGATAAAGCTTCTCCTACAGAAAAAGAAGTTCAGAAAGGATAAGCCATTCAGAAGATTCAACAAGGACAAGAATTTCAAGGATTCCACTTCAACAGACAAAAACTCAATTGTCTGCTATGAGTGCAAGAAACCAGGACACATCAAAGCAGAATGTCCTCGACTCAAGAAAGCCCCATTTAAGAAGTTCTTCAAAAAGAAGAAGAAAGGAATGATGGCCACTTGGGAAGATCTAGAGTCAACATCTACTGATGAGGAGACAGAGGAAGAAGCAAATCTCTGTCTAATGGCTAACACTGACTCTGATTCAGATAATGAGGTAAATTCTGATTATGAGGAATTACTTGATGCCTATGAAGAATTGTTGGAGGAATCCAACTGTTTGTCTAAGGCTTTCAAATCTCTCAAGAGAGATCATGTTAAGCTCCTCAGTGAGCATAAACAGAAATCTCTAGAGTGTGAGAAATTTGCCAAAGAGAACAGTGAGCTGAAGACTGAAAAGTCTAATGAAGCTAAGATCTCTAGTGATACATCACAGTCTGAAGAAGTTGAAAAACTTCAACAGAAAGTGGAAGAGCTCACTTCTGATCTTGCCAAATTTGTTAATGGTAGAGATAATCTGACAAAGCTGCTTGCCTGTCAGAGGCACTCCCTTAACAAAGAAGGTATAGGATATGTCCATCAGATACATCATAAAGTATCAACTAAGCACTCTAAAGTGTCTGCTACATCTACTTCTATTAAATCCATACCTGTCTGTAATTTCTGTGGAAAGACTGAACATGTTATGTCTAAGTGTCTCCATAAGAAAAGAAGGAAGTCTTCACAGACTCCTAGAACTAACAGAAAAGGACCCAGAAAACTATGGGTACCTAAAGATCAAATAATCTCTGTTGCAGATGTCCTCAACAGCACAAAGAAAACACCACTGCTGGTACCTGGACAGTGGCTGCTCGCGACACATGACAGGAGAAAGGTCTATGTTCCTAGACCTCCAACTTAAGAAAGGAGGACATGTGGCATTTGGTGGAAATCAGAAAGGGAAGGTTATAGGAATTGGTACTATTGGTGGTAAACTTCCTCTTCCCTCTATATCAAATGTTCTTATGGTTAAAGGATTAAAACACAATTTGCTTAGCATAAGTCAATTATGTGACAGTGGATTTGATGTCTCCTTTACCAAAGATTTCTGTATAGTTAAAGATCTTAGTGGCAAAACCCTATTTTCAGCTAAAAGGCAACAAAATCTGTATAAGATTGAACTGACTGATCTCTCAGATCAAAGTGTAACATGTCTGATGTCTAAAGAGGATGAAAGATGGTTGTGGCATAAGAAACTAGGACATGCTAGTATGAAATTAATTTCAAAACTAAAAGAGAGATAACCTTGTGAGAGGATTGCCTGATATTAGTTTTAAGAAAGATATTTTGTGTGATGCATGTCAGAGAGGTAAACAGATAAAATCAAGTTTCAAATCTAAAAACCAAATATCAACCTCTAGACCTCTTCAGTTGTTACACATGGATCTGTTTGGACCAGTTAGTGTTGCTAGCTTGGCTGGAAGGAAATATGGATTTGTCATAGTTGATGACTATTCTAGATATACATGGGTACTCTTCTTAACCCACAAGGATGAGTCTTTTAAGGCTTTCTCAGTATTCTGTAAAAGAGTACAAAATGAGCAGGGTTTCTGCATTTCTACTCTAAGAAGTGACAATGGAGGAGAATTTGAAAATGAGCAGTTTAGTCAGTTCTGTGAGGAGAATGGGATCTCTCACAATTTCTCTGCACCTAGAACTCCTCAACAAAATGGAGTGGTTGAGAGAAAGAACAGATCTCTTCAAGAGATGGCTAGATCTTTGCTCAATGAGAATAATCTCCCTAAGTACTTCTGGGCAGAAGCAGTAAACACAGCTTGTTATGTACAAAACAGAATACTCATTAGGCCTTTTCTAAAGAAGACTCCCTATGAACTGTGGAAAGGAAAAAGCCCCAACATTTCTTACTTTCATGCATTTGGTTGTGAATGCTACATATTAAATACCAAGGATCAACTTGGAAAATTTGACTCTAAGACAGACAAAGGTATCTTTTTGGGATACTCTGAAATGTCTAAAGCTTTTAGAATTTACAATTCTAGAACATCTGTTATTGAAGAATCTGTTCATGTCAAATTTAATGATAACCTAAAGACTGATAAGGAATTGTCAGATCTAGAAGATGATCTTGCAGGTCTTGATATAAACAAGTCAGAAGATCAACAACCTGACTTAACCAAACCAGAACCTGAAGCAGAACTAGACAGACAAGTGGAACAGACAAGTCAGCAGACACAGACAAGTCAAGGTCCTCTTGAAAGAGACTGGAAATTCAAAACTCATCATCCTAAGGATCTCATCATTGGTCATCCCTCAGAAGGAGTAAGAACCAGATCTACCTTAAGAGAATCAAGCAATGTGGCCTTTTTGTCAGAAATAGAGCCAAAGCACATTGAAGAAGCTCTTGATGATGAAAGCTGGATTCTTGCTATGCAAGAAGAACTCAACCAGTTCACCAGAAATGATGTCTGGACACTTGTCTCCAAGCCCAAAAACAAGTCTGTCATTGGAACAAGGTGGGTCTTCAGAAACAAGTTAGATGAAGATGGCAAAGTGGTCAGAAACAAGGCAAGGTTAGTAGCTCAAGGCTATAACCAACAAGAAGGTATTGACTATACTGAAACCTTTGCACCTGTAGCTAGAATAGAAGCTATTCGCATACTAATGTCATATGCTGCACAACACCAAATCACTCTTTTTCAAATGGATGTGAAAAGTGCTTTTCTCAATGGAATAATTGAAGAAGAAGTTTATGTTAAACAACCCCCTGGTTTTGAAGATACTGATAAACCAGATCATGTTTTTAAACTTAAAAAGGCATTATATGGTTTAAAGCAAGCACCTAGGGCATGGTATGATAGACTAAGCTCTTTTCTCATGCATAACGGCTTTACAAGAGGTCAAGTAGATATTACTCTGTTTAAGAAAAGCTATAAAGAAAATTTCATTGTAGTCCAAATATATGTTGATGATATTATTTTTGGAGCAACTAATGAAAAGCTGTGCAAGGATTTTTCAAAGCTGATGCAAGCAGAATTTGAGATGAGCATGATGGGAGAATTGAAGTTCTTCCTTGGTCTACAAATCAAACAGACAAGTGATGGAATCTACATCCATCAACAAAAGTATATCAAGGAAATGCTCAAGAAATACAAAATGGAAAATGCTAAACTTATGAAAACTCCCATAGAAACCAATGCAAAACTTAGTAAAGATGATGAAGGTAAAAAGGTAGACCAAACTGTCTACAGAGGTATGATTGGATCTTTGCTGTACTTAACTTCAAGCAGACCTGATATTCAGTTTAGTGTCTGTATGTGTGCTAGATTTCAATCTGACCCAAGAGAATCTCATCTTAAAGCTGTTAAGAGAATATTTAGATATTTGCTTGGTACTACTAATCTTGGTTTGCTGTATTTAAGAACTAATGAATACAGATTAGTGGGATTCTGTGATGCTGACTTTGCTGGAGACAGAATAGAAAGAAAAAGCACCAGTGGAGGATGCCACTTCATTGGAGCAAACTTGGTCTCTTGGTCAAGCAAAAGACAGACAACTATAGCTCTATCTACAGCTGAAGCAGAATATATCTCAGCTGCTAGTTGTTGCTCTCAGCTTCTATGGGTAAAACATCAACTTGAGGATTACTCTATTTTTGAGCATAATATATCTGTATGGTGTGATAATTCTAGTGCTATCTGCTTAACTAAAAATCCAATTCAGCATTCTAAGGCTAAGCATATAGAAATCAAACATCACTTCATTAGAGATTATGTTCAGAAAGGTATTTTTGATATTAAGTTTGTTAAAACTGAAAATCAATGGGCTGATATCTTCACTAAGCCCTTAGCAGAAGAAAGATTTTTATTTATTAGAGATAATTTAAACATGCATTGTATTGTTGAATGACATGTCTGAGTTTTTAAAACTGTCTGTGATCACCTGTCTGACTCTGCTGAGTCACTATGCTGAAACCCAACAGTTTTATTGAAATGGTTATTATTTATTCATTTATTTTAATACCATTTGTTAATCTGAAGCTAATCATGAACACGACAGTTTTTACCTCGAAACCATGTTTTCTTTATGTCTAAGTGGGCGCTACAGTTTCCCACATAAATCGTGCCATTCTTAATTAAAAATGTCTTTCTTCTCTCTCCTGCTTTTACTTCTTTAAAAGGCAAATCTTCAGAAAGTTTCATACTTTATCATTCTCAAAAAGCCCTAAGTCTTTTCGTCTTCGTCTTCCTCTCGTTCAAACCCTTCTCTCTTCCAAAACTTTCACTTTCTCTCTTTTCTGAAAAATGGCATCTTCAAAACGCCTGTCTCCAAAAGAGATTGCTGAGAAATACGAGATGAGACTAACTGATGTAGAGAAGATTCTACCTGGAAAGACTGTTGATCTTCAACAGATGAAGAGATGGAGAATGGATGTCACTGAGGAGTTGGAATACTCTAAGTGGACAGCCTTCTTTGATATCAAGGAGCTGGTCCATCCCAAGCTTGTCAGAGATTTCTGGAGGAATGCTGTGGTCATCACCAATGTGGTTGATGGAACCAAGAGCTTCAAGGCTCAAATGTCAGCTGATGTAACTCTTCAGTTCCCTATAAGCTCTCTGGAACTGGCAACCAGATGTCCAAGGATTGGAACTGCCTTCAGACCTGACTGGGAAGATCAGGTGGGAACTGAAAATATCAACATTGCTGTTTATGGTGTTCCCAACCCTGAGAACAAGAAGCCTGTCTGCATGGTGCCTAAGTGCAGATTCTTGCACAAGCTGCTTCTGGAGTGTGTGATGCCCAGAAGAGGGTCAAGAGATAATGTGACCAAGTTGGACAGATTTGCTCTGTACCACTTGATTCACAAAATCAAGATAGACATCAATGATCTCATCTACATGTATCTTGAGTCTCTAATCAGAAGGACAAATATGCCTACCTACCCTTATGGAATGTTGCTGACAAGGGTGTTTAGGAACAAGATATTTGTTCCAACTGATGTCCACTTTGTGGACATGGCTCTGCCCATAGACAAGAAGGTCTTGTCTATGATGGGGATTGAAGGAATCCCTCTGGAGGATGAGGAAGAAGAGAAGAAGAAGAAGAAGAAGCCTGTTGTTGAGCAGAAACTGAAGGAAATAGCAGAGGAGCCTGCTGATTCCACTGGTGAATCAGAGTATCCTATCTCTGAAAGGATTTGGAAAGCTGCTGGAAAGGTTGCCAAACAGGATCAAAGGCCTGAGGAACCCACAGCTTCTGAAGGATCTGCTGAGACAGTAGAGCCTCTAAGATTCAAGCTGAAGAAGCCCTCTCCCAAGAGGAAGACCAGTGAGGCTGGAAAATCAGGTGTGGTTTCTACACAACCCACCAAGAGAAGAAGACTGGTGAAGACCTTTACCAAGGACAGACAAGTGAAGTCTGTGCCTAGTAAAGAGGAAGCACCTGCTCAGGGGGAGCAGACTTCTCCACCTACAGAAGAGCCTAGGGAGATCAAATCTCTTGATCTGGATTTCATTCCCAGAAAAAGAAGGTCAGGCTACCCTATGCCTGTAGTGGCGGTTGCTGAAAGGGAAGTTGTCCCTGCAGAAGAGCCTGCTGCTGCTGCTACTGCTTCTGCACCCTCAACTGACCTGTCTGCTGGAACACAGACAGTTGGTCATCATGAAGAAGCTTCTCTGTCTCCTTCAAGGAAGAAAGCAAGGCTTTTTGAAGAACCACTCTTCACCTTCCCTTCTGCACCATCCTCTCCCCTTCATCTAGGTATTCCAGATTCTGCTGTCTCTTCCGCCTCTGCTCTTTGTGTCAACCCTTTATCTGTTGCCTCCCCTTTTCACTCACCTGTCTCCTCTCACCCCTCTCAACCATCTTTTGATGTCGTGTCTGATGTATGTCAATACACAGTTGTTCACAGGGACTCAACTCCCAAAGAACAATCTGGCATATCATCTAGACTGTTTGTGAGTGATTTGCAATCTCTGATGACTGCAAGTATATCTCACTTATCTGTCATCCCTTCTCCACCACCTCACATTCTGAACCCATGTAGGGAGATCTTCTTTTATCCCCCTATTGTGTTGTTCATTAGAACATTGGAAGGATCTAACTATCCTGCCTCTGTTGTAATGTTACCCTCTAGGTCTAGATATTTCTTTCTTTTAGTCACAGGGTCTAATTCGTTCTTTTCCCACATAGACTCTCTCCTACCCCTACCTCCATCTGTCTTAGCCAATCAACCTCTTCCCCCTCCTATTCCAATAAGAGTCACTCGACTGTCTCTTTGTGAAAGACTCTCTTATGTCTTTCCCTCTCCTGATTGTGACATAGTCAGAATCACCCCTCTGTTTAAAATAGCGTTTCTTCCTTTATTTTATTTCAGAACCATTCATCAACTTTTCTTTCCCCGTGTCTCCTCACCCTTCTCTGTACCTAAGGCACCCCCAGTTTTAGCCTTACCCTAGTATCCATCCCTGTCTGATGCTTCAACCAGCCTGTCTACAGAAGTCTCCTCCTCTCAAATGGTGGATTCAGTGAGCTTCAATCTCCTTAAGACTGAGCTAGAAGAAGTCAGAAGACAATTGGATGCAGAGAGACATGCTAGGCTGCTGCTAGAACAGAAAGTTGATTCCCTGTATCTTATGTTTAATCAGCCTAAATAAGTAGTTGTAGGAACTGCCTTGTAATTGAATTGCTTATGATGAATACAAATCAAATTTTACTTTATTATTCTTTTTCGTTTTTCTTTTTCTCTCCACTGTTATCTATTTAACTCTTTTTGTTGCTGACAAAAGGGGGAGAAAAATGTTAAGATGTTTAATGTAAACAATATATTGTTCATTCTCTGATATACTCTGATACTATGAACTTAAACCTGCTGCATATTATTCTGATGCTCTTTATTGAACACTAATGCATCTGTCTGCACATATAGAAAATATCAACTTATCTACTGTCTGTACTTCTGTACTCTGATATTTTCAAAGGTTCATTAAATCATCTGAATGTTTGTCATCATCAAAAAGGGGGAGATTGTTAAGTCTCTAAAATGTCTGTGTGCATTTCCCTAAGTTTTGATGAAAACTAAACATTGGGTAATGATTTAATTAACCTATTTTGTGGTTGCTAACCCGTCTACTTAGTGTACAGATCAGAAGATTACAAAACTCACCTGTCTGTCTACCTAAGTCTCACCTGTCCGTATTAGCCAAGAAGTCAACCTGTCTGCTGACTAGGATTGTTGACTATGTGCAAACTGATTTTACAACCTGTCTCTACTCTTCAACTTGTCTAAGGTTCTTCGTTAAAGAACTCGAAGTACAGGAAGCTTTTGCAAGCTGTCCCCTCATGAAGAATACTCTGAGCACTCTCTCACGCTTATCAAGAAACTCAGAAGTTCTCTCTCTCAAGCAAACTAGGAAGTCAGAGATAAACTTCCAGTTAAAGAACATTTCCAACATGCTTTATTCCCTAGTACTTTCAGTCATTACACAGAAAGGGAAATGTACTCTGCAAAAGTACAAAAGCACTCTGCACAACTCTGAGTTGGCGTCTACACGATACATAAAGCTATTATCCCTCATGTTAGAGTACAACCAACGTCTTCATTGCATTAATGGCTGCCCAGAACGACTATATTGCATTTAATGAAGCTCTGCTTGAAGCCATAGTTGCAAGGAATGTCTCTAACGGATATTAAATGTTTGAAGGCTATAAATACAGAAGTCATTGAAGATGAACAAAATCAGAGTTTTACAAAGCATTAAAGAGCCATTACTCTGTTTATTTATTCATTCTGTATTCTTCAATCATTTGAAGTTATTACGCAGACTTTCCTAAAACTTTATATTTAAACCACTCTCTGAGTGTTAGTGAAAGGTCTGTAAGTGTATTTATTACAAACCAAACTCTCAAACAAATCTGAGTGAGCCTGAAGAGGCTAGGTGTGCAAAGAATACTTCTGTTGGAGCCTAAAGAGGCTAGGTGTGCAAACAATACTTGGAGTCTGTAACCTGATCAGTTATAGTGGATAAATCTTGGTGCTGCCAAGGACTGGACGTAGCTCTTTGTGTTAAAGAGTGAACCAGGATAAATCTCTGTGTTAATCTCTCTTCCCTTAATCTCTTTAGTTACTTGATTATATATATCATCTGCTTTCTAACAAAGGGGTTAAAACTATTTCTGTCAAGTCTGTTTTCTTATCTCTACGTGTGTTGTTTTCCTGAGAAAACTACAACAGACAGGTGACCTGTCTGTGTATCTTTTTACACCCGTCTGTGCTTAGCTTCTGCATGCAAAAAGTTTTTAACTTTATTTTAAATTCTAATAAACACAATTCAACACTCATTCTCGTGTTTATAGTTGTCTATTTCAATACAATATATCTTTATGTAAGTCTTATCAAATCTCTCTTTTTACTAATCTATAAACAATATATTTCTATCCCCTATGCAATGTAGTGTTGCCATGTATCACCTTCTCTGTGCAAGAAATGCAGCAGTGTTTATGATTGACAACTGTCAACACTACAATTTTTTGATTTATTATTGTATTTATAAATTAACAAAAAATAAAACAATAAAAAATAAAAATTGAGCCAAAATTACCTAAATTTAAATCAAATAATAAATCAAAGTTTTAAATTTACATTAATTCTCTTATTTGAAAACTGATTTTGAAATTTCAATTTTGAATTTAAATTTAAGTCAACTATAAAAATATAGTTAATTTCAAAAAATTAAATTATAAATTTAATTAATCTTATATAATTATTTAATTTATTTCAATTTTAAGATCATACCAAAAATGTATTTACGTAAGTCTTATCAAATTTGAAATTAAATTGAAATTTTAAAAATTGAAATTGAAATTGAAATTTTAAAACTTAACTAATATTATCTAATTATTTAATTTATTTCAAATTTAACGTCATACAATATATCTTTATGTAAGTCTTATCAAATATCACTTTTTACTAATTTTAAAATTTCAATTTTGAAATTAAATCAACTATAAAATTTGGGTTCATTTCAAAAATTTAAATTTTAAATATAATTAATCTTATATAATTATTTAATTTATTTCAATTTTAATTTCAATTTTAAGGTTATATACCAAAAATGTATTTAGGTAAATCTTATCAAATTTGAAATTAAATTGAAATTTCGTAAATTGAAATTGGAATTTAGATTTTAAATTTAACTAATCTTATATAATTATTTAATTTATTTAAAATTTAAGGTCATACAAGATGTCTCTACGTAGATTAAATCAACTACAAAATTTTGGTTAATTTCAAAAATTAAAATTTTAAATGTAATTAATCTTCTCTAATTGTTTAATTTATTCAATTTTAATTTCAAATTTAAGGTCATACAAGATGTCTTTACGCAAATCTTATCAAATCTCACTTTTTACTAAATTTAATTTTAAATGTGTAGCAATCATTTTATACCTTCCCGATGGAAAATGTGTAGCAATCACCTTATCTCGGTTTTTTAAATGTGTAGCGATCATTTTATTTAGTTAAATCTTATCTAGAATAATTGTTTAAAGACTAATTTTTTAATTTCAATTTTGAAATAAAATCAAATATCAGATTTAAAATGAATTATTTCTGCTTTGCTTCAATCTCTATCCTAATCTATATATGTATCTTCACTACTTACGTATTCCCTTCAACTTCCATATTGACTTAAAATGACCTCTAAATATACTTTTCTTTATGACATAACGCCTGAAAAGGAGGATTGGAAGATCAAAGTTAAGGTTATCTGGATATGATATGTACCAGGTTTCAATGATGCGAAAAAACCATATACTATGGAGATGATATTGATGGATGAGAATGTTGATTTATTATATTTACAATTTTTTTTAACTTTTATATTCTTATTTGATATTTGCTAATTTGTCTATATTTTGTAAGGATGAAACATACAAGCTTTGGTACTAAGGACCCTAATATATAGGATTCAACCAAAACTAGCTGAACCACGTGTTTATACTATAGCTGAATTTGGGGTGGCTTCAAATGGTGGTGACTATAGAACAATGAGACATCAATATCGACAAACTTTGAAGTACAAGACAGATGTGTACATTATGGTGAATTCGAAGATTGAAGGGAGTTCTTACACATTTTATTCATTTTCCAATGTCATTGTCAGCAATTTCAACATATGTCATTGATGTTAGCATATTCAACAAACTCTCTAACACTTATTTCAAAATAACAGTTTTATTTAAGAAAATAAATAATATATATTTTATTTTTAATTTTATTGTTAACAATAATGTCTGAATTATTTTGACTTATATGATTCAAAGATTTAATTTGTATCTATTATTAGTATAAAGAGGAAGATGAAGGAGAGGAAGAATAGGAAGGACGAAAAACGAAGAGGAAGAGAAGAAGAAGAAAACAGAAGCAAGAAGAAGAAGTAGAAAGCTCGACTTACTCAGATGAGGAAGAGGGAGAAGAAGAAGAAGGAGAGGAAGAAGGAGTAGAAGAAGATGAAGGAGAGGAAGAATAGGAAGAAGGAGGATGAGGTGGAGAAAAAGAAGAAGATGAAGAAGAAGGAGAAGAGAGAAGAAGATGGATAACAAGAAGGAGAAGGAAGAAGGAGAAGAAGAAGGAAGAGAATAATGAGAGCAGAAGAAGAAGTAGGAGAAGAAGAAGAAGGAGAGGAAGAGGAAGAGGAAGAGGAACATTTGAGAAGAAGAAGGAGAGAAAGAAGAAGAAGAATGAGGTGGAGGAGGAGAAGAAGATGAAGAAAAAGAATAACGAATAAGAAGAATTAGGAGGAGGAGGAGGAGGAGGAGGAGGAGAAGAAGAAGATGAAAAAGAAGAAAGAGAGAAGAAGGAGGAGAGAAAGAAGAAGGAAGAAGGAGATGAAAAATAAGAAGAATGAGGAGGAGGAGGAGGAGGAGGAGGAGGAGGAGGAGAAGATGAAGAAGAAGAAGCAAAAGAGAAGAAGGAGAGAAGAAAAAGGAAGAGGAAGAAGAAGAAACTCGATTTACCAAGGAGAAGATGAAAAAGAAGAAGCAGAAGCGAGAAGAAGGAAACTTAGTTTGCTAAGGGGAAGACGAAAAAGAAGAAGAGAAACAGAGACAAGAAGCGAGAAGCAAGCTAAAAAGGAGGAGGAGAAGAGGAGGAGGGACAACAAATGAGTAGAAGAAGAAGAAACAAGAAGCATAAGCAAGAAGAATAAGTAGAGGCAAGAATAGAAGCAGAGACAAAAAGCGCGAAATAGAAGAAGAAGAAGAATGAGAGAAGAAGAAGAGGGGAGGAAGAGTAAGAAGAAGAACAAGATGAAGAAGAAGGAAGAGTGAGAGAAAGAAGGATAAGAAGAGGAGGAGGAGAGAAGAAGAAGGAGAAGAAGAAGAAGAGGGAGAAGAGAGAAGGAGAATAAGGAGAATGAAGAATCGAGAAGAAGAAGAGTAAGAAGTGAGAATAAGAAGCGAGAAGAAGAAGAAGGAGGAGGGGATGATGTTGATGAAGAAAAAGAAGAAGAAGAAGAAGAAGAAGGGGAAGAATGAGAGAAGAAAATGGAAGAAGCAGAACCAGAAGCAAGAAGAAGGAAGCTCGATTTACTAAGAGGAAGACAAAGAAGGAGAAGAAGTTGAAACATGTATGATCAGTTTAGAGAAAGTTCGATCTTCTTCAAGATGTTTATCAAAGTTCTTTCGGGGGTATACTCTTTTTCCTACCCCGGGCTTTTTTTCCTGAAAAGGTTTTCGTCCGGGAAGGTTTTAACGAGGCACACCGAACGTTTCTTTGAAGACATTGGCAAATCAGGTTTGAAAAAGCTCGGGTTTGCCTGGAGACATTTATAGCTCAGCTCGGGAAGAATCCAGTTTACTTGAAGACATCTCTTAAAGCTCTTTCGCCTCTTTGAAGCTCAGAGCTTGGGGGACTTGTGTACTGTCTGGATAAATTAGGAGCAGTTAGACCAGCATTTTAGAGATAATGGGAGGGGCAGTTAGACTAATGGTTAAGAGATAATGGGGGGAGCAGTTATTTTATATTGCCTATATATGTAGATGTTGAATGTAGAGGGAGGTTAAGCTATTTTTTATCATTTTACTCTGCTAGTTCAGAGAGAGATTTGAATGAAAGAGTGTCCTTTGAACTAAGAGCGTTTGTGAGAAATAGCGATACCGTTCTTTGTTGATTCAGGTCCTTATGGCCAGAATTTGCAAGAACAGGTTGAATCCTATATATTAGTGTCCTTAGTACCAAAGCTTGTATGTTTTTTCCCTACAAAATATAGACAAATTAGCAAATATCAAATAAGAATATAAAAGTTAAAAAAAATTGTAAATATAATAAATCAACATTCTCATCCATCAATATCATCTCCATAGTATATGATTTTTTCGCATCATCGAAACCTGGTACATATCATATCCACATAACCTTAACTTTGATCTTCCAATCCTCCTTTTCAGGTCTTATGTCATAAAGAAAAGTATATTTAGAGATCATTTTAAGTCAATATGGAAGTTGAAGGGAATACGTAAGTAGTGAAGATACATATATAGATTAGGATAGAGATTGAAGCAAAGCAGAAATAATTCATTTTAAATCTGATATTTATTTTATTTCAAAATTGAAATTAAAAAATTAGTCTTTAAACAATTATTCTAGATAATATTTAACTAAATAAAATGATCGCTACACATTTAAAAAAACCGAGATAAAGTGATTGCTACACATTTTCCATCGGGAAGGTATAAAATGATTGCTACACATTTAAAATTAAATTTAGTAAAAAGTGAGATTTGGTAAGATTTGCGTAAAGACATCTTGTATGACCTTAACTTTGAAATTAAAATTGAAATAAATTAAACAATTAGAGAAGATTAATTACATTTAAAATTTTAATTTTTGAAATTAACCAAAATTTTGTAGTTGATTTAATCTACGTAAAGACATCTTGTATGACTTTAAATTTGAAATAAATTAAATAATAATATAAGATTAATTAAATTTAAAATCTAAATTCCAATTTCAATTTACGAAATTCCAATTTAATTTCAAATTTGATAAGATTTACCTAAATACATTTTTGGTATATGACCTTAAAATTGAAATTAAAATTGAAATAAATTAAATAATTATATAAGATTAATTATGTTTAAAATTTAAATTTTTGAAATGAACCCAAATTTTATAGTTGATTTAATTTCAAAATTGAAATTTTAAAATTAGTAAAAAGTGAGATTTGATAAGGCTTACATAAAGATATATTGTATGACCTTAAATTTGAAATTAAAATTGAAACAAATTAAATAATTAGATAATATTAGTTAAGTTTAAAATTTCAATTTCAATTTCAATTTTTAAAATTTCAATTTAATTTCAAATTTGATAAGACTTGCGTAAATATATTTTAGGTATGACCTTAAAATTGAAATAATTTAAATAATTATATAAGATTAATTAAATTTATAATTTAATTTTTTGAAATTAACTATATTTTTATAGTTGACTTAAATTTAAATTCAAAATTGAAATTTCAAAATCAGTTTTCAAATAAGAGAATTAATGTAAATTTAAAACTTTGATTTATTATTTGATTTAAATTTAGGTAATTTTGGCTCAATTTTTATTTTTTATTGTTTTATTTTTTGTTAATTTATAAATACAATAATAAATCAAAAAATTGTAGTGTTGACACTTGTCATTCATAAACACTGCTGCATTTCCTCCACATAGAAGGTGACACATGGCAACACTACATTGCATAGGGGATAGAAATGTATTGTTTATAGATTAGTAAAAAGAGAGATTTGATAAGACTTACATAAAGATATATTGTATGACCTTAAATTTGAAATTAAAATTGAAATAAATTAAATAATTAGATAATATTAGTTAAGTTTAAAATTTCAATTTCAATTTCAATTTCAATTTTTAAAATTTCAATTTAATTTCAAATTTGATAAGACTTACGTAAATACATTTTAGGTATGACCTTAAAATTGAAATAAATTAAATAATTATATAAGATTAATTAAATTTATAATTTAATTTTTAGAAATTAGCTATATTTTTATAGTTGATTTAAATTTAAATTCAAAATTGAAATTTCAAAATCAGTTTTCAAATAAGAGAATTAACGTAAATTTAAAGCTTTGATTTATTATTTGATTTAATTTAGGTAATTTTGGCTCATTTTTTATTTTTTATTGTTTATTTTTTTTTTGTTAATTTATAAATACAATAATAAATCAAAAAATTGTAGTGTTGACACTTGTCATTCATAAACACTGCTGCATTTCTTGCACAGGGAAGGTGACACATGGCATCACTACATTGCATAGGGGATAGAAATATATTGTTTATAGATAGATAGATAGATTCTAGCATGTATTACTACTTTGATTATTAATAAAATGCAGTAATTCCTTCTTGTCTAAAAAAAAAAGCATCAAACCAATGATAATTTTTTCAACAAAAAAAAAAATCAGCCTAAGTATGTTCTGCTTTCATCATTTCAATACCAGCCATTTCTTTCCTAAAAAAAAATACCGACCATTTTGACGTGCGTATTTACCAGTCTGTTTGTGAAAGTTAGAATAAATTAAATTTTGTAAAATTGGTTTTGATTACAAATAAGTTTGTAATAACTGATTTACGTTATTAGATACTTTGTTGTTAAAAATAGTTTTGATATAATAAATATTGTTTGAAGTATATCATTCAAACTAGCTTTTAGATATAATACTTTATCAAATTATTCTTCAATTTATTCTATAATTTATCTCTCTATTATTAATTAAGGATAGTATAACATATTGTTGTCAAAACCGGACTGACCGGTTCATCCGGGAACCAGACCTAGTATTGGTCTATGAATTCCATAAGAACCGTATTGTCAAAAAACTGGTGGTGGATCGGTCAAATCAGGTTAAAACCGGACGAAACCGAGGTTCAGCGGTTGAAACCAATTCGATCTCCTCTGTCTCAGTCGCGCTATGCCGTCGTTTGGTTTCTCGTCGGCAGGCGCACACAGAGAAACATAAAAAGAAAAAGAAAACAGGGAGAGGGAAGGAAATAATGTCGTTGAGATTGAGATCGAAAACCAAAAGCCAAACGCAATGAAGGATTAAGATTGAAGAGAGAAACACATGCCACTGTAACAATTGGCTTCTCTGAAACCTACATAAGCCAAAGAAGATGCGGGCATGCAACTATTGTGCAACAGGGAGTGGGGAGGATAAAATAAAAGTGAATGTGGCTGACACTTTTAGTTTTAGGGTTTTGTAGAATAGTGGGCTTTTGGGGCTTGGGCCATGCATTTATGTCAATTTCTTCAATATAGACTCTAAATATTATCTTTTGGGTCAGGCATTAATGACAATTTTTTCAATATAGATCTCAAATATTACCAAGTTAATGAATATTATGTTTTTTTTTGTTTAATATTGATTTATATATTATTTTAAAAATTTAAAAATATTATTTTATTATTATCGGTTCAACCACAGTTGGACCATTGAACGAACCAGTACCTTCACCAGTTCAATGACCGACCCGATTTTAAAAACATTGGTATAACAAGAGTTAATAGTTGAAAATTCACACTGACTTTTGACAAATAGAAAAATAAGAATCTTCAACCAAGGTTTAGCCTATCTTTGCTTCATCGATTTTGGAGAGAGGGAGAAGTGGAGAAAAAAGAAGTGAGGGAGAAAAGTGAATCCTTCATGGTTTGGCAAAGGAGAGAAAATGGGGAGGAGAGAAAATGTTGTGTGGGATCCACAAGAAAAAAATTTCTCTTCCATCTAGTCAAGAAAACAAGAAAGAAAGGGGTTGGAAAATTTTGAACTCAACTCTACCTTTTGTTATGGACAACACAAATATGTTGTTAAGGGCAAATATGTCTTTCCAAGAAAACTCAACTTTTCTTGATCTTTTATTTCCTTCTACTTCTTTCAATCCAAACAATCTAAAAATTTACTCATTTTCTATTGATTCTCTCTTCTCTCCTACTTCTTTCCTTAGCCAAACAATGTGTTAAAGTCCAAATCTGGTTATAACAAACGGATTTTTAGAGATGTTTAACATGTTAAAAAAAACTCGAACTTGGTTTTTTGGAGTCTCAAAACTTAGTTTTGTACCTCCCAAATAGTATCCCAAACATACACTTCAAATGCAATCATTTTTAAAAAATACTTGAGATATACATAAATTGTACAAAAAAGGAATGAGGAAATAGACTCTGACAAACTGCACAGTGTACACAACAAAAGATGAAAGCTCTAAGCAAAGTTGTTGAACCTACATATATCAAGTCAAGGTTGACCAATCTCAATCTTCAACGACTCGAATATACAGATTGTAAATTGAAGAACTGATGGCAGAATGTAATGTCCCAGGTTGTTTTAACATCTTCTTTTCAGTTTGTTTTGCTCTCACTAACATGCTTCCCAGGAAAATTTCCCAGGAGGTCACCCATCCCATAATTGCTCTAAGTCAAACATGCTTAACTTTGCAGTTCTTAAGTAATGAGCTCCCAAAAAGAAGATGCATGTTGTTGTTGTTATGGCAGTACCGATCAATTCTTATAAGCTTCCCTTAAATGTACAGTCACATACCTGCACAGTCTCATATTCCCATTTATTCCGATGTGGAACCGGTTCATTCATGTGTCCCTTCGTCTAGAAGCCTTCTAGGAGCCGCTCCTTGACCGTGCTTTCTCTTGCACCGGCATCCACTCCCCGCCCTCGTCAGTCACTCCTCACCTTCGTCAGCCCCGGGTGTCACATGCCCACCAGCTTCCGTATGGTTCGTCCTCGAACCACACCATACTAGGAGGGGTGCCGCTCTGATACCACCTGTAACATCCCAGCTGCTTTACGGATTGACGATTGTCCCCACAAACCAACACGAGACTTTTCAGTGTGCTTTGTCCTCACTTACACGTTTCCTAGGAAAACTTTCCAGGAGGTCACCTATCTCATAATTGCTCTAAGTCAAGCACATTTAAATTTAGAGTTCTTAAGTGATGGACTCCCAAAAAGAAGATGCATGTTGTTGTTATTGGTAGTACAAGTCAATTCTTTTAAGCTTCCCTTAACTATACAGTCTCATACATGCACAGTCTCAGGTTCTCTTTCATTCCGATGTGGAACCAGTTCATTCATATGTCACTCCGCCTAGAATTATGTCAGGAGCCGCTCCTTGACCATGTTTTCTCTTGCATCGGCGTCCACTCCTCGCCCTCGTCGGCCCCGGGTGTCATACAAAAGAAGTATGAGTGGAGAGTGCACCAATTCAAAATACTGAATCAAAACCACTCTACCAACACCATTGAGCTCATCGTGTAGAATCTCAGTTTTAGAATGTTTTTCTCATATCTAGATTTATTTATTTTTAAATATCCTACCAATTGAGTTGTTATCATGCCAAGATATTTATCTGATGTAAAGGTTACCTAAGCACCTATAAGCTTATGAAGGATAAGTATTCTTGTAATGCCTAACAACTTCTGCTCAAGGATGGCCTGAGGAGAAGAATGCTTGAACATAGGTCCCCAAGCACTTGTGAAGAATGATGAGGGTAGGCGATCCTGTAAAGCTTAGAGGCTCCTACTCAAAGGTGAGATCCAAAGATAGGAGTGCTCAAACAAAGGTTTCCCAAGTACCTAGAAAACCTTGGAGATATTAAGAGGAACATTGGGCGCGACCCTAAAACTGCAGAAGCTCTTGGTGAAGAGTGATCGAAAGGTTTCCCAAGTACCTAGAAACTTGGAGAGATTAGGAGAAGCCTTGGGGTGGCCCCAAAACTCCAAAGGCTCTTGGTGAAGAATGCTCAAAAGGTTTCCCGAGCTCTTGATAAACTTGCAGAGATTAGGATGAGCCTTGGAAGCGATTCTGAAACTCTAGAGGCTCTTGTGGAGTGCTCGAACAAAGATTTTAATATGTGTGAGAGCATTTCATTAAAGTTCAAAAGCAATTTTACTTTTCCTGATGTTGACACTTCTAATCCTAAACTCATTTAATTAAAGCTCACTCGTTAATTTTTTTTTTTTGAAGGCAAATAGTGCTGTTGTTTGATCTTTTAATTCATATTGAGTTCCTACTATATTACAAGTAATAAGAAAAGTATATATACTCCTCTACTTGGCATCACAATCACTATCGCGAGTCCCTATTTCAGCTTCATCCAAATATCCCTAAAATTAATATTTATTTATTTTTCTCTCAGCCACTGTTCTCCACAGAACTCAATAGACGAGTGCAAGAAGACACATGCTTCCTGTGAGCTAGGTCAATAGTCTACACACTACCTACTCAACTTCTCCATATCTAACATGTTGAGCTCAAAATTTTTTCAAGCATTCCGTCTCACACGCCTCTGGATTAATGTCACTATTGTTGGTGAAACCAATTCCCGTACAAATTTCATTTGCTTCTGATTCCTTCTTATTCTCCAATTGCTCCACCATGCGACTTCTGATCTCTAGCAAATAAACTACTTTGCAAAAACGTGCAAATTTACTTCTCCATTAATCCCTCATATTTTTCTTCTTACATTATCCTACCTAGTTTCTTGCTCGCCACAACTAGTGGATGATGAAAGATATAGACATATACAAATAAGAGATAAGACTAAGAGTAAACATATTACTTAGTACTTACTATGCGCACATAAAATTGCATGTGGTCATGACCAAATTAGCAATAAGCTTGATTTTCCAAATAGGAGCAAAATGTGTCCTTTGCTCGGAATACATCTCAAATTCATAAAATTTGGTCATGTTGCGAATGAGTTGTTCAATACTTTGCATAGTCTTAAGAGATAAGAGAGAGATTTTTAGGTCAGTGTTGAGAAACATGGTTCAAATAAGAAAGAGAAGATAAAGTTGAAGAAAAATTAGAAAATATATATTGATCTAGTGGTAAAAGTTAAGAAACACAATGTAATCTAGGCTTATATAGCCAAGTAAACCAGCAAACAACTATATCTAATTCTAACTAACTCTAATAGATTTTAACTATATATATTAGTCGGGGGGGGGCAGGGGGGTTTTAGATATTTAGTTACTTGAACAAACCTATCTGGAATGCAGTGAATTGTTTGTTGACTCCATAAGCTAGTTTACATGATCTTAAGCTGCTAGACTCTTAATTAACCTTGGACTAAATATGATAATAACTTACTTATTCGTTAACCCTAAAGTACTAGTTATTTCAGACATCTTGGCAAGATTTTTTTCAGCCAAATGATGCCTTTGAAGTTTGAATCACATTGTTGAGATATTCAGTTTTATAATTGGTTTGCCTCATAATTTCTAGTGAGAATTTATTGTAGACATATAATAAAGATATATATGTGAACTGCATATTTGAAAAGGAGATTTATATTCAATTAAACATCCAAGTGTGTGAAGGTAATGGAGTAAAGTCTGAAGAATGAAGATTAGAAAGTTAGTGCACTTGAGCATGCTTGCCATGGCAGGAGGAAGCAATGTCATCCTGCTGGCTGTTGTGGAGACCAGCTTATATAAAGAAGAAACAAAAGAAAAAACTATTAGGATAAGACTTCCATTATAAAGTTGCATTTTGAACTACGAGCTCCACAACTTTAGCCTTTTGGCCGACCAGAGAGGATAACAGAGAAAAAATATGGCCATTGATTGGAAATATGTACCAATGGTAGGGTTGCTGGATTTTGTAGGTTAGAATACATTACCGGGGTTTTAAATTACGGACCGCATCACATTATGCCGCCGCAACATCTCGGTTGCGGTAGCCGTCGTAACCGCATCAGACCGCGATAACAGACCACATCTGCCGCAACATGGCCGCATTTGACCACATTGGCCGCAACGTAATCGTGACCGCAACCGCAATAGTAAGGTATCATGGAGGAAAATAATTGGCCAAGGAATTTAAAAGTGATAATTCCTCAGACTCTTTTGAGTTGGACAGGAGGTTCTGTATTTGTTATTATACCTCTCTATCTCTAGATTTAGAGGAACTACTGAACTAGTAATTGTCATCAATAAATATCTATCTGTAGATATAGAGTTATGAGAAATGCTAGTTGCATAACTCATAAATATGCAGAACCGAGTAAGTAGCCTACTATAAGTTGAAAGAGAAAAATGTAGATGCATGGTGCTTCAACATACATGTAGCTACTGTAGAGAGTTTGTGCAAATTTGTGATATTCTAGTTGTTCAACTTTATGGATTTCAATGAGATTAACTAACCACCCTAATATATGTGTTTTATTTAATTTTTGCTTATAATAGAGACCGAAGGGAGTACTCATATACCACCTCACAGTAGTCCCAATTCTACACATATTAGGTATAGTCATACAAGGATCGAAATCGAAATGACCTTTTTTTTATAAGCTAAAATATCCATTCAAAAAATAAGGCTAACTGTAGCATAAAAGATACTAAGAAAAGTCACAATACAAGGTTCAGAACACCTGCTCAAAAGGTAGCAGCAGACAACCAAAACCATTAAAAGAACCAAGCTTAAAACAGTGAACAAGACAAAGAAAACAAAACAGAGAGCAATAATACAACATTTCATCAACTACCAACAGTCACCACAACAGCGCCCAAAGTAAAAAACACCTGATACTGAAATTTTTGTTGAACCGAAACTCTTGCAACCAAAACTGAAACAGACGAAAGAAGGCACTTTAGTAGCATTTTTTTTTTTTTGCATTTAATATCACTTTTGAGCATTATCTGTCTTGGGGTCATTAGAAGGGTAATCAAAGATAGCGTCTCCTCTGCGTTATTAAAGGTATCTTGAAAAAATGTTATTTTTTCCCTATTTTTTTTTAAAACATGATTTTCTGTGTTCAATGCTCAAAAAAAGAAATTCAAAATAAGGAAATGATATCCTACAAAGAATATAGTCAAATCTTTGGACAAGAATGTAATTCAAAAAAATAAAAAGGAAAGAATTCATACTTACTTTCTTCAAATGGAGGCATGATAATTGAAAAAAGTCATGATATTGCCTTTTAGAAAAATCAGATTTTGTGTATCAGTAGGATTTTCAAACTTAAAACGAAACTCCATCATTATCATAATTCGAAAACTAAAAAGAAAAGAACTAATCAAACATTTTTCAAACAAAGACAAAAGAATGAAAAAAAATCGTGATTTCCCCTCTTAGAAACCCCATATTTTGTGTTTGCTGGATTTGCAAAACTAATAAGGAAACTTCATCATATCATGATTTGAAAACTAAAAAGAAAAGAATTCATACTTACCTTCCTCAAACAGAGGAATAAGAATGAAATAAAATTCAATATTCCCTTTTAGAAATCTCGGATTGTGTATCTTCTTGATTTGCATATTAGGGCTCGTTTGATGGTCAGGATATGATAGGGGCGGATATGATAAGAGAGCAGGATAGAAGTAGGATAAGATATGGGCAGGATAAACTGTTATCCTATCCGACGTTTGGTGTTCACCAGATAACCAACTGGATAGCATTATAATTTTAGTATGAATTTTAAAATTTTCGATTTTATTCTAAATGTTTTCATATTTTATTAGATTTTAGTTTTTTTTATAATTTTCATTTTTTAAAATTATATAATAAAAAAAAAAAGACAAAATTATCCATGTGATAAAATTATATATAATATTTTACATTTTTAAAATATTGTTTAACTTAAATTAATTTTTTATAATTTTAAATATTCATTTTTAGTTTTTACTTTACATATATTTAAATTATTAGATTAATTTTTTATATTTTTTCAGTTTTTTAAAATAATAAAAAATAACAAAATTAGCCTTATGACAAAATAAAATTAATTTTTAAAATTAATTTTTATTATTTAAAATATCTTATATTTTATTATTATTTTTGTAACCATGTTATATTTTATTATACTTTAATTATTTTATATATAAATTATTTTTATATTTTATTATACTTTAAATCACCATATCCTATCTTGTTGGATTCTAACCCAGCCCTACCCTCAGGATAGAATTTTAACTAGATGGATTGGATATGATAGGTGACATGATTGCTTTATCCTATCCTATTGGCTCACCAAACAATAGTTTCAGATAGGATATGATAGTTTATCCTATCATGTCTCTCTTATCCGGATCACCAAACGAGCCCTTAAAAACTAATTTTCATCAATATCATGATTCAAAAATAAAAAAGAGGAAAAAAAAAACTTATACCTACCTTCTTTAAAGAATACAAGGAGAAAAAACTTATACCTACTTTGGGTCTCTGGATTTGGAAACAAAAAAAAAAATTCACCAGTATCATGAATTCGAAACAAAAAAAGAAAGAATTCATACCCACCTCTTCTAAACAGAGCTAAAGGATACAATTGAGTATGATAAAAATCCTAGCAGAAAATGTTGCAAGGGACTGCAGACATATGTATTAATGGATATACTAGGTTGAGCAACTTTTCTTATTTAAAAGGAAAAGATAGTGTTTCCCTGAGGAAGCGCTATTAAATGTATTCCTTTTATAGCGCTTAGGTGGGGTGTGTTTTCTCTTTTAAAGATATGGGGAAAAGATATCATAGCCTTAAGGAAACGCTAATAAAGATGTTCCTATTAATAGCGCTTCCCCAAGGAAGCACTATTAAACATCTCACACATTTTTTAAAGTATTCTTGTCCTGAATTGCTATTAAATATGTGCTAATAAAGGCTGAATCTGGCATGGTGTAAACTTCATTTTCTTCAACAACAAAAAAAAAAAAGAAACTTGGGTCGCGACCCACTCCACCTAGCATAATAGCTCTCCCAAACAGAAGTTCCACAGTGAGGCGGGGAACCCATCACCAAGCCCAAACGCAGAAATGTCCTTGCACGAATTTTATGCAAAAATCGTCCTCTTTCACCCTAGTACAATCCACAACCAAAAAAAGCACAAGAAATATGCAAAACATACACCAATATGCAAGACAATATATGTTCCGTACAAAACCACAACGAATTCATGATCCTAATCATACATAATTTATGCAAATTCTACCAAACACCATTGATAGAAACTCAATAGCCTAACAATTTCAACTTTCACATGTTAAAACTACTTCTAAAGCAAACCTAATTCTCTCACCTTGTTTGATGTGTGAAGAGAAGAAAAGGATGATAGAATTCAATACAACGCCGATATCGAGAACTTGTTCCTATGGCCTCGAGTTGTTAAGCCTTATTCTCCCTTTCTCGTGAGAATTCTAAATTTGTGTTAGGATTCTAAATGGTCATTGAGCCATCGTGCTTTCTATTTATACCTCATTGCTTCCAAAAAAAGGTCCCTTGTGCTAAGTTATTCTTAACTGGTCGTCAGAGATAAAGAGGATAAAGTCCTTAATTAACTAAAAACATATTTTATTTTTAAATTTTCATTTTCCGAATCATAAAAAATTATTTATCATTTATCTCTACCGATATTTTCATTTTTTTCTTATTTTGTAATATACTAAATAAATGTTAATATTATTTATTTATTTTATTGATATTACCTTATGTCATTTTATAATTTAATAAAGTTATTTTTTAGCGGTATTGCACATTTATTGCCACATCATAAAAATGTTTAATAGTGTAAAAAACTTTACACTTATTATCAAAATTGAACTCCATATAATAATAGGCGATTCTACAATGCATCCTTTGAGTTAGAGTGCATCATGTTCCAATTAATTTTCTCAATCATCAAGTAAAAAAATTATAAAAGGGCTATTTTCTTTATTTACAAATCTGATGTGAAACTAATGATAATTGAAAAGAGGCCCAAGTACCCACTTTGACGCGTTGAGGCTACTCCTGACGATGATTGACATCATCCTCCAGATCCTCCGTTAAAAAAGAAAGATAACATCGCTTGGCAAAACCTTGAATGAAAGAAACAAACAAAAAAGAAAGAAACTTGAACTAGATAGTCAAATATGGTTAAGGGGACAAAAGCAACATGTAGAGGGGAAGGTGGAGACAAACTCAAGAAGAGTCGTCGATGGGGCGAGGTCGATGACGGTTGAGGTTGTGATTGAAGATCGTGATGGTTCGCGTCTATTATGAGCGTAGAGGGGGTGGAATTGGGCACATTGCGTGTTCTGGCATCAAGTTGAGCATAGATCCTCCATTACGCACCAACATCGACGACATCGTCGCCTAGTACCACTCCCTGCCATTCTCCTCGACCCTTATTGCAACCCCTTCCTTTTCTCCAGCCATGCCTTCTCCCTCGTCTAGGACGCATGATCCTCACTTCTTAACCATCACTACACCATAATTAACCACCACCACCTTCGTTGTCGCAGCTCAGACGCAACAACCTTAATGAAATAGAAACCCTAGTACCCCAAATTTAATTCAACTTCGTGGATTTTTTATGTCTAAAAGCCATCGACATTAACGGTTGCCGAAGCTCCATCTTTAGAGGGAAGTTAGATCCGTAACAAGAGAAAATAGGGGGGGGGGGGGAATGAAAATTACATTTGAGCTTTTGAAGGACTACATAAAAATTATAAAGGATCATTATTGCAATAAAAAAGTTTTTCCAAATAGCAATGGGTTATATAAGTTTCTGGTTGTAATATGGACCATTAATCATATTTTTTTAAAAAAAAAAAAAGTGGACAAAGCTAAAGGTGCACGAATGTATCTTATTTTAGAGGATGCATTATAGACGTTAAAATGATTCAAATACCCATGGGGAACATTCCCAACGGGAATCCAAACACACCAAAAGAGTTGCTTTGCTTTTGTTATAATTATAAAACTAAATTAAGTATTTGCAGGACAAAATTGGGAATGGAAGAAAAGAAGTCAGGGTCAAAAATGGAAAATGGGAGCCAATTTGACCGTCAAGAAAGACTTCAGAAGAGTTGTTGACAAAAAAGGAGAAAATGAAAATGCTGACATGGATGAAAAAGGGTGGGACAGAACAGCACTATCTTAATAAGCAATGTGGGGGAATCCAACAGCACACAAAGATCTCATAGGCCACAAGAACTTGTGGCTCACAAAATTTCCCCTTTGCTGAGGTGGCAACAAATTTTCTTCCCACCTTGTAAAAAACCCCAAAGGCTCAAACCACTTCACCTATTCCCTCACTCTATATCTCTTGCTCCATCCTTATACATTAGTCATCATCCATTTTCTTATATGAATTAACAGTGCAAAGGAAACAAAAGTTACACAACACTCCAACAACTTCTATATATCTATCTACATGTCTGTTATATTTTTTTCAATCATTTTCCCTGATATTTTTCTAGAATGAGAAGGAACCAGAGTGAAAATATATTGAGAGAGAAAAACACACACACAAACCGAGAGATTCATTCTTAAACCTTAACCCGATCAGCTGTGATACAACATAGGAATGTCTGAGGTTAAAGACTCGGCGATTAAACTGTTTGGGAGGACGATTTCGCTTCCAGTCGTCTCTGAGGTCTCTTCTTCTGCACCTCCTTCATCTTCTTCTTCTTCTCCGCGTGAAGTGTGCTCTGCAACACAAAACGAAGCAGAGGTATGAACCATGAGGGTGTGATGGTTGAGTTTTGTGAAAATTCATGTTGTTTTGCAAATCTAACAGCAACCCATTTTTCAGAAGCTCTCAATTGTTAATGGGTTCATTCAATTATTGAAAAAGTTTTATTCTTGTCATGGTGTCAATTGAATTGAGGCCTTTTTTTTGGTGTACTCAAACTTTTTTTTTTGGTCTACAGTTGAATTGAGGCCTTGCTGCAATTTTCATATTTTTAGATTTTTTTAATGAAAATATAAGAAGTTTTTGGCATGATCACATGTTGGTGCTGAATTTATTCAATCTTTTATTAAGTGGTGGCAATAGTTCATTGAGGGGTTACTATCATCAATATTAGATCCATTCATTGTGGAATATAATTTTTAGAGTATAATATGGAATAATATTGTGTGGTTTGCTTTGGTTTCATCAATTCTAATTCTAAGCTAATGCTTTTGATTTGCTAGTCCAAAGTGAGTTTTCAAGTTCTCTATTGATTCTTTTTAAGAAAATTTTATCCTAAAACAGTTGTTTAGCAAGTACAACAGAAAATAATAATAATAATAAAATAATAATAATACTTTCAAAAAAAATATAATAATAATAATAATAAAACCTTTGTTGTGTTCATTTCTTATTAGGTCTCTTGCAGCACCAAAGATGTTCTATTTCTATTTCGTTGGCTTGACGATTTCTTATTGGATTTCTTGCTTCATTAAACTCTTATCATGTTGCTTTGCACGCCATGGATTTAATTGGAGCTAAACTATTTTTGTTTGACACTTTTTTTGTCCATTTCAAAAGTCCTTATTCTGTTTCAAAATACAAATTGTCTGAATGATCTGTAATGCTGTGACTTCACAGAGGGATTATTAATAAAATATTTTGGTTTTATTTATTGTCCAACTGTTTCATACTCATGAATTTATTTTTTTTCCCTATATTCCAGAATTTTCTTTGCTTTTTATGCCTCGGATTTGGTATACTATTTGAAGATACCAAAGATAATATTTTGGATTGTTCTCCAATGAGTCAATTACTATGTTCTACTTAGTTTCTCCATGAAACATGAAACCGTTATCACCTACTATACTTCAAGAATTGTGATTATGTTCTCCATCCCCTGCTTTATTTAAGAAATCTTAAGGGAGTTCTCGTTCTGAAGTGTTCTGTTGATAATCCACTGTGCACTATGATGATTTGAATATCTTCAGTCATCAAACAAAGTACACATTTAACTTAATTAACTAGGAAGAATATATAATTTTCTTCTGTTTTCCCTGGTGTGAATTCACTAACCCTTTCACAATAATGGCTGTCTAGTACTTCTACTTTTTTAATGTCAAAACATGCCTCACACCAAAATTGAGTGTCATTTCAGATATTCTTTATTGGCAATATAGATGCTGTGTGTAAATGATCAAAACCAATATAATTTTGAGTTTCACATTATTTCTTTTTCTTTTATTCAAGCTTTGAATTCACTCTCTTGTAATTTTACTTGTGTAGCTATAGTAAATCAGTGTTTCTTATCTTACTCTTGTTCATTATTTTAGGAACATTCAAGGAAAGAACTCACCTCAGTACAAGATGATGATGCCTCGCATCAAACCACAGAGGATTTAAAATCTCCCACAACATCTTCAGGCATATTCGAGAACCCTGAGACCCCCTCAGCTGAAAGAGAGACTTCATTACTTAAATCCTCTACAAATGGAGAACAAAGTGACACAAGTGTTTCCGAAGATAAAACACCAAAGAAACCTGACAAGGTGCTTCCATGCCCGCGATGCAATAGCATGGACACCAAATTCTGCTATTACAACAATTACAATGTCAATCAGCCCCGTCATTTCTGCAAGAACTGTCAGAGATACTGGACTGCAGGAGGAACCATGAGAAATGTGCCTGTAGGTGCTGGTCGCCGCAAGAACAAAAACTCTTCTGCCTCACATTATCGTCACATAGTGGTTTCTGAGGCACTTCAAACTGCTAATCTTAATGCCCCCAATGGATCACATAATGTTGTTTTCAGAAATGGAGCAGCTGTCTTGACCTTTGGCCCAGATTCTCCACTTTGTGACTCCATGGCTTCTGTATTGACCATTGCTGAGAAAACACAAAATGGTGTTCTAAATGGGTTTCATGCACCTGTTGCTAGTACTTTTGTTTCCTATGGTAGGGAAGATGATGGCAATGATCACTCAGTGGGAGTTTCTGTTACAACTTCAACTTCATCAGAGATGAGAGGCCATGCTGATGCTTGCTCGCGTGAATCAGTGGATAAAACAGTTGAAGGTTTCCCTCCTCAATTGTCATACTTCCTAAGTTCCCCCTGGCCTTATCCAGGGGATTCAGCACAGTGGAATTCTGCAGTGCCTCCTGCATTTTGCCCACCAGGCTATCCTGTGTCATTCTATACCACACCTGCATATTGGGGTTGTATGCCACCCTCTTGGAATATACCATGCATCTCACCCCAATCTTCTGTTAACCACTCAGTCACTGCCTCTAGTTCTGGTCCCAATTCACCTACTTTGGGGAAGCACTCAAGGGATGGGAACATCATCACCCCAGCCAACTCACGGAAAGAAAAGCCTGATATAGAGCATAAAAGTTCCGAAAGCAGTGTCTTGATCCCAAAGACTCTTAGAATTGATGACCCTGGTGAAGCTGCAAAGAGTTCCATATGGTCAACACTAGGGATCAAGAATGAGAAGGCCAATTCTCTCAATGGAGGACTTTTCAAGGCATTTCCATCTAAGGGAAATGACATGAACCACGCGGTTGAAGCGTCGCCAGTATTGCTTTCCAACCCTGCAGCTTTATCGCGGTCTCTTACCTTCCATGAGAGGATCTAACTAGGAATCACAGTGAGCTGCATCAGATTCTTGTTGTGTATATGCAGTGCAATGAAAATTGAGGTTATCCAAATCCAACCTCATTTTACTGACAAAGTTCTTGTCCTTTCAATGAGAAGTTGTATTATTCACTAACCTCTATGCAGGATTGGTAGGACAACAGTGGTGTACTTAGCTTCCCCAGCTGCCATCATAAGCCTGAGTCAACAGGTCACAGGTGTTTTTGCCACAGATTTAGATGATCTGCTGAGTAAATATCTTTTGTGTACATATATATATATATGTGAGACAAGGAAAACAAGGAGAAAACAGAAAGAATAAGAGATTCTTGGACTAAAATCCAATGGTTTAGAATAAACTTCCAAGTCTTCATTAGAAGCCTGTTGTTGCTTGTTAGGAGATTCTCTATATTTATGTTAGTCCCAAAGGATTAGGACATTTATGTAAGCTTTTACTCTCTTTTTTTTTTTTTTTTTTCCCTTGTGTATGTCAGTCCTTTCTTCAAAAATGAAAGTATCATTCTTACAAAATGAAGCGAACCGGTGAGGTATTCAACCTCAACTCACAAAGACACAAATGAATTGATAAATTCGCACAAAGATCCACAAAATAGATAGATGAACCTACAGATTGTTTGGAATATTTTTTTTTTAATAGTAAAATCACTAACTTTTAAAATAAAAGTCCTTTTAGAAAATATGAATGTTTCGATGGGCTTTTAAAAATGCAAAAACAGTGGAAGTGGTATAATTTTGATGCTTTATTAGAAGTTGCATTTACTAACTATTTATTTTTTTTTTAAAAGTAGTAGATGTGGTAGAAGAGAAAGAGTGGGGACTGGTCACATTTTTTATGAAAATTGTTGGGCAAAGATGTCTTTGCAACAAATCTCATAAAAGTTCTTTTCTTAAAGCTCATCCAAATGCAAAATAGTTATTGCTTCTAATAATAACTTCAGTTTCTAGTTTTTCATCATAGCAATCCTTCTTTTGAAAGCTCATTTAAACCGGTCCTCAGACCTAGGGATGGCAATGGGGCGGAGCGGGTGCGAACACTGCTTCCCTCACATCCATCCCCGTCAATATCCACGGATATGTATGTGAGTATCAAGTATCCATGGATATCCGTGAGTATTTTTTTTTTTTTTGACAAATGGAAATTACCCTTGAGTATTTAAGAGTCTACAATAAATGGAAAAAATAAAATTTTACAATATGATACAACAATATATTATGTTAACATTATATAATATATTATATGTATTTTTAAAAAAATATTATTATGGGTTTAAACACTAAAAAGTATGAAATAATAAAGAAAATAAAGTTTATTTCATCTCAAAAGGATAGATATTGTCATAATAAATATTATATATTGAATAAAAATATTTATTATGAATATGTGTATCCTGTGGGGTGGGTACTATGATCCTCATCCTCATTCAATAGGTATCCATTTACTACCAATTGCTGGTAATCTATGTGGGTATCTGCAGGTGCGGGTAATTTCACCATCCCTACCCAGACCTATTGGTTATAGAGAACTAAGAACCTAAGTGCAAGATGAGCGCCACTGAGATGTGATTCTGAATGAAATTGATTTTATAAATTAATTTGGTTACACTAGACTTTGAAGTGATGTGACTTATGTTGTGATGCTTTTACTTTGAAAAGGCAAGTCTAATGTAAAGCTTCATGTAAATTTTTCAACCCAACGAAAAAGCTACTTTCTGTAGCCTCTACAAGAATCACGTTTGAAGATAGAATCAAAATTTTCTAATAGTAACCAAACACTTTTATTTTTACCAAACGTTTTGACAAGGGTAAAACATAATTCTAGTAATCTTCGCTATGAAACCAAACACGTACTTAGACACAGTAATTATAGAGAATCAAGAATCTACTTTTTGACAAGTTCAGTATGGTCGAACAACACAAAAATGACTCTTTGTCTTTGATAAGTTAGGGATTAATTCCCAAAGTATATTGATAAGAAAACTCACAAGTTTTTATGCTTCAAGCAAAGACAATAAAAACCCTCAACATTGTTACCTCCTGATCAAGTTCCCCCAAAGAAAGAAAGAAAGAAGAAACGAAGAATAAAAATATGGATTTTCCCCCCCTTTATTGGACATAAGAAAGAAAAGCGAGTAAAATTAACTAGTTCCAATTCCGGAAAGATAAAAATGGAAATATGATGATGATACTTTCTTTCTCTCTTATTTAAGAACACCAAAAAAGAGAAATTAAATGGGAGCTGCTATGGGACCATTGAAAAAACGGAGGGGTTTGAAACCTCCTTCATTATTTTCTCTCTCCTTTTTTTTAAAAAAAAAATCTTTAGAATATTTCTCATTATTCTATCCATGATTCTATTTTAATAATTATTACTTTTATTAATTATATTTCTCTATCATATTCTTTACAATCACAATATTCATAATGATATTTCATATATTAATTACATACTTCTGTAGCTTCATATTTTAATTCTTGTACTAAATCTCTTGAATAATTTTGATTAGTTAAATCTAACATACTTAATTTACATAAAAAAAATTCTATACTATGATAGTTATTCATTATATTACTTTATTTACTTAGCTCTGATACCAAATCAGTACCACCCTAATAATTTCAAATATTTTTAATTTACTCATTTTTTAGGTAGTATTTTATTCATCAATAAAGGCCAAATCATCATCATCACCATTAAAATCTACATAATAATCAGGATGACAGTAGAATTTAAAATCAAATAAATAATATTTAGGATCGTTATATATCTCAAGATAATATTCAAGATCGTTATTTAGGATCACTTTTTCCAATATTCGGATTAATGCTAGAGTTTTTTTTTCATATGTTGGATAATTAATTTCACTAGAGTTTCTAAAAGATTTTTTAATTGTTCAAGAACTTTTCTAATTTTTTCAATATCTCTATTTTCATCTATTTCTTTACCTTTACTTATATTATTTAGTGTATCTCTTATATTATTTATTTCACTTTGTCCTTTCTGAATCCTATTATAAGTGTAATTTGCAATTTTATTTTTATTTTCTATTAGTTGAATAATATTTTTATTAGTCTCTTCCATTATTTTTTCTATACCTTTGAATTTTATTACTATTTCTTCATATAAACTCATTATTTTATCGTTTTATTATTATAATTTTATCTTATGTGGGAACCATAGGGTTTTAAAACCATATGATTTAAGAAGGCTTCGTAGACAATAAAAACCCTCAACATTGTTACCTCCTGATCAAGTTCCCCCAAAGAAAGAAAGAAAGAAGAAACGAAGAATAAAAATATGGATTTTCCCCCCCTTTATTGGACATAAGAAAGAAAAGCGAGTAAAATTAACTAGTTCCAATTCCGGAAAGATAAAAATGGAAATATGATGATGATACTTTAAGAACACCAAAAAAGAGAAATTAAATAACGTTGCATACTTTTACATCAATAAATCAAGGTCATTTTCAATCCTCATAGACACAGCAACAGAAAGTTAGGTCTTGATGCTGCAATATGCCAACCTTTTCTGTAAGTGGGATTTGCCATTCACGGTGTTACATAACTTCACTATCCTCCTACTTTTCAGTACCAGCTGTGCAGAGAAGGAAAATAATCAAGAAATAAACAAAAGCAACTCAAGTTTTTCCACACTAAATTATTATATATGGAATGAACATCATGTTGGACCACAAAAGATATTAATGTGCTTGTTCATTTTGTTCTTTCCTTGTAATCATCTTTGCTGCACTAAGATCTTCTTCTGTGCCAATCGTTGATGACTATTCTGTCCTTTTCATTTTGGGAGGAAACCAGATTTTATTGGGCAAAGAGGATCAAGCATATAACTTTTCTTGCATTCTAGATAAACCTCAAGAAATTAAACGGTGGTCCAGACTCCAGACTAATCTGAAAATCTGGTACATTTTAAAGAATGGAATATAGTATAATTAAAAAATTATATTTATAATCTATTAAGAAGAATGAGAACGTTAATCAGTACCCTTAAAATATTAGTTAAATAATCAAAAGAGGTATGTTTGTATAGAATTTTTATTTGTTTATTATACTAAAAAAATGTTAAACCTGTATTCTCGATATAAACTTCCTTTTTTATGAATTCTTTTACCAATGTCTTTAAAACATTCGTTAAAAAGAAACAATATTAAAGCAAATTTAGAAAGACCGACTCATAGTTAATGCCCTTTATAGGTTGAGCAACTTTTAGTTAAAGAATTTGCACACATTAAATTGGCTCAACAAGATTAATATGTTGGGGAGTGTGGAGTAATTTTTTGGGAACCGGCTCCTCTAAAATGAATAAATCACTTTATTAGAGAGTAAAGTAAGTAATTTCAACAGTTGACGAGAAAATCAATGATTGACATTAAGTACACATGCATAATAAATATGAATATGTTGAAATATAAACACTTAATTTTCTCATAAATGATTGGAATTATTTATTTTAATATTTGCTCATTTTAAAGGAGTAAAATCTATTTTTTCCCCCTCCCTTTACATATTCTTCTGTTGTGCAGATAAACTCGAATAATGTCACAAAACTCCAAACATATTGTCTATCGAATCCAAAAACTAGAAAAACAAGAAAAAGCTACTCAACTTTATCTCTCTTATCTTTTCCTTTATTCTTCCTTACTTTTTTATCTTTTTCTTTAGTTGTGGGCCAGCACTGGCTAATTATATTTATAGATTGTTAAAGCAACCTTTATCCTCTATTTGTTTATTATAAGGATAGGTACATGTCAAGTTCATCGTGTCCATGAAATCCAAGTCAGGGATGAAGCAGGTAGATATTTCATAGTTGCTAACAACGGCTGGAGGCCACAAATTTTAATGCCCATGTTGCTGTAAGGGGACCCAGTTCATGCGATGCGATGCCATTACTCAGTTATCTGTCCCATCTTTTTGGGCTTTGGCCTGTGATTGCTCTCTTATTCTGATTCTTCCTCCCTAAGCGAGGGACATTTCTCTTTGCACTCTAAATCTGTCAGCAGATCCTGATTTTGGGTTCATTAAGTGGCAGTAAACACAAGACTGGTTAGCGAACTGGAACCTCTTCAAAGATTTTGGCTTTGAAGAAGTGCTTAACCACTATTTAGATAGCACAACTTACATTTTATTAAAGCTTCTCTGCTCTTATAAGTGCTTTTATATTAAAAAAATAATAATATTTAGATAAGCTTAAATAAGTAACTTACTAACTCAAAAAAAACTGTTTTTAGCTTATTTTGAGAGGTCATTGTTTATAGCTTATTGAAAAACCTTGTGCCAAAGCATATATGAAAAGTTGTTTTTGCATATTTTATAAATTTTAAAAGAGCTTTTTTGAATTTGTAACTTAACTTAAAATGAACTTATGACATAAAGGTTTTTCACATAAATCCCTTTTATATAAGTGCTTAAATAAATTGTTTACGCAAAAAGGACACTAGTCCTCCTGCTATATATTTTAGACTTGTTGGTGGTTGCCGGTTGGTGATGCTTTCGAAGTCTTCATGCCCCATCTTTATGTATTTCTTAGTTTTCTACTTTTGGGCTTAGGCCCTTCTATGTAACAAAAAAAAAAAAAATTGGGGACATGACCTTCCCTAAATTTAGGTTTGACAATTCTATTATGATCCACATGTATTTTGACCTTCCCGATATATTTTTGATATGTTTAAAATCCCCCTTGTTCGGATACAGAGTTTGGAGTTTGTTGGGTTTTGTCGGGCCACAAAAGTTCCAAGCACCATAAAAACAAAATACAAGAATAATGCAAATCAACCAGAACATAGAGCAATTGAATAATAGAAGAAAAAAACGGTGAAAGAAGATGAACATTGGGATTTAGTGGTTCGGCCATTGTAGCTTGCGGGAGAGAGCAACAAATCTTCCCCCCTTCACTATCTTGAACAATGAGTATAGATCATGGTTACAATAGAAAACTCCTTGTGTTCTTGCCCCTATCATCCTCTTGATGAACCATAGCAAAGTCAAGCTTATCTCTCTATTCTCTCAACCCTTATCCCCAACTCACATCAAAGAGATACAAAATGCTTTACAATAAAAATCTACCCCCAACCTAGCCTATTCTTGTACACCCATGAATCACACATCATGCCTCCAAGAACTACCCAAGTTGATATTTCTACTCCTATGCACTTTTTTCAATCTCTTACAATCACTTTATGACTTTCTCCCTCAAGATAGAATTGCCTCACACTCATAATCCCCCTCTTCTTTTTCACACTCCACATTGTGTGTCTTGTGCCACTCATCACCTATTACATGATATGTATTTATAGAGACCTATATAGCAAATCACTAATAGCTTGATGAGTCATCAATCCATGTGAGTCTTGATCAATCCTTGTGAGTCTTTAAGTTGTCCAAGTTAGTTATGGCACTAACTAACTAGCCAACTTCCTCAACTAATTGCAAATCATCACTCCATAATTGATTATCAGGTTGACCATAATCAATTATGATATCTCTGTCTCAAATGCCTTTTCTGATACTAGCCATAATCGATTATCACAATCGATTACGATGCTCCTAATAACCATATTTTCGATTATACAAATACCATAATCGATTAGGCCTTCTACAGCTGTAACTTCATATTGTTGATTTTGAGGTATTTCTCAACAGAGTTGATCTATCCTACTTTGGTATGCACTCCTAATCTAAATAAGCATGTATTACTAAAATAAACATAATAGTTTTTTTTTTCCCTCAGAATATCCTTATACTCGATAGGTGAGAGATTAGTTCTCGAGATACTATTAGACATCTAAGCAGAGATTACTCTCAATAATGTCTTTTCCTTACACGTGAATCTAGGGATCAGAACCCAATACATATACTCAAGGGATTCAAGTTCTTTCCACTTAGATCAACATAGATTAGTAAATATAATACTAAGTTTAGTTATAAATAAAAAAATTATATTAGTTAATCTTTACTAGTTTAATATATATCTTTTTTTTAATCAAGTTTAATATATATCTTAGATAAATTTTATTTAAGATGATGAATAAAATTTAATATTGTGATTAGTTATTTTATAAGTATAAATTTAATTTAAAATAATCATAAGCGAAGCCAGAGGAACCAAGAGACTTTTATATTTTGTTGCAGTGTGAGTAACTAAGTATGGGTTATAATTTTTTTTTTTGGTAACCATGGCATAAATACTAAATATTCACCACCGTCAGCAGTGACTAATCTTTATCGGGGAACATGTTGGGCACAGAAGCTAAGTTCTCCCTTTCCAACCAGGTTTTCTCCATACACAAGAGTCAGGATTCAAACCACTGACCACTTGCTTAAAGTGCACAAGTCCCTTACCACTTGAACCAATCACGGTGTGGGCCGAGATTTGATCGGGTGAAAGTAAGTGCTCACTTCATTGGCAAACTTATTTCACTTTACAATAATTTGGAAAGTATATATGGAATATCTTCAAAGAACAAAAAATACTATATAAAAAAAATATTAAAGTAGTTTTATTATAAAACCATATTAGTATTTATTGTGAATTTACCGTTTATTTTCAATTCTTTAATATTATCTCGTTAACAACTTATCTCTCTCTTTTTTAAGGGAGTGCTCTTGGTTGGTGCTTATAAGAAAGATAATATTATCAACCAAAAAAAAAAAAAAATTACAAAGTGATTGGTGCTTACACCGTGGAATTGATTTTTTTTATTTTTTATTTTGTTCTTTTTGGTTAATGTTGAGTTAAAAATACGTGTAAAGTTTTTTACACTGTCAACCAATCAGAAAATATGGTATAAATGACTTTTAAGGTTGTTAGGATAAGAGTCAAAGATCTTTAATGATTTGTCAATTTATGGTTGGTTGATAGTATAAAAAATCTTTACACTGATAGTACATATCAATTAAATCCTATAATAAAATACTTAAAGTTACAACTTACCATAGATAATTGTTTGTTAACAATAATGTTTAATGTGCATGAATAGTTGACAAGTTTTGGGACACTTTCACACCCTATTCTATCTTCCCCTTTTCTAGTGGTTAACGACCCATGGTCAATAAAGAAAGTGGACACCAATAGAGGTCCGGGTAGTGGCAGCGGAAAGAATTGGAGTGACAGCGGAGGTCACAACGGTGGTGGTCACTACAAAAAAAAAGGGATATTACCGACGGCCTAAAACTGTCGGAAAGGAAGAAAAGTTGTCGGAAACCTATATTTCCGATGGACACAAATCCGTCGGTAATAGGCACTTAGGAAAGGCTTTCCGATGGATCCGGGTCGTCCGTCGGAAATTTCCGACTACTTTTCCGTCGGAAAACTCGTCACACGGAGCCCCAAATTACCGACGGTTTGTCCGTCGGTAAGTGTCAGTCAAACTTACCGACGGACTTTTCCGTAGGAAAATCTAAACTACAGTTACCAATGGAATTGTCCATCGGAAACAAGGTTTTTTTTTTTGTTTTTTTATTTTATTTTTTTATTTTATTTTGTTTTATATTAATAATTAATTTTTATTTATTTTTATTAAAATTTAAAATTTATATTTTGAATATTAATTATTATTATATTATTATTATATTTTATGTATTAATTATTATTTTATTTTATTTTAATTAATTATTATTATATTATTAATTAAAAAACAAAATTGAAATTACAAATAAAATTTAAAAGGCAATTAAATTAAAATTAATTTAAAATAAAAAACAAACACAACATATAATCAATAAATAAAATATCTGTCTGGATATAGAACTCTTCTACATCTATAACTATCCTAATATCCATCACCATAATATCCGTCGTCATCGTCCTGGCGGGGGGAGTCTGTCGGCGTCAGATGACCATCAGGTTGCGGCTTAGAAGACAGACCGGCATCATGCGACTGCGGTGGTGGATCGGTAGAAGTAGTGGAGGACTGGGCCTGGGTCTGGTGGGAGGAAATCGAGCACAACGGTCTTGACCGTAAAGAATATCTTCATCTGCTGCATCATGCGCTCGTTATTAATAGCATTGTTTGTAATTATTTTTAGTCTTCCTCTTTTATTGTTCTTAATAAAAAAAATAAATGTTAGAAGAAGCCATCCCACATTAAAGGGAAGACATATTACAAGCCTGTGCCCTGTCTACACTTGTAATTATAGATTGCTTAAAAAATATTGCTGCTGGCTGAAATCGAATCCTAAGCTTTATAATATAAGCCAAGAGTTTTGACCTTACTAACTCAGCCAATGTTTGAAGTCTTCTTTGTATCCTTTTTAATAGCATAGATCATTGATTGTGATTTATGATCATAGAAAAGTCATTTATAAGAGAGAACTACTAGCATTGTCTGTGTTTGGAAGATCATTTGATAAACGTGATTTTAAATGGAATTGATTTTGTATCATTGAGTTTAAACTTTAAAGTGATGTGATTTATGTCTGAATGTTTTTATTTTGAAAGTAAGGTTTGATATAAAATTTATTGTAAATTTTTTTACCTTCATACAAAAGTTACTTTTTATAACTTCTATTATAATCACGTTTGAAGGCAAAATAAATTTTGTTTGATAATAGCCACACATTTTTTTTTCTTCCAAATTCACGTTTGACGGGAGACAAACACAATTCTTCCATTGTGGAACTAAATTGCATATTCAAACATCTATTTCGTCATTATAACAATAAGAAAAAAATAAGAATCTAATTTCTTGAGAAAATCTTTTGAAACTCAAGTTAGTATAATGAGAAATGAAATTTCAACTTGATCTCTATAAATCTGTAAAGGTTAGTCAAAATAATTCTTGATAGAAAAATTAGCTCGTGAAAATAATTAATTTGACTGAGATTTAAGGTGTGAAGTTTATATTTCTCAAACACTTAAAACAAAGGCTCAACATTTTCTGAGACAAAATTAAATATTCTCTAAAAAAAAATGCTGCTCTATCAGAGAAACTACTAGATACCAGAAATTTGACGATGACTCGTTGAAGCAAAATATGCACAAGTCGGTCAACTAGAGTCTAGACATACACCAAAATGGAAGGACAATAATGCCCTTAATTTTGTAGACCTCCCTTAGCGGCAAGGCAAAGGTCAATTTCAATTTGACATTATCCATTAACATTTCGTGGGGGTTTCTTGGACGATTTCCCTTCAGGCACAAGACCGCACTTTTCCATATCGTGCGTCACAAGCACATAGTGCTGTCCTCTATATGTGTCCCGTATTTTTTATTGGAATATGTTTTTTTGACATCAATTTCGTGACACCATACGGCGTTTTTTTGTTTTTGTTTTTTGTATTCTTGATTTACACATATATAAGAAATGATAAAAAGAAGTAAATAAGAGATAGAAATAATTATATATTGTATCACATATGTGGTATTTAAAATTTTGTATTCAAATAACACACCTCTTATTTATTTGACCAACCAGTAATCACATCACACATATGTGTTACACGTTTTGTTTGTGACTTTTTCAGTTTTTCTTAATTGCAATGTGTGTCAGTCTTTCATTGCTTATTTTGTGTGTTGTCTCGATCATTTCTTAGTCTTCTCCCCTGCTTTTGTCGTCATCTTTGGCGAGTTTCATAGAAACTCCTCATTCTACACTTTCGCAGTATGTTCTTAAAGAAATTTATGTTTCATGATGCTAATAATGAATCCATTTTCTCAACTACCGAAGAAGCGCTTTTTGGATTTATGCGCTTGTTTCTGGGAATGTCATTTACCTTTCCCTAGCACTACGTTTGAAGCTGGTGGAGGGTCATTTTGGTTATAAATATATTACTTCAAGAACTCTTGTATCAACATTAATAGTTCAGGGTTAAGGCTATCTATGTGATATTGTCATCAATGGAGCAAATATCTATCAACATGAACCTATTTTGTGTCTTAGAATTCTCCTTTGGAATATTAGAACAAAAGGGTTCCTCTCATTTTCCTTGCTTTCTTTGCAGTCTTTGTGGAATTCTGTCTCCAGAAACTGGAAGGCTTATTGGACCAAATCTAGAAGCTACCCCAATCCTGAAACAGTGAAGCATAGTTTGAACTGCACTCATCAACATGGTGTAAGATTGTGCAAAGAAGAAGTCATTGTGATTATGGAAAAGCTAGGAATGAATGTTGAATGTGATGGAGATGGAATAGAGGAGGAGTTGGGTGAACAAGAACTTGAACAAATGCTTGAGGAGGAAGCTAGCTTTGCAGAGGTAGAGGAAGCTTTCAATGTGTTTGATGAAAACAAAGATGGGTTCATAGAGGCTAAGGAGTTGCAGAGGGTGTTGTGTCTCTTGGGTTTGGAGAAAGATTTGATGCAGTGTCAGAAAATGATTAATGCAGTTGATCAAAATGGAGATGAACTAATTGATCACAATGAGTTTGTCAAGCTTATGGAACAGAGTTTTGGGTAAATCCTCTGCAGTTTATTTCCTTATGATTAAGTCTTTATTCATCAATGAAAAAAAAAATCTTTCCTATATTGACTTTGCTGTCAATTTTGTAATTTACTTTAATAATGTCTTTCATGTTTCTTTTTTTAGTGCTATTATTTCATGTTTATAACTCATAATAATCAGGTAACCTTAATGTTAGTCATTCATTTTTAAAAAAAAAAAAATTCAGAAAAAGATAGATTAAATTGTCATTGGCATCACCAATCAACAAAGGATACAAGAAATCAGGTGGATCCTCTAGCTAAACGCTAGTGTCACAACTCTTACTAAAACATGCTAGGATATCAGAAACCTTATTACAAAAAAGTGGGACATAACCAAAATCAGCGCTGGTAAACCAGGAAACACAAAGGAAAACACAAAGGCCAAAAACTCAAGTTTTCTGCAAGATTCTACGAAAGGCAATAAAAATTATGAGTCAGAAAAGCAAGTCAATTTTTAAGGAGCAATAATCGATTACAAAAAAGTTAGAGAAGACATAATCAACCTAACTTAAATGGAAATTTGATCGAAATTTTGAAGTGATATATGCTAAGTTTGGTTTTACGTTGGGGATTGCAAACTTAAGTTTGCAATGACAGTTTTGTAAGAAAAAGTTGATCCAACGTGAAAGAAAGAATTCATTGCATTGAGCAAACTTAAGTTTGCAACTAAAAAGCAAACACACACATAATCAATCAGGGTAATCAAATATGTGTTTATCCTCACTTTTTCAGAATATCCCAGAATGATAATTGATGATCAAAGAAGTGGAACTTGAAGGATCTGACAGAGACCTAATAATCAATTGTCAGGGGTCATAATCATTTATCTAGGTAAAATTGGTGATCTCTATCTGTTATCCCTTTTTACACCTTAAATTCAAAATACATCATCAAACTGTTGGATGCCTACATATGTTCAAATTTATGCCTCCTTATAACATACAAATTTTCAAATGTGCTATCATGCTAAATGTATAGATATAAGTGATGGGAGATTCTTGCAACCAGGGAGAGTGGTCGTCATCTCGTGCTGGGTCGGTTATGAGATTTTGGTTGCCCGGGGCCAATCGAGAAAATAATGTCCTCATAATCATTTGAATATTATCCTTAATCTTAACAATTTCAATTTAGAAAAACTTCTCTCAACAGACGCAATAGTAACGGGGTAGTTAAAATTATTCTATAAGTTATGAATGCATTAGGAAAACAACTAAACGTCTTCATTGAACTCAATATCATAATGCTTGATTTTGATTCAACTCTTAAAACCTCTCTAATAACTTTTAATTTTGAAATAGAATTTCACCATCATGAATTCATGATGATAAGAATGATCATATTTTAGATAAGTTTCAAAATGTTTGCAACACAATGTCAAGATGTGACGGAGGCTAATTGATAAGCTTCTGGCTTATCTAGTTTTATAGCTGGTGAGGCACGTGCTAAATGTTCGAGTTTAACCTCGTTTGGCCCAAATTTGGCTTTAATTGTCCTCGAGCAACATTTTGAGTCTCTTAAGTAGTTTTTAGGATATTTTGGTTATTTTTTAGTCAATAAAGCATTAAAATGCTACTTTTATTTTCAGGTTAAAAGTGAAGCTCAAGAGAACTTAGAAAATTGAATAAAACAAACTTAAAGGCAAAAAGGCAGATTCACCTCGCGAACAAGGGCTCGCCCCACAAGCCAGAGGAGCAGACTGAGCATGAACAGGCCATCATTCAGCCTCGCCTCGAGAGGCAGTGCTCGCCTCGCGAGTCAGACACAGGAAAGTTGAAGACCATTCAGGCTCGACTCGCGAGCAATGTCTCGCCTCGAGAGAATTCAAAATCAGGCTGGAGCCAAAACTTAAGGCTCGCCTCGTGAGCGCGCGCAGACCCAGCCCACTATATATATAGCTTGTTTCAGAGGAGTTTTGAAGATATCAAGTTTTAGTTTTACGTTTCCTCTTTTCTAATCCTAGTTTCTCTTGGAGCTACGTCTCCCTTAGTTTTAGGATTATTTTCTGTTTTTTTTCCAATTATTTTGTTATTGATTATGAACGTGATGAGGAGCTAGTACTCTTTTCTGAGGGATCAATGAAGCCGCTCATGACGGCATAGTTCAATGTGATGTTTTCTTATTCCCTCATCTCAATTCTTGTTTTTTAACTCTGATTTGTTTGTGTTAATCAACAGGATCATTTGGTTAACTTGTCAAGTGCATTGAGACCGGGAGGAGATTCACACTTAGGACTGGGGTTAGGAACACCAATTGAACATTGCTAAGGATAGGGTAGGAAATTGGCGCAACCACATAGGGAACAAGAACTTAATAGAGTCTAACTTTAGGTTATGAGACCGGGAGGAGATTAATTTACAGTTTAGATACGTCTTTTAGAACAACGGACGTGACTTTAGGAGAAATTGAGGGGTCCCGGTTGGCAAAGAAATTGAACATAGGGATAAGAAAATAATCAATTGGGTAGTATGCATGATTGGGTAGGTGAATTCGTGAACTTAGATCTCACTATCATAGTTAACATCTAGATAATTGATAAGATAACATCTTTTATTTTGCTTTAAATTAGATAATAGATTTTATCCCAACAACATTCTCTCTCATCTTTGACTTGGTCAAAAGTTAGTTATTTTCTTTGAATTTGGAATAATTGGTCACTCGATCCCTGTGTTCGATACTCGATAATTTACTTGCCATTTTAATTATTACTTGCTTCGATCCGGTACACTTGCCGAAGCCCATCACTAACTATGGCTGTGAAGTGGGTGACTCTCGATGGCTATGGTGGCTTGCATGTGGGTCATGTGATAGTTACTGATGTGCAACAAGAAGGGGAAGATGATGGAGGACCCGTGTTTTTGATGGCACAGAGAGATTAGAGAGAGCGAGACTAAGAAATTAGAAGGAAAGATAGGAAGGTTCAAATGGACAGCAAGATCAGAGATTACAGAGAATGAGGAAAAAAGACGTGTGACAGAGAGTGATTGAGAGAAATGGACCATCACCGGACACTTATATAGACCCCTTTTGTTCGTTGAGACCCCAATATTTGCACCTAAATGATCATCATCATTTCAATGTCCAAGATGGTGGATGTATTCTTGTTGATACAAGAGAAATGGAACGTCACTCATTAGTTGACTTGGTTTTAGGAACTTGTTTAACTTTTTTTTATCGACGTCAAGTTGTTTAATTTATGCTTTTGTTTGATTTTTTATAATTATTTTTTATTTTTTTATATAATTTTAAATATGTAAAATTTATATTTTAATATTTATATATACTTCTAAATAATAGAAAAAAATCGGTGCTCCTCAAAATAAGTGGCCTTAGGTGGCGGTTGCCCATCCCAATCGTGCTCAGGGTCACCACTGATCTTGTGGGTGCGACTGTTGTCGCGTCAAAACATGAACAACAAATTGAAGCACTACTGCAGCAAGCACTTTCAACGGCGGTTAAAATTGACTTTTAACGTCGGATATGGAGGCGACGTTAAATCAACCGACGTTACAAGTGTAACTTGTAACGTCGGTTATACAACCGCTGTTACAAGTAAATCTATAACAGCGGTTGTTGGGAGTCCGCCTTTACAAGTGTCAGATAGTATATCAAAAGCAATGGATGAAGTAACTTGTAACAGGGGTTGTCATTATAACCGGCGTTACAAGTTAGCTTGTAACAGCGGTTTATACAACCGCTGTTATATGTTACTTTTAACGTCGGTTATACTCTTAACCACTGTTACAATTTTATTTTATTTTAAGTTTGGATTGCTTTCAGTTAACTTCACAAATATAGCACCTGCTTTCAGATATACACAAAGAAACCAGAAATTCATTCAAATGGCAGAATCAAGCTATGTTAATGCTTTAAGTATATATATATACACTAGGACAAAATTGACTAAGCTAACTAATTAATTAAGTCATGATCTTATATACATAATCTAATAATGTTCTAAATATATAGCTAAAACATCAATAAATTCCTAGGATCTAACTCTACTTGTTTCTCCTTAGCATAATCAAAAAAGAACTCTGCAAACTGCTCCCTCAAGCTTGTGAATTCCTATTTAGTCAAGCTTGATTCATCGTCGAATTCATGCAAGTTCAAATAATGCAACATTTGCAACATTAGTTAAACTAAGTAAATAAATAAAAAACAGAATATAAATAATTACTAGAGTAAAAAAAAACTATATATATATATATATATATATATATATATATATATATATATATCTTTAATATCATTGGAGACAATGTCTAAGATATGATTCATGACATAGTATCCACACTCCCAACTGTCGGGTTGTTTACAAGACTACAAATCAATATGAAATTGATCAATTAATTACAAGTAAAAATCATGTTTGAGTATAATAATAATAATAATAATAATAATAATAATAATAATAATAATAATAATAATAATAATAATAATAATAATAATAAATAATAATAATAATGGCTTTTTATTAAATTACTTACCTTTGGGATTATCCATGTAGGCTTATTTTTTGCCTTTACACTCCTACTTTTACCATTTGCACAAGCAATGCTACACGCAATCATTACACTATATGAAAAAAAAATATGAAAATTGTCAAAATTTACAAATTAAAAAAAATTACAAATTATATAAGATTTTACGTACCTATCAATCGATTGTTTCACATTTGGGTCCACCTGACAGTGGAACGAGCAAAGAAATACGACTGTATGTTGTGCTGGACAAAGTAGGAACAGCTGCCAATGGCCATTCCTGAGAAGTGGTGCCATATATACCTCAGCGTGACTATTAGATACCATGGATTGCATGTATCTGGTCAAACAATAGCCAGTAGTGCAGAACTCACGCAGAATGACGAAGGGGTCCAAGAATCCATAAGCAGACAACCTGCCCCTTGTCCTAGCAAGGCGATGCATATACCTAAGAAATGAAATAATTAGTCAATGTTAATTACGTAATATATATTGAAATAAATAAATTATATTGAAATATATATAAGTACGTACGTGCACCAGACACTGACAACCGTGTTGGCTAACCATATTCGATCACAAAGCAAGTCACCCACTCCCCCCCGGGACGATAAAATAAGGTAACAACTCAATGAAGGAGCCGTCATGTCCCAAAGGAATGGAAAAGTCGTCGTGTTGGTATGTCGCCGCCCACGCAGTCAGACGAGCTATCGGTGAGATACTGCCACTCGGATTTGACGGAGTTGAGTGGTCCTAAACCAACAATATAAAGCATTATGAATAAAGGGTAAATTAGATCCTAAACTATATAAAAATTGAATGCTTATTAATACCTGAGGTGCAGGAAACTTCCCCCTCTCCTCACAATCGTCCCTCTCCTCATCATCGTTCATGTCCTCATCTTCGTCCCTCTCCTCATCATCATCAACCAACACATGTTGAGCTGAACAGCTCCCCTTTGTACTCACCTGTGAAGGTTGGACAGATGGGCCACCTTCAGATTGCATAGATGATATAAGAGTTCGCAGAGCCCCTGGGTCCTTTAAAAGGCTCTAGATAACATCCTCTCTAATCTTCTCCGTGAGTAGTCGGTCCTATTCGGCCATGGTTCCCTCGTGCGAACGTGCTCCATGGAATTGCCGAATGCCCACCCGCCCTCCAACACCAACTCCTCAGCCAGGGTGGTCGTCTTTGCCTAGGGCAGCGGCCAGGATATCCCGACGACCCTGTTGAACGAACGTCCCTTGCGAGCTTTGCTCCTTTAGGGAAGCCTACAAAGACGAAATTTTAAAAAAAAATAAGACACTTAAAATGCTGTTACAAAGTACATGTAGAATTAAATTTTAATTACTTACAATCTTTCCAGCAACAACACTTGTGGGCCTGGATTTAATAACCCCCGACTTTGACTTTCGTGCTTCAATTCATGTATCCTCACGTGGGATTGGAGACGGAGGATCAAAAACTGCCCCCTCTTCTCCTGCTTCTTCCTGCCTCTTCTTCAACTTTTCATCCATCATAACCTACCATTTCAGTTTATAGCCACCGCGAGACAACGTGTGTTGGTAGACATTTTTTTTTTCTGGATCTCCTGCGCCTTTTCCCTTTTCACCTGTTATACAAATAATACAAATTCATTGAAATAAATAAATTAAGGTTGCCCTATTATAATAAAAATAAACTTCAACTAACCATATAGGCTGGCGAGCGTCGGATAACCACAAACTGGTCCCACGTATCTCGATCAAGGAACGGGTAGGCTTCAGTAGGACACTTGTGGGCCTTCTCTCCAAAGATGTAGTTTGTAGCCAGCTCTGACTTAAACCCCGTCCAAAGCTTAGCAGCATATGAAAGCACTTTCTTCTTCATAGCTGCAATATTCGGCATATCAAAATGGAGCTATATTACAGAATAAAATGGAGGAATTAGTGTATGATAATATATGCTTAAATACAATATATAAAAATGAATAGGTTAAAAGTTACTTTACCGAGAGTGACTCCCAAATCTGATTTTTCACATTATCTGGTACTTGTTTCCATTGCTCAATCAGTATGCTAGCATGGCTTCTAGCTTGCACAGCCAAGAAACTAGAATAATCCTTAGCATGCGGGCCAATAACCTCCCCATAACTATCAAACTCAATATGCAACCTCATATTATTAGGAAGACGCGAGGTCAATTTTTTTTATGGTGGTGCATGATCTACCCCTCTTTTTGGAAGAGGTACTAGCTGCACCGTCCTGTGAAGGAGGCATACTAGCCGACGAGGTGCTACAAGCACCGCCCTGTGAATCAGCCATATATATATGTATGCCTGTTATCAGGGTCAATGACAATGAAAGTCAAGTCAGAATACTAGATGATATATGCTAGACGATTCTAAAAGCAAAGTAACTAAACATAACATGGCAATGATGGCATCAAGCATGTGTCACAGAAAGATCAAAGGTTGAAAATAGGAATTGAAACTAAGCATACACAAACTAAAAATATGTAGAACTCTGTAGAAGAAATATCATATAGAAACTGAAACTAAGCATACACATAGGAGAGTAACTAGGTATAAGAAATATCATATAGAAACTGAAACTAAGCATACACAGAACCAAAAACAAGCTTACATCTCTCACAATCCTGCATATCCGCTTATTAGACTTGACAAGATTCTATAGTTCAGTGGTGACACAAAGAAGAAAGCGCACATAAGTGACTGAATGGACAAAGAAGCACCAAATCAAAGGACCTTTTGTATTTCAATTACTAAGCAAATGAAAATCTACATTAAAAACAGTAAAAGAGAAACTCTTGATCTAAAGTATACGATCATAAATAAAAAAAAGCACAGATTTGATTTAATCCCTAGCCTCTTAAATAGAACTCTTGCTAGTATGGAAGACCCTCACCCTAAGCATGCCAAGACTCCAAAAATCCCAAACAGCTTATTCCAAAGAAAACTCAGCATACGAAGCCATAACAAAACTTTTGCCTGGCATTCTATAGACAACAATAGGACTAACGGAGTACAAACAAACTTGTTTCCAAGAAATAAAAATCCAACGACATGATTAAATTGTGCCAAACAATACAATCTACAAACTAAAATTGACAGCTCCTGCAAATCTTTCGAACATGTCTCAAACTTGAATGAAGGGATTATATTAGATATATAATGAACATACAACACTTGTCTATACAAGCCTATACTAACGTAGAGAAATTCAAATTATCAATTCAAAGTGCTACAAAGCTTATTCATAATACTGAAGACTCTCACAGATACAAAGTGTAGCATTACCACACAAGTATAAAATAGGGTTAGTAATATCAAACATATTCATCTTAAAAATGAAGAAGCAGGACAAGGGGTCATCCAAGTAAGGTTTTTATTGGTTCTATGAAGAAGCCACATCAAATTCAGACTACATTGTAGTAACCAACAATAAAACAATGCCCTTAAGAATCTTTGCTGGCTATTTCTGATGATGTCCAAGTGTTAATTATGAACAAGAAACCCACAAAATTTTACAATCACAACCCAACAGAAAATAGAAAGAACATTAACAAGAACTTTGAGCTGTTAAACATTACAAGTATAGAGGAAGAACGAAGGAGCTTACTTTGTGTGAAGCTGTGACAGAAATGAGGGTAAACAGGAACCAACACACAGACACAACCAAAAGAGATCTGCAAAACCAAAGAATGTAGGAACTACCTCGATAGTTTTTGCAAAACCAAAAAATATTTGAGGGTAAAGGGAGAAATGGGAAATACGAGAAAGAGGAGAGGTTAGGGCATAACTTACGTCAAGATTGAGAGAGGGAAGAGGACAGTGGCAGAGGCGACACTAGTGGTTGTGCAGAGAAAAGGTTGCAACAGAGATGAAGGGTTTAGGGCGCGGGAGTGAGCTATGAGCTTTTGTGAGAGTTTAACGTTACAAAGACATGTAACGTCGGTTTCTTGGACAATCCCTGTTACATGTAATTTGTAACGTCGGTTGTTACACAACCGCTGTTACAACTTTTTCCTCCAACCCATTTTTTTATTATTTCTCACTTGTAACGGCGGTTGTCTCAAACTAAGTCACTTGTAACATCGGTTATCAGACAACCGCCGTTACAAATATTCTAAATGATCTAATTATTTACACAATACTGCCACCGTCTCGTTTGTAACATCGGTTTGAGTCTAACCGCTGTTACAACCAGTCGTTAAAGGCATATATTCCACTAGTGTAGCCTACTTCCCTCATTGGAGGGCGATTCATTGCTTGATGATGAAGGTGGAGCACTTAGCCATGGAGGAAGAGCAAAGTATCGGTAAGAAAAGATAGTCTCCTCCATGTCCCTTCATAAGTCTTGGTTGGTGACAACTTGTCTACACATGTTGACCTTGATTGGTGGTGAGAGAAGCAGTTTAGCATTCTCACAAATGGCGTCGATATTCAGAACCGAGATCAACAAGGTGTGCTTGATCACGTCTCCAAGAAGGTGGCTTTCTCCTTATGTGATAACATCAATGGCTAAGAGGGGACTAGAGTATCTATTTACAAGGCACTCCGATACTCAAATTGAGAATGTTTACCAATGAATGTTGTTGGTATAGTGGAAGCAACTAGCCCCATAAGGAGGAGAACTCGGGGAACCGGGTTCGAATTCTTGTGAAGTCACCCCATTGGGAGGCTAAGAACCAAGAGTCAAAACTCTGCTTAATCAGCCAAACCAGATATTAGTCTCAAAACGGGCCCGAAGGATCTAAGCCGTGAGTATACTCTAGTAGACCCACTCGACCCAAAAAACTAATTAGGGTGGTTTCGAACCAAAAAAATGTACCCTAGGAGAGAAGAATACATACTACTAGATATATATACTTAAATGACTTAACCTTACTTATAGAGTGTGCAAGTACTTCTAAGGAAGAAGAGTAGAATAATGATAATGTTACTGAGGATGGTTTTACGGTGGTTATGTCCAAATCTCAGAAGAAGTATAACATGAGACCGAAGAAAACCTAATTTTAGGTTTGCTTGATTCTCGTTTATTTTGCATGAGTTTTGGTTTTTGTCCCCCATGTTTTGGTTTTCTTTTTATTTTATTAATAAATTTATGATGACTTGTAACCTTGCTTAAAAAAAGAGTGTGTTTTTTTTTTTAATAAGGGAAATAATATCCCATTCAAAAATTCTATTAAGATTCAGTAGTTTCGTTAATTAAGCATTCAGTTATGGCTTGTGAGGCCTTAAACCTACCTAGAGCCCCAAGTTGCACTAGCTGGTTTTGAGCTACTTACGCTAGGCCGTAAATCAAGGATAATGGTCCACGACATAGCCCATTCTTACAAACCCAAAATATTGGATTGAGTGGGCACCACCTTGGGCCTTTCTGATGCGACAACCTTTGTCCTGGCAAAAACCACACAGAACATTTACATCAGCTCTCTACACACCTGGCCCCAACTTGGCTCACGAATCACAATATATAATGGTAGTTGTTAAATGGCAGAGTAAGTAATGGATTGGTAGGGTCATAACGTTGAAGTTTATCATCATTGCCTTCAAAGATCACTGATGTAATAAATTAGTGACCCTTTTCCAACTCTGATGCTGTAACCCTGGCATCAATCCTTGTACAATTATTACAAGTTCGCAATTCCATGCCACAATCGAAGCGCGTTGGATCATGACTCTAAGGAACAATTTAAATAGTTACTTGGATTAAATAAAGCTAAAGCTCATCTAAGCAAAAAGTGTAAAATAGAAAATGATATATCCACCCTTGATTGATTAAAATGTATTAAAATTTCAACTCACTTAAATTTTAACTAATCAATGGTGTTAGATTTCATCCTAAAAACAATTGGCTTTAAGTGGAGTTGTCCAACGGATATATAAAACACACCCCAAGATTTGAGGCAAGTGAAATAGGACTTCCAATACCCCACTTACACATATGTATGCCAAAACAGAAACTACACAGGAAGATTGTCATAACAAGCAATATACAGAAGGATAGGCTCTAGGTCTCATACCATATTAAATTTCATCCTAAAACAAATTGACTTTAAGTGGAATTGCCTAACATGTATATAAACCGTACCCCAGGATTTAAGACTGACAATATGAGACTTCCAATAATGGTGAATACACTTTTAATTTCTCACTTTACGTTTTCTTATCACTCTAGATAAGTCTTTATACATAAAATTTAAAGTCAAATTTTGTTGATATATTATGACTTTAACGACAGCAACAGTTTTATTAAGTCATTGAATGTGCATATATATTTACCCAATGTAACAAAAAAAAAAGTGAATATATTTCCTTGAATTTACATATACGCATAAGATTTTACTGGGATATGCTATGATATGCCTATAATGGTCTCTGAAACAGTTGACATGAATGTGTCACTTCCCCAAACTAACAAGTTTTCTTGCTTCACAAATGAACTGTATGATGAAGACATGTAGGATCCATACATTGTCCACAATTAAGAATTCAGTGTGATAAACAACCACACCACCCATGTGGGTGGCATGAATTCTCAGAAAGATTCTGTTGATGGGAGAAGGCCGTTGAACAGTTCCCCATCTTGAATGCACCTATGAAGTCAGTTGCTGAATTTGTGCCTCAGTTATTGCATTGCAGGCCCATGAGAAATGGATGTTCTCAACAGTTCCCATTCCCAACCCTTCCTTTTTCCCTACCTATCCTCATCACTTTATCACCCCCCAAAATAGTTCAAAAAACCTCTTTTTTTTCTCTCTAGCGACAGGTTAAACTACTTTGCTTGAATTGAAACATGAAAGCATATATATTATATATATATTTACAAACCCAAAAAACAACCTTAAAAATGAGGACTAAAATAATTCTTGTCCTTTCCTAGCTTTTCACGCGTATGATTCTGTTGAGTCCTCCTTTGTCCTAAGTTGTTTTAATTAGTACCTTCCTATTCTTAACAAATCAACCATATATTCTAAGTAAGAAAGAATGTCTCGGACACATTTAATATCCAAGTGATCCATTTCATTCTTCATTTGGTGGGGTGACAAATTTAACCAAAGGGATTAATATACAAGGGGAAAAAATGAAAATGAATAGTGAAAGGTTATAGACTATAGTAATGAAATTTAATTATACTATTATTTTTATAAAGTTTGGAAGAAAGGGGTCCCCATGTGAGAAAGGAAATCACAAGAGAGATAGGTGTGATCTCAACAGAAGTGACGCAAGATACACAGTCACCAAACTCAAGCAACTATCCTTTCTGTTTACCTCGAATGGCTTCTCAGTAATGTTGGACCACACCTATATTGAGGAGTTTCCGGGAAAGTTTGCAGCTTTATGTTGGGTTCTAACTTCGATTCATGTTCATGTGGCTCCTACTCCAAGGAAGTCAATAAATGGAGGTGGAATTGCATCTGGGGGGTCACTGCTCAGGACTTCATCTCTATGTTCTGCCACTGATGATAATGAAGGTTCACAACCGGCCAACACCTGTGCTGTGGAATTTGAGAAACTGTAAAAATTATTGTTGTGATTGTTTTGATGTTGCATTGGCATCAGGTATTGGTTATAATGTGGGTAGAAACCAGAAGGTTGAAGTTGAGAAGGTGCATCACTACTTGGCCTGTCCCAGTATCTGGTCTGGCTATAATACTCTCCCACCATGTCATTGCTTCTACCACCTGCTAACCCAACCCAAGTGGATAATATTAGGCAAATGATTCTTGAATATCAATACAATGTCCCTTTATTTTGTTTTTTTCAATAATGATATTTGAACACAAATTTTGACATCATGTATGAATATCCTGACGAATGTTTTAGAAGTAATGAAATATATTATGAAATAGAAGAAAATAACAAATAAGTGCTAGAGAGTATTTTGAAATACATATATAGAATGAATATAAAAAATAAGCGAGAGATGAAGATAAATATATATGATGTCACCTGTAGTATCCAAAATTTGATGATGTAACAAAACTCTATTATTAACAGCACTTTTACTATACAAGGATGTGCTTTATCATGTGAGATTGAGAAAATGAGAGTGGTTTTGCAACAATTAAAAGATGGTTAATAAAGGGTTTGCATCAATCATTGTTATAAAGTAAAAAATATGAAAAGAAGATATTTGACTTCATTGAACAGTAAGAAAGTAATAATTAGTTAAAAGCTTAGGAAAATGAGAAAACATATATTATGGAAGCAGTTGTAGGAACAAAAGAATTCAAAGAGGAATGCCTGAGACTAAGGACACACCAGAGAAGAATTCAAATGGTGTCCGTTGAGCATACAAGCCAAGATGAGGATGGACCTGCTTGCTGCTCAAGATTGCTTCTCTCCCACCAGTCATGTGGGGTGAGCCATTTAAGCCATACTCAACCCCACTACCACCAGCTCCATGGAAGGATGCATATGGTTGGAAACTAGCCATATTGTTGTTGGTGAGTCCTCCATTTGGGAGATTGAGACAATAGGGTGGTGGTTCTGTCCCAGTGGCTGCTTCTTTAGAGACAAAGCTTGTATTTTCCTCCATTCTTCTATAAACAGATTGGCTCAGCCTCCTCCTCCTGTAAGCACTGGATTGTTCTCTGTACTTCCTAGCCATTATAACATGCCAGTGATTCTTGACAGCATTATCTGTTCTCCCAGGGAAAAGCCTTGCAATCATGGCCCATTTGTTACCATAAATCCTATGTGCTTGCATTAGCCTTTCTTCCTCTTCTTCAGTGAAAGCTCTCCTATTGATCCTTGGGTCCAGCTGGTTGAACCACCTCAGCCTACAGCTCTTGCCTTCAAAACACAAAATGTACCCATAAAAAGAACATAAGAAAATTTCATGACCCAAAAATATCCTTAACTCATTTATATAAAAGGTACACACACCAAAACAGAAAAGTGATAAAAGTTCTTTAACAAAAAGGAAGCAGAAGGTTATGTTAACTATATCCTTTTGCACTAGTTTTCAAACCTGATCTTCCCTCTAACTTTTCAGCTATCAGGTTCCAGTTCTGAGGCCCATAAAGAGCCACAAGTTCCTTGAGCTTGGAATCTTCTGCAGGCCTCCAATGCCCTCTTGCACAGAGTTTGGACTGCCCACTATCTACCTCTTTGCCACTGACAGAATTCTCATTAGGGTTCTCTTCATTAAAGTTAGCATTTTGGTTCATTTTCTCACTGTTCTCCCCAACCCCATCACTGGAATCAGACCCTTTACCCTCCAAAACATCACTGTTGTTGGGGTGCTCCTCAAAGTTTCTTCCAATGCATCCCCTCATAAATGGAAAACCCCAGCTTGAACCCCCATTCTCCATTGCAAAACTCCTAGAGGCACAACAATCTTGAGATGGAGAAAAAGCTGAAACCACACCAACACCACTACCATAGTTGGAGCAAAGAGATAGAGTACCCATGTCAGCATAGACCATTCCCATTGAAGGAGAAGGAGAAGAATATGAAGATGAGGCAGTGGAAGAAGAAGGGTAACGAGTGAGGCCATTTGTGTTTTCTTGTGAAGAGTATATAACACTTGCTGGACATGCTTTCATTTTCTTTATCTATCTATGTATCTGACAAGTGCTGGAGATGGGTAAGGAACTGTTACAAAGTCATAGTCACAGCAAGAGAATATTTTATGTGTATGTGATGCAAGAGGCTTAACATGAGAGCAAAGTTTGAAAGGACAGACAGTGAAGGGGAAGAAGAAAAAAGTGAGTTTTTTGCAGCGGGGAAGCGAGAACTCAAAACAGCAAAAGTGCTTTCAAGTTTATTAGCCTTTTAACAGATATATCTACACGGATTCTCTACTCTTATTCTGCTTCAACATAACATACACTATATATCTTACTAGTCATCTATAGTTACATCAACGTACAGTGTACTTACTAAATATTATATTTAATTAAAATTTAATTGATTATTTTTTATTAAAAATGTTATTAGTTGGTTGTTACGTTAATTTTTTCTTCTTTTTTATCAAGGTTTGAACCTTGAACCTCCTACTTCTCCAACTCTTTGTACCTAGCTCAAATCACTTGAGATACTTTACCCCCATTAAAATTTAATTGGTATGTACGATACGTATCAAGTTTTTATATTGTCAATTAATCATAAATTATTATATAAATAATTTTTTTTATGAAACTATATAAATGACTTTTAAGATATAGTTATTATAGTTATAATAAGAATCAATTGATAGTGTAACATACCTGTATATTGATATTATATCAATTAAATCTATTTAGTTGTAATATTATAAAAAATAATTTCATCAATGAAATGAGGAGAGAGATAAGTTGGAACTTGGAAGTAGTTAACTAGGCAGACTGAGCAGTGAGCCTGGCATTCTAATTTAACCGGTTGCTGTCATTATATTACTATTTATTCTCTTCCTTTGATCAAATCACACCCCACTCACACGTGTGAGAGTGAGAGACAGTGAGAAACTCTCTCTCCATTCATGGGAGGTGGGGGGGTAGCAGGGTCTTAGGCTGTCTCTCTCTAAATTGACAAGAAAGACACTTATGTGATGGGTGCTTACTTCGGCTTGTGCAGCATCAGAGACAACTTTCTTTTCAAAGCAGAAGAAAAATAAGGGCTTTGCTTTGCTTTGTAATGCTACACAACAGAACAAGCCTTGTCAATTGTCATGTGTATGCACACACTTGTAAATGACACTCTAGCATAGCTATTCTATTCATTACTTCTCTATTTCTCTCTCCCCTTTTATGATTCTATCCCTATCAACATCAGCATCACTGTAACAATCCCTGCTTGTGCTTGTGTAATGTGTTTGTTATTATGTTATTATTAATTGGATGCAATTGAAAGAGGGTCTAACCTTGGTTTCAGTTGAGTTAACAACCTGAAGTCGACCCAACAACCAAACCCTTTGGTAATTAATTGAATTATCCATGCATCCATCCCTTCGCCCCTAAGTTTTTTAAATAAAAAATTCACTACATTCCTGTCCGACTTTTTGATCCCACTAGTACAATTTGCTTCATAAATTATCAAAATGATACAACTTGAAAAGTATTTACCATATAGGATTAAATCGTATGTGGCATATAGGACTTTCATGTGGAATGATAGATATAATCAAATAAAAATCATACATGATATATACGACTTCTATTATTTTATAATAAACCCTAAAAAATAAAGTCGTGCATGACATATTTGAAATCGTATATACCATGTATGACTTACCCCAATCAGATAAATATTTTTTAAATTGTACCATTTCGATAATTTACAAAACAAATTAGACCAGTGGGGTAAAAAAGCCAACATGTGCCTAATGGCTATTGCCTCAGCAATTAATAGTTTTCATAAACCAAACAATATTTTAGATTATTTTAATTATATCAAATTTTATATAGTAGTAATTGATAATATTAGTAAGGGGATTGCTAGAGTCAAAAAGATTGTTTTTTAAAATTATAATTAAATGTAAACCACATAACTATCCATCACTTTTAAGTTATTTTTACAAAGAGAAATTGAATATTTTTGTTCAAATATATATATATATATATACCTTTTAAAGCTTTTTTGTAAAATTTTCTTATGTGCGTTTATTATGTTTATTTAAAAACATATACTAATTCACACTAGTGAACACTATATTTTATTTACCCAATGGTAGAAATATTAGTTCAGATGAAATAGAATGACTCCAAATTAATTTTTTTAAATATAGTATAAATTAATCTTATATGGATAAAACCCGAGTAAACAACTGAACAATAGAATTTATCTAATATGGATAGGTTGTATAGTTACAATAGATTATGACTCCAAGTAAAATTTACTGTAATATTAGATATTTAATTTTGAAATTGTTATTTTAAGGAGGGCTTTTTCTAACTAATAACTTTAATGTCAAATTACCTGAGTTACATTGCACCCAAAAAAGTGAACATTAACTATATATTAAAACAGATTATGACTTTACCCATGGGGTGTTGGTCGAGTGGAAGCAACTTGCCCTATAAGGAGGAGAATCTGGGGAACCCGGGTTCGAATCCTTGTGGAGTCACCCCTATTTGGAGGTTGAGAACCAAGGGGTAAAATCATGCTCAATCAGCAAATTAGAGATTACTCTCATAGCGGCCCAAAGGGTCTAAGCTTGTGATGGACTCACTCGGCCCAAAGGACTAATTAAGGTGGATTCCAAAAAAAAAATATTATAACTTTCTCCAAAAAAAAAATTATAGATTATGACTCCAACTAAACCTTATGTGTAATATTAGATATTTAAATATTGAAATGGTTATTTTAAAGAAAACTTTATCTACCTTATATCTTCAATCCTAAATTAAGTGAACAATATGTGATAAAAATAAGTTAACACTATATTTTAACTTTCAATTATGAACAGCTCTTAAGTAATGACTTAGATACTTTCTCCCCACCTTGAATACTCGCTTATAGTTGCTCTTAGCCTCGAACCACGTGTTCCACACCCACACACAACCGTTGTCTCATTCCCATAGGAGCTCCTTGATGCTTTACAATTTGCCCTAACACAAAAACAACATCCAAGTATAGTCATAAACCCTAATCTTGCTCATAGAGAAACTAGGGTAAATGACTAAAAACACTTAATGTCGATAATGTCGACGTGCCGACGTTGTAGGGATTCGAGCATCACCTCAGCTGATCGAAAAATCGAAAGCAGATATGTGAAGTATACGATGCCTTGATTGCAGAAACGAAGTCAGAATCGTGATCGAAAGACTAGATAGCACTGAAACCTCATTTTCTCTCTATAGAATGCACAGATCCTCTCTCTCTATGACTATGGTTCGCATGCTGTGACACTCTCTACCCCGCATGTATTCAAAAACCGTAAAAGATATAAAAGAAAGGAACACATGCATATTATATCATAATAATAAAAACCGGGCAGAGGCTGCCACATTGTAACATAGCTTTTCAAAACGCGAAAATAAAACAGTTTTAAAAGGAAACATAACTAGAACATATAAATGAACCCAACCCCGATGTCACATTACAGAGCTGATATAACCATATTCCGAACATTCGGATAACAACATAAACTAAACCAAACTAAACTACGAGTAGCGGATCCTCAGAGTCACTCCTCAGCAAGCTGCTCACCATCCTCTGCATATCCAAAAAGATACATGAAAGCAAACAACAGAAGACAGGGAGTAAGAACCATATATATAAACATAACGACAACAGGATAGTTAGCAAGATGAACATATAACAAGCAGCACGATAAACATCATCATATCAACATAATAAGTATATCACAATCATATCACATACATTAATTATATAATGCAATGTGACTCACTACTCCGAATGAATGTGGATCCATTTATACCGGGAGTACGACTTCAGAGTTACATTTCGACATTGGCCAATAAGCACCAACGCCAGGGCAATCCACCTTACCTTGGGTGGACCCCTAGGAAAACCGATGCACCATACTCTCGGATGCGCCACCACGGGGGGGACCAGATCACATAGATCACCGTGGACAGTCAGATCGCCATACTCTCGGACGACCTCCCCTATGTCGTACCTCCCCCTAATAACTTCATGCATGATGCATGCAAACTAACAGACAACCATCTATCTACCACCTCCATCAACACCATTTATTATGGCTTAACGTCTTTGGCCAACAAGCATCAAAGTTAACATCATCTTTAATCTTTTAGTCTTTTAAACATTAAACAACACTCTGGCCATTAAGCCCCAGAGCTCAACACCTTGACCACTAAGCATCAAGGCCCCATTGGCCACTCGGCTACCAAGGTACAACATCTTTTAACACCCTGGCCAATAAGCACCAGAGCTCAACATCTTGACTATTAAGCATCAAGGCCCCCTTGGCCACTCGGCTACCAAGGTACATTATTATCTTTAAGTTATCTAGCTTGTCTTTACTTCGTTTAGTGTCTTCTTTTATTATTAGGAACAGCTGGGGTAGACCACCCCTGTTCCACTTTCTATGTTTTGGTCTGTACAGGCAAGCACGCCCGTGTTTCCCCCAGCACAGGCGTGCTGACTGTTAAGTCAAGCACGGTCGTGCTTACTATTGAGCACGATCGTGCTTACTATTGAGCACGGTCGTGCTCAATGGAGCGTGGTCGTACTGTCTCTGGGCAAAAGGGTTGAAGAACCCTTGCTACGGTTCCTAGGGCATTCAAGGATCAAACCTATTGGCTTTAACTACATCATTGCTCATCAGTTTCATTATTCTTCACTGTTCTTCATGTCTTATCATTATGGGGAATTAACCCTTTAATTCCAGCCTTATTATTAATGTCCCTAAAACACTCACTAATCAATCCCAGGGTCTTTAACTAAGCCCTATGAACATAACCTTGCCTCTCATACTATATTCATGTCTTATGAACAAACTGGAAAAACATCCTTTAATCTCATTTATCATTGTTATCATATTTTAACATCTTTTAACGTCGTTAACAAACCCTATTAATTAATTAGAGACTTATAACATCGTTGTTGGCATTAACATCCTTAATAAACAAACACTCATCCAGAGCATAACATCATCATCATAACAGATATCATCAAGGCAGCATCATCATCATAAAGCATTTATCATCATCATGAACATTCACTCATGGCATTCATCAAACATATCAACATGATCATCAAAGTAACAAGTCTAAACATGCCAAACATAAACAATTAAACATCTAGATATCAAATAGGCATATATAAACATGTTATCAAGCAAACAGACATATAGGCATTTAATCAACACCAGGGTCATGGGTTAACCCTTCATCTTACGCTACCCTATAGCCTACATGTTTATACTAGCCCTTCTCCCCATACCTGGTATGAAGATTGAAATTCAAAGGAAGGGAAGAAAGTCGGCTAGGGTCCCGTCTTATGAACGCTTGTCTATTACCTCAAGAACGACAAGAAACACCTTGATTCAACTCTAAGATCAAGAAATCAAAAGGAAAAGATCAAGAACTTGAAAGAAAGAAACACAAGGGACAAGGTGCATGAATTTTACCTTTTCTGAAGTCCTAAACAGCAAGCACAACGAACCCCTATTCGTAATGATGTTCTATCCAGAAGCAGTGAAGAATGGTGCAAGAACGGGTTCCTTTGAGGGAGTTTTAGGGAGAAAAACCATAAGGATTCAAAGAGGAAGGAGGGAGGCAGTTTTCTGAGTGTTGGGGTAGTTTAAACTAGGTTTAGGTCGATTCTAATGGTATATATATGAGTTTGGGTCATTATAGGCTGTTTAGAAGCTCAAAAACACATTTCTGGTGCGCGTCGATTCGTGGGGCGAGCCCGAGAACCAATTTCGCGCGAAGCTGTTTTTCAGATTCTCGCGGGGCAAACAAATACTCGCGTGGAGATACTGAAAAAAGCAGAGTTTGGCCAAAACATCTGAAATAAGACTTGTAGATAATTCTCTCAGATTTTCAACGCATCAAAGATCACCCCAAACGGACATCTAGAACTCAAGATATGGCTAAAATAGTGAAACGGGTTACTAGGACTCTAAAAGGATTAAACCTTTCTAAGGCTAAACTTCCCCAAACATAAACTTAGACATAAAAAACAAACATAACAAGCATATACAAACATATATATAACATATATAAATGCATTAAGCTTATTTACGAAAAACTAAGTGTTACACATGCAAAATGAAGCAATAAAGAAAAAGGATTAAAACTTAGCATTTTTAGGTTCTGCTGAGCATGCTTGAGCGCTTAAGCATCCCAGCTCTCTAGCATTGGGCTTTCCCACGCTAGAGTGTTGCCAATTCGTCGCCAAGTCTTTGTCACGCATCAGCTCTGTAATGCCACGTGTCCCACGCGTATCTGGGACCATGCCGTGCATGGACGTTTACTTACTCACTCTTGAGCGTTGTCACGCTCAAACATTGGGCTATTCCACGCTCAAGCATGGAGCTTGACGCCCGTACCCGAGTTTCGCGCGTTTCACTGCGTTCTGAGCTCGTTTCAAGCAGTGTTATTAAACTCGGACCGGACCAGCCGGTCGAACCGGTGGACCGAAAACCGGACCCATGACCGGTCCGGTCAGCGTATTGGACCGAATAGGCCATCGAACCGGACATGACATCACTGAACCGTGGTTAAACAGGCTTATACCGCTGACTCGACTGGCGGTTAAACCAGTTTAAACAGGGTGGGCACGCTGACCAATCACTATAGGCGTGCTACTAGTCATCAATTCATGTAGAATGACCGAAAATAGCCAAAAACCACCAAAGTATGATTCGATCCCAAGACCTTGTCAAGGGAATGTAGGCTCATTACCGCTGGGCCACATGAATCACATGGTATATGCCTTATAAATATTTTATATATACATATACTTAGTATAAAACATATATATTTAATATATACCGGTTCAAACCGAGTCAACCAGTGACCCCCGGTTGAACCAGTGACCCATTAACCCAGTGCCCTGACCGAGTCGATCACCGGTTCGGTTTTAATAACACTGGTTTCAAGTCTGATTGACCTCAAATTTGAAACACAAGCTCACTAACACACAAGGAACATGATTAAGTCTTCAAACACGCTTAATCCTTTCCTCATACCCTAATCGACAAAACAGGGCGTTACATAGCTCCTGCCATTTGAGATAGAACATGAACTATTGCTCCTCCGAGCCTCCCACCATGTCGCGTCCCCATGAACTAGCCTCAGTACCACTTCCCTGTTTTGTCCAGCCACGCGAACCATCGCGCTGCCGCCCTGTTCCATCACCAAGCTGACCACCACCCTTCTCTATTACCCTGGTTGGTTAAGTGGAGAAGATAACTTTTACTATTTTAATTATTAATTAATTATATTTTTATTTAAATTATTATTTTTTCAAGTTTGGATATCTAGTCACTAACGAAAATAAACAGAAGCTGACTATAAGGCCAACATTGTTAACGAGAGAAAACATGATGGAGGCCAAGGGACAAGTCAACTTTACAACAAGCGGTTGTCAACATATTCAATTTCAACCAAAATAGGGAAGACGAAGAACCCAAGTAGGTCCAATTAATCCAAATTGAAGAAGACTCCAATTAAGACCTTGTTTGCATATGCAAAGAGGACAATGGTTCAGTTTATTCAAGACCAAGAAGTTCAAGCCTAATTTGATGTGGATCAAAATGAATCAAATTGAAGATGTTTGAAAGATCAAGGATCAAGAGACCCCATTTTATTTTATTTTTTTTTTATTTTCTTTTTTGGAATTTTAGTGCATATTTATGAGCTTTATAAAAGCCGATGACTTTTGGTTTTTCTTAGGTAAGTTTTGTGTCTATTAAATATTTGAAGTCATTACAATAACATTTTGTATTTTCTAGGATCATAGTGGTCTTTAATTAGTTGGAAAGTGGGTTTTTAATTAGTGACCTTGAGATTAGAGTGGCTCTACCTATAAATAGAGCATGCTTCTCTTTTGCATAAAAATGAAAAGTTTAGAGGAATTCACCATATTTGAGAGAGCAATTTCGTGCCTCTTGGATTCTTAGAGAGAACCATAGCTTGAATCTTATAAAAGGCTCCTCGTATCTTTGTGGCGATTCTACACAAGGCTTCATTCTCTTTTCTTCAACAAGATTGAGATTGTGGCGTCATTCTTCATCTTCTTGTCTAATTCCATGTTTTAATTTTCTTTCTTAATTATTTGTTCTTCACACCGCTTCTTATTCTTCTACTTCAATTTTTGTTTAATTTTCTTCTTGTCATTTGTTGTTGAATTTGGTTACAAGAGAACCAACTCAAGAAAGATCTCAAAATCATATGTTCCTTTGTTGGATCATATCAAAACATAAGGGACATATTTGACACAAAATAAACTTATGAGGCCAATTTGAAAAAAGAAATAAACTTAAGAGATCATTGCACTAACTAGTTTTGCTCTTTTTTTTAAAGATGAAAATGAGATATGAAAAAAAATTAATAATCATTCATTACAATAGAAGATATGTTGTTAGCAATAGTTTATAGATCATAAGTGAAAAGTTACATATTATAAGTTAAATTTAGTTCTGATTCACCATAAATGTAAAGTTTTCTTATACTAACAATCAATCATATATTGTCTTATAACTTTTAAGTGTGAGTTCCTTGACGAAATTCTGTCAGCAGGTGTGGTTTGGACCTTCTCCCCTAAAAAATCTTTTTCCAAGACTCTATTCCTTGTCTAGTGATAAACATTGCTTGATCGGTGAGTTGGAGCGTTGGGAAGGTGATGTGTGGTGTTGGTATTGGAGTTGGAGTTGGAGACGGCCTTTTTTCCAATGGGAAGAGGAGGAGTTTAGAATTTTCGGATACTATGAGAGGTGCTGCCTTATGTAAGGACAGGGAGGATAGGTGGGTGTGGAAGGTGGGAGCCCTTAAGGAATTTACGGTTAAGGAAACTTACAACTTCTTGTTGTCTACTTCCCCTTTATTCTCTTTACCTTATTTGGAGGATAACACCTTCAAAGTTTTTTGGAAGTGTTATGCTCCAAATAAGGTACTTGCTTTCTCTTGGAAGCTCTTGCAGGATCGCCTCTCGACGCGCCTAAATATTTTGCACAGGAATATCATTACTGCCACTGGTGATGGTAATTATCCACTTTGTGATGGTGTTTCGGAATCTTCCAATCACCTTTTCCTTCATTGCTCCTTTATGGTTGAGGTGTGGAATTTTGTCTACAGATGGCTTGGGTTTCTGATTGTCTTACCTGATAATAACTTAGACCACTATCTACTTCACCGTGGTTTATTTAAAGGTAGGAAGCTTAAGAAAGTAAAGAGTTTGTTTAGGCATTCCACGGTTTGGACGAGTGGCTTGCTTAGGAACCATGTTTTGGCATTCCCTATAAAAATTTTCTTTTATTGGTTCCTTAAAGAGTGGCATAATTAAAGGCACTCGTTAACATTCTCCTTTATATAATTATTTTTTAGATATATTTCAAATATACTAATAACTGAGCTTTGCCGCCCTTGTGGTTCTACCCAGCTCGAGGGATTAGTCTCTGCAGTTACGTGCGGAGGATACCCTGGGAAACCAAAAAAAGATACTAATAACTAACATCGCTACCAAATCTAATAATTATTATTAATTTTTATTTTTAAGACAATTGTTTTTAAAATAAAAATATCAACAATTAAATATAAAATTAGAGCGTAATCTCTTGAAAGTAATTAAATCACTTAGACTACTTTCATTTATAAAATGATACTAGGATTCGTGAACCCATGCCCGGCATGGGAAAAAAGATTCTCTAATCTGAATATGAATTATACATATATGAAAGGTTAACAATTTAATTTCTAATCATTTTAAGTTTAATAAACTGTTTGATAAAGAACGAAATCCTTGATTTTATATTACCCTGTACACAGGTCAAAATCCACCTTCTCCGATTTGTTACTATTTGAAAATTTTTCAACTGCTTTAGTTGTGACAGGCAACTCAAAATGTTGTCGGATTAATGTCTTCCTTCTAAAATATATTTTGTCAATGTTTCCTGTAAATTATTATTGCTACCCCTGATTGGTTGGATAATAATAGTAGATAAGTAGTATGACACCCAGATAACTAACGAAAATGTTAACATTTTGAGTATTGAAGCAAAAATAGGTATAGGTACTTCCATATATAAATAGAAATAGAAATCCTATTAAAAATATATTTGTGGAAAAAGATATAGCCAATTTCTCCATTGAGGACTAATCTCAGACCAAAAGAAATAAAAAAAAAATGAAGAAATATAATGGTAACAACAACATATAATAGTTTTTTTTTTTTTTAAAATAGGCTTAATAAAAAGTGATTTGTTCTTTGGTTAACAGAGCTTGAAACTGATATAGATATCATTCTAGTCAAAAGAAAAATGATTAGAGAAAGAAAAATATACTAACAACAGAAGATCAAACAATCTGAACAAAGTCTTCAATATCCCAACCCATGACACTTCAGTTGCTGGAAAAATACATTGACAATAAGCAATATAAAATAACCAAATAAAAATCCCAAAAAAAATAAAAATTAAAGGAAAAAACGATAAAAAAAATTTAACAAAAGATGAATCACAGAATCAGTAGGCTTGCGGTGGTGGTAAGAATTCTGAAATTCGATTCGGTAAGAAAAGATTATGCATGAATATCAAAAAAAGAATCCAAAGCAAGAAAACTCACCCAGAGGTCATAGATAATATCTGTTAGGTTGTGTAATGGCTTGAGCTTCTGCCATAGGAAAAACATAGCTATCAATAATGCATTTATAGATTATAGATAGAATGAAATCTAAGTAGCAGCTAAAAACTCAGAACTCAGAAGATAGATGAAATCCATATTTTCAAAAAAGTGTACATAGCAGCCCTTGATTACTGAACTGATGAGCATATTGCAATGAAATAAGCACTTGGAAACTTGTTGCTGGCATCGTTGAAGCCATGGAAATGCTCGGAGTTTTTTAGAACTCCATACATGGCGATCCAGCTTTCCCTCATTGCTGTGGTCATTAAAATGTTAAAAAAGAAAACATCACATCTCAGCTATTGAATTTAATTGAGATCAAACCAAAAATAGAAGCAAAACAAAAAAAAAATATTTAATGGAATATTTGTACCTCATCGCTGCCTTTTCACAAGTAAATCCAATCACCACTCAACCTCAAGCAAACGAATCATTGAAGTTGAACCAAACCTAGCACCAGGTTCCTCTGTTTACTTTTAGAAATAGAGCAAGCCCATTTAATTCAAAAAAAATAAATTATGCTTATGTAGAGTAACATATATATTTGCCCTGGTATGTGAATGGGCACCGTTTTGAAATGAAATAGGAAGAGAGATTACTCCAATTCGTGACCCAGGGAATAGCTGGAACTTAATGACATGTTAAATGCTACATTAAATTTCTAATGAAAAACAAAAATAAATTTCAAATTTTAATAAGTTAATTACAAAGTTAAAGATAATAATTTGAATTTAAAGATAAAGATTTGAATTTAAAATTCAAATGGAAGCTAAGTGAATGAGATTACTTTGAAATTTGTAAAGTTCAAACAATTTTCTAAAAGCTTTTAATGTCTCTTTAATTATAGGGTTTTGAAAATATTGAATAAATATTGGAAAGATACACACATGATTTATTTTTAGCAGCTAACAATAAAATTCATTGTTTTTTCGATTTCCTTTTTTCATATAAATTTAAAATATTTTTTTATTTCTAAATATGGAAAGGATTTAGAAGCTTATAGAGGAAGCCATTTCATGACATCGTGACACCTGTCCATACTTTCCTCCTAATGAGGATTAGTTTATATATTATATAAATATAGATATAGATATAGATAAAAAAAAAATCCCCCATACATTAACCTAACTCTTTAGGGTAATAATGGTGTAAACTCCGAAAATCCAAGTTGGCATTTCTCACTCATTTTATGAGAATAGTTCATCATTATAAATAACAATAGCTTTGATGACTATGGTTTTTACTAACGACTGTGATAGAGTGAGTGGATGTAAATATCCATATGGTATGGCCCGGAAATCATATTACTTTAGGTCTTAATGAAAGGTATGGAAATAATCAATAGATATAGATATAGATATGTCATTATCAATTTCTTATTTTTTATATTTAAATTTAAATTATATTTAATTATACATATCTTATTTTTTATATTTAAATATTTTCTATTTTAGGTTTTACGTTTTAAATTATAGCTTGAATTAATTATGTAAATATTGTCTATACTTTTAATTTTTAATTTTTTTATTAATTTCTATCTTTTAAATTTAAAAATACACATATTTGATAATATTGATGTGGCGAGTTGTTACTAATATTAGAGTATCTTCAATGGAAGTATCTCTAGGGTTACATAAAGCTAAGCAATTGTTACTTACATACTTGTACCAATGGGGGGAGCTTATGTGGACATGAGCTTAGGTGGACATAAGCAAAACGATCTTATATAAGAATTCCTAATAAAAAAAAGGAGAGAGGAAAATAGAGAATTGTATTGATAAAACCCTTTAAAAACGAGTTAAACAACTCTAAGAAGATGTGTCATTGAAGATGGTCTTAGTATTTAGTGTTGAGATATTAATGACAGTCACAAAAATCAATCATTTTAAACTTAGAAGTACCAAAATCAACAAAAAAAGAAAAAAAGAAAAAAGTGTAAGATAATAAACAAAACTCTTCCGCTTTAGAGGGTGTTTGGGAAAGCCGAAAAAATAGATTATGCTGATAATCGATTATAATTATAACCTGTTTTTGTTTGGGTATGTTTACTGAAAAACAGTTTTAAGATACTCTATTTCTTTTGGGTGATGCAAAAAAAATCATTTTTATATAATAAATTACGATAAAGGGTATAAGTTATTTATATAATTTAATAATATTTGTTTAGAAGTTAGTTATGTAGGGATAAATAGTGAAGGGAGGTTTGAGAATGAAAAATAATCAAATCACAACAATCTTAAGTTAAACAAATTAGATGACATTAAACAAATTTTTTCCCTAAATAAAAGTTTTTTTTTTATAAATTTAAGGAAAATTCTAAATATGATAAATTATCTATGAAATAAGTTTTTAGCTAAAAAGCAGTTGAAAACATGGAAAGTTAATCTTTCCCCCACATAAGAGGGATTAAAAAAATTGTTAAACCAACAAAATGTGTCTAGTAAGATTTTTTAGTTAAATATTAATTAATATTTTTTTACTTAAATATTAATTAATAGTATTAATATTTAATAGTACACGGAGGAGTCTGGAGGAAGGAAAATCTACACTACTTGAATGCAAGGTGAAGGACGAGTGATGAATGAAGTAAAATTGAATGCCAAAGGCTCTTATGTTGCATTGCGTCACCGTTTTCTAAAAGTCAGGTGCCAGGCCTACATATAATTAATATTTCTGATCATCAGAGTAAGTATTCCAAGGAAGATATCTGCACATTCTAAATTTCAAACCTAGCAATCACAAGAAATCCAATCCAACAAGAAAAGATTAAAGGGTAGAAGAAGAAGAAGGAGAAGATGAAATGGGTATGTTCATATGTATGGAATGTTCTTGTTTGCTACCTTATTCTCTCAACTAGCAGGTAATTAACAGCAAACTACGTAAATAGAAGAAAAATCAAACCTTTTTATTTATGAATTTTGACTCTGAGGTCGGGGAAACCCAACTGCAGACGTTTCATTTATTTCTGCCACAGTGGAATAGGAATGACGGTACAACAATATCTGTTCCGTGAAGGGCAATCCACAAGAGCATGGATTTGGTGTCTTTAGAGTTTGGTGTCTTTGGTGACTTTAGGTAAAAATGAGATTAGAGAGATAGAAAAAAATAGAGGGAAGAGATGATAGAGAAAATAAGAGATGAGAGAGATAGAGAGAAAGGCACCAAAGACACCAAATTCAAAGGCATCAAATCCATTTTCAAGAACTGGCAAGTGATAACATAAAAAATAAATGAGTTTAATTGGGATATACTATTAGTGTAAAAAAAAAATTTACACTGTCAATCAATTAGAAATAACGTTATAGATGACTTTTAATGAGATAGTAATTTCTAATTGATTGACAGTATAAAAAATATTTACACTATCAATACATATTAATTAAATCCATATATATATATATATATATATATATACACTATCAATGCATATTAATGCATATTAATTAAATCCATATATATATATATATATATATATAAATATTTACACTATCAATGCATATTAATTAAATCCATATATATATATATATATATATATATGGGATCTACTTATTCTAAGAGTAACTTTAAAACACTTACTCTAAATCTCCACCATTCAATTTTTGTTAATCCAATGGGAGTTAAATGAGTTCTTTAATGACTTAACATAGATCGTTAGATTAAAATAAATTGAATGGTAAGGATTTGAAATAAGTGTTTTAAACTTACTCTTGGAGTAAGTGGATCCCTATATATATATATATAATTAGATAAATGATTTTTGTACATCTAAAATGGGATACCATATGGTGTTTTTTCTTTTTTGTGGTATTCTTGGGATGCGTGTATATAAAAGATGATAAAAAATAAGTAAGAGATAAAAATAAATATATATGATATTATATACGGTGTCTATACTTTAATATTCAAATATCACACCTCATAATTAGTAACTGAAAAGATTTTTTGACAATTGATTTCGGACACCCTAGTGGACACAGTAGGTTTCAAGCGGGTTGTTGACTGGATTGAATGAAAAAAATTAAGCAGAAGTATAAAAAGAAAATGTAAATAGTACATTTATACGGTGTGTGTAACACCTATGGCAGCGTTATGAATTGACGGATGTCCCCACAAATTAACACAGTCTTTTCAGTGTATTTTGTCCTCACCCACAAGCTTTCTGGAAAGTTTTCTCAGGAAGTCACCCATCTCAGAATTGCTTAAAGTCAAGCACGCTTAACTGTGAAGTTCTTAAGTGATAGGCTACTGAAAAGAATATGCACCTTATTTGTATAGGTAGTACCAATCAATTCATATAAGTCATCCTTAACTGTATAGTCCCATACCTACATAGTCTCAGGATCCCTCTCATTCTGGTGTGTAATCGGTTCATTCATGTGTCCCTTCCCTTAGAAGTCTGCCAGAAGCCGCTCCTTGTCCGTGCCTTCTTGCATCGGCGACCACTCCCCACCCTTGTCAACCCCGGGTGTCATAGTGTTGATGTCAATTTTAGTTGTACAAATATCATTGCTCAGTTAGTAACTACATAGACCGGAGCAACAGAAGAAAAAAATAATAAACTGACCCTTCTTAAAATTTGATTTATTTACACTTAACATTTATTTTGTTTATAAATGATATCAGTTTTCTTTTTCTCTTTTGTTATAAGGGATATAAATATAATCACCACATAAATCTGAAAGAGTAAGTGTAATAATAACATGATTCAGAAAAGAAAAAAAAAGTGTAATAATAACATAATCACTTAAATGATAAGAATAATGATAATATAAACCTAAAAATAATAATATAATTTTTAAAATAAGAAGAATATCAAGTATAATTAAGTAAATATCCAACAAAATTAATAGATTGCCCTCATAAGAAAAGATGGAGTTGATTGGTATGCACTGTCATTGTAAAATAAACTTTTTACACTGGCAACCAATTACAAATTGTCGCATAATTAAAAATGATTGATTCTTATCCTAACTATCTTAAAAATTATTCATACATTGATTTGTAATTGGTTGATAGTCTAAAAAACTTTATTATGACATTGCATATCAATTTAACTAAAAAAAATTGCATGTTATAAAATGAAGGATGCTATAACCTTGTTTGGAAAATCATGATTGCACATTATATACATATTATTTCTTATATTGACAATTAATGTATAAATAAATAATAAATAACATATTATGACCCAATATTAATTAATCATTAATTATTTGATATTTTAATCATGACATATGAGGGAAACAACTAATATAAAGAATGTAGCCGGTAAGCAAAGGGCAACAAAAAGACTCGAAGAAGAAAGCAAAAACCGGGAAATACTTATGAAAAAGGTGAATGCTAGTATGCACCCTCATAACTTTGGTGCAGCATACTCCTTCAATCACAACCACACATTTATTAATAAATAAAAGCCATTGTTGAGATTAAAACATAAAAAAATAATAAAATGACAATATTGTCCTTATCTCTTTCACCCTTTCACCACCGCGCCGCTGCCGCCGACCCGCCCAAAAAAAAAATAAAAAAAAAATCCTGAAAACTCAAGCACTGCCACCCACGATTTTACGAATTTAAAAAAACTCAAAAGTTCATAATATTGCCCATTGACATGTCTGTTCCCTTCCCTTCTCCGGCCAGTTCAATGGAAATTTTTGGCAGAAGATCCAATCATTCCCTTCTCAGCCTAATTCCCCACGACCAATTCAGTGGTGACGACGCCTCTTTTGGAAACACAGCACCGTCATATGATGGTGACGAAAAAATCAATCAATCGAAGTTCGACAAAAGCTTCGATTTGGACGTGGTCATCAATCACAGGACGGGGATCTATAGGATCAGAAATTTGTACTCTTCGATCAGATTGCAGAGGAAGTCGAGCGGAAGCTCTTACGGCGAAAGCTCGATTTCTGACAGCGGCGGCGACTATTATGCTTCAGCGCTGTCGAGGGCGGCCGTGAGCGACGTGGACAGATTCAAGATTGACATCAGTGGCGGCGAGGCGAGGAGTTAACATGCACTTGAGATTACTCGTCTTCAGGAGAACACATCATTGCAGTGGAATGTCTCCTCACTACTAAAAAATTTGAAATCATCGACGAGCATATTTCGTCGCTAAAGAGGAAAAATCCGTCGCTAAATTAATTAATGACGACATTAGCGACGAGAAAAAATCCGTCGAAAAAAGTGGCATCGCTAAATTTAATGAACAAATTTTTATGTCGTCGCTGTCAGCGACAAAAACAAGTAGTCACTAACAATAAAAAATTCGTCACTGAAAATATTTAAAAGACATAACTTTAAATTTTTTAATTCCGTCACTGTTTATGACGAATTGGGATCCGTTGCTGTTTATGACGAATGGGCAGTCGTCGCTGTTTATTGACGAATTGGGATTCATCGCTATTTACTACAAAAATACATCATTCGCTTTGCGACGAGTATGTTGTCGCTACCTGCGACAAAAATTAAATTATTCATCGTAATTAACTACAAATTTGACAAATATAGGATTTTAGCGATGAATTTAACAACTAAAAAAGGTGTTTTGCGATGGATTTAACAACGACAAAGAACTCATCTCTAATTTTTGCAACATTCACTACAAGAAAAACATAGATTTGCTACCTTTGATTAAACAAAACCTGAAGGCTTGAGACCACCCATCCAGTAGGTTATAGCTACAAAGATAGTAGGAAGCACAAGCTCCATTGGTAAGTCCCCAACCATCCGGCCAACATAGTAGGAGGAGAGATGGTACACGCCTGATGATCTTTCTTTTTCCAGCATTGGCCTTTCCATAGGAAATGCAAAGCTAAAGCCAAGGCATTCTTCTCTTCCAACTCTGAAGCAGCTGGAACAGGATCCTCCATATAGCATTCCCTATGTCTAAAAAAATAAAACAAAACAATTAGACAACAAATTCATTCATCTAAAATTAGTCATATTATATCCACAATTCAACAAATTAATCATCACTAAAGGCTTATATGCTCAAATAAATTGGCTTATTTGTTTTTTTTCTCTAGATATCAAGTTATAGTAGTTTCTTGCAACCTTTATAAACAACTTTATTTGATGGCTAATATTATGAATACAAGTAAGAATGCACTTACCTTTCATACTTTATTCCAAATTCTAATAACATAGCATCCTCCACCATCTTTGCATTCTTGGGTCCAAGATTACCAAACGCTTGTTCCATTTTATCAGGTCTGAACAAAGCAATTTGCGTGAGATAGCTAACAAGGCAAAGAGGAAATAACATAGCACATTCTAAAAGCATTAATCAAAGACCCAGTAAAGGGGTACTACTAATGAAACTGTATAAAATGATTCTCAAGTCAATATTGATAGGGATACCCAATTGAAAATCAAACTTAGAAACAATAATTATTGAAATAAAAGGAAAAGGTTGTGTGGAGGATGGAAAATACGGTTTAGATCTCTTAATACAGTTCAAATACAGCTTTGTAGAAAGAAACAAATAAGAGTATACATTGTATTTGGCATCAACTATGAGCACGGTCAAAATCATCTCATTCTAAATTGTGATGCACAAATTTAAATATCACGTCAGTCAAGTACCCAACATTGAAGCCTTCATGGTTGAACTGCAAAGTGGGTTGAAAAGTAACTTCAACTCCTTTCATACCAAACAAAACTTGAGCAAAAATGACAAATTAATATAAGAAAAACAGAAATTTTGATTTTTTGCAGACGACCCAACATTTATGCTCTATTAAACTGAATACACCGATAAGATATAGCCAGGAAAGAACCAAATCAGTACAACCCAATACCAAGGAACGAACCTTTCGTTGCTGGTAGAAAATATTTATACGATGCTCATGCCAGTCTGGGACTAAGTACTGAGATCTACAGATAATATAAAGTTCGAATCAACAAAACAGGAATACAGCCTTCTTGTAAATTAATGAACACTCAAATCAAATCCCAGATAGAATATCACCGAAGTGATGACAAAGGCAGCTATAGATGCTATTGTTCTGTTTTGTATTTATAGAACAAAACAACAAAAACATTCAAGTGTTTTATTTTATTTTTTTTTTAAAAAGACAAGTGGTTCTTTAAAGGATCAAGGTGACACTTTGCTTTATGTCTGTCTGGCTTTTAACAAATCCAACTACCATCGCCACTAATAGTAAAAATTCTTGAGAAGTTCTTCACCGATATCACCACCATCTTTCTACAAGATTATAGTGAAATTCAAATAAAACTAAAAGTATGACAATATATCACTCACATTCAGTTTTGTGACTATATAGGCCCCAATCTCCACAAGCATTGAAATAATCTATTACTAACTAAAGATTTTGTTTGAATAACAAGTAATTGCCACATAGACCCCAACTTATGTGGTATGATTCCTCTTTCCATTCTAAAGGAGGGCATATAAAGTGGTGAGAGTGTCATACATACAGCTTGGATAAACTCAAAATTTGAGAGTGGCAGGCCAGTTGATGCAACCGAGGACCGAGCATACTTTTCCATCTTCGGGTTTGGATCAATGCCAACAACCTGTAAATCAAAATCACTGGCATAATAACTGAGGTTAGGACCTGTTCCAATCCCCCAACCACCAAGATCTTGAGAGCCTTCCCGTCAGGGGTGGAGCCAGAAAATTTCGATGAGGGGGGCCAAAATCTAATTTACATAACATGAAATAGTAACAAAAAATAAGCTTAATTAATTTTTATACAGTGTCAGTGTAATTTTTTTTACACAAATATCCAATGATATCTTGACAAATCAGCGTAATTGTTATTTCTCTCTCATAGTTATTAAAATAAAAGCACACATGTCAAAATGTTAGCGGATGTCAGTGTAAATCTTTTTATACTGACAGTATATACTACTTTAATTCATAAAAAATTAACTAATATATAAAAACAAATTATATGATACAAATTTCATAATAACTTAATATAATATAAATTACTCAAATAGATTTATATCTAAAACATTCACTTCTTCAATTATACACACGACATTTCATAGAGTAAAAAATCATCTATTATCATATGTGGTCTATTTTTATCAATTTCTTTTTTTAATGTAAACAAGTGTATCTATCTTAGAATTCTAAAAAAATGTAATTTAAATGTTTGAAATTGTACTTATTTTAATTAAATTTGAGCCAATCATTTTTTATAAGAGTTAATTGTTTTATATATATATATATATATAAGATGACAACATGGGGAGGGGGGGCCATGGCATCCCTTGGTCCCCCCCTCCCTCCGCCCCTGCTTCCCCTTCAACTCACTGAAGATTTGTGACTTGTACCTTGCAACCTTATCAGACAAATGGAAACATACCAAACATTAACTATATGAATTTAACTATTCCTTGAAATTAAAAACCTTAGTCCTTGAAATTATTCTTCATTTTCAATTTACTCTATGAATTTAACTATATGTACATGTTAGTCTCTGAATTTGCAAAATTCAGATCAAGCTACTCCTTCGTGTAAGGACTAAAGTCAGAAACTAAAACGATTAAGTTGATACAGGTTTTTATAAAATAAAGGACTAACTCCTATACATAATTAAAGTAAGAACTAGCCAAAACTACACAAGATGCATCTTATTAAAGTAAGAAAATGCAGAATGTAGAATGATCAAACGTATCAGCTATTCAACGAGGACCTTAAAGTTCAATCAGAAGGTTCAACAAACCCAATATACCGAAAATTGATCAAAAACCAAGATTAATTCAAACAAAATGCCTCGATATACAAGAAAGAACTCAATATAACTGAGTTAGGGTTACCGATTTGGCGATGAGCGGCGAGTATGTGCCGAGGCAGGAGCTCACCACGCGTGCCTGAAGCGTCTGCGTGAAGTACGCGCCGACGCGCTCCGGCGAAGTGTAGTACGACAATGAGAGCTCTGCGATCTCCGGCAAGAGGTCGTTGGTGAAGTCGAGGTTATCCATGGTGACGCACTCCGCACATTAGAACAGATGCCCTAGGAGTTTGATTCGTCTTCTGATTCAGGTTCCGGTTCGAAGGTTTGCTCCTCTTCGTGTCCCTCGCCAGATTCCACCGTATTTTTGCCGGAGAAACTCCTTCCTGAGTTCGGTCTCTTGAAGGATGGTTCTGCGATGGGGGAATCGGCGTCGCCGTCGTGGTCGAGGTTGGCGCGTTTTGTGGACATGGCGTTAGAGTTATTGGAAGTGGGACGGGGTCGAGGGAGTAAGCTTTGAAGCATGATCGGTGACGAGCGAGAAAATGTTGAAGAGAATCGGAAGCTTTGGAGGAAACTTTTGGGGGGAAGGGACAAAATCACAAAACTGAGTGTAACATCCGTTATTTTATGTGTGGTTATGTATGATGTTTAGATTTAAGGTTTGGATTGTATAACTGAGAGGTGATTTGAGGTATAGAGAACAGCTAGGGTTTCCGGTTAGTGTCTTTAGATAATTGAGGGTGGAACAAAAATTTTGGAGTTAAAGAGGAGATTAGGCATTTTTGATGGTTAGAAATTGTTTATTAGGTCCTAAGGAGCCTATATCTCAAATTTGGGGTCAATCAGACGTCGAACGGACCCTGAACGTAGAGTGTTGACTTTCTGGTCAAAAGTCATTGCTCGAGCGTGGCAAACATCACGCTCGAGCGTCCACAATACGCTCAAGCGTGGGTGTGTCCACGCTCAAGCACCCAAGTCAACCAGACAAGGGCCATGCTTTGACTTGCTACGTGTCAACGGGGGATGACGTGGCAGCCTCTGAGTGGTTGCATGGCTGCGGTGGTTTTCACGCTCAAGCGTGAATTGTTCCACGCTCAAGCGTGACCACGCTCAAGCGTGAAAAATTCCACGCTCGAGCGTGGCAGCGTGAATCAGAAAAATAAAAAGGGCTTAAGTGACATAAGTCACTTAAGCCATATGAAGGAAAGAAGCGAGGCAGAGAGCAGAGACTGAGAAAAACAGAGAGGGCTATAGAGAGAGAGTTTAGTGAGAGAAAAGAGTTCTTGAGTGAGTGTGGCTTGCCCGATCGTCCTTTCGTAAAACGGAGTACGTGGTTGGGATCGTAGTGACGATACCTTCATTCTCCTCTTCCCCGTTTCTTCAATAATCGAAGGTAAATTATTCCCGTTTATATCGAAAGTCGTTTCGTTACGTTTATATTTGTATCTTTCGTTTCGGTTATCGAAATTCGATTCCGTCTTCGAGGATGAACTCGTGGTAACGTGTGCTTCATAATGTGATGCTTAGGTGAAATTTTGGGAGCTCCGAGGCACTAGAATCGCACGGGGAAGATTCGAAGGAGTTGGAGAACGTCGTGTTTTGTCTCGTTTCGATCATCGTACGACTTCCCCATGTGGGGGAAAAAAACCATTTAACGTCGGAAACGGCGCAGTTACATTTAGTTCGATAATGGCTTAGGGAGACCTAAACCCTACTCGAGAGCGAGTAACGGACAATGTCCATGTCACATTGGGGACTATTTAGTGGTACCAATGATGATATTGAAATTGTGCGTTTATCGTTGTTACGATAAAAATATATTATTATTTTATGACTGACTGTTGTGACTGCTTGAATTAGTTGAGTTAATATGATGATTGATGACTGATACTGAGTTTTGATATATCTTATGAAAATTATTATTGTTATTATTATTATATTGGAATTGATGCCATGATTAATATGATGATTTGATGCCATGATGTTATGACGATATGAGTGTAATGGTTATGAGTGGAGTTTGAGTAAGTGATGAGATATGATGAGCATTGATGATGTATTGGGGAAATCATACTTTATGTGTTAGTAGTGCCTAACCGAGACGATTGATGTTATATGATGATGGGATTTTATTGAGGTTATTTATGAGGTGATGATGAGCAGTTAGGGCACTAGGGGATGACCTGAAACATGGTCTGTGATATGTGGACCTGAAACATGGTCGTTTTGTGGACCTAAAACATCGTCGTTGGGGTCTATTCCTCGGAGGGAGAATTCCCGGGGTCTAGGCTAACGGCGGACCGTCCCAGACATGATTTCATTTTAGTTGCAGCTATAGTTCATGCGTTGCATGAGCACCCTGGCCGGGGTCCAGAGGTGTGCACCGGTTGTGTAGCTATAGTGCCATTGCTTTGCATGGGCACCCTCCAGCCGCGGACGAGGGTGTGCGCCGGGGCCTCTGGGACGTGTCGATTGTTGTGATATCCGGATATGGCCGACTACCTGAGAAGATTCATACATCATTTGCATTGCATCATGATGGGGGTAGAGGAAAGACCCTAGATGTGGATTGAGGATGTTTGTGTTATATATATATCAACTATATTTTGGGAGATGGATGTTTATCGTGCTGTTATAGAATTAAATGTCGCTAAACCCTTTCCACGTTTGATGTTATATGGATTCTTACCCCCTTTTTATTTTGTTGTATGTTTGTACGTATATGTTTTGTATATCAGATCCAGATCGTGTTGATGGCGCACTGGGATCACCCGTGGATGACTCAGGATCCGGGGTTCCCCCTCTCGGGGACCTTTGAGGTTGAGTGCTTAGATCCGAACGGGTGGCTCGTGGACCCAGTCACTCGCTTCGTTGTGTATACGGGTCCTACGTCCATCACCTCCGGGTTCGGACAGGGAGCGCCGATAGGATTCGTCGGCACGTTCCGCGTTGGCACTACCCTTCCTTTCCAGGTAGGACAGCTAGATGGACACATACCGCCGATGCCAGGCATGGCCCCAGATCCCTTCATGGTACCCTTTGAGGTACTAGTTCCAGGACTTGCACCGGCACCAGCACCAGGACCCGAGTTGGCACCTATCCAGGAGGAGGAACCGGTTGTTGCCCCCGCCCAGGACCTGGCACCCCTTCCAGAGGTTCCAGCGCCTCCAGAGATCCGGGCTATGGTTTCAGAGTCCTCTCGAGTATCTACCAGACAGTTTCATCCCCGTGATAGTAGACTTTATCGACAGAGGTTCCAGAGGCAGTCGGACAGGAGCTCGTCCAGTGAGAGCGGAGGAGTGTCCGGACCTACCGGACCACGGGATGCTGATGAGGGTGGTAGTATTTGATGGCTCGGGCCAGTGCCATCTGTATAGGTGTGAGTGAGGTTTTGTTGTATTTTGAGAGGGGACAGGGTGTGGAGAGAATCGGCGAGGCATCTTCCCTTTTTATCTTTTGATGTATTTTCTTTATGTTACGTACCACCGTTTTGTATATTTCGGGATCCTACTGATGGGAATCCCTTGACAATTATGTATTAGGAGATGATGTATATATTTATCTATATATATATGTGTGATGTATGTTGATGTATCTGCATGTTATCTAGTTACCTTTGAAGTTTTAAATTTTCTGCTATTTTTGAATATGCACGCTTAACGATAATAACGAAATTAGGCTTTAATATTTTGGGTTTTTCTTTAATGGGACGTTGGGGTGTCTCATTTGGTGGTATCAGAGCAGTTCGGTTCTGAAACAGACTGTGAGGACTGTGATTAGGGTGAACTGGCCATTTAGTCGGATCCACATCGGATGACGACTATGCTTAGAAGTTGGGTAGTGAGTCCGATGCGACATCTTTATGGCATATAGTATTTATATTCCATTTTTATGTAGTATTATATGTCATATTGATGTGGGCTAATGATTTCTTTTGACAGGATCATGGCTCGAGGCAGAGGTAGAGGACGAGGTAGACGTGGTGGTAGAGCTATCGAGGGTGTCGAGGATGAGTATCAGCCAGCAGCAGGAGTTAGTGGTGGAGGGGAGTCATCCGAGACTCTCCAGACTATCCATGAGTTAGCATCCGTTCTGTTGCAGCAGGCGCAGTAGAACGCTCAGAGGATGCAGAGAGAGGCAGAGTTACAAGACCAGCAGGATAGGAGGAGAGCTGCTGAGGCTGAGGATGCGGGGTTGGCTACCTTTCTGAAAGGTAAGCCACCACAGTTTAGAGGAGAGTATGACCCAGAGCGGGCTGAGTGGTGGATACAGGAGTTGGAGAAGATCTTCGACACTATGAGATGTAGAGATAACAGGAAGGTGACTTATGCCGCCTTCATGCTGACTGGAGGAGCCGAGTCATGGTGGAGAGGCAAGAGGAGGTTGCGTAAGACTGAGGGCAGGATGATCAGTTGGGATCTGTTCAGGGAGTGTTTCTTCGAGAAGTACTTTCCACGGTTAGTCAGACGCGAGAAGGAGAGAGAGTTCATGAGTCTTCAGTAGGGAGACAGGTCTGTTGGTGACTATGCGGCCAGATTTGAGGCCCTGATTCAGTTTTCTGAGTTCTACCAGAGATTTCCAGATGAGGATTGGATTTGTCGGAGATTTGAGGAGGGTTTACGGCATGAGCTGAGGAGGGCTATAGTGCCCTTGGATATTTTGAGCTTCCCAGAGCTAGTAGAGAGGTGCAGTGCCATTGAGAGCATGGACCAGAGGCAGGCTGCGGAGCAGAGACAGCAGCGGAGTGGGGGTCCTACTAGAGCAGGCCATCAGAGGAGAGGGGATAGAGGTTCTCAGTGGAGGAGAGCACCATACGCTAGACCCGGACAGGGTACTCAGACAAATGCACCACCAGTATCAGTTAGTAGAGAGGGTCAGCAGCAGAGAGGCCCAGTATGTTTCAGATGCGGAGGTCTGCACTACATCAGAGATTGTACAGATAGATCGGGTTGCTTCGTATGTGGTAAACCCGGTCACCTTGCTAGAGATTGCCGACGGAGAGCAGGGCAGCATCAGCCAGCTGCCGGTAGAGGAGCCAATAGTTCTAGAGGTGGATCTGGGAGAGGAGTTCCAGCGGCAGGACGACAGACCGCCAGACCCCAGGCCACGGGGAGGGTGTTTACGGTGAGAGGATCTGAGTCCTCTCAGTCTGCAGATCTTATTCAAGGTATGTGTTTACTATCTGGCAGACTCTCGCGTGTGTTGTTTGACTCAGGCGCTACGCATTCATTTGTTTCACATGAGTGTGTAGATCATTTACATTTGCCCGTTTCTCGATTACCATATACTTTGACAGTATCTACCCCTACCAGTGATCCTTTGATCACCATGTCTGTTTGCCTACAGTGTCCTATCGTGGTTGAAAATAGGGCATTCCTCGTAGATCTCATCTGTTTGCCTATGCAACAGATAGATGTTATCCTTGGCATGGATTGGCTATCGGCCAACCATGTAGTGTTAGACTGTGCCCAAAAGACTTTATCCTTTCTTGAGCCTTCTAGCATAGTATCTGCCAATGAAGGAGCAACTATGAGGAGTGATGATTCTCATCAGTATGTGATGCTTTTCTCTTTGGAAGCTAAGGAGACTCCAAGTATAGATTCTATGCCTATCGTGAGAGAGTTTCCCGAGGTTTTCCCTCCTGATGTTCCAGGTTTGCCACCAGAGAGGGAGGTTGAATTCACCATAGACCTCATGCCAGGGGCAGGACCCATATCAGTAGCTCCTTATCGGATGTCACCTGTGGAGTTGACAGAGTTAAAGAAACAACTGGATATTATGATGAAAAAGGAATTCATCAGACCGAGTGTATCACCGTGGGGAGCACCAGTCTTGTTTGTGAAGAAAAAGGATGGAAGTGCTAGGTTGTGTACGGACTATAGGCAGTTAAACAAGGTTACAATCAAGAACAAATATCCGTTGCCTAGGATAGATGATCTGATGGATCAGTTGAAGGGAGCTTCGGTGTTTTCTAAGATAGACTAAAGATCAGGATACCATCAGATTAGGGTAAAGAAGGAGGATATACCTAAGACTGCTTTCAGAACAAGGTATGGGCACTATGAGTATCTAGTTATGCCTTTTGGTGTAACTAACGCCCCAGCAGTATTTATGGATTACATGAACAGGATCTTTAGACCGTTCCTCGACAAGTTCGTTGTGGTGTTTATTGATGATATTCTTATCTATTCCCGTAGCCGGGAAGAGCACGAGGAACATTTGAGAGTGGTGTTGCAGGTGTTGAGGGATAGGCAGTTGTACGCTAAGCTATCCAAATGTAAATTTTGGTTAGAGGAAGTACAGTTCCTAGGTCATATAATCAATATGGAAGGGATAGCTGTAGATCCAGTTAAGGTAGAGGCAGTGATTAGGTGGGAGAGGCCTAAGTCAGTAACAGAGGTGAGAAGTTTCCTAGGATTAGCCGGGTATTACAGGAGGTTTATTGAGGGTTTCTCCAAGATTGCGTTGCCTATGACGCAGTTAACGGGAAAAGGTACGGCGTTTGTTTGGACAGAGAGATGTGAGGAGAGCTTTCAAAAGCTAAAGGAGAAGTTGACTACATCTCCTGTGCTCACATTACCAGAGCCATTAGGACAGTTTGACGTGTACTGTGACGTGTCATATCAAGGTTTGGGTTGTGTTTTGATGCAAGAGGGAAGAGTAGTGGCTTACGCTTCCCGACAGTTGACGGTTCATGAAAGAAACTACCCAACTCATGATCTGGAATTGGCAGCCATAGTGTTCGCATTGAAGATATGGCGACACTATCTGTATGGAGCTAAGTTCAATGTGTTCAGCGATCATAAGAGTTTAAAGTATCTGTTTGATCAGAAAGAGCTGAACATGAGACAGCGTAGATGGATGGAATTTATTAAGGATTATGAGTTTGATCTTCAATACCATCCTGGGAAAGCTAATGTTGTGGCGGATGCACTGAGTCGGAAATCTTTGCACGTATCCGCGATGATGGTGAAAGAGATGGGATTGCTTGAACAGTTTAGAGATTTGAACCTAGGTATGGATTTGGCTGAGGATAGAATATGCTTAGGTATGATCACTATCAGCAGTGAGTTTTTGAGAGACCTCAGGTTTAAGCAAGTTCAGGATGAATATCTACAAGAGATAAGTCGAGGCATAGATGAAGGGAAAGTTTCAGAGTTTAGGAAAGGATCCGATGGTGTGTTGAGGTTTAGAGATCGGATATGTGTGCCCGAGGACTTAGAGATTAGGAAGATGATTTTAGAGGAAGCCCTTAAGAGTAAGTTGAGTTTCCACCCGGGAGCTACCAAGATGTATCAAGATTTGAAGAAAATGTTTTGGTGGCCAAAGATGAATAAGGAGGTGGCAGAGTGTGTTCTATCACGTCTAGTATGCCAGAAAGTTAAGATAGAGCATCAGAAGCCTGCAGGGTTGTTACAGTCCTTGGATATCCCAGAGTGGAAGTGGGATAGCATAGCGATGGACTTTGTGGTTGGATTACCACGAACTCCGAAGAAGTTTGATGCGATTTGGGTTATCATTGATAGGTTAACGAAGTGTGCTCACTTCTTACCTATTGGTGAGAGTTATAGTCTTGAGAAGTTGACCCAGATTTACATCAAGGAAGTAGTGAGGTTGCACGGTGTACCATCGAGTATTGTCTCTGATCGGGATCCTAGATTTACATCTAGATTTTGGAGACAGTTACACAATGCTTTGGGAACCAAGTTGAGGATGAGTTCAGCTTATCATCCTCAGACGGATGGGCAGTCAGAGAGAACAATTCAATCATTGGAGGATCTTTTAAGAGCATGTGTGTTAGAACACGTTGGCAGTTGGGATGAATTCCTACCCTTGATTGAGTTCACATACAATAACAGTTTCCATAGTAGTATCGGAATGGCACCGTATGAGGCTCTCTATGGAAGAAAATGCAGAACTCCGTTGTGTTGGTATGAGACTGGCGAGAGCCAAGTGTTAGGTCCCGATATGGTACAGCAAACAACGGAGCAAGTCAGGAAGATAAGAGAGAAAATGAGGGAAGCGCAGGATAGGCAGAGGAGCTACAGTAATAAAAGGAGGAGACCCTTAGAGTTCCAAGAAGGTGATCACGTATTCTTGATAGTCACTCCGAAGACCGGAATTGGCAGAGCTATAAAGTCTAGAAAGCTCACTCCCCGATTTATTGGACCATTTCAGATTCTTCGACGAATTGGTTCAGTAGCCTACCAGATCGCCTTACCCCCTTACCTCTCCAACCTCCACGATGTACTTCATGTTTCCCAATTGAGAAAATATTTCCCCGATCCTTCTCATGTAATTGAGCCAGAGTCAATACAACTCCGAGAGAATCTAGAATATGAGGCTCTACCGTCTAAGATTGCAGATAGAAGGATTAAAGAACTCCGTGGTAAACAGATTCCCCTGGTCAAGGTCATTTGGGATAGTGTCACCGGAGATGCTACTTGGGAGCGTGAGGCAGATATGCAGCAGCAGTACCCCCATTTATTCTCAGGTATGTAATTCCGGGGACGGAATTTCTTTTAAGGGGGGTAGAAATGTAACATCCGTTATTTTATGTGTGGTTATGTATGATGTTTAGATTTAAGGTTTGGATTGTATAACTGAGAGGTGATTTGAGGTATAGAGAACAGCTAGGGTTTCCGGTTAGTGTCTTTAGATAATTGAGGGTGGAACAAAAATTTTGGAGTTAAAGAGGAGATTAGGCATTTTTGATGGTTAGAAATTGTTTATTAGGTCCTAAGGAGCCTATATCTCAAATTTGGGGTCAATCAGACGTCGAACGGACCCTGAACGTAGAGAGTTGACTTTCTGGTCAAAAGTCAACGCTCGAGCGTGGCAAACATCACGCTCGAGCGTCCACAATACGCTCAAGCGTGGGTGTGTCCACGCTCAAGCGCCCAAGTCAACCAGACAAGGGCCATGCTTTGACTTGCTACGTGTCAACGGGGGCTGACGTGGCAGCCTCTGAGTGGTTGCATGGCTGCGGTGGTTTTCACGCTCAAGCGTGACAAATTCCACGCTCGAGCGTGGCAGCGTGAATCAGAAAAATAAAAAGGGCTTAAGTTACATAAGTCACTTAAGCCATATGAAGGAAAGAAGCGAGGCAGAGAGCAGAGAGCAGAGACTGAGAAAAACAGAGAGGGCTATAGAGAGAGAAAGAGAGAGAGTTTAGTGAGAGAAAAGAGTTCTTGAGTGAGTGTGGCTTGCCCGATCGTCCTTTCGCAAAACGGAGTACGTGGTTGGGATCGTAGTGACGATACCTTCATTCTCCTCTTCCCCGTTTCTTCAATAATCGAAGGTAAATTATTCCCGTTTATATCGAAAGTCGTTTCGTTACGTTTATATTTGTATCTTTCGTTTCGGTTATCGGAATTCGATTCCGTCTTCGAGGATGAACTCGTGGTAACGTGTGCTTCATAATGTGATGCTTAGGTGAAATTTTGGGAGCTCCGAGGCCCTAGAATTGCACGGGGAAGATTCGAAGGAGTTGGAGAACGTCGCGTTTTGTCTCGTTTCGATCATCGTACGACTTCCCAGGTGGGGGAAAGAAACCATTTAACGTCGGAAACGGCGCAGTTACATTTAGTTCGATAATGGCGTAGGGCGACCTAAACCCTACTCGAGAGCGAGTAACGGACAATGTCCATGTCACATTGGGGACTATTTAGTGGTACCAATGATGATATTGAAATTGTGCGTTTATCGTTGTTACGATAAAAATATATTATTATTTTATGACTGGCTGTTGTGACTGCTTGAATTAGTTGAGTTAATATGATGATTGATGACTGATACTGAGTTTTGATATATATTATGAAAATTATTATTGTTATTATTATTATATTGGAATTGATGCCATGATTAATATGATGATTTGATGCCATGATGTTATGACGATATGAGTGTAATGGTTATGAGTAGAGTTTGAGTAAGTGATGAGATATGATGAGCATTGATGATGTATTGGGGAAATCATACTTTATGTGTTAGTAGTGCCTAACCGAGACGATTGATGTTATATGATGATGGGATTTTATTGAGGTTATTTATGAGGTGATGATGAGCGGTTAGGGCACTAGGGGATGACCTGAAACATGGTCTGTGATATGTGGACCTGAAACATGGTCGTTTTGTGGACCTGAAACATCGTCGTTGGGGTCTATTCCTCGGAGGGAGAATTCCCGGGGTCTAGGCTAACGGCGGACCGTCCCAGACATGATTTCATTTTTAGTTGCAGCTATAGTTCATGCGTTGCATGAGCACCCTGGCCGGGGTCCAGAGGTGTGCACCGGTTGTGTAGCTATAGTGTCATTGCTTTGCATGGGCACCCTCCAGCCGCGGACGAGGGTGTGCGCCGGGGCCTCTGGGACGTGTCCATTGTTGTGATATCCGGATATGGCCGACTACCTGAGAAGATTCATACAGCATTTGCATTGCATCATGATGGGGGTAGAGGAAAGACCCTAGATGTGGATTGAGGATGTTTGTGTTATATATATATCAACTTTATTTTGGGAGATGGATGTTTATCGTGCTGTTATAGAATTAAATGTCGCTAAACCCTTTCCACGTTTGATGTTATATGGATTCTTATCCCCTTTTTATTTTGTTGTATGTTTGTACGTATATGTTTTGTATATCAGATCCAGATCGTGTTGATGGCGCACTGGGATCACCCGTGGATGACTCAGGATCCGGGGTTCCCCCTCTCGGGGACCTTTCAGGTTGAGTGCTTAGATCTGAACGGGTGGCTCGTGGACCCAGTCACTCGCTTCGTTGTGTATACGGGTCCTACGTCCATCACCTCCGGGTTCGGACAGGGAGCGCCGATAGGATTCGTCGGCACGTTCCGCGTTGGCACTACCCTTCCTTTCCAGGTAGGACAGCCAGATGGACACATACCGCCGATGCCAGGCATGGTCCCAGATCCCTTCATGGTACCCTTTGAGGTACTAGTTCCAGGACTTGCACCGGCACCAGCACCAGGACCCGAGTTGGCACCTATCCAGGAGGAGGAACCGGTTGCCCCCGCCCAGGACCTGGCACCCCTTCCAGAGGTTCCAGCGCCTCCAGAGATCCGGGCTATGGTTTTAGAGTCCTCTCGAGTATCTACCAGACAGTTTCATCCCCGTGATAGTAGACTTTATCGACAGAGGTTCCAGAGGCAGTCGGACAGGAGCTCGTCCAGTGAGAGCGGAGGAGTGTCCGGACCTGCCGGACCACGGGATGCTGACGAGGGTGGTAGTATTTGATGGCTCGGGCCAGTGCCATCTGTATAGGTGTGAGTGAGGTTTTGTTGTATTTTGAGAGGGGACAGGGTGTGGAGAGAATCGGCGAGGCATCTTCCCTTTTATCTTTTGATGTATTTTCTTTATGTTACGTACCACCGTTTTGTATATTTCGGGATCCTACTGATGGGAATCCCTTGACAGTTATGTATTAGGAGATGATGTATATATTTATCTATATATATATGTGTGATGTATGTTGATGTATCTGCATGTTATCTAGTTACCTTTGAAGTTTTAAATTTTCTGCTATTTTTGAATATGCACGCTTAACGATAATAACGAAATTAGGCTTTAATATTTTGGGTTTTTCTTTAATGGGACGTTGGGGCGTCTCACTGAGAGGGAAAGGGTAAGTAGGGAGATGGAGTGAATTATAAAAAGTAATAATTGCATATGTATATTATTTATTTTTTTGACGAGACCTATGTATAATAATTTAAACTTAAAATAAAAATCAGTAAATATTAAATATAAGTTTAAAAAGTATTATTTTACTCAATATAAAATATTATTTTACTCAAGACAAATTTGCTCCAACTTTTTTGTCGTTAATTTCATCATTAAATTTGTTTAAAAGTTTACGACGGAATAAGCGACGGGTTCTTCAACTGAAAAATATATCCGTCGGTAATTTTGTAGCTAAATTCAAATAAAGAAAATAATGACAGATATAGCGACGAAAATTTAATGGCATCCTTTGTTTGTCGGTGATTTTGTTGTTAAATTCAAATCAAAAAATTAGCGACGGATTTAGTGCCATATTGTTTAACGACGAATTTCTTTGTTGCTAACTTCGTCGCTAAATTAAAAGGAAAAATTTTTGCGACGAATTTTGTGACGGACTTTCAACGACAAACATATTTGGTCGCTGATTATGTCGCTAAATAATAAACAACCAAATTCCATAAATTAAAATACAATTCGTCGCTAAATTCCTCGTTGTTTGTGACGCATGTGTTTCCGTCGCTAATTTCAATATTTTTAGTAGTGCCTGCTTATGGCAAGAACCCCACCACCTTTGTTCTTTTAGATCTTCCCTTATGCAAATATGTCCGAAAATAAATGGAAAAATGAGGGGGGGTAGGTGGAGGTGGCTGTAGCAACGGTGACTAGCAGTGGAGGTGGCAACGATGATGGTTGTGTGGGGTAGGAGTGGTGGTGGTGGTGGTGAGATGTGGGAAGGGGTGAGGGTAAGAAAGGAATTTGGGTAGGTGGTACAGCATGCACATTTTTGTAGAGGGTGCATGTTAGACGGCATCTATGAAAAATACTTAAGTACGCTAGAAGAACTTCAAACGCACAAGTCCTACTTAGCAAAAAAGAATCACAATTTCATGATTTGTCAATTTCAAAAACATAAATGTTCAAAAGTTTGTCCAAATCGAGCATCCAAAACCACAAAAAATTGAAAGCTCATCAAATCGAGCATAAAAAATTACTCGTACTCAAACATCCAAAAACACAAAAAATTAAAAGCTCGTCCAACAGAGCATAAAAAATTACATGTACTTAAAGTTAAAAGAAAAAAGATTCAAAGAATACATCAATTAGCAGGGCTACCCCCTGGTTTTCACCAACAACATTAGCCTCAGCCGCTTTAATTTGAGTTTACTCGATCTCTCGACCCTCTTCTCCCTCTCATTTTTCATCGTCAGCTGTATCAACCAGTTCACCATTTTGACTTCATTAAATAGTCTCACTCTAGATACAGGAAAGACACCTGCTCCATTGCCGACTTGAAGCCCTCATAAAATTGTTGGGTGGCATGTATTTAACGTCATTTATCTCTTCAACTCATATTATTCGCAGTCTCAAGGGCCTTCTAGGTAAATTTGCCTCAAGCCTTGCTCCTTCTTCAAATCCAAGTGCAACTTGCCCATAGAAATACTTAGATGGGCATTAGCTGAGAGGAGCTGAACATATCATCCTAAATGTCGAAAACCTCTTTCTTGGTTTTGGGAAGCTCCTCACTACCATTAGTTAATTCCTATACCAAATTCTCTACAATATTCACTTTGTTGTAGTCCTCAAAGATCTTCGTCTTCAAATGCTGGTTATCAACTTCCAGATACTTCAATTGCTTCTTAGATAGCAATATATCAAGCTTAGCGAAATTGACCATAGCAAACAAGCTCAAACCATATGCCTTAGCAGCTCGACATATGGCTTCACCACCCATTCTTTTATACATCTTCACATCAACATTATGAAACAAGTGTTGGTCGACCACTTGCTTAGGCTCAAAGGGAGAATTCCACAGAAAGGAAACACATACCTAGGTTTCCTAGCCAACATTCTTAGCCCCCCCAGACTTCTCTACCAAGTACCAGTGTCAACATTGAGTCCCCTTCAAGCATCGCCCTGGCCACCACAACATTTTTTTGTGGTTGCAATATTTTCTCATCGACTCCAGTCACCTCAATAATATCATTTTGCTTCCCCTTCCTAGAGATAAGGCCACTATCGGTCATCTCAAATCATGATCGAATATAGTGAGGGAGTTTCCCTTGTTAGTAGTCTTCTCCCCAAAACCTAAAGCAATAACATCATTTTTCTTAGAACTTAGGGCTAAGAACTTCTGCAAATCCTTCACTGAAATTACGGGGATTGTTCTACCTACAAATGTAAGAACACTGAGTAAGTCATAATCCACTAAATAACAAATTCCGTACTCAAAAATCAAATCTTACTTAAGATGCTTCCAATCCCATCGAGTTATTCTCTAAAGTGATCAAGGCATTAGTACTTAGCGTGTCTGGTTTTTCTAGGTAATTGACCTCTAACTTCTCTCTTTAAGTTAGAGAGAGGTACATTAAAAACGGAATTTTCGCTCCCCTCCTCATCCAAAAGGAAAGAATACTGGTCTTCTCGAGACTTGACTTTAAAGCACTCACCTCTGTATGGGAACAAACAAACATGTTTAAAAGCAGCCGACGTGGAATCATATTAATAGAAATCCATTTGATCTTTCCCCTTGGGCGTCAGAGTGTCATTGCAGATACACCTTCGCTCATCTTAAATTAGAGTCAATCGAAGAGATGGAACTTGAAGCACGTTCTAGTGAATAAGTCGGACTTACAGGTAATATCTCGTAAAAGTTTACTCTGTCATGTTCATCTAATTTCTATATATAGTTGAATTTTTTTAATTTTAGGATAAAGATATAAAAAAACAATATTAATGTTTTATTAGTATGTAAAAATATCACTTAAAATGAACCTCATTTTTTCCCATCAAAATAATACTTAAAATGAAAACAAAGAGTAATTTATAATACATATAAATATAACTAGTTTTATAAGCATATCCTTTAAGTAAGATTAACATGAGGAAAAGCCTACAACTCAACAAACCTAGTCACTACTATTTAGAAGACCATGTTAAGAGGCAAGGTCTAAAAGGCGTAGAAGAACCCTCCAAAACTGGAGGAGGTGCCAGTTCTTCTAACCTTTTTTAACACTTTGATCTGTGACCACGGGGTCCTAACCAAAGGTCGCATTATTCTGTCACTATTTTTTTAACAACACAATCAGTTTGTGCTTCTATAATCTTGAAAGGTTGATTGAGATGCGTGGGATGAGGCTATAGTATTGGTTTATGCCATTATTGGTAAGTTGCATATACATTCATGTGAACAAGATTTGTGAGAGTTTTGTGTCTTTTCATGATGAAATCATCTCTGCAGAGACCTACATTGGAAACCTGCGAGACCAACATCCAAATAGGATTGCACTACTTACTTAGCTTCCTCTTTCTAGATTACATTCTGACGTAAACCCAATAAATGAAGATTAAGACGTAGATGTATATTCCCACTAATTTGTTATTGCATGTTGAAATATTTGTTTTCAAATGGAGTACATTAACACTTTGTTTGGTTGTAGGAAAGAAAATAAGAGGAAAGAAAGTGAGAGGAAAGAAGGGGAAAGAAAAGAAAAAGAGTAGAAAATAAGAGGAGTATTTAATTGTTTGGTATGAGAGAAAGTGAAAGGAAAGAAAACTAAAAATTTTCTCTCATTTTTATTGGTTGAGTAGAATGTAAGAGGAAAGAAAAAAAATTATTTATGAAATGACTTAAATACCCTCCTACATAAATTTTAAAAAATCAAAAAGCAAAACTTTTTTGTCTTTTTCTAAATCTATTTTCCATCTATGGTGCAGCTTTGTAGCGTTTTTAAATAAAAAGTTGTCAACTGCATTGATTTCCGCATTTTCTCACAATTTGGAGTGGAAAAAATACCTACTAGCCCAACCCTTATTTTTTATGTTCTCTCCCCCCATTAGATTGGAACCACGCGATGGAATACTTCTAGAGAAACGTGTTTTTTATCCTCAGTCTTTCTTTCCTCTGTTTTTCCAGCATACCAAACGTAGTGTAGATGATTAAGACATATTTAATAGAAGGGAAATCTTCATTATAATGATGTTTGTAATAAAATAAAATTTATTTAACTAGCCCGATCAAAATATTGTAAGTGTCCGTGCATGCAATTGGTTAGCAAATCCAAAGAATTGAATATACAATTTTTAATATAATAATTTTATTTCTATTTTTTTAATATTTACAAAATTACACATAATAGAAAAATCGTTTTTTATAAACTTGGTTACATGGATATAAGGGTCCCAGCCTCCCACGACCGGCAAGTTATCAACAAAGAGGAAGTGTAGTTGAAATTTTCAGTTGATGGATTTGCAAGAATCATAAATATCAAAGAGGAGCTAGATCCATTTTAATAATCAAAGAGGAGCTAGATTCTGATCTACAACCAATTTTAGGCCATATCAAAGAAGATCCAAATTCAGCCACTACATATTGTTTGCAACTCCCAGATTTTTAGCAGAATAATTTTTAATCAATTCCATCACGAAATCCATGCAAAATTGTGATGGAATTATGATTTTGTCAAACAAAATGTTACGAAATGGGAATGTCCAATTATTATTTTATCATAATTTAAATTTATGTATTAATTATATTCTAATTATAATTATAAAGAGGATTGCACTTAATAAAAATAAAGATTTGTCTTACTTTGAAATACTTTACTTTTGGATTATAAATATTTTTTTTGGGTACCTTTTGTTTATGACTTTTGAAATTATCTCCTTTGCTCATTCAATTTTTTTTCTTCATTTGTTGTTCTTTGTTGGTAAGTGGTAACATAACACTTGAGAAAGGGAATTGAATCAAGTGTTTCTTTGAATTTTTCTGTAAAACATACTTTAACATAAACAAATCAGAGAAAGACAAATAGTAAATTTGTTAGACGACTAACGACAATAAAGCAACAAGAGAATATGATATATATATAACAGATATCTCACAACTATGCAACTTTTCGAAATGATTAATAGCAAATCATTTTTGAACTAATCTAAAACTGTAATAGATGTTTAAAGAATCAAGTAGAAAGCTAATAAAGGTAAAATATTCTTGACCAACTAAATGTTGATCGAGTGGTAAGCATCTCTCGACCTTATATGGAGGAGAATGCAAGTTCGAATATTGGTAGCAGACACTCTAATTGGGAGATTACGAAAACCAATGGTTAATTCTCTACTCTAAGCAGTTGACCAAGGATTAGTCCCATATTAGTCAGTCCAAATGGCCGAAGCTTGTGGAGATACCCCAGGATGTCATCGGAGAGTCATACGCAAGACAACTTATAGAAAAAACTAGATCAAATATGACTTTTTACATCGGTTGAAAATGACCTTCTACATCATTTGATAGGCGATGTAGAAAGTGGCGTCAGCTGACAACTGATATAGAGAGTCATTGCCTTCATATGTAAAAAGTGATTTTTTCTTTAAAAAAAAAGAATTCTTCTTTCATTTGTTATTCCCTTCTCTATTTCAATTCAGTACTCAATTTTCACAACAGAATCCAACAATTCTACAAAAGTCAACAGAATATATTTATTAGACTTTACTAAACTAGCTAAATACAAATATCTCATTCATCAAGCAGAGGCAATTAAAAGAAAATGTAAACCATAAAAGAAGAGAACAAAATTCATTCATATATTATAATAGCCTACTCTATAAAACAAACTATAATATAGGTACAAGTCATCCTGCCATGTTAATAATTCAATATATGTACAAACTAGAATATTCGAAAAATACATCTAATATAAATAATCTTTACTAAACTCAATAAAGAAGTTTGCCCAATGCTCTTTCATGTCCTGAATGTCCTATGTAGAGAGTGGAGCCAGATTGTTGAAAGTCTGCAAGTTCAAATAACATACGATAAATTAAAAATTAGCTCATCAAGTAGTAAAACAAAATATAATTTAACTAACTTGTTAAAAATTCTATTAATTACCTCCTCCCGATGATCGGTAATACCCGCGGAGACAATGTCCAACATATGTCTCATTACACAGTATCCACACTCACAGACGCCATGTTGCCGATGAGATTACAAATGAATACGAATTTGACTATAATGAGTAAACATCTATAAGAATAACTATTATAACTTGCAATTGAATCTCGAGTTCTAATAAACTACTTACATGGGGACAAATCCATTAAGGCTTTTTTTTTTTACTTGACTTGGGCCTACTTTTACCCTCCGTCATACTATATGCTTGCATAGCTCTATGATAAAAAAAATATTCATGTAAACATATACATCACTAAGCAAATGTATTACAAATTAAATAAAAGCTTATCTATGAATTATGTCCTTGAATACTGCAGGCGACTCCTTATGCGACAAACACAAGAAGACGATGACATACTAGCGACGACAAAGGATCAGTAATTGCCAATGATGCTCATTGAGTTAAGGTGCTAGATAAATCAAGTGTTTCTTTGAATTTTTCTATAAAACATACTTTAACATAAACAAATTAGAGAAAGACAAATAGCTAATAAATTTGTTAGACGGCTAACGACAATAAAGCAACAAGAGAATATGATATATATCATATTTAACAGATATCTCACAACTATTCAACTTTTCGAAATGATTAAAAGTAAACCATTTTTGAACTAATTTAAAACTGTAATAGATGTTTAAAGAATCAAGTATAAAGCTAATAAAGGTAAAATATTCTTGACCAACTAAATGTTGATCGAGTGGTAAGCATCTCGACCCCATAAGGAGGATAATGCAAGTTCGAATATTGGTAGCAGACACTCTAATTGGGAGGTTGCGAAAACCAAGGGTTAATTCCCTACTCTAAGCAATCGACCAAGTATTAGTCCCATATTAGTCGGTCCAAATGGTCGAAGCTTGTGGAGATACCCCAGGATGTCACAGGAGAGTCTTACGCAAGACAACTTATAGGAAAAATACTAGATCAGATATGACTTTTTACATCGGTTGGAAATGACTTTCTACATCGGTTGGATAGGCGATGTTGAAAGTAGCGATATAGAAAGTTTGACTTTTAACATCGGTTGACAACTGATGTAGAGATCAATTCATTGCCTTCTGATGAGTGTGATTCCACCTCATATTTCCTTGACATTTTGCATGCATTTTCATATAGGTTAGCCATATTTAATTTGATTTTTGTTACTTTTTGCCTTGGAATGGGTAAGGTGGTTTTGTGGTGTGTTTGTGCAGGAATTAAAGAATTAAATGTTTAGAATCAGTCATATTGGAGCTTGCATAATCAAAAGGAGCTTGAAGAATAAATGAAAATTGGCCAATCAGAAGCCATCACGGCCAGGCCGTGATAGGCATCATGGCCGTGACCAAGTGAAGCTAAAAAGGAAGAAAGTGCTCAAAGCAGAACTGATCACGGCCAAGCCGTGATGTCCATCACAGCCGTGACATGAAAGCTGAACCAGACCCTCTCAGGCAGAACTGATCACGGCTAGGCCGTGATGACCATCACGGCCGTGACAGACCCAAAGTGAAGCCATCTCCAAAATCAAAAAGCATCACGGCTAGGCCGTGATGGCCATCACGGCCGTGACGCGCAATATCTGGAATTTTAAATTGAAGATTTGATTTTGTAACAGATTTGGATCCAAGTTGCCCTACATTATAAATAGGACTCTAAGGCTCGAAAATAGGTACCTCTGGGCTGCTATCTTAGGCTTAATTTTAGGATTTCTCTTCTTCTCAATTTCTTCTCTTCTCTTAGGATTTTAATGTTTTTGTTATTCAACGTTGCTATGAACATGGCAATGTGTGAGTAGTCGCTTTATTTCTAGGAATTGGGGCTATGCCCAAGACTCGTTTTATGTGATGAATTGACGTTTTACTTCTTGTTAATTTCAATTTGCTTTCGATTTGATTCCTATTACATGAATTACTTGTAAATTTGGTGCGCACTTATTTGCATGTCATAGATACTCTAAGGATGAACCTAGCGGTGAACTTAGGTATTGGATCTATAGGGATTGAACTTAGGACTTAAATCACGAGAGTTTCTTGTATCCCGAGAGGGAACATTAACTTTATTAGGATAAATTCACCTTCAATGCAATTCTGATAATTAACAAGAGGAGTAGTCAATTTAGTAGCATAAGCAGTCTTGTTGGTAACCCAATTCCTGGAAATATCTTTTAATTTGAAAAACACCAGATTAGATTTGATTGCGATTTTTAACTGATTTCGTTTTAGATATTTGATTTGTTAGTTAATCTTTATTTTAAAAACCAAATCTTTTCCAAATCTTTTTTATATATAGTTTAGTTAAATTGATTTAATAATTAATTGTTATTTAAGATCACGGTCTCTGTGGGTTCGATCTTTTTATTACTTGACGATGAAGCCGTACACTTGCGGATTCACGCTATCACCTTCAGATGTAAAAAGTGATTTTTTTTTTTTTAAAAAAGCAATCTTGTTTCATTCTTATTCCCTTCTCTATTTCAATTCAGTGCTCAATTTTTACAACACAATCCAACAATTCAACAAAAGTCAACAGAATATATTTATTAGACTTTACTAAACTAGCTAAATACGAATATTTCATTCATCAAGCACATGCAATTAAAAGAAAATATAAACCATAAAAGAAGAGAACAAAATTCATTCATATATTATAATATCCTACTCTATAAAACAAACTATAATATATGTACAAGTCATCCTGCCAAGTTTAAATAACATACGATAAATTAAAAATTAGCTCATCAAGTAGTAAAACAAAACATAGTTTAACTAACTTGTTAAAAATTCTATTAATTACCTCCTCCCGATGATCGGTAATACCCGCGGAGACAATGTCCAACATATGTCTCATTACACAGTATCCACTTGCCGATGAGATTACAAATGAATACGAATTTGAATATAATGAGTAAACATCTATAAGAATAACTATTATAACTTGCAATTGAATCTCGAGTTCTAATAAACTACTTACACAGGGGAAAATCCATTAAGGCTTTTTTTTTTTTTTACTTGACTTGGGCCTACTTTTACCTCCATCATACAATATGCTTGCATAGCTCTATGTTAAAAAAAAATACTCATGTAACTTATGTTGAACAGAGTAATAATACATATATATCACTAAGCAAATGTATTACAAATTAAATAAAACCTTACATATGAATTACGCCCTTGAATATTGCTGGCGACTCCTTATGCAACAAACACAAGAAGACAACGACATACTAGCGACGTCAAAGGATCAGCAATTGCTAATGATCCTCGTCGAGTTAAGGTGCTAGATAACACTCTCTTTTGCTTTCACCTAGCATCTTCTGGATATATGCCTTGACTGTAGGGACATGACAAAGCTTACCCGTAACGAGGCAGGGGTTTGAGTATCTATACAATTCGAGGGTACCCTTTAAGATACTGAGGCGATGCAGATGCCTAATATATTGAAATAAATTAATGTTAATTATAATAGTTTGATACTAATTAATTAGTTAACTGAATTGCAAATAAAATGTACTTACGTGCACCACAATTGTAGAACCGTCAAGCATGTCCAAGCACCAGGAGGGCATACATCCATAAGATTCCTCAAAGATATAAAAAACATCTTAGCTATATCTTTGCTGCCCTCGTGTTCCAGAGGCAGACTTAAGTCTTTAGTCCTCCCAATTTGCACAGCCAATTTAGCCAAACGTAATAATGGATCAAGTTGAGGTTGGCCATCTTTGTCAATATCCTAAACAACAAAGATAAAGCATTAGAGTTTTGTACCTTGGCAATGTGACTATAGTTATTAATTAGAATTAAATTATATTAGTTATTAATTTTCCCGCCTTCAAGTGTCATTCATTCCCCCGCAGGAGTCCCCACTTCCGGCGGGGTATACTCCTGGTCAGGAACCAAAAAAAAAAAAAAGATTCAAATGTTGTACTCTTTATCTTTTATTGTTGATACTTTTGTAGTTAATTAACACTTGATAATTGTTTTTTGTTATAGATTTAGGGAAATGCAATTTTTTTGTTCCCCAGGATATCCTCCGTGCGCAATTGCGGAGACTAAGGCGGCAAAGCTCTCCCTCGAGAGTTTTAACATTGCTGCATTCCCAGTGTCAGTGAAATACATTTTGTTTCAATAGAATGAATTTTAGCGTGGTTTATTTCAAATTTTTGTATATTGCTACTCAAGTTTTTAGGAGCAAATACGATTGCTGCTAAAACTTTATTAATCAAGTCATACATAATTTGAATGACAAATAGTCTTTACATTTCCTGATAATAGTAATTGCTAGGAAAAACTAACTAGAACTTTTAGAGGCAGTAAAAAAAAAACCCTGGCAAATGGACTTAGAAAATCATATTTAGTGGTTATTAAATCTCAAAAAATTGTTGCTGTAACTTCCAACTTTTTCTGTTAATTAATTGAATCTTTACCGACACTTTCTACTATTGCTGGGAATTCCTTTACGATACTTTAGATATGTGGGCTAATATATAATTGCTGGTAAAACATGTTGCGGTCATTATTATTGCCACCGTTAAAGGCAACAGGTTGCAATTAAAATTGTATTTTGTTGTAGTGACTGCTTTTATTAAATATTGGGTTATATAATTAACTCAGCGACTAGCCAGAGAGTTTTTCAGATTTCAAGTTCAAGGCATATATAATTAACTCACCAACACTGAATTAGAACTGATCTAATTTATAAACATTATTGGGTTATCCTTAGGAATCATGATTATTGTTTCCCAACCTATGAATGAAGCGCATGTCAATCATTTGATAAAAATGCATGTTAATATTTGTTAAAGAGAGAAAACAAAAGGAGAAAAAATGAGAGGTGAGAAAAATTTGTTGGTACTTTATAATTGAAGAAAGAAGTTTAAATAATTCCAAGGACGATGAGAGGGATTAGTTAAAGGTTAACGACAATGTTTGTTTGGTCCGTTTGGGGAGACAAGTAGTTAAAGTGTTAAACCTTTCAAAATCTTAAAGGACCCTTATGTTATATATTCTCATACAAAAGGACAAAAGGGGTTACTTGGTTTCCAACTTGTGAGACCAACTGGAAAGAGATTGAACAATCATCAATTCGTGCGCATAGTATGTGGTGGATTGACAGGTGAAATTGTGCAGGAGACAGAAGAAAGGACTAAACTACTATTTTTTTAAAAATTTATAAGCATCTTATATATTGATTTTTAATTTTAAGAAATTATTTTATTTTCTGAAATCATTATCATCTTTATATTAGCCACTTAAATTATTTTTTATTGTAAATTAAATCAATTAAATCTTTTAATCATTTAATAATATTTAACTATTATGTATAGAAAGTTTATTATAAAATTAAACATTTATAAATCAGTAATGATATTTAGTACAAAAAGATTCTCGTACTTTTTTATGAATGTAGTTTTTTTTAACACTTTCTTTCTATTTTCATTTGTATCCTTTCATGATTTCGACCAAAACCATATTTCATTGGTCCATTTTATTTTCGTGCTCATCAAATTGCACCAAATAACAAAGCTCTTTCCATTTTTATTTTTTTTGATACTCTTAAAAATTTAGGTGAGTTGGGTCTCGGGGGTCAGGGCAGGCCTCACGGCTCAAAGAACAAACATTTAACAAAGCTCTTTATAAATATATTTCTAAGAACCAATATTGATTTATATTTTACAAGCATACTATACAATCAAAAAATACAATTTAATAGAGTATCAATTAATACTTTTATCAGCATTACTCTTATTCTGATTTTTTTGTTACTTAGGGGTTAGATTAATGAAAGTTAAGATGAGACAAAGCAGGTCCCACTACATATATATTCCTCCCATCATGCAAATCCTTGTGTTTTTATCTTTGCCTAAATCAAAAAACTCTGCTTGGCTGGCTGTTTTTTCTTTTCTTTCTCTACTCCCACAGTGTCCATGTGTACTCTTGTTTGCACATGCAGTGCTGTGCCATGGTCTGCGTTTGATGACCCTACACACAACCATTATTGTCACTAACTGCTTCCTTCCTACTTAGGATCCCCTCTATTGCCCTATGGTCCCTTGTCCTTGTATCTGGAGTCTAGAGCCAGGACCCATGCCCTCTGTTTGAAAACTGAACCACATCACCACAATTTCAAGCAATAGTACTTACTAGGCAACCGAAAATAAGATAAAAGTAACCTGATCGATGAGTCTACATCTAGGAAAATTTTATGCAATGCAAAAACCAGAAATAAAAGAGTTTGTTAGTTATCGTATCACTGCCTTCCAAAATCTCTGCAAGCTGTGCATTAGTGCTATACTACTGAGAACCTGTGTTGAAACATTAGGACAGGACAGCATTTTCTTGAACCCAACAAAGCCATCTACAGCTGCAATTATTAATTCCTCTCGAAAACATATATAGAGCACTCGTGCCTATAATCAAATTGAAATTGCCACTATTTTTTAATAACATTAGTATTATTTGTTCTATAGTTCCTCCTTGGTTTATAATGTAGTTTTAAGCCTCTTTAATTATGATGAAGATTTGATATCCTATTTTGATGTACCGTATGATATCTTGCTACATGTTCTATCTTTTTATAATACAAGAAATATCAACTTATGTGACTAGATATTATTAGTGGAAATACAATGTAGACATGTAGTACATCAAAATGAAACAACAAATTTTTATCTATTTAACTGCTAGTTGCTACATCAAAATGAAGAATAATGTTCACATTAATTAATTCCATTAATTGTTTTCAAGTTCAATTTTTTTACGTAGACAAACCAAAATTATTTAATGAAGATCAGACATTTGCAAAAGAAGAGAGACACTCCTTTAGTGATATAGGTCGGAATAGTTGGGGCTGAGGTGACCATGTAACTACAGCTACTTGTCACATGATTTGAAGCTTCAAATGGATATGTAGTTAATTTTCCAAGCCAAGAAGCAATTGTTGTTGACCTTGAAAGGTTAGTAGGTGGCACTTGGGACATGGTTTTGTGTTTGTGTGTGTTGTATGCACAGGTGTGTTCACATCAGAGTTAATGAAAGTGGGATTTTTCTTTTCTTTTTGAGTAATGGTTCAATTTGGTCCAGAACAAAAAATACTGAGACATTTAATTCCTCATAAATGAAAATTTTCAATTTGGTTTTTAAGATCTTCAAATGTTAGTCAAATTAATCCTTATAAATAACTATATTAATATTTAAGATTCTTAAGGATCAAATTGATATTTTTTATTTATCAAAGATTAAATACATTTCCGTGTTTGTTGTCGATGATCAGATTGAGCCTTTAGTCTTTTTTGGGGAAAGGGGTAGCATCTAGCGACATAAAACACTCCAAGGTCATGTGGTTGAGTTTGTTACAGTAAACACAATTGCTAAACATGCTTTTGGAATGACTCAAGCAGAATGTGAGATGGTCGCCGCTGTCAAATATAAAGCCAGTAGGGCATGAATAGGAAAAGGTCAGGAGTGGTGGCATGCAATGGCCCACAATATTAACAGTACATGCAGATCCATAAGATTCTGTTGGGGCTGTTCCCTTGGAAGTAGCTGAAAATCAAGAGGCATTATCCTCTGGTGGCACCCCCATCCCCCTCACTTCATCACCCCACCCTACTTGCAAAGAACAAGACATATATCTATCTAATTGTATTTTCAAAATTAAAATCAGACAAACAAAGCATTTGTTTTGTTCCACGTTTGAACTCAGTAAAAGTGCTTTTTAAATAGTTATACCCTGATTTGACTGATTTAGAGATGTTTAATTTATGTAAAGGAAGCACTTTTGCATCCAGAAGCCATTCTAAAGGGAAGTAGCTTATGGTAACTTCCATTCTTGGAAAAGCACTTTGAATAATTTTTTTTATAAAGATATTCAAATATAAATCACTACACTTTTAACTTATTTTTAATTATAATCAATTCTATAAAATTAATTTGATCTAAAATCATGTTCGTCAAACGTTCTTCCAAACACACGCAAGAGCGAAGAACACAGTGTTAGATGAGTCAAAGTGTTTAACACCGTTCCACTGTACACTCCAAGGTAACAAGTCTAGGGCATCCATAGGTAGAGATAATAGCAATATATAGCTGAAGACCCACTTCTTAATGCTGAAGGACAGGTACCTGCAGGGTTTTAATGCATCTCCTCATCCCCCACAAGGAAAATCAATTGCAAAAATCAAATGCAACCAGAGTCATTTTAGTTTGGACAGTATAAATCATTTTCAACGAGCTCTGGTCTACTGTGGACCAAATGCATTAACCACTAGAGTTAGAGTATGCATTTTGAAGTAGTACTATAGTTCTTTTATGAACTTATCATAAATGGTATTGCTAATCTAACTTCATATAAGGCTGCAAGAAATTTTACTGCAAAGAAGCAAAGTCTTGGAAATGGAGAAAAAGTTATTATCACGTTTAATTTTCATCAACCGACAAATATTAAAAAAAAAAAAAAAGATTTCATTTACAGGACAAATTAAACCAGTAATTACTAGAAATGAAAAAAATTAGATACAATAATAATAATAATAATAATAATTTCACATCTCATGTAGGTGTAATATTGCATTTGCATACATGCATGTTTGATGATTTTAATTATATATTTGTTATATGTTCATACATGCATGCCATATGTAATATATATTATATAAACAACATAATCACAGATAGAAAGGACAATCTAGAAATACAAATAGTCAATTCAACATTGACAGCGAGAATTTGAAATTCTACAGCACAGATCTCATCACTCTAGCAGTGCGCATCAGCATAGGTGAGAGTGAATTGATATATATTCCATTCCTAGCTTTTCATAATAATGTAAAAGGGTGTGTGGAATATAACATAGTGGAGTTACTGACTTCCGTGAGTAACTGAATATTTATCCAAACAAAGTATGGATATAAAAGACTTATGATACCACAAATAGATAATAAAGATAAAGATAGGGGGTTTTAGACTGTCAAAAGCCCTAACAGTCAGTAACACACACTGATTCATAAAGGAGAAAAAGAAAAAGTACTTACTGAGACAGAAACCCCACAAATGGCCCTAAATAGAGATGACCTCATTGCAAATTCAATATCCGTAAGTCTAGATATTGGTTTTCCCCACACTTTCCCATGATTTTCCCGATGTTAACAACTCATAACAAATGGTTGTTTTAAGAGCACAGTAAAAGGGTTTGATGCATAATTTGGACTCTTGTCTGATTCTCTTTCTCTCTCTGAGTCTGACTAAATAGTACACTGTACTAAGTGAAATATCAGAGACACAGTGATGAATGCCAAAGACTTGGGGTATGGTTGGGATTTTGGACCGTTGTTTTGTTTTTCTACAGTATTTTATATTTATGGGGTTTTGTATGAACTGAGAAGTTAAGTAACTGCATAGGATGACCGGAGAAAGAGAAACGACAGGTCGTTGATTTTGTATGAGATTTTCTTTTATTCACTGCGGATATATAACAGTACAGTACACTGTTTTAATGAGATCAAAAAGGTTTTTCTATATTGTTAATTAGTAGAAATACTAGGACAAATTAATCTTAAAGCATATCATATTTTGAAACGAAATAAATATATGTTATGTTAATATAAGAGAAATACCAAGTAAATGTTGTATATTAAGTATTTAAATTTAAATTTGGGATATATTTGTATAACATTTTTGTTTTTCTCTCAACCTTGAGAGTCTTGCTTTTCTCTCAACCTTGAGAGTCTTGCTGTTTCATTGTTTTAGCACTGCCAATTTTCACATCGGTGGTTTATCTCTAGATGATGATGAGGAGTATGGGATGAGCTTTGGGGTGGATGGGAGAGCTGAAGAGGAGGCTGACATTCGACTTTACTTGATTAGTAGGTTTCTCATTGATAGACCTATCAAACTGATCAATATGAGGGAGAGGATGGCTAGTATCTGGAGACCGGTGAGAGGTGTTTCGATTAAGGAAGGCCAACCTGGTATTTATCTGTTTCAGTTTGCTCACCGGAAGGATATGGAGGATGTGATCAAAGGAGGGCCGTGGACGTATGAAAATTATCTTCTGGTTCTGGGACAAATGCAGATTGGAGTCTCCCTACATAGTATTGCGTTGAATCATGTAAATTTATGTGTCCAAATCTTCAACTTGCTAGTGGGATTCATGACAGAGCTGGTGGGTCTATACATTGGAAATTACATTGGGGAATTCCTGGAGTATGACTCATCAAATAACTCAAGCTTTTGGCGGAATTACATGCGCATCAAGGTCCGTATCGACGTGTGACTACCGCTGAAGAAAGAAAGGAGGGTTAGGAGGACTGGGGGTGAGTGGTGTATGACAAAGTTCAGGTACGAAAGACTAAGCATTTTCTGCTTTGCTTGTGGTTGCCTTGGCCACACTGAGTAAATATACGAGATATTATTTGCTAAGGATGTTGATGATGGAGTCCGTGAATGGGGACCTGAACTTCGTGCTGATCTGAGAAGGCAAGGAGGGGCTGGCGGCGGCAGTAGGTGGTTGAGGGAAGAGAAGGCTAAAAGACCAAACCCTAATGGGGGAGGTGCTTCAAATTCAAATTTGAATGGGAGTAATGGAGGATCAGAATCTAATCCCGTGAATGTGGGAGATATTGGTGGAGCAAAGAATCTGCATGTTGTTATTTCCCTTAAAGGCCCGAAAGTTTCTGTTTCTGGCTTTTTAAATGAGGGCGAAAATTCAAGTAAAGGAATGGATAAAGGCAAGGCAGTAATTACGGGATTGGGCTATCTGAGTAGCATGGGAGGTGCGTATACTGTGGAACACAGTAACGTTAATGATGCGATGTTGACTACGTCCAATACCAATGTGCATGGGTCGCATGGGACATGCACGAACGACGATTTTCCAGAAAGAAAAAGGCGTAGGCTATAGGTGAGCAAGAAAATTCTTTAAGGGGTTTCACAACAATTAATAATCCCTTGGGAGGCATGGATGGCATTATTGAATCGAATCATTTTTTATCGGCAGGACCTGGCTACCAGGCCTGCCGGGACCAATGAAAATCTTAAGTTGGAACTGTCGAGGCCTGGGTACTCCCGAGGCAGTTCTAGTATTGAGGAACCTGGTTAGGTTCCATAACCCGGATGTGGTTTTTTTTATTGAGACGTTAGCTACTACTAGAAAGATTGAGGAAGTGAAGAGGAAAATCAATTTTGAGAATGCCTTGTCGGTGGATAAAATTGGTAGAAGTGGGGGTCTTCCTCTTCTTTGGAAAAATACAGTCCAATGTGAGATAATAAATTATTCCAGGAATTTTATAAATGTTGACATTACTGATAATGATAAAGGGAAATGAAGGTTGACTGGTATCTATGGAATTCCGGATAGAACTAGAAGAAGGGAGTCTTGGCAGATGCTCAGGCAACTCAGGAATATGTCTTCTCTCCCTTGGTGTGTTATAGGAGACTTCAATGATATTTTCTCTGCAGCCGATAAGAGAGGTAGTGTTCCTCACCCCCAGTGGCTTATGAGGGGTTTTCGAGAGGCAGTGCAAGATTGTCAGCTCTCAGATATGCATCTAGAGGGGTACCCTTTTACTTGGGCTCATGGAAGAGGTTCGGACAACTTGGTAGAGGAAAGATTGGATAGGGTTCTTTTTTCTTCTCAGTGGGGCCATTCTTATCTTGAAGCTCGTTTGCACAATTTGGTCTCTTCTGTTTATGATCATTCACCTCTTTTGCTCGATACGGATGGTTCACAAATTAAGACTCGGGTGCGCAGATTTAGATGGGAGAATGCTTGGCTTTTGGAGGAAAATATGGATGATGTTGTTAATGGTTGTTGGCAGCGGCAGATGGAGGGTGGTTTGTGTCCGAAAATTAAAGAATGTGGTGAAGTAATAGGTGCTTGGGGTAAGTCTATTAAAGCCCGTTTTACTACTAGCATCAAAAGGTGTAAGCGTCGGATTGAAGAGTTACAAGGCCATAATGATGATCAGGCGCTGATGGAGCTGAGGAGTGTTAAAACTGAGTTGAATAAATTGCTTGTGCAAAAGGAGAAATATTGGAGGCAGCGTGCGAAGACCCATTGGATGGGTGATGGTGATTCAAATACTCGCTTTTTTCATGCCCCTGCTTCGGTTAGAAAGAGCAAGAATGAGATTAAAAAATTACAGAATGATGATAGTAACTATATAGTGTCGCAAAATGGCCTTGGGGATCTTGCTAAGAATTATTTTAGTGATCTGTTTAGTGAGCAATTCAGAGGTTGATCAGGTAGTGAATTTGATTATGCCAAAAATTAATGCTGAGGATAATTTGACTCTCTTAGCACCTTTTTCAGATGAGGACTTTAAGGCTGCAGCGTTCCATATGCATCCTGACAAAGCTCCCGGCCCCGATGGTTTTAATCCTGGTTTCTATAGGCATTTCTGGAATACTTGCGGTGGTGATGTGATTACTGCTTGTAGACTTTGGCTTGAGGAAGGTAAGCTTCCGGATGCTATGAATGAAACCCGAATTGCTTTGATTCCCAAGTGTGAAATACCTCAGTCTATGAAGGATCTTAGCCCAATGTGGCTAAAAAAATCCTTGCTAAGACTCTTGCTAACAGGTTGGCCTCAGTTATAGCTAAATGTGTCTCTGAGGAGCAATCAGCTCTTGTGGCAGGTAGGTCTATCATTGACAATGCTTTGATAGCTTCAGAAATTGTGCACTATTTAAATTGTAAGAGAAGTGGTCTGAGGGGTGAAGTAGCGTTAAAGATTGATATTAGTAAAGCCTATGACAGAGTTAGTTGGGATTATCTTAATGGTGTTATGCTGACGGGTTTTGATCAGAGATGGGTGGAGTGGATTCTCATGTGTGTGGAGTCAGTTCAGTATTCCATTCAGGTGAATGAAGATGAAGTTGGTCCTGTGAAACCAGGAAGAGGCCTTAGACAAGGTGATCCACTTTCCCTATATCTTTTTATTTTATGTGCTGAAGGCTTAACCGCTCTAATTAAAAAAGCAGAAATGGCAGGCTTTATCCATGGTGTGAAAATTTGTAGAGGAGCTCCAGTCGTGTCTCATCTGCTTTTTGCGGACGATAGTTTTCTGTTTGTGCGAGCTTCTGAAAGAGAGTTTGCCACTATGAAGGAGATCCTTGCTACATATGAGAAAGCTTCAGGCCAAGCTATCAATCTCCAGAAGTCTGAAGTAATTTTTAGCACTAATGTTTCTCTTGCTTCTCGTCACCAACTTGCTGGTTTTTTGGGGGTGACTCAAAGAATAGGTGCTGGAAAATATCTTGGCATTCCTTCCTTAATCGGAAGAAATAGGAAAGCTACCTTTAATTTTATTAAAGATAGAGTCTGGGAAAAAATCAGCTCCTGAAAGAGTAAATGTTTATCTATGGCAGGGAGGGAAGTTCTTATTAAATGAGTGGTGCAATCTATTCCCTCTTATTGCATGAGTATGTTTCTTATTCCTAACTCTCTTGGTGATGACATTCAGCGTATGATGAACTCATTCTTTTGGGGTTCGAACCAAGGAGAGTCCAGAGGCATAAATTGGTTGGATTGGGATAAGTTAACCATCTCCAAGAAACATGGAGGTATGGGTTTTCGGAATATTTATGCTTTTAATTTGGCTATGTTGGCTAAACAAGCTTGGAGGTTTATTGATTGTCCTAACGCACTTGCTTCAAGAATTTTCAAGGCTAGGTATTTTCCTAACTGTAGTTTCTTGAGTGCTACTTTAGGCAATAATCCTTCTTATTGTTGGAGAAGTTTGTGGTCCTCCTAAGCTATTTTGAAAGGGGGGGCTCGGTGGTGTATCGGGGATGGCCAGAACATTGAGGTGTTGAACTCTCCTTGGCTTAGAGGTGACAATTCCAGCATTGACAGTTCTAATGCTATGGAAGGTGTGGGGAGTCTAAAAGTGAAGGATTTGTGGATTCTGGGTCATAAGGTGTGGAATGTTAACTTGCTTCAATTGTTATTCTCTAATGATCAAGTTAATGCTATAGTACAGGCACATCTCTTTTCTTGTATTGCGCAGGACAAAATGGTATGGGGACCTAACTCTAATGGTCAATATTCAGTGAAATCTGGATACTATATTGCAATGAACAGGCTTATTGATGCTAGATATCTCTGGTGTGAAGGTGAGTGGGATTTGATATGGAACTTACAAGTGCCCCCTAGAGTGAAACTTCACTTGTGGCGGGCTTGTAGGGATGCTTTGCCTACTAGGGACCAGCTTCATAGGAGGCATGTGCCTTGCGGTTCTAATTGTGTGAGGTGCAGCGCTGATATTGAGAATAATTGGCATCTTTACACCTCTTATCCTTTTGCTGTGGATTGTTGGAGAGGAAAGTTGGTCTTTTGGTTCAGGTAAATAATGCTATGGTGGGATCTGAATGCTTCAAAGATTGGTGTTTAAATATTCTCAAAGCTTTGAATGATGTTGATAGAGCTGTGTTTGCTTCAGTTATTTGGAGTATTTGGCATTCAAGAAATGCTATGCTTTGGGAGAATGAGAACCATAATGCAACCATCATGTGTAGGAGAGCTACGTCCTTTTTAGATGATTGGAAGGATGCCAGGAACTTGACCCACATTGCGCCTAACTTGCCTGTTCTGCTTGATGTTTTTCACTGGTCTCCCCCCTCTATGGGTGCTGTTAAATGCAACGTGGACATGTCCCTTGTGATAAATAATGGCACCACATCTTGGGGTCTTTGTTTAAGAAGACATTCTGGTAGCTTCCTGGCAGAAAAAATTGAGTGGGCAATGTCTTGCATGCAACCTCATGAAGGGGAAATTATTGGTATTTTGCTTGCTATCCAGTGGTGTACAAACTTGGGTTATAACAATGTTATCATTGAATCTGATTGTAAAAGGGCTGGTGATAGTATCAACATTCCTAGGGTAAATTATTCTGAGTTTGGTCATATTTCAAAGGAGTGTTCTATGTTGTTATCTTTTTTTCCAAACCTTAGTGTGAGGTTTATTAGGAGGCAAGCCAATGGAATTGTCCATTACTTAGCAAAGGTGGCTCCTTATATGCCTAGCCCCCATGTTTTTTAGCATATTCCACATTGTATTTCTTCTCTTATTGTCAGTGAAATAAATTGATTTGGTTTTCCTAAAAAAAAAAAAAATAAATTTGGGTCATATACTAACATGAAGGAGTTGCCTGCCTTCAATTTTAGATTATTTTAGTAACATAGAGGTATAGATTTTATTTCAACTGGTCCATTTGAAAAAATAAAAAAATTAGGATGACATAAATGTGATATTCAATAATTTATACGAGAGTTCTGCAAAAAAATTGAAAGATACGTAAAAAAAATGTGGGGCTGCCAATAATTATTTCTTAATTGTTTATAGTTATAGTTATTTCTAGATTTGGATCCTTTCCTCTTTTTTTTTTTTTTTCCCTTCAAAACAAGACATGAACTTGTAAGTTGCAAGGCAAAGAAAGACATAAATTTTTAATATATAATTAGTGGATTTTACAATCATATGATGAGTTCTTATATAAAAAAATTGTGTTTTTGACTCACCAACATATCATTTGTTTTTTTTTTTGAAGAGACCAACATATCATATCTTATTTGTCAAAAAAAAAAAAAACATATCATATCTTATCATATATTTTTCCAAAATACATTTCCATGCTTTGTCTGTTTTTTTAGTTTTCTTCTCCTCAGAGTCGAACAGGTGATTGTACTACAGTCCACGTGCGTAGACCCCTAATGTGCTGTTCCAAAGAAACAGAGCAGGCCCAACGGTTCAAGGTCCTTCTGCCACCGTACCACAAGAGCATGTTATTATTATTATTAGGGCCGTGCTATTGGCACCGATTTTTTTTACTCCTTGCACCTTGCACTTTTTTTGTTTTTTATTTTTCCCAAAAATACCCTTAAGTGTTCCTTCCGCATTATATTTTTCGGACCACTCTGATTTCTATTTTCCGGACCGGGTCCGCATTGTATTTTCCGGACAGGATTTAAAAATTTACACATCCGGAAAGTAGTTTCCGGATGTACAAATTAGCTGCATCAGGAAAATTTACACATCCGGAAAGTATTTTCCGGAGGTGTTAAAAATTTACACATCCGGAAAGTAGTTTCCGGATGTACAAATTAGCTGCATCAGGAAAATTTACACATCCGGAAAGTATTTTCCGGAGGTGTAAAAAATTTACACATCCGGAAAGTAGTTTCCGGATGTACAAATTAGCTGCATCAGGAAAATTTACACATTCGAAAAGTATTTTCCGGAGGTGTTAAAAATTTACACATTGCATCAGGAAAATTTACACATCCGGAAAGTATTTTCCGGAGGTGTTAAAAATTTACACATCCGGAAAGTAGTTTCCGGATGTACAAATTAGCTGCATCAGGAAAATTTACACATCCGGAAAGTATTTTCCGGAGGTGTTAAAAATTTACACATCCGGAAAGTATTTTCCGGAGGTGTAAAAAGTGTCCGGATTTTGAATTCCGGATGTGTAAAAAGTGTCCGGATTTCATATTCCGGAAGCTTCCGGAAATTACTTTCCGGAAGTTACGTTGCGTAAAAAACTTGCAGAACGTAAGTAAGTGAAAAGGGTATTTTCGGAAATAAAAAAATCGGTTTAAAACTGCACGGTGCCAATAGTATTTTGCACGGTGCCAATAGTAGTGCCCTTATTATTATTGTAATCTAATGCACGAGGATCCGATTTTCACAATGACCCATTTGAGCATCTATGAACTTTTTTTTAAAAGCCTTTTTAGCCACACACAAGTGAAATGGTTCTTTAAGAGGTTCTCCTTTCTCTTTTCTGTTATCTTTCTCATTCCTACTATCTATCCATGCAATGTAACAAAAAGACTCACTGTTGAGCCTTGTTTTATTTCACACAAAAAATGACGTACTTTGGAGTTGTGGTACTCAACATTGATTCACCTAAAAAAGGTTCCTAAATAAAGTTGGAGGAACAGAACAGAAACAATCCTAGTACGTCTAAAGCTAGTGATTCCAGCTGTATCAAATGAAACAGGAGTTACTTGACATTTTTCACAAACAGTATTCAGCGTACATCATGCATGACGTGACAGTTCGTTCGTTGTTATAATTGGCGAGAGGATCAAGCGGAACCTTGGCTTGATAATGTCATGTTTTGTCAAATGACTTGGTTTGTAAGAACATAGATAGATGAGGACAACAACCATTAGCAATGTAGACCCTACTACTGCTATGTTTTTCCATGTTCACGGTCCAACATGGCACCACCAACCGCAAGAATTTTCATCACTACTGTTCAAGACTTCAAGTATTCATATAAAGACTTTGGTATTGTACGCTATATACACTATAGATACCATGTGAAAATTGTAAGTGCTATACTTGGAAACAAAGTTTTAAAATGCGGTCGTGGTCGCGGTTGCGTTGCGGATATTGCGGGAAAATACTATCGATATGGCTACAATTACGGTCACGATGCGGTTTCAGCGACTGTCAAAACCAACACGTCGCGGTACAGATTTCGGTTTCGGACCCATATTTAAAACCTTGCTTGGAAACCTTGGACTAACATTACTCAATTAATTATGGTGCACAACTAGGAGCCAAGATTCTTCCATGAACCACAAGATTACAAATAACCCATCGCATGCTCAAATTTATGTGAAAATCCAGACTTGGGTCGTATGCCAGTCGTACTTATAGATCCAACCCAAGAGAGACTCCTTGCTAAATCCAACCCAATAATGTTTCCCTCACTATTTTACATCAATTATGCATCTCGCAAAATGCCACAACTAATGGTGGAAATTCTCCTCAAGGAAGAGTTCTTCCTTGGCTTTATCTTTTCCTTAAAAAAATTTGTATGAAAAATTATGTGAAAAAAAAAAACCTCTTCAAATCAGCTACGACCCCCATTCATCTCCTTCAAAATGGACTCCAACTTTGGCATCAAATTGTTCCTGAACGTACTATTCTGTTAGAAATTCAATAATGGGCTTATCTACGAGGCACGCCGTTTTGCAATATCTTATCTCGATGGTTTGTTCAAAGAATGGGCTTCTCTCATCGATCCAATGGGGTAGGGCTTTTTTCTGTGACTGAGGTTATGAGAACTTTACTGTTACGATAAAAAACGCATTGGGCCTGATGTGAGATGGATAATTTTCCTATTACCCAATGTGTAGATGATGGGTTTTCTTATTACAAAACGGTTTTATTATCATCATGTTTAAACTTTCAAAAACAATTATTACTAGGAAACGATTTTAATCTGATGTATAGACAACAATTTTTCCTATGGTTAGATAATGGGTTTCCTATGGATTTAAAAATAGAGTGGGGTGTAATTTTTTTTTATCAAGATTGATATTTGTTGTTATTCTTATTCTTATTATTATAATTATTTGTGAAACTTTTTGTAGTTATTTGTTTCTAACATGTAAACAAAAAGGCAGAAAATCGGTGGCCTTCGTGTGGTACGATCTAAATTCTAAAGTATCTTGCATGGTTCGTAAATGTTGAGGTTGAGCACTTTGAGCTTGAGAGGGAACAAACCAGCGCAAGTGATTGAAAATGGTTGATTTTGTTTTGTTTTACAAATCTCTATTCTCAAACGCTCTTCAGCTCCCGATTCTCCCGCATGCCTCAATGACCGATTTTGTCGGTCACCCGGTCATGTTAACGTAAGCTATCTCCAAGCGCCCGTTCTCTCTCTCTCTGAATCTGTTGCCATTGCCATTCGCAACCAACCTGTTTTTCCCGCATTCTACACGTTTGGATTGTGAATCATTTTACTTACATATTGCACTTCATTCTTCGGGTGAGTTTCTATTTTATTTATTTTTTCTTCCTCTTTTAAATTTGTTTCCTTGCTATCCCTTTCTGTATTCTTCACAGTCTCTGCCTTTCTCCTTGTCAACACTCAAAACGTTGATAAAGGGTATGAATCTTGGAACGGCTTAATTTTTTTTATTGTTATATATAATTCCACTTCTTCAGGTATTGAAATGTGAGTGGATAAGTTTCAATCTATGATGTGCTTTTCCATTTCTTTGTGATCAATTGTGGGTGGTGATTGAGTGTTAAAATGAATATAATAATTTTGTAAAATGGGTGTATGTAACCAAATTGCTAGAAACAAGCAATGCAAGTGTTTTGGGGAGGCTCTATTTTTGGAATCTTGGATAATGTGCAGGATGGGCAGGGTAAAGCTGAAAATAAAGAGGCTGGAGAACACTAATGGGCGTCATGCAACATATGCTAAGAGGAAGAATGGAATCATAAAAAAAGCTACTGAGTTATCTATACTCTGCGATGTAGATATTCTACTTCTCATGTTCTCACCAGCTGGAAAGCCCTCATTGTGCAGCGGGAGACGCAGGTACCTTTCCTTCATTTTTGTGTGTCTTTGGATGACCATATTTTTACTTTAGAATCATCTTATATAATAACATAGCGTTCAAATGGGTTTTTTTAATGATAAAAGAAATATTTTTCTTATCAATTAGAAGTGAACAAGAAATTATAAGAGCTGAAGATAATGAATTTCGCATGGCAAAACAAAAGAAATAACTAAAATTTAAGTGGCAGAGCAATGCAACAAAGTACAACAATCCCTCTCCATATCTAATAAAAGGACACCACCAAAAAACTCATCGGCAACGCACCAGAGAAATGTCAAAACAGTATTATAATGTTTTATGTATCTTAATCATCTAAATGTTAGAAAGACTATACCACAAACTATTTGAATGTTCCTAACTAAGCATGCGATGTTCCCCAATTACTTCTTTCATTCCTGAAATGACCATACTCCTTTAACTGAATTGTATATAGATCATAGATGTATGATACCAATATGAAACAGGTAGTTTTTCTACAATTCCTCCAAAGGCCTCCAATTCCCCCAAACTTTCCTAGGATACACAACATATGTATCCATTGAGTTAACTTGTCTTTATGTAAAGCTGTATATATTTTTTTTATAAACCACCGTAATTAGGGCCTATGGATCCTGAATGGCATCCTGGGTATCCCCACATGCTTCAGCCCTTTAGACCGGCTATGGAACTAATCCTCGGTTGGCTGCTTAGAGCAGGGAAATAACTCTTGGTTTTCGCAACCTCCCAACTAGAGTGTCTACCACCAAGATTCGAACTTGCGTTCTCCTCCTTTTAGGGTCTAGATGGTTACCACTCAACCAACCCTTGGTTGGTATGTAAAGCTATATATTGATGCATGTTTGCTTAAACTTTTCCTTTTTTGTTATCCTGCTTGTTTTAGAAGCTATTATTGGACAATTATACCTTGGATTTGTAAAATATTATTATTTGTCTAATAATTAACTTCCCTTTTTGGTGGATGCAGTAACTTAGAGGAGGTTATTGCAAAGTTTGCTCTTCTAACTCCACAAGAAAGGGCAAAAAGGTGAAGTTAAAATCCTTTCATATTAAAAATAATATATTTATGTATTCCATTCCTAATAATACAATTAATTAACAAAATGTGTCCCAATCAATTGCAACAGGAAGTTGGAGAGTCTTGAAGTATGTCATTTCTTACAACTCATTCTCCATACTCCATTCTAAAATATACATTTTTCTTTTTCTCTTTTTGAAAGCATATCTTATTAAAGGTAAATTGTTTCCATTTGAGAGATCAGGCACTAAAGAAAACCTTTAAGAAGTTAGATCATGATGTAAATATACAAGATTTCCTTGGTACAAGGTATGCCATGCTGACACTTTTAGGTGATTGTCCTTTGATAGATTTAACTTATGTCATTAAAGTTGACACTGAAACATTCTTTGTTTGTTGTTGCAGTAGCCAAACTATAGAGGTACCCAACACAATTTAGCTACCTTAATTATTTTGTTGATTTGTTCTGTCACTGTTATATCCACTAACTGGCTTTGTGCAGGACCTAAGATTTCAAGCCAGGCTATTACAGACTCAAATTTCAGAAACACACAAGAGACTAAGGTGAATTTGATTTTTAATTTTTAATTTTTCCAACCTTTATTTGCTTTAGTTACATTTTCATAAACGTGTGACTGTCCTGTGGCTGCAAGTCATTCTTACAAATTTTATTTATTGTTCGATTTTGCAGCCATTGGAGTGAGCTTGATAAAATAAGCAGTGTGGAACAATTGGGAAAGATGGAAAATTCACTTAGGGAGTCACTTAATCAAATTCAAACCCGTAAGGTATGCATCTTATTATCCTGTACCTCAGCTTCTTTGCAAAGGTTATTTTTATGGTTCAGATTTGCATCACGGTTCTGAAGGTAGTTGGAAATTTTGTTTATGATCTATAATTAACAAATAGTAAGGAATTAACGTATTTTACATGGCCCTTATCTTGTCCGAGTGAATAAATTGGCTGCAAGGATTTGATAGTCTAGGGAGATCATTTCTTGTCAAAGGAATCAGTGCAAGTACAAAATACCAATCCTGATAGTTTTCATTTTTCATTCAAGCATCCATAGCAGTTTTAGTAATGATATGAAAAATGACAAGCTTATTGGATAAAAGAGTAAAAATAGAAAAAGCAGCAGCATAAATATACTTTTCAGTTCACGGCCCTCCAAAGTTTAGAAGCCGATCATACTTGTTTATATTTAAGAATTGAACAAATGCATGGTAGGAAGCTATTCTATCCTCAACAATGCATCATCTAATCTCTTGATTCTATTTCATCTCTAAACTTTTTGCCTAATATGGCAGGAAACTGTAAAAAAGCAACAACTTGTATCATTGCAGTGCAATAACCAGGTAAAGAATGGTTAAGATGGTTTTAATTTTCCTTTCTGAAATCTATTTCCATAGTATTGACATAGGAGACATGACTGAAATTTATTTATCTTTCAGTTCAATGATGTATATATTCCCTTCAGAATGAGTGATGATCAGCATCTCCAACCTCTATCATGGATTGCTAATGGTGACAACCAAAATATAGTTTTACCTGAGGACTCAAACTTGCTTCTCCACAAGTGAGTAATTTTTCTAAACTAAACATATTCAATGATTTAATACTTGCTCTTGGACAATCTTCACAGTTTGCTTAACCTATTCCCATAAGATCATAGTGAAGAATATTTTATTGCAAGGATATAAGGTAAATATTATTGTGGTATAAAACTATTGTTTAATTAGAAAAAACATTGTGTTAATAATTGCAATGATTTTATGATCACGCTCTCTTATGTATATGATTTCATACAAATGTCACGCAATAGGCGATGATGGTGTTTTGTAGATATTGAATTGGTGACTTTTTTTTGGGGGGTAAATATCTGACACCACTTATCAAATTGATTTGCCTATTTCTCAGAGATATGGAGGGATCTGCAAGCTCATCTTTTGGGAGTTATGCCAGTTATCTTGGCTCAAGTAGCAAAACTGATATTTCAAACTCCAAGCAAGAAAATGGTGTACTTAGTGACTTGAGCAGTACTGCTCCTATGAGACAACAATTGACAGGGCAGTTTCCATATTTACCATACAACTTCAATTTACTGAATGATTTCAAGTTCCAACCAGCTGCAGAGATGAACCCACATGAAAACCATTTAGATTATCATGCAAATGGAAGCTTTGAAGCGCCTAGACCTGGTTATGACTCTAACCATCATGGATGGGCTTCCACATCAGGGCCTTGTGCTGTTACTATGTTTGATGAGCATTTGTATGCCCAGGCAAGTTTACCTCAAGTGCACTTTGGCTTCACATAGCAGCACCATTTTCTTTTAACTTTTTTTCCCCTGGCTTTCCTGTTTTATGATTTCCTTGTAAATTGTTTCACCTACTGATAATGGCCCACTGGAAATTTTAGTAACTTTCAAGGGAGAGACAAAAGTTGTAATGCCCACCGAAAATAAAAACAAAGGATTTCCTGTTATATATCTTTTACCACTGTTACCACAACATATAGTTATTCTAGACATTTTTTCAGGGATGATTCTATTTGTTGGTTATAATTTTTAAATATTTTGTTTGACTCTACAATAGATAAACAGATAGTCTATAGTGAAATGTTGCTAAGGCATGTTGCCAAATCACATGTCTAAGACTCTAAGATGTAATTATGGAAGAATAATTTGAGGAATTAATTAGAATCTGAAACAGTGCTATCTTTTCTAGATTCAAATTCTACTTATCATGTTAGGTAGATTTCTTTTTTTTGCTCTTGTTTGGGTATCTCCTCACCCATTGGTTATTAGACTAATCTCATTAGAGGTAGTCAAGTTATCCCTCCCAACAGTGTTTTTTTTGTGGGGGGGTGGACAATGTGAGGATTTTGCAATCTTTGAGTATTACTCTAGAACCCCAGGGTGCTGCAAACAGCTTCTTTACTAATGGTCCCTCCCCCTTATTTTGCTTATAATGGTTTGAGGTTCCCAACTTCCCACATCTCTCCTGAGTCCTGATACTACTTGATTCTTGAAATGCTATTTATAACAAAAACATGTTGTAGCTGTTTTAGCCCATGGAAAAGAGTGAGTGCATGTTTGGAACAACAGTACAAAATCGCTTCCCAACATGAATCACGATGAAAATGGCATAAGGGTAAATAAAAATGTATTAAAAGTAGAGTTGCTTATGCGTCACGTTCAATTCGGACGTGATACCAGACACTATTATTGTTGTTCGTAAATTCAAATGTTCAGCCAGTCATAAATATTTTTATTGTATTTTGTTCTTTAAGATCATCTTCATGATAAACATGTTTTTAACTAAAACATCTTTACAAGAATATGACTCGTGTACCTTGAAGATTGAAGATGGATGGATTTGCAAGAGTTCCTTTTTTCCTTTTTGTAGTATAAGGATTTGCAAGAGTTTTCGTTGAAATGAAGTGTGGAGAAGGATCATTTACCTCAAACTTGAGCTTAATAATTTCACATGTGTATATTCTACAGTATTTTTTTTTTTTACTTCCTTTGATAATATGCAATGCAAAATATCTCTTCTAGGCCCCCAGACTACTACAAATAGCTGATGTACTCATCCTCCCCCACCCCATTCTCGTGTCTGATACCACCAACTTGGAGGTCAACTATGCCTCTGGTAATTGAAACTTTTGTATTCTTATAAAATTTATATTTTCTAAGTAATTTCCATTTTCTGAGTGCAGCAACCAAACTGATTCACTACAGTTTTTGCCATCCATATGCTAATGAGGTTGCTAGAGAATTTCAGTCACACTTGAGAAACTTACCATCCTCGGAGTTTTTTACCACAAGGGGTGTGTTTTATATGCAAATATAGGAAGTAACCAGACAAACTTAGATGTGGCTTCATTACAGCAGCTAAGCCTGCCTTGATTCCATTCATTCACTGATTGAGGTGAGTCAAGGACGAGGCAGAGGAACGTTATCTTAGATTTTGATAATTACCAACAATAGGTTCTATTGTGTTGTTTCTGCTTCCACCTTGATTGGGGTGTGAAGGTTGCTATTGCCGAAAGCATACCACGTTTCTTCTTCCTCACATGGGTAATAGTTGTATATAATATCACATGGATTGCCATTTTGTCCAAAACTCGTTTGTTTCTGCTTTTTGTAAATATTGTGTTCAGTTTACTTGTCCGTAAAGACTGTCCTTTTTTTTAAATACGGTAAAGAGCTTAATTCAATTGCTAAAACAAGGAACATTACAATCAAATTGATCAAGCAGTGTAGGGGCATTCCCATCCAAATTAAGGGGCTAACTCTAATAGTTAAGCCTACCAACTCAACAACATTACACACAAATAGAAACAAAGGGGCACCACATACTTAATGCTTATCTAGTTATGGATAATTTCTTTGGTTTCTTGAGGCACAGTTCGACTACAGGTGGTCTCGGGTGCCCAACTTAACCCTTTGATCAGAAGCCGATTGAAGTGTGGAGAGGTTACTGAAATTGTAGTCAGTCACAAGAGGATCTACACCCTCTACGGTCTTCCAAAATGCCGAGTTCATGGGCTTTTTCTCAAACATCTCGAGCGTTCTTTTTCCCATGAAAAAACTAAGAGCAACCTGCACAAATGGGACACAGCAACAAGACACCTAAAGTGAAAGTTTGTACTTATATCATGTTGTTTTGTCCTGTGTTAGTGGTTCGGGTGGTGGGCGCACTGCCGGTGAAGAGAAAGAGATGGTAATGGGAGACCTCTTGATGGGATCCGGAGTGAGTGGGGGAGCGATGGGGAACAAGTCACCGGAGAGTGAGCTAGTCTCCATAAAGGGACAAAGACCTAGTCGTGGGATTGGTAGGGGCAGTTGAAAATCGAATCCATGATTGATGGCTTGACATGGGTGAGGTGGAGTCGGGGTGGAGGATATGAGTTTCGAAGGTGGAAGCGAACTCCGATGACAGGTGGAAAGGGACCTACGGTGGTTGGCGTCGAAAGAACCAGGCGAAGGAGGGGGGGATTGGGTGTTGACATGGGAGAGCAAAGGGGATTTCGCAACAGGTGGGAAGGATGGCTGAGCTCTAACCAGCAAACCCTAATCAATGGGGGAACAAGCCTCCACAAAGGGAGGAGAGAAATCCTGACATAGCCGAAAGGCTCGCAGGGAGAACTCTTACTCGGTTGGACACTAGGTCTATTACATTACTTGAAAAAAGTTCATAGCTACTTCACATGAAACGACACTTTTTTTTTTATAATTACCCATGAAACGACACTTGTCCGTAAAGATTGTCACTTGCAATATTCCTGGTTGAATTGGGACAAACCCAAATCATAACTTATCAAAATGGCCAAACGTAAGTTTGCAACTATATGCAAGGCGCTGGCTAAGTCTCTCACCGTGAGCAAGTAGATTTCACCATTGGATTGAAGTGACCCTCATGATCATACCTTGTACCCTCCACACATTATCCCTCCCCCATCTCCCTCCACAGCTCCTCCCACCCTACCCATCTCGCCCCACCACCACAGCCCACCACCACCACCACCGGCCCTCCATCTCGCTCGACCACCAACCACAGCCCACCACCAGCGGCCCTGAAATTGTCTCCCTACAGCCAGATCTGTGACCAAACCCACCGCCCATCAGTGACCCACCGCAAACCCATCGCCTAGCCACAAAGACCGCCGCTGTCACCACCGTCTACCACCCCCAACTATCCCTCTACTACCCATTACCCTTCCTCAACGAACGATGCTCTGCAACATCAAGTCAAGGGCGAAATCGTTCACGACCAACCGTTTGTGATCCGAGTGGAGGCCTCAGTGGCTTGAGCGAGGGGCGTGGATCTAGACGACGTCACGGGTTTGGATCGGCGTTGGACGGAGCTCGGGTCCCGACACTGCGCGGATGGGTGGAGACCGCAGAGGCTTTGAGCAGAGGCTGGATCGAAGTTGGGTTTTGGATCTAAGTCGAAGAGCTGGATGTGGACAGCCATGGCGGCGAGGATGTCGACGACTTTGATAACAGGCATGGTGCGCCAATGGAGTCACCAGACGTGGTTGGAAAGGAGGATGGCTGTGGGGGAGGTGGTTGGTGTGATGAAGAGAAAGGAGGAAGATGGCGGTGGGGGAGGGGGGAAGAAGATTATCGCCGCCGTTGGCCGCCGAAACGAAAACAGAGGAGAGAGATCGAAGGAGAAAGAGGGAGATGATAAGGTGTTGATGGTGCATAATAAGATCTGTACAACTTTACTTCATCAACGATTGTGGTTAATTCCCTTAACTTACTCACGGTCTCACCCTAGCCAGCGGCCAATATGCAAACACATGCCTTGTGGTTTTTCACCTTTATTCAGGGAATCAAATCGCTAAGATGGTCAAAGGGTATGAGTTTGAAATGAAAGCTTTTAGATAAGAGTAAATTTGTAACTTGGTCCTTATATTATTCTCTACTTGCAACTTTGTTTTTTCGGTTAGGGTAGGGGACGTGTCATACTTCCAAAAGTATATTGGTTAAATATTGAAAACTTCATCTTGGCTTGATTCTTAAATGAAGGCATCTTTTTGAGAGGGGTGTGTAGGAAAAATTCTTGTATGCTCACCGGTTTTCTAGAAGTATACCAATTATTAGATTTATGTACTTCTTAATGGCTGTGAGTCCCATGTAAATACCCAAGCTCGAAGGAAATTTCTTCTCCAGGCGCGTCAGGAATTTTTCCTCCTGTTGAGGGTCCAATTCATAGTTGGTGACTCCGATTAGTTGTACTGGTAAGTAGTAAAAGTATGTGGCAATTGTGTCTCAGCATATTAGTTAACATCTAACAGGTCCAAAATGTGAGTTCAAAATGAATAAACATGTGTCCGTTGCTGTAATCAATCAAAATACTTAAACAACTTTAAAATGATTTTATTAATTAATTAAATACTTATTATTTTTTTAACTTTATTTTAATAACTATTGAATATTTATTGATTGCGCATAATAAAAATTGTGCCCAGAAGATTTACTCAACTTTTCATGAACGAACGACCCAAGTTAAGCCTTAAGATTCATCCACCTATGCGGCAAAGTTTTCATTTTCGTTTCTTTGGTTCTTTCAATTTTTTTTTCTGAACAAGATAGATGGAGTAATTATTAATAGATGTAACTTTCGTCAACAAAAACAAGAAACAAACACGGGTATTACCGGCAAATTACTGCAACTTTCGATTAGGAAAATCTACACTTCCAGTCTCCAATACAAAGACATACTCAGCCAAGGCTCTTACACAAGTTACCAAGGATTAAGTAAGCAATACTGCTACTAACACTCCAAAAAAAAAAAAATGAGAAAAATGACCCTATCAAAATACTAATGGCGGGTGGTACCAGATTCCACCTCTTCCAATTTAGTAGTTCACCCATAAAAACATAAATGGTCCACCTCTACTAGCTTCTATTTAGCAGAAGGTTCAAAAAACTTCTGAAAAGTCAAAAAGAAAACCCACACCAACACCATAATCAAGCGGGCCCTAAAAATTAAAGTCCCACCCGGTTACATAATCAAAGTAAAATGAAGGGCCATTTTAAAATAAGCCCTTCTCTGACCTATGGCATGCCAAAAACTGACCCCATGCCGAATAGCATACTATCTAATACCCTAGTATACTAATGTGTCATTTAGAACATACTCTATGTATTATACTACTTCTAAATAGGTGGCTTGGAACTTGAACATGGTTTAGTGGAATTGAGCACCAGTGAAGGTTTGGCCAAAATTCCATCCAGCTGGGACAACATTGTTGGACACCACACTGCGGCCATCACTGGTGGTGACCTTGAAGGACAGACTTTGACCATTGAGATAGTTATTGCTCTGCCAGTTCTGCCCCCAGTTCCTTGACATTGGCATCCAACCAGTTTTGGACCCTTTCACAGCCACAGCATGTACATCCCCAGCACCACCTACGTTTGTGATGAGGACTAGGTTGAAGTAGGAATGTCCATTGATGGTGAACCTGATTCCTCCCTTTCTATTGCATGGCACCCTACAAAAACCCCAAAGAAAATAGGCAAACACCTAGGTTATTACAAAAATATATATATATATAAATATTTTTCCACAAATCCAAAATTTTATTTGAACATTAAAGGATTTGAAATTTTTTCTTACTAGTTCAAATGACCAATGTATCCAGAAAATGATAAATGTATAAAAAGTGACCCAACTTAAGTAACTTACCTTCTGTAAGAGACAGGAACTATTCCTGCTTTGTATTGAGCAATTCTTAGGAAGACAGGCTGAGAGAGATCAAAATGCTGCTGAGGAGGGTTACACCATCCACCTGCATTATTGGGCAAGCCATTGTTTGGGGGGCAGAAGTTGGTGGCAGTGACAACAATGGAACCAGGCAAGCACCACTTGTTGTCATTCACACACCTAATCTCATAGCAAGAGCCACAGCTCAACCCATTGTTGAACAGAGCAGTGCTCACAGCGGCAGTGCTTGTTCCATACCCCTGGCTGTAGAGGTTCCCATATCCACAAGCCCCACCTGCACAAATTTCATCAGTCAACAAATCAGCCAAATGGGTTGCTATAATATGCTTCAAAAACTGATTTTTTAAGAAAAAGTTGAGATTTTTATTTAAAGTGTGTTAAGTAGCTAAATAGTGCATAACATACCCATTGTTCCTGATGCATCACCCCCACCATAGAAGGTAGCATGAGCATCAGTCCACCCTCCACCATAAGCATAAGCAGTGGAGGAAATAATGATCAAAACCATCATGAGCAACCCAATGAGAGCCATTTTCCTGAACATAGTACAAAACAAAACAAAACAATCAGATATTTCCTTGTAATACATCTTGAAACATTGATTTTAGACGAAGATGTTCCAATGATGAAAGCAACAAGCAATATCAGGTAGATATGAAAAACAAGAGAAAGGTAATTACTTTGATTTTGGAAGAGTCAAAGATAGAACTAGCAAGTAGCGAGAAGCAAAGTGGAGCAGATGAGTGAAGAAAACTGGGTGGAGTGCGCCCAAATTTATAGACCTTGACGGGTTGGATGGGGCATAGTGTAGGACCACAGTCACAATCACAACTTTAACAAACTATTTTGAACTGTTTGGACTAAGAAACCGCTAGGGATATGAGCGGGTTATTAATGCCTTGGAACAGTGCAAGTTGGCAAGAGGGTATTTTTGATGTTGCAAAAGGCTGTTGTGTGGCCAGGAACAGTGTGGTTCAGCAGGATTCGGAGCGGGAAAATCTCCAATATCCATGTGGGCCATAGCAAACTTCCAAAGGCACATGCAAGCATCAACCATTTGCCAGAAATACCCTTTTCCATCCAAGGTTAGTTGTCTTAGCTCAATCTTCTCTGTGCTTTTCTTACCACTATAATTTCTTTCTCCTGTTAGAAATTGTTGCTTTATCGTGGAAATGTTTCTTCTTTTCTTTTTCAATAACATCGCCGGGAATTTCTAAATAATTGTGTGTATGTAGACAGTTGTACCATCTCGAGGCAACATTTTTGCCTTTTGACCAACGCTGGACAATGGAGGTCGAGAAAATCTAAAACAAACATAACCTTTGGGATAATATTTGTGTAGGTTTCGAAGAGTTTATATAAAGTTTTTTTGAGTTTATTAGAATAACTTACGAAAATAGTTGGCTTTTACTGTGGAATAGGAGGTTAAGTGCACCTATGAACCACCATTTTTATCGGGTATAGGAGGTTAATATCGGTCTCATGTAAGTGTGTCTACGCGCAATGTTCGGGCGTGTTAACGGTTCCCCACGAATATTACCACGCGCATGAGTCATATCCAAGTTTATGGATCGAATCTATTAAAATGTAATATACATTGATTACTGGTGGTCGAGTCACTAATCGATTCATGGAATAAACATTGATTTCTGGTAATCAATTCATGTTCAAATTTCTGGTCAAGCGCAACACATGTGATAATCGATTAAAATTGTGTTTATGAATCAATTATATGGGCTAATCTTCACGGAATAAACATTAGTCATTGATAATAAATTCACTAATCGATTCATGGAATAAACATTGGTTTCTCATAATCGATTCATGTCCAAGATTCAATAACAGGTAACCTGTTTTATCTTCATCGTCCAATATTATATTCATATATCCTAAGGTGCAAAATGGTGGTTCACCCATGAACCACCTATTTGCTTATCCACCCTAGACGTCACCTTGAAAATAAACTTATGTGAATAGTTTCTAAAAATAGGTAAGGTAGCGTGACAAGTCTATCTTGCAAAGGTATGGAGGTGAGCCTACATCATTGGTCGATCTTACTTAGCCTATTATTAGTGGTCAACGTGGTTGGTCGAATGGTGGACGATGGGGTGTATAGTTGCAATGACAATTTGATGCTTAAGTTAGCAAAAAGGAATGCAGGTATTGAAGTATAAAAATATGAAAGTTGAGAGTGAATTCAAAATGAGTGGGATGTGTGATACTCCTGATATTTATAGGCTGCATTGGTTAGTTGCTTTGATGGATTCCAGTCCATTGGTCTAGTTGCATACGCAATGGGTTGAGTTGTCTTTTTCATTACTTCGATAGCAATTTGAAGGTGTTGGGTAAGTTAGTACACGACTTTAGGAGGAATAAGGTTTTCACATTGGTCCTATAAGTTTTATTTTTTATTTTCAAATAGGTTCTATATGTTATGTTCTATTGACACGTTACTCATTTCCATCAATCCATACTTGATGACGTCAATTATATGGCTAATAGGGAAGACATAACATAACATATAGGACCGAAGTGAGGAGCAATGAAAGGGAATATAAATTTATTTTATTTTTCATTTTGGTCCTATACATTATGTTTCGTCGTCCATATTATTCTTTTCGTCAATTCCTTCTTGACATTGTCAGTTTTAGGACTAACATGACGACTGAACATAACATATGAGATCAAAATGTAAAAAATAAAACATATAGGACCAAAATGAGGAGAGAGAAAAACGTATAGAATCAATCAACCTATTTTGCATCTTTTTTATATTAAATACATAATGTGTCGATAAAAATAAATACATTCAATATATTAAAAATATATAAAACACGTAATACTTTATTTAATAATTAGAAGGATTTGTAGGGGAAAAAAAGAATAAGAGGATATATTATTTCTCTTGGAAAAATGATATATTCTTCTACAATTTTTTATTTCCTTATTTCTTAAATAAAGAAAGTATTGAATATATTTTATATTACTAAAATATTAAAAATATCTATATCTTTTTTAATATTAAGAAAGCTTGCGGGAGAAAAAAAAAAGGCTTAATTATAATTTTGGTTCATGTAGTCTTATAAATGGATAATTTTGGTCCCTATAGTTTCAGTTGCTCAAATTAAGTCCCACCAATTCCAAAGTCGAACAAATTAAGGGCCTGCTTGGCTTGTTTCTTGTTTCCTATTTTAATTTCCTATTTTAAAAAAAAATTACAACAAAAATAATTATAAAAATGTCACATTGTTTTCATTCTGTTTCTTGTTTCCAAGGATTTGTACATGAAACACCAAAACAATATTTTATTTATTTTCACTATTTCCTATACAAATATCGGGAAACAGGAAACATAATGAAAACTAAGTACCAGATTTTTTATTATTTTTATTATAATAATATTTGAAATCGGGAAATAAAAACGTGAAACTGAAAATAAACCAAACAGGCCCTAAGTCTCTGTAGTTTTTCATCTGCTCGGATAAAATCCGTGTAGTTTTACAAACGAGTGATTTTTTATCTTGTAATTTCACGAACGTGCCCTACACATGCTTTCCCTTTCAACATTTTTTAGTTTTAACATTTTTTCAACTACTTAAATAAAATGTGTCAAAAAAAATAATTAAATTAAACTAATCTTACACCAACGTCACATCACAAATTAATGACCAAGTCAACAACCCTCATTAAGTATTAGGTGATAGGTTATCGACATTACTTAGATTTGTTCAATTTTAAAATTAGAGGGACTTGATTTGAGAAATTAAAATTACACAATCAAAATCATTAGTTTATAAAATTACATGAACCAAAACCGTAATTAAGTAAAAAAAAAAAACTATTTCTGTTCTTATAATTATTAGTGAAAATTAAGCATTTTATTTTTTTAAATATCAAATATAACAGTTTTTTATATAAATTCTTTTTCTAGGTCTCTTAGAACCCTCGTTAATATTTTCCTAATTACAGGTGCGGGGAAGGAGAATAAATTTTCCTCTCAAATGCGTCCGGACTTCTCCTTCTCGAGTTAGTTTTCAACAGACACAAGCAGAAGCACAATTCAGAGCCGCCTGGGAAAACGGCCAAAAGTTTGGTAAATTTAATACACAAATCCCTTTCTGGTAAGCCCATTTAAGAGGTAACTCTTCATTGTTGACTGTCATAAATACCAAAATGTTGCTCCACCATACCCTCAAATCTCAATTTGACTCGGGGGGAAAGTGGTTGGTTTTGGTATTGAGTTTTCAAACAAATTTTATTTACAAGATTAATAGTTCAAATTTTAGAGTCATTATTTCGAGAAAGAGTTTATCTAATCACTACTTAACGTGATAATTAGTTTAACAATTTTATCTATGAAAATATTCGATGAAAGACTGAAAATCTCAATTAACTCCATTGTTCTTACTATAAAATAAAATAAGATAATAAGTAATCAATTCGATCTCAATTGTTCTCTTATAAAAAAAAAGTTTCTAACTTTGTAAAAGTGAAATAAAAAATTAGGTGTACATAATCATTTACTGAGTCTTAAAATTTGTTTTTGAGTCTTATTCTTTTATAATTAAGCTGATTGTTAAATTACTAACTTTTCTTCAACGTTTCTATTAAAAAAATATTCTTTTTAGTGGATGAGGAAATATTCAATCATTTTTTCTTTTCTTTTTTTTAAAATTGTAAAGTATTTTTATATTCTTTGAGCTTAATATTTTTTTTTTTGAGGCATCTTTGTGTTTATTATATTTTCCTTCAAAATGAAACTATACCGTAAAATGATCCTCAAGTGACGTCTCCGTGGCTGGCAACATTTAACACACAAATGTAAGCCAGGGTAGTGTTATTAAAGTTGTAAATGCTCATAATAGCACTGCTTAAGCTATTAAGAGTAATAAATAATACTATGAAGGAGTTGAATAATTTGAATAAAATTATTTGAATTTATGTTTTATTGTTAAATATAAAATACTCCCTCCGGTCCACAATGTAAGCAAAAATTTCCAAATTTTTTGATCCAAAATATAAGCAAATTTCAACTACTTTCTTCTCATTTAATGAAGTTATTCTCAAAATACCCTTCATTTAATACAAATTTTATTTTCCAATGACTCCTTTTATTCTCAATAACACAAGCTTAATAAATAAGAGGAAGGGTAATTTAGGTAACAAACTTAATTTTTTATTTCCAATGACCCTTTTAAATGAGATCAACTAACTATTTTAATATATATGTCCCATTTAATTTTTGCTTACAATAGAGACCGGAGGGAGTACACAAATAACACTCCTCAATTTGGCCGGACACAATAAATATGAGAGGTTCGCGGCTATTAACCACTATAGCCCGTACCTCAGCGTTGCAGGTCTCATGCAGGGTCGCTATGAATCTGAACAAAAGCATGTCCGGTTACTGTTGATGATTTTTACAGCACAGTACAAGGCAGAGAATTTAATGCAACCAAGGCTCCCCGGCACATGGTTTATGACATTTTGAGTCAGTTGAAGAAAACTCATTTTTTTTTTTGGCAGCAATTATATTCGAACATTAAATTTGATCTCTATGATTTTTTTTTTTTTAAGATGCGTGTATGCTTCTTTCAAAAAAGAAGATGCATATATATAAAGAATATAAAAATATAAATAAAAGATAAAGATAAATATATATGATATCTAAAATTGGATGTTTAAATATCATAACTCATTTTTATCTATCAAAGTTGATATTGGAAATAAGTTTTGTCTTTTTTAATAAAATATTTTTTTATACATGAATCGAATTTTGACAATATATATTTATAACATTCAGCTATCTACTATTTGATGGGTGTAAGTAGAAAACTCATTACTCGTTAAATTTCTTACTTTTCATTTTTATTTTTTAAGAAAAAAAATGGATTTCTACTGTTTCTTAATTCTTTTGTTGAAAATAGCTAGCTAAACAGAGAAGAATATCTTCCTCTGTTATCTGCATTTATGAAAACACCCTACCAGCTACCGACACTGTGCCCATGTGTGTGTTTGCATGTTGGTGCCTTATTTTCTAGGTGCAATATATTTGGCCAGCTAGATTTTGATTATCTGTGAATCAAATCATTAATAATGGTGATTATTGAGCGCATAAGTCATGAATCTTCGTAGATATGATCTGCGTGGAAAACGAAGAACTTGATTTGAAATTTTAAGTTACAGTCATGTATAAACCGGGGATTTAGATTCTCGGTATTCACGAAGTTATAAACTATATCATTGGATCAAACTTGTTTCATATTTTTAAATTTTTTTAATACACCACTCAAATGCATGTAACGGCATATATCAATAAATACATAAATATGTGAATATAATAAATATAGAGAATCCAAATCCATAAATTGGACTCTTGCCATTAGTATATATATTTTTTTAGCTTAATTGCACTTTTAGTCTCCCAACTTTCTCAAATGTGTGATTTTGGTCCCTCCAAAATTTTAATTGCACATTTAGTCCCCTAATTTCTTAGATTGTGCATAATTGGTCCCTCTGTCTCATGACAGTCAAATTGCTCCTACCTGACAGTACATGTGGCATTTTAATGATTAAATTTTTTTTTTTTTTAAAAATAAAATAAAATTCATTTGTGGGTCACGTGACCCCTCTTCCCCCCACCCCCAAAATAACCAGAATCGTGATCTTCCCCCAATTTCATTTCCACCATTTTAGGGTTCCTTTTTGCCTATCAAAATCTTCTTCCTCCCTCTCATAATCTTCGTCCTCCCTCTTCGTTCCTCTAATTCTTCCTTTCTTCTTCTACATCTAGGCGCATCCGAGACTTCCTCTTTTACCACGTCCATGGAGGTTAGAAAACGAAGAGGTGCGCTACTCTTCCTCCCTAGGCATTGGTTTTATGGGTGTGTGCTGTATCAGGTCAGGTAGCTGCATCTCTTGACTCATCGAAAATATGGTATTGTGGGGCTATTCTATTGTAACCAGCTCTTGACTATTTGTTGTTACTTTGCTTGGAAAGAAAAAAAGGACGTGACATCTTTGAATGGCATGAATGCCATTGAAGCTTCGTGCTTCCTTGTCCAGACGTGGTGATTTGGTTCTTGGGGTGGGGGTGAAAAAGGGGAGGGGACGGGGACGGGGACGGGGGCACGTGAACCACTAATGAATTTTCTTTTTCTAAAAAAAGAATAATTATTAAAAAATAATTTTTTATTCACTAAAATGCCACGTGTACTGCCAACTAGGAGCAATTTGACTGTCATGAGATAGAGGGACCAATTTTGCACAATCTAAAAAATTGGAGAACTAAATGTGTAATTAAAATTTTTGAGGGACCAAAATCGCAGATTTGAGAAAGTTGGGGAGTCTAAAAGTGCAATTAAGCCTTTTTTTTTAAGGAGAATGCTGGGATAGTTCATATTCAAATCAATCTAGAAAGAATTGAAAATCAATAAAAAAAAATCAAAAATAGTGTAAAACTGATGTTTATTGAATTTTATTTTTTGAAAATTAATCGGATTGAATAAGATCTTGGATTCTTTTGTGAAATTGAACCGCTGCCAATGGTCGGGGCGGAGCTAGAACATGGATTTAAGGGAGGCCAAAACCAAAAAGATTATACATTTGAACTAACAAAAATTTTAAATACTTTAATGAAATAAATGGTTATTCAAGTAAAGTCTGATATGAAAATATCGAAAGTACAAAATACAATTTATTTTCTAACAAGTTATAAGGAAAATAAATTAGGATAAAACTAGAGTACGATTCTTCGATTGCTTGTAGTGCTATTCTCCAATAAAAATGTAAAATGTATAACGATTCATCAAAAAAAAAATATTTGTAACAGTTATTACAAATGTTATATTTTAATTGAAACGTAGTATCAATGCACCCTGAAAATTACATGTAAGTTTTGTCCAATATTACTGATAGATAAAGTCATAGAAAAAAATGGACAAAAGATGAATTTTTTTTTAATTATTTTTATATTAAAAATGATAGACATGGAAATGCAGATAAACATAAAAGAAGTGAATATTACAAAAAAAAATTATGATATTTCTGTAAATAAACTATTAATAAATATAAAAAGATTAAAATAAAAGGGGCAAAAAATTATAAATATCTAGAACAACAATTAAAAGGTAAAAATGTTGGGGTGGCCATGGCATTCAGGGGCCACCCCCTAAATCTGCATCTGGCCAACGGGGTGAGGCGGGGGTAGGTTTTACTTTCTTGACCCGTCCCCGCTCCCTGTCGGGGTTCCCCATCCCCGCCCTCAGTGGGGTCGGGTTTTCCCACAGTCGCCTTCGTTAATGAATAACCAAATTTAAAAATTATTTTGTTTTTAATTGAAATTAACAACTCAAAAATTGCACTTCCAAAAAATAAATAAATAAAACAATCACACAATTAAAACAATCAACTAGATAGTGGAACTTAGTTTTCTTTCAGCTACAAATTAAAAAGAAATTAATGCTTTAGAAGCATTTCGTTATGTTTCAAAACACCATAACAAAAGCACAATCAAATGTTCTGTATTCTTTTTTTTTAAAAGTACCCCTTTTATACATGGAGTGTGTTTGGGAAAGTTGGAAAAAAAGATTATCCTGATAATCGATTCTTGTATAATCGATTATTGTGATAATCGATTATAATCAGAATTGTTTTTGTTTGGACATATTTGTTGAAAAGCGATTTTAAGATAATTTATTTTGTTTGGGTAATGTGAAAAAATCACTTTTATATAGTAAATTATGAAAAATGGTTTGAAGTTATTTGTATAATTTAATAATATTTGTTTAGAAGTTAGTTTTGTAGGGGTAAACGGGGAAGAGAGTTTTGAAGATGAAAATTAATCAAATCACAATAATCTTAAGTTAAAACAAACTAGATGACATAAACAACTTCTTTTTCTAAAAAAAAAAGCTTTTTTTAAAAAAAATTCAAGTAAGGTGTTAAACATGTTAGATTGTTTTGAAAACAGTTCTTTAGGAATAAAACAACTGAAATGGAAAAAACTAAGATTTCCCAAACATGCTCATAATGGAACCTTTCAATATAGACAAATACAATCCCCTATATAGATATACGAGGGTATTATTGTAATTAAGCAAACAACAGACGGGCTCGGGATCGGGGCGAGGGGTATCAATATCCTCACCACTGTCCCCGTCACTAGTCAAAGCGGGTTTTCCCCGTCAAAGTCGGGGCGGGCTCGGGTCTCGTTGTCATGCCTACGAAACGCATATATAAAGTTTAATATATGTTTATTCTACATTTTGCATTATTGATTATTTATTTCATGGGTTTTTCCTAATGATACTTATTAATTAAGTTTGATTAGAAGTAAATTTTTTTTATACTATTTTTAATGTTTCAAGCATAAAATATATATTTGTTAGTATGTTATTTTTATTAATGTTATCTAGACTTATTTTTATAGTTATTGTGTTGGCAAAAACTGAATCATCCAATCCAAACCGCATTTTAATTAAATTTTATTGGATTGATTCAGAATTGATATAAGAATCAACCCAATTCAAAGCAAAACGTAACATTTTTTTATTTTTTGATGGATGACTTTTATGCAACTAATCCAAACCAATTCACGAACACCTTTAGAGAATGCTAACTCGTAATGAATAAAAGAAAGACAAATTTATATGAAAATTTGTGTATTAATATTGCATAAAAAATATTACACTTAATTCTCCAACATCAATATTTTTTTTTTGATTCCTTAATCTAGTATTTAATTCATTGAATATTTTATATTCAAGAAAATTATTGTTACGGCCCAAGCAGTGGCGGATCCAAAAACTTTTTTTAATAGGGGCAAAATAAGTCTATAAATATTTTTATAAAAGAAAAATATGACAACATATTACAAAGTACATAATTTCAGAGAGAAAGAAAAAAAGTTAACATACCCAAGCTTTTACAAATTAGAGTAATTGCCCTTAACACATTTTCCTATTTTGAAAATGTTGAATGATGTTTTCATTTTGAACACCGTAACAAAAATTTATCTATATATGTAATTGACAGAAACAGGGGGGTGAATTGATTCAAATAAATTCAATAGCAGAAAATTTAAAATATTAAATAAAACCATTGCAATAATAACATAAATAAATACTTGAAGGTAAAGAGGAAAAGGTTGAGAAGAGTGTACAAACAGATTTACTGGTTCAGCCATAATGAGTGACCTACGTCGAGTCCTCAAGCAACTGCCCGAGGAGTTCTTCATTTATCGAATTGTTTCTTACAAGGACTCGACGAACCTTCCTCTGCCTTAACCCAAGATAGAGTGACAATGGTTTCTTTTACTCAAGGACAACACTAAACCTCCCTCTACCTAAACCCAAGATAGAGTAACAGTGATTTCTTTCACTCAAGGATACCACCAAACCTCCCTCTACCTTAACCCAAGATAGAGTAACAATGATTTTTTTCACTTAAGGACACCACCAAACCTCCCTCTACCCTAACCCAAGATAGAGTAATACAAAGAAGTTATCAACAATAAGTGAATGCTCTTATTAATGAGCTACAATGAATTTCAAAAACTCTCTCAAGAGTAGATAAGCAAACTTAGAGTCAACAAGAAAATGGAGAAGCAACTTGAAACTCTTTTTCTTTTTAGGTGTGTATTTGATCCTTTTCAATTACTTCCTATATATAGTGGAGTGCTTCTCTTATGATTTTCTAGCTGTTGGAGAGAGCAAAAAATAGCCAAGAGCCTTTAAAAAAGCGCGGAAATGTTGTATGCCCTTTTTCAAGTAGTTGCTATTTTCGTACTAATTAGTTGCTGGTTCGCCCAGTAGGTGTTGTTTTAGTTGCTATTCTTATCAAATTTGAGCATGACTAGCATTTTGAAATTTCTAGCTATTGGAACCAATTAATTCTCCCATAAATGTATTTGACCGTTGGAGATCAGAGATTTTTGACATTTGATCCTAATAAAAACAAATTAATCATCAAATCACATAATATATTTAGGAAAGATATTTGCTCTTTTTAAACGGGAAGATTTGACCCATAATCAATCGCGTATCAACATATTAATAGAGGCAAATCAAATCTTCCAAAATACCTACATGCTCAATAACTTAAATGCATCATCAAAACTTAAAACCCAACAGTAATCAAACAACCATTCATCACCCATAAATTTTTGTATTTGATAAGAATATTGCATTCCAATATTCTTATCAAATACAAAAATGAAGATATGATCAAAAAAAAAAAAAAATACAAAAATGACTCACTTGGATTTAAGCTTGCCACACAAGGATATATAGTGGGAAAGGACCAAAGAATAACATGTAATAGGTGGTAAAGTACTACATGTTGAGATTTCAAAATATTTGAAAACCCTCCCTAAATACCAAAATTTCTCTCTTTTATTTCTAATGACTTTTTTATATGGATTTAATTGATATGCAATGTTAATGTAAAGATTTTTTACACTGCCAATCAATCATAAATTGACACATTATTAAAAATGTTTGACTATTATCCTAACTACTTCAAAGTCATTCATATCATGATTTATGATTGTTTTATAGTGTAAAAACCTTTACATTGACTATGCATATCAACTAAACTCTTTATATTCATTAATTAAAAGAAAATTAACTTATGGGGGCAACATTAAATTTTTTTTTTTGGGCAAAAGATAATATTATTAAACATGTTCATGTTTTAAAAAATTGCCTTATGGGGCAACTGTCCCCACCCCACTAGATGTGTATCCTTCACTGGGCCCAAGATACGGAGGCTCTAGGCACTCCAATCTTCGACCCACGAAGGCTTGACCCGATGGAAGCCCAATAGTCAGGAAGCCGAGTGAACTACTCCCGGCAGACTAGAATGCTCGGTCATAACCCCTCCTATAAAGAGTTGACTTCTCCACATTGGGAATGAACTCCTTTACCTACCCTCAAGACGCATCAAGGAGGAAGGTCGCCCTTCCTCCCTGACCCACACAACCACCTAAAACCATCATCTCGGACACCCCACCTACGCTGACAAAACGTCACGTAACAAGGGAAAATCTTGGAACCAAACACGCCACTCAGTATGGGACACCATGATCTAAGTCATCACACTCTCTTCAAAGCGACCTATATATATAAGCCTCCATAAGGGAGGTAGTCATGCAGAGATATGGTTTTTATGATATACTAAATACATCCATGTTATCTGCTACACCCTTGCTGACTTAAGTATCGGAGTGTATTTGTAGATACCGCCATTCGGTTCACATCGGAGAGGAGAAGGATAAGAAGATTGAGAAGGAGGAGAAACCAGCACCAATATTCGGCATTGGGCCAAGTCATCCAGGTCCAATTACTAGGAGTTCAGTTTGAGTTTCGGGCTTCTCTCAGGACAATTATTACATTTTTGGGAATGTCATTCTTAAGAATATTTTTTCCCACCTTTGAAATAAAGTTTTTAACTTTTATTCACTAATCTTATTTTTAGACATTTTTTGTATTTGAGAATAATTTTTTAAAACTTTACAAATCATGAGAAAGTTTTATTCTCCAGTTTACATACTTGAAAATATTAAAATATCAAGGGCACAGGTTAAGAAGGCATTTTTTTAATCATTATAATAACTTTGATCTGACACAACAATGGCGATGGAGAAATCTTCTGCACTCGGAAGGCACTATTTAGTATTTATACATTATTACTTCTAAAACCATTTTATTAAAAATATTAGAATATTTTTGGAATTCTTCGTTAGTAGGTGGCATCTAATTTCACTATAATTTTTTATTAAGGTTGGTGGTTTGATTCGTTCTTAAAATGTGAGAACCTCCATCAACTTAAACTGTTTTGTGATAATAATAAAATAAAAAAATTAGAATTCCGCAAATAAGTACTTTAGGGCTGATGTTAAGGAGTTTAAAATAAAAAAAAAATTGAATGAAAATAAGATATTTTATGTATGAAAATACTGAAAAATTACTTTTTCAATTAAAACTTTCCATTTTGATTTCTTTAACTAAAGTAAGACTCTTTTAAAATGAATTATTTTTTAAAGTCAATAACTAGCAGTGTATGCTTATATCTTTATTTATTTTTTAATTAGTGTACCAAGGGTATCACTACCTAATAACCAGAGATTAATTCCTTTCAAAAGCGTGTACATAATTGAAGTAAATTTTGCCTCTCAAGACAAAACATTTTTATATACATGACAGAAATTGAACCATGATATCATGTTTAAGCGACCTAACTAATCATCAAATGTATTGAGCATTGTTGGTGCTTCTATATTTATATTAGTAAGCTACATTATGTTTTTAACTCGTTAAATGATCAAAATACGAATATACTTTATTTGCTTATTTTAGAGTCAATTTATAAGTGTTTTTTTTTCCCTATTAATAAGTGCCATTAGGGAAAAAAATTGCTTTGAACATTTGCTTTCCATCGTAAACATTGGTCTTAACTTTATTTTTCTGATGCTTGTTAACTAGCATATTCTTTAATTATTCTGTAAAGATTGAATGAAACTATGGTTTAGTATTTGGAAAAAAAAAAAAAAACTTATGTATAATTAATCTATCTCTTAAATTAATTGGTTGGGATTGTCCATATCAGGCTTGCAGGTTCAATGGAGGCTCTTTAATATATTTGGAGGGGAATTGGTAGGTCAAATTAGGTTGCCTTATTATTAACATAGAAGTTATGAATACTCAAATACGGCAACATATCATAAAACTTGTGACAGAAACCAAAACAAAATAATAGAAATAATAATAAATAGAAACTAATTAAGCCTTTCCTTGGCAAAAATAGCCGATAAACTAACTTATATTTGATAGGCTAATTTTTAGCTGATAGCTTATAACTGATAGCCGATCATAGTTGAAAAGCTAGCGGATTGAATTTGAATTGTTTGGTAAAATTAGCGGTTGAACTAACTTATAAATGTAAAATGAAATAAAATGACATATGTATGGTAGAAATGATAAAGTGAGACTTTCATTAAATGAATGAGGTAAAAATGAGAGAAAAATCAATAAATTATAAGCTATAAGTCATAAGCTAAATATATTAGCTTATAAAGAAAAACTATAAGCTAATGAGATAAGTTTGTTTACCAAACATGTTTATTTCAATCAAACAAGTTTATAAACTAGTCAAATAAATCATAAGCTACCTTATTAGACTTACCGGAGCCTAAGCATGAGAGCATGGAATTGACTTTTGAATTTACTCCGTCCCAACACTGTGCGAGGAGATAATTTGGATTTTATAAAAATGTGTCACGGCTAATTAACGGGATAAGAGCATAAGTGCAGGATAGGGATGGCTGGATTGGTAACCTAATTTGGGGTCTGTCTTGGATAGTGACAATCCAGCCCATTTATCACCATTCCTCTCTTGGCAACTTGTACTAAGATGGTGTTTGGTAATTGTAATATTTTATTTTCAGGTAAACAATATTTTTTGAGAATCACATTTTCGGGTACAGAGTTTTTCTACCTTCACATATAGGAATAAGGTTTTTTTTTTTCAAGTTTATAACTATTATTTACAAATTTTATTCCTAAGAATCTTTTATACATGGAAATAAATTTTTAAAACTTACACCAAACATAAAAAACCTTTATTTTCATGCCAACATTCTCGAGAATGTTTTTTAAAAACTTGTAACAAACGCTAAGTGCATGCCAAAATGGCCAATTGTTTACATCAATATATAACTAGCAAACTAATAAAGGCACATGGATCATAAACAACATTTGTGACTAAAAACACAGCCTAAAAACATAATCAAGAAAAACATCAGGAATTCGAGTACCAAATGGTTTTAACTAATACTGTTCAAGCATTTATTTTATTCTCGACCATATGTCACTAAGTTTGGAAACTTTTTATGCTTTTCTTGTAACAAAACAAATCATCCCAAAAAGCAAATTGAATACACATCAGAAAACGGAAAAATACAAAAAGTATTTTAAGGATCACGCGACCATGTCTTTACTCTCGAGCACCACATACGAACGAGGATAGCTGGTTATAAAGGAAAGGAAATAAATGTTTCAGACAGAGAAATCCATAGCCATGCTAGTCTCTTACGGGTAACGTTACTTACACGAATCAAGGTATGTGCCATTTGCCTGTTGAAAGCGATTTGTATATCCTTTAACGGCGCTAAGGTTGTAGCAGCTGCATGTGCAGCTGGTTTGGCTTTACTTGGTTACTTCAAAGTTCAAAATCAAGTTGGATTGCAATATGATTTTCCTTTTGAAATTTTCTCGTGGGGCAGATTCCCCAATGCAGCCACACAGTATTGTCCAGAGGAAAATGATACGTAACAAACAGACGAGAGAATTCAAAAATCAAATCAGATATTATGTCAGATTAAAGTGAAATCAGATGGATTTGTTTGTTGTCCGTTCCCTCACCCTGAAGTTAACCTCATGTGCAAATAAATGAAAAGCAAAATGGTACTTTTTGTCCATTAAATTATTTATTTTATTTAAATTGATCTCTTAAACTTATTTTATGACAAATAGATTTTATAAGTTAGGTTCAAATAACAACTCCTTTCTTTTTAATCTATTCTTTCAATTTCTCTCCTAGATGACACTTTCAAACCTAACTAGCTTGCTGACCGGACATCTAAAGAGAAAAAAATAATAATTTTTTAATTAAAAATATATAATTAATAAATAAAAATAAAGTAATTTTTATTGTATTAATTTTTTAATTTAATTTTTATTTACTAATTATATATTTTTAATAAAAAAATTTATTTTTTCTGTTTAGATGTCTAGTCAATAAGCCACTTAGGTTTGGAAGTGTCACCTAGGAGAGAAATTCAAGAAATGGATTAAAAATTAAGGGCCTCTTTTTTTTTGTTTCCAGTTTCCAGTTTTCAAAAATAATTACATAAATGCCACATTGTTTTCATTTTGTTTCTTGTTTTTAGAAATTTGTACAGGAAACATCGAAAACAACATTTTTTATGCGTTCAGTGTTTACTGTACAAATTTCTGAAAATAGTAAACAGGATGAAAACAAGGTGGCAGTTTTGTAATTATTTCTGAAAACAAGAAATAAAAATAGGCAACTGAAAACAAAACAAACAGACCCTAAAAAGTTGTTATTCGAACCCAACTTATGGGATTTATTTGTTAAAAAAAAAAAGGCTTAAGAGGCCAATTTGAACAAAATTAATAGCTTAAGGACCAAAAATATAAGTTTGCCTAAATGAAAATAAAAAATTCGCATGGATGCAAAGGGCTTGGCTTGCAATTTGTTTGATTTAGGAAAGAAGCTAATACGAAAGAAAGGGTTATGAGACAAAATTAAAATTTTAAAAAAATGATATGATTGTTTACTATTGAATTGTTTGATAGAGTTTGGGAAGAAAATTAAAAAAAAAATTCTCCTCTTATTTCATTGCGCAAAAAGTAACGGAAAAAAAAAATATTTTATAAAAATGTCATAAATATATTTAAAAAACGGAGGTAATAACATCGTAAATATTATTTACCAAAAAAAAAAAAAGATCATAAGTATTTGTGCCTTTTTCAATTCTTCTCAAAATAAACTGATCCAATTACAGTTAAAAAGAGGTCATTGTTGATAATGTTGGGATACACCGGGTTTAGAAAAAAAAAAAAAAAAAAAGCCACCCCTCATTTTACTATTTTATTCGTTAGTATTTCTTATTTTTATAAAATAAAAAATTGAATAAAAAGGGTAATTTCGGGAATCAAAATGTGCTCGAAAAACAAAAGAGAGTGTGGAAATAAGTTGACTGGCGATGTTAACGAGGAGATGATGGAATATAACGACCATAACTTCCTTCTCATATTTGTTTGTCTCATCCTCTGTTTCTCTCTCTGAAACTCACCATGTTTTCCAGAAACAACAACTGATCTAGACCGCACATTTGTCTGATGTCTGAGATCACATGCAGATTCCGTATCAGACTTTTCCTTCTTTTCATGTAATTATTACTCCTCACTTTTGCCAAGGTTATTCATTTTTGTTGCGTCCGAGTTCGGCGATCGGCATTTTGATTGAGTTGAATTATTTGCATACTTGAATTCGATACCCAATATAAATATTGTATATTGATGTGAGCGTGGGTGAGTATAATATTTTAAGATAGAATATATATATAATATATAATTGTGAGTGGGGTGTCATATGAAATATCAAATTCAGGTGTTTAAATAATATAAGTGTTTTGATTTGGATGCTGTGATACTGTGATTAAGTTTGTGAATTAGCACATCTCACAAAAAAAAAAAAAATTGAATTAGCCGGAAAATTTTACTTAGTATTATTAAATCAATTATATGAATAATTGATTATAATAATGTTTTATTATAATATGATTAATTTTATATTTGAACGTGTCTATTGAAAAATAAGATTTTAAAATAATTTATTTCATTTAAATCGTATAAAAAATCACTTTTATGATATGAATTAAAAAAATTATTAAGCTATTTTTATAATTTAATAATATTTGTTTGATACTCACTCTGGACTCAATTATAAGAAAAAAAAAAACAAAAAGGTTATGTTTTGTGAACTCTAATATAAGCAAAATACAACCAATTCAACCCTATTTAATGCTATTGTTTCAAAAATCAAGAATATTAACCAATTTAACAAATTTCTCTTTTACTTTTTCAAGAAAATTGCACACTCCTGAGGCAATTAAAATGTAGATTAATAATTGTAACTCATTTTTTTTTACATAAATCAAGACAATTAAACTAAATTAACTAATTTCCTTAATAAATGTGAAATTAGTTAATTTTGCTTATAATCAAGTCCAGAGGGAATAGTTAGTTTTGAAAAAGTGAAATAGAAAAAATGTTATTAATTTCAAAATAATTTAACCGCTTTTTAAACAAGTTTCAAACTTCTATATTTTTTTTTTAAAACAGTTTTTTCCTTAAAAAAATCAGTTGTTTTGTAATTTAATTAATTTATCCATATATTTACCCAAACATGCTCTAAATTTTGAAGATCTTGAAATCATGTTTAGGATTTAACCGTAATTGGACCTGTTTATTTTGAGAAGTGTGTTCAATAAAATTAATTTGGGGTATGTAGAATTGATTTTAAGATAAACAAGAAATTCAAACTTTTTCGTTGAATAGAATTGATTCTAGGGGTTAGACCTCCAAAACTCTTTATACTTATACCTCAAAAGTAATTTTATTTTTGTGTAAAACTAATTTAAAGATAAACACATTTTTTTTATAACTTTTTCATTAAGTAGAATTAATTCTAAGATAAGATTACCAAAGCTCTTTATACTTATATCTTAAAAATGATTTTACTCCGTGTGCTGATAAAATGCTGAAACCCTACTACTACAAATCATGCTCCTTAAATTTTGCATTTTAACCAAAGTGATAAAACTATTAGACGCAACAAATATTAGCATAAGAAAATATCAGAAAAAAATGTTCTTAATGGTTTAAGAACTCAAAACATTTTTTTTATCATTCATTTGGTGTCCAGTTAGACGTAAAGTCCTCTCAAAATTAAATAATTACCAATGTGCATGTACACAATTTTAAGTCAAAATACATCCTTGTAAATTCTTTAAATTGTGAAATTCTAAAAGCAGTTAAATAAGAAATTTACTTAAGACTTGAAGTGAAGGATATATATGTGGCATGATGTTGTGCTAGAACTGCACTTAAGGGCAAGTGCACCCTATCACAAAAGTAATATAGGAGTATTTAGAATTCCAAGTATCGAACCCACATGGATTGGTGACAATTACTAGATGAATTAGTTTCTTATGTTATCCGGACAATCAGATTCATGTGTAAGCAAATAATTAAAAACAAGTAGTAGAAACCAAGAAAGACAATAATCACAAGCAAAAGTTCAATTATGGAAGGCCTAGGGTGCCTGGTTTCACTTATATCACTACCTATGATATTACGCAATTTCTCAATGATATAAGTTTCTTATTGATTGCCAATCACTCGCTCTAAAACTATTAATATCCAATGGTTACGCAATATTAATATTCTTTATCCTAATCAGTTACCCCAATGGTCATGCAAGGCAAACAGTTAAAAGAAGAACAAAGAACTGACAAGTTTGTTAATTCAATAACTGATTGAAAATAGGGGATTGCGTTTGGTCCACGTAACCCTAAATCATGGTAATCCTAGGGTTCCGTTAACTAATTGTGGTACGGTCGCCAGTCAATTAATTAACTTGATAAAGGATGATCAAGCCTTTTACAAATTCAAACACAAGGATTAAACCAACCAATTAAATGAAACATGAATCATATTAAAACTGGGAAAACATCAAAGGTTTCAAAACATAAGGTCCACCAACCCTAGGAATGAGTTTAGTTATGCATAGTCATAAAAATCACTATACAAATCAAATACATGTAACAATCCATAAAAGAGAATAGAAAACTAAAATCCGAACACCCTTTTGATGCAAAGCAGCCTTCGAATCAACTGGGAGACGGTCCTTCGCTTGATGGCTCTGTTTCTCTCTGTGTAACCAGCTTCTTCAATCTGTACCCAACCACTTCCTTTTATTGCCAAATACGAAAACCTAAGTGATTGGGCTTCTGAAACACGAGCACGGCCGTGCTTAATGTTGAGCACGGCTGTGCTTAATGAAAACGGCGTCAAACCGTGCTAAAAGTGAGAATTCTAGCATGGCCTTGCTAATGAGCACGACAGTGCTTACATTGAGCACGTCCCTTGCTAAAAAAACGACGTCATCTCTAAAAAATGAGCAAGGCCTTGCTGATCAGCAAGGCCTTGCTGATCAGCAAGGGGCCTGCTTATGAGCACGGTTTGCTGATGAGCACGGCTGTGCTCAATGTTGAGCACGGCCATGCTCCTCTGATATCTTCAGAAAACAGCTTTTTCTTCAAAAACCTTCCAGATTTATTCCTTTTTCTCCAAATTTAATGATCCACTGCCATGATGATATATCCTACAATAATCATAGGAAATCGGGTGAGTATCCACATTTACTATCAAATAAACAATAATTTACACCCAATTTCCCAATAATAAAGTATACAAAACGGCAGTTTATCACATGACAATTCAAATAATTTGAATTCGTGAAAAGTATAAATTTTTGAACCAAAATTGGTTTGCCTTTTCATAAATCAGGCCGGTCTTACATTATCGAGATGTTAAGTACTCCCTCCAGACTCAATTATAAGCAAAATTAACTAACTTCATACTTATTAAGGAAGTTAGTTAATTTAATTTAATTATCTTGATTTATATAAAAAAAAAGAGTTATAATTACTAATCTACCCTTTAATTGTCTCGGGAGTATGCAACTCTTGGAAAAGTAAAAGGAGAATTGTTTGGATTAGTTAATTTTCTTGATTTTCGAAACACTAACATTAAATAGAGTTGAATTAGTTGGATTTTGCTTATATTTGAGGCCACAAAATATAGGTACTTTTTTTGCTTATAATTGAGTCCAGAGGGAGTACCATAAAATTAATATTTTTTCTACTATCTTTAACCCTTAGTAGAAACAATGCTACGTATCCAACTTATAAGTACAATATTACATCCCTTTTGGAACACAACATATGGAAAAAGAAAGGGAAATTTGTCTCTTTACCAAAAGAATCACTTTGTGATTTTCTCCCTATCATTGCTGACTTCCACAATATTACAGAACCCTAGCACTGCCGTGATCCCCAACTCAGTGAACTCACCCTTCTCTCTTTTAGACGACGAACACAACATAGCTATAGAAGTTAACAAAACCCCAGCGCCATCTTCGATCCATATCCAGATCTTCGTTCATGTTCTTTGTTATTCGATCCAGATCTGAAAGCGACGTTCTTTGTTCTCCGATCCAGATCTCATTACGACATTCTCCCTCGTTCTTCGTTCTTGCTCTTCGATCCAGATCGCAGTGTCGCCACGACGCCGCCATCTCTAGTCTGCTTCATCGCACGCCATCCACTCTTGTACTTCACCTCTGCAGCGACGGCGCTTCACCACCCGTTTTTCTCTTTGAATGGGCACTCTTTTTCATATGGAAACGACCTTCTGAGCAAAACGTAAGCCATTGTCTTGCGCTTCGCGTGATTTTGGCCAAATTCCATCATTTAAGGGGTCAAAACGACATTTTTTACTTTTACCGTAATTTTAGGTGTATTTTTGCAATTGCTTTAGGGTTTTTTGTTGACACTATATATATTTGTTTTAACCTCATTCTTATTTTTTCTAAAAATTGGTCCAAACCGCCCCAAACCGTCCGATAACCCGCACAACCCGTTAACATGTCACCCTCCCAAACTGACTGATGCAGCGGGCGGAATTGGGTTCCATAAATAGATGGGCGGGTTGATTCGGATTGGGCCGTTTGGGCCAGAATCCGACCGAACCCGCCCGTTGTCCAGCCCTACTCATAGTTCTCAAGTCCGACTACCATTTGCCTCTGCCTTTGTGGTCTCTGTTCAACCTAAGTATATGCAGGTGTTGTACCCTCTTCAGTTTCAGGTTGATCATCTCCAATCAGTATTGGAATAACTGATGGAATACTGCTCCTCTGATTCTGCTAGTCCCATGATATTATTTCACCCACCATGACATCGTTACCTACTTCAATTTTCTGTTTTGCTAGATTGAACAAACAATAAGCTCTAGTTGCATGATGGCCAACTCGAATCATAGGTTCACTTTTATCTTGCAACTTCTTCCTCTTTGCAATAGGATCATGCTTAAAGCATAGTGAACCAAAATTCTCAAGTGACTCACCATTGGTTTTCTACCAGTCTAGTATTCAGGTACCTTCTGCTTAAGCCTCTTTGTAGGACAATTATTGAGCAAATAGGTTATTGTGAAAACTGCCGCACCCAAAAGGAATGTGGCAAGTATTTCTGCTTCATCATGCTCTTTTCCATGTTGAGTATAGTTTTATTCCCCCTCTCTGCTAAACCATTGTGCTGAGGAGTTTAAGGTATTGTAATTTCATGTTGAATGCCAAGCTTTTCACACAATGCCTCAAACTCCTTTGAGGTGTATTCTCCTCCTCCTTTATCTGTTCTCAATATCTTGAGAACTCTGCCACTTTGTCTCTTAGCCATAGTTTTAAACTTTTGAAAAAACTAATATACTTCATTTTTTGATCTGATCAAATAGAGCCATATCATTCTGCTGTATTCGTAAACAAAAGATGTGAAGTACATGTTTCCAACTAATGACCGAACCTCAAAAGGACCACAAACATCAGAATGCACCACATGTAACACATCTAAGGCTCTCATTGGTACATAAGAATTAAAAGTATTTCTTGGTTGTTTACCAATTAAACATAATTCACATATTTTCTCAGGCATCACAATTTTAGGAAGTCCTATCACCATTTCTTTATCTACCAATTGCTTCAAACTTCTGAAATTTGAATGACCAAACCTCAAATGCCATAGCCAGCTTTCCTAGTCAATCATAGTTGTTGTAAGACACTGCACTTCAGTTGCCTTGATGTTGGTCTGAAATGTTATGTTTTTCGAGAGAGGAGATATTAGGACTAGTCTTTGACCAGGATCAAATAATTCCAAAGAATTGTGCTTCATGACCACAGTGAAACCTTTTTCAACCAAATGCCTAACACTCATCAAATTGCATTTCATACCAGGCATAAACAACATATTTTCAATAAATGCTGCTTTGACATCCTTTCTTTTTTATCACAATGTTTCCCACACCTTCATTTGTTAAGACTTTACTGTGTGCAAGCTTGATTTTGGTTCTCCTACTCGAGTCAAAATTGCTCAACCAGCTCTTGTGACTTGTCATATGATTCGAACATCCAGTATCTAAGTACCATGATTTTGAATTAGGGTCTACATCACTAATTGTGACCATCATCAACACAGGATCTGAATCAGAATCATCATGAGCCTCATTTGCCTCTTATTCTTTGGTTTTGGCTTGTTTAACATTCATCAGCATAACAACCCCACTTCTCACAGTTAAAGCACTAAATCTTCCTTTTGTCATGTCCTCTTCTTTTCCCACGATTGTTGACATACCCTCTTTCTCTTTTATTTGAGGATTCATGCTTGTCTTCAACCTTGGTCTTATCTTTATTGTAAGACCAGTCCCCTTTACCTCTTTCTTTTCATTTCTTCCATTTTCTTTTACCAGCATCCCCTTTCTTGACCACTTGAGCCTGTAGAGCTTGATCTGCTTCTTTCACTCCATATATCTCAATGAGTCTTTTCTCATGAGCTTTAAGGGAATTTTGCAGCCCCCCTACCTTCATATTTTCAAGATCCTTAGAATGCCCAATTGCCACCACTATGTGTTCAAATAGAGGAGTTAAGGTTCTCAAAATCTTCTCCACCATTGCTGATCTGAAAAATTTTCACCACAAGTTTTCATTGAATTCTTTAACATCTGAAGTCTAGTGGAGTAATCGGCTATGGACTCTTGATCAAACATGGACAACAACTATTACTGTCTTCTAAGTGATTCTAACTTCACTTTCTTGATCTTTTCAACACCTCCATACGCCTCATGCAAGATATACCAGGCCTCTTTTGCAGTTTTGGCCATGGAAATCTTTTCAAAATTAGAAGAGTCCACACATTGATGAAGGAAGAACCGAGTCTTACCGTCCTTCTTCTTAGCTGCACTATCCTCTTTATCAGGAACTCCATCCTTTACAATCTCCAGCACCTCCTAGTAGCCAAGAATAACTTCCATCTTCACAACCTAATGGTCATAGTTATTGCCATCAAGAATTGGTAAGGAAGCTGGGAAATTTCCATTCCCATTTGCGGAAACCATGGTCACTCAGACACAGGCCCCTAATCACTGCTCTGGATACCAATTTGTTGGGGATGAAACTCTCACTTACACATACTCACAGTTTAGGAAAATAGAAGGAAACGAAAATATACACTGAATGAATTCTCTTATTGATTTTCTCTGAACTTTACATCAGCACCTTAACTCCTTTTATAGTGCTTTACATCACATAGTTAATTACTAACTAACTACCCACTTTTATCAACAAACTAACTTACTACTCTATGTTTGAATTAACTACAACACTATTATTGGAGTAAATTCAAAGTCAACTGTGTATTGATCTTGTGAATGCTTTAAGAAACACTTCTCTAAAGTATTCAAAGCTCTTTCACTGTTAGGGTGCATTTGATTCACATTGTGGTATAGAATAAGGAGAACAACACAGAACAAATCTTTAAGTCACAACACAACTTTTTGTCCCCTATATTGTTTGGTGGACAATGGACAACACAGTAAAATAATGTAAAATTTACCTAAATATCTTTTATAATATATAATATTATGCTATATATATATATATATATATATATATATATATATATATATATATATATATATTATGTATGCATGAGAGTTATGTTCCAAAGAGAGAGAAATAAAATTGGGCATTTTTGTCTTTTGGATAGTTTGTTCTTAGAACAACTTTTGGTTCCATGGTTTTGCGAGGAACAAAAATATAGATGTTTGTGCTGTCCTTTGTATCATGTTTTGTGTTGTCCTATAACAAATTGTTGAATAATACTCTTGTTTTCCAGTCCCACGTTTATATGCAAATCAAACGCATCCTTAAGCCGTTATCAACATCCATAATTTCAAAACTCCCACCAGTTTCGAAACTTATTTTAATCTATCTGTTGGCATTATAGCCACAACAGCTTTAGTTAACAAAATAATTATTCAAAGATACTTTCAGTAGAAAATTTTATTTTGAAAAAAATAAGTGCTTTCATTTAAAAAATCATAGTATTCTCCATATATCTCTAATGGGGATGTTTTGCCTTTCGCCGTCTTCACATGCATTTACACTTGTTCTTATCATGAGAGGTGAAGGATATTGGTGCACCACTCAAGTAGTACAATCTGGACCATTCGGTTTGTCATTTAGGTTAATTGGACTTTAATAATATATCCTGATTGAAAAATCAACCATCCCAAGTGACAATCTGATTGATCCAAATTATGTCATTTGGGTGGTATACCACTGCACCACTTTGATGGGTGGTGCACCTTAGACAACACCATCATAAGATTATAGACTTATTTTGGGGAGAAAACTTTAGGTATGAATGTCTATTTCTTATATTTAATTATTTAAGTTATTATTTGACAAATATTTAAATATTTTTGAGAATTAATGTATTTTTAATGTGGTCTTAATAACCTTATTTAAGCCAAATAATAATTTAAGTGCCTATATTGTAATTTATACCCAAATAGTAAGAATTACTCGTATACTGGTCTACCCTCTTATTTGTTTTTTATTTTTTCTAATATATCAACTTATCAATCATATATAAATTAAGAGTATGCACATTTTTTTTTTTTAAAAAAAAGTTCGTGTCTATCATTATCTTATCACAACTCTAAACTTGTGGAAATAGCGAGACAATTTGTCACAACTCACAAAAAAAAAAAAAAAAAATCCCAGCAGCCCTCTGCTTTTTTCAACCCCATGTGGGATGTTGTTAAAAGTGATAATCTCATAATCATATCTTGTGATGACTATATAGCTCTAAGAGGACCAAAAGCCTTCCTCCCAATTGATTTCCCAAATGTTGATCCCAGGCTTTTGAGTTTTGCCATTCAAATTAAAGAGTAACCACCATGGAACATGTTATAGGATATCCCAACCAATAATAACTTGACACATAAATTAAAATTTAATCTATTATTAAAAAAAGTAGAATATATGCAAGATATTATTAGTTAAGATAGGATGTGATATACTAAAATGGAACAAGGGCTGCACCGTCCACAACACTGATCAGTTTTCACTTTCACACAGAGGGACAAAGTCTCACGCAAGTTCTTTATGAAAGAAAAGCTTTAATTAGCCGCCCACGCTATTCACAAAAAGGCATTAGCATGCACAGCCAAAACACGCTCCAATTTTTTAAACTTTGCCATGCTTAGTTGCTCAGTGCGCGTGAACAGCAAATAGTAACAAACACCAGAACAAACTTGTACAAAATACATTACATTTTCCTATATTGTGGGAGTGCATTTACCACTCTCTTTGAAAGAGCGCAAATGAGAGACTAACAAAATATGTGGTTATACCTGGTGTGGTGTGTGCTTTGATAAATGTTTGATAAAAGTGATTTTGAATAAAATTTATTTTGTAAAATTGATTCTGTTATAATCGAATTTGCAGTGAAGTAATTTATGTTTGAATGTTTTTATTTAAAAAAACAAGTTTGGTGTAAAACTTAATATAAAATTTTAAACTCAACTCAAAAGCTAATTTTTGTAACTTTTAGTTAAAATTGCTTCTGAAGGTAAAATCAATCTTATTTGATGATAACCAAACAACTTATTTTTTTACCAAAATCACATTTGAATTGGAATAAAATAAATTCCGGAGATTTCAAACGTAAAACCAAACATACACTTATATACCTCGATGGTCATATGCCAAAGAGTTTTTTCCTTAGAAGAGGAGGACTTTCTTTGAAAATGATATGAAGAGATCTTTGTCATTAACAGCCTTTGCACTTAGATAACCTAATTACTTCAACTTACCTAACTAGTTATTTCGCCTTGATGCAATTTCAAGCAACTTGCATTGAAAATGCTAAGCGATGCTACACGAGTAACACTACGGCGCCTTCAAGTGATAATTTATGTAACATAATATATGATCAACTTAGTTACGTAAGAATTATAGAACTTAAGTGTTGTAACTATTATATAATTAAATTTGTCACAAAAGAAAACTAGTATATAATTAAATTAATCATATTTTATGATATAGCACTTGAGGGTAGAGTTATTCTTTAAGGGCTCGTTTGGTGGTCATGATAGGATATGGGCGAATATGATAAGAAAGCAGGATATGAGTATGATAGGATATGAGCATGATAAATTGTTATCTTATCCAATGTTTGGTGTCTACCGGATAACCTACTATAGAGCATTATAATTTTAGTATGAATTTTAAAACTTTTGTTTTTATTTATGTTTTCATATATTTATTAGATTTTAGTTTTTTTTTTATAATTTTCATTTTTCTAAAATTATATAAAAAGACAAAATTATCCTTATGATAAAATTATATATAATATTTTAAAATCTTAGAATATTGTTTAACTTTAAAATTTTAAATATTCATTTTTAATTTTTACTTTATACATATATTAAATTATTAGAATATTTTATTTTTATTTTTCAGTATTTTAAAATAATATAAAATAAAAAAATAGCCTTATGACAAAATAAAAATAAATTAATTATTAATATTTTTTATTTATGTTTTATTATACATTTTTTTGGTAACTATGCTATATTTTATTATAATTTAATTATTTTATATATAATTTTTTTTTTTGTATTTTATTATGCTTTAAATCATTATATCTTATCATGTTGAGTTATAACTCAACCCTCCCTTCAAGATATAATTTTAACTGGATGAACATGATATAATAGCTGACATGATTGATTTATCTTTTTCTAGTGACTCATCAAACAATAATTTCAGACAGGATATGATAGTTTATCCTATATATCTTGTCTTTCTTATCCTGACTACCAAACAAGTCTTAAGATGACGTTTGGTACATGAAATGTTTTATTGGCAGGAAAACTATATTCCCGAGAATGAGATTCCCAGGAATATTAACAAAACATGTTTGATTGAAAATTCATTTTCCCGGGAATAATATATTACATTCCCAATTAATCCCATGTTTGGTTCATTTGAAACATTCCCAGGAATATAGTTTACTTTTCCAAAAGTATCCTTATAAAATAAAAACTTCCAAAAGTAGTGTGAAGAAGGCTTTAGAGTGAAGGAGAACCCGACCAAAGAAGTGCAGAAACCGCATGAAGACTACCCAAATCCTTTACACTAAAGAAACCGCTGCTGGACTTAGTGTAAAAACAAATCAGATTTTTGCAACACCGTGACCAGGGGCGGAGGGAGGGGGGACCAAGGGATGCCATGGCCCCCCTCCCCATGTTGTCATCTTATATATATATATATAACAATTAACTCTTATAAAAAATGATTAGCTCAAACTTAATTAAAATAAGTACAATTTCAAACACTTAAATTACACTTTTTTAGAATTCTAAAATAGATACAATTGTTTACATTAAAAAAGAAATTGATAAAAATAGACTGCATATGATAATATATGATTTTTTACTCTATGGAATGTCGTGTGTACAATTGAAGAAGTGAATGTTTTAGATATAAATCTATTTGAGTAATTTATATTATATTAAGTTATTATGAAATTTGTATCATATAATTTGTTTTTATATATTAGTTAATTTTTTATGAATTAAAGTAGTATATACTGTCAGTGTAAAAAGATTTACACTGACATCCGCTAACATTTTGACATGTGTGCTTTTATTTTAATAATTATGAGAGAGAAATAACAATTACGCTGATTTGTCAAGATATTATCGGATATTTGCGTAAAAAAAATTACAATGACACTGTATAAAAATTAATTAAACTTATTTTTTATTATTATTTCATGTTATGTAAATTAGATTTTGGCCCCCCTCATCGGAATTTTCTGGCTCCGCCCCTGACCGTGACAGCAAAGAGGACCATTTTGTTCGGTCATTGTTCCAAATGATCCTTAACTGATTGTTGCAACTCCAGGGCATTTACCACAAATAATAAAATAGCCCAGACCCATTAAGAAATAAGAATATTCACCTACTTGACTCCAAGCGAGTATTCAAAACAGCCAATGAAACTAGACAAAAAACAATGGTGGCGTAAAAGATGAATCAAGATAAAAGCTTGCTATACACCACCCACACACAGTAAAAGCAATGACTGCTTGCTATACACCACCCACACATAGTAAAAGCTTACAAAGAACTTGTTTATGCCCACGGCTACAAAGGAAGAGAATGTGCAAAGCCAGAGAGAAAACTAGAGGGAGGATACAGAGAGATTTGGTGGATACTATTTTAAAGAAATTGATTGGAGTAATAAAGTAATTTAACTTCTAAAAAGTTTTGCATTCCCTCCGGAAAACTTTTTTCCCACCCTTATACATGGGAAAAACTTTTTTCCCACCCTCTCCATAAACTCTATTCTAGGGAATCTTTTATTCCCAAGTCACAATATTCCTGATAATATAAAAAATATCTCTTATACCAAACGCCACCTAAGGGTATAATCCCTTGTTATGAATGCACTGCACCAAGCTCTAACTACCGATACTGGATTTGGTGCGAAAACTCTTAAAAAAACTTTGGGATTTGGTTCTAACTTAGCAAAGGTTTTAGAAGCTGCCATGAATGTGCCTTAATTTCACAATAGTCTTGCTAACGATAGAAGGTTTACTAGGAGAATTTTTATAGGAGAGTATATATAAGCAAGACTCATAGGTAAATATATACTAGTACATCATTTCTCAATATTTTAAATACACCACTTCCTAATATGAACATGATTTTTTTTTTTTTTAAATTTCTTAACTAACATCCTTAGGGTACTACTAAACAATGTTATTCCACAATTGCCCAAGCGCAACTCAACATTGAAATTATGTTGTTTATGGACAAGTATTTTGAATTGTGTCATTATTATGTTTGCCGATTTATGGAGTTATATAAGAACAAGTAATTATTGTGTAAACTTTAGTTTTGGTGGGTAGTGCGGAAAAGAATAGCAATGCTTTAATGTTGAGTTCCATATAAGTGAATCCTTATTTCTACAATGGGTAAAGAGTAAAGCATTGTTGGGCATTAGAACTATAGTGTGGTTTATGATATGATGACTATAATGGGTAAAGAGTAGCCCATGACTATGACTATAGTGTGGTTTATGATTATTTACGAACTCTTTAAGATTTCATAGAACATAAAAGTAATGAAGAAGCTTTGCTGCCGACAATTCCTTGGTGATAAAATGGATTCTACGAAATCCTATGCTTTCCTTAACTTTGGATCTTTTGAATTTAAAATCCGAAAAACGATTTGTAAAGTCACGTAAATTCAGCATTAGATATTGCTTTCAGATATTATTTGCTTTAGGTAAACGTTTGGGATCAACCAAAATGGCTTACAAATCTCACTTACTCCCTCCGAAACACATGTTTTTTGAATAATTTATTTGTAATGCGTAGAATAGACTAAAAAGAAAAAAAAGTATTATATGTTTTCTTTTAACTAGTTGGTTTTTCTAATTTTCTTGTACTAATGGTTTTTTCCTGAATCTTCCTTCTGAAACATGTAGGGCTATTTAAATTTGAGGTGAAGATGTTGAATCATGAATAGCAGGAAAAATCTATCGAAATTCTTGTTATTTGTATACGGTGAAGATAATCGATACATCTAATGATTAAATTAAATTTGAATATGAAAACCAATGGAGCTTAGCTCAATGAAAATTTCCTCAAAGGCTGTGGTTATGTAGTGGAGTTCGATCTCTCACATTCTCCTTTAGATCCAATAGGACCTCCCAAAAACAAAGAATATGAAGAAAACTTATATACATAAATATTTAATGAATATAATAATTTTATGTTATTCAAAGGCTAGCCGATTGAAAAGATTAATTTTATTAAGGTGATAACTTCTATACTGAACTGAATAAATGGAAAATGATGTCATCATCTTTCTCAAAAAAAGGATCTTTAGGTGTTTTAAATTGCCAAGATAGTGGGAAGAAGAACAACAGTGAAGTGGTTAAAGACTAAGGCCGTGTTTGGGTAAACAACTTAATTAAGAGCTTATCACATAAGACCTTATTGCATGAGAGCTTATGCCATAAGAGCTTATGAAGAAAGAGGCAGGAGAGGATTCCAAGGAGGAAAACACGGAGGGGTCATAAGCACTTATTAAAATTCCATAAGCTTGTTCCAGTGACTTATGAAAATAAGTCAAAAACTCCTTATGGAATGGTATAAGTTACTTTTATAAGCTCTACCAAACACGCTCCATAAGAGCTTATGTCATCAGATAAGTCAAAAGGAGCTTAAATAAGCTCTTCCAAACGTCACCTAAAGAGAGTATGGAGATAGAAGGAATTAGAATTGGAAATTCACTTCTGTCTTCTAATGCTGGTGGAAGCGTTGAAGCCTTGGAGTTAGCCCACGAGACGTTTTGGGCTTGAGCCAATTTTCTGTAGGGAGATGCTGCCTACACCCCTACACTTGTTCCATTCGCCCCTCACAATTTTTTTTTTCATTTTTTTAATACAAAAATACCCTTAAGAGTAAAAAGAAGTCGGGTTGCGATGAGAGAAGAGTAATTTTTAACTACTAGCAATTAATTGCCGGAATATAATTTTTCAAGATTTTTTTAACTACCGGCAATTAGTTGCCAGAATATATAATTGTTACTTAATTGCCGGATTATATTTTTTTTTTCAAGTTTTTATATTTCCGACAATTAGTTCAAGAACAACAAAATGAAGTATTTTGACAATTAATTACCAGAAACTCAAAAAATTGAAAAAAAATCCGGTAATTAGTTGTCAAAGATATTCCAGCAATTAGTTGCCGGTAGGTATAAGTTCTTGAAAAATTATGTTCCGACAATTAGTTGCTGGAATATATAATTGTTACCTCCGGCGACTAATTTTCGGATTATATTTTTTTTAAGTTTTTGTGCTTCCGACAGTTAGTTACCAGACTACAAAATGAAGTATTCCGACAATTAATTGCCGGACGCTCAAAAACTCGAAAAAGTATAATCCGACAATTAGTTGCTGGTAGGTAGAAATTATTGAAAAATTATATTTCGGCAATTAGTTATCGGTAACTCACAAGGGCAAAAAAGTTTTTTTAATCTCCAAAATTAAAAGTACGGGGGTGGATGGAGCAAATGTAGGGGTGTATGTAGCAGTTGCCTTTTATGTAGGAAATGCTCAGCATGGGTCAGAAGAACACAACTGAAGCCTTGGAGTTAGGTACAACTTCAGCATTGGGCTTGCATCATATGCCTGATGGAATTGCTCAACAGGGTAATATGGGTCTAGTTGCGCTACATATATGTTGAGGACTCATTTGCTGTAGCATTGACAATATAAAGAACTACTTCGAGACGAAAATTAAATAGAGGACCAAAACGAAATCAAAAGTAAGATAGAGGATCAAAAATATAATTTAACTTAAAAAAACTCTTCTCTTAAGTTTAATATAAAAAAATATAGGAAAAAAAAAATCTTATAAGCTAACAAAAGTACTATACCTGTTCTTGCATAGGACGAATAGATCTCGGTCCATAAAAGTCTATTCCTTTAGGTTGACTTGATCGAGAGTAATCCTCGTGATTAAATATTCCCATTAAAGAGGTTGGTGACATAACGATTACGTTATTCATGGTATTGTCTAGTAGTTATGAACGATAAGAGATTCTCGTCCAGAGAATTATTGACCTTAATGATACCAGTTATGGAAGAGACCTATATAAGGAAGGCTCAAGCTAGGAAGAGGGCAAGCAATAATCATATTCAAATACTCAGGTCTTGAGGTGTGGAGGTCTACTCAGACATCTCGGAACTCTTCTTGTCAGAACAATACAATCTTTAAAAAATACTTCATTGTTTGAATATACAAAATTGACACCGGTGATATTCACATTTACATTTATATATTGTATATATACTTCTATCAGCAATATCAATAAGCAAGCATTGATATGTTACACATGTGGTAATGGTATTTTATCCATATACAATACCTCTTAATATTATGAGCTATGACTATGGCCAATATGGATTCATAGAAAAGATGGTAGATATGGAATCTGAATGTGTTTGTCTAGCCTTCTCTGCAGGCATTGTTGGCAGCTTCAAGCTTTCAGAATAAGTAGTTCAATGTTCACTTTGATATAGAATTCAAGAGTCACGACCTCTTCTGCTCTTGAGGATATAAACATAAGGCTTTGATGTTTAATTTTATTCTATGCACTTCGAAGTGCAGAGTAAGGAACTATTGACGTAACTATTTTGACAATGTTTCGATATAATTTGTATACTCCAAACCCCAGCTAAAATGCTAACCAACATGGCACCCAATCCATGTTGCAATGTAGTAGTTGTGGTTTATTATAGAGTACCATGAAAATTTCAGCTCACTGAATTTGGATTATTGGCATTAGATCACTAACTGAAATTGGAATTTTGTACACAAGAGTGGCATGCAATTTTATTTAACAAAGATCTTCCAATAAAATTGAAATTCATAGCAACTGTGGTGGCCATGACAACTTGAGTTGATCACGGTTACAATAAGTAAAGAAGACATGAAACATGGGAGAGAAAAAAGAAATGGAGAACAACACAGTAAGTGGGATCTGATACTGAGTTTATTCATTCATTCAATCACCAATGCAGAGCTCAAGAAGTGTTCTCATTGCTTTCTTTTTCACCACTTTTCCATACACCTCTCTTGCCAACTTCAAAGCTTTCTCCATCTCCACAAACCCACCACCATTTTTCTTCAACTCCTCCATTAGTATCTTAAGCAACCTGTGATCACCACCCACTACATCAATGATGCTATCAACCACAACATCCAATGCAGGAATCCTCCTCGCCCACCTCTTCATACACCTATCTGACCTATAAGCATCAGAATATGCAGACCAAAATGATGCCCTCAAATAGCCTTTTTCTTTCCCTCTCACTTTCCACCTCTTCATATGTTCTTCTAATTTATACACTGCACCACCCACATCCATCCCTCTTTCAAGACCAATCTCAATCTCTCTTATCTCTTGTTTGGAGAACATTTCCTCCTCAAACCTGCATCTCTTGCACTTGCAATGAATCCCCCATGTCATCGACATCTCCTTTCGCTTGTGAAACGGAGACAATGGATCAAAATAGGCAAAAGTGATCTCTTCATGAGCCTTTAAATCTTTAGAAGCATGAACTATCAAGTAGTCCCCCACATGCAAACGCCTCGCATTAGGACAACATGAATGGTTGATGAAAGCAGGAAGCAACCACAACCCAACACCATAGCAATCATTGTTCTTCCTCAACACATTGGCAGAAACTGCATCCTCAGTGAGAGAATTCACATCTAATATGGCAAGTAACCTACCCTTATCAATCTCCTCACCTGAATCCATGTTCTCCAGAGTCTCAGGCCTAAACAGATCTATATCAGGAACCTCAAGCACATCCTCATCTTCCCCACTTGACAATTTACCAATCAATTCCCTTGTTTTATGACATTTTCTTGTGAAATCTGAAACCTTATGAATGAAATTCTTCCACATAACTAACTGGGCATCCTCACTCAAATCTTTACCTCCCAATATACTCCTCTCCATGGCTATAGCTTTTGTGACCAAAATCAAAGACCCTGCATCAATGTTCTTAGTTACAAACAAACCACGCCCACTGATCTCAGATTTCTTGATCTGAACTGCACCAATGTACTCTGCAAGTTCTGGAGCCTTGCCTTGAAACCCAGTTGCAACCCAATCTGAGAGATCCAATGAACCTGTCCTTGATAAAAACTCAAACTTTTTGCATTTCTCAACATACCCATTAAGGCTTTCAGAGTTTCCACCAGTTTGAGGATCAAGCATAGCGGTTCTGAAGCATTCTAGAGCCAAAGAGTACCTATTGAGGTTCATCAAGATCTTACCTTTGGATAAAAGGGTCTTGAAATGTGTGGGGTCAATGTTCAAAGCATGATCACAATCTTGCAAGGCGCAGTGTAAGTACCCCAACTTGAACCTTGCTTCAGCACGGTTGCAGAATGCAATGCAGAGGGATTTGTGGAGCTTTTGGAGGTGATCTGGATCAGAGGGTATGTGGGTGTGAGAGTGAGAGATTTGGTTTGTGCAGAGAGTGATGAAGTGAGAATAGGCTTCAATTGAGTCCTTCCATTCTTCTCTGATGAAAAGCTCTGTTGCCTTGGATCTGAGGTTTTGCATTTGCATAAGCTCTTTTTGTTCTGTCATTTCTTGCTGTGGTTTTGTGTCCACTGTCATCTTTCTTTGCCAATGTCACTTTGCAATTTGGAGAGGCAACGGGTTTTTCTCTGATTTCAAATGGAAACTTTGATTTCAAATTTACAGAAGTTTAACGGTCGCATTGATTAACTTTATTATTAAAAAATTTTGCTGTTTCGGTATATTTTTGAGTGAGAACAATAGATTCGGTGTTAATTGAATAATAAATAGGTTATTAATTTGTGAGTAATGCTGATAATCACATGGGTTTGCAGAATTTTAAAAGAATCAAAGGCGATTATTATCGGATAAAATAAAAGAAAAGAAAAATGTCGTATCCTCTTGTAAATCTCTCTACAAATAATTACTCAAATATCTAAAAAAAATTGTCTTTGATTAGACATTCCTACATGCAAAGCTATGAGACTAACTCTCGGGCCGGAGGTGATGGTTAAGTAAAGTCTTCTTCAGGGTAACGACTCTAGGACTCAAACCCCTAATATTGCAGGTAAAGTTCTTCTGGGGGTATAGTCCATTTTCACTACGACGAACCACTTTTGAATATTACTTAAATATGTATAACCACAACATTAAGAAAGTACAAGTTTTGACATAATTATGATTAAAGTCAAATTTTCTTGACATGACATTCCAATCACATGATTGAGTAATGTAAATAAATTTTACACTAGTAGTTAATTATCATATTATTTTTCTCATGCATTGCCAAACATTATAGTGTTATTTTTAATTTTAATATTATTACGACCATCAAACTTTTTTAATAAAATAATATCATATAATTGAATTAAAATGTAAAGAACTTTAATATTGACTTATTGATAATGCATTGAAATTAACATTGCTGTATAACATCTAATAACATGAAGAAGAAAAAAAGGAAAAAATTTATAATAAAAGTAAAAATCAAAAGTATGCTTGGTTTGTATTTTTGTTTAATGTTTGTATTTTCTGAAAATTGTTTTCATATTTAAATTTTGAAAAAATTGAAAACGTGTTTGTTTTGATCTCCTATTTTCTATCTTCATTGCCTATTTTAAAAAAAATTGGGAAGGAAACAGTGAAAACAACATTTTATGTTTTCATATTTGAACCCAATTTAAAAATTGTTTTCGGTAAAAACTCTTGGAGAATACCTAAAGAAAATTACACAAGAATACACCTAGGAGTAGGAACTCCCATTACATCAAAGGTCAAGGCCTCAGTTCTACCGGAGGTTCATAAAAAAATGGTCAAATCCATATGATAATTACATCCCAAATTTGCTAATAGATGCACATTTGTTAGCTTCTCAATAAACATGAGATATACACACTTCCCAGCTAGAACTTTGTAACATATTATGAATCTGACTCATGGGCCCTCTTCCAACCCCATTTCCAATACTTTCACCTTTCAAGGATCTCGCTACAACTTTCGAGTCAAGCTTCATATCAACTGCCATAAAACCTCTATCTTTAGCAAGCTTCAACCCCTCATAAACTCCCCATAATTCTGTCATATAGGCCGAAGCATTTCCCAAAAACTTGGAAAACCCACAAATCCACTCACCGTCAATTCCTTTAATCAAACCCCCACACCCAGCCGTTCCCATATTCCTTTTTACAGCACCATCGGAGTTAATTCTAACTCAACCCAAAGGAGGAGGCACCCACCTCACTTGGATTGCTTGCTTCCTCTTCATCTGACCAATCCCTACTGCACCACTTCGCCTAGGGTTGGCAACAGGGCGGTGCGAGGGCGGCTCTTACCTTCCCCTACCCTAACCTCGCCCCCACTCTCTGTCGGTGTTCCCCATCCCCGCCCCCAGCAGGGATCAGGTTTCTCTTGGGGCCCCCGCCCTTGTCAATATGAGTAACCAAATTTAAAATTTATTTTGCTTTAATTGAAATTAACAACTCAAAAATTGCCCTTTCAAAAAAAAAAAAAACTTTTCACACAATTAAAACAATCAACCAGATACTGGAACTTAATTTTATTTCAGCTACAAATTAAAAAGAAACTAGTGCTTTAGAAGCACTTCGTTATGCTTCAAATAACAATGATAGCATCAAAACACCATAATGAAAGAACAATCAAATATTTTATATATATATTTTTTAAAAAAGTATCCTTTATACAAAATGGAACATTTCAATCAAAACGAATCCAATCCCATATGTAGATATATGAGGGTATTATTGTAATTACCTAAACAGCGGGCAAGTTTGGGGTCGGGGCGGGCGGGTATCAATATCCTTATCCACACCCCCGTCCCCATCCTCAGTCAAAACGAGCTTTCCCCATCAAAGTTGGGGCGGGTTCAGGTGGGGGGTACTCACGATTTCAAGTCTTGTTGCCATGCCTAACTTCGCCCACCATAGTTCCTCACATAGATAAGTGAACCATCTTCCTATGCGGATATTATATCTTGTTTTAATATATAAATACTATATTTAATTTATTGCTTCGAGAGCACCTAAATAATTCTCTCCCAATAATGTGATTGATAGAATAGTAAGGCAGCGCGGACGCAGTGGCAATAATCATCGGGTCATAAACGTCAAAATATAGGATTAGTGCAATAATTTGTTTGGTAATTGGTAGTAATTTTGTTTGTTATCTTTTGAGTTCACCTCTTCGTTAAATTAAAATGTCGAACTTTTTACATTTCGTTAGGTTCTATTCTATTTATAAAATACACAGAATATAAAATAGAAGTCGTATTGTTATGTTCAATCCTGTTCTAATAAGTCTCCTAAACGCTACCACTGAGAATAAAAAAGATCAGAAATCATTGAAGAGGCAGCGTTGGATTGGAACACGGTTGGCAAACCAGAGGCACGATGACTGGAACAACATAAAGCAAAGATGATCGTTAGCCTGATTGAATTTGTGTCATCGCCACAGAGGAACAAAATGAAGGCATATATTGTGTCATGTCATCTCTACCAGTGCATGTGATGAGAGCTTCCCACGGGTAATACAATTGCATAACCAAAATAAAATGACACCAATGACTTGCCAAAAAGTAAGCAGATTCCTCAGGGTAGCACAAACACCCCAATAAAATGGAGATCAAGCTGCTGGCCACCTTAAAAGTCCACCTGCAAATTATCAGGACCTTTTCAGTAAATTCTATAGGGTAAGTTATTAGTGAAACTTCTGTAAGATAAAAACACATCACTAAAAACATGGCTAGTCACAGTTGATGGGCAACCTGGCGCTATAAAGCTCCTGTTGACACAATGAAAGAAAGGGTGGGCAACATCAACATGTGAAAATTTTACCATTTTGCTCTAAACTTCTGGCCAAAAGGATGAGTACAATTCCGTTAGCCCACTACTTCTTTAGAAAGTACACTCCATCTCTAAGTTCTAGCTTCTCCTCAGAGACTAGACCAGATAAAAAGCTCTGTAGTTGTTGGAGTGACTTGTCATATGGGGGATCGGCAATGCAAAACATCTGAGGAAATACAATCATGTCATTAATCTAATTGATCATGCAATCTTTGTCCAAACATTGAAAGAGGCTTGAAACCATTCTTACCTTGAGGGTATTGTGAATTCGATCTAATGCCATGCTACCAAAGTTTGTAAGCATTCCCAGGATAAATTTCTGTCATAAAACAAGTCCAGTTAGATATCTTTACTGATGTGCATTGCATATTCACTGCTATTTAAATACTTCATTAAGAATGAACGAGAAACTTGTACAGACCTAACACAATCATAGGCAAAAAGTTATTTTGTATATTGGTAAAACTATGAATAACATCATCATGATGATAAAGGACTGCTTTTTCATTGAAGGAACTTCCTTTTTAAATAGTTTTCCTTGCCCAAGGTGAATAAAAGAATACCTTGTCAGAGCCTCAGAGGTGCAAAAAGAATAGCTACAACATATATCACCCAACAAAGATTAAACAGCATACATTCTAAACTTCATGATAAAGGACTGCTTTTTATTTATTTATTCAAGGAACCTCTTCCTTTATTAAATAGTTTTCCATGCCCAAGGTGAATGAAAGAAGGCTTTTTTGTTGTCAGAAGTCCAAAAAGAATGCTACAACAAATATTACCCACCAAAGATTAAATAGTATACATTCTATGATTTTCAAGTCTTGGTAGTTAATTTTTTTTGTTATTGATTATTGACTGATTAAAAATATGAAATTAAATTGCAAATAAACCAACCATAACTATCATTCAAATACAACAAAGAACTTTATCTCACAGACCTCATACACATTCATCTCCTTACGAAGTTGATTCTCCACAGAAGCCACAGATCTCTCTTCCTCCTCATCACCTCCTAGAAGTTCCTGAGTACTCCCACTACTGCCTCCATTCTTACTTGTCTCAGCCATGTTTTCTATGATGGAGTATACATGGTCTGAGGAATCTGCCCCTGGAGACTCTGCAATGATCCCCTGGTTACAAAAGAGAGAGCTATGAGTAGTTGGTTTCATCTTCACTTTCTAAAATTATATTATGGTTTTAAACAAGAAAATTCACAGCTATGAAATATGTACAAAATTGAACAGCTTCTGTAAAGATTTTAAATTTATCCTCCAGGGAAAATCATGCCATTGAAATATTAGTGATCATACGTATATAAACATCAATGCTGATTTTCTAACTTCTGTTATGAAAAAGCATCAGAAGTTTGTCAACGGATCAAAAAAAAGGTAATAATAAAAGTATACAAACTAAATACAATCATGCTGCAAAACATGTGTTTAAGAACAATACAAAACTTTGTATATGTGGCCTATCAGACCTACCTTGCTTATCCAGAAATTTATTCTTCGATTCAATACATCCACAGGTATTCCAATTGCAGCCGCAAGGTTTTTAGAGGTCCAACTGAAAAATACAGTATAATAAATTAATAATTAATAATATTATTTAACAATTACAACAACAGACTACAGGGATGCTAGTTTGCTTTGGTTACCTCGTTTGATCTTGAAATTGCATAATTAAAGATGCATGAACAGGGGCTACTGTGAATTGCATTACCCTATCTTCAAACTGCAACTCCAACTAAACCATTGGAGATTATAGAATTAGGGGGGGAAATATAAAACTGTCTCATCAAGTTCCAAAAACTGCACTTAATAGCTGCAGAAAAGAAGAGATCCTGAAAAATATGAAGCAACTAACCTTGACAGTCCCAAGACTTTTTTTCCACTGTAGCTTACGGGGGGTTTTGATTTCATTAAATCTCTTTGCATAATCAGAGAGGAGCTGCTCAACAGGTTCAGGCAGGTTAATGGGCTCATCCTGTAATTCTCTTACAAGTTAATCATACAACAGTGGAAGTTTTGTGAGACAACAATAAAATTGTTAAAAATCTATTTTAGCCCCCCAATTCATGATATCAAAGAAGCAAGACTGTTATGATATTATGCTTGGTTTTATGCCTCAGATTGAGAATGACTCAAAATAAAACAGATGAAAAAAGTGGAGCTAACTGAACTTCAGTATAAGAAAACTTATTAAAAATGCTATAGCAAATATCACTTACTAGTTTGAATAAATTCTACATGCGTTTACAAGTAACACTAAGAATATTTCCAAACTTTTGTTCAAACTGCTTGAAAGACCAATATTAACAAACTTTTGTTCAAACTGCTTGAAAGACCCCAATCCAAATTTAAAACCTGATTTGATATGTTTTTACTTTCTACCTTTTCTTTTTGAAAGAAAAGTCATTTTGAAGAATCAACTTTTTACATGTGCATTGTGAGTATCATATTTACTCTAGGAGAATATAAATTTATCTCAACATAATGGCGACAACAATGAACAATATGATCAATAACAGAGGGAAAGATGGGGACAGGAAATGGAAAGTTTGCTGAAACTTTGGATTATATTTGCTTAAGATAAGGTGAAGATGAATTATCTAAATCAATTTGGATTTACAAACTACAGTATTGAGGAACAGGAGAGATAATATCTGCCTCTTAGAAGTGATTCTTATGAAACAAAAATAGTAGGAAGAAGTGAGTAATTAAGTACTGCCAGATAGTGAAAAGTACATAAAATAGTAAACAAAAAAAAGTCTCACTGAATAATTTTTACTGGCACTTTTTTCGAAAGAGTCACATCGCTGAACATAAATATAAAATACAAGCTGAGGGCTAGATTTTGTATCATAATATAAATCAATGTTTTTTTCACATTATCTAAACTTCATAATAATCAATAAAAGAATTGTCTGCAAACCTGTATTGGGGGCCAAAAATTAGAAGACATGATAGTGGCAGAAATTATATCCATGGATATTGCATTTTCTCCACCTGAGTGCATCACCAAGTTTGTCAAAAGGATTTCAAGAAAAATAATATTTAAAATTGTCTTTGGCAATGATCACAAACATGGAGGATTTGAATTTCAGAATTACTTGTCTGAGATAGCTGACTTATGGTAGCTTTAATGTTGGTGTTGATTCTCTTTGAGCCAATTAGATCACTGAGCATAATCTCACATTTTTGTAGGCTGCTCTCTCCAAAGTGTATCTGCAGAGACAAAGCATTAAATAAATGTTTATATAGAAATACTAAAATAGAGAATGAATACAGGAAAAATAATAACAAAATATGAACTCCATACCCAGTCAAACAAATAGGCATCATGGGTTTATATTCGAATAAGTACCTTAAGGAGTTCAAGAGTTCGTATCTCTGAGTCAATATCATAATCAGATTTATTCAGAAGTTTCTCAGCAAGCATAGTTCGATATTCATGAACTAATTGATCCTTTGAACCAATTATGCCAACAATCATCCCAAGTATGTCAACCTTCCTCTGGTTTCTGCTTCCCTTTACTGGATCTGCTTCCACAGGGTCAGGCTGCCAGCTGCTTGGAAATGCCCATTAAAAAGAAACATCAATTTCATAATATGGCAGTCATATATTGTTATCTTGAGTCTTGACATCAGTGAGAACAACAATAAAAAGCTGATCATCCAGAATACAATTATACCGTGAGGCATTGATCCATGCTTGCCTATCATCAGTGTTAAAATCATCATCAACGCCAACATCCTCTTGAATTTCTTCATCTCTGTTCAACTCTTCAAGAAGGCTATCTCCAGGATTTCCAGATGAACTTGAATTTCCACCGGTCCCATCCGTCAGCATGGTCACTATGCACTTTATGGTATCTCTCCTTCCTCTTAAATAATCCCTTATTGGTTCACCAACTGCCTCAAGGAAAACACCTGCAGGGTCTATTGTCCTTAGGGCTTTAATAGTTGAAACATATTGGTGCAGTATATCATTGGTTGATGCACCGGCAGTGAGCAGGCGATAACGCAGTGCTGAAATAAATGACTCCACCAGCTTTGAATGCTGTCCAGTGTATTCAAGACACAATTTTAAGTCTTCAATTGCAAGAGAGCTTCAAATATCAACAGAGAGAAAGGAAAAGAAATGCTTAGAAGACTTGACATAAACAAATGAGCTAAGATCTAGCAAAGAATTAATGAAATTTGTTATAACAGGTCAAATGGTGCTAGTACTTATTATTGAAGTTTAAAAATGAACCAAGGCTATAGCATGGCACTGTATGAACTAAGAAGCAAGAGTTGACAATTCAAAATCAAGTTTAATTGTTCAGTCATTCAGCCCCAACTACACATTTCATGACAACATATCAAAGCCTAGAACAATCGTCATTCTCCACTGCTATGGAAGGAAGCTATAACCAGTTAACATGTTTCAGTCAACAAAATTGTGTGTTGACCATGAAATTCAATTAACTAAGACATAGAAGAGGGTAATTAATTTTCTTATTAAAAACTCAGAAGGAAAGCAGAGAAATTAACAAACTACCTCTCAGGATAATCAACAATTATCTCAAATAATTTGGCTATTCTTAAATCTTGCAGTGTTTCATAAGCAAAATACTCCAGCCGCAACTTCCATCTAACAAGACCTTCAGAGGGAGTATCAATTCCAGGACAGCATGAAGATGGTTGTGGTGCTAAAGGTGATTTGAGACCAGATGAAGTACTCTCGTAACTAACTGAGTCACCAAGATAAACAAGAAGAGCATGCAGAAATTGGAGAGGTACAGCCTGAATGAATAAAATATCATAAATTAGAATTGTTTTAAAGCATTTACTTTTCCACAGAGGCTACATGGCCAGATAAGATATTTATATAGAATGTACAGTGACTTTCCAGTTTTCAGAAATATATAAAAAATGGGAATAAGTTCTTTCCACTAACAACCTTGGAAGTTGCACGCAGTTACTTTTACCCAATAGACTTAGTAGTTACTGCATATGATCATTTGATAATTTGACACAACATGTCATATCCAAGCAGTTTTTTCCTTGAAAAGATGACTAACCAAATGAAAGCATCATAAAAAATCTTATTTAATGAAATCCACACAATACATATACATGAATTTAATAATCACAAGGAAAGAAATCATATTTTGTTGTAAGAATTAAGATGAAACAGCACTAACGAAGTAAAAATTGTTGTGAAGAAAACAAGTGGAGGGAAACTTCTTGAAGGTGGCATAAATTTTGTCAAGATAGGTGTTGGAAACAATATCTTGGAACCATTAGAGTTAATGTAACTGTTGGAAATAACAAATAGTATCGGAACTGTTAGGAAGTGGCAAGAATTATTGTGGCTAAGGAATTAGCTCAATTATTTATTGTAAATGGGAGGGCATTCATTAGCCAACTGTATATAAATATATTGATAGAACACCAGTTAGTGGGCCTGGTAGTGCTAGAGAGGAAGATCAGGTATTGGGCTCAAACTATGACAAGCCCGAGATCTGGAGGGTCTATACACGGAAGAAGAAAAAGGGAGAGGGAGAGGGGGAGGGGGAGAGAGAGAAAGATTGTTAGGCTGATGCTGAGCTGGCACATAGTTGAGCCATGCTACGTGAACATAGGGGAAGGGAAACTGTAGGGTGAGGCATGATTTGTTTTGGGTAGTTATTGGACAGAGAAGGTCATCCCTTTCTCTGAGGAGCTGAGGCTCTGGTTGTATGAGCTCAGGCTCTCTATTCCCATTAATGATATTCCCTGCTTGCATTGTTATTCATTTTTCTGCTCTGTTACCTATCATATATCAATCTGCTGAGTGCATTATTCACTAAAGTATTCTCAAAAACTCTCTTCAAAGTTCAAATTGTCCTCTAGTTTGATGACAAGCTATGATTGATGAGATGGTAACCTCGAAATCTAACCATGCATGGTCCCTTGTTTCACATCCTCCTGAGAAATCTACAGTTGGTTATTGATAGGTTTTCACTATCAAAGTGGGTCGGTCTTGATGGTAAGGTGAACCCTTGAAAGCTTGCATTGTGGATAAAGGCTTTACTCATATTTTCGGCCTTGACTATGGGGACACCTATCTCTCCTAGTGCTAAAATGGCCTTTGACTTTTATAATCAATGGTCACTATACACCATTGGATGCTATGTCAGTTGGATATCACAAATGTTTTTCTTCATGGTGACTCGGAAGTCAAAAAAAGTTTACATGGAGCAACCATCCAGGTTTATTGCTTGGGGGGTTAGGTTTAGACCGCAAATTGCACAAGCCTTTGTACGACCTTGAACAATCTCCTCGGGTGTTGGTTCAATAGATATAGCAAAGTTGTACAACAGTTTTGTATAATCCACAGTGAGGTAGACCACTTTGTCTTTTATAAATACTTAAATAGTCATTTCCTAATCAATGTATGTATCTTGTGGTCTATGTAAATGATACTGTTATCACAGACAATGATCATAAAAGCATAGAATATCTGAAACAACAGTCACATTAATTCTAATGGTTCCAAGATTATTATTTCCAACAATAGGAAATGCTTTGGTGGTTACTGGTTAGTCATCATTTGATCAACCAGTGAGCAGTCTCTTTTATCAAATCCCAACTTCTAAAGCTGATAAATTGCTAATTGAACAGCGACAAGTACCACAACTTTAACCTACTGAAATCAGATCCAAATTCACATCCGTAGATATAATTTGAGTCAAAATTATGATTCAATACAGCTTTTAAAATAGTAATTGAAATTTGAAACATAATTAGGACTACCAAAAGAAGAAATTCCTATAGTTAATTTGCCTTATGCTACAGGGACGTGTACTTCTAGAGTAATAATGTAGTTAATTTGTGAATGAAGGATCAAAATCAAATAAAGGATTAATGTGTCCTGTGCCAGATATTATGGATTGTGAAATGCACAAAAATAGGTGTACTACAAACCTGTATCCAGCTTTGAATAGATTGTAAAACAGAACTCCTAAAATCATCACCAGCTACATTATATACTTTTGCCTGCCATCCAGACAAATGAAAAACAAATGTCACCAAAGATTAGACTCACATAAAGACACATACCAACAAAAGGGATAAAGCAAAGCTGGCAAACAAAGTTGCAAGAGAGATTGAGGAAAAATGAAAAAGGCAGATTTTAAATATCAGAAACATGCTCACCTTCAGAAGTAAAAATATAGCAGAAGCATAAGCATCTTCAGCCATAGAAGTAAATCCAAGATTTCTAAGATCAAGAACAACTTTTCCAATGCTCTTCACTAGTTTATTGTTTTCTGAGAACCTATTGTCGTTATAGCATTCATCAACATCCATTTCACCAGCCTTGCTGTATTTGCAAACTTTTCCTTTTTCATCTAAATCCATGCCATCCTTATTTTGAGATGCATCATCTTGGAACTCACCATCCATCATTGTACTTAACTCCTCTAGCCTTCTTTTAAAATACCAATGCAGTATAACTAAGGGTAGCAAAGGGGAAAAAGAAAGGGAATCATAAGCTTATCAAGAAAAAATAGCATAGAAAAGGGTTAATGATGAAAGTAAGTCAGTAACTATATTTCTAATAAGCAAAACTTCCATGCAACTATAATTCTTTCATCAAGGTCAAAAGAGATCAAGAACTGAAAATATTGCACTTAGAACTGACCTATATACTTTTTAAGAAAAGAAATACAATTAGACGAGAAAAGAAGAGTACAAAAGAAGAAGATAAGCTATTCTCACAAACATAACAAAAAGAAAAAGCAAAAACCTAAGTTACCAAACAAAGCATGCCAATCCCTTTGCATGTCTAACAAAGAAATACCCCTAAAAACCCATGGTAACCCTATCCCAAACAAAGTCTAGGGTCGAGAAGGTGACCTATATTATAGCTATATTATTAATAAACCAAACTGACCTACATTACTTGCGTATTATAGCTAATGACAGCAAACTTGCATGTAAAGGGCAGGCAAACGGTGAAAACCAACAGATTTATCAACAAGATCCTATAAACAAAGCAATCAATTATTGACAATAAGAAAATGCAAGGGTCATCATTCACTAGTAGTATGAATTGGCAAGCCCTCATTAACTTAAAAAAACATAAACTGCATAAATACCCGGAAAATTCCGAGGAAGCGTAGCCATTAGTATAGAAGAGACGATCCATTGATACTTAGAAGTAAGGTAATTCCTTTCTGCTTCTAAATTATGCCTTTCCTCTGACACCTGATCCTTGTAAGATTGCAAAGCATGGACCAACATCAACAGGCACTTCTCCTGATACTGTTTTTCCAAAGAAATCTCTTCCAAAGCACTATACAACACGCTCTGAATCTCATCCTCATCAATCTGTTTTAAACGCTTATCGCATCAACGCTTCAACAAGTACAACCAATTAAAATTTAACTCAAAATTAAGGTTTGTTTTAAAGTTCATAAATACTCACATCGAGATCATCATTCTTGTTCAAACTGGCAACATAACTGTAAGGATCAAAATGCCGCCAAAATCTCGATGCCCCATTTCTCTCAAAGGTTTCCTGTGACCAAAAGATTCAAACTTTCCACCATAACTATTAAAATATTTTCCAGTTATGCTATTCACACACCATTTTTTATACCACTTTTACACCGTTTATCAGCTTAGAAATAAATTGTAAGCATGTTAATTGATTACACCCATTCACCATCTAAAAATTTAGTTACAATTGATTTTTAATTGAAGGAATTTATGTTTGAATGTTTTTATTTTGTAGCCAAATTATGCAAAACTAGGTGTAAATTATTCCACCCAACGCAAAAGCTCTGTTATATTTATGTTACTTATAGTAGCAAAATCAATTTTGCATGATAGTAACCAAATACCTATATCTTATTACTAAAATCACACTTGACAAAAATCACACTTGACAGATAGCAAATTCAATTCTAATACTCTCCATTGTGGATCCAAGCACTAAGTCACTAGTTTGAAAGTGTTAATCACAGTGTAAAAGCAGGCTATAAAAAAAAATGTGTGAATTTTGTGGGTTTACCTCTAGAACGCGAAGAAAGTGGTCTCGAACGAGGGATTGGAGGCCGTGTTTGCAGAGGCAGTGGACGTGAGAAACGAAATCGGCACCGACGGAGAGGTCACCGGCACCGGAGAGAAGGGAGTGGGTGGCGTTGCAGAAGCCATCGTAGCTGTGGAGGATTTGGTGAAGGGAGTCTTGGGAGAGAGAATCTAGAATCCCTAGGTTACAGAAAGAGGTGCTGGGTTCTTCCATCAGAAGGGGAACTGGAAAGGAGTGAAGTGAAGCGAGGGATTCTAGATTCTCTCTCCCTTGCGGCCGTGGGTTTCTTTCAGCGTTTGAATCTTTTTCCCAACAATTATTTTGACTTTGGTAAGACTAGACTAGTCAATATGATGGTATCTAACGTTAGTTTTCAGTTCACTGATTACAAAATGTGGCTGCTTCTACCTCTCACGGTGCACCATCTTTCATAGCCATATAATCAAAAAGAGCATATGATTTTATTATATACCCATCATACTGGATTTTTTTCTTCATTTCCTTTTCCCTTTATCTGCAAAAATAAAACTAATTTTCACCCCTTCTCCTCCTCTCTCACTCTCTCTCCTCTCACCTCACCTGCACCCCATTTCACCGCCTCCACCCCACCCCCACCGTTTTAGCGAACAATAGGAGATTGAACATCAATGAACAATTGTTTACTGTGAGTCCATTTTCCACAATGCAAAATTCAGATTGAACAATAGCAGCTGACAAAGAGTAGCGGGTAGACAATTAAGACCTTTGAATTGAACATCAATGAATTCGCACCAATCAATGAATGAATCAAAGATGCCTTGGTTTAGAAAATTTACTCTGTTTTTTCTTTCCTCCACCACAACATGGCTGAACAGTCAACACAGCAAACCACAATAAATTCAACACACCCAAAAAAGAAAAAAACTTCAACTCAGTTTTAAGAAACCCCAGAGTCAAGAAACTCCAATTTCACTTCATGCAATTGCAATTCAACAAAAAAGAATTCAACAACATAAAACAAAAACAAAAAGCTAGGATTCAATGTTGTATGCAAAACACAATCAAATCTCCAGCGACTTGCTCTGTTTTAGTAGATCTGAGGATATGCGTCGAGTGTGTGTCCGTGCAACCATCTCCACATCAAGGCGAGGACCACACTCTACTGAGGAGTTCTTAAACGCCTTTTGCCACGGCAGGGCTCTCATCGGAGTCCCGATTGAAAGAGACGCTGAGGGTCGAGATTCGGGTCGGGGTCCAGATTAGAGGTTGGATTGGGTGTCTGGGTGGTGGTGTCGAGGTCGCGCCATCAGAAGTTTGATAAACGTATTTGTGAGGGGAGGCGGAGGCGATGAGGGGCGTTGGGTAGGGAGGCGAAGTGGAAGAAGGGGATGTGAGAGAGAAGAGATGCGGAAGGAATCGGCCATGGGGAGGAGGTGGTCGCGTGCTTTGGATCTGGAGGAGCCTGCGGTGGCTTCCGGTGCCGCCGTGACAAAGAAGGACGAGGGATGGGCAACAGAGTGAGAGAAGGGAGAAGATGAAATGAAAAAAAAAATTATATGGTGTGGGCAGGTGTATCGTAATATCATATGACACTATCTAATCTATGGTGATCCATAGTCTCTCATGGTGAGAGACATACTTAGGTCTCTCACCCTAGAATTAGCCTACAAAATGTTACAGACTTCATAGTTTATTGGTTGTTGTATGGAAATATTTGAAAACGTGAAATAAAATAAAATATGATAATAAATTTGTAATTATTAATAAAAATTAAAAACAAAAGAGATATAACGTAAAAGATTATAATTATGCGACCTTATATCCTAGCTGTGTGGTTGCGAGTTCAATCCCTGCTTTGGTAATTATGAATCATATTCACACACCCCTGACATGGAGAAAAGTAGGGGAGAGAGTGGTGGCACTGGTGGCGCTGGTGGAACTCATCCACCTGAGCCACCAGATAAGGGAGGAGGAAGTGAGAGCGGGAAGATTTCTTTTAGGGATAAGCTCATGGGTGCTAAAGAGCCTATTCCAAGGAAAGAAAAGATTGACTTGTTGGCGGAGAAATTGTTTAAGATTGAATGGGAAAATGGAGATAGGCTGAAACCTAGATGTTATATCAAGGAGGAGATGTTGGAGGATTTATGGAAGCCGTGGAAGGATGCAGTGATTGTCATCTTGTTGGGGAAGAGGCTTGGTTTTTTTCACAATGAGAGACAAGCTTAAGGAGGCGTGGAAACCAATGGGGGGCATAGATATGGTGGACATTGGGCATGGTTTCCTCATGGTAAAGTTTGATCTCGCTGCAGATAGGGAGAAGGTGATAAGTGGGGGGCCATGGATGGTGTTTGATCATTGTGTGGCTATGAGAACATGGGAACCAGATTTTGTGGCGTCTGAGGTAAAAATCAATAAAACCTTGGTATGGATAAGGTTTCCCTCGCTAGGTATGGAGTATTATGATGAGAGTGTCTTGTTGGCATTGGCTAATGTGGTGGGTGTGCCTGTAAGAGTTGACATTAGAACCATTGATGCGTCACGAGGCAAGTTTGCCCGGGTTTGTGTAGAAATTGACCTAGATAAACCTGTTGTGGGCAAATTTTGGTTTCAAAATCGATGGTTTAATGTGGAGTATGAAGGACTACATTTACTTTGCAAAAAATGTGGTCTGTTTGGGCATGTAGGGAAGAACTGTACTGTAAAGAAGGATGTGTCTGCAACACAAAATCCGGTAACCGAGACTGTGGTGAATGGTGCTAATGCGGCGGTGCAAGGTGAAGCAGCTGGTGGGAATATTCCTAATCAAACTGCCCCACAAAAAACGGCCGAAGATCAAGGGTGGGGAGATTTGCATGGGGATTGGATAGAAGTTAAAAAAAGATAGAAGGGCTGCTCGTGTACCAAGAAGGAAAGGTGATAATGCTGGTCACGTAATAGGTGGCGGCCATTATGCTAAATATCATGTATCCCAACAGAATCCGTTTAGTGTTTTCAATCATAAGGATAAAGGGGTGCTGTTTAATAATGAGGCAGCGGGAATCTCGGGAACAGCTTTTAATGTTGGCGTTGAAAATAACGGGAATGAGAAGATATGGGTTAGGAAGAAGAGGCCAAGAAGGGATAATAAAATTCCCGAAAATCTGGGAGTGGAATACGCAGCTGGGAATACGGATGTGGTGGCAAAAGGGGATAGGAACAGAAAAACTAAACCCGGGGCAGGGCATCAAACACCGGATCATTTCTCGAACAGCAAAGTGGAAAAAATAATGATGCTCAGGGTACAATGATGGACAGCCAAGTTAGTTGGAAAAAGAACCAAGAGGAGTTACGCCAGCATAGGATTTTCACGTCCATGCAGGTAGATATGGTCACGCCTAATCACCTAAGGTTGATTGATGAGCCTAAGCCTCCTGATCCAATCGCAAATTTAGAGGTGGAACGGAGTGTTAATGGGGGATCAGATATGGATGAAGAGGGTGATGACTCTGATGAGGGGGAGATGGTGGAAGAAACTCCTGGAATGACCCATGCTTAGAATATTCAAGAGACCCTTATTCTTAAAAGCTTTTAAAATGAATAGCTTCAAAGATATGTGCATACTCTCTTGGAATGTTCGTGGCTTTGCCAGTAGGAAAAGTAATCAACATATGCGTGAACTAATCCGTCGGTATAAGCCAGATTTGATTTTTCTCTATGAGACTCATACTCAGTTCTCTAGTTCTAGGCGCTTTTGGGAGAGAGAAGGTTTTAGGAGCATTGCTGTGGAAGAAAGCCGGGGGCATGCAGGGGGGATTTGGGCGTTGGCCAATAAATCATCTCCTGTAGTGTTCAATGTTATGGACTCAATGTCACAATGCATCACAATTTCCTTGACTAATGGCAATGAAACTTGGGCGTGTTCTGGGGTGTACACAAGCCCAATTTATTCCGTTCGGTGTATGTTGTGGGAGTATCTGAGTAACTTGAGAAGTAGCATTCTGTTGCCGTGGAGCATGATTGGTGATTTCAATGATATTATTATTCCATCTGAGCAGCGTGGGGGCAATTTTTCAAGCATGAGGGCTAGCAAATTTTCGTAAATGTTAAATAATTGTAACATGCTAGACCTGGATTTTTTTGGTACAAAATTTACTTGGCAGAGGAAGTGCCGGGGCAATCATTTGGTTTCTAAACGGCTTGATAGAGGGGTTTGTGATGATAGATGGAAGATGGGATTTCCAGCAGCAACGGTGGAGCATCTTGTTAGAAGACACTCGGATCATAATCCTCTTTTATTGAGATGCCATAATGCAAGCTCATCTAGACAGGGAAGACCATTTAGATTCCAAGCAGCTTGGTGCACACATGATGAGTATCCAGGTGTGGTGGCTGAAGCTTGGAAGCAAAGGGCTGGAGATGTGGTCAGTGCTCTCAATCATGTTTCTAACAATTCTATGGTCTTTAATAAAGAAGTTTTTGGGAATATTTTGGAGAAGAAAAGGAAGCTGGAGGTGAGATTGCGGGGTATTCAGAAGGCGCTTGAAGGTATTGATTCTGCTAGCTTATTAATTTTACAAAAAGAATTGCTAAGTGAGTATGAGTCTATCCTGTTTCAAGAAGAAACATTATGGTTCTAGAAGTCCAGAGAAAAATGGATCAAGTTAGGCAGTCGCAATACCTCCTTTTTTCATGCCCAGACCATTGTTAGAAGAAAAAGAAATAAAGTGCATGGGATTAATTTACCTTCGGGAGAATGGTGCACGGACCCAGAGGTTCTTAAACTAGAGGCCATAAAATTTTTTAAGAATCTTTTCTGCTCAACCGAGTCTTTGAGCACCGAGAGGCATGGTCATATTCAGAGCAGTTTGCAAGATGAAGAAGTAAGGGAGCTCACCAAAGCTGTAACAAAGGAGGAAGTACATAAGGCCCTTATGAGTATGAAGTCATATAAGGCTCCCGGACCGGATGGCTTTCAACCAATATTTTTTAAAATGTTTTGGGAGGATGTGGGGCATGATGTTTGGCAATTTGTCAAGAAGGCTTTTGAGACAGGTACTTTTGATGTCCTAAAGGTGATCATCCCTCTTCCTTTAAGGAATTTAGACCAATTACTTTATGTAATGCGATCTATAAGCTAATATCTAAGGTGCTACTTAATAGATTGAGACCTTTTCTAGATAGAATTATTAGTCCCTTGCAGAGCAGTTTCATCCCGGGTCGCAGCACAAAGGATAATGCAATTATTCTTCAAGAAATTATGCACCATCTGAATAAGAAGAAAAGTAAGAAAGGTGATATGATTTTCAAGCTTGACTTGGAGAAGGCATATGATAGAGTTGATTGGAATTTTTTAAGAGATACTTTGAGAATGTTTGGATTTCTAGGTATTACTATTTCCCTTATTATTCATGGTATTTCTTCATCATCTGTCTCGTTATTGTGGAATGGTAGTAGAACTGAGCCGTTTATACCAAGAAGGGGTCTTCGGCAAGGAGATCCACTATCACCTTATTTGTTCGTCCTCTGTATGGAGAGATTGGGGGAGATGATTTCTAAGGAGGTGAAAGAGAAAAATTGGATGCCCATCCAAGTCTCGAAGAATGGACCTTCTATATCCCACTTGTTTTTTGCAGATGATGTTCTTCTTTTTGCAAAAGCAAGAGTATCCCAAGCTAAGGTAATCACGAAGGTTTTGGATGATTTTTGTGCTATGTCCGGGATCAAGATTAGCATGGAGAAATCGAAGCTTTTTGCTTTTGCTGATGTAACTAGGGCCAAAAAAAATAGATTGACTCAAATCACCCAAATGCATTTTACTACCAATTTGGGGAAGTATTTGGGGTTTAGACTATTTAATGGCCGAATTAGAAAGGAGGAGTTTTCGGATGTAATGGATAGAGTGACGTCCAAACTTGCTTCGTGGAAGGGGAGATTGCTAAATAAACCGGGGAGGGTTACTCTTGCGAATGCAGTATTGTCTTCAATTCCATCTTATGGTATGCAAACACAATGGTATCCACAGCATGTGTGTGATACTTTGGACAAAACAGTAAGGAGTTGCATTTGGAAGGGTCATACAGATAAAGGGATGAATATTGTACGCTGGAAAACTGTTACTAAGTCGCGGAAACTAGGTGGCTTGGGTGTAAGGGTAGCGCGCAATCAAAATGTGGCTCTCCTTAGGAAGTTGATTTGGGATCTTCTAGCCGCTCCTCATAAATTATAGGTGTTGGTGCTGCTCTCTAAATATGTGAAGGAGGGTCATTTGCTAGGGCTAAAAAACTGTAGAGGCTCTAGCACATGGAACTCCATCATGAAGGCAATGGACGTGTTGAAGGAGGGGTTTCAAATGAAGATTGGTGATGGGAATACCAGCTTCTGGTATGAGCCATGGGTGATAAAAGCTCCATTATGTGAGCAAGTGTGGGCTATGGATATTCATGATGTTAATTTGTGTGTCAAAGATGTGTTCCAAGAGGGTGATTGGAGGTTAAATATGCTATATACTAATCTCCTAGCAGAGGTGAGACAGGAGATAGTGAGGCTTAAACCGAGGATGGTGGAAGGGATGCAAGATAGGTGGATTTGGCAGCCATGCTCTTCGGGGGTTTACTCAACAAAGAGTGCTTATCATTGGTTAATGAAGGAACCGTTGCATGGTGAGCTTGAGGCACGTTGGAGCTGGATTTGGAAACTCAAAATTCCAGCTAATATCCAGTTTATGGTTTGGCAGTTATGTCATTATGCGATACCAACTAGAGCTGTCTTAGCTGCTAGAGGTTTGAATGTGAATCCTACTTGCCCTTGGTGTAACCGATCTCCAGAGACAATTCTCCACTGCATGTTCACGTGTTTCAGGAGTAAGGAGGTGTGGCAGCTTTGCGGTCTGGGTGCTATCGTGATGCCTAAGGACGATGATAATCTCTTTGCATGGCTGCATGAAAATATCAAGAAGCTGGGTATTATCATTGCTATTACTCTATGGAAAATTTGGTGCAGCCGAAACAAGTATATTTTTTAGTAGATACAAACACCTACTAGCGTGGCAGCCATGCAGGTTAAAGCGCTTTTAGGTGATACTATTCGTGCTTTCGGTGACAGTGATAACAGTGGGAATGGCCGAATTCCAAGGGAAGTCTCTTGGATCAAACCTTTGGAAGGCTGGACTGCTCTTAATGTGGATGGAAGTGTAGTTAATAATCTAGGTATGGCGGCCTTTGGGGGTCATATGAGAGACTCTAATGGAGCTTTTATGCATGGCTTTTATGGATCAGTGGGTGTCTCGGATATCTTATATGCAGAGCTTATGGCTTTGTACCATGGAATGTCTCTTTGTTGGGAGCTTGGATATAGAAGAGTTAATTGTTATTCCGATTCGTTGAATGTTATTAAGCTGGTGGGCGAGGGTGACATAAATTATCATCGGTTTGGTAATGAGATTGCCTTGATAAGGATGATGTTAGCTCGAAACTGGGAGTTCCACTTAACCCATACCTTGAGGGAGGGTAACTACTGCGCTGATTTTCTAGCAAAGATGGGTGTCACGACAGATTCCTCTTTGGTGATGCTGGATCAACCGCCAACCGGGATGGATAATTTGCTTTTGGCTGATGCCATGGGGATAGCTTTTGTAAGGCCTTAGGGCCTGTTGTTTTTGTCTTCTTTTCTCTTGTTACCAAAAAAAAAAGATTATAATTATAATACAAAAAATAACTTAGAAAGGACAAACACTCTCACCTTAAGATAAAGCTAAATTTGGATTTAAAATTGGGTGGATGATATTCTCTTAATTTTGAAGCTCCGATAAGATGTTTGAGGTTTCTTGAAGCTCCCTTCTCTGCCTTAGGATGTTTCCAATTTCATGCCTAGAGGAGGAGAGAGCTCCTTCCCCTTCCTTGTGTTGTCTACCCAAAAAAATAAAAAAATAAAAAGTTGAGGGGAGAGACCACCCGCACGCAATTGATCCTTCCTCCCTTACTTCTTTCGGGTCTTGGTCCATCTTATTCTCCATATTATTTTTTTCTTTCCCAATTCAAAATTTGAGTTCCTTTCAAGAGTTTGACTTGCCCCTCGTTTCTCCCAAAAAATAAAAAATAAAAAATAAATCAAAATTCAAATCGCTCTAAAACTTCTTTTAACAAAAAATTGGAACCAAAGTAATTTGGATTAAATAATCTCTAAGTTTTGATGTTAACAAAAAGGATTAAATTTGTATAGCAAAGTGTTAGAAGTTATCTAACAAGTGTCTTTACCCTTTAAGGATCTCTGATTTTATATAAGTTAAAATCGTTAAATCTATTTACTTTGCAATCCGCGTCCATATGTTATTTTATTCTTTAAAATGAAAGATTCCCTAAGTGGACGAGTCCACTCTATCACTGGAAGGATTTCCTTTAACTCAAGTGCCACGTCAGTGGACGAGCGCTTGAATGTTTAAAGTAGACGGAGAAATCCTTTTGAGTAGACGCGAGTTACTCTCCGAGAATAACATTAATTTATTAGTGCCACGTCACTGGACGGAGATCTCAAGTAACTCAAGTTCTGGCAAGACCGTTGTTTTAAGTAGACGCAGAATTTTTACCACGTCAGTGGACGGAGCCTTAAAACTCTTCTTACTTACCTTGCCTTTACATTTGTTTGATGGACGAAAAATTTGAGTATTAATATCTTATTTAAATCAATCTGAACCAAAGTGAATTTATTTCATATGATTGATATTTATTTCAAATATATATAATGATCCTTCTCATTTGCTATTAACAGTTTTATTGTCTTGTTTCTATGAGAGAGACATAGTACAAATAAGGAATTACAAAAAGCAAAATAGTACAATGCAAAACGTTATGTACCCTGTCACCTTTTACGCTGGAATAGCTGGAAATTGTACAAGGAAGGCAAGACAGTTTTTCAAGTTGCATTTGCTCAGAGGTGTGCCATTTCGTGCAAGAATATTATCATATAGTACAAAGACCACGAGCAAGCTGAGTCACAACGGATATTACATGGTTGATTCTATCCCTTAACGGAAAATTCAAATACAACCGTTGATGATTTTGAAGAGAAGATCAAGGACTCTATAAATAGAAGACTAAGGCTTTTGGAGAAACAACTTTTGCGCATACACAGAAATCTCAAGAAATCTCTTGCGAGCAAACATTCTTTTATTCTTTCAAAAAGCAAAAGTCTGTAATATCATAGTTTGAATATTGCTATAATATTCATCTGATCTTAAACTTTCATATTCTCACACATAGTGAGTTAGAAGATCAAAGAAACCAAAAACTCTTTATTAGAGGTAGAGCCTGAAGAGGCTTGGTAAGAAAGGAATACTTGTGAGCCTGGAGAGGTGTTAAATACTTGCTGTAATCTATTTGGAGAATAGTGGAGAAAACCTTCAAGTAGAAGGGTCTGGACGTAGCTCTTGGTTGGAAGAGAGTGAACCAGGATAAAACAACTTGCGTGAATCTTCTAATCCCTTATCTCTTTAGTTTTACGTGTTTATACTAACTGTGGGGATTTGAACTTGAATTTGTTATTCTTTCAAAAGGTTGTTTTTCTGTGTGCTTTATTCTGCCTCTTTATCTTTGTGTGAGAAAACTATTCTTGAAAAGGTTGTTTTCGAAAAATATTAGCAAACACAATTCAACCCCCCTTCTTGTGTTTACCTGTATCAACTTTAGAAGTCACTTAGCTAATTTCCCCATTTTAATCCATGTTACCAAAAGAGTGTATGCAATATTACGGACTACTTTTTGGATTGGCGACTATTCCCACAAACCAACACAGGTCTTTTCACTGTGCTTTGTCATCTCTCACGTGGTTCCTAGGAAATTTTCCCAAGATGTCACATATCCCATAATTGCTCCAAGTCAACCATGCTCAGCTTAGGAGTTCCTAAGTGACGGACTTCCAAAAAAAAGATGCATCTTGTTGGTATATATAATATCAATCAATTCTTTTAAGTTTTTTTTTTCAATTGCACAATCTCATACTGCACAGTCTCAGGATTCTCTTAATTGTATAGACTCACACATGCACAGTCTCGGATTCCGATGTGGAATCGGTTGATTCATGTGTCTCTCCCCCTATAAGCCTGTCAGGAGCTGCTCATTGTCCATGCTTAATCTTTTGCACCGACGACTACTCCATGGCCCCTGCCCTCGTCAGCTTGAGTATCAAATGCTCACTAGCTTCTGCATGGTTCGCCCCCGAACCACACCGTACTAGGAGAGGTCTAGCTATGATACCACTTGTAACATCCTGGACTACTTTCCGGATTGACGATTGTCCTTAAAAACCAACACAGGTCTTTTCAGCGTGCTTTATCCTCACTCACACGCTTCCTACAAAAACTTATTAGGAACTCATCCCAGAATTGATCCAAGTCAAGCATGCTTAACTTTGGAGTTCCTAAGTGATGGGTTCCCAAAAGAAGATGCATCTTGTTGGTATAGGTAGTATCAATCTATTATTTCAAGCTTTCCTCAATTGCACAACCTCATACATGTACAGTCTTAGGATCTCCTCTGTATAGTCACATACCTGGAAAGTCTTGGGTTCCCTCTCGTTCCGATGTGGAATCTGTTCATTCATGTGCCTCTCCGTCTAGAAGCCTGCTAGTAACTACTCTTTGTCCATGCTTCATCTTATGCACCGGCGACCACTCACCGCCCTCATCGGCCTTGGATATCACAGTATAGGTGTAAAAGATTAGGGAATTAATTCTGAATTTTCATATCTCAATTTTCTTTCAAATGGTAAAAAAAAAATATAAGGTCCTTATTAGGGGTCATATTTATCGTCATCTCAGGTCATTTACACTTAAACTCTTTAACAATTAACTTGTCTTACCGGGTCTTACAGAGACGTAAAATATCGCCATTACCTTTACAATTTCGAACCAAAAGTTCACTTTAGCATAATTTTCAAGTTTCTCGTATATATTATACTTTACTAAAGTAAGGCATCTTTTAGTTAAGTTATATCTATAAGAAGTGTTTAGATCCTAAAACGTTGATACTTTGAAATGATCGTCTTGGTCATCTTGATTCAAATATGATGTGACCTATCACTGAAAATACGCATGGACACCCATTAAGGATCATAAAATTCTTTTGCTTGATTATTATTTTTATACTTCTTATACTCAGGGTGAATTAAATTTTAGACCTTTCTCTATCTAAATAACCTTTGGAGTCTTTTGCTTTTCTATAAAGAATACAGTGTGACTTATGGCTCAATTTACCCATCTTGTCGATTTCAAGGTTTTAATTTATGCTTCTATTATAAGGTTACATGTTTGTTTGTTTTCAACTCAAAATGTTACTTTTGGTAATTTCTTGTTCAAATAATTTAGTTAAGATCAAACTTTATAACCATCCTGTCAAGAAAGTTCGTCTAAATAATACAAGTGAGTTCACTTCAAAATCATCTTATGACTGTTACATGTCCATAAGAATAAGTCTTGAACATTCCATTGTACATGTTCATATTTAAATTGGTTTAGCTAAATCCTTCATTAAATGTTTACAATTTATTGCTAGACTTATGCTTGTGAAGTAAATAATTTTTGCATCTAATTGGAGACATTTTATATATAATACATGTTGCATCTCTTATTTGTATCCAATCACCATCATATCACAAGTTTCAACCTATATAACTTGTGTTTGATTGATAACCTATTGATCTTAGAATCTTTTGTTGTGTAATATATGTAATGATTGCACATTCTTGCCAACTAAGATGAGTCCACATCATCATCTTAGAATTTATGTTGGTTTTTAACTCTCCATCTATCATTAGATATCTAGAATCTTTAATAGATAATCATTTTAGAGAAAGATTTTTAGATTGTCAATTTAATGAATCAATTTTATTGCTATTATGTAAAGCAAATGTAAAGTGCTAAAGGAATGAGAAATTTGTTGGAAAGCACCAACATTGTCCATTCTTGATACATACATAAATCAATGTAAACTTGAAGTTCAAAGACTAATTCTTTTGCATAATTTTCAAACTAATTGTTAGATATTTTAATAGACACCTAAAATGTCACTAAATCACATGTGCTAGCTACAAATATTCCCGCATAATTAAGTGTCCCTATAGACAACCTACTGGTATGACTACCAATGAATCTAGAGTAAGCCAGAAGCGCGGTAGACCTATTAGTGTAAATGATATTGTACATTGAAAGAAAAAAATAAATGAAGAAACTTCAAAGTAATATTGAAGAATAGGTCATTGACACTCAAGAAGATATCAATAGTAATATATAGATTAACAATCCCATATTTCTGGATAAACAACTCTAGAAGTGGTTTTGATTCCGTAAAATTATGAGATCTATTAAATTTTAGATATATAAAGGGAAGATATAAAGTTGTTGATAATATTTTTGTATATGTAATTGCTTTTGAAATTATCAATGATAATGAGCATAAACCTCAAACTATATATAGAAAAATGTTACATCCTGAACAAAATGGCAAAAGTGGGGAAAAAATATAAGCTAAGATATTCATTAGTCAAACATAAAGCATTTTCACTTATATTTTAGATGCTTGAAGATGTCAAACATATTGGGTAAAGTAGATCTTTTTTTGCATAAAATGATTTAAACGAAATTGGGAGATGTAAAGCATGGCTTGTGGTGCAAGGTTTCTCACAAAAGTAGGGTATAGATTATGGAAAGATGTATTCCCCTACTACGAATGCAATTATGTTAGATTTTTAATTAGTCTAGAAGTTTATGGACTTAACATATTTTTAATGGACGTTGTGATAACGTATTTATATGATCATTGGATAATGGTATACACACATATGAAAACCTCTAAATGATTAAGGTGCTTAGGGTGTAAATTAGTCGAGATATTCGTGAATTATTCAAGCTTGCCTAGTTAAATACTAGACCAAGCTTGTTTGTTTAGCTAAACAAAAAAAACTCAAATTTGATATTAGTCTCAATTATTTAAATGAGTTAAGCTCTTTGTAGACTTGACATTAATAGCTCGCCAATAGCTTGTACATGTGTATATTACCTAGAGAGTGATGGCTGAAATATATGAACTATTTATGTAATGAACCATGATAATAGAACTATATTTTATTTCTACTTTTATATCATCTTCTAGATAGAGATGTTTGTTAAATATTAAAATAATACATTTAAAAATAACTTAATATGAAATTTGATATAAGGGAAAACTAATAAAGTTGTAATGAGCTACATGGGTCATGCTCAAGCTTCATATTTCATATTTTTAAGCAAACCAAGCTCGAGATTTACGTTTTGACTTGTTTAAATAAATGAGTCAAGTTTGATCGACTTATTTTTGTCACAAGTCATGCCTGAGCTTCAAATGCTCGGCTTGGCTTGACTTGTTTGCACCCATAGTGGTAGAGGCGGCAAAACGGGTCAGTCCGATAAAGTCACCCCAAATATACCCGATAAAATGTAGGGCTTAAGCTGTAAATTTTGAGCCCGAATTAAATCATGATTTTTTTCTCAATCCGAAGAAGCCCGGGTCATATTCAGGTTCGGGCCGAGCTAGCCCAACCGAGATCGGATAGCCCGCTTTATCTTTTATTTATAATTTGAGGAGTGCTAGCAACACACTCCCTAACACATTCCTTCTTATTAGTTGAAATTCATGTGGGTCCCATTATTTTGGAAATGGGTCCCATTAATTCATGTGGGTCCAACTTGAATTTTGTAGGACCCACATGAAGTAGTGCAATTTGAGAAGTGATACTTGTCCGCGATCCTTGAGAACGATATTCGGTCTCACCACCGTATTACTTGTTTACGACTAGGTATACTTGCCGAAAGCGTATCAAGTTTTTGGCGCCGTTGCCGGGGATCGGTGTGCCAATATCACAAGTACCAAAGGGGACTCCTAATTTAGACATTTTTTCTTTTCTTTGCTATTTTGTTTATGTTTTCTTAGTGTTCTCTTAGAATTTGCACAATTGTTTACTTGAAGCTTATCTTGTACTTGCTCTATTTGGTGTTGTTCTACTCTGTTTGTTTCCTTGTATGCGAGGTACAATTGACCCAAGTGAACTTCAATACAACCAAGTTTAGAGAAGTAAACATCTAACCCCAACAAAAAAAGGGTTTAGCTATACATAGTAAAGAAAGCAACAAAAGAAGATGAAATAAACAAGATAGATGGAACAAACTCCATGAAGATCCTCCAAAAGATGAGAAGAATGTCACCTATTTCCCTTCTAGGGTTGAGAAATCGCAGCTGCTGCTTCTTGGTGTATCAGAAATGGAAAATAAGGGTTTAAATACCCTGTCAGGATTCGCGCCCACGCTGAGCGTGAAAATTCCATGCTGAGCGTGAAACAGACAGAAAGCAGGCTTCATCAGTCGAACCCACGCTGAGCGTGGGAATTCCACGCTGAGCGTGGAATTGGCAGAAACAAATCCTCCTAACAGGTGCAGTTGGCTTCCTTCTTCTTGCTTCTTTGCTTAATTCTTCACCAAATCCACCTTAAGTCTTCATGGTTTACTTCCTTATTGAATCCTAAAATTGACAAAAGATGAACCTAAATTAGATTGCACAAAAGGAAAACAATTTAAGCTAAAATTAACCTCAAATGCATGAAATTAACAAAAACACTTGAAACACTAATTATGACTCAACTAACTAAAAATGGGGCAAAGCAAGGATAAAAACATGCAATTGGGAGTAAAATCCACTCAAGAAAGACACAATTACTTGATAATTTAGAGAATTATCAACTCTCTAACACATTCCTTCTTATTAGTTGAAATTCATGTGGGTCCCATTATTTTGGAAATGGGTCCCATTAATTCATGTGGGTCCAACTTGAATTTTGTAGGACCCACATGAATTTCAACCAATAGGAGGGAGTGTGTTGAAAAGAGTGTGTTAGAGTGTGTTTTGCTAGCATCTCTCTTATAATTTTTATTTTTTCTAAAAAAGGTTCAGGCGTTGTGTGTGAGATGCAATGTTTTAAAAACTGAATCGATCATTGAACTAGTGAAGACACTGGTTCATGATTCATTAGTCCAAACACGGTCCAATGTGATCGAACCGATTTTATTTAAATATTTTTAATTTTATATTTAAAATTTATCAACAAATTTAACCAATAAATAATCAAAGCAACCACCAGAAAGTGTGAAGAATAGTGTTAGACATATATAGAACCAAAAAAGATCCTCAAAGCAAAGCTTTGCAAAGAAGAACTTATATTATTGTCTATTATTGTTTATTGTTATTATTTAACAAGACGCACCTAACAAAGAACTAGGGGAAGGTTACAAACACAAAACTTGATCTCCAAAGTCCAAAGTAGCATTTCTCCAATATAACTATTGCTATCCTTGAATACGGTGTTGTCTAGCATGGAACACTTCAAAAATGCTACATCGGTGACTCACTTGTTTCAACCATCAAGTTTAACACTAGAATATTCAATGGCTGGGATTTCAGTGTCCAAAAAAATGCTAACACATTACCTATTGATTAGGTTACTTTTGAATTTGCTACCCCGAGTCCATTCCTCTTTCTCTTCCATCCCTACCCCATTAGTAAAGAGCCGCCGCCGTCGTCCACACCAGCAACTAAATGGTAGCAAGCTGCAGTAGGGGGTCGTCGATAAGGAATGACTCCATTTCTTGTTCATCTTGGTATTAAGAACGGGGTTCTTCCTGGTTCATCATTTTGTTTATTTGGTGGAAGAAATTGAAAATTCAAGAGTAACAACTGTGATTGGAAAAGGGTATTTGGGTCATGGTGTTGCTGTTGGTGTGATCAAAATAGTGAGAACGACCCATCCTCACCCCATCATCTATACTCTACATGCACACCATCAAGTTATCAACCACATCTGTCAAGGACGAAGAGGATTTGAGAGTGCACTCGAGCTCGGCGAGGGACTGGGTAGAGAAGGTCGTGTTGAAGCCATCCACCTTGTGTAAGTCTCCGATGAAGGTGGTGGTGGCGTTTTGGAGATCGATCTAGTTGATGACGGCTTAGACGCGAGCCTTCTTCTTGGATCTGGAGAGGGAGCGAGGGATGTGGAAGGTGTAATGTTTCTTTCCTAGTGGATATGGCTTCCAAACCACAAAGGCTGAAACTCCTAGAGAAACAAGACCGACGATGGAGGAGTGGAAGGGGGAGAGTGGTGGGGATGGGGTGGTGGTGAAGGATGTGTAAAAATGAAGTTTTCAAAATAAAAGAAATAAAAAATAAAACAAATAAACTGCGAAACCTGTTGTTGTAGGTAATTTTACTGCCCATGTTAGACGTGTCACCCTTTAAAATTGATTCTTTCGGGCACAGAACTCCTTTCTTACTCATGGTTGAAGATTTCTAAGAGAAATAAGGAACAATAAACCTACCAGGTGCCACAACATTCAATCCCAATCATGAGAAAGTTCACTCACTTGAGTAAATGTACCTGGAATAGTAAGAGGAATACTACTTTTACGAAATATAAGAAATGATAATTTACAACTTGTTCTTTTAGAAATAATCTTTTACTGTAATGATGAATTTTGTAAATTCATTAGATGCAAAGAACTAGTATTTTTAGCAAATGAATTAGGACTAGAACTAGTATCATTTCCTGTTAATTTTTGTGCAGCCACATTCTTGGAGGAGAGGACTAGGACTGGCATGGCTCTTACATCATGAAATAAATAAGGAATTAGCATCAAGAAATGGTATAATCATGTCAAATAATTGGTATAGTAGGCTATTAGCAAATCTAGACTATTACTATCACTTTGCAACATTAAATCAATAAACATCTATGTCTACAAATTGTGCAGAATCTGTTACTAGGAAAAATGCATAAGGAAATGAAGTATTAAGTGTAGCTAGACATAGACCACCAAAATAACAACTTTATGAAGAACTAAGTTCATGATTTTTCATCTAAAATAGTAGTTAATATATTCAATTACTCTATTGATGTGCATTTTTTTTTTTATCAACTGCTTGGTCATGATCAATTGTTAAGAAAATTGCCAAAATAGTACCATACCCCAATTAACGATTTCATGCAAAAGATAGGTTCAAGCACTGATGTTGCTAGTTTTCAAATTTGAGTGAGTTGTATTTAAAAATCTTTTGAAGTAGTGGAACTAAATGAGAATTTGCAATTCATCATCTCTGACAGAATAGAGATTAGTTATCCAACTAACAAAGTTAGTTGGTAGTTAAGTTAGTTAGTCAATTTGTTATGACTTGATTCAACTTATAATACACTTGTATAAAAGCATAGTTATGCAATGAATGAAATCATACTATCAGCTCATTTCTATTCTAATAATAGAAGATCATTTCTCAAATAACAATGTTACCTTTTTTGATTTGTAGAGTTAGTCCATTATACAATAATAAATGATGACTATTGGCGGAGGAATGCTCGAGAAACTGCAATTCTATACAAATGAATATAGATAATAACGATGACAACACAATGTTAACAGGGAATAAAAAACATGGTTCCCCCCAAGAGAAAATAACTAATGAAGGAATTAAAAACTCATTACCATAAAGAGACCACATACAATATATATCTCAATGCCCAAAAGGGAACAAAATTTCAACAAAAATTTGGGGTTTAGGATTCATACGTTGATCAAACTCGATAACCACCTACACGATTTCTTCACAATTAAATTTTGAATTTGCAGTAGGAACTAGGAAGAGTTGGTTTTGAGAAGAACAAAATTTTGATGAGTTTTTAAAGAAAAATTAGGGTAAAATTAGAAAGAGCAACAATGCCAAAAAAGGGAACAAAATGTTAAGTCACAAAGCGTCTGACTTTGTGTCATGCGTCTGACTCTCTTTCTTGTTGACCCGTGTGTTTTGATGAATCCAAACATTAAGCAAATGATTTTAATTGAACTGTCTGAGTATTGCTAATCTTCTACTTGAGATGTGCAAGAAAGACAATATATGTACAAGTCATTCTAAGAATAAAAGAACCAAAGCACATTCTATGCTCTGACTCCTTGAATTTAATGAATCAGCTGAAGCAATGCGTCTGATAAGACTCATATAAGTTGAAGCCTAGTTTCAGAAGCAACTCTCAATCTCAGATCCCTTGAAGATGAATAAAAGCAACCTAGTTCTAAGATCAAGGAACAACTTGATGATCATGTTCAAAATCCTGAAAGATATAAGTGTCCGAAGTCTAAAACTAAAGCTGAAGATGAAGCTATGGATTCTTTATCAAGACTACTCTCTTTGAAGACTCTATTGAAGAATGAGAATGAAGTCTCTTTAAGCTAGTGTTAAATAACAACAAGATCTTGACTTACTCACACCTTAGTTGCAATTACCAAAGAATCTTTAGAAGCTACAACAACATTGATCTCAACAAGCGTCTAAGAAAGATTGTAAAGCTAATCATGCAATCCTCTGAAGAAAACTTGAAAACCAATTCAAGAAAGATCAAGTTACAGACAAATTCATCAAAAACTTTAGATTATATCTAAAACAGACCTCAAGCAAAGTCATAGAAGAAAGCGTCTGAAGACTTAAGAAAGCGTCTAAAAATCTGTCAGAACCAAGAAGGTGTCCGAAGACATGTCAGAACTGACAAGCACCTAGAATGCTTCTAAAACACTAGTCATATGTTGGAAGACATGTTAAAGGAAGCATTTGAGCATAAAGGCATAGTCCTTTGTTACTAAGGACGTTAAAAGAAAAATAGTACTTGAAGCCTCACTTTGGAATCTGAAGGAAAGAGAACTATCAAAGAAAGGAATCAAATATTCAAAGGAATATAATAGTAATTCCTTTGTCTTCGAAAAGTACAAAAAGAAGAAAGCATGAAGACCTTGCTACAACCCTCTTTCTCGTAATAAACGGAAAGCACATTTTTCTGAACTTTTCTCAATGTTGCACAAATAAGGAAAGTTACACTGCCCAAGTAAGAAAAAAATCTCTACTCAGCTCTCTGGTCAACAAAAGAACTCCAACGTTCATAATCATTTAATGCAAAGTCAGAACGGCCATTCTATATCCAGAAGACAGAGAAGATCTCTACAAAGCGAAGATTGTGTCTCAACGGATCTTTTATGGATGAGTATAAAATGAAGAACATGAATACTGAAGAGATATATAGGAATAGAGGACAACCATTGATAGAGAATACACAAATTAAGCAGAAGAAATTACTCACGCTCAAAGCTCTCATAAACTCTGATATTCTTCTCTCAAATTACAAATCATTTAGAGAAGATCACACTCTGCAATTTACCCGATCCTACGTTCCCATTCACTCTCTGAAGTGTTAAACTGGTTGATTCACATTTCTCTAATGTTGAAGTTGTGCTTCAAAATAACTCTCATACTCTTAGAGCCTGAAGATGCTTGATAAAAGAATACTTGTTGTTGTGCATGAAGAGGCTAGGTGTGCAAACAATACTTGTGAGCCTGGAGAGGCTAGGTGTGCAAATAATACTCGTCTGTAACTCGATCAATTATAATGATAAAACTTGGTGAAGCCAATGACTGGATGTAACCCAAAGCTTGTAGGTGAACCAGGATATATCTTTGAGTATTATCTTCCCTCTCTTAATCTTTTAATTACTATTGTTTATTCATTGTTACTAAAATATTGAGGAGTGTTTGTATTACTCTAAGTAATTCAGTATGCTAAAACAGGCATCTGTGAAAAGTGCCTGACCTGAACTGAAATTTGTTTTGTGCTAGAAAACATCTGTTTGCGAAAATACTATTCAACCCCCTTCTAGTGTTGTTTTGTGCCATTTCACAAAATACAACAAAATTTTGGGGTTTAGCATTCATACATTGATCAAATTCGATAATCACTTACACGATTTCTTTACAATTAAATCTCAATTTTGCATTAGGAAGAGTTGGTTTTGGGAAGAACAATGTTTGGAAGAGTTTTGAAGGAGAATTAGGGTAAAATTAGAAAGAGTAACGTTTAAGCTTCTAAATTTGGGGAAATTACAAAATTTTCCATCCCAATAGTAAAACATCGTTTTGGACACCTAACTTTTTGTCTTTACAAGGTAAAATGATGTCTTTTTATGGTGGTTTGTCAGTAGGTGCCAAGTTGGCACTTAACATATATATGAGACGCTTCGTTAGGCTTGACTGACGTTCACGAACGTTAGAGACCTAATTGATTAGTGGTTGTTGAAGTCAATGACTAAATTTACTTTTTTGGTATGTCATTGATCAAAATGACCGATAATGTCAATTTCAGGGACGAGGTTGATGTTTTATTCTAGTATCTTTAGTGCACCTAATCTTGTTGTAATTACTGCACATGCTTTATAACATTTTCACATAATGGTGCATTATATTAAAAGTGTAACCACTTTTCTTATCTATATTTGGAGTTCTATATATGTTTTTTCATGAAGAAATGTTATGGCCAATTGATGGCAAAACTAGTCACTTGAATTCATATTCGTTTGTCATAATCTCTTTATACCTTGAGATTAATTTCTATGTACTGTCAGTGTAAAGGATTTTTACACAGACATCCAATAATATCTTGTCAAATTAGCATAATTATTATTTCTTTCTCTTAGTTATTATAATAAAAAGACATACGTCAAAATGTTAATGGATGTCAGTGTAAAACTTTTTATACACACGGTGTATAATATTTTAATCCTTATACTTGTCTTCTTTATTTACAACAATTCTTTCTTAATTTATAAAATAATTTAAAGCCTATATATTTTGGTAACTTTAGATTATCCAAATTAGAAAATTAACACAGCTTTAATGATGAGAAGAATTTGACTCTTCTCATTTAATAATAAAATAAAATTATAAAAATAAAAATTTGTCATAACTTATTTTTTCAATAAAATAATTAATTTAGTATATATAACTAGATGGATTTCCACAACTCTACAGGGAAGCAAGGCCTGATTGTCAACTTATTGATCTAACCCTAAAGGTTAGCGAATGTGTTGCGCAGCAAGGTGGATGGAACAAGGAGTCTTTGCAGATTATGATCTCAGTTCGTGCTCCTTTGCGTATATGTTTGTGTGCTCCTCCTAAACCTGAAGATGAGAATGATTCTTTGGGATGGAGGAAGGAGGCAGATAAAAATTTCTCTGTCAAATTAGCTTACCAAGCCCTAATTAAGCATGATGAGACTGTTATTATAGAGCCGTGGAAGATGATTTGGGGTTGGAAAGGCCTCAGAGACTCAAAACGTTCATGTGGATGGGTAGTCATGAGAAACTTCTTACTAATAAATATCACAACAAGTGGGGTCATGGTATTTCACCTCTTTGTTATGTATGCGGCTTAGAAGATGAATTTATATGTCACATTTTAAGAGATTGCTATCAAGCCTCTCGTGTGTGGATCCAGTTGATTCATTCGAAACATGTGGATCACTTCTTTTCGGGGAATGTCCTTTCCTGCTGGATCGATCTTAATCTACGCAAAGAGTTGGGTTTTCATACTTAACACAAATGGGCGGATGTCTTCATGGTTACTTGCAATTTCTTGTGGTTTTGGCGTAACAAAAGCATCTTTAAGCAGGGATTTGCTAGAGCATAAAATGTATGTTTTGCTATATTTCATTATGTATCTCAAATAGAGGAAGTCAGGTTAAATTATAGTAACCGGGTTACCCTTGGTCATGAAGTGTGCTCTCGTTCTAGGTGGCTTCCACCACCACAAGGATGGGTTAAGGTAAACACAGTTGGAGCTTCGCGTGGAAATCCGGGACCTTCTGGCTGTGGTGGTTTGATCCGGGGTGACAAAGGCAAGTGGATGATAGGGTTTCATTATAATTTGGGTATCAATAATGCCTACAATGCAGAATTATGGGGTGTCCTCCTCGGCTTGGAACTAGAATGGGAGGAGGGGCATAGAAGAATCATGGTGGAATGTGACTCATCGGCGCATTCATATCACAGCTTGAGAGTTTGGATAAAAACAAGAGTAATACTCTTCTTTGTCGCATCAAACTTCTTTGTGCTAAACAGTAGGAGATCGTGTTCAACCATACTCTGAGAGAAGTAAATAAATGTGTTGATTGGATGGCAAACATTGGCTTAGATCCAGGATCTCCGAATGTGATGGTCTTGCATGCTCCTTCTGTGGAGCTGTCTTTGTTGCTGGACAGTGATGTCGTAGGGGCTTCTAGGCCCATTGTCGTAATTTGATTTTTGTTTTTTCTTCTAGGGCCTAGCCCTCTTTGTTTACCCAAAAAAATAATTTTATGCAATTAAAATGATTAGCGAATAAAAACTTAATGACCGATAAAAACCCAACTATCCGAGGTTGAAAAAAGTCACGTAAATTTTAATGAATTGTAATCTGATTTTTTTTTAATTCTTTTTTTTGGTAGTAGCTGATTTTTTTAATTGAATAACGTCATACAACCTAAAATATGAACTGTGGAAAAATATTATATTTTATAAATTTTTATATATAATACAAATATTTTTAAATCAGTAATTAGAGTCAATAATCAAAAAAATTCTTTTCATTAAAGTTATATATGTTCATGCTCTCTACATATATTTTTTTTGGTAAACCATTCTCTCTCCATATTGATGTTATAAATTAATATTTTCTCTCTCTATATTAATTTTTATAATTGTGTTTATACTATGATGATGGCACACCTATTCGTTACTGTAAAGTTATTTTAAGAAAGAAGGGAGTGGTCTTTTAATCCAAAACAAAATGTTAAGGTTGTTGGAATTAGGGGTGTTCATATTCAAACCGATTCAAAAGAAAATCAAAAATCGATCCAAAGAAATCCATAGATTTTTTTGGATCTTGTTTTGTGAAAACCGATCGGATCGGATTTTGGATTCCTTTTCTTAAACCGAATCAATCCAAACCAAGCCACATGTATAAAATTTAATATATGTTTATTTTATTTGTTGCATTATTTTTTTTATTTCTTGGTTTTTTTTCCCTAATTATACTTGTGACACCCTCTATCCTGCATGTTATACAAAGCGTTAAAAGGTAAAGATATAAAAGTAAAACATGCATTTATTTCATGAAATAAAAACCGGATAGAAAGCACCACATTGTAACGTCTCAACGCGGAAAAACATAAAAATTTGTAAAAAGATAAAACGTAAACATGAACATCAAAAGCATAAAACATAACCCAATCCCGATGTCACATATAGAACTGGTATAACCGTTCTGGAATAAAATCCTCGGAATACAACTGAAACTGAAACTAAAAACAACTATAACTACTGATAAATCCTAACTAGAGTCGCGGCTCCTCAGAGTCACTCCTCCACTAGCTGCTCACCGTCCTCTGCATAAAGAGATACATGCCAACAACAGAAACAGAGAAAACGGGGAGTAAGAAAACATATAAGCACATCGGCATGGAGATAGTAAGCAAGATGAACATACATCATATACATAGCATTTTCATCATTTAGCATCAACATATAATTATATCAATATATTAAATCAACCCACATATGCTATGCGGTGCAATACTACTCCGCTACTCCATTATGCTTGTGGATCCAAACTATCTCAGGAAGGCAACTTCGGAGTTACATATCCACATTGACCAAAAAGCACCAACGCCGGCAGTCCACCAAACCATGGATGAACCCCTTGGGTAAACCACCCGAGACTTGGCCAGATCGCCGTACTCTAGGAGGACCTCCCCTATGTTGAACTTCCCTCACTAACAACTTCAACGTATGAATGCATGAGCACAACAACAAACAAGGCAACCACCTCCTTTGCTTGGGTCAATAAGCACCCAAGACTTATCACCAACATCAACGTCAACACCATAACCCTTCTGGGTAAAGGTCCCCCTTAGCCAAAAAGCACTAAGGTTCAACTCATCAACACCTCGACCAAAAAGCATCGAGGCCACTTTGACCAAAAAGCACCAAAGTCTATCAACGTGCGGTAACCCACTGGGCATCGACTTAACCAACTTGTTATTCTTGTTTATCTTAATTAATATTTAATTAAGTTACTTGTTATCATTCGATTGGTGTATTATCCTTTAGTTCACGTCATTGTTCTAATTGGGAGAGCACGGGCGTGCTCCCTGTTAAGCACGGTCGTGCTTCTTGGAGCTTGGCCGTACTGACTGGACATGTTTGGTTATGTTCTTTAGACAAAAACTCCCTAAACACTCTTAAATCAGCCCTAGGGTCTAGTCAAGGACCATCAAACATTAACCTCACCTCTCACTACTAAATTCATGTTTTATAATACTTTTGGGGAAATTATTCCTTTAATTACCATGTTAATAAAGAGCCTTATTTTAACCAATTATAGTTTTATTAACATGTTCATCATAAATCACCATACATTCAACCATGGCATAATCAACATCATCAAACTAACAACATTCATGACGCATTCAACATACCAATTTAACCAATTAATCATGACATAACACATATCATCAAACATATAAATTGGCATACATCATCATGAACCATAAAACAGTTATAGAAATTAGACATTCATAACTGGCATACCAATAATCAATTAAACATACAATCAAACATGTGATATGCATCAATGAATAGTTTAACAAACAATAGGGTCATGAGAACCCTTCATCTTACGCTACCCCTTGCCTAATGTTCATACTATCCTTCTCCACATACCTGGTATGACGATCTAATCTACAGTCACTTTGAGCGAATCCAAACTTGGTCCACTCGAACGGTTCAAAGGATCTTGGTCAATAACATCAAAGAAAGAAGGACTAATTAATCCCCAATTCAAGAAAACAAAAGGAGATCAACAAAGTGTTTACAAGATTACCTTAATTGACAATAATGCGCGGTTTATTCTCCAATTGCAAAAGAAAACACCAAGAGTCTTGAGGAGGTTGAAGGGGAAGGAGAGAAGAGGATTTCTGACGGCTAATGATTGAGAAGAAGAGTCAAAATAAGGGTTTTAACTTGTAACCCTCCTGACTCACTTATTTATATGGTCAGCGGAAAACATCTTTGAGAACTAGACACAGCTGTATCTATTAGGAGACACAGCTGTGTCCTGGTCAAAATAGCGTTTCTGAGTGCTAGACATAGCTGTGTCTATCAGGAGACACAGCTGTGTCACGGACCAGATCAACGTTCTAGGAATTCGACATAGTTGTGTCTATCAGGAGACAGGAGACACAACTGTGTCTCGGCAGACACAGTTGCGTCTATCAGGAGACACAGCTGTGTCCCGGCCAAAAACAACGTTTACGAGAATTAGACACAGCTGTATCCTAGGCCAGAACAACATTTTCGAAATTAGACACAGCTGTGTCCATCAGGAGACACAATTGTGTCCCGGGACAAAACAGTGATTTAGAGAGTTAGACACAGATGTGTCTATCAGGAGACACAACTGCATCCAACTCCAGGAGAGAGAGAAACATATGCGTTACAAAGGGATTTTTGACCAGAAAATCCACTTAACCCCATTTTAAATTTCTTAAAGCACTCTTTTAATAATCTAACACAACATACAATTATTTACAACGCATAAAAACATATACGAAAAAAATGGGGTGTTACAATACTTACTAGTTTGATTTGACAATTTTTTTTTACTATTTCTAAGTTCCAAACATAAAAAAAGATGTTATGGAACTAGTTGATGATGATATTTATTTATTTAGTACATATTTCATGAAATTATTACATGAATATATAAACAAGTATATACATGTTTAAGATTTTGTTCAATTTAGCTTGCAATCTTGATTCTTTGATGTAATATAAATATGTAATGATGTGTCGGTAAAAACTGAATCAACCGAACCGATCCAAATAGTATTTAATAGGATCAGATTTTTTTCAAGGAAGTCATCCAAACCGAACAGAACCACATGTTCTTTTTATCTTTGGATCGGATGGTTTTTTCCCCCTCAAAATCAATCCAAACAAAACCGCGAACACCCCTAGTTGGAATCCCATATATATTTATTTTCTTTGTTTTTTACGGAAAAATAGGTAAATTGGTCTTATACGTTTATTTTATTTTTCATATTGGTCCTATAAGTTTTTTATTTTCCAAATTGATCCTCCACGTTACGTTCTGTTTTCACATTAGTCTTTTCCGTCAATTTTGACCTAACGCCGTCAGTTTTGATGTCACGTGTCGGACTAAGGTGATAGCCACATCAGTTCAAAACTGACGGTGTTAGGTCAAAATTGACGGAAAGGTCTAATGTGAAAACGGAACGTAACGTGTGGGACCAATTTGAAAAATAAAATAAACATATAGGATCAATTTACCTATTTTGTCTTTTTGTTTCTTTGGAAACAATCCCATATTTTTTTTGGAAACAATCTCATATAAATATGGGTCTTGCTAACGAGTATCCAATCACTAGTTAAAAAACTAACAAGATTTTATTGAAAAATCAAGTGTTTATCTTCTCAAAACATTAAATAAACATTTTCCAATAAAATCTTTTTTTCTTGATTCCGTAAGAACACTCGTTAACATTTTCCAATAAACATTTCTGACATAGCAATAGTGCTTGCAAAGAGAAAACGTGTAAAATAAATATAGGTCAGAACATTTATCGTTGGAGGTTGTTTCCCTTAATTGCAGGGCAATGACATTCTATCTACTGTATAAATGTGTTTCTCTGCTGTAATTAAATACGAGTTAAAGTACATTAATGTTACATATAATTGCTTAACAGTATTAGTTCACTGCAATTGTTACACAATTAACAATTAACGCTGTATATTGAGACCCTCGTGATCGGGTTTGGTGTTAGAGTATGTGATGGAGGTTGAAGCCTTGAAGGTAATCGTTCTGCACTTAATTTTTGTTCTGCCAAATTGTATTCAATAATCGTAACACGATACATCGTGCCCACGTGATGGGATTTTGTGTCAGTCTATCTATGACGTGTGTTGAAGGTAATCGTTAATTTTTTTTTTTTTTTGACAGAAAGGTAATCGTTATTATGCACCTAATGTTTGTGCTCCCAAATTGTGTTTAATATTAATAATCCTTACAATATTAAACTTTGATGAGTGAATCAATCTGTGCATGTTTGGATAGGATGACGCAAACAATTTCTTTTTTAATAAAACAAAACTTATACCATGAATAATCTAATATGTTTGATAAATTTAATTAAACTATAAAAATATGGTTTTCATAAAAAATTTAAACAAGTTAGGAGTTTTAAGTTTATTTTAAAAAAAATACTATTTGATTATTTTGAAACTAATATATACTCCATCGGGTCCTTAATATAAGAAACAAAATCCTAAAACACACAGACCTAGGAAATGTATTGAAATGAACTAATTGTAATTAATATTCTTATAAATTTCCAAAAATACCCCTTCTAATTAATGAACAAACTCACTTGTATGGAAAGTTGATATATCTCGTAAATATAAATCATATTATAAATGAAGGTAATATTGAAAATTAACGTTTAATATGTGTGAAAATTTATGGATGTTTATTATATTTTGGACTAAAAAAGTACCTATTTGTTTATTATATTAAGGACCGGAGGGAGTATTTTTTTATTCCGCCTTATGAAACAAATATTATTAATTTAAACAAATAACTTAATATAATTTTATAATTAGTATATAAAGGTGATTTTTCTATATAAGTCAAATAAAATATATTATCATAATTAAAATTACTTTTCGATAAATCTATTCAAATATAAAACTGATTCAATTATAATCGATAATTGATTATATATTATTAATTATTGAAAGGTTTTGCTAATTAGTATCCTCAGGTATTGCTAATCAGTACCCTCAGGACAATGTTTAATATTTGTCTTATTAAAATAATCTTTCATTACTAATTAATCCAACACATCTTTACGGCTTCCTAATTATAAAAGATTCATTTATTTTTGTGTTTTCTTATAAGAGGAATGCTACTGACAATTTCTCTGACACTCCCCCTTCACCACTCTCCCATATATGAAGCCACGTCATGCTGTCTTTTTAACTCCTTACTTGGTTACCGGATCTACAAGTTAAGGGACTTTTAAGATTTATTTAAATTTTTTTTATCATTATTGGGTCTCAAACCCTCACCTCTGCACTCTGAAGTTTGTTCCTTGTTCCCGTAACCGTTGCCACACACACCGACCCAGTCATTCGTCTATCCAGAAATGGTTGCCGTTGTCAAACGCACCTATGAGTCCCATGAGATGAGAGTAACCATGAAATGCATTGAGAAAGCCTAAAGAGCAATTAAAAAGAAAAAAAATCCCTTTCTTAGTTTTTTAGATTTACCAACAAACGGAGTGGAAAAATGAAAGACCCTCTACCCAGTTGGCCTCAGTTCCTTCAAAGCCATTTTTCACATTTTCAAGGTTACTTGATTTGAGGTTAAAAAAAATCAATTCAAATGAACTATTACCAAAGAATTTGCGCTTGTCAGTAAAATGGAGAATGAAGCAAGTTAAAAATAGTTAACAAAGATTCTGCAAAATCATGGATGTCCCTGAGGTTGAGGAATGGATGGAGGGTTACTTTCATCGATAAAATGAAGCAACTACAACTCCTTATGCTTGCAGTGGAAAGCGGTGACGGTTCCTAAACAGAGGAATGATCTTGTTGGAGTGGGTGGCAGCGGCGAGGAACAAAGAATTCAGACGGTAGGGAGTGATGGAGTTGGGGGTGTGGGTTGGGGGTGTTCTGAAACTCAATAATAAAAAAAATATTTAAAAATTGCTAAAAGTCTCTTTAACTTGCAGATCTGGTAATCAAGTGAGGGGTTAAAAATATAACGTGAGGTGGCTTCATATATGGGAGAGTGTCCAAGGGAGAGTGTCAGAGAGATTGTTAATAGCATTCCTCTTTCTTATAAACACAACAGTAAACTGAAAAAGAGTATAAACATTTTACATCTGTTATTAGATCATGCTTTATACAGTAGAAATGCATTTTTTTCCATAGAAATGATTTCAACGTACCACAAAGAGAAAATAAGTAGCTAAGGAATGACATTATGGAAAACTTTATGATTTTCCTAGTATCATGCCTTATATATATAAACGGCATGTGGGAGTTATAAGGTGGTCAAGGTGGTTTTTTTTTTTTTTTTGGGGGGGGCGGGGCTCATAAGGTTTGGAGTGATAAAGATCTCATAGGTTCAACTCCCCTCACTAACATAACATACTAATTACTAACATTTGCCTATATAAAAAAATGGCATGTAATCGGGCTCATCTAAATTAAACTTTTCCACTCTATGATTTGGCCGAAGTTCATATTGCCTTCTTTTACATCTATTATTGCTCCAGTTATGGCCAAGAATGGCCTTCCAAGAATGATAGGGAATTTAGAATTCCCATTCATATCCAACACCATGAAATCAGGAGGAATGAAAAATTTCCCTACCTTTATGGGGACATTCTCTAGTATTCCTAGAAGTTTTTTAGTGGAGTCATCCGTAAATTGTAAAGAGAACTTGGATGGACTCAATTCCTTTATTCCTAACCTCTCAAAGATGGTAAGTGGCATCAGACTCGCACTAGCCACTAAGTCACATAAGGCATGATCTATTTTAACTTCTCCAGTTGAGCAAGCAATAGAGAAATATCCTGGATCTTTTAGTTTAGGAGGCATATTAGTTTTTATCATTTCATCACGCTCCTAAATTAAGCTCTTAGTCTCTTTTTCTACTTGTTTTTTCTTGACAAGCCTTTGTGGGAAAGGTATTGGGGGTTGGTAAGGTGGTGGAGGGACATACTTTGGTTTAATATCTTCTTGTTCACTCATGTCCACCTCACATTCCACACCCTTTACAACTACCCCAAGCTTATCATCCCTCGAGTATTGGTAGGAGAGATAAGGGCTATTCTTCCTTCCTTGGTTGTAAGGATTTGGGGGGGGGGGGGGGGGGGGGGGACATAGTTTGGCAACTTCGGGTTCGTGTAATAGAGATTGTGACATGAATTTACCTGTTCACCCGAAGCGCCTTTTGCAGGAGCATTACCATCTGGGCACTCCATTAAGTCATGTCCCTGCACTCCACAAATCTCAAAAGCAACATTAGTAGCACCTACTCCTACCAGAGCAACAACACGTTGAACCACCAATTCCAAGAAGGCCAAGGTAATGTTCAACTCGCTTCAGGATTCCCGCAGGTACAAAATTCTAAACTTGAGTCCTTTTTAGAAGGATTTGTAGAAGCCCAAACCAAACAAAATGAAGAGTTTAGGCAACATGGTAGGGCTATGGGCGAAGCCATTAAGGAGCTTGCATCTAAGGTGGATAACTTAGTCATTCACCATAAGATGCTAGAGACACAAATTCCCCAACAAGCTAGTACATCTTCTAGGACTAAGGGTACGTTTCCGGGATAACCCGAAGTTAATCCCAGTGAGCAATGTAATGCTTATTCACATTAGCATTTTCAAGCTTATCAAAGCGCTTATTTAATGAATCAATTTTAGCCATAATCAAATCCACACCATTTACATCAAACTTACCTCCCGAAAGCTTTTTTTGGGTTATTACCTCTTTCCGAAGCCCATCGCTGATGGTTGGTGGCCACGCTTTCAATGATGTTGAATGCTTCAGTTAGTGGTTTATTCATTAGTGCTCCACTAATTGCGGAGTCAAGTGACACCTTCGAAGAATATTCCAATCCATTGTAGAAGGTATGCACTTGTAGCCATTTCTCAAGCCCATGATGTAGGCTAGCAATCCTTTGTAACGATCCCATGCTCCAGATAAGGATTCTCCGTCCTTTTGGAAGAAACTGGTGATCTGGGTTCGTAAGTAAGCAGTCTTGGAGGTTGGAAAGAATTTTTCCAAGAATGCCTGCTCCAGTTGGTCCCATTTTGATAAAGTATTAGCAGGCACTGATTTCAACCAAGCTCTTACCTTTCCAGTCAAACAGGAGAGGAATAACCTCAAACAGATAGCATCAATCGGGGCACCTTGAATTCTTGTTGTATCATAGAATTCCAAGAATGTATGCACATGATTGTTCGGGTCATCCGAGGGTGATCCTCCATATTGATATTGTCTAATCATGCCAATTAACTGGGGCGGTATAGTGAAGTTCTCCGTCGCAATTTCTGGCCTAGCAATCCCAGTTCGCAAACCCCTAGCATTTGGGGTTGTGTAGTCCTTCAGTGGTTTTGTATCCAGTTGATCGGCCATGAGTGGAATGGGGATCAACTTTTCTCTCGCTCTTTGCCTTTGTAGTCTTCTACGTCTATAAAAAGTCCTTTCGATCTCGGGATCAACTTCAATATGAGTTCCAAGACTTTGGGATCTTCGCATAAAAGAGAAAAATCACCTGCAAAGAGAGAAATAGATACACTGGAGGAAAAAAAATGTATAGAAATATCAATTTAAAAATTAAATTGATATTCAAGAAAACACATTCCCCGACAACGGTGCCAAGAACCTGATAGCATAAAGCCGCAAGTGTACGGTTTCGTCGTCAAGTAATAAAAAGAACAAATCCACAGGGACCGTGATTATGAACACCATTTAATATTTAAATCAATTAAACTAAACAAGAAAATATTTGATTTTTGAAATTGGTATTAAGTAACAAATCAAAATTAAAGTAGCAATTAAACAAAATCAAGAATAAAATAGGAAAGTAAATCAAATTGGGTGTTTTCAAATTTAAAAGGAATTTCCAGGAATTGGGTAACCAACAAGACCGTTCATGCCATTAAATTGACTTTCCCTATATTAATTTATCAAAATGATTTGAAGTTGAATTTATCCTCCAAAAATTGTTAATGTTCCCTATCGAGATACAAAAACCGTGCACAATTAAATCAACTCCTACTCTCGTGGTAATTGTATTTGAATTGGACCCGTTAAGGTTTGTGATAATTCAATGAAATCCTCGAAGGACCGCTTTTAACTCTCGTGATTTAAATCCTAAGTTTAATTCCTATAGATCCAATACCTACGTTCACCTCTCGGTTCATCCCTAGATTCTATGACATGCAACTAAGTGCGCACCAAATTCACAAGTAATTATAACAATAGGAATCAAATCGAAAGCATATAAAAATTAATAAAGAAAAATTACCAATTCATGATATGAAACAAGTCTTAGGCATAGCCCCAATTCCTAGAAATAGAAGAAACTACTCAAGCATTGCCATAATCACAACAATCTTGAATTGGGAAAACATGAAAAACAAAGAAAAAACGGGAGAAGAGATGGAGAAGAAGAGCAATCCTAATCTCAAGCCAAAGCCTCCAATCTAGCAGCCAAAGATCCTTATTTTCCAGCCTAACAACCTATTTAAAGGTTAGGTTAAGAGTGGGTCAAAGCCCATTACAAATCAGATTAAAAAAAAGATAAAATTATGTTTTTCATCGCGTCACGGCCGTGAACCATTTAATGACCAGGCCATGAACGCTTCTGTTTGGAGAATTCCATGCCCTTATTGGTCGTTCACGGCCCTGAAGGCCCTCACAGCCAGGCCATGAACGCTACTGACTTTCCAATCTCTTCTTTCCAGTCATGGTCGTGACAGATTTCTTGGCCTGGCCGTGACAGAGTTCATGGTCATGACGGCCATCACCCCCAGGCCATGAATGCTTCTGACTTTTGACAATTTGTTTCCTTTGCTTCTTTTGCGTGTCATAGCCATGAAGCCTTTCATGCCCAGACCGTGAAGCTTCAACTTTGCATATTTTTCATTCCTTTCAAGCTCCATCTTCAAGCAAACTCCAAAACAACTTGATTTAAGCACTTCTATCATTGTTCCTGTAGAAACACACCACAACACCGCCTCATCCGTTCCAAAATAAAAATTTAACAAATAACTAAATAAAATGCCTAATCTACAATGAAAATGCATGCAAAATGACAATGAAATGTGATGTAAAATCACACTCATCAAATATAGAGAAGTCAGAGAACTAAAATTTCAATGCTTTGAAACTAAGCATTTTACTTTTTATTTCATTCATTTATAGTTTACCTCTCAAATAAGGTAATGGTATTCCAATTCACTACAAAAAAGAAGGTATTTCAAAGACCGAATTTAGGGACCACACTTAATCGGTCGCTAAATATGAATATTCGGCCGCTAAATGTAGAAATTTGGTCGCTAAATTGGTCATTAAATGGCTAGCGACCGATTTAGCGACCACTAAACGATTTTGTGATCAGACATTTTGCTATCACGCTTGGTGGTCGCTAAATCGGTTGCTAAATGGTTTAGCGACTGAATTTTCATATTTAGCGACCGAATTGGGTGGTCTTTAAATACTACTTTTTTGTTAGTGATTCTAATTCCTTATTTAATTTCTCAAATAAGGGAAATTAGCAGTGTTATTACAACCAGACCGATTATCGACTCGGTGAGGACGCCGGGTCAATGGATCATTGGTCGAACCAGCTGTGAGTCACTAGTTGAATCGGATGAACCAATATATATTAAATATATAAATTTTATGGTTAAGTTTTATATATATATATATATATATATATATATATATATATATATATATATATATATATATAATATTTGTCAAGAATATTACAATTGTCTTCAGTGGCATAACGGTAAAGCTCCTTAACGTGTGTCGACATCGTGCGCGTGAGTAGGACAACATTGGTCAGCTCGGTGGTTCAATCGTGACCGGTTCAATCGCGGTTGATGACATCAGCACCAGTTTAGTGGCTAATGAGGTCTGATACGATGATCGGATCGATCATGGGTCCGATTTCTGCTGAACCGATCTGGTCCGAGTTTAATAACACTTCAAATTAGAGATAACTTTGTTTTACTTCTTTCTTTTTTACCTTTAGCTCATCGGCGTTTGTTCCATTTTATTATATATTGGAAAAAATCCAAACATACCATAATAAGAAAAATGTATTAATTATTATTATTATGAGAATCAATTTTTTTTTTTTTTACTAATTTAACATATTACGATTAAATAATAATAAAAAAAATATTTATTGTTGATGTAATTAATAAGTTATGGACTTGGATGTTTATTTTTTATTTTATGAGTGGTATATAAATCCATGGGATTATGTTTATCTCTCTCTTTTTTTTGTTAAACAAAAGTTTAGGTGAGTTGGATCCCGGTGGCTCATCAGGGCAGGGCAGGCCTCACGGCTCAAAGAGTGCTTAATGAGATCCTTACATCGATAGTGTGATTCGAACTCACGACCTTGTGGATTATGAGCCGTATCCTTACCAACTGGACGAACCTTCGTTGGCACCCTTCTACTCCTTTTAATATATTTTGTGGTTGGTTAAAAAAAAAACCTCATATTTAGTGACTAAATTTGGTGGTCGCTAATTTTTTTTTGTAGTGATATTCCAATAATCTTTCAAGAGAAGGGCTCGAGACTTGCTAGAGCTTATGCGTAAGGTGTATACCACTACACCAACAAAGCTACTTGGCATTTGCCTCAAAAATATGTTTTATACACATGTTTTATTATAAATTTAATTTATACCAATTCATTCGGTTCAACCAGTGAGTCACTGGTTCGACTAATAACCCATTAATCCAATGACTTAATCGAGACGATGATCGGTCCGGTTTTAATGACATTGTTTGTGGGTAGTTACTTGATAAATCAATTAATTGAAGCATATCTCCCTAATGTTTTAAGCTTCTTAATCCACAATAGATTGGTAGGAGCATACTGTTGGATTTTTTGGTACAAACGTACTGTTGGATTTAAGCAAAGAAGTTTCACATTTATTGTAAAATAAAATAAAAAAGAAGTGTCACATTTATAAAAAAAAAATTAAATTAAATGAGAATGACCATATATGTATAAAATAATAGGAGCTAGGAGCTAGCCATAAACTTTAGTTAGGCAACTATATGGTCGTAACTTTCGGCTTTCAATTTACAACCTCTACTATGTCTTACTATAAATTGCATCTTAACTATCCAACTAACTTACCCTACTGTTTCACTTCGGTGAAGTCCAAGCTCTCTATATTGTGTAGAGTTTTTATAATTTCACAAATGAAGTGTGTATCTAAAAATTCTATTCGCTTATAAAAATAAAAATTAAAGGTAAAAACTCAAATTTGTAAAGCATACCGTCTAAGAAGAAAATGGCTAGTTTCACTTGGGGAAGGAATCTCTGGGTGACTGCACCGGGGCAGTGTACTCCCTCCGGTCTCTATTGTAAGCAAAAATTAAATGGGACACATATATTAAGATAGTTAGTTAATCTCATTTAAAAGAGTCATTGGGAATGAAAAATTAAGTTTGTTACCTAAATTACCCTTCCTCTTATTTATTAACCTTGTGTTATTGAGAATAAAAGGAGTCATTGGAAAACAAAATTTGTATTAAACGAAGGGTATTTTGAGAATAAATTCATTAAATGAGAAAAAAATAGTTGAAATTTGCTTATATTTTGGACCAAAAAATTTGGAATTTTTACTTACATTGTGGAGCGGAGGGAGTACGTCACAGTGTTTAATATAGGATGTAGAAGCAAATCATTTACGCACATGGATTCCAATATGCCTAAAACCAAATTTTATTCATCAAATTTTAGAAAACGGGAAGCTTTATAGTTACTTCTTAGCCGATTGCGAACCTATACGAGTATCTGACGAGTTTTATTAAATGACATTTTTTTTTTTGGAACCAGCTGACACATTGTATTTATTATGTACTTACCATCACATTAAATAAACCTAAAAGGGTGAGGTACATGTTGAGGATTTTTTATTATATAGGAGTCTACTCTAGTCCAAACTTAGGCAATTTCACGTCAGTAGTGTAATTTGGTTTCGAAATTATGGGAATGGGATAGATTTTAAAAAAATTACGTAACTAGTATAAGTCGTAAGAGGGGTATACGAAATCAATTTAAAAGTCGTGAACTCTGCTGACGAACCAGTATTATATTAAAAAAAGTGAGGGAGTCGTATACAAAACTTACGACTTGAATTTTTTATTATACTCCCATCGAAGTCGTTAGTGACATTTATGATTTCAATTTTTATTATTTTTTAATTTTGTTTAGTCGTATGTAAAGCATACGACTTATTCACATTTAAAATTTTTTTTAAAGTGCAAGTCGTATTCAGTGCATACGATTTCAATATGTTTTATTTTTTTCCCCATTTAGTATCTTTTGATTACGACTACGTGGGATAAATTAAAAAAATGGGAAAGTCGTATGCCATCTATACGATCAGCACTTCCTGTACCACCATCATTGTGTATCTCATGATCTTCTTCCTCTTCACTAAACTCACTAACGTTATCCCTAACTATTGGATCATCAAACATCCATGAGGTACCAGAAAAATTAAACATCTACAAATAATTCAGAAAAAATATTATTAACTATCTATTATATACAACAAATCATAATAAGTAATTGAATTAACAGAAAACCACAATGCCTAACCTTTTACTGAAGGTAATAACACAAAGAGTTTTGTGCTGCTGCTTTGTATCTTCACACTTTCTCAAACTCAATCGAACACTTTCTCAAACTCAATCGGATATGTAGCTACATGGAGGGGGGTTTTATAGTAGTAAAGTTTAGAGCAACTCGTATCAGTTGCTTACGAATTGGTAAATTTATTAAAAAAATATATATAACTGAAGTCGTGATCTATGGATACGAATTGTCCAATATTTTAAATTAATATAAAAAGATGGAAAAAATAAAAAATTGAGGGAGTCGTAAATAGCACTTACGACTAGCAAAAAAAAAAAAAAAGGAAGTCGTAAGTGCTATTTACGACTAGCAAAAATTAAAAAAAATTAAAAATGAAGTCGTTAGTTGTATTTACGACTTCAATGAAAATATAATAAAAAATTCAAGTCGTAAGTTTTGTATACGACTCCCTCACTTTTTTTAATATAATACTGGTTCGTCAGCAGAGTTCACGACTTTTAAATTGATTTCGTATTCCACTCTTACGACTTACCCTAGTTACGTAATTATTTTAAAATCTACCCCATTCCCGTAATTTCGAAATCAAATTACACTACTGACGTAAAATTCCCCCAAACTTATAATCACAAATAATTTTTTTACATGCCTATGAAAAGGAAATGCTCAAGCTATTTCTAATTAATTAAATATTTATTCCTTTAAATTCCTTTATTGATAATGCCATTTTTAAACAAAAAGTTGGGCAGAAAGATAATCCATTAAGAATATCACTACATTAAAACAAAGGATTGATTTAATTATAATGTTATGTGAGTGTAAAGATTTTTTTATACTATCAACTAATAATACATATAACACATTATTAAAAATATTTAACTTTTATAGTAATTATCTTAAATATTATATATAATAGGAAGTAAAATTGATCGAGATTGTACAAAAAATAAATTATACTGATATAGTATCAAAATTTAATTCTAAAAACAAATTTAAAACTTCTACTTCTATCTACTCATAAAATGGAAATCGTCCTCTAGGGTCGGAATATTGTCTCATCGTCCCATAACCCATTTAGCCATTTAGGGTATGAAATCGATTGTTCCAATGACAAAACCGATAGTTATCATAGTAAACACGAGTGGGTAAATATGGATGATGGTTAAATGATTCTTTTTTTTTTTGGGTAAAGGTTTAAATGATTCTTTCCCCTGTAAAAGAAAATCTCACTAATATGACGACCATCTCCAATTTATAATTAATAATGTATAATTTGTATTAATGGTCTATTTAATTGAAACATTACTTTAAGATGATATAAAATTGAGTTTAATTAATATACACTGTCAGTATAAATGTTTTTTATACTGTCAACCAATCATAAGTTGTCACATCATTAAAAATCTTTGACTTTTATCACAATCACCTTAAAAGTAATCAATATTATGGTTTGTGATTGGTTGACAGTGTAAGAAACTTTATACTGACAGTGTACAATAATTAAACTCTATAAATTTATTTATCTATCAAATATATATGTTTAGCCGATACGTCATATTACTTGTCGGTACCCAAAAACACATGCGCACTTTTCTTTTAATGTACTTGTTTGTATATAGTACTAGTATTTTTACACCCATGCGATGCACGGGTCATCGATTACTATTATTATTGATAGCATTGTTATCATTAATAACTTGAATTGTGCCTCAATATCTACAAAACTTTTTCTTTCCTTTATCCCAAATTAAATTCACTATGTCAAACATTTTCTTTACTTATTTCATATTTTGCCTTCAATCTTTCCTTCCCACCCATAATGGTGGTACTCATTCATCTCCAAGGCTTTTTATTTATAGACAGAAGTGATTAGCAAAAACCTTGAAACAATCTTATCTATAATTTGAGTACAAAAAATTGAATATTTTTTTTATTTTAAAATGATATTACAAAAGTGTTCCTCTTTGATTATTACTAATGATCAACTAATCCTCTTAAATCATGTGGTGTTGACACGTGTCCCTTTATTAGAAAATCAGCAATTCCCCATATTAATTAGTATAGATATAGATTTATTATTTAAAATAAAAAAACAAAGGCAAGGATGTAGTCAAAAAATATATTAGAAAATATGAATAGCTCTGCTTTATTTATGTCAATTCAGATATTGATGTATTTGACTCCCAAAACATTGTACCTTTACCGGTTTGTAAATATTTTAAAACAAAAAATATATAAATTTTAGAAAATTAAAAAAAAAATTAAAAAATTCCATAGCTTGACATGTGGCTTGCACTATTGTGCTACACTCAAATCAGAATTTCCCCTTATTAATTAGTATAGATATAGATTTATTATTTAAAATAGAAAAAAACAAAAGTAAGGATGTAGCAAAAAAAAGTATTAAAAAAATCAAGAAAAAAAAGTAGAGAAAAAATAATTTTAAAAAAAATACAAAATTTAGGAAAAAAAGTTTTTAGAAAAAAATTAGGAAAAAAAAGTAATTCTAAAAAATATTTAAAATAATTAAAAAATATATTTAAAAAATTTAGGAAAAAATATATTTAACAAAAATTAGAAAAATAAAATTAATAATTTTTTCTAATTTAATTTTTTTAAATATTTATTTTTATAATTAATTTTTTTAAATTATTTTAAAATATATTTTTTTCTAATTATTTAAAAATAATAATAATAAAATTTTATAACTCGACATGTGGCTTGCACTATTGTGCTATACTAAAATCATAATTTCGCCTTATTAATTAGTATAGATATAGATTTATTATTTAAAATAGAAAAAAAAAGGCAAGGATGCAGCAAAAAAAAAATTTTAACAGAAAAAAATTAAGAAAAAAGTATCAAAAAATATATTGAATTTTTTATTACATAAATTAGGAAAAAAAGAAATTAGAACAAAATATTTAAAAATAATTCAGAAAAAAAAGTAAATATAAAAAAATATTTAAAATAATTAGAAAAATATATTTACAAAAATAAAAAATAATCAGGAAAAAATAATCAGGAAAAAAAGATATTTTAAAAAAATTATAAAAATATAATTAAAAAAAATTCTAAATTATTTTTTTAAAATATTTATTTTTCTAATTAAATTTTTAAAAATATATATATTTTCTAATTGTTTTAAATATTTTTTATAATTATGTTTTTTCTAATTTTTTAATTTGGAAAAAATTTGAAAAAATTAATTATAAAAGTTATTTTAAAAGGAAAAAGAAAAAAGTAAATTAGAAAAAAATTTAATTCGAAATAAATTAGAAAAATAATTAAAAAAGTTAGGAAAAAAATAGATTTAAAAAATTAGAAAATGAAAATTAATTATTTAAAATAATTAGAAAAAAGATATATTTAAAAAATGAGAAAAATAAAATTAATTATAAAAAAAGTTGTAAAAAACAGAAAAAAGTAAATTAGGAACAAATTAAAAATTTGAAAAATTTAATTAGGAAAAATAAGTTTTAAAAAAATTTAGGAAAAAAATAATAAATAAATTTAAAAAATTAGAAAAAAATTAATTAGGAAAAAATATATGTCAGAAAATTTAAAAAAACTAATTATGAAAATAACATTTTAAAAAAAGTAAATTATAAAAAAAATATAGGAAAAAAAATTTAAAAGACATTAGAAAAAAAATTAATTATTAAAAAAGTTGAAAAAAATATTTAAAAAAATAGTGTTGTCAACACGTGTAATATACAGTAAAAATAGATAATCAGCCTTTATATTAGTATGATTCTGTAAAATTATAAAATAGTAATAGTTAAATTAAGTACTACAATATTTTTTTAACAAAAAATCTAATGTTTGGGATTCGATGAAATTAATCCCTAGGACCCCATTGCTATTACTCAATATGAATTCTTTTAGGCGAGTTGTCAGCAAGTCTTTAAGTCGATATAAATTTATGTATTTATTATGTGCTTTACCTTTTTTTTTATCTGTATGAACTTATTTCCTGAAAGTTTTTTTGTTCCCATTATGTATGACATTGACAGGGTTCGGTGTTCCCATCAAGTATGACAGTATTTTGTTGTGTAGAGATGTTTTTTTCCTCACAAATAATTGTTTATCCTTTTAACTTTTTTTAAAAAAAGAAATTAAACATGCTACCAAAAAAATAATAATTTTAAACTAGATTTTTTTTTGGACAGAAAATCCAACTAGTTAATACTTTTTTTTTACTAAAGAAAAGTTAAGCAATTTCATTAATAATAGAGAACGTAATATATTTGGTAACATCATCTCGAATTAGGAGAATAGTAATATATATAGTCACCCCTAATAAACAATGAGCAACTATATGAACTTTCCTCCTATCAAACTCTACCAAAGAGTTGTTAATATAAAATGATAAAAGACTCATACAATCTGAAAGGAGACATAGGATTTCCTCTTTTTGTATCTGGAGTCTAGTCTGGGAGAGTAACTATAAAATTTGGCTTTGAAGAAATATCATCCCTCATCACGTAAATTGTGATCGAAGTCGATGCTTCGAGATACCTGCAAGAAAGGTTTAATGCACTGCCAATTGTCTTCGACTTTATTTACATAAACTAAAAAAATCAAAATTAAAAAGAGAAAACGACAAAACTCGTCTGGCCAATAACACCAAACGAGATATTTGTGGATAGAAACTGTACACAGGTTACCCATGCCCCGACATTTCCAACTAAGGATACTTATGGCTTTTGGCAGGCCTAGGAACTAAAACCTGCCAATAAAAAATGGAGAGAAATGAAGAGAAATAATTCATTCATCTTCTTCAACCAACAATGATAAACTCTTATAAAATGGAAAGAAAAACATAATCCTTCCGGATGAAGAGAAAAACATACTATTCCTCAAACAATAAGGGTGCGTTTGATTTGCAAAAGGTATCAGGACAGCACAGGACAGCACAGGACAAATCCTTGAGTCACAGGACAATTCTTTGTCTTGTACATTGTTTGATGGATAATGGACAGCACAAAAAAAAAAAATTTATCGGAATACCCTTTATAATATATATTATATTATTTAATATATAAATATAGACAATAGAGAGAGAGGAGGGAGAGAGAGGGGAGAGAGAGAGAGGAGAGAGAGAGAAAGAGAGAGAGAGGGGAGAGAGAAAGAGAGAGAGGAGAGAGAGGGAGGGAGAGAGTGAGAGAGGGGGAGAGAGAGGAGAGAGAAAGAGAGAGAGGGGAGAGAGAAAGAGAGGAGAGAGAGAGGGGGAGAGAGGAGAGAGAGAGAGAAGAGAGATGTAAGGATAATTTTATCTTTTGTTAGTCTGTCCATGGGACAAAAAGTGGTCCCATGGTTTGGTGGAGGACAAAATTCTGGGTTTTTGTCCTGTCCCTCACCCCATTTTTTGTCCTGTCCCCTGACCACTTTTCAAATCAAACAGGGGACAAAAATTTTTGTGCTATCCAGTACCCTGAATTTTTGCAAATCAAACGGACCCTAAGAGAAGATGAATACAAGGAGTTACCTCTTCTGTGCTGGAGCAAAAACTAGGGCCGGCAGCCAACACAAAAGCGTTCCACTAGTGTTAGTACTTAGTATGACGCATATCGTAGAAATTAAACTAGTGTTCGTATGACGTATATTTTATATAAAAAATAATAAATAAATTTGAAACGTGATACTGCTTACTTTTCAACATCTAAGGATGACGACGTCTTCGCGTACAAAACTACTTGTTAAGACAAAAAGACCCAGTCAAACGAGTTCCATGGGCTCCTTTCAATGAATTAATTTTAGCTATTAATTTTAGACGATTTTGTATAGGAAAAAAAAAATTTCTTTAGTTCAGGAAATATATGATTTAAGGGAAAATACTATCGAGTACCCTGATGACATTCGTTAAGGAACCAAGAAAATAAAATTTATATAAAAAATTTGTGTATTTAATATTTGAATAAGTGAAATGCCTGATTTTCCAATGAAAACTTGATTTTCTTGATTCCTTAAAGAGTGTCCTAAAGACACTCGTTAGCATGATCCTAGTTTGAAAATTTAAAAAAAAATTACATTAAATTTTCTTAATGTTTGATTTAATTATATTCACCATTCCTGAAAAGATTACATTGACCTTAGAGATTTTATTATCATCACACTTTCCAAGGGGAGATGATTAAAATTATACAGGCTTTCCCTTTCTAAGAGGAGATAAGCGTAGTTTTTGTAAACCAACGTGGTGTGACACGATTTGTGGATAATTAGGTTCCTTAAGTATATAGTTAAATGTTCGATTCATGGCTTATGTGTATGGAAGAATATCTGTTGGGAGATGTCAACCCTTTAAATAGATCTCAGTATCTCAAAGGATTAGTCTTTGACTCCCGACCGGAGGATATTCAGGTTTACAAACAAAAAAAAAACTTAGTTTTTGAAATAAGAAAAATATTGATATAATCAAACTAAATCACATTATAAATTTCCCTAATATTAAAGCATACAGTAAGGAAATACTACCTCTGGACTAAAAAATAACTAATTTCATACTTATTAAAGAAGTTAGTTAATTTAGTTTAATTGTCTTGATTTATGTAAAAAAAAATAAGTTATAGTTACTAAATCACCCTTTAATTGTCTCAGGAATATGGAATGCTTTTAGAAAAGTAAAGGAAAAATTGGTTTGATTGGTTAATTTTCTTGATTTTTGGGATACTTACATTAAATAGAGTTAAGTTAGTTGAAGTTTGCTTATATTTAAGTCCAAAAAATATAGATGTTTTTTTTGTTTATAATTGAGTCTAGAGTAGTAACAAACATCATAAGATACATAATTAATTGCATGAACCTTCTGCGATACAACTTGTATTCACTCGGACATTAATCTTAAGATCAGTAAAATTGAAGAAGAAATTAAATTTGGAGACACTATAGTAAATATGAAGCTGGAACCCAGGTCTTGCTTCCAGAGAGAATTTATTTCAACAATTATGATTTCGTATTATTGTGTTCAGACATAGCTAATTAATAAATAGCTATAAAACTGGACAACAACAAATCAAGTAAATATAAGAAAAGCTGGGATTATATATTGATATCATATCAATACTAATCGGTTGAATTTGAAGCACTTATAATTCCTTTATTTGACAAAATTACCCAACTACAATGAACCCTCTTTTTAGAGATTACTTACTTTTTATATGACATCATTTTTATAAACATGACATAAATGCCTAAGACACTATAAAAAAAAGGCTCATTATCGACGGTCAAAAGCCGTCGGAAAGCCTAAAAAGCTGTCGGTAATGGATGATTGCTGACGGATTTCCGATGGACACGTCCGTCGGTTATGAGATCATCGGTAAGTGTTTCTGACGGATATGAGGGGTTCGTCGGTAATTACTGACGGAAATGTCCATCGGTAACGCATTAGATGGGTTGCCCTATTACCGACGGAAATGTCCGTCGGTAAGTTATCTTTATTTGTTTTATATTTAATTTAATTTAATTTAAACTACAAATAAAATTTTAAAATTAACTTAAATTAAAAATAAAATAAAATAAAACATAAAACAAATACAATATCGATCCATGCATAGATCACTACAAAAAAACAGTCGTTTAGCGACCGACAAAATCGGTCGCTATTTCATGATAATCGGTCGCTATCAGTAATAGCGACCGAATCAGCGACCGATTTCAATCGGTCGCTAAAACCCTAGTCGCAAATCAATTAGCGACCGATTTTTCAATCGGTCGCTATTTAGCGACCGAATATTCGGTCGCTATTTTAGTGGCTGATGCGTTGGTCGCTTGCTCATGGTGACCAAAATAGCGACTGAATACTTAGTAGCTAATTCGGTCGCTGTTTTCGATTATCCTAGCCATGTTGAGACTAATTTTTCGGTCGCTATTTCGGTCGCTAAATTGCACTTAATGTTGGCATGTTTAGCGACCGATTTATTGGTGGCTATTTCGGTCGCTAATTTTATATATATATATATAAATCAATTAATTAATGTTTTAATATTATAATTAACCCTGATAATAATATGTAAACAAAAATTAAAATTGCATTTAAATAAATTTGTTACGCAAATAAATAAAAATATTAAAATTGCATTTAAATAAAATTGTTACGCAAATAAATAAAAGTACTTTCACTCATAAAATTATAACCCAAATAAATAAAAGTACTATACCATCCATGCAAGTAAAATTCATGACATAAAGAAACATCCACAAAAAGTACTAATATAGTCAACGAAAATGTAACAGTACAATAATAAAGATCATGACGGAGGTGGGTCATTGTCCTGCTGTGCATCAGTGCCGACATCCTCCTCGTCGTCCTCTGCAGCAGGCTGTGGTGGTGCTGGTGGTGGTGGTGGAGGCGGCTGAAGATGCAGGTGAGACAAGATGTATCCAGTGGTGCCTCTAAGCTCACCAATCTCGACCTCCAAGGTCTTCTGCCTAGCATCCTTCTCGGCGAGCTCCTCAGTCAGTCGTGTAATACGATGCTGCATCTGCTCTACGACCTCTGGAGGAACGCTCGCCATGCTAGTGTCTCCAGAAGAGCGGGACGTCATAGCTACATAATGGCTGCCCAACTGTCCAAGCCCATACACGTGCCCCTTCTTATTTTTACCTCCAACAACCTCCAAAAATATGGCATTCGAATCAACAGAGGCTGGAGAGTGCTGCTCCTGGCTAGAAGAATCACCCTCCTGTGAGGCACGTGTATGAGCATCCGCTAGGGCATGATCATATTTTTCCTACAAAATAAAATTTATTATAGTATTATTAACAAATAATAAGTCGAACGTAATTAAACTAATTAATTTTTTAAGTAATTTTTCCTTTTTATACTCACAGAAATGTTTTTTGCCTTATCATTCACCCATTCTCCTGACTTAAGCTTCTTTGTTTTTTCGAGGAGCTCATAAGCAGTAGGGGGTCGGGCAAACTGCTGAGTCTGCAAATTAAAATAAATTAGCAATTCATGAGTCACAATAAAAATATTAAATAGAAAATAAATTAAAATAAACTACAGTACATACCATCCTCTCAAAATGGTCTCCTGCCCCGACCGACCCTCCGGTGTAGGCTGATGCTCCACAATCCTTTGCCCGATTCTGTTTGGCGATGGCACTCCTCTTTTGAAAATCCTCACCGGCCCAATGTTGTTGCAGTCCCTGTAGCACTTCAGGTTCCATCCACTTCCCCTTATCTGTCCCTTTCCTCAACCTGCTCATTGCATTTTTCATAATGCAAGCACCTCTATGATCAAAACCCTTCCTGATCAAATTCTCATCACGTGGGTCCCAGGTAAACGCTTTCTGCATGGGTTACGTAAATATTAGACAAACATAACATATATAATAATGCAAAATATTTATAATGCAACTAAATTTTAATTTACCTTAAACTCTCTGTACCACATGTCCCTCACGTCACCATCTATTGAAGTCCATGTGGGCCATGAAACCTCAAACTTCTCCTTGATGATCTTCGATATCTCATAAGTAGTTTCCTTCTGAGGATTCAACCTATGATTGGAAAAACCATCATGCAATTAAGTTTTTAAACAATGTCATAAATTAAAAAAATTTAAGTAAAAAGCTTACTCTAAGTCGCCGGGGCCTGGCCTGATCAACCTCCTCGGTAAAGCTCTATCTGTGACCTCTGACTGCGACGATGATGGTGGTGGTGGTGGTGGTGGTGGTGGTGGTGGTGGTGGTGGTGATGACGTCCCGACATCATGGAGAGGGGCAGTGGCAACCGATGCAACACTCGGAATCGTCTGTCCCGTCGCAGTGTCCGACATATGCTGGTCAGATGAAGGTGTGTGGGTCGTGGGAGATGATCTCCCAGCACGACCTCTCCCACGAGAAGAACGGCCTGCAGTACGGCCACCTCTACCACCCCTAGTCGAGTGTACCATCTGTTTCAATGAATTTGTTACACACACAGATATATATATATATATATATATATATATATATATATATATAATGCAATGTAGATCAATTCAAAATAAACAATCAATATAAAAAAAATATGTATACATGAGTTACCTAATTAGATGAATCTGTATCGCTGAAATCACTCTTACTCTCTTTCTCACTTGATATATATGTGTCCTCGTCTGATTCATCCAAGTCAGACTGATTCAATAACAATGTATCAATTTCCTCCCCGCCGCCCCCAACATCGACAAGACATTCGTCGATGATATCAGTATCTATATTTCGTAACACTTGAAGCCCTGCAATAATATCATCTTGGTATGGAGCCTCTGTTTCAGCCTGACTAACTGTATTATCTGAGATTGTACTGCGAGCCTTTGTCTTGATGACACCCAACCAACCATGATGACCCTCAGGGTATGGCGTGTAATAAACCTGTTCGGCTTGCTGTGCAAATATGAACGGGTCATACGCCTTAGTATATCTTCGCGATTGCCTTAATTCGACAATTCCATACTTATTTTCTACTTTTGTCCCTATATCTAGAGTATCGTCAAACCAATTACACTTGAAGAGAACTATCTTCAACGAGGGCAAACCGGTATACTCCATTTCAACAACTTCAGTTAGAACTCCGTAAAAGTCACTTTCTAATTGACCAGCTGTACCACGTACACACACACCATAGTTGGATGATAGCATGCCTTCACTCCACTGTTGTGTACGAAATTTGTAACCATTCACAGTGTACGTGTGAAATGGGGTGACTTTTCGCTTAGGCCCCCACGCCAGATTAAGCAATAGTGGTTCTTCAACATTATTTGTTGTATTTAGAACCTAATACATTACAAATGGTTATAACATATAACATATATAAGATATTACAGGACATTTATTATATATAATAAATCACAAGTGTTAACCTACATATTCTTTGAACCACATGGGAAACCTTTTGGTAATCTCCTGGTTTATTCGATCCTCTGGAATGTCTGGGTGGAGTTCCTTTAGAAATTCAGAATACATACTACAGGACAAAAACTAGATACTTTAGTTTGGCATTGTTAATTATTAAACAATGTGTTAAAAACTGGTATCAATGTTACTTACTTTAAATATGGCTCAACCTCGTCACAGTTTTGTAGAACGTGCAAGTGGGCTGCGTCAATGTCACGTTGCTCCATGAAATAGGATTTTGATTTGCCACCAGGCATGCCCGGGTAATTGAAACATGATATTGGAGGACTAGATGAAGAACTTTCACCTGCATCTACATTACGTGGCATTCTAGTCCTTCTTGTTTCCATTTCAGGTGGATAGTAATAAGTGGCGAAGGTAGACGTCTCCTCCACCAAATAGGCTTCACAAATGGAACCCTCTATCTTAGACTTGTTCTTGACTTTGCTTTTGAGGGAGTGTAAGAACCTAAGCAGGAAGAATTTTGGAATAAATGAGGACAACAATAAATAGCATAAATAAGGGAATAAATGAGGTGAATTAGTTATTTACCTCTCAAAGGGATACATCCAACGATATTGGACCGGTCCACCAACTCTTGCTTCGTATGGGAGATGAATTGGAAGATGCTCCATAGAATCGAAGAAGCTAGGCGGGAATATCTGCTCTAACTTACATAGCAACACAGGTATATTGTTTTCCATGGCCCGTATTTGTTCTAGATTTAGTGTTGTGGACGTCAACTCCCTAAAGAAATGGCTAAGCTCAACAAGTGCCTTCCAAATAGGTTTTGGTAATGAGTCGAACGCAATAGGAAGCAAACGCTGTATGAATACATGACAATCATGGCTTTTCATTCTATGCAACTTTCCTTCCCTAACGTCGACACATCTGCCCAAATTTGAGGCATACCCATCAGGCAACTTTAGTTCTTTAACCCATTTGCAAATAGCTACTTTCTGTGGTTTGCTGAGAGCATAACTTGCCTTCGGCTTGAAAAGCCTGCCACCACCAAGATCTTTCATCTCAAGCTCCTTCCGATTACAAATTTCTGCTAAGTCCAATCGAGCTTTATTAGTATCCTTTGTCCTCCCTTTGATGTCCATCACAGTGTCAAACACATTCATAAACACGTTCCTCTCAGTGTGCATGACATCAATGTTATGACGTAGTAGGTGTGTTTTCCAATAAGGCAAACTCCAAAATATACTTTGCTTAGTCCAATTATGCTCAACACCATAGCCTAAATTATGTCCTCCTTGCGATTCATGGATAAGGGGTAATTGGCTCACTCTTTGCCAAATATTTGGACTAGATAAACGTGGAGGAGGGGGTGAGTTCTCAGCACATCGCTTCTTGAAACCATTTTTATTCCTCCTATAAGGATGATCGGCAGGAAGGAATTGGCGGTGACAGTCAAAATAACATGTCTTTTGACTGTGCTTAAGTGTAAACGCCTTTGATCGTTCCATACATATTGGGCACGCAAGCTTCCCCGCAGTCATCCAACCCGACAGCATCCCATAAGCCGGAAAGTCATTTATTGTCCACATCAACGCGGCCTTCATCATGAAATTATGCCTTAAATCAACATCATAAGTCAATACACCATCATTCCACAAAAATGTCAACTCTTCAATGAGTGGCTGCAAGTACACATCAATCTTGGATTTCGGATTAGAAGGACCCGGAATTAAAACCGTCAGGAACATAAACTCCCTCTTCATGCACATACCAGGGGGGAGATTATACGGAGTTACTATAACTGGCCAACAAGAGTAAGATTTTCCATATTGACCAAAAGGATTGAATCCATCGGTACATAACCCTAACCTAATATTCCGGGGGTCTCTGGAAAATGTTGGATGCACCCTATCAAAATGTTTCCAAGCTTCTCCATCAGAAGGATGACACAAGACCCCTTCCTGCCGCTGATTATCACTGTGCCACCTCATGTAGGGTGCAGTTGCCATCGATGAGTACAATCTTTGTAGCCTTGGAATTAGAGGAAAGTACCACATTTTTTTAAATGCAGTCTTCTTTTCAATCCCCCTTTTAGTTGTTGTCTTGAATCGATCCGCACCACAATGTTTGCAATATGTTATGCTCTTGTCTGCTTCATCTTTATAATACAACATGCACCCATTCGGACAACAATCAATTTTCAAACAGCCCAAGCCCAAGTTCTTCACCGACTTCTTAGCATGATAAAGATTCTGAGGCATACGACTATCAGCCGGATGTGTCTCTCTTATAAACTGCACCATTCTATTAAAATTTCCTTCTGACATGTTGAAGTCAGATTTCATGCTTAGAAGTGACAAGGCGACCGACAATTCGGAGTGTTGATCACATCCTTCAAACAGTTTAGCTTGAGAAGCAGCCAACATATTAAAGAACTTTTCTGCTTCGGGATTCGGATTTTCTTCTCTTTGTTGGGTCTCCATCACATAATCATGTTCCAAAGCTTGGCCTACAGAGGGTCCAGCATGATCCATGATCATCTGCTCATAAGCATTCAGTTCTTCCCTGCGATCACCAGTCCCATAATATGACTCTTCGACAATCGGCTCAGGAAATGGGGGCAATTCCTCACCATGGTTGGTCCACCAATAATAATTTGCCATGAACCCCTTGTTGTAAAGATCTATCATTATCTCGTGCACAAACTTGAAAACTCTACACTTACACTTTAAGCAAGGACACCTCATCTTCTCTTCATTGTTCCTTTTGAACTTGTCTTGACTAGTTGCGAACTCTAGGAACTCATTAACTCCAGCTCTAAATTCTACCGTTAGATGTTTGTTGCGATCCAACCTTTTATACATCCACAATCGACTCTCGGGAATATCCATTACTGCTATCAAATTAAACTCTATATACAAAACACAATTTTAGCGACAAAAATGTTAATAAGGGCATAAAAATGGTAATCAAGCATGAAATTGACACATCGATCCTATTGAGCTCCGCTCAGCACTAACAAACAACATATAAAGTTTGCAACGACATGCATCAATTTTAATCTAATCTACCAGCACACAACCAGCATCCTATTGAGCTCCGCTCTCCACTAACAAACAACATATAAAGTTTGCAACCACATGCATCAATTTTAATCTACCAGCACACAACCAGCATCCTATTGAGCTCAGCTCTCCACTAACAAACAATATATTCAATTGCAACCACATGCACCATTTCTAATATACCAGCACACAACCAAAATCCTATTGAGCTCAGCTCTTCGCTAACAATCAACAAATCAATTCAAAGTCTTCAAGCACCACTAGCAACAATGAATAGATAGAGTATTTGACCTACCTCAACTCCAAGCAAATAGTGAAAACGGGTGACGGCTAGAGCGGTTGTCAATAGACAAAGAAGACTGTAAGAAAAAATAATAACATCAATAATAGCAACATAAGTCACTTCAATTTCTCATCATTCTACAAACATGCCTCCAAATCCTGTGGGAGTATATCAGCTAAATATAAACAGATAGGATAGGATAATAGACTCATTACCCCTCAGAGGACAACAAAATATCTTGAAGCACCGATTTGAATGCTCAGGGAGCAGCGGAAGCAACACAGATTACAAATCCAAATAAATGAAAACTTGGTTCACCCTGCAGCAAAAATGTTTACATGTGAGATAGGGGGCAAAGAAATTGATTCTTGGAGAGAATAGGAAATGAGAATCCAAATCAAACACCTAATTGATACTGCTAATTGCTTAATTAACTAAGGGAAAGTGTGAATAACAATCCCGCTGTAAAGATATTTAGCATTTAGTATATCTTCAATGACTAACAGCTAGCTAAGCAAGTCCAAAAACTCATAAGCATTCAAATCGTAAAAAAGAGGATAATCCTCCAGCTTCCCTCCTTTCACCTCAACAATGAGTGCAAAATTAAGAGGCAAAATAAGAAATGTGCATGACAACTGATAAACAAGAGACTAAAACAAAGTAGAAACAGAAATAATAAGATCATTTTATAAGCCCACTATTATCAATGAGGTGCTACCCCATACACCTTATTTGCATTGAGTTTGGAACTAATAGAGTCCTGTGACACTCTAGACACAACCAACTTATGTCTTTTGTTTGTTTGTACTATGACTAAAAGTCGAGGACTAAATTCTATTCTATAACACATAAATCATCTGATTTTTTTTTAGTTCGAATAAACTACTCAAAGGATGCAAGGACAGCACGCAAGAAACTTACTTGTTGGTACCATATATTTTGGGAACCGAATCTATTACCTATTTTATTATCAGTTGTTGGATCTATTGAAGTTGCATTCGTGTCCCACATTACCAATGTTCTTGGGATATGCAATGCTTATATATGCTTGGACACCCTCATCCTATGAGCTAGCTTTTGGGAGTGAGATCCAAGCATATTTAACAGGATCAAATGCTTGTTTATAACTATTAGTTAAGTCGCAACTTTATTTTCTTAAACTCAAAGGCAATTAACACCACATTTCGATTTGATAAGCTGCAACTAATTGGATTAGTTAACAACTAGTTAACTGTTACGCCAGAAAAGCTAACTAGTGCTCACTAACTTAACTGATATGCTCACTATTCGTTACTAACATGGTCGGTATCTGAACTTATTAATTTACAGAGCACACAATCTTTTAGCCTCTCCCAAACTGCTGTATAGTCTTGTTGTCCTTTTTTGTTGTTTGTCACTCCACGTAGACTATAAGCCAATGGGAATTTAATTATATCCACCAAACCACAATCCGCCAATATCACATCCTGGAACTGAAGTGTTTGCACACAACTTTTCAACTTTCTTCCTCAAGTAAGAATTTATATAAATTGAAATTTATCCAATCCCACCATGCATAAATTCGGTTCCATAGTGACTTTTCAATTCAAATATGGAAACTCATTTCAAAGAAAATGAGTTTTTGGAGGCCTTTTTTATTTGTCAAAAGAGACTCTTGATAATGATAAAATATAAATAGAACTGTAAGGGGTCTCCATCAAGTGCCATAAACGTCAAATGGTATGAAAAAAAGGTGCGGTCCCAACAAAAGACATTAACTGCAGTCCCAACAAAAGACAGTAAATGGCCCAAACAATGAAGAACCAGATGAGACCAAAGCAAAAACTACATGGTACATCACATTGTGAGACCAGAAAGGAGGATATATAGTGCAAGAAAAACATAAACTAACCGGAAATGGGAAGAGGGAGATCAGATTTATACTTCACCAGCGAAACAGAACGGAAATAGCGCACAAGATCGTTAACACCGAGCTGTCATCGTGAAACAGAACGGCTCGTTCGATGCAGGGGTTCAACCGCGAAACAGAACGGACCAGGCGCGTTCAATGCTAGTTCTTGGCAGGGGTTCGCAGCGGCGGCCTGTCACAGCGGTGGCCGTTCTTGTTGGCTGAGGTAGGGGCACCGTTCTTAGGGTTGGGACAGAGGCGTGAGCTGCTGGGGTTGGGACAGAGGCGTGAGCTGCTGAGGTTGGGACTTGGGAAATCAGAAATGGGTTGGGCTTGCAGTGTTAAACAACACTGAGTTTTTTTTTTTTTTTAAATTTAGCGACCGAATATTTCGGTCGCTAAATCGGTCTCTGGTTAAAAATAAACTTGGTCACAAAATCGGTCGCTATTAGGTCCCTATGCTTTTCACAATCACGATTTAGCAACCGAATTAATTTCGGTCGCTAAAAGGATAGAAAAAACATTAAATTTCTCAAAAACTAGTCGCTAAATCGGTCGCTAAATGGTCAAACAATTTGACTTTTAATATTTTAGGCTTAGCGACCGAATTAGCGACCGCGATAAATTGCGACCACCTTTTCGGTCGCTAATTCGGTGGCTAAACACCAGATTTTGACATTTACTACAAATCAACCAAATGGTCGCAAAATCGGTCGCAAATAGCGACCGAAAATTTTCGGTTGCTATTTTCGGTCGCTAAACGTGACTTTTTTTGTAGTGGATAACCCTACAGCTACAAAACCCTACAAAAGACTATCCTAATAACCATCATCATAATGACCCCCATCGTCGTCCTGGCGGGGGGAGTTCACCGGCCTAAGATGACCATCAGGCTGGGGCTGAGAAGACACCGACATCCTGCTGCTGCGGAGGTGGATCGGTAGAAGTGGAGGGCTGGCTGGTTTGGAGGACCACCTGCAGAGCGCTGCGCCTCTCTGGTGGGAGCCCATCAAGCACAGCGGTCATCACCGTAGAGAAGGCCTCCATCTGCTGCCTCATGCGGTCGTTCGCCTCCCTCTACTGATGCACCTCCTCTGTGTCATGTGAGCTAGAGGATGCAGGCTCTCAAATGGTCAAGCTTGGTGTCCCCCGACGGATGGTACGAGCCAGGCTCCCAAAACCGTAAATCCGCTCCTTCTTCTTCCTGTCGACCACATCAACCCATACCTAGGTCTGAAGTCTCTCTGCCTCGGCGGGGTCGAGCTGGGAAGGATCCGAGGCACCAGAGCAAGAGGCAGCCTCAGACGCTACCTGACTATACCTAGTAGTGAACTCCTCATGTGATCAATAAATAAAAAACATTATATTATTAAACTATAATAATAACATTTATTAGAAACGTAAAAAAATAAAAAAACTAAAGCTCACCACAATCCGCTGGATCTCTCATCAACATACTCTTTGGTGCCCCCGCGTATATGGGTCTGTGTAAGGACCGTAGGGACAGCAACCGGCCGCCCAAGTTCTCCTGCATGCAAACGATACACGGATAAAATCAATTAAATATAAAATAAATTATTAATAAAAATATAAATAAGTTATAAATAAAATTATTTACATATGCATACCATGTTAAGGGCATGCTGCAAGTGGTTAATCGAACCACCCGTGTGTAGGCTCCCGCCCTTCTCGGAAGTTCGATTCCTCTTCATCTGTTGACACTTCAGCTTGTAAGCTGGAGTGTCCCAGTACGCACATAGCTGGGCCCAAATGTTGGGGCCGATGTAATCCGGATGCTCCCGGGCCTCCCTACGCTCCCGGAGAATGTCCCTCAGCCTACGACTTCCTCTTTCCTCAAAGATCGCACGTATCATTGAGGTATGTTGCGAGTGTCAGCGCACAAGGTTCTGTTAACAAGAAAAAATATTAATAATATTATACAATAAAATATACAAATGCGTGAAAAAAAAAAGACAAATAATCTAATGATACGATCTCTACCCCCCCGGTAACACCCCCCATTGTAACACCTCGCTTTTCGTTAAGTGCTTTGTTTTATGCTTGTTTGGTTTCTAAGCTTATAGCCTAAGTTAGAAGTTGTTGGTTTAGGGCTTGGTGGGATTTTGGCGTAAAAAGTCCCTTTCTGGTGCATGAGCACGACCGTGCTCATGACCAGCAAGCCGTGCTTGGAATCAGGCGTGTTTTGTTGGTTTTAAGTTGAGCACGCCCATGCTTAACAGTGAGCACGCCCGTGCTCAAGTGTGGACCGCGTCTCGAGATGCTAAGTCCAGCACGCACGCGCAGTTTATATATATAGCACAGAAATTGAGGGTTGCATTTTTAACCCTATTTTTGGTGGTTGCAAACCCTAGTGCGGCTGCTACTGTTCCATTCCCCATTTCCTTCATACTCAGAGTGTTTCTTGAGTATTGGAGACCTTTGGGAAGCTCTGTTCGTCTGTGCTCGTATATAGGTAATGTCCCTGTCCCTTTTATGGTTTCCTTTCATTGTCTTGAAATAGGAACTGAGTTGGTTTGTGTTTTGTTTACCAAAGGCTTGGTTGTGGACTGAGCCGCTCGTGGGGACATAACTAGTTTGCTGTTGGCGTTTTCGTGGAACCTTCAAACCAGGTATGGGGAGAAGGGTAGTGCAAAGGGGTTCCCATGATCCCGAGGTCTTATATGATGTATGTTTAAAATGTTCTAATTGCCTATGTTGATTAATCTGTTTTCTGATTAGTTGTATGCCATAAAATGTATTTTTATGCCTATGTTGATTATCTTGATGTGAACATGATAATATGTTTATTATTGGTTGATATTATGTTGATTGGATGGTTGCTGCTATGACAGTTGTGATGTTGATATGCGATGATAAAGTGATTAACTGGTTATTTAGTATCCTAAAACGAGTTAGAGTTTAGACAATTAATCCCCTAAAAATTGGTTAGAGAACTGTGTTGGAACTCTGCCCGGAACAGCACTGTCGCGCGATGAGCACGGCCGTACTGAACAGGGAGCACGCTCGTGCTCCTAGTTTGAATTATGGAAAATGGTCGTGCTGTAAGCACGACCGTGTAGTAGAGGACACGACCGTGCAGCTGAGCAAGGCCGTGCCTAAAAGGAAGCACGCCCGTGCTCCACTTAAGTGGCAGCACGACCGTGCTGGGGATCAAGCATGCCCGTGCTCCCCTCCAGGACAGAAATAAAATTAAAGGTTCTAAAGGGTTTTAACCCCGATTATCCCTAATAACGTTATGATAATACAATCAATCAACAATAGATGTTAGATAACTTGGTTAAAGACTAATGAAGATAATTAATGATGATAAGATGGTTAAGCCGGTACCCTATGGGTTACTGCACGTTGCTAGCTTTGGTGCTTATTGGCCAAAGTGGCCTCGATGCTTATTGGTCGAGGTGTTGATAAGTTGTACCTTGGTGCTTATTGGCCAAGGGGACCTTGACCCCGGATGGGTCTAAGGTGTTGATGATGATGACGTTAAGTCTTGAGTGCTTATTGGCTCAAGCGGAGGAGGTGGTTGCCCTGTTTGCTGTTGTGCCCATGCATCATGCATCGGAGTTGTTAGTTGGGGGGAGGTTCGACATAGGGGAGGTCGTCCGAGAGTAAGACGATCTGGCCATCCACGGTAAGTTACCCAAGGTTCAGTTCGTGATGAGGCATCCAAGGTTTGATGCATTGGCTATCCATGGGTTCACCCGAGGTTTGGTGCACAGCATAGCATACTTGGTTGTTATGATGTTGATGTATGATGATATAAATGATGATGTATGCTTGTGATGCTGCCATGCTTGTTTGTTTACCTTACTTCCTATCTCCATGTCGTTGTGTTTACATGATTCTTACTCCCCACTCTCTGTTTTCTTGTTTGGCTTTATGCAGAGGATGGCGAGCAGCCCGGAGAGGAGTGACTCTGAGGAGCCACCGCTCATAGTTAGGATTTCCCTTTTGTTAGTTTAGTTTCAGTTGTATTCCGAAGTTTTCCCGGAACGGTTATACCAGCTTTGTTGTGACATCGGGTTGGGTTTGTTTTGTTATGTTTATTAATTTGTTTTAAACATGGTTCTATTTCCGCGTTTTGTGAACTCGTTCCTGTGAGACCTTTCTACCCATGGACAATCGTTTTATTTAAATGAGATGCATGTTTTTATATTTTTTTTATCACTTTTATAACATTCGTGGTAGCAGGGTGTCACACCCATGATGGCTAGAAGCGACGATACTATGCCTTGATGGCGTTGGTAACATTCTTCCATCCCACTTTCGATGGGATAAACCTGGAAATTTATAATTTTAAAAAGTCAACAATATGACAAACAACAAATTCATTGAATAATAACTAAAATAGTAATTGTTATAAAACATTAAATTAAAAAATACTTACGCTCCACCAACAGTCTCGATCCATGGTTGATCTTCAGGTGCGGGAATTCTAGCCCACTCAGGCACGTCCTCCGGCACGGCTGACTGCTGCACAAAAGATGATGTGCCATGATCGACTGGGGCGCGGATGACGATGATGGAATGGTCGTGTCCGGGTGTGGCGTCATCCCAGGAGTGGGCATAAACGACAATCCTGCTGGCTGTGTGGTCGCCATAGAAGATGATGGTGGTGGTGGTGGTGGTGGAGGGTGTAGTGTGGGTGCAGTAGTGGGCGACGAGTAGCCAGCAAGTGTGCGCCGGGGATGGAAGCAAGTGGGTGCAGCAGGGGTCAGGGTCTCGGGGATGGTGTGGTGTAGGTTGGGGATGGTGAAGTATTAGTTAGGGAGGGTGTAGTATGGGTCGAAGAAGGTATAGAATGGGTGGGGGAGGCTCCTGTAGGGGTCGGGGTGGGTGCAGATGGGATAGGGGTGGGTTTAGAAGAAGAAGCAGCAGCAAAAGCTAGCACGGGGATCTTGACGATGTATCGTCCCCGTTTAGCCTTCCCCTTATCATCGTTGGACGGTGGGGAGGCGGGGTGGCTGTCCTCCTGATGCTGACATATCTATATTTATGGGAAAAATATAAAACAATGCAAAAACACTAAATCAAGCGATATCTTGCTATTAATCAAAATACACATGAATAATAATATCTAACATAAAATGATTTTCGAATAACAATATTAATATTCATTAATAAAATGATTATTCATTAATTTATTTTAATTATTTAATGATTTTACTTAACTACTTAAATATTAAATTATCTTCTCGTAAGTCCTTCCTAACATTACTTTTAGAAAGTAATTAAGGACGTTGATCTATATCCATTGTTCATGGTTCGTCATTGATCACAATCTATTGCCCGCACAAACGACTAGACATCCACTAGTTTCACCCCAAAAGGTTGGGTCGCATCAATTTATTGTATGCCGCTGCAATACTTTGGATGGAAACCCTTCTTCGATCCATAATTTATTTCACTCATAGCATTACTTAATTAATTAGATTATAGCAATATTAATTATTCCTTAGTTAATTAATTATTTCACAAACAAACTTCATTAATTATTTTTACTAATTGATATTAAACAACATATAATATATCGCATACAAACACATAAACCCCTTAGCTACACCAATATGTGGTTGGTCCAAGTGGTAATGAGCTTGGGCCCTTTAAGCAAGTAGTCAGGGGTTTGATCCCTAGCTCTTACGTATGTAGAAAATCTGGTTGGGAGAGATCAGCCCTTAAATATCGTCCAATACCTCGAGGAATTGGTCTCCGCAGTTGCGCGTGGAGGATACCCTGGGAAACAAAAAAAAAACCCTTAGCTACAACAAGAAAGATCAGAATGAACATTTATAACAAATTCAATACTACACTAGATATGACAACATTACACTAACAAAATCCTACACTAACAAATTACATAATATAGTAGCATAATTACACACTAATTAACAATAAAATTTTTTTCAAATAAAGGAATAATTTAAATAGAAACATGACAGTATAGTTCCCTATTGACATTGGTGGCTTCGCTGTAGCGGTGGTGGCGGTGACAGTGTCCTGCAGTACATGCAATGGGTAACATCAAATGCAACAAAAAATAAGGAAAAAAAGAACAAGAAAAAATACAATAAAATCCAATTCATCTATTCATGCTAAATTAAAATCTAAGATATGGATAGAATAAATTACAATGGACTCTGCATGATTCTTCATAAAGTGAATAAGGTAAGAATGCTTAGAGGGAAGGAAGTTGCTCAAGCTTGTGGGAGTGGCAGTGTTTTTTTTTTTTTTGGGGGGGGGGGGGGTGGGGGGGTCCTCTGGTGGTGGTAGTCGCGGTAGAGAGTGGGGGAGAGGGTGTCGCCGTGCGGAACAATGGGGGAGAGGGAGACTTTGAGAAGGGAGGAGAAGAGGCCTCCGGGGGTGGCTCATCGCGATGGTGGGGGGCGGTGGTGGCTTGCAGCGGTGGTGTGTAGAGAGAAGAGAAGAAGCTCTGAGAGTGAGAGAAAGAATACAAAGGGAAAGTGGGCGGGGAGAGGGTTCACGGTGCAGGTATATTTATAATTTTCCGACGGACACTTAACTTTCCGACAGCTTTTACCGTCGATAATTCAAATTTTTGAATTACAGACAGATTTTTCCGTCGGTAATGTGCCACTATAGTTTCCAACGGAATTTCCGTCGATATCATCGTCAACGTTTTCGATGGAACTTCCCTCGGTAAACACTCACGCCAAAAAATTGCCTTTCCCGCCATCATTACCGACGGATTTTTCGACGGACTGCACATCAGAAAATTTGCCGATGTTCTTTACGTCGGTAAATTTGGAAACTATTTGTATTTATCCTTACCGATGGCTATGTTCGTCGATAATATCTTAATTTTCGATGGCCGCAGTGTCCGTCGGCAATTTTCCATCGGTAAGTAACAATTTTCTTGTAGTGAGAATGAATGCTCTAGTTTCCTAAAATATCTATGGATTTAATTTGTATGTACTGTTATTAATTATAAAAAAATTATATTGTCAGTTAATCAGGTCATCACATCATTAGAAATGTTTGACTCTTATCATATTATCTTAAAAGTCAAATATAATATGGTTTGTTATTGATTCACAACATAAAAAAACTTTATCAAAATCAAACTTAATTTTTATTTCCATATGAAAAATGGATTTGATACCAACAATACATATTCTTATATATAGTTATTCAAATATAAGCATATAAAAGGAATTGATTTTAAGATACTGCACGTAAGTTTGACTATATAATTCTTTACAAACTATCAGAAAGTCATACTAGGTCATATTATGGGTCTAACGGGTCTGTTTGATTCGGTTTTAGGCGAGGGGAAATCCGAACCAATCAAATTTGATCGGTTCGATTTTCAACGATTTTTGGTACATAAATTGGTTTGGTTTGGTTCGAATCAGGTGTTCGGGTTACCTGCTTAAAATATACCAGAATGCAAAATAATCCACAATACCTAGGAACTAACATATAATCAGACAACAATTTTTCCTTCATTCGGTTGAGTTCCCTTTTAATATATCTTCCCCACCAAGTTATCCACCGACTCATATCAGATAATCAGAACCCTCAATCATAATTTCACTTTCACCCACCAACAATAAAATAGATATGAAATGCAAAATAGATTTGTGTTATTAGAGATTAGAAGAAAAAGATCTTCATTCTAAATAGATTTGAAATGCAAAAAAGGGGAGAAGATGGAGGACTCACAACGACGGTTCTAGGAGCAGCCTCGACAGAGTACGAAGCAGTGAAGAACGATGGAGCTTGGAAAAGACGACGACGTCGATCTGGTCACAAACGCGAAGCAATGAAGCACCACGCCTGAGAGAGGAGCTTCTGAGGATGCCGATCTGGTCACGGCTGGGCTGTGTGCAGCGACGGAGGAAGCCTTCGTGGTGATGCGGCGAAAATGAGAGTGAGGCAGTGAGGAGAGTAGAAGATGAATTGAGGACATACTTACTAAGTTAGACTAGGTTAAGTTAGGTCAAGAAATTAAGTTAGTAATTGGGGAAAATGCTATATGGTCAGGTGATTGGATTTGGAAGTTAAAATCCAATACCTGAACCAAAGAGTCTCGGTTCTAATTGGTTTTGTTCGGGTTTTTACCCGAACCAATTGACTTATGTTTTTTATGGGTTAGTTCGGTTTGGGTTGGTTGGGTTTACCCGACCCACTTACACCCCTAGGTTATATTCCTAATTGCTTAAGCATACAAAGCCATTTTAAATTAGGTCCTATAGCAAAGTTAAAAAAAAATATAGGCCATTTGTTTAAGCTTTTATTTTTCCTTAAAGAAACGTTTTTCAATAAAAATATCACATGTGACGCTTTAATTCTTATTTGGCTAGACTTCTTAAAAAAATGCATATTTAAAAAAGCATTTTTTTAGAAGAAGCTGAGTTTTCTATCTTCTGACAAAAAGTTTTATAGAGTAAAGGTCCAAATTGATCCTTTAAAAAAATTGAGGATACACTTTTAGTCCCTAAAAAAAATTAACATTTAGCCCTTCACAATAACAAATTATACGTTAGTCCCTCAATCCAATTCCATCCCTCTAGATCCTTAATTGTCCTATGTGGAACTTAGCTCTCCTACATGGTCTATTAAGCCTCCTACCTGGCAAGTGATCCATTCCCACAGTGGAAATGGATTAAAAAAAAAAGGGAGAAATGATGGCTTAAATGATGTCGTTTGGTGGTGTTGCCTTCTCTTTTTTATTTTTGTTCCCACTGACCCAACCTCTGCCATGGCCACCTGTTAAGGACTTCATCAATCTCCATAAATGATTCCCAACCCTAGCCATATGCTACGAGATCTACAAATCAAATGGTGAGACCGATTGCATACGATCAATACTGCGTCGACTCTTCCATACCGTATGAATTTGATCTATGGGTTTTGACTTTCTCATTTGCATTTATGGATTGATGTTGTGGGATTGATGTTGAAGGTAACCAATTTTTGGCAGCCTGAGAGTAATGCAAGGGCAAGTGTATCTTAAATCGAAAAATAGAATGTTTGAAGAAGATTAATCATGAGTTATTGTGGGTGTTGTAGCATATGAGCAAGAAATATCAATTCACATCAGAGCTAAAATGACCTTTAATATCATTTGAGAGATGGTTATTTGGGGCCTGGGTTTTAAATTTGGGAAAGGAAGAAGACAACAAATAAAAGGAAAGGATGTTGTTACTATATAATTTTGTGCATTTTTTTTTTCATTTTTAATTTGTTTTCAAAGGTGGAAATGCTTCCCTAGCCATGTAGAACAACTAAAGGGACATGTAGAATGGTTAGCGAACTTTTAGGATAGCTAACAGACATTCATGGACAGAACTGGACAGAAGGACTAACGTGTCCCTCTTTTGTCATTGTGGGGGACTATTTGGTTAATTTTTTTTCTTAGGGACTAAACGTGTACCTTCCATTTTTCTGAGGGATCAATTTGGGCCTTTACTCAAGTTTCAATCAAAGAGGACAGTCACAATCGCTTATGACTTCATAACTCTTTTGAAAAAATTTCCTGATCAACTTTTAGAAAATCACCATTGATATAGATCCCCACCCTTTTTAGGTTTCATTCTTGCATAACTGTTCTCTATCTTTAGTTTCTTCATTCTCCTTCAAGATCAAGATATGACTTCTATTTAATTTGAAGCACACTGTGAATACTATTTTGGGTGGCGAAGAAGATGATGACATTTTTTTCTTTCCATCATTGACCTTCGCTAATTGCTTCTTGATGAAGTCTTTTGGAAGATCAATGAGTTAAGTTAGACTTGTTGGAGTTAGTTCTTCACCATATCAACAACACAACACAACCGATCTGAACTACAATCAAGGTGGTGAAGACCATTTATGCAAAATCACCTTTTTTCAAACCTAATCAAAGAAATTAGTTATAATAAAACTTTGGTAACCTGGGGCGAACTTCGATGGTTGAAATTGTTGGATCTTGCCCAAATACTTCGTGTGAAAAAATGAAGGAAACAAGAAGGTTGGCAATTGGGAATCTTGCAGAAGGAAGAAGATATAATCTTTCTCTCATTCAAAGTGAAGTGAACTGTATGTACAAAACTATTCTACTTATATACATAATAAGTGATGAACAATACACAATGTAACTAACTAATTGAAATGGAGTAGCTAACTAAACCACGACTAACTAACTAACTTTGGTTGACAATCATCGCATGTTGGAGTGTGTATTTCAAGCATTCCTAGATTGGAATGGAGCCACTGAAAAGGACCCCGAGTTAAAGGTTTCGTGAGAATATCAACAACTTGGGAAGTGATGGAGATAGGGAGGAGGTTCAAAATGTCAGATTGTATCTTGTGACGAACAAGATGTCAATCTATTTATATGTGCTTTGTTCTCTCCTGAAAGTATAAGAGTGTTACAATTGTCCCACATACAAACATTGGATATCCAATCTCTAGTTTAAGAAGTGTCCCATAAATAAAGTGCAATTTCTTCTTTGATTTGAGTGCCATAGCCATGGCTCTTGACCAACAGAAATCAATTATAAAATAATAAAGGAAGTGACTACTCAGGAAAGCAGCAAAGGCAAAAACAAGAGAGAGACGCAACTGAGCTCCTACGAAAGGAGCTTTTATACCATGTGAAAAAATGAAGTAAACTAGAAGATTGACAAGGGAATCTTGCATAAGGAAAAGAGATCATAATCTACCTCTTATTCAAATTGAAGTGAAATGTACAAAGCTATTCTACTTATACTCATAATCAGTGATGAACAAAAAGTAATGTAACTAACTAACTAACTAACTAACTAACTAACTAACTAATATAACAAAATAATGCCCTTAAGAAAGGTCTCAGGTTCGAGTCTTGTGGATGGAAAAACGTGGTTGGGAGAGGAGATCCCACTAAAGGTGGCCAGCCAAGTTCCCCGATAGAGATTATTCATCAGTAAACTTCACACCTATAATATGGTAACCAAACAAAATTATAACAAAATAATTATATTTCAAGTTAAATATTTCAAAATGAAATTATATAATTAACAAATTTTAGATGTATAATATTTTAAAAGAAAAGAAAGAGAAAATTAGATATCACATGTCATTAGTTATCACTTTAAATTAATATCCAAATACCAAATCCAACCTCTATATAACCTCTACAAATAGGAAGAAAAAAAATTTGAAAGATCGAAAAAAAGAATCTTTTATTCTTTTGTAAAGAAATCTTCCAATAATTTTTTTGAATATAATCTTTTCAGAAAAAAGCAGGTACAATAAAATTTTAATACACGAAAGTCAAACTATATATTTTTTCAATACAAATTTTTTTTTTTTAAGATCCATTGTAATAATAAAAAAGATTTCCACATATTCACAAAAATCAGTCAATAATATATATAAAATAGATGAATCGGCCAGACCGACTTACTAATGTGGTGCCCTAATTATCTAAAGTAATAAGAATAATATAAGAAAATAAAATGAAATATAATAATTTAAATTTTATAATTATAACGTTATTTGAATGAATAATCATTATTTGTGAACTTTTATTTTAAAAAATAATTATGCAGATGAAAAGCTGTCTCCTATTCTTGGAATTAAAATCAACTTTTAATTTCTTAAATAATTATTTCAATCAACACATACTATTGGTTTTAACAGATAAAAATTCATTATTGAACATATATAGGAAACCAATTATCTTTTTAATGCAAAGTAAATTTGTAAAATGACATTTTTGACTTTAAACAAAATAAATATCCCGTTACTCTAGATACGCATGAGGATGAAATGATAATTTCTTGTTGCGACAAATCAATCTTGTAAGAAAATTGATGTCAGTTTATATAAATACATATAACACAAGAGCACGTTACTGTATGTTGAAAGCTTACATTCATGCGCTTTACCAAACAGTAGTAAATGAAGGAAAATAGCAACTGTGAAAATATTGGAAGCGTGGCAGGTTATAACCCCACCAGATTGAATTCAATGTACATGCTCCGTGCAATGTTCTGCAACACAAGGCAGCGAGATTAATGATCGAAATTCTTATGCACTTTTATGAACCATATTGTATATCATCTCTGGTGGATGCTTTCATATGAACCATATGAGAATATGTCCAAAGCCTATATTATGTATATAAAAGGCATATATATATATATATGGTTCAGGGCATAGGGTTCTAGTTTACATGAAAAAAAGGGTATAAAGGTTTTATGTACATATAGAAGACGATAAGAAGGTTATCACAGACAAGAGGCTACGTACATAATAATACAATATATATATATATATATATATATATATATATATATATATATATATATATATATATATATATATATATATATATATATATATTCTTATAATTTTTGTGTGCTTGTGAATATCAACTTAAACCTTGTTGAAATATTTTATGACATGGTCGAATACTACACAATCTCAGCACATATTTATAAAAATATATAGTAAAACCTCCATAAATTAATAATGGTGGAATCATGAAATTTTATTAATTTAGAGAGGTATTAATTAATCAATAAATTAATAATTTATTAATTTAAAGAGTGTTTTCTCGATACAGCAAATATATATTTAATTATATAAAAAGAAATTGTGTAAATCACTGATATATAATGAATATGTATAATATTTTGTGAATTAATTTTAAAAAGAAGAGTTTAATTTGTATGCACTATCAGTGTAAATGTTTTTACACTGACAACCAATCAGAAATCATGGAATTGATGACTTTTAAGGTGGTTAGGATAAGAATCAAACATTTATAATGATGTGTCAATTTCTAATTGGTTTACAGTATAAAAAAAAAACTTTACAATGTCAATGTATACCAATTAAATCCTAAAAAGAAATTCATTGCACATACATTTATGAAAATAAGTAAATGAAATTCGTTGTTTTAATTTTAGTACTTAAACAATATTCATTGTATTGACTAATTAAGGTCCATTTGGATAAACAGTTTATTTCCGCACTTATATAAACATACCTTATTATGTGAAAAACATTTATATCAAAAGCTCCATTTAAATTAATTAAGTTATTTAGTGTTTGGATACGTACTTGAAGAAGCACTTTTAAAATATATAAAGTTGAGAGAGTTAAAAATTGGAGATAAAAGATTCTATTTTCATGAAATTTTAAGTTATGATGGGGATATAATTGTCACGTGAATATACAAAATAGCTTTCGGATCATGCTAAAAATATAACTTTCACATAAGACTTTTCTAAGAAGTTAAAAAAATTGACTTCAAATAGGTTAAAAATAAAATTTGGAGATTAATAAGTCACTTATTTAAACTTATCCAAACACTAATTTTCTTTTCACATAAAAACATTTATACCAGTAGAGAAGCTCTAATAAGTTATGAACTATGCCATTCAAACGGGGCCTAAATAAAGTTCTAAGTCATTTGCATCTATGATTCATTGTACTAGAACTAAATACACATATTCAACGTATGATGATAAAGGGAACTATTATATAAACTACATATAAAATATTCTTTAAATCACATCCAACAATGACTTCTCTCATCTAAAATGTCTTCTCTTGTAATTTTAAAGAATTGTTAATATATGATATTGGCAGGATTATAGATTTTTATAAGGGTCGTCCTAAATTTATTATCTTATTAACTTATTGAAATTACTAATTTTGTAAACTGACCCAAGTTGAGACCCAAAAAACATTGTCTTAGAGAGATTATTGATTTATCAAGTATTAATTTTATAACGTTTTCTGTTTGTTTTATTGTCCCCCAAAAAAAAAAAAAGTATATCTCGCTTTCTTTGAAAAGGCGCATGGAGAATAAGGCGTTCCGGGATGCAAATAGTTTTTCTTTATGACAATTTCTGTACCCATGAAGAATAGAAGGTTTTGGTATCCATGTAATGTGGAGCAATAAAATGATGACAAGCATTTAAACTGTCATGTCTTTTTATTATATAATTGGTTGATGAATTTTTATAAAATTACAGTTTAGTCCTTAGAATTATTTTGACTGTAGTTTTGCTCCAAGAAAATGTTGAAACAGTTGTCGCAAAAGCATTGATCCACGGATGCAGGGTACCAAAATCCTCTATTATTCATGGGACAGGAGCAGTGCCCGTTCTTGTGAGACCAACCGCTGGTGGAGCTTTTTGAGGGCAGAGGGACAAGTTGGCCCCCAAATATGTTCTTAATGAAAAATTGTAATTTTATATTTCAATCTTTAAAGTGCATGTAATCATTTTGGTTGAAAATGAATTATAATATTTGCATAATAAGATAATATGGCAGTACTCTTTGTTTGATTTAAGGTGGCTTTTTAGGCAATAATTATGCAGAGGATATGGCCTCTCGATTATCAGGTACCTAAATTAAAATTAACATCACAGGAAAAAATAATTTCTTCATTTTATCTATTTCAAGTAAATATTGCAGAGGATATGGTTCAAGTTCTTGCCACCTCAAATTTCTTGTTCAAATTCCACCATATTAAAGTGAGGAAGCTTTCAAGTTTAGTAAGTACCTGACTGTTGATGTTTATAACATACTACATGAATATATAGTGAGAAGTAACATGTCACAGCAAGTTAGTAGTTTAACTTCGGGTTTTGCTTTTCTAGGTGCATAAATAAATATTTTTTTATATGAGTAACGTAAATGTTTTTTACTTTTACTAGATTGTATATATAATTTTTTAATATTCACTAGATTATATATTTTATAAAGAAGAGAACAAAAATTATAAATATTAGTATATTAAGAAAAATATTAGACATGGTCCATATTTTATGCAATATTGTTTTGCTTCTTTTAGATAAAAATTTGTAAATACACGTAGATCTTTATAAAAAAAAAAAAAATCCACCCACACGAATTTCATTAATTCTAAAGTAAATAAATCAAGGTATATTTTTCATTGATTAATTTAATCTAAATATAAATTATATTGTAATTAACTATTTGACTAAATGATTAATTTAAGAGTAGATACATTTTTCTTAATCGCTACAAATTCATCTTAAAAATACATTCACCATTTTTATGGTATGTTTTCGGTCGTCTATGAAATAAGGAAAATATTATTTTGTACATTTCAAATACAATCCCCGTGTGGGCACCGTGTACAGTTTGAGGGTGACTGAATAATATCATATACTACTATATGATCATAAGCTAAAATGGATATACCGTACATTATGAATGGTGTGTCATCTTGTTTCATATTCTTGGTGTTTAAATCACAAAACTTATAAAACAAACTATCAATAAAGAAAAATGTTTTTGTTTTTTCCGTAGCCACTGGTTGGAATATAAGAGAGTAGAGACTTATATATGCAGATACAAGAGATAGTGAATGACGACATAATCCCATATGACATGTTGTATGTAGACATGAGTGTGAATACGGTTAGAGCGTTTATTATAAACTTAATTCGGAGCGTTGGAATATACAGACCGTAGTTGATAAATAAATTGGAAAATTAATGGAAACATAGTAGCTCGTTACGTAATTGTCTCACTCCCACGCAGGTGCGAAAAATTATGATACAGAACCTCACTCAAAACTATACGTACTACATCATAATTACTTGAACAGTTGTAGTGTATCCTCTATATATAACGTCGCTGTTTTACCCTTCCTCCTTGAACTTGCTTACTTTGTTCTCTGATCTTTCCTTTGTCTTATTCTCTGCAGCAAAACCTTGTAGTCCCAAAAAGCTAACTTTTCCACGCTCCATTCATTGGTTTTAGAGTCTGAAAAATGGGTAGGTCACCTTGCTGTGAGAAGGTGGGGTTAAGAAAAGGGCCATGGACTCCAGAGGAAGACCAAAAGCTCATGGCTTACATTGAAGAATATGGCCATGGAAGCTGGCGTGCTTTGCCTGCAAAAGCTGGTAATTGCACAATAATCTATTTAATTAAGCCCCTTATATCAAACATATATATAGAGTTTATAAATAGTACATATATACACTTGTATAGATATTGTTGTGTTTTGAAGAATGAATAATGGGTTATTGGTTGTTTTTGTTAAGCAGGCCTTCAAAGATGTGGGAAAAGCTGCAGACTGAGGTGGACTAACTACCTCCGACCAGATATAAAAAGAGGAAAGTTCAGCTTGCAGGAAGAGCAAACCATTATTCAACTTCATGCCCTTCTTGGAAACAGGTGAGAAACAGCAGTTAATAGTAGAAGCACTGTAATGAAGTTGTCCTCAACCATTTTAGAAAAGATTAAGTTAGACTACTAGGCACATCAATAATTTTTATAGCTTGAAATATGTGCTGTTGTCATACTGAAATTTAATTTTAATTTAAAAAAATAGAGGTGGTGAGGATAAGATTGAACTCCTAAATACTTGATCATATATATATAAATGCTCATGTCATGCCAATAATGTCTTTTTCAAACCGTTAAGCTTTTTGGTTAAGTAAGACACATAAATTAGTTTTTATATATCTAAAGAAGTCCCAGCATAGACCATATAAAGCAAAAATAACAAAGGGCATTTTCTATATCAATGAGTACATGACCTAGCTTGGAAAGTGGACAAGTAGAATAGTATCTAGTATGCTTTTATTTTTGGCTATGGATGTTTCTCAACTAGAAAATGGCTACAGCAACATTCTATTTATAAATATATCATATTTTTACAGGAGAATGATAACGAGTATCCTTCGTTAAGGAAGTAAGAAAAGAAAGTTTTCATTGAGAATTAGTATATTTTAATATTTGAAGAGGTGAAATATTTACATTTTTTCATTGAAAACTTACTTTTTGTTTATTCCTTAATAAGAGTGTCCTAAGAACACTTGTTAGCATGACCCACTTTTATATGTACCAATATTTTTATAGATATATCCTTGCTGGTTTGAATATATATCTAAATTGTAACACAGGTGGTCAGCCATAGCAGCTCAACTTCCAAAGAGAACAGACAATGAGATCAAGAACTATTGGAACACACACCTTAAGAAAAGGCTAACCAGAATGGGGATAGACCCAACTACCCACAAGCCAAAAACCGATGCTCTTGGTGGTTCAACTAGCTGCCAATCCAAAGACTCAGCCAACTTGAGCCACATGGCTCAATGGGAAAGTGCTCGTCTCGAAGCAGAGGCAAGGTTGGTGAGAGAATCCAAGTTGCAGGTTCAGAACCAACTCGGAGGATCATGCTCCAACAACACACAACCTGCAAGGCTTGTTCTCAACAAAATCGCTGCCCAACCATCACTTCCACCATGCCTTGATGTTCTCAAAGCATGGCAAAGTTCATGGTCTAAGCCACAACAACATCAAACATCACCAACAAGCAAAGACAACTACAACAACAGCAACAAGATGATGCATCATCAACATAGCATGTATGCCATGATGCTCTCCACTGATGATAACCTCGAGTCTCCAACTTCCACTTTGAACTTCCCTGGATCCATTCTTCCTGTCTCCACCACCACCGTTGCAATACTCAATGAAAATCTACTTCCTCTCACCACCACAACCACCACTAACACCAACACTAACACCATAACCATGGACCAGTTTAACAAAAACGAGGGTGTGTTATTCATGAAAGGAACTAGTACTAGTGAGAGTGAGTCATGGAGGTATTTAACAAAGGAGAACAACCCTGAAGTAGAAGAAGAAGATAAGAGAATGGAAAACAGTAACAGTAGATTAATGTCAAACTTGCAAGATGATGATATCATGGTTGCTGTGGAAGCATTTAGATCTTCTTCAGGATACGACAACATTGTCCCACAAGTACTGAGTAATAATGATGTAATGGTTTATGATTCCAACGATAACATAGCATCATCATCAGAAGAAGAGAACTTGGGAATCATCAACGTTGGGGATGGAAGCATCTATAACGGGAACCTCGAGGAGAATAAGCATTACTGGAACAGTATACTTAACTTGGTGAATGATTCGCTGTCTGGTTCATCTGTGTTCTGATAAGTGTATCATCATATGCTATGCTAGGCTAGGTAGCTAGCTATTGATCATTAGTTTTAGGACGTTAGTCATAAATGACAAGTATGCAATAATCTCTCACAAAATGTAACGTAACCAGAATAATGTTCTTGTCTAAACACTGATGTTAGTGTGTTCATTAAGCCCTCCCTCTATCATGGAGTGATTAAGCTTTACCATGCTAAGTTATTAATCAATTCAGGACCTTTGTTTCTAAAATTTCAGTGTTCATTTAGGAGAGAAATAAAAAATAAAAACCGAGTATTTTCAGATAAACTATTGTTTAGGGATATAATGTTGTTAAATTATTCATGATTTGCATATAATAGTCTTTTTGTTTTTTGTTTTCTAGAGTATCCTCCAATAGAAAATGTGTGAAAGAATAATCTCCCAGAATATTGTCAGACATCTTAGTGAGAATCTTTTTTAATAATATTTACTCTATACACATAAATCCAACGATCGAATGCTTTAAGAAGGGTCCAAACCCCTTCTACTTACCCATATACATGGGTGATTTGCATAGTAGTCTAAGTCGGTTTCTTTAGCCCTAGATGGAAACCTGGTGAAGGAAAATTAGCCGTTTTTTCGAAGTTATGAAGTTTGGTAGAATCATTTAGTGAACTTATGTATTGGTCTTGTACTCAGTTCTCAGCATGTACGGCACTGTTGAATTAAGAACTTGCATTAAAGACGTATCGGCATGTGCGGAAGCTACTGGTCAATTAAAGATGGAACACTGTACAATAATATTTTTCTGTTTTTTTTACGGTACAATAATATTTTTCTATACCCCAGTATCAGTACTTTCCTCTTATAATACAATGATACTCCCTCCGTTCCCTTTCTATGGTAGTTTTAGCTTTTGGTTTTTGTTCCAAAATAATGGATCTTTTATAAACCCAAGGTATATTTGACAAATTTTTTCCATATATACCCTTGTCATAGATACACTAAACCTTCCCTACTTAAATTCAGTCATAAATACACTACACATATCAATGATCATAAATAAGGGTAATTTGGTACAAATGTAAATAAATTAATATTTTCTTAATCTGTGTGTAGAAACCTTAAATTACCATAGAAAGGGAACGGAGGGAGTACATCTTTTTCCCCTCCACAAAACATGGGGTTTTTGTGCTGCATCCGTTCATCTTTAGCCACGTACCCTTTTATTTTATTTGTTATTCAAATTTTATCTCATTTTTAATATTTATGAAATGGCTCGAGCCAACGAATCTATATATCACTAATTTGATTTAGCGGTTTCCTTAGTTGTAGATAAGTACACATCATCATCTTCAATGGTCCCAATCACACTGGTTTGTGAGTTGTCATCAATATCCTTCTTCTTCTTTCTTTATTTCTTTGAGTGTCCCTTCATCATTTATGTATACCTAGCTTGTATATGATCGTTCTCCCCGCAATAATAGCACTCCAGATATTACTCACATTTCGTTGCTATATTGTGATTTTAATCTTCATATCGACCTACCTTGCCTCCTTGACGGCTTGACCGACTCCTCTCTCGCCCAGACTTCTCCACTGGTAGTATGCGATCTTCATCATTGATATTCTTATTTCTCAACATTCTATCTTTTTCTCGTAAAGCTATTGCCATTTCATCCAACTTCAATGTTGCCCTACAAGTAACATTTAAACCAGAGGCTTATAGGACATTGACAGTGAAGCCAATAGCAACAACAACTGCTCCTTGTCAGAGATTTTATCGCCTACATTCAATAATTGACATACTAGCTGATTGAATATATTAAAGCGCTCATGATGATTTCCTCTCATATCCATTTTGAGTTGCTATATAACTCTATCTTTAAATAAAGTCAATTGGTTAATTAGCGACTTCAACGCATAGATGCTCTTGAGCTTCTCTCATAGAAACATCGAAGTTGTCTCCTTCAACATATTGTACTTGTTCTCGGGAGCAAGAGTTAACCGAATCGTGTTCATAGTCTCTATGGATTCTAGTCCAGTCTTGTACTCATGGTAACTAGCTTCTCCTTCTCTAAACCCCAATCAAGAGCTTGCTGTACGAAGAGGTCTTGAATGGTACTCTGCCAAATTGTAAAAAATAATAATAATAATAATAATTTTCCCATTAAATAGAGGGACCTCAAACTTAGGTGTGCTCCATGCCATAGCTTTGATGCCACTCTTGGGAAAAACACCTAGCATTGAAGATGGAAACACACACAAAACATACGACAAAGAAAGTAATAGAACACACAAATTTATGTGATTTAACATCTCTTGCCTACGTCTATAAAAACATTCCAACAAAATATTCACTATCTCAAATATCTTACTGATAAACAATACTCTTCCCACAACACACTTACTGATCACTGTCCAAATATCTTACAAGATGCTTGCACATGCATCAGAGCTAGCCTTATCAAAATCCCAACAATATATCATAACTATTAAAAGATAACAACTCTACATCCTTTTTCAGAGGTAACCAAAGTCAAACTTAACCCACCAAACAAGAGTTACATGGAATGATACTCACTAGAAACACTCTTAATACAAGTGATCACCTACACTTGCTCATTTTTCTTGAACAAAAATGCTTTAACTCTTGACAAGACCCCTTATATATATAGTGGAGAGAAAGTGACTTATTCAAAAAATAGATAATAGATATCAATGGCCACGTCTAGCATGAAGTATCTTGTCAAGTGCCTCATGGATGAGGCACTAAAATTACATATGATAACAGGTTTTTCAGTTATTTATTTATTTATTTTAAATTATTTTATTTTTAAAATTACATTTGTATCCCTAACCTTCATCCTTACCCCTCTTCCACCACCGATAGCAGACGTGACCGCCGTCCACCACCATGGCGTCGTCCGCCACCATGTCGCCACCCACCATTGCCACCGTTAATTTTCATTAAGGGGCGTTAGTTCCAATTAGAAAATTGTTAAGCTAGTTTCCACAGCTTGCACGAAAATGACAGCTCCATAGTTTGCAAATGGGAACGGCTCATTGAACTTGAAGCCAAGTGAGTCCAGGGGAAAGACCATTACTTGCAAAGGTACATATAACTCAAAACCGTAGTCCACGGGTAGGCTAAAAATAAAAGCTTGAATTGGCAAGGCAAGTTGTACCCATGGCAGGACACGAAATCTGAGCTGCGTATGATTTCGATAAATGAGAGTAACCAATCCATCGATGAAAAAAAAAATTAAAATTTAAAATATTTTAAAAAAAAAAAACCAAGATTAACAGAGGAAGTTCGTCTTTATTTAAAAAATCCCTCTACTTCTTTATTTCCCCTTCCCCTTCCCCTTCCCCTTCCCCTTAGTTAGGGTTTCCAATTTACAGGTAACAACAACCCTTTCTTTTCTTCTTTCTCTTTATTGATTTCACTCTCCAAATGCAAAAGCTTAGCAGGTTTAGCTTTGACAACTCTGAAAAAAGCTAGTGTTTTGTTCACCAACTTCAAGCCAAGATGGAGAAATCAAGATTCAGGACTGTTCGCGTTCAAGACAAAACCAGGGACACTTGGGTCATTTTTTGAAATGAGTAAAAACTTGAGAACCCATAAACACGGTCAAAGGGAGTTTTTATTTTTTTGGAGAAACCAATCATGACCCTCAATTAAAATATTAATATATCGTGTGGTTAAAATTTGTGCCTTATCGATAAGGCACTTAATGACCTACTTCATGCTAGACGTGGCCGATATCAATTGTTTCTTACTTTTCCAAATCCATTGAAAATGGTCACTCATTTTAAAAATAAATGTAAAATTTTCAAAAGTGAAACATTGAATTTTACAAACAGTGATTTACTATGCATTACTCACTTGAATGAATGTTTGAGAACTTGAACTGATTTCCCCAAAACCAAGGAACCTGTGGGCGTAGGAAACATGTGCAGATGCCGCCAACCCAGCACCACCCTCTGCCTAGTTTTTCTGTCAAGCCATTTTCCCCTTCTTGTGCATTCTTACCTGGTTCTGTTTCTTTTCTTTTTCTTTTTTTCTTTATTGTACATTTTAGCTTTAAAATTCCTTTTGGTTAATTGTTGAGTGTTTATATTTTGTGCTATTTTGTGTTGGGTCAAGTTTTTATCTTTTGGTTTTTGGATGGGTCAAAATTATGATTTGAAAATAAAACAATTAAGGGTTGGGTTAAGTTTGACTTTGGGTTACCTCTGAAAAAGGATGTAGAGTTGTTATCTGTTAATAGTTATGATATATTGTAGGGATTTTGATAAGGCAAGCACTGATGCATGTGCAAGCATCTTGTAAGGTATTTGGGCAGTGATCAGTAAGTGTGTTGTGGGAAGAGTATTGTTTATCAGTAATCTGCAACTACATAGACTAAGCAGCATTGTGGATCTTCTAATGGAATAAAAGTTTGGTGTTAGTCTGTGCTCCAATTGAAAGGCTAAGACCCAACGTTTCCTGGTTTCACACTGACAGTGGTAGCTTGTAAAATCTTATCTAAATTCTCTATTTTTCTTTAAGCATATTTTGTAGCATCTTGAAATGAAATGAGATCATAATGGGTAGAAACTACTTACATGTGGAAGTGACTAATTTATCAAGTCAGGAAGCTGTTTGGTCATAAACTAAAGGCCATGATTTTACTTTCACTGTCTGCATTTATTTCATTTTACTCTCACTTCTGAGGATCTTTGGAGCTACATTTAATGCAAGCAGCTCAAGCATCAGCCAATAATCAAGTTTCTAAGATTCCCATCAAGTTTTTTTTTTTTCCTGATTTGCTTTTCATTTATTTATTTATTATCTTTTCAGTTTGACTCATGCATTTTAACTTACCAATGTAGGAAAAAAAAAAAAAAAAAAAGATATGTTTGTTCAACAACTTTGTTTATTTTTTTTTTGTTTGGTTCATTGCATGACCTTCACAGTGGCTTGATCTTCTGATAGTTTTTAAGTCATGACTTTCGGATTGCATGCAATTGGTATTTGATTTTTAGAAGTTGTATGGTACCAAGGCTGTATTTTGTAACAATAGTCAAATTCATGATTTTGTGATTGAATGTGACACTGCCAATGTTAGTGATCTGTGCCTTATAATCCGCATAGATAGTGAAACTGTAATGTAAGTGTAGTGGCTGAGATGGAAGTGTAGGGGTAATCATACTATCCTGGTAAATGGTCTTGCAGTAGAACAACTCTGGGATGTCCTTAATTTGCTCTTTGGTACATCTCTTGCAAATAATGATTTCTTTATGTTCAGAACATGCCAGACCAAATTGCAAGGTCTTGGTTTCTCACTTATTTTGTATGCTTGGAAGAATGTGTAGAGATGCAGAAATCCATCAGCAATTGAATTCTGACAGACCTCTTTACCATAAAGAAAATTATAGATTTTGCTGGTGTTATAGGTAAACTTATCCAATTACATATTTATTTGCATCAATGTGAGGGTCAAGTTAAGCATATGTTTGCAATGCATAGATGAGTATTAGGAGGCCAATTCTAGAAAAATTTACCATTGCTCCACGGTCTTGAAACACCCTCTGCTGAAATGTACAAACTCAACACTGATGCTAGTCTGCGAGAGGATGGCCTAAATGGAAAGGGTATTGTGATCAGAGAGATTCAGAGGAAAACATTATGGTTGCAGCTAGTAGAGTTATGCAGGGAAAGTTTAAGATTAACTAGCTTAAGCTTTGGCGATGAGGGAGGGTATCCAATTTGCCTTTGCTCTTGCCTTAGACTCACTAACTTTCTCTTTCAGGGGCACCACTTGGGTAGAGGATGCTCCATTTTTCGGTCAACAATGTAGCTATGCTTGATGAATTTAACTTTGGCTTCAATTTAATGAATTATTTCCACTTCAGAAAAAAATTAATAGGTCAAAGGTTTGTTCAATCTCAAAAAATTGTAATAAACTCAATTATTAAAAGTCAATCAGAGACAGTGAAAAAAAAAAAAAAAAAGGGAAGCACTTGGTTTTCTGCCTTCCATATCTTTCGGTCCATGTTGTACTATGGTTACAAAAGCTATATTTCATGAAACTCACGGCAAGACAAAGGCCCTTTACAAGAAAGTGTGTTAATCTGCATATTAAGGCCAAATTTCAAACTACTATCCAAACTAAAAAACACAAAAACAAAACTAAAGCAAAGTTCAACTCTCAAAAGAGTTTAAATATGCAATTCAGGCCTTCTTTTAAATATTTAGGATAAAGTTTCTCTATAATAAGCAAATAAGAGTGTATCTATTTTTGATTTGATAAAGAGTATCAAGAAAGAATTTGACCCACTAAATGATTTAGGGATAAATACACTCTTATTTAATCACTCAAATCACTTCACAGAAGCATTTTTCAAAATTTTACATGATTGATAACAGTACCATGACATACGCCTAATCTTAAACATGAAAACCTGTCCATCTCCTAAAATTTCTAATGTCCCTCTCTTCAGACACGGCCATACCTATTCCTCCTCTTCCATCATTCCCTATACCTCTATAATATAACCTCCAATCATTTGGTTCTGTATCCATTTGAACTAGGCATGGAGATCCTACACCCTTATCATCCCAGCAACCTTTGGGGCGCTACTATTGGCACCGTGCAAATTATTATTGGCACCGTGCAACTTTAAATTGATTTTTTTATTTCTGAAAATACCCTTTTCACTTACTCACCTTCTGCAAGTTTTTTACATAACGTAACTTCCGGAAAGTAATTTCCGGAAGCTTCCGGAAAATGAAATCCGGACACTTCACACATCCGGAATTCAAAATCCGGACACTTTTTACACCACCGGAAAGTAAATTTCGGATGTGTTAATTTTAACACATCCGGAAAATACTTTCCGGACATACAAAAATTAACATCAGCAATAACACATCCGGAAAATAGTTTCCGGATGTACAAATTGTCCCTCCGGAAAGTAAATTCCGGATGTGTTAATTTTAACACCTCCGGAAAATACTTTCCGGATGTGATAGGGCATTTGTGAAGGCTCGTGAAGATGGGGGTGGAAGAATAGTGGATGTTGTGCGTATTATTTTGACTTTTGGGCTTGACCCCATTATTGGTTCAGTAGAGAACAAACCATGCCTGAATAAAAAAGTAAAAGAATCTGTGAGAAGACTCCTGAAAGAAATAGTACAGCACAATACTGAAGTGGAAAATTCTAATCTTGAGTTTACACATCTGGAAAGTATTTTTCGGAGGTGCTAAAAAATTGACACATCCAGAAAATAGTTTTCGGATGTACAAATTGTACCTCCGGAAAGTAAATTCCGGATGTGTTAATTTTAACACCTCCAGAAAATACTTTCCGGACGTACAAAAAGTAACATCAGCAATAACACATCTGGAAAATAGTTTCCGGATGTACAAATTGTACCTCCGGAAAGCAAATTCCGGATGTATTAATTTTAACACCTCCGGAAAATACTTTCCGGACGTACAAAAAGTATCAGCAATATGAATCTGGAAAAACTTTCAGGAAGTGCAAAACACATGTCCGGAAAACACTTTTCGGAGGTATAAAACACATGTCCGGAAAGTGAATTCCGAAAGTGTCCGGAAAGTGAATTCTGGATGTGTTAAATTTCCTGATTCAACTCCGGAAAACGAATGACACTTAAGGGTAATTTTGGAAAAAAAGAAGAAAAAAAAGGTTGCAAGGTGCAAATAGGAAAAAAAAATCGATGTTAATAGCAAGGCCCCAACCTTTGTCAGATGGCTTTAGAATTGCCTCAACATGAAGCCTTACCCATTCTTTCAGCCCATCTGGAGAAATAGCCATACCAATGCTCCTCCTCCCATCAGCAGCAACACCTTCATATGCCATCACATAGTTCCCATCTCTCCAATTCCTTGTCACACATGAAGAACTAAAGAGAGTGAAAGTTAAAGAGAGTGAAAGTTTGTGAATAAACTGATGAAGTATTGTATTGAATAACTCGTATGTATCAAAACAATCAGAGCCTTGGAATATATAGGCTAAGTAAGATAAAAGATAACAACTATCTAAAAGAAACTAACCTAATCTGCATATAACAAAATTTGTTATATCAGTTAGAAACAAATATCTAAACCTGTAGGATACACTCTGTTATAACAACTAACAGATATATTAACAACTAATAGATATATCTCAATACTCCCCCTCAAGTTGGAGAGTGGGGATTGCAAACTCCCACCTTGCCAAGTAAGTCATGAAACTGTTTAGAACCCAATGCTTTAGTGAAGATGTCCGCTTGTTGTTGTTGGGTAGGAACATGTGGAGTGGCAATCTTGCCTGACTGTAAGTGATTTCGAACAAAATGACAATCGATTTCGATATGTTTTGTTCTTTAGTGGAAGACAGGACTAGCAACTATGTGTAATGCTGCTTGATTATCACAATAAAGTGGAGTAGGAGAGCCACATGAAACCAGTAATGAGGATAGTAGAGTGCACAGCCATATGATTTCACTAGTAGCATATGCCATAGCTCTATACTCCGCTTCACTAGATGATCGAGACACAATGGTTTGTTTCTTTGTCTTCCAAGAAATTGGTGTAGAACCAAGCTTCATTATGTAACCAGAAACTGAACGACTAGTAATTGGGCAAGCTGCCAATCAGAATCACAATAGCCAACCAGCTGCAGATTATTGTTTTTAGGTAGAAAAATACCTTGACCTAGAGACGACTTTAAGTAACGTAACACCTTTAAAGCTGCCTCCCAATGTGCTTGACGTGGAGTCTGCATATGTTGGCTTCAGATATGAACTGAATAAGTGATCTCGGGTCTTGTAATTGTTAAGTAAATTAAACGACCAATGAGACGTCTATACTGTGATGGATCTTTATAATACTCACCGTCATCGGAAGATAAGTTATGATTTTGTTCCATAGGAAACCCACATGGCTTGCAATTAAGCATGCCACATTCTTCAAGTATATCAAGTGTGTATTTTCTTTGGCCAAGAAAGAAACCTTCTGAACCACGTGCCAGTTCAAGACCAAGAAAATATTTGAGACCTCCCAGTCCTTCATATGAAAACAATTATGTAGATAGACTTTAAAACTATTGCATGCCTCTGTGTCATTGCCAACAATAATTAAGTCGTCTACATATACAAGGACAGCAAGAAAAACTTGACTGGAGGAATATGTGAATAGACTATGATCTGCACTTGATTGAAGAAAACCATATGTAACTAAACTTTCTGTCATACCAGTTTTCTGAAGCTTGCCGTAGTCCATACAAAGACTTTTTCAGCCGGCAGATGAGATTCGGTTGAGGAACAACATATCCTGGTGGAACATCCATATAAACTTCTTCTATATCACTATGGAGAAAGGCATTGCTTACATCCATTTGATGTAATTGCCATCCTTTAGCTACTGCAACAGTCAACAAACATCGTACTGTTGTCATCTTGGCTACTGGAGCAAAGGTCTCACGAAAATCTTCTCCTTCCATCTGTGTAAAGCCTTTCGCCACCAATCTTGCTTTATATTTGTCTATATCTCCATTTGCCTTATGTTTAATTTTGTAAACCCATCGGCAACCTACTAATTTCTTCCCCGCGGGTAAGGGTTCAAAGGACCATGTGTTGTTTTCTTCAAGGGCATGTATTTCTTGTTGCATGGCTTTGCGCCATTCTGGACATTGGGCAGCTTGCATGTAGTTTTTAGGTTCAGTTTGGGACATAATGGCTACAAGGAAAACCCGATGTTTGGAGGAAAATTTATCATAATTAATGTACTTTGAGATGTGGTAGGACTTACCTGAAGAGTTCGATGGTTCCTGAGACTTGCAGAGGGTTTCATTTGTGGCAGTATATATGGCAAACATAGTCCTTAAGGTATTCAGGTGGTCTTCTTACACTTTGTGCATGCGTTGAAGTCTGTTCTGAAGTAACAACTAAATTGTGCTCCCCTTGATCTTGTTCAATCTGAGTATCCCCATCATCAACCAAATTGTGCTCCCCTTGGGTTTGTTCAGCATGAGTATCCTCGACATCATCTATAATGATATTAGACTCTTGTCGTGTTTCTTCAACATGAGGTGTAGAAAACTGTGTTGGGGAGTTAAAACACTCATCATCTCCTTGATGAAGGAGTTTCTCATGATCTATCCTCAAGGATTTTTCAGCGAAAATCTGATTTTGTGGAGTAAATGGAAAAATGTTCTCATAAAAAAAATAACATCCCTTGATGTTGAGAACTCCCGAGTTTCCAGATCATACACGCGCCAACCCTTCTGTCCTTGAGGATATCCAACAAAAACACTTCTTCTAGCTCTTGGTGCAAACTTGTCTCTTGGTTTGATTGTTTTAACATAGCAAAGACAACCAAAAACCCTTAAGTGCTTGTATGATGGCTTTTTCCCGTAGATCATCTCATAAGGAGTTACTCCCTCGTTGGCCACTGTAGGAGTTCTATTAATTAAGTAAGTGGCAGCTTGGACACATTCTCCCCAAAAGGCTAGAGGCAAATTAGATTGGAATCTAATTGCTCTTGCTACATCAAGAGTGTGCCTATGCTTTTTTCCACTCGACCATTTTGTTGAGAGGAGTTCCTATGCATGATGTCTCTTGAACAATTCCTTCTTCTTGAAAGAAATGTTGTATTCTGGAGTTTACAAACTTAGTTCCATTATCACTCCGCACAATCTTTATCTTGGTGTCAAATTGAGTTTGCACCATTTTACAGAAATTGATTAAGTAAGTAATTGTTTCTGATTTTTCTTTTTGCAAATATACCCATACTGCTCGAGAATAATCATCTACAATCGTAAGAAAATAATGAGCACCATTGTGTGCTGAAGTGGCATACTTTCCCCATAAGTCACAGTGGATCAAGTCAAAAGCTTTCTCTGCTTTACTATTGCTTAAAGGGAAAGAGAATCTACATTGTTTGGCACGATGACATACATCACAACACCCTAACTTGTCTTTATCAAAATAGAAATTAAGCGCACTAGAAAGCTTTAACAAATTTTGACTAGAAGCGTGACCCATTCTTGCATGCCAAGTCCAATTTAAATCTTCTGAAGTTGCTGTTGATGAAAGACCTTTTGACTCAAACTTAAGGACATAGACCCCCTCGTGCAAATCACCGAATCCAATCGTCCTCTTCGTTGTTTGGTCCTGTATAACACAGCCATCAATAGAGTAAGTTACCATGCAACCCATGTCACAAGTGAGTTTGTGAATAGATATGAGATTACAATTAAATTCTGGAACAAACAAAACATCATGCAATTTTATACTATTGCTGAAAGATATAGTTCCAGCTTTAGTGACATTAAACAGAATTTCCAGTGGGTAAACAAATGCGCATGGGTTCATTGAGATCATGAATGTTTTCTAGGATCGAGTATAGTGGAGTCATATGATGGGAAGCTCCACTATCCAAGATCCATTGATTACCAGTTTGGCTATTGCCAACGTGTTGCTCATTTCTCCTGCCAAGAGAGCCGTGAAGTGCATGATTATTCTGGTTTTGATCTTGTCCTACGGTTTGCCTTTGGTTACCTTCTGCCCATGCAAACTTTGCCCCTCCTCCTGAGTTTGAACCTGACTTGTTGCTCCTTTTGTTTGTCCTGCGAGTGTCCCAATTGGAAGGATATCCAATTATTTCAAAGTATTTTGCTTTCTCATGACCCATCTTTCCACAGTGCTCGCATTTGGGTCTTGGCTCATCTTTGTTCCTCTGCTTGTAAGAATAGAAAGCTGCACCTACCTCTTGTTTGACCTCTCTGCTCTTATCTGCATTGAGCTGCGCCTCCTCCCTTAAGATGTGGTTGAAAACCTTTCTGAGAGAAGGCAAAGAATCAGTGTTGAGGATGGTTCCTTTGATGTGCACAAACTGATCTGCATCAAGACCCCCAATGAAGAGGTGGACGTGATTGTCTTTTTCCCTCTGCTGAATCTCTTTCGATTCCCCACAAGTGCACCTTGGCAAAGGTTGTTGTTTGCTGAGCTCATCTATAAGTTCTTTGGACTTGCTGTAATACTCAGTCACAGTCATGTTCTGTTCTTGCTGGAACAAGCTAAGAGTACGCCACAGCTGATGAATACGTGGTGCATTTGTTTGAGCAAATCGTTCCTCCAAGTCGAGCCACACATCCCTTGCCGTTGCAGCATGTGAGATGCTTCCATGCAGTGAGGGATCAATCGAATTGATGATCCATGCAGTGACCATGGAGTCTGCCATGTCCCATGCATCGAACTCTGATGCTGTCTCTCTTGGTTTCTTGATCGAGCCATCTACGAATTCGAGTTTAGTTTTTGCATGAAGTGTAGTCTTGATGGATCTTGACCAATTTCGGTAGTTATCTCCAACAAGAGGCACAACTACCAGTGGAGTTCCTGGGTTATCAGACGAAACAAGATGATAAGGTGAAGAGGGGGTGACAACAAACGGCTTTGTTGCACTACTGGAGGCATCTTTCTTCTCCTCTTCCCAATCAACCTTCTCTGATGCCATAAAGAACTAAAGAGAGTGAAAGTTTGTGAATAAACTGATGAAGTATTGTATTGAATAACTCGTATGTATCAAAACAATTAGAACCTTGGAATATATAGGCTAAGTAAGATAAAAGATAACAACTATCTAAAAGAAACTAACCTAATATGCATATAACAGAATTTGTTATATCAGTTAGAAACAAATATCTAAACCTATGGGATACACTCTGTTATAACAACTAACAGATATATTAACAACTAATAGATATATCTCAATACACATGTATTCACCTCTCCAAATTCATCAAAAGAATCAACTTTTCCTTCTCCCATTATTTTCCCCAACTTCACCCACTTAATTCTATCCCTTGACCTAGCAAGCCCAATAGCATAGTGCCCTTTTTCCACATCAAATGAATGGTAATACATCCTGAGGTCACCATTGCCATGGCAAACAACTTGTGGAGAAGAAATAAACAAAGAATCCCACTCTTTCTCAGACCCAACATCAAATAATGCTCCACTGTAATGTTCTCATTCAATTCTAGCCCAATGCCTCCCATCTTGACTAACTGCCAAACCTGGCAAGGACTTCAAAATTCTCATACTCCCACACCTTTCATCATTTACACCATCATTAATGAAATACTTATATGGGTTTTCCAAACTGAAATCCAGAGAGTTATCAGAAAACTCTACCTTTTCAGAGGTGTAGCCAGTGTAATAAAGCCAGTAAACAACATTGGAAGCTCTAACCCATGAACTACACATTATCACCACCTCAGAAGGCCTAATGCCACATGTATCAAATTCCCACCATTCCTTACCACAGTTCATCACAGGCCCCACACCTGAACTGGATCTAGCAAGCCCTCCCCCTCTCTCCCAACGAACCCCATTGCTTGAAATGGCTAAACCAATCATGTCACATGATGGGTTCCCATTAGACCTTCCATAATACCACATAAACCATCTCTCTTCTTCATCACTGAGAAACCTCTTTACCAGTTACCACTGGGATCCAATTTCTGCACTGTCCCACGAAGCTGGAGGGCCCAAACCAAACACCAACCCTCTGGATGATAAAGAAGATGATTGTGTAGAAGAAGAGTTAGAAAGTACTTCACTTGCATATGATTCTGAACGCCTTTGGCATTTAGTAACTGAATTGGGTTCACCCTTTGACTTGTTTTCTGTGTCACTGTCTCTGCTGGTATCTGGTTTTGTATAACGACGTGGGAAAGAAGGAAGGTTGTTATAATGGACGAGTTTGAGGAATGAAGTGTGAGCTTGTTGGATTTGGTCAACATCCATGATGGAGCTAAGGATGATGATGAGTTAGCACATGGTTGGAAAATGGAAACTGAAAGGGTATTCACGCTTTGATCAATGAAGGAGCTGCCATTGATGTTGTTGCATCAATGAGTGGTGTGCAGGATGAGCTACTAATGTGCTAGTGCTTGGAGCAATGTGGACTGATGAATTAATGGTTATACACGATGATGGTCTCAATGATCAGTTCTAAACTTTGCATGCATAGGAAAGTCAAATGCATAGGAAAGTGAAGTGCTGAAGGGCAAGAGTCACCTGTCAAATAGTACTAACCATTTTCTTGGCCTTTCAACATCAGGTTCTTCAACCCCTCTTTCTCCTGTTTTCTCCGATAAAAAAAAGTAACCCAACAACAACCTTAACAGTCACTTTCCCAAGACTGACTATGTTGTGCTGGTAACTTTAGTCACATTGGCACTGTCACTGACATTTTAAACAATAACGGAATTGAGGTTTAAACCAATAGCTTCGTCTAGGCTACCGAATTTCTTTCCACCATATCACTTTAATGATATTTGCACATACAAAAATATTATTATATCACCTTTTTACATTGACTCGATCCGCAACCGTAGACCCCTCTAGGTACAATATTTCTATATTTTATGATAAGATAATATGATTTTACTTCCAAAGCTTCTGCAATGGCCAAAGTGAATGTCTAAGAGTGTTTTGTTTGCATGTTTGTCATTGCAGACATATGTTCAGGATGACAACGTTGTAAAAATGTTGAAAGTTGGATCATCCAATACCAGGCTACTTTTCCCCCGAGGGTAGGGTAACTCAAGTAGTTAGAGCTAAGGTTTAAGGTGTTGGAGGTCCAAGGTTCAATCCTTAGCATAGGAGAAAAAATTAACAACTAACATACTAACATTTGCCTATAAAAAAAAAAATCATCTCATCACACATTTTTATTGCATCACTTTTTTACATCTAAATTCTAACCATCTATTATTTACTCATTGTTGTTTCCAAAGCAAAAGTAATTTGATCCATGAAAAGGGTGTAAAAAACTGGTGTGAGAGTATCATGATTGTATAGGAAACTATAAACTATCATGACTATCAATCAACTTAAGGCCCCAGCTCATATCTTCACAATGCCTCACATGAGGTACAAGCGTACCAGTATCAATTCCAGTCTTTGCCTTGCAATCATAAAATGGAGGAGCATGAAAACATGGTTCCATTGACATTACTCGACGACAAGGTGGATCTGGTGCTGTATGATTCTCAGGTTTGTAAAGAATCCATGGCTTCAAACCTCCAAGACCTTGGGCCACATAGCCAAATGTTGACCAGGCACTTGTGACTAACACATCAGTCAGACTGAGGAGATACATTTCTGCCCATGCCTTCCTGCTGTGTAATTTCTTCTCTGTCTGTTGAAACTCTTCATGGCTTGGCTGGTAAACCCCAATCACATCTCCAGTGACAGTTGGGTGCTCCCAATACATAGTTCTTAAATTCTCAAAGTAACCAAAACTCAAAGATGTCATCAAAACAGCTTTTAAGTTTGATTTTCCTGATGGAGGGATAACAGTTTCTTGCTTGTGAACTTCAGGTAGTACCTTTTGCTGCAATGTACATGCCAAAATTTGATCCATTACATGTTGATATGGACCAGTTCCAGTTTCAAAGACTCGGATTTGTATACCAATTCTCTCATCTGCCTTTGCTAAGTAAGCCTGATAATACCTTGTGATGAGGCCCCACACTTGGTTTGAGGGGTGAAAAAGATACCGACCCAAGTGGTGGAAAACAGTTGATTTGTTAGGGAATAATCTGCTTAGTTCTTGCTCAAAAGAAGGGATCAAGAAAAGTGATGGAACAAAGTAGTTGTCAGATTTCATAATTAACCAGGGAACTTTACTGAAAAACTTTTGATCTTCATCACAGAAGAAAAGTTTATCATGGTCTCCATAATCATGAGCCAGGTGCAAATACAAAAATGAGGGCAATGATTCAGAAGAAGTGTATAAGGTGTTATTCTTGAGCATGTTTCCATAAGAATCTGGAGACTTCTGCTCATACATATCAAACTTACTGTTAAGGGGAAAGTCAGTGGGAAGTAACCATGAATTATCTGGAAATGGCTCACAGAAAAGATCAGGCATGTCCTTTCCTGGGTCAACAAGCAGGACTCTATCTGTCAGGATAGCATACAGAAATGCTGATGCCACTGTTAGTATTTTGTTCCCCAAGCCACTGAATGATATCCAAACCACATATTTACACTCTGACTCAGTAGAACTAATGCTTTGGCCATATTGGAGTTGTTTTAAAGTTCTGTTGTAGGATTCTGTATAAGGTCCACAACGTTTATGGAGTTCTTCATAACTTCGAAGCTTGGAGAGGAGATAAGAAGAAGGTTTATAGGGTAAAGTTTTGCGATATAAACTAGACTGATACCTGCTCAAACAAGAGCCTTCATCAAACCCAGGAGCAAGGAGTCCATCAAGCAGTTTGTCTTTTGACATATTAGATGATTGAAAGGAACCATCTTCTGAACCTATAAATTGCATAAGAAAACAAATTAACAACAGATTACAAGTAAACAGATTTCAAATTAGCCCCAGTCGTCATGCTAAAGCTTCCCAATTTCATAGTTTAAAATTACTAAAAAATAGTTTACTGCAGAGGTTATAATGGTGCCATTAAAATACTTCATATTTGTATACAAAATCATTAAATGCAGATCCGCTACACATTTAGGAAAGGAAGCAGCACACTCTATACCATGTCACTTTATTGACACTCTTCTTGAATACAACAAGGAAACAAAGTTCCACAAAATGTGATTGTTTTCAGTTTTTGTTACTTGATCATAAAGTTCCTTGCACAGAGTTATGTTATTTGAGCACCCAAGATGACACCTCATTCATATTTGTGTATAAGCTCATTTTTTCTAGCTTGACATATAGGAAAGGAGAGCACCCAGCTAAGCTGACATCAGATATGGTGTTGATGCAGGTATTATATTGAGGATGTACAAATTTCATTTTCTTCTCATATATTTACAAATTATCATCACCAACCATCAATGCTCAATTTTTCTGTGTTTCATATGTTATGTATATAATAATTTATGATTGGCTTTATATACAAAATTGCCAAGTCATTGCCATTTCCAATGCATCCCAAATGGTTTAAAATTGCGGTTACAATATTGCAGTTTTAATGATTTCCACAATTGCAATTGAGGCGTTATCACTCACATTTTCTCACAATTATACACATTTTTTATAAACACAACTAAACCGCGGTCCCAAAACCATATCCCAACACATACACAACCTCAAAAAAGCAGAAAAGTTATTGGCCTATATCTAATATCTTTTGCAGGAGCCTTGGTACAACGATAACATTGCTGCCTTGTGACCTTAATGTCACGGATTCGAATTCTGGAGATGGCCTCCCCCGCAAGACAGCATACATCCTCCCTTCCCAGACCCCACCAACTTGCCTCGTGTAGTGGGCCGCCCTTTTATATTTGCGTCATAGAGAATAAGACAACCAAATTTTAAAATTAAAACAGCAATGATGACAATAATTCCAAGGTCTTCAAATACCAATAACAAGCATTGAACTAGCAGATTCCACTGATCGTAGTAATAATACCAATACAACAAACTCCATAATCAACATTGAGTTAGAAACTCTATTTCACTCATAGAAAACGAAAACAACGCAAAGCACCAAACTTTTTTTTTTTACCCAAAAAAAAAAATAATTTCTCAGCAACCAAACAGAGAACAGATAAAAAAAAAATCTCGTACCTTGTTCAGGCACAGAGGTACCATTACGAGACAGTGTGTCCAAAAAAATCCTTGCATGAGCAAAACCCGCGTTTGGATCGGAAGATGGGTGGGGGAGAGCTAACCTGAGTGCCATAAGGAGTGGAAGAGCTATGAAGCAAAGGGCCAAGATTTTGGTTAGAGTCATTGTGTGCAAACCAGATTTTGTGGCGGCGAATCGAGATGGTCGCAAGGGTCTTTGATTAGAAAACATGGTTCTGGAATGTGTTGTTGGAATCAAAGCATTCTGATCTATTCCAATTTTCATGAGAGTGATCTCTGAATGCAGAGAGAGGCGTTTTGAGTTGTGGACTGAGAGAGTGGGAGGGGTGCTGTGATCTGTGAAGAAGGGAAGATGTTTGTTTAGATGTATTGAAGTCAAACCTACGACTTGCGGACCGAGCTGCTTGGTTGAGCAATTTGTTGTACTGAATTGATTTGTTAAGTCTAGATTGGATGCGTTTTCTACGAGTTTTAAAAAAGAGTATTCCGGAAAATATTGATATAAGAATAAAGTTTTCTCATATTTATTACAAGTTTTACAATGTTATTCTCGGGCATAAAAGATTCTCGAGAATAAAATTAGTGAATAATAGTTATAAACTTGGAAAAACTATATTCTTATGTGTGAAGGTGGGAAAATTTTATTCCCGGGGATCACATTCCCAGGAATGTAGTTTGCCTGGGAATAAAAATTCCAGATATCAAATGTCACCTTAGGGTACATTTGGGAGGATGGGATGGGATAGTTAGTAATGGAGTGGAATGATACAAATTTCTTAAACCATTGTTTGGGAGTTTTTTAAACAATGGAGTGGAATGGTTAAGGATGGGAAGCCAAATCACTCCAAACCATCCAAAGCTCTATTTTTCATACCCTCCAATTTGAGGGATTTAGGAAGGAATATTAAAACTCTCAAACAAGAGAGTGGCATATTTTTACCACTTCACTCCACTCCACTCCACCTCACTCCACTCCATTACTAATCATTCTACCCATCCTCTCCAAAACTCCCAAACATAGCCTTAGGGTATGTTTGGGAGGATGGAGTGGGATGATTAGTAATAGAGTGAAATGATGAAAGAAGATTAACCCATTGTTTGGGAGTTCTTTTATTAATGGAGTGAGATGGTAACCCAAACCACTTCATCCCACCCAAACCCCCAATTTTTATACCCTCAAATTAGGGGGTGTGAGATTCCCTCATTAAACTCTCAAACAATAGAGTGGTGTACTTCCACCTCTCCACTCCATTTCATCCTAAACCACTCCATTACTAACCACTTCACTCTATCCCCTTCAAAACTCTCAAACATAGCCTTTATGCTATCATGCTGGACTGTGGGGTCAATCATGATGAATTAATTATCAAATCATCTACTCTCTCCGGTCTCTATTATAAGCAAAAATTAACACTATGTTTGGTTGTAGGGAAGAAAGTGGAAGGAAAAAAAGGAAAAGGAAAGAAAAAGAGTAGAAAAAGAGAGAATTATTTAGTTGTTTGGTATGAGAGGAAAGAAAACCAAAACTTATCTATCATTTTGTTTGGTTGAGCAGAAACTGAAAGGAGAGAAAAAAAAAACATATATATGAAATGATCAAAATACCCTCACATAATAATTTAAAAAATATAAACAAAAACTGTTTTTAGTCTTTTTAAAAGAAATTATCATACTTTCAACTTGTTGTGTCTCGATGTGCATGCAGGGCTTTGATATATGTGTTTTCTGCTCAATTTGGGTGGAACCAAAAACAAGCGGGCCCCACCTGTGTTTCCTCTCTGTTCTCCATCTTTTCTTAGAGCATCTCCATTGCACGGTTCCTTAGCTGGTTCCTTAAGCTAAGGAACCGTGTCTTATTTTTGAAACCCGTTGGAGCACAGTGACGTGGAGGAGCAAATTCCTTAAATCTAATATCCGTTCCTTAACTAAGGAACCGTTCTATAGCAATAAATAATGACAAAATATTACACTTTCTGTAACACCATATCAGAATCACCACAGAATCATCAAATTTTTTTTTGCAAACAACTGATGAATATGGAGGGAAGAAAACAGAAAAGGGAAGAACACCAAATAACTGATATCATATTTCAAAAAAAAAAAGAAAAAGAAAAAAAGAAGCAAAGACATAAATGAAACGGAAAACCCTTAACCCGCCGGAAATCCATTAACGTCGCGTCGGAAAGTGAAGGGAGAGAGGGCTTCGATCTTGGCCGAACCAGTTGAGGAGGAAAAGGGCGAGCTTGGCCGAACCAGTTGAGGAGGAAAGGGGCGAGCTTGGCCGAACCACCTTGGAGGACATGGACGAACCTGGAAACAGGGAAGAAGTGAAGAAGACGGGCGATCTTGAAGTGGGACGAACTAGGAAACAAGGAAAGGGGTGGGCGATCTTGTGGTGGGCCGAACCAGTCGAGCAAGAAGCGGCCGCGTGAGGGAGACGAGAGGGCCGAGCAAGGAGAGGAGCAGAACCGCCTGAGGGAGATGAAGAATGCGTGAGGGAGATGTGGTGATGAAGGACCGAAAATAGGAGGAGATGTGGGTGAGACCGTGTGAGGCTGAAGATAATTTGGGTCAATTGGGCCTATGAAAAATTGAAAAAAAAGAGTTGTTGGAGGGGTTTGTAACCGTTGAGACATTTGCAACGGCTACAAATGTTGGTTCTCTATAAATGTTGCTCTCATTTACACCATTTTGCACATAATTAGTCAATCCATCTTCTTGTTTTTTTTTTAGCAAGTCATTGCCTTGTTTGTTTTCTACCAAATGGATCCCAATTTGCAATCTTACATAAATTTTTTGCAAAACCAACCACCCCCTACCAGTGACAATTCTCAAAATGCTCAATATTTTATATATCCACCACCACCAACCAATCCCAACATGTGGTATAGGCCTCCGATGAATATCGACGGCGGTGTGGAGACCCCTAACAACGAACCCTTAACACTAGTCGGGTCCATGTCTCATGCTCAAGTGCCACAATTCTCCATTCAAGTCGGACTAGAAAATATTACGCTAGATGAAGGAGGGGAGCATCCAACTCAGAAAAAAAGTCGTGTCAAATTTTCGGTGGAAGAGGACATGCTTCTTATTCAGTCATGGCTCAACATTTCAAAGGATGCAATTGTGGGAGTTGACCAAAAAGCCGACGGTTTTTGGTTACGAATCAAAGACAATTATAACGAGAATCGAGGGAAGTTTCCAGAAAGAGAAGCAGCTCAACTAAAATCAAAATGGCATCGGATGAATACTGTTGTTCAGAAGTTTGTCGGATGCTACAAATAAGCTGTTAGTCAAAAGAAAAGCGGGAGCTCAGAGAAGGACATCATGGCCGATGCATATACTTTTTTTTCTCATGATGAAGGTGACAAATTCAAATTTGAGCATGCATGGAGGTTGCTGAGAGATGAACCAAAATGGAAGGGAGAAGCAATGGAAAACTCTTCAAAAAGAACAAAGGTTTCTACTTCCGGGGCGTACTCATCATCTTCAGGGCCAGGGACACCAATCGATTTATCAAACTACGATCCAGCATCACCAATAGTCTGCCAAATGGGACAAAAGGCAGCAAAAAAAAAAAAGGAGGCAGCAAAAAGAAAGGGCAAAGCAAAAGTAGCCGATCCTTCTATTGTCGTCAATTTGGCAAAGCAAAAGTAGCCGATCCTTCTATTGTCGTCAATTTGACTGTCATTGAAAGTGCTGTGCATGAAAAAAATGTTGCCTTGAAGAATTTGGCTGAGGCGAAGATCTTGGAGTGCAAGATAAGGGAAGTGGAGTGTAAGGCAAAGGAAGCGAAGTGCAAGGCAAAAGAAGCGGAGAGCATACCTAAGTTATATGAAATCCTGATGAAGGGCACATCTGGGATGGATGAGAATCAACGTGCAGATCATGAACTTTGTTGTAATTTTATTAGGGCTAAGTTGGGACATATGTAGCCTGATGTTGTAATTTTTTAATAAATTATAAAACTAGCCGTTATGAAAAACTAATAAATTATAAAACTAGCCGTTATGGAAAACTAATAAATTATAAAACTAGCCGTTGTAAAACTAGCCGTTGTAAAGTAGCCGTTATAAAACTAGCCGTTGTAAACTAGCCGTTGTAAAACTAGCCGTTGTAAACTAGCCGTTGTAAGCTTGTAAGTTTTAGCTAGCCTATATATACACAACAATCTTGCAAGCTTCTCTCATTCTCCCAACTTGCAAGCTTGTCTCATTCTCCCATCTTGCAAGCTTCTCTCATTATCTTTGTTTCTTATACCATTCTTATAATGGATCCAAACACCTACTTTGATACAGCCTGGAACCAAGTAATAGATGAATGCCTTGAGGACAACACTGAAGAAGAAGTAATGAGGGTAATATGCGAGAAGGTTGAAGAAGCAAATAATACCATTAGGCGCAGGAAAAGAAGAACAGTCATAAAGCGGAGCCGTGAAGAAGGACACACTCGATTGTTCAACGACTACTTCTCTAAAAATCCAGTCTACACAGATGATCAATTTCGACGAAGGTTCCGAATGCGAAGGCCCGTGTTCCTTCGAATTGTAGAAGCCCTTAGCAATCATGATGAGTATTTCTAGATGAGGGTTGATGCATTACATAGAAATGGCCTTTCACCGTTGCAAAAATGCACCGCTGCTCTTCGTATATTGTTATACGGAGTGCCTGCTGACAGTGTTGATGAGTATGTTCGAATTGATGAGAGCACTGCGGTGGAATGCTTAGAGAGATTTGTAACTGGCGTGTATGAGATATTTGGGGATATCTACCTGAGAAGGCCTAACAATGAAGACATCGGACGTCTGCTACAAATGGGGGAGGCATGTGGCTTTCCAGGTATGTTAGGCTCCATTGATTGTATGCATTGGGAATGGAAGAATTGTCCAGTTGCGTGGAAGGGACAATTTAGTCGAGGCGATCATGCCAAACCCACGATTATGCTTGAAGCAGTGGCTTCACAAGACTTGTGGATTTGGCATGCATTTTTTGGCACCGCGGGTTCAAACAATGACATTAATGTGTTAAATGCATTTAATGTGTTTAACGACGTTTTGAACGGACAAGCTCCCACAGTGCAATACACGGTGAATAGAACCCCATACAATATGGGGTACTATCTAGCAGATGGTATTTATCCTGAGTGGGCTACCTTTGTCAAGACCATCCCAATGCCACAAGGAGAAAAGAGAAAATTATTTGCCAAAAAACAAGAGTCAGCAAGAAAGGATGTGGAAAGGGCATTTGGAGTGCTTCAAGCTCGATTCGCAATTGTATGTGGTCCGGCGCGTGCTTGGCATATGAATACAATGAAGCATATAATGTATTCATGCATCATAATGCATAATATGATTGTTGAAGATGAACGACACTCGTATGGTGGTAATTTTGATTACGACCAACTAGATAATGACATGTCAGCAACTGAAGTGTTTAATGGTCCAATTCATGCAACATACCTGGAAAGGAGAGCACAAATTCGTCAAAAACAAAGTCATCGTCAGCTTCAAGCAGACTTGGTGGAGCATATTTGGGGTCGTTTCGGACATGAGAATAACGATAATTAGTTTTTATTGTTCGCGTGGTTATGTATGCTTCGTCATTATGAATTTCTCTTTTTCATGTATTTCTCATCGTAATGTATTTATCATTTTTATGTAATTCTCATCTTAATGTATTTCTCGTCTTTATGTATTTCTCATTGTAATATATTTCTCGTTATAATGTATTTCTCATCGTTTTTATTATTTTTATTATTCATTTATTTTTAAAAAAAATTAACTTTTTAAATATTTATTATTCTTTTACGTTTTAATTTAAATAAATGAATAAATATTTTAATTTGAAACAAATTTGAGTGCAAATAAAAAATTATTAAAACATGGGTTCCTTAAGGGTTCCTTAAAAACTTTACCATCGGAGCAAAAAATGAGTAGGTTGCTTAAATATGAGGTGGAGCTGTGGGGACCACTTTTTATTGTTTAATAATCACTAAGGAACCCAAAGTAGGTTCCTTAAAAAAAATGCAATGGAGATGCTCTTAGATACCAAACGATGGGAAAAGTCTAGGGATGCGTGTAAATAAAACACACATATTAATATGATTAATTAGTCTCATTGAATCTTATAAAAAATTATGTTTGTTACCTAAATTACCTTTCATCTAAAATTTCAATCTTTATTAAATGAGTTATTGGAATTTGTATTAAATGAATGGTATTTTAGGAATAATGTTATTATATGAATCATTGGAAAACAAAATTTGCTTATATATTCGACCAAAAAATTTGAGACTTTTTTGCTTATAATAGAGACCGGAAGGAGTATTTGGGAAAGGGATCTCCATATATCTGGTTGAAATTATGCAAGGATCCTAAAGATGGAAAAAGATATTCCATTTCTATATATTTCCAAAATTTTATGAAAATAAATGTATATTATGCCAATGTATATCGTTGGTCCATGTATTTTTTTAGGATTTAATTGATATATACTGACAGCGTAAAGATTTTTTATACTGTCAACCAATTAGAAATTGACAAATCATTAAAAATCTTTGACCCTTATCCTAATTACGTTAAAAGACATTCATAACATGATTTCTATTTGATTGACAGTGTAAAAAACTTTATACTGACAATACATAACAATTAAACTCTATTTTTTATCCCAAAACTTTAATAATGAACATCTATGCCCCTTAAAAATATAGTAGAAGACTAGAAATAGAGTGTTGTATATGAAAATGAAGCAGTGGATTATATGTATGTGGAAATTTTCTTTTTTCAAAAAAAAAAAAACTTTATGTATGTGGAAATGTTATATTTTTAATTGATCATAAATTATCATATTATTAAAACTATATAACTTTATTATAACTCATTTAAAAATTAAATAGAGAAATTCCCTTGAGTTAGCTCAATTGGTTAAGTTACGGGACATCAATTATGAATGTGCTAGTTCAAACCTCACAATGTGATACCCTTTCTCATTCCATTCTATAACTTCCTTATGTAAGGTAGTTATAACAAAGATAAATATAATGTAAGATAAATATAAGTTATAGAATGGAACGAGAAAGATAAATATTATGTAAGATAGTTACTATAATAATAAATATTAACAAAGATGTGATAATTATGATTGATTGATAGTGTAACTTTTTTTACACTGACAATGTATAACAATTTTTTTTTACTGTATAACAATTAAATATAAAAGATGGTTGTTCTACATCATGTTTTTTTTGTCCAAGGTTATATACATCATTTTATATATCAGAATTAGAGTGAAGTTATATAAAAAAAAAGTTTAATTTGATACAGAATCATTATAAAGTTTTGTATGATATCAACCAATCGCAAATCATACCGTATATAACTCTTAAGATATTTACTGTAAGAATCAAAAAATTTATGATGTGATAATTTATGATTGATTAAAAATGTAAAAAATCTTTTTACTAATCATGTATATCAATCAAATCATTAAAAAAAAATAAGCTGAAATCAAATATAATTAAAATGATGAAAATTATGTGATACATGTAGAAATATATGAGATTAGTACTAGTCTAAAAAACTTCAATATGTCTAATATAAGGGTAAATTATTTAATACTAGATTTTTTACCCGTGCGATGCACGGAAGAAATTTGTGTCAAAAGAAATATATGAGTTTATTCTAAAATAATATTAATACTTAAATATAGAAAATAATAAATTAAAATAGCAAGAAATAAGTTTTTGTATAGTAGATGAATGAAAAATAGATAAAAAAAAATGAATAAGATTACTGGTATTTCATTATAAATAAGTATTGTATAAAATTTGGCTCTATTTATTAATACACAAAAACGATGTGTTTAATACAAAAATCAATTTATCATCTGCTGCTGTATAAATATTTTTGCCGCTTTGCTTGTAGATGAGTCACCCATTCTCAATAACTACTTCATAACCTATTATTTTCAGCTGCAAAAGAATTAGTATGACATGTTAGTTGGCATTAATTAAGCTTTCTATACTCTGATTATCTTAAAGTTGCCATAGGGCTTCATATAAAACAAATGTTTGCAGTACAATAACTAAAGGAACTAGAGAAACAAAAGATATAAAGAAGTTAAATATTGATATAGATCAATCAAACATTTAAGTTCATCAACTGTCCTTTGTCAACATTTTCTAAAAATATGTCAATCCATATAGAAAAGTCTTCTCACCTACCACCTCAAAAGTGATATATTAGTAATTATTAAGGAAACAAAAAAAGAAAATTTCCATTGGAAGTGATGCATTCAAATTCTTAAGAAGTGTTATTTTTCATTTCCCAATAAAAACTTACCTTTATTGGATTCCTTAACCAATGCCCTTAAGACACTAGTTAGCAAACCCATAGAAATAAAATCATTCATATGTAATTAATCAAGATCAGCGTAAGATACTGATACGATAAAAGAGAAGACTCTACTCCCAACTGAAGATGACATTGCTAGCTCAAAGAAAATAGAGAACATCACAAATGGGCTTCTAGTAAGTGTCAAGCCCAGAAAAACAATTCAAAAGAGGATCACATATGGAATACTCTAGAATATGAACAATTTACTATTATAATTATTTTAAAGAAGTTTGTTAGGATATGTGTCACTAGATCCTATAAAATAAGAAGAGTATTTGGGAGAAAAGATTGAATTCCTATTGAATAGGAAAGCCTTGAGGGAGAGAGAGAGAGATTTGTTATCAATTTTCTTCTTACTTTCATTCATATCAACATGATACGATAAAAAAGAAGACTTTACTCCAAACTGAAGATGACATTGCTAGCCCAAAGAAAATAGAGAACATCACAAATGGGCCTCTAGTAAGTGTCAAGCCCAGAAAAAAAAAATCAAAAGGGGATCACATATGAAATACTCTAGAATATGAACAATTTACTATTATAGTTATTTTAAAGAAGTTTGTTAAGACATGTGTCACTAGATCCTATAAACTAAAAACTAATTTGTAAAAATTGTTGGTTATATAAACCAATATTGATATGCATGAAAGTAAGAAGAAAATTGATAACAAACCTCTCTCTCCCTCAAGGCTTTCCTATTCAATAGGAATTCAAATCTCTTCTCCCAAATACTCTTTTTATCATACACCTTTGGCGGTTTTTTTATCATACCAAAAACCAAAATTATATGTCTTTTCTATGGAATAAACTTTTGTAATAGCAGTCTTCAGAAGATCATATTAGAGCATTCCAAATGTTCCCTTATTCTAGTTCATATTGTGCCTGCAATCCTGTAAAATAATGGTTTCTCAAGTGAGAATATTTAGATTATAATATTTGTCCCATATTTCTCGCACGATGATATAGTTTGTTTAATTTGTATGTTGAAAATATAAATTTATAAACTTAAATATATTATGAACTGTATAATATATTTAAATTATATTATAAAATGTATATTCAAATGATATACATTGAAAATGTTATCTAACGGCTAATATATAGGACTATATTAAAATATATATAAAAGAAACAAATATATAAGAGATGCAAATAAAATAAACTACCCAAGTAATTACTTGCAAAACATCTTGACTTATAATAGTAATGCTAATCCAGTCAAAAAAAAAATATTAATGCTAAAGACTAATGCTAAACACTATTGCTAAACATCTTAACTGATAGAATGATGACAAATAATAATGACTTGAAGAAAAAATCTAAAAGCTTACATTCCTGTAAAGTTTGTTGCAGTTCAAAGGGGTATTGAGATACATCAAGTCAATTAGATTATTGTTGTATTAATCAAATAAAAAATAATATTTAAGTAATTCATAGTTCAACCATAAAACTATTAACATGGATAAAATAAAATCCGAACCACTTTTGTGCCTTTCCATGCCATTCACCTCTCCAGAGACGATTGACTTTGGTCTTCATAGCAGGAGGGATCAGCAGAGAAGCCATATGTCAACCATATCTGAACCGGCAATGCACAAACTCTGTCAAACATATGGAAAGATTAACATCCAGCCAGTTATCAGTGATTGATCAACGAGTTTCTGACATAATGTACCAAATAAAAAAGATGTATAAATAATGCTACTTTGGAATCTGATTCAAGGTGTTCCAGATTCTTGCTTCATTAACATTGTTTTTGGTCATTTTATTACACAATAATAAAACTACACTAAACTCAAATAAATAATTGAATTTTGTAAGGTATCAGGCATCTATAAAGCTTAAATTAGATGTAAGCATCACATTTGCAGTTTTTTAAGAAGAAACTAAATAAACTAAATCCAAAAGAGAAGAGATATTGCACAAACCTCGGCAGTTATTTCAGCAGATATTATTCTAGCTTCTTCTCAAAGTTCCCTAATAGCAGCAGTTTTGGGTTCCTCGCCATCTTCAGTCCCCGCGGTGAGATTTAAGACCCCATTGAAAACAATTAATTTAGCAGAAAAATTAACATTGTAAAAGAGCTAGAATATAATTTACATATCACAGCCAACAATCAGGGGAAATTTTTTAATAATCCCAAGAAGACAACCAAAATCAACAAATAATCCATCTTTACAATGATTTATAACCAACTCCATTGAATGGCACGAAGAAAAACAATTGCTGCACATTGAAATCAATATCAATATCAAGGTCTTAACTTTCTTTTCCTACTAAAAGCTAATGCGGCGAGTATCTAAAAGAATCAAACAACGCTATTAAAAATAATAAAAATCATTAAAGATGATTAAAGAGAATCAAGGGATTAGTAGCTATAGTTGCGCGTGGAGGAGGGGGCACTTCTACTTTTATATATAAAAAATAAAAGATATTTGAATATAATTGATATGTGCTTTTTTTTTTTTAAACAATTGATATTAATTGTTAGTTTAAAAATTTTATATCCCGTAAACTAATCATAAATTATTATATTTTTAAAAATGTTTGACTCTTATAAAAGTTAAACATATAGGGTTTAAGATTTTTACATTGTTTAAAAATCATTCCAAATATATATATATATATATATATATATAGGGGACATATCAAGTGAGAGGGCCTTTTTTATGTGAGAGTGAGAGGATTATATCATCGTCACTAGATCAAACTTTAAATGGTCAAGATTAAACCACAAAGTCATGTGACTTTTTTAAGTGGTCATGTGACATTTTAAAATCATGAAATAACTTTTAATCATAACTATCCATATATGGTTGTATGGCCCAGATTTACCGCTCTCACTCTCATATAAGAAGAGCACTCTCACTAGATATGGCCCCTATATATATATATATATATATATATATATATATATATATATATATATATATATGTATCTAGTGAGAGCACCTTTTTTATATGAGAGTGAGAGGAGTAAATCTGGGCCATACAACCATACATGGATGGTTAGGATTAAAAGTTATTTTATGATTTTAAAATGTCACATGACCACTTAAAAAAGTCACATGACTTTGCATTAAGAGCTTGTTTGGGAAAGAAATCTTTCCCTTTCAGCAGTTTTGGGAGTGATAAGCTATTTTGTGAAAAAATTATGTTTGGGGTACATAGCTTATTTTTTAAAAAGCTTTTTTAAACCATTTCAGTTGTTTTCATTCCATCTAGCACTCTGGACGGTTTGATGAATGTTTTTTTTTATATTATTCACAACTTTTTCGGTAATAACCTCCTCCCTCCCCACTAAATTGCGCAAGTGATGACCCTTCCCTCCCCTCTATAATACATTAATGTGCTGCCTTCATAGAATTCACGTCCAGCTCATGCAAGTTTACTCCTGCCTAGAGCTGGGTACACGGACCCGTCCGGTTTGTTTAAGTCCGATCCGCATAAGTTCGCACTTAAACGGACCGGACTTAATAGTCCTCATGATAAATGGACTCTGGAAAACAGAGTCCGCGTCCGGTCCACATAGTCCGCGGACTAAATGGACTGTCCGCGGACTCTGCACTTCTCTTTTTTTTTTTTTTTTTTTTATATATACCAAGCATAAAAAATAAATAATGCCTTATGTAGAAAAACAAACCAAATAAACATTAAATCCAAACAACGGAGACTATTAAAGTGTAACCAACAAAGATCACAAACCACAAGTTTGATACAAAATACCAACGAAATTGAAATGCAAAATAAGGAACAAAAACAACAATATTACAAGTTTGAATTTAAAGCTACATCATGTTGACATCAATCATCAATAACAACTTTAGTCTTTCCCTTTGATTTAGCAAGCTCCTCCTTTGCCTCAATCAAATCATCTTCATTTTCTTGTTTTACTACAATTCACAAGTAAGATTGTGTTAAAAAGCAAAACAATTCAATGCAAAGCATTCTATCTCTATACATAAAGGAATTCTATATTTACCTTCCACATCAAACCCTAACAACCAATTTCTAGTGCATATCAAGGCTTGCACATTTTTGGGAAGGAGAGAACTTTGAAAATGCAACCAATTTCTAGTGCATATCAAGGCAAACAGATATCACTGAAAATGACAAATTGAAACAAAATAAAGATTTAACATCATATTGAACATGAAAATGCAAACTGACTGAACCATTTCCAAATTGAAAAATGCAAACTGAACTAGTTCCAACACATTCCAGCATACATAAATGACTAATACAGTCACAGTTTAGCTAATCAGCAAGTACTTGTTTCTAAGACTGCATAGGAAACAGAAACCAACCATAAATTCCCTTTAACTTGTTATTATACAACTCAATTATCAGCTTAGACTACTCATTATTAGTGATAAGGTTCTATTGTTAATGAACCACCAATTAAATATATAGTTGATCAAACCACCAAAGTGCAAACAAAGCAATCACAGTTAGATAAACACCAATCACGGTTTATCAACAAAGTGCAAACAAAACAATCAATCATTTGCGGTTGAACCTTTAGTTGCATGCTACTATTACTTGGGTTGCCATGAATTAGAATACCAATGTATCCTGAAGTTTGGAAATGAAAAAAAAAAACTGTTAAATTGTACAAGTCCGTGGACCGGTCCGCAAATCCGCGGACCTAGTCCGTTTAGCCCGCGGGCTAAACGGACTGGACCCAAAAGCCCGCATTTAAATGGACTCACATTTTAGGGTGTCCAAATCCATACGGACTGCGGGTTAAATGGACTGTCTGCGGACTCAGGTCCATATACCCACCTCTACTCCTGCCACATATCAAAACCACCCACGTTATTGAAATAGAAAAAAATTTGATGGCAAGATACAAAAAAAAATCTAATATTAAAAGAAAAACAAATATTATAAACAAATATCTTCATACCCTTTTTCGTAATTTACTATGTAAAAGTGATTATTTTTCACCGCCCAAACGAAATAGATTATCTTAAAAATCACTTTTCAGCAAACATACCCAAACAAAAACAGATTTTGATTATAATCGATTATTATACAATAATCGATTATTACAATAATCGATTATAGAAAAACATATTATCAGCATAATATTTTTTTTCCATCTTTCTCAAACACACTCTTACAGTATATCATTTATGTCTAAATCTTTACGCTAATAATGTATCAAAATAAAACTTATTCATTTCATTATATCAATTGTATTTTTTAGTAAAAAAAACAACAACAATTTTTTCTCTCTCTGTGAGAGCCTAGATTTCTTTCTCTCCCAGTGAGGGCTTCTGAAGATTCATCTACATCATTTCGTTTCTTTTCTTGTGATTGTCGTGGAGAAGCATATGGAGGGTTTGTCATTGCTGGATGAGGAGGATGGAGGAATTCTTTTTGATGCTGAGAGGGGTCAGCAACGTGAGGTAGATCTTAATCTTTGTCTCGTGGGGAGGTTTTTGAAGGATAGGAATCTGAGGATGAAGGCTATGCAGGATCGAATGAATGAGGTGTGGAGGCTGGCTCGTGGGGTAGATATTAAGGAGATAGGGGGGAGTTTTGATGATCCAGTTCTACCACAAGATGGATATAATGAGGGTTTTCGAGGGGGGACCATGGTTCTTTGACAATTATATGCTATGTGTAGGGCGTGTCCAACCTGGGGATATCATGGATCAAATTCCATTGTTCCACATTCCAATGTGGGTTCAAGTTCATGATTTACCTGTGGGGTTTATGTCATCAGTTGTCGGTACTGCTCTTGGGAATTTTATTGGTGAATTTATGGAGTATGACAAAAATAACAATACTGGAATATGGCGGGCTTATATGCGAATCAGAGTTAGGATTGATACTCGGATTCCGTTGAAGAAGGAGAAGAAGGTAAAGAAGCCCGGAGGTGAATGGAGATTGGTGCATTTTAAATATGAAAGATTGGGTGTTTTTTGCTTCATGTGTGGAGTCATTGGTCATACTGAGCAGTACTGTGATAAGTTGCTTGAGTGTGAGAATGATGATGGTGTTAGAGGCTGGGGGTGGAGATCAGGGCGGAGCCAAGGAGAGGTGGTGGTGGTGGCGCAACCAGTAGAGCAGGAAGTGAAGCAGGCCAGAATTCCCACGTGCATGCAAATTCAAACTCGGCCAATCTCGGACTTCATGCACGCAATAATGATGAGGAGAGAGAATCTGTTAATGCCAATAATGGGAATAATTCGATCAATCATGGGCAGGCGGTTATGATAGCAACAGATGCGGATAATCCCAATTTTTCAGCAGCTGGCGGTGTGAACATATCCCCTATGATTGCTAACATTCAAAGGCAGTTAATTGTGAGATAATGTTGATTTGAATTTTGAAAATGATGCCTTGCGAAAAGAGAGGAAACGACTGAGAATGCTGGTTGAAGGCCAGGAGCATGCGTTTGACGTGGAAGGTAGTCACGATGGGTTAGCTGGAAATAATGGCAATGGTGGGCTTTTTTTTTATCGGCAGGGCCTGGTTTCCAGGCCTACTAGAAACACTGATTATTCTAAATTGGAACTATCGTGGACTGGGTAACCTGCGTGCAGTTTCATCTCTCAAAGATCTTACTCGAACTCATAAACCAGACATATTGTTCCTTTGTGAGACGTTAGCAAATAAAAATAAAATTGATGAAGTGAAGTTGAGGCTGGGTTTTTCTTGCTGTTTTAGTGTGGATAGTATTGGGAGGAGTAGTGGTCTTGCTATGCTGTGGAGGGATTCTTTAAAAATTCAGGTTTCCAGGTTCTCCAGAAATTTCATTGACTTGGAAATAGATGAAGATGGTAGAGGTAAATGGAGGCTTACAGGTTTTTATGGCTGCCCAGAAAATCATAGAAGACGGGAATCTTGGAGTATTATTCGTTCGTTAGCTGGTTTCTCTGGTTATCCTTGGTGTATAATTGGAGAGTTTAATGATCTCTTAGCTCATGATGAAAAGAAGGGTAGGGTGGAGCGGCCTCAATGGATGATTGATGGTTTTAGAAGTACGGTTCTAGATTGTGATTTAACCGATATTCAGATGGATGGTTACCAATTTACTTGGTTCAGAGGGAGAGGCCCAGATAATGTGATAGAAGAAAGACTTGATAGAGCAATGGTTACTCCAGCTTGGCGGAATTTTTTTCCAAAGGCTCGACTTTCAAATGAGATAGCCTCAATTTCGGATCACTCACCAATCTTGCTTTCAACTGTAAATACCTCTTCTTTCAAGTCTAGCAAACGTTTCAAGTTTGAAAATCATTGGCTCTTAGAAGATGGGATTGAAGAGGTTGTTACTAGTGGCTGGATCGCTATTGATTCTTCAGACATTACTGGGAAAATCTCTCATTGTGGTAGTGAGTTGAAGGAATGGGGCCGTAACATTGCTCCTAACTTTAGGATGGATATTGCAGTCTGTAAGAAGAAGATGATGAATTTGCGGGATAGAAATGATCAAGCCTCTGTTAATCATTTTAATGCTTTGAGAACCAGGCTATCTAAACTTCTTGTGCAGGAGGAAACGTATTGGAGACAGAGGACTAAAACTCATTGGCTCAAAGAAGGTGATTCTAATACTAAATTCTTTCATGCTTCTGCTTCCTTAGGGGAAAAAATTATTTTTATTGAGAAGCTTGTTGATGATAATGGTACCACAGTAAATCCGCAGGGTGGTCTGTGTAGGCTAGCGAATGATTATTCTCAATCTCTTTTTTCTGGTCAGCATAATGAAGTGAACCTTGTGGTTGATTATGTTCATGAGAAATTAACAAATGCAGATAATGATCTTTTGGTAGCACCTTTTTCCGACGAGGAATTTAGGATAGCTACTATTGATATGCATCCAGATAAGTCTTCAGGCCCTGATGACCTCAACGCTGCCTTCTATCGGAATTTTTGGAATATTTGTGGTGTAGATGTGATAGGTGCTTGCAGGAAGTGGTTAGAGGATGGTGTTCTTCCTCATGGTATTAATAGCACAAATATTGTTCTCATCCCAAAATGTGATCCTCCTAACTCTATGCGGCTTCTTCATCCTATTTCGTTGTGTAATGTAATTTATAAAATTCTTTCCAAGACGCTTGCTAATAGATTGGCTCGAGTCATTAGCAAGTGTGTCTCGGAGGAACAAGTTGCTGGCAGGTCAATTGTTGATAATGCTTTAATAGCTACTAAGGTTATTTATCATATGAAATGTAAAAGAACAGGTGTTGTGGGTGAGGCAGCTCTGAAGCTAGACATTAGTAAGGCCTATGACAGGGTGAGTTGGCAGTATTTGAGGGCAATCATGCTCAAGATGGGTTTTCGTGCTCATTGGGTTCATTGGATGATGATGTGTGTCTCTTCTGTCCATTACTATATTATTATGAATAATGAGTATGTTGGTAATATTCCAACTTGTCGTGGTCTCCGGCAGGGTGATCCTCTTTCACCTTATCTTTACATCCTGTGTACTGAAGGTATGTCCACTTTGATTAAAAATGCAGTCTGGCATGGTCATCTTTATGGTATTAAATTTGCAAAAGAACCCCTATTATTACCCACCTTTTCTTTGCTGATGAAAGCTTTCTGTTTATGCGTGCCAATGATAATGAGCTGAGAGTTGTTAAGGATATTTTGCATGATTATGAAACTGCCTCAGGTCAGGTGGTGAATTTAGGAAAATCTGCACTGATTTTTTCTAATATTCCCTCTCACACCCGCATTGATCTTCCTAATTTAATAGGAGTTCAAGAGCAATTAAATGTTGGTAAATACTTGGGTGTCCTTTCTCTTGTTGGCAGAAATAAAAAGGAGGTTTTTAATTATGTGAAGGATCGAGTTTGGAAAAAAGTGAGTTCTTGGAAAGGCAAGACTCTCTCTATGGCTGGTAGGGAGGTTCTTATCAAATCAGTTGCCCAAGCAATTCTGGCTTATTGCATGAGTATGTATCTTATCCCTCCCTCCCTTAGTGATGAGATTCTAAAAAATGCTAAATTCTTTTTGGTGGGGATCGAATTGTATCACCCCTTCCAAGGCCACTTCAGGACAATCACCCATCTCTTGGTGCTTCGGCTCTACCCCGGAAGGCATCACCTAACACAACATCCATCCACAGCCAAAGTCGAGGAGCCGCGCACCCACAGCCTCGCCTCACCATCGAGTACCCCACGAAATTGATAAAAATCAAAAGCCAACCTTTTTGAAAACGAAATTGAAAAAATATCGAAGCCAACATTTTTAAAAACCAACAACATCACGAGGATCCTTGCCGATGCGCCTTCAGCCGATCTAGTGTTTGCCACCCCTTCCAAGGCCACTTCAGGACGATCACCCGTCTCTTGTGATTCTAAAGGAATAAAATGGCTTTCATGGGATAAAATTTCTATGCCTAAATGTTGGGGTGACCTTGGCCTTCATAATTTTCATGCTTTTAATCTTGCCATGTTGGGTAAGCAAGCTTTACTCATTTTTAGTCGAACCCGACTCTCTTGTGACTAAAGTTTTCAAAGCTAGATATTTTTCACCAGGGAATTTTTTTTTTATGCTAGTTTGGGTCACAATCCTTCATATGCATGGAGAAGCTTATGGATGTCTAAATCTTTGGTGCAAGCAGGTTCTAAATGGTAGATTGGTAATAAAAATTCATTACCCCTTTGGAACTATTCTTGGACGCGTGATAGAGCTGGTTTGGAGTGTCCAATTTCTCTTCCAAATGAAGTCAAGTGCTGGAGTATTAAAGACTTATGGGTGCGTATGCAAAAAGCTTGGAATGAGCCTTTGATCAGATCTACTTTGCCAGGTACGGTTGCTAGCCGGATTTTGAGCACTCTTTTGAATGATTTAGTTACTGAAGATCGTCTTATATGGAAAGTGAGTGATGATGGGTGTTATTCTGTTAAAACAGCTTATAAAGTGGTTATCTCATCTCTAGTTGATTGCTCTCATCTTCGGATGGAAGGTGACTGGTCTTTAATTTGGAAACTTAAAGTGCCCCCAAGAGTTAAATTTTTCTTTGGAGAGCATGTCGAAAATGTCTCCCTACAAGATCTCGGTTGCAAAATAAGGGTGTGGTGTGTACAGTTTGTGTGTTTTTTATGAGAAGGATGTTGAGACTTTATGGCATATGTTATTTACTTGTCCAACTAGCCAAGCATGTTGGCAAAACCAGCAGTATTAGAGCGCCATTTCTAGTCTTCTCCTAGTGGCGGAACCTGTTGCTGAGTTAGTTTTCAGCATGTTGCAACTCTTGATCATCATAGAAGAGAGAGGTTTGCTATCATTCTTTGGGGCTTGTGGAATGCAAGAAACGACTTGTTATGGGAGAATAAGCAACCTATGCCTTCTATAACTGTCCAGTGTGCACAAGCTTCTATGGAAGATTGGAATATGGCTTCCATGCCTATAAGGCTAGCAACCCATCAATCTACGCAAGATGGATTGAGTATTTGGACTGCACCTCCTTTTGGTGCTTTGAAGTGCAACATTGATGCAAGTTTTTCCTATAACAATGGTACTACAACTATTGGTATTTGTATCTAGGGATCATAATGATGCTTTTGTCATGGCTAGAGCTGAAACTATTCCTTTTTGTCTTCCTGCCAGTGATGGCGAAGCTATGGGGTTGTACAAAGCTATCCAATGGGTTCAAGGATTGGATTTAAATCCCCGACACGTTATTTTTGAGCTTGATTGTCAGGTGGTAGTCAACAATGTTAATGCTCCAAAAGTTTATTTTTTTGACTTTGGAGTCATTATTAAGGCTATGTCTAACATGAGGGAGTCCCTCACACGTGAGGGAGTTGCTTTAACCTGATAGTGCAAGTTCACTAGGTGGCATGGGGTCTTTAGAATCATTTTAAAAAGTTAGTGGATTATTTTGTAAATATGGATTTTACAATATAGGCCTTCGTCTAGTACTGGTACATACACCATTGTCAAAGATATCAGTGGAGTGCCTCCATTGTCTCTCGCCGAAGGTTAAGTTGGATGAAAGCATTGTTTGTTTATTTGAGCTTCTGAACTCGTTGTAATTTTTTCCTTTGATTTTCCATTTTTTGAAATTTTACCTATAAGCAATTTGAGAGAGCCGAATGGATAATAGAGCTTGCACATAAGATTAACTAGGTGAAACACAAAACTAATGCTTTGCCCAGGGAGAATACAATTACAGAGACACTTCATAGAGGAGGCATATGCTATTAAAATGACAAATCACATCCTGCATATACGGATTGTGGCCTTTTCATATTTGAAGCCACCCAAGCACTCTCATTCAATATTCCACATATTTCTGATGTTTTTGGTCCCACCTATAAACACTATTGGAAATCTAGGTTCTAGATTCCAGATCCAGAGAAAGAAGAAGACTAGAAACTAGAAAGAAAGAAACAAAAAAAAGTTTAGAATGTGATATTGAGACATTCCAGAATGTTTCTTTATTGTTAGAGTTAGGTTAAAATGTGTTTGCTGCTATCAACATCTTCCAGCACTCATTGACGAAGAGTCCTCTGCAACTCCTTTCACTTCACAATGGAATTGCAGCTCCGTTCTTCAGAACGTCGAAAAAGCAAGAGGCAGAAGGTTGGGTCCAAAATCATAAAAGTGTAATAACCGATGGAATAGGTATCCTACAATCAATCACACCCACTCATTTTTTAAATAATATATCTAATGGTTTATATGCCTCTCTCACAAGTGAGGGACTTAGTTGGTTCCTCACCATAGAAGCCAACCATTATTAAATCCTATTATGAGTTGTTAGAGGGGTTTCCAAACTTTTGTGTAAGTTTTGTTAGAAGGCAAGCGAATGGTGTAGCCCATAGTTTAAATAGGGCGATATCTTTCTTGGTTGGCCACCATGTTTTTTATCATGTTCCACTTTGTATTGATCATTTGATTAAGGTTAAAGTAATCTTTTTGTCCTTATACGTGACACTGATTTTCAATTTGGTCCATATACGTAAAAAGTTATCAATTTGGTCTCTATATGTGACACTGGTTTTCAATTTGGTCCTCACCGCTAATTGGTCCCTATATAAGAGGGATCAAATTGTAAATTATTATCACATGTAGGGATCAAATTGAAAATAATTGTCACATGTAGGGACCGATTTCAATTTTTTTTGTTGAATTAGTCCCTACTTGTGACAATAATTTGTAATTTGGTCCTCTTATATAGGGACCAATTAGCAGTGAGGACCAAATTGAAAACCAGTGTCACATATAGGGACCAAACTAACAATTTTTTACGTATAGGGACCAAATTGAAAATCAGTGTCACGTATAGGGACCAAAAGCTTACTTTAACATTTGAATAATAATGAAATGTATTGAGTAGCTTGTTTTCGGAAGAAAAAAAAAAAACAAAAAAAACAAAATAAGTGTTTTGGTTTGGCACAATTTTGAATTTTCTTTTTCACGTCGTCCTTCCAAGTTCCAAGTTTTGAACGTAAGGAGCACGCCATGGAATGGTCCAACCACATGTGGGAACTCCTCGTTTTTTAATTTTAATTTTATTAAAATAAAAAAGAAAACATTGCAAGGGTTTTAAGGAGGTTTTAAGCAGCATCTATTCCAATTCTTCATATAGCGGGAAAAACCACCACCAATCTCCGCCGAACCAATGTCGGCGCCCGATCCCGAACCGCAAATCCCAACAGACCAACCCGATGCCGAAGCCAAACCTCCTCCTCCTCCTCCATCCCAACCAGGTTCGGAGTCTCCCGAACCCGAAGCAGAACAAGCAGATCAAGAAGAGGAGGAAGGAGAGTGCGGGTTCTGCTTGTTCATGAAAGCAGGTGGTTGCAGAGACGCGTTCATCGATTGGGAGAATTGCGTGGAAGCAGCGGAGAAGAACGACGAAGATCTGGTTGAGAAGTGCGCTAAGGTCACCGCCGCGTTGAAACAGTGTATGGATTCTCATTCCGATTACTACGAACCCATCCTGAGAGCCGAGAAGGATGCTGAGAAGCAAGCCTTGGATGAATTGGAGAAAGAAAAAGAAGCTCAATCTCAACAGAATGCACCAAAGGATGGGGATTCTACTTCTAAATCTAATGATGAAAAGTGAGAGATTGAAAATTTCATAAGTTGATTGTTTTGATTTACATTGTCACTGACAAGAGAGAGAGAGAGATTCTGAGAAATCTCATTTTTATGTGTCATAATAATTCTAATGATGAATTCTTTATTATAGTTATAGGTAATCTAATCTCTCTATCTTCAATAATGTGATGCTATGGTTGTGATTTGTGAACAGTTGTTGCATGAGGTAGTTTTGGATACCTCAAAATTTTTAAAAGTTTGTAATTTTACCAAGATTATTAATTTAAATCGTGTACCTCTTGAAGACATAATGACAAAGCAATTTCACTTATTTTTTAAGCGGAAGTGTATGTGTCAGGATTAGAGTTTTTTGCTCAAACTCTGGCATCTCGATGGAACAATGCACAGTTTGAGAGATTTGTTAAGCTTAGTCTCCTCCATAATGATAGTTCATTTTAGCTTCTCTTATATTAATGATCTGGCTCCGCTCCTGGTTGTGAGTTGTGATGTATGTAGCTATTTTACTTTCTGGTTACTGCTTTATGCCCAAAAGTAACCTGAGCCTATTTGCTGTTCCACTAGAATGATGCCTCCTTACCATGCATGTGGCAATTCATTATGAGCATGATCGATTGGAACTTTTGATGATCTATGTGTTTGTCTATATTTCGACTGTTTCCATTTGATGTACTGATATGAGTTTATGTCCAATTGTTCAGTGTATCTTTTTCTTCTGTTCTTAATTATCTTACATGTCTTTTACTATCGCACTGATTTGATTGTTCTCTTAGTATCAAGCTATGGGAAAATTAGTTGAAAGGAAGGAGCAGTTTAATTCCATTGACTAGTAAATTGCCTCTATTTAAGAGACTTTCTTCTTTTCCTATACCAGAATGCAAGCAACTCGTAAAAGAAGCTTTCTGAATTTATAGCTGTTTAGTTTAATCCAATTCCAAATAGAAGGAGTGCTGGAATGCGGGAGTTACTTTACTGCTAGATGCTTCTGTTACAACTTATAATGGATTAATGGAAGGGAATGCATTACTGTCGAGTTGAAAAATTTAAGTGCTAGAGTTAGTAGTGAATAAGAAATGAGTAATAGCTTGGCTTAAAAGATTCTTGATTGGATAGATATTTATCAGCTGTTTTATTCAGATTCTTCTGGTTTAAGCAACCGCTTTTCTTTTCCCTCTTTTGCACCTTTCGCTCTTTCACTCAGTATCTCAGTATGACTTCCATTTCCATTGAAATAAATAAGTTGGCTATGATTAAATCATTGTTCATGCCCATAACCTGGCCATCTTATGGTCTATAAGTCAGTGAAAGGTTTGTCATTAGTTAATAGTATCATTTTTCAAGAAATCTCAAACATGAATATGACATTTGAGGTACTGATATTGTTAGGAGTGGATAAATAATAAGTGTTGAAGCTTGAATATCAGATTATGGGTTTCTTATCTGCAGTGACATTTTGTCATCCTTCAGTTTCTGTTCACTGTGGTGCTTAAACTTCTTTTATTGTAAAACCTCTTGACAGTCTTGGAATATCTGCCATTTGAGGTACTGACACTGTTAGGAGTGGATGAAATTATATGTATTGAAACTTGAATATTAGATTATGGATTCGATATCTACAGCGACATTTTGTCATCCTTCTGTTTCTCTTATCTGATGCTTAAACTTCTTTTATTGTAAAACTTCTTGACAGCCGTGGAATATCATCCATTTAAGGTACTGTCATTGTTAAGAGTGAATGAAATAGTAAGTGTTGAAGCTTGAACATTTGAAACTGGGATTTGTTTCTTCTAATGACCCTTTGTTACCCTGCTGTTTCTTGTAATGCTCAAGTGATATTCAATTGTAAGTGATAGCAAACAGTAAATGTAATACCTTAAGTAATATTGAGTTCAATTATCTTTATTCAACATTTTATTGTCATCACATCTCACTTTGCAGGTGTTTTTCAAGGAGAAATTCTTAGGTGCTCCCAAAGCAAGAGAGATCTCTTGCTATGGATCATTGACTGCATGTTTACCTGTTCTGTGGGTTATTATTGTCTCCTACTTTAACTATATTTTTAATACTTCATCTAGGAGCACCTAAGAATTTCTCGTTTTTTCAAGACTTGTAATTAGCTACTAGCAACAATGCCAATAATGTTCTGTACCCTTGTTTATGCAAGAAGGTAAACTTGAAATTCAAAACCGTCTGCAACCAAGCAGATCTCAAAGTCAAAAGTAACAACAACACGCGAGACCGTAGTCGAATCTCTGATTTACAAAGTTTACACCAGACAAAAATGTGAAGGAGATTCCTCTTGTTATCTGCTTGCTGTTCCTGCCAAATCACTCATCCTTATCTTCATCTTCGTCGTAGTTGAAGGGTAGTGGCACAGACTTGAATGCACGGTACTTTCCAACATTGTTCAGATGCTCATTCTCCACTCTGTACAACATAATTTGTAGGATATAATTCATAATTCACGAGCTTTTGAAATAATATTTCTCCAATTGATGCATAAATATGAAAATGTATCCTCGTGTATTTTTTCTTGTAGTGTGGTCATGTAAAAGATAAAAATAGACATAAAGATATTTTATCAGTGAATCCAATTAAGTTTTCTGAAATTTCTTTTACCATCTTTGTATCTAACTCTCTAAAAAGCATATGGGATCATGATCATAAAACATTTTTAGGCTATTGTGGTATAACACATACAGAAGTAGAAAAACAAATTTCTCCCTTTGTTACCTAAAGAAGTTCCATATGCCACGACGTATGATCTCTAAGCTGGCAATAATACTGATCATTGCTTGTTTATGCAAAAATGAAAAATTGAAATTCAATACTGTCTGTAACCAAGCAAACCTCAACAAGACATTCAGCACCTGCAAATGGTTAGAATAAATCAGCAACTTCCACAAATAAAAGAGAAGCAAAAATCCAATGTAAACATCCTTGAAAATTTCCGAGTATTTCCACTCCTGTTGTTCATTGCATACCATAGCTGCAAAATATACACTTTTGTGAGGGATTATGAGTTTATCTCTCAGCCAACTATTCTTGGAGTGTCTTTGCAGAAGGCCCCAATCTATGACAAGGTCCCAATATGTGGAAAGAATTGCTGTAGATATTGAGAACGCCCAGGCCAGCACTTTCCAACCCATTCCCTTATCAAGACTATAAGCTGTCCTTAGGCAAACAGCTGCAATGGTGAGGAAATATTTCAACGCATTATATCCTTGCATTGTGTCTTTCTCCTCGAACAGGCGCCTGAGGCACTGATAAGAGAAAGAATAAGAGCATTTAAGAATCACATTAGGTTTTTAGCACAAACAGGCTGATAGAACTGAACCAGATTGAATGGAAAATATAGTGTTCATTGAATAAATTCTAGACTTTAAACTCTCTTTCCACTCCGAAAAGGGCATGATAATAACTTTTTCTGTATAACGAGATTAAAAAGTGGAACATTTTTGTTCCACTAAAAGGCGTGGAACCAAAGAGAACATAACATCTCATTCCATCCTATGTTGTTCATGTGCCAAACGCTACCTAAGTGTGGAGAAAAATGGAATGTAAGTTTGGTACCTGAAGAAAACGAGACCAATATGGTAGCACAGCAACAATGAAAGAAAATGTTATGAATATTCGGTTTGACTGGCATGTGCTTTTTCTCTGTTTGAAGTCACCCCAAACATAGTAGCATATGTAGAACTGAAAACTTCTTAAGGCTTGCCCCTGAATGAGAAAGAAGGGTCTTCATGTTTGAAAGACTACTGAAGGGACAGAGAGCATAAAAGCAATATAGTATGGGAGATAAAAGAGCAAGGTATAGTCCTATTTTTTGCTTTTCACAAACCTGACTAGTAAACTGATCTGCCAAGACGAAATCTGGCAGTGTGACCTGATAACAATGAAAATGACAAGTGTCAGATTTCCCAATTAAATAGAAGTATTTACAAATTTTCTTTACCTTGTAGAGAGGAGCACATATGCAGTGAAACAGACATGTGAGGAAGAACATGCGGCTTGATCGATATATGATGTTAAATGGGCATAGTAAAATAGCAATCACAACCTGCAGAGTAAAGTGAAGTCACCATGTAATTTTAAAAAATAAAACTAAACGACAAAGTAGCCTTACAATAACCAGGAATAGTGGCAAAAGTTCAGTGAGTGCTTTGTAATCTTTTGTCTCTGGATCTATCTGCATGTCTAGATTTGCAAGCACACTGGCTAATGCCAATGCTGCAAGGCAAAAACTAAGAAGAAGGACTTGATGGTAGCCTAAGTCAGTGCCATGCTTGAAACCAAATATGAATGAATGATTCACTCTATATCGCCTCCAGAAGTAAATATTAGCAGCATACATCAGCATGTGCAGAACTACAAATCCAAACAAGCTGCACAGGAAGTTTTTCATGGAAAATTAGTTGCATTTTTCCTCTTCCTTCTAAGATACCTCCTAATCCAAGCTTTTATTCATGTAGGAGGTTTAGGAGACAAGACATCTTTTTTCAAAATCTGCTTGTAAAGTTACCTATAAAGGGGAAACATGATTTCCATGTACTGGGTAGTTCCTGAATGATCCATGATATTATGGGTACGGATGATCAGAATTAGAGCTAGTGTTAGAGCTGCAGTGCATCCAGCAAAGAAACCTGAGAAGTTTTAAAGTCAGAGAAACAATAGAGACCAACAATATTCCTTGTTTTGGGGAAAAAAATGATTCTAAAGTCTAAATCTTGGTTCACCCATTGAAAATGTAATCCTATGCCTTTCTCTCTTTGTTTTTGGTCTCAGGATGCTCATTCCTATATTTCGATTCGAGTTGGAAAAGTGCTTAATGAATACTTTTTCCACCCTATCCATAAGCCTGGTGACCTGCAGGAGAAAGTGATTCACAAGGAAAATTGAGCAATTGAAAGCATTTCACATGCCTTCAGAATGATCAATGATGATGCTAAGGTTAGGTCTACACTATAGAGTTGTCACCTCATCAGAGCTTCCAAGGTAGGAATTGTCAACCATTTTCATGTAAGCTTTTGCTGCACCTCTTGATGTGATCTGATGAAGCATAAAACAAAAGGAAGTGAATGAGTAATTGTTTCATTTGCTCCCTAATTTGCTTCAGATAGAGGCTTGAAGTTGAAGTTTTTGAAGGATGAAGACTACCTTATCATATTTCTTCATAATCTTTGAAAATGCCAATGTATTTAGAAAGCTGTTTCATGATGATTAGTACATATTTAGAAGAAACATGAAGACAGCATGCTTATTGATGTAAAATAGACTTTGTATGATAGCATCTACTACCTGTAGTTCTTTAGAAGCTTAAGCTTGTAGTAGAATTCAATAAAAGCCCGTTTAAGTTTTTCTTCAACTTTGCTCAAATTTTCCCTGGTGAATTTTAAATCTGTTTGCCCAGGGTAATTGATAAAGCCTTTTATAGTTGAACGAGGAGTCTCACAAGTGTTATTTAATTGCACACGATTAAGTACTTCCAATGGAGCTGGTTTGATGTCTCTGATATTCTTCTTTGTCTTATGTACTTCAACTCTTTGACTGGTAGTTTGATTATCATCATGGTTTTCATCATATGATCGTCCATTATGGGTACTGCTATCCTCTTTGATCTCTTCAAATACCGTGCAAACTCTTCCTGTTGATGCAGCAGATAAACGACTAAACATGTAAAGTTTAAGCTTCTCTCATATTCAGTTTAACATTTAGAATTGATTTTACTTGGGATAGATTAAAATATCATATTCCAATGAGACTTATGCAGGAATGTTTCTTCACAAAAATTGTGAGCACATAAAGCAGGAGAAAAAAAATAACTATTAAATATGAGAAAAAAGTATGAGACAGAATGGAGGGTTATGATGAGATTTTTTCCATCAAAAATAGATGTGACCATATATATAAAGTTGTAATAAATAAAATAAGTGCCAGAAGAATTTCCTATTAGAGATCTTCAAATAACAGATTGTTTTGTCAATTGCTTTGTTTGTGTAAATAATATAAACTCAAACAAGATAAGGCTAGATCAAGTTTGAAACCTACTGGGTGCAGAAGCAGACAATGCTGCTGTTGAAGCAGCAACATCAGAAGCTAGACGAGTCATCTCAACCGACCTATCAAATGAACCAATTGGATTCTCAACTTTTATCCTGAAAGCTATTAAAGCATCCATTTGTTTGTTTAACATAGCAGCTTCCTTCATTACTTCTTCCACTTTTGACCTATAGAACTTGTCCACTTTGTTGAACTCATCATCTAGTCTCCTAAAGTACACTAACTCATATTCTCCACCTTCGTCTGCAGACATAAGAAAAGTAGTTTCATATTTTTCAAAACCATCTCTCAGCACTGAGTTAACCAAAATGGGTTGGTTGTTCTTCTCAATGTCCTGTTCAGAGGGGTTTAAGGGTTGGTAGTTTCTCTGTATGAGACCACTGAAAGCTCTATAAAAAGTTAGCTTTCTCTTCAGGCCTTCAGCAGGGGTGGAAGGTAGGTGCTTCTTCTTTAACCTGAAGCCTTGGATTTCTTTCAAAAGTGCTTTTAGATCATTGTAGTTCATGTATGCTTCTTGCCATTCTGGGACCATCTGTGCTGCAAATTCTTTCCCAAACTTCATTTTTTTTGCCTTTATGAGCAGATAATGGATGAAGTGGTTGCCAAATGAGCAAAGGCTAAAGGCTCTCTTTCAGCTCATGTTTGATATATGAAAATTTGAAGTGGAATATTTTATAAAGAAACCTTGTTATTTTTACCACTAAAAATTGACAAAAAATCAATACTTGAGGTTTCTGTTTGGATGTCTCTTCTCATGTGTTAAAAAAAAGGGTTTTCCTTTATAAAGAAAGGTGGAGTCCACATTGTCCTTTTATTTTCCAGAGCAAATGGAGGATTGTTTGTTTTCTAGCAGGGAGAGGTGGTGGGTTTGGTACTTACTTTGGTTTGCATGGTGACTAGTCAGCCTCACTTTCTGCATAAGTGGGACAGTGTATAAAAGGCATCAGCTTTGGTTTGATTGACAGTGTTGTCAAACCAAGGTGTGAGGTTTTGGTTTGAATTTGTGAATAAGACAACATGAATTGGATTTTGAGTTTGATAACGTATATCACATTATATAATTTGTTGTGAGCATTGGAATTAGTATTGTAGGTGAGCTACTTTTCTCAGTAAGCAATGTGTGCCATTTTCAGATCTATAACATTTTTGTTTGGTTTGAATGAACATGTGAGGCGGAAAAAAGTTGATGGAGAGAAAATAAAATGATTTTGTAGTTTTTTTTGTTAGGTTGTAGAGAGAAAGAAAAAAAAGGGTGAGACACACACACGCAAAAAGTTCTATCCATTTATGAGAAGGAAAAGGAGATAAATGTGTTTGGGAAAGCTAGAAAAAAGATTATGCTGATAATCTGTTTTTGTATAATCGATTAGTATGATAATCGATTATAATCAGAATATGTTTTTGTTTGGGTATGTTTGCTGAAAAACGATTTTAAGATAATCTATTTCTTTTGGGTGGTGTAAAAATAATCATTTTTATATAGTAAATTAAGAAAAAGGGTATGAAAATATTTGTTTATAAATATTTTTTACATTAGATTTTTTTTTATCTTGTTATATATAAAAAATTCTATTTATAAAAAATTGAATAAAATTTCTAACTTTTTTCCATATTATGTCCAAGCCAAATTCTTGCTGCGGTTCCATAAGGAGAGAATACGCTACCTCCTGTTGATGTTGCTTTAATGTGGCACGAAGAAGTCACATTACTAAGTGAAAGTGGCCTCTGAAGTGCCAATTAGTAATGCGTTGAATTGCAACATGCGTAGAAACGACGAGCGACGAAAATGGGGAAAATCAGCTTGGAGGGGAGCCAAGCACACAATTTGGGATTCAAGATTTATGGGTGTGCCGTGGTTATTATGGGAGAATTGTTGGTGAATAATCTAAAACCAATTCATCAAACTATCCAGGAATAATGATGGTATAAAACAGCTTAAATTTAGGTTAAAAAGTTTTTTTTTTTTTTAAATAAGTTATATATCCAAAGATAACAAATTATTTTCAAAACCACTTATTACTCACAAAATAGTTGAAACTCAACAATTTCATTTTTTCCAAACAATGAAATATAAAATTTATCCCTCATTTACCCGTAACCCCCATCTAAGAGGAACAATGAAGCATAATTGTCTATTCACAAAAACTCATTTTCGGTTGTCCCACTTTTTTTTCATATTTCTCTCAAATCAAATAATTCTTAAAATTCATTTTTTCCATCATTTTCTATCTACCCACTTTCTTTTCCAAACCAAACGCATGAATGTCACTGCATTTATTTTACAATGGATTTGTTGTTCTTTAATTCTTGTGCATTTATATATCTCTGGTTGGTACCAGTTTCTATTTTGCTTGCGATCAGTTATAGCAACTTTTTATGATAACTAATTTTTTACATTAATTATGATATTAGATAAGGATTTAATTTTAATATATTATTGATGTAAAAGATTTTTATACGGTCATTTAATTATAAATTGGGGTATCATTAAAAATATTTAACTCTAATAATAATTAACTCAAAATTTTAAAAATAATAATTTATGATTAATTGATGGTATGAAAAACTTTAGTATATGAAAGACATTACTCTATAACAAAAAGTTCCTCAAGGAGTAATGATAGTTGTCTTCTCTTTTTCATCAACGTCCATGAGGATCTGATTGTTTCCCGAATACCTATCCATGAAGGAGAATCTATGGTTTCTTGTTGTGTTGTCTACAAGGATATCAACATGAGGCAATAAAAAGTCATCCTTTGGACTGACTTTATTGAGATTTCTGTAATCCATGCACATTCTTACCTTCTCAATTCCCATCCTTCTTTGGTACCAGCACAATATTAGCTGCCCACTCTAGGTGTCTCAACATTTCCAGAAACCCAGCTTCCAATTGCTTGGTTATCTCTTCTTTGATTTTCAGTGGCATCTGTGGATGCATCCTCCTCAATTTTTGTTTCTTTGCCACCATTTCTGGGTATAATGGAATTTTATGTGATGCTATCTCTAGATCTAAACCTGCTATATCTTTATAGAATCACGCGAACACATCAAGATACTCCTTAAATAGAGCGACCATTTCTGCACGCTCTGCATTATATCCACTATTTTCAGCTCCTTATCTTCCTCAATTCCCATATAAATCACTTTTATAACTCCATCATTCAAACTAAACCCTTTTTCTGAGTTCTCCATCAACTTTGTGGACTCCTCGATGTCCTTTTCTTCCTCACTGGTCCCAAGACCGTCTTCATCAACAGCCACAGGGGAATTAGTAAATGAGGTTTCAAGGTTCCTTTTGTGAGACAAACTTTCAGTGGGGGAGAGGTTCCTAAAACAGAAAATCACAGTAGGAGAAATATAGGTAAGAATATTATCCAAGAAAGAAAGTGCAAGTGATGTAAGATATAGAGAAGGAGAGAAGCTATGGAACAAAAGGAAAATACCATGCAAAATGCTGGAATTTCATGTTAACACATTTTATTCATGTCTCAACCAAAGTAAACATCAGTTTATTTGGGGTACAAAAAGATAATTACAGCATGGAAATAACATTAACAATTGGTTTAGACAACCAATTGCTAAGGACTTCATTGTCAACAGAGAGATAAATAACAGAGTTTCCTTCTTGCTCCTCTTCGAGTGAACTGATAGTGAAATGTGGGGAAGTCAACATTTCTGACCAGATCACTTCAATTGATGCTGGGAAAGCCTCCTTCAAATGGGGACATAATTGCTTCCTTCGTCTTCTCTCTTCTTGCTTCCAAATGCCAAGTATTTCATTTTTTCTGCTAGAGAAGGCTCATATCCCAGTCCATGTCTTCCATCTCTTGCATCTGCCTCAATCGGTTGACTAATCCCTTGAACCTTAGCCCCTAGGCCTCTTCCTTTCTGATATCCATTCCTTTCCAAAATACCAACTGCCACTTCAATCACGTTTTGCATTGGTAACTCTTTCTCCTTGCTCTCTGGCTTCAAGATTTCAAAACTGCGCAAGGAATCATCTTCAATTTGCTCTGCATTCTCCATATAAGATACTGAAACAGGTTTTGTTAGCATAATCTCCTCTTCACCATGGGTGGTAATTACAGCCACATCTTGAATGTACTTCAAACACTGATGCAGCGTTGATGGAATAACACTAGCTTCATGAATCCAAGGTCTTCCCAGAATCATAGTATAACGTGGTTGAATCTCTATGACTTAAAAGAGGACAGGAAAACAGCTAAGCCCTATTTCAAGGGGCAGAGTTGTTTCCCCTAAGATTACTCTTGTTGTCCCATCAAAGGCTCGCACAATCATCTCCTGTGGTGTCAAATCCACCAATCCTATGTTTAGTAGTTCTAGAGTGGACATTAAAACCACATTCAATGCCGAACCTTCATCTATTATAAGTACCTTCATAATTATAAATCCTTTGCACCTTAGGGTAATCTGTATGGCTTTGGGATTACTTCGGGACTTCAAAACTACTTCGTCTTCCAAGAAAGTGATCATGTTGACTCGCCTTACCGAAGTGGGGGGGACTATTTTGGATGAAATTATTTCAAGAGAGGGATATGCAACCGTGATACATAAATTGGGGAAGGAATGAATTATTTGTTCAGATGGAGGAGAAGCACTCGTAGGTCACATTTTGGTTTATTGGTTCAACATTTTGGTCTCTTGCAACCCTAAATACAAATTTGTGGAGGGAGGAATTACAGGTCACATTTCATATCAGCAAACTTAACGACCTTTTCATGGAAACCTACCTCAGGGGCTCAATTAAAATATTTATATAAGTTCAAGGACACAATTAAAAACTTCATAAAAATTCAAGAACCCAATTAAAATTTTTTTTAGTATAGGGACCTATTTAAAAATTTTCAAATAGTTTAAGGATTACGTGCCCATATCTTTCGAAGCAATCATATCATACATAAATAACAAGTGAGATGCTTGGTTGGCACATTGATATTCAATAAATTCTTTCAATAAATAGCAGCTAGCAGGCTATTTAAGTCTCAACAACTAAAGCATTGAATTGAATATTTCTTTTCTATTTTATCAACATTTAGTTACTAGCGGGTTTTATATATATATATATATATATATATATATATATATATATATATAAATGTTATAAATTTCAACTGTTTGATTTATTAAATTTTGGTTTCTTAAAATCTTCTGCGAAAAGTTATAAGTTTATGAAAATTATTCTATATGATATCGTTATTTTGCACAATCTTATAGAGTTTCATAATGCTGATATTATATGATGGAATGTGAGGGGTGCTCTCAGCTGCTATGGCAGAAGGTACACAACATCTGTTTTTTTTTTTTTTGGTGGATGGTACACAACATCTTTAGTTACGTGTTGTAAGCCTTCAATTTTTATTTTAATGGAGACTCATTGTAAGTTCACTAATGCCTTTTTCGGAAGAGGGTGGGTTAATTATTTTGAGATTAGAAATGATTTTTGAACATAAAAATGGGACAATAATTTTCGATAACAATTTGGATTGTTAACGCAATTCAAATATGTGGTTAATTACATCTAGTAGATAGTTAATGGATATAATAAAGTGTCGCAACTCATTAACCATCCACTGAAAGTGATTACCCACGATTTTAAACGTCATTAACCACGATGATCATATATGCAATAGTGCTCAGGTCAGATTTTGCTCTGAAGCATGGACCCAAACGGGCAAACAGTGCCCCAACAATCATTAATTTACTAAGCATCGTTTCAAGCGCGTGTAGCTGTGAGACAAGAGCATCTCCAACGGATAATTTTTAAGCAACACACTTTAGATTGTCTATCTCCTTTTAAGTGAGCCCCATTTTGGCACATCATACTTAAGCAATCTACCATATTTTTATTCCAATAATATCTATTTAAGCAACCTTTAAGCAACTCACATTTTTATTCTTTTTTGTTTATACTTAATTTTGTTTTAATATAAAATATTAATTCATAAGTAACCTATCCTTGAAATTTGAGCAAAATTTAATTTTTTTTTATTCATGAGCAACTCATCTTTGTGGTTTCTTATATAAACAACTCCTTCTTATTTTAAGCAACACACATTTTCTCCAAGATTTAAGAACTCAATAAGCTACCCTCGATAATTTAATGCTCTAAGAGTAGTCTAGAAAAGAAAGTTAAAAAGTTAAGTAGTAAGAAATAAAATGGGTAAACGAGTCTACGGTCCGTTTATATATATATATATATATATATTGTATTTTAGTATATCCTCCGCGCGCAACTGCGGAGACTAATCCCTTGAGGTACTGGACGACATTTAAGGGCTGACATCTCCCAACCAGGTTTTTCTCCATACGTAAGAGTCAGGAATTGAACCTCTGACTACTTGCTTAAGGGCTCAAACTTATTACCACTTGGACCAACCACATGTTGATAATGAATATAAATAATTATCCACAAAATTTAATAGGTATGGTTGTGGGTATAGGTACTCTAATACCCACCCCGTCCCAAAATCAATCTAATAAATTTTTATTAATATTTCATTTTTTATTGATTTTTCGGATTTTTTTTTATTGAATTAGATTTAAAAGACACAATAATAAAGTCGTAAATTTATAAATAGTGTGAGATAATGTGGATGGAGCTGTGAGTAAAATATACATATTTTACACATCAGTGATCTAATATTGATATGTTATGTACTTAAGTATAAATTGGTTGATTACTATAGGCCACCGCATTTCAATATATTACTTAAGTATATATTACTAATAACTTTTTTTATTATCAATGTATAAGATATATCATATTTATTTGTCATTGGCTTATAAAATGCACACATGTTTTTTTCCTTCACTAACTTTTTTGTCAACGGTACACATATTTATTTATATTGTTTAATTAGCAAGTTATAATGTATAAAAGTGGAATCACACTATATACATAACTTTTGTCCCAGAAAAAAAAAAAACACTATGTACATAACTAAGCTTGAAACGATATTGTTTATACTCTACGCTTATACAATTCTCACTATTATTATAGTGAATCCTATCGAAGTTTCTTCACGGCTTCATTTCAATTCTTCCATATCACGCTGATATGTCAGTGTATTATTATTAATGTTATGTAGACAACAAAATTTTGATAAGATAGGTAACCCATTAACCAGGTAAGCTTTTCTCCAAAAAGAAAAAGAAAAAGAAAAAAAACCATGTAAGCTTTATTAACTAATTAGTTTCGGTTAACCGGCTACCTATTTACATTTATTATCCTAGTCCAAACATGTCATTAATCATAATTTTAAATGTTATTGCTTTGGTATAAAATATTGTCAAATTTTGTCCTCCAAAGTTCTCGTGTATTATTACAACTGTGTATAACAACAATGTGAGAAGATTCTTATCCACAACCACAACCACAACCAACGAGAACATCAAAAGCTCACCTTTCAGACACAGCACAAAACAGTACACAAGCAGAAACCAGAAAATAGCTACTATGTTTTCTGTATGTTCAGGGTCTGCTTTTCTTTCCCCTAATATTTTTCACAGCAAAGGTTTCTCCTTTGTAGCCAAAGGGCCACTTCTTCACCTCAAAAAGCCTCTTCCTGCTAAGTCTCTTGCCTCTTTGGAAACTGACACATCACTGCCACCAGCAGTTCAGACCTTCTGGCAATGGCTGCAGGAAGAAGGTGTTGTCTCAGCCAAGACCCCAGTGAAGCCTGGTGTGGTCCCAGAAGGCCTAGGACTGGTTGCCCTTAAAGATATTTCTAGGAATGAGGTTGTTTTGCAGGTACCCAAGAGGCTGTGGATAAACCCAGATGCAGTGGCAGCTTCAGAGATTGGGAATTTGTGTAGTGGGTTGAAGCCATGGTTGTCTGTTGCATTGTTCTTGATAAGAGAGAGATCAAGGGATGAATCTGTTTGGAAGCACTACTTCGGTATTCTGCCAGAGAAAACTGATTCTACTATATATTGGTGGGTTTCATTTGGTTTACTAATGAAACACTTTCTTCATTGGAATTTTGGGTTGTTTTCTTATGGTTGATTGAGTTGGTAATTGCTTATTCCAGTGCAGGTCAGAGGAGGAGCTCTCAGAGCTTCAAGGTTAGTGATGTAGAATTTTATATGTACAAATATCATTTACTTATGTACATAAATAAGTTATTAGATGCTTACAGACCAAGGAAAACTTCTTGTTTTGTAAATTATGTGACACCTCAACTATGTAGTGTTTCTCTCACTTTAACTAAATTTTTAATGTTAATGTTGAAGTGTCACACAATATAATAAACGGTAGAGAGCAAGATGCTCTGGAGCAATAGCTTATATAGTTCTGTGTGATACAAATTTTTTGAAAATGGTTCTGAGGTATTGCCATCTAAAAGTCATCAATTGTCATGTTTGCAACAATTCATGAAAACCTGAAGGAACTGATATCTATAGGTACTCAACTTCTGAACACAACACTGGGTGTGAAAGAATATGTGCAGAATGAATTTCTGAGACTAGAACAAGAAATCATCCTCCCTAACAAGCAGCTTTTCCCTTCTCCTGTAACACTGGAAGACTTCTTCTGGGCATTTGGAATTCTTAGATCAAGGGCATTCTCTCGCCTTCGCAATGAAAATCTAGTTGTAATTCCACTAGCAGACTTGGTAAGGTCCTTTACATTTTGCTCTATTTTTGTATCCTATAGCAGTGAACGAGTTTGACTACCTGTAGAACAAAGAAGAGATAAACATGAACATATAAAACTGTATATGATATTCCTGGAGTAGAAATCATTTTAACTTGTTTTTCCAAATTCAATTTGTGGATCAGATAAACCACAGTGCCAGAGTAACTACAGAAGATCATGCTTATGAAATCAAAGGAGCAGCAGGTCTTTTCTCTTGGGACTACCTATTTTCCCTAAGGAGCCCCCTTTCTCTCAAGGCTGGGGAACAGGTGAAGTGTTGTTGCCTCCTCTCATGTTTCTTTTCATATTCCAATTATACACAACACCCCATTAAATTAATGAATATGTATGTCCATCCAAGGGGTTTCCATCAATAGTAGGAGCATCACTGTGTCTAACAAGCTTATATATGAACTAGCCAGTTCTCATGTATCATAGGAAAAGGAAGCATTTTGTGAATTAAGTGCATTAGTGCTAGAGAGTTGCAGTAGAAATTCACAATCCATATTGTATTTATGCTTCTGTATTCATGGTCACTTTGAAAATGGTGCAGTTGATAACATAAATTACAGACATTGTATAGTTACACATTAACAATGGAAGAAACTTTTTGCTGCAGGTATATATCCAATATGATTTAAAGAAAAGCAACGCAGAGTTGGCTCTGGACTATGGTTTCATTGAACCAAATGCAGATCGGAATGCATATACCCTGACACTACAGATATCTGAGTCAGACCCCTTTTTTGATGACAAACTAGACATTGCTGAGTCCAATGGTTTTGGTGAGACAGCTTACTTTGACATCTTCTTCAACCGCCCACTTCCACCGGGGCTGCTTCCATATCTGAGACTAGTAGCTCTAGGAGGCACTGATGCCTTCCTATTGGAATCACTATTCAGAAATTCCATCTGGGGTCATCTTGAATTGTCTGTGAGCCGTGACAATGAGGAGTTAATATGCCGAGTGGTTAGAGAAGCCTGCAAATCTGCCCTTGCTGGTTATCATACAACCATTGAAGAGGTATGACTGTGTGTATAATAATTTAGGTGACTTTAGTTGATTGAAATCCATATATTCCATCATGAAGATAACCAAGGTTAGCTTTCGTAGTTAACCAAATCAGATTGTTGCTGAGAGACTTTTAATCCCAGTAAATACATATTATGTAACTAGATTACATCTTATATGGCATATGCTTTTTCAATTGTGAAAATTTTGAAGCTTATTGTGCTTAAGAAATAACTGAACACAAGCATGTGGATGGCAGGATAACAGGTTGAAAGAAACAAATCTAGATTCAAGGCTTGCAATAGCAGTTGGAGTGAGAGAGGGGGAGAAGAAGGTCCTGCAGCAAATTGATGAGATCTTCAAGGAGAAAGAATTGGAATTGGACCAGTTGGAATATTATCAAGAAAGGAGGCTCAAGGACCTTGGACTCTGCGGAGAAAATGGTGATATCCTTGGGGATCTTGAAAAATTCTTTTAATCTTGCAGGAAGGACCGTTAAGCACACACTACTTTCTACATTTCCGAGGGACCAAAAAACAGATTATTTGGTAGAGGAATCTTCCAAGACAAATCCATGCTATGCATTCAATCAATCTTTAAAGAGGGTCATAATCAAGTTTTTGACTCGGCCCCTTTTATTACAATTTACAACCCGTTACTTGACTGCTGCTTGTAAAGAGGAATATGTAATTCATGAATTACACTTCTGTACCAATTATAAAGCAGTTCATGGTCTAGAAGGTAACGAGAATGGACTGAAAAAAAAATTAATTAATGAGAAGGGTAAAAATGAAGATACAGCTTTGCAAGCCTCAATAGAAGCTGACATTTACTTTTTTTATTTTTTCCTCTTTTTACTTTCTTTTACATGGTTTCCTACAAAATCTTGTGTATATACTAAAATCTCTAAGACCTTAAGCCAGTGATCTAGATTCTTTGACACAGCACTTGAGCAGCTAAGTGGAAAGATACAATTTTTAGATTCCTCTTTCTAACTCATGGTTGGGCAGAAGAGTGCATTTTTACATTTGACAGCCTGTACTGATCATACTTGACTAGTAGAGTTACTAGGACCTAGCAAGTCATCACACTTTGTTTCCTCACACAGGCACTCATGAGGGTTGGCATAGAAATAGTCCTCCTCCTTTGGCTTGTCTACAATAACTCTACGATGAGTTGGCTGTCCCATTCTCTTTTCATGAACCTGTCTCACAGCATTCGCAAACTCATTCCATTGAAGGGTTCCATTCTGATGCATGTCAAGCAATTCTACAAGCTTTTTCCTATCCAATAAGATGGATTTTTCAAAACCAGAATATCTGCAGGAGAACTAATTAGTTTGAGAGGATTTCTGCAGATTTTCATCAAGGCTGCTTTCAACCTTCTATATAAAATCAAAGTGCAGCTACCACGAGAGTGTATGCATACCTGCGGTGGCCTTCTACAAGTTTTGCCATGTTCCCATCATAGGTAGGAATAAATGTGTTACTGGCTACTGAAACCATAAAATCCAAAGCTGCCATCTGCGACGAATGATTCTGAAACTGCTGCAACTCATCTTGGGCTAGCAATGTCTCTTTTTTCACCTAAAATAAAGTAGAAGAATTCATAAGACAAGCAGAAATTATTATCAGGATGAGAAAATGAGTAATTTAGATCAGGTTCCATTCCACCATTCCAAGAGCTACAACAATTTTCAACCCAAATCTTTCAAAGTGTTTAGTTGAATCTGCCATATAATTATTTACAATACAATTTGTAAGGGGACAATTTTGCATAATCCCCAGTAATCCATTAGCACAAGTCAGAAACATTCAGCAGCATTTTATTTTACAAATATAGAAGATCCAAAAATAAATTGAAAAGGGAAGGGGGCGAAAAAAGATATAAATTGTGACGAACTCACAATTCTTGGAAATGCAGTTCTCAGTTGTGCAAGTCTACGTTCACCACCATAAATCTCACCAGCTGCAATATAGATCTGTGTCTCTCTATCAAAACCTAAGGCTTGCAGAACTAAGGCTGCCTCCTCTGGTGTCAAAGGACATAGACCTTGTGATCTCCTCTCTTCAGACATTATCTCCTTTTCTCTCCACCAAGGGAATGCATACCTGAATGACACAAGCAAGATCAACATTTTATGTCAGATAGATCTGTCATTTGTCAGCTAATTACAGATAACTTTGATCCCACAATTCTTTGTTTTTTAATGAAGTCAAGGTAATTAGTGTAATCATCAAAATATGCCAAATCCAACATATCATATAATTCAAACTATAGATCTACTACTCTTTCAACTAGATGGCGCCTCCACCAGCACAAATGACTAGCATCTTGGAGTCTCTAACTAAATAAAATATGCTTATTTCTCATTTGGGGTCTATGTATAGAACACTAGAACAGGAGGCACAATGAATTAAATATTTAGAATCAAACGGTAATTAAGTTATGATATAGAAAACAAAGTGATCTTTATCTGTATCTTTCCTGGAAACTGTCAGATAAGAGATAAGAAGCACCTGCCTCTCGACTAACTACAGTACAGAAGCATGACAGACTTAAAAACTTATAGATAAATATATGTATAGCCTAACATGAAAGATAAAAGACCTCATCCGCTTGAGCTCCTCAGCTTCTTCATTAGCGCAACCATGAGTACAACCTGAGAAAGCCAACATGTCCATCTCGTATCTTAGATGCAATGCCACAAAAGGTCCCTTCTCACGGAGTATCCGAATTAACCTTTTCCCCAAATTCTCAATTTCAGGAGTGAATTTAAGTGCCTGGTAATTAACACGACATCTAAGTTTCTGTAGATCAAGCGGGAGGCCGTTGTTTGCTAGACGTGCATCTGTTTTGTTGAAGTGTACCACCTTATGCTTACCAAAAAGTGGCAGAATCTGCATTGTAGAATCAATAGCATTGATCAAACTCAATAAATGTACTAATGAAAATATTAGGGAGAAGAAAAATAATAAAAAGGAGAATTTTATTACTTTCACACACTTTATTACTAAGTGCTACTTTAGAATCTACTCTGGGTTTTGCTACATCAGAAGCAGCTGAGTTTAGTTCCTAAAATACTAAAAGTAACCCATATCTTAAAATCGTACTTCTCCTCATACAAACTGATCCTTATTTCAATTTGATAATATAACTAATGGATTCTGCTGTGTCTTCTTCTGTACCCAGTATTTTCCTTTCCTTTTTTGTCATTTCCTATTTGATGGACAGGTCAACAGTAATGCATTTATAATTTGCAAGATACCAGTTCTCAGCTCATAAGTGATAACTACCAGCGTGGATGATGAAGAAATCAAATTTGCAGAAGCTTGGGGACATTCATTCATAGAGACAATCAAGAACTTTGGGGGAAAAAAGGTATCACATGGAAGAAGATATTTAAGTTAGCCATTGTCCCCAATTCATGTAAAGAGACAATTAATTATTGACAGAAAAACTTGCAATTTTTCTGAACTCCAAGTTTATATACAAGTTCTCACTAGCAACTAGTATCGTGGCCTTCCCTTAGACTGAAAAGTTAAAGAATCCATACAGTGCTTAAACTCTAAATGTCAATGTCTTGAAAACAAAGTGGAAGAATTATTAATCAATCAGAACATCAAACTTTAAATTGTTGATTAAGAAAAAGCCTGATGACATATATAAGACAGTTTTAACTTAAATGCAAATAATAGAATATGCAGACCTGCTCCAAGTAATATTTTTCATTTGACCAGCTAACAGGAGGCATGACCAGGGTGGAGTATCCATTTTTCCAACTAAACTTTTTGGGCACCCTTTTCACTATTCGAACTTCATCTCTTAGAGAATCAATGAAATGCCTCACATCAAAAATGTCCTCAAAATTACTGCCAAAAGAAAACTACAAAACTTTAAAATGACAAGTCGGCCAAATTTGAGATTGAATACTAAGAAATTTTTCAAAAACAGAGGACATACCTAGGATCTGCCCAAAATGATTTTTTATCAAGCTCTGGAACGACCAATGTGAGATTCAAAAGTCGAGCAACCATCACCATGTCACAAATCTGAAATGCCAAATCTGCTAAATGAATATTTAAGCTTATTATAAAAATTGAATGGGAATAAAGAAATGACAGTATAGGAAGTACAAACCGCTGCACGCATTTGATTCAAGCCCCCATTGCAAGACACTCTTAGAAAACCATTGCTTGTATAATTTCCTACAAGGTTTCAGGTCATATGGCTTTAATATTTACCAAAATGTGGGAGAAAAGAAAGGTATAAACAAGTAATAATATCCTAATCCTATCAAACCCATATTTATAAGTATATACAACCATCAAAACAAGGTATATACAATTCATGCTCCTATCTGATTACACAATCCACAAATTCACTTTACAACAAGCACCAAACCATTCTAGGAGGGTCTACCAACACAAATACATGTAACACCTACTTTCAATTGTTCATGATATAATAACAAAAATAACACACGGTCAATAACATATATTTCATTGCTCAAACAAATCATATATAAGGTTGCGTTACAGGACCAAAGCTAAACCTTTCTAAACCCATATGCATAATTCAAGCAAACAAAAACATTGCTGATATAGGCAGCACTGAAAGTATGAAGTTTAAAAACACTAACTTGGGGGAAGAAGGGGGGGAGGAGCTTGAGCAACTCCAATTTCTGCTACAAGAGAACGTTGAGATGTGTGATATATTCGGCCGGTAATCCCAGAAATGAAATGGGAATGCCACAGTTCACTCAATGTCACTAGCTGAACCAGACATGTCCAAAGAACAATGCTTGAACACACTCTAATGAACCAAACCCGCAAACGGTTCCTCTGAATCACAGGAGCTTGGAACTTATCGCACCTAACCTGAGCACCCTCTGATCTAACCTCCATTTCTCTGCTACACACCTCATTGCAGCTTCATCACCATTAACTTCACACAGTTTCCAACAATATCAAAACTACCAAATCAGCACAAAACAACCCAAAATAAATAATAATAATAATAATAATAATAATAATAATAATAATAATAATAATAATAATTCTCATATTCGCAGCATAGTACATTGCAAAACTAGTAACCCCATACCTCAAGTGAATCGCACTGTGAGGTTTTTGAAGAAATCAAGGTCGACCCAAAATTGAATTTGATGCGGGTGATTGTGGGCAAGGCACAAAATAAGATCTTTCTGCTTCAATTGCTTCAACAGAATTTGAAGCTCTTCAAGAATTAAAGACAAAGAAAATGGGGGCAAAAAAAAGAAAGGTGTTATGAAGAAAGAAGATGGGAAGAGGAAGAAAGGATAAAGATCCAAGAGAGAGGAAGAGAAAGGATTAAATCTGAATAACCAAACACATAAGACTCATGCATTTCGATTTACACTTTCCAGTAAAAACTTCTCACTTGTTCTCTCTCTCTTTTTTTTTTGGCCAATTTTAACTGAAATTGTCTTTTATCTATTTCTAGAAAAATGTTGGCTCTCTCAATCTCTCTCACTCTGATCGTCCTTTGCATGAATTTAAAAACTGGGGGCTTTAGATCAGTTGGGAGATTCAACAAAAATGTTTTTTTACCCTCTAATCCATTCAAAAAATAAATATTGTTAAATTGTCTTTATTTCGTTGCATTACTCTTTCTCAAGGAGATAAAAATGAAACTCAACCAAAAATAAATAAATAAATTAATTCAAGATTATGATAAAAAAAAAAATAAAGAAAATAAATGAAAATATAGATATATAGATATAAATTTGTGATGGATTTATATGATTCTTGCAAGGGTTAACTTCTAGCATCTTTAGTATACAATGCAAACTATTGACCTGACCGGATGAGGTCAAAGCAGTTTTTTATTTTTTTTTTCGAGTAAGGTGAAAATTTTCATTAATTTTTTTTTTTGACTCAAAAATTTTCATTATAAAGAGTACAACTTTATAGGGAAAAGAAATGCATATTCTTTGTATAAGCTTACGCTAAATCTAGCTGCTATGGCTTGAGCACATCTATTTTTCTTTATATTGAGATGCAGCGACCTACGTTTGATCGTAAGCACAATTTTGCTTCGTCTTGTCTAAAAATAACAAAATTTTGAGTCCATTCTTAAAAAAAAAAAATAAAGGAGTTGGAAAGACAACAGACACTTCCTTTTCTACAATATTAGATTCTAGTTTAACCAACATCGAAAAATGCATATTCTTTGTATAAGCTTACGCTAAATCTAGCTGCTATGGCTTAAGCACATCTATTTTTCTTTATATTGAGATGCAGCGACCTACGTTTGATCGTAAGCACAATTTTGCTTCATCTTGTCTAAAAATAATAAAATTTTGAGTCCATTCTTAAAAAAAGAAATTAATTGAGTCTAACAAATAAAATATAAACATGCACAAAGAACATCATACCTCATTCAATATAAAGCAATTTATGCCCTTTAACTCTCAAAAATACTTTGCCAATGATTTAACTCCAGGAAAGGCATCAGATATTCGATTTCGCTCATGACAATTCTCAGACCATTTAAGGGATAGTTAAAGAACAAGTACTTGAGCACGAGTTTCATCCTCTTTCATACACAAAATACATCTGCTGTTAACATTAATCCCAAATCTTCTAAGCTTGTCTTTTGAAGCAATCATTCCATGAAAAAACATCCAAAGCAACCTCTAGAAGCATACATGTGTTTTTTTATGTTGGGAAGTGGAGTAAACTAAATCAGGATTTAATTTACCCTGTTGTACCACAAAATATAACGGTGTTCCCCATTTTATCCATAATAAGTTCATCCCTTACTTACTGGAGTTTCTGCCACAAGTAACTCTCAAATTTCGAAGTCTCTGAAATAACCAAAGTGAACACAAGAAGGGGGGTTGAATTGTGTTTACCAACTTTTTCGGATACTTAAAAAGGATTTTCGCAGGCACAGCAAGAAGGTTTGATTAAGAGAGGATTAGACGAGTGAAACGTCTAATATTAAAACAGAATAGCACACACAAATCAAAAAGGTTAAAAAGAGTTTGATAACCACAGTATTAACTCCCCAAGTTAAAAAGCTAAGACTGAAACAATACTCAAACAAATTAAAAGATAAGGGAGAAGAAATATCACTCAAGAGATTTATACTGGTTCACCCCAAAATCCACAGGGCTACGTCCAGTTTCTTGGCAGCACCAAGTTTCCACTATAACTGAGTAAATTACAGTACAAGTATTCTTTGCACACCTAGCCTCTTCAGGCTCAACACTCAAACAAGTATTCTTTTCTCACCTAGCCTCTTCAGGCTCAAAAACAGTAAGAGATAGAAGGTTTGTATAGTTAATACAACTTGCAAGTCTTTCAGATCACACTCAGAGAGTGAAATAAATATGAAGTATGAAAGACTGCGAATTTATATCTAATGATTGAGTATGTATTCAATGAAGGAATGAAGAAGTTAATGAAGAGAGTAAATGCTTCTGTGCAGAGTTCTTTTGATATTCAACTTCTTATCTTCATCTTCATTGTTTGATCTATTTAAAGGCTTCAATCAAGAGATCCGTTTGACACAGCTTCAGAAAGTGTGTTCATCTGACTTGAGCTTTCTGAGACACCATTTAATGCCAAAGAGTCGTTCTGAGTATTCATTAAATGCTTGAAAACATTGGGCATTGTCAAGAGTGTCCAAGAGTACACTTTAAACTGAGCAGCTGTTCTTTTCAGAGTATATGGCAGCAGGCTTCTTGTACTTGTTGCAGAGAGCTTTCCTCTTTCAGTGCAACATCAGTTTACTTTTCCAAAAAGTACTTTCACTTTGTACTGGAATAGGCAAAAGGTTACTGCAGTGGTGCAGAGATAGCGTGTTTATTCCTTAAAACCTTGAAACAACGTTCTTTTATTCTTTGTCCTTTGAGCTATTGTCCAGAGGTCTTCGAGCTCCATAAGGATGGCCTATAATTTTGAATATGGTGACTTGGACTTGATTTCTGACATACTGACTTTGTGTCAGTAATGAGAGTTTTTAGACGGGTGAGAGTCATCCAAAAACTTAGACGAGTGAAAGTTTGTTCAGAAACTTAGACGGGTGAAAGTTTGTTCAGAAACTTAGACGGGTGAAAGCTTGTTCCAAAACTTAGACGGGTGAAAGTTTGTTCAGAAACTTAGACGGGTGAAAGCTTGTTCCAAAACTTAGACGCATGCTTCTTGCCACGTCATCAACTGAGCTTAGTCTTTCTTGAGCGTTGACTTTCTTTGACTAACTTTTTAGACGAGTGAAACTTAGACGAGTCACTGCTGAGCTTCTACTAAAAAGTAGACGTGTGAAATTTAGACGAGTGACTTCAAGCCTATTTTCCTGCACACTTATCAAATATATCAGTAATTTCATTTGGTTCAATATTACCATACTTGAACTATTTGGAATCATCAAAACATAGAGGATTTACACTTTGAATGTGTTTTAGACTTATGAGGTCTCAACATTCTCCCCCTTTTTGATGATGACAAATATCTTTTCTGATTTTATTGAACATCAAAAAGAAACAGTAGAAATTTCGAAACAGATATAAATGATCATAGTATGTTAGGCTCCCCCTTAGTTTATGCACTAAGTAAGGACAAAAAAAAAAAAGAGGTCATCATGTTATTGGAAAGAATAACATACAATATAAAATCATGAAAACTTAATTATATTTCCTCCCCCTTTTGGCATCAATCAAACAGAAAAAAATAAACAAAGAAGATAAATTGCCAAAAGAAAAGCTCATTTCATTTAATTAAAGCCATGAATGATTACAATTGATAGACATCACTGACTTAGTACATTGCATGACTCAACAAAGAGAAAAAAAATTTGTAAGCACTAAGAGCTAGGGCCTCCTTGGCTTTTGAAGAAAGCTTCCATCATCTAAGCCAACATCTGAGCTTGAAATGCAGTCTGTTGAGCAATTGCTTCATCCTGTCTTTGAATGACAGTCTGCAAACTTGCAGCCATTTCATCCAGTCTCTGATGTGCAGCGGGATCAAATGCAACAACTGGAGCAGTAGAATCTGTAGTGGCCAGAGAAGTTCCAGAAGTTGATGGACAAGGAGGAGGGGTAGGAGGTAACTCTTCAACAACAATATCATCCTCAGGGTGAGGATCTAGAAATACATTTGTTGACAGAGTGGTTTCAAATTCATTATTAGGGTGGAATTCCCTTAGAAAGGCATGAATTCTGTCATGATGTAGAGGGGAATTTATGATAGAAAGAAGGAACTCATAAGATCTCCTAATGAGATTTATGTGAGTAAAAGGAGCATTTTCAGGAAAGTTTATGACAGAGAAAGGGAATACCATGAAGAAGGGAGGGATAAAGTAAATAGAGGGTGAGACGGGGTAGAGGGCATAGGCTTGGCTACCTCTAATTGGAATGTCTGCCTTCTCTTCTTCTGTCAACCCAGAACTGCAGCCACCCTTAGAGAACATCTTCTCTTTGAATTTTAGCTTCTGATCAGTTCTCTGGATAAGGGAAAACTTCTGCTCTACTGCCAGGGATATTGTCTTCTGCTTCCCTTTCAACACCATTGAGTCAGGCATTACTTTTATGGCAGTGGAGGGCTTTCTGAAGATGTGAGGATTAAATAGCCATTTTCCTACTGGCTTCTGCAATCTTTCCAGCCTCACAACCTGCCTTTCAGCTTCCAGAGAAGCAATCATGTCCAGAGTCTTGCCATCAAGGTAAGAGGGACAGAGATCATCTGTTACAGAGAAGGGTGTGGTTCTGGAGGATGAGTTGTAGGGTGGTAAAGTGGCTAAGGGGAGAGAGTTGTGTCTGGTTTCAGAGGATAAGTCTGGAAAGACTATTCTCAGAGGCACTTGGCATTGGTTTGAGATATGGTCAGGAACTGGTGATTGTGGTGAGGGTGGTGAAATAGGGTTGTCAAAGTACTCAAAGTCATTGATATCCTCAGTTTGAGGAATATCAGAATGGTGAGATATTTGTGGTGAGGGTGGAGCAGGTGAGTGAGTATCAGACATGTGAGGTTCTGATGTGGTAGGGTTAGGTTCAGGAGAGTGGTGGTTAGGTGATGTATGTGATGGAGTTTGGATTTGTGGTGAAGTATGTGGAGTGGGAATTCTTGGTGATAGAGGTGGTGTTGGAATTTTTGGTGATGGAGGTGGTGTTGGAATTTTTGGTGATGGAGGTGGTGTAGGTGATCTGTGTGGTGGTGTAGGCATTCTTTGAGGTGAAGATTGTGGAGTTGGAACTGTGGTGATAGAAGGTGATGTTTCCTGAGGTGGAGGGGTTGAATCCTTCTGAGGTGAGGGTGATGGTGATGGAGATGAAGAGGGAGGCAAGACAAGTTTCCTCTTTGTAACAGTTGTCTTCTTCTTCTTAGGGATCACAGTCTCTTCTGATTGAGACTCCCCCTCAGCTTGTACTGTCCTCTTTCTCTTGAATACCTTGGTGATCTTAGGTACAGAGGCAGTGGCTTCCTCAGCAGCAGCAGGTTCAACAACCTGAGTAGACTCTTCTGTCCCAACAGTTTCAGCAGTGGTTTTTGTAATCTTCCTCTTCTTCCTCTGAAGCTGATCAGTAATTTCTTCAGCTGGTTCCTCAACCACTTCAGATTTAACACCAGGAATTGAAACAGTTGCTTCCATCTGAGCAGAGGCTTCAGCATTGCCATCCAGAGTAGGATTCAGGTTCATTTTCATTAGGGCCAGGGTTTTTGTGGTAATCTCAGTACAGAGTCAGCAGAAACAGCCCTTCTTAAGTCCAACTTACAAGCCCTAAAGATCCTAGTCATAACCATTCCAAAGGGATAATCTTTATCTTTTCCCTTTACAGCTTTCTCCATATGAATAAAGATTAGATCAGTTATGTCTATCTTTATTCTTTGGATAAGGTGGAATAGGGCAAACTTTTCCAATAAATTGACATGGTTTCTAGACCCAGTCCTAGGCATTACACAGTTTATAAGCAGAACATGTAAAAACCTTGCCTTGGGGGTCAGATACTTGGAGTCCATGTTGCCAGGGTTTGCAGTCCCATAGAGTACCAAATTTACATTGGCTTCCCCTTGATCCTTCATCCAGTCTTTGTAGTGCCCAGCTCCTTCCCTAGGGCATCTCGTTACTTCAGCGAGTAACTCGTGAGTGATGAAGATGTGATCCTCACCAACATCCCCAGAAATCATGTGGGTGGTGGAGTCCTTGGTGATCTTCGCTGTAGTCCAGAAATCCCTAACAAGAGCAGGGAAGACAAGTTCTTGCAGTTGAAAGAAGGGTAACCATCCAGCATGGTTAAGTTCAGGGAGTACGTCTAAACCTTTGGTTCTGAGTTCATCAAAGTTTGGAACTCTTCCAGGGAGCACCTTCTTCAGCTCAGTAACAGATACCTTAGTCTTCTCAGATAGCGTCTCAAGGAGGCTTTTGGGTGCCATTGATTTGAGAGAAGAGATTAGGGTTTGACAGAGAAGGTTTCGTGAAGGTGAAGACGAAGAGAGCTTAGAGAGAGAGTTGTAAGCAAGAAACTTTTTGAGTGGGTAGTTTTTGAAAAGACATGGGTTTATGCTAAAAACGTTTGAGTGCTTTTTGCATTGGGAAAGAGGAAAGAGAGTGTTGCCATAAATGACAGATAATCAAATTCAAAAAAAATAAAATATTTTAGAAAAGGAGGGAAAAAATGCAATGTACGTGTGTCTCAGTCAGAAATTAGCACTGAGTGCTTTTAGCCACGTCATTAGACGCTTGGCTAAATTAGACGAGTCAAGTAATCATAGAAAATATAGACAAGTAATTTTTCTGACAACACAGCAAAACATTTAATCAGGTACATTATGCATGTTAAGATTTCTTCTTATAAAAACAAATCTGTCTTCACTTAAGGGTTTGGTAAAAATGTCTGCCCACTGATAATCAGTGTTTACAAACTTAATTTCAAAAACACCTTTTTGAACATAGTCTCTAATGAAATGATGCTTTATTTCTATATGCTTTGCTCTAGAATGCTGTATTGGATTTTTAGACAGATTAATGGCACTAGTATTATCACACCAAACAGGTATATTATGCTCAAACATTGAGTAATCTTCAAGTTGATATTTTACCCAGAGTAGTTGTGAACAACAACCAGCTGCAGATATATATTCAGCTTCTGCAGTTGATAGAGCAATGGTGCTTTGCCTTTTGCTTGACCAAGAGATTATATTTGTTCCAATGAAGTGACATCCTCCACTGGTGCTTTTCCTATCAATTCTGTCTCCAGCAAAATCAGCATCACAGAATCCAGCTAACCTGAAATCTTCAGATTTCTTATATAATAGACCAAGGTTAGTGGTTCCAATTAAATATCTGAAAATTCTTTTGACAGCCTTATAATGAGATTCCTTAGGGTCAGATTGAAATCTAGCACAGAGACAGACACTGAATTGAATATCAGGTCTGCTAGCAGTTAAATATAGCAAAGATCCAATCATACCTCGGTAGACAGTTTGGTCTACCTTTTTACCTTCCTCATCCTTGTTTAGAACAACTGTTGGATGCATAGGAGTACTCATAGGCTTTGAATTTTCCATTTTGTACTTTTTCAGAAGCTCCTTGGTGTACTTCTGTTGATGGATATAGATTCCATCATTTGACTGTTTTATTTGAAGTCCAAGGAAGAACTTCAACTCTCCCATCATGCTCATTTCAAATTCATTCTGCATCAACTCAGAGAACTCTTTACAGAGCTTTTCATTAGTAGCACCAAATATAATATCATCAACATAGATCTGTACTACTATAAAGTCTTTTCTTGAACATTTCTTGAAAAGTGTAGTGTCTACTTTTCCTCTAATGAAGTTATTTTCCATTAGATATGTGCTTAATCTATCATACCAAGCTCTAGGAGCTTGTTTGAGTCCATATAGAGCTTTCTTAAGCTTATAGACATGGTGAGGATTTTCAGAGTCCTCAAAACCTGGAGGTTGCTTGCCATAAACTTCCTCCTCAATTATTCCATTTAGAAAAGCACTTTTAACATCCATTTGATAAAGAGTTATATCATGTTGTGTAGCATATGACATGAGAATCCTAATTGCTTCTAGTCTAGCTACAGGAGCAAAAGTTTCAGTGTAATCAATACCTTCCTGTTGATTGTAACCTTGGGCAACTAGTCTTGCCTTGTTTCTTACCACTTTTCCATCTTCATCTAGTTTGTTTCTAAACACCCATCTGGTTCCAATAATGGTTTTCTCTTTGGGTTTAGAAACTAGTGACCAGACATCATTCCTTTTGAACTGATTTAGCTCTTCTTGCATGGCTAGAATCCAGCTTTCATCTTGCAGAGCTTCTTCAATCCTTTTAGGTTCCAAATCTGATATGAAGGCCATGTTGTTGTTTTCATTGAAGGCAGATCTGGTTCTAACTCCTTGAGATGGACTTCCAATGATGAGATCTTCTGGATGAAAGGTCTTGAATTTCCAATCTTTCTTTAGAGTCTGAGTTTCAGACTTATCAGCATCAGTCTGTATTTCAGATACGTCTACTTTTGACTTGTCTGAAGATTCTTCTACTGTAGGATTGAGTTCAATACCTGCAACATCATCTTCTAGATCTGATAGTTCCCTATCAGTCTTCAAACCATCATTAAACTTTACATGAATTGATTCTTCTACAACAGAAGTTCTAGAATTGTAAATTCTAAAAGCTTTAGACATTTCAGAATAACCAATAAATATTCCTTTATCTACTTTAGAATCAAATTTACCAAGATGATCTTTTGTGTTGAGAATATAACATTCACAACTAAATGCATGAAAATATGATATGTTGGGTTTTCTGTCTTTCCACAATTCATAAGGAGTCTTATTTAGAATAGGCCTGATCAGTATTCTGTTTTGTACATAACAAGCAGTGTTAATGGCTTCTGCCCAGAAGTACTTAGGAAGATTATTTTCATTTAGCATTGTTCTTCCCATCTCTTGAAGAGATCTGTTATTTCTCTCAACTACTCCATTTTGTTGTGGAGTTCTAGGTGCAGAGAAATTGTGAGAAATACCATTTTCCTCACAGAACAGTTTGAACTGCTCATTTTCAAATTCTCCTCCATGATCACTTCTAATAGCAGAGATACAGAAACCTTGCTCATTTTGTACTCTTTTACTGAATACTGAAAATGCCTTATAAGATTCATCCTTGTGGGTTAAGAAGAGTACCCATGTAAATCTAGAATAGTCATCAACAATGACAAAACCATATTTCTTTCCACCTAGGCTAGCTACACTAACTAGTCCAAACAGATCCATGTGTAACAGTTGGAAAGGTCTAGAGGATGTGACTTCTTTCTTAGATTTGAAACTTGATTTTACTTGTTTACCTCTCTGACATGCATCACACAGAATATCTTTCTTAAAAGAAATATCAGGCAATCCTCTCACAAGGTTATGCTTTTTCAATTTTGAAATTTGCTTCATACTAACATGTCCTAATTTCTTATGCCACAGCCATTTTTCATCCTCTTTAGACATAAAGCATGTTACACTTTGATCTGAAAGTTCAGTCATGTCAATCTTATACAGATTGTTTTGCCTTTTAGCAGAAAAGAGGGTTTTTTCCATTACAGTCATTGACTATGCATGCATCCTTAGAAAAAGATACAGAGAGTCCACTGTCACATAATTGACTTATGCTAAGCAGATTATGTTTTAATCCTTTCACAAATAACACATCATTAATAACAGGTAAGGGAGGTTTACCACCAATTTTACCTAAACCAACAACTTTTCCTTTCTGGTTGCCACCAAAAGTTACATGTCCACCTTTCTTAGGTTGGAGGTCTAGGAACATAGACCTTTCGCCTGTCATGTGTCGCGAGCATCCACTGTCCAGATACCATGACAGGTGTTTGCTTTGTTCTGTTGAGAATGTCTGCAACAGGAATGATCATGACCTTAGGTACCCATATTTTCTTGGGTCCTTTTTTGTTAGTGTGAGGAGTCTGTAAAGACTTCCTTCTCTTTTTGTGAATACACTTAGACATGATATGTCCAGCTTTTCCACAGTAGGAACATATAGATTTAGCAGCTACATTTGAAAACTTTGTTGATCCTTTATGATGTTCTTGATTGGAATATCCAATACCTTCTTTGTTAAGGGAGTGCCTCTGACTTCCTAAGAGTTTAGTCAGATTATCTCTACCATTAACAAACTTGGCAAGATCTGAGGTGAGCTCTTCTACTTTCTGTTGAAGTTTAGTTACTTCTTCAGATGGTAGAGTTTCAACTGAGATCTCAACTTCAGACTTTTCAGTCTTAAGTTTACTATTCTCTTCAGCTAACTTTTCACACTCTAGAGATTTCTGTGTGTACTCATTAGAGAGTTTAGCATACTGTCTCTTGAGGGATCTAAAAGCTTTAGATATATAGTTGGATTCTTCCAAAAGTTCATCATAGGCATCATTCAATTTTTCAAGTTCAGAATGTACCTCAGTTTCTGATTCTGAATCTGTATCAGCCATAAGACAGAGGTTTGCTTCAAGCTCCTCTCCTTCACTTTCAGTGGAGCTTTCATCAAGATCTTCCCAAGTAGCCATCATACCTTTCTTTTTCTTGTTGAAGAATTTCTTGGAAGATTGCTTTTTGATTTGAGGGCATTCTGCCTTGATGTGACCAGGCTTTTTACATTCATAGCATACGATGACATTTCTGTCATTAGATCCACTATCCTTGTTATGCTTGTCTTTGATGAAGTGCCTGAAGGGTTTGTCTTTTCTGAAGTTTCTTTTCTTCCAGAGCTTCTTCATTTTTCTGGTGAAGAGAGACAGTTCATCATCTTCATCATCTTCATCTTCCTCATTTGATTCTCCAGATTCTTCTGAAGATTCATCTGCTTTGAGAGCTTTTGAACTTTCTCCCTTAGATGACTTCTTGTCAGCTTTGAGTGCAATGGACTTGTTTTTCTTTCCATTGTTCTCTTCAATCAGTTCTTGTTCATGAATCTGAAGAGTCCCAAGAAGCTCATCAAGCTTCATTGTTGTTAGATCCTTGGCCTGAGACACAGCAGTTACAAGTGGTCTCCATTGTTTTGGAAGACTTCTGAGAATCTTTTGAATGTGTTCCTCAGTCTTGTAAATTTTTCCCAGAGATTTCAATCCATTGGTTATGGTCTGAAACCTTCCATACATTTGGCCAATAGTTTCACCTTCCTCCATTTTGAACAGCTCATACTTTCTAACAAGCATGCTGACTTTTGTTTCTTTTACTTTGCTAGTTCCTTCATGAGCAATGGCTAGTGAGTCCCACATTTCTTTTGCAGACTCACAAGCACAGACTTTTTCAAATTCTTCTCTGCTCAGAGCACACATGATTGCATAACTAGCTTTGGCATTAAGCTGCCACTTTGTTCTTTGATCAGTGGTCATGTTTGCTTTAGGAACTTCCTCTCCTTTGTCATCTTTAGGGACAAAAGGACCTTCATCGATAATATCCCAAAGATCAGAGTTAGTGGATTGTAAAAACCACTTCATCTTTTCTTTCCAGTAGATGTAGTCCTCTCCATTGAAGAAAGGAGGTCTCGACATAGAGGATCCTTCTCCAGCATGGTTTTTGCTTCCACTGGTTTCTCCTGCCATCTCCAAGATCTTTTCCTCTACACTGTTAAGTGCTCAACCCAGAGGCTGAGCTCTGATACCAACTGAAATAACCAAAGTGAACACAACAAGGGGGGTTGAATTGTGTTTACCAACTTTTTCGGATACTTAAAAAGGATTTTCGCAGGCACAGCAAGAAGGTTTGATTAAGAGAGGATTAGACGAGTGAAACGTCTAATATTAAAACAGAATAGCACACACAAATCAAAAAGGTTAAAAAGAGTTTGATAACCACAGTATTAACTCCCCAAGTTATAAAGCTAAGACTGAAACAATACTCAAACAAATTAAAAGATAAGGGAGAAGAAATATCACTCAAGAGATTTATACTGGTTCACCCCAAAATCCACAGGGCTACGTCCAGTTTCTTGGCAGCACCAAGTTTCCACTATAACTGAGTAAATTACAGTACAAGTATTCTTTGCACACCTAGCCTCTTCAGGCTCAACACTCAAACAAGTATTCTTTTCTCACCTAGCCTCTTCAGGCTCAAAAACAGTAAGAGATAGAAGGTTTGTATAGTTAATACAACTTGCAAGTCTTTCAGATCACACTCAGAGAGTGAAATAAATATGAAGTATGAAAGACTGCGAATTTATATCTAATGATTGAGTATGTATTCAATGAAGGAATGAAGAAGTTAATGAAGAGAGTAAATGCTTCTGTGCAGAGTTCTTTTGATATTCAACTTCTTATCTTCATCTTCATTGTTTGATCTATTTAAAGGCTTCAATCAAGAGATCCGTTTGACACAGCTTCAGAAAGTGTGTTCATCTGACTTGAGCTTTCTGAGACACCATTTAATGCCAAAGAGTCGTTCTGAGTATTCATTAAATGCTTGAAAACATTGGGCATTGTCAAGAGTGTCCAAGAGTACACTTTAAACTGAGCAGCTGTTCTTTTCAGAGTATATGGCAGCAGGCTTCTTGTACTTGTTGCAGAGAGCTTTCCTCTTTCAGTGCAACATTAGTTTACTTTTCCAAAAAGTACTTTCACTTTGTACTGGAATAGGCAAAAGGTTACTGCAGTGGTGCAGAGATAGCGTGTTTATTCCTTAAAACCTTGAAACAACGTTCTTTTATTCTTTGTCCTTTGAGCTATTGTCCAGAGGTCTTCGAGCTCCATAAGGATGGCCTATAATTTTGAATATGGTGACTTGGACTTGATTTCTGACATACTGACTTTGTGTCAGTAATGAGAGTTTTTAGACGGGTGAGAGTCATCCAAAAACTTAGACGAGTGAAAGCTTGTTCAGAAACTTAGACGGGTGAAAGTTTGTTCAGAAACTTAGACGGGTGAAAGCTTGTTCCAAAACTTAGACGGGTGAAAGTTTGTTCAGAAACTTAGACGGGTGAAAGCTTGTTCCAAAACTTAGACGCATGCTTCTTGCCACGTCATCAACTGAGCTTAGTCTTTCTTGAGCGTTGACTTTCTTTGACTAACTTTTTAGACGAGTGAAACTTAGACGAGTCACTGCTGAGCTTCTACTAAAAAGTAGACGTGTGAAATTTAGACGAGTGACTTCAAACCTATTTTCCTGCACACTTATCAAATATATCAGTAATTTCATTTGGTTCAATATTACCATACTTGAACTATTTGGAATCATCAAAACATAGAGGATTTACACTTTGAATGTGTTTTAGACTTATGAGGTCTCAACAGTCTCAACTTTCCACATTGTTCTACCTTATAACACATAGTAGTCTCCATTTATTTAATCCACATTTAGAATGAGTCCGACTAGTCTATCACAAATAAATTTAACGCAAGTCAACACAAAATGATTCGTGTGAAAATGTTTAATTAATTATTAGTAAATTCACTATATTATATCAATTAATTTTGATTGGTTTAACATCAATTATAAACATATCTTTTAGTTGATACTTCATAATAAATTATTAATTAATTTTAATATTTTAACCTACTTTATATAAACTTAATTTAAAATCTTCATAAATAGGTGATAGTTGAAGGTGTGTGTTTTAATCCAAACAATGCTACGAAGAGGGACCCATGACTCCATGAGCCACCAGCTGGGCGTTAAGGAGGGATGTTGATATTAGTCGGAGGATAAGGAAATCAAAAGTCATCGAACAAAAGGTCCTAAGTGAACACACCTCCTAGGATACCCAAAGACTCGAAAATATTAAGATATGTCATATGTACACAATAGAAATGTATTGATCCCTTGTGAAAGACTTGAGATTTGAGAAATAAATGATGTGTAAGACATTCCACAAGTACTTGATATGAATGAGATGTCATCTTAAGCTATGTTTACTATTTAATGTTGCTATGTATTATTTTATAGTGTTTATTTGCGATGGATTATGTGTGTGTATGAGTGAGTGCTTGTGTGATTGTGTGTTATTATTTTATTCTTATCTTCCATACTTGTATGTGTCTGGGGGAGTCAGTGGATTCAGTCCACATTTAATATTTCAGTTGTAGGAATCTTCAAAGCCATCTCATACATCTTTGAATTAGAACCGTCAGGGTGCATGAATTACATTTTGGGAATTTAAGTGTTAAGGGAATCTTGCTATGAGCACATACATGCGAGTTTTCTTGCTCCAATACTTGACTTTCCTCCTACTGCTCATTATCTGGAGCTACTTCCTCCCGCATACTTATTTGCCCTGCAAGTCTTCAACCAACCAAGTCCTAGACTCAGTCTTTCAACGATCCATTTGAGTCACAACCCTCTTTCTTTCTTTATTCAAGAGTAATCTTGGCTTCTTGTGAGCCTTGAATGTGATGTGGGAAATTATAATACAGGTTTATACCCTTATGTGGTTCTTTTGTTGTATTTAGTGTAAAAAGGCTTTGTAATTTATGTTAGTTTGGTTACTCTAATGTTATTATATTCATTATGTTGAGTAAATTAATGAAAATTCATTTACTTTGAATGAAATGGATTTATGTATGTTTGTGAGGCTACGAAAGTGGAAAGGAACGTCTTCCCATTCGGCTGATCATGGTTGCGAAATTTGGGCCATCAAACCCTAATTCCCACCATTCAAAGCTAGACAAAGTTGTTCACATTGGAGGTGGAGCTATTCATTGCAGAGGAGGTTCATTCGTGATGGAGATGCGGTTGTGAGTGGAGTTCTTCATGTTCGCTCTGACAATAAAACCATGTTTGGGCTTGATGGAGCTATACACATTCTTTGCGGAGCTGTTAGTCGTTGTCTTCATTTGAATTTATCTTAGCTACGTTGACATCGACCACCATATTGTCATTCAAGCACAAAAGTGAAATTGAATGACGATGATGACTGATAGCTACGCGACACTTTGGACCTATAATGTGTTTGTTTCCACGTCAAAACCTTGTAGAATCGATTCCAAGCTTCAAAAGCTATTAAATAATAGCTTCAATGTAGATGCACATCCATGAAATTTGGACGCCCATGCAAACATGCAACTAGCATTTGATGTCAGAGTGAACGTGAACAACTCCATCATAAGTGCGAACAACTTTGTCTGACCTCAAATAGTGGGAATTAAGGATGAAGGGATCTTCTTTGTTTTGTCAGAAATGTGCATTTGTTTAATCTATGAGAAAGAAAAACATTCTGAAAATAGAGATTTAAATGATGGCAGATAGGCAAGCAATGCCAATCCAAGGCAAGGTGAGACCTAAAGCTAGTTAGGTGAGGCCTTAAAGTGAGCAAATTATGTGTTAGGTATAGACAATTTTTGTTAGTGGACTATATAATGAGGTGGGCTGGGGCCCTAAAACAAAGGTTTATTTGGCCTTACCTTTAGGCTGGCCCTAGAGGTAAGATTTCGTGGGGTTTGGATTCCCTCTCATAACATTGCCCTCAAGTTAAATTCGAGTCATCAATTTTAAAGAAGAGTAAGAATCTTCAAAATATAAAAAAAGGTGAAAATGAATGTTTTAAGAGTGAGAATTTCAACGTGAAAGAATCCATTCCCGATTTCGAGAGACTCAACATAAGTGTTAAGTTTTAATTTTATAATCTAAAATAAAAAACGAAAAATATTTGCTTTTTTTTTTTTATGAGCTAAAAAAATATTGGCTAAAATATCATTTTGGTCCCTTAACTTAATTTTCGGATTCAGTTTGGTCCCTTAACTTTTAAATTGTTCAATTTGGTCCCTTAACTTATTTTTGTGATTCAGTTTGGTCCTTTAACTTTTAAAAGGTTCAATTTGGTCCCTTAATTTGTGTATGTTGACCTAAGTTAGTTCTCTTTGTCAATGAGTCAGTAACGATGTTAACTTTTTGAGGATCGGGTTGAAAGTCGCTAACAATTTAAAGGACCAGCTTGAATCTCATTAACAATTAAAAGAACCAATTTGAAACAAGTTAACAATTTAAAGGACCAATTTGAAACTCATTTAAAACATAAGGGACCAAATTGAAACTCATTTAATATTGTTACTGACTTTATTGATAGAGAGGACTATCTTAGGTTAACAAAGACAAATTAAGGAACCAAATTAAATATTTTAAAAATTAAGGGACCAAATCAAATTTGAAAAATAACTTAAGGGACAAAAATGATATTTTAGCCGTACCCAAAAATATTTGCTTGGTGCCATAGAAATCACCGAAAATATTTTGCAAAGTGAAATGATACGTGTATTAACCAATGAAAGGCCACCACGTAAGTAGCAATGTTGGACATCCTCGTTGTGTAGAAGTTGGTACCTTAATTTTGCACAGCAAACCGATCGCAACACCTCAGTTTCCCGTTTTCAATTCTCAACTCTCACCGCTGAACTCAGCCAATCCCCTTTTTCCTTTCTCCTTCTTCTTTATCACAACCCCATCATCTTCTCAACTCTCTCTCTCATCCCACACTTTGGTGATGATGATGATGTTTGGTTTAAACCCAAAACCCCTTTTTCATCTCTCTCTCTTACTTGTGCTTCTTTTTTCTTCTTCAACTGAATCCCTCAGATTCGAGCTCCAATCTGGTGCCACCAAATGCATCTCCGAAGACATCAAGAGCAATTCCATGACAGTTGGCAAGTACTCCATCGTCAGCCCCAGCGAGGGTCAACCCTTGCCCGATTCCCACAGAGTCACCGTTCGGGTATTTAATAATAAAATTCGAAACTTTTCCGTTCCCAGTATTGAATTTTTGTGCTTTGGATCAAATTCAATGATTTTGGGCAAAAGGGTAATCGCGTATTTGGTTTTTTTGTTGTTATAATCAGGTGACTTCGGCTTCTGGGAACAACTATCACTATGGAGATCGGGTTCAATCGGGTCAGTTTGCATTTGTGGCAGTGGAGGCTGGAGACTACATGACTTGTTTCTGGGCTACGGAAAACAACCCCAAGACAACGTTGACTATAGATTTTGAATGGAAGACGGGTGTGGCAGCCAAGGATTGGTCTAATGTTGCTAAGAAAGGACAAGTTGATGTGAGTCACTCACACTATCTATCACTTAAAATTTTTACAAGGTTTTAAACTGTGGTTGTGGCTGCAATATTATGGTTTTGTTTGTTAGGGTATGTTTGGGAGGATGGGATGGGGTGGTATATATAGAAGGCTTGACCCAATATTTGGGAGTTCATTCATTAATGGAGTGGGATGGTTTAGGATGGTAATCCAAACCACTCCATCCCATCCAAACCCCCCAATTTTTATAACCTCCAAATTGGGGGGTTTGGGATTTCCCCCTCAAAATTCCAAACAATGGAGTGATATATTTTTATCACTCCACCCTATACCACTTTATTACTAACCACTCCACTCCATCATCTCCAAAACTCCCAAACATAGCCTTAGTCTCTGCAATCGCATGTGATTGTAATTGTATCAGCAGGATCAGACTCCTCTAAAGTGAGTTTTTCAAGTGTAAAGTGAGAAAGTAAGGATATATACACCCTTGATTTCTTAAAAATGCATTGAAATCTCATTCCATTCTAACTAATCTAAGGTAGATACATCCTTACTTTCTACTTTACACTTAACCTCACTTTACCGCATCAGCTGCATTGTTTTGTAATTATCCTCAATTACGGTAAAGGCAACATAATCGTGACTGCAAGTTTGATTAAAACCCTAGATTTCTACAATATATCACACAATTGATCTGGTGTTGAGTGTAGTGATGTTTTTGTTTCCTTGGTGCTTTCGGGGGGATTAATGTGTAGGATTGCATATGTGCCTTTTATACTAATAGGATTGATGTGTTAGTCTCTCTCTGCAGTCACATGGTGACTTTAGTTGTAGCCGCATCAGCTGCATTTTTATGCAATTATCCACAATTGTAGTAAAGGGAACATAACCGTGACAGCAACTGCAGTTTAACACCATAGACTTTTATAATATATGACACAATTAATCTTCAGTGTTGTGTTGTTTTTGTTTCCTTGTGCCTTCTGGAGGATTGATGTGTAGGATTGTGTTTGTGCCTTCTATACTAATAGGTTCTTTCTAGTTCACTGCTGATTTTTGTTTTTTGTTTTGAAAGAAGTTCTGTTTTCCAACATTTACTTAGTTACGTTCCAAGTTATTAATCTTGCTACTGACCTAAGTTTTAGTTAATGGCATTTTTGGCTATGTCAAGATTATTTGAGGCTAAGATATCTTACACTGTACTTGTTCTTAGTTCTGGATGATTATATAGGAAGTATGCTTGGTTTTAGCATGTTTGCTCCGAGGAAAATTTCAAATGAATGAACAAGTGGAAAATTTCAAATGAATGAACAAGTGGATTAAGGTAGCACTCATGACTGTGTTACTCACATACAGCCAAAGAAATAGTAGGTTGCACTCTTCTTTAGGCTATCCCCTAGCTTATGCAGCATATACTGATGTCAGATGAATGTATCCACTATGAGCTTTACTGGCTGAAATTGATTCTGATCAGACAAGTAGTGTCTGACATCTCAGTAACCCGATGAATAGGTAAATATCTGTATTAGGACTAGAGTTACAGTTTAGCAGCCTCACTAGTGAATTTCTAATGATGGTAAGCTTTTGGTGCATGTTATATTCCTAACCATAGCAAGCTTCTGACCATATGATGCATATATTGAATGGTGACTACAAATCATCTTTTCAAATCATTGCATTAACTTGTAAGTTGTAACTCATTTTCCATGTACTTTTGATCTGTAAGTATTTGTTTGCTTTCCACTTATTTGATCAAATAAGTGGCAGTGATATCTTTTGTTGACTTATTTTTCTCGTCAAAATTGGCTTTCCCTTGTATTTTTCCTCCCCTGTATCTTTTCTCTGGAGTTTTCTGTACTCCCAAATTGTATTCCCTATTCTCATTCAAATCTGGATGGACCTACTCAACCGCCCCACCCCACCCAGTTGTCATTTGAAGCATAAACCAACTCATAACTCTTAGATTTTTCAATGAGTTTACAAAAGTTGTAGTCTTTGTTGACATCATGTTTGATAGAAGGAAAAATTCTTACACTGATTTGATTCACAATCACATGTACCAGGTAATGGAGCTAGAGCTAAAGAAGTTGTATGAAACTGTTTCTTCCATTCATGATGAGATGTTTTATCTCCGTGAAAGGTAAGCATGTGCCATTGCCTGTGAATTCTTATTCTTAATTCAATACATTGACATAGGATATTTTCCCAAGCATTACTCTTATTTTTGTTTACTTCTTATTGCTTCCAGAGAAGAAGAAATGCAGGAGCTCAACAGAACGACCAACACCAGAATGTTCTTGTTGAGTTTGCTTTCGCTCTTTGTCTGCTTATCTGTAGCAGGGTTGCAGCTTTGGCACTTGAAGACCTTCTTCGAGAAAAAGAAACTCATCTAAAATTTTGTGATACCTTTTACATTTTTCTTATGTGCTTTGTAGAATATACCGGCATTAATTTATAAAGAGGATACGCATAATGGTAGTCTGTATATCTCAGAATGTTCCCTTTGCTAAATGCAAATCAGATTTATAGCAATATTGATAGACAGAGAGTAAATGATTATGATAACAACGTATCTTATCCTAAAGATTTGAGATGAATTGATTAAGCGTTCATACACTTTGGAATATTTACAACTTATGATTACAAGGAAAAATTACTAATAGAGCTACTTCCTAAGTTTCTATGGAATAGTGCTACTTATGGAATAATTACAACTTATGGAATAGTGCTACTTTCTATGTGCATGAGTCTATATGCACATGAACCTGTATTTAATTCCTACTGTTACTTCCAACATTGCTTATTAAATTCCACCATACAACAGAAGTATCTGCTAATTGACTAATCTTCACGCTCCCTCAAGCTCGGATTAGATGTTGATCATTCTCAGCTAGGAACTTAAGTTGGCAAGGCTTTTGTGAGTATATATCAAGAGTTTGCAGAGTTGAAGGAGCGTAAATAGGACCTTCATCAATCTTGTCTCAAACGAAATGTTTATCAATCTTTACATGTTTGGTCCTGTCATGGTAAATTGGATTCTTTGCAATGTTGGTTGAGCTAGTAGAATGCTTGATTATTATCATTTAACTTTATTGGACCCTCGTGATCTTCACTTCAAATCATTAAGCAACCACAATCCCTTGCAAATCCCATGCATCATTGCTCAAAGTTCAGCTTCAGCGCTATCGCGAGCTTAGCTACCATTGATTGTTTCTTGCTTCTTCGTGTTACAAGATTTCCCCACACACAAGTGCAATAACCAAAGGTGGATCTGCGATCTGTAACAAATCAGACTATCAGAATAGATTTCAATGCCTTTATTGTGTCCCTTTTTGAAAAATAAACCCTTTCCTACCTAGAGTCATTTTTAAATACCTCAAAATTCTGTAGACAAGATTAAGGTGCTCTCAGTTGGATTGTTCATGAATTGACTCACAACACTCCCCATGAAACAAATATCGGGTTTGGTGTGAGATAAGTAAACGAATCTCCTAACAAGTCTATGATATCTCTACCTTTGTCAATTGAGGTGCTTTCTTTCTTTAGACTCAATTTCCAAGTTGGGTCCGCAGGAGAGTTTGTTGGTTTACATCCAAGCATACTAGTAGAAACTCCCTTACTTGAGCATGCCACTTCCATGCCAAGGATTCGGTTGCCATGATCCTTGATTTCAAATTAATTGGCTAGTAGAGGTTTTAACTCGTGCATTTCCTCATGATTATCTCATGTGAGAGTAGAAGAGTGGTTTTACCTTCGGACGAATGATTAGTAAAGAGTGTGGTCAGATTGTCCTTGAATATGACCCCAATTTTTTTATTGCTAGCGTGAATATGTCATGATTTTTAATTACCTAGACTTACAGTTTCAAAACACTGATTGGCTTCTTGGCAAGGTGTATTAGTGATTGGATGCTCTACCTCTTCATGTGCTTTCGATCTCTTGGAATAAACTTGAGAAAAAAGTTGCACCCTTCTGTTTTGGATAGGGGCAGTTTCAACGAATGATCGGCCCACGGGTGAAGCCACTAAAACCCTAGCTTTAGGCCTATCAGCAAAAAAAAATTATTTAATCTTAATTTTATAAAGCAAAAAGGCTACACATGGTAACAAAATGGCCCAATTTAGAGTATAACCTGATCCAAATAGACTTTCTTACTTAAAATGAGTAGGTCTCATACAAAATTTGTTTTAGACCTCACTCGCTCTTAGGCCAACCCTGTTTCAACGACATTTTGAACAGGTTGACTAATGTGGACTAGTTTAGGAGATGTCTCACTTATAGGTACTCCAATTGGTTCATTGGTTAACTCAAAGTTAAGGTGCCAAAACTGATATTCACCGTCTTTATTAGTGATAAAGTCCCCCCCTTGAATATGAGTTTCGAAGTAGAAAGGTTGTTTTTGAAGAAAAAAAGGTCACATCTATAGGATTATAAAACTTCTTTGTGACTCGAGAATAACAGTTTTACCATTTTTGAGTTGGAGAATACCTTAAGAAGACATATTTTATTGCCTTCGGATCAAGTTTGCTCCTAAGATGAGAATGCCCATGGACAACGGTTGAACAACCAAAGATTTTGAGAGACTGACTAAAAGTGAGCCTATTTGTGGGGTAAAACTGTAAAAGTCGATGAGAACTTGAACGGGTGTCTTGAATTGTGGACTCTTGAAGGTATTTTATTAAAAGCGTTGTTATTTGGACACATAGGAGGTGTCGGACACCTAATTTTTCTACCAATCTCTGCAAAAGTTACCGGGCCCGGTATCTACATACACATGAAACATACGGTGTTCCCTACTTTGGTGTCTGGAAAGTGTCCCCTAAAACCATTTCTCTTTTATTAATGAAATAGGTTGTGATAAGAACATCTATGCATAAACAATTGGATAAATTGGCAGTAAAAAGAAATGCAGGAGCAACTTCAAGAAGATTGTGATTTTTCCTTTCCGCTCTCTCATTTTGTCGGGGAGTAGCCGCACAAGAACTTTGATGGACAATCCCTTTTTCAGTTAGGTAATTTCCAAGAACATAGTTGAATGTTTATTTTAAGGATTTGAATTGAATGTTTATTTTAAATTGGGTTTAAATTATAGAGTAAATTTTTTGAAATATTTATCCAGTTTCAAATTTTTCTTTCATGAGATACACTACCTCTTGTGTGATCATCAACAAAAGTGATGAATCACCTACCTCTTGACATGTGTTTGAACGAGATAGCCTCCAAATGTCAATATGTATAATTGAAAAAGGGTTAGAAGGTTGATAAGTGTGAGAAGGAAGCAATTCCGAAAGCCTGATGTGTTAACCTTGGGGAGCAATCGAATACTCTGATTTCACTAGAAATATGTCAAAAGTCGCTTTTAAGGTAGTAATTTATTAGAGAGAGCTCTCACCCATTGATCATTACTCTTTTGTTAACAACTTTAACCTTCACAACCCCCTAAATTGAACCCAAAATCTTCACCCATAACTAATCCTATGTTTCACAAATCCATCGTAGATACCTATGGAAGCCACACATAGCGAAAACCTAGCTACAAACAGCTGCTACCTAGTGCCACCATCTTGCTTGACCACCCTTGCTAATCTAATTGTGGTTCCATAAAGTGTTAAGGTGAGTGGAAGAAAGTCATTACATGTTTCTTACTGGTTAAGAATATTTTCTATACAAAATTTGTCAGATGATAATTTCCGTTAGTACACGACCATGACAAAAAAAAAAATATCATAAGGATACAAATCACACAATTAATAAAGATGGAATCCGTTTGTACCTTTTTGATGTTTAAGAATAAAAATGCAATTGCAGTAAAAAGAAAAGAATAAAAATGCAATAACTCTTTTGTCAAAAAAAAAAAAAACTTTGCAATAACTCTAAAATTTGAAAGTAAATACTTATCCTTCGTGGCAATGTCTAAAATGAGGTACTGAGGTAGCGTGGGAAGTGCCTCAGCGCTGAGGCACTAGTTTGGGCCGCCCGATTTAATAATATAAAATTGAAGGGCCATGATTGAATGCACAAAAAAAAAAAAGGTCGACCTAATAATGTGAAGAACAGTTTAAAGTGGATGAGTGAAAGTTATGAAAATGTCAAATGTTAAAAATTGTAATAAGATCCTTTTTCTGTGCAAACTTCCTTTCTCTCGTAAGCGGTGGTTCGGTGGTCTTCTTCATTGTATTATCTTCGTTTACCAGACAAAGACACGGACCAAGGACTCTTCATTGCCTATTATTGGATTACCAGAACCACTTTCAGGCACTCATAGGTTTAGAAGATGAAGGCAGAGCCCCCCCATGGATACACCTTCGCCCAAATCTTGGCTATCATCGTCTGCGGCTTGATGGTAAGGGTTCACACTAACATGTAGATCTGAGTCACAATGAAGAATAATTGATTCTATGTGACGCTCTTATTTCAAAAACCTCCTTAGATGATGAAAATTTTCCACAGCCAAAACATTGTTGGGTTATATATTGATCACACAAATCATCCTAACTCACAAATGGTTGAATGCTCCATCTAATTTGGGTTGAAAAGTTATGAAAATTGCAAAAAGAAAGGACTAAGTTGGCATCGGGTAGTGAAAACCCGATTTTCTGCAAAACGGGTCATTTGACCCAGCTGAAGGTAGAGGAAGGGCACATAGGTTGCTTTCTATTTAGAGTTCGAAGTATAATCATTAATAAGTGTCCAATTAGTGATATGAAGTCATTGAGCGGCGTACTGATTATTATCTAGGTCATACAACCCCGTGAACTGGGTTCGATTCCCACCTTTTGCAACATTGAATGAAACATGGTTGGACAGGGATTGAACACACGACCTGCCAGTAAAGAGACACACTAACCTTATGTAAACCGACCACTGTTGCAATGAAACATGGTTGGACAGGGATTGAACACATGACCTGCCAGTAAAGAGACAAACTAACCATATGTAAACCGACCACTGTGCCAATGAACATTATTATGTTATAGTTTGAGACGCAATTTTATTTATAGCTAATGCAGAAGCAACTTTTGCATCTCGCCTTCAACCTCCAACCGGATCCATTTTACAGAAACTGATTCCACAAGGTTTTTTTTTTTTTTTCCTTCTTCACTTCACAAATCTGAAGCACTACAATCTCATTAAGGCTGAAATTAGCTAGAACTCTTACCATTCCTTGATCCATTAAAGGTCATGAAAGAGGAACAATGGTTAATGTGTGTTAATCTGTGAATGAACCACTCATTATTTTCACAAATCATAAATGGCCAAGGAATTATTTACAAAAGGTTTCCAAGGATTGATACATGGTACCCTACAATCCCAGTTGGGAAGCTAAAAAACAATCTCCAAATATCAATACCATTCAATATCCACACACACAAATTGTACTCTAATCCAATACTAACAGGAAAAGCACATCTTTGCTGGTACATCAACAAATCAACCTCAATGTCACTGTATCCTCTCCTTAGGAGAACAACATATTATGAAAGACAAATCTCAGTAGCTTGGCAACTCCTCTTCTTCTATTCGAGAATGAAGCTTAAGCCAAAAGGGGGAAGCAAAAATAAACCTTTCACATAGGACCCTAATCAACTTTTAGACGGACCCTCATTTGCAAATAGCCAAATAACGGTTACCTGTAAATCCTGTAAAAACTGGCTATAAGGGGTCAAAAAAGTGCCTCATGGGGAGACACTTGTCTAGCTACTTCATGCTAGAATCGTCGTTCATAGTAATAGATTGAACTTAACGCTCACCCCACCAAAAAAACAAAAATTGATTGAATTGGAAAGTTCACGCATAAACATAACACCCTATTAATACAAAGATAACGTGGGGGAACTGGGAAATGTGACTATTTGCTCTTGATGGTCCCCAATGCAAATTTCGAGACAGTTTTTACAGCAAATAACTGAATTCACGTGAAACCAGCATAGAAGGAACTCCTAAGTGAAGGGCAATACCAGAGTTGGTACTTGGTAGCATCTATATACCATAGGAATTGGTAAAACATAATCCAAGAATGTAAACTATTATTAATTTTTTAAACGAAAGATGAAGCATCAAACAGCGGATAGCATGATATGGCCTATTCCTCAATTACTTTGTACACTTATATTACACTTAACTCATAAGCAACACTTGTATATGCCTCACTTGAATGGAACAGGAGCTTTAATGAGATAAAATGTAATGGAACGCAGAAACCAGAGTAAAGTCATCAACATCGCCTGTTCTGCCCATTAGAAGCCACAAACAGTTGGAAACAAGTATTGACTTTGCAAGTTTTCCAGTTGGCTCTATCCATAAATCCAGCAGCACCGGAATGGTAATAGCAAATAAATCATTTGAATTTCTGGACATGTTAATGCTCTTATACATTTATGAAGAGAACAAGTGCCAGTGATGATCTGAAGGTAAATTTTCCTTGATCTTTTCAAGCCGTTTAAGGATCTCTATGAAGGAAGGTCTTTGACTCATGTCAGCAGCCCAACACTGTTCCGTTAACCTATAAATAAACATACGAGATCAAAGCTCTTAAGATTACTCATATGATTAATAGCCAAAAACTGCTATGTTTATTTATTTATTTATTTGGGAATTAAAAGCTTAGGCTAAGGGAGGATCTTCTTGTCTCAAGGACAAGGAAAACCACTCACCACTGAGGATTTATAGTGGAATTACAAATAGCCTACTAACGGGGGCCCCTGGGCCCCAAAGATCGATTGGATGAGCCAACTCCCGGTAGCTAATATATTAAATAGTTGATATAAACAAAACAAATATTTACTAGCGGTAACTTCTAATAGCTTAATTTGCAATGCAGTCCAGAACCTCTAGTTAAGTTGCCACAAAAGGAGTTAAAGTCATATTTATGCTAGTCATACTTGGGGTTTGTGAAATTGGAAATGCCAAGTAGCAAAACTAAGCATATAGTTTCTCATTGTTCTTCCAAGTTGATGAAGGGTAAATTATAACCATTATTAACCATTCCGTCATTTTTATTTTATTTTTAATAACAGGTCATAGTGAACCAGACCAGCATACTGCCCATACATAGTAAGATTATAGATGCTGGATCAGCATAGAAGTAAAAGAAGAGACAACAAGATGTCTTTTGTGGTTTCGGGGCAATTTACATTCTAAGCCTAGCAATGACACATCATGGCTTCAGATATCACCGAGCATTTAAACACACACCAGAACATAAGCAATTGAAAAGCTCAAATCAAACCAGATGTGTTTCTAAGAAGACAAGGACATGAAATCGATCCTAAGTTAGATATTTGACAAATAGGAAGCTAGACTTAATATCGAGGATATGATTAATAGTAGGGCTGCATGCTCCAACAAGAAAGATCTTTTCCACTGGAAGCATCTGGGTAACTATTTATGTAAGAGCCAGCTAAGTAGGTCGACTTCTGGTAGTGTATCTTTTAAGATATAAACTTTTCCTTTTCATATGTTAATCTAGAAGTGAAATTAAACCACATAATTAACATAAGTTTAATCCACTAAACTTGTTCAGTTGAGGATTTTTAATTTAATACTGTAGAGGACCAACTGTCTTGAAAGTTTCAACTATTAGTGCAGGCCTAAAAATGATTTATATGTCGAAAACATGCTCTCTCTCTCTCTCATGTGAAAGCCTTTTGGACATAGATCCCATTAGAATATGACAACAGCACAAACTCTTGACCACTAGGTCAAAGATGGACTCATATCATGTCAAAAACCAACTATCCTCATAAAATGCCAGGAAATCGGAAGAAAGAAACATATCATGAATGACTTACTCTTGCAGTTCAGGGGTATATCCCTTTGCCCGAATAGTAGGCCTGTGTCCTTCTGCTGCGCGTTTGGCTCCTTCATAAGGTTCATAATTTGCAAAAGGTGGTTCACCTTCCAGCATCTGCTCAGGATGAGGATATCATGAAATAAAACTAGCTTGAAATTATATTCACATAAAATTCGTATATTTAAACAAGCCGAGTTACCTCATACAAAATCATTGCAAAAGAGAACACATCGACCTTCTTATCATATCTCCGGTGTTTGAAAACTTCAGGAGCCATGTAGCGGTCTTTTTTTATCGTCAAGAACGAGGAAATTAAATTAAGTTTTGCTTAAAAATGACTAATCTTGTTTTAGAAAAACTTATAAAAATACTCACAGCTTCCAGTTTCACCAGTCATCTTGTATACATCATGAGAACTCTGGACCTTGATAAGCTTACTCAACCCAAAATCTCCAACTTTTAAATGGTCGGCACTAGAATTGACTAAAAGAACATTCCTGAAATTTTAGAAAATAAACTTCAACATCTAATACAAAGACTTTTAAATTCCAGCTGCATGTTCTTGATGACATAAAATTTGTAAATCTAGGATAAATGCAGATTTTGGTTCAATTTGTTAATCATCATGATATACTGTCTCTGGCAGGTCATCCATATTAATATTTCATATACATGATTCAAATAACCAACTTACCTTGGCTTTAGGTCTCGATGAATTATAACATTTGGTTCATTATGAAGATAGGCCATTCCTCTACAAACAATATTTACAAAATAATGATTAGCATAATGAATAGGTTATATAACAGATTTACAGAGAGATTGGATAGCTCTTTGGAGCTAATTAGTTCTTGTTTTGTTGTTTTTTAATCATTCTAAAATAATTTCCTATCTCCCCTTTATGTACTTTCTTTTTTTTGTCTGAGACCCTTGGAATCCGGAAATCACATTGGACTCCAGCTAATCGGAATCGAATCCGGAAGACCCATTTAAGGGGCAAAGCACTCCCAATGCCTATTTTTTTCATTCACGAGATTTGAACCTGAGACCTGCTCAAGGGGAACCAATCTCCTTGCCACTTTGACAAACAGGCGTTGGTACCTTATATTTACTTCTCTTTTGTTCTTAAGAATTTCTTTTTATAAGAATTAGAAAATGAAAAAGGAAAAGGAAGGTAAGACAACATACCTGGCGATATCCATGGAAAAGTTGATAGCGGTTGCAGGACTAAGTGAACCTTTTTCTTTGAGGTGCTGATGAAGATCACCCTATAAATGAATAAAAATATTAAGCAGAGATTCAATTTAAAAGTACAAGTTTGCATATAAGTTTTTACCAGATTAGAAACTAGGTGTAGAGTGCTCAATTTGAAGCAATTATATTCATTCACATACCCCTCTTAGATACTCAGTAATTAACATAAGCGGCTTCCTGTCAGTAACAGCTCCAAGAAACTGCACTACATTGGGGTGTCGAAGCTTCACTAACAAATTGACCTCATGCCTGAAGTCCTGACTGTATTAAAAATTTATACACAAGAAAAAAAATGAGAGAGAGGGAGGATAAGTCATTGACACATATAAGATAGCAGAAAAACCAGTGACAGAAGAAAATATGGGGCCTGGTTGCTTTGTTTCCAGTTTCCTGTTTTCAGAAATAATTACAAAACTGCCACCTTGTTTTCATTTTGTTTCCTATTTTCAGAAATTTGTACAGGAAACACTGAAAACAACTTTTTTCTATTTTCATTGTTTTCTGTACAAATCTTTGAAAACAGGAAACAAAATGAAAACAAGGTGTCAGTTTTGTAATTATTTCTGAAAACAGGAAATGAAAACAGGAAACTGGAAACAAAGCAAACAGACCCATGGTTTGCTGCTACAAAAGTACCTGCTTGATCACAAGCTGTGTGTATGTCTCCTTCCCCCTTAGTTTTGATTATTCATTTTAAACAGACATAATTAAATATCCAATGGTTTTATAATAAATCATTAGACCCTAAACAGGAAGTATGTACATCCCGGACAAAATAACTTCAGCAAAAATTACTTGTTGAAATGTTTCCCAAAGGCCTCATCTCATGTAAGATTTGACAGAGGACAGGTAACAGCAACATATAAGACATTTGCATCAAACATAGTCAGACTCTAGTAGCAACAAAATCCAAGAAAAATGCTAGAAATGAAAGAAAGAATCTCACATCACCAATCTATCTTCTGAAAGAGAGGGAAGAATGCGTTTGACAGCAACCGGTGTTCCACGCCAATGGGCTTTTAAAATCTCCCCGAAAGAGCCCTGCATGAAACATACATTATCAAGAAGACCAAATCTTATATGCAAATATTTTGTTCATCAATACAAAGCATAAGTAAAATCGTATATCTAGCAAAGCAAAGCACACAAGTAATAGCAAGAAACACTACAATGAAAAAAAATTAAGCTAGTGAAAATAAACAAAAGGAATGGCAAGAAACACCGCATGCATAGAAAAAACTACATTAAGCTAGCGAGCAAAAACCTGAAAATAAACAAAAGTAATGACCAGAACCACTACAAGCATAGAAGAAAACAAATTAAGCTAGTGGAAATAAGTGAGTTTTCCCCCTCAATCAGCCATAAACAATATTTAACATTTGCATTTTTGGATTAGCTTACTTTGTCTTCAAAATAACTGATAATTAAAATTTTACTGAGAGCTTTAGAAAAAAGAAGAAAGAAAACGAATTTTCCTTAGAAATTGAGCAAATCCAAACGTGCACCCCCATTGATAATCACTCAACAATAAAATACCAAGAAGAAAACAGCCAGAAATTAAATGGAGTTTCGTACTGCCTGATCTTCACTATGAAAAATGGAAGACTTACAACAAAAGATTGCAATTAAGCATAATAAAATTTATCTGACAATAATGTATGATAAGAAATAGTAGCAGACATACCAAAAACTCCACTACAACAAACTGGCACTGAATCAATGAAGAAAATATAGAACTCACCTTTCCAATACGAGCAGAATTTGAGAAGTCAAGCTCAGAAGGGTCAACTTCCCAATCACACTTGTTTGGCAATGGGGGCTGAACAGTGTTTGGTTCAAAATGGCTCCCATTTTGGCCCTGCCTCATCAAAGATCACCATTCAGTCCCAAACAAAAACAAAACAACAACAATAATAGTAGTAGTAACAATTTTTCTACCTATTGTGCTAACTGCTATAAGGGCATCTGTTAAGAAAAGTTAGGGTCTGTTTGCAGTTTTCTATTTTAATTTTCTGTTTTCATTAATTAATAATTGTAAAAATATCACTTTGTCTTCATTATATTTTCACTGTTTCACGTACAAATCTATCAAAACAGTAAACAAAATGAAAACAATGTGGTGGTTTTGCAATTATTTTTTAAATCAGGAAATGAAAACAAAAATCAGGAAATGAAACAAACAGCCCTTGGATTTTGGATAGCAAAACCGTGATAATAATAAATCAAAAAATATCAATAAGTAATCATGATAAAACAAGGTTTTAAATTGCGCAACAATGTAATGTTAGTAGCCTCCAAAACTGCAATTATAGATGCATTGTGCGACCGCAATGAACTTACATAAGACAAGCCTCCGTGTGATTTCAAAAGCTGGATCACGCTATTCTTTTTAGCTCCTTCCGCATCAGCCAGAGGCTGTTCACCAAATCATAAATTTCATGAAAAATTACTCATTATTGCTACGAAATCATAGGGAAGAATTAGAGAATTATTACAGTGTTTTTCCAACGATCTTGAGCGTTGACGTCAGCGCCGAATTCGATCAAGCAGTTAGCGACATCGAGCCAGCCGTGGAGGGAAGCCACGTGGAGAGGAGTGCGGTTGTCGTAATCTCTGGCGTTCACGAGAGAGGGATCCTCTTGCAAGAGCTTACGCACAGAAGCGGCGTCGTTTTGGTGAGCGTGCCAGAGTATCAAGGAGGTGCGACTCACCCTAGCTTTCTCCTTTTGCTTGTCGGAAGAAGAATCGCCGCCGCTGGAGCTCATAATGCGTGAATCGAAAGAGTGACGGTTGGTACGGTTGCTTTGGGATGTGGAAAGTGGAAACTATGATTTGGTGTGTCACGTGTGAAACGTAAATGGAAGAGGGAAAATGATAAAAATGGGAATGGGGCTCAAGTGTCGGTTATTCTCTTACGTTGTGTTTGTGTGTGTGAACTGTGAAATGTGAAATGTGAATTGCATCAGTACATGTGGGGTATATATCCAGCTGCATAGTATTATTTGGGAAAAACTTAAGGTTGACTTATCCGTAAGTGGCTTCTAATGTGAAACATCAAAATAGACCGTACATCCTGAATGACCATTTTTAACCTACAAATTTATTATTAAAATATTTGAATTCTTGAGATTAAAATTGAATAATTGTTTAGGTCAAAAAAAAAAAAAATGAAAGGGCTTTGTTTTTGCTACCTCCCTTATGGACAGAAATGTTATATCCACACCCAAACGGGACATCCATTTGGGACATCTTAGTTAATCATGAATAAATATTTGGTTAATTCAGGTCATTATATTGTTAATCATGCATATATTTGCATGTGATTAACCAAATATTTACATGGTTATAAAAAATAAGCCTATTAATCATATAATGAACTGAATTAATCAAATATTTATATATAATTAACCAATGTGTCCCAAAGTGGGTATCCTATTTAGGTGTGCAAATAACATAACCGTCGGATATTCCCACCTCATCTTCACCAATTTATTCAATTTGTTCCCCAAAACACCCTTCTCCTTCCCTTTCTCCCCATCACACCCTTCTCCCTCGCACCTCACCCCCACACTCTTTCCACCTATCACCAACTCCACCGCTGGCAGCGCAACCTCTGCCGCCGCCATCGCCACGTCCCCAACCTCCTTCCCGCCACCACTGCAACCCAGTGCACCCACCAGCCTTCAGCACCGACTCACCATCTCAATGCATAAGGGATCGAGATTGTCCCTCCACATGCCCCAACGGGTTGAACAGAAGAACAAGAAGTTCAACGGGTTGTGGATGATATGGAAAAGTTTAAGGGTATTAGCTTTATGTTTTTGGCAATGGAGCAGCTTTTGGAGGTGCAACAATGTTTGAGGGGTCGAGTGGTTTTGGTTCTTAACCCTGCAAGGAGCAGATGGAATGAATTTGGTGTCTTATGAGATGGAATGAATTTAGTGCCTTATGAGTATACTGTTTGCAGACAGGCAAGTGTTGCTTTGGACAGGGCACTTGGTGTTAAAGAATCAAGATGAGGTAGTGAGGCCTCACCAGAGTGTTATCATTGTGTCTGAGTTCATCGGTTACTTGCCATCTCTCAACGGAGCGATCCAGGTGAATCCTTGGAACATTGAAGATGTCTCTGAGGCCATGAATTTGGCTATCACAATGTCAGAGCCAAAGAAGCATTTGCGCCATGAGAAGAGGTGGAGGGGAAGGGATATTTTGGTAAACAAATTGAATAAATTGAGGAAGATGAGGTGGGATTAACCAATTGGGAGGCAGCAAAAATAAAGCCCAAATTGAAATTACAACTTTGTCATGCAGCCCCATCCCTCCCATAGTCCGACTAGGTGCAGAGCCTGGAATTTGATTTAAGGGGGGTGTCCTTTAAGGGGGTTGGGACACCCCCGTTGTGTCCCATTGTTTTATTAGACTAAAATATTTTTAATTAATTTCTTAATCGAGCACGTAATATTAAAATACGTAAAAATTAAAACTTAAAGTTAATTAAACATACAACTTCTTATAGCTTAACACATCATAACGTAAATATATCATACATACACGTATATGTCTTATATATTTAATACAAAACACTGTTGAGAGTATCCTCTCAGTAGGATCCCTCACAGGCATATACTTAAAAGAAAGTTATACTTAGCGGAAACACATAAAATACTTCCAAAAGACATACTATCTATACTTGTCTCCATGGACAGCTCCACCTCCAGCTTCCGGTTCATAGGGAGTTCCACCCAACTCTTCCACATTCGGTTCGTTCACCGGGTCGTCACGTGCGATCCCATAATAAAATAAAAGTACCACATACAAAAAAATATAGGGGATAAGAAACAGTTCTATCATCTAAAAGCGGAAAAGAGTCATAGTATATCATACAATAAATGTCAGAGACAAGCAACACACATAACTAACAAATCATCCTCAAATTATGATATTGCCCTCTACCCTCAACTCATGCAATCTAAACCCTTATAACATAATTGTCTCTATTCCTTTCACATTCGTCAATAGTCCATGGCAGTCTGATGCAAAGAACTCAGTATAGTACACTTCTATCTTTTGATAGGATAAGACTCAGCATAGTGCACTTCTATCTCTCGATAAGATAGGATCCCGGTATAGTGCTCTTCTATCTTTTGATAAGATAGGGTTCGGTTTTGTGCTCTTCTATCTTTTGATAGGTTAGAACTCGATATAGTGCACTTCTATCTTTTGATAGGGTAAATCAGATCAACACATCATAGACTGAAAAAGTATATGCATCAAAGCCTCTATATGAATCTCACTATCTCGCATCAATAACAACCTAGTGCCTCAAGCTCCCATCATAGCCTCAACTCGCATTCTAGGTCACACCTAATCCATTAAATAATTTAATTAAGCTAGGCACCTCTAAGACACATTCAATTCATTCTCTCACCCAAACAAATATCTCCCGAACAACATACATCTTTGCTTAAACTCCATTAAGCACAATATTAAACCAGGCAGATCATGCATAACACATTAATCAACAGAATATTCAAACATCAAAAATAATATGTCACATGCAGTGGAATACCTCAACCAGTGTATCACAATCAATTAAATAAACATAAAGTCAGACATCATCAAATTCTTAAAATCCATCTAATGTCGATAGACCTACAATCCCCGAATCACCATTGCTTTTACAGAAAAGATTTCCAATGCGATTTTGGTCTTGTCGATTATTCGACTATTAGTAGGGTTTAGGTCGCCCTACACAATTATTATAAAATATACTACTTATCGATTCCGACGGTAGATTGATTCTTTCCCCCACCTGAGTTATCATCGGAATCCCGAATCTGACGTTCCTCGTTATCACACCACAGTTTAACAGTTTCTCCTTCAACCAAACAACATAACTATAATTAATTAATAAAATCACCCTTAATCCTAGAATAGCTAGGTTCGGCCATTCAATTCAAATTAGGGCTAGGATTATTTTCTCGTTCTAATCTTTTGGAAGCTAGTTCCTAAGGTATTAGCTAACATAGATAAATTGCTATAATTCAAAAATATGAAACAAAATCCTCTAACCAAATAGATTAGGGTTTCGGCCATGTATAGTGAAATTGGCTAGGATTTTCAAATCAACTTAATCTCTTAGATAAATGATCCTAGAGTATTAAGTATACAAGATAACTTGTCATAAGTTCAAGATTGAACAAAAATCATCCATTTCTCTTTCCCTAGGGTTTCAGCCTTCATGAAAAAGTTAGGCTAGAAAATTTAGTTGGACTTAAGCTCTTGGATTTAAATCATACGAGTACTAGTGAGCTTTAATCAAGTATTAGACTTTAAAAAATTGAACAAAATCATCAAACTCATTTTCGAGAGGGTTTCGGCCATCTATAGAACATAGGGAAGGAAAATATTTTTGATTACATGCTCTTGGATAACGAAAGTAGGGATCATAGAAATTGGTTTCACATTTTTATGATTTTTCTACAATTTTCTAGAATTATTTAAAGTTCTAGATCTAGAAATGGAAACTCATGAAATATGAAGAACAAAAGCTTAAGAATGAAAGGAGATGATCATGGATGATCTTATTACCTTAAGAGTGTGAAGAAGATGAAGAAATGTTGATGATCTTGGCAAGGTTTTCCTAAAGCATGAACTTGAGCTCTTGAAGATTAACAATGGAGTTTAGTGTATTTTTAGGAAGAAAATGAAGAAGATGAAGAGAAGAAATGGGGAGGGGCCTGCAGCCTCAAGGGGGTTTTATAGGGAAAATCTTAGGCCTTGTTTGGTTTGTTAGCTTTTAGATTAATGGGTTTTGTGATTATTTAATTAATATATGATTAACCATAGTTAATAATTAACTTAACTAAGGTTACTTTGCTAACTATGGCTAATAAACATGTGGCTCACATTAAATGAGAGGTGTGGCTGCTTCTTGTCCACAAGAATTAACCATGGTTAAAATTTAAATCAACGTCGGTTAGGTTAAGCTTAGGGGTATTTTGGTCATTTCACTTGAAAATTCCAGATTACTAAAATTTTAGGCCGGACTCCTTGTCCTCTCTGCTATATTAACCTCTCCTAATACCTTAGCTCCATAATCGACTCCGTCGTTTACTCGACTTATCCCCCGACTTAGGTTTTACACGTTTTCTTAAAGATTACGCCCGAATAAAATAATATTAATTTTATTCCTAACGAATTTTTTCGAAACTTGGAAAATACTCCGGAACAAAAAATAAAACCTAATGGTTTCAGTCACGAGTCGAAATTAGGGTTTCTGCTCATTAAAATCTTACTGTCAGCGAAAAAGCAGACCGGGCTCCGTCTGAATTTTCAACCCAAATTTTCACCGTAACCTTCTACCATAAAAGAGACTATGAATATGATTTTATTTTATCAAAAATCACTTTCTAACTCTCAGATTAAAATATAATTAATTATATTTTAACCGATTAAACAGCGTAATTAAAAATCAGTCTGTTACATGGGTCAAGATCAAAGAGCTTATGTCTAATAAGTAAAAATAAATTAAATATTTTAATAAAATATAAAGGACTATTCCAATAAAAGTTTGAGATATAAACTCCAGAGTAATGAAAGTGCAATTCCATTTTTTTAACAAGTTATAAGGGAAATAAACAAGGACAAAATTTGAATACAATTCTTCAAGTGCTCGTGATACTATTTTCCAATAAGAACATTTTTTTTAAGCAAAAATTGGCATGCTAAGGCATCACAACGAAAACTGACATCCCAATTAGGTTGGCACCCCATAAATTACCAATCATCTGCAGCACACCAAAAATTTATTGATAAAGAAGAAGAAAACAAAACAACATGGGGGGACATAGACCAAAACCCATGAGAAAACATTATTTAAATCTATAGAAAGGTAAATCTATTCTATTCCTAAAAAAACCTCCCAAACAGATGGAGGTATTGTGTTCCACCAAAAGAAATCAATGATATTATGCCCAAGAGAAGCAACTTTATCTGCACAATGGTTGCCTTCCTTATAAATATGAGAACACCTTAAATTCATCCTTCTAGTAAGAGCAATGCAATTCAGCCATCTATTTCTTAGACGCCAAGGAACAATATTAGAGGAAGCAAAAGCTTTTAGAACTAGCTGAGAATCACACTCCAACCAAAGGTTCTTCCAACCTTTCTCAAAAGCCAATTCAATTCCCATCATTGCCCCGCTTAATTCAGCATGCAGAGCAACAGAGATACCAATGTTAACTGCAAAACAGGCAAGGGTAGCTGACATATGATCTCTGAAGATACCACCACAGGCAGCCAAACAAGGATTACCTCTCACTGACCCATCAGTGTTGCACTTAATCCGATAACAAGGGGGGGACTCTATATAACCTGCTGAATATTAGGAGCTTTACCTGGCTTAACTAAAACCTTGAAGGCTTTTAAAATTTTGAATTCATCAATTGAGGACTTCATGCAACCAGTGGACAAATTCCCAGATAAACAAACATTAATCATGGATCTAATAGATTGCAAAGGAATGATTTTATTCTCAAATCTAACTTGATTTCTACAATACCAAATACCCTAAATTATATTAGTTATGGCAGCTAGCATAACATGGAAGGCTTGCACAGAGAAACTGGCTAAACACGAAGTAATGACTTAATACAAGTTATTGCAATCAAGCTTTATATCAATCACTTGAGCAAGCCAATACTAGAGATTTGATGCAAAAGCACAGTCAAAGAACAAATGATTCGTATTTTCTTCTGCATAATGGCAAAGACTGCACATTGAGACCACTGTGCAGCCCCTTATCCTAAGGTTTTCATAAGTTGGAACCTTATTATGCAAGAGTCTCCATAGCAGCATGGTTTTAGAGGGAGGAATACACAATTGCCAAATTGACTTGAACACTGCAGATTTATTACCAATTGGATTTAGAAAGAGATAAGCTTCCTTCATTGTAAGAGAACCTGAATCAGGTGGCTTTTGGAAGAGCTTATTTAAGCTCCTTTTGACTTATCTGATGACATAAGCTCTTATGCAGTGTGTTTGGAAGAGCTTATAAAAGTAACTTATGTCATCCCATAAGGAGTTTTTGACTTATTTTCACAAGTCACTAGAACAAACTTATGAAATTTTAATAAATGCTTATGACCCCTCCATGTTTTCCCCATTCGAATCCTTTCCTGCCCCTTTCTTCATAAGCTCTTATGGCATAAGCTCTTATGCGATAAGGTCTTATGTGATAAGCCCTTAATTAAGTTGTTTACCCAAACGCGGCCTCAGTTGACTTCCACACCCTTATATCAGCAGCAGGTTCCTTAGCGATGATATACTTCTTCCATTCACTACACAGATCAGGAAAATGCATCAGTGACTGAGGGATCTACCAGGTATAATCCTTGATGAAGTCAGAGACCTTAGCTTTCAAATGGCAATGCAGAGCTGCTGGAATATTTAGGAAATCAGCAACAGATCGCTGCAACCAGGTATCAGACCAGAAATTAATGTCCTTCCCATTTCCAACCTGCAGAGAGGAATTGTTCATAACAATTGATAGATAAGGCTTTGCACCAAGCCAAATTGAGGATCCAATATGATAAGAAACAGGCTTGCCCTTCTTAAAGACCTTTGCTCTCAGTAAATGAGCCCACTGATCATTAGAAAAAATAAGATTCCAGCACAACTTCAACATGGCTGCATTATTAGTATTCCTAATAGATCTCAGCCCTAAGCCTCCATCAAACACAGGCATACACACTTTGTGCCAAGCCATTGTTACTATCTTTTTAGATTCAATGTCTCCACCCCAAATAAAATTCCTAGACCATTGATCTAAGATCTTCAATAAGTTGACAGGCCAACTATACACTAGGAAACTATAAGTTAGCATACTATGAATGATAGAATTAACCAACAAAACTCTGTCCGAAATTGAAAGAAGTGAAGCTTTCCATGCAGCTAATTTACTTCTGATTCTGTCCACTATAGGCATGAGATGAGTCCTTTTAGACTTTCCTCTAAAGATGGGGATGCTTAAAAAAACAAAAGGAAGCTTACCAATCCTGAAACCAAGCATACTAGCAATATTGTTGATCCTTCTACCTTGGCTTGAACCACAAAAAGGATGATTTGGAAGGATTTATCATCTGTCCAGAAATCTCTCCATAGGATTTAAACAAATTCATTAGGTTTTGCAGATTTTTCTGAGATGCTTTGCAAAACACCATGACATCATCCGCATAAAGTATATGAGAAGGTACTTGCACACCTCTTGCACCATTCATAATACTAAGGTCACCATTAGCCACAATTTTGGATAATCCTCTGCTAAGGACTTCTTCTGCTAGGCAGAAAAGAAGAGGAGACAAGGGATCTCCTTGTCTAACTCCTCTAGTGCAAGAAAAGAACCCTGATGCTTTGCCATTTACAGCTATAGATAGCTTAGCTGGTTTCAAGATGGCCTCAATCCACAACTTAGGAGCAAAACCAAATGCCTTAAGCACTTTCAACAAAAAATTCCAATCTAAGGAATCAAATGCTTTCCTTATATCTATCTTCAATGCCATATTGCCTCTAAAAGTTCTTTTATCCAAGAGATTAATTGCTTCAGAAGCCAAGCATATGCAGTCACCAATATTTCTCCCCTTAATGAATCCCCTTTGGTTTTCATAGATGATGGAGGGAGCTATTTTGGCAAGCCTATCTGCCAGAACTTTAGAAATAATTTTAAACTTGAAGTTTGCAAGTGCTATGGCTCTGAACTTATCAATTGAGTCTGCACCATCTACCTTAGGAATCAAGATAACCAAGTTAGAATTAAAATTAGGCATCAACCAACCATGCTTAAAAAACTGCTGCACAGCTTGAGATACATCATGGGAAACAATGCTCCGGTAATGCTGGAAGAAAAAGGCACCAAATCCACCTGGACCAGGTGCACCATCTGTGTTCATAGCAAAGACAACTTCTTTAATTTCCTCAACTGAAGGCATACTTGTGAGCATTTCATTGCCTCTTTCAGAAACAGATTCAGGTATGACATCTTCAATCATGCCATTATCAACACAGCAGTTATCACCTTTGAAAAGGCTTTCAAAATACTCCACAATATGATTCTCAAGATCAGCAGAGCTAGTCAAAATATCATATCCACATTTCAGCATTGAAATCTGCTTTGATACATTCCTGATATTAGCCATCTTCTGAAAGAACTTTGTGTTCCTATCTCCTTGAGAAAAACAGTTCATTCTTTTCTCTTTCCACATCTGCTCTTGAAAGAGAAGAACCTGCTGCACCTCACATTGAACTTGTTGCTCCTGATTTAACAGAACATCCGATCTACCATGAATGTCAATATGATGCTGAATGGAGTCCAGTTTCTGCATAGCTGAACTGACATTATCATTAACATTACCAAAAACTTCCTTGTTCCACTCTTTAAGCTTTAATTTGACTTGTTTCAGCTTCTCAGATAACACATACATAGAACATCCTCAGACACTGTGCTTCCAAGCTTCTTCCATAATTTTAGAGCAATCCAAGTGACTAGCCCACATTCTCATAAATTTAAAAGAAGAGCTAAAGGTTCTGTTTTCCTTTTTTTAAATCAAGTAACAAAGGGAAGTGATCTGATCTACTTCTAGCAAGAGTACAACATGAAACTGCAGTCCAAAAGCCACAATTCATTACAAACAACCCGGTCTAACCTTTTTCAGTGAGATTGGCTCCTCTCCTTCCATTGGACCAGGTATATTGAGCTCCTCTTGTTAAAATGTGAGATAAACTATTGCAATCTGTCCCGTGCTTGAAATCATCACTAGCAATTTGTAAGGGCATGCCCTTGCCTCTATACTCATGAGAGCCAAGAATCACATTAAAGTCTCCAGGAAAAAACCAAGGATGCTGAAATCTTTGCTGAAGATCATTTAACTCATGCCACAGCCTTCTTCTATTCAAGTAAGAAGTGGAACCATAAATAGCAGCTAAGTGAATAGGTTGACCATCTACCAAAATTGAAAAAGCCACTTGCTGATCAGTGGAGGAAATGATATTTGGATTTAAATTTTCCAAGCAAGCACACCAAATATTAGAATTGTTAGCACCCCTGTTATTGACAGCAAATAATTTCATTCTAATACTCTTCCAAAAAGAAATAGGAAAATCTGTATCATTCATCCAAGGTTCAGATATAAACACAAATTCAGGCTTGTGTGTTATACAAAACCTTTTGAGAACTAACCTTGTAGAGGGGTTAGCTATTCCTCTCGCATTCCAATAAAGGCACTTCATAAGGAAGCGGAATTAGAATCTGCCCTAGATCGGGTATTGTATTGCACTTTTAGCATTGCCTTTTTATTCTTGTGTTTCAGCTTTTTCTTCTTTGACTTAGACATAACTTCCTCATTACTACCATTCTGATTTGGAGAGGAATCAATTACTTCCTCAACAAGAAGTTGTTTCTGATTTGGATCTGAGTCCTCAATTTCTTCATCAATAATATCATTCTGGTTTTTGTGCAGGAAATTGAGGTCCTTTCTTACTATACTGGACAGAACCAGGCCATCTTCCTGGACCACAGTGGCTGCTACATTCTCTTCCGGAGTCTCCTTGACAAACACAGAGGAAGATACATGAGAGCCAAGGGTATTCATTGCGGAATTGTCCATTGTGAATCCTAAAAGAGGATTAGGATTCTGTTGAGTTTCCTTTTTAGTCAGAGAAACATTATTAACTCCAATAAGTTCCTCTCGATTTGTGACATCTTCTACAAAAACAATGGTGGTGTCTTGCCTTCTATTATCAATAGGAGGGTTGGTTTGTCTTCTATTGTCAATACGAGGATTGGTTCCTGGCTGCTTAGGAGCCTGATTGCTTGTGCCTTCTCCATGAGGCTTTTCCACATGTTGTCCATGTGTAGCCTCATCATCTAAATTTATCACCTCCTTCTGCTTACCCTTGTCCTGCATAGTTGGGGCTTCTTTTTGCTTCGCTATGTATTTTGCAACAACTTTCTTGTGGATTCTGTTGTCACGATCATCATCTTCTCTAGGAACTGTAACTTCTTTCCTATTTCTGTAATTCACCAAAGAGTGTCCTATGCTTTGACAGCAGTTGCAGAATTCGAGTAGATTTTCATATTGAATATCAACAAAGAAAGCAAACTCATCTCTCTTAACCCTAATCTTATTATGAAAAGTTCCATCAAGATCTACATCCACCAAAACCCTGGCATAATGGCCAAAAGTTATTTCAATGGTGCACTTGTTTGTCATATCATCCAAGCATATTGGAGAACCAAGACTTCCCGCAATAGTAAAGATAATACGAGGCCTCCAATATTCCTATGGTAAACTAAAGATCCTGATCCAGCATTGTGTGCTTGTTTGCTTTTGTAGGTAAGGATTAAAATCAGGTGTCCAAGAGAATAGATACAATACTCCAGGCTTCAAGGACCAAGAAGACACTGATAGCACACTTCTTAAATCTTCAACAGAGGAGAAAGAAAAATCATAAAAGCCCCTTCCAAGAGACGTAATCCCCTATTTACCTAAGGGCTTCCACAAGATCTCAAGCTTGGAGCGTAAGTCACCTATCTTAATAGGATTGCTTCCTTTCGAAAGGATCAAACGGCCATGTAAATGGTTCTTACAAGATTCTAGTCCTTCCTTATACTCTTCTTCTGGTATTTTGTTTGAAACCTCGTCTGCTGTTACTTTGGGACGAAGAAGTTGACTCAATGGTATGTCACATGCATTGCTTAAAGCTTGAGCAAAAGTTTTCCTTTGAGGAGACAAAGACTTATTAGTATTATCATGTGCAGCCTTATGAGACGATAAAGGATCATCTGATAAGGGTGCAAGAAATCTCCATGGGCAAATTGAATTCGCCATATTACGTGCATGAAGAGTTAGAGCATGACGGCAAACCCTAGCAGAGCATTTCAAAATTTTTGATAAATCCCAATAAGAACATAAAATATATAATAATTCACCAATAAAAATATAATATATGTAATAGTCGTTACACATGTAATATTTTAATCACATGCACTAAAAAAAAGATTTACATAAGTTTTGTTTAATAAACAATTACATGGAGAAAGTCACAAAAAATAGACAAGAGATGACTGTTTTGAGTTCATTTTTTATTATAAAGAAATTATAGATATAAAAATATAGATAAATATCAAAGAAAGGCTAAATTACTCTTTTAGTCCCTTATCTTTATTTTAGGATTCATTTTGGTCCCTTAATTATTTTTTGTTCCGTTTTGGTCCCCTGTCTTGAAAACGTTAGCCTATTTTGGTCCTTCCGTTAGATGCACGATGACGCCGTTAGGTTTATGCCATGACTCGCCGGAAACCACCACTCACCGGAATCTGGGTTTAGAGAGAAACCCCATTTTCTCTCCCTTCCTCCTTCATTCTTCTGAATCATGCACAGTATATAGATTATTGGACAAATCTCCACCTCCCTCACTGTGCTCGCACCCACGCACGTCGTCACCATCTCCAGCCTCTGTCTTGCTGCCGCTGCGATCTCTGACTTGCGCCGCACGCACAAAACCCCGGTCACCACGTCTCTAGCCGTGCCACAGGCGGCCCCTGTCTCCACCTTTCATGCTCAACCCCCTTGTTGCTCTCCTCTGTTCATTGGTAACTGAGGAAGATCGATTCTGATTGTTAGGTTTCCTTTTGCATTTTGTAACATATTCAACTTTTGATTCATTTGAAACACCACCATTGTCACTGTCAATTACCAAGAAGAAGAGAGAGAATAGGAGAGAAAATGGGGTTTCTCTCTCTCTCTAAACCCAGATTCCGGTGAGTGGTGTTGGTTTCCAGCGAGTCACGACGGAAACCTAACGGCATCATCGTGCATCTAACGGAAGGGACCAAATAGGATGACATTTATAAGATAAGGGACCAAAACGGAACAAAAAATAAATGAGGGACCAAAACGAAACCTAAAATAAAGATAAGGGACCAAAAGAGTAATTTAGCCTAAAAGAAATGGATACCACCAAAATACATTATACATATCAATAAATAAAACATTAATAAATATAAAAAGTTAGAAATAAAAAGGGACCATAAAATGCAATTATATATAATATTATTGAAAAAGTAAAATTGTAGGGGGTGGCCATGGCATACACACGCCACCCTCTGATTCTGCCTGTGAGTCCGACCATTACCCCCATTGCGTCAATGTTTGCAAGTTCTCTCCCTCTCTTTTTCCTTCACCGACTTTTTCGATCTCTCAATTTCTTTCTAGAACCTTCGCTTACCTGGTCTGACATGGTCCAAAGATCTCTGGAAAAACAAATAGCACACAAAAACAAGGATGAGCATCCGATGATGTTTTCTTTGGAACACACTATCTGCTGCTTCCTCTGATGGATTCTTACTCTTTTTATCATCTTCTCACGAACACATATTTTCTTTTTTTCTTCTTTCCTTGTTATGCTTTTTCTTCCACCGATAAACCATCTAAATTTTCCCACTTACCACTACCTTTATTCTTAAATTTATTCTCTCTCTCTCTCTCCCCCTCCCTCCCTCTGTTCCAAATCCATACTCCCTAAATAACACCAGTGATGGAATTTCCCATGTTTGTTCCCGAGCTATTTGCTCTATTTTTTAAATTGGATTTCCGTTGAAATCATTTGCCATTTTATCGGGAAATTAATTTCCAAACGTGGTCCGTGTTTAGCCTATATTCAACCCATATTCTTAGCCACATTTACACTCGAGAATTATAACACCCCAAAATTCATCATTATGTTTATATGTGTTAGTTTTGGCATGCACACACACACACACACACACACACACACACACACACATATATATATGTTGTTATATGTTTAATATGTTTGATATTTATGCATATGTGTATGTTAGAGATAATTTAATCTTTGGGAGGGTCTTAATAGTGAATTCTGCTCTTATGGGATTCGCCCAGCACAAGTAGGTTCGCCCGAAGGAACAGAGCAGAAAATTCACGTTCTGAATTTCTGCAGAATTCACCCAACCTATGTTCCTGAGCCCGACCTAACGAGTTTGAGCTCGACCTAACTTTCCTAAGCTTAACTTAACGAGTTTGACAACATTACGTTTTGGGGCTTCTGTTTCAGCCCAGTTGCACCCTAATTCATTTTAAACCTCTAAATCACGCCCTAAACCCTAGTTTATACGACTCTAACACTCAGAAACTGTCTCCTTCCCTTTCTCTTTGAATTCCCATCACTTTTCTCTAAAACCTCTCTCTAGGAACCATCCCGTTCATTGGTCTCCATCATTCTTCAATTGGCAAACACGCTGCGAACACGTGTTCATTGTGTTTGTTGTTTGGATCTTTAAACCAAGTAGAATTCGTTCACCTTATCTCTCCCGATCTTTCCTTTTTGATTTCTTGATCTAAGAATTAAATCCAGGTGTTTTCTTTATCGTTTCGAGGTAGTAGACAAGCTTTCGTGAGGTAAGATCCAAGTGGACCTATTCTTCCCTTCCTTTTAAAGTTGTGATCTGCATACCCGAGATGGGGGGAGAAAGATGATCACATCATATGAGAATTGGAATGGGATTGAGGTGTTTGGGGGTCCCATAATCCATTTAGTGCTTGAGTGATTTGTTGTTACCATTGTTGGAGCAATGGCTTGAATGATTGTGTGCTATGATTATTGTATCAACTTTATTGTATGATTATAATGTCACAAAGTTGTATGTGTTGCTATAATGTTATAAATATGTATGGTGTATTTATGAGGTGCTTTGATGATATTCCATGGGGTGAATTGGTGAGATTAAAACAATAAATTTAGGATGATTGGCACCCTATAAAGAATGAGTTATTGTGAGAACTGGGAGGTGAGATTGATGGATATTGGTTTAGTTTGGAACACATAGGTATGACCCTCGAGAGATAGGATAATTGGTACAGATGACGCTAAAGTGTTTGAAGAGTAACACATCTGAACTTAAGTGGAGTTGTGGATGCCTTAGAGTATTAGGAGTTGAATTCTTTTTATGTTATTCTTTTCTTTATGGGAATTACTTAGCTCTGATCCATGTGACATCTGGTTATGGAATTATCTGTTTTTACCTATTTATTCTTTATGAGAAACTTGTAAACGATTTATGAAACTTATATTTAACCTCTTTTGATTTGAGACTTTGAGTTAATGAATAGTGACGCTTTTAACTATTGCGAAAATGTTTCTTTTAGAAACCCAAATCTTTTTTTCCACAAAAGGACCTTTGAAAAATTAGTATTAATATAATAAATGTATGTTGGAGTTAAGGGTGTCACAAGAATCTCACGCACCCATGCCCTAACCACGTTTGTTGAACTTTATGATGGGCAAAGCTCTATAAATTGAACATTTTGCTCTTAGTTTTGGGTCACTAAGTCTGTTGCTCTCTTTAGAAAAGAAAACAACACGAGTTATGAGCGAGAAAAGGTTTGGAAAACCAAGGCAGAATTCAGGTCACACATGAAGGGCGACATTGTTTGAAAACAAGAGCAGAAACTGGGTTAGAGTGGAAGAGTGAACTTTAAGTGCAATGGCTGGAGGTAGGTACTCTCGATCTTTTAGCTTCCGTTGTATTGATCTGAATATATTGCTTGAGTTGTTTGACATATTTATATCGATATTTTAATCTAACATTTGGTATTAGAGAACCCATATATGCCACTATCTTGCTTACTTTGCTTCGTTCATATGCCCGATTCATGTTTTTTTATTTCTGGATAAATGATTATAAACATGTCTATGTCATTACCATGTGGAGAATCAGATTTTCTTGTTCTTGACTATTCACAACCATGTATATTTACAGTTTCAAATTTTAGAATATAGGCATTGTGTTTTATACGTTTTTAATCCAATCTAAGAATAGAAATTATCTTGAAATCATTTCTAAGCGTTTTTTGTTTTCAAACATTGAGTTTGGTATCGAAAATGGCCTAAAATCATCGGGGTTCCACTCGGGGCCATGGACCACAACCGAGTAAGGGTGACACGACTCAAGGAAGAAGAAGAAAAACGTCATACACTGATTAATTGGAAGTACGACCTTCGGGAAAATTTAAGCTTTATTTGGTAATTAGAAGAAGACAACCATTGTACATTGAAGCCATATTTCTTGAAATCTATGTGTATGAATTTATGATCATTGTACACGCAAAATTATTTTAAATAATATTTATGCATTGTTATTTAATTTATTTGCATTTATTTAAGATGTTATGCAAATATTTAACTTTTTATTAAGAATTAATTAATTTTATGTTATTAATATAATTTTAATTAATTAGGGAGTAGCAACTACATCTTTAATAAATTAAGATTATATATTAAGTTTTAGAATCACATTAAAACATTAATTGTAATTAATCATATGTGAAATATAATGAAATCTACCCACATGAATTTTGTTATATCTATATGATTAATTAGGATAAAATGTCAAAATTATATTTCTTAGTCTACCCACAAGAACTAAGAAAAGGAACATAATTTTAGTTTTGACATAAGATTACTGGATGAATCTAATTGAGTAGGATTTTAGCCACAAGCAAGTTTTATTTTGCTAGATCCATGGATCAAGACATGATTTACATTGGTAAAACATGACATTTATTTTTGCCTTAAATTATGAATAACGATCATGTATGTTTGAACCTTTCAGTTATTCAACCTACTAATATTTCTGATATTAAATGTGAAATTCTCGAATTAAGGGGTGGCAACTATAAAGTTTGGAAGGAGAGAGTTCTTCCCCATTTGGGATGGATGGACATCGATTATGCTATTAGGAAAGATGAACCACATAGTATTGTTAAGTCTCTAAGCGTATAAAGCTTTGTTACCTTTGATTTTGATGGATCTAAACATTTATGATAAATGATTTTAAATGAATTATTTGAAAAACTACTAACAAGTGTGTTAAATGTGCAAAAATTAAGTTATCTTAGATAGATTTCACAAAGTGAACCACGTGTATGAAGTATTATCAAGCGTTTGGGTCTACTTAATCAAGTGTCTGTCTGATGACTGAAGAAGCTCGTATACGCACCAGCCGTCTAACTCATGAAGAAACAGACTGACCCAACTTGAAGCATCTAAAAGCACGGTTCGGACTCATCATTCGAATCAAGCACTACACTCAAAGCTAAAATTCAAATGTGCTGACTCTAGTACGACGAAAAATCATAAAGCATCTGTAACATCCCTTTTGCATTCAACCATAGAGCTACTTTATTGTTTCATATCCCATTGTTGCACAAAAGAGGAAGTCTGTGTTACCCCAAGTACACCTGCTCTGACCTACGCCTGCACTCTAATAAAGTATGCAAAGAATTACGTTCTAGGTACAAGGAACCTCTCCAACGACCATAAACATTAAAGGAAAGTTCAGAATGACTCTTTGACATTAAATGGATGAAAGAACAAAGCCCTAATCTGAGAAGAATGTCTCTCAACGGATTTATTGTTAATGGCTATATAAAGAAGACATTGAAGGTACTTGCAAGAAGTTAAAAACCTTGCGAATATTATTACAAGTTGTATATTCAAAGCTCTTAAATTCTTTTATTTAATACTTCTAGTTCAATCATTTGTAATTATTAAGAGAAGTTTTTTCTGTAGTCATACCAACCTTCATTAATATTCATTTTTTTGAGTGTTACTCTGTTGACTTGCAAAGTTGTAGCTTGAAGCTTTTGCTTCACAAAAGTCTCTGAGCCTGAAGAGGCTAGATTTAAACAATAATTGTGTTTGAGCGTCGAGAGGCTAGATGTGAAAACAATACTTGTAGGAGCCTAAATAGGCTAGGTGTGAAAATAGTACTTGTTTATAACCGAGTCAGTTAGAGTGAACCTCTCTATCTCTTAACTCTTTATCATGCGCGTGTTGGTTATTTATTTGTGTTAACCAGGATTTAGTTTGTTAAACTTAAACACTGTTGTTTCAAGTTCTTGAAAAACCTCAAACGCATCCAAGTGTTTGTAGTGCTTTTAAAAGGGTCTCCTCCTAGCTATTCGTGAAAAGATATCCGCTTTTGAAAACGTTTAAATAAAATACAATTCAATGCCATTCTCATGTTTTAATATATTCATTTCATGCATTGTTGAAACTAGCACTTTGGATGTTGTTGACCTTTATGAAAAATGGGAAAGATCTAATAATCTCTCCATGATGTTCATAAAGACCAAAATAGCTGCCAGTGTTCGTGGTTTCATTTGACCAGCATAATAAAATCAATCATCATTCGTAAGCCATTGATGAACAATTCGCTACATCTGACAATCCACATACCAGCACACTAATAATACATATATCATCCATGTGTGTGATCACATCATGCACATGAGGAATATATCGGCTCAGCTGAAATCGTGGAGGTTACCATGTCGGAATCTTTCCTGGTACACTATATTTTGTGCACTCTGCAACAATATGACCCTTTCAAAATCTCTCATAACACACAGAAGGATAAGTGGTTAATCAATGAGCTATTGACTACGTGTGTTCAAGAAGAGAAAATGTTGATGATGGAAGAGGGTGAAAGGGAGAACTTGATTATTGAAAAAAAATAAAAAAGAAAGATCAAGCCAAAAACAAGGGTAACATTCCTCCTCAGTCGGTCATAAAGAAAGAGTCGAAGTGTTTCTTCTGTAAAAAGAAGGCGCGCATGAAGAAAGACTGCTCAAAGTTTAAGAATTGGCTTAGCAAGAAAGGTACTCAATTCACATTTGTTTGTTTTGAATATAATGGTTAGTGTTAATCATAACACATGGTGGATTAATTTTGGTTCTACAATTTAATTATGTTTCTAATACTTTGCAGGGTATGGAAAACCTAAGGAAGCCAATGGGAAGTGAACAATACATCTATTCGGGAGGGATGATGAGTTCACATGTGGAAGCCATTAGGACATGCAGTGTAGTTCTAAGCAACAATTTTATTTTATGTTTAGAAAAGACATTTTATGTTCCAAGTTTTTCTAAGAATTTGATTCTCTGTTTCAAGACTTGCACCTTTCGATTTTTCTTTTAATTTTGGGATTCTAGTTTTATTTTGTCTTATAAAATATGAAATTATTGGTTTTGGTACATTACTTGATGGTTTTTACTCTATTAAATTACAAAATGATGTTGCTTATAATTCTATGCATGTTACTGCTGGGTTAAAACCCTGTGTTATGAATGAGGAATCCTCTATATTATGGCATCGGAGATCGAGACACATCGACATTGAGAGAATTAAGCGATTAGTAAATGAAGGGTACTTAGTACTTTGGATTTTGCTGATTTTGAGACTTGTGTGGATTGTATTAAGGGTAAACAAACTAACAAATCTAAAAAGGGTACATAGACGAGCTCGAATATGTTGGAAATCATACATATGGATATTTGCTGTCCAAACATAGATGCAAGTGGTCTGAAATAATTTATCACTTTTATGGATGATTATTTATGATATATGTATCTCTACTTACTTCGTTCTAAGGACGAAGTTTTGGACGCCTTTTAAGGTTTTAAAGGCTGAAATGGAGAAGCAATGCAGAAAGAAAATTAAGATTATGAGATCCGATGGTGGAAAGTACTGACGTAGATACATTGAAAACGGACAAGCACCTGATCCATTTATTTGAAGTTTATTTAAGAACATAGAATTGTTGTGCAGTACACTGTATGATTTGTATAATTGGAATTGACATTTTACTAACATATATGTTACATATGTATATCTTAAATCCATTTCAATATCAAATCCTATAAAAGTACAAGTGTCTCAAGGGTGTCACATACTCAGATCTAGTAGTGTAAAATCCATTATCGAAGACTCAAGAGTATAACACTGCAAATCTTGCATCAGGCTGATTGACCCTGGAGTATAATCAGCTGCTGATTCGGAGCACCGGAACCTTTTGACGTGATGATAAGACTTCATTCAATTGTGCAATCTGAAGTAAGAGTTGGCTAATCTTCTGCACCAAAGTTAATTAAAATAATGGTGTTGATATTAATACCTTATTTTGCAAATGAAATCTAGAGGAGATCATGCAATTAAATCTACAACTATATATAACTACTAGACTTTCAACTACTAACTACAACTATATATATAAATATAATTAATTAATGTCACATCATTAAAAATATTTGATTCTTATCCTAACTATCTTAAAATTAACATTACATATACCATGATTTGTGATTGATTGACAGAGTAAAAATACATTAATAATATATCAAAACTAAACTCATATAAATAGGCAAAATTAATCATAGTTAGATGTATTTGATCACTATTTGAATCTCAAACATAATTTGAGAGAAAGATGAAAAAGATAACATTCCTATTCCACTATGTCGATCAAACCATGATTTACAATATCTAATAATTGGGCTGTATTTGAACACAGTTTTGAGTCTCAAACTATAATTTGATTAAACGTAAGAAAAAATAAAAATAAATCCAAGCATGTTATAAACTTATTGACAAGAATGATAGAACAAAGTATACCTTAATTCGTCCCATAAAATTAGAGTGAATTATCATTTTGATCCATGAAAATGTAGGATGGTGGCTAGTTGGTTAGTTATGTTATGGCCTCTATTAAATGTGTTTGGATCTCACTCTAAAAAACTAGCTTAAAGGATGAGGGTGCACATATAAGCATTGCACAACCTGATAACATTGACAATGTGGGACACAAATGCTTCTTTAATACCTACACTCACACGCAGCGTGGGTGTGGGAGCCTGGGTCGAATTCCTACATTGCATATAAAATAAAATCCTGCTGTCATACCATGTTATATGTGCTTGGATTTCACTCCCAAAAACTAGCTCAAAGGATGAGGGTACCCAAGCACATATAAGCATTGCATAGCTTGGGAACCTTGGCAATGTGGGACACAAATGCAACTTTAATAATCCCCAAATTGAAAACATCGCCAAATTGCACTAATGTGAGAGACTAACTTCCCACTACCCTATATTAATTTCTGGGATTAAAATAGTGATTCATTCCATAAAATTATATATGGAGAAAGCTAATCATTAGAACATTAATTAAAAAATTAAAAAAAATTAAACAAGTTTATATGGGAAGTGATGTATTTATCATTTTAAGAAGTGATATAATTAGTTTTTCTATAATTTTTTTTTAATTCATTAACCAATGTCCTAGGACACTAGTTATTACAAGACCCGTTATACATACATTGAAGGTCCTCCACTTAAAAAAGCTTTAAATCGATGAAGATCCTAATTCCAAAATCTACCAAATAAAATGTTCCACATAGAGCCAAAGCCCTAATTAATTACGGTGGGGTTCGGAAAAGGAAAAAAAAAATGTTCGACTTCCAGAGACTTCTTTGAGATTGTATACTATTTTTATTTTTATTATTCAAAGAATTATGAAATTTCAGAGAATAAAAGTATCAACTGGAATGAGAATCTTATTCAGTTCTACAATTTAGTATATGAAATAATATGGAATAATCTGATTAATTTGAAACATAATTACCCTTAATAAAAAAGATTAAATTACAATTTTTTTCCATATATATAAATTGAATTTGTATTTTGTAGATTTATATTAAAGATATATATTGGTATTGGCAACAAAAATAATAATAATAATATTTTTATCAATTTTGTAAATATTCTTTTAGCAAAAAAAAAAAAAGAAAAGAGCATTTTAACTTTGAAGTCATAATCATGCAGAAATGGTTGATAAAGAGGATAGTCAATGAATACTGACCTCATCTTTCTCTCTAAGAAGATAAACCAAATGGTCCACTCTCTGCCGACCAACCCTCCTCCGGCGCCGTCGAATCCCCATATAAACCAACGATACCAACACCGCCGCCGCCGCTGCAGCAGCTCCGGTCATGCAAGTAATAGACCAAAACGCCCCCATACACATTGCACAATCACGAACCTTGGAAGCCACCCTAACCACCCCGGTTCTCATAGCCTCGAACCGCAGCTTCAGCAACTTTCTGCCTTCATTAGCAACCCGAAACCGCCAATCTGACGGCGCCGACGCCGGCATTGGGGCTGCACCCTCCTCGTCACTCGATGCCGCCGAGGGCGAGGAGGTTCCATCTTCGGAGTCTATTGTTGTTGGAACGATTTGTGACAAGCCTTCAGCACTTGTTGATTGGTCAGCATGAAAGTGAAGGTAGTTCTCGTTGATAACTACCGTGTTCCATGCAACACTTGATTGGTGCACCGTGGGAGAAGGGTGGTGTTCGATTTGTTGCCACTCGTTGAAATCCTCTGTATCATTGGTGTTGTCCATGCTGTGTGTTCCTGCAAGATGCAAGCACTAGAAAGTTGGATTTGTTCACGAAGAGCTTCTGCATGTCTCAATCTTAATTTGATAAATATCTATTTTGATAAATATCTATCTCCTAAGTCCTAATTGAAAATGTTAGGAATTCAAGTTTGAGCGAAATATATCCCACATGGAGACAAATGAAAAAAGTGAGGAATATGTAAGTGGATGAGCTTATGGATTTAAATCCTTACAATTTCTTGACCCCAAAAAGTTGATATATATCAAAGCCAATGGTTCGAATGGGACAAATATTGGTGAGAAGACGGATACTCGTAGATCTTTTGTATCAAAAGTATCACTGGTGTAATGTGGAGGTTCGTCGAAGGGTTTTGTTATTGATGATGATGGGCAACAAGGTTTTAAAATTGTGGTTGCGGTCACTTTACAGTCACGATTACGTTGCGGCCAATCGATACGATTGCGGCCGATCGATGCAGCTGCATCACGTGATGCGGTCTGCAATTTGAAACCTTGATGGGCAACATAAACATGTTCTTATGTAAAGATATATATGGTGTCAAGTTTACTTATTGTGGTTACTTATTTAGCCCAAAAAAAAAAGATTTATATAGTATCGCTCCCCTAGATTCTCATAGCAAAACATCAATAGGTTTTTCTTGTTTGTTGCTCTTTTCCCTTGATGATGGCTTAAACCTAGTAGAAGTAACCTTATGCTAAATTGCTACCTTACATTTAGAGGATATGGTGGACCAGGGCTTTATCTCATTCATATCAAAGTATCTTTCAACAATTAATCCAAATGACCATCTATATATAATGTTGGAGATTTTAATCTATGGTATAGTTTGATCGAAATTGCTCTCTTTTAGCAGAGGAATTTCAATTTTCAAGGGGTTTACGGTGACAAAAGGACGCACCGTGGTTATGAGAATATTTTGAGCCAGAGTTACTTAAAAAAGTAAGAATCAAATTTTATATAGTAACACTGTAGAGCACCTGTGAGTACGTAGAGCTGGGTATGCGGACCGGCCTGATTCGTTTAAGTCCGGTCCACATTGGTCCATATTGAAATAGACCGGACCTAAAAGTCCGTATCATAAATGGAATATGAAAAATAGAATCCGCGTCTAGTCCGCGGACTAAACGGATTGTCCACGGGCTCAGCACCAGTTTTTTTTTTTTTTTTTGGGCATCAAACATCAAAATCAAATAATGACTTGTGTAGAAAAGCAAACCAAATAAATATTAAATCCAAAGCACGTACCAAACCAAATTTATGTTAAATCCAAGACATTGTACCAAACCAAACACTTTGGTATAGCCTTAAAAGAAGTGACATCAATAACGGGAACCATTAAAGTATAACCAACACCCCATTGCCTATGATGGGTTTAAATATACTCCGAGATTTATTTCTATGACATCAATTTTGCTTTGAGGCACTGGTTTTATCTGAATGCGTGAGCTCAAGTTTTTCTAGGTCCTTTATTTCTCTTCTTGTGTTTTAATCGCAGTGTATTGGTTTTTATTTTCTCCAATCCTTTGTGAAAATATTGAATACCTTTATCTGTGAAGCCACTATTGATACTTGAATTCTGGATCAAATGCTACCTGCCTATTGACCTTAACTAATCTAATTTGCTAATCTAATTATTCTTCTGATGGTATTGAAGTATTCTGAATTAAATTTTATACTTTTCTTGTGAATTAATGTTTTTTAATAAAATGAATTTTGGTTTTTTTTTTCCTTCCCTTTTTGCTATTAAAGAATGTAATATTCAAAGATCATATCATATTCTGTAAAGTCCGTGGACGGGTCCGCAAATCCGCGGATCGAGCCGTTAAACCCGCGAGTTAAACAGATGGGACCCAAAAAATCCGCATTTAAATGGACTCATATTGTGGGTTAAATAGACAGTCCGCAGACTCTAAATTAAATGGACTGTCCGTGGATCCAGGTCCATATATCCAGCTCTACCTCTGCAGTTTGAGGTGCTTACGAGAGAGTTTTATTTATTGAGAAAGGTTAGCAAAGTCTGGGCGGCATGTGTTATAGTTTGTTGGGCCTTTCGGCCCACATCTGGAGATAATAGGAGAAGCCGTGTGGCTTGGCATAAAAAGTCCGGAACATCCTAGTGAAAACACATGGATAATAAGAAGGCATGCAACTTTAATTAAATTTTGAAAATTATATTTAATATTATACATATTTATATTTATCTTTTATTTATACTTTATTTCTTTTATATACAACACTTTAAAAATATATCAAAATAGTAAAGAAACATACTTGGTGTACAGTATAATTGCCCGGTCCTTGTCAATCTTAGTAAAAAAGCATTGTTTTAGGACAGCCCCAATCATTGGTTGCCACCTGTACACGGTCTCATGCGTGGAACGATACATCATTCATGGAGTACCGTTTACAACAACCTTCCCAAGTCAATATTCAATATTTTATTCATTTGGCCAATCAATCGTGGTGGAGAGTTTTATGCGATTTATTTATAAGTAATTTAATTAATGAAGCAAAGGTTAAAGGTCTTATTGAGATTTGGCTACATAATCACTAATCATACTGAACTCAAATTTGAAAAAAGACTCTTTCTCTATTCTTTGATTAGTTCCCCTAAACTCCCATAGTTAAGGCTAGTCATAATTTTGAGGGCCGTGAGATTTGTTTATAAACATGATTGTATCTGCTCTTCTAACATCTGTTGGCATAAACACTGCTCTGTGTGTGATGTTCTTCACATGCTACTCTATATTGAGGAAACAACCAAGCAGTTATAAAGTTTATGTGCCGCGCCTTTTGGTAGAAGGGATTTCTAAGAGCAGAGGTCGTTTCAAACTAGAGAGGCTGATACCTTCCCCAGATTGGGTTGCAAAAGCATGGAGGCTTTCTGAAGAGGAACTATTTTCATTATCAGGATTAGATGGTGTAATCTTTATGCGCAGCATAACCTTCTGGTATTCATTTCCTTTCATTAATTTGCAGGATATATAGTACCATGGCTTTTATGGTTGACTTTATTTTCTCTAACCCCCTTGATAACTATGGGTCTTGTTCACTGTACCTAGTGTGTGTTTTTCGGATAAGCGTGTGATGAAAGTGATTTTGAATGAAAGCGATTTTGTAAAATTGATTTGGTTATAATTGAGTTTGAAGTGAAGTGATTTATATTTGAATATTTATATTTTAAAAGCAAGTTTAATGTAAAACTTAGTGTAAAATTTTCAACTTACAAAAGTTACTTTTTGTAGCTTATGAAGGTAAAATCAATTATATTTGACACTAACCAAACACCTCATTTTTTTTTACTAAAATCATGTTTGATAGGGGACATAATCAATTCTGAAGTTTTTCAACGTAGAACCAAACACACACTTAGAATTCAACAAAAACAATTTTTTATTGGAAAATTAAATATAACACTTCTCAAAAATATTTAAAACATCATTTTCAATGTAAACTTTCTTTTCTTAAATTTTTAACCGGTTAGCATGGAAAATGATAACGAGTGCCTTCAGCGCATTGTTGAACTTGAAGGAATCAAAAAGGGAAGTTTTGTATGGGAAAATTGTGTAATTAATATATAGAAAAGTATTATACTTAATTTCCTAATACAAATTTTCTTTTTGTTGATTCTTTAATTGATACCCTTAAGGCACTCCTTAATAAGACCCCTAACCATATCAAGAAATTAATGTTTTCCAAACAACTGTGACTTATTTAGAATGAACTATTTCTTGAATGAATGCAGTTTGAAAATATTTACCTTTGCTGGGATTATTGGGATCCTTGTGCTTCTTCCTGTGAACTGCTGGGGAAATCACATGCAAGATTTTGACGTTGGTGACTTCACTGGCAACTCCTTGGATGTGTTCACCATATCAAATGTAAAAAGTGGCTCTAACTGGTGAATAATACTGCCTCAAGATTTTTTAGTTTAATTTCAGTTGTGCTTAGATAGCTTATTTCAGATTAGGGAGATTTTCTATTCAGTATTTATCTTTAATTCAGTTGTGCTTACTATAAGATCCTTATTTCAGGTTGTGGGTTCACTTCTTTGCTGTATATATAGTCACTGGATTCATATGCTTACTACTTCACTATGTAAGAACTTGTGAACTCTAACTTGTACTAATATTTTGTTCAACTGTATTTGCAATTGCCATAATCTTATGCCTTTTACATTAGTCTCAAAAAGGATGGTGTTTTTCTTATGGTTGATGAATAAGTATTTAGAAATATATATTATATCCATTTGCAGATATACTATACTAATTATTAGTATTAGAATCACCTCTTTGTTCTACAGAGGTTTGTATTAGTCCCGTCCTCCCCCACACCCCCCCCCCCCCCCCCATGTGCTTTGTTGCCTCCCAACAATTGAATTGAACTACATACTCATTAGTCAATATTATTTGAATCTTCAGGAATATAAATACATAGCTTCACAAAGAATTTCCTATTTTTATTCATCCAAACCTCAACCACATCAGTTCACCATTTTAGTTCACAGTATTCCTACTTCCTCCAGTTGCAGTGTCAGTGACAGTGTTGAGAGCTTCTTTAAAGAGTTTTACCCGTCTACATATCTGTCACATGTGGTGGTTCGTCGTACATATAAAATGCGAAGTCTCCTAGTAAGTATTCTATTGAATTTAACTCCATTTCTTCATTTTCCCTCTCTTTGGAAATTTTTATTTTAGCTTCTAAAGGGTTGCAGATTTTTCCGGACATTGTTCTAAATGTTTATGCTTTTAATTTTTGTTACTTAATCATTGTCATATGTCACTTGTGGTCTAAAAATAAATCAACATGGAGCTATAAGTGAATAACTTAACATGCTAGGAATCTCATTTTCATCTCAACCCTCTGAAACAGGGTTGCTTCTTTTGAAGTGCCCACATCAAGCACGATTGGGTTAATTTAAAAATGTTGCAATGTTGTAAATATTAGCTGTACTATAATATAGATATAGTAGTTGAACTACACTATGCTATAGGTCTGAATTATCTGTACTCACTGCACAAATAAGGCACACATGAGTTCAACTAACTTGAGTAATCTGTTTTAGTGACTAAAATCTTTAGTAATGTATTCCTATTCTTTTTTTTTTTTTAATTATTATGCAACTCATTTCCGTGTCTTTCCCTTCAACCTAGAGTGAAGCTAAGAATTTTTATAAAAGGATTATTCAATTACGTTCAGATCCTAGTCAGCAGCAGTGTAGGGTTGGTGGTTGTTTTGGACTTTTTGAACAAAAGGATAATCTTATAGATCATTATAGAAAGCAGTAGGAGGACATTGAGGAGAATGTAAGATTGAAGTAATCAAAGCTTTCATTGGCAGGAGAAGTATGTGGTAATCTCTCTTATTTTTCCTTTACAAGACAACAACAACTACTAAGCCTTTTCCTACTAGGTGGGTCAACTACATGGATTAGACAATGCCATAATGTATCTGATTTTTCTTTCCAAAAATAAAATTGAAGTATTTTAGTCACTTTCTAAACTATTTTCTCTATTCTTACATCTGTTGATATAAAGTTCATCCTGTTAATACTCATCCTTGTTCAATGGTCAAGGATACTCGAGCTGCCTTTGTGTTCTTCAAGTCTCGTTATGTTGCTGCAACTGCTTCCCACTTGCAGCAATCAGTCAATCCCACCCAGTGGATTACTGAGCCAGCTCCAGAAACCGCGTGATGTTTATTGGCCTTTCTTTTTTGAATCATTCATGAGAAGATGGATCTCTAAGTTGGTGGCTATAGTTGCAAGTACCCTATTCACAATCTTGTTCCTTTTACCTGTTGTAATCGTACAGGGCCTTGTCAACCTGAATCAATTGGAAGTATTGTTTCCTTTCTTGACAAGTATTCTAACCATGTAAGTAAAGTTGGTACATTTATTTATTTATTTATTAATGCATAACCCCTCTTTCTCTTATGTAATGATGCTGCCTTGCTTCTCTTTTTTCCCCTCTCCTTATGGTCGTAATGATAAATAGGTTAAAGAGATAGTTGATTGTTTCTTTAGTATACACTATCAAGCATTAACTAGGCCATAAGTTGTTGATCACAGATTTTATGCTGCCTTGATGACATGCACAACTCACTATGGAGTACGCATCAGTTAGTTCAGACAAGGATAAAGTCAGGAAGCTGTAACTGACATTTAAAGCATAGACAATAGACAAATTAATATATAATTTTAGGCTAGCTGAACTATGGTACCTTTTCTTGGTTGAGAGAAAAAATTTCCTGAATCTATACTTAGGAGTATTACAATCAAATAACTTTCAAATTGCCTTACCCCGCCGAACTCCTATGACAAACTATAGTTTGCAGTACAATTTGGTTGTACATGTAATTGATAAGGAATGATGGTTGCTTGAATATCAATCCAGATGTTTTGGAGAACATTTTGGCAGCTTTACACAATGATGTAATTTCATGCGTCTGTGATACTCCAATCACAACATTTTCTGTTAAGTAAATAATCTGCATTGGTGATTTCTTTTTGTCTAGTCAAATACACTCTAACTATCATATTCGTGACTTCAATTGTGATGCCATGTCTTCTTAATTAGGACGATATGCTAGCTACCTTTATGTCCTTATGTCTTTTAATCTGTCAATGGAAAATCTTTAACCCTTTTATGTATCTGCTTGCAGAAAATTTGTCACTCAAGTAATTACCGGATACCTTCCCAGCCTTATTCTTCAATTGTTTCTTAAAGCGGTGCCTCCTGTAATGGGGTTCCTTTCCTCCATTCAAGGATACATCTCAAATAGTAATATAGAAATTAGTGCATGTAACAAAGTACTTGGGTGCACAATATGGAATGTTTTTCTTGCAACTGTATTTTCTGGGTCAGTTTTAAATCAGCTGTCTGACATCCTTGATCTGAAGGCCATTCCTGGGAAACTGGCAGTTACTGTTCCAGCCCAGGTTAGACAATGTTTATCCCTATTATAAATCTCCTTGAAACTTCTATTCAAATCATATTAAGGACTACAAAAATATTATGCTTCAGCGGCTTCAACCTTTAGCCATGCAGGTGGAAGTAAACCATGTTGTGTTCCATAAATCAACAAACATCATTAAAATCTTCCATAATATATTTACAAAGAATTCTTTCATGTTATTATTTACATAAAAGGAAAATCAGTTTTTCTTATAGCATTAGTTTAATCATCAATGATATTCATGGGCACATAAAGATGGTAACTGACATCATTGCCGAGTTTGAAGTATAAGTATATGGTGGTGTTTACAGCTTGGTGGTGTATCAAACATTATGCTTCTTTCCTGGTCCCGAGTCAGAATGAGAAATTTGGAGACAAAAGGAAGTGAAGTAGAAAAGATAAATTTTCAACAAAATTTAATATTTAGTATTCCACTTGATAGGCTAACTCTTGGAATTCCTGGTTCTACCATGGTGAGAAGTCTAAACCTGGCTCCCAAGTAACCTTGTAGATTATCATTTACCAATGCCCTAAATATTCAAATCATTAGTTAATCTGAGTATTGTAAATTGCTAACTGATGATTTGCATAATTGAAAATAATGCCAACAGTATTATTACTTATATCATTATTCATATTTCTATCATTTTAGGCATGACATGATATTCAGGTCTAAAATCTACATGCCAAATTACCAATTTTATGTTATACTTTCTATTTCTATGCTTATAATGCAATTATTTTTTTCATTTTACTATAGGCATCGTTTTTCATTACTTATGTTGTCACACAAGGATGGACAAGTGTGTTATCAGAACTCTTCCGGATAATTCCTCTCATTTGCAATTTGATAAGTAGGCCCTTCACAAGTCCAGACGATGAATTTGAAGTTCCATCTATTCCTTACCACAGGGATGTTCCAAGGGTCCTTTTCTTTGGACTTCTTGGTATTACATATTTCTTCCTAGCCCCACTAATTTTACCGTTCCTCTTGGCCTATTTCTGTCTTGCATACATCATTTATCGGAACCAGGTCAGCGTTTCTTCTATACTTATTTGATATCCATCTATTTATGGAAGAAAGAATATTTGATTTGTTGTGCTTATTCAATGTCATACATGAGATTTATGCCCTGCTTCCCCTAATAAAAAGGAGGGAGAATTATGATTTTGGAAATATTGACAAACATATTTCCAATATCAAAAGAGTTGGATATAAAACTTTTATTAAGCTCCACCTATCAGTTTAAGCATTTGGGTTGAGTTAATGTCTAACATTATGTCAATCCTATATGATCATGTAGTTTTTGGACACCTTCACAAGCCTTGTTCTTCAGTTTTATCTAAAAATGGTGCTTCTTGCTGTGGGGTTTGTTTCCTCAATTCAAGGATACACCTCACATATATAGTTGACGAGGAGAATCCTAAACAAGTTGCATTTTGATATTTTGGGTCAGTGATTCAATATTTGATGAAGTTGAGTCATGAAATTAGGTTGATAGAAATTATGAACTAAATTTGGATGATACATGATAAAAAGGATAGCCTTGAAACTAGAGCATTCAGAAGTAGAATATAGGTAACTTCTAATGGTCTTTCTCATGTCAAGATCATGTATTGGAGTAGACATGTCAAAACCATTGCAAAAGGTGCATATTTGGGGAAGTTAGAGTTATTTACATTTTTGTTTTTCTGTTATCCACGTTTAAGCTCTATAGAGCACATCCATTTTTGTATAAATACTTACAATACACAGCAATGAGATTAGTCTTTTGCACAAATTTGTTTGTGCCATCACTAAGAGATATAGCTTGCTCTGATGCTCTGCCTTTGTATTATGCAGTTTATAAATGTATATGCACCAAAGTATGAAACTGCTGGGAAATTCTGGCCTATTGTGCACAATTCGATGATTTTTTCTCTAGTACTCATGCAAATTATTGCAGTGGGAATTTTTGCATTGAAAAAACTAACTCCAGCATCTACCTGGATGCTTCCTCTACCAGTCCTCACTCTCCTCTTTAATGAGTACTGCCGAAAACGATTCTTGCCCATATTTATTGCATACTCTGCAGAGGTAAGTTTCAAGTGACTATAACCTATGTCTTCAAATGTATTTTTCTATATTCACTCCCTAACCTTAAAGAGAAGGCATCAATTATCTCTAAAAGAATAAAAGAGTTGCTGCAGTGTTGCATTCAGTCCCTCACCTCTGATATTGACTTCTTGTTGTGTTTCTAGAGTTTGATAAAGAAGGACAGAGAAGACCAAAAGGATACCACAATAACTGAATTTTATGAAGAATTGGTAATTGCATATAAAGATCCTGCTTTGCTGCCAATTCAATACCCAACAAACACTGACAGTCTTATTAGTCCCCTTCTATCTTAAATTTAATTCTGAGGCACAATATTCTAGCATACAAGTCCAGTTTTGTTGGTTGTTTACTGTATGTGATGTAAGATTCCTATTTCAATAGCAATCTAATGCAGAATTGTGCCATTTTGTGCAAATAGCAAACTCTCGAATTAGTAATATTTGATCAATCTTTCCCAGTGTCTTATTGGTTCTAAGAATTACTTTTACTGGTGTCAGCTTCCAAAAATGATAACCCTTTATCCCTTGCTTATTAAATATCCTTATTTTTTGATACTTGTCTTTAACTGGATAATGTCCCAAGGAAAACCTCTGGGCTTTATGAGCACTTACAAAGGGATTTACATTTACCTCCTCCAAGAAAACTAGTGTGGGCTCAAACCTACAACTTTTCGGATACTACTATTACAATTATTTATTAATAATAATAATAATAATAATAATAATACATTTATGTAAATAAATGTACACATATAAAAGTTCTTAACTTGGTTAATAAGATTATCAACCAATGTTTTAAAAATCGGACTGATCATTAAACTGATGAAGGTACTGATTCATGATTCACCGGTTCAACCGCGGTCAAACCATCGTCGAATCGCTTATAATTTTATATATATATATATATATATATATATATAAAGAAGATATCATGAGTATGAAAATGTGGGCTTTTTCTTTATACATTACACTTTGTAATTTTCAAAAAGGCATAAAAGCAGCCCAAAGTAAAAGGTTTTTTTTTTTTTTTTTTTTTTTTTTTTTTTTTTGTGAATATCCAAAGTTAAAGGGTGAGACACCGTTAGTATATGGTGACATGTTGCTAGAAACAATAAATTCTTGTAATCAAATAGAATCCTGGAGAATGGTTTTCGGTCCCTGTTATTTGCACCTTGCAAATTGCTCCAACACCTTGTAAATCTAATTTTTTTTTTTCAAATATACCCTTGTCACTTTCCAAATTTCTGGTTTGTCATCCTCCCACACCTTGCGCAGCCCCCTCCAACATCAGTGCCGGCAGTCTCCGGCTCGCACCACTCCACCGCCGAAAAAAAGTGCAACATGGTACGAAACCTTTCTCTGTCTGAAACCCTTTCATTTTCCTTCCCTGTCCGAAACCCTCCAGAGAACCAGCGACCACCGTGCATTGTTCTTTAGAATTATTTAATCAATTTGCCAACACTTTTCTGATTCCATGATTAATTTGTCCAAACTCCAATGTACTTTTATTCTTTCGGTTGCCAGGATTTAATAGATGCAAATGTTTTGAAAATATCTGAATTAGAAAGTGCATTTACATTTACATAGCAAATATATGAAAACTAAGGTTCTGATACCTGGTATATCTTCTTTCTTTCCCTCCTTATTGCATTGCAAAAAATGGAGTTACTGAAGATGTCCCAAGATAATATATCCATTGTCTCAAGATGTTATACCAGGGAGTTCATTGTCGCAAGCCTTACCAGGTTCTTTTCATTTACATTTCCTGCCTGAATGCCATTCAATAATTGTCCATTGATTTAATATTATATGATCTAATTGGTCTATTCCTTGAACAGGAGTTTCTCCAATGGAAGTGCAGTCTGCTGCAGCAATAAAAACAAATCAAAAGAGTTATTTCAGTTTGTCTTCCTATACAAATCAATAGTGCTGCAACAATGAAGACAAATCAATAGGAGTTATTTTAGTTTGTATTACTATACAAATCAATAGTGTATGAGTATTTTTATTATGGACTTGGAAATTAAATAACTGCAAGACATATATGGCTATTGTTGTGGTTTGGCTATAAAGATTATTGTATAATTATTGGCACTTTTAAAACTATTTGTAATTGGTTGTTGGAAATATCACATAGAAATGTGAATTTCCTTTAGTGAACATCAACCTGACCCAAATAATAGAAAGAAAGAAAAAATCATTTTATTACTGAACTAATAATGAAAAAATTATATTACAAGTCCTTATGTCATTCTTATTTTTATATGATCCTGGTTTCAACCTCATTTGCAGATTTCAGACGATGTTGCTGTCAAATATGCAGATGAAATGGGCTCCATTTTTAAAATTGATCGGTCAATACCATTTAAAGGAGTTTCATATATCATGACTGATTTTGCTCTCTAAGAAGAATACACTTCAATAATTATGGAACTTTAAGTGACATCCTCAAGATATGAGGCGTCTCCATTTCTAAACTTGCAACGTCATTATAACAATTTGTGATCCAAACTTTTCACCTATGAAAGATGTTTATTTTTACAAAACATCTCAGTTTTTTTTTTTTATTTTTTTATTTTTATAGCAAAAGCATCTAAGCCCACCAATCTTCACAATTTATGTGCCGGCATATTGCAAAGGAAGGTTTTAAAATTGCAACCATGGCGTATTCGTGCAATATTTTGATCTTGCAGCAAGAAGTGGTAGAGATATCAAGCAGAGTTGAAAGCACAAATACAGGCATCGAAATAATAGGAGAAAAAAATTGTTTGGTCAGGAAATAATATCAACATAAATATGTGGTGGTATTGGTTCCTAAAGTTGTTATTCTATACATTGATACTAATTTAACTGATACATGTATTGATATGCATATTTTTAAACAATTTTTTTATGTCCTCTTTATATTGAAATAATTTTGAAATATTAAGAAAATAAAATTCATATGATGAGTCCCCGTGCGTGTCGCATAGACACCTACATTGGCTAATAGCTCCACAAGTTCAAATTTATTGAAAATAGTAAAATATGCTAATGTGACTTAAAATTGAGGATTTAATGTTCAAATTTAAATGTATTACTTCATAAAAATAATTAGAATAAAATCCATTATTATTTTGCTAATATGTTAGTTTTCAAATATTGTGATCCATATTTTTACTGCCTTTTATAATGTTAAATGCTAATTTTTGACTTTCTATTTATAACTTATTAACAAAGATGTAAATTTATTCTAATGTGTAGCATTTTGCGTATAAATTAATAAAATGTAACAGTTGGACAATTGATACTCCTGAAATATTATTCCTCTACTGTAGCAAAAAAATAATATTCCACTACCTAATCACATATAGAACCTGTTTGTTACGGGGTAAAAAAAAGTGATTTTGATATTCAATAATTTAGAGATTATCTTTTAGAGATTTTAAAGAAAAGCAGAAGCTATTTTATGTTTGTTTATAATCATAAAAATCTTATTTTTTTTAAAGGAGTTAATGATTTTTTCCAAAAGCTAATAAAAGTAACTTTTCATGTTAACCATAAAAATGATTTTTTTTTTTGAAAAAAAAACATTTTTTTGAAAAGCTTAAACAAACAAAACCAAACTCATTAAAAATGATTCTTTTACTTAAAAAATGTGATTTTTCTTCTTCAAATAATCTGTAACAAACGCACTCATAATTATGTGGAATGCAAATTAAAATTATTTTGTACTTTGAAGGTATTTTATGTCCAAATGTTTACACTATTAGCTATAGAAGATTAAATATTTGATGGTAAATGTATTTGGTTGATGTTTACACTCTTTATGCTAGCAACTTGAATTAAGCATTCCTTTATGCAAATAATAGGATAACCAATCCTTTCATGATATAAGTGTAGATCCAATTATTTTCCAGCTTTTCTCAGAGTAACTCCATATTTGGATACACTTTGATGGTGGTCTATGTTTCAATCAACAAGACAAAAAACGAATTTAATTAGAGTATCATTTCTTCATTGTATTTTTTCAATTCGATAGCAACTCAATTAAATTCTTCTTATTAGTTTAGCGATATAATTTAACAGAAAAGTATATTGTATGTCATGAACCAATTTGTTTTTTCTATCTAAAATCATTTGAATTCCTCTCATCTCAAAATTTCTTTGTAGTTTTGTTTGGAAAGTGTAGTGAAAATGTTTGGCAATGAATTACATATGTTACAATCTTCATTTTACAAAAAAAAAAGGGGGGGGGGGGGGGGGGGGGGATAACTTCCCGAACAAGGATGTGTTAGTTTCTATAATGTATTTTAAAGAAACATGATTTAATACACTAGACTGATGTTGCTTAAAGTGTAATTTCTTAACATATCAAATTACTATAATTTTATAATCATTTCCTAATCTAATCCAAATGAGTTTTTTTTACAATGAATTTTATTTATGTTAATTTAAGTAACTTTCATCTCATTTTCCAAAGAAAAAATTTGCAAAAATAATTTATAGAAAGATGATTTAATACACTAGGCTGATGTTGCTTAAAGTGTAATTTCTTAACACGTCAAATTATTATTTTTTATAATCTTTTTATGATTTAATACACTGGGTGTCACAAAGATTAGCAAGATACCCCACCCCACCCTACTTTATCATTCGTTTTTCTTTCTCTAATTATTTTTGGTGTTTCTTCTTAGTAGTTTAAACTATATATGATTTCATTTATGTTAAAAATATATGATTTCATCTATAACAAGTTAATGATGCAAATGCTTAGCCTTAGCCAAATTATTTGGGTACGAGCTCTTTCGTGAACATTTTTAGCAAAATATAATAATTTTAATTTAGTATTCCTTGCATTTTAATATTACTGTATTTTTGTGGTAATTTTTGGTTGGTTGCTATTTTTTTTTCTTCAATTTATATCATCTAAAAATAAATATGTTTTGAATCTAGAATTTCCTGTATGTGGTAAAAGGTAAATATCTTTAGCTAACATTAAATATTTGGAGAGGAGGCTTGATTTTTTTTCTCTGAATATGAGATGTGACAAAAGATCTTTTAAATAATTTAAATATGATTATTTTAATGGATTTTACATATTACTCATGCATACATTTCACCCGTGTGTTGCACGGGTCATAAATACTAGTTCATTAAAAGTTTGAAACCAAAATTTGCACCTCATATGCTCAGTAGGCTTTAGGCCCATTATTATTAAGTTTTCTCGTAAAAGGTAACCCTAATACTTCTTTCTATTCGCCCCCACCCCTCAAGCTTTCTTCTTTTATGGTCGTGCATCCATATGCTTGTTGCTGCCGCTCGTCGGAGAAACATGGCTGGAGCACCGAGTTGGAGCAGTGGAGCACTTGATAAAAGCCTAACCCTTGCCTTCTACCTACGACTGCAATAGAAACTCCTATCCGAAGCTGACCTGATAGATAAGGCTTTTTGATCCAAGTAGTGTAATTTTGTCGTTAATTACCAAAATAGTGCAACTTCAAAAGTATTTCCCAAATTGGGGTAAGTCGTACTTGTCATATACGACTTCAAAGTCGTATATGGCATGTACGACTTCAAAGTCGTATATGGCATGTACGACTTCACTTTTCAGGTTTTAATATTAAATAATAGAAGGCGTAGACAAAGAGTATGACTTCATATTTTTTTTTAAACATTTTGAAAGAGTCGTAGACAACAAGTACGGCTTTGCATGTCATTTTCTTTTCTTTCATGTGGTGTACGATTCATTTGACCTTTATTTTGTTCTCTAGCGAAGTCGTACATAAGATGTAAGACTTCCCTTCTTGATAAGTTTCAAAACCTACACCTTCTTTCCCTGTATAAATCGAGACATACCAGTGCCATAGTCATTCAACCGAAGGCAAGTGGCATTTGTTTCCAATTTTATTCTCAGAGTTTCCAAGTGTTAAAAGCGGTTATTTGAGGTATGGATTTATTGTATTTGTATACTTAACTGTGATATTCTTATTAAATTCACATAATTTTGTTTATTTATTATATGACATCAAATAGTTTTTTTGATGGTGCCGAGATTAGAGATAATATTAGTGAATTCAGTGAAAAGGAAGACTACGAGATTCTTGATGAAGTTGGTGAAGGAAGCGCAGAAGGTGTTACAAAAGCTACTAATCAAAGTCAGGCAACAGCATCTAGACAAAGGACAGTACACAGTGGTGGCAGGGGAAGAGGAAAATGTTTTATGCGTCTTTAATCCGTATAGTAATGAATTAAAGAACTTGCCAGCCCAAAGAAATGAGCATTATTATGTTTCTTTCAATTATGTAGAGAGCCTTCTCCCAGGTGGCTGCAATATTCACCATCAACAGTAATAATTTACATTTTTCCAGGGTAAAAAGGCTTGTCTTAGAGTTGGTAAATACATATAGTTTATGGTATTTGGCTCTATCCATTCATGTACATCCCATGTTTCATGCACATCACCGAATTATAGAAATGTCTGGTAATAAAAATGTAAATGGCAACTCGTTTGTTGAAGTAATTAATATGCAAAGTGGTACTCCTTGCCTACGACTCTTTCAAAATGTTAAAAAACACATGAAGTAGTACTCCTTGTCTACGACTTTTATTATTAAATTTTAAAAGCTGAAAAGTGATGTCGTACATGCCATATACGACTTTGAAGTCGTATATGATAAGTATGACTTACCCCAATTTGGGAAATACTTTTGAAGTTGCACTATTTTGGTAATTAACGAACCAGATTACACTATTTGGGTCAAAAAGCCGATAGATAACCTTGCAGTGCACCCAATTAATTATTGTTGAGTAGAACATAGGTTTGTAGAATCGCAGGAAACATTACTTACTTGTTTGAAATGGTTGGAATGAGAATGGCAATAATGGCAATTTTTCATATGATATCATGATTAACATTCTGAAAAGACTTCCTGTGAAATCCCTTATTCGATTCAAATGTGTCTCCAAAGATTGGTCTCACCTATTCCAAACCCCTCATTTCACTGCACTACACCTTCACCATTCTTCCCACGACAACTCCTTTCTTCGGCTCCAAGGAACCCCCCAATCCTCCAATTTGATTAAACCTGACTTCAAAGTTCACAACCCTTGATACATCGATTTTCCGTCACCAGCAAACTATGATTATTGCTTCATGCAATGGCTTGTTATGCGTTAGAGTTAGAGACACCGACCATTACACACTATCAATATTGAACCCATCAAACCAAGGGACTCAGACAGGTATCCCTAACTGATAAGAGTTCTTTTTTTGGATTTGGTTTCAATCCAGCTATCAATGATTACAATATAGTTAGAACTTCTGTTGTTAACAAGAATCAGAATCAGATTGTGGTTCTTGACAACATTGGAGCTCTCCGAGCTGAAGTTTATTCATTAGTCACTGGGTCTTGGAAAGAAATTGATGCTACCAATTTGCAAAAGTTGAGTCTTGTGTCTAACTCTGTAACTGCCAATGGAGTTATCTTTTGGGAAGCTACCAGTAATCCTGAACCCGAATTAGTGGCTTAATTCGACATAGGTTGCGAAATGTTTACATTGTTAAAAGGTCCTCCACCACCTCCACGTCTCCTACTCGTTGCCGTTGAAGAAGAGAGTTGGGTAAACAGTATACTGTTGGACCATTTTCGAGGATATTATATCCTTTAAGTATCTGGAGAGATGAAATTGTCTGCAGGAAAGAATTGCCGCCTGGGAACACCGATGATGAATACGTTAGAGTGGAAACTGTTTTATGCGTCTTCAATCCATATAGTAATGAATTGAAGAAACTACTAGCCCAAAGAGATGAGCATTATGTTTCTTTCAATTATGCAGAGAGCCTTCTCCTAGTTGGCGGCAACATTCACCATCACAGTAATAATTTCCATTTTTCCAGGGCAAAGAGGCTTGTCCTAGAGTTGGTGAATAAAATATGGTTTATGGTATTTGGCTCTATTCATTCATGTACATCCCATGTTTCATGCACATCTCATGTTTTCAGTTAGTCAACGAAAACATCGCAGAAAAGAGTTAAAATATCATATTTTTTGGAAGTTCTTTATCGGGAGATCCTTTGGGCATATTTCACACACACACACACACACACACACACACACACACATATATATATATGGTAATGGAGGGCACATTTCAATTTTTATAAAAGAAGAAAAATGTCATTGACAATGTTATTACTTTTATCGGTATGTCTCTTATATGTTATCGTATTCTTTTAGAGTATAAGTATGCTCAAAATAAGGTGGAATTATGTATATTAATTTAGTTGTGAGAATTATAGAAATGTCTGGCAATATAAATGTAAATGACAACTTGTTCATTGAAGTAATTCATATGCAAAGTGGTACTCCTTGCCTATGACTCTTTTAAAATGTTAAAAATAATAAAAATGAAGTCGTACTCCTTGTCTACGACTTCTATTATTTAATATTAAAAGCTGAAAAGTGAAGTCGTACATGCCATATACGACTTTGATATTTTGGTAATTAACGAACCAAATTACACTACTTGGGTCAAAAACCCGATAGATAACCTTGCAGTGCACCCAATTAATTATTGTTGAGTAGAATGTAGGTTTGTAGAATCGCCATAAGCATTACTTACTTGTTTGAAATGGTTGGAATGGGAATGGCAATAATGGCAATTTGCCATTCGATATCATGATCAACATTCTGAAAAGACTCCCTGTGAAATCCCTGATCCGATTCAAATGTGTCTCCAAAGATTGGTCTCACCTATTCCAAACCCCTCATTTTACTGCACTACACCTTCACCATTCTTCCCACAACAACCCCTTTCTTTGGCTCCAACGAACCTCCAAATCCTCTTCGTGTTTGATTGGACCTGACTTCAAAGTTCACAACCCTCAATACATAGATTTCCCCTCACCAGCAGCTATGATTATTGCTTTCTACAATGGCTTGTTGTGCGTTAGAGTTAGAGATACCGACCACTACACGTTATCAATGTTGAACCCATCAACCAAGGAAGTCTGACAGGCACCCCTAACTGATAAGAGTTTTTCCTTTTTTGGATTTGGTCCAGCTATCAATGATTACAATATAGTTAGAATTTCTGTTGATAACAAGAATCAGATTGTGGTTCTTGATAACGTTGGTGTTCTCCGAGCTGAAGTTTATTCATTAGTCACTAGGCCTTGGAAAGAAATTGATGCTGCCAATTTGCAAAATTTGAGTCTTGTGTCTAACTCTGTAACTGCCAATGGAGTTATCTTTAAGGAAGCCACCAGTGATCCTGAACCCGAATTAGTGGCTTCATTCGACATAGGTCGCGTAATGTTTACATTGTTAAAAGGTCCTCCACCACCTCCACCATCTCCTACTCGTTGCCGTTGTAATGTTCTTGCAATAAATAACAATAAACTTGCTATGTTTCATCACGTCATAATCGGAAGCTTTGAATCATCTTCCATTGATTTGTGGTTACTGGAAGAAGAGAGTTGGGTTAAACAGTATACTGTAGGACCTTTTTCGAGGATATTATATCCATTAGGAAACTAGAGAGATGAAATTGTCTGCAGGGAAGAATTGCCGCCTGGGAACACTGATGATGAATACGTTAGAGTGGAAACTATTTTATGTGTCTTTAATCCGTGCAGTAATGAATTGAAGAAACTGCAAGCCCAAAGAGATGAGCATTATCATGTTTCTTTCAATTTTGTAGAGAGCCTTCTCCCAGTTGGCGGCAACATTCACCATCAACATTAATAATTTCCATTTTTCCAGGGTAAAGAGGCTTGTCTTAGAGTTGGTGAATACAATATGGCTTATGTTATTTGGCTCTATCCATTCATGTACATCCCATGTTTCATGCACATCACAGAATTATAGAAATGTCTGGTAATAAAAATGTAAATGACAACTCGTTTGTTGAAGTAATTCATATGCAAAGTGGTACTCCTTGCCTATGACTCTTTCAAAATGTTTAAAAAAAAATGAAGTCGTACTCCTTGTCTACGACTTCTATTATTTAATTTTAAAAGCAAAAAGTGATGTCGTACATGCCATATATGGCTTTGAAGTCGTATATGACAAGTATGACTTACCCCAATTTTTATAAAAGAAGAAAAATGTCATTGACAATGTTATAAGTGTGCTCAAAATAAGGTGGAATTATGTATATTAATTTAGTTGTGAGAATTATAGAAATGTCTGGTAATATAAATGTAAATGACAACTCTTTTGTTGAAGTAATTCATATGCAAAGTGGAACTCCTTGCCTATGACTCTTTTAAAATGTTAAAAAAAAATAAAAATGAAGTTGTACTCCTTGTCTACCACTACTATTATTTAATATTAAAAGCTGAAAAGTGAAGTCGTATGTAACATCCCGGTTTTTACGATTTTGTTTTACGTAAGATGAACATGTTTAAGACTTGGATTATATGGTTAAGAGATGGATTAAGGTATAGGAACCTTTGCATGGAAAGTACACAGCTTTTCCGGGTGAGTTTGAACGTCAAGACCAATTAGGGTTTCCCGGTATGCGTCTTCGAGACGTCTGAGTGTGAAATAAGAATTTTGGAGTTAGAGATGAGATTAGGCCTTTCTGATGGTTTTAGGTTGTTTATTAGGTCCTAAGGAGCCTATATCTCAAATTTGAGCGCAATCGGAAGTCGAACGGACCCTGAACGCAAAGAGTTGACTTTTGGTCAGAAGTCAACGCTCAAGCGTGGGTGTATCCACGCTCAAGCGCCCAAGTCAACCAGACAAGGACCATGCTTTGACTGTCCACGCGTCGTCACGGCTTACGTGGCAGCCTGTGAGTGGATGCATGGTGCGGCAGCTTTCCACGCTCAAGCGTGGCAATTCTCACGCTCAAGCGTGGGCACGCTCAAGCGTGGGCACGCTCAAGCGTGGAATTTCTCACGCTCGAGCGTGGCTGCGTGGTTTTGTAAAAATAAAAGCCTAAGTGACGTAAGTCACTTAGGCAGCAGAAACAGAGAGCAGTGAGTTGAGAGAAGCCTGAGAAAACAGAGAGGGAGAATCTAGAGAGAGAAAGAGAGAAAATCTAGAGAGAGAAAAGTTGTAGTGTGAGAACGAGGTGCTCGATCCTTCCGTTGCGATTCCGGTTACACCGTTGTGTTCGTGACGGCAATACCTTCATTGTCCTCTTCTTCGTTTCTTCTAAAAGTGAAGGTAAATCCTACTCTCTTTATGTCGAAATGCCGCTCGTTACGATATTCATGATATCTTTAGTTTCGGTTGATGGATTTCTATTCCATCTTTGATTTTGAACTCGTAGTAACGTATGCTTCGTAACGTGATGTCTAGGTGAATTTTCGGAGGCTCGAAGGCCTTGCTCCCTTGCGTGGCAGAATTGAAGGTATAGAGGGAGTGTTCGTTTCAAGACGCCGGTACAAGTGTACACAAGGTGAGGGGGAAGAAACCTTAATTATCGGGACAATGGGCATAAAATATGAACATTTACATGTGTGGGGATTCTCAACCCCCGTGGATTGTTGATTGATAATATGCTTATATGATAACATGCTTAGTTGATTATGTGATATATGGTTATTATTTTATTTCTCCGTTAATTATATGATGTTGTTTTGTTGATAATATTGTACTATGTGTTGTTGGTATATTGATGGGTGGTGGATCAATATTGGTGATACTTTGGAGATATTTTATATGAAACTAGGTTGATAGCTTGACTAGGAAGTTATGATGTTATGTGGTGATATTGAGGTGCGAGACAGGAAGGTCGTGTGACATTATGTGGTGATGGATGCATGTGCATATCATTGCATTGGTCATCCTTATGGGTAGTCGCAATAGCTGTTTGAGCGGTTACTAATATGAGATTGATGTTGTGTGTTGTGAACGACTACAACGAAAGTTGGATAGTTTTCACAAGGGGCTGTATGACTAGCTACGATAAGCCGTTTGAGTGGCTATCATACGAGGTCGGATAATATTGGTGCATAGCTGGGCTATCGCACAAGTGGTGTATCTGTGTATTTGTACACAGAAGGGCCGTGTGACCAGTTGCAATAGCTGTTTGAGCAATTTTCACACGAGGTTGAGGTGGACTATCCGGAGCGACCAAGATGACGGATCTCATGTTGGTGATGCAGGAGTTAGTAACCCAACTACCGACTAAACGTTGTTGTAGAATTGGCCAATCATGCATTTAGGACTAGATATGCATTAGAATAAGTTATGATCCTAGTTGCGGAGATGTTGAGGTTGATTGATGTGATAATAATCTTGGGAGACGGATGTGTTTGTTTATATACATGTTGATGAGTAGTATTTTATGCTGTTTCCCCTTTATGATGATTAGAGTTTCTTACCTCCTGTATGTCTCTGTTTACATTTATTTTGGGTTTGGATCGTGATTTGAAGACGGAGATATGCCATTAGCGGGTGTAGAGACGAAGAAGACGACGAGGATTTTCAGAGTTGAAGTTGAGTCTTTAGTATTTTATACCACGGCCAGTGGAGTGTCAGTTTTAGGTTTATGCCATTGCTTCTGCGAATTATGATATGTTGTATATATGTTTTATTGATTTAAATTTATCTGTTATTTTATTACATGCATTTTCATAATGTGGTGCCCGGAGAGGGGTGTCACATTTGGTGGTATCAGAGCAGTTCGGTTCTAAAACGGACTGTGGGGTTAGGTCTGATTAGAATCAAGGACTGCGAGATACAGGATGTTGTTACTGGCCGTGTCTAGTTGAACCTACATCAGGTGTTGACTATGTTTAAAAGTTGGGTAGAGTGTTCGTATCTAAGTTATCTCTTGTTTCTTTACTGAGAAATAATGATAACTGTTTCGATTATTTTTAAGAAGTATGTGTTATATATTTCTTATGAATATGAGTTGATGGTTACCTCTACAGGAACCTATGGCTGGTGGTACTCACGGTAGCCAGAGTGGGAACAACGTGGAAGATTATGATGTTGAAGTAGAGATTCCTGGAGTGGAAGAAGAAAATGAATCTGAAGTCATGAAGACAATACGGGATATGGCCAGAACCATGATGATTCAGTCACAGCAGAATGCACAGCTAATGCAGCAACTGCAACAACAGCAAAATCAGCAATCCCAGAATCCAGAAGCAGTAATGGATGCAGGGTTAGTTGCTTTTATGAAAGGAAAGCCGCCACAATTTCATGGAGAGTATAATCCAGAGGGAGCGGAGTTGTGGATACAGGAGGTAGAGAAAGTGTTCACCGCTATGCGTTGCAGGGAAGACAGAAAGGTCATATATGCATCATTCATGTTGGTAGGAGGTGCAGAGTCATGGTGGAAGAATCGTCAGAGGATATTGGAAGCTGAAGGAAGAATCATTACCTGGGAACTGTTCAAGGAATGTTTTCTAGAAAAATATTTCCCTGAGACAATTAGACATGAGAAGGAGCAGGAATTTATGAGTCTGAAACAAGGAAACATGTCAGTGGGAGAATACTCAATCAGGTTTGACGCTTTGCTCAAGTTCTCCAAGTTTTATCAACTCTGCCCAGATGAGAAGTGGATATGTAAAAGGTTTGAAGATGGATTGAGAAGTGAATTACAAAGAGCGATGTTACCCTTGGGAATTTCCAGATTTCCGGAATTGATTGAAAGATGCACTGCAGTGGAAAGTCTTGATAAAAAGATCGAAGCCCGTCAACAAAGGAAGAATAAAGGGCCAATCAGAAATCATCAGAACAATGGGAATGAAGGACCTCGTCAAGAGCAGAAACCATATGATCATCCAAGACCGCACAATGTAACAGTTGGAATGGATGGACAAAGATCACTTACTTGTTTTAGATGTGGAGGAGCACATTTAATGAGGGATTGTCAGGTGAAGGATGTTGTTTGTTTTAAATGTGGTAAGTCAGGGCATGTTATTCGGGTTTGTAGACAAGGAAATGCAACAAATGCTGGAAGACAAGGAACCGGGGCATCATCTCAAGGAACTGGACAACAAGCAGCACGAACTCCAACAACGGGACGTGTGTTCACTTTGAGAGGAGCGGAGCATTATCAATCATGAGCAGTGAGGTTTTTGTGGATGATCTTTTGAAGTTGTCAGCTAGTTTCTCTTACTAGGTTTTGGAGAAAATAATGTTTTGAAGCTATGTTTAGGTAATATGTAGTTAGGTTAAGGATGAGGATGTATATATTCTGATGGCATAGTCTGTGAAATATGTGTGAAATATGAACCTACAATTCGGTGTATGTTTAGATTTTGATAAGTTGAAAAATATGAATCAGTAAGGTTGTGTTGTTGATAATTGTATCACAGTGCTCAGCGGAGTTGATGTTGCATGTAACTCCTGAAAAATTTCGAGGACGAAATTTCTTTTAAGGGGGGTAGTAATGTAACATCCCGGTTTTTACGATTTTGTTTTACGTAAGATGAACATGTTTAAGACTTGGATTATATGGTTAAGAGATGGATTAAGGTATAGGAACCTTTGCATGGAAAGTACACAGCTTTTCCGGGTGAGTTTGAACGTCAAGACCAATTAGGGTTTCCCGGTATGCGTCTTCGAGACGTCTGAGTGTGAAATAAGAATTTTGGAGTTAGAGATGAGATTAGGCCTTTTTGATGGTTTTAGGTTGTTTATTAGGTCCTAAGGAGCCTATATCTCAAATTTGAGCGCAATCGGAAGTCGAACGGACCCTGAACGCAAAGAGTTGACTTTTGGTCAGAAGTCAATGCTCAAGCGTGGGTGTATCCACGCTCAAGCGCCCAAGTCAACCAGACAAGGACCATGCTTTGACTGGCCACGCATCGTCACGGCTTACGTGGCAGCCTGTGAGTGGATGCATGGTGCGGCAGCTTTCCACGCTCAAGCGTGGCAATTCTCACGCTCAAGCGTGGGCACGCTCAAGCGTGGAATTTCTCACGCTCGAGCGTGGCTGCGTGGTTTTGTAAAAATAAAAGCCTAAGTGACTTAAGTCACTTAGGCAGCAGAAACAGAAAGAAACAGAGAGCAGTGAGTTGAGAGAAGCCTGAGAAAACAGAGAGGGAGAATCTAGAGAGAGAAAGAGAGAAAATCTAGAGAGAGAAAAGTTGTAGTGTGAGAACGAGGTGCTCGATCCTTCCGTTGCGATTCCGGTTACACCGTTGTGTTCGTGACGGCGATACCTTCATTGTCCTCTTCTTCGTTTCTTCTAAAAGTGAAGGTAAATCCTACTCTCTTTATGTCGAAATGCCGCCCGTTACGATATTCATGATATCTTTAGTTTCGGTTGATGGATTTCTATTCCATCTTTGATTTTGAACTCGTAGTAACGTATGCTTCGTAACGTGATGTCTAGGTGAATTTTCGGAGGCTCGAAGGCCTTGCTCCCTTGCGTGGCAGAATTGAAGGTATAGAGGGAGTGTTCGTTTCAAGACGCCGGTACAAGTGTACACAAGGTGAGGGGGAAGAAACCTTAATTATCGGGACAATGGGCATAAAATATGAACATTTACATGTGTGGGGATTCTCAACCCCCGTGGATTGTTGATTGATAATATGCTTATATGATAACATGCTTAGTTGATTATGTGATATATGGTTATTATTTTATTTCTCCGTTAATTATATGATGTTGTTTTGTTGATAATATTGTACTATGTGTTGTTGGTATATTGATGGGTGGTGGATCAATATTGGTGATACTTTGGAGATATTTGATATGAAACTAGGTTGATAGCTTGACTAGGAAGTTATGATGTTATGTGGTGATATTGAGGTGCGAGACAGGAAGGTCGTGTGACATTATGTGGTGATGGATGCATGTGCATATCATTGCATTGGTTATCCTTATGGGTAGCCGCAATAGCTGTTTGAGCGGTTACTAATATGAGATTGATGTTGTGTGTTGTGAACGACTACAACGAAAGTTGGATAGTTTTCACAAGGGGCTGTATGACTAGCTACGATAAGCCGTTTGAGTGGCTATCATACGAGGTCGGATAATATTGGTGCATAGCTGGGCTATCGCACAAGTGGTGTATCTGTGTATTTGTACACAGAGGGGCCGTGTGACCAGTTGCAATAGCTGTTTGAGCAATTTTCACACGAGGTTGAGGTGGACTATCCGGAGCGACCAAGATGACGGATCTCATGTTGGTGATGCAGGAGTTAGTAACCCAACTACCGACTAAACGTTGTTGTAGAATTGGCCAATCATGCATTTAGGACTAGATATGCATTAGAATAAGTTATGATCCTAGTTGCGGAGATGTTGAGGTTGATTGATGTGATAATAATCTTGGGAGACGGATGTGTTTGTTTATATACATGTTGATGAGTAGTATTTTATGCTGTTTCCCCTTTATGATGATTAGAGTTTCTTACCTCCTGTATGTCTCTGTTTACATTTATTTTGGGTTTGGATCGTGATTTGAAGACGGAGATATGCCATTAGCGGGTGTAGAGACGAAGAAGACGACGAGGATTTTCAGAGTTGAAGTTGAGTCTTTAGTATTTTATACCACGGCCAGTGGAGTGTCAGTTTTAGGTTTATGCCATTGCTTCTGCGAATTATGATATGTTGTATATATGTTTTATTGATTTAAATTTATCTGTTATTTTATTACATGCATTTTCATAATGTGGTGCCCGGAGAGGGGTGTCACATTTGGTGGTATCAGAGCAGTTCGGTTCTAAAACGGACTGTGGGGTTAGGTCTGATTAGAATCAAGGACTGCGAGATACAGGATGTTGTTACTGGCCGTGTCTAGTTGAACCTACATCAGGTGTTGACTATGTTTAAAAGTTGGGTAGAGTGTTCGTATCTAAGTTATCTCTTGTTTCTTTACTGAGAAATAATGATAACTGTTTCGATTATTTTTAAGAAGTATGTGTTATATATTTCTTATGAATATGAGTTGATGGTTACCTCTACAGGAACCTATGGCTGGTGGTACTCACGGTAGCCAGAGTGGGAACAACGTGGAAGATTATGATGTTGAAGTAGAGATTCCTGGAGTGGAAGAAGAAAATGAATCTGAAGTCATGAAGACAATACGGGATATGGCCAGAACCATGATGATTCAGTCACAGCAGAATGCACAGCTAATGCAGCAACTGCAACAACAGCAAAATCAGCAATCCCAGAATCCAGAAGCAGTAATGGATGCAGGGTTAGTTGCTTTTATGAAAGGAAAGCCGCCACAATTTCATGGAGAGTATAATCCAGAGGGAGCGGAGTTGTGGATACAGGAGGTAGAGAAAGTGTTCACCGCTATGCGTTGCAGGGAAGACAGAAAGGTCATATATGCATCATTCATGTTGGTAGGAGGTGCAGAGTCATGGTGGAAGAATCGTCAGAGGATATTGGAAGCTGAAGGAAGAATCATTACCTGGGAACTGTTCAAGGAATGTTTTCTAGAAAAATATTTCCCTGAGACAATTAGACATGAGAAGGAGCAGGAATTTATGAGTCTGAAACAAGGAAACATGTCAGTGGGAGAATACTCAATCAGGTTTGACGCTTTGCTCAAGTTCTCCAAGTTTTATCAACTCTGCCCAGATGAGAAGTGGATATGTAAAAGGTTTGAAGATGGATTGAGAAGTGAATTACAAAGAGCGATGTTACCCTTGGGAATTTCCAGATTTCCGGAATTGATTGAAAGATGCACTGCAGTGGAAAGTCTTGATAAAAAGATCGAAGCCCGTCAACAAAGGAAGAATAAAGGGCCAATCAGAAATCATCAGAACAATGGGAATGAAGGACCTCGTCAAGAGCAGAAACCATATGATCATCCAAGACCGCACAATGTAACAGTTGGAATGGATGGACAAAGATCACTTACTTGTTTTAGATGTGGAGGAGCACATTTAATGAGGGATTGTCAGGTGAAGGATGTTGTTTGTTTTAAATGTGGTAAGTCAGGGCATGTTATTCGGGTTTGTAGACAAGGAAATGCAACAAATGCTGGAAGACAAGGAACCGGGGCATCATCTCAAGGAACTGGACAACAAGCAGCACGAACTCCAACAACGGGACGTGTGTTCACTTTGAGAGGAGCGGAGCATTATCAATCATGAGCAGTGAGGTTTTTTGTGGATGATCTTTTGAAGTTGTCAGCTAGTTTCTCTTACTAGGTTTTGGAGAAAATAATGTTTTGAAGCTATGTTTAGGTAATATGTAGTTAGGTTAAGGATGAGGATGTATATATTCTGATGGCATAGTCTGTGAAATATGTGTGAAATATGAACCTACAATTCGGTGTATGTTTAGATTTTGATAAGTTGAAAAATATGAATCAGTAAGGTTGTGTTGTTGATAATTGTATCACAGTGCTCAGCGGAGTTGATGTTGCATGTAACTCCTGAAAAATTTCGAGGACGAAATTTCTTTTAAGGGGGGTAGTAATGTAACATCCCGGTTTTTACGATTTTGTTTTACGTAAGATGAACATGTTTAAGACTTGGATTATATGGTTAAGAGATGGATTAAGGTATAGGAACCTTTGCATGGAAAGTACACAGCTTTTCCGGGTGAGTTTGAACGTCAAGACCAATTAGGGTTTCCCGGTATGCGTCTTCGAGACGTCTGAGTGTGAAATAAGAATTTTGGAGTTAGAGATGAGATTAGGCCTTTTTGATGGTTTTAGGTTGTTTATTAGGTCCTAAGGAGCCTATATCTCAAATTTGAGCGCAATCGGAAGTCGAACGGACCCTGAACGCAAAGAGTTGACTTTTGGTCAGAAGTCAATGCTCAAGCGTGGGTGTATCCACGCTCAAGCGCCCAAGTCAACCAGACAAGGACCATGCTTTGACTGGCCACGCATCGTCACGGCTTACGTGGCAGCCTGTGAGTGGATGCATGGTGCGGCAGCTTTCCACGCTCAAGCGTGGCAATTCTCACGCTCAAGCGTGGGCACGCTCAAGCGTGGAATTTCTCACGCTCGAGCGTGGCTGCGTGGTTTTGTAAAAATAAAAGCCTAAGTGACTTAAGTCACTTAGGCAGCAGAAACAGAAAGAAACAGAGAGCAGTGAGTTGAGAGAAGCCTGAGAAAACAGAGAGGGAGAATCTAGAGAGAGAAAGAGAGAAAATCTAGAGAGAGAAAAGTTGTAGTGTGAGAACGAGGTGCTCGATCCTTCCGTTGTGATTCCGGTTACACCGTTGTGTTCGTGACGGCGATACCTTCATTGTCCTCTTCTTCGTTTCTTCTAAAAGTGAAGGTAAATCCTACTCTCTTTATGTCGAAATGCCGCCCGTTACGATATTCATGATATCTTTAGTTTCGGTTGATGGATTTCTATTCCATCTTTGATTTTGAACTCGTAGTAACGTATGCTTCGTAACGTGATGTCTAGGTGAATTTTCGGAGGCTCGAAGGCCTTGCTCCCTTGCGTGGCAGAATTGAAGGTATAGAGGGAGTGTTCGTTTCAAGACGCCGGTACAAGTGTACACAAGGTGAGGGGGAAGAAACCTTAATTATCGGGACAATGGGCATAAAATATGACCATTTACATGTGTGGGGATTCTCAACCCCCGTGGATTGTTGATTGATAATATGCTTATATGATAACATGCTTAGTTGATTATGTGATATATGGTTATTATTTTATTTCTCCGTTAATTATATGATGTTGTTTTGTTGATAATATTGTACTATGTGTTGTTGGTATATTGATGGGTGGTGGATCAATATTGGTGATACTTTGGAGATATTTGATATGAAACTAGGTTGATAGCTTGACTAGGAAGTTATGATGTTATGTGGTGATATTGAGGTGCGAGACAGGAAGGTCGTGTGACATTATGTGGTGATGGATGCATGTGCATATCATTGCATTGGTTATCCTTATGGGTAGCCGCAATAGCTGTTTGAGCGGTTACTAATATGAGATTGATGTTGTGTGTTGTGAACGACTACAACGAAAGTTGGATAGTTTTCACAAGGGGCTGTATGACTAGCTACGATAAGCCGTTTGAGTGGCTATCATACGAGGTCGGATAATATTGGTGCATAGCTGGGCTATCGCACAAGTGGTGTATCTGTGTATTTGTACACAGAGGGGCCGTGTGACCAGTTGCAATAGCTGTTTGAGCAATTTTCACACGAGGTTGAGGTGGACTATCCGGAGCGACCAAGATGACGGATCTCATGTTGGTGATGCAGGAGTTAGTAACCCAACTACCGACTAAACGTTGTTGTAGAATTGGCCAATCATGCATTTAGGACTAGATATGCATTAGAATAAGTTATGATCCTAGTTGCGGAGATGTTGAGGTTGATTGATGTGATAATAATCTTGGGAGACGGATGTGTTTGTTTATATACATGTTGATGAGTAGTATTTTATGCTGTTTCCCCTTTATGATGATTAGAGTTTCTTACCTCCTGTATGTCTCTGTTTACATTTATTTTGGGTTTGGATCGTGATTTGAAGACGGAGATATGCCATTAGCGGGTGTAGAGACGAAGAAGACGACGAGGATTTTCAGAGTTGAAGTTGAGTCTTTAGTATTTTATACCACGGCCAGTGGAGTGTCAGTTTTAGGTTTATGCCATTGCTTCTGCGAATTATGATATGTTGTATATATGTTTTATTGATTTAAATTTATCTGTTATTTTATTACATGCATTTTCATAATGTGGTGCCCGGAGAGGGGTGTCACATTTGGTGGTATCAGAGCAGTTCGGTTCTAAAACGGACTGTGGGGTTAGGTCTGATTAGAATCAAGGACTGCGAGATACAGGATGTTGTTACTGGCCGTGTCTAGTTGAACCTACATCAGGTGTTGACTATGTTTAAAAGTTGGGTAGAGTGTTCGTATCTAAGTTATCTCTTGTTTCTTTACTGAGAAATAATGATAACTGTTTCGATTATTTTTAAGAAGTATGTGTTATATATTTCTTATGAATATGAGTTGATGGTTACCTCTACAGGAACCTATGGCTGGTGGTACTCACGGTAGCCAGAGTGGGAACAACGTGGAAGATAATGATGTTGAAGTAGAGATTCCTGGAGTGGAAGAAGAAAATGAATCTGAAGTCATGAAGACAATACGGGATATGGCCAGAACCATGATGATTCAGTCACAGCAGAATGCACAGCTAATGCAGCAACTGCAACAACAGCAAAATCAGCAATCCCAGAATCCAGAAGGAGTAATGGATGCAGGGTTAGTTGCTTTTATGAAAGGAAAGCCGCCACAATTTCATGGAGAGTATAATCCAGAGGGAGCGAAGTTGTGGATACAGGAGGTAGAGAAAGTGTTCACCGCTATGCGTTGCAGGGAAGACAGAAAGGTCATATATGCATCATTCATGTTGGTAGGAGGTGCAGAGTCATGGTGGAAGAATCGTCAGAGGATATTGGAAGCTGAAGGAAGAATCATTACCTGGGAACTGTTCAAGGAATGTTTTCTAGAAAAATATTTCCCTAAGACAATTAGACATGAGAAGGAGCAGGAATTTATGAGTCTGAAACAAGGAAACATGTCAGTGGGAGAATACTCAATCAGGTTTGACGCTTTGCTCAAGTTCTCCAAGTTTTATCAAGTCTGCCCAGATGGGAAGTGGATATGTAAAAGGTTTGAAGATGGATTGAGAAGTGAATTACAAAGAGCGATGTTACCCTTGGGAATTTCCAGATTTCCGGAATTGATTGAAAGATGCACTGCAGTGGAAAGTCTTGATAAAAAGATCGAAGCCCGTCAACAAAGGAAGAATAAAGGGCCAATCAGAAATCATCAGAACAATGGGAATGAAGGACCTCGTCAAGAGCAGAAACCATATGATCATCGAAGACCGCACAATGTAACAGTTGGAATGGATGGACAAAGATCACTTGTTTTAGATGTGGAGGAACACATTTAATGAGGTATTGTCAGGTGAAGGATGTTGTTTGTTTTAAATGTGGTAAGTCAGGGCATGTTATTCGGGATTGTAGACAAGGAAATGCAACAAATGCTGGAAGACAAGGAACCGGGGCATCATCTCAAGGAACTGGACAACAAGCAGCACGAACTCCAACAACGGGACGTGTGTTCACTTTGAGAGGAGCGGAGCATTATCAATCATGAGCAGTGAGGTTTTTGTGGATGATCTTTTGAAGTTGTCAGCTAGTTTCTCTTACTAGGTTTTGGAGAAAATAATGTTTTGAAGCTATGTTTAGGTAATATGTAGTTAGGTTAAGGATGAGGATGTATATATTCTGATGGCATAGTCTGTGAAATATGTGTGAAATATGAACCTACAATTCGGTGTATGTTTAGATTTTGATAAGTTGAAAAATATGAATCAGTAAGGTTGTGTTGTTGATAATTGTATCACAGTGCTCAGCGGAGTTGATGTTGCATGTAACTCCTGAAAAATTTCGAGGACGAAATTTCTTTTAAGGGGGGTAGTAATGTAACATCCCGGTTTTTACGATTTTGTTTTACGTAAGATGAACATGTTTAAGACTTGGATTATATGGTTAAGAGATGGATTAAGGTATAGGAACCTTTGCATGGAAAGTACACAGCTTTTCCGGGTGAGTTTGAACGTCAAGACCAATTAGGGTTTCCCGGTATGCGTCTTCGAGACGTCTGAGTGTGAAATAAGAATTTTGGAGTTAGAGATGAGATTAGGCCTTTTTGATGGTTTTAGGTTGTTTATTAGGTCCTAAGGAGCCTATATCTCAAATTTGAGCGCAATCGGAAGTCGAACGGACCCTGAACGCAAAGAGTTGACTTTTGGTCAGAAGTCAATGCTCAAGCGTGGGTGTATCCACGCTCAAGCGCCCAAGTCAACCAGACAAGGACCATGCTTTGACTGGCCACGCATCGTCACGGCTTACGTGGCAGCCTGTGAGTGGATGCATGGTGCGGCAGCTTTCCACGCTCAAGCGTGGCAATTCTCACGCTCAAGCGTGGGCACGCTCAAGCGTGGAATTTCTCACGCTCGAGCGTGGCTGCGTGGTTTTGTAAAAATAAAAGCCTAAGTGACTTAAGTCACTTAGGCAGCAGAAACAGAAAGAAACAGAGAGCAGTGAGTTGAGAGAAGCCTGAGAAAACAGAGAGGGAGAATCTAGAGAGAGAAAGAGAGAAAATCTAGAGAGAGAAAAGTTGTAGTGTGAGAACGAGGTGCTCGATCCTTCCGTTGCGATTCCGGTTACACCGTTGTGTTCGTGACGGCGATACCTTCATTGTCCTCTTCTTCGTTTCTTCTAAAAGTGAAGGTAAATCCTACTCTCTTTATGTCGAAATGCCGCCCGTTACGATATTCATGATATCTTTAGTTTCGGTTGATGGATTTCTATTCCATCTTTGATTTTGAACTCGTAGTAACGTATGCTTCGTAACGTGATGTCTAGGTGAATTTTCGGAGGCTCGAAGGCCTTGCTCCCTTGCGTGGCAGAATTGAAGGTATAGAGGGAGTGTTCGTTTCAAGACGCCGGTACAAGTGTACACAAGGTGAGGGGGAAGAAACCTTAATTATCGGGACAATGGGCATAAAATATGAACATTTACATGTGTGGGGATTCTCAACCCCCGTGGATTGTTGATTGATAATATGCTTATATGATAACATGCTTAGTTGATTATGTGATATATGGTTATTATTTTATTTCTCCGTTAATTATATGATGTTGTTTTGTTGATAATATTGTACTATGTGTTGTTGGTATATTGATGGGTGGTGGATCAATATTGGTGATACTTTGGAGATATTTGATATGAAACTAGGTTGATAGCTTGACTAGGAAGTTATGATGTTATGTGGTGATATTGAGGTGCGAGACAGGAAGGTCGTGTGACATTATGTGGTGATGGATGCATGTGCATATCATTGCATTGGTTATCCTTATGGGTAGCCGCAATAGCTGTTTGAGCGGTTACTAATATGAGATTGATGTTGTGTGTTGTGAACGACTACAACGAAAGTTGGATAGTTTTCACAAGGGGCTGTATGACTAGCTACGATAAGCCGTTTGAGTGGCTATCATACGAGGTCGGATAATATTGGTGCATAGCTGGGCTATCGCACAAGTGGTGTATCTGTGTATTTGTACACAGAGGGGCCGTGTGACCAGTTGCAATAGCTGTTTGAGCAATTTTCACACGAGGTTGAGGTGGACTATCCGGAGCGACCAAGATGACGGATCTCATGTTGGTGATGCAGGAGTTAGTAACCCAACTACCGACTAAACGTTGTTGTAGAATTGGCCAATCATGCATTTAGGACTAGATATGCATTAGAATAAGTTATGATCCTAGTTGCGGAGATGTTGAGGTTGATTGATGTGATAATAATCTTGGGAGACGGATGTGTTTGTTTATATACATGTTGATGAGTAGTATTTTATGCTGTTTCCCCTTTATGATGATTAGAGTTTCTTACCTCCTGTATGTCTCTGTTTACATTTATTTTGGGTTTGGATCGTGATTTGAAGACGGAGATATGCCATTAGCGGGTGTAGAGACGAAGAAGACGACGAGGATTTTCAGAGTTGAAGTTGAGTCTTTAGTATTTTATACCACGGCCAGTGGAGTGTCAGTTTTAGGTTTATGCCATTGCTTCTGCGAATTATGATATGTTGTATATATGTTTTATTGATTTAAATTTATCTGTTATTTTATTACATGCATTTTCATAATGTGGTGCCCGGAGAGGGGTGTCACATTTGGTGGTATCAGAGCAGTTCGGTTCTAAAACGGACTGTGGGGTTAGGTCTGATTAGAATCAAGGACTGCGAGATACAGGATGTTGTTACTGGCCGTGTCTAGTTGAACCTACATCAGGTGTTGACTATGTTTAAAAGTTGGGTAGAGTGTTCGTATCTAAGTTATCTCTTGTTTCTTTACTGAGAAATAATGATAACTGTTTCGATTATTTTTAAGAAGTATGTGTTATATATTTCTTATGAATATGAGTTGATGGTTACCTCTACAGGAACCTATGGCTGGTGGTACTCACGGTAGCCAGAGTGGGAACAACGTGGAAGATAATGATGTTGAAGTAGAGATTCCTGGAGTGGAAGAAGAAAATGAATCTGAAGTCATGAAGACAATACGGGATATGGCCAGAACCATGATGATTCAGTCACAGCAGAATGCACAGCTAATGCAGCAACTGCAACAACAGCAAAATCAGCAATCCCAGAATCCAGAAGGAGTAATGGATGCAGGGTTAGTTGCTTTTATGAAAGGAAAGCCGCCACAATTTCATGGAGAGTATAATCCAGAGGGAGCGGAGTTGTGGATACAGGAGGTAGAGAAAGTGTTCACCGCTATGCGTTGCAGGGAAGACAGAAAGGTCATATATGCATCATTCATGTTGGTAGGAGGTGCAGAGTCATGGTGGAAGAATCGTCAGAGGATATTGGAAGCTGAAGGAAGAATCATTACCTGGGAACTGTTCAAGGAATGTTTTCTAGAAAAATATTTCCCTGAGACAATTAGACATGAGAAGGAGCAGGAATTTATGAGTCTGAAACAAGGAAACATGTCAGTGGGAGAATACTCAATCAGGTTTGACGCTTTGCTCAAGTTCTCCAAGTTTTATCAAGTCTGCCCAGATGGGAAGTGGATATGTAAAAGGTTTGAAGATGGATTGAGAAGTGAATTACAAAGAGCGATGTTACCCTTGGGAATTTCCAGATTTCCGGAATTGATTGAAAGATGCACTGCAGTGGAAAGTCTTGATAAAAAGATCGAAGCCCGTCAACAAAGGAAGAATAAAGGGCCAATCAGAAATCATCAGAACAATGGGAATGAAGGACCTCGTCAAGAGCAGAAACCATATGATCATCCAAGACCGCACAATGTAACAGTTGGAATGGATGGACAAAGATCACTTGTTTTAGATGTGGAGGAGCACATTTAATGAGGTATTGTCAGGTGAAGGATGTTGTTTGTTTTAAATGTGGTAAGTCAGGGCATGTTATTCGGGATTGTAGACAAGGAAATGCAACAAATGCTGGAAGACAAGGAACCGGGGCATCATCTCAAGGAACTGGACAACAAGCAGCACGAACTCCAACAACGGGACGTGTGTTCACTTTGAGAGGAGCGGAGCATTATCAATCATGAGCAGTGAGGTTTTTGTGGATGATCTTTTGAAGTTGTCAGCTAGTTTCTCTTACTAGGTTTTGGAGAAAATAATGTTTTGAAGCTATGTTTAGGTAATATGTAGTTAGGTTAAGGATGAGGATGTATATATTCTGATGGCATAGTCTGTGAAATATGTGTGAAATATGAACCTACAATTCGGTGTATGTTTAGATTTTGATAAGTTGAAAAATATGAATCAGTAAGGTTGTGTTGTTGATAATTGTATCACAGTGCTCAGCGGAGTTGATGTTGCATGTAACTCCTGAAAAATTTCGAGGACGAAATTTCTTTTAAGGGGGGTAGTAATGTAACATCCCGGTTTTTACGATTTTGTTTTACGTAAGATGAACATGTTTAAGACTTGGATTATATGGTTAAGAGATGGATTAAGGTATAGGAACCTTTGCATGGAAAGTACACAGCTTTTCCGGGTGAGTTTGAACGTCAAGACCAATTAGGGTTTCCCGGTATGCGTCTTCGAGACGTCTGAGTGTGAAATAAGAATTTTGGAGTTAGAGATGAGATTAGGCCTTTTTGATGGTTTTAGGTTGTTTATTAGGTCCTAAGGAGCCTATATCTCAAATTTGAGCGCAATCGGAAGTCGAACGGACCCTGAACGCAAAGAGTTGACTTTTGGTCAGAAGTCAATGCTCAAGCGTGGGTGTATCCACGCTCAAGCGCCCAAGTCAACCAGACAAGGACCATGCTTTGACTGGCCACGCATCGTCACGGCTTACGTGGCAGCCTGTGAGTGGATGCATGGTGCGGCAGCTTTCCACGCTCAAGCGTGGCAATTCTCACGCTCAAGCGTGGGCACGCTCAAGCGTGGAATTTCTCACGCTCGAGCGTGGCTGCGTGGTTTTGTAAAAATAAAAGCCTAAGTGACTTAAGTCACTTAGGCAGCAGAAACAGAAAGAAACAGAGAGCAGTGAGTTGAGAGAAGCCTGAGAAAACAGAGAGGGAGAATCTAGAGAGAGAAAGAGAGAAAATCTAGAGAGAGAAAAGTTGTAGTGTGAGAACGAGGTGCTCGATCCTTCCGTTGCGATTCCGGTTACACCGTTGTGTTCGTGACGGCGATACCTTCATTGTCCTCTTCTTCGTTTCTTCTAAAAGTGAAGGTAAATCCTACTCTCTTTATGTCGAAATGCCGCCCGTTACGATATTCATGATATCTTTAGTTTCGGTTGATGGATTTCTATTCCATCTTTGATTTTGAACTCGTAGTAACGTATGCTTCGTAACGTGATGTCTAGGTGAATTTTCGGAGGCTCGAAGGCCTTGCTCCCTTGCGTGGCAGAATTGAAGGTATAGAGGGAGTGTTCGTTTCAAGACGCCGGTACAAGTGTACACAAGGTGAGGGGGAAGAAACCTTAATTATCGGGACAATGGGCATAAAATATGAACATTTACATGTGTGGGGATTCTCAACCCCCGTGGATTGTTGATTGATAATATGCTTATATGATAACATGCTTAGTTGATTATGTGATATATGGTTATTATTTTATTTCTCCGTTAATTATATGATGTTGTTTTGTTGATAATATTGTACTATGTGTTGTTGGTATATTGATGGGTGGTGGATCAATATTGGTGATACTTTGGAGATATTTGATATGAAACTAGGTTGATAGCTTGACTAGGAAGTTATGATGTTATGTGGTGATATTGAGGTGCGAGACAGGAAGGTCGTGTGACATTATGTGGTGATGGATGCATGTGCATATCATTGCATTGGTCATCCTTATGGGTAGCCGCAATAGCTGTTTGAGCGGTTACTAATATGAGATTGATGTTGTGTGTTGTGAACGACTACAACGAAAGTTGGATAGTTTTCACAAGGGGCTGTATGACTAGCTACGATAAGCCGTTTGAGTGGCTATCATACGAGGTCGGATAATATTGGTGCATAGCTGGGCTATCGCACAAGTGGTGTATCTGTGTATTTGTACACAGAGGGGCCGTGTGACCAGTTGCAATAGCTGCTTGAGCAATTTTCACACGAGGTTGAGGTGGACTATCCGGAGCGACCAAGATGACGGATCTCATGTTGGTGATGCAGGAGTTAGTAACCCAACTACCGACTAAACGTTGTTGTAGAATTGGCCAATCATGCATTTAGGACTAGATATGCATTAGAATAAGTTATGATCCTAGTTGCGGAGATGTTGAGGTTGATTGATGTGATAATAATCTTGGGAGACGGATGTGTTTGTTTATATACATGTTGATGAGTAGTATTTTATGCTGTTTCCCCTTTATGATGATTAGAGTTTCTTACCTCCTGTATGTCTCTGTTTACATTTATTTTGGGTTTGGATCGTGATTTGAAGACGGAGATATGCCATTAGCGGGTGTAGAGACGAAGAAGACGACGAGGATTTTCAGAGTTGAAGTTGAGTCTTTAGTATTTCATACCACGGCCAGTGGAGTGTCAGTTTTAGGTTTATGCCATTGCTTCTGCGAATTATGATATGTTGTATATATGTTTTATTGATTTAAATTTATCTGTTATTTTATTACATGCATTTTCATAATGTGGTGCCCGGAGAGGGGTGTCACATTTGGTGGTATCAGAGCAGTTCGGTTCTAAAACGGACTGTGGGGTTAGGTCTGATTAGAATCAAGGACTGCGAGATACAGGATGTTGTTACTGGCCGTGTCTAGTTGAACCTACATCAGGTGTTGACTATGTTTAAAAGTTGGGTAGAGTGTTCGTATCTAAGTTATCTCTTGTTTCTTTACTGAGAAATAATGATAACTATTTCGATTATTTTTAAGAAGTATGTGTTATATATTTCTTATGAATATGAGTTGATGGTTACCTCTACAGGAACCTATGGCTGGTGGTACTCACGGTAGCCAGAGTGGGAACAACGTGGAAGATAATGATGTTGAAGTAGAGATTCCTGGAGCGAAAGAAGAAAATGAATCTGAAGTCATGAAGACAATACGGGATATGGCCAGAACCATGATGATTCAGTCACAGCAGAATGCACAGCTAATGCAGCAGCAACTGCAACAACAGCAAAATCAGCAATCCCAGAATCCAGAAGGAGTAATGGATGCAGGGTTAGTTGCTTTTATGAAAGGAAAGCCGCCACAATTTCATGGAGAGTATAATCCAGAGGGAGCGGAGTTGTGGATACAGGAGGTAGAGAAAGTGTTCACCGCTATGCGTTGCAGGGAAGACAGAAAGGTCATATATGCATCATTCATGTTGGTAGGAGGTGCAGAGTCATGGTGGAAGAATCGTCAGAGGATATTGGAAGCTGAAGGAAGAATCATTACCTGGGAACTGTTCAAGGAATGTTTTCTAGAAAAATATTTCCCTGAGACAATTAGACATGAGAAGGAGCAGGAATTTATGAGTCTGAAACAAGGAAACATGTCAGTGGGAGAATACTCAATCAGGTTTGACGCTTTGCTCAAGTTCTCCAAGTTTTATCAAGTCTGCCCAGATGGGAAGTGGATATGTAAAAGGTTTGAAGATGGATTGAGAAGTGAATTACAAAGAGCGATGTTACCCTTGGGAATTTCCAGATTTCCGGAATTGATTGAAAGATGCACTGCAGTGGAAAGTCTTGATAAAAAGATCGAAGCCCGTCAACAAAGGAAGAATAAAGGGCCAATCAGAAATCATCAGAACAATGGGAATGAAGGACCTCGTCAAGAGCAGAAACCATATGATCATCCAAGACCGCACAATGTAACAGTTGGAATGGATGGACAAAGATCACTTACTTGTTTTAGATGTGGAGGAGCACATTTAATGAGGGATTGTCAGGTGAAGGATGTTGTTTGTTTTAAATGTGGTAAGTCAGGGCATGTTATTCGGGATTGTAGACAAGGAAATGCAACAAATGCTGGAAGACAAGGAACCGGGGCATCATCTCAAGGAACTGGACAACAAGCAGCACGAACTCCAACAACGGGACGTGTGTTCACTTTGAGAGGAGCGGAGCATTATCAATCATGAGCAGTGAGGTTTTTGTGGATGATCTTTTGAAGTTGTCAGCTAGTTTCTCTTACTAGGTTTTGGAGAAAATAATGTTTTGAAGCTATGTTTAGGTAATATGTAGTTAGGTTAAGGATGAGGATGTATATATTCTGATGGCATAGTCTGTGAAATATGTGTGAAATATGAACCTACAATTCGGTGTATGTTTAGATTTTGATAAGTTGAAAAATATGAATCAGTAAGGTTGTGTTGTTGATAATTGTATCACAGTGCTCAGCGGAGTTGATGTTGCATGTAACTCCTGAAAAATTTCGAGGACGAAATTTCTTTTAAGGGGGGTAGTAATGTAACATCCCGGTTTTTACGATTTTGTTTTACGTAAGATGAACATGTTTAAGACTTGGATTATATGGTTAAGAGATGGATTAAGGTATAGGAACCTTTGCATGGAAAGTACACAGCTTTTCCGGGTGAGTTTGAACGTCAAGACCAATTAGGGTTTCCCGGTATGCGTCTTCGAGACGTCTGAGTGTGAAATAAGAATTTTGGAGTTAGAGATGAGATTAGGCCTTTTTGATGGTTTTAGGTTGTTTATTAGGTCCTAAGGAGCCTATATCTCAAATTTGAGCGCAATCGGAAGTCGAACGGACCCTGAACGCAAAGAGTTGACTTTTGGTCAGAAGTCAATGCTCAAGCGTGGGTGTATCCACGCTCAAGCGCCCAAGTCAACCAGACAAGGACCATGCTTTGACTGGCCACGCGTCGTCACGGCTTACGTGGCAGCCTGTGAGTGGATGCATGGTGCGGCAGCTTTCCACGCTCAAGCGTGGCAATTCTCACGCTCAAGCGTGGGCACGCTCAAGCGTGGAATTTCTCACGCTCGAGCGTGGCTGCGTGGTTTTGTAAAAATAAAAGCCTAAGTGACTTAAGTCACTTAGGCAGCAGAAACAGAAAGAAACAGAGAGCAGTGAGTTGAGAGAAGCCTGAGAAAACAGAGAGGGAGAATCTAGAGAGAGAAAGAGAGAAAATCTAGAGAGAGAAAAGTTGTAGTGTGAGAACGAGGTGCTCGATCCTTCCGTTGCGATTCCGGTTACACCGTTGTGTTCGTGACGGCGATACCTTCATTGTCCTCTTCTTCGTTTCTTCTAAAAGTGAAGGTAAATCCTACTCTCTTTATGTCGAAATGCCGCCCGTTACGATATTCATGATATCTTTAGTTTCGGTTGATGGATTTCTATTCCATCTTTGATTTGGAACTCGTAGTAACGTATGCTTCGTAACGTGATGTCTAGGTGAATTTTCGGAGGCTCGAAGGCCTTGCTCCCTTGCGTGGCAGAATTGAAGGTATAGAGGGAGTGTTCGTTTCAAGACGCCGGTACAAGTGTACACAAGGTGAGGGGGAAGAAACCTTAATTATCGGGACAATGGGCATAAAATATGAACATTTACATGTGTGGGGATTCTCAACCCCCGTGGATTGTTGATTGATAATATGCTTATATGATAACATGCTTAGTTGATTATGTGATATATGGTTATTATTTTATTTCTCCGTTAATTATATGATGTTGTTTTGTTGATAATATTGTACTATGTGTTGTTGGTATATTGATGGGTGGTGGATCAATATTGGTGATACTTTGGAGATATTTGATATGAAACTAGGTTGATAGCTTGACTAGGAAGTTATGATGTTATGTGGTGATATTGAGGTGCGAGACAGGAAGGTCGTGTGACATTATGTGGTGATGGATGCATGTGCATATCATTGCATTGGTCATCCTTATGGGTAGCCGCAATAGCTGTTTGAGCGGTTACTAATATGAGATTGATGTTGTGTGTTGTGAACGACTACAACGAAAGTTGGATAGTTTTCACAAGGGGCTGTATGACTAGCTACGATAAGCCGTTTGAGTGGCTATCATACGAGGTCGGATAATATTGGTGCATAGCTGGGCTATCGCACAAGTGGTGTATCTGTGTATTTGTACACAGAGGGGCCGTGTGACCAGTTGCAATAGCTGCTTGAGCAATTTTCACACGAGGTTGAGGTGGACTATCCGGAGCGACCAAGATGACGGATCTCATGTTGGTGATGCAGGAGTTAGTAACCCAACTACCGACTAAACGTTGTTGTAGAATTGGCCAATCATGCATTTAGGACTAGATATGCATTAGAATAAGTTATGATCCTAGTTGCGGAGATGTTGAGGTTGATTGATGTGATAATAATCTTGGGAGACGGATATGTTTGTTTATATACATGTTGATGAGTAGTATTTTATGCTGTTTCCCCTTTATGATGATTAGAGTTTCTTACCTCCTGTATGTCTCTGTTTACATTTATTTTGGGTTTGGATCGTGATTTGAAGACGGAGATATGCCATTAGCGGGTGTAGAGACGAAGAAGACGACGAGGATTTTCAGAGTTGAAGTTGAGTCTTTAGTATTTTATACCACGGCCAGTGGAGTGTCAGTTTTAGGTTTATGCCATTGCTTCTGCGAATTATGATATGTTGTATATATGTTTTATTGATTTAAATTTATCTGTTATTTTATTACATGCATTTTCATAATGTGGTGCCCGGAGAGGGGTGTCACATTTGGTGGTATCAGAGCAGTTCGGTTCTAAAACGGACTGTGGGGTTAGGTCTGATTAGAATCAAGGACTGCGAGATACAGGATGTTGTTACTGGCCGTGTCTAGTTGAACCTACATCAGGTGTTGACTATGTTTAAAAGTTGGGTAGAGTGTTCGTATCTAAGTTATCTCTTGTTTCTTTACTGAGAAATAATGATAACTGTTTCGATTATTTTTAAGAAGTATGTGTTATATATTTCTTATGAATATGAGTTGATGGTTACCTCTACAGGAACCTATGGCTGGTGGTACTCACGGTAACCAGAGTGGGAACAACGTGGAAGATAATGATGTTGAAGTAGAGATTCCTGGAGTGAAAGAAGAAAATGAATCTGAAGTCATGAAGACAATACGGGATATGGCCAGAACCATGATGATTCAGTCACAGCAGAATGCACAGCTAATGCAGCAACTGCAACAACAGCAAAATCAGCAATCCCAGAATCCAGAAGGAGTAATGGATGCAGGGTTAGTTGCTTTTATGAAAGGAAAGCCGCCACAATTTCATGGAGAGTATAATCCAGAGGGAGCGGAGTTGTGGATACAGGAGGTAGAGAAAGTGTTCACCGCTATGCGTTGCAGGGAAGACAGAAAGGTCATATATGCATCATTCATGTTGGTAGGAGGTGCAGAGTCATGGTGGAAGAATCGTCAGAGGATATTGGAAGCTGAAGGAAGAATCATTACCTGGGAACTGTTCAAGGAATGTTTTCTAGAAAAATATTTCCCTGAGACAATTAGACATGAGAAGGAGCAGGAATTTATGAGTCTGAAACAAGGAAACATGTCAGTGGGAGAATACTCAATCAGGTTTGACGCTTTGCTCAAGTTCTCCAAGTTTTATCAAGTCTGCCCAGATGAGAAGTGGATATGTAAAAGGTTTGAAGATGGATTGAGAAGTGAATTACAAAGAGCGATGTTACCCTTGGGAATTTCCAGATTTCCGGAATTGATTGAAAGATGCACTGCAGTGGAAAGTCTTGATAAAAAGATCGAAGCCCGTCAACAAAGGAAGAATAAAGGGCCAATCAGAAATCATCAGAACAATGGGAATGAAGGACCTCGTCAAGAGCAGAAACCATATGATCATCCAAGACCGCACAATGTAACAGTTGGAATGGATGGACAAAGATCACTTACTTGTTTTAGATGTGGAGGAGCACATTTAATGAGGGATTGTCAGGTGAAGGATGTTGTTTGTTTTAAATGTGGTAAGTCAGGGCATGTTATTCGGGATTGTAGACAAGGAAATGCAACAAATGCTGGAAGACAAGGAACCGGGGCATCATCTCAAGGAACTGGACAACAAGCAGCACGAACTCCAACAACGGGACGTGTGTTCACTTTGAGAGGAGCGGAGCATTATCAATCATAAGCAGTGAGGTTTTTGTGGATGATCTTTTGAAGTTGTCAGCTAGTTTCTCTTACTAGGTTTTGGAGAAAATAATGTTTTGAAGCTATGTTTAGGTAATATGTAGTTAGGTTAAGGATGAGGATGTATATATTCTGATGGCATAGTCTGTGAAATATGTGTGAAATATGAACCTACAATTCGGTGTATGTTTAGATTTTGATAAGTTGAAAAATATGAATCAGTAAGGTTGTGTTGTTGATAATTGTATCACAGTGCTCAGCGGAGTTGATGTTGCATGTAACTCCTGAAAAATTTCGAGGACGAAATTTCTTTTAAGGGGGGTAGTAATGTAACATCCCGGTTTTTACGATTTTGTTTTACGTAAGATGAACATGTTTAAGACTTGGATTATATGGTTAAGAGATGGATTAAGGTATAGGAACCTTTGCATGGAAAGTACACAGCTTTTCCGGGTGAGTTTGATCGTCAAGACCAATTAGGGTTTCCCGGTATGCGTCTTCGAGACGTCTGAGTGTGAAATAAGAATTTTGGAGTTAGAGATGAGATTAGGCCTTTTTGATGGTTTTAGGTTGTTTATTAGGTCCTAAGGAGCCTATATCTCAAATTTGAGCGCAATCGGAAGTCGAACGGACCCTGAACGCAAAGAGTTGACTTTTGGTCAGAAGTCAATGCTCAAGCGTGGGTGTATCCACGCTCAAGCGCCCAAGTCAACCAGACAAGGACCATGCTTTGACTGGCCACGCATCGTCACGGCTTACGTGGCAGCCTGTGAGTGGATGCATGGTGCGGCAGCTTTCCACGCTCAAGCGTGGCAATTCTCACGTTCAAGCGTGGGCACGCTCAAGCGTGGAATTTCTCACGGTCGAGCGTGGCTGCGTGGTTTTGTAAAAATAAAAGCCTAAGTGACTTAAGTCACTTAGGCAGCAGAAACAGAAAGAAACAGAGAGCAGTGAGTTGAGAGAAGCCTGAGAAAACAGAGAGGGAGAATCTAGAGAGAGAAAGAGAGAGAATCTAGAGAGAGAAAAGTTGTAGTGTGAGAAGAGGTGCTCGATCCTTCCGTTGCGATTCTGGTTACACCGTTGTGTTCGTGACGGCGATACCTTCATTGTCCTCTTCTTCGTTTCTTCTAAAAGTGAAGGTAAATCCTACTCTCTTTATGTCGAAATGCCGCCCGTTACGATATTCATGATATCTTTAGTTTCGGTTGATGGATTTCTATTCCATCTTTGATTTTGAACTCGTAGTAACGTATGCTTCGTAACGTGATGTCTAGGTGAATTTTCGGAGGCTCGAAGGCCTTGCTCCCTTGCGTGGCAGAATTGAAGGTATAGAGGGAGTGTTCGTTTCAAGACGCCGGTACAAGTGTACACAAGGTGAGGGGGAAGAAACCTTAATTATCGGGACAATGGGCATAAAATATGAACATTTACATGTGTGGGGATTCTCAACCCCCGTGGATTGTTGATTGATAATATGCTTATATGATAACATGCTTAGTTGATTATGTGATATATGGTTATTATTTTATTTCTCCGTTAATTATATGATGTTGTTTTGTTGATAATATTGTACTATGTGTTGTTGGTATATTGATGGGTGGTGGATCAATATTGGTGATACTTTGGAGATATTTGATATGAAACTAGGTTGATAGCTTGACTAGGAAGTTATGATGTTTTGTGGTGATATTGAGGTGCGAGACAGGAAGGTCGTGTGACATTATGTGGTGATGGATGCATGTGCATATCATTGCATTGGTCATCCTTATGGGTAGCCGCAATAGCTGTTTGAGCGGTTACTAATATGAGATTGATGTTGTGTGTTGTGAACGACTACAACGAAAGTTGGATAGTTTTCACAAGGGGCTGTATGACTAGCTACGATAAGCCGTTTGAGTGGCTATCATACGAGGTCGGATAATATTGGTGCATAGCTGGGCTATCGCACAAGTGGTGTATCTGTGTATTTGTACACAGAGGGGCCGTGTGACCAGTTGCAATAGCTGTTTGAGCAATTTTCACACGAGGTTGAGGTGGACTATCCGGAGCGACCAAGATGACGGATCTCATGTTGGTGATGCAGGAGTTAGTAACCCAACTACCGACTAAACGTTGTTGTAGAATTGGCCAATCATGCATTTAGGACTAGATATGCATTAGAATAAGTTATGATCCTAGTTGCGGAGATGTTGAGGTTGATTGATGTGATAATAATCTTGGGAGACGGATGTGTTTGTTTATATACATGTTGATGAGTAGTATTTTATGCTATTTCCCCTTTATGATGATTAGAGTTTCTTACCTCCTGTATGTCTCTGTTTACATTTATTTTGGGTTTGGATCGTGATTTGAAGACGGAGATATGCCATTAGCGGGTGTAGAGACGAAGAAGACGACGAGGATTTTCAGAGTTGAAGTTGAGTCTTTAGTATTTTATACCACGGCCAGTGGAGTGTCAGTTTTAGGTTTATGCCATTGCTTCTGCGAATTATGATATGTTGTATATATGTTTTATTGATTTAAATTTATCTGTTATTTTATTACATGCATTTTCATAATGTGGTGCCAGAAGAGGGGTGTCACATCGTACATGCCATATACTACTTTGAAGTCGTATATGACAAGTAGGACTTACCCCAATTTGGGAAATACTTTTGAAGTTGCACTATTTTGGTAATTAACGAACCAAATTACACTACTTGGGTCAAAAACCCAATAGATAACCTTGCAGTGCACCCAATTAATTATTGTTGATTAGAACGTAGGTTTGTAGAATAGCCATAAACACTACTTACTTGCTTGAAATGGTTGGAATAGGAATGGCAATAATGGCAATTTGCCATTCGATATCATGATCAACATTCTGAAAAGACTCCCTGTGAAATCCCTTATCCGATACAAATGTGTCTCTAAAGATTGGTCTCACCTATTCTAAACCCCTCATTTCACTGCACTACACCTTCACCATCATTACCACAACAACCCCTTTCTTCGGCTCCAACGAACCTCCAAATCCTCTTCGTGTTTGATTGGACCTGACTTCAAAGTTCACAACCCTCAATATATATATTTCCCCTCACCAGCAGCTATGATTATTGCTTCCTACAAGGCTTGTTGTGCGTTAAAGTTAGAGACACCGACCACTACACGCTATCAATGTTGAACCCATCAACCAAGGAGGTCTGACAGGTACCCCTAACTGATAAGAGTTTTTCCTTTTTTTGGATTTGGTCCAGCTATCAATGATTACAATATAGTTAGAATTTTTGTTGATAACAAGAATCAGAATCAGATTGTGGTTCTTGATAACGTTGGTGTTCTCCGAGCTGAAGTTTATTCATTAGTCACTAGGTCTTGGAAAGAAATTGATGCTACCAATTTTGCAAAATTTGAGTCTTGTGTCTAACTCTGTAACTGCCAATGGAGTTATCTTTAAGGAAGCCACCAGTGATCCTGAACCTGAATTAGTGGAAGAAGAGAGTTGGGTTAAGCAGTCTATTGTAGAACCGTTTTCGAGGATATTATATCCATTAAGTATCTGGAGAGATGAAATTGTCTGCAGGGAAGAATTGCCGCCTGGGAACACCGATAATGAATACGTTAGAGTGGAAACTATTTTATGCGCCTTTAATCCGTATAGTGATGAATTGAAGAAACTGCCAACCCAGAGAGATGAGCATTATCATGTTTCTTTCAATTTTGTAGAGAGCCTTCTCCCAGTTGGCGGCAACATTCACCATCAACATTAATAATTTCCATTTTTCCAGGGTAAAGAGGCTTGTCTTAGAGTTGGTGAATACAATATGGCTTATGGTATTTGGCTCTATCCATTCATGTACATCCCATGTTTCATGCACATCACAGAATTATAGAAATGTCTGGTAATAAAAATGTAAATGACAACTCGTTTGTTGAAGTAATTCATATGCAAAGTGGTACTCCTTGCCTATGACTCTTTCAAAAAATTAAAAAAAAAAAATGAAGTCGTACTCCTTGTCTACGACTTCTATTATTTAATTTTAAAAGCAAAAAGTGATGTTGTACATGCCATATACGACTTTGAAGTCGTATATGACAAGTATGACTTACCCCAATTTGGGAAATACTTTTGAAGTTACACTATTTTGGTAATTAACGAACCAGATTACACAATTTGGGTCAAAAACCCGATAGATAACCTTGCAGTGCACCCAATTAATTATTGTTGAGTAGAACATAAGTTTGTAGAATCGCAGGAAACATTGCTTACTTGTTTGAAATGGTTGGAATGGGAATGACAATAATGGCAATTTTCCATACGATATCATGATTAACATTCTGAAAAGACTCCCTGTGAAATCCCTTATCCGATTCAAATGTGTCCCCAAAGATTGGTCTCACCTGTTCCAAACCCCTCATTTCACTGCACTACACCTTCACCATTCTTCCCACAACAACCCCTTTATTTGGCTCCAATGAACCCCTCAATTCCTCGTATTTGATTGGACCTGACGTCAAGGTTCATAACCCTCGATACATCGATTTCCCTTCACTAGCAGCTATGATTATTGCTTCATGCAATAGCTTGTTGTGCCTTAGAATTAGAGACACTGACCACTAAACGCTATCAATATTGAACCCATCAACCAAGGAACTCTGACAGATATCCCTAACTGATAAGAGTTTTTCCTTTTTTGGATTTGGTTTCAATCCAGCTATCAATGATGACAATATAGTTAGAATTTCTGTTGATAACAAGAATCAGAATTAGATTGTGGTTCTTGACAACATTGGTGTTCTCCGAGCTGAAGTTTATTCATTAGTCACTGGGTCTTAGAAAGAAATTGATGCTACCAATTTACAAAATTTGAGTCTTGTGTCTAACTCTGTAATTGCCAATGGAGTTATCTTTTGGGAAGCCACCAGTGATCCTGAACACGAAATAGTGACTTAATTCGACATAGGTCGCGAAATGTTTACATTGTTAAAAGGTCCTCCACCACCTCCATCGTCTCCTACTCGTTGCCGTTGCAATGTATTTGCAGTATATAACAATAAACTTGCTACGTTTCACTTCATAATCAGAAGCTTTGAATCATCTTCCATTGATTTGTGGTTACGGGAAGAAGAGAGTGGGGCTAAACAGTATATTGTAGGACATTTTTCGAGGATATTATATCAATTAAGTATCTGGAGGGATGAAATTGCCTGCAGGAAAGAATTGCTGCCTGGGAACACCAATGATGAATACATTAGAGTGGAAACGGTTTTATGCGTCTTCAATCCGTATAGTAATGAATTGAAGAAACTGCCAGCCCAAAGGGATGAGCATTATTATGTTTCTTTCAATTATACAAAGAGCCTTCTCCCAGTTGGCGGCAACATTCATCATCAACAGTAATAATTTCCATTTTTCCAGGGTAAAGAGGCTTGTCTTAGAGTTGGTGAATACAATATGGTTTATGGTATTTGGCTTTATCCATTCATGTACATCCCATATTTCATGAACATCTCATGTTTTCAGTTAGTCAATGAAAATATCGCAGAAAAGAGTGAAAATATCATATTTTTTGGAAGTTCTTTATCGGGAGATCCTTTGGACAGATTTCACACACATACACACACATACTATATATATATATGTGTGTGTAATGTAGGGCACATTTAGGTTTTTATATAAGAAGAAAAATGTCAATGACAATGTTATTACTTTTATCAGTATGTCTCTTATATACTATTAGAGTATAAGTGGGCTCAAAATAAGGTGAATTTTGTATATTAATTTAGTTGTGAGAATTATAGAAATGTCTGGTAATATAAATGTAAATGACAGCTCGTTTGTTGATGTAATTCATATGCAAAGTTATACTCCTTGCTTACGACTCTTTCAAAATGTTAAGAAAAAAAAAATGAAGTCGTACTCCTTGTCTACGACTTCTATTATTTAATATTAAAAGCTGAAAAGTTAAGTCGTACATGCCATATACGACTTTGAAGTCGTATATAACAAGTACGACTTACCCCAATTTGGGAAATACTTTTGAAGTTGCACTAATTTGGTAATTAACGAACCAAATTACACTACTTGGGTCAAAAACCAGAGAGATAACCTTGCAGTGCACCCAATTAATTATTGTTGAGTAGAACGTAGGTTTGTAGAATCACCATAAACATTACTTACTTGTTTGAAATGGTTGGAATGGGAATGGCAATAATGGCAATTTGCCATTCGATATCATGATCAACATTCTGAAAAGACTCCCTGTGAAATCCCTGATCCGATTCAAATGTGTCTCCAAAGATTGGTCTCACCTATTCCAAATCCCTCATTTCACTGCACTACACCTTCACCATTCTTCCCACAACAACCCTTTTCTTCTGCTCCAACAAACGCCCCAATCCTCCTCGTGTTTGATTGGACCTGGCTTCAAAGTTCACAACCCTCAATTCATCGATTTCCCCTCACCAACAGCTATGATTATTGCTTCCTGCAATGACTTATTGTGCGTTAGAGTTAGAGACACCGACCACTACACGCTATCAATATTGAATCCAGCAACTAAGGAAGTCTGACAGGTACCCCTAACTGATAAGAGTTTTTTCCTTTTTTGGATTTGTTTTCAGTCCAGCTATCAATGATTACAATATAGTTAGAATTTCTATTGATAACAAGAATCAGAATCAGATTGTGGTTCTTGATAACGTTGGTGTTCTCCAAGTTGAAGTTTATTCATTAATCACTGGGTCTTGGAAAGAAATTGATGCTACCAATTTGCAAAATTTGAGTGTTGTGTCTAACTCTGTAATTGCCAATGGAGTTATCTTTTGGGAAGCCACCAGCGATCCTGAACCCGAATTAGTGGCTTCATTCGACAAAGGTCGTGAAATGCTTACATTGGTCAAAGGTCCTCCACTTTCTCTTACTCGTTGCCGTTGCATTGTACTTGCTGTATATAACAATAAACTTGCCGTGTTTCATCACTTCATAATCGGAAGCTTTGAATCATCTTCCATTGATTTGTGGTTACTGGAAGAAGAGAGTTGGGTTAAGCAGTATACTGTTGGACCTTTCTCGAGGATATTTTATCCATTATGTATCTGGAGAAATGAAATTGTCTGCAGGGAAGAATTGCCGCCTGAGAACACCCATGATGAATACATTAGAGTGGAAACTATTTTGCGCGTCTTCAATCCATATGGTAATGAATTGAAGAAACTGCCAGCCCAAAGAGATGAGCATTATTATGTTTCTTTCAATTATGCATAGAGCCTTCTCCCAGTTGGCGGCAACATTCACCATCAACAGTAGTAATTTCTATTTTTCCAGGGCAAAGAGGCTTGTCATAGAGTTGGTGAATACAATATGGTTTATGATATTTGGCTCTATCCATTTATGTTCTTTAATCGACGAAACTTTATTTTTAATGCAGTTTTGAGCATTCTTCTAGCATGAATGTATTCATCACTATTTTTCTTATATATACACTCAAACTCTCTTTAATATCATCGGCTGGATCTTTTCCCTAGGTGGTCATATATTTATGGTGGTGTTGTGTACAGTATTTGGGATTTTATGTTACATGAGTGGGGGGAAAATTAAAATGAAACAAGTGTGCGTTTCTTGCCTTTTCCTTCTTAGTCTAATGGAAATATAATATGCATATATACATTACGTTAGATTTTGACCTTGCAAGAGGCCGGGACTTATTGGTTATTGGTTGATTCAAAAAGGTTTTGGTTATTTGTAGATCCAAAAAGATTTTCCATTATTTAGAGTTAAGTGTATATTGCACAACATTAAAGGGCACTAGTCCATGAAAGGGCACTAGTCCTTTTTTCTGCTTTGGTTCATTCTCATTTTAAGATGTTCTCTGCTGTTATGCTCCTAATATAACATGCGGCATCTTGGTTTCTTGGATTATCAGGCACCTTACTATCATGGTTGCTGTATTATTGGGTCTGCACTGCATATATGCCGCCTACCTTTTTGTTTTTTGGTGTGGTATTCTTAGTTAGTCATTGGGTGCTAGTGTTGTGCTTTGTAACAGGGAAAAGTTTCCTGGTTTTCTAGTTTTGGGATAGACAGTTTTTTCTCTGTTTATGGCTTTTATGAACATGCAAGAAAACTTAGCTTAGTGGCTTGCAAGTTCTCTGTTATTATTTGCATATGAATATGATTAATCCCTAAGAAACTATATATTTTTTAAAATGGAAGCTTGAAAAACGACACTTATATATAGACATCGGCATATACTTAGCACCCTTTGAATAGACTTTGTTTTATGTATAGTGCTTTTATTTTCTATCCTACTTCGTGTATATAGAATTATGGCTACTCTTAATCGGAAAGTTGTTATGGATCCCCACCCCTGTTTCTAACGATGAAGCAAAGAGAGCATGTTAGGTACCAAGAAATTAAAGATAAGATATAGGGAAGAGAGTATTGTATTATTACTGTCCAGACCAGTAACTGTTAAGTCTCTAAAATATTTGTGTGCATTTCCCTAAGTTTTGATGAAAACTAAACATTGGTCAATGATTTAATTAACCTACTTTGTGGTTGCTAACCTATCTACTTAGTGTACAGATCAGAAGATTACAAAAGTCACCTGTCTGTCTACCTAAGTACCAACCTGTCCGTATAAGCCAAAAAGTCAACCTGTCTGCTGACTGGGATTGTTGACTATGTGCAAACTGGTTTACAACCTGTCTCTGCTCTAACACTTCAACTTGTCTATGGTTCTTTGTTAAAGAACTCGAAGTACAGGAAGCTTTTAGAAGCTGTCCCCTCATGAAGAATACTCTGAGAACTCTCTCTCACGCTTATCAAGAAACTCAGAAGTGCTCTCTCTCAAGCAACCCAGGAAGTCAGAGACAAACTTCCAGTTAAAGAATGTTTCCAACATGCTTTATTCCCTAGTACTTTCGGTTATTACACAGAAAGGGAAATGTACTCTGCAAAAGTACAAAAGCACTCTGCACAACTCTGAGTTGGTGTCTACACGATGCATAAAGCTATTATCCTTCATGTTAGAGTATAACCAACGTCTCCATTGCATTAATGGCTGCCCAGAACGACTATATTGCATTTAATGAAGCTCTGCTTGAAGCCATCGTTGCAAGGAATGTCTCTAACGGATATTAAATGTTTGAAGGCTATAAATACAGAAGTCATTGAAGATGAATACATCAGAGTTTACAAAGCATTAAAGAGCCATTACTCTGTTCATTTATTCACTCTGTATTCTTCAATCATTTGAAGTTATTACACAAACTTTCCTAAGCTTTACATTTAAACCACTCTCTGAGTGTTAGTGAAAGATCTGTCTGTCCGTAAGTGTATTTATTACAAACCAAACTCTCAAACAAATTTGAGTGAGCCTGAAGAGGCTAGGTGTGCAAAGAATACTTGTGTTGGAGCCTGAAGAGGCTAGGTGTGCAAACAATATTTGGAGTCTGTAACCTGATCTGTTATAGTGGATAAATCTTGGTGCTGCCAAGGACTGGACGTAGCTCTTTGTGTTAAAGAGTGAACCAGGATAAATCACTGTGTTAATCTCTCTTTCCTTAATCTCTTTAGTTGTTTTGATTATATATCATCTGTTTACTAACTAAGGGGTTAAAACTGTTTTTATCAAGCTTGTCTTTCATCTGTATACGTGTGTTGTTTTCTGAGAAAACTACAACAGACAGGTGACCTGTCTGTGTAACCTTTACACCTGTCCGAACTTAGCTTCTGCATGCAAAAAGTTTTTAACTTTATTTTAATTCTGATAAACACAATTCAACCCCCCTTCTCGTGTTTATAGTTGTCTATTTCAGTTGGTATCAGAGCTCAGCCTCTGGGTTGAGCATCTAACAATGTAGAGGTAAAAGATCTTGAAGAATAGACATGACTGCTGGAGCTAGTGGAAGTCACCAGACTGAAGGAGCCTCCTTAACCAGACCTCCATTCTTCAATGGAGAAAACTACAACTATTGGAAAGATAGATTTCAATGGTTCATTCTATCTACAAACTCTGATCTCTGGGATGTCATCACAGATGGTCCTTTCATTCCTAAAAATGATGACAACACTGACAAGCCAAAAGCTCAGTGGACTCCTGCAGAAAAGGCAAAGTGGGAGCTAAATCACAAAGCCAGATACAACATTATTTGTGCTCTCAGTCCTGATGAGTTTGAAAAGGTCTGTGCCTGTGATTCTGCCAAAGAAATATGGGACACCTTAGCTGTCACACATGAAGGAACAGCCAAAGTCAAAGAATCAAAAATTGCCATACTTGTCAGAAAGTATGAACTATTTCTCATGGAGGAAGGAGAATCTGTTGCTCAAATGATAGGGAGATTCCAAACTATCATCAATGGTCTAAAGTCTCTTGGCAAAGTTTACTCTAATGCTGAGAAGGTTGGAAAGATACTTAGGAGCCTGCCTAAGCAGTGGAGACCTCTGGTAACTGCTATCTCTCAAGCCAAAGATCTTACCACCTTGACTATGGATGAACTCCTTGGAACACTTACTGTTCATGAGCAAGAACTTGGAGATGAAGTCTCAACAAAGAAGGGCAAGTCAATTGCTCTGAAAGCTGATCAAAAGTCTTCCAAAGCTTCTAAAGCTTTGAAAGCAGACGAGTCATCCAATGATGCTGACCTGTCTGAACCTGAGGATTCTGAAAGTGATGAAGAACTATCTCTCCTAACCAGAAAGATAAAGCTTCTCTTACAAAAAAAGAAGTTCAGAAAAGATAAGTCATTCAGAAGATTCAACAAGGACAAGAACTTCAAAGATTCCACTTCAACAGACAAGAACTCAATTGTCTGCTATGAGTGCAAGAAACCAGGTCACATCAAAGCAGAATGTCCTCAACTCAAGAAAGCCCCATTTAAGAAATTCTTCAAAAAGAAGAAGAAAGGAATGATGGCTACTTGGGAAGATCTAGAGTCAACATCTTCTGATGAGGAGATAGAGGAAGAAGCAAATCTCTGTCTAATAGCTAACACTGACTTTGATTCAGATAATGAGGTAAATTCTGATTATGAGGAATTACTTGATGCCTATGAAGAATTGTTGGAGGAATCCAACTGTTTATCTAAGGCTTTCAAATCTCTCAAGAGAGATCATGTTAAGCTCCTCAGTGAGCATAAACAGAAATCTCTAGAGTGTGAGAAATTTGCCAAGGAGAACAGTGAGCTGAAGACTGAAAAGTCTAATGAAGCTAAGATCTCTAGTGATATATCACAGTCTTAAGAAGTTGAAAAACTTCAACAGAAAGTGGAAGAGCTCACTTCTGATCTGGCCAAATTTGTTAATGGTAGAGAAAATCTGACCAAGCTGCTTGGTTGTCAGAGGCACTCCCTTAACAAAGAAGGTATTGGATATGTCCATCAGACACATCATAAAGTATCAACTAAGCACTCTAAAGTGTCTACTACATCTAGTTCTATTAAATCCATACCTGTCTGTAATTTCTGTGGAAAAACTAGACATGTTATGTCTAAGTGTCTTCATAAGAAAAGAAGGAAGTCTTCACAGACTCCTAGAACTAACAGAAAAGGACCTAGAAAACTATGGGTACCTAAAGATCAAATAATCTCTGTTGCAGATGTCCTCAACAGCACCAAGAAAACACCACTGCTGGTACCTGGACAGTGGCTGCTCGCAACACATGACAGGAGAAAGGTCTATGTTCCTAGACCTCCAACTTAAGAAAGGAGGACATGTGGCATTTGGTGGAAATCAGAAAGGGAAGGTTATAGGAATTGGTACTATTGGTGGTAAACTTCCTCTTCCCTCTATATCAAATGTTCTTATGGTTAAAGGATTAAAACACAATTTGCTTAGCATAAGTCAATTATGTGACAGTGGATTTGATGTCTCCTTTACCAAAGATTTCTGTATAGTTAAAGATCTAAGTGGCAAAACCCTCTTTTCAGCTAAAAGGCAACAAAATCTGTATAAGATTGAACTGACTGATCTCTCAGATCAAAGTGTAACCTGTCTGATGTCTAAAGAGGATGAAAGATGGTTATGGCATAAGAAACTAGGACATGCCAGTATGAAACTAATTTCAAAACTAAAAAGGGATAACCTTGTGAGAGGATTGCCTGATATTAGTTTTAAGAAAGATGTTTTGTGTGATGCATGTCAGAGAGGTTAACAAATAAAATCAAGTTTCAAATCTAAAAACCAAGTATCAACCTCTAGACCTCTTCAGTTGTTACACATGGATCTGTTTGGACCAGTTAGTGTTGCTAGCTTAGCTGGAAGGAAATATGGATTTGTCATAGTCGATGACTATTCTAGATATACATGGGTACTCTTCTTAACCCCCAAGGATGAGTCTTTTAAGGCTTTCTCAGTATTCTGTAAAAGAGTACAAAATGAGCAGGGTTTCTGCATTTCTACTCTTAGAAGTGACCATGGGGGAGAATTTGAAAATGAGCAGTTTAGCCAGTTCTGTGAGGAGAATGTGATCTCTCACAATTTCTCTTCACCTAGAACTCCTCAACAAAATGGAGTGGTTAAGAGAAAGAACAGATCTCTGCAAGAGATGGCTAGATCTATGCTCAATAAGAATAATCTCCCTAAGTACTTCTGGGCAGAAGCAGTAAACACAGCCTGTTATGTACAAAACAGAATACTCATTAGGCCTTTTCTAAAGAAGACTCCCTATGAACTGTGGAAAGGAAAAAGCCCCAACATTTCTTACTTTCATGCATTTGGATGTGAATGCTTCATCTTAAATACCAAGGATCAACTTGGAAAATTTGACTCTAAGACAGACAAAGGTATCTTTTTGGGATACTCTGAAATGTCTAAAGCTTTTAGAATTTACAATTCTAGAACATCTGTTATTGAAGAATCTGTTCATGTCAAATTTAATGATAACTTAAAGACTGATAAGGAATTGTCAGATCTAGAAGATGATCTTGCAGGTCTTGATATACAAGTCAGAAGATCAACAACCTGACTTAACCAAATCAGAACCTGAAGCAGAACCAGACAGACAAGTGGAGCAGACAAGTCAAGATCCTCTTGAAAGAGATTGGAAATTCAAAACTCATCATCCTAAGGATCTAATTATTGGAAATCCCTCAGAAGGAGTGAGAACCAGATCCACTTTAGGAGAATCAAGCAATATGGCCTTTATGTCAGAAATAGAGCCAAAACACATTGAAGAAGCTCTTGATGATGAAAGCTGGATTCTTGCTATGCAAGAAGAACTCAACCAGTTCACTAGAAATGATGTCTGGACACTTGTCTCCAAACCCCAAAACAAGTCTGTCATTGGAACAAGATGGGTCTTCAGAAACAAGTTAGATGAAGATGGCAAAGTTGTCAGAAACAAGGCAAGGTTAGTAGCTCAAGGCTACAACCAACAAGAAGGTATTGACTATACTGAAACCTTTGCACCTGTAGCTAGAATAGAAGCTATTCGCATACTGATGTCATATGCTGCACAACACCAAATCACTCTTTTTCAAATGGATGTGAAAAGTGCTTTTCTCAATGGAATAATTGAAGAAGAAGTTTATGTTAAACAACCCCCTGGTTTTGAAGATACTGATAAACCAGATCATGTTTTTAAACTTAAAAAGGCATTATATGGTTTAAAGCAAGCACCTAGGGCATGGTATGATAGACTAAGCTCTTTTCTCATGCATAATGGTTTTACAAGAGGTCAAGTAGATACTACTCTGTTTAAGAAAAGCTCTAAAGAAAATTTCATTATAGTTCAAATATATGTTGATGATATTATTTTTGGAGCAACTAATGAAAAGCTGTGCAAGGATTTTTCAAAGCTGATGCAAGCAGAATTTGAGATGAGCATGATGGGAGAATTGAAGTTCTTCCTTGGTCTACAAATCAAACAGACAAGTGATGGAATCTACATCCATCAACAAAAGTATATCATGGAAATGCTCAAGAAGTACAAAATGGAAAGTCCTAAACTTATGAAAACTCCCATGGAAACCAATGCAAAACTAAGTAAAGATGATGAAGGTAAAAAAGGTAGACCAAACTGTCTACAGAGGTATGATTGGATCTTTACTGTACTTAACCTCAAGCAGACCTAATATTCAATTTAGTGTCTGCATGTGTGCTAGATTTCAATCTGACCCAAGAGAATCTCATCTTAAAGCTGTCAAGAGAATATTTAGATATTTGCTTGGTACTACTAATCTTGGTTTGCTATATTTAAGAACTAAAGAATACAGATTAGTGGGATTCTGTGATGCTGACTTTGCTGGAGACAGAATAGAAAGAAAAAGCACCAGTGGAGGATGCCACTTCATTGGAGCAAATTTAGTCTCTTGGTCAAGCAAAAGGCAGACAACTATTGCTCTATCTACTGCTGAAGCAGAATATATCTCAGCTGCTAGTTGTTGCTCTCAACTCTTATGGGTAAACATCAACTTGAGGATTACTCTATTTTTTAGCATAATATATCTGTATGGTGTGATAATTCTAGTGCTATCTGCTTAACTAAAAATCCAATTCAGCATTCTAAGGCTAAGCATATAGAAATCAAACATCACTTCATTAGAGATTATGTTCAGAAAGGTATCTTTGATATTAAGTTTGTTAAAACTGAAAATCAATGGGCTGATATCTTCACTAAACCTTTAGCAGAAGAAAGATTTTTATTTATTAGAGATAATTTAAACATGCATTATATTGTTGAATGAAATGTCTGAGTTTTGAACTGTCTGTGATCATCTGTCTGACTCTGTTGAGTCACTATGCTGAAACTCAACAGTTTTATTAAAATGGTTATTTATCTATTTATTTATTTAATACCATTTGTTAATCTGAAGCTAATCATGGACACGGCAGTTTTTACCTCGAAACCATGTTTTCATTATGTCTTAAGTGGGCGCTATAGTTCCCCACATAAATCGTGCCATTCTTAATTAAAAATGTCTTTTTTTCTTTCTCCTGCTTTTACTGCTTTAAAAGGCAATCTTCAGAAAGTTTCAAACTTTATCCTTCTCAAAAGCCCTAAGTCTTTTCGTCTTTGTCTTCCTCTCGTTCAAAACCTTCTCTCTTCCAAAACTCTCATTCTCTCTTCTCTGAAAAATGGCATCTTCAAAGCTTTTGTCTCCAAAAGAGATTGCTGAGAAATATGAAATGAGAATAGCTGACATTGAGAAGATTCTACCAGGCAAGACTGTTGATCTCTAACAGATGAAGAAATGGGGAATGGATGTCACTGAAGAGTTGGAATACTCTAAGTGGACAGCCTTCTTTGATATCAAGGAGCTGGTCCATCCCAAGCTTGTCAGAGACTTCTGGAGAAATGCTGTGGTCATCACCAATGTGGTTGATGGAACCAAGAGCTTCAAGGCTCAAATGTCAGCTGATGTGACTCTTCAGTTTCCCATTAGCTCTCTAGAATTGGCAACCAGATGCCCAAGGATTGGAACTGCTTTCAGACCTGACTGGGAAGATCAGGTAGGAACTGAAAATATAATATTGCTATATATGGAGTTCCCAACCCTGAGAACAAGAAGCCTGTCTGCATGGTGCCCAAGTGTAGGTTCTTGCACAAGCTGCTTCTGGAGTGTGTGATACCCAGAAAAGGATCACGAGACAATGTGACCAAGTTGGACAGATTTGCTCTATACCACTTGATTCACAAAATCAAGATAGACATCAATGATCTCATCTACATGTATCTTGAGTCTCTGATCAGAAGGACAAACATGCCTACCTTCCCTTATGGAATGCTGCTGACAAGGGTTTTTAGGAACAAGATATTTGTTCCAACTGATGTCCATTTTGTGGACATGGCTCTGCCAATAGACAAGAAAGTCTTGTCTATGATGGGGATTGAAGGAATCCCTCTGGAGGATGAAGAAGAAGATAAGAAGAAAAAGAAGAAGCCTGCTGCTGAGCAGAAGCAGAAGGAAAAAGCAGAAGAACCAGCTGATTCCACTGGTGAATCAGAGTTTCCAATCTCTGAGAGAATATGGAAACCTGCTGGAAAGGTGGCCAGACAGGATCAGAGGCCTGAGGAACCCACAGCTTCTGAAGGATCTGCTGAGACAGTTGAGCCTCTCAGATTCAAGCTGAAGAAACCCTCTCCAAAGAGGAAGACCAGTGAGGCTGGAAAATCTGGTGTGGTTTCTGCACAACCCACCAAGAGGAGAAGACTGGTGAAGACCTTTACCAAGGTCAGACAAGTGGAGTCTGAGCCTAGTAAAGAGGAAGCACCTGCTCAGGGGGAGCAGACATCTCCACCCTCAGAGGAGCCTAGGGAGATCAAACCTCTTGATCTGGAATTCATTCCTAGAAAAAGAAGGTCAGGCTACCCTATGCCTATGGTGGCTGTTACTGGAAGGGAAGAAGTCCCTGCAGAAGAGCCTGCTGCTATTGCTGCTATTGCAACCTCTGCTGATCTATCTGCTGGAACTCAGACAGTTGGTCATTTTGAAGATGCTTCTCTGTCCTCTTCAAGGAAGAAAGCAAGACACTTTGAAGATCAACTCTTCACCTTTCCTTCTGCACCATCCTCTCCCCTTCACCTAGGTATTCTAGATTCTGTTGTTTCTTCCCCCTTTGCCCTTTTTGTCAAACCTTTATCTGTTGCCTCCCCTTTTCATTCACCTGTCTCCTCTCACCCCACCCAAACATCTTTTGATGTCGTGTCTGATGTATGTCAGTACACAGTTGTTCACAGGGACTCAACTCCCAGAGAACAATCTGGCATATCATCTAGACTGTTTGTGAGTGATTTGCAATCTCTGATGACTGCAAGTGTATCTCACTTATCTGTCATCCCTTCTCCTCCACCTCACATTCTGAACCCTTGTAGGGAGATTTTCTTTTATCCCCCTATTGTTTTGTTCATTAGAACATTGGAAGGATCTCACTATCCTGCCTCTGTTGTAATGTTACCCTCTAGGTCTAGATACTTTTTTCTTTTAGTCACAGGGTCTAATTCATTTTTCTCTCACATAGACTCTCTCTTACCCTTACCCCCATCTGTCTTAGCCAATCAACCTCTTCCCCCTCCTATTCAAATAAGAGTCACTCGTCTGTCTCTTTGTGAAAGACTTTCCTGTGTCTTTTCCTCTCCTGATTTTGACCCAGTCAGAATCACTCATCTGTTTAAGATAGCTTTTCTTCCTTTATTCTTTTTCAGAACCATTCATCAGTATTTCTTTCCCCATGTCTCCTCACCTTTCTCTATTCCTAAGGCACCCCCAGTTTTAGCCTTACCCTGGTATCCAACCTTGTCTGCTACTTCAACCAGCTTGTCTACAGAAGCCTCCTCCTCTCAGATGGTGGATTTAGATAGCTTCAATCGTCTTAAGACTGAGCTAGAAGAAGTCAGAAGACATATGGATGCAGAGAGGCATGCTAGGCTGCTGTTAGAACAGAAAGTTGATTCCTTGTATCTTCTTTTTAATCAGCCTAGATAAGTAGTTGTAGGAACTGCCTTGTAAATGAAATGCTTATGATGAATAAAATCAATATCACTTTATCTTCATTATTTTCTCTTTATTGTCTCTTTTTCTCTCCACTGTTATCTGTTTGTTCCTTTTTGTTGCTGACAAAAGGGGGAGAAAAGTGTAAGATGATTAATGTAAAATGATTGGAGAAAATTATGTGATGGTTATATGCTAAGTGTTCTGGAGAATATAATAACTGGTAAAAATTTTAATTCTCTGATATACTCTGATATTTTGAACTTAAACCTGCTGCATATTGCTCTGATATTTTTATTGAACTTAAATGCACCTGTCTGCACATATAGAAAATATCAACTTGTCTACTTTCCATTATTCTGTAAAATGATATTTTCAAAGGTTCATTAAATCATCTGAATGTTTGTCATCATCAAAAAGGGGGAGATTGTTAAGTCTCTAAAATGTCTGTGTGCATTTCCCTAAGTTTTGATGAAAACTAAACATTGGTCAATGATTTAATTAACCTACTTTGTGGTTGCTAACTTATCTACTTAGTGTACAGATCAGAAGATTACAAAAGTCACCTGTCTGTCTACCTAAGTACCAACCTGTCCGTATAAGCCAAAAAGTCAACCTGTCTGCTGACTGGGATTGTTGACTATGTGCAAACTGGTTTACAACCTGTCTCTGCTCTAACACTTCAACTTGTCTATGGTTCTTTGTTAAAGAACTCGAAGTACAGGAAGCTTTTGGAAGCTGTCCCCTCATGAAGAATACTCTGAGAACTCTCTCTCACGCTTATCAAGAAACTCAGAAGTGCTCTCTCTCAAGCAACCTAGGAAGTCAGAGACAAACTTCCAGTTAAAGAATGTTTCCAACATGCTTTATTCCCTAGTACTTTCGGTTATTACACAGAAAGGGAAATGTACTCTGCAAAAGTACAAAAGCACTCTGCACAACTCTGAGTTGGCGTCTACACAATGCATAAAGCTATTATCCTTCATGTTAGAGTACAACCAACGTCTCCATTGCATTAATGACTGCCCAGAACGACTATATTGCATTTAATGAATCTCTGCTTGAAGCCATCGTTGCAAGGAATGTCTCTAATGGATATTAAATGTTTGAAGGCTATAAATACAGAAGTCATTGAAGATGAACACATCAGAGTTTACAAAGCATTAAAGAGCCATTACTCTGTTCATTTATTCACTCTGTATTCTTCAATCATTTGAAGTTATTACACAGACTTTCCTAAGCTTTACATTTAAACCACTCTCTGAGTGTTAGTGAAAGATCTGTCTGTCTGTAAGTGTATTTATTACAAACCAAACTCTCAAACAAATCTGAGTGAGCCTGAAGAGGCTAGGTGTGCAAAGAATACTTGTGTTGGAGCCTGAAGAGGCTAGGTGTGCAAACAATACTTGGAGTCTGTAACCTGATCAGTTATAGTGGATAAATCTTGGTGCTGCCAAGGACTGGACGTAGCTCTTTGTGTTAAAGAGTGAACCAGGATAAATCACTGTGTTAATCTCTATTTGCTTAATCTCTTTAGTTGTTTTGATTATATATCATCTGTTTACTAACTAAGGGGTTAAAACTGTTTTTATCAAGTTTGTCTTTCATCTGTATACGTGTGTTGTTTTCTGAGAAAACTACAACAGACAGGTGACCTGTCTGTGTAACCTTTTACACCTGTCCGAACTTAGCTTCTGCATGCAAAAAGTTTTTAACTTTATTTTAATTCTGATAAACACAATTCAACCCCCCTTCTCGTGTTTATAGTTGTCTATTTCAGTAACAAGGTGTTACAACTCTAGAAGAAGGAAGGAAACACAAAGGGGATAGGCAAATTTGAGACTGCCTAATTCTCTCCCAAGAGTCCATTCCAATTTGAACTTAGCTTCTCACGTAACTGTCCTCCCTATACAATATACCCCTTCCCTCAGCTGACTTGTGTAATCATTCTTCTCAAAAGAATGCAGAAGACACCAGCCGACATAGGCAATATAAAAATAAAGAGGTGAGATTCCATTTATCTTACACATAAGGCAGACATGCAGTGGTACGACTCACAGGTACATAATACAACAGTCATATATTTTTTTTATCTCCCATTTTAATTCTGCAACTCAAAACTTCAAGAATATAATATACCAGACTCGACGGTAAGCTTATCAAGCATACCAGACTCGGTTTGTCCATCGAAAGCCAGGAATAGAGAGAAACTGATTGAAACCATATAGTCCCATTCCTACACAGCCTCAAGGAATATCCGATTCTAATACTAATTTGATATTTTGGAAAGGAATGGTTAGTTTAGGTTTCATCTACGCCCACCTTTAGGCCCCATGTGTGGCTATCATGGCATAAGCTCAAATCATAATCATAATGTACGTACTATCATAATCACATGTGATCTCAAACTCTCTGTGGAACAACGGGCTCTTTATGAAACCTCTACTGCTGGGAAGCTTAGCTTCCTTGGCACAACGACCTTTCTGAACATAGTATCAACTATGTGTTGGTCAAAATTGCTGGAATACGTCCAATTGGTCTATCCATCGGATAATCTCGTGATTTCACCATAATCCACTTGCTGTCAATCTCTGATGAATGATATTCCCGGGTACAAATCATCAACTAATATTAATCCACAGTTCTCAAACAGACTTGTCAGTTTGTGTAAAGATGTTTTAAGGCACTTTCTTACAAGTCCTAACACATTATGAAATTGGATCGACAGTCCAATCATTTATTTCTTTACACTTTTCTAATAGAGCCTTTCTCTTGGCTTCCAAGAAATCAAATAATTCTTAGTCCATTAAATCTTATGGAGGTATGGATAATGAATTAACCACACTTTACGACAAATGGTCTTGCTTCACCATAAGTCATAAATCATTAAGTTCATATTTTCACTAAATCATTCATGACTTAGGTTTTTTCCATTTACTTGAAATGCTAGTCTTAAGGACTAAAATTCTCTTTTGTCTTAAAACCAAAAACTTTGGTTAAAACCAAACCATTTTGAAATTAGATTTCATCAAAGTACATAAGTACTAAATTCCTCAAAACAGTTTCTTGGAAAATGCCGAAACCCTTAAAATACTGTTTTAGCGCTTTTTACTGTATTTCAACTTAAATTCTATATTTTCACAAATATAATTATTTGTCTCAAATCCTTCACTTCCCTAAGTTACCATACTTATATTAAAGTATTAAAATACTGATTTCAAACTCTAAATCATTGTTTTCTCAAAAATCTTTACAAACGTTTGAAGACGGTTTCACTGCTTTTTAATGAATTTAGGCTCAAAAGCCATACTTTTAAAAATATGGTTCTTCACCTCAAATATATAACTTTCCTAAGTGATAATACTCATTTTAGGATGTTGAAACATTGATTTTACCTATTTCTCACCATTTATACAAAATTCCTAAAAATGTGACCGAACGTCGTTAAGTTTATAAATCGCGTAAATCATTTTTCAACGATTTTAAACTCTAATAGTCCAAAACTCATTTTGGAGTTTTAGAACAGTTTGATAGGCATGAAAAACAGTTTCTAACTGTCCTATTACATAAATTTTCGAAAATTTCAGTTTAGTCCCTAAACTTTCATTAATTACAAAAAGGTCCTTATTAACTTAAAACCTTGTAACTTTTTATTTATAACTTTAAATCACACCAAACCAACTTCTTTAAAAATATTTTTCAGTTGCCCTCAAATTTCCAGAAATTATATTTCTGCCCAAATATTTTACAATAATTGCAAAAAGGTCCTTGTTTACAAAAACGCTTATAACTTTTTATGTATTAATCCAATTAACACCAAACCAATTTCTATGGTTTTGTCTCATAAAGGACTACAATTTTAACACACAAGAATATGAATTTCAGTGCAGCCACTGAAATTATCAGAAATTGCATTTTAGTCCCTAAGGACTCATAAAATCATATCTTTCAATATACACATCCAAATCAATCCAAACCAATTTCTATATTCCTATATTTTCATTCAATCCTCATAAAAATTATTCAAACAATTTAACACATCATAGAGCTCATTAAAACAGTCCTTAAATAATCATGTTAAGCATTTATTTTAACAAATCAATCATACAACAATCATGGTTCCAACTTAGGGTCATTGGAACCAAAACAATCATATGATATATCATACCACAACCAAGCATCAAATCAAATCCTCCAAGAGGATCACACACATATAAATCAATAATACACACTTATGAGTTACAAAACATATACACTAAATAAACCATCAACATATCTACATTAAGATAGGATAGTAGTAATCTCCCCCCTTATCTCTTATAGATCACTTGAAACTCAAGTAGTAGAAGGTTGTTGTTCACCTAAATCACAAGGTTTTGAACCCACAAAACCTAGCCATGAACAACCAACAAGAAATCAAGTTAAAGATTGAAGAAAATCATCCTAAACCCATTTTATATAGGTTCGGTCAACTCAAAAAGAATTTGCTAGGGATCTCTAAATTTTTCAAGCTCTTGGATGATGAAAATAGAAGTCATATGGAGATCATAGAAATTGGTTTCTAGTCAAATGGATATTTCTATAATTTTCTAGAGATTTTTGAAGAAAGCTTCATGAAGATGGAAAATCATGATTCATGACTTAAACAACTAAAATGATTGAAGGAGAAGTCATGATTGATCATGGAGAGAAGATATTACCTCTTTAATGATGAAGAGATGAAGAGAAATGATCAAAACAAGCTTAGTTTAAAATTTGACAGCTTTGAGGATATGGTGGTGTTATGAGCATATCTCACTATCTACTCATCTAAAAATTACAAACTTTGGCTTGTTGGAAAGGTAAGAATGATATGCACAACTTTTATGTTTAAGGTTTCTTTTGATTCAGAATAGAACAGGGGCGTAAAGTGCCTTCTTTTCACTGTTCTCGTGTGATGTTGAGGATTTTGAGCTATTTTGGTAATTTGGGCATATCTCCCAATATACTTATCTGTTTTTTATGATCTTTAGCTCGTTGGAAAGAAGAGATGAAGAGGAACAACGTTCATGTAGAAAGTGTTTCGAGTTTCAGAACAGAAGAGGGTCAGAATTTCGGTATGGTTTCAAGGAGCTTTTCTTTGTATTCTTGATGAAGAAGAAGAAAATGTCTAAGTGTGGGGGAGTGGGCAGCCACGAATTGGGTAGGTGTGGAGGGGTTTTCCACCTTTTAAAATGAGTGATTTAGGGAGAGGATATGTGTCATTGTTAATAACCATTTGTTAGTAACCATAGTTAATGTTAACAAAGCTAGGTTAAGTTAAAAAAATAATATAATACTTAATTAGGGTTAATAATAATCATGACTAGAAAAATATGTGGTGAAGAGTCAAAGGAGTGGTGTGGCTGAGTTTAGCACCACAAATGAGGAGGATAAGTCAATTTGAAATTGCCTTGTGAACCATGGTTGAACTAACCAAACATAGGTTAGGTTAACTTTGGGTTAATTTGGTCATTTCACTTGAAGTCGTCATGATAATTGAGTGGTTATGGTGAGTAGGAGGTGTGGCTAAATTGTGACCACATGTGAGGAAGAAGAAGAAAATTTGATAATGTCTTGCCTTACTCATGGTTGTCATTTAACTATGATGGTTAGGTTAGGGGTGTTTTAGTCTTTTCACATTTACTTGCCATAAATGCATATTAATGGCTATGGTAAGTCATTATGGTGACTCATTCCTCTTGAGTCATCATGGACGACTCGTCGTTCTGTTCTCCTGGTATATCTTTGCACATTCGTGTCGGGTTCTGTTGTTTACCTTTATTAGGGTTTTTGAGAGAATGATTATGAAATGAAATCAAAATGAAATGAGTATGGTTTAGTGGAGGGCTGCACGAAATTAAGTAGTTTTAGAGGGTATTTTGGTAAAAAATTCACTTAGAGACACTCTTGGAATTTTACTTAAAGTCCAAGGGCATTTTGGTCTTTTTACTAGAATAAATATCATGATATTTTGGTGTCATCATTAGGCTTCATAAATGCTAGGTGAGTCACCCATGTGACTCACCACCCTAGGTGGCAATATGTCCCATCATCCGGAGTCCAGTTTTGTCTCTGCACGTCTGTTCTCGACTCCGTCGATCACCCGTTTGTTGATGATACGCCCGAATAAAGTATAATAACTTATTTATTTTGAGAATTTTCAAAATAACCAATATCGTTGGAAAAATAATATAAACCTAAACTGTTTCGTTCACGGGTCAAAATTAGGTTTTCTGATCAGTAAACTTTTACTGTCAGTGAAAAATACAGACCGGGTTTCGCCTGAATTTTAAACCTAAAATTTCACCGTAACTTCCTTCGATATAGAAGGTCTCAACTATGATTTTGTTTTCCTCAAAATCATTTTCTAGATCCCCGGTAATAATATAAAATATAATTACCGGTCAAGACGCGAGAAAACAGGGTGTTACAACTTGCATTTCTCTATTCTCTCTCTATCTTCCCTTTATACCTCATTAGTGGTTATGATCCCCTGCATCACCCCCACTAATGACCTCAGGAGCTCCCCTCTTCTTGAACCTTTTTCTAACATAGACCTTACTGATTTCAGGCCTATTGGACTTGAGGAGCTTGGGCTCAAAGTTCTCATCAACCCTTCCCCCTTCGAAAAGCACCTTGTCCTCAAGGTGAAAATCAGGAAATTTCTCTTGGAATTTCTCAAGCAGCTCCCCAAGAGTTTTCACAGCTTGGCATATTCTGCCATTTGACCAATATCTCCAGATTTACTTGCTTGTCTAACCTTCCTGCTAACACCTCTTCAGGTTGGACTTGGAGTTCCTAGTTTTCATCTAGGAATGATGGTAATGGTTGAGCAGTAGTGGTTGCTGCCACGGATTTCTTTAACAGTGAAGCATGGAACACTGGCTGTACTTTACAATCCTCTGGTAATTTGAGCTTGTATGCTACTGGGCCAATCTGCTCAATGATCTCAAAAAGGTCATAATATCTCAGGCTAAGCTTCTGGTTGATCTTCCTTGCCATACATTTTAGTTTATAGGGTTGTATCTTGAGAAAAACTATGTCTCCCGCCTTGTATTCAACCTCCCTCCTCTGTTGATCGGCATATTGTTTCATACGGTTTTGTGCTTGAGTTAACTGCTGTTTCAACTTGATAAACCTTTGGTTCATCTAGTTTTATGACTAGAAGGACCTCAATTTTGATACTAATTGTGCGATTTCATTCTCGTTTTAGCCCCAATTTAGCTTTAATTGTGCACAAGCGACATTTTGAGTCTTAGGAATAATTTCTAGTAATTTTTTCTATTTTCTAGCCAAAATAAAACATTTAATGCTACTTTTAATTTCAGGTTAAAAGTGAAGCTCTGGGAAACTTGGATTAAATGAAGAAAACAAGCAAAAAGGAATTTCCAAGGTCTCGCCCTGCGAGCCAGAACTGATGCTGAGCAGGAATTGAAGTCTTTCGGTCTTACCCCGCGAGACAAGGCTGCCCCGCGAGCCAAACATAGGTTTCTGAAGACTTTTCAGTCTCGCCCCGCGAGACATGCCTCACCCTGCGAGGATTCAAACTCAGACTGGAGCCAAATTTAAGTTCTCGCCCTGCGAGCACCTGCTCGCCCCACGAGCGACCGCAGAATCAGACTTCTATATAAAGCTTGTAGTGTTGCGAGTTAAAGGATCCAATCCTAGTTTTTTGTGAGCTGCATCTCGTTTAGGTTTACATTCTCTTTTACTGTTTTTATTCATGTTTTCTGTTGAATCGATGATGTTGAAGCACACTATGAGGAACTAATCCTCTTTATAAGGAAGCGATGAAGCCGCTCATGACGGCATAGTGATTTTTTGATATTATCTACTCCCTAATTCTCAATTCCGTTTCTTAATTCTGATTTGTATGTGTTGATCATATGAGCTCGTGATTAACTAGTCAAGCGTGGTGAGTCCGACCGGAGATTCACGCTTAGGACTTGAATTAGGAACACAAATTGAATATTGCTAGAATTAGAATAGGAGATTTGTGCAATCGTTATAGGGAACCAAGAACTTAATGAATTTTGCATGTTTGTCATCATAGAGATATCGTTGATTTGCATGTTTAGGTATTTTCTCTTGTGCTCAACCGAGGCATTAGGATAATTTCGGGTTCCTGATTGACATGTAATTGAACCTAGTGATAGAAAGTAATCACTTTTGATCTATGTTTAATTGGGTTGGTGGAACCGTGACCTTAGATCTCCCCCATTCGTAATTCACTAAACCTTGTTAATTGCTCTTGCTTTACTTAATTCTTGATAATTGGTTACTACTTGATTTTAAAACAACTCTCTCTTTTGACTTGGTCAAACCTAACTGTTTCCCTTAAATATTGAATACAATTGGCCACCCAATCCCTGTGTTCGATCTCGGTAGTTTCTTACCGTGTTTTATTACTTGCTTCGATCTGGTATACTTGCCGGAGTCCCATCAAGTTTTTGGCGCCGTTGTCGGGGATTGACATAGCCAATTTTTCTTTATTTAAAGAAAATAGTTAATTTGAACAAGTACAATTTTGTTTTTAAATTTCTTTGTGAATTTTTTAGGACATCTTAAAGCTTCTTTGATCCCACTTGCTATTGCCTTGTTTTTGTGTATGCGAGGTACTGTTCCACCGGAAGACTTGCTATACGACCCAGAGATTCAACTGAATGAGAAGAGGTTGAGGAAGGAATTGAAAGAGAAAAGGAGGCTTGAAGCAATCCAACCCATCAATCTTGAAGGGATGGCAGAAGGAGATCCTCCACCTTACAAGCCTCTTTATGAGTACAATCTTCCTCACTTGGATGATTGTGCTTCTAGTGTTGTTAGGCCTCCCATCACGCCAATTCTTTTGAGATGAAGCAATTTGCTCTCACTCAGGTGCAAAGAGATCAATTTGATGGGAGTGGACACCAAGATCCTCACAGGCATATTGCTCACTTCTTGGAGATATGCGACATGTTCAAAGCCCCAGGAATTTCAGAAGATGCCTATCTTTTGCGACTATTCCTTTTCTCTCTTCGGGATATAGCACACAATTGGTTAGACTTGAATTTGGATCGTGCGAGCATCACCACTTGGGGGCAAATGGCTCAGAGGTTCCTCACAAAAGTGGCACAGTTAAAGATAGCTGTCACTTCCTTCAAGAAACAGGATGATGAGTCCTACAATGAAGCTTGGGAGAGGTATAATATGCTTTTGAGGAGATGTCCTTCTTCCTACTTTGATTTAATCTCCAAAGTGCAGCACTTCTTTAATGGGTTGAAGGGCCGTTATCAAATGAATTGTGACGCCGCAGTTGGCGGTTCTTTCTCTTGTAAATCAGCATAGGACGCTTGGCCTTTATTAGAGAAGATGTCAAGGAATGATTACAATCGCGGTATGGGCACTACTTCTAGAATCAGTACGGCATCTTTGGAGGCTATTCTTGAACAGAACACACTCTTGAAGAAGCAATGTGAGGCACTTACTGGCAAGATGATTGTTAATGAAGTACGAGAGGGTTTTCCTCCAGGGTGTGACCATTGCAATGGTGATCATAATAGTGAAAATTGTCCCGGAATTTTCCCTCAGGAACATGTAGATTCTTGCCACAACTTCTACGACACAGTTCCACAGAACAACTATCAAAGGAACAGGCAGAATGCTACCAATAGAGTCGGGGTTGGAACATTAGGAGAGATCATCCAGGTTTCACTTGGGGAAACACTAGTAATGGTCTAGCCGGGCAACAACAACAGGGTCAGAGGCCAAACTATGGAATTCAACAGCGAAACACTCAGCAAGCTATCCCTGGGCCTAATCAGTTACAAATCACAGATGGTGGGAAGCAACCTTGGGAGTTGGCTATTAAGAAGACTAGTGCGGCCATTGAGAAGTTGACAGTGCATACAGACACCGCCATTAACAAGTTGGCAACTCAGACCGGGGCAACTATTCAGAATCTTGAGACTGAGATAGCACAACTTTCAAAGCAAATGAATGAATGTCTTCCAGGCTCTTTCCCAGGTAATACAGAGAACAACCCCAAAACCCATTGCAATGTCGTGTCAACTCGAAGCAGTAAGTTGTTGGGATCAAATGGGAGTGCAACTAGTTCTCAGGAAGTGGAGACTACAGAGCAACCACAGTTGGAAGAAGAACAAGCCAAGAAAGATGAAGTAGCTAGTGAAAAGGTGCCAGAGAAAGGTGGGAAATTGAAACCAGTGGATGAAGAATTCCGAAATAAGAAGTGGGTTGAACCTCAAGATCTCCCTCCTTACATGAAGGTACCTTATCCAGAGAGATTGAAGAAGCCCTTGCAAGATAAGCAATTCAACAAATTCCTTGATGTTTTTCGCAAACTTCAAATTAATATTCCATTTGCGGAAGCCTTGGAACAAATGCCATCTTATGCTCGGTTTATGAAGGAACTTCTCTCCAAGAAGCGAAAGATAGTGGATGAGGAAACGGTTGCTTTGGTAGAGGAGTGTAGTGCAAATCTCCAAAGGAAACTACCTCCGAATTTGAAAGATCCGGGTTCTTTTAGCATACCATGTGCCATTGGGGAGATAACTATTGGGAAAGCTTTGTGTGATCTAGGGGTAAGCATAAATTTGATGCCCCTCTCTATGATGAGGAAGCTGGGCATAAAAAAGGCAAAGGAGACTAGAATGTCACTCCAACTCGCGGATCGTTCTATCAAATACCCTTGTGGGTGGTGGAGGATTTGTTGGTAAAGGTAGACAGTTTATCTTTCCGGTGGATTTTGTAGTGCTTGATATGGATGAAGACGCCGAGATCCCTCTCATATTGGGGAGACCTTTCTTGGCTACCGTGTGTGTTGATAGATGTGCAACAAGGATAGCTCACACTAAGGGTGCAAGATGAGAATGTAGTCTTCGATGCCTTTGAAGTAATGAAGCATCCAGTTGAGAAATCTTATGCATATAGTATTGATATGGTGGACCCAATTGTAGAATCTATAGCCACACAGGAAGCCTATGGTTCTACGCTTGCAAAAGTGTTGGTAAAATCCAATGAAGAAGATGAAGAAGAAGACCTTTTGGGAGATGAGGATTATTTTGAATGCCTAAGGAACATGGAAGCCTTACCGAATCTCTCAAAGGTTGAATGCCAAAAAGAAAAGCTCAACAAATAAAGAGTGGAAGGAAATAACAAGACACCGGAGTTAAAACAACTCCTAACTCACTTGAGGTATGCATTTTTGAGTGAGGAAGGACATCATCCGGTCATCATGAGTAATGCCTTGAAAAAGGATGAGGAAGAAAAGCTCTTGAGAGTTCTTAGGGAACACAAATCCGCCATTGGGTGAAATATTTCGGATTTAAAAGGAATAAGTCTTTCTCTATGCATGCATAAAATTTTGATGGAGGATGATTATAAACCGGTGGTTCAACCACAAAGATGGATAAATCCCATGATGAAAGAAGTTGTGCGTAAGGAAGTGATTAAACTTTTGGATGCCTGAATCATCTATCCAATTTCGAATAGTAATTGGGTTAGTCCAATTCATGTGGTCCCGAAGAAAGGTGGCACAACCGTGGTGGTCAACGAAAACAATGAGATGATTCCACCAAGGACCTTCACGGGATGGAGAGTTTGTGTGGATCACAGGAAGCTTAATGATGTGACAAGGAAAGATCACTTCCCTCTTCCATTCATTGATCAAATGGTTGAAAGGTTGGCCGGATATGAGTACTATTGTTTCTTGGATGGTTGCTCCAGTTACAACCAAATTGTGGTGGATCCTTAAGACCAAGAGAAGACGGCCTTCACATGTCCATATGGAGTTTTTGCTTATAGGAGGATGCCCTTTGGATTGTGCAATGCTCCCGCTACTTTCCAAAGGTGCATGCTATCCATCTTTTCGGACATGGTGGAGAAATTCATAGAGGTATTCATGGATGACTTCTCGATTTTTGGGACGTCATTTGATAATTGCTTAAAGAACTTGGCTTGTGTGCTCGAGAGGTGCCAAGAAACCAACCTTGTACTCAATTGGGAAAAATGCCATTTCATGGTCAAGGAAGGTATAGTTTTGGGGCACAAAATCTCCCATAAAGGGATTGAAGTTGATAGAGCCAAGATTGAGTTGATTGAAAAACTACCCCCACCAACCAATGTAAAGGGGGTGAGGAGTTTCTTGGGACATGCCGGTTTCTACCGAAGGTTCATCAAAGACTTCTCCAAGATAGCGAAACCGCTATGTGCCCTTCTTATGAAGGACATATCCTTTGATTTTAATGTTTCTTGTTTAAATTCTTTCAATACTTTGAACAATATGCTTGTCACCATACCCATAATCGCTGCTCCTAATTGGAATTTACCCTTTGAAATAATGTGTGATGCAAGTGATTATGCGGTAGGGGCGGTTTTAGGTCAAAGCGTGGAAAAGTTAGCTTATGTTGTAGGGTCTAAAATTATTGTTTTCATTGATCATGCAGCCAAAAAAAAAAACTTGATGACAAAACAAGAGGCCAAACCTAGATTAATCTGGTGGATTCTTCTTTTGTAGGAGTTTGATATTGAGATTAGGGACCGCAAAGGCTCGGAAAATGGAGTAGCGGATCACTTGTCGAGGTTGGTTAATCTAGACACTGAGGAGAAATTGCTAGACATTAAGGAAGAATTTCCTGATGAGAAATTATTTGCAATTTTTGAAAAAGTTTCTCCTTAGTTCGCGGATATGGCCAACTTCAAGTCTTCAAATATGGTTCCGAAGGGATGGACTATGCAACAAAGAAAGACGTTCTTCTCGGATGCAAAGTACTACATTTGGGAAGATCCCTTCTTGTTCAAACAGTGCGCAGATGGATTGATGCGGAGATACATTCCTCATGATCAAATTGGAAGCGTGTTGTGGCATTGCCATGGCTCGGATTATGGTGGATATTTTGGGGGAAAGAAAACTGCAGAAAAATTTCTCCAAAGTGGTTTATATTGGCCCATCATCTTCAAGGATGCAAAAGCTTTCGCGGATAGTTGTGATCGTTGTCAAAGGGTTGGCAACATCTCCAAAAGACACGAACTTCCTCTCCAAACCATGTTACGATGTGTGGGGCATTGACTTCATGGGACCGTTCCCTCCATCTTTCTCATATCAATATATTTTGGTGGCGGTGGATGGGTTGTCATGGAATTCCTAAGGCGCAACATTTTCACAAGGTTTGGAGTTCCAAGGGTTCTAATTAGTGACGGTGGTTCACACTTTTGCAACAAACAAATGGATCACCTACTTTCAAGATATGGGGTCACACACAAGGTTGCAACTCCTTATCATCCGCAAACAAGTAGTCAAGTGGAAGTGTCCAATCGTGAGTTGAAGCGAATTCTTGAGAAGACAGTAAACTCATCACAGAAGGATTGGTCAAGGAAGATAGATGATGCACTATGGGCATACAGGACAGCTTTCAAAACACCCATTGGTAGATCTCCATATAATTTGGTGTTTAGAAAGGCGTGCCACTTACTAGTGGAACTGGAACATAAATCCTATTGGGCCATCAAGACCCTGAATTTTGACTTGACAAAGGCCGGTGAGAAGCGCTTACTGGACTTGAACGAATTGGCTGAGATCCGAATGCAACCATATGAAAATGCATGGATTTACAAGGAACAGACAAAGGCTTGGCATGATAAGCATATTTTGCCAAGAAGTTTTGAACCGGGGTAATGGGTCTTATTGTATAACTCAAGATTGAGGTTATTTCCGGGTAAGCTGAAATCCGGGTAGTCTGGACTTTTCAAGGATCACAAGGTATTTCCACATGGAGCAGTGGAGCTAGAGGAGAATGAACCAGGTGACATCTTCAAGGTAAATGGCCAAAGACTCAAGCACTACTATGGGGAGGCATTCCAAAGGAACCACCAAAGCTTCAGGCTAGACTAACCCTTCGCGGGGGACTTGAGTTAGGCTCGGGACGTTAAGCAAGCACTACTTGGGAGGCAACCAAAGCATTCATATCCTTTTTATGCTTTATTAGAGTCTAAAAATAATAAAAAGTGTCTCATATAGGGTCCTTAGTTAGAAAAATTGCATTAGGAAGCATATAAGACTTAGTTGCATTTAGAATTAGGGGGCAAAATTTGTCTCTGGCTCGCCCCGCGAGTAGAGTCTCGCCCCGCGAGCCAGAAGGGGAGTAGAAACCCTGTGTCTGGCTCGCCCCGCGAAGCATGTCTCACCTCACGAGACCGCGGGGATGGGAAAGGTTGGAAAATCCCAGATTTGCCCCGCGAGAACTTATTCGCCTCGCGAATCTGGGCATCAGATGAACAGATTAAAACTCCCAGATTCACGGGATTCGCCCCGCGAATCTGGGCAACAGAAATGGGGCAACCCTCTCTGGTTTGCCCAGCGAACTCATGCTCTCCTTGCGAGTACCAAAATTAGGGTTCAGAAATTGGGGAATTTTAAAACTCGCCCCGCGAGCGAGAGAATATAGAATGCCCCGCAAGCAGTTTCTGGTCACTTGGGCATCAAAGTTCAAAACTAAACACTCACTTCTTCTTTCTCTCTGGCGCGCGCAAGGGGAAATCACCATCAGCTCCATTCTTTTTCATCACTCATCTCATTTCATCATCTTCAAGGTTTGAATTCCTCTATTCTCTTTATCTTGTTGGAATAAATTGAGTTGGTCATTCTCCTTCTACCTCTTTACTCGAAAACCTAAGGATTGGGGGTGATGACCATTGAATCTGTTTGCTTGGAATGTTAGGGACATTAATGTTATATACATTGTGAATGAGAATCTCTGTGAATGACAAAAGTTGATGCCATGAACTTGTTTTTTTTTATCAATGCCATTGATATTGTACTTGAACATAATGAATATGGATAGGAAAGTGATTAATGTTGATTAACTGTGTTCATACCCTGCTTAACTATATGATTGTGGTGAGGAATGTTGAGAGATTGATTGATATCATGTATTTTGGTTGAATATGTGAGTGATGAAAGGATGTGATATAAGCATGATTTTGAATGCCTAGGGGGATATTTGTGCCTGAATTCATTTTTGAATATACACATACACAGATGAATGGGTAAGGAATTTGAACATAAGCACTGTTGTTATAACTGCTCTGATCCTGAACTAATTGATAGAACCTAAGTTTGGGGTTCCCTAGGTAATTAGAGATGATGCATTGTTAAGTTGAGTTTTGGGTAAATTTTTCTGAAAAGTATAGAATGAATTTCTGTGTTCTAAATTGATGATTGGATTGCCTGAGATTTAACTGTCAATAGCTTAGGATAATATTATGTATTCTGTATTCTTAGCTATACTGTGATATTGTTATACACTGTACTGGGAACTCTTCTGATTTTCAGGTATGGCTCCTCCAAAGAACCCTACTGAGAAACAACAAGTGAAGCGCAATAAGCGCTAGGCTACTCAGGGGGAGGAGCAGGTGTTCCCTGAGGGACCCGGGACCTCTTCTTGGAGTACTACTCCTTCCATCCGCTTCCGATCTCTTGTTCATCAGGAGCATTGGGAGTTGGTGCGTAAGAAGGACATAGTACTTGAGAGGAGGGTGGTTCTCACGGGGAAAACTACTCCTTCGTCTCTGATGCTATTAGGAATCGGGGCTAGAGTTACTTGGCTGATCTTCCTAGGCGAGTTGATGTTAAACTCGTCAAGGAATTTTATGCCAATGCTTACAGCCCTAATCCTACTGAGCCAGGATGCATTAGCATGGTGAGGGGCGTGGGAGTTACTTTCCACCCCAATGACATTAACCAGTGTTTAGGCATTCCAAGCACCTGGGGAGAGAGGAGTCAGCACTCTCAGATGCCAGCAGTCCAGGCACTTGCCCAACCCATTTTAGAGACCTGCTGCAAACATGGAGCGTAGTGGGAAACAGGGACCTTCGGGAACTTACTGAGGCTGAGGAGGAGGGATCTTAATCCTGCGGCCCGAGTTTGGCATGCTTTCATACATGCCAACCTGATGTGCAGCTCTCACAAGTCGGATATCACAGTTGCACGGGCCCACCTCCTCTATGCCATTATGGAGGGGAAGGCTATTGATGTGGGTGCGGTCATAGCCCAGGACATCCAGCAAAAGGTCAACTCCAAGAACGCCAAGGAGGTGTTGGCTCATGGGTTTTTTGATCACAGATATGATGGCGCGGGCGGGGATTGCTGTTTTTGGGTAGAACGAGAAGGTTCCCCGACAGCCGATCGACAGAGATTATATCTGCCGCCACTGTTATGGTGAGCCAGCACCACTTAGGAGGCCAGTAGGATAGGCCCATCAGAGGCCATTATCAGCGGAGATGGTTTTACTCTTGCAAAACCAACAGGTAGAGAGGAGGTCGCACGCGGTACTCCGGGACTTCTTCCGAGAAATGTCCCTAGCTTAGGAGGAGGGACGGGTACCCATCTACCCCTCCGAGGATGATTTGGCACCTTGGCTAGGGTGGCAGGACTATCCTAGGGACCAGGATCCACAGCCACAGGGGGCGCCCAAGGTCCCAGTGGATGAGGAGGTAGCTGCTCAGGGTAACCCGAATGATAATATGTTGGATCATATGTTGGATAAGATCGACTTCATCTGAGCCCGAGGAGGCCATTTTTATTTTCTTTTGAGTTCTAGCTATACATTCGATATTTGTATATGTTTATTAGCTAGAAACTCATATTATCTTGATACCTTATGCACTGTTCCTGACTATATACATGTTTTGTGGTGCATGTTTTTAATTTTGATCTTTTCTTTTTAATTTTTTAATTATTTTTATTGACCATTAGTTGACTTGTGAATTAGATGACTATCGATTGGAGTTTCTTACGCAAGGAAAGGCAGCCAATTGATGAAAGGACAATCACTCCGGACCACCCCGATTATGAGTACATCAGTGTGTGCATACGAGAGAGACGGATCCCCTACTATCACTTAGAAAAATTGACAAAAGAAAAAGACGACTGGGAGGATCCGTTTCACTTGAGCTTTGATAGGGGTGTGAATGACTACGTCCGGAGGGTAATTGAGCGTGAAATTGAAGAAAGGCAAAAGGACTTCCCAGTCTACATAAACATCGAGCATGCCTTATATGAGAAAGTCAAGAAGGCGGTAGAAAGAGGAGAGATTCCATTCCCGGATGTGGAGAGCTTCACTAAGGATGAAAAGGACAAGTGGGATCCAAAATGGCTTCTAACTTTCAAGGGAGCCAATGATATTGCATGGGTGGAATTGGAAATGATCCGGCATGCAAGGGAAGGATTCCGAGCGGAAGAACTCCAAGAGAGGAAGCTACTGTTATTAGCCCGGACATAGTTTGGGCTATGTATCTTGATGAGGAGGCCGAATCTAGTAGGCCAAGGAAGAAACTAAAGAAAGACGAGGAAGAGGCGAGGGATGCTAATGAGAGCATGGGGTTCGCTCGGACCCCTTGAGATAACTCTTTCTAAAATTTAGCTCTTTTCTTTTCTTTTCTTTTCTTTTGAATTCTCTGGTTGCATGTGAATAAGTGGTCAATAAACAAAAACATAGTGTCTTAGAGTCTAGTTGGTAAGTCTTGATGGGATTAATTGCATTGAGCCTAAAATTGAATGCATGCGATAAATATTGAAAAATCCTGATGTTTTTCCCTATGCATTTGAAAAATCAGAACAATTTATCCCCATGAAAAATTGAAAAGCAAACTTTGAGAATTTTTGTTGGGATTGCATGATTTATGACAAGTTTGGGGTGAAGGGGTGCTCACATTAGGGATGCATCTCGGTCAAATAATTTGCTAAAAATATCTAGGTGAGGAATTTGAGCCTACAACATGTTCTTGAAAATTGTGTGAATCACTTTCAAGTTGCACTCTCTCGGATTTGCTTGAATCTATGCATGGTTTGCATATCTATATGTTGCATCATATTATCGACGGATTGTTTCTTTGAAATAGATACTTGGCCAAAATGAACCTTTCCTAATGCATGTTCCATAGTTAGCCAATTTGAGCCTAATAAGCCTATTGTTTCTTAATAACCTAACGTTACAAGCCGAAAATCTGGAAAAACCATGTTAACTCGATCTTAAGATTTAGGAGAGCATGGATGCTTAGCAAGAAATTTGTTTAGAAACTAAGTTTGGGGTGGCTACAATGAGTTATCATGTTACTTGGGAATGAGAAAAAAGAAAAATAAAAAGGTCGAAGCCAAAGGCAAAAGAGAAAAAGAAAAAGAAGAAAAATACAAAAATGCCAAAAAGGGGCAAAATAAAAGGGTATCAAAGGAAAAGGTTGTAGCCACCCAAAGCATGAAAAAGAAAAAAAAATTGAAAAAGGAATTTGAGAGAACATAAAAGCGTAAAAAGTTTCATGCTCTCTTAATTCCTAGGGACTTAAAGCCTAGTACCTTTGCATATCCTACCTTCAACCAGGCCCTATTACAACCTTTAAAAGACCTTTTGATGTTGCATACATTTTTTTGTGGGGACTTTGTTTAGATGAAGATCAAATCCATGGAAGGTGCGCTTGAAAAGTGAATTTGAGTGAAAAGTTGAAAATCTTGACAAATCGAGCGAATGAGTGAATTAGTAAATGTCCTTGTGAGGAAGGCAATTGTTTGAATTTGGTGATCTCCCTTTTGTGTGTAAACTTGAATCCTTTGCTTAGATTAATGATTGCATACTTAACTGAATTCTCATTGTTTGAAAGTAGATGAAGTTGGGGATTGACTAATTAAAGTAAAGAAAGGGAAGGCATTGATTGAAAGTGAATTGATGAGATTGCATGAAATTGGGGCAAGGGTGATTAAATCCATTGAGCTTACCTAGTTTTGAGTCTTTCAATTTGTTAGTTTGCTTGGGGATAAGCAAAGTTTAAGTTTGGGGTATTTTGATCAACCTTTGGTTCATCTAGTTTTATGACTGGAAGGACCTCAATTTTGATACAAATTGTGCGAGTTCATTATCGTTTTAGCCCCAATTTTAGCTTCAATTGTGCACAAGCGACATTTTGAGTCTTAGGCGTTTTAGCCCCAATTTTAGCTTCAATTGTGCACAAGCGACATTTTGAGTCTTAGGAATAATTTCTAGTAATTTCTTCTATTTTCTAGCCAAAATAAAGCATTTAATACTTTTAATTTCAAGTTAAAATTGAAGCTATGGGAAACTTGGATTAAATGAAGAAAACAAGCAAAAAGGAATTTCCAAGGTCTCGCCTCGCGAGACAGTGCTCGCCCTGCGAGCCAAAACTGATGCTGAGCAGGAATTAAAGTCTTCCGGTCTCACCCCGCGAGCCAGACACAGGTTTCTGAAGACTTTTCAGTCTCGCCCCACGAGACATGCCTTGCCCCACGAGGATTCAAACTCAGACTGGAGCCAGATTTAAGTGCTCGCCCCGGGAGCACCTACTCGCCCCGCGAGCGACCACAGAATCAGACTTCTATATAAAGCTTGTAGTGTTGTGAGTTAAAGGATCCAATCCTAGTTTTTTGTGAGCTGCGTCTTGTTTAGGTTTACATATTCTTTTATTGTTTTTATTCATGTTTTCTGTTGAATCGATGATGTTGAAGCACACTATGAGGAACTAATCCTCTTTCTAAGGAAGCGATGAAGCCGTTCATGATGGCATAGTGATTTTTTGATATTTTCTACTCCCTAATTCTCAATTTTGTTTCTTAATTCTGATTTGTATGTGTTGATCATATGAGCTCGTGATTAACTAGTCAAGCGTGGTGAGTCCGACCGGAGAATCACGCTTAGGACTTGAATTAGGAACACAAATTGAATATTGCTAGAATTAGAATAGGATATTTGTGCAATCGTTATAGGGAACTAAGAACTTAATGAATCTTGCATGTTTGTCATCATAGAGATATCGTTGATCTGCATGTTTAGGTATTTTCTCATGTGCTCAATCGAGGCATTAGGATAATTTCGAGTTCCTGATTAGCATGTAATTGAACCTAGGGATAGAAAGTAATCAATTTTGATCTATGTTTAATTGGGTTGGTGGAATCGTAACCTTAGATCTCCCCTATTCATAATTCACTAAACCTTGTTAATTGCTCTTGCTTTACTTAATTCTTGATAATTGGTTACTACTTGATTTTACAACAACTCTCTCTCTTGACTTGGTCAAACCTAACTGTTTCCCATAAATATTGAATACAATTGGCCCCCCAATCCCTGTGTTCGATCTCGGTAGTTTCTTACCGTGTTTTATTACTTGCTTCGATCCGGTACACTTGTCGGAGTCCCATCACAACTCTTGTAACAAAAGGTTCCTTTGCTTAGTAACCCTGCTTACTTCCTCTAAGGTGGTCTTCTCTACATCCCCTTTAACAACTGCAGGTGGATGTTGGCCATAAAGAGCTTGGAAGGGAGTCATCTTTGTGGCTGAGTGGTAGTTGGTGTTGTACCAGAATTCTGCCCAACTCAACCTCTTTGGCCACTGGTTGGGTCTGGTTCCGGTGACACACCTGAGATAAGTCTCTAGGCAGCGATTTACCACTTCGGTTTGCCCATCTGTTTGTGGATGGTATGCGGAGCTAAAATGTAGCTTTGTGCCTTCCAATTTGAATAACTCAGTCCAAAAGGAGCTTAAAAAAATCCGATCCCTGTCAGTGACAATTGTGGCTAGAAAACGATGAAGCCTCACTGTTTCTTTGAGAAACACTTCAGCAACATCTTTTGTTGTATAGGGGTGAGACAAAGGAATGAAGTGAGCATATTTAGTGAGTCTATCCACCACTACTAAGATGGTGTCTACCCCCATGGCTCACGTCAAGTCTCAAATAATATCCATGGAGATGTCGTACCAGGTTTGAGTGGGAATTGGGAGCGGCTGCAGCAAACCCCCTGGACTTAGATTCTGATATTTGTTCTTCTGGCATATCTCACACTGCTGAACATACTGCTGTATGGTTCCTTTCATTCCTTCCTATAAAAACAGACCTAAAATCCTCTTGTAGTTTCTGAAATATCCGGAATGTCCCCCCAAAGCCGAGCCATGAAACTCTTTTAGAATGAGGGAAATTTTTGAGGAATTCCGAGGAACCACCATCCTCCCCTTATAGTAGAGTTTCCCTTTATTCAATTTATAGCCTGTGTGGCTGGTTGGATCTGCCACTAGCTCCTGCATGATTTTTTTTCAACCCGTCATCTTGCTCCACCTCAGCCTCAATATCTTCCCATCCATAAAATTGAACAGTAGATAGTGCTGCCATTTGCAATTTCTTGGATAGCGCATCTATTGCTTTATTCTCAATTCCCGGCTTATATTTTATCTCAAAATCATAGCCTAGCAATTTGGAAATCCACCTCTGTTGTTCTTCACTCATGACCATCTGCTCAGTCAAGAACCGCAAGTTTTTTTGGTCTGTGAGCACCATAAAATGCCTTCCCAGCTAATAGTGGCGCCAGCTCTGTATTGCTAGTACCACTGCCATTATTTCCCTTTCATATACTGACTTGTTCTGAGAACGGTTGGATAGTGTTTGACTCTAAAGGCATGGGTCTTCCCTTTTCTTGATGCATCAGACTCAACCACAAAAGTCTTCTCAAAATCAGGTATTGCTAGAACTGGGAGAGTAGTCATGGCTGTATTCAGTTTTTCAAATGCTCCTTGAGTTGCCTCATCCCAAGCAAAATTATCCTTCTTTAATTGTTGTGTGAGGGGCCATGCTATTTTACCATAATCCTTGACAAATTTTCTGTAATACCCGGTCAGCCCCAAAAATCCTCTCAATCCTCTCACATTTTTTGGCATGGGCCAGTTCAACATATCCTTGATTTTATTAGGGTTAGCTGCCACCCCTCTCCCCGACATGATTTGTCCCAAATATTCCAGTTGATCCTGATAAAATGTGCATTTATTTTTATTTGCAAATAGCCTATGTTCCTCAAGTGTGTGTAAAATCTCCCTAAGATGTCTAACATGACTTTCAGCATCTCTACTATAAATGAGGATATCATTGAAAAATACTAAAGCAAATTTCCTCAAATACGGCCTTAATACCTGATTCATGAGAGCCTAAGATGTGGAAGGAGAGTTTGTTAGCCCAAACGGCATGGCGAGATACTCATAGTGGTCTTCATGTGTCCGGAAGGCTGTTTTGGGTATTTCCTTCTCCCTCATTCGTATCTGGTGGTATCCGAACTTCAGGTCCAGCTTAGAGAAAATCATAGCTCCTCCCAATTCATTCAAGAGCTCCTCTATGACCGGTATCAAAAATTTATCGAGGATGGTCAGCTTGTTTAAAGCACGGTAGTCCACACAAAAATGCCATCCCCCGTCCTTCTTTTTGACTAAGATTACTGGGCTGCTGTACGGGCTTGTGCTCGGCTTGATAATTCCAACTTGTAGCATCTCCTTGACTATTTTCTCAATTTCATTCTTTTGATAGTACGAATACCGGTAATCCCGCAAGTTAGGGATGAAGGCTTCTTCTCTAAGAGTAATAGCATGATCTTGGTCTCGTTTTGGAGGCAACCCACTCGGTTCTCGAAATACCTCCACAAACTCCTTCAACAATTCCTCTATATTGTTAGGAAGTTGTTTCTGCCCCATATTCAACTGTCCACTGTCCTCCTCCTGATCGTAAGTTACATAATATCATTCCCCATCATCTTGTAGTGCTTTTACCATGGCTTTCCAAGATGCTGTAGTTTTTGTCGAGGAAGGGTCCCCTCGCAGTACCTTTTGTGCCCCCTTATTCCCCCATCGAATGATTAAGCTTCTGAAATTTGCCTCGATATCACTGAGGCTCGCTAACCAATTTATCCCCACACTACCTCCGTGCCTCCTCACTCCAAGATGAAATTTTTTTGTGTTATATCCACTCCTTGCACCTGCAAATTCAGCTTCTTGTACACATCTTTAATTTTAATCACTGCCCCCGTTCCCAACTCTACTGCATATTCAGGGGTGTTTCTTACCTTCAGCTTCGTCTCCTCCACTAATTGCTTGGAAATGAAATTACTCGTAGCCCCACAATCCACCAGCACTAACACCTCTCTCCCATCGATAACCCCTCTGGTTTTGAAGGATCTACTCGACATCAGCCCTTCTTTGCTACACAAGGACAACTGTAGGTTCTTGTGCTCTAACTCGGGTCCCTCTTCCTCGTTGTTTTCCGGCAGCGAGTCTTCCTCCCCACCTTCCTCCGATCCTTCTACTAAGATGAATTAGTAGTGTTTCATCTTGCATGAGTGATCTGGCCCCCACTTCTCTCTGCACTTGAAACAGAGCCCTTTACTGCTCCTTTCTTGAAGCTCTGCTTGCAACAGCCTCCTCCCCCTTGCGACGGTCTTCTCCCCTGAGGACACATATGTCGTTTTGGTCGACAGGCGTCCCTTGATTGGGTCGTGTCAATAGCGGTTTGGCACTTCCTTCCTCGCTCGTGGGTCGGTTCTTCGCGAAAGTGGTTCTTCTCCCTAATCTCCTCTCTCCTTTGTCACTCCCTTTGCTTTCTGGAAAGCCAAGTTTTTCTCCTCCAACAATAAAGCCCGATCCATGATTTCTGCGAGGGATCTGGACTCATGGAGCTTCAATTCGGCCGAATCTCCTACTTCAGTCCATTAAGGAATATGCTCTCCAACATCACCCTTTCTTCATTTTTTTAACGGGGCAATCAGCAACTCAAACTAGGTCCTATAATCCATGACTCACCCAATTTGTCTCAGACTCAATAATAGGTAGCGGGTTCTGGACCAACCCGGGTGGGAAACGCCAGATTACAGCCTATTTGAACTCCCCCCAGCTGAAGTCCAAGGTTTCCTCCTCCCACCATTGGTACCAGTTCAAGGCCCTGTCCTCCAATGTCACCACCACCGCATCCAACTTCTCTTCCTCCCGCACCCCATCCACCCGGAAGTACCGCTCCACCCTCACGAGCCAACAATACGTGTCGTCTCCGGAGAACACTGGAAGTTCAAGCTTCCGTCTGCCTGGGTCACGTGGCAGAGGTCGCCCACTCTCCCTAGTGCTGGATTGTGAGTGTGACCACCTCCCATCACTGCTTTCACTGTCATGGCGTCGTGGTCCCCGATGGGTCTTCTGGAGCTCTTGAAGGACTTGCCCGATTTTATCCATCCAAGCATGGTAATCAATATGGAAATCCCTCAAAGTCTTCTCCAAACCTCCGACTCTTGCTTCCATGGCTGTGCGCGTGATGACCATTCACCCCAGAATCGGAGCTTTGATACCAGTTGTTAGGTACCAAGAAATTAAAGATAAGAATAGGGAAGAGAGTATTGTATTATTACTGTCCAGACCAGTAATATTACTGTCCAGACCAGTAACAAGGTGTTACAGCTCTGGAAGAAGGAAGGAAATACAAAGGGGATAGGCAAATTTGAGAGTGCCTAATTCTCTCCTAAGAGTCCAATCCAATTCTAGCCTAGTCTCTCACGTAACAGCCCTCCCCATACAATATACCCCTTCCCTCAGCTGACTTGCGTTTCTCTATTCTCTCTCTCTCTCTCTCTCTCCCCTTTACACCTCATCAGTTAGCTATAGTGGTTACGATCCCCTGCGTCACCCCCACTAGTGACCTCAGGAGCTCCCCTCTTCTTGAACCTTTTTCTAACATAGACCTTACTGATTTCAGGCCTATTATGCTTGAGGAGCTTGGGCTCAAAGTCCTCATCAGAGCAAAAGTTGTTTGGGATCCTACAGCGACTGAATACTTCATCCAAGCATGCTTGGATCAAGTTTCCAAGGGTGAACACGTTGGTACTAGCTTTACCAAAAAAGGGTGGAATGATATTGTTTCACAATTTAATGACTCAACTAGAAGGAAGTATGACAAGGTGAATATGACAAAAGAGAGAAAGTTGCATTGGCTTAAGCATGTGGCATATAACCCTTTGCTATTTATGAATATGTAATGAAGATAATGTATAAGGATTATGTATCTTGTATCTTAGGTGTGTGGCTTAAAGATTATATATCTTGTCTCTTAGGTGTGTGTTTTGAAGATTATGTAATAGGAACTAAACTTTCTATGTGATTTGAAGATTATGTATGAACCCTCTTATCTATAATCTCAATCTTACTGTTTGCTTCACTGTGAATGGTTTTAACCCTCTTGTCTATTATAGTTGCAACACTGTGACATAGATATAGAAGCTGCACTGTTTTGTCGTGTTTTTGCTGCTGCACTGTGAATGATTTTTTATATTTAATGTTGCCCCGTGGACACTGAATGGCAGCTTACATTGTCATTCATCCAAGAAGGTGGATCATGTTGTAAACCTTACACTCCTGTCTCATACTGTCATGCTTCCTACGCATGTCAAGTTATATTGGATTGGCAAAATGGGAATGCTGAGAGCCTACATTTTTGAAGAAAATGCTACTGTCACACTATCTGTTTTGCATATCTTGATTCTTGGGACTATATACATAAAGAAAGTCGGGATCATCATATTAATCTTGAGTTATATCTTATTTACGAATGACAACTTAATAAAGGTTGATGTTTATATGCAAGTGTGATAATGTTATACCTTGCTGGCTAATTATTGCATATCTAGATGTAGAATTTTAGTATTAGCCAATTTGTTTCCTTCTTTGTGCTAGCTACCTCTTCAAGTCCCATAACTTTTGCAAGTCTGTAGCCAGGGGCGGAGCCAGAAAATCAAAATGAAGGAGGCCAATATCTAATTTAAATAACATGAAATTGTAGCAAAAACTTAATTAATATATAAAAGCAAATTATATGATACATATTTGATATATGGTTAACAATTTTTTTTTAAACAACTTAATAAAATATAAATTACTGAAATAGATTTATCATCAACTTTGGTATATATCTAAAATGGCCTTCATTTCTTTAACTGCACAATGTATTTTATGGAGTAAAAATCATCTATTATTATATGTGATATATTTTTTTAGAGTTTAATTTCTATGCACCTCAGTATAAATGATTTTTACATTGACATCCAATAATATTTTGAAAAATTATTATTATTTCTTTCTTAGTTATTAAAATAAAAGTACACATATCAAAATGTTAGTGGATGTTAGTGTAAAACCTTTTACACTGTCAATTTATACTACTTTAATCCAATTTTTATCAATTTCTTTTTCAATACATACAACCGTATATATCCTATGATTTTGAGAAAATGGAAATAGAAGTGTTTAAAATTGTACCTATTGTAGTTGAATTTGAGTCACTTAGGATTTTTTTTTTTTTTTTTTGTGGCATAAGAAAAAAATTTTAAAAAGGTCAAAGCTAAAAGCCTATGAAACAACTCTATTTGTTTTGGATTCTCCTCAACACAGATCAAGATTGAACGTGAATAAAAAGTTTAAAAAATGATTCTATATTATTGAGTATTGGTTAACGAGTAGTTTTTTAAATGTGTGAGAGACTAATCTTTCGAGATATTATTAAGCACGGGGACCTCCAATCAGGGGCGGACCCAGAAAATTTGTCTAGTAGGGGCAAAATAATATATCATTATTATTTTTATAAAAATATATACAAATATATAAGCGATAAAATAATTACATCATTATTATTAAGTCAAAAATCAGAGATTACAAAAACTATATCATTATATAGCTATAAAATTGAAGATGCCTCAACTTCTATAAATTATAATTGTTCTCTGCGTGTTTTCATACTTTGAGGCTGTTATATATTTTTTTTTTTCATTTTCAATATTATCGAAAATATTTCTCTATATATGTGACTAAGTTTTACTGAAAATATAAAAGTTATTATGTGAAGCAGGGTTATAGAGCAATGAGAGTAGCATTTTTATGTTATTTAGAGTAGAATTATAGAGCAATGAGGGCAATATTATTTTTTCAGTGGGGACAAAAAGAAATTTTTGTAAGATTTAATTAAAAAATAAATGAATTAAAAATAAAGTGATATGTTAGAGGCTTTTATACCCCGTTTGGTTACTAGGCAATAGTTTTTTGTTATTTTTTCTTTGGTTACTTAGGCACCCTTTCTTGTACAAAAAAATATATATATAAATATTACTTTTCATTAGAAAATAAAATAAAAATCAATGACAATACTAACCTAGTGATCCCTTTTTCTTCGCTAAACAGCACAACACTAGTATACCAATAAAAAATAGCTTTGTAGAAAAAGAAAAAAAGAAGTACACAATAAAATAGAGATTAATCTAACAAGGAATTGGAAAGAAGTGTTCTTCCCATTTATTTATTTTTTAAACGTAAAGGGGTCTCATTAAAACCTTATGATGTAAAACCCTCCTTAGGGAAAAAGCATCAAGAAGGAAAAAGAGTGCCCATTTTATTAATAAAAAGAGAAAAGAAAAATACAAAAGCATGGGGGGGCATAGACCTGACCCAAGGAAAGGAGGAAAGAAGAATAAATTATCTAAATCTATAATTAGGGAGGCTATATCTATCATGATAAAAGCCAGCACTAACAAAATTAGGGACTAAATCCCACCAAGAGAAACATTTTGAAATAGTCCCAAAATTGGCCAAACCATCAGCACAAGAGTTTCCTTCTCTACAGATGTGAGAGACAATGAATCTCATGTTATTGGTAATGCTGAGACAATGCGACCACCTAGCTCTAAGCTTCTAAGGAACAACCTTAATAGAAGAAAAGGCTTTGACAACTAACATAGAATCACATTCTAACCAAATAGAGTGTCAACCCCTATCAAAAGCAATCTCAATGGCAATCATTGCAGAAGATAGCTCAGCAAACAGAGAGTTGGCCAAACCAAGATAAGAGGCAAAGCAACCAAGCACAGCAGAATTGCTATCCCTAAATATGCCACTAGCTGCAGCATAGCCAGGTTACCCTTTGCAAGTGTTCTTCCCATTTAATTTCAACCAAACTTCTTTATTAACTGGTCGATGTGTACATATCCTTTTGTTTAAACACAAGATTTTACTTCCTTTTGTTAGTAGCATCTATACTTCCTTTTCGATGGTTTTATTTATTTTTTTATAAATAGATTTAAAAGACTTTTGAATTGTTTTCTAATTGTTACAATATTTCTTTTGTTATTTATTGATTTTTCACAGTTAAAGTGAGGGTAACAGGTGCGGGTACATGTACTTAGATACCTAGAGGGTATGAGTAAATGTACTAAAGTTGCTATCCACGTAGGTATATATAATTTTTTAGATGCAGGTATAGGACGGGTACTATAATACCCTACCCATACCTACCCATTGTCATCCCTACATAACAGCAGCTCAAAGCACCCAAAGACTTGTAACCAACGAGTATCCTGGAGCATGGTTTCCTGATGAAATTGCTAATAAGGCTAATAGGAACCAAACTAATTGACGCAACATTCTAGCTTTTACATAATTTAATTTAAATCCCAACAAATAGAAAATACAACATTTAAGCAAATTGGAGTCTTAATTATGATTTTGGCCTTAAGGAAATTAATTCTCCCCCTGCTGAGATTTCGTTATTTCTGTTAGGTGATATGTTAAGGGCTTCCATACCCCGTTTGGCTACTAAACAATAGTTTTTTTTGTTGTTTTTTTACTTTGGTTACTTATGCCCGGTCATGTACCAAAAAAAATATAAATATTAATTTTCATTAGGAAAAAAATAAAAAATCAATGACAATACTAACCTAGTGACCCCCTTTTCTTCCCTAAACAGCACACCACTAGTATACCAACAAAAAACAGCTTTGTTGCACACAAAAAGTACCCAATAAAACAGAGTTTAATATAACAAGGAATTAGAAAGAAGTGTTCTTCCCATTTTATTTGAGCCAAACTTCTTTATTAACTTCAATGTCCCTAATAACTTCAGGTCGAAGTGTACACATCCTTTTATTTAAGCACAAGATTTCACTTCCTTTTGCTGCATCTATCATCACACTCCTTACAAAAACCACGACTTCATTACCAAACTCTTATGACTTATGTATTCCTATATTATATTCCTGCCAGCGCCATTTAAGATGGCGCAACAAATTTCCATAATCAGGCAAGTTTTCTGTAATCATAGGAACTTGCTTAAAATTTTGAATCCACGTAATCGAGGAATTTGCTTGGCTCAATCAGTTTTATCCCCACAATTTCCTCTAACCCTTCTAACCAATGGCCAAGCCATCCATATACTATGTCCACCAATCCAATATTGTTCCCTCCAAAGAACTTCTTGTCCCCTAGGCCTTGCTCTTCCATTACTGTGAGAATTTCTTGTGTTTTTTTCATTGTAGTTTCCTTTTCTTGTTCATCTTTATGTGGTCGAAAAAACACATCGATAACAAAAGAAGCGATCTAAAAAACCAAATGAACACATAAAGATTAGATAGAATAATGTTGAGAATGATCTAATAAGATAATAATTAATTTGTAAATAGAAAACACATGGACCTGTTTGCTTTGTTTCCGGTTTAATTCTTATTTTCATTTTCATTTTTTTTTCCGAAATAATTATAAAACTGACATCTTGTTATGATTTTGTTTCATGTTTTAAAAAATTTATACAGTAAACATTGAAAATAACTTTTTCTTATTTTCGTTGTTTCTTGTATAAATATTTGAAAATGGTAAACAAAATGAAAATGAGAAAAAGAAGAAGACACTTTTGTAATTATTTTTAAAAACAGAAAATGAAAACAAGCTGAAAATAAAGCAAACCGGTCCATAAAGATAATATAGAATTACCGAATCCTCTGCACATTTAATCCAAAATCGAGCTAAGGCTCTCTCATGGGGGTGTTTTGGCAGCAATGGGTTCTATGGCCACGAGGGACCCACTCCAAGAAGCTAACAACCAAAGACGGAGCCTCGACTACCAGAACGAAGACTTGAAGGACTGTGACATATTTCCAGGTCACTGTGGTCAGGTGAAAAGGAGGGAAAATTTCAGGGATTGGCCTTCCCACCTCCATGCAAAGGGAAAGCAGGTAGCTAGCACTGGCAGGAACACGTAGTCCTGGCCAAGTGTCCAAAAACCTTGCTTCCCTTCCAAGTGAGGGAGGAACTAGGTTTTCCCCGAAACCCTCCTTCCACCCCCGAAGATGTGGGTGACGAAAAGACGTCGCAAACCTCATCGACACTCACCCCCTGCATCGCAAACATCATCGCCACTCAAAAGTGCACAGTACCAATAATACATAGCCTCCAACATAGAAACCATCGCTCTATAAACTGATGAGGAAAAAGGGTCCCGTGACAAGAAAAAGGATAAAGTTTTGCAGAACAAACAGGAGATCCCCTCTTCTATTTATAGCAAAAAACGAGGATTTTCCCTCCTTGAAGAAAAACAAAGATATTAAAAGATCTCGGAGTAGTAAAGTCCCCAAGTAAGGAATAGTCACACGTGACTGAAAAGATCATTGGGCGAAAAAGCAACTGAAATAAATATCACTGAAAACATCACATCGGAAAGACAAAACGAATAAGAAGCATCTCTGACTGGGCTTGCATCAAAACCAAAGAAAGAAATCTCGAGAAGAGAAAACACGTGCCTCTCCCTTCTTTAAGTGGAATGACCCTGCCTGAAATCAACCAGGGTCATCCCAAGGGCATCTATTTCGGTCCAAAAATGACAAGGCCCAAAGACCTTCCCTCATTTGGCCCAAGAAGGGCTCGACCCGACCAGACCCCGATAGAATACCAAGCAAACTGCTCCGGCCGACCAAACTGCTAAGCCACCACATCCCCTTAGTATGAAGTGGACTTTCCCACCTTGGAAAAGAACTAATCATATACCTACTCACAGATACGCAGAGAAGAATGAAAGCCGTCCCACATCTCCTGACACACGCGATTAACATTGCGGACACCCGCTTCTTGCAAGATTAGAAAAGGACTAACACACCTCACAGCATGGGGTGCCTTCCTTGGAAAACATAACTCCAAAACCAAGGAACATGTATAAAAAGGAGTCCATATCATCATAAGAAGGTATGATATCATTTTATCATTGCAAGCACACAATATATTATCTGCTAGACCATTACTGACTTAAGCATCGGAGTGTCTTCGCAGGTGTCCCCCAATTCGGTTCAATGGAAGGGAGCAAGAGGAGGAAGAAGAAGAAGTAACCAGAATATTGGGCCAAATCAACAGAGGCCCAATACCAGAAGTGATACTGTTGTGTTTTGGTTTTTGGCCAGAACAACTATATCATCTACATAGACCACCAAGTAAACAATTTTATTTGGAGAGGTATGGAAATAGAAGACTGAATGATCTACTTCACTACGTTTCATTCCAAAAGCTTGAATAACTTAGCTGAATTTCCCAAACCAAGCTCGTGGAGACTATTTCCTCCCATAGAGAGATAGCCGTAGCCCGCAAACCAAACCACACTCCCCCTGAGCAGCAAATCCAGGAGGTTGCTTCATATAAATCTCCTCTTCTAACTCTCCATGAAGAAATGCATTTTTAATATCCAACTGATATAATGGCCAACGACGGATGGCAACCATGACAAGAAATAATCGAACAGAAGTGATTTTAGCCTCAGGGGAGAAAGTATCTCTATAATCAAGTCCATAAATCTGAGAGTAACCTTTGGCTACAAGCCGGGCTTTGAGATGATCAATCCATCTATTAGCCCCAACTTTAATAGCATATACCCATCGACAACCAACATGTTTTTTCCCCGGAGGGAGAGGAGTTAAGTCCCAAGTATCATTATGCTCCAGAGCCTGCATTTCATCAATCATGGCTTGTCGTCATCCTGGATGATCAAGTGCCTCACAAACATTTTAGGAATGGAAACAAAAGATATAGATAACACAAAAGAATAATAACAAGGATAGATACGTTGGTAACTTAAAAATTTATTAATAGGATGAGGATTTCAAGTAGACCGCGTATCTTTCCTAAAAGTAATGGCAAAAATGGGAAATGTGTAAACCTAAAACCCACTTAATGACAAAAAAAAAAAGTAAAAATATGGTGTGCTGGGTTGTGGATGCTCTAATAAGGTTAATAGGGCCTAAACTAACTGACCCAGTATTTGAGCCAATTTATTTAGCACTCAAAAAAACCTAACCCTTGCCTTCTTTCTACGACTTCAACAGAAACTCCTATGTCTCCCCGAAGCTGACCTGATAAGTGATAACCTTCAGTAGAAGAACGTAGGTTTGTAGAATTGCTTTTGAAATGGTTGGGAATGACAATGGCATTAATTCCAATTTGCCATTCGATATAATGATCAACATTCTGAAAAGGCTTCCTGTGAAATCCTTGATCCGATTCAAATATGTGTCCAAAGATTGGTATCACCTATTCCAAACCCCTCATTTCAAGGCACTACACCTTCACCATTCTACCCAAAACAACCCCTTTCTTATTCTCCAACGAATCCCCCAATCCTCCTCGTATTTGATTGGACCTGACTTCAAAGTTCACAACCCTCGATTCATCGATTTCGCCTCACCAACAGTTAAGATCGTTGGTTCCGGCAATGGCTTGTTGTGCGTTAGAGACAGGTACACGCTATCAATATTGAACCCAGCAACCAAGGAAGTCCAACAGGTACCCCCCGGAACCCTATTTGAGAAGAGTTTTTCCTATTTTGGATTTGGTTTCAGTCCAGCTATCAATGATTACAAGATAGTGAGAATTTCGGTCTCTGAATTTGATGATGACGAGGATTAGAATCAGATTGTGGTTGTTCTTGATAACGTTGGTGTTATCCGAGCTGAAGTTTATTCATTAACCACTGGTTCTTGGAAAGAAATCGATGCTACCAATTTGCAAATTTTGTCTCTTATGTCTAACTCTGTAACTGCCAATGGAGTTATTTTTTGGCAGGCCAACAGTGATCTTGAACCTGAATTAGTGGCTTTATTTGACATAGGTCGCAAAATGTTTACATTGTTAAAAGGTCCTCCACCACCTCCACCGTCTCCTACTCGTTGCTGTTGCAATGTACTTGCTGTATATAACAATAAACTTGCTATGTTTCATCACTTCATGATCGGAAGCTTTGAATCATCTTCCATTGATTTGTGAGTACTGGAAGAAGAGAGTTGGGTTAAGCAGAATACTGTAGGACCTTTTTCGGGATATTATATCCATTAAGTATCTGGAGAGATGAAATTGTCCGAGAAGAATTGACGCCCGGGAACATTGATGGAGTGAAAACTGTTTTATCCCTCTTTAATCCGAATAGTAATGAATTGAAGAAACTGCTAGCCCAAAGAGATGAGCATTATTATGTTTCTTTCAATTATCCAGAGAGCCTTGTCCTAGTTGGCAACATTCACCATCATAAGTAATTTCCATTTTTCCAGGGCAAAAATGCTTGTCTTAGAGATGGTGAATACAATATGCCTTATGGTATTTGGCATATAAGGATTAGTATCTTGCCTCTTAGGAGTGTGGTTTAAAGATTATGTATCTTGTCTCTTAGGTGTGTGCTTTGAAGATTATGTATTTGGAATTTAACTTTCTTTGTGTTTTGAAGACTATGTAATAGGAACTAAACTTTCTATGTGATTTGAAGATTATGTATGAACCCTCTTATCTATAATCTCAATCTTGCTGTTTGATGCACTGTGAATGGTTTTAACCCTATTGTCTATTATAGTTGCAACATTGTGACATAGATATGGAAGCTGAACTGTTTTTAGTCTTGTTTTTGCTGCTGCACTGTGAATGATTTCTGGTATTTAATGCTGCCTTGTGGACACTGAATGGCAGCTTACATTGTCATCCATCTAAGAAGGTGGATGATGTTTTAAACCTTACACTCATGTCTTATATTGTCATGCACCCTACGCATTAACGCATGTCAAGTTATACTGGGTTAGCAAAATGGAAATTCTGAGATAGCCTACAATTTTGAAGAAAATGCTACTGTCACACTCTGTTTTGCATATCTTAGGACTATATATAAAGAAAGTTGGGATCATCATATCAATCACATGAGTTATCTCTTATTTATGAATGACAACTTAATAAGGGTTTATGTTTATATGCAAGTATAATATTGTTATGCCTTGCTGGCTAACTAGCTATTGCATATCTGGATGTAGAATTATAGTATTAGCCAATTTGTTTCCTTCTTTGTGCCAGCAACCTCTTCAAGTCCCATAACTTTTGCAAGTCTGTAGCTTTGTTGTATCTTATAAGTGTATTATTTTTATGGCTTCCCTTGAAGTTAAATGGTAGTTCGTAAAGATTTGATTTTGGTTTGCTTCTGGAATAGTGGTTCATACAGATTTGATTTTAGTTTGGTGCATATTATGTTCATAGTGGTATTAAAAGTGAAGTTTGCCTGTTGACCACTCATTTTTATTTATTTATAATTAACTCTTATTCCAATTATTATTATTTTATAGTTCTCTTGGAAACTTGACATTGCATCAGGCATTGTTGACTTGAATACAAAATGCTTCCAGTAGCACTTAGCACTGTAAGAGATAGAAGAGTCTTAAATTTAAACTACTCCTTTCTTTACAAGTACTACTCCAGACTATATATTTATGAACCATTGCCTTCCATGAGACTAACTCTAGATAAAAGCACTCTTCTTCATCTGCTTCTTTTTAAATTCAATCTAGTTGTTATTTAGTAAAATTAAATTAATATATAAATAATTTATGCTGGCTTATCAAAAAAAAATATAAATAATTTATGCTACTTTTTGGTATAATTGTGTTTTTTAATATATATATTTTTTTAAAAAGTGAAGCCAAAAGCCTATGAAACAATTGTTGAGACCTCATAAGTCAGAGACACATTCAACGTGTAGATTCTCTAAGTTTTGATGATTCCAAATAGATTAAGTATGGTAATGTTGAACCATATGAAATTACTGATATGTCTGATAAGTGTGCAGGAAAATAGACTTAAGGCCACTCGTCTAAATTCTGATCCGTCTATATTTTGGTACAACACAGTTTTTAGACTTGTCTAAAAACTCACTCGTTTAAAAATATAAGTCAACTCAGACATAGACCAAGTCAAAGCTCAATCAAGATTCTGATCTTATTGATGACGTGGCAAGAATCATATTTCTGAGGAAGCCTTAGTGGATCGCTTGTCTAAAATGACTTGATCACTCGTCTAAATTTTGGCTCATTATCACCCATCTAAATCCGGACTGCATAAGCACCTGCCTGAATTTCAAACACTGCTACACTTAATAAAATGTCAGTCTGTCAGAATGAATTCCAAGTCAACCTTATTCAAATAAGATGTCTTCCTTAAGGATCTCTAAGACCTCTAGACAATAGCACCAAGGATAAAGAGTAAAGAACGTTTGTTTCAAGGATTTAAGGAATAACACTACTATAGAAATGAGCTTTAATAGCGCACATTCAATAGCGCTATAGTGAAAAACGTTATTTAAAAAGAGGCGGAACACTTTTAATAGTGCTTCCTTGAGGAAGCCTATCATAGGTACACCTTAAGACATTGCTTCTTTAAGGAAACGCTATTAGATGTTGTTGGGTAGGAATACATAGCGCTTTCTTGAGAAAGTGCTATCTTTAGAATGTAAATAGATAGCGCTTCCCTGAACAAGCGTTGTCTATTCTTTATCTAAGATAGTGTTTCTTACATGAAGCGCTATCTATTCCTTTCCCCTAAAACTTGTACTATTCCCTCCCATGCAAAATTTCCCTCACTCTTGAAAATACTTTCGCGCGACAACTCTGCCCTCACAATTTGGAACCTTCGCTCATTCACGGCCTCTCCTGCTACCGCCGCCTCACTGCTACTGTCGCCCTCACTGCTCGAGTCTCCCTTATTCATTCACGGTCTCACTGCTTGCGATGGCATTCTCCATCGCGCCTTCTCCCTCGCGTCCACCTCTCGTCCAGCAACGGCAACACAGAGAAACCCGTCTCCCTGGCATCCACCTCATGTCGTCTCCCTCTTCACTCAGAGAAACCCTCACTACCTCGTGACCGCAGTACATCTTCTACGCCGCCACCGCTGCAGCCGTAGCCTCTCAGGTTTGCTTCAAATTTCTTTTCGTTTCTTTTTTCTGTTCACAAAGATGCATTCTTTTTAAATGTATTGATCTAATGGATGATAAAGTTGGTGAGGATCTTGTTAGATAAGTCAGATAGTAATAATGAGGTAGTGGATGCTGTTGTGGATGATGATTCTGAGAATAGTGATCAAGAGGGTAGTGGTGAGTTGAGTGAGTTGAGTAGTGCAAGAGGAAATTTTGGATCTTTGAAACTTTTATGTGTTCACATTGAATAGTAATAGACACTGTTACTTTCATTTGGTCGTTTTCTTTTAACTTTGATTGTCTAATTCTGAATCAAAATATACTTAATTCTGAAACGGAGGGAGTGAGAGAGAAGAGAAACAGGGGAGAGATAGAGAGAGTGACTCTTGAAATTAAGAATCCTAAATCTCCCAAAAGGTGGTTCCCTTGATCTTTTCTTGATTTCTTTTAGACCTTGTGTAATTAACATGGTCAACTGCTAATACAAATACTTTCAATCAATGTCCAGTTTGATGATCAGAGTGTTCAACTATGATAAATTTGTGTAACTATGTTAGAAACTTAGAATTGTTGAACATGGCCCAAGATTGCACATAGTAATAATTAAAAAGTAGAGCAATATAGCAATAGGCACTTGTGTTTGTGCTCCTACCTGTGATTTATATTTCAGGTGCTACGTAAATGTACTATCTTATATTGAATTAATTAAACACGCAACCTCTGTACCACAGCAGTAACCTTTTAGTTGTTTTAGTACAAAGTAAAAATGCTTTGCAGAAAGTGAACTGAGTGTTGCACTGAAAAAAGAAAGCTCTCTGCTACAAGTACAAGAAGCCTGTTGCTGCAACTCTGATACAACAGCTGCTCAGAACAAAAGTGTACTCTTGGAATGCCTTGTTAAAACTCAACATCCTTAAACATTTAATGCCTACACAGAACGACTCATTGGCATTAATGGCATTCCAGAAGCTCAAATCAAAGAACACACTTTCTGAAGATGTGCCTAACGGATAATTTGATTGAAGTCTTTATATAGATCAAACCATGAAGATGAAGACAAGAAGTTGAATATCATTAAGAATACTGCGCAAGAAGCATTTACTCACTTCATTAACTTCTTCATTCTTTCATTGAATACTTCTTCAATCATTTGATATTTATTAGCAATCTTTCACACTTCATATTTATTTCACTCTCTGAGTGTTATCTGAAAGATTTGCAAGTTGTATTAATTACACAAAACCTTTACTCCTTACTGTGTTGAGCCTGAAGAGGCTAGGTGAGAAAGGAGTACTTGTTTAAGTGTTGAGCCTGGAGAGGCTAGGTGTGAAAAGAATACTTGTACTGTAATCTGATCAGTTATAGTGAAAACTTGGTGATGCCAAGAAACTGGAGGTAGCCTTGTGGATTTTTGGGTGAACCAGTATAAAACTCTTTAGTGATATTCCTCTTCCCTTATATCTTTAATTTGCTTAAGTGTTATTTGTTTAAGCTTTTAACTTAGGGAGCTAATATTGTGAATATCAATCTCTGTTTTAACCTTCTCTGTAAGCGAGTGTGTTCTGTCTCAAAATTAGACAAGTCACCCATCTAATTTTCTATTGTCTTATTTTTGCTTGTTATGCCTGCGAAAATAATTTTCAAAGTTTCCTAAAAAGTTGGTAAACACAATTCAACTCCCCTTCTTGTTTTAACTTTGGTTATTTCAGTTGGTATCAGAGCTCAGCCTCTGGGTTGAGCACTTAACAGTGTAGAGGAAAAGATCTTGGAAATGGCAGGAGAAGCCAGCACAAGCAAGAATCATGCAGGAGAAGGATCCTCAATGTCGAGACCTTCATAACCTCCATACTTCAATGGAGAGGACTACATCTACTGGAAAGAGAAGATGAAGTGGTTTTTACAATCCACTAACTCTGATCTCTGGGATATCATTAAAGAATGTCCCTATGTTCCTAAAGATGACAAGGGAGCAGAAGTTCCTAAAGCCAGCATGACTGCTGATCAAAGTACAAAATGGCAATTTAATGCCAAAGCTAGATATGCAATCATGTGTGCTTTGAGTAGAAAAGAGTTTGAAAAAGTCTGTGCATGTGAATCTGCTAAAGAAATGTGGAATTCACTAGCTATTGCTTATGAAGGAACTAACAAAGTAAAGGAGACCAAAGTCAGCATGTTGGTCAAAAAGTATGAACTGTTCAAAATGGAAGAAGGAGAAACTATTGGCCAAATGTATGGGAGATTTCAAACTATAACTGATGGATTGAAATCTCTGGGAAAAGTTTACAAGATTGAGAAACATATTCAAAAGATTCTTAGAAGTCTTCCAAAACAATGGAGACCTCTTGTAACTATAGTGTCTCATCTATCAACAATGAAGCTAGATGAGCTTCTTGGCACCCTTCAGATCCATGAACAGGAGCTGATTGAAGAAAATAATGGAAAGAAGAGCAAATCCATTGCTCTCAAAGCTGACAAGAAATCATCTAAGGGATCTGCATCAAAAGCTCTTAAAGTTGGTGAATCTTCAGATGAATTTGAGGAATCAAATAAGGATGACTCTGATGATGAACATGATAAAATTTCTCTTCTTACCAGAAAAATGAAGAAGCTCTGGAAGAAAAGAAACTTCAGAAAGGACAAACCTTTCAGGCGTTTCAACAAAGAAAAATACAACAAAGATGATGGATCAAATGACAGAAATGTCATTGTGTGTTATGAATGCGAAAAGTCTGGTCACATCAAGGCAGAATGTCCTCAACTCAAGAAGCAACCTCCCAAGAAGTTCTTCAACAAAAAGAAGAAGGGAATGATGGCCACTTGGGAAGATCTTGATGAAAGCTCCACTGAAAGTGAAGGAGAAGAGCTTGAAGCAAATCTTTGTCTTATGGCAGATACTGATTCAGAATCAGAAACTGAGGTACATTCTGAACTTGAGAAATTGAGTGATGCTTATGATGAACTGTTAGAAGAATCCAATTGTATATCTAAAGCTTTCAAATCCCTCAAGAGACAGTATGTTAAACTCTCAAACGAGTATACACAGAAATCTGAAGAGTGTGAGAAATTAGATGAAGAGAACAATAGGCTTAAGATTGAAAAGTCTAAAGCTAAGATCTCAGTTGAAACTCTACCCTCTAAAGAAGTGATTAAACTTCAACAGAAAGTAGAAGAGATCATCTCAGATCTTGTCAAGTTTGTTAATGGTAGAGATAATCTGACTAAACTTTTGGGAAGTCAGAGGCACTCCCTTAACAAAGAAGGCATAGGTTATTCCAATCAAGAACATCGTAAAGGATCAACAAAGTTCTCAAAAATAACTGTCAAATCTGTGTCAGTTAGTTTAAATAAACCTATATGCACCTACTGTGGAAAAGCTGGACATATCACATCTAAATGCATTCACAAAAAGAGAAGGAAGTCTTCACAGACTCCTTATACTAACAGAAAAGGACCCAAGAAAATATGGGTACCTAAGTCCATGATCATTCCTGTTGCAGACATGCTTAACAGGACAAAGCAAACACATATCGTGGTACCTGGACAGTGGATGCTCGCGACATATGATAGGAGAATGTTCCTAAATCTCCAACCTAAGAAAGGTGGACATGTAACCTTTGGTGGCAACCAGAAAGGAAAAGTTGTTGGTGTAGGTAAAATTGGTGGTACCTTTGCCTATTATATGTGATGTCTTATGGTGAAGGGATTAAAACATAATCTGCATAGCATAAATCAATTGTGTGATAGTGGATTTTCTGTATCTTTTTCTAAGGATGCATGCATAGTCAATGATAATAGTGGAAAGACCCTCTTTCTGCTAAAAGGCTACACAATTTGTATAATATTGACTTGTCTGAACTTTCAGATCAAAGTGTAACATGCTTTATGTCTAAAGAGGATGAAAAGTGGTTATGGCATAAGAAACTAGGACATGTTAGTATGAAACAAATTTCTAAATTGAAAAAGCATAACCTTGCGAAAGGATTACCTGATATTTCCTTTAAGAAAGATGTTTTGTGTGATGCATGTCAGAGAGGTAAACAAGTAAGATCAAGTTTAAAATCTAAGAAAGAAGTCATCTCCTCTAGACCTTTGCAACTGTTACACATGGATCTGTTTGGACCAGTAAGTGTAGCTAGCCTAGGTGGAAAGAAATATGGTTTTGTAATAGTTGATGACTATTCTAAATTTACATGGGTACTCTTCTTAACCCACAAGGATGAGTCTTATAAGGTCTTTACAGTATTCAGTAAAAGAGTACAGAATGAGCAGGGTTTTTGTATCTCTGCTATCAGAAGTGACCATGGGGAGAATTTGAAAATGAGCAGTTCAAACTGTTCTGTGAGGAAAATGGTATTTCTCATAATTTCTCTGCACCCAGAACTCCACAGCAAAATGGAGTGGTTGAGAGAAAGAACAGATCTCTTCAAGAGATGGGCAGAACAATGCTTAATGAAAATAATCTCCCTAAGTACTTCTGGACAGAAGCCATTAATACTGCTTGTTATGTGCAAAACAGAATTCTGGTTAGACCTATCCTTAATAAGACTCCTTATGAATTGTGGAAAGGTAGAAAACCCAACATGTCATATTTTCATGCATTTGGATGTGAATGTTAGATTCTTAATACAAAAGATTATCTTGGCAAATTTGACTCTAAAGTAGATAAAGGCATATTTATTGGATATTATGAACCATCTAAAGCTTTTAGAATCGTTAACTCTAGAACTTGTGTAGTATAAGAATCAATTCATGTAAAGTTTAATGATGGTTTGAAGACTGATAGGGAACTATCAGATCTAGAATATGATATTGCAGGTATTGAACTTAATCTTGCAGTAGAAAATTCTTCAGACAAGTCAAAAGTAGACGTGTCTGAAAATCCGACAAGTGCTGATACGTCTGAAATTCAGAATGAAAAGAAAGACTGGAAATTCAAGACCTATCATCCAGAAGATCTTATCATTGGAAGTCCATCTCAAGGAGTTAGAACTAGATATGCTTTCAATGAAAACAACAACATAGCCTTCATATCAGATTTGGAACCCAAAAAGATTGAAGAAGCCTTGCAAGATGAAAGATGGATTCTAGCCATGCAAGAAGAACTGAATCAGTTCAAGAGAAATGATGTTTGGACTCTAGTTTCTAAACCCAAAGATAAATCAGTTATTGGAACCAGATGAGTGTTTAGAAACAAACTGGATGAAGATGGAAAAGTGGTAAGAAACAAAGCAAGACTAGTTGCTCAAGGGTATAATCAACAGGAAGGTATTGGTGCTACTAATGAAAAGCTCTGCAAAGAGTTCCCTGAGTTGATGCAGCATGAGTTTGAGATGAGCATGATGGGAGAATTGAAGTTCTTCATTGGTCTTCAAATAAAACAGACAAGTGATGGAATCTATATCCATCAACAAAAGTAACTTCTGAAAAGTATAAGATGGAAAATTCAAAGCCTGTGAGTACTCCTATGCATCCATCAGTTATTCTAAACAAGGATGAGGAAGGTAAAAAGGTAGATCAAACTGTCTACCTAGGTATGATTGGATCTCTTCTATACTTAACTGCTAGCAGACTTGATATTCAATTCAGTGTTTGTCTATATGCTAGATTTCAATCAGATCCTAAGGAATCCCATCATAAGGCTGTTAAAAGAATTTTCAGATATTTAATTGGAACCACTAACATTGGTCTATTGTATAAGAAATTTGAAGATTTCAAGTTAGTTGGATTCTGTGATGCTGATTTTGCTGGAGATAGAATTGATAGAAAAAGTACCAGTGGAGGATGCCACTTCATTGGAGCAAATATGATCTCTTGGTCAAGCAAAAGGCAAAGCACCATTGCTCTCTCAACTGTTGAAGCTGAGTACATATCTGCAGCAAGTTGTTGTTCACAACTGCTTTGGGTAAAATATCAACTTGAAGATTATTCAATGTTTGAGCATAATATACCTGTTTGGTGTGATAATACTAGTGCTATTAACTTGTCTAAAAATCCCATACAGCATTCTAGAGCAAAGCATATAGAAATAAAGTATCATTTTATTAAAGATTATGTACAAAAAGGTGTTTTTGAAATTAAGTTTGTGAACACTGAGTATCAGTGGGCAGAAATCTTTACTAAACCCTTAAGTGAAGATAGATTTTATTTTATTAGAAGGAATCTTAATATGCATAATGTGTCTAAATGAGTGTATGCTGATATGTCTGGAAATTTACTTGTATAAATTTATATGCTTGACTTGTCTATTTTCTCTATGCTTCGCCGATAAGCTTCTAGCTTATCTAGTTTTATAGCTAGAAAGGTTAAGGTTTTATGCTAATTAGAGCGATTTAACCTCGCTAATCACCCGAATTTGGCTTATTTTGTCCCTAAGCAACATTTTTAGTCTCTTAAAGAGTTTTTAGGAATTTCTGGTTATTTGAGTCAATAAAGCATTAAAATGCTATTTTTGTATTCCAGGTTAAAAGTGAAGCTCGAGGAAGCAAGGAAAAATGAAGAAAACAAGCAAAAAGGCAAAATAGGCTTATTCGCCTCGCGAACAGAAGCTCGCCTCGTGAGCCAGAGGAGCAGATTAAGCAGGAGCAGGCAGCCATTCAACCTCGCCTCGGGAGGCAGTGCTCGCCTCGTGAGCCAGACACAGGGAATTGAAGACCATTCAGTCTCGCCTCGGGAACCTTGTCTCGCCTTGCGAAACATCTAAATTTGAACTAGCGCCAACTTAAGATTCGCCTCGCGAATCCCTGCTCGCCCCGCGAGTGCGCGCAGATCCCATATATTATAAATAGCTTGTTTAAGGTCAGAAGGCAGCGATTTTGAATTTGGGTTGTAATCCTAGTTTGCTTAGAGCTGTGTAGTGAGTTGTATTTCAGTTTCTTTAAGGATGAATTCTTTCAATGCTTTGATCATTGTTTTCGTCTCTATGAGGAATTAATCCTCTATTCTAAGGGAACGATGAAGCCACCTTTAATGGCATAGTGAATTCAAGTAATATTTTCTTATTCTCTTGTCTCTATTCTTGTTTCTTAATTCTGATTTGTTTGTGTTAATCATAAAGGCATGTGGTTAACTAGTCTAGTGCGTTGATGCTGGCAGGCGATTCGTACTTAGGACTTGAATTAAGAACATCGTTTGAATATTACTAGGCATAGAATAGAAAAGCGGTGCAATCGCTATAGGGAACCAAGAACTTAAAGAATCTAATTGTGAGTTGAATATATTGGCAAATTGACAACTTGCAATCGTAGATATTTCCTTTTGAAAATAGGTAGTGACATCAGGATAATTGAGGGTTCATGGTTGATAAAGAAATTGAACATAGGGATAAGAAGATAAACGCTTGGGTATCTTGCTTGATAGGGTAGGTGGGTTTGTGACCTTAGAGCCTTAGCCATTAATCAATTCTCATCGTAATCTTTTAGAATCTTTAATTAATTGATCTTGATATCTCTTTCGATTTAATTTTCTCTCTCTTCTCAACCATTGTTATTGACTTGGTCGATGCTTTGAATTTCCTTGATAAATTGGTTAAATTGGTCTCTCAATCCTTGTGTTTGACCTCGGTATCTACTTACCGTGTTTTACTACTTGCAACAAACCGGTACACTTGCCGGATTCGTAACAAGTTTTTGGTGCCGTTGCCGGGGATTGGCACAACCAATTTTCCTAATTTTTTAGGAAATTTGATTCTTTTGATTAAGCAATTTTAATTTTAATTTTCTGCATTTTTTTTTATCTCTTTTTACTTCTTTGATCCCACTTGGTCTTGCTTTGTTCTTGTGTATGCGAGGTACCCTTCCACAGGAAAACTTGTTATACGACCCAGAGATCACCAGGACCGAGAAGAGGTTAAGGAAGGAATTTAGAGAGAAAAAGAGGCTTGAAGCAAACCAACTCATCAATCCTGAAGGGATGGCTGAAGGAGATCCTCCACCCTACAAGCCTCTTTATGAGTACAATCTTCCTCACTTGGATGATTGTGCTTCTAGTGTTGTTAGGCCACCCATCACGACCAATTATTTTGTTCACTCAAGTGAAAAGGGAGCAATTTGATGGAAGTGGACACCAAGATCCTCACAGACATATTGCTCACTTCTTGGAGATATGTGACATGTTCAAAGCTCCAGGAGTTTCTGAGGATGCCTATCATCTGAGACTATTCCCTTTCTCTCTTTGGGATAGAGCACGCAACTGGTTAGACTTGAATTTGGATCGTGCTAGCATCGCCACTTGGGAACAAATGGCTCAGAAGTTCCTCACAAAATCCTTTCCTCCTCATAAAGCAGCACAGTTGAAGATAGCCGTCACTTCCTTCAAGCAACATGATGATGAGTCCTACAATGAAGCTTGGGAGAGGTACAATGTGCTTTTAAGGAGATGTCCTTCTACCTATTTTGACTTAGTCTCCAAGGTGCAACATTTCTTTAATGGGTTTAAGGGCCGTTATCAAATGAATTGTGATGCCACAACTGGGGGTTCTTTCTCTTGCAAATCAGTAGAGGACGCTTGGGCTTTATTAGAGAAGATGTCAAGGAATGATTACAATCGCAGTATGTCCACTTCCTCTGGAATCAGTGCGGCATCTTTAGAGGCTATTCTTGAACAGAGCACTCTCTTGAAGAAGCAATGTGAAGCACTCACTAGCAAGGTGAAGGTTAATGTAGTGCGAGAAGGCTTGCCTCCGGGGTGTGATTTTTGTAATGGTGATCATGATAATGAGAGTTGCCCCATTAATTTATCTCAGGAACATGTGGACTCATATCACAACTTTTATGACACAGTGCCACAGAACAACTATTAGAGGAATAGACAGAATGACTACAATCAGAATCGGGGATACATTAGGAAAGACCATCCGGGTTTTTCTTGGAACAACACAAGTGATGGTCTAGCCGGGAAGCAACAACAGAATCAGAGGCCAAACTATGGAATCCAACTGCGAAGCACTCAGCAAGCTCTCCCGGGGCCTAATCAGTTACAGATCACAGATGGTGGGAAGCAACCGTGGGAGTTGGCTATTGCGAATACTAGTGCGGCCATTGGGAAATTGTTAGTGAATACAAACACAGCCATAGACAAGTTGGCAACTTACACAGGGGAAGCAATTCAGAATCTCAAGACTCAGGTAGCCCAACTGGCAAAGCAACTGAATGAAAGCCTTCCAGGCTCTTTCCCAGGTAATACAGAGAACAACCCCAAGAACCAATGTAATGTCGTGACAACTCGGAGCGGTAAAGTGTTGGAATCTAATGGGGGTGAAACTAGTTCTCAGGAGATTGAGACTTCAGAGCAACCACAGGTGAAAGAAGAGCCAACCGAGAAAGATGAAGTAACTAGTGAAAAAGTACCGGAGCAAAGGGGCAAGTTGAAACTAGTAGATGAAGAATTCCGAAGGAAGAAGTGGGTTGAGCCCCAAGATCTTCCTCCTTTCATGAAGGTACCATATCCAGAGAGATTGAAGAAGCCTTTGCAAGACAAACAATTCAACAAATTCCTTGATGTTTTCCGTAAGCTTCAAATTAACATTCCATTTGCGGAAGCCTTGGAGCAAATGCCATCTTATGCCCGGTTTATGAAGGAGCTTCTCTCCAAGAAGCGGAAGATTATGGATGAGGAAATAGTTGCTTTTACCGAGGAGTGTAGTGCAATTCTCCAAAGGAAACTACCTCCAAAGTTGAAGGATCCGGGTTCTTTTAGCATACCGTGCACCATTGGAGAAGTAACTCTTGGGAAGGCATTGTGTGATCTAGGGGCTAGCATCAACTTGATGCCCTTATCTATGATGAAGAAGCTAGGCATAAAGGAAGCCAAAGAGACTAGGATGTCATTCCAACTAGAGGATCGTTCTATCAAATACCCTTATGGGGTGGTGGAGGATTTGTTGGTGAAGGTAGACAAGTTCATATTTCCGGCGGACTTTGTGGTGCTTGATATGGATGAAGATTCCGAAATCACTCTCATATTGGGTAGGCCTTTCTTGGCCACCGGGCATGCTTTGATAGATGTGCAACAAGGGAAACTCACACTAAGGGTGCAAGATGAGAATGTAGTCTTCAATGTCTTTGAAGCAATGAAACACCCCGTTGAGAGATCGGATGTATATAGAGTTGATGTGGTGGAGACCATTGTAAAATCTATAGCCACACGAGAAGCCCATGGTTCTTCACTTGCAAAAGTGTTGGTAAAATCCCATGATGAGGATGAAGAAGAAGACCTTTTGGGGGATGAGGATTATCTTGAGTGCTTAAAGAACATGGAAGCCTTGCCAAATCTCCCAAAGGATGAATGTCCAAAGGAAAAGCTCAACAAAGAAGGAGTGGAAGAAGACAACAAAACACCGGAATTGAAGCAACTCCCGACTCACTTGAGGTATGCATTCTTGAGTGAAAAGGGACAACATCCGGTCATCATTAGCAATGCCTTGAAAAAGGATGAGAGTTCTTAGGGAACACAAATTCGCCATTGGGTGGAAGATTTCGGATCTAAAAGGTATAAGACTATCCCTATGCATGCACAAAATTTTGATGGAGGATGATTTCAAACCGGTGGTTCAACCACAAAGGCAGTTAAATCCCATCATAAAAGAAGCGGTGCGTAAGGAAGTGATTAAGCTTTTGGATGCCGAAATCATCTATCCAATCTTAGATAACAATTGGGTTAGCCCGATTCATGTGGTTCCGAAGAAAGGTGGCACAACCGTGGTGGTCAACGAGAATAATGAAATGATTCCAACAAGGACCGTCACGGGGTGGAGGGTTTGCATTGACTATAGGAAGCTAAATGATGCAACAAGGAAAGATCACTTCCCTCTTCCATTCATTGATCAAATTGTGGTGGATCCTCAAGACCAAGAGAAGAAGGCCTTCACATGTCCATATGGAGTTTTTGCTTATAGGAGGATGCCATTTGGATTGTGCCATGCTCCCGCTAGTTTCCAAAGGTGTATGCTCTCTATATTCTCGGACATGGTGGACAAATTCATTGAAGTATTCATGGACAACTTCTCGGTCTTTGGGACCTCTTTTGATAATTGCTTGAAGAATTTGGCTTTGGTACTCGAGAGATGCCAAGCAACCAACCTAGTGCTGAATTGGGAAAAATGTCATTTCATGGACAAGGATGTGACACCCTTCTACCCCGTATGTTAATAAGCACTTAATATAGAAGTAATTAAAAGAAAAACATGCATTTATTGAATAAATTAAAAACAATTGTCCATGGGTAGAAAAGTCCCACATGAACCAGTTCACAATCGCGGAAAAATATAACAAGTTTTAAAACAATTAACATAACAATAGACAACCCAACCCCGATGTCACATACAGAGCTGGTATAACCGTTCTGGAATAAAATCCACGGAATTACAACTGAAAACTAACAACGAACAAAATATAAACTAGCCCTAACTATGAGTAGCGGCTCCTCAGAGTCACTCCTCTCCGGGCTACTCGTCATCCTCTGCAAGGTGCCAATCAGGCCAAACACAAACAAACATAGTAAGAATCATGTAAACATAATAGCAAGGAATAGGTAGTAAAGTAAATCATACAGGCATGGCACCAACATAAACATACATCAACAGCATCAACATTCAACATGCTATGTAGTGCAATGCAGTCCTACTCTGCTAAACCAATAATGGATGTGGATCCACTAAACTTGGGATGGACGACTTCGGAGTTAAATATCCACATTGAGAATCTACTCAACGCCAGAGAATCTACTCCTTAGATGGCCAGCGCATCAAACCAACGAATGCCTCGTCACGGGGGCGCTAGGAGAATTTACTCTAACCATGGATGGCCAGATCGCCGTACTCTAGGACGACCTCCCCTATGTCGAACATCCCTAAATAACATCTCCGATGCAATGCATATGCAACACAACAACAACGGCAACACCACCTCCATAACTCCAATGGAATCGACCGAAGATAACAGCGGAATCAACCGTAAGAACTTGCCTCGTGGAATCTACCTGAGGACTTAAGCGGAATCGACCGCAACACTTGGGACAAATTCTCGGCCACCAAGGTACAACAACAACACCTTAGACCCAAACCGCGGGGTCAAGGATTCCTTCGCCAAAAAGCACCAAGGCACAGCTCATTAGCTTGCGGCACCAAAAGGGTATCGACTTATTAACTTAACACCTCGCCATCTCATCATTTTAATTATCTTTAGTAGACATTAGCCAAGTTGTCTAATCCACTTGTCGTTATTGGGGAATGGGGTTTGAAACCCCTTAAATTCCGTTAATTTTGTTCTGTCCAGTAGGGTTAAGCACGGTCGTGCTTAAACACGTGAGGGGCGTGCTGCCCTTTAAGTGAAGCACGGTCGTGCTCAGCAGCACGGTCGTGCTCTTTGTCCTGCACGGCCATGTTAAACAGCACGGCCATCTTCCCAAAATTCAACTGGAAGCACGGTCGTGCTCCCTATTCAGTACAATCGTGCTCATTGCGCAACAGTGCTGTTCTGGGCAGGAACAAAGACTGAAACTTAACCAGATTCAAGTGTTTAATCAGTTAATCCTCCTAATCAATTATCAATGCATTTTAAGGATTAAACTCATCACCATAATCAACATCAACTCAACAGTGGCATCAACCTAACAATAACATCATGTTCATAACCATCACAACAACATAAACACAATCATATATTCTGAACATGGCATCTAAATCACATATCAACAATTACCAACATATTATCAGAATAGTTAACAATCATGTATCAAACAGATATTTACACAGCAAACCAGGTTATGGGAACCCTTTACTTTACTCTAACCCCGAGCCTATGAGTACACTACCCTTCTCCCCATACCTGGATTGAAGGTAGCTCTAACGGCAGTCCTAACGGCAAACGATTCCTTCCCTTTAAGCGGCTCACACTCCAACAATCCTTAAACAATCAGAACATAAACGATATTAGTTTCCCAACCACAAAAACGAAGGAAACCAATGAAAAGGAATGAAACGTTACTATACACGAAGTATAGACGAAACCATGTTTCTCTAAAGTCTCCAATGCTCAAGAACCACACTGAGTATGAAGAAAAAGGAAAAAAGGACGTTGCAGCCGCACTAGGGTTTTAGCCACCAAAATATGAAGTGTACGGCGCAACCCTCGAGTCTGCACTACGTATATAGGCCCGGACTTGAGCACGGTCGTGCTTACCCTTAAGCACGGTCGTGCTCGACTTAGCGTCACGAGACGCGGTCAGCACGTTGAGCACGGGCGTGCTCACTGTTGAGCACGGTCGTGCTCAACTTAAAATCAGAAACACGCTCCTGACTTTAAGTACGGGCGTGCTAGCTAATGAGCACGGGCGTGCTCATGTACTAAAAAGGGTCTTTTAGCCAAAAAAAACCCACTAAGCCCTCAACCGATAAATTCAACTTTAATAAAACTAGCTTAAGGGAAGCACTTACGAAAAACGGGGTGTTACAATTCCACCCCCTTATAAAAATTTCATCCTCGAAATTTACACGTACCGCAAAGGAAAAGATGCGGGTACATCTCCATCATCTTGCTCTCCATCTCCCAGGTAGCACTTTCCTCAATTGCCCCACTCCAAACTACTTTGACCAAAGGAATCTCCTTGCCTCTTAGCAGCTTTACCCTCATATCCTCGACTCGAAGAGGTAACACCTCAAACATCAAGTTCTCTTTCAACTGTATAGCGTCGGGTACTATCACGTGACTAGGGTCATGAATGTACTTTCTGAGTTGAGACACATGAAAAGCATTGTGGAGATTTGACAAGAACGGGGGTAAGGCTATTTGATAGGCGACTTCGCCGACTCTTTTAAGGATTGAGTAAGGACCAATGAACCTCGGAGTAAGTTTCCTCGCCTTCATCACTCTACCAACCCCAGTCGTCAGGGTAACTCTCAAGAATACATGATCGCCTTCCTGGAATTCGAGCGCCTTCCTCCTTTTATCATGATAGCTCTTCTGCCTACTCTGTGCAACTCTCATCTTTTCCTGAACCAACCTGATCTTTTCTGTTATTTCCTGGACTATCTCTGGCCCTAGCACCACACTATCACTAGGTTCATTCCAACACAAGGGTGTCCTACATCTCCTCCTATAAAGAGCTTCATAAGGTGCCATTCCAATGCTAGAATGGAAACTGTTGTTGTAGGTGAACTCTATCAGGGGCAAAAACTTGTCCCAACTACCATACCGTTCTAACACACAAGCCCTCAACAAGTCCTCTAAGGACTGGATGGTCCGCTCTGACTGCCCATCAGTCTGTGGGTGGTAGGTTAAACTAAGCCTAAGCTTTGTCCCCAAAGCCTCTTGCAAACTATTCCAAAACCTAGAGGTAAACCTCGGGTCTCTATCTGAAACTATGCTAGAGGGTACACCATGAAGCCTAACTATCTCTTTGATGTACAGCTTAGCCAACTTCTCTAAAGGATACTCCATGTTCATCGGAATGAAATGGGCAGACTTAGTCAGTCTATCCACGACAACCCATATCGCCTCAAAACCAGCTGGAGTCCTAGGGAGTCCAGACACAAAATCCATGGAGATGATATCCCATTTCCATTATGGGATACTCAGAGGTTGCAACTTACCCGAAGGCCTTTGATGCTCAATCTTAGCCTTCTGACAAACTAGGCACGCATACACAAACTCAGCTACATCCTTTTTCATCCTAGGCCACCAAAACATCCTCTTAAGGTCCTGATACATCTTAGTGGCACCTAGGTGCACACTCAATCCACTCCTATGTCCTTCTTCAAGGATCAACTTCCTAAGCTCAAAAACATCTGGCACACAGACTCTATCCTTGAACCTCAGGATGCCATCACTTCCATCCTTAAAACTTAGGTCTCTACCCTGAGCGAGTAACTCTCGCTGGTCTTAAGAGAAACTTATCTAACTTCTAACCTTCTCTAATCTGATCCATCAGACTATTGGTAACCTTCAAGGTTCCAAGCCTAATACTCTTAGGGGTAAACTCACAAGCTAGACTAAGGTCTCTAAACTCTTCAATCAAGTCCATCTCCCTAACCATCAAAGCGGAGACATGCAGGGTTTTCCTACTCAAGGCATCGGCCACCACATTGGCCTTTCCTGGATGATAGGTTAGCTTGAAGTTATAATCCTTTAAGAACTCCATCCACCTACGCTGCCTCATATTCAACTCCTTTTGATCAAAGAGGTACTTCAAACTCTTATGATCACTAAAAACCTCAAACCTCATTCCATACAGGTAATGCCTCCAGATCTTTAAGGCAAATACCACAGCTCCTAGCTCTAGGTGGGTAGGGTAGTTCTTCTCATGGGTTTTTAACTGCCTAGAAGCAACTACCTTACCACTCTGCATCAGCACACCACCTAACCCTTGCTTAGAAGCATCGCAGTAAACTACGAAGGGTTCACTAGGATGGCAAAACTAATACTGGTACTGATGTCAACCTATTCTTAAGGGTTTGGAAACTCTCTTCACACTTAGAGTCCCACACAAACAACTGTCCCTTCTTGGTGAGATGGGTTAAGGGTAAAGCTATCTTAACCTTCTATGAACCGCCTATAGTACCCGGCTAACCCCAAGAAACTCCTAATCTTGGTTACAGACTTTGGCACTTCCCACTGGAGCACCGTCTCTACCTTAGCTGGGTCCACTGCTATGCCACCCTTAGAGATGACATGTCTTAAGAAGCTCACATCCTCTAACCAGAACTCACACTTAGACAACTTAGCGTACAACTGCTTCTCCTTAAGTGTCTGCAAGACAACCCTCGGGTGTTCCTCATGTTCCTCCTTACTCTTGGAGTACACTAAGATGTCATCTATAAACACCACCACAAACTTATCCAAGTAAAGGTGAAAGGTCTTGTTCATGTAGTCCATGAAGACCGCGGGAGTATTAGTCACACAGAAGGGCATAACCAAGTACTCATAGTGACCATATCGCATCCTGAATGCTGTCTTCGGGATGTCCTTAGACTTAACCCGAATCTGATGGTACCCTGACCTCAAATCTATCTTTGAAAAGATGCATAAGATCATCAATCCTAGGGAGGAGATACCTATTCTTTATGGCCACCTTGTGGAGCTACCGAAAGTCGACACACAACCTCATACTACTATCCTTCTTTTTAACCAACAACACAGGTGCTCCCCACGAAGACACACTGGGTCTAATGAACTGCTTCTTCGTCAGGTCCTCCAACTGTTCCTTCAACTTAGCTAGCTCTAGAGGAGACATTCTATAGGGTGCTATGGAGATTGGCCCGGTGCCAGGCACTAAGTCTATGGTAAACTCAACATCTCTCTCTAGGGGCAAGTTATAAACATCCCCCAGAAACACTTCAGGAAATTCCCGCACAATAGGCATGCTGGGGACATCAGGAGGGCTGCTCTCTACTTCCAGGGAAGCTAACATCATGTATACTTGGGCTTCGTCTCTCATCAAAGCTTGAACTTGGCTGGCAGAGGGAAGGTCCGGATTCTTAGACTCCTTTGGAATTCCAAAAATCAAGGTTTTATCAAAACAATTCAGAAGGACATGGTTGGAAGATAACCAGTCCATACCCAGAATAATGTCCATGTCTTTCAAAGGTAAGCATACAAGATCAGCAATGAAGGTTTTATCATTTATGACTATATGACAGTTCTTGCATGCATAAGAAGTGGAAACAGGTTTATTTGTAGGTGTAGAAACCAACAAATCAAACTCAAGGAAAGTAATAGGCAATTCAAGACTCTTGACCCTATCATGCGATATAAAAGAGTGAGTAGCACCCGATTCATACAATACAGTCAATTGAGTTCCATCAATAAAACATGTACCTTGAATCAAGTCATCAGACTCGGAGGCTTCGGCTCCACTAAGAGTGAAGACTCTTCCAGTGGTCTTCAGTCGGTTGGCTTGGGACCTCTGATTCTTGTTGGTGCCGGGAGGCTCGGCCTTGGCTCCTTCGCACTCGCGGCTGATGTGTCCTGGCTTGCCACATCTGAAGCAGATAACCTGCGTCTCCTTGCACTGAGACTAGCAGTGATCCGTAGCACCACACTTTCCGCACCTCGTGGGTCTAGAGGCATTAGAGAACCCGCCCCTAAACCCATCCTGCTGAAACTGTGGCTTCTTGTCACTCTGCTTGAAATCTTTGTCGGTTGGAGCATACCTCTACTTACCCTTGTCTCTATGGTCAGTCCTCTTGCCACTCTGACTATCCGATCCCTTGGAACTGGCATCCTCATAGATCGTGCACTTGTTGACCAGAATTGGAAAGATCCTGATCTCCTGATAACTGATGGCCTGCTTGATCTCAGGTCGGAGTCTAGTCTCAAACTTGACACACTTGGAATATTCATCTGTCTCATGCTAGTAAGGAGTGTAGTACCTAGCCAGCTCCTCAAACTTGGCCGCATAGTCACCAACTGACAGCAACCCCTGCTTCAAAGATAAGAATTCCATCTCTTTCTTGCCTCTGATATCCGCTGGAAAGTACTTCTCCAGGAATCTCTGCCTGAACACAGCCTATGTAACCGCTGTGCCCTCAGCCTGCATCATTTGCCTACAGTTATACCACCAATGCTCAGCCTCCTCGGTCAGCATGAAGGTAGCAAAGAAAAGCTTCTGTTGATCATTGCAATCCATGGCTCGGAATATCTTCTCAGTCTCCCTCAACCACAGCAAAGCTCCTTCCAGATCATACGCTCCCTTGAACGACGGAGGGTTGTTCCTCTGGAACTTATCCAGTCCTTGGAACTCAGCTGGCCCACCATTGTTGTTAGGGTTGACCTGTCCAATAGCATTGGGGAGAAGTGCCAATGCGTCAGCAATTGCCTAATCGTTACATCCTCTACCGGCCATTAGTTCTTGTACATACCCAAAGCAACTCTTAGATACAGAAACTTAGGCGAGTAAAAGCTACAGGCAACTAACTTAAAACATCATTGTCTATAATAAGTATAGACAATTCAACTAGAGCATACAACAGACTCACAACAGACTCATACCACATCCGAACAAGGTCGAACTGCTCTGATACCACTAAATGTGACACCCTTCCCCGTATGTTAATAAACACTTAATATATAAGTAATTAAAAGAAAAACATGCATTTATTGAATAAGTTAAAAACAATTGTCCATGGGTAGAAAAGTCACACATGAACCAGTTCACAATCGCGAAAAAATATAACAAGTTTTAAAACAATTAACATAACAATAGACAACCCAACCCCGATGTCACATACAGAGCTAGTATAAACCGTTCCGGAATACAATCCACGGAATTACAACTGAAAACTAACAACGAACAAAATATAAACTAGCCCTAACTATGAGTGGCGGCTCCTCAGAGTCACTCCTCTCCGGGCTACTCGTCATCCTCTACAAGGTGCCAATCAGGCCAAACACAAACAAACAAACAAACAAACAAACATAGTAAGAATCATGTAAACATAATAGCAAGGAATAGGTAGTAAAGTAAATCATACAGGCATGGCACCAACATAAACATACATCAACAGCATCAACATTCAACATGCTATGTAGTGCAATGCAGTCCTACTCTGCTAAACCAATAATGCATGTGGATCCACTAAACTCGGGATGGACGACTTCATAGTTAAATATCTACATTGAGAATCTACTCAACGCCGGAGAATCTACTCCTTGGATAGCCAACGCATCAAACCAACGAATGCCTTGTCACGGGGGCGCTAGGAGAATTTACTCCAACCGTGGATGGCCAGATCGCCGTACTCTAGGATGACCTCCCCTATGTCGAACATCCCTAAACAACATCTCTGATGCAATGCGTATGCAACACAACAACAACGGCAACACCACCTCCATAACTCCAACGGAATCGACCGAAGATAACAGCGGAATCAACCGCAACAACTTGCCTCGCGGAATCTACCTGAGGACTTAAGCGGAATCGACCGCAACACTTGGGGCAAACTATCGGCCACCAAGGTACAACAACAACAACACCTTAGACCCAAACCGCGGGGTCAAGGCTTGCTTGACCAAAAAGCACCAAGGCACAGCTCATTAGCTTACGGCACCCAAAGGGTATCGACTTATTAACTTGACACCTCACCATCTCATCATTTTAATTATCTTTAGTAGACATTAGCCAAGTTGTCTAATCCACTTGTCGTTATTGGGGAATGGGATTTGAAACCCCTTAAATTCCTTTAATTATGTTCTGTCCAGTAGAGTTGAGCACGGTCGTGCTTAACCCCCAGCACGGTCGTGCTTAAACACGTAAGGGGCGTGCTGCTCTTTAAGTGAAGCACGGTCATGCTTCTTATTGAGCACGGTCGTACTCAGCAGCATGGTCGTGCTCTTTGTCCTGCACGACCGTGCTAAACAGCGCGACCATCTTCCCAGAATCCAATTGGAAGCACGGTCGTGCTCCCTGTTCAGCATGGTCATACTCATCGTGCGACAGTGCTGTTCTAGGCAGGAACAGAGACTAAAACTTAACCAGATTCAAGTGTTTAATCAGTTAATCCTCCTAATCAATTATCAATGCGTTTTAAGGATTAAACTCATCAACATAATCAACATCAACTCAACAGTGGCATCAACCCAACAATAACATCATGTTCATAACCATCACAACAACATAAACACAATCATATATTCTGAACATGGCATCTAACTCACATATCAACAATTACCACATATTATCAGAATAGTTAACAATCATGTATCAAACAGATATTTACACAGCAAATCGGGTTATGGGAACCCTTTACTTTACTCCAACCCCGAGCCTATGAGTACACTACCCTTCTCCCCATACGTTGAGCACGGGCGTGCTCACTGTTGAGCACGGTCGTGCTCAACTTAAAATCAGAAACACGCTCCTGACTTTAAGTACGGGCATGCTAGCTAATGAGCACGGGCATGCTCATGTACCAGAATGGGTCTTTTAGCCAAAAAAAAACCCACTAAGCCCTCAACCGATAAATTCAACTTTAATAAAACTAGCTTGAGGGAAGCACTTACGAAAAACGGGGTGTTACAAAGGAAGGTATAGTTTTGGCGCACAAAATCTCCCAAAGGGGGATTGAGGTTGATAGAGCCAAGATTGAGTTGATTGAGAAGCTACCCCCACTAACCAATGTGAAGGCAGTGAGGAGTTTCTTGGGCCATGCCGATTTCTATCGGAGGTTCATTAAAGACTTCTCCAAGATAGCGAAACCGCTATGTGACCTTCTTGTGAAGGACGTATCATTTGATTTTAATGCTTCTTGCTTAAATTCTTCCAATACTTTAAAAAATATGCTTGTCACCGCACCCATAATCACTGCACCTAATTGGAATTTACCTTTTGAAATCATGTGTGATGCTAGTGATTATGCGGTGGGGGCGGTTTTAGGTCAAAGAGTGGAAAAGTTAGCTCATGTGATTTACTATGCAAGTAAGGTTTTAAATGAAGCACAAGCTAACTATTCCACCACTAAAAAAGAAGTCCTAGCTGTGGTTTTTGCTTTAGACAAATTTAGATCCTACGTTGTGGAGTCTAAAATTGTTGTTTTCACCGATCATGCAACCATAAGACACTTGATGACAAAACAAGAAGCCAAACCTAGATTAATTCGGTGGATTCTTCTTATGCAAGAATCTGATATTGAGATTAGGGACCGGAAAGGGTCAGAGAATGGTGTGGCGGACCACTTATCAAGGTTGCTCAATCCCGACACCGGGGAGAAAGTACTAGACATCAAGGAAGAATTTCCTGATGAGAAACTATTTGCTTTGTTTGAAAAATTTTCTCCCTGGTTCGCGGATATGGCCAACTTCAAGTCTTCAAATGTGGTTCCGCAAGGTTGGACTACTCAACAGAGAAAAAAGTTCTTCTCGGACACAAAATACTATCTCTGGGAGGACCCTTACCTTTTCAAGCAATGTTCGGATGGGATCTTAAGAAGGTGCATTCCTCATGATCAAATCAGAAACATGTTGTGGCATTGCCATAGCTCGGATTACGATGGGCATTTTGGGAAGAAAGAAGACTGCAGAAAAAGTCCTCCAAAGCGGGTTTATTGGCCAACACTCTTCAAGGATGCCCATACTTTTGTTGAGAATTGTGATCGTTGCCAAAGGGTTGGAAACATCTTTAGGCGGCATGAACTTCCTCTTAATTGCATGCTTGAAGTAGAACTCTCTGATGTTTGGGGGATTGATTTCATGGGACCATTCCCACCCTCCTTCTCCTATCAATACATTTTGGTAGCGGTGGAATATGTGTCAAAGTGGGTGGAAGCAATTCCAACAACAACAGATGATGCGCAGGTAGTCATGGAATTCTTGAGGCGCAACATCTTCACAAGGTTTGGGTCCCTAGGGTCTTGATTAGTGATGGTGGATCCCACTTTTGCAACAACCAAATGCACAAACTACTTGAAAGGTATGGGGTCAAGCATAGGATATCCACTCCCTACCATCCACAAACAAATGGGCAAGCAGAGATATCCAACCGTGAATTGAAGCGCATTCTTGAGAAAACCGTCAACTCCTCAAGGAAAGATTGGTCAAAAAAGTTAGATGATGCTTTGTGGACCTATAGGACCGCTTTCAAGACTATGATTGGAAGGACTCCTTACAAGTTGGTGTTTGAAAAGGCTTGTCATTTACCGATGGAATTGGAACAAAAGTCTTATTGGGTGATCAAAGAGCTCAATTATATTTGAAGAAGGTCGATGAAAAGAGACTACTAGACTTGAATGAATTGTCTGAAATCCGCATGCAAGCTTATGAGAATGCAAGAATTTAAAAAGAGCAGACTAAGACATGGTGACAAGCACATTTTGCATAGGAAGTTTGATCGAGACAATGGGTACTTCTCTACAATTCAAGGTTGAGACTCTTCCCGGGAAAGCTTAAGTCAAGGTGGTCTGGACCATTCAAGATTCTCAATGTTTTTCCACATGAAGCGGTGGAACTAGAGGGTGAAAGAGAGAATTTCAAGGTTAATGGCCAGAGGCTCAAACACTATCATGGGGAACCAATCCCAACTGGCAATCAAGTGCTAATGTTAACTTAGCCCCAAAAGGGCCATGACCATCAGGCACTCGACGTTAAACAAGCACTACTTGGGAGGCAACCCAAGCTAGATATCCTTTTATTACATTTATAGACTTTTAAACAAATAAAAAGAGTCTTCATATAGGGTCTTTAGTTAGTAAATTGCATTAGAAAGCATGTAGGACTTAGATACATTTAGGAAATAGAGGGGCAGAATCCTTCTCTGGCTCGCCTCGCAAGCAGAATTTCTCCCTGCGAGCCAGAGGGAAGGCAAATTCCCTGTCTCTGGCTCGCCCCGCGAAACCAGGACTCGCCTCGCGAGCCTGGAGAATGCGAACAGCCAGATTTGACTGGCTCGCCTCGCGAGCATTAACTCGCCTCGCGAGACCGAAAGGTAGAAACTCAGAGGTGGGCACCTTGTTCTGCCTCGCGTCGCGAGCCCTGGTTCCCTTCGCGATTCTGGGCAAGCTAAGAACTGAAAGAAAACCCAGATTCGCCTCGTGAGTAAACTCTCGCCTCGCGAATCTGGGAAGGTGAAAGGATTTTGAAAACCCAGTTTCGCCTCGCAAACCAAGGTTCGCCCCGCGAAACCTAAAATTAGGGTTCCAGATTAGGGAAATTTTAAGTTCTCACCCTGCGAGAACACGCTCGCCCCACGAGCGAGAGAAGACATAACGCCCCGCAAGCCCTTCGCTTGCTCACTTGTGCATTCAACCAAAAAACTAAAAAAATTCAACTCCCCATCTTCTCTCTCTCGGGCACGCCTAATCAAGGAGGAACACTCACCTCCATCATCAACTATTCACTCTTGTACAATCACTAATTCCCACAAGGTATATTCTTAAGATTTTAGATTGATTTGCAATGCTTTCCTCTTGTTATTCTGAAAATATTGAGTGCACTATCATAGGAGAGATAAAACTAGGCTTATGAGAGTTAAATTTACATGTTCATCTCCCTAAATGTTGTTTCTTGATAAATACCATGATATGAACAAATGAGAGGGGTAAGGAATATTAGGAGTCTGTTTTCATTATGATATGTGGGTGAGTGAAGAATTATTTGATGAATACCATAGTGATGCAGTGATTATTGGATACTGTTTTGACTGCTAAGTTTAGGGTTCCCTGGGATGATTAGAAACTGATGCATGACTAAGGGGCAATGGGCACAAAATTTGAATGTTCGAATCTAGGAATGAAATTCTGAATCTTTGGATTATTACTGAAAAATTGTTGAACATGAAAATATGTGTCTAAATTGATGCTTAAACTGCCTGAGATTTAACTGTTAATAGCTTAGGATGAAAGTCTGAATTCTGAGTTATTTGTTCATGTTGATATAAACTGTATTGGGACTTTTCTGGTTTTCAGGTCAATGGCTCCCTGAAAAATACTGAGAAACAGCAAGTAAAGCGCAAGAAGCGCCAATCTATTCAGGAGGATGACCTGCTGTTCTCCGAGGGACTAGGTTCCTCTTCTGGGGGTATTTCCTCTACTCCCAGCTTCCGAACCCCTCTTCATGAGAAGCATTGGGAGTTGGTGACGCAGAAGGAGATGGTCCTGGAGAGGAGGGTGGTCCTTGTGGGGAACAACTACGCGTCAATCTCTGGATAGATTAACACTAGGGGTTGGGGTATGTTGGCTGATCTCCCTCGTCGGTTTGATATCAAACTGGTTTAGGAATTTTATGCCAACGCTCTCAACCCCGATATTGATGACCCAGGGTGCATATCTATGGTCAGAAGGGTACCCGTGACTTTCACGGCAGAGGAGATTAACACTTGCTTGGGCATCCCCATTATCTAGGAGGATAGAAGTCAGTATGAGCTGCTACCGGCCGTTCAGGGCATCGACAGGGATATTTTAGAGACCTGTTGTAGACCAGGGCCTAGTGGGAGATGGGGACCTCTGGGAACCTATTGAGGATGACGAGGCAGGATCTAGCACATGTGGCCCGGGTTTGGTCGGCATTCGTACATGCCAACCTGATGGTTAGCTCTCACGAGTCTACCATTACCGTTGCCCGGGCCCACCTCATATATGCTATTATGAAGAAGAAGACCATCAATGTTGGGGCTGTCATCTCACAGGACATTCAGCAGAAGGCCAACTCGAGGGCACCAAAGCAGTGCCTGGGGCACGGGTTTCTGATCACTGAGCTGATCGGCAGGGCGGGCGTACCGGTGTCTGACACGGTGGAGAAGATTCCCCGTCAGCCGATCGACAGAGAATACATACGCCGCTTCTGCTTCACAGGGCCCGCACCACCCCGGAGGCCAGCAACGCAGCCCCCTCAGAGGCCACGCTTAGTTGATATGGCTCTGCTCTTGCAGAACCAGCAGGCTATGAGGAGGGATCAGGATGTGCTACGAGATTTCTTCAGGGAGATGTCCCTAGCTCATTAGGAGACCAGGATACCTCTTTACCCTTCCAAGGAGGATTTGGCACCTCAGCTTGGGTCAGGATTATCCAAGGGACCAGGATGCCGTGCCACAGGGGGGTGCCCGAGGTACCTCAGGAGGATGAGGCAGCAGCAGCTCAGCAGGGTGACCTAGTGGATGAGAATTATTTTGACTGATCCGGACCCCACCAGTACCAGTCCCCATTACCCGTTACTCTTTTGATTTTTCTTTCCCTTGAGTTCTAGCTAGTTTATTTTGATCTATTCGATATGGTTGTACTGCTAGCTAGAAACTCAGTTTATTTTTATTTGATACCCTAATACTTGTTGCACACACTCTGGATGACTGTATATTTTGGTGCACATTTTGCATCTTCCTTTTATCTTCTTGTTTTAATTTCCGTAGCTTCATTTTTGTTTAGTTATTAACCTATGTTTTTGCTTGTGAATAAGTAGATGATTGACCTGATCAACTTGCGTACTGTGAGAATGCCAATTGATGAGAATAATTTCACTCCGAACCACCCCGAGTATGAGTACATAAAAATATGCATTCAAGAGAAACGGATCCCCTTCCTCGACCTAGAAAAGTTGACAAAAGAACAAAAGTTGGAGGAGGATCTGTATCACTTGAGCTTTGATAGGGGGTTGAATGACTATGTTCGGAGTGAAATTAATCGTGAGGTTGAGGAAAGGCAACGTGAGTTCGCAGTGCACATATTTCCTGAGCATACTTTATATGAGAAGGTCAAGGAAGCGTGGGGCGCAACCGGATCCCATTCCCGGATGTGGAATTCTTTAGCAAGGAAGAAGAGGACAAATGGGACCCGGTGTGGTTGCTTACTTTCAAGAGTGCGAACGATTGTGCATGGATGGAGATGGAAGCAATTAGGCAAGCTAAGGAAGGAGGTCCGAAGGGAAAGGCTCCAAGAGAAGAAAGCACCATCGAGTGCCCGGAAATTGTTTGGGCTAAATACTTGAATGAGGCTGAGTCTAGCCACGTTGTGAAGCAGGTTAGCAAAGAGATGGAAGAAGCGGGGAACTCAAATGAGAGTGTGGGGTCCGCTCGGACCCCCTCGAGATACAAAATTCTTTAACCCTCCTCTTGAGTCTTTTAGTAAGTTGTGGATTTAATTGAATTAAACTTTGGTGGAATGCATGATTTGTTTGAAAAAGTTTTGATGAACCCATCTCGACGTTTTAATGTTGAATTCCCCCTTGTAAAAATTGAAAAATGAGCTTAGATTGGTTGTTGTGATGCATGATTTACAATAAGTTTGGGGTGAAAGGGTGCATGCGTAGGAATTGTATCTCGGTCAAACATTTTGTAAAAATGTCCGGGTGAGAATTTGAGCCTCCATCATTGTTCTTAATTGAGTGAATCACATTAAGTTGCATTTTCCCGGATTTGCTTGAATCTCTTCATGGTTTGCATATCTATATGTTTTGTATCATATGATTAAGGCATGTTTTTCTTTGAATTAACTACTTGGCCATAAATTGAACCAACCTTGATGAATGATCCCTAGTTAGCCACATTGAGCCTTGAAGCCTATTGTTCTTGATCACCTTACATTACAAGCCCATTAATCCAGAAAAACCATGATTTCCCTATCCTAGGATTTAGGAGAGCATGGAATCTTTAGCTTGTGAGTATGATTTTGGAACTAAGTTTGGGGTGGTTGCAATGAGTCATGAATCATAGTGAGAAAAAGAAAGAAAAAGGTTGAAGCCAAAGGCTTGAAAAAAAAATGGTTAGAATTGCAAATATGCCAAAAAGGGGCAATGTGAAAAAGAAAATATAAAAATGAAGAAGGTTGTAGCCACCTAGAGCAAGAAAGAAGTGAAAGTATGAGAGTGATCAATTGTTGTAATTGCCCATTTCATGCTCTCATAAATCCTAGTGACTAAGCCTCGATCCTTTGCATATCCTACCTCAAGCCAGGCCCCATTACAACCTTAAAAAGACCTTTTGATGATGCATGCATATTTTTTGTGGGAACTTTGTTGAGATGAAAATCAAATCTATGGAAAGTGCACTTAATGGTGAAATGAGTGAAAAATTCTTAACCTTTGATAAATTGAGCGAAAGGGTGATTTACTAAATGCCCTTATGAGGAAGGCAAGTGTTTGAATTTTGTGATCTTCCTTTGTTTGTATTACTGGATCCTTGACTTTGAAGTAATGATTGCATTTATGATTAACCTCTCTTTGTTCAAAGTAGATGAATGGGGGATTGCTATAATGAATAATTCGGGGGGGGGGGGGGGGGGGGGGCATCAAGTTGAAAAAGGAAATAATAAACAAATGCATGAAGCTCGGTTAAATTTGATTGAATCCATGAATCTTACCTTGTCTTGAGTCTTTTTGATTTTAGATTGCTTGGGGACAAGCAAAGTTTAAGTTTGGGATATTTTGATAAGCCTCTAGCTTATCTAGTTTTATAGCTAGAAAGGTTAAGGTTTTATGCTAACTAGAGCGATTTAACCTCGCAAATCACCCGAATTTGGCTTATTTTGTCCCTAAGCAACATTTTTAGTCTCTTAGAGAGTTTTTAGGAATTTCTGGTTATTTTGAGTCAATAAAGCATTAAAATGATATTTTTGTATTACAGGTTAAAAGTGAAGCTTGAGGAAGCTAGGAAAAATGAAGAAAACAAGCAAAAAGGCAAAATTGGCTTATTCGCCTCGCGAACAGAAGCTCGCCTTGCGAGCCAGAGGAGCAGATTAAGCAGGAGCAGGTAGCCATGCAGCCTCGCCTCTCGAGGCAGTGCTCGCCTCGCCAGCCAGACATAGGGAATTTAAGACCATTCAGTCTCGCCTCGCGAAACATCTAAATTTGAACTAGCTCCAAATTAAGATTCGCCTCGCGAATCCCTGCTCGTCCCGCGAGCGCGCGCAGATCCTAAATATTATCAATAGCTTGTTTTAGGTCAGAAGGCAACGGTTTTGAATTTTGGATTGTAATCCTAGTTTGCTTAGAGCTGTGTAGTGAGTTGTATTTCAGTTTCTTTAAGGATGAATTCTTTCAATGCTTTGATCGTTGTTTTCGTCTCTATGAGGAACTAATCCTATATTCTAAGGGAACGATGAAGCTACCTTTGATGGCATAGTGAATTCAAGTAATATTTTCTTATTCCCTTGTCTCTTTTCTTGTTTCTTAATTCTGATTTGTTTGTGTTAATCATAAAGGCTTGTGGTTAACTAGTCTAGTACATTGATGCTAGCAGGCGATTCGTACTTAGGACTTGAATTAAGAATATCGTTTGAATATTACTAGGCATAGAATAAGAAAGCGGTGCAATCGCTATAGGGAACCAAGAACTTAAAGAATCTAATTGTGAGTTGAATATATTGGCATATTGACAACTTGCAATCGTAGATATTTCCTTTTGAAAATCGGCAGTGACATTAGGATAATTGAGTGTTCCTAGTTGACAAAGAAATTGAACATAGGGATAAGAAGATAAACGCTTGGGTAACTTGCTTGATAGGGTAGGTGGATTCGTAACCTTAGAGCCTTAGCCATTAATCAATTCTCATCATAATCTTTTAGAATCTTTAATTAATTGATATTGATATCTCTTTTGATTTAATTTTCTCTCTCTTCTCAACCCCTTGTTATTGACTTGGTCAATGGTTTGAATTTCCTTGATAAATTGGTTAAATTGGTCTCCCAATCCTTATGTTCGACCTCGGTATCTACTTACTATGTTTTACTACTTACAACGAACTGGTATGCTTGCCGGATTCGCAACATTCGCTCGTCTACTTTAGCCAAGTGTTTGATGACATGGCTAAAAGCACTCAGTGCTAACCCTGACTGAGACACGTGTACATTGCAAAATTTCCCTCTTTTTCTTGAAAACATTTAATTTTTTTAACAACTGTCTTTTCAAAAAATTATTGCTGTTTATGGCAATAATCTCTCTCCTTGTTCCCAACGCAAAAAACACTCAAGCATTTTAACAAAAGTAACCCGTGTCGTTTCAAAATTTCTCACTCATAATCTTTGCTCACAATCTCTCTCTGTTTTCTCTTCTTTCTTCAACCTTCCGAAACCTTTCATCTCCAAAACCCTAAAATCTTCTTCTCTGAATCAATGGCACCCAAGAGCCTTCTGGAAACTCTGACTGAGAAGACTAAGGTCTCTGTATCTGAACTAAAGAAGGTGCACCCTAGAAGGGTCCCAAATTTTGATGAGCTCAGAACTAAGGGTTTAGACGTTCAACCTGAACTCCCCCATGCTGGTTGGTTACCTTTCTTCCAGCTTCAAGAACTTGTCTTACCTGCTCTAAATTTTGGCTCATTATCACTAGTCTAAATCTGGACTGCACAAGCACCCCTCTAAATTTCAAACATTGCTACACTTAATAAAGTGTCAGTCTGTCAGAAAGAATTTCAAGTCAACCTTATTCAAATAAGATGTCTTCCTTAAGGATCTCGAAGACCTCTAGACAATAGCACCAAGGATAAAGAATAAAGAACGTTTGTTTCAAGGATTAAAAGAACAAACACGCAACCTCTGTACCACAACAGTAACCTTTTAGTTGTTTTAGTACAAAGTAAAAATGCTTTGCAGAAAGTGAACTGAGTGTTACTCTGAAAGAGGAAAGCTCTCTGCTATAAGTACAAGAAGCCTGATGCTGCAACTCTGATACAACAGTTGTTCAGAACAAAAGTGTACTCTTTGAATGCCTTGTTAAAACTCAATGTCCTTAAACATTTAATGCCTACACAGAACGACTCTTTGGCATTAATGGCGTTCCAGAAGCTCAAATCAAAGAACACACTTTCTAAAGCTGTGCCTAACAGATAAATTGATTGAAGTCTTTATATAGATCAAACCATGAAGATGAAGACAAGAAGTTGAATATCATTAAGAACACTGCGCAAGAAGCATTTACTCACTTTATTAACTTCTTCATTCTTTCATTGAATATTTCTTCAATCATTTGATATTTATTAGCAGTCTTTCACACTTCATATTTATTTCACTCTCTGAGTGTTATCTGAAGATTTGCAAGTTGTATTAATTACACAAAACCTTTACTCCTTACTGTGTTAAACCTGAAGAGGCTAGGTGAGAAAAGAATACATGTTTAAGTGATGAGCCTGGAGAGGCTAGGTGTGAAAAGAATACTTGTACTGTCATCTGATCAGTTATAGTGGAAACTTGGTGCTGCCAAGAAACTGGACGTTGCCTGTGGATTTTGGGGTGAACCAGTATAAAACTCTTGAGTGATATTCCTCTTCCCTTATATTTTTAATTTGCTTAAGTGTTATTTGTTTAAGTTTTTAACTTGGGGAGTTAATATTGTGAATATCAAGCTCTGTTTTAACCTTCTATGTATGCGAGTGTGTTCTGTCTCAAAATTAGACAAGTCACCCGTCTAATTTTCTGTTGTCTTATTTTTGCTTGTTGTGCCTACGAAAATAATTTTCAAAGTTTCCTAAAAAGTTGTTAAGCACAATTCAACCCCCTTCTTGTGTTAACTTTGGTAATTTCAACAACTCTATTTGTTTTGGAATCTCTTCAATACAAATCAAGATTGAACGTGAATAAAAAGTTTAAAAAATGATTCTATATTATTGAGTTTCGTGTTAATGAAAATTTTTTGTAACATATGAGAGACCAATCTTTCGAGATACTGTTAGGCGTGGGGACCTCCAATAGTATTTTTTTTCATACACATAAATTCAGAAACCTAATCAAGGACCACATGTTTAAAGATCGAGATTCCCTACAGTCAAGGGAATCCCACATTCACGCAGTCCGCCACTCTACTGTCATTTGATTTGCTTCTGTCACACTCAATCCTTGATTTGCTTTGTCCAAAAAAATAACAAAAAAATACAAGTAGAGAAAGAGATAAAGATGGGCGATTGCAAGGAATCTACATCTTATGTTTAAGGAATTCAAGTCCCTTCCACTTGGTTCGACACACATTGATGTGTTAACGGATATCTACAATAGATATAAAAAAAAAAGTGAGTAAAAAATAAGAGTGAATTCCACTCCACCACCTTAAGGTTTATCAAAATAACAACAAATCCCAAATATGATCATAAATTATGTTGCTCCCCAATTTTTGGTGTTAACTTAACACTGTTACGTCACTAAAAAATAAAAATAAAAATTATAATTAGTTAATAGATATTTATTCATTAAAAATGTTTTTAAAGATTAATATTAGACTTTCTTGTTTGCAAAATAAATTTAATTTTTAGTTTGGAAAATAAAATGTACAATTTGAAAATCTTATGTAAAGATATATAATTCATTGAAGTTTTTTTAAAAATTTGTTATATATATATATATATATATTTACTTTTCTCAAATAGATGATATTTTCTTTTTTACCAAAAAAATGACATTTTAGTATATACTCTAACAAATGATAAATATTAAATGTACACCTCAATAAAAATAGATGATTTTTTTTTAATAACACTTTTTTTGAGTCATTTAATTCAACAACTTCAAAACAAATATCACACTTTCAACTATTTTATCTATAGAATATATGATTTATTATAGTAATTGTCACTAATATAATAATTGTACATAGAATGGAGATATTGAGTGTATTTTCGAGAAAACAGTCATTTAGCTGCAAACATTTAGAGTCAGCCACGATACCGACACTAATAGCATCGGCTTTAACATCGGCTCGGCCGTTGCAAAAGTTATTTTATACTTAACGTTCCCAAGATCGACACTATGTTCTTTTATTTTTATTTCTTCAAGCATATCAGAAACGCATTCTATATCCTAACCTCATCAGAAAAAGTAACGATAGTTGAATGTATTTTTGGTGTCTAATATCATATATATATATATATATATATATATATTTATATTTGTTTATTATTTTTCTCTCTATCATATTACTTAGCACTTAAAAACAATATACCATAATAATGTCTGTACTTCCCAAGTATGTGTTGATTTATCATTTCTCCATCAGAAAACCCACCCACCCCAATCGTGCGCACGCCATCTCCTTCCTCTCTCGCGACAGCAACCATGTACCTGGCGATTCTGAGCAACAACCGTGGTACAGAACGGAAGCTCCGTTAGTGACTGACAGTGGCAAAGAGAGAGTGTTAGATACAAGCTCTGTTCTCTTCGAAGCTCCGAATCTGTAAGTTTCAACTCGTCGATTTTCCTTCTTACCGTTTTAGCTTTTCTGATGTGTGAATTTTGTTTCTTTATATTTTTTGGAGTGAATTGTTGTTTGTGGGTGGGGAATTGGAGGGTCAGGAATTTAGGGCTTTGATTTGAAAGTTAACAAAAAATTCCCAATGTTGTGAAAATATTTGCAGTCAAAATCTTCAGTCCGACACTCAATCCGCAACCACGTTCAGTCTGCCATAAGTCCGCAAGAGGGTTCAGCATTCAGGACAATCGTTCTCTGCAAGGACATCAGGTTCAGGTTCGCAAGAGCGTTCACCTTCTCTTAGTTCTCTGTAGTTTATTTTGTCTCGGTAGTTCATTTTGTATGTATGAAATAATTGTGTTTTCTGAGTCATTTAAAACGTTGAAGAAATATATAATTACTGAAAATGATGAGAACACAAAATGTATAAACTCATAGAAGCATGTTTATATTTAACATTTAATTTATTTATATCTTTGATTGTTGTTGATATTGGATATTCACGATGCATGTACAGCTCATGCACAGTATCCAAGCCCTATCTATTCATACATGGAACTTTAGTTGTTTTTTATTTGCTTGTCTTAGAAGTACCTTTGGTGTTGGGGTCTTTTGTGGGGGAGCAGGGGAAGTGATTCTAGATCACTAACGTAACCCTCTATATGATAATCTATAAATTAGTGGGAAACTTGTGTTCTTTACCAGTTTGTGTAGTTTGTTTTCTCTAGACCAGTTTGTGTAGTTTGTATAAAACCAACCTGTGTGCAAGATCATTTTTTAAATATATATGCATGGTCTATTGACTGATTCCAAAACTTGGAATCCTACTTACTTTTTATTTCAAGAATCTCAAACTCATGTAGGCTTCCATCACATATATTATTTGTCTATGTTTGTTGAGCATCATTCCTGAACTGCTTTATTTTTATTGATCAACCTAGTCTCTAAGATTTTGGATCCATTATTTCATTATTCCTCTCCCATGATATATTTTGTGTATTATATGATTGGTTATTTTGGCCACATATCTTATATACATTTTTGTATTTCCTGTCACAAGCCATTTTGTATTGATATGATGAAGACATAAGGAAGTTACCATCTTATGTGCTCTGATTTTCTGTTATGCTCATTATGTGAAGTCTGAACTCGAAAGCTGTACATAAGGTACCTTTAGGAGAGTTTAGATGCCCAGGAAAGTTAATTAGCCAAATTCAAAAAGAAATTTGGATAAATCTTGGTGAATAATGGTCTGTCAAGTAAATAACCTTGCAACACACTACATGTTTGAAGCAAACTGCTTTGTGACTATTCAATTAATATTATTTTGGTACTTTGATTCCTTAACAGTCTATCTTTAATTGTGCAGCTTGTATGTTCTATTTTGGTACTTTGATTCCTTAACATTTACCTTTTTTATGTTGTATTTGTAATTCTTTATTCTATTTATGTTGTCTCTTTGATGACATGCTTATAAGTTATAATTGCAATTTGTAACTTGCCCCCCAAATGTATTTGATAAGCTTTTTGTCAGCTAGTTCGGAATTCTGGAGATTTAGGACTGTGACAATTTTAGTTTAGTTCCAGTAGCACATTTACTTGTCTGTCTTCTCCTTAAGGAACATCTGATGCCTAAATTTTGCTTCTTTTTCGTAGTATGTCATAATGACTTAGGGGAATCAACTAAAATTTAGGGGCATGGGACTTAGTTTCCCTTAGCTAAATGATGAAGTAAGAAATAGTTAATAAGGATCCTAAGGGACACCAAGAGCTTGCCTCTTAGGCTATATATTTTTCTTTTCAAGTGTGCTTCTGTTAGCTGAATGGAAATAAAGTCTAAATGTGTCTCATGTTATTTTATTATGTCGTGGGAATATTTATATCACACATATATATTATGCCCAAAAGAGGCTTGAAGAAGTCAAGACAGCTGTACATATTTTCTAGGAAATTTGGGTTGAAATTCGTGTATGTTCTGCTTGATTTTAGCTTCTGACAGTAGGTACTCTATGAACCATAACTTTGGTTATAGAATTCGAAATCAAGCACTGTTTTTTTTCCTTGAAAGCTAACATGTAAATCTTCAAGCCACAAAAAATTCAGGCCAAATTGCCATCTGAGGCACTGCCAGTTATTTTTTCAAAATAGGGTCTGTTTTTTGTGTTTTCAATTTTTTGGACAGCATGAGCATGTACTTACTTGCATATAATCATGTTGATCGGTCATTCAAAGATTACTCATTGGTTTGGGCAATAATGAGTCTTTTAACTCGTTGTGTGATTTCATGGGTGTGTCTCAGTGTTGGTAGGTTTAATCATGTTTGTTTTAGATTATGATTTTTTGTCTATTTATTTTTCCTTTTCAAAAAATCTATGCAGATAAGAAGATGGACTATATCAAGGTGTCTAGAATTCAAATATCACCAAACCCTATTGTCATTGGGAACTTCGCTACCTTCTCAGCTTTTGGAGATCCCTCAAGTATTTCGATTTAGGCTAGTGAGAGATAGAGATAAACATATACGGTGTAACGTACGGTGTCCAAGATTTGTTTTCAAATAACATAACTAGTCTAATGTAATGGTGACATCTTGCAAGAAACAATAAATTGTTGTAACCAATAGGAATCCTGGTGCAATTGCTAGTAAGGCTAATAGGGCTCAAACTAATTGACCCAGCATTTGAGCCAATTTAGCTAGCCTTCTTTCTACGACTGCAATAGAAACTCCTATGTCCCCGAAGCTGACCTGACAACCTTTCTTGCACCCAACCAATCAAGTATCGTAGAGTAGAAGAACGTAGGTTTGTAGAATTGCTTTTGAAATGGTTGGGAATGGCAATAGCAATGGCAATTTGCCACCCGATATAATGATCAATATTCTGAAAAGGCTTCCTGTGAAATCCTTGATTCGATTCAAATGTGTCTCCAAAGATTGGTCTCACCTCTTCCAAACCCCTCATTTCATTGCACAACACCTTCACCATTCTAGTCACAACAACCCCTTTCTTCTCCTCCAACGAATCCCCCAATCCTCCTCCTGTTTGATTGGACCCGACTTCGAAGTTCACAACCCTCAATTCATCGATTTCCCCTCACCAGCAGCTAAGATTATTGGTTCCTGCAATGGCTTGTTGTGCATTAGAGACACCGACCACCACACGCTATCAATATTGAACCCAGCAACCAAGGAAGTCCGACAGGTACCCCCCGGAACCCTAATTGAGAAGAGTTTTTCCTATTTTGGATTTAGTGTCAGTCCAGCTATCAATGATTACAAGATAGTTAGAATTTCAGTCTCTGAATTTGATGATCAGTTTGTGGATCTTGATAACCTTTGTGTTAGCCGAGCTGAAGTTTATTCATTAACCACTGGGGGGTCTTGTTGGAAAGAAATCGATGCTAGCAATTTGCAAACTGTGTGTCTTATGTTTAACTCTGTAACTGCCAATGGAGTTATTTTTTGGCAGGCCGCCACTAGGGATCCTGATCCCGAAGTAGTGGCTTCATTTGACATAGGTCGTGAAATGTTTACATTGTTAAAAGGTCCTCCACCACCTTCTCCTAACACTCATTCTCGTACCAATGTACTTGCAGTATATAACAATAAAGTTGCTATGTTTCATCACTTCATAATTGGAAGCTTTGAATCATCTTCCATTGATTTGTGGGTACTGGAAGAAGAGACTTGGGTTAAGCAGTATACTGTAGGACCTCTTTTGAAGGTGTTGTATCCGTTAAGTATCTGGAGAGATGAAATTGTCTGCCGGGAACAATTGCCGAATGGGAACATTGACAATGATGAATACATTGGAGTGGAAACTGTTTTATCCGTCTTCAATCCCTATAGTAATGAATTGAAGAAACTGCCAGCCCAAAGAGATCAGCATTATTATGTTTCTTTCAATTATGCAGAGAGCCTTGTCCCAGTTAGCTACATTCACCATCAACACTAATTTCCATTTTTTCCAGGGCAAAGAGGCTTGTCTTAGAGTTGGTGAATACAATATGCTTTATGGGATTTGGCTCTATACAATACAAGAGAGAAAGTTGCATTGGCTTAGGCATGCGGCATATAACCCTTTGCCATTTATGAATATGTAATGAAGATTATGTATCTTGTCTATTAGGTGTGTGTTTTGAAGATTATGTATTAGGAATTTAACTTTCTTTGTGTTTTGAAGATTATGTAATAGGAACTAAACTTTCTCTGTGATTTGAAGATTATGTATGAACCCTCTTATCTATAATCTCAATCTTATTGTTTGCTGCACTGTGAATGGTTTTAACCCTCTTGTCTATTATAGTTGCAACACTCTTGACATAGATATAGAAGCTGCACTGTTTTTAGTCTTGTTTTTGCTGCTGCACTGTGAATGATTTCTGATATTTAATGTTGTTGTCTCATACTAAACACGTGCTCTGTATCATCCTGCTTTCTTGGAATGCAATCTGCTACTCTTTCCCTTTACTACTTTTTGTGCTTCTATGCTGTTGTGTGCCAATAATTAGCACTCTCTCCTTGGATATAACATGAGCATGGGCTCCTCTGCTAGAGGGGCATCTGATGATGAAATCTCACAACTTTCAAGTTGGAGATATGAAGAAGTTCATACCAAGTTAGAGCTTGGCAATGATTCTGATAGCAGTGAAAGATTGATCAATGAATGGTTTTAACCCTCTTGTCCATTATAGTTGCAACACTCTTGAGTCTTGACATAGATATAGAAGTTGCACTGTTTTTAGTCTTGTTTTTCCTGCTGCACTGTGAAGGATTTCTGATATTTAATGCTGCCCTGTGGACACTCAATCGCAGCTTACATTGTCATCCATCCAAGAAGGTGGGTCATGTTTTAAACCTTACACTACTGTCTCATATTGTCATGCGTCCTACGCATGTCAAGTTATACTGGATTAGCAAAATGGGAATTCTGAGATAACATACAATTTTGAAGAAAATGCTACTGTCACACACTGTTTTGCATATCTTAGGACTAAATATATAAAGAAAGTCTCATCATATCAATCACATGAGTTATCTCTTGTTTATGAATGACAACTTAATAATGGTTGATGTTTATATGCAAGTATAATAATGTTATGCCTTGCTGGCTAACTATTGCATATCTGGATGTAGAATTTTAGTATTAGCCAATTTGTTTCCTCCTTTGTGCCAGCAACCTCTTCTTCAAGTCCCATAACTTTTGCAAGTCTGTAGCTTTGCTGTATCTTATAAGTGCATTATTCTTATGGCTTCCCTTGAAGTTAAATGGTAGTTAATAAAGATTTGATTTTAGTTTGGCTCTGAATAGTGGTTCGTAGAGATTTGATTTTAGTTTGGTGCATGTTATGTTCATAAGTAGTATTAAACGTGAAGCTTGCCTGTTGCCCACTCATTTTTGTATAGTTAACTCTTATTCCAATTATTATTTTTTAGCTCTCTGAGAAACTTGACATTGAATCTTGCATTGTTAACTTGAATACAAGATGCTTCCAGTGCACTTAGCACTGTAAAGAGATAGAAGAGTCTCAAATTTAAACTATTCCTTTCTGTACAAGCACTAATCCAGACTATATATCTATCAACCATTGCCTTCCATGAGACTAACTCTAGATAAAGTAATGATTTGTCTTTCTTTCTTTCTTTTTTTTATTCAATCTAGTTGTTATTAAATAAAATAAAATTAATAAATAGTTGATGTTACTTATTGGTATAATTGTGTTTTTGAAGAAAAAATATATAAAAAAAAAGGTGAAGCTAAAAGCCCATGAAACAACTCTATTTGTTTTGGATTCTCCACAATACTGATCAAGATTGAACGTGAATAATAGAAAGTTTAAAAAAATGTTTCTATATTATTAGTTTTGTGTTAACGAGTAAATTTTTTTTTAATATGTGAAAGTAATCTTTCTAGATACTGTTAGGCACAAGGATCCCAAAAGTATTTTTTTCATACACATAAATTCAGAGACCGAATCCAGGATCACGTGTTTAAGGATCAAGATTCCCTGCAGTCAAGGGAATTTCACATTCACGCAGTCAGTCACTCTATCATCATTTGATTGGCTTCTCTCACTTTCAATCCTTGATTTGTTTTGTCCAGGAAAAAAAAAATGCAAGTAGAAAAAGATAGAGATTGGAGAATTTGCATCCCATATTTAAGGGACTCAAACCCTTTCCATTTAGACTAGCACACAATAACGTGTTAACGAGTATCTACAATAGGAATTAAGAATAAGTGAGTAAAGAATAAAGTGAGTTTTATTTGAGTATGTCTCACATTCTAACAAAAGTTGTTACTTTCTCGAAATTTTCTTATATTTTTATCACTTAAAAGTTGCATCCTTGTACTTTATCATTATATCTTTCTAGCTTTTACATAATTTAAATTTAAATTCCAACAAATAGAAAATACAACATTTAAGCAAATCGGAGTCTTCAGGATTTTGGCCTTATGGAAATTAATTCTCCCCATGTCGAGATTTCGTTATTTCTGTTAGGTGATATGTTAGGGGACTTTTATGCCCCGTTTGGCTACTAGGCAGTAGTTTTTTGTTGTTTTTTCTTTGGTTACTTATGCCCAGTCATGTACCAAAAAAAAATATAAATATTAATTTTCATTAGGAAAAAAATAAAAATCAATGATAATACTAACCTAGTGATCCCTTTTTCTTCTCTAAACAGCACACCAATAGTATACCAAAGAAAAACAGCTTTGTTGCACACAAAAAGTAGAAAATAAAACAGAGTTTAATCTAACAAGGAATTGGAAAGAAGTGTTCTTCCCATTTTATTTGAGACAAACTTCTTTATTAACTTCAATCTCCCTAATAACTTTAGGTTGAACTGTATACATCCTTTTATTTAAGCATAAGATTTCATTTCCTTTTGTTGCATATATCATCACACTCCTTACAGAAACCTTTAAACCATGACTTCATTACCAAACTTTTATGACTTATTTATTCCTATATTATATTCCTGCCTGCGCCATTCAAGATGGCGCAACAAATTTCCATAATCAGGCAGGTTTTCTTTAATCACAGGAACTTGCTTAAAATTTTGAATCCATGCATACAACCGAGGAATTTACTTGGCTCAATTAGTTTTATCCCCACAATTTCCTCTAACCCTTCTAACCAATGACCAAGCCATCCATATTCCATATATTATGTCTATCAATCCCTTTTTCATCTTTATGCGGTCGAAAAAACACATCGGTAACAAAAGAAGCAATCTAGAAAACCAAATGAACACATAAAGATCTAATAAGATGATAATTAATTTGTAAATAGAAAAAACATAGACATGTTTACTTTGTTTCCGGTTTAACTCTTATTTTCATTTTCTGTTTTCCAAAATAATTATAAAACTGTCATCCTATTTTGATTTTGTTTCATGTTTTAAAAAATTTATATAGTAAACATTGAAAATAACATTTTATTATTTTCGTTGTTTCTTGTATAAATATTTTAAAACAGTAAACAAAATGAAAACGAGAAAAAACAAGATGACACTTCTATAATTATTTTATAAACAAAAAATGAAAACAAGCCGAAAATAAAGCAAACCGGCCCATAAAGATAATATAGAATTACTGAAACCTCAGCAAATTTAATCCAAAATCGAGTTAACGCTCTCTCATGGGGATGTTTTGGCAACAATGGGTTCTGTTGCCACTAGGGACCCACTCCAAGAAGCTAGACAGCCAAAGACAGAGCCTCGGCTACCAGAATGACTTGAAGGACGATGACCTATTTCTAGGTCATTGTGGTCAGGTGAAAAGGAGGGAAAACTTTAGGGATCAGCCTTCCAACCTCCATGCAAAGGGAAAGCCGGTAGCCAGCACTGGCAGGAACATGTAGTCCTAGTAGAGTGTCCAAAAACCCTGCCTCCCTTCCAAGTGAGGGAGGAACTAGGTTGTCCCCGAAACCCTCCTTCCACCACCGAAGATGTGGGCGACGAAGAGACGTCGCAAACCTCATAGGCACTCACCCCCTGCATCGCAAACATCATCACCACTAAAAAATGCGCAGTACCAACAATACATAGCCTCCAACATAGAAACCATCGCTCTATAAACTGATAAGGAAAAAAGGGTCTCCATGATAAGAAAAAGGATAAAGGTTTTGCATAACAAGTAGGAGATCCCCTCTTCTATTTATAGCAAAAAATGTGGATTTCCCCTCCTTGAATAAAAACAAAGATCTTAAAAGATCTCGGAGTAGTAAAGTCCCCAAGAAAGGAATAGTCACACGTGACCGAAAAGACCATTAGGCGAAAAAGCGGCTGAAATAAATATCACTGAAAACGTCACATCGGAAAGACAAAACGAATAAGAAGCACCTCTAACTAGGTTCGCATCAAAACCAAAGAAAGAAATCTCGAGAAGAGAAACATGTGTCTCTCCCTTCTTTAAATGGAACGACCCTGCCTGAAATCAGCCAGGGCCGTTCCAAGGGCATTTGCTCCGGTCCAAAAATGACAAGGGCTAAAGACCTTCCCTCGTTTGGCCCAAGAAGGGCTCTACCTGACCAGACCCCAATAGAATACCGAGCAAACTGCTCCGGCCGAGCAAACTGCTCGGCTACCACATCCCCTTCGTACGAGGTGGACTTTCCCACCTTGGGAAAGAACTAATCATACCTACCCATAGATACGTCAGAGAAGAATGAAAATCGTCCCGCATCTCCTGACACACGCGATTATCATTGCAGACACCCCTTTCTGGCAAGATTAGAGAAGGACTAACACACCTCACAGCATGGGGTGCTTTCCTTGGAAAACATCACTCCAAAACCAAGGAACGGGTATAAAAAGGAGTCCCTATCATCATAAGAAGGTATGCATTTTATCAGTGCAAGCACACAATATATTATTTGCTTGACCATTACTAACTTAAGCATTAGAGTGTCTTCGCAGGTACCCCCTAATTCGGTTCAACGGAAAGGAGCAAAAGGAAGAAGAAGAAGTAACCAGAATATTGGGCCAAATCACCAGAGGCCCAATACCAGAAGTGATACTGTTGTGTTTTGGTTTTTGGCCAGAACAACTATATCATCTACATAGACCACAAAGTAAACAATTTTTTTTGGAGAGGTATGGAAATAGAAGACTGAATGATCTGCTTCACTATATTTCATTCCAAAATCTTGAATAACTTAGCTTAATTTCCCAAACCAAGCTCGTGGAGACTATTTCCGCCCATAGAGAAATCGCCGTAGCCAGTAAACCAAACCACACTCCCCCTGAGCAGTAAATCCAGGAGGTTGCTTCATATAAATCTCCTCTTCTAACTCTCCATGAAGAAATGCATTTTTAATATCCAACTGATATAATGGCCAACGACGGATGGCAACCATGACAAGAAATAATTGGACATAAGTGATTTTAGCCTCAGGGGAGAAAGTATCTCTATAATCAAGTCCATAAACCTGAGAGTAACCTTTGGCTACAAGCCGGGCTTTGAGATGATCAATCCGTCTATTAGCCCCAACTTTAATAGCATATACCCATCGATAACCAACAGGTTTATTCCCCGGAGGGAGAGGAGTTAAGTCCCAAGTATCATTATGCTCCAAAGCCTGCATTTCATCAATCATGGCTTGTCGTCATCCTTGATGATCAAGTGCCTGACAAACATTTTAGGGATGGAAACAGAAGATATAGATGACACAAGGAGATAAACGATGGTAACTTAAAAAGTTATTAATAGGATGAGGATTTCTAGTAGACCGAGTACCTTTCCTAACAACAATGGTAAAAATGGGTAATGTGTAAACGTAAAACCCACTTAATAAAATTAAAAATTAAAAATATGGGGTGTTGGGTGTGACACCCTTCTACCCCGCATGTTAAACGCCATTTAATTCAAAAACAATTAAAGTAAAATATGCAATTATTGAATAAAATAAAACATTTGTCCATGGGTAGAAAAGTCCCACATGAACCGTTTACAACGCGAAAAATGAAATAAGTTTTAAACAGTAAAAACATGATAACCAAAAAGAATATAACCCAACCCCGATGTCACATACAGAGCTAGTATAACTGTTCCGGAATAAAATCCACGGAATTACAACTATAAACTAGCGACTACGATAACATAAACTAGCCCTACAATGAGTGGCGGCTCCTCAGAGTCACTCCTCTCCGAAGTAGTGACAATCAGGCCAAACACAAACAACAAACATATATAGGGAGTGCGAATCGTATAACATATTAACATGGAGATAGGCAGTAAAGTAAACAACAAGCATAGCAACATCAAATCAAACATCAACATCATCATCATCATTATGCTATGCAATGCAATGCAGTCCTACTCCGCTAAACCATCGATGCATGTGGATCCACTAAACTCGGGATGAACGACTTCGGAGTTAAATATCCACATTGAGAATCTACTCAACGCCGGAGAATCTACTCCTTGGATAGCCAACGCATCAAACCAACGAATGCCTCGTCACGGGGGCGCTAGGAGAATCTACTCCAACCGCAAATGGCCAGATCGCCGTACTCTAGGACGATCTCCCCTATGTCGAACATCCCTAATCAACAACTCCGATGCTATGCATATGCAACACAACAACAACGGCAACACCACCCCCATAACTCCAACGGAATCGACCGGATATAACAGCGGAATCAACCGCAACAACTTACCTCGCGGAATCTACCTGAGGACTTAAGCGGAATCAACCGCAGTACCTGGGGCAAACTCTCGGCCACCAAGGTACACAGCAACATCAACACCTTAAACCCAAACCGCGGGGTCAAGGCTTCCTTGGCCAAAAAGCACCAAGGCACAGCTCATCAGCTTGCGGCACCCAAAAGGGCATCGACTTAACACCTCACCATCTCATGATCTTTAATTATTTTCAGTATTATCAACCAGATTGTCTAATCAATTAATCATCATTGGGGAATGGGGTTTAAAAACCCTTTAAGTCCTTTAGTTCAGTTCTGTCTCAGTGGGTTGAGCACGGTCGTGCTCGTAACCCAGCACGGTCATGCTTAAGCATGTGAGGGGCGTGCTCCCCCTTAAGTGAAGCACGGTCGTGCTTCTTATTGAGCACGGTGGTGCTCAACAGCACGGTCGTGCTCCCTGTTCAGCACGGTCGTGCTGAACAGCGCGGCCATTTACCCAGAATTAAACTTGGAGCACGGTCGTGCTCCCTGTTCAGCACGGTCGTTCTCATTGCGCGACAGTGCTGTTCTGGGCAGGAACAGTAACCATGTTTTTCCCAAATTGAAGAACTAAAGCCATTAATCATCCTACATCGATTATCAAACTCTTTAGGCATTAACCTCATTGTACAAACAGCATCAACTACAATATTGGCATCAACGCAAACATCATAATATTCATCTCAACAATTAACCAACCATGTCATGCTCATATTCAACATAAATCCATCATCAATGATATGAAGCATTTAACATACAATCATACAACATTCAGAACATACATCAAGAACATAGCCACATTATAAATCAGTATATCACATAACAACGGGGTTATGGGGAACCCCTTACTTTACACTAGCCCCAAACCTATGTAAATACTACCCTTCTCCCCATACCTGGATTGAAGGTAGCTCTCTAAGATGTCCTAACAGCAACCGGTTCCTCTCCTTTAGGCGGCTCATGCATGAACGAGCCTTGATCAACCAGAGCAAAATCAACCATTAGTTTTCCAACCAGAACACCAAAAAGGATTGAAAAGGGAAGGAGACCGTTACCTCTAACCCAAACTAGATGCACAGGGTTCCTCTAAGGTTCCAGAAATTCAGAGAACCGGCTGAGTTGAGCGAAAACAGGGACGAACACTACGTCAGCCGTAACAGGATTAGCAGCCACTAAAAGTAGGGTTAAAGTGTAAACCCTCGACTTTGTTTTCGTTTATATAAATCTCAGACTTGAGCATGGTCGTGCTGACTCTTGAGCACGGTCGTGCTCGACTTAACGTTACGAGACGCGGTCAGCGTATTGAGCACGGGCGTGCTCACTGTTGAGCACGGGCGTGCTCACTGTTGAGCACGGTCGTGCTCAACTTAAAATCAGAAATACGCTCCTGATTTTAAGTACGGGCGTGCTGGCTAATGAGCATGGGCGTGCTCATGTACCAGGAAGGGACTTTTAGCCAAAAATCCCACTATGCCCTCAACCGATAAATCCAACTTAATAAAATCAGCTTAATTAAATTAATTCTGAAAAACAGGGTGTTACAATTCCACCCCCTTATAAAAATTTCGTCCTCGAAATTTACACGTACCTCAAGGAAAAAGATGCGGGTACGCTTCCATCATCTTGCTCTCCAGCTCCCAGATAGCACTTTCCTCAGTTGCCCCACTCCAAACCACTTTGACCAAAGGAATTTCCTTGCCTCTTAGCTGCTTCACCCTCCTATCCTCGACTCGAAGAGGTAACACCTCAAACGTCAGGTTCTCTTTCAACTGTATAGCGTCGGGTACTATCACGTGACTAGGGTCATGAATATACTTCCTGAGTTGTGACACATGAAAAACATTGTGGAGGTTTGACAAGAACGGGGGTAAGGCTATCTGGTAGGCGACTTCGCCAACTCTTTTGAGGATTTGGTAAGGACCAATGAACCTCGGAGTAAGTTTCCTCGCCTTCATCACTCTACCAACCCCAGTCGTCGGGGTAACTCTCAAAAATACATGATCACCTTCCTGGAATTCGAGCGCCTTCCTCCTTTTATCATGGTAGCTCTTCTGCCTACTCTGTGCAACTCTCATATTTTCCTGAACCAACTTAATCTTTTCTGTTGTTTCCTGGACTATCTCTGGCCCTAGCACCACACTATCACTAGGTTCACTCTAACACAAGGGTGTCCTACATCTCCTCCCATACAGAGCCTTATAAGGCGCCATCCCGATGCTGGAATGGAAACTGTTGTTGTAGGTGAACTCTATTAGGGGCAAAAACTTGTCCCAACTTCCAGACTGTTCTAACACACAAGCCCTCAACAAGTCCTCTAAGGACTGGATGGTCCACTCAGACTGCCCATCAGTCTGTGGGTGATAAGCTAAACTAAGCCAAAGCTTTGTCCCTAAAGCCTCTTGCAAACTATTCGAAAACCCAGAGGTAAACCTCGGGTCTCTATCCGAAACTATGCTAGAGGGTACACCATGAAGCCGAACTATTTCCTTGATGTACAACTTAGCCAACTTCTCTAAAGGATGCTCCATGTTCATCGGAATGAAATGGGCAGACTTAGTCAGTCTATCCACAACAACCCAAATCGCCTCAAAACTAGCTGGAGTCCTAGGGAGTCCAGACACAAAATCCATGGAGATACTATCCCATTTCCATTCTGTGATACTCAGGGGTTGCAACTTACCCGAAGGCCTCTGATGCTTGATCTTAGCCTTCTGACAAACTAGGCACGCATACACAAACTCAGCTACATCCTTTTTGATCATAGGCCACCAAAACATTCTCTTAAGATCCTGATACATCTTAGTGGCACTTGGGTGCACACTCAGTCCACTCCTATGACCTTCTTCTAAGATCAACTTCCTAAGCTCAGGAACATCTGGCACGCAAACCCTATCCTTGAACCTCAAGATACCATCACTGCCATCCTTAAAACTTAGGTCTCTACCCTGAACGAGCAACTCTCGCTGGTCTAAGAGATACTTATCTAACTTCTGACCCTCTCTAATCTGATCCATCAAACTGTTGGTAACCTTCAAGGTACCAAGCCTAATACTTTTAGGGGTAAACTCACAAGCTAGACTAAGGTCTCTAAACTCCTCAATCAGATCCATCTCCCTAACCATCAAAGCGGAGATATGTAGGGTTTTCCTACTTAAGGCATCGGCCACCACATTGGCCTTTCCTGGGTGATAGGTCAGCTCGAAGTCATAATCCTTTAAAAACTCCATCCACCTACGCTGCCTCATATTCAATTCCTTTTGATCAAAGAGGTACTTCAAACTCTTATGATCACTAAAAACCTCAAACCTCGCTCCATACAGGTAATGCCTCCAGATCTTTAAGGCAAATACCACAGCTCCTAACTCTAGGTCATGGGTAGGGTAGTTCTTCTCATGAGTTTTCAACTGCCTAGAAGCATAAGCGACTACCTTACCATTTTGCATCAGCACACCACCTAACCCTTGCTTAGAAGCATCGCAGTAAACTACGAAGGGTTCACTAGGATCTGGCAAAACTAATACTGGTGTTGATGTCAACCTATTCTTAAGGGCTTGGAAACTCTCTTCACATTTAGAGTCCCACACAAACAACTATCCCTTCTTGGTGAGATGGGTTAAGGGTAAAGCTATCTTAGAGAAACCTTCTATAAACCGCCTATAGTACCCGGCTAACCCCAAGAAACTCCTAATCTCGGTTATAGACTTTGGCGCTTCCCACTGGAGCACCGTCTCTACCTTAGCTGGGTCCACTGCTATGCCACCCTTAGTGATGACATGTCCTAAGAAGCTCACTTCCTCTAACCAGAACTCACACTTGGACAACTTAGCATACAACTGTTTCTCCTTAAGGGTCTGCAAGACAACCCTCAGGTGTTCCTCATGTTCCTCCTTACTCTTGGAGTACACTAAGATGTCATCTATAAACACCACCACAAACTTATCCAAGTAAGGGTGAAAGGTTTTGTTCATGTAGTTCATGAAGACCGCAGGAGCATTGGTCACACCGAAAGGCATAACCAAGTACTCATAGTGACCATATCGCGTCCTAAACGTTGTCTTCGGGATGTCCTCAGACTTAACCCGAATCTGATGGTACCCTGACCTCAAATCTATCTTTGAAAAGATGCAAGCGCCCATCAACTGGTCCATAAGATCATCAATCCTAGGGAGGGGATACCGATTCTTTATGGTCACCTTGTTGAGCTGTCGAAAGTCGACACACAACCTCATACTACCATCCTTCTTCTTCACCAACAACACAGGTGCTCCCCACGGAGACACACTCGGCCTAATGAACTTCTTTTTCATCAGGTCCTCCAACTGTTCCTTCAACTTAGCTAGCTCTAGAGGAGACATTCTATAGGGTGCTATAGAGATTGGCCCGGTGCCAGGCACTAAGTCTATGGTAAACTCAACATCTCTTTCTGGGGGTAAGTTATAAACATCCCCCGGAAACACTTCAGGAAACTCCCGCACAACAGGCATGCTGGCGACATCAGGAGGGCTGCTCTCTACATCCAGGGAAGCTAACATCATGTATTCTTGGGCTCCGTCTCTCATCGAAGCTCGTACTTGGTTGGCAGAGAGAAGGTCCGGATTCTTAGACTCCTTTGGAGTTCCAAAAACCAGGGTTTTATCAAAACAATTTAGAAGGACATGGTTGGAAGATAACCAGTCCATACCCAGAATAATGTCCAGGTCTTTCATAGGAAAGCATACAAGATCGGCAACAAAAGTTTTATCATTTATAACAATATGACAGTTCTTGCATGCATAAGAAGTGGAATCAGGTTTATTTGTAGGTGTAGAAACCAACAAATCAAACTCAAGGAAGGTAACAGGCAAATTAAGACTCTTGACCCTATCATGCGATATAAACGAGTGAGTAGCACCCGAATCAAATAATACAGTTAATTGAGTTCCATCAATTAAACACATACCTTGGATCAAGTCATCAGACTCAGAGGCTTCGGCTCCACTAAGAGTAAAGACTCTCCCAGTGGTCTTCAGTCTGTTGGCCTGGGACTTCTGATTCTTGCTAGCGCTGGGAGGCTCGGCCTTAGTTCCATCACACTCGCGGCTGATGTGTCTTGGCTTGCCATACTTGAAGCAGATGACCTGTGTTTCCTTGCATTGGGACGAATAGTGGTCCTGTGCTCCACACTTGCCACACCTCATAGCTCTAGGGGCATCAGAAAACCCACCCCTGAAGCTACTTTGCTGAAACTGGGGCTTCCTACCACTCTGCTTGAAGTCCTTGCCCGAAGGGGCATACCGCTGCTTGCCCTTATCCCTCTGATCAATCCTCTTGCCACTCTGATTGTCTGATCCTCTGGAACTGGCAGCTCTGAACTGACTAACATCCTTGTAAATCCGACACTTGTTGACTAGAATCGGAAAAACTCGGATCTCCTGATAACTGATGGCCTGTTTGATCTCAGGCCTGAGTCCCGCTTCAAACTTCACGCACTTGGAGCGGTCATCTGTCTCATGCTGGTAAGGAGTGTAGCACCTCGCCAGCTCCTCAAACTTAGCCGCATAGTCACCGACTGACAGCGACCCCTACCTCAAAGACAAGAATTCCATCTCCTTCTTGTCTCTGATATCCGCTGGAAAATAGTTCTCAAGAAACCTCTGCCTGAACACAGCCCAAGTTACCGCTGTGCCCTCTGCCTGCATCCTCTGCCTGCAGTTATCCCACCAGTGCTCCGCCTCTTCAGTCAACATGAAAGTGGCGAAGATGAGCTTCTGCTGATCATTGCAGTCCATCATGCGGAAGATCTTCTCTGTCTCCCTCAGCCACAACAATGCTCCCTCTGGGTCGTACGCTCCCTTGAACGACGGAGGGTTGTTCCTCTGGAACTTATCCAGTCCCTGAAACTCAGCTGGCCCACCATTGTTAGGGTTGACCTGACCAATCGTATTGGCCAGAAGTGCCAATGCGTCAGCAATTGCCTGATCGTTGCGTCCTCTACCGGCCATTAGTTCCTGTACAAACCCAAAACAACCTTTAATACAGAAACTTAGCGAGTAAAAGCTACAGGCAACTAACTTAAAGCATCATTATCTATACTAAGTATAGACAATCCAAACAAGAGTCACACAACAGACTCACACCACGTCCGAACAAGGTCGAACTGCTCTGATACCACTTAATGTGACACCCTTCTACCCCGCATGTTAAACGCCATTTAATTCAAAACCAATTAAATTAAAACATGCAATTATTGAATAAAATAAAACATTTGTCCATGGGTAGAAAAGTCCCACATGAACCGTTTACAACGCGGAAAATGAAATAAGTTTTAAACAGTAAAAACCTGACAAACCAAAAAGAATATAACCCAACCCCGATGTCACATACAGAGCTGGTATAACCGTTCCGGAATAAAATCCACGGAATTTCAACTATAAACTAGCGACTACGATAACATAAACTAGCCCTACAGTGAGTGGCGGCTCCTCAGAGTCACTCCTCTCCGGGCTGCTCGTCATCCTCTGCAATGTGCCAATCAGGCCAAACACAAACAACAAACATATATAGGGAGTAAGAATCGTATAACATATTAGCATGGAGATAGGCAGTAAAGTAAACAGCAAGCATAGCAACATCATATCAAACATCAACATCATCATCATCATCATCATTATGCTATGCAATGCAATGCAGTCCTACTCCGCTAAACCATCGATGCATGTGGATCCACTAAACTCGGGATGCACGACTTCGGAGTTAAATATCCACATTGAGAATCTACTCAACGCCGAAGAATCTACTCCTTGGATAGCCAACGCATCAAACCAACGAATGCCTCGTCACGGGGCGCTAGGAGAATCTACTCCAACCGTGGATGGCCAGATCGCCGTACTCTAGGACGATCCCCCCTATGTCGAACATCCCTAATCAACAACTCCGATGCTATGCATATGCAACACAACAACAACGGCAACACCACCTCCATAACTCCAACCGAATCGACCGGATATAACAGCGGACTCAACTGCAACAACTTGCCTCGCGGAATCTACCTGAGGACTTAAGCGGAATCAACCGCAGTACCTGGGGCAAACTCTCAGCCACCAAGGTACACAGCAACATCAACACCTTAAACCCAAACCGCGGGGTCAAGGCTTCCTGTAAGACTAAGCCCTCATTGATGTTTTGATGTATGACAAACAAAGTGTGTTTTACTTAATCTATTTTGATATTGATAATCTACTTATATTGTGTTAAGCATGTATTATGCAAGATTTCTCATGAAAAAGAAATGTCAAAGCTCAAGGGATGCAAGGACAAAGGACACAAAGCAATGGACAAGGAATAAAGCAACAAGCAATGAAGATTTCATTATTTAGATGCTATTGTAAAAATAGCACACTTGTTTCCTTAGGTGAAGCACTTAAAATTTAAGAAGAAACTAATTTTTATAAAGGATAAACAAAATAGTTTTTCAAAAGAAAGGTTTTTCAAAAAGAGTTAATTGGATTAAGAAATTTAGTGTTATTGTACACATGTGTTGTACACATGTGTATATAAAGCTATATTTCAAGTTTAGAAAGAACCTTTCTGTACACAGACTTCATACACATATGTATGAACCGTTAAGTTTGAAAAACAAAAGGAAATTTGCCTATACACATGTGTTGTACACCTGTGTATCCAGAAGTGTGCTCTCGGGTTTTAAGTTGAAAGGCTGTACACATGTGTTGTACACCTGTGTACACAAATCTGAGCTCTCGGGTTTAATACTGAAAACAAGTACACATGTGTTGTACACATGTGTATTCGAAATAGAGATTTCGGGTCTGGAACCAGAATTTGTACACATGCGTTGTACATATGTGTATCAGTGTATTGCTTTGAAAAATATGAAAGATACACAGATGTACAGAAATGATACACCTGTGTATAGAACAATTCAATTATTTCAAAACTTGGTTTCTAAGCATCAATCGATGTACACATCCTGTGTATTGAAGTTTTGGAATGATCTGGGTTGGTGTTCTAACATACACCTGTGTACGCGAAGAATACACATGTGTATTAATGCACAGCGCAAGAGATACACATGTGTACAAAAGAATACAATCTGTGTATGCGTTTGTAAAAGCTGAAGACTTGGTTTAATACACAGATGTACAAAGAATGCAATCTGTGTACAAGCTTTAAAAATGTTTGATAAACACGAGTACACAGATGTAGTACACAGATTGATTCGTTACAACTTTGCAAAACTGATTTTTAATCACTTGTAACAACTTTTGTGATAAGACCCATGAACCTAAACCTTCATGAATATATAAAAGGACTTCACCACAACACTTTTCAACATCTAATACATTCTAAAAAGAAAAATTCGAAATATTCATAGTGCTTCATCTTTGAGAGAAAAGTGTGATATTCTAAGAGCTTCAATTTGTATAATCAGACTATTAGAGTCTTTCTTCTACTCAATTCTTACTGCGAATTAGTGTGATCAAGAGAGGGTATCTCTTAGGATTGATCAAGGATAGAAGGGATCCTTGGGTAACAAAAGCAAGTGTGCTTTTGGGTATGTTCTTGAAGCATGGAGGTTATCCTTGTGAGTGCTGTAATTGGATATTGTAATTTCTGGTTATAGTGAAAAAAACCACAAAGGTGTGGGACTGGATGTAGGCGTACCAAAGGAGGTAGCTGAACCAGGATAAATCGGTTTGCTTGTTTCTCTCATCTCTTAACTCCATATACTTGATATATGCATATGTGTAAATGAAAGTATGTTGAAATTGATTTTAAAGTGAATCTTTAATCTGAATCTTTTTGTTAAGATTGCTGTTTCTTCACTGTATTAGTTCTTAATATCATTACGTGTTTAACAATCTAAATCTTGAGAATTAAAATTGAGTGAAAATCAATTTTCTTTAAGAAAACTCTGTTTTGTGTTAAATTGTTCAAAAAGTTTTCAATATCTCAATTCACCCCCCCTCTTGAGATTGTAGCCATTACCAACAAGTGGCATCAGGGCTAAAACTCTTGTAATAAAGCTTAATAGCTTCAAGAGATGGCTACAAATGAAATCCTGGGTGATGGCGCTTCCCTCTCTAGACCTCCTGCCTTTAATGGCAGCCAATACATGTATTGGAAAGAGAGAATGCTTATCTTTCTTGAGGCTGCTGGTTTAGATGTTTTAGATGCTGTTGAAAATGGTCCTTATGTTCCATTTACTCTTGATGCTAAGGGAATTAGACAAAATAAACCAAAAGATGAGTGGAATGATGATGATAAGAGAAGAGTTGGTTATAATGCTAAGGCAAAGAATATTATAACAGCTGCTTTGAATTATGATGAGTTTTTCAGGGTCTCCAATTGTAAATCAGCAAAGCAAATGTGGGACACTCTCCAACTCACTCATGAAGGAACCAATGATGTAAAGAGAGCAAGGATGAATGCACTAGTTCATGAGTATGAACTCTTTCACATGAAAAATGGTGAGGAAATAGATGAGCTGCAAAAGAGGTTTACACACATTGTGAACCAGCTTGAAGGACTTGGACATACTATCTCGGATGAGAAACAAATCAACAAAATCATGAGATGTTTGAGTCGTGAGTGGCAGCCAAAAATCACTGCAATTGCTGAAGCAAAAGATCTAGAAACAATGCAAATTGCAACTCTGTTTGGCAAATTGAAAGAGCATGAATTGGAACTCAATAGATTGAAAAGCCATGAAGACAAAGAGAAAAAGAAGAAAGGTCTCTCACTCAAGGCTCATGTTTCCAAAGAACAGATAGAAAGTGATGAAGATGAAAACCTTGATGAAAGTGAAGAATCCGAAGAAGAAGACATGGGACTGCTTGTAAGGAAATTTAGGAGATTCATCAAAAAGAATAGAAACAAGAAGCAATTCAGTTTTCCTACCAAGAAGAACACAAACAAAGGTGAAAACTCTTCCTCTTCAATCAAATGCTTTGAATGTGGAAATATTGGACACTACAAGAATGAATGTCCAAAGCTACAAAGGAAAGAAAAATCTGAAAAGAATGAAAACAAAGAAAAGAAAGGAAGAAAGCCTAGAAGAGCATACATAGCTTGGGAAGAAAACGATATGGACTCCACTAGTGAATCTGAAAATGAAGAAGCCAACCTATGTCTCATGACAAGTCATCAAAGTGATAGTGAAACCGAGGTAAATGATTCTTCACCTACCTATGATGAGTTACAAGATGCTTTTGATGAATTGCATGAAGAATATCTCAAAATAGGTAAACAACTTATATCTTCTAGAAAAATAATTGCAAGACAATGTAGTGACTATGCATCTTTACAAATAAAGCTTAAAGAACTAGAAGCTAAGAATTTACATTCACTTGCATCTAGTTCAACTTGCACCAAATGCACTATACTTGAAAATAAAGTTGAAAAACTGAATGTAACTCTATCTAAATTCACTATGGGTAGAGATAACTTGAATGCCATATTAGGACAGCAAAAAGGTGTCTATGACAAAGCTGGAATTGGATATAATCCAATGGTACATGAAAAATCTTTCAGAAAGTTTTTTGTTGCACCGATTTCCTCAACTAGTCCTTTTGTTAAATGCTATTATTGTTTAAAGAAAGGGCATACAGCCACTACATGCAGACTTAGAAAGAACACACGTGTTGGCATTAAACAAGTTTGGGTTCCAAAAGGAACATATGTTGCTACTAACACCAAAGGACCCAACCAGATTTGGGTACCTAAGGAAGAAGCATGAAATTCTGTTTTTGTAGGTGTGTTTGAAGGCCAGAAACTCAAGTTGGTACTTAGATAGTGGCTGCTCCAAACAACTAAGATTGAAGATGTTCTCTATGGTGACAACAACAAAGGAAAAATTCTTGGTGTTGGCACAATAGGAAAAAGTCCAACAACTAAGATTGAAGATGTTCTCTATGTGGAAGGGCTCAAACACAACCTATTAAGTATAAGCCAACTATGTGACAAAGGCTTCAAGGTAAACTTTAACTCAAACTTGTGTATGATAGAATCCATTCATAATGATAGCATAAAACTGATTGGAAATAGGATAAATAATATCTATATGCTTGACTTAGACAATTTACCTTCTAATGAGGCATGTTGCTTGATTTCCAAAGAAAATGAAAATTGGCTATGGCATAGGAGAATAGCTCACATTCATATGGATCACTTGAACAAATTGATTTCCAAAGATCTTGTAATTGGTTTACCAAATAAGAAGTTTGTAAAAGATGGTTTATGTGATGCATGCCAAAAGGGTAAGCAAATGAAAACCTCTTTTAAGGCTAAAAATATTGTTTCAACAAATAGACCTTTACAATTGTTGCATATGGACCTTTTTGGACCTTCTAGGACAAAAAGCTTTGGTGGAAATCTTTATGCTCTAGTAATTGTTGATGATTTCTCTAGATTTACTTGGACTTATTTTTTAGCATATAAGAATGAAGCATTTAGAGCTTTTAAGAAAATGGCTAAGATAGTACAAAATGAAAAAGACATGAAAATTGTGTCAATTAGGAGTGATCATGGAGGAGAATTCCAAAATGAGGAGTTTGATAATTTTTGTGAAGAACATGGTATACAACATAGTTTTTCTGCACCTAGAACTCCACAACAAAATGGAGTAGTTGAGAGGAAAAATAGGTCACTTGAGGAAATTGCTAGAACCATGTTAAATGACTTTAATATACCAAAGTATTTTTGGGCTGATGCTGTAAGTACAGCATGTTATGTATTAAACAGAGTACTAATAAGACCAATTTTGAAGAAAACTCCATATGAATTGTATAAGGGAAGAAAACCTAACATAGCTCATTTTCATGTTTTTGGATGCAAGTGTTTTGTACTAAATAATGGCAAGGATAATCTAGGGAAATTTGATTCAAAAGCTGATGAGGCTATTTTCTTAGGCTATTCATTAACTAGCAAAGCATATAGAGTGTTCAATAAGCGTACTTTATCAATGGAAGAATCTGTTCACATTACATTTGATGAGTCTAACCCCAAAAGGTTGGGAAAGGACATGTTTGATGATGCAGAAATTCTTGAAGATGAAGCCAAAATTGATGAAGAAAAAGACAGTAATGAGGACAAGGAACATAAAGGGAACAACATGGAACCTCAAGCTGAAATCCAGCAAGACAATCTTCCTAAGGAGTGGCAGATCTCAAAGAGTCATCCTCTTGACAATGTCATTGGTGAGATCACAAAAGGGGTAACCACTAGAAACTCCTTAAGAAATATTTGCAATAACATGGCATTTGTATCTCAAATAGAACCAAAAAATGTTGATGATGCTATAAATGATGAACATTGGATGATTGCAATGCATAAGGAACTAAATCAATTTAAAAGAAATAAAGTTTGGGATTTAGTTCCAAAACCTAAAAGCAACCAAATAATTGGAACTAAATGGGTGTTTAGAAACAAAATGGATGTGAATGGCATAATAGTAAGAAACAAGGCTAGACTAGTGGCTAAGGGATATAATCAAGAAGAAGGAATAGACTATGATGAAACATATGCTCCCGTAGCTAGATTAGAAGCAATACGAATGCTATTAGCCTATGCATGTATAATGAACTTTAAATTGTACCAAATGGATGTGAAGAGTGCCTTTTAAATGGATTAATACAAGAGGAAGTGTATGTAAGCCAACCCCTGGCTTTGTTGATAGTGAGTTCCCAAATCATGTATATAAACTCACTAAAGCCCTCTATGGACTCAAGCAAGCTCCAAGGGCTTGGTATGAGAGATTAAGCAATTTTCTCCTAGAGAAAGGCTTTATTAGAGGCAAAGTTGATACCACACTTTTTACTAAAAGAAAAGCACACAACATCTTACTTGTTCAGATATATGTGGATGACATAATTTTTGGTGCTACTAATGAGTCTCTATGCAAGGATTTTGGTACACTAATGCAAAGTGAATTTGAGATGTCCATGATGGGAGAGCTCACTTTCTTTCTTGGACTCCAAATCAAACAATGCCATGATGGAACTTTTGTAAGCCAAACAAAGTATTGCAAGGAGTTGCTAAAGAAGTTTGGCATGGAAAGTGCAAAGGAGATGGCAACACCAATGAGTCCAGCTTGCTACTTGGACAAAGATGAACATGGTAAATCTATAGATATATCCAAGTATAGAGGTATTATCGGATCCTTACTTTATCTCACTGCTAGTAGGCCAGATATTATGTTTAGTGTATGTATGTGTGCAAGGTATCAAGCCAATCCCAAAGAATCACATCTTACTGCTGTTAAAAGAATAATGAAGTATCTTTTAGGAACAAAAGAAATGGGGCTGTGGTATCCCAAGGGATCCACTTGCACATTGATAGGATACTCCGACTCTGACTTTGCTGGATGCAAGTTAGATAGGAAGAGCACAAGTGGAACATGCCATTTATTAGGAAATTCCCTAGTGTCTTGGTTTAGTAAAAAGCAAACAAGTGTGGCTTTATCCACAGCTGAAGCAGAATATGTTGCAGCTGGGAGTTGTTGTGCTCAAATTCTATGGATGAAACAACAATTAATTGACTATGGTGTGCATTTAGATCATGTACCAATAAAATGTGATAACACTAGTGCAATTAATCTAACAAAGAACCCCATCATGCATTCTAGAACCAAGCATATTGAGATTAGGCATCATTTCATCAGGGATCATATTCAAAATGGTGATATTGTGATTGAGCATGTAGATACAACTAAGCAACTAGCTGATATATTCACCAAACCACTAAATAAGGAGAGCTTCTTCTTTATTAGAAGAGAACTTGGCATCATTGATCTACAAAATGACTGATATTTAGTGTTTTAAGTTGCTTGATTGTTCCTAAATGATGTATTTGATCTAATTAAATCAATTCGTATGAGTTATATTTTGTTAATTCTGAATTATAATTTGAATTTGATAGGGTGGTCATTCTGTACATAGGGACAATACACAGATGTATTGAATTAGTTTCATATCAGTGTTTCTGTACACAGATTTAATACATCGGTGTACTTCTTCTATTTAGGACTGTCTGTCTTTGTACACAGGCTTAGCACACATGTGTACTAAGTAAAAGGGCTACCGGGCTTTGTGTACACAGGATATGTACACAGATGTATATATCAGAACACCCTTCTGATTTACATCTGCTACGCTATACACAGATGTATAATTTTGTACACAGATGTACAATTTGTATCATCTCAACAATGCATTTAATACATCGATGTAATACATCGATGTAATACATCGATTCTGTGTCAAAACTGAAAATTCAAGCTTCTGTCTCCCCGTGCACATCGATTTAGCACTTTGTACACAGATGTACAAACATCTAAAGATTGGTTAATACACATGTGTACACAATCGATGTACAGGCTTCTGAAATTTTTTTTTAAAAACACTTAAACCCGCGCCTCTCCACTCTCACAACGTCATCTTCCCCAAAATTCCAAATCAGGAACCCTAAAACCAAGCTCGAATCCGAATTCAACAATGGCAAGATGCAAGAATCTTGGACCATCTCGCCCTACACCCACCTCTTCTCCTTCTTCCTCAACCCGCTCTTCCTCTCCACCTCCTCCTTCACCCACGCAAGCCTCCTCATCGCGACCCAAACGCAAAAGGGTTGACAAATCACCCAAAGTGGTTAAGAAGGCTGCTAAGCCACAGAAGAAAGCAACGAAGAAGAAACAAATAGAGGCAATCGAGGTTGTTCAAGCTACTCCACAGAAACAACTGACGAAGAAGAAAAAGGGTGTTCACGAGGAAATCTCTGAGGCAGAATTGGTAAAAAGGTATCTCTCTGATGAAGAACAAATCGAATCCTTTCTCCAAAATTTTAAGTCTCGCCCTCTTCATAAATCTAGGGTAGTTGATTTCGATTACTTTGGCAACTACAATTTCCAATTTCAAACCATTCTTGAAGATTGTCACCTCAAGAAATTTCTTCAAATTGAGGATGATGTTTACCTAGTGTTAATTAGGGCATTTTACTGTAGTTTGGAGATGGATAATGAGAGGATTACTTCTGAGGTTAAGGGCAAAATGATTCAAATGAGTTTAAGGGAATTCTCTGATTTTGCTGGCTTGGATTACAAGGGTGCCTTTACTGCTGGAACTGGTGAAGCCTCTGAATGGATTAAGGTCTTCAACAAGGAGGATGCAAGGCTGAGTTTGCTGGAAGATCACTCTCCAGAAGGGAGATTAACAAACATCAGTGCAATGCATGTTCAAGATAGGCTTCTCCAATATGCATTAAGCAGAATCTTAGTTCCAAGGAGTGGCAACCATGCAGTATTACAAAACAATGATATACTTCTGCTCTGGGCCATGATTCAGAAAAAGCAACTCAGTTGGGGATACATTGTTGCCAAAAATATGTATGAAAGTAAGCTTTCTGGAGGAGCATTGCCTTATGCTGGATTAGTTGTTAAACTCCTAAACAGATTTGGTGTTATATTAGATGGAGAAGAGAGGCACCTAACAAGACATGTGACCAAGAGATTTGGTGAAGCAACCATCAAGCAAATGGGCTTGGTCTATGCAGATAATGTCTGGAAAAGGTCTGCCATCCCTGCAACAGTGGAACCACCAAATAGAAGGCAAAGAGTTGTGAGTGATCAAGTTCAGAATGAAAAATTAGATAGGCTTCTGCTGATGATTCAGGATCTTACCAGGAAGCATGCTGAGGATCACCTTGCTGTTATGCAGGCTGTGAACTACTTAAAGGAAAGAATCAATGCTGTGGAAGGTCAAATGGCCACTTTACACCAAGGTTTGGGAATTGCCATACAAGGACCTCCAGTGAATTCTGCCATCTTTGATGATGTGGTCAATATGGCAAGGGAGGCAACCCAAGAAGCTGAGAATCATGAAGAAGTTACTCCCCTATCACAAGTTAATGTTTAGTCTTAGCTTAGACCATGAGTCACTAGGTGTCTAGTTTGATAGGACTAGGGTTATTTGTTTTTTTTGGCTATGGCTCTGTACTGATTTTGTTATCTTGATACTTTGATGTTTTTGATGTATTGCATATGTTATGAAATGACAAATTATCAATGCCAATTACTGTTTTTCAGTTCTGTTTTAGTACTCTCCATAGTTTCTTTTTGATAATGACAAAGGGGGAGAAAAATGAACTAAAAAGATGAACCATACAACCATTAATTCTACCTTGCATTTTGTGTTTATATACTACTTTGATCAGACAATAAAATAGAAACTGCAATGCAAGATGCCTTTTTCATGACAATGATATGATAACACTTGATTTTTCAAAAGATGTCTATGAGACAGGGGGAGGATCGAAGTGTGTCAAGAACCATGCTTAGTATAAAGCTGCACTCTGATTTCAATCACTAATGTTAAGTATGGTAAGGTTTGTCATAATCAAAAAGGGGGAGTTTGTAAGACTAAGCCCTCATTGATGTTTTGATGTATGACAAACAAAGTGTGTTTTACTTAATCTATTTTGATATTGATAATCTACTTATATTGTGTTAAGCATGTATTATGCAAGATTTCTCATGAAAAAGAAATGTCAAAGCTCAAGGGATGCAAGGACAAAGGACACAAAGCAATGGACAAGGAATAAAGCAACAAGCAATGAAGATTTCATTATTTAGATGCTATTGTAAAAATAGCACACTTGTTTCCTTAGGTGAAGCACTTAAAATTTAAGAAGAAACTAATTTTTATAAAGGATAAACAAAATAGTTTTTCAAAAGAAAGGTTTTTCAAAAAGAGTTAATTGGATTAAGAAATTTAGTGTTATTGTACACATGTGTTGTACACATGTGTATATAAAGCTATATTTCAAGTTTAGAAAGAACCTTTCTGTACACAGACTTCATACACATGTGTATGAACCGTTAAGTTTGAAAAACAAAAGGAAATTTGCCTATACACATGTGTTGTACACCTATGTATCCAGAAGTGTGCTCTCGGGTTTTAAGTTGAAAGGCTGTACACATGTGTTGTACACCTGTGTACACAAATCTGAGCTCTCGGGTTTAATACTGAAAACAAGTACACATGTGTTGTACACATGTGTATTCGAAATAGAGCTTTCGGGTCTGGAACCAGAATTTGTACACATGCGTTGTACATATGTGTATCAGTGTATTGCTTTGAAAAATATGAAAGATACACAGATGTACAGAAATGATACACCTGTGTATAGAACAATTCAATTATTTCAAAACTTGGTTTCTAAGCATCAATCGATGTACACATCCTGTGTATTGAAGTTTTGGAATGATCTGGGTTGGTGTTCTAACATACACCTGTGTATGCGAAGAATACACATGTGTATTAATGCACAGCGCAAGAGATACACATGTGTACAAAAGAATACAATCTGTGTATGCGTTTGTAAAAGCTGAAGACTTGGTTTAATACACAGATGTACAAAGAATGCAATCTGTGTACAAGCTTTAAAAATGTTTGATAAACACGAGTACACAGATGTAGTACACAGATTGATTCGTTACAACTTTGCAAAACTGATTTTTAATCACTTGTAACAACTTTTGTGATAAGACCCATGAACCTAAACCTTCATGAATATATAAAAGGACTTCACCACAACACTTTTCAACATCTAATACATTCTAAAAAGAAAAATTCGAAATATTCATAGTGCTTCATCTTTGAGAGAAAAGTGTGATATTCTAAGAGCTTCAATTTGTATAATCAGACTATTAGAGTCTTTCTTCTACTCAATTCTTACTGCGAATTAGTGTGATCAAGAGAGGGTATCTCTTAGGATTGATCAAGGATAGAAGGGATCCTTGGGTAACAAAAGCAAGTGTGCTTTTGGGTATGTTCTTGAAGCAAGGAGGTTATCCTTGTGAGTGCTGTAATTGGATATTGTAATTTCTGGTTATAGTGAAGAAAACCACAAAGGTGTGGGACTGGATGTAGGCGTACCAAAGGAGGTAGCTGAACCAGGATAAATCGGTTTGCTTGTTTCTCTCATCTCTTAACTCCATATACTTGATATATGCATATGTGTAAATGAAAGTATGTTGAAATTGATTTTAAAGTGAATCTTTAATCTGAATCTTTTTGTTAAGATTGCTGTTTCTTCACTGTATTAGTTCTTAATATCATTACGTGTTTAACAATCTAAATCTTGAGAATTAAAATTGAGTGAAAATCAATTTTCTTTAAGAAAACTCTGTTTTGTGTTAAATTGTTCAAAAAGTTTTCAATATCTCAATTCACCCCCCCTCTTGAGATTGTAGCCATTACCAACACTTCCTTGGCCAAAAATCACCAAGGCACAACTCATCAGCTTGCGGCACCCAAAAGGGCATCGACTTAACACCTCACCATCTCATGATCTTTAATTATTTTCAGTATTATCAACCGGATTGTCTAATCAATTAATCATCATTGGGGAATGGGGTTTAAAAAACCCTTTAAGTCCTTTAGTTCAGTTCTGTCTCAGTGGGTTGAGCATGGTCGTGCTCGTAACCCAGCACGGTCGTGCTTAAGCACGTGAGGGGCGTGCTCCCCCTTAAGTGAAGCACGGTCATGCTTCTTATTGAGCACGGTCGTGCTCCCTGTTCAGCACGGTCATGCTCATTGCACGACAGTGCTGCTCTGGGCAGGAACAGTAACCATGTTTTTCCCAAATTCAAGAACTAAAGCCATTAATCATCCTACATCTATTATCAAACTCTTTAGGCATTAAACTCATTGTACAAACAGCATCAACTACAATATTGGCATCAACCCAAACATCATAATATTCATCTCAACAATTAACCTACCATATCATGCTCATATTCAACATAAATCCATCATCAATGTGTTGGAACCAAAATAATTTGGAGTAAATAATCTCTAGGTTTTGATGTTAACAATGAGAATTAAATTTGTGTAGCAAAGTGTTAATGCTTTGAATCTAACAAGTGCCTTTAGTCTTAAAGAATCTCTGTTCTTATAAGATAAAATGTTAAGTCTATTCTCTTTGCAAATCCGCGTCCATATACTTTATATTGAATATTTTATATTGAAAGAGTGGTCGAGTCCACTCTATCAAGGATCTCCTTTAAACTCAAGTGCCACGTCAGTGGACGAGCGCTTGAATGTTTTTAGTGGACGGAGAATTTCTTTTAATGTAGACGTGAGCTTCTCTCAAATAATAACCTTAGTTTTCTATTGCCACGTCACTGGACGGAGATTTCAAAAGTCTCGAGTACTGGCAAGACCGATGTTTTAAGTAGACGAAGTTTTGGTTGCCACGTCAGTGGACGGAGCCTTAAAACTCTCCTTCCTTACCTTGCCTTTGCTTTCGTTTGTTGGACGAAGAATTTTAAGCATTTATACCAATCTGAACCAAAGCGAATTTATTTCTTATGATTGATATTCATTTCACTTCATTTATAATGGTTCTTCTCATTTTCTATTAACGATTTTTGTTGCCTTGTTTCAATGAGAGAGACATAGTACGAATAAAGAATTGCAAAAAGTAGAATAGTACAATGCAAAACGTTGTGTACCCTGCCACCTTTTTCGCTGAAACAACTGGAACTTATACAAGGAAGGCAAAACTGTTTTTCAAGCTGCTTTTGCTCAGAGGTGTGCCATTACATGCAAGAATTTGTCAAATAGTACAAAGGCCACGAGCAAGCTGAGTCTCAACGGATATTTACTTAGTTGATTCTATTACTAAACGAAAAATTCAAAAACAACCGTTGAAGATGCTGAAGAGAAGATCAAGGACCCTATAAATAGAAGACTAAAGCTTTTGAAGAAACAACTTTTGCGCATACAAAGAAATCTCAAGAAATCTCTTGCGAGCAAATACTCTCTTATTCATTCAAAAAGCAAAAGTTTGTAATATCATAGTTTGAATATTGCTATAATATTCATCTGATCTTAAACTTTCACATTCTCACACATAGTGAGTTAGAAGATCAAAGAAATCAAAACTCCTTATTAGAGGTAGAGCCTGAAGAGGCTTGGTAAGAAAGAAATACTTGTGAGCCTGGACAGGTGTTGAATACTTGGTGTAATCTATTTGGAAAATAGTGGAGAAATCCTTCAAGTAGAAGGGACTGGACGTAGCTCTTGGTTGGAAGAGAGTGAACCAGGATAAAACATCTTGTGTGAATCTTCTAATCCCTTATCTCTTTGGTTTTACGTGTTTATACTAACTGTGGGGATTTGAACTTGAATTTGTTATTCTTTCTAAAAACTGTTTCTCTGTGTGCTTTATTCTGCTTCTCTATCTTTGTGTGAGAAAATCTATTTTGAAAAGGCTGTTTTCGAAAAATATTAACAAACACAATTCAACCCCCCCCCCCCCCTTCTTGTGTTTGCCTGTGTCAACTTCACAATGATCTGAAGCATTTAACATACAATCATACAACAGTCAGAACATACATCAAGAACATAGCCACATTATAAATCAGTATATCACATAACAACGGGGTTATAGGGAACCCCTTACTTTACACTAGCCCCAAACCTATGTAAATACTACCCTTCTCCCCATACCTGGATTGAAGGTAGCTCTCTAAGATGTCCTAACAGCAACCGGTTCCTCTCCTTTAGGCGGCTCACGCACGAACGAGCCTTGATCAACCAGTGTAAAATCAACCATTAGTTTTCCAACCAGAACACCAAAAAGGATTGAAAAGGGAAGGAGACCGTTACCTCTGACCCAAACTAGATGCACAGGGTTCCTCTAAAGTTCTAGAAATTCCGAGAACCGGCTGAGTTGAGCGAAAACAGGGACGAACACTACGTCAGTCGTAACAGGATTAGCAGCCACTAAAAGTAGGGTTAAAGTGTAAACCCTCGACTCTGTTTTCGTTTATATAAATCTCAGACTTGAGCACGGTCGTGCTCGACTTAACGTTACGAGACGCGGTCAGCGTATTGAGCACGGGCGTGCTCACTGTTGAGCACGGTCGTGCTCAACTTATAATCAGAAACACGCTCCTGATTTTAAGTACGGGCGTGCTGGCTAATGAGCACGGGCGTGCTCATGTACCAGGAAGAGACTTTTAGCCAAAAATCCCACTATGCCCTCAACCGATAAATCCAACTTAATAAACTCAGCTTAATTAAATTAATTCTAAAAAACAGGGTGTTACATTGGGTCGTTGATGCTCTGATAAGGCTAATATGGCTCAAACTAACTGACCTAGTATTTGGGCCAATTTATTTAGCACTCAAAAAAGCCTAACCCTTGCCTTCTTTCTACGACTGCAATAGAAACTCCAATGTCCCCGAAGCTGACCTGATAACCTTGCTTGTACCCAGCCAATTAATTAATTATCTTAGAGTAGAAGAACGTAGGTTTGTAGAATCGCTTTTGAAATGGTTGGGAATGACAATGGCAATAATGCCAATTTGTCATTCGATATAATGATCAACATTCTGAAAAGGCTTCCTGTAAAATCCTTGATTCGATTCAAATGTGTGTCGAAAGATTGGTCTCACCTATTCCAAACCCCTCATTTCACTGCACTACACCTTCACCATTCTTCCCACAACAACCCCTTTCTTCTCCTCCAACGAATCCCCCAATCCTCCTCCTGTTTGATTGGACCTGACTTCAAAGTTTACAACACTCAATTCATCGATTTCCTCTCACCAGCAGCTATGATTATTGCTTCCTGCAATGGCTTGTTGTGCGTTAGAGTTAGAGACACCGACCACTACACGCTATCAATATTGAACCCACCAAGGAAGTCCGACAGGTACCCCTAACTGATAAGAGCTTTTCCTTTTTTGGATTTGGTTTCAGTCCAACTATCAATGATTACAATATAGTTAGAATTTCTGTTGATAACAAGAATCAAAATCAGATTGTGGTTCTTGATAATGTTTGTGTTCTCCGAGTTGAAGTTTAGTCATTAATCACTGGGTCTTGGAAAGAAATTGATGCTACCAATTTGCAAAATTTGAGTCTTGTGTCTAACTCTGTAAGTGCCAATGGAGTTATCTTTTGGGAAGCCACCAGTGATCTTGAACCTGAATTAGTGGCTTCATTCGACATAGGTCACGAAATGTTTACATTGTTAAAAGGTCCTCCACCACCTCCACCGTCTCCTACTCGTTCCTGTAGCAATGCACTTGCAATATATAACAATAAACTTGCTATGTTTCATCACTTCATAATCGGAAGCTTTGAATCATCTTCCGTTGATTTTTAGGTACTGGAAGAAGAGAGTTGGGTTAAGCAGTATATTGTAGGACCTTTTTTGACGATATTAAATCCATTAATTATCTGGAGAGATGAAATTGTCTGCTGGGAAGAATTGCCGCTTGCGAACATCGATGGAGTGGAAACTGTTTTATCCTTCTTCAATCTGTATAGTAATGAACTGAAGAGACTGCCTGCCCAAGGAAATGAGCATTATTATGCTTCTTTCAATTATCCAGAGAGCCTTGTCCCAGTTGGCAACATTCACCATCATCAATAATTTCCATTTTTCCTGGGCAAAGAAGCTTGTCTTAGAGTTGGTGAATACAATATGTTTTATGGTATTTGACTCTAGACAATACAAGAGAGAAATTTGTATTGGCTTAGGCATGCGCCATTTATGAATATGTAATGAAGACTATGTATAAGGATTATGTATCTTGTCTCTTAGGTGTGTGGTTTAAAGATTATGTATCTTGTCTCTTAGGTGTGTGTTTTGAAGATTATGTATTAGGAATTTAACTTTCTTTGGGTTTTGAAGATTATGTAATAGGAACTAAACTTTCTCTGTGATTTGAAGATTATGTATGAACCCTATTATCTATAATTTCAATCTTGTTGTTTGCTTCACTGTGAATGGTTGTAACCTTCTTATCTATTATAGTTGCAACACTCTTGAGTCTTGACATAGATATAGAAGCTGCACTGTTTTTAGTCATGTTTTTGCTGCTGCACTGTGAATGATTTCTGATATTTAATGCTGCCCTGTGGACACTAAATGGCAGCTTACATTGTCATCCATCCAAGAAGGTGGATCATGTTTTAAACTTTACACTACTGTCTCATACTCAGGGGCGGACCCACGTATGAGCCAGAGGGTGCAGATGCACCCAGTGAAATTTTAATTTTGTTTACTGATACCTTGTATATTATTATTTTGCCCCCCCGCAGTTGAGAATTTTGCACCCAAAGCCATTGTCTTATCCTCCTTTCTTTCTTCATTACGGCATTGTAGCAGCTGAGGAGCACCCCATCGCCTCTCTTCCTCATCTCTCCCTCTCACCATCGCCTCTCTCTCTCATCTCTCCCGCAGCTGCAACTCTGCAAGATCGATCCCATTCTTCCCGTCCATTTCTCCTTTCCCTGACGTTTAGCAGACCAACATATACAGGCCTAATTCAATATTTGTTTTTTAAAGCTTATCAAGCCCAACAATATTTGTGACATCTTCTTTCCTATTGGCCAAACAAAAAAGGCAAAAGAGATGTCCTTTTTAGGTTCATTTCACGCTACTTAACAACATCATTCATGTCTCTTCGGTTTTTTATTTATTTATTTACAAAATTACTAACACCCCTTATTTAAATCTTCTAGAGAAATTGTTGAAACTTAAAGATATATTGTTTAGTGATTGATTTATCTTCTTTTAAAATTAGCAATGATTTTTTCTATTGTGCAATTGTAGGAAAAGCCTTTTCTAATGTGAAGATGGTAAAAAATAGGTTGTGTAATCGATTCAGAGATGTATGGATGAATGATTGTTTAGTGACTTATATTGAGAGAGGTGTGTTCAATAACATTAACAACGAGCTTATTATTCAATGATTTAAAAATATGAAATTTTATGATTGTTTTTTATCTTCACATATATAATGATAATTACTATTAATTATTTTGGAGATATATTGCCCCCGCTGGCTCAAGGTCCTGGATCCGCCACTGCTCATACTGTCATGCGTCCTACGTATGTCAAGTTATACTGGATTAGCAAAATGGGAATTCTGAGATAACATACAATTTTGAAGAAAATGCTACTGTCACACTCTCTGTTTTGCATATCTTAGGACTAAATATATAAAGAAAGTCTCATCATATCAATCATATGAGTTATCTCTTATTTATGAATGACAACTTAATAATGGTTGATGTTTATATGCAAGTATAATAATGTTATGCCTTGCTGGCTAGCTATTGCATATCTGGATGTAGAATTTTAGTATTAGCCAATTTGTTTCCTTCTTTGTGCCAGCAACCTCTTCAAGTCCCATAACTTTTGCAAGTCTGTAGCTTTGCTGTATCTTATAAGTGGACGCAGATCTTCTGTCCCGGGCTCCCTGTGCCAATGCCTGTCACCCCCAATAAGCACATGACACATCAGCTAATGTAAATTTTTTATTTTTTACTTTATAAAATTATTTGATAACAGCGTTAAGTCTTTTACACTGTTAACTTTTTCAAAAGCCCCAGTGCTGCGTCATACAATTTTCAAAAGCCTGGAGTTCATGAATCACGTCAACACGGTTGAATTTTATGGAGTCACTTGGGTCTTGTTTGATAGCAAAGCCTTTGTTCTTGCTGCAATTGCAATCATCCAGCAAAAGCTTCCATTAATTTCTCTCCCTTTTTATTTCTCCCCCAAATTTTTGAAAGTCCCACTCTCCAATTCTCTGTTCTTAGATCCTACTCACAACATGATCAGAAAAATCGTTTCATATATCAAATTCCCTCACTTTTCTCCTCGGCGTTGAATCTCTTCTTCCTCTCTCTCTGAGACGTTGAATCTCTCTTCGCTGTAAAGGGGTTCATTTTCTTTCCTTTTTTCATTTGTTGTATTAGATGATTCACGGATTCACTTATTTGAATTGATTTTTTTTTCCCATTTATGTTTCACGAATTAACCTAAAATCTGGAAGAAGGGAGATCACTAATATGGTTAAATATGTTAACGGTGTTAAAAGAGTTAGTGCTGTTATCAGATATAATTTTATAAAGTAAAAATAAAAAAAATTGCATTAACTGATGTGGCATGTGCTTATTGGGGTGACAGGCATTGGCACAGGGAGCCTGAGACAGAAGATTTGCGTCCCTTATAAGTACATTATTCTTATGGCTTCCCTTGAAGTTAAATGGTAGTTAATAAAGATTTGATTTTAGTTTGGCTCTGGAATAGGGGTTCGTAGAGATTTGATTTTAGTTTGGTGCATATATGTTCATAGTAGTATTAAACGTGAAGCTTGCCTGTTGCCCACTCATTTTGTTTTTATAGTTAACTCTTATTCCTATTATTTTTTTATAGTTCTCTTAGAAACTTGACATTGAATCTTGCATTGTTAACTTGAATACAAAATGCTTCCAGTGCACTTACCATTGCCTTCCATGAGACTAGCTCTAGATAAAGTTATGATTTGTCTTTTTTTATTCAATCTAGTTGTTTTTGAAGGAAAAAATATATAAAAAAAAAAAGTGAAGCTAAAAGCCTATGAAACAACTCTACTTGTTCTGGAATTCTCCTCAGTACAGGTCAAGATTGAACGTGAATAAAAAGTTTAAAAAATATTCTATATCATTGAGTTTCATGTTAACGAGTTTTATGTGAGAGACTAATCTTTTGAGATATTATTCAGTGCGGGGACTCCTAATAGTTTTTTTTTCCATATACATAAATTCAGAGACCTAATCAAGGACCACATGTTTAAGGACCGAGATTCCCTACAATCAATGGAATCTCACATTTACGCAGTCAGCCACTCTACCATCATTTGATTTGCTTTGTTCAAAAAACATAACAAAAAAAAAATTTACAAGTAAAAAGAGATAAAGATGAGTGACTGTAGAGAATCTGCATCTCATATTTAAGGGATTCAAACCCCTTCCAGTTGTACCAACACACAATGATGTGTTAACGGGTATCTACAATAGGAATAAAAAATAAGTGAGTAAAGAATAAAGTGAGTTTTATTTTAGTATGTCTCACATTCTAAAAAAAGTTTTTTTTACTTTCTCGAGATTTTCTTATATTTTTACCACTTAAAAGTTGCATCCTTATACTTTATCATTATATCTTTCATTCAAGTTCAATACTAACCCAGTGATCCATTTTTTCTTCGCTAAACAGCACATCATTAGTATACCAATGAAAAACAGCTTTGTAGCAAATATAAAAGTACAAAATAAAACACTCGTCAAAAAAAAAAAAAAAAAAGTACACAATAAAACAAAGTTTAATCTAACAAGGAATTGGAAAGAAGTGTTCTTCCCATTTTATTTTAACCAAACTTCTTTATTAACTTCAATCTCCCTAATAACTTGAGGTCGAAGTGTACACATCCTTTTATTTAAGCACAAGATTTTACTTCCTTTTACTACATATATCATCACACTCCTTACAAAAACCTTAAAACTATGACTTCATTATCAAACTCTTATGACTTATTTATTCCTATATTATATTCCTGTCTGCGCCATTCAAGATGGCGCAACAAATTTCCATAATTAGGCAGGTTTTCTTTAATCACATGAACTTGCTTAAAATTTTGAATCCATGCATACAACCGAGGAATTTTGCTTGGCTCAATCAGTTTTATCTCCACAATTTCCTCCAACCCTTCTAACCAATGACCAAGCCATCCATATACTATGTCCACCAATCCGATATTGTTGCCTCCAAAGAACTTCTTGTCCCCTAGGCCTTGCTCTTCCAGTACTGTGAGAATTTCTTGTGCTTTTTTCATTGCAGTTTCCTTTTCTTTTTCATCTTTATGTGGTCGAAAAAACACATCGGTAACAAAAGAACCGATCTAGAAAACCAAATGAACACATAAAGATTAGATAGAATAATGTTGAGAATGATAGAATAAGATGATAATTACTTTGTAAATAGAAAACACATGGACCTGTTTGATTTGTTTCCGATTTAATTCTTATTTTTATTTTCTGTTTTTCGAAATAATTATAAAATTGACATCTTATTTTGATTTTGTTTGATGTTTTAAAAATTTTATACAGTAAAAGTTGAAAATAACTTTTTCTTGTATAAATGCTTGAAAATAGTAAACAAAATAAAAACGAGAAAAAATAAGATGATATTTTTGTAATTATTTTTAAAAACAGAAAATAAAAGCAAGCCAAAAATAAATCAAACCAACTCATAAAGATAATATAGAATTACCGAGTCCTCTGCAAATTTGATCCAAAATCGAGCTATGGCTCTATCATGGGGATGTCTTGGCAGCAATGGATTCTGGTGCCATGTTTCTTCAATGTATTCAAGAATCACAGTAGACTCAGCAATAGGTTTGCCTCCATGAATAAGTACTGGAACTTTCTTGTGAACTGGATTGGATTGAAGAAGTAGCTGACTCTTGCCATGCCTTTCAACTTCTATGTACTCATAGCTAATACCCTTCAACTTAAGAGCCCATATCACTCTATGAACAAAAGGGCTAGACCAAAATCCTAGTAATTTGACATCTGCCATAGTTACCAATTACTATGCAATGAGCAGATATATAAGATATATATATGCACGAGAGATTGATATTTTCTTGGACAGAAAAAGTTTCCAAGTCCAAAACACACGTGCGGTGACTCCAAAGCCTTCCTTCCCAAATACCGAGTATGGAACCTATTTTGTCCGGTCCTGCACCGAAAGGCTCATATAGGTATAGCTACATCGCGTGGTGTGAAAGCGGTATGAAGACTAGCATCATTGACTAGTCCCCATTCATTGGACTTATGATATAGAGAAGTATGTGTGGCCCTTCTAAAGGTGAAGATATTATCCCTCCTTATCTACCTGCGTAATAAATAAATAAATATATATATATATATATATATATATATGATAATATAATAATAGTAATAATAAGACTCTTGCTAACCACCGTGTTAAGAGCATTGATTAAGAAATATAATAAAAGCAAGTGTTTATTAAAAAAAAAAAAATAGAATATATATTCCTTTGAAAATTGAGTGCATCACTTTCCGGTGACAAATTTCTATCTTTGATTACTTAGCATGTGTTTGTTTTCACAACAAAACCACGTTCCGAGGCAACTTCACCATGGAATATATTTCTAACAGCTTCAGGCTTATCGTGCTTCTAAAGAATACCTATCGTGGTTCCAAACAGAGAGGCTTAATCAGTGTCCTAAGGATATTGGATATCATTATCCTATATATAAAAGGATTTAATTGATATGGACTTTGAGTGTAAAAACTTTTTAGATTATTAATCAATCATAAATTCTCACATTATTAAAATGTTTTACTTTTTGCCTAACTACCTTAAAAGTTATATATCATGATTTATAATTGATTGACAATATAAATTTTTTTTACACTTATAACGCATAACAAAAGTTTTATAAATTTATTATTTCTATGATTATTTTAATTGCTTTAGTCTTCGTGTGAGCTTAGTTTATTTGCTTATCAATTTAAGAATAAAAAGTGACGAAAACAAATATATTTTAAAAAATAAAAGTGTTAAATTGAAGGAGGAATTCAATTTGGTATTGAATTTTTTTGCCATGGAAAAGAAGTAAAGAAAAGTATGCAAGCATGGAAAAGAAGTAAAGAAAAGTATAGAAAGAGTGAATTAGAAGGGAGGCCCACGGTCCAAAATGGAATTAGAAGAAAAGTTATCGCCCACAACCAATGACACCAAATGGTTTTGGTTTCTATAATGTTTTTTTATTATTTCGTTTTGGTGCAGTAATGGGTGAATTACACACAAAAAAAGGCGTGCTTCAATATCAGTTCAATAAAAAGAAAAGTTAATCTTTTTTTTTTCACTAATTAGTCGTCTAATATTTTATCATGATTTCATTCTTATCATGTTCATTTTTTCATTGATTATATGTTTGTTTAATTTGTTTTTGTTTGTTTTTGGAATACTTAGATAACAAGTGGTCAGATGTCATCTGTATCTAAGAGACATCATGTGGTTGCATGACATAACTCTTTTTATTTTATTTTATTTTTTTATACAATGCATGGCATTACTCTTTGCCAAAGGACATCTTGGCTTCCAAGCCAGACCCTACTCCTATGGTTTGGTCCTCTAAGCTGCATCACTAGAACACTAATACTACAATACAGAAAGCTTGTAGGAAGATTACTGTACTTGACAAATACACATCCTGACATCAGCTATGCTGTGCAACAACTGAGTCAATTCATGTCCTCTCCTACCATTGTTCATCATAAGGCGACCACTCGTGTGCTTTGGTACATTAAACGTTCTCCTGCTCAAGGATTCTGTTATCCTAACAACTCTAGCTTGCAACTAAAAGCTTTCAATGACTCTGATCGGGAGGCTTGTTAAGATACAAGGCGATCCATAATCGGTTATTGTGTATTTCTTGGAGACTCTTTGATCTCATGGAAAACAAAGAAGCAGCTGAATATCGGGCACTCACAGCCACAGTTTGTGAAGTTAAGTGGCTAACCTTCTGACTCCAAGAACTCTCCATCTCATTCATTAGTCCGACCTCTCTATATTGTGATCACCAAATTATTGAACATATGCTACTAATTTCGTTTTTCATGATCAAACGAAACATATAGACATTGATTACCACGTCGTTCGGAAGAAAAAACAAGCTATGCTCTTCGACTTACTACCAATTTCAACAACTGAACAATATACTGACATCCTCACAAAGCCATCAGATCCTTCTCCTTTTCAGTACCTTCTTTCCAAGCTGGGAGTGATTAACATACACTCTACCTCTTGTGGGGGGAATTAGACAATGCTTAGTCATTCACCCAGTCATCTATGTATAATTATTATTATTTTAAGTTAGTTAAAGTGGAAAACCTGATCAAATAGTTAGTTACTATCTAATCTGTTAGTTAGTTAGTCTATTATAACCAAAATTTTGTGTATATAAGCTGACAACTCAACCTTTATTCAATGAGAATTCATTCAGCAAATTCCACAAAATTGTTTTACTAATTTTTTATAAGCCAAAATTGTATTAGAAAGAGTACTAGAGGTACTCTAACCCTATATAGAGAACATAGGTATAAAAATTACAAACAAAAAAATCAATACTAACAACCAATGAACTAAAATCGACATTTGCACCTAAAAACCAACCCCAATCTGTAAGAAGAAAAAAAGAAACAAAGCACCAAAACGTGCCACACCTGAAATGAACAGATGAACATGAGAAGGGGGTTGAATTGTGTTTTACTTAAGCTTTTAGAAAACAGAAAACTTATCTCAAATAATCAGTATCCAACACTACGATGCGTCTGAGACAAATTAAACATAGAAAGATTTGTTTAATGTTTAACACTTTTGACCCCTGTTAGCACAATAAAAAATATATAATGCAAACTTAAAGAGGATATGGATAAGGAGGTTGACACAAAGATTTATATTGGTTCACCCCAAACCTTGGCCTACGTCCAGTCCTTGGTTTCACCAAATGTTTTCACTATAACTGATCAGGTCACAGACAAATATTATTTGCACACCAAGCCTCTTCAGACTCCTTCAAGTATTGATTGCACACCTAGCCTCTCCAGGCTCCTTAACAAGTATTCTTTTAACAAGCCTCTTCAGGCTCTACAAAAGGGTAAGATTTAATGAAGCAGCAGCTTCAAGATTTACAGCTTTGCAAGTCAGCCAAAATAACACTCAATGAGTGAATATGGAATGAGGTTGGTATGACTGCATAAATAATTTCTCAATAAATACAAATGATTGAGTAGAGAAGTGTTATTAGAAGAATGAAAGAATTTAAGAGCCTCAAATGCGAGGCAAGTATTGAATGCTTTCAGTTGATCTGTAATGAATGATTGTTGATTGTCTTCAATCAGTCTTCAAAGTCTTCATTTTATATTCATCAGCAATAAATCCGTTGTGAGACATTCTTAAGATGAATAGGATTTTTGTTCTTCCATTCATAAATGCCAAAGAGTCGTTCTGAATCTCCATTTAATGTTTATGATAATTGGAATGCTTCAAGACAAGATGAACGTACTTCTATGCATAACTTTATCAGAGTGCAGCATGATTCAGAGTAGGTATAGGTGCCTTAGCTTGTTGCAAAAAAAAATAAAAATGAATTTACAACAAATGCTTTATGCTTTGTGTACTTGGGTCAGCGTTCTTCGTTTTGAAAATGCTAAGGAATATGCTTGACTTCAAATGAAGGTATAGAGATGCGCTTTCAAACACTATGTTTGGTAAGATGCATTTGCATAAGGAGTTGTTACTGGTTTGCCAGTCGGACACATTGTATAAGTAAACACATATGGATGATTAATCATCAGACGCATTGTTTTACTAAATGCCCTTTGTTTTATTTTCATGCACACTTAATATGTATATCAATAGTTTTCAAATGGTTCTTGGACTTCTCCTCAGGAAGGGGAGTTCAAATTAAACTGTGATGGTGCTATGACTGCTAATGGGAAGGCTGCCTGCGGAGGAGTCTTACGTAACCACTATGGTGAAGTCATATTTTCATATGCGAAAGATATTGGTAATTGCTCAGTGGTGCAGGCTGAGCTCTGGGCAATTTACTTCGGTTTAAAGGTGGCTTGGGAGAGAGGTTTCAAAACCCTTCTTGTGGAGTCTGATTCTCAAGTAGCTATCAATTTACTTAGAAAGGGATGTGACCCTGCCACCCAGGTGCTTCGTTGGTTAGGAATATTATGGCATACACGCTTATTGGAGGAAGTTATTCTTGGTCCCATGTGCTCCGTGAAGCTAATCAAGCAGCAGATGCCTTGGCTAAGCATGGTTTATCCTTGGAGGGCCAGAGTAGGGTTTTTAATGTTTGTCCCGATTTCTTGTATTTCATTATTTTGGGAGATGCTTCTTCTTACTTCTTCCCCCGTGGTTTCTAGGTGCTTTGTTGTTAGGGCGTAGGGCCCTTTGTTATTCACCAAAAAAAAAAAATAGTTTTCAAATGGTTCAATTAAAATCATTTTTGTTTGGATTTATCAAAATTAAAGATGTCAAAAAACTTAGACTTAACAAGACCTATGTTTAATGTCACAACCACATAAGGTTCCCACAAAAACAAGAAAGAAGTCGCTTGAAATCCAGAGAAATGTGGCAGCATCATCCAAAACCAATGGCGGTAAAAGGATGTATAGCTGCAACATCCAACACTTCAAAGCAGAAAACACCTTATTCCTTTTTTACATTCTTTAACCACCTTTTTTAAAGCTAAAAAACTAAATCTTTATTTGCCTAAGGGATAATCATTCAACAAAAGAACATAAATGAAGAAAACTTTTTCAAGTTAAATACTAAACTAAAAGTTCTTAGCTTGGTTGGTAAGGGTATCTTCCATGACTAACTCTAGATAAAGTAATGATTTGTCTTTTTTATTGATCCTAGATGTTATTTAGTAAAATTAATTAATATATAGATAATTGACGTTACTTATTGATATAATGTGTTTTTGAAGAAAAAAAAGAATAAAATTAGTGGAACTAAAAGTCTATGAAGCAACTCTTTATTTTGGGTTCTCCTTAATATAGGTCAAGATTCAACATGAAGAAAAAGTTTAAAAACGATTCTATATTATATAGTTTCGTGTTGACGGGTATTTACAATAGGAATAATAAAGGCTAAAATATCTTTTTGGTCCTTTATCTTTTGGGTAAAATTCATTTTGGTCCTTTATTTTAAAAAAAAATTCATTTTAGTCATTTATGTTTCAAAAGTGACCCAAAATGGTCATTTCCGTCGCCTCCATCCAAACTCTGTTAGAAATGGTGACGTGGCACTCTTCTTCTTATTCTTCCCCAAAATGAAACCCTAGCCTTCTGCAACCAGAGAAGTCCGACCACCCTCCACCACCGCGGCATCCACCATGCGCCGGCAGATCCATAGCTCCGCCCTTTCTCTCTCAGGACGGCTCCGTTTTGGTCCGAGGCGGCTCCACCGACCACTACTGCTAGCTCCACCACCACCGACGGATCCATAGCTCCACCACTCTCCACTGACTGCTATTGACTGCATATTAATCAGGTGTACAGGTGGTGGATGAACAGCACCACCAAATTGATTCACACAAGAATATGGTAATAGCTCTTGTTGTTGCTAGCACTACACTTGGTGTAGTCATTTTGTGTTTGTTATGCTTCTGGATTTATTATACCCAAGTATCCATCAAAATCTAATAGGAAAAATGTTCAAAGTTCAGGTATTTATTTTCACTATTCCATTTATAAGATTCTGTTTTGCTTCACAATTCTGGGGATATCAAGAAGGTTCAACATTAAAACTTGGTTCTATGATTTCTTTTTCCTTGTTCTGATTTTGTATGCCCAGATGCTGAGAAAGGGCTCCCTTTAGCTCCAATTTTGAATAAATTCAGTTCTATCAAGATGGTTGGTAAGAAGGGGCGTGTTCCAATAATTGATTACAAGCAGCCACCAGCAATTTCAAGGACACGATCCAGATTCCAGACGCTCCACCACCCATGCCCCACGTCTTTCCGCCTCAGATTTGCCGCTCCACTGGTCGGCCGCCGCGAGCAGCGCCCCTCTCCGTTCCAGCGAGCTCTGTGAACATGGTGGAGAGAGAGGGTGTCTTGGAGAGAAGGGAGAAGTTTTGAGATATGTTTCTCAGAGTAATTTGTTGTAGAAGGCTAGGGTTTCATTTTGGGGAAGAAGAAGAAGAAGAGTGTCACGTCACCATTTCTAACGGAGTTTGGATGGAGGTGACGGAAAAGACCGTTTTGGGTCACTTTTGAAACATAAAGGACTAAAATGATTTTTTTTAAAGATAAAGGACCAAAATGAATTTTACCTAAAAGATAAAGGACCAAAAAGGTATTTTAGTAGAATAATAAGTAAATGAGCTTAGAATAAAGTGAGTTTTAATTTGAATATATGACTCACATTCATAGTGAAACTTTTCTTACTTTCTAGAAAATTTGTTATATTTTTATCACTTAAAAGTTGCATCCTTTTATTTTATCATTATATCTTTGGCTTAATTGTACTTTTTGGTCCCTCTACTTTTTTAATTGTACGATTTTGGTCCCTCAAAATTTTTTGGTGCACATTTAGTCCTTCAATTTGTTAAATGTGGCAAATTTCATCCCTCCATCCATGATCTGTTAAATCTTTAACAGGACATCCTACCTGGCATGCCTATGTATACTTGCTGATGGCATATGTTACCATCTTAATTAAAATAATAAGCCTTAACTTTTTTATTTTTTATAAAATTAATTGTTGAATAAAAAATAAAGTATTACCAAAAATAAAATAAAAATGCTCCATCAGATTAATGGGGCATGTACCCCATTTGAACCCCTGTTCCTTGAATTATGAACAAATTAGGGTTCCAAATCCCTAAATCTCAATTTGATTCCCTCTTGTTACTCATATCCATGAAGAAGAAGTAGAAGAACTCTAATCTCTGAGCAGCAAGTGTACATGGGCATGCCAGTAGGATGTTCACGTTAGAGATTTAACGGATCATGGATGGAGGGATGAGATTTGTCATATTTAACAAATTAAAGGACTAAATGTCCAAAAAATTTGAAGGACTAAAATCACACAATTAAAAAAGTAGAGGGATCAAAAATACAATTAAACCTATATCTTTCTAGCTTTTACATAATTTAACAAATATAAAATAAAATAACATTTAAAATGTAAATATTGATTTACATTAGAGAAAAAAAAAACAATGACAATACTAACTTAAATACTTAACGATCCGTTTTTCTTCGCTACACCATCACATCACTGGTATACCAAAGAAAAACAGCTCTATAGCAAATATAAAAGTACACAATAAAACTTAATTTAAACCAACAAGGAATTGGAAATAAGTGCTCTTCCAATTTTATTTTGTTTTTGAGTTTAACCAAACTTTTTTTTTATTAACTTCAATCTCCCTAATCACACGGGGTTGAAGTGTACACTTCTTTTCTTTTAAGCACAAGATTTTACTTCCTTTTGCTACATATTATTATCACACTTACAAAAACCTAAAAAAACTTCATTACCAGAATCTTATGACTTATTTATTCCTATATTATATTCCTGCCTACGCCTTTCAAGATGGAGCAACAATTTTTCATAATCAGGCAAGTTTTCTTTAATCAAAGGAACTTGCTTAAAATTTTGAATCCATGCATGCAACCGAGGAAATTTATTTGGCTCAATCAATTTCCTCCCCACTATTTCCTCCAACCCTTCTAACCAATGACTCAAGCATCCATATACTATGTCCACCATGTCAATATTGTTGCCTCCAAAGAATTTCTTGTCCCCTAGGCCTTGCTCTTCCATTACTTTGAGACTTTCTTGTGCTTTTTCCATTGCAGTTGCCCTTTCTTGTTCATCTTTATATGGTCGAAAAAACACATCAGTAATAGAAACGATCTGGAAAACCAAATGAACAACCCAACACCATACAAAAGAAATCAATTTGAGAATGATCTAATAAGATGATAATCAATTTGTAAATAAAAACGATTTTAGTTCAGGGACATACTTGAATTTTTTAAAATAATTTAGGACCAATTGAATAATTAAACTAATATAAAACACATAAAGATTAGATAGAATTACCGAATCCTCTCCAAATTTGATCCAGAATCGAGCTAATGCTCTCTCATGTGCATGCTTGGGCAGCAAAGGATTCTGTGGCCATGTTTCTTCAATGTATTCAAGAATCACAGTAGACTCAGCAATAGGTTTGCCTCCATGAATAAGCACTGGAACTTTCTTGTGAACTGGATTGGATTGAAGAAGTAGCTGACTCTTGCCATGCCTTTCAACTTCTATGTACTCATAGCTAATACCCTTCAACTTAAGAGCCCATATCACTCTATGAACAAAAGGGCTAGACCAAAATCCTAGTAATTTGACATCTGCCATAGCTACTACTGACTATGTAATAATTTGATGTACGAGAGCAAGATGGAACTCTGTCTATATATTGAGAAATCGAGAATGATCTTTTCTTGGGCTAAGAAGTTAGTTTCAAAGTCCATTACATGGACGGTGATTCCAAAGTGGAGCCTATTTTGTCCAGTCCTGCACCAAAAGTCTCATGGAGCTATTGACTAGCATCAGTGACTAGTCCCCATTCATTGGACTTGTAATAATAATTTAGAAAGGTATGTGTCGCCCCTGTGAAAGTGGAGATATTCCTCCTCATCCAACGTGCGTGATTTATACGAAAGATAAACCCTTTGCTCGGATTTTCTGAAGAAAAAAAAAATTATAAATTGGAATTGAATCAATTAATTTTGTTTGATTCAGTTTTTTTTTTTTTTTAAAATCCAAACCTAATCGACTCTTGAATACTCCTACATGGGACTCATTGTAGGTTTGGTTTGTGTTTATAATTCTATCATGAGTAACTAAACCCATGGCAAAGGCCAAAGGTGGATCTTATACACTTTGATTATGATTTTTTTTTTCTAATTTTTAATATATATTTTTTCTTTGTCTTCACTTGGTTCTTTTATTGCTTCGAATGATTTATTAAGGATTGGTCATTCTTGATATGATCTTAGTTAATTGTTGATCAATGATTGTACCGCAACTAATTAATAGAATCATAGGATCAACTGAGTTTAGAGTTATAAAATGACTAATTCATAAGTGTTTTCTATCAATTGAATTAACCAATTAGATTGATTGACTTCTCAACTCTTAATATGAATTTCTACATTGGCTTTTCTATGGATGGACCAAGTAGGAAAATCAATAATGAATTTGGATTATAATTAAGTCATGAACGTGAAATTAATTATAGAGTTAGAATAAGTGATTGGATTTTGAAGAAAAAATTGTCTTAAGAATAGAGAACTAATATCAATTGCAAGTGAAATCCAAAGTCTTAGATCTCAACATAAGTGAATTCTTTCCTTGTTCTTGACATTCTTATTGCATTCGTTCTTCATTATTGCGAATAATACTTTTTCATTGCTACTCATTTTCATATTCGTTTGTTTGGATAGAATAAGGATCTCGAGAATTTGATACATGTTATTTGGTCTTTTTGGAAATGATAAATAAGACTCTTAATCCTATATTATTTGTGAAAATGCTAACAAGTACCCTTAGGACATTGTTTAAGGAATCAAGAAAGGAAAATATGTATGAGAAATAGTGTATTCAGTATTTTGAAAAGTGTTATACTTAGTTTTCCAATATAAACTTTCCTTTAATTGATTCCTTAACTAATGTCCTTAGACCAACTTTAATGATAGTTCTTAGGGTAGTTCTTAAATATAAGAACATGTTCTTGTAAAAACCTCAATTGGAGGAAAATGATTTGGCTGCCAGGGTGTAGAACTGTTCTTCTATAAGAACTGTTCTTGCCAAAAAAACTTTTTTTTTCTATCACAATTTCCATTAAAAAAATGAAAGTAAATTCAAAAAGAAAATAAGTTAAGAACCCAAATTGTAATTCTTTCATTAGAGTAAAAACAGATAAAAGTTCTTAAATCTTATATGACATTGATGGACCCACAAAATGGGAGTTAAGAACCAAAGTGATGTTCTCTATTATAAATACTCTTAGGGTACTGGTTAACAAGACCCTTATTTGTGTAACAAGTACACTTGCCCTTAATGCGCTCTAGCTGCTAATAACTGCCAACCCCACTTCAAATAAATGGGATGATTTTTGGGAAAAGACTCAAATAATGACATATTGAAGAGATAAACAAACAAAGGGAACAACACCAAAACAGGGAATATTGCAGATAGGGGTGTAAACGAGTCGAGCCGAGCACTTAAAGCTTGAGTTTGGCTTGTGAAAAAAAGGGAAGCTCAAGCTTGGCTCATTTATTTAAACGAGCCTAACTAAAAGCTTGAGCTTTGTAACATTCTGCTTTTTCGCTATTTTCTAATATCAGAAATTATATAAATACGTTTATATTTTTATCTGAGACTTAGAAAATTATTTTAATTAATCCGAAACCATAGTTACACTCTACTTGACCGTAGAGAGTTACGATAAAAATTTAGGTTCAAAAGTCAGGCGAAACCCGGTCTGCGAATTTCACTGACAGTATATTTATACTGCTCAGAAGACCTAATTTTAACTCGTGAACGAAACATTTAAGGTTTTTATTTCATTTCCTACGATTTTGGTTATTTTGAAATATTTCACTAAAAAGTGAAATATTTTATTTTATCCGGGCGTCGTATTTAATCTGGTAAACGGCGGAGCAGATTACGGGATTTTCGGGAGCCGTTATTGGATAATACCAATGAGTCATATGAGATGACTCACCCATGTGAATGCATTTATGGTGCACATGGCTTCAATTATTACAATTTCTAAGGAAATTGCATTTAGGTCCTTAGACTTTTTCTATTTTGCAATTTGGTCCTTCAAAGTATTTGCACTTTGGTCCTTATGAAACTAGAATTCCTTGCTCTTTGGTCCCTATTTTCGCAGCCCACACTCCTATAAATACCCTCCATCACACTTCATTTCATTCCTATTGCCTTTTGTTCATAAAACACTTATAAGTTTCCTAGGTATAGTTTTATGCCTTAAGCTTTAATGGACCAAGATTGAATGGATCCAATTTTCATCAAGCCCATTTGCACAAGGCCCAAGCCTTTCCTTGGCTGCCATAAGTGCAAGAAGAATCCACATCCTTCTCCATTCTTCCACAATCTTCTTCATTTTCTCCAACTTCATCTTCTTCCTCTAAGAACACACTTTGGTGTTCATGATAGCAGAAATTCCACCGAAATTCTGACCCTTTTATGTTCTGAAACTCGAAAAACTCTCAACATGAAAGTTTTTCCTCTTTCTCTCTTCTTTCCAACTAGCTAAAGATCATCAAAAACGGATGAGTATATTGAGAGTTATGACCAAAATACAGAAACTGCCCAGAATCCTCAGGTCCATGCGAGACAGCAGAAATAAGGCCCTTTTCACCCATGTTATGATCCGAACCAAATAAAACCTTCAACATCAAAGTTGTTCCTTTTCTTCTTATATTTCCAATAAGCCAAAGTTTGTAATTTTTGGATGAGTAGATCATGAGATATACTCACAAAACCAACACACCCTCAAACTGTCCAGATTTTATATAAGTGTTGGTTGATCATTTTTTTCATTTCTTCAATCTTCAAGAGGTAAAAGCTCAACTCCTTGATCATCTAAGCTTTCATATTCAATTGTTTCTCATGTTTATGCCATGAATCATATTTTCCCATTTCTAGATCTAGAACTTTGAAAATCCATAACAAATTCTAGAAAAATCCTATGATGTTGAAACCACTTCCTAAGTTCTTATAATCATGTATACTTGTTGAATCCTAGTTTGTTCATTAAACTAAAAACCCTAGCCTCATGAACATGTCTTGGCCGAATCTACCATTCAGAGGGTTAGGATGGTTTTGATTCTTAACTTTGTTGTTTAGCCCTAATCCATTTCCTTAAGTATATTAGAATCATTAATCCATGACTTAAGCAAGTTTAGTGATTTTGAGCCACAAAACCCTAAGGAGGCCGTGACCTATTAAAGAGGATTAGGTGTTTGTTTTGCTTGTTTTGATTGGTTGTTTGGATGTGTTGTTGAAAGTTAGTGTTTCGTGACACGTACGTGTGTCACCGATTATTCGGAGCCGTGTCAAAGTTATTCGGAGCCGTGTCAACTTTCTTAATCGAGGCTAAGTTCTTCAAGAGGTAAGGGGAGCTTACCTGAGGGATTTTTCCCAATAACTATTAGCTTTAGTGTGGTCTGTATACTTGATATGTGGCTATGGTATTTTGATTATGTTGTTTACGTTGTGTTGTTTATCTGTGTTAGATGATTTATCTGCTTTTAAATTATTTAATTATCTGCAGTTGTTTATTATATTGCTATGATGCATGATTTGCCTGGTGATATAATTCCGATGATGTTGTTGAGTGTTGTTTGTGAAGCCTGACAGTGGTCAGTGCACAACCGATTTAATCAGATAAAAGCTTTAATAAGCTATATACATTATATTCAATGTTTTATGGGAAATGTTGGAATATAATAGTAGTGGAAAATATTATTTGGGAAAATAAATGAGTATTGAGAAATATTATTATTTTAATGATTTATTGATGAAAAGTCAACTATGAGTCACAGTGAGGACGTAACCGTGAAAATATTCTAGTACTGCTAATTTTTATGTGAGAAATTCCGTAATATTATAAAAAGTTATTTTATGAAATTAATCTTAAAAAATAACTTAAGTATGATTTTAGAAAATTGTTTAAGTGGAAAAAGCTAAGTTTTGGTTTAATTGACTTAAAAGATGTAATTTGACGGCAAATTGGAAAAGTGTCGACGGCAAATATTTTAAAAGCGGCAGTACGTGTTTTAGATAAACTTGAGCCTCACATGATTCTCTTTTTGGAACATAAACGTTATAGAAAAGAACTTCAAGTAATCGATGATTTTATAAAGGAGTTTTTATAAAGGAATTTTTCTAACCGTGTTATTTTCCGTCAACTTGGATAAGTTGCGGAGACTTTGTTTTGGATTTGTTTTTCACAGAACGAAAATGGTGTTTACGTTGAAACGTGAGCCTAGTATCAGAGACGTCGCGATACTAGTGTTCTTTAATTTAAGCACGAAGATCTTTGATCCGTGTTATGTTGAGTATCCATGTTATGAGATTACGTTGTTATAGACTTGGTGTCCTTTTCACGTTGTATATCCACATGGTGGGTTACGTTGTAAAAGGTAAATGTTGTTTTCTACGACCACAAACCCCAAGGCTGATTGCAAGGTCTAAGGTTTTGTGATTGAGCACTCGGACTTCGTGTCCTATGTTGATGTTGAAAGATCTAAACACGTTAAGTTAATACGTTGAAAATCACGAGTAGTCGTAAGCCATTTTGAGCTTCGGCAAATAAAGACTGAACACAAAGAAAAATGATGAGAACAAACGTTTTACATGCATTCATTGGCAGACGTGCCCACATTGTGAAGTGTGGTACCTTAATGAGTAAGGTATTCCATGCTACGTTGTTTTGTGTGAATGCCTTGGGTGTGAGGTATTTCATGCTACGTTGATTCATTGTGCCTTGATGGACAATGAAAAACCATATACGTTGATCACTGTGCCTTGTGTTGGACAGTGTGCTATGGTAAACACGTTGTGCCTAATATACCTGGCAATACCATATACGTTGATCACTGTGCCTTGTGTGGACAGTGTGCTATGGTAAATACGTTGTGCCTAATATACCTGGCTACGTTGTGCCTAATATACCTGGTAATCGAGCCTGATCAGCTCATTTACACGTTGTTGGGGATCTCCGGAGATTTAGCGAAATGTAGAGACTATATATTGAAGTGTTCATGCATAGTTTTCAAACGTTGATATTTGGGGTATGAAACCCATTGATAAAGTACTTGTTTAGTTATGAGAATGTATGCTGCTATAATTGTATGTGTGTATATGCTGTTTTGTGAGTCGCGCTTTTAGTTATTGTGTTAAATCCATATATTGGCGTCTCACCCTTACAATATAACAGGTTACTCTAGTCTATCGTATTCCTTTGGTATACTAGCATGGACGAAGCGGAGGGATTCACTAAGTCGCTCGAGGACTTAACTCCTAGATGCTTGGAGAAGTATCTGTTCGTGGGAATGACCATAAGGGTATTCTCAATAACTGTCTGTTAGTTAAGACCAGCTTAGGTTCTTTTTATGTGATGTCATGTGTTGAAATAAACGAAGTTGATAAAGATCTAAGTGTGAAACTTACAAGGTAGTATAGTTGTATGACTTCTGTATATGCTTATATATATCTAAGTATGGTTATGATTATGTCGTTGTTAGGGAGTTCAAAGGAAAAAATTTTATCACCATATTTTGAAGAGATTCACGTTGAGAAATTAATATTTTCCGAAAGCAACCAGCAAATAAAATCTTATTTTTCCACAAATGGGTAACCATGTGATGACTCGGGAGTAGGGTGTCACAAGCTTGGCTTGTTACAAAAAAGTAAAGCTCGAGCTTGGCTTGTGTAGCTCATTTGTAACTTAACTATTTTTGCATTTATGAAAATTTTCCTTAACAAAAAACCATGCATAGTTCCATAATATGAAAATTTTGCAGTTAGTATTTAATTAAGATTTTAACAAAAAATAAACTTCAAAAGTAATTTTAACACTCATTATAGTTCTACATATTTTCATAATGTAAATAATGAAAACTATTAAAATCATCATCATCAATTTATTTGTAGAATAATCTCTTTTAAAATGTTGTCTACCTGAGTACACAAAAATACAAATGGTGCATTTTAGTGCCTTTTTTTGTTGCTTGTAGTTGTAGGTTAGTAACTTAGTATTATTGTTAGAGTCCCACATTGGATAGAGATATGGCCTGATGAGTGTTTATAAGTAAAGGAGCAACCCTCACCCTACAAGCTAGCTTTTGGGGTTGAGTTAGGCCCAAACCCAAATTCTAAGATGGTATCAAAGCCTATCCTTGATCTGTTGGGCCACCCGCAGATGTCCAGTCCTGCAAACTTCACGCTCCAGATGTCCAGTCCTGGGCGTGAGGGGGGTGTGTTGGAGTCCCACATTGGATAGAGATATGGCCTGATGAGTGTTTATAAGTAAAGGAGCAACCCTCACCCTGCAAGCTAGCTTTTGGGGTTGAGTTAGGCCCAAACCCAAATTCTAATCTACAACCAATAGGAACCTTTCCAGCAGGTAAAACAGTTAGGTACCAAGTGTTATTGGCTTCAAGAGCCTGAAGTTCAGCTTTCATAGCATTTATCCAGTCAATAGATTGAATGGCTTGTTTGTATGTGTGTGGTTCAGTGTGTGTAGATATGGACAAAGTGTGGTGTAATTGTATAGGAGAAAGAGACTGATATGATAAAACAGAAGAAAGAGGATATGAGACTTTACCAGAGTTGACAGATGTGTTGGTCTTGGTTGAACTGGACAAATGACAATGAAAATCCTGAAGATATTGTGGAGGATTATGAGTTCTGGTGGATCTTCTGATTAGGGGAGGGGAAGGGATATGGGGTGAATTTTGAGAAGAGTTTGGTGTGGGTTGATGTTGTTCTGGATGATCTAGTTGGGTTTGGTTGTGGTTAGCTAAAGTGGAAGGAGGATATAAATGGTTTTCTTTATATTAGAGATTTATGAGTAGGCGTTGGAAAGACTTTTCATTAGGATAATAACAAAAAAGTATTGGAAAGTTCATCCATCAACAATTCATTAAGAAAGCGAAAACAAATGAAAAATGCAGTAGTATTAGTATATATAATATATTATATACAATTTTTTTGGTCATATTATTATGAGTTTTTATTATACACTAACAATATAAAGTTTTTTACATTATCAACCAATTAGAATTCATGACATGGATGAATTTTAAAATAGTTATGATAAGAATCAAACATTTTAGCCTATGTAGCAAGTTATGATGGTTGACTGTGTCTTTACACTGTCAGTGCATACAATATATATATATATATATATACACACGAGCTATTGGTGAGTCCTTAATGTCGAGCCTATAAAGCTTGGGCTTGGCTCATTTAAATAATTGAGCTCACTCTCAAGCTTGAGTTTGTTTATTTAATTAAACAAACGAGCTTCATCGAGCATTTAACGAGCCGAGCCCGGATAGTTCATGAATAGCTCAGCTCATTTACACTCCTAATTGCAAATACTTGGGCTGCCTTTGTCACTTGTTTAGGCGTTTTCTCTAGTTATATTATTATGAAACAACAACATATTACAATGGAGAGTTTTGTGATGTTGACATGAGCATATGAACCCTAAAAAAAGAAATTCTTGTGATCTAATTTGATTGGCCTAAAAATTTGCGTAAAAAACATTTTGCTTGAAACTTTTGGATATTATTAAGGTAAATAAAATATTATGATCTCCTTCTCAAAGAAGTGATCTTAAATCTGTTAGATTATTCGTTTTATGATATTAAAATGGATGGCTTATTACTTCTATTTATCTCTACATTGGTTTTTATGGATCTTTTAATAATTTATATTTTGTAGAAAAAATTATCATAATTTAGAAATTAAATTACTGCAACATTTTATAATTATTCTCACAAAATAATGAAAAACTACAAAGATAAAGATAAATAAGAAAATAAAGGCGTACGAATAATATTTTACTAGAATTAAAATTGCTCCACGAGAGTTCAGTGGATCTCATAGTACAAGCATAATGGTACAGAATATTCCCTTATGACTGATAAAGGGTGATTTGTACAAGGTTTGTGACACTGACAAATGGTTCTCATATGCCGGAAGCTAATCTAACTTTATTATCCAATAAAATCCAATTGAAAATCCAGTCATTGAGCAGCATATTGTGGGAAGAATGTGGGTGTACAAAATCTGTTTTATGGTGGAAAAAAACTGGAATGCTTATACCAAAGAGTGTAGCAATAAGAGATAAGTTGAAAACAATAAAAAGATATATCTTTATAGCTTACTAAATTCTGTTTGGATTGAATGAAAGACAGCGGAAGAGGAAAGAATATTAAAATTTTGAAGAGGAGAAAAATCTTGGAATACTGCTTTCATAATTTTTTTTCTCATCAACTTTTTCCTCCATCTAAAATTTTCTTTTGTTCAAGGCTACACAATATCAGGTTCCAATTTAAAGATTACCCTTTTGTTTTATGGTTATAAATCCAAAGTCTACAATTTCAATAGATCCGGCCATTTTTCTAGGAGGTACATCTCATATAGGCCTAATTAGTGAAAAAGCAATAGCAGAGCCCATTCTTTAATTACTTCAAATATAAGATCTCTAACTGCTATATAATTGCATGGCATGATAATGTGATATCCATTTTCATGTAAAACCTCATAATATTTAGTATATAACTTCAAGCTTTACTTAATTATTACATGCCTATGAGTTTCAATAGTTACTGAGTGTATGATTCAGTCATTACAAAAGTTGCCTAGTAAAACACTAACCTTGAAATCTCCCCTATGAAAGGAAAGTTCTGTACGCTTCTAAACTTTGTTGTTGTTTAGAGAATAAATAAATAAGTAATAAGAAAGCCGAATTAAACATAGAACCAAAGGGTAGCTACAAGGCATTAGAGACCCCCAAAGATCTCACTCTCAACTGAATAGCTTCTACTCAATTCTATAAATGCTTATACTCTCCTATGCTGCTATGCACCAAAAGCAAAAACTAAGCCTTTTGAATAAGAAAATGGGGAAAAAGAGAAAAGGAAGGGAATGTGAAAGAGTTGGAGTAAAGAACAATGAAGAAGGGAACATTGAATGGGACCAGCTAAGAGGAGAAGCAGCATCAGTGGCAGCTGCTCTACTTAGAGAAAGAAGAGCAAGAAAACGTTACATTGGGGTGCGCCAAAGGCCGTCAGGGAGATGGGTGGCTGAGATCAAAGACACCATACAGAACATTAGAGTATGGTTGGGGACTTATGACACTGCTGAAGAGGCTGCTAGAGCTTATGATGATGCAGCTCGTTTGCTTCGCGGAGCTAACACACGCACAAACTTCTTTCCTTGCCAATCTTCTCCTCATTCCATTCCAGCTCTTCCTCCAAAGATTGCTAAACTCCTACTTCATAGGCTCAAAGCTAGAAACATTGCCTCTTCTTGTGCTCCTCCTTTTCCTACTATCCATTATGATCAAGAAACAAAAGTAGAACCAGAACCCTATTTTTCTCACCAAATAGAAGAACCCCACTTGGAAAGTTTTCTAGACATGGGGGGAGATGGGACTGTTACAGAAAGTTGTGATGGTGCTAGTTATGGTTCTGCTGTCACAACTGCTTGTAACTATGGTGATGGAACTAATGAAGCAAATTTTAACCAAGAGGGTTGTAGAGATGATTTTAGATTGGAGTGTGAATGTGCTAACAATGCTGATGATGGAAACAATCAGATTGTGATGCATAAAGGAGAATTTGAAGACTCTGATGTTGGGCACATTGACTTCCAGTTTTTGGATACCATTGGATCATTGAGTTACTCTTCTGCATTTGAGATAGCAGAAGAAATGGTGGGGCCAATGGAGGAAGTATTTGATCTGGATGAGTCACCATTCCTTAGAGAAACTCTTAGGATGAAGTATGAACGTAAGTTCTCAGCTTGTTTATACACATTCATTGGAGTTGCTGAATGTTTGAGGCTACAGGTTGGAACAGAAAATGGAAATGGATTGGAAAATTTTTGAAGGATGAGGAATGTGGTGAAACAACTTTAGGCTTGTAGTGGCACTAGCAGGAAAAGGATCTTCTTCAATTCATTTGGGGCTTTCTTATTGATTTTCATTCTACTTAGGCATCAAATAAATTTGGAATAGCATAGATTATTCTTTTTCAGTAGAGGATGTCATCTTAGCTCATATTCTTTAATATCATTATAAATAAAGCTACTGTAGTTTGGTTATATGATCAATGGTTTTCAGTCATATAAATTCTATGCACGGCATACTTCCTCTGTTTTCTTACATAGATTGGAAAGGATGGCTGACTAATCATTTGGATTGAACCACTTGGATCATCCAAGCCCAAATGCCAACATAGTGTCAAATCTTAATGATCTTAGGCAGGCCTCTGAACAAAGATTGAAGAGGACTGCAACTAAGCCCATACAAGAATAGGTAAGTTGCTGATGTCTAGTTCAATTTTAATGAACGTCTTCTGTTCATGTTAATTAAAAAAGGTAAGAGTCCAACTACATTATACAGAATGTTTCCAGTGTATCTCTAGTCTTTAGTTCCTCAAACAAAAGGAAAAGAATAAACGAACAAGGCATTCAGAATGATAAGCTAATGTAAAAGCCTTTCTTAGGCACACTGTCAACATTTTTCAGTCTTTTAAATAGACAGTAAACTTGGCAATGTCCTCATTCAAATTCATTCCAATCCTACACCCAACCTAAGATAAGAAAAAAAATGAGTTCAGACATAAATGCATTTCCATTATCCAATAAGAAGATTATGCTAGAAACCATCATAAGCCAAATAAACCTGGAAAATACCAACCCTCTTCATGTGTCACTTGCCAAACTAAAATAGAATGGAATAGCACTGCCTTCCTTATGAAAGAAGCTTCACAAGCAGTACTATTTGCTCTCTAATGGTCATCCAACGTAGTACAGGAAAGATGCATGAAGGCAATTCAGAACTCAGATATGTTCAGAACATGAAGAGCTTTAATTATTATTGATATAATATAAGCACAAGGGTTACTGAGGAGGATTTTTGCTTTCACTCAGGGAAGTAGAATCAATCACCGGTCTCACCTTTGTTCCAAATTGCAGGGGCAGGTCACCAAACTACAGCAATCGAAAATATATGTTAACCCCATCCGATGAAGGAGTGATGAAAACAAAATTGTTGACATGTTTAACAAATAGCCATATATAGAGCATACAAGGAAAAGCAACATATGGAAAGATCATTCAAAGTAAGTAAGCCAAAATCAAAACGGTGAATCCATTTGACAGTAATCTACATATAGATTCAATGCAAATGACCTCAGTGGCTCAGTATACATTTTAAGAATCCATATTGTGCATCAACAGATAAGGCTTTTAAGCCATTGAAAATAGAGAACAAACTTGCGAACAAGGGTTGACACATCTGATCAAGCCTTCCACCCACACTCGTAGCTTGGATTCGATTCTCATATTTCTTCTGTTAGTATGTGATATGTATATTCCACTGTAAATCCTCGCTGAGGTTGATAGTCTTCCCTGACTTTAAAAGGGAGCATTTTCCCCTAATATAAACTTTAATGTACCCAAAAAAAAAGATATAGAACAAACTTCTAAACATCACCGTAAGCGTTCCCCCCTTAGTAAGTGTAAATACCTGGGGGTTGTAGCATACACCTTAGAATGAATCACCTAAACATTTTAGCAACAAAAAAACTTTTAAACATTTAGAGATATTGGTAATAATGGTAGAGGCACATAAAAGAACACAAGTTGATAGACTCACCTTTAACACCTCTCTAGAAACCAAAAACCAACGCCTCAGACTACTACTAGTGAGTGTATTAGTCAAAATAAAATAATTACAGTTCATTGATGTTTGAAATTAAAGATCAGTTCAGCATAAAATTTCTCAATGTTACCCTGAATAGTATTCAGACAGAAGCTTCTAAAAGATTGGAAGTAACTGTGTATCACCAAGGAATAATAAAATTGTGCTCAATTTCACTTAATTTCTTCCATTTGTCTACAAAAGTATAAGCTTTTACACTGACATCGCAAAAAACTAAAACATTGATTACACTGATTTTAAGTTTCTCCGTATTTGTAAAATCACTAAAAGAAGCAATTTCCATGTACTGAAAAATGAGCTTCTCATGAAGTTGAAAGCCATCCAAAGTCGTTCACTCAATGTAGTTCGCATATTCAATGTTCTGAAGAAGTATTTTTGCAAGGTTCCTCAATGGCAACACAATTTACTGGGAACAATGTCTTACAGCTTCCCCTCTTCATCTTATTAATTCAATCAATATAATCAAAATCATGCTGGCAATATCATTGAATGCCCATTGTTTCAGCAGAAATGGCCATAGTTTCTAATATTGAGTTGCCTTCACCATCTGAGGTCTCCCGGTTAGAAGATCTACAACTGAAGTAGAAAACTGCACTCATCATGGAATCTATAAGCACCACAAATGAATACATTATCACCAAGAGTGGCCCTTCCCACATTCTTGATGATCCATCACCATAGCTCAGTGTCTTCACTCTGTGCTCAAACAACCCTTCCACAAAGGTCATTCCAATTGTTGATCCAAGAAATATCAGTAGACCCACATGAGTTTGACCCTTTATTAAAATACTAGACCGCAGCATTGCCTGCGCTCCTGAAACATCCTCCAGCACAGAGATCACAATTGCAATGTCGCAAATGATGATGGCATTAGCAAAGATGACCGAGAAAACCAGCCCCACCATCACTGCACCATACACAGCAACATCCGGAGAAAAGCCAGGAACAGACAATGCACTGCAGAACGCGATAAGGAAAACAAAGAACATGGTGATGCAACCAACTATAACTGTACAAACCCACATATACGTCGAAACAATCTTCCTCCAAAACTTAGCAATGATCACACAAAACTTGGAAGTATCAAACTTCTTCCTTGAATAAGTACAATCTACGGAGTACACCACCGCAGCTTTCGACAATAACAACAATGTGACATACAAAGGAAAGCTGGTAACCGAAGAAATCACCATCTCAGCGAACCGCTGGCAAGACTGTTTGATAAGAGGTCTCAGAGGGAGACCACTAGTTTTAGCCACCAACATAAGCCTAATACTCAGATTCTTCACTATGGACTCATCCACTAACACATGAGACAGAATCACAGCAGAAACAGGACAAATGAGGCCAAAAGTGATTGCCATGAAAGCCCATGAATTAAACCTAAGAATCCTAACAGTCTCTCTTAGAATATCCAATGCATTCATTGATTGGATTTGATTATCATTGTAATGACCATGAACATGTACACGATCAGAATTTTCCAACTCTAAACCTTGTTGTTGTAAAGGGGTTTCCTCTTCAGATCCCTCTGTCCTCAAATGATCAGACCTATTCCTAGGAGAACAAACTCCATTGGAAATCTCCATTTGCAAGATAAAAAAAAAATCGTTTATTTCATTGAAATTCAAGATTCACACGAAGTTTGATGTGAGACCCAAGATCTGAAACAGCTAGACTGAGCTTAGAAACCGTAAATCAAGAAGTGGGGTGTCTTCAAAAAATGGCATTTTCGACAACAGAGCTGCATAGACAGAAATTGAACAAAGGGTTTGAGGAAATTGAAGCGAAAGAGTACCTAGAAAATGGGAATGGAAGCAGAGTACAGCATTGGAGATGGATTGGACGCTAGAAGAATCGAGCTTTAATAGTAGCGGAAGCAATGTAAGTGAGAAAGGTGAACTTGTGCGGGAGAAGAAGAAAGGGATTTGTGAGTGAGAGGCGTGTGAATCCGTGAACTGCGTAATTCTGTGTCCTTTTCCACAATAACATTGGAAGGGGAGAAAAGAATTGAGATTTGCAATGGACAAAATAATTGCGCAAAATTACTTGATTGGTCCCTCAACTTTAATTAATTTTTCGATTTGGTCATTTAAATTTATTTATTTTGTGTTAAATAGGTACTCTCGCTGTACTCAATTATAAACAAAAAAGTATCTATGTTTTGTAAACTTAAATATAAGTAAAATTCAACCAATTTAACTCTATTTAATGTAAGTATTTCAAAAATCAAGAAAATTAATCAATTCAACCAATTCTCTTTTTACTTTTCCAAGAGCATTGCACACTCCCGAAACAATTAAATGGTAGATTAGTAATTGTAAATCATTTTTATTACATTAATCAAGACAATTAAACTAATTTAACTAACTTTTTAATAAGTGTGCAATTAGATAATTTTGCTTATAATTGAGTCCGAAGAGAGTACTATAAGTTAGGATCAGATAACAACATTTTCATTTTTCACTTCATTCCTTCAATTCCTCGCCTACGTCACATTTTCGAACCTAGCTAACTTGCTGACCGGGCATCCAATTAGGAAAAAGAATTTTAAAAAGATATAATTAATAATTAATAAATAAAAAATAAATCAGAAAATTAAAAATTAAAAAATTGTTCAAAGTGTGAAGGAGAGGGCGACAAGCAGATCAACGACTAATCGTATGACGGTGGTGCGACTGGACCGTGCTAAGAGTTGGACGGTGGTGGCTAGAATGTGGCTCACGACAGATCTGAACAGCGTAGCGGCGATGGGTCACGATGTATCTGAACCACGTCTTGTAGTGGTGGCGACTCCAACGCGGTGGTTCTGGATTGCTGGACTCACCTGATGCTGCATGCAGCGGTGCAGCGTCGGACAAGCAAGGTGGCACGATGGAGGACGTCTGAATGGAACATGGGGGAGGTCGTCAGTGTCTGAGATGCACGGTGGCACGGTGGCACGGTGAAGGACGCGACTGGGACTAGTTGAGCGACGACTGGACGTGCACGGATGGACGACGTTAAGGGGCGATGGTGCCTTGCCCAGATCCAGAACATGAAGAAGATGAAATTTTAAGGAAGAAAGTGAATATATATTTTTTTTAAATTTAAATTTATTTTTTTTATTAATTGTATCTTTTTTAAAAATTAATTTTCCCTATTTGGATATCCAATCAGCAAGCCAACTAGGTTAAGAAATGCCATGTGGGAAAGGAATTGAAGGAATTGAGCAAAAAGGAAGAAGTTGTTACCCGAATCTAACTTATGAGACCTATTTGATACAAAATAAACTTAAAGGAATAAATTAAAAAATAAATAAGCTTAAAGGGACCATTAAAGTAATTTTGCCAATTACATACGGATACCTTAATTTTGTTTTTGTTTGAATTTTTTAAAGTAGATAATGCTAAGCACAAGTGTCAAAGAAGGTCAAAATCAAGAAAATAAATTTTTTATTAAATTTTTTGGTAAATACCCATTTTGGTCCTTGACAAAAGACAGTGCCCATTTCAGTCCCTGACAAAAAAAAATTACTCCATTAGTCCCTGACAATTACTAACGTGGGACAAGTTAGTCTCTACGTTGACTTCCATTACCCAGCCTCTGTTACTTTGATGACATGGCCGTTAAATCATCTTAGCTGACCATTATCTTTGCTCAGGTGGCATGACACCTAATAAAATACTTTTTTAATTTTTAAATAAATAATTTTTTTTATTTTTTTGCCAAAAATCATTGACAACCCTAATCTTCTTCTTCTTGTTGTTGTTCTGGACCTCGCTTCTTCTCTCCAGATTTCATGAACTTCATGTTATAATGAATTCAATCCAAAAATGCAGACACAAACAGTATAAAAAAAAAGGTGAAAAAAGAAAGGGAAGTAAGCCTCTGTCTTGCTTTCTCTTCAAGATTTGAAGCTCCATCTCCATGGATCCCCTTCTCTTCCCTGCATATACACTGAATCTCAAATAGAAATATTGTTTTTGTTAAAAGAATTAATAAAAAAAATAATGAAAAAGAAAGGGAATCAGATGAAAAGAAAAAAAAACAAGAAGAAGAAGAAGAAAAAGAAATAAAATGGAGGAGGAGATCACAGAGGGCTGGAAACCACGCTGTCGTCCCACCACCGCGTTGTCGCCATCCCACGTGGCTCCCTTTTCCTCAGTTGTGTCGTGCGCAAACTCCCTGCAACTGTCAGCCGATAACGCGACCGTTCTCCTCCCACTGCCGCAAAACACAACCATCCTCCGCTCACCACCGCATAGCTCGCAAATCTGATGTGGTGGCCTACATCGTGCTACCATGCACGGCCTACACCATGCCGCCGTGCGCGACCGCTCGCCCCCATCTCTGACTCTATCTTTTTATGTGTGGTTAGGCCACTAAGTCTCCTCAGAAACCTTGATTGTTATGATTTTAGTTTGTGCCTATTGATTTCTGTGTATTTCTTTGGTTAAAACATTCATGCTTATATCTGGAGAGAAGAAGCACGATCCAGAACAACAACAAGAAGAAGATTAGGGTTGGGAATGATTTTTGGCAAAAAAAATATAAATAAATATATATTTATTTAAAAAAATTATTAGGTGTTATGCCACCTGGGCAAAGATAATAGCCACCTAGGACGATTTAACAGTTACGTCATCAAAGTAACGGAGGCTGGGTAACGGAAGTCAACATAGGGACTAATTTGTCCCACGTTAGTAATTGTCAGGGACTAACGGAGTAGTTTTTTTTTTTTTTTGCTAGGGACTGAAATGGGCACCATATCTTTTGTCAGGGACCAAAATGGACCTTTACCCTAATTTTTTTTTAAAAATAAAATCTTGACCTCCTTATATTTCTTAATTAGTGCCCTTATGACATTAGTTAGTAAGACTTTTTTTAATCATGGAAACATGCATTGCATTGTATAGCCTAGCCCAAAAAAAACACCTGTCATATATGGTCTCTATATATAGTTACATTATTGTGATAAAGAATTTATTTCATTATGAGATAATTTATGAAAATAATTTATAAAAATATATTATAACTTTTTTAAAATCTATTTTTAATTATTACCATATGTTTGTGGGAGAAGAGTATGAAAATTAGATCTTTTTAATTTAGTTAACAAATTTATGGAATGAACACTTAATTAAATTGTTTATCTAAACACACAATATGAAAGAAAGATAAGTTAATTTCCTGGGAAATAATATTTTTCAAGTTCTCACCATTATTTTAATCAATAATGTTTAATGAACATTAAAACAGGCTGTTTTCTTTCTTATTTTTTTGTTATATTTTTAAAATATATGTAACTTTCAAACTCTCTTAAAAATTCATTTCAATTGATTTATTGGTTTGGCTTACTCTTCTCCTCACTTGACTTTCTTGCAAATGGATGAGTACATGAGAATTTATAGATGCTTTAAGTACCTTAAGATGCATCTGGTACAATGAATTTAAACACATGCATTGAAACTACAATTCCAAGAAACTATAAGTTATTGAATCGAGAAATACATACATAGGAAAATTTCTTTAACCTAAATAAATGCATGGATCAAGTTTAAATTTTCAACACCTCCCTTGATCCTTTTTTGGTGACTCCAATCGAAATATGGGAAAAAACATTTCTTCAAATATCTAGAAATCGAGTGTCAGCAAGGAGACCAAAAAAAAAAAAAGTTGTATGAGGTTTCTTTTACTTATAGAACATTGAGATGAACTACCATAAGGTGAATGTTTGCCAATAGTATTTAGTGAATAGAGAAAGGACATAATTCTCTTTTGAAGGCAATAATTCCTTTGCATTGGAGAAACAATACTTTCATGGATCTCGCCCTTAGGACCACCAACCAAATTTCTTCCTTCTTAGATTATTTTTAAATCTCCTTGATTCCTAGTTACTTTCACCATTCGAATTCCCATATGTAAATTCATCATATTCCCTGCTTTCTTCTTTCTTTTGGAAGAATTTGGATATCAATGTGACATCCTCTACCCCAAAATATTAAATATAGAAGTAAAACGTTCATTTATTATATAAATAAGAAAAATCATAGAATAGTGAGTACCACATCAAATAACCATAAAATCTGTGGAAAAATATAGATAAATAAGATATGAACATGATTCCAAACCCCGATGTCAGATATTAGAGCTGGTAACCAAATCCGAAAATTTCATCAAAAAAACAACTGACATAAAAGAAAAGTCCTAAACTACGAGTGAGCGATCTCCTCGGAGTCACTCCTCAACAAGCTGTTCATTATCCTCTGCATAAACCAAGATTCATACAAGAACAACAAAAGATGGGGAGTAAGAAACTATACATATGAACATAATGGCAGTAGGATAGTTGGCAAGATGTTCATGCAACAAGTAACGAAACATAAGATAGCGCAAGTTATAACATACTTCATTCACAAGGCATATCACATAATTCAACTATACAATGCAATGTGACTTCACTAATCCGAACGCATGTGGATCTATCTATACCGAGAAGACTATTTGGAGGTACATATCCACATTGGCCAATAAGCACCAACGCCGGCAGTCCACCAAACCATGGTGATCCCCTAGGATAGCTTATGCACCTTACTCTCGGATGCACCATGTAACACCCCCTCGGTGCTACATGCTTAACTCGTTGAGGAACATAAAATGAATAAAAAAATATGATGGTTGCTTTTGGAAAATAATTTTAGTAGGTAATTATATTTGAAAAAATGCGGGTCTAAAATTTTTCTTACGTAATGGCTATTTACAGACATCAAGACAAGAAAATAAAATCATAATACATACATCACAAGATAAATCTCCACAGAATCATTAAAATATTTTTCTCGCCGAGGCGTACAAGTTTTCAAAATAGTCATAATAGACCATAATAATTACTTAGAAATGACTCTAAAACCCTTATACCAAAATGACGACTCCACAACTAGTCAAACCCAGAGATGTTCGTTGGGAAATTCTCCAACGTCATCCCCATCATCGGATACCTTGAAAATAAGGCATCGTAGCTTACTCCGGTGAGTGGTACGAGAGAAAAACAGAGTCTTGTCAACCACAGCTCACATGTCATCATTATTAGCATCATCATCTTCAAAACCTCATGGTCTCGTAGTGATCCAGAAAACTGTTAAGACAAAACAGTACATATATGCAAAAATACAAGATGTATTTCACATGTACATAGCAAGGGTGAGATACCGACATGTAAGTTTATCACGATAGCCACATATGTGACACACCAACCAACAACATATGACAACAGTGACATGTAAAACAATATAGCCAATAATCATAATATCAATGCTATTTGAACAAGGGGATTCATACCCAACAACCATCGTAGGTTTATAAAAATGCATGACACTTCAAAAATCCACTATCTATTTCATAATCTCCGGTGATCCTAAGTTCCCTTCATCGAGCAGGATATGCCGCAATAATCCCCATAATACAATTGTTTCACGTGAGGTCGGCCTCTCAATTTAGGTTTGATCCCCAATTGTTCAAGGGTATCACGTCAAACCTAAATAATATTAAATAGTTCCCTATGAGTAAATCCGTGCATGGTAGTCGAGTTCCACGACTTGAGGTTGCAAAGCCTCGGCCTTCTAGGGAGTTCGAACCCGGATGTCCCTAAAGACTCGTTTTCTTGGTCCGTAACTATCCAATTTATCAATCTACTTATGGATTGTAGCTCGTTAACATGGTGGCACGTCTGCCGGTTCATGCATTTAAAACAGTTGGTTCGCTATTTTTCTTTTTCGTTCGTTTTTTCTTGTCAAGGCTTATAGCTCACGACTAATTTTATATAGGCACCAAGCCCATTCATACTTAACACAGGACACGCAGTCCGAGTGCTCATTTATGAAATTCTAGGTCGATTCACCAGTCACTAGGTTCGTCTATTTTTTACATAAAGTCAAGTCGAGACGTCTCGGTTGCTAGGTCCTCACAACATTCATAATTTTCAACACAGTTTTTGGTTCTATGAAAACTAACTCAAAATCCAAATACAAGAATTTAACAATGTTTGTCGGAAAACATTTTCACTCTTTTAAACAACATTTTGCAGAAATCCTTTTCCTTTAAAATTCATTTAGGAAAACGTCAAATCATTAAAAATCATTTCTAAAACTTTTTGACTAATACAAATAAAATTAATATCAATAATTTCGTCATAAGGCATTTTTCTAAATATTTTCATTTAGAATAAAATTTTCGTAAACCAAAAGCTTTTCTTTGATTACATTTGAAACATTTTTATATTTTTCTTCTTTATTTTATTCTTTTTGAAACGTTTTCGGGTAATTAATATAAGTATAATTTGTCACTGTTCGTCCTCACTAACACTCATTTCTTAAGCGTTATTTTAGAATTCATCTGTGATTTCTCAAAAACGTAACTTTTAACAAAAATATACTTAAGTCACATTTTTTTTATTTTTAAAAGTTTCTTCCACTTACGAAAATCAAAATCTTAAATTTTCTGCTTAAGATTTTTTAGTATCTTAATCCTCATTATCAAGCTATGACCATTGTCATACTCTAAACCAGTACAGAAAATTAACAGTTTTATCAACACATACATATTTATAATATTTAGAACATGCTTTCACAGATAAAATTTAACAACCGTAAGATTCTGAAGTCAATTAAATCAGACACCACATAACAATTACCAATAATTTACACACAATAAATAACAGAGTACATGACTATCAAAACTTCTCAGGTAAGCTCCACTTACCTTTGAAGAACTTGATTTCCTTTTGATCTAAGTATTTAGTCTTTGTTTCTTTCCACCACACAAAACTTCAACCAATTAACAATTACCTTCACAATCAACAACAAAACTAGTTAAAGAATGAAAAAAAAAACCACTTGACCCATTTTGTGAGGGTTTCGGCCAACTCTAGAAAAATAGGTTAGGGATTTCTTTTGCTCTCAACTTTTTGGATCTAGAGTTTAGAGGTATTAGAGAGTTCATAAAAATTATCACAACCTCAAAATCATATTTATATGATTTTCTAAAAATTTCTCAAGAAAATGGGTTTGATCTTGAACTTGTGAAAACCAAGTGGATTAGCATAAATTTCATGAAAGGAAAGGATGTTTAGGTCATGGAGATGGAGGATATATCTCTAGAAATTGAAGAAAGGATGAGAACTTGAAGAAATCAACTATGGAGTTTTGGAGATTTTGTGAAGAACTTGTGTATTTTTGTGAACAAAGTGAGCAAAATGGGTAAAAAATAAAATGGGTCTTATGTCTTAAAGGGGCTGCACAAAATTGGAGACGAATTTGGGGTCCAAAATATCTTGGGACACATTGGGAATTTGTTGGATAAGTTAAGGGTAATTTGGACATTTTGCATGGTTTTTAAGATATTTTTCTAAAAAATTCATCATAACTATGTTGAGTCATGTAGTGACTCAACATGTGACTCATGTGGATGAGTCATCATGGATGACTCGTCGCTCTTATCATCCAGCACACCTCTGCAGTTCCGTTTTCGGCTCTAACGTTTTACCCGATTAGGGTTTCCGCTCGTTTTTCATCAAAATACGCCCGAATAAAATATAATAATTTATTTTTGAGCGAGAATTTTAGAAATAGACTTTATCACTAAAAATAATGATAAAATCTAAGATTTTTTCCGTTTCAGGTCAAAATAGGATTTTCTTATCGGTACAAAATTGTACTGTCAGCAAAAACGCAGACCGGGTTCTGTCTGAATTTTGAACCCAAAAATTTAACCATATCTTCCTAAAATATAGTAGGTTCTAGCTATTATTCTGTTTTCTCAGAAATCATTTTCTTGGTTTCAGGTAAAAATATAAATACTTATATCGTTACCGGTAATACAGCGTAGATAAAAAGCACTGTGTTACACACCACCACAGAGGGCGCACAATCCACCTAACTCTCGGATGAATCACCGCAGATGGCCAAATCGCTTTACTCTCAGGCGATCTCCCCTGTCATACTAACTTCCCCTAATAACTTCATGCATGAATGCATGCATACCAGCAGACAATCAAATGTTATTCACCACCTCCATCAACACCATTTATTTATGGTTTAATGACTTTGGCCAATAAGCATTAAAGTTTAACATTATTTTTAATCTTGATTAACCAACCTTAGCCAATAAGCACTAAAGTCAACTTTGACCAATAAGCATCAAATTTTATCAACAACAACACCTCACTAGTGCAGAAAAGGGATTTCACATCGGTTTTTTTTGGCTTTTCACATCGGTTTTCAAACTGATGTTGAAAAGGCCAATGTGGTCTACTATCACTTTTCACATCGGTTTTAAAACCAATGTAAAAAAGTCTGTTTCAGAAAGCCAATAATTCCTTTTCAGCAATTTCCACATCGGTTTATAAAAAAACCGATGTGGTAACCCCACTTTCCACATCGATTATTTTAAAAACCGATGTGAAAAACAGACTTTCCACATCGGTTTTTAAAATAACCGATGTTGAAAGTGGGGTTACCACATCGGTTTTTTTATAAACCGATGTGGAAAATGGGGGTTACCACATCGGTTTTTTCAGAAACCGATGTGAATTTGTGTTTTTTTTTTAAAAACCATCCTTTTCAGTATTGACAGTCCTTTCCCCTGTTTCAGTAATCCAGTAATCCAGATCAATACAGAATCTATATTGTCAACAGAATCACTTTTGTACAACCAAAACACACTAAATTAAAAGATTACTAAAAATAAATATATTCAATTACATTCAGACAACAAATATAATTAGAAATCAAAAAACTACATATGATATATTATAGATTTCATGTCAAAACATATATCAGTCAAAAGTACACTATAGCTAGTACATGATGCGTTTATATACTAACTACATACAAACTATTGTTGGTACACTTCAAGAAAGAAAGTTGCCCAACGTATCCTTATGTTTTTTATGTCGGCATCAGAGAGTGGAGTCGGATTGTTGAATATCTGCAAGTTTAATTGGACATAAGATTATATCTTTTAAGTAATAAACTAAAATTAAACATATAACGAATCTATATATAATTGTTACAACTAATTGTTACCAATTAGCATTTACCTCCTGCCATCTTTCAGTGATACCGGAGGAGATAATTTCGACCATCCACTTCATCACATAATATCCACATTCCCATGATCCATGTTGTCTATGAGAGTACGTACAAATGAAACCCAGTTAGAATATGAGAAATTAAATAGAAATCAATAAGTATACTCACTGCGCTTGAAGCGTTTGAACTAATAAATATCTTACGTTAGGAATAATCCATCTAATAGCCCGACGCCTTTCACCACACAGCATGCGGCTTGCATCAATAGACCTATCATAAGAAAATAAACATTAATTAAAGTATATCTAATAGATTTCAGATAATTAAAACAACTTCATTACTGATTCTAACTTATTTTAATGCTTACGTTTCCATGATGTGCTTCAGTTCATTCGCCGGCTTATTTCCCATTGAGCAGAAGAAGACCACGGCATTCAACCGAGGGCACAAGATCAACAACTGCCAATGTTGTCTGCATTTGCAGAACAATTAGTGACCAAGTCATATATAGTTATAATTAAATAACTGGTACGTACTTACTTATTGAGATAAGGCGCAAGGTAGAACTGATGATGGTCTCGGGCAACTATATCACGTATGGTGGCGATCGGGTCTTCTGATGTTAGGAGAACATCACCCTGAATGAGCATGGGGTCAATGAACCCATAAAGGGTGAGGTTGCCCTGATTAGCTAACATGCGATGCAGATACCTAATATATTGATAAAACATGTTAATTATCATAGTATTTAAAATTTAATTATTTAACTTATAAATAAAATGTACTTACGTGCACCATAACGAGATGTGGTGAGCACTAGCCATTTCATGGTCGAGCGCCATCTCCATAAGTTCCTTCTTTGGGATATACAGTTCGTCATCCGCCCTGCCATCATGTTCCAACCTTACCAAAGCTGCATCAACCTCCATGGTGACAAGCTCTATAGCAAGAAGTTTAAAAACATCACCAGAATCCCCTTTGTCATTCCCCTAAACAACAAAAAAGATATACATTAGTAATCACAGTTAAGTTATTTCATTCGTAATTAATTGAATAGTCAAATGAATACCTTGGCAGGAGCAGACTTCTCTGGTCTTCCTGGATCTGACCTTTTAGGCAGAATATCATGATGATCATCAACATTCAGCTCACATCTATCAGGAGCGTCATCATCATCATCATCATCATCATCATCATCAGGCTGATGAGGAGGATCACATGAGCCCTTAGTGCTCACATGGAAAGAGGGTTGGACAGAGGGTTGGACACTTGTGAATTGTTGGGACATAGCAGCCATTATTGCCATCTGCTGGTTAAACTGCTGGGTCATCTCCTGTCTAAGCTCATCTGCAATCTCCTGTTTTAGCCGTTCTCTATCTGCAGCAACATCCCTGTGGCGTTGGTGTGAAGATGAACCATGGTATTGGTGAATGCCAACGCCCCATCCAACACCAATGACACGGCCCGGGTGGTCTGGTTTACCGATGGCAGCAGCTAAGATATCCTCGCGTCCTCTAGGAACAAAGGTTCCTTGAGTGGCCTGCTCGTCCAAGGCATCCTGCAACATATAAAATATTAGGTCACATTACAATTAAGTAACATAGTTAAAATCACAATTACAATTCAAACTACACTTACAATCTTCTCAGCTACTTGGCGGGCCTCCTCAGATGTATATTGTCCCGTTTTTCTTTGTTGGGCCCTCTTCCATTTACGATGGCGTGGAGGTGAAGGTGGATCAACAACTTCTGGATAATTTTCAGCATTAGGATCTGCCTGAGATGCTGCTTCCTGACATGCTTTCTTTTCCTCTTCCACCATGGTCTGAGCAAGCTTTTTATATCCCCCACGAGACAGTACATGGGGGTAGACATTCTTGCTTTGGTTTTCCTGCCCCTTTTTCCTCTTCTCCTGTTATAAATAGAAGACAATTAAATTACATCAGTAAACTAATAAAATTAATGAAATTACATAAATTTAGAGACAACTCAAATAAGTTAACCTGAAAGCTGGGATCATGTCGGCTCTGAACAAAGAGATCCCACGTCGCCTGGTCAAGAAACGGGTACACCTCAAGTGGGTTCTTTTCACTGCTGGGATTGAATACATAGTATCTGCCCAGGTCCACCTTAAAACCCCTCCAACGCTCACCAGCATACTTTATCCAACGCTTCTTCATATCCGTCGTATCCGGCAGGTCAAAGGTGAGCTACATTAACACCAAAAGAATCAACGAATTACTGTATGATATTAATAAGATTAAAATAAAGTAGATACAAACACAGGATGTAAAAGTATAGATACCAGAATACTCTCCCATATCTGATCCTTCACGCCCTGAGGTACATCTTTCCAACACTCAATAAGTATGCTAGGCCTGCTTCGAGCAAGGGTCGTCACAAAACTATTAAACTGCTCTGCCATTGGCCCAATAGGGTTGAGGTTACAATCAAAGTCGATTCTTATCCTTTGATTTGAACCACGGTTAGCAGTCAAATTCCTCATTCGTGTAGCACGTCTACCCTTTCTACCCGAAGACGGGGTCTCCGACCCGCTGCATGAAGGAGGGATATCCTCAGGATCAGCCATGTATACCTGTTTAGACAAAAACAAAATGTCAGTATGTCTGGATAAATATCAAACATAACTTATAAATATCAATCAACATAAGCATAACTTATAAATATCAACGTAAACATATAATATGACTTTAAACATAACTCAAACTAAACTTACACTGTGGGCAAGTAGTAACGTTCTCCCATAACCCTTCTTGGTGATCATTACGAGTAGCATGTACATCGTCCAGTTCATTTTCCTCAATGAACTTAGGCACCCGTGTTGAGAAAGAAGGAGTGTCAGAAATATCAAGAGTTGAATCTTGATTTCCCTCACTACCATTATACATGTTTTTTCCATGGAGAACCACTAACCACCTTTTGTTAGAAGGATCACGGATATAAAACACTTGTTTTTCTTGGGATGCCATGATGAAAGGCTCTTCTTTATTACCTACCTTATTAAGGTCCACCAATTTGAATCCTAACTCATCGGTTTGCACATCATTGTTACTGTCGACCCACTGACATTTAAAAACAGGCACTCTAAACTTCGTGTAATCAACCTCCCAGATCTCTTCAATGATCCCAAAGTATGAAACGGATGCCATAACAGGGTTTTTATCTTTCGAACTAGATAAATGCATGGACTCAGCGACGACCATAACCCCACTGTTTTGCATAGTACTTTTGTCATCCTGGGACTTTGTATAGAAGGAAAACTTATTGATATCGTACCCACTCCAGCATATGACATCAAAGTTAGGTCCCTGTGCTAGCCATTTTAATGTATCAGAAGCAGTACCATCCTTTGCAATTTTTTCTTTAAACCAGCTCAAGAAAGTCTTATTATGCTTGTTCAAACACCATTTTTCATTCATTCTAGGATAAGTTTCGTTGATGATGCTTTTGTGCTCACATAAGTATGGTTTAACCTCATCAGTGTTATTCAATATATACAAATGTGCTTGAAGCACTTCCTCCCGATCCATGCTCTTAACAGTGATACCTCGTGTACCCTTCCCATCATATCTTCCTTCATGACGAGACTTCGGAAGCCCTACAGGTTCCGCTTCTGACATGTAGTCTGTACAAAACTCAATAGCTTCTTCTGCAACATACCTTTCAACAATAGATGCTTCGGGACGGTGTGGATTCTTCATATATCCTTTCAAGATCTTCATGTATCGCTCAACCGGGTACATCCACCTTAAATAAACGGGGCCACACAATCTAATCTCCCTCACTAGATGAACAATCAAATGAACCATGATGTCAAAAAATGAAGGTGGAAAATACATCTCCAATTGGCACAAGATAATGGTTGCCTCATTTTCCAAGTCATCCAAATTTTTAGTGTCAATGACCTTGCTACATATAGAATTGAAGAATAAGCATAACCTAGTAATGGCATGTCTGACTTTTTTAGGCAAGATGTCACGAATGGCCACAGGTAGTAGTTGTTGCATCAAGACATGGCAATTATGAGACTTTAAGCCAACTAATTTGAGATCTTTCATTGAGACAAGTCTCTTGATATTTGAAGAGTAACCCTGTGGCACTTTGACTCCCCGTAGACATTCACAGAAACTTCTTTTCTCTTTTTTTGATAAAGTATGACATGCTGGGGGCAAATAAGTCTTCTTATCCCCCACTTTATGTGGAGCTAACTGCTTTCGTATACCCATCGCAACTAGATCCAGACGAGCATTCACACCATCCTTTGTCTTGCCTTGAATGTTGAGAAGCGTTCCGATTAAACTGTCACACACATTTTTCTCCACATGCATCACATCAATACAATGTCTTACATCAAGCTTGCACCAATATGGAAGATCAAAGAAGATCGACCTCTTCTTCCATATATTCTTCTCAGTAGCCTTCTTTTGGGACTTCCCATAAATAACATTAGTGTTCTTCACCCGTTCATAAACTTGGTCTCCAGTCAAGGCCACCGGAGCAATTGCATTCTCCGGAAGTCCATTGAAAGCTTTTCTCAACCTACGATAAGGATGATTACGCTGGAGAAATCTCCGATGCCCAAGGTAGACTGTCTTCCTTCCATGTTGCAGTTGATGGTAACATGTGCCTTCTTCATATATTGGACATGCTTTATGCCCCTTAACACTATACCCGCACAAGTTCCCGTATGCTGGAAAGTCATTGATGGTGCAAAATAACATGGCATGCAATCTGAAAGTCTCACGGCAATACCCGTCGATCACATCAATGCCTTCATCCCACAACTTTCTCAAGTCTTCAAGCAATGGACTCAGATAAACATCAATATCATTTCCTGGCTGTTTTGGACCCGAAATCATCATACTTAACATAATGTATTTGCGCTTCATGCACAACCAAGGAGATAGGTTGTAAATTACCAGGAGAACAGGCCATGAACTATGAATACTACTTAAGTTTCCATATGGATTCATTCCATCAGTAGCAAGTCCAAGCCTGAGGTTTCTGGGCTCATTGCCAAACTTCGGAAACAAACTATCAATTCTCTTCCATTGCAAAGAATCAGCCGGATGACGAAGTTGTCCATCACATTTCCTCTCATATGCATGCCATCTAATATTCTTTGCATCCTTTTCATTAGCAAACAATCGCTTGAACCGCGGAATTACTGGAAGATACCATAACACCTTCGCAGGAGGACCCTTGGTGATCGCATCATAACTAGAATCACCATCCTTCACTTTGTAGCGTGATACCCCACACCTGGGGCACTCGTGCATCTCTTCAAACTCTTTCCTGTACAATATGCAATCATTGGGGCAAGCGTGTATTTTCTTATACTCCATACCCATCGGACACAATATCTTCTTCACCTCATAGTTTCGGGATGGTAATGTGTTACCTTCTGGAAGCATGTCTTTCAACAACTCAAGCAATTCGGTAAAGCTTTTATCGCTCCACCTATTTCTCGCCTTCACATTGAACAATCTTAACACCGCTGACAACCGTGTGAAATTAGTGCACCCCGGATACAAAGCCACTTCCGTATCACTGCACAAAGTATCATACACATGTGCTCGCCGAAAGGACTCTTGCCCAATATCACGGATCATGTCCTCTAGTCCATCGTCCATATCTACGTCATCAACTTCCTCTCTATTCGACACCCTTGGCCTGTCTAACGATTCACCATGACATATCCATATTGTATAACTCTTGCAAATCCCCTCACAAATAAGATGATCCCGTATCTCGTCAGCTTCTAGTCGTCTCTCATTCAAACAGTTAACACAAGGACAACAGAACCTTCCATCACTACTATCAGGAGCATTTGTTTTTGCAAATTGTAGAAAATCTTCCACTCCATTCTCATACTCATCACTTGTCCGTCTAGCATTCATCCAACCGCGATCCATGACTAAAGCATTAACTTCATACTTAGTCCAACATCTTCATCAACTACTTCTTATGATAGGGTATGGCCCTATCCCATTCGAGAAGAAACTTTTTCAACATTCGGTTAATAGTTAGTCCTTAACTCTCATGCTCATACTCGACGAAATTTCGGCAGCATTTCCCTTCGGTCTCCGACGTACACGACTTGAACGCGATGACATCCACCACGATAAAGTATGCACCCGGAGAACGAAAGGAAATGTATCAATCCGAACTTTCATCAGGTATATAACATGAGAATCAATGAATAACTATTTTAACTGAATGAAGAAAAAGTTTTTTCCCAAACTGTCCAACTTGGACAATTCAAGATCCAATATAATGAGCTGTACCTTAAGCACGTACACGTGTGCTCATTAATATTGCATCTCAAACGGGAAACCAAGGCTTTACTAATTAATAAACACTAAAAAAGTAATAAAACACTCCAATCCCCAAGTTAAAACAAACAAAAATAAAACTATAAAAATAGAGATGAGAAAGTTTACCGGTTGTGGGAAGAAACACAACAAGTGTGGAAACGAAGTCCTAAGTTTCAAATAATCAAGAAACCCTGAAAGAAAGAAAATAGATATGATTCTTAGAAACATTTAGAAAATAGAAACCTGTTTTGAAAGCATAATGCAGACATGAATCAAACAATACAAATCTCAAATCTCAAACAATACAAACCAAGTAGAAGTTCAAAACATCATATAATAATGGACACATTGTTCAACCAATGACAAAAACACTGCCCCGCTTGTAGAAGACCATAGTCGGCCCCAATTAAGCATAGAAAAGAATCAAGTATTTATGTGATTAGATTGAAATAACCAAGCAACCAAGTAAAAAGAACCATGTGAAGGATATTTTATCCATAGCAGTACAACACTAAGAGAAGCAATGTGTCCAAACTTTGGCACTACTTATTTGTAACATAAGTTAGAGTCCTAATAAAGAAATTAATTGATGGAGTTTCCCTGGTTTGAGATTTGAAAATCTCTCATCATGAAACTTTTGCAAATTGACTATATTTGCTTTACAAAAGCCTAACCCCAGCTAATACATCTATAACAGAAAAAAACCCTTTACAGTATAACATTCCCAGAGCAATAAATATATCAAGGCCAGCCAAAAATCCTAACTAAGCTTAAGTTGTCCACTTAGCCTGAGATAACCAAAACAACACCAAGCAGACCAGCCCCGCAAATACGATGCGTGAAAGTCTGAAACATTCCCTAACTGAGCATAATGGCAAGGTCACAGAGAAACAAGGTTAACGAGGAGGTCATAAAAACAACACCAAAAAAGACCATTCAATAAGAAATGCCATTATCCTAGACATCCAAAATTATGCACCTGAATGCCAAGTCCAAAAACATAACAGAACATTGGACTAAGACATCAATGCAGAATTGAAATCATCTCAAGTGTCCAAACTTCAAGTCAAGCATAGGACACTAAGAGAAGCAATGTGTTCAAACTTCAAGTCAAGCATAGGACATGGAATTGCAAAATCATCTCAAGCTAGCTGAGCCGCACAGAAGATATAACAGTGCTAAATATAGATACACTTCAGTAATTATTATCTTTTGTGTTGATTTTATGTTTTTGGTGCTACTGAAATGCCTAATCAGTTACAATAATCAAGTAATTAGGTTACAGAGATAGCTCCATTTGCATCTAATAAGCCTTTTTCATCCAAATACTTACTAAGGTTCCTTAAGTTTTAACGAATTTACTCTTTAGCTCTTCATGATTGCCAAGAACATAGTCTATAATCTATACACAACATTCATGTCTACATTATATCTTCATGAACCAACCAAAACATGAAAAGTAAGTGTTAGCTAGGTACCTGAAAGACGCAGGTGGCAGGGAGAGAGGCGGTGGGCACTGAGCGAGGCAGAGGCGCACAACAGTGGTGGTGGCTCGCGGATGGGAGAATCCCACTACGACGACTGGAATGGGATACGGTGACGATGACAGTGAGAGGAAATGGAAAGGGATACAGCGGTGAGAGGAAATGGAGAGGGAAAGGGAGAGGGTTTGGGCGTGGTCAGTGACAGGAAATATAGAGGGTTTGGGTGGTCTGAGTGTGAAAAGGAGAGGGAAGGGGAAAGGGTTTGGGTGGTCTGAGTGTGGGAAGCAGAGTGAGCATTCAGCGCGAAAAATGAACTAAAACTGACAATACATATCGGTTATAAAAAAAACCAATGTTAAAACGTTTTCCACATCGGTTATTATAAAAACCGATGTGTAATCTTATTGCTGATTAAATTTTTTTTTGTTTTTTTTTTTCCATTTTCCACATCGGTTATCATAAAACCGATGTCTAAAATCTATTCCACATCGGTTATACAAAAACCGATGTCTAATCTTATGTCTGATAAAAAAAATTTGTTTTTTATTTCACTTTTCCACATCGGTTATACTAAAACCGATGTCTAACATTATGTCTGATAAAAAAAATTTGTTTTTTGTTTACTTTTCCACATCGGTTTTTTTTATAACCGATGTTAAAATACTTCAGTTTAATTTCAAAAATGCCACCGCCTCCTTTTTCACATCGGTTTTTATAAAACCGATGTTAAAACCTTGATGTTAAATGCATATTTTGCACTAGTGCCTTGACCCATAAGCATCAAGGCAACTTTGACCAATAAGCATCAAAGTTTGTCAACGTGCGATAACTCCTCCTTATCATCTTAACCATTATTAATATTATATCATTAATTATCTTCGGTAAGGTTTATTACATCACTTATAGGATTTGGTTATCTCTCTTGATTTTACTTTAATTATTGTCATTTTTCATCATAGGGGAACAATCTGGGTGAAGCCACCCAAATCCAACATAACGTCACATACTGATGGGGAAGCACGACTGTACTACCCCAAGCACGGGCGTGCTTGAATTGTGCATGGGGTGCTATTTATCGATGCACGACCGTGCTTACTAGAACATGACCGTACCACGACCTTTGAGCACGGGCGTGCTGCCAATGTGCACGATCGTGCTTGCTGAAGTGTGGTTGTACGAATATGCGCATAAAGTTTGGAAACCCTTGCCAAAACTCCCTAGAGCACTCATAGATCAATCATATTGGCTTTAAACTGCACCGTTGAATATAAATCTCACCCCCCTTTACTAATCTTCATGTCTTATGAGCAATTTTGGGAAATAGTCCTTAGTTAACATGTTCATAACAACAACATTAACATTCATCTCATAACGTCAACATCCAAAGCATTCAATCATGTTATAACATAACCATCATAAATCATTCCACTATAAATCAAGTTATCAACAAATATATTTGGCAACATATATCAACAAAACATATAGCACACAATAGGGTCATGGGTTAACCCTCATCTTACGCTACCCCAAAGCCTATATGTTCATACTAATCCCTTCTCCCCTTACCTGGTATGAAGATTGAAATTCAAAAGGAAGAGAAGAAAGTCCGCTAGCATCTCGTCTCAGGAATGCTTGTCTACTACCTCAAGAAGGACAAGAAACACCTTAATTCAACTCTAAGATCAAGAAATCTAAAGGAAAAGACCAAGAGGGACGACAAACATGAATTATACCTGATCAAGAAACGGTGAAGAACGGTGCAAGAACGGGTTCCCTTGAGAGAGTCTTTTTAGAGAGAACTGATGGAAATTCAGAGAGAAAGAGAGAGAGAGAGAGAGAGAGAGAGAGAGAGAGAGAGGCAGTTTCTGAGTGTTGGGGTCATGGAACTAGGGTTTAGATCATGTTTTGGAGGGTTAAAACGGTTTAAAACACGATTTGGGCTTAAAAATAACCTAAAACACGTTTTCTGGTTCAGCACGTCTCGCAGAGCGAGCCTGTGAACAATGTTCTGGCAGCAGAATTTGGAGGGCGAACCTGAGAACGCAAAGATGTTTTTCAGATTTTCACGGGGTGAGCCCAAAAAAGTTGAATTTTGTTGGCCGTGGCAACCATACCCAAGAGGGGGGTGAATTGGGTTTTAAACAAAAAAGGAAAACTTTTTCGATAACTCGAAACCCTTTTTAAAGTATAAACAGAATTTGCAGCGGATGAATATTATTTTCAAATTAAATCGTTGTCGCGTGCAAGTAAAAGCGTTTTTGCAAAAGACAAAACAAAAAGTAAAAGAGATAGGGATAGGGATAAGAAGATTGACACAGCGATATATCCTGGTTCGGCCACAGACTACCCACGTGGCCTACGTCCAGTCCCCAAGGCAATACGACCAAGGGATTTCAATCAACTCTAGTTTTTAAACAGGATCAACTAGAACCTTTACAATTCAGAGAACCCTTAACACAAATCTCAGGACATACGATCCCTTGTGTAAGAGCCTCAAACACTAGCTTTTAAACAGGCGTAGCTAGAACCTTTATAATGAAGAGTACCCTTAACACAAATCACAGGACATACAATCCCTTGTGTAAGAGCCTCAAATATATCCCAAGAGATATACCCTCTCTTGTAAGAATAGTAATCAAAATAAGGTTTGAGTCAATCCGACTCTTACCAATATAAAGCACTCTAATTAGTGCAGATAAAAACAAATTGAAGCACAAGATAACAACACCTATATGGTGTGTAGAACTCTCAAAATAATATGATCACGTGTAAGTGCAAGAGTAAAAGAAAATAGTAATCAGAGTTTAAGCACAATAGAGAGTAGAAGAGAGTAGTAGATGGGGCATTTTTCCAAGGCTGCCAGGCTTCCTATTTATAGAGAATAGGTTAGGGTTCAGTGTGAAATTAGGTCAAGCCTCTTAAAATGCATTTCTGCCGCAGCATAATCGATTATCTAAAAGCCATAATCGATTATTTAATGTGTTTACATGAAGCGCGCGTCTGGACAGAAAGGTCATAATCGATTACCATAATCGATTATGTCTTCACTGCCTTTTTCCCCAAAGAAGATAATCGATTGCCTTAATCGATTATGATGTTACTGACTCTTTCATAAAAGGCTATAATCGATTACATAATCGATTACAGGGTTTCGGTTGAAGCAAATTGGAAGTCAGTAAGGTCATAATCGATTATCCAGATTCAATAATCGATTATTATATTTCAAATTTGAAATCAACGGCTTTAATATCATAATTACTCATTAACACTCATTAAAGCCATTTAACCACGACTCATAATCGATTATAGCATTTCCATAATCGATTATGGTGCGTATCAGGTGGTTTTTCAAAAACTTGACAATTAAGGAAAGATTGCCCAATTAAGCTCAGTTTTAATTGTCAGTTTTAATCACATGTTATTATTTATTTAATCATATGATTTATCTTTTAAAGCACATGTTAAATATGTGTGTGTGTGAGTGATCATATTAAATTGAAAACCCTACTTACCATTTACAGATTATTCTAAAACAATCAATACAAGTAGTAAAATTCCTTTTTTACCCCTCTTGATTGCTTTGCCTAATCTTGACTGATCGTTTGGCCTTTTTCACGATTTTTGCAGATAAGTCCTTTAGACTTAAAATTGCTTTTGTCATTCATAATTTTACTCCTCTTGATTGCTTTGCCTAATCTTGACTGATCGTTTGGCCTTTTTCACGCTTTTTGCAGATAAGTCCTTTAGACTTAAAATTGCTTTTGTCATTCATCAAAATATATGTACCTGTCAAGGCATACATCCACAAATTTGGCCAAAACACCTTAAATAAGACTTGTAGATAATTATCTTAGATTTCCAACTCATCAAAGATCATCTCAATCGGACATCTAGAACTCAAGCTATGGCCAAAACGGTGAAACAAGTTACTAGGACTCTAAAAGGGTTGAACCTCCCTAAAGCTAAACTACCCCATAAATGAGCTTATACATAAAAAAAACAAGCATACCAAGCATATATAAACATATATAAGCCAATTCAAACACATTAATATTTATTAACGTAGGTGAAATTCAGGGTGTTATAATCACGGTTATTTTCAATTTCTTCCTTCGTATTATCTTCAAAGATAATTTGCCGTTTATAACTTTCATTATGATTAATGAATAAGTCCTTGTTGTCACTCATGATTGCTCGCATTGATGTCAAGATGTCGCAAAACATGTCACCATCTCCTTTGCTAGATAACAAAGTTAATCTTCACCTTCTTTCTTTTCAACAAGATGTTCTTCTTATAGTTGTTCTTCATCTTTATTTTCAACAATATGGTTTTCTTCTAGTTATTCTTCATCTTCTTTAAGTTCAACGAGATGATCTTCTTTTAGTTGCTCTTCGTCTTCATTCTCATAAATAAGATGACCTTCTTTTTCATTAGTAGGACAAATCCAGCATTCCTATTATTTAGTTGTTGGTATATTATTATTTTATTGTGGAAATATTCCTATTATTTAATAATGATGTCTAATGTATGTGCGCCATCTCTGAATATTTATATCTTGTAATTGCGTTGTTTGAGTTATTTCCTGCATTATAGGTTTAATTATATTTTTCGAAATTAGCAGATACCATGGTTTTTTTTTTTAGACACCACATCGGTTGAAAATAAAAACTTTGTGAAATTGTTGTAGAACTGTGTTTATCTCATTAGCATCCATATATCATTAGAGGTGTTATTTTATAGATTTCGTAACGAAAGTTAAAGTTATTCAAAGACTTGAGGAAACTCTTGGAGTGGAAAGCTTATAGACGTTATTTCTATTTATGTTTTATAAATGATTGTTATATGTTTACAGTTGTATTATATGCTTGTCATGATCAAATTTTTTATTAGATTTTTATTTAATTAAATTTTGGGTTACTCATTGATATTTGTATAAACTCTAGTATTTACACTCATAATTAGATGCATAATATGACCATCATTGCATGATCTAATTTCGAGCACGTGACAAGATGCATTGAAATTACAAGTACTATAAATTATAAATAAATTCTTGATTGTAGAGATACATGCATAGGGAAAATGCTTAAATCTAAAAATACATGAATATCAATTAATTAAATGTGTGGATCAAGTTTAATTTTTTAAGATCAAGAAGCCAAACGCCTTTAAATATTCTCTAAGACATGATTAAAGGTCGATTGGTTCGCCTAGAGGCAGAGAAAAGGGGGCCTTGGGATGCCACGATCCCTCCAATCAAGGGGATCAAGTTACTCCAAGATTAACTTTAAAGAGTTATTTCCCATCTGAACTGTTTATTTTATCTTAATCTAACGGTTTTGATTATTACATTAGCACCCCTCACGTGACCCGGTTCCTAATTATGTCATTGCCTCTTCTTTCTATTTTCCAGCCTTTGCTTCTGGTTCTGCGTTTTCTCTCCGACGAAAAGGGTTTAGCCTTGATTTTGTGAATAAAGTTCATGAAACACCAATGCAGAATTGTAATTGAAAAAGAAACAAGAGAAAATAGAGGATTAATTATGAACTGTGGTTTGGTACACCATTTTGAAATTCAGAGAGTAATATTGAAAATTTTGTTGAGCAACATACATTACCTATCATTGAGTAGCCTATTGAATCACCTCCTTCTAAAGCTATAAGGATTGAACAAGAAAACTAATATTTTTACTTTCATACGTGATCCTAGAAAGCATCCACAAATTTGGGATAATCTGACAAAAAGTAGAAGAAGTCACTAATGATCTTGCTAGGTTTGTCAATAACAAAGAAACCTAACAAAACTTCTTGGAAGCCAGGGAGCTAGCTTTGAAAAAATTGGTATAGGATACATTGAAGAGAATCATGATAAAGTATCTGATAAATTCTCAGATAACTTAAAAAATCCTAACAAAACTTCTTTTAGAACTTCATGTACATTATGTGGTAAATCTGGACATATCACGTCCAAGTGCTTCCATAAAAGGAAAGCCGAGTCTTCATAGACTTATACATCTAACAAAAGAGGACCCAAGAAAGTATAGGTACCAAAGCATCTCATTATTCTCATTGCAGATTTATTGAGTAGAACAAAGAGGACTCCCATTATAGAAATTGGAAAATGGACTCTCACGACTCACAATCACAAAAGAGTATACATTCCAAAGCCTCTCAATTGATGAAGAGTGTTTCAAAATCTCAAAGGCAAGAAACAGCAAAGATGTTAGTGATTTAGTGAGACAAATCACTTACAAGTAAATATTCAAACTTTACTTAAACAAATATGTGATTATTTGAATGTTTGAACAACGTGTCTGATGTGTTAAGATGCGTTTGATATGACGTGGATGTTTTAAGACTGAGAAAAGCTTAAATTAAATTTAAATATTAAGAATTTAAGTAGGAAATTAACAAGAAACCTTTTCGCACCCTCGACTAGTCTTTCTCTCTCTCCAACTGACACATCATAAATACTTTTCGCTTTTGAAACCTCTCCACCTTCTCAAAACCGTTCACCTTCACCTAACCTCCCAATCCTTCTACCCAAATGGCACCCAAACATGCAACCAATCTTCCGATTATCATCAATATGGATGAAAGCGAAGCTAGAGGAATAGTAGTAGAAAGTGCTGTAAACTTTGAAGAAATTAAAAAGGCTGGCTTGGATGTCTCATATGAAATCGAGTACGCTGGATGGAAGAACTTATTCTCCACCAGAGAAAATACTTACCCTCACAGACTAAAGGAATTCTGGGGGACATCTGACACCGCAAGCACAATGTTCGTTGTCAGCTTCATTGGGAATGTGAATATTGTAATTCAAAAGACTTAGCAGAAGCTACTGGATGCGCAAGAGAAGGCGCTGGTTTTCCTGAAGAGTGGGAAGACTCAGTTAGGAAGGAGGATATAAGCAAGGCTCTTTTTGGTTCACCATATATTGAGAGCAAATCAGCTCAGGAACTCACCCCCAAAGCAAGGTTTCTGCATCTACTTCTGACAAGATGCGTGACTCCCAGAAGAGGACAAGTGAATGTCGTCACAAAGCTAGATAGGTTTGCTTTATATCATCTTATGTTGTATATTAAGATAAATATAAATGATCTTATCTTCAATCACATGATTAAGATCACTAAGCAAAAGAACAAGACTTGTTACCCTTATGGAATGCTGCTCACTAGGTTGATAAGAAATAAAGGAACGGCTCTGAATTCAGATTCTCTGAATATGACCCCATTATTTTTGTAGCAACTTTAGTTAATTTAAAGATGAAGAATGAAAATGGAATTGAGTTTACTGGGAATTTCAATCTTAGGATTGCTTAGAATCCTAATGCTGGAACAAGTATTGAAAGAATCTGAGGAAGATTCTGATGATGATAAGCCCATTTCTATGGTGTTGAAAAGAAAGGCTGAAGCATGTAAGAAAAATGTGTCTGAAAAGAAAAAGAATAATAAGAAGGCCAAGACTGACAAGGTTTCTGCTTCTGCTTCTGAAGTGGAGCCTGAACCCTTCAAGGAAACTTTCTGTTTAGGAGGCAATAATAAGAAGAAGAGGATGGAAAGAAAAAGGAAGAATGAAAGGGATGAAGCAAGGCTTCATAAGAAACTGAGAATAGAAGAAGTTGGTCAAGACGAAGAACATCAAGAAGGAGTAAGACAACAAGAGGAAGATGAGAGACAAGATGAAGAAGTTTGTCAAGAAAGACAAAATGAAGAGGTTGAGGAATAAGAAGAAAGACAAGAAGAAGAAGAGGAAGTTGAAAAAAGAGGAAACTGAGGAGGAAAGGCAAGTAAGACTAGATGCTGGTCCCAGAATTCTTATTGTTTTTCTATACAATGTGTTGTGGGATAGAAACTTCAAGGAAGACCCTCTTCCTCCTACTAGGTCTACTGAAAGTTTGTTTGCAGAGTTATCACTCATTCTATCATTGATAGATTGAGCATGTTTTGAAGGACCCCGGTTTATGAAAATATCTTTTTCGAATCTCTAACCCCATTACAGTTTTTCACATCTCTTTGCACACTACATGATTTACTTTGTTCTTTTTCTGAAACTGTGTTTGTTTCCAGAAGTGCTTTAAATTTGATGTCTCTGGATGTTGATCCTTTGACTATTGCAGAATCTGTAGTTGTGACTGAAAATGTTTCTAAAGTTGTGTCTGAACCTATCTCTGAGTTTGTATCTGAACCCTATGTTGAAAACAATTCTGAATCTCGTTTTGAAGCAATAACCTTTGATGGCTCTAGAGTACCCTCCTCAAATCATTTCGTTTTTGATGATGATGATGATGTTGATGAATTGGTTGTTCTGAATGACTCCTCTGAAGAAGTTGATGAGAAGATTGTGGTGGAAGAAAAAGAGGAAGTATCCTCAAGGACTAATCTTGTTGAATCTGGTTTGGCTGATAATGTTATAGAACCCTTAACCCTCTCTGAAAATTTGTCTGCACCTGAAACACACACAAACATAATTCTTCTGCCTTGGTACACTAACTATGAAGGTGCCATGAATGAAAGTCAGGCTATTGTTGAAGCTACACCAACATCTCTGAACTCCATTCATCCCAATGACAATGTTGAGCAAGAACCCTTTAATATCTTCTGAGCAACAATCTGAGGAGAACACAGTGTTAAGTCTCTAAAATGTCTGTGTGCATTTTCCTAAGTTTTGATGAAAACTAAACATTGGTTAATGATTTAATTAACCTATTTTGTGGTTGCTAACCTGTCTACTTAGTGTACATATCAGAAAATAGCAAAACTCACCTGTCTGTCCACTTGAATAACAACTTGTCTGCATAAGCAAAAGTCAACCTGTCTGCTGACTAGGATTGTTGACTTTTCACAAATTGGTTTCAACCTGTCTCTGCCCTGCTCTCATACTCGTCTAAGGTTCTTTGTTAAGAACACGAGTACACGAAGCTTTTGGAAGCTGTCCCCTCATACAGAAGACTCTGAATCTCTCTTTCACGCTTATCAAGAAATTCAGAAGATTACTCTCTCAAGCAACCTAGGAAGTCAGAGACAAACTTCCAGTTAAAGAATATTTCCAACTTGCTTTATTCCCTAGTACTCTCAGTTATTACACAAGAAGGGAAATATACTCTGCAAAGTACAAAAGCATTCTGCACAACTCTGATTTGGCTACTGCTCGATGAATAAAGCCATGATATTTCATGTTAGAGTACAACCAACATTTCCATTGCATTAATGGCTGCCCAGAATGACTCTATTGCATTTAATGAAGCTCTGCTTGAAGCCATCGTTGCAAGGAATGTCTCTAACGGATATTAAATGTTTGAACGCTATAAATACAGAAGTCGTTGAAGATGAACATATCAGAGATTAAAAAGCATTAAAGAGCCATTACTCTATTCATTCTTTCTATATGTATTCTTCAATCATTTGAAGTTATTACGCAGTCTTTCCTAAGCTTTACATTTAAACCACTCTCTGAGTGTTAGTGAAAGATCTGTCTGTCTGAAATTGTATTTATTACAAACCAAATTTCTCAAACAAATCTGAGTGAGTCTGAAGAGGCTAGGTGTGCAAAGAATACTTGTTTTCGAGCCTGAAGAGGCTAGGTGTGCAAACAATACTTGGAGTCTGTAACCTGATCAGTTATAGTGGATAAAACTTGGTGCTGCCAAGGACTGGACGTAGCTCTTTGTGTTAAAGAGTGAACCAGGATAAATAACTGTGTTAATCTCTCTTCCCTTAAACTCTTTAGTTGTTTTGATTATATATCATTTGCATTCTAACTAAGGGGTTAAAAGTGTTTTTATCAAGCTTGTTTTTAATCTGCTTGCTTGTGTGATTTTCTGAGAAAATATACCAGACAGGTGACCTGTCTGTGTAACGTATTTTACACCTGTCTGAACCTAGCTTGTGTGCGAAAAGTTTTCAACTTTATTTTAATTTCTGATAAACACAATTCAACCCCCCTTCTCGTGTTTATAGTTGTCTATTTCACACAGCCCATGTGTGTGCAATATAAATATTTTTTTTTACCAATGTACCTCCCTAAGTACCAATATACTTACCTTTTTTATAATGCCAAAAGGGGAGAGAAAGTGTAGAGAAAGAAATGAAAGTCTGAAAGAAAGAAAACGAAAATTAGAATAAGAATAATTAATATGATTTTATCTTCGGTAATATATATAAAGGAAAACATAAGTTTAGGGGGATCTTTAAAGAAAATTTAACTTGATTAGCTCGAAGAAACTTTTTCGTGTATAAATCTTTTATGTCTTTGTTGTGTTACTAAAGAAGAAAACGCATATATGTTGATATCTTAATTCTTTTGAAACTATCTTTTGATATCTTTTCTATATTTTCTTATGTTCAAATAAAATCATATAAAATGTTTGTCATCATTAAAAAGGGGGAAAATGTTAAGTCACAAAGTGTCTGACTCTGTCATGCGTCTGACTCACTCAAGTTAGCTTGTGTGTGTTTTGATGAACCCAAACATTGAGCAAATGATTTTAATTAAACTATCTGAGCATTGCTAATTATCTACCTTGAGATGTGCAGAGAAAGACAATATTCTTATCAGGACAATTCAATAAAAGGATCAAAGCATCTTTCATGCACCTGACCTTTGGAAGCCAAAAGTACCATGCAAGAGTAATACGCCTGATGAAAGACTCAAGCTCTAAAGCACTAAGGCAATCATCATATCTCAGACTCCTTGAAGATAAAGGAAGAAGCTATGAGCAAGAAGGCAAAGTGTTATTCACTATCAAGCATCTTGAAGATTGAAAGATGAAGATATAGCAACAACGTAACTGATCATCAAGCTAATCAGTGTGAAGACTCTATTGAAGAATGAAGAATAATCTACTCAAGGACCTTCACCTCATCTCTCATATTGAAGGAACAAGGAAAATACCTAGAGGCTATACACTAATCAAATACTCTTTAAGCAAAACTACAAAGAGTACAAATACAATCTTCTAAAGGAAGTTGAAAGAAAATAGATCAAGTTACAGACCAAATCTTCAATAAGACTCATTCACACAAGAAGCGTCTGACTGTTTAAAGATGTGCCTAATGCTCTGACAGAATCAGGAAGACACTTAGCTCATGTCAGAATCATCAAAGCATCCCAAATGTGTTCTAGCTCATATCCCTGGCTGAAAAGACTTGAAGTATTTAAGTATGAAGATATATTTTCTCTGGTGCTGAAGCAACGTTCAAAAAGAGAAAATATTATATGAAGAAATTACTTGGAATCTGGATGGAAGTCTTTCATCAAAGAAAGGAATCAAAATATTCAAATGAAGTATAATAATATATTCCTTGTCTTTTATCGAGTACAGAAAGGAAGAAAAGACAAAGGCACTGCTGCAGATCTCCATTCATGAATAAAGTGAAAAGCACCATTTTCTGAGCTTTTCTAAGTGTTGTACAAATAAGGAAAGAAACACTGCCCTATTAAGAAAGCAAATTTGCTATGCAGTGGTCAACAAATGACCTCCAACGTTCTCAAACATTAAATGCCAAGTCAGAATGGCTATTATTTGTCCAGAAGATAAAGAAGAAGATCCCTGACCATGCCCCAACGGATCTTTTATGGACAAATATAAATAGAAGAATTCGAAGTCTGAAGCTGCAATGAGATGCACATATAGAGAAGCTGAGACACAATATTCACAAGCATCATATACTCTCTCAAGAGAGAAATCATTCTTATTGATAGTACAAAAAGCTGAAAGCTCTCACACTCTCATCATATTCTTTCCAAGCTACAAATCATTTAAAGAAGAATTCAATCTGCAACTCACCAGATGTTAAATTTGTATTCACTCTCTGAAGTGTTATTTGATTGAATTGCTACTGTAATATTGAAGCTATGCTTCAAACAACCTTCATACTCCTTGAGCCTGAAGAGACTTGTTTCAAGAATACTTGTTGTTGAGCCTAAAGAGGCTAGCTGTGCAAATAATACTCATGGTTGAGCCTGGAGAGGCTAGGTGTGCAAATAATACTCATCTGTAACCTTGAACAGTTATAGTGATAAAACTTGGTGAAACCAAGGGCTGGATGTAACCCAAAGGTTGGGCAAACCAGGATAAATCTCTGAGTACTCTCTTCCCTAGTCTCTTTATTTTATTTACAAGCTATTTATTTGTTGTTTTACTAACAGTTTGGGGAGTGTTAATAGTTGCTCTTTGAAATCCAGCTTGCTAAAAAAGGCACCTGCCTTACAGCGTCTTATCTACACTGAACCTTTGTTTTGTGCTTAAAAACTCTTATTTACGAAAACACTATTCAACCCCCTTCTAGTGTTGTTTTGTGTCATTTAAGGATTTGCACCCGAAATAGTTAGTAGTCCATGCAATGCACGAGTCTTTCTTCTAATCTTAATATGTATTTATTTTGTATTTATTAAATGAATTTTTTAATGAGTTTAATTTCTATGCACTGTCAGTGTAAAACAAACAATCAGAAATTATGAAATTGATGACTTTTAAGGTGTTAAGGATAAGAATCAAAGATTTGTAATGATGTGCCAATTTCTTATTGGTTGACAGTGTAAAAAAACTTTACACTGCCAGTGTATACCAATTAAATACTTTTTTAATATGTGTGGATTATAATTTTACAAAACGTATATGATTTTTTTTTTGGTACTCACCCTAATTAGTCATTGGGACCGAATGAGCCCTCGAAGTATTCCCATGGCATAGATCCTTTGGAACAGCTATGGGACTAATCTCCGAGTCGGTCACGCGATTAGTAAAGCCTGGCTAAGGGTTGTTGCATACCCAAGGATCGAACTCGGGCATAGCCCGGACGATTCGTCCTTAAGTAGCAGTACGTTAAACACTTGCATTCAACCACTTGGTTGACGTATATGATTTGTTATAAATTTATAATGTTTTATTTGCTACATTTCATCTTAAAATAATGATGAGAAAATTAATAAAGTCTATGGATTAGTCATGTATAAAAATCACTACAAGAAAAGTGTAAATTACCGACTGACTTTTACCTACGGAAATTGAGTCCGTCGGAAATCCAGACATTACCGACGGAAATAGGCGTCGGTAATGATGAATATGAAAAGTTTCCGACTTTACCGACGGAAAGTCAGTTGGAAACATTATCAAGGTCATTTCGTCGCAATTTCCATCGATAAGTATGGCGGGAAAGACAATTTTTTTGGCGCCAGATGTTACCGACGGAATAGCCATTGGAAACGCTAAGGACAATAGTGACGGAATGTCCATCGAAAATTTGAATGTACATTACCGACGAAGTATTCCGTCGGAAATTCAAAAATTTCACTTACCGACGACAAAAGCCGTCAGAAACGTTATTTCCGTCGGAAAATTGTTATAACAATGCTGGCCAAACCCATCCCCCCCCCCCCCCCCCCCCCCCACTTTCCCTTTCTATTCTTCTCTCATACAAAGACCTCTCTGCCCACCCCTCCTCCCAGCACAGCGGCGAGCCACCACCGATGTGACACCCTTCTACCCCGCATGTTATAAGGCATTTAAAAAAATAAAACAGTTAATAAGAAAAACATGCATTTAACTGAATTAAATAAAACAGTGCCCATGGGTAGAAAAGTCCCACATGAACTCGTTTACAACGCGGAAAAATAACAAATAAGTTTAATCAAATAAAAACATAATCAAATAAATAACCCAACCCCGATGTCACAATTCAGAGCTGGCATAACCGTTCCGGAAATAAATCCTCGGAAAACAACTGGAAACAAACTATCTAAACTTAAAACAACCCTACTATGAGTGGCGGCTCCTCAGAGTCACTCCTCTCCGGGCTGCTCGTCATCCTCTGTAAATGCCGATCAGGCCAAACACAAACAATACAGGGAGTAAGATTCATGTAATCATATAAACAGCAGGGGATAGTACGCAAGGTAAACATACACATAAGCATACATCAACATCCAACGAAATCATAACAACCAAGTATGCTATGCTATGCTATGCAATGCATCAACTGCTCCACTACTCCAACTATGCATGTGGATCCAACTAACTCAGGATGAACGACTTTGGAGTTACATATCCGTATTGGCCTTAAAAGCACCAACACCGGCAGTTCACCAAACCTTGGGTGAACCCCATGGATAGCCAACGCATCAAACCGTGGATGCCTCATCACGGGGGGCCTCGGTCACCAAACCTTGGGTGACCTACCGTGGATGGCCAGATCACCGTACTCTCGGGCGATCTCCCCTTTGTCGAACCTCCCCCATCAACTACTCCAATGCTTTATGCAAATGGCACAACAACAAACAATCTCAACCACCTCCTTGCTTGGGCCATGAAGCTCCCAAGACTTTCAACATCAACTCAACGTAACCTTAGACCCAAACCGTGGGGTCAAGGCTCCCTTGGCCAATAAGCACCAAGGTTCAACTCAACGTGCTTGGGCCAGAAAGCACCCAAGACTTCAAATTATCAACGTGCGGGAACCCAACGGGTACCGACTTAACATTTGATTATCTAATTATCTTTATATAACTAATAACCAAGTTGCCTAATCTTTATCTTTGATTAATTATCTCAACTTATCATCATAGGGGAATGGGGTTAAAAACCCCTTAAGTCCTTTAATTGCATTACTGTCCAGGGGGTCAGCACGGTCGTGCTTAGACCCTAGCACGATCGTGCTTGGACACGTGAGGGCGTGCTGCCCTTTTAAGTGAAGCACGGTCGTGCTTCACATTCAGCACGGTCGTGCTCAGCAGCACGATCGTGCTGTTTGACCTGCTTGGCCGTGCTGAGCAGCGCGGCCATTTTCCAGAATTTGAGTGGGAGCACGGTCGTGCTCCCTGTTCAGCACGGTCGTGCTCAATGCACGACTGCACTGTTCTGGGCAGGGACAGAAACCGTATTCTAACCAAATTCTAATAGATTAAACACCTAACCTTATACGTTTATTAAACTTAATTATTCCCTTAACAACTTTATCAACATTATACTCATCAAACAGTAACAACAACAGCAGTCAACCATCCAACATCATTATGTTAATAACAATAACATAGCATCGTATAAACAACCATCATGTTCATAGGCATATAACACTACAATAACCAAAAACATACTATCACAGATTAATTGCCATATTACAACAACATGCATACAAAAACACCGGGGTCATAGGGAACCCCGTTACCTTACACTACCCACTGCCTAATGAGTACAATCCCACTTCTCCCCATACCTGGATTGAAGGTCGCTCCAACGTTAGCTCCTAACGCAAATGGTCACGGTTCTCCAACGCGGTTCGATTCAACACAACCTTAGTCAAACCGAACACAAACATTAGTTTCCTATTCACACCATTATGAAAGGAAAACACTAAGGGAGAGAACGTTACCTCTAGACTACCACAGACCAAACCGACTTCCCAAACGACTTCCAATAACTCTCAACAATGAAGAACGAAGAGGGAGCAGAGTGGGAACGTATTCTGGCTGCAACTACGGCTGCTGCAATTCACAAAAGTAGGGTTTTTACGTAACCCTCGGGTTCTACTTACGTTTATAACGTTCGGACCTGAGCACGGTCGTGCTTATCATTGAGCACGGTCGTGCTCTACTTAACGTCAGCGAGACGCGGTCCACGCATTGAGCACGGGCGTGCTCACTATTGAGCACGGTCGTGCTCAACTTAAAATCAGAATCACGCTTCTGACTTTAAGCACGAGCTTGCTGGCTGATGAGCACGAGCGTGCTCATGTACCAGAAAGGGACTTTTAGGCTAAAATCCCCCTTAGCCCTTAACCCACATATTAAAATAAATAAAATTAACTTAATAAAACATTTTAAGAAAAACAGGGTGTTACAACCGACCCCACCACCACGCGTGCAGCAAGCCACCACCGTCACCCACTGTCTTCTCTTCTCGGCTTCTCCCTCTCCCTCTCCTTCTCCCTCATCTTCTCCCCCACTGTTCGGCACGGCCACACCCTCCCCCCAGTCTCTGTCGTGCCTAGCACCACCGGAGGAGCCCCCCACCTCGCCTCTCTGTCTTCTCCTCTAGCAACTCTACCCTCCACCACCACCTCCGCGAGCCACCACACAGCCACCACCACCCCAGCTTTTGTGGTATGCATTTTTTGGTTTTTTTTTTTTTGTTATTATTCATTTGGGTATTTATTTATGTGCATTTTTTCACCGTTTTGTGCATTTTCTGTGCAAGTGTGCATTTTTTTAAGGGTTGCCACCGCCACCACCGTCGTGAGCCACCCAGCTTGTTGTTTTCACCTCCTCTCAGACTCATGTAATCTATTCAAATTTTTTTTCTCCTTTATTTGCATTTCCCGTAATTGAGATAAACTGTATTTGAATTTCATGGCCTGAATGTGTCTTACTAGTGTGCAATGGTATTTTTGAATTGTTTCTGGTCGTGGTCAGTAAAACTTAACCCATATCCTTACTTGTTAATTTATGATTAATTCTCGAGGATGAGGGTGAATTTTATGATAATATAATGTTGTTTATTTGACTATGCCAAGGATGCAACAATAATATAAAACCTTAACCTTAGCTTAAGTGTTGGATCTCAACGACTTTAGTATTATAAAATAATACAAAATTATACCTAGCAAACACGATTAGCTGCTCATGGTGCATCGAGAAAAGCTTCTCTTGGATCATCGGGGAGCGTGCACGACAAAATCGACTATTATTAAAATCAATGGTGTACACAAATTTGAAAACCACTGGTCAAATATCTAAATAAAATAAAATTAATTATATAAAACAATATTAAAATTAAACCTGTAAACAACTAAGTAATTACATAATAATTAAATTAGATTGAATAGATAAATTGAAAAATGATTGGAAAACTACATATAATTTAAAAAACAAATGACGCCTTTCGGGAAGCGTCGACGAAATCGACCGTGATTAAAATGTTAAGAAAACTGAATAGCAAAATAGTTAAATATGTAAACAAGATTAATTTTAGTAAACAATAATAAAATTAAGTTTGTAAATAAGTAATTAAGTAATTTAGTATCCAATATTTAATTGTAGTTTGTAAATAAGTAATTAAGTTTGTAAATGACTAAATAATTACATTACATTAAAAATAGAGTAAATAAAATAATAAAAAATTATTGAATAAATAAAATTAAAATATAAAAACAAATTATTTATTCAAAATTTAGACGTATAATTTAAAACATGTGATTGAATTTTACTTGTTAATGCTTTGATTATGATGGTTGCTTAATTGTGTGTTTGCTTTTTTGCTAATAATGTCAATGTTAATGCAAAATATCCCTATTACGTAATTACTTATTTTATTTTAGAGTATAGTTAATACGTTCTTGAGAAAAACCTTAGTCACCCGTTTGAGGTTCAATATTATTGAGCATGTGTACTAGTGGTCATGGTATCGCTCATTATATTGAATCTTGAATTGTCCAATTGGGACAGTTTGGGAAGAAACTTTATCTCCACTGATATACTAATTACTCGTTGATTCTCATCTGTTAAATAGTTGATGAAATTGAAATTTCGGGTCGAAGCATTTCCTTTTGTTCTCCGGGTCTATACTTGGTTGTGGTATCTTACCGCGGTCAAGTCGTGTACCTGGAGACCAAGGGGAAATGCTACCAAAATTTCGTCAACTATAAGTACATGAGAAGTGATGAGTGACTAGTATAATACGGTGGTGAAAAAGTTTTTCCTCGAATAGGATAGGGCCACACCTTTTAAGGAAAGGGAGTGATTTGGGGTTATAGTATCATGTTTAAAAATACGTCAATTTATCTGAAAATGCAGTGATTTGGGAGACGACTTCTGAAACAATCATTTGTAGATGGAGTTGAGGATTTTATGTCGAAAGCCAAGCAACATTGTGATTATGCCGAAGAGGGGGATTAGATGTCCGTGCATAAAGTGCAATTGTATGCATCGGCCCATGTTCATATCTTGATAAATTGCACAGAGGTGAAACCATACCATGAGTAAGTTTCAACGACCCATTATTGGTTTAATGTATCACATTTTATATCAATTTCTCTTTTAACACGTAGTACACATTTTATTTGTCAGTGTGTTCCTGCAAATTAATGAATTGAGTGAACAAGATGCTTCTGCTCGTACACATGCAGATTTTCCTGAATGGTTCAAGCAACAAGTAAGTGTCATATAACTTGGCAAACAATATATTAAACTTAATTACTAATTGAAAAAGTAAATGTCACTAATATGACTTACCTATTTGTAGGTGTATCAACAACCATTAAGCGTGACTAATCAATACCTGAGAGATTTAGCATATGAGCCCTATAGCTGTGTTAGATCATGGCATACATACTTTGTTAATGGGTACAAATTCCATACAAATGAATGGAACGTGGGCAAGAAGACAAATAATAGCGGGTTGTCGTACAGGGTGAAGGTACTGGTGATTTTTATGGGGTCATAAAACACATATACAAGTTACAATATTTTTTTCTTTGTTAACAGGAGCTTGTGCGCTGGTTACCAGAGCATGCCTCAGAGATACGTGCTATATTTTACGACCGAGCAGCTGCTCGACTGAGGGACATGCTCCGGGAACGTAGGGAGACCCGGATACGTCTGGATTACATCGGGCCCAACATCTGGGCCCAACTATGTTCGTATTGGGACACTCTAGCTTACAAGCTGAAGTGTCAGCAGGTGAAAAGGAATCGGGCTTCCGAGAAGGGTGGGAGCATGCACACTGGTGGTTCGATTAGCCACTTACAGCATGCCATTAACATGGTATGCATATATAAATAATTTTATTTATAAACTGTATATTTTTATTAAAAATTTATTTTATAACTAATTGATTTTATTTGTATGTAGGTTGTAGGCAAGAGAGCTTGCCCGGTCCGTTAATGTCCCTACGGTCTTTGAGCAGACACATATTCGCTCAGACAACGGCGAATTTGTTGATGAGAGGTCTGTTGACAAGTGACTCCAAACACAAGAGGGGGGTGAATTGTGTGTTTCAAAACTTTGACAAAGTTAAAAACTCTTTCCTTTTTTAATATATTCTGAAAAACCAATTTGTACAAGGCGCGTGCGAGTAAAAGCGTTTTACAAAAGATAAATCAGAATAAAAGAGATAAGGGTTTTAGAAGATGAACACAAGTGAGATATCCTGGTTCGGCCACAAACTACCCAGTGGCCTACGTCCAGTCCCCAAGGCAATACCACCAAGGGTTTTCAATCAACTCTAGTTTTTAACAGGATCAACTAGAACCTTTACAAAAGAGAGCACTCCTCACAGACCAGGGATATCACCTCCCCCAGTGAAAGAGCCTCAAGACAATGACCCAAGAGATATCACCTCTCTTATCAACTACAAGGAATATCACCTCCCCTGTAAACACTTGGAAATCACATCCAAGAACACCTCAAGAGATATCACATCTCTTGAAAAACTTGGTGTAGAAAAGAAGGGTTTGAGTCACACGACTCTTACCAACAAAATGCACTCTTAATAGTGCTGATTAAACAAATTGAAGAACAATTACAATCACACTATATGGTGTATACATCTCTCAAGTTTAAAGTGATCAAAGTGTAATAACAAGAGAGAATAAGAGAGTTTTTGTTCAAGAGAATAAAACACAGTTCAGAGTATAATGATTTTCGTGCTTGTGTTTTTTACTAGGTTTCCTTTAAATAGAACCTTGAAAGATTAGGTCAAATTCTCCTCAAAACTCATTTTTGTCGCGCAGTAATCGATTATTTAAATGGCATAATCGATTATTTTGACTCAGTTTGAAAAGCGCCTCTTTGAGACAGTCGCAGCATAATCGATTATACTAATCGATTCCGAGTCCGCTGACTTTCATATAAAAAGCTATAATCGATTACATAATCGATTACAGGGTTTCTGTTGGAAGCTCGTTGAAAGACAGTAAGGACATAATCGATTATACATATTACATAATCGATTATTCTAATTCAAATTCAAAACTTAACGGCTTAGCTATCATAAATTCTCATTAAAACTCATTAAAGCCATTTAAGTTATTTAAAAACGTGTTCAGCTAAAGATAATCGATTATATAATCGATTATAACAATTCAAAATGGCTGATTTAAATTCTTAACAGCTCTATAATTGATTACTCATTAAAGCATGATTAAGAGCATGATAATCGATTATTCTAATCGATTATTCCTTGATTCAAATTTGAATTTGAAAAACTAGCTATAAAATTCATTACTCATTTAAGACCAAATATTAGCTGATTAAGTTTGATTCTTAAAAGCTCATTAATATGTGTGTGTGACCAATTTTAATCTTGAGAGCATTATTAACCATTTACAATTAATCTAAAACAAGCAATACAATAAATAAAATTCCCTTAACCCATTTGACTGCCTGTTTGATATTTTGCCGCTTTTTGTAATTTAGTCCTTCTCACTTCCCCTTTTGTCATTCATCAAAACTAAAGTACCTGTCAAGGCATATATCCACAAGGTCAAGGCGTCAGTGGTGAGCTAAAGTGTCTTTTTACATTTAAAGTATATGTTAATATATATATATATATATATATAGTTTAATAATATATTGATTGTAATGTATTGATCGCAGGTGGAGTGCAATGTCAGGTTTAGTTTGGTAGCATCTGAGGCTGCCTCCTGCTCTGGTGCCTCGAATCCTTCTCAGCTGGACCCCGCCGAGGTTGAGCGACTACAGACCCAGGTCTAGATGGATGTGGCGGGCGGGAAGAAGAAGGAGCAGATTTACGGTATTGCGACACTAGCCAAGTCCATCCGTCGGGGGTCGATGCCTAGCTTGACCATTCGGGAGCCTACTTTATCCTCCGGCTCACAGTACACGGAGGTGGTGCAGCGGCTGAGGCAGGAGGTGCAGCAGCAGAGGGAGACGAACGAGCACATGTGCAGTAGATGGAGACATTCTTTACGGTCATAACCGTTGTGCTCGATTTCTTCCCACCAGACAGACGCATCACTCTGCAGGGGATCCTCCATGCCAGTCAGCCCTCCACTACTTCTATCGATCCACCGCCACAGCTGCATGATGCCGGTCTGTCTTCTAAGCCGCAGCCTGATGGTCATCTTACGCCGGTAGACTCCCCCCGCCAAGACGACGATGACGGATATTATATGATGGGTATTAGGATAGTTATAGATGTAGCAAAGATTTGTAGCTAGACGGATATTTTATGTATGAATTATATGTTGAGTTTGTTTTTATTTTAAATTAATTTTTATTTAATTGCTTTTTAAATTTTATTTGTAATTTATATTTTGTTTTTTAATTAATAATATAATAATAATTATTTAAAATATAATATAATAATAATTAATAATTAAAATATAATAATAATAATTAATCATTAAAATATAATAATAATTAATATTCAAAATATAAATTTTAAATTTAATAAAAATTAATTATTAATTAATTATTAATTATTAATATAAAACAAAATAAAATAAAAAATAATTAAAAATATAATAATAATTAATCATTAAAATATAATAATAATTAATATTCAAAATATAAATTTTAAATTTTAATAAAATAAATTAAAATTAATAAATAATTATTAATATAAAACAAAATAAATTAAAAAAATAATTAAAAAAAAACCTTGTTTCCGACGGACATTTTTGTCGGTAAATGTAGTTTAGATTTTCCGACAGAAATGTCCGTCGGTAACTTCCACTGACACTTACCGACGGACATATCCGTCAGAAATGAGGGGGCCCGTGCAACTCGTTTCCGACGGACAAGGCCGTCGGAAATTTCGACGGACGGCCCAGACCCGTCGGAAACCCTTTCCTACGAGCCTAGTATCGTCAAAAATGCAATTTTCTTACGGCTTTTCGTCTTTTCCGAAGGTTTAAGACCGTCGGTAATACCCTTTTTTTTGGTAGTGAATGTGTGTTTAATCGTTGTGTAAGATAAATAATTAAGTAATACTATATTTTGATTTACATTGTACAAAGTTGGCCATACCTTTATAATTTGTCAAATATATGATAATAGATTATATATCATAAATTTTACGTAAAATTTATTAAAAAAATAACTAAATAGATTGAAAAGTGTGCCTATCTATCTTTTTTTAGCAATGTATAAACATAGAACAATAAAATATAAATTCTTCATATCTTAAATTAAAAACACAAAAAGATAAAACATAAATTACCACATGTAGATAAAATAACATAAGTTTGAACCCATATATACCAGAAATGTTGGGGTAATTAATTTTCAGAATTCTGAAATTTTTTTATAACAGAAATGTTTGGGTGGGATTGCATGATTTTATTGCTAATTTGCTTGGTGCTCAAATGTGTTTGGGGATAAATACTTGGGCCTTCCCTGTATGATTGGTAAGAGTAAAAAGTCCTTGTTTAGCTTTATTAAAGATCGGGTATGGCGGAAAATTAATCCGTGGGGTGGTCGATCTCTTTCTAAGGTTGGTAAAGATGTGATGATTAAATTTAGCGACACCACTTTTTTCGATGGATTTTTTCTCGTCGCTATTTTTGTCGTTAATTAATTTAGCGACAGATTTTTACGCTTTAACGACGAAATATGCCCGTCGCTGATTTCAAATTTTTTAGTAGTGGTCGGTGCTTCAATCGATTCCCACTTACTTTGTGGCGTTTTTCTTATTCCCACATCTCTTGGAGATGGGACTCATAAACTCATGAATTCATTTTGGTGGGGAAGTGGAGGTGACTCTAATAAAGGAATTAAATGGATCTCTTGGGATAGACTTGCTATGCATAAATTTGATGGTGGCATAGGCTTCAAAAATTTCTATACTTTCAAGGTGGCGCACGCTTCTTAATAAACAAGGGTGGAGGCTCTTGACACAACCTAATTCTCTTGTGGTGAAGCTTTTCAAAACTAAATATTTTTCACATTGTGATTTTCTTGGGGCAAATATGGGCAATAATTTAAGTCATGTTCCGCGTAGCTTACATGAAGCAAGAGCTGTTCTTAAGGAGGGTTTGATAAGTGGACTAAAGATTCGGTTTTGGTAGCCTAATCTCCATGTGCTAATGGAGTAATCTGCTTGTGAGTGACAAAAAGGCCCGGAACGTTAATCTACTCGAAAGCTGCATGTCCCCTTCTTCCTCACCTATTCACTTCTCTTCTTCTTTCTAATCTTCAACTATGAATTCTCCTCAACCCCCATTTATACTCCAAAACTGAAAATCAACAAGAATACCCATGACAATATATACCCACCAAACTCCTAAAACAAAAACAAAAACAAAAAAACCTCCATAACCATTCACAATTCAAGCTTCTGTACACACAATTTCACTCATCAAAAACGTCATTAACCCACAAACATCATTAACTTCAATCCAAAAAACTGATCCAAAAAAACCCAAAAATAGCCCCATTAATATGAAAAACACCAACAAACGAACACGGTGTAACATCGTAGCATCAAGATGGTGATGAGCATTTGAAATTGAAAAGAGCAAAATATTCAAGAAACGAATCCATTATTTGTTCATTGAAAATTCGAGACCACCGTCTCTACTAACATGCAACCACCAACTTCAACCATGAATTTTTCATAGCAGTCTATGGTACACTCACTGTAGAAGTTATGCATCCATGCACCATGAAATGGGATAACTTGAACTATTCAAATTGCCACTTGGTAAGTTTTGTTTTTTCTAAATGGTAAAACTTGGTGAAAGTTCTCTTATTTGAACAAAGGGTGCTTGTATGTTTATGTTGGCACATAAAATTCTCATTTTAGGATATATTTGGATGGAGGGTTTTAGAGGAAGAGAAGGAGAGGCTTATTTTTCATTTCAAAATTAAGAAAACTATAAATATTTTATAAAAATTAATAAATGGTGATTGAAATATGATCATCTATCATTTTATTCCTTCATTTTTTTTTTTTAAAAAAAGTCAAATATAGATTGGAAAGAATAAATCTTCCCTTCCCTTCCCCTTTCCCTTCCCTCCAATATCTAACTCACAAAAGGAAATAACACCCAAATTATTCCAGAAATATGAAGTTCATCTTAAAAAAATAATATCCAAATTAATACCCTCCCCAATCTCCGTCTTGTTTGTTACTGTCGGTATCTCTATCAGCTATCTGCATGCAGAAAGAAAAAGATCACTTCCATAAGCAATAATGCCTTCCAATCACGCCGTCGCGCTGTCAAAATCCCAGTTGTTAGTGGCACAACCATACGTTAGCACCATCGTGAACCAGATCTGCCTCTAGCATGGACATCACCAAACTAGCGAACGAAACCTCCTTGCTAGAGACCATGCGCCGCCGTACGTTGTTGATGCATATGCACCTGTCGCACCATTTGTGAACTTCACCCACTCTATTTCTCTCTGAAGGCATAGAAGCACCTTTTGTGCAAATCAAAAAAATTGACCAACTTTGACCGGTTTGATCAAGGCAATATATCAGAAAATTCAACATTTCAACCCATGCCATGTGGCAATCTAAATGGTCAAATTGCTTAACTTGGTGCATGGGTGCACCACTTTTGGGAAGGTACACCATAGAATCACCCTCAACTTCAGTGCAAAAGTCCATCTCCCAAAGAAATAAAAAAGCAACTCCATCAATCTAAAATCAACACCAGCAACCAATTAAAGAGAAACATCCTAGAAGAAGATGGGGAGAACGATGGAGAAAAGACCCTCTCCATTTCTAAAGAGAAATGGATATTTTCATTACTTTGTTTTTGGAGAAATAAATGAAATGAAGATGATATATATATATATATATATATATATATATATATATATATATATATATAGAGTAGAGAGTGTCATTTATTTCTCCAAAAATATAATAATGAACATATACATTTCTCACAAGAAATAGAGCTGATATTTTCCCAGTAAAATGGGGGGAAATGATGAGTGGATATGTGAGGTCGAAGATGGGGAAGAATATGATACTAAAAAAAAAAAAACAAATATAATGTTAAGGACTAAGAACTAAATTGGAAAAAATTCTTTACTGGACTAAATTGAAAACAAAAAATAAAAGATGAAAAGATCTATTTTATTACCTTTAGTATCACTTGTTAAAGGAGAAATTAAAAGATATTTCATTGATTATTTTATTATAAAACTAATATTTAATATTTATTAACTCACTTTATATATATATCCATTGACATTTATTGTGAGCCAATTTCTCCTTCTAGTTTTATTTTATTTTTCCAATTCTTGAGTTAAATTGATCAATAAATGCATACAACAACTAACAAGCAACCAAGGTTGGACTTTCGTGGAAGAACCATTATTTGGCTCAAGAGATTATTAATACCATGGATATTTTCAAGTGCTGGAACATTAATGTCACTTATAGTGAGCCAAGTCCTCCTTTTTATTTGATTTTGTTTTGTTTTGTTTTTTTTCTTTTTGAGTTGAATTGGTCAATGAATAGTTGAATACATATAACAAGCAACAGAAGGTTGGACTCTGCGGTTAACTTGTGTTCGAGAAATTGCCTGGAAGAACCATTATTTGCAATTGGTTCAAGAGTAAAATGACTGGAGAAATAAAACTTAACAATATCTCATAGCTCATTACTCCTAAGGCAAATATACTTTAAAATTAAAAGGGAACTTTTAAATTTTTTAAATTTACATTTTTCACTTAATTTTTTCCTTTCACTTTTGTAATCAAGGAGAAAATAAAAAAAAAATTTCTTTCTATGATTTTCCCTTTTTTTTTTTCATCATCTTTCCTTAATTCAACAAACAAAAGTTAATGCATAGAGTGACCTGTTACCTATTGCCATTACTTCACATGATTGCAATTAACAATTTACATCACATGAACTCGAACCAACTTTTGTTTGGAGTCAACTATATAAACCCAAACGCATATTTGAGTTTTAAGTCAACTATATAAACTAAAATCCATTATTTGAGGTTACCACTTACCAGTAATATTTCTTCCAAAACGTGTGCTTGAAAAGTCGTATATATGTAAGTCCAAATTTCTTTATAAGAACACATGCAATCCAAACCAAAATCCCAAGATCTAAAACAAATCCATTGATCCAAACTCACTTCACCAATATCTCTTTATCTCCCTCTCTAGCCATGGTACCCAACCCCGACATCTGGTCTCTTCGCTCTGAAACAAATCGCATCCTCAAGTGTCACCGTGGTCACCTCTTCGCTCTCTCCTTTATCTTCCTCCTACCTCTCTCTTCCTTGTTCCTCCTCTACCCCAACCTCTGCTTCCAACTTCTCAACCATTCTCAACAACACCAACCCATTAACCCTACTACCCCACTCTTCTATCTCTTATACTCCCTTTTGGTTATGTTCTTCTCCTTTTGTGGGGTTAGCAGCATCACCTACAGCGTTTTCCATGCCTTCCATGGTCAACCCTTCAATCTCCTATCCTCCATCAAATCCATCTTACCTTCCTTCTTTCCACTCCTCGCTACTACCATTGTTTTGAAAGTTATCTTCTTCTTCATCATGCTCTTCTTTGCTCTTCTCATGTTCCTTATCGTTCTAGTGACTCAGCTTGTTGGTGTCACAATTTCCTTTTACTCTTCCCCTTACTTTATTGGGTTATGCGTTGCGCTTGTTATGCTTCCTATGCTGTTTGTGGTGATTTATTTACAAGTTAAATGGACCTTGGTGCCTGTGATTGTGGTGGTGGAAACATGTTGGGGTTTGGAGCCACTTAGAAGGAGTGCTAGTTTGATGAAGGGAATGAAAAAGGTGGGTTTGTGTTTGTTGTTCTTCTTTGGGTTTTTCGAGGGGTTGTTAGTGTGGGGCAGCCCGGTTTTGAATATTCTGGTGATGGGTTCTAATGGAATCCGCAAAACCTTTGATTGGGTGGACATTTTGCAACTAATTGTGGGGAAATCCCTACTCCTTATGATATTTCCGCTTTTGAACATGATGGTGAATACAATGTTGTACATAAGTTGCAAGGGTGTTCATGGTGAGCACAAAGAGGGGGGTGGAAAGGAGTATGTAAGCGTGCCCTTAGATGATAAAGTCCCTATTGTTGTTTCAGAACTAGATGTGTAATTAATGACACCTCAAATTTTTTTTATTTTTTATTTTGATAAGCAATCACACCTCAAATGTAATTTACTTCCTGATTTGAGGAGAGGAAACAACACTGGACAGAAGAATTGTCAGTGAAGTCTACGGATTTCAACAAAAAATGTTGGTCTTTGTAAAGTATTAATACATACTAGTACATACGTACGTACATACATACATACATACATACATACATACATACATACATACATATCTCAAATAAGTAATAACCTTCATTGTTATTATTCGCTTTCTTTCTTTTTTCTTCTTCTTAGATTTGTAACATTTATACACAAATACTGTGAAAACTGGTTACATAGCAATATTTATTTTAATTTCATAACTGGCTTCTGATAGAAACTCTACAGCCCAAACCACATGATAAATATAAGGCTAAATTATATTTTTAGTTCCTTATCTTTATTTTAAGTTTCAATTTGGTCCTTTTTTTGTTTTTTGTTCTGTTTTGGTCCTGATCTTTATTTTAGGTTTCAATGTGGTCCTTTCCATTTAAAATATGGTACAAAGAGGACCAAGTTGACATAACTTTTATAAAATAAGTGACCATTTTGGAAAAAAAAAAAAAGAAGGACCATTTTGGAACCAAAAAATGGGACCACATTGGTTTAACTTTTGTAAAATGATGGACCATTTCGGAACAAACAATAAAAGAGGGACCACATTGGTATAACTTTGAAAAACAAGGGACCATTTTGGAACAAAAAATAAAAGAGGGACCAAATTGAAACATAAAATAAAGATAATGGATCAAAAGTATAATTTAGCCTAAATATAATAATATAAGTTTATGAGTTTAATTTATATGCGCTGTCAGTGTAAATATTCTTATACTGACATCCAATCAGAAATCACATTGATGACTTTTAAGGTGGTTAAGATAAGAATAAAATAATTATAATAGTGTGTCAATTTCTGATTAGTTGACAGTGTAAAAAAAACTTTACACTTTCAGTATATACCAATTAAATCCTAAATTTATTGTACACAAATAAAAATAAACAAACTTGTGAAAATTATTACACGCTTTTGAAGAGTCTTTGTTTGAAAAACTCGTACACATAAAGAGAAATAATTTAAATAAAAGGCTAAATTAGTGTTTTGGTCACTTATCTTTTTTTAGGTTTCATTTTGATCCCCTTATCTTTCTTTTGTTCCGTTTTGGTCCCCTATCTTTCAACCGTTAGCATATTTTGGTCCCTTCCGCCAGTTTTGCGCTGACGGCGTTAGGTATCCGCCGTCAGTCGCCGGAAACCGCCGCCACTCGGCCGGCGACTTGTCGGAAACTGGATTTTGCCATTTTCTCTTTCTATCTCCTCCCTTCTTCCTTCCTTCTCTTCCTCTCTTCCTCCCTTCTTCCTTAACGAATCAGAACAAGATTGCTTGAAAACAAATCAGATCGTAGTAGAGGTGTCACGTTTGGTGGATTCAAGGCCGGCGAGGTCGCAACCGGCGTGGGAGGAGGTGGAGGTTGGGTCGCCTCGGTCATTTCTGGGTTAGCTTGGTCGTTTCTTGGGTCGGTTGCGCGGCTCCTTCTTGGGTCTTCTGGGTTGCGCGGCTGTGGAGCTTATGGACGACGGAGGTACAGCGACGCCGATCGCTGTTGGCGTGGGTGCTATTGGTGAGAGGTGGAGGGGGACATGGGGTTCTGTTACGGAGGTACCTCGACTCTGTATTTTGCAAATTCATCACGCAAGATCAAACCCCACTTCAACACAATCCAGATTCCACATTCCACATTCCACTCTCTCTCTCTCTCTTTCAGTTTGTGTTTTGAAGGAAGAGAGGAAGAGAAGGAAAGAGGAAGGGAGGAAGAGAAGGGAGGAGAGAGAAGGAGAAAATAGTAAAATCCAGTTTCCGGCGAGTCGCCGGCCGAGTTGCGACGGTTTACGGCGGTCGACAGCAGACACCTAAAGTCGTCAGAGCAAAACTGACGGAAGGGACCAAAATAGGCTAACGGTTGAATGATAGGGGACCAAAACGGAACAAAAAAATATAAGGGACCAAAATGAAACCTAAAATAAAGATAAAGGACTAAATCACTAATTTAGCCTAAATAAAATAAGATATACTCGTCATTCCTCTTACTCCTCTATCAATTGCTGAGGATTTTTCTTTTTAATTGATTGCACCCTCCAAAATTTGAATTCTATTTAACATGTGATTTTACAAGCTTTCCCTTGACATGAATTTGTAGACAAGTAGTTATTCTCCATCCTCACCACAAATTTGATTTTGGTGTTTGATCTCTTTCCACTATATAAAACATTATCCTAAATTCCTAGAAAGTTATAACAATAGGCAGTTATTTTGATTTTTAATTTTTCAAATTAAAAAAGTGAGTAAGTGAATAATGATATTGTTGTCCAAAAAGATGTGCAAGTATACACAGTCAAACAAGTAATAAAGAGTAAGTAAAGATCGTTCCCACGAGGATTTAAATGATTTGAATATAAGTTCTAGTTTTAACCTTTTTCTACTTAGCTTAATAAAGTAAAGAGTTGTTTTAAGCATATAAAGTAAATGGAGTACTAGAGTTTCAGAACAGTGATTATAAAGTGCATGAAAGTAATAAAAGCAATAAATGGGTGTTTTAGAACAGAGATAGAAATAGCTAGGATCTTAATCCTTTGTAACCTTAACTTCAGGGTATTCGATGCTTCAGGATGCTACAGCATTTAGCCCAGGAATGAAAGTTTGCTTTCCAGCAGTAAAACTGAGTTCATTAAACGCTTCTTATTCCTAAGTTCATATTAATTTCCCTCAGTTGTCAGATAAATACGTCCAGCTACTTAAAGACTTGAAGGCTATTCCTAGCTCATTCAACACAATCAATTTTCCAATTGATTGTTTAATCTTTATCCTCTAAACAAGTCCACTAATTAAGTTTTTTCCAAACCCAACTAGCTAGTATTCCAAATTAGTTGATCAGTCTAAAATGAAATTAAGCTTTCAAACAAAGAAGAAGAAAATGAGTAACATCCATTTGCATAAATCACCCTTAAGTATCAATTACAAATTCATAGAATCCTATGCTAAGGAAAATTAGCTCATAAAGAGCTCAAAGACAAAACTAATTAATCAAATAGGAAATGAAGGCATAAAAGCATAAGCGTAAGTAAAGAGAAAACAAAGAAGAAAATGGAGGCTGCTGTACCAGCCCCCCTCAAAAAGGAGGCTGACTACCCTATTTGTACTAATGTCCCCAAAATAGGGTTTCCTATCCTCTCTCTCTCATGCACTTTTGGGCTTTACAAAATTCAACAATTAATAAAATATTCTTTGGCCCATTCCCCTAGTACACACAGCTGCTGCCTTGCATTTTCTCTTTCCTCGTTTTGGGACAGCACAGCAGGTTCTTTGTCCTGTAGTGAAGGTGTGTTGAGCTGACAATTCTTTTGTCTTGTAGTGATTCTCTTTCCAGACGCTGCAGCATTCCAGAGCAACTCCTGCAATAATTTCACTTCTAAATTCTGCTCAAAACTCAAACAAACCTTCAGCAAAAACAAATCAGTTTTAATATCTTTTTCAGCATTTTAACAATTCAACACAAATATTTACTAATTGAGGCAAAACTTGAATTTCTTTTCCAAAATTGATTAAAACAAGAACAATAATAAAGTTAAAAGGATAGCAATAACTCATATTTCTATGAGTTATCACACCCCCAAACTTGAACCATTGCTTGTCCTCAAGTAATGACATTCAACAACATGAGCAAACTAAGAACAAACTCAGAACAGCATAAGCAAAGTCCATGGCAATCTTCGGATGCATTTTTTTTTTTTAAAGACAAGCTCAGCACAAAAATACTCCATTCTCAATTACCTTCCAAAGTGTGTGTGTGTGATTTCCCTTTATTCTCAATTCAGTTTCATCAAAGAGACTCCAACCAAACCACCTCTCAACAGAGTCTTAGGTACATTTTCTCATTATCCTTTGGATGCAAGGGTGAGGACTCACAAGATTATCTTCCTAAGAAAAGGGACTTAACACACTTTTGAATTTGTTACATCACTCTTCTCACTCAGCTTTATGTTCTTGTTGGTGCTTCACTCAATCATCATTCATATACCACTCTATCATAGGCTTGACAGATTTCTAACAACCCAAAGCACAAACACAAATTGCACATAGCAAGAGGACTTTATTGGATGTAATGGGGCTGAGGTTCAGGTATGCAATTTTTTGGGATAGTAGCTAACTTAGGTGGAGTTCAAGATCTCTTGTCCAAATCACCCACCCCTAAACTTAGACATTTATGTATTTCTGGCCACATTTCTAATGACAAGGAGGGGTACTTTTTTTTTTCAATTTTTTTTTTTAAAATCAGAATAGAGGAAGGAAAGGCAAGGCAAATTGAGTGTAACACACTCTGCAGTTTTTCTGCGGTTTACAGATTTCACATTGTTCTTTTGGTACCTTTCCTTTTTCTCCTTTTATTGCATATGTACCCCCCAAACTTATATTAATGGTTGTCCTCAACCATTTTGGTAAGGACCCACATTTCAAAAGATTTTACCAACATTCTCAAACTCCACCTAAAAAGGTATTACATTGTTCTTCTTCTTCTTTTTTTTTTTTTGGAGATTGGCTTGTAATGTGGTTTAAAACAGAAAGAGGGGCCCAAGCTCAAAGGGGTTCACAAAGGTAATACTTGAAGGTTGGCCTTTTAAGTTTCAGTATCTAAATCAACAAAAGTGCCTCAAGCCAATTTGTGTGCAGCAGTGAAATGTGCAATCAATCATAGAAATAAGGCAAGTTCTGCAGAGAAAATACATGAATGGAATGCATGATGAAAGAATATGTTGAAGCCCAAAAGCTCACAGGATTAATAATGTAGAGTGCTGCAGCATTACATTCAGACTCACTCACCCCTAAACTTAGGTTGCAATCTAATTCAGACCTCACCCTCTCTTCCTTGGACAAGGGTCAGTGCAACCCAATTCCCCTAATTGATTGGTGAATTCGAATGAAGTCCTTTGTTTTAAGTTCATTTCAAGCTAGGGATGTTGTGTGGGGAAGGAATTAAATCAGGGCATTATAGTGTTTTGCATGCATTAAGGGACAATTAAACACATTTTCTTCATCAGATGCACATGGACAGCAAACACAGTTCATTCATTCAGATTTTTTTTTTCTTTTTCAAAAGGGCCTCCCACTTTCCATTAATCATGAATCATTTGAAAAAGTGGGGGCAGACACACTTCACAAACACAGAATTAAAACACACAGCCCTAACTACTAACACCAAAACATAAAAAACTACTGAACTAACTAACATTGATTAAAACTAACTAAATGAAATTAACTACCAACACAAAGGATATAAAGCTGGGCTGCCTCCCAGTAGCGCTTGGTTTAATGTCCTCAGCCAGACTCCACCTTTCTTTGGATTGGATTATTCTTGCATGAAGCCATTTGATGATTTCCTTTTTCACCATTTCTTTCATTATTGGGTTCAGTCTTCTCTGGCCTTCAACGCTGTTTTTGGCATTTTCTTCCAAATTTATTTGAAACTCAGGTGTACCCTTGCTGCGCATGCAAATATAAACCTGTTGCTGAGCAAAGAGTGCACACAGTTTTCAGTACTAGCTAAATAGAAAAAGTTAACAAAAGAATTTAAATATTCAACACCATTGTAAATCCCCGGCAACGGCGCCAAAAACTTGTTGTCCAAAAAGATGTGCAAGTATACACAGTCAAACAAGTAATAAAGAGTAAGTAAAGATCGTTCCCACGAGGATTTAAATGATTTGAATATAAGTTCTAGTTTTAACCTTTTTCTACTTAGCTTAATAAAGTAAAGAGTTGTTTTAAGCATATAAAGTAAATGGAGTACTAGAGTTTCAGAACAGTGATTATAAAGTGCATGAAAGTAATAAAAGCAATAAATGGGTGTTTTAGAACAGGGATAGAAATAGCTAGGATCTTAATCCTTTGTAACCTTAACTTCAGGATATTCGATGCTTCAGGATGCTACAGCATTTAGCCCAGGAATGAAAGTTTGCTTTCCAGCAGTAAAACTGAGTTCATTAAACGCTTCTTATTCCTAAGTTCATATTAATTTCCCTCAGTTGTCAGATAAATACGTCCAGCTACTTAAAGACTTGAAGGCTATTCCTAGCTCATTCAACACAATCAATTTTCCAATTGATTGTTTTAACTTTATCCTCTAAACAAGTCCACTAATTAAGTTTTTCCAAACCCAACTAGCTAGTATTCCAAATTAGTTGATCAGTCTAAAATGAAATTAAGCTTTCAAACAGAGAAGAAGAAAATGAGTAACATCCATTTGCATAAATCACCCTTAAGTATCAATTACAAATTCATAGAATCCTATGCTAAGGAAAATTAGCTCATAAAGAGCTTAAAGATAAAACTAATTAATCAAATAGGAAATGAAGGCATAAAAGCATAAGCGTAATTACAGAGAAAACAAAGAAGAAAATGGAGGCTGCTGTACCAGCCCCCCTCAAAAAGGAGGCTGACTACCCTATTTGTACTAATGTCCCCAAAATAGGGTTTCCTATCCTCTCTCTCTCATGCACTTTTGGGCTTTACAAAATTCAACAATTAATAAAATATTCTTTGGCCCATTCCCCTAGTACACACAGCTGCTGCCTTGCATTTTCTCTTTCCTCGTTTTGGGACAGCGCAGCAGGTTCTTTGTCCTGTAGTGAAGGTGTGTTGAGCTGACAATTCTTTTGTCTTGTAGTGATTCTCTTTCCAGACGCTGCAGCATTCCAGAGCAACTCCTGCAGTAATTTCACTTCTAAATTCTGCTCAAAACTCAAACAAACCTTCAGCAAAAACAAATCAGTTTTAATATCTTTTTCAGCATTTTAACAATTCAACACAAATATTTACTAATTGAGGCAAAACTTGAATTTCTTTTCCAAAATTGATTAAAACAAGAACAATAATAAAGTTAAAAGGATAGCAATAACTCATATTTCTATGAGTTATCAGATATATACTTATTTGAATTTTAAATTTTTCAAAAAAATTAAAATGAAACAAGAATTGACATGAACAAAAGGGAATTGAATTAAGGCTTTTTGTTGAAGATCCAGTAATGATTTATGTAAAGAAAATTTTTTAAGTAGAATTTTATTTTTATAAAGCTAATGAACTCTTTCTATTATTGATGATTTTTTTTTTTTATAATCAATATATATATATATATATATATATATATATATATATATATATTATATTTGAGTACAAGAAGTACCCAAGTCCTGTTACAAGGTATCGGTATGAACATTAAAAGACCCAAAGATAAAACAACAACCTGAAGCATATTAGCCAACAGGTTGCAACATATATATCTAAGAGCATTTGTAATGGTATAAAGATTATACCAAACAGAAACTAATGGAAAGTGTAATAGAAAATAGAAAAACTCCTTCGAGGGGAGCAACCTCCTTAAGCAAATGCTTCCTTCAATTTTCTTCTTCTTGTCATTCACTCCATAATTGGTTACATATATAGCACCCTTGAATAACAAATCTAACAAACCTAGAAATGACTCATCATTATTCTAGATACTTCCTAAATGATGTGACTCATCATTATTCTAGACTCTTCCTAAATGATGTGATTCATCATTATTCTAGACTCTTCTAATTTAAGTGCAATGTCACACACTCACAGTTAAGGGTATCATAATACTTGGGCTTAGTGCTAGGAGAATTGGATCCATTACCAAGTCTATTTTTGGGTCATAACAGCATTCCCCCCACATAAATTTCCATTGCTCGCGCCTGTGCAACTAAAAGAAGCTGGATACAAACAAAATTCTAACAAAGACTTCTACCATACCAACAACTATCAAGATACTTCTACCAAATTCCACACCCTTACCCACTTGCAGGTTAAGGCAAATCGCCCAAAGTATCATCTAAACCAACAGAGTAATAGACAAAATAGCAAATTCATCTAATCCAGCAGAGAAACAGAAAAACATAAAAAATAAAATAAAATAACTATCCTTGTCCTATTAGAACTAAGTTAAGTTTGATCCTTTTCAGGTAAGTTAGTTACTGGTAGTTAGTTGGTTACTGCTAGTTAGTTAATTTTGTTATTATTTTGGCGGCAACCAATGGTTGATCTGAACTTGTATATATATTCATCTTGGACATGATTTCATTTCAATGGAATTCATTTCTACAATTCCAAGATTTAATATGGTATCAGTTGGAATATTTCTCTGCAATCTCTGAGTTTTTCTCTGCACTCTTTGATCTTCGATCACCATCTTCACCTCTTCTTCACTACTTTCTATGTCTCTTATGGCTGCCATGGATGACTCCAATCCTCTTTTCCTTCATCCTTCTGATAATCCAGGAGTGGTGTTGGTCTCTCATCCTTTGAGTGATGACAATTACGTTTCTTGGAAAAAGGCCATGACTATGGCATTGATTGGGAAGAACAAAATCGGTTTTGTCGATGGCTCCATTCCTGAACCTGCTCTTGATGATCCTTTGTTCCAGAGATGGTGTCGGATCAATAGTGTTTTTGCTTCTTGGATTCTGAACTCTCTCACAAAAGAGATGCAATCCCAAGTTCTTCACTGCAACACTGCATTTGCTCTCTGGCGTGATCTCAAAGAGAGGTTTGAGCAACCGAATGGACCACAAATCTTTCAACTCAAGCGCGATTTGGTATCTTGGCAACAAGGTTCACTTTCTGTAAGTGCCTACTATGCTAAATTCAGGTCTTTAATGGAATCTTTGGCTGAACATAAACATGCACACACTTGCCATTGTGGTGGAATTGCTCCTTGGGTTTGAATGAATCTTTCTCTTCAATTAGAGGACAAATTTTGGCCATGGATCCCATTCCCCCTATCACCAAAGTTTATTCATTATGTGTTCAAGATGAAAAGCAAAGGGAGATAGGTTCTATTAGCAGCAATGGTGAGTCTAGTCATGCTTTTGCTGTTAAAAATGCTGATAATGGCTCAAGAGGAGCCAAGAAAGACAGACCCCTCTGTGCTCATCGTGGATTATTAGGTCACACAAAGGAGAAATGCTATAAACTACATGGATATCCCCCTAATTACAGAAAGGGCAAACAATCCCAATCAGTCATGGTCAACCAAGTCACTTGTGATTCAGAAGCTTCCGCTTTCCAACTTACTACTGCTCAGTATAGCCAATTGGTGAATCTTCTGCAATCACACACTGCTCGTGCTTCACCATTAGGAGAATTACATGAGGGTATGATTCTTTCAGTTAATCCTTTTCAATTTTCCTTTCCTATTACTTCTTGGATTATAGACTCAGGTGCAAGTGCACACATTGCTTGTTCTTTATCAGTCTTTGATTCTTATCACAGTGTGCACAACAAATTTGTCACTCTACCAAATAAAAATGTGGTTTATGTCAGTGTTGTTGGCACTGTCACACTGAACCAATATTTAAACTTAGCAATGTTTTGTACATTCCTCAATTCCAGTTCAATTTGCTATAAGTGCATTATTGACTAACAGAAACCTTTCTATCACTTTTCTTGATAATCAATTTGTCATCCAGGAAATGCAAACTTGCAAGAAGATTGGCAAGGGTGATCTTCTTGATGCCCCGAGGAAAGGACTGTCAACATAGTGGACCAGAGTGAGCACAAATTCAAAGTATTTCAACATAGTTATGAAGTTTCACGGAGCAGTATTTCAAAGTAAGATTGATAAACTTATTAGTAAAACTGAAGAGCTAGAAATTTTACAATAGAAGAACAAAAACATATAAATCATTGGAACTCATGTCATACCAGTGGCAAACTCATAACCATGAGTTGAAGACTCCTCCTCCTATACCTTCCGTCCATGTATTTGCAGGAAAAAAAAGACTCTTCAACCATCATGCTAACTACATATTATCAAGAAACTAGTTTTCAACAAGTTCATCTACTTGGACTTTTCAATCAACAAAAGTGACCTCCTAGGAGAAAATAATTAATCTGGTTATTTTATAGATAGTGGCCATTTTCAAATATTTGATAGACCCCTAGGCTAGACCATGTAGGAAATGTGAGAGGATGGGGATGGAATTTGTAACTAATCAAATAATTAAGCTTTAAATCTACCTCTATCCCTTAGTATCAATATCAATATGACTTCCCAAATTTCATATCAATCAGAACTCATAAATCATAATCCTTCTTAATAAAATGCAAATCAGCTTTTAAAAGATGACCTAGAACTCATGAAGTTACTTCCACCAAAACACAAAATGAAGGACCACAAAAATATGTATACAAGTGATGCAATTGACAAGAGATAAAATCACTATTGCATATTCTAAAGAAGCAGTAATTTCTTCCGGGATTTTGAGGTTCAGTCAAACAAGTAGAAAAAACCACCAGCATATCCTCCTCCACTTTTTGTCCCTTCTTTTTCAACTCCCATTTCCAAAGCAGGGTTCAGTTAATCTTCAAGATACACTAGGAAAGAAATAGCAAGAAATATTAACATTGTTACACCAAATTCAGGCCATTCAAATCACAAGATCTTCATTGAATAGAACGCTAACTAATTACTTCCAATCAAGCACAATAATTTCATAGCCAACCTTCTTCCCATTTGTTCACTAACTCAACGAGAATCCGAACAACCCCGCTCCCGGGCATGCTCCTAAAAAAGATCTAAGAAAACAAGAAAAAAAGATAGAAAGAAAATAAACATAAAAATAGTACAGATGGATGGAAGAGTAATTACCAGAACTTGAAGAGTTCATATTCAGCATAATCAAAAATTGATTATAACCCTCATGGGGAGTTCAGATATAGACGAATAAAAAATTCCCCAATATAAAATTCAAATCCCTTACTTAAAGAAAAATGAAAATTGAACACATAAACAAACCCAATGATGTTGACATTGAACAAAAGGGGAAAAGAAACGGGATACCGTATAGGAGCTGCTCATTAGCAATGGAGACAGAATCGTCGTTCCTCTATCATGCGCCGTTTGCAATGAAAGACACAGGAGTTAAGGAGGATTACCAGTAGCCGCCGGTGGTGGAGAAGCGGAGAAGTGAAATGGCGGCAGCAACATGCTGAGTATTGCAATGAGAAAAAGTTGAAATGGTGGTAGTGAAGAACAACGGTGCGGTGAGGACGCTTCTCGGTGGTGGGGAGAACCAAGAGATTGACGATGGTGGGGAGAAGCTTACGGTGGTGGGGAGAACCTTATGGTGGCTGACGACGACGACTTTCTGGTGTGGCAGAGAGGAGAAGAGAGGGCATGGAGACGAGAGCGTACCACTGGTGCAACGGCGGATGACTGATAGGTTTCTGTTTGTGTTTTCCACTACCAGGGTTTATTTTACTTCCAATTACCTGAAATGTGTTTTTTTAATTTTTATTTTTATTGGTTTGGAGGGAAGGAATTAGGGTATTAGCACTATTAATTTCAAAGGCAATAGCTGGAAAAATGTAGCCTATTATAATTAATGAAGGAACAATTTAAAACTGTTCCTAATCAGAGTTAAGGGAACAGTTGTTAAATGTTGCAAAGAAATCATCGTAGTAACAGTTTAGAAGTGTTCCCAATTAAAGTTAAGGGAACACTTATTCACTATTGCGAAAGAAGTGTTGCATAAAACACCTTTTTTACTGCAACAGTCTTAAATGGTTGCCTAATGTAGTTTTTGGCTACATTTTATAGTTGTTGAGAAAAAAAGTGTTGGCAAAAGAAAAAAATGTTGTAGTGACTGTTCAGGATTCACTTGGCTATATCTACTCAAGCATAAGTCAGAAGCACCAACTACAATCATGAAGTTCTTTGCAATGGTTAAGACTCAATTTGGCCTTCCAATCAAATGTTTAAGATCTGATAATGCCAGAGAATTGGCTCTCACAGAGTTTTTACAGTCTCAGGGAACTCTTCACTAATTTTCTTATGTAGAGAGACCTGAACAGAGCTCAGTGGTCGAAGGAAACATCAGCACTTACTCAATGTACCCCGAGCATTGTATTTTCAGTCAAAGGTGCCTATCTCATTCTGGGGTGAATGTATAGCCACTGTTGCATACCTAATTAACAGACTGCATTCACCAATATTGAAGCAACAGTCACCTTATCAAATCCTCTATGGTGCTGAACCAGACTACCACAGCCTTAGATCCTTTGGTTGCTTGGCATATGCTGCTACTTTGCCATCTACTAGGAATAAGTTCACTCCTAGAGCAATTCTTGCTATCTTTGTTGGATACCCTCAAGGATACAAAGGCTATAGATTGTATGATATGTCCACCAACAAATTTTTCATACCAAGAGATGTCATCTTCCATGAATCAATATTCCCTTTTCAATCTCGCTCTCAACCTCAACCTAATCTTTATCATGGCTTAATCACAGCACTTCCTTTACCTGATGAACCAGTCAATCCCTTACCACAAACACCACCCGAGCACCCTGCTCCAAACCATGAACCACCAAATCCTGAGCCAATTCCAAACATAGACCAAATCCCTATTGTGCAGCCTTCTGTACAAGTTCCTGTAAGAAGGTCACAAAGAACAATTAGACCACCTGCCTACGTCAATGAGTATGCTTGCAGTAGCAACACTTGGTCACTGGTTTCACTGCCACCTGACAAACATTGCATTGGTTGTAGGTGGATATACAAAGTGAAATACAATTCGGATGGCTCTGTAGACAGATACAAAGCTAGGTTGGTAGCCAAAGGCTTTACACAACAGGCTAGGATTAATTTTTCTGACACCATTTCTCCAATTGCAAAGCTTACTTCTGTAAGAGTCTTGCTGGCTGTATCAGCAGCTAAACAGTGGCATCTTTTGCAGCTAGATGTCAATAATGCATTTCTAAATGGGGATCTATTTGAAGAAGTGTACATGGACCTTCCATTAGGCTACAAAACTGAATCCAATGGACTTGTATACAAGCTGAGTAAGTCTCTTTATGGACTCAAACAAGCATCAAGGCAGTGGTTTTTCAAATTCTCCTCTACCTTGTTGCGACATGGCTTTACTCAATCCAAGAATGATTACTCTCTTTTCACATTAGGTTCTGGTTCTTCCTTGGTTGTCCTTTTGGTCTATGTGGATGATATCATCCTCTCTGGCCCCAAGATAGAGCATGTCACTACAACACAGAACCTTCTACAAAAGTTGTTCAAACTAAAAATCCTTGGTACCCTCAAGTACTTTCTTGGCCTGGAAATAGCCAGGTCCAACAAAGGCATATCCATGTCACAAAGAAAGTACACATTGTCCTTATTAGAAGATACAGGATACTTAGGCTGCAAACCAGCCAATTTACCAATGGATCCAAATCTCAAGCTCAATAGTACTGATGGAGATTTACTGCCTGATCCATCACACAATCAGAGGCTAATTGGACGCCTCATGTACACTACAAAAAAAGATAAAATAGCGACCGATTTTATCTGTCGCCAATAGTGACCGAAATGGCGACTGATATCCCAGATTCCAGATGTTGTTATATCAATACACTTAGCGACCGATGTAGCGACCGAAATTGATGGTTGCAAACAATTCGGACGCTATTTCGGTCGCAATAATAATTAATTAGAAAGTTAAACAATTTTGACCAATTAGCAACCGAATTTAGCGACCGTTTTTTTAACGGGAAAATTTGACCTATTTAGCTACTGATATATCGGTCGCTAAATTGAGCGCAAATGAATTTATTTAAGAGGCATTCTGCGACCGAATTCTACGACCGAATTTGACTAATTGGATAGCGACTGAAAATTTCGGTCGCTAAAACTAAAATCCCTAAATTGCGACCCCCTTCCCCTTTCTTCCCCAATTCTCTCATTTCTTCTCTGTTCTTCTCTCTCACACCTCCCTGCCACCACGGGACACCCAGCTCCAGCCACCATTCACGGCCTCGCAACCCCCTTTCTCTCTCCGTAACCCCGTCTCTCTCTCTCTCTGTCAATAACCCCTCACCACAGCCAACATTCGGCCTCCCTCCCTCACCACCGCCACCACTCGACATCCCTCCTCCGGCCAACACAACGCCGTCCCTCACATGACTAAGGTAAATTGAATCCATCATTCTTCATTGTCTACATTTTCCCTCTCTCTCTATCTCACTGTCTCAATGTTACTGTCTCTCATTTTCCCCTCATTTCAGGGCTCATTCTGGTCACATTGCTCACACCACCACCACCGCAATGCCCTCCCTCTCACTGACCAAGGTAATTGCTTCTCTCGCTGTCTTTCTCTACATTATTGTTTCTGTTGTGTGTTGTGTGAGCATTGGTGCTCTGTGTGTGTGTGTTGTGTTGTGTTGTGTGTGTGTTTGTTGTGTGTTGTGTTGTGTGTGTGTTCATTTGTTGTGTGTTGTGTGTTCTCTGTGTGTGTGTACAGAGATGTGTGTTTAGTGTATGTGTGTGAGTTTAGGGATGTGTGTTTTTGCGGTAGTGCTTTCATTTTTTATAGGATGCTTGATCTTCTCATTTAGTGTATGTGTGTGAGTAATTTTTAGGTTTGTTGCATTGCTACTGTGATGGGATAGGTCATAATGTCTAGTGTTGTGTGTAGGTTAAAATTTCCATTCATTCAATGCTTTTGTGATTGTCTATTTTATGTTGATGCCAATTCATGACTTGGATTTTAGATGATAACAAGAATACAGAACAGAAACAGATAGGCTTTGGATGTGGTTTGTTTGATGTTGGGAATATAGGGTTCAATTATTTTATAGTGAAAGAGACAACATCACCATGGTCATAGTTGATGATGGGGCTATGAACATTCCCTTATGCAAAACACATGTATATAGCTTCCAATTTCTTTGTTTTGATTGATTTCATTGCTTATAGATGGTACTTGAATCAGATACAATGTGGTAATGTGCATCAATTTTGTATTGAATAGTTTTTGTCATCACATGGTGTTATTGAAATCAATTCAGTGGGATTTGTGTGACTCAGGTCATTATTAGTTGCCTTTTAACGTCGCTGAGTTTAATATAATGTTATCAAGGCACTTCCGGTAGGAAAAGTCCTCTCTATGGCCATCCTTCAAAACCACGTAAAAGCATCTGCATTCCTGAAAACTATTATGTCTGCTAATATGTAAAAACAAGTTCCAATATTAAATTAAATACACGAATTATACACAACGCATTGTCTGGATACTTGTTGATGAACGATTCAGCGATGTCTGGATACTTCTCCCTTAATATAATGTTATCAAGGCACTTCCGGTAGGAAAAGTCCTCTCTATGACCATCCTTCAAACCCACGTAAAAGTATCTGCTTTCCTGAAAACTATTATGTCTGCTAATATGTAAAAACAAGTTCCAATATTGAATTAAATACACGAATTATACACAACGAATTGTCTGGATACTTGTTGATGAACGATTCAGCGATTTCTAGATACTTCTCCCTTAATATAATGTTATCAAGGCACTTCCGGTAGGAAAAGTCCTCTCTATGACCATCCTTCAAAACCACGTAAAAGCATCTGCTTTCCTAGAAACTATTATGTCTGCTAATATGTAAAAGCCTGTGTGTATGTGTGGATAAATTGAAATTATTAGCTTTCTTGCCTTGACAGTCAATGCATTTTATAACTTTGCTACAAAGTTGCATGTGAAGTTGAATTTCTTTGTTATATTTAACATGCTAGTCTGCTACATGGATCTTTCCATCTGTGTGAACTTATGCTGCGACACCCTTTCTGGGGTCATCACATAGTTACCCAAATGCGGAAAATAATAATTATTAATCGTTGGTTACTTTCGGAAAATAAACTTTTTAGTAAACGTTTTGTCGTGGAAATGGTGATGAATTTTTTTAAAAAAAACATCCATACATAAACAAACATATCTATACGTATATGCGTCATCAGTTAATTACATACAACATCACTAGTAGGAGATTACAAAAGAGCCCTCATCAGTATAAGCTATTCTCCATCAAACTAAGTAAAGAAAGTAAAGACATATACACAACAAGTAACGAGCAGTCCAGAACCATAACAAAAACTCATGGCTCTCAGTAGCCAGATCAAAAACTGACAAGACTCGCTACCCCAAAACTATACCTATAGCTGGTCAAGCTAATGAAAACCATTGGGAGATCATGATGATCACCCCCACCTCCAGCAGGTGTATTTGGTGAAGATACCTCTGCTCCCTCTCCATCGTCGGAAGAGTCATCATCATCAACTGCAGGAGGGTGAAACTCAAGATCATCCTCAAAGTACTCATAGGGGTCCTCCTCAATCTCAAGCTCCTCTGCCACCTCAACAGGAGGTACTGCCGGTGCTACAATCTGAAGAGGCTGAGGCTGAATAGGCTGAGGTGGAACGATGAGTAACCCGTGCTCGGCCAGGAACTGTAGGTAAAGCCATATCGGAGGTAGAGATACCTCAACAGTCTCCACCATATGCGTCCTCCGCTGCGGTCCTGCCTCTACAGTACCGTCGATCTCTCTAGTAGGGCCATAATAGGTGGCGCTGAGTGCCCCAGGGTTTATCTCCCAGGCACCACCGTGATGTGCTCGATCAAACATGATCGAACATAGTCTCGAATGTGCCGGAGGCATATCCGGGTCCATCTAATCTCAGACGAAAACGTATATGCATAAGTAGAGAAACCACAAATAAAACATGCAAGAGTGAGAAACCAATATCTGGATTTTACTCGACAACTACATGCACGACACCACAGATAACACATACACATATACATGTTATATAAGCATAAGCATTCAGATCAAGCTAATAGTTTATCACGGGGTTTCATATCCCACACATCATCAGTTGAAAAACTATGCATGAACACTTCAATACATCGTCTAACTTTGCCCTTATTCTCATGAGATATCCCAACCGTAGTGAGTTGATCAAGCTCAATTGCCACACAAGGCAAAAAGGCACGCAGCCAAAACCCATTGTACACTGTCCAAACCCAAGGCATAGTGATAAAAACGTAAATGGGGTTTCATTGTCCACCCGAGCACAATGAAGAAAATCGTAGCATGAGATACCTGACGCCGCAAGGTACTCACACATAAACCGGGGCACGTCTGCTAAATGCATGCAACAAAAACATTTTGTTCTTGACATTTTTCTTTGTGTTCAATCTCCTTTTGCCGAAGCTCAAAATGGCTTACGACTAACCATAGTTTTAAACATCTTTAAAACTTTATTAATAACACAGGACCTCAAAGTCCGAGTGCTCAATCACGACACCCCTAGACCGATGCACCAGTCATGGGTTCGTGGTAATAGAAAACATCTTCAATGTTTTTAACTCAGCAGACACCAAGTCTACAGCAGACACCAAGTCTACAGGACCTCAAAGTCCAAAGGACACCAAGTCCATAACACAACACGAGCCTTAGTACCCCGACGTCTCGGTTACTAAGTTCAAAACCACTTTAACACAGTTGAGTTCTACTTGTTTTTCGGAAAATCATTTCAAATGGGAAATAAAACCGTAAGTTAAAAATTTAACTTTTTATAAAAGATGGTCACTTGAGGCTCAAAGTTGTCTAAACTACGTACTGCCGCTTTTGGATTTCTTGCCGTTGGTATTTTTCCTAGTTGCCGTCAAATTAGCCCTTTAAGCCAAATTTTAGCTTGTTTCACTTAAATATTTTTCTAAAATCATTATTAAGTTATTTTTGAAAATTAATTTCATAAAATAACTTTTTATAATATTCCGGAATTTATTACTTAAAAATCAGCAGTATAAAAATATTTTCACGGTTACGTCCTCACTGTGACTCATAAATCACTCTTACAGCAATAAATCATTAAAATAATGATATTTTCCAAAACTCTTTATTTTTCCCAAATAAATATTTTTCATTAATATTATATTCCAATATTTTACCATTAAAACATTGAATATAATTTACGAAGCTTTTCAAAGCTTTTATCTGATTAGTTAATTGGGCACTGACCACTGTCAGGCTTCTCAAACAACATCCACCACAATATCACAGTAATATTTTTAGGCAGATCATGCATCACAGCATTAAATAAATAATTGCAATAAACAATTATAAGCAGATAAGGCATCACAGATAAAAATAAAATAACTTAAACAAATTAACAACCACCAACAAATAATTACAGACAACACAAATTTGGCACGTAGCCATCGAATAAACCCTTTAGATAATCCCTTCTTACCTTTTGAAGATTTCTCAGTTAGTCGAATTACGTTGTCGGAAGTCAAAAACTCACGTACACCTCGGTTTAAGCTTAACCATCAACAATGTAATCAAACAATTACTACTCAAGCAATTAAAATCCTCCTAATCACTCCTAATTGGTCACGGCCTAGACTAGTTTTAGTGGCAAAAATTCTAACTTTGCTTAAGTCTTGGATTAATGATCCAAAATCCTTAAGTCTTTGTAACACTTGTTTAACAACAAAGATTAAACCATCAACTTTTAATTTCACAAAACCCTAATTTCGGCCAAGACATTATATTATGGCTAGGAATCTTAGTTTGACATAAGAACCTAGATTCATCATTAATACATGTTCAATAGATGATTAACATGATTACTTTCATGACAAGAAATTAAGTTCCTACACCTATTTTTGTGCATGGTTCGGCCTAGGCTAGAAATAAGTGAAGGAAAATTTTGTTTGCAACAATCTCTTAGATCATGATAGTAGAGATAATAATTAGAACATAGAAAGTGGTTTCACATTTTTAGGATTTTTCTATGATTTACTATGATTTTTCAAAGTTATGAACAACTAAGAGGAATCATATGAAAAAGTCTCTAAAACAAGAAATGAAATGAATGAATCATATTTTAGAGATGATGAGGAACATGAATCACCTCTTGGAATGTGAAAATGGGCAAGGAATCACCAAGCTCCTTGACAAATCTAGATTATGGAGTTTGAGAGAGAAAAGAGAAATGTAGAAGATGGATGAATAGTGTGGAAGAGTGTGGAATGAACTAGAGCTTCCAAGTTGCCTCTAGAATTTGTAGAGCAAGCCTCCAAGCCATGGGCCTTGCGCCACTTTTGGGCCTGAAAAGCCCAAGCCCAATTATTTGTCACTTATATCAACTTAAGGCATAATGAAGACATAGGAAATTTAAGACTAGAATTCCTTCATGGAAATGAATTCTTAGACATGAAATTGAGACTTTTGGGTGCAGCCCTTAATGGGTTTGAATGGCAAGAATTTGGCCCACTTCACTTAGTGTATGAAAGAAATTAGTTTAGGGACCAAAATGCAAATAATAGAAAGTTTAGGGATAAAAATGCAATTGTTAAAAATTTCTAACATAACCCTAAGCCACATTAAACCTCTCACATGGATGACCTATTCCTAAGAGAATATAGGGTTTGTCCACTTATCGAGTCTCAAAACTCCCGTAATCGACTCCGTCGTTTACCCGATTGAACATAACGTCCGTAAAACGTATATTATTTCACGTTTTGTGAAATAATTCTAAAAATGCACAATCATAGGAAATAAAATAAAAACCCTAATTGTTTCGTTCGCGAATTAAAATTAGGTCTTCTGATCAGTATAAATATACTGTCAGTGAAATTCGCAGGCTGGGATTCGCCTGACTTTTCAACCTAAATTTTAATCATAGCTTCCTACGATCAAGTATAATAGAGTGGTAAACTCCGTTTATTTAAAATAATTTTCTAAAACTCAAATACATATTTAAACATATTCGTATGTATTTCGGTTATTTAAAACAGTAAAAAAGCAGGGTGTTACATTACTACCCCACTAAAAAAAGAATTTCGTCCTCGAAATTACGTATCTGTAAATAAACCAGGATACATAACTTCATTTTGTCTTCCACTTCCCAAGTTGCTTCTCCGGTTACATCATCCCAAATAACCTTGACCAAGGAAATTTGTTTACCCCTGAGTTGCTTTATCGTCTTATCCGCGATTCGTACCGGTAAAGTCTCATAAGACAAGTTTTCTTTTAGTTGTACTAAATCGGGTTCAATTACATGAGATGGATCAGGAATATACTTCCTCAATTGTGAAACATGGAAAACATCATGTAGATTGGAAAGAAAAGGTGGTAAAGAAATTTTATAGGCTACTAGACCTACACGACGAAGAATTTGGTAAGATCCAATGAATTTAGGAGTAAGTTTTCTGGATTTAATTACCCTGCCAACCCCAGTCGTTGGCGTGACTCTCAAAAACACATGTTCGCCTTCCTCAAATTCAAGAGGTCGTCGTCTCTTGTCAGCATAACTTTTCTGTCGACTCTGAGTTGTCCGCATTTTCTCCTGAATCATTTTCACCTTTTCCGTCGTTTGTTGCACGATATTTGGTCCTATTACTACACTTTCACCATCCTGGTACCAACATAAAGGCGTTCTGCACCGTCGACCATACAAAGCTTCATAGGGTGCCATTCCTATGCTTGAATGAAAACTGTTATTGTAAGTGAATTCTATCAATGATAGATATTCATCCCAACTTCCAGCATTTTCTAGCACACAGGCTCTCAACAAATCTTCAAGTGACTGTATTGTCCTCTCCGATTGTCCATCTGTTTGAGGATGATAAGCCAAACTCAACCTGAGTTTCGTTCCTAACGAATCTTGCAGATTTTGCCAAAACCTTGACGTAAATCTTGGATCACGATCTGAGATAATACTCAAAGGTACTCCATGTAATCTAACGATTTCATCGATTTATAACTAAGTTAATCTCTCTAGTGGGTATTTCATATTAATTGGTAAAAAGTGAGCCGACTTTGTCAGTCGATCAATTATTACCCATATAGCGTCATACCCTTTCCGAGTCTTTGGCAAACTTGACACGAAATCCATCGCAATACCATCCCATTTCCATTCTGGAATGTCTAAGGATTGTAGCATTCCTGCTGGTCTTTGATGTTCCACTTTAACTTTTTGACAAGTTAAACATGTAGCTACGTACTTCATTACGTCTCTCTTCATACCGTACCACCAATACAATTTCTTGAGATCTTGATACATCTTAGTAGCTCCCGGATGTAAGCTTAAATTACTGTGATGAGCTTCTTCAAGAATCAACTTTCTAAGTTCGGCATCGTTTGGTACACAAATCCTTTCACCGAACCACCAAAAGTTAAACATGTAGCTACGTACTTCATTACGTCTCTCTTCATACCGTACCACCAATACAATTTCTTGAGATCTTGATACATCTTAGTAGCTCCCGGATGTAAGCTTAACTTACTGTGATCAGCTTCTTCAAGAATCAACTTTCTAAGATCGGCGTCGTTTGGTACACAAATCCTTTCACCGAATCTTAAAATTCCATCAGTTCCTTCTTTAAATTCCGACACCGCTCCTTGTCGCACTAATTCTCTTTCTCCTCGTAGGTACTGATCACTTTCTTGCTTCTCTTTAATTTATTCCATCAGTTCATTTGAAACAGTAATCATACCTAAGCACAATTTTCCTGGCGACATCTTAATTGTCAATCGCATATCTCGGAATTGTTCTAACAATTCTTGCTCTTTGACCATCGTTACCGATATATGCATTGATTTCCTGCTCAAAGCATCTGCTACTACGTTTGCTTTTCCAGGATGATATTGTAGTTGGAAATCATAATCCTTTAGAAATTCCAACCAACGTCTCTGCCTCATGTTAAGCTCCTTTTGATCGAACATGTATTTCAAACTATTATGGTCGCTGAAAACATTAAAAGTCGCTCCATACAAATAATGTCTCCAGATTTTTAAAGCGAATACCACTGCTGCTAACTCCAAGTCATGTGTAGGATAGTTCCTTTCATGAATCTTCAACTGTCTTGAAGTGTAAGCTACGACTTTTCGGTCTTGCATTAGTACACATCCTAACCCTTGATGTGAAGCATCACAATAAACCTCAAAAGGTTCATTAGGATCGGGTAGTACCAACACAGGTGAAGTAGCCAACCTCCACTTTAATTCTTGAAAACTTCCTTCACATGCTTCCGTCCATATGAACGCTTGATCTTTTCGAGTTAATTGGGTAAGAGGTCTTACTATTTTAGAAAATCCTTCAATGAATCTCCTATAGTATCCCGCTAAACCCACGAAACTAAGAATCTCGGTTACAGTTTCGGGTCATTCCCACTGTAAAACAGCTTCAACTTTTGACGGATCCACAACAATCCCTTCACTTGATATGACATGTCCTAAAAATTGAACTTGGTCTAACCAAAATTCACACTTTTCAGGTTTCGCATATAACTTTTTCTCCTTTAAAATTTGGAGAACCACACTGAGATGTTCAGCATGTTTTTCGTTATTGGGAGAACAGATTAGAATATCGTCTATAAAAACAACGACAAACTGATCTAAGTAAGGACGAAAAATCCTATTCATGTAATCCATGAATATCGTAGGAGCATTCGTAACTCCAAATGGCATCACAAGGTACTCATAATGCCCGTAGCGTGTTCGAAACGCTGTTTTAGGAACATTCTCCGCCTTCACGCGAATCTGATGATAGCCCGAACGTAAATCAATCTTCGAGAAAACGGCTACTCCACGTAATTGATCCATTAAATCATCTATTCTTGGAAGCGGATATTTATTTTTAACCGTCACTTTGTTCAATTGACGAAAATCTACGCATAAACGAGGGGTTCCGTCTTTCTTTTTCACCAACAAAACTGGAGCTCCCCACGGGGATACACTGGGTCTAATGAATTCCTTCCTCATCAGTTCCACTAGTTGCCCTTTTAAGTCCTCAAGTTCTGATGGCGACATTCGATATGGTGCTATGGATATTGGTCCAGTGCCTGGAATCAGATCAATCGCGAACTCAATCTCCCAAACAGGTGGTAGTCCAAGTACATCTTCAGGAAAAACCTCCAGAAACTCGTTGACAATGGGTATACACTGCAAGTCTAACTCGCTCTTAACGTCTAAGGAAAATAATAACATGTATCCTTGCGCTCCCTCTTTTAAAGAAGCATTTACTTGATTAGCAGTTAATAATCCAGAAATCTCATCCGTAGGAAAAATTAAAGTTTTGTGTGCACAGTTTATTAAGATATGGTTGGAAGATAACCAATCCATGCCTAAAATTACATCTAACTGTATTAAAGGCAAACAGATCAGGTTAACAAGAAAATGTTTATCCTGAATAATGATAGGACAATTCAAGCAAATAAAAGTGACTAAAACTGGCTTAGCAGTAGGAGTTGAAACAATAAGATCACACGACAAAGAAGAAACAGGCAATTTCAGCAGTTTCACACAATCCATCGAAATAAAAGAATGCGTCGCACCCGAATCGAAAAGTACAGTTAAAAGATTACCGTTTATGCCGCACTTTCCCTGTATGAGATCGTCAGAGTCTGAAGCCTCAGCTCCACTCATAGTGTAAACTCTCCCCTTAGCCGTCGGTTTATTTGTGCTGGTGTTATTGACAGCCGGTCCACGCTTTGGTGCATTGCAATCCTTCGCCAAATGCCCCAATTGATTACAATTGAAACATCTAGTTCCCCTCGTAGGACAAGTATCCATCATTTGTCTGGTATCTCCACAGTTGTAACACCTTCTGATTTGGCCTTGATTTTGATTCTTTTGGCCTCCACCTCCGGTTGCAGCAAAATTCGAACGATCCTGTTGTCGATTCTGGTTATTTCCCTATGGATAGGAATAAGGTTTCTTCTGCTTCTGTTTCCCTTTCCAATTCTGATTTTGGTTGTTGGAATGAGAGGGTCCACCAACGTTCCCCCTATTATCTCTTCCCTTCCTCATTTGCTCTATCTTACGACTCATCTCAACTAAAGCTTGAAAATTACGGAGTTGTAGCGGTAAAACAGACTCCTTAATTTCAAATCGCAGTCCTGCCTCAAACCTTTCACACTTCCAGCTTTCATTTGGTTGGGCTTGAAAGAAACGGAAGTACTTGGCAAGTGATTCAAACTTCGCCGCATACTCCCCCACAGTCAAATCCCTCTGGTACAGTCGCAGAAATTCTTGTTCTTTCTCAATCCGCACACTTTCCGGAAAATACTTGTTCAAGAATGCGGTTTTAAACACATCCCAAGAAATTCCTTGATGATCAGCTTCCAGCAGCTGTCGAGCACCTCTCCACCAGTACTCCGCATCTCCTATCAGTAGGAAAACATCATAAGTAACCCTAACTTCAGCCGGAGTAGCCACCAACTCAAAGATTTTCTCCAGTTCTTGAATCCATAAATCAGCTTTCTCATGATCAGCATCCACACCAAACTGGGAAGGATTTCTGGCTTCGAAACGCAATCAGAGCCTTGCCCTCCCCAGCTTGTAGATTATGGGCATTCATAGATGCAGTTTGATTTGCAATTGCAGCTGCCACGTTTTCCATCGCTTGAGCTACATAATCCACTCCTTCTTCATACTCTTCATTCATGTTACCACGACTGCCAACACGACCGCCTGTACGGCCTCTTCCACGGCCATGTCCACGTCCACGTCCTCGTCCACGTCCAGCTTCTGGTTCAACAACTGGTTCCATAACTGACCTACAAGCCACAATTAGTTAACCCAAAACCAGAAACTGAAACGTAAACTTAGGTAGTAAAGCGCATTACTTCTAAGAAGTAATTCAAACAAGTCTTACTTCAGAGAAAACACAACGTCGACACAACAGCCCGAAAGACTCGACCAGCTCTGATACCACAAATGCGACACCCTTTCTGGGGTCATCACATAGTTACCCAAATGCGGAAAATAATAATTATTAATTACTGGTTACTTTCGGAAAATAAACTTTTTAGTAAACGTTTTATCGTGGAAATGGTGATGAATTTTTTTTTTTTTAAACATCCATACATAAACAAACATATCTATACGTATATGCGTCATCAGTTAATTACATACAGCATCACTAGTAGGAGATTACAAAAGAGCCCTCATCAGTATAAGCTATTCTCCATCAAACTAAGTAAAGAAAGTAAAGACATATACACAACAAGTAACGAGCAGTCCAGAACCATACCAAAAACTCATGGCTCTCAGTAGCCAGATCAAAAACTGACAAGACTCGCTACCCCAAAACTATACCTATAGCTGGTCAAGCTAATGAAAACCATTGGGGAGATCATGATGATCACCCCCACCTCCAGCAGGTGTATCTGGTGAAGATACCTCTTCTCCCTCTCCATCGTCGGAAGAGTCATCATCATCAACTACAGGAGGGTGAAACTCAAGATCATCCTCAAAGTACTCATAGGGGTCCTCCTCAATCTCAAGCTCCTCTGCCACCTCAACAGGAGGTACTGCCGGTGCTACAATCTGAAGAGGCTGAGACTGAATAGGCTGAGGTGGAACGATGAGTAACCCGTGCTCGGCCAGGAACTGTAGGTAAAGCCATATCGGAGGTAGAGATACCTCAACAGTCTCCACCATATGCGTCCTCCGCTGCGGTCCTGCCTCTACGGTACCGTCGATCTCTCTAGTAGGGCCATAATAGGTGGCGCTGAGTACCCCAGGGTTTATCTCCCAGGCACCACCGTGATGTGCTCGATCAAACATGATCGAACGTAGTCTCGAATGTGCTGGAGACATATCCGGGTCCATCTAATCTCAGACAAAAACGTATATGCACAAGTAGAGAAACCACAAATAAAACATGCAAGAGTGAGAAACCAATATCTGAATTTTACTCGACAACTACATGCACGACACCACAGATAACACATACACATATACATGTTATATAAGCATAAGCATTCAGATCAAGCTAATAGTTTATCACTGGGTTTCATACCCCACACATCATCAGTTGAAAAACTATGCATGAACACTTCAATACATCGTCTAACTTTGTACTTAATCTCATGAGATATCCCAACCGTAGTGAGTTGATCAAGCTCAATTGCCACACAAGGCAAAAAGGCACGCAGCCAAAACCCATTGTACACTGTCCAAACCCAAGGCATAGTGATAAAAACGTAAATGGGGTTTCATTGTCCACCCGAGCACAATGAAGAAAATCGTAGCATGAGATACCTGACGCCGCAAGGTACTCACACATAAATCGGGGCACGTCTGCTAAATGCATGCAACAAAAACACTTTGTTCTTGACACTTTTCTTTGTGTTCAATCTCCTTTTGCCGAAGCTCAAAATGGCTTACGACTAACCATAGTTTTAAACATCTTTAAAACTTTATTAATAACACAGGACCTCAAAGTCCGAGTGCTCAATCACGACACCCCTAGACCGATGCACCAGTCATGGGTTCGTGGTAATAGAAAACATCTTCAATGTTTTTAACTCAGTAGACACCAAGTCTACAGTAGACACCAAGTCTACAGGACCTCAAAGTCCAAAGGACACCGAGTCCATAACACAACACAAACCTTAGTACACCGACGTCTCGGTTACTAAGTTCAAAACCACTTTAACACAGTTGAGTTCTACTTGTTTTTCGGAAAATCATTTCAAATGGGAAATAAAACCGTAAGTTAAAAATTTAACTTTTTATAAAAGATGGTCACTTGAGGCTCAAAGTTGTCTAAACTACGTACTGCCGCTTTTGAATTTCTTGCCGTCAGTATTTTTCCAAGTTACCGTCAAATTAGTCCTTTAAGCCAAATTTTAGCTTGTTTCACTTAAATATTTTTCTAAAATCATTATTAAGTTATTTTTGAAAATTAATTTCATAAAATAACTTTTTATAATATTCCGAAATTTATTACTTAAAAATCAGCAGTACAAAAATATTTTCACGGTTACGTCCTCACTGTGACTCATAAATCACTCTTACAGCAATAAATCATTAAAATAATGATATTTTCCAAAACTCTTTATTTTTCCCAAATAAATATTTTCCATTAATATTATATTCCAATATTTTACCATTAAAACATTGAATATAATTTACGAAGCTTTTCAAAGCTTTTATCTGATTAGTTAATTGGGCACTGACCACTGTCAGGCTTCTCAAACAACATCCACCACAATATCACAGTAATATTTTTAGGCAGATCATGCATCACAGCATTAAATAAATAATTGCAATAAACAATTATAAGCAGATAAGGCATCACAGATAAAAATAAAATAACTTAAACAAATTAACAACCACCAACAAATAATTACAGACAACACAAATTTGGCACGTAGCCATCGAATAAACCCTTTAGATAATCCCCTCTTACCTTTTGAAGATTTCTCAGTTAGTCGAATTACGTTGTCGGAAGTCAAAAACTCACGTACACCTCGGTTTAAGCTTAACCTTCAACAATGTAATCAAACAATTACTACTCAAGCAATTAAAATCCTCCTAATCACTCCTAATTGGTCACGGCCTAGACTAGGTTTAGTGGCAAAAATTCTAACTTTGCTTAAGTCTTGGATTAATGATCCAAAATCCTTAAGTCTTTGTAACACTTGTTTAACAACAAAGATTAAACCATCAACTTTTAATTTCACAAAACCCTAATTTTGGCCAAGACATTAGATTATGGCTAGGAATCTTAGTTTGACATAAGAACCTAGATTCATCATTAATACATGTTCAATAGATGATTAACATGATTACTTTCATGACAAGAAATTAAGTTCCTACACCTACTTTTGTGCATGGTTCGGCCTAGGCTAGAAACAAGCGAAGGAAAATTTTGTTTGCAACAATCTCTTAGATCATGATAGTAGAGATAATAATTAGAACATAGAAAGTGGTTTCACATTTTTAGGATTTTTCTATGATTTACTATGATTTTTCAAAGTTATGAACAACTAAGAGGAATCATATGAAAAAGTCTCTAAAACAAGAAATGAAATGAATGAATCATAGTTTAGAGATGATGAGGAACATGAATCACCTCTTGGAATGTGAAAATGGGCAAGGAATCACCAAGCTCCTTGACAAATCTAGATTATGGAGTTTGAGAGAGAAAAGAGAAATGTAGAAGATGGATGAATAGTGTGGAAGAGTGTGGAATGAACTAGAGCTTCCAAGTTGCCTCTAGAATTTGTAGAGCAAGCCTCCAAGCCATGGGCCTTGCGCCACTTTTGGGCCTAAAAAGCCCAAGCCCAATTATTTGTCACTTATATCAACTTAAGGCATAATGAAGACATAGAAAATTTAAGACTAGAATTCCTTCATGGAAATGAATTCTTGGACATGAAATTGAGACTTTTGGGTGCAGCCCTTAATGGGTTTGAATGGCAAGAATTTGGCCCACTTCACTTAGTGTATCAAAGAAATTAGTTTAGGGACCAAAATGCAAATAATAGAAAGTTTAGGGATAAAAATGCAATTGTTAAAAATTGCTAACATAACCCTAAACCACATTAAACCTCTCACATGGATGACCTATTCCTAAGAGAATATAGGGTTTGTGAAATAATTCTAAAAATGCACAATCGTAGGAAATAAAATAAAAGCCCTAATTGTTTTGTTCACGAATTAAAATTAGGTCTTCTGATCAGTATAAATATACTGTCAGTGAAATTCGCAGGCCGGGATTTGCCTGACTTTTCAACCTAAATTTTAATCATAGCTTCCTACGATCAAGTAGAATAGAGTGGTAAACTCCGTTTGTTTAAAATAATTTTCTAAAACTCAAATACATATTTAAACATATTCGTATGTATTTCGGTTATTTAAAACAGTAAAAAGCAGGGCGTTACATATGCCATTGTGCTTACTTCCCAATCCTCATATTGCTTATACCATTGGTTGTTTGTTTTCCTAATTGTGTTTGTTTGTTTTCCTTAACGTTTTATCAGAAAATGGATCTGACTAAATGTTTAGAGACAACCATCCATTTGGACCAGGTACAGTATCTCATCAACTTAAGAATAACGATCGAATTCACGTAATGATGATTAAGGCATAAATTAAACTAATCATTATTAGATTGTTCATGTGTATTTGCAGGATTTGATTTCAATTCCACGATCATTCTATCGTAGTTGGGGACAAGGAATACCGCGTGTTGTGACTAATGAAGATCACAAATGCGGAAATCTGTTCAATGGGAATATAGTAATCCATGAGGATCACCCATATTTTGCAACGGACACAAAGGGTATCAGGGAGTTGTATTTGTTGTCCACTGGTGCATTGGCAAAGTTTAAGTACATTGGGGGTTCTCGCTTCTACATGTTCATCCCATTGGAGGATTGAAGAACTGTAGAAGCTGAACAATGTGTTTTGGATCATTAGTACATTATGCACAAGTTTGCTATCTTCATTCTGTCCAATAATTTATCTATGTATTTTGGATCATTAGTACATTATGCACAAGTTTGCTATCTTCATTCTGTCCAATAAACATTATTAAACTTGCATTAATTAATCTGTGTTTTCTTGGCCATATTGACTGTGGTGTTTTGGATCGTTAGTACATTATTATATTTATGTATTCTATTTATCCAATACAAAAAAATATTGATGTACACTATTTATATCAGAAATTAAAAATCAATAGTGTTATTTTTTTAAAAAACAAAATTCGGTCGCTAGGCCTAAGTTACAAGAAAAAAAAATTATTTTCATGAATAGCGATCGAAACAGCGACCGAATAACAGTCGCCAAATTCGGTTATCTAAGCATGCGACCAACTCATCGGCGACTGAAATATATATTTTAGCGACCGAAATGCCGTCACCATTTTGCGACCGAATTACAAGTTCGGTCGCTAAACGTTTAGCGACCAGGGTTTCTGCTACCCCATTGATTCGATCGCTAATTCGGTCGCTATCCTGTTTAGCGACCGAATTCTTCGGTCACTAAACATTTTTTTTTGTAGTGGTATTTGAGTATCTCTAGGCCAGAAGTCATATTTCCCGTGCATAAACTCAGTCAATACATGCAGGCTCCTCGCACCCCACATTTGATTGCAGTACACCATCTACTTCAGTACCTTAAGGCAGCACCTGGACAAGGCCTCTTCTTTCCAAGTTCCAATCAACTGAACCTCACAACATTTGCAAATGCAGATTGGGGAAGTTGCTTGGACCCAAGGAGGTCACTTTTTTGTCTTTCTTGGCAATGCCTTGTTGTCATAGAAGTCAAAGAAACAGCCCACTGTATCAAAATCCTCAGCTGAAGCTGAGTATCGGGCACTATCATCAGTGGCTAGTGAACTAGTTTGGATCACTCGATTGCTCACACATTTTGAAGTCCAAGTCTCCTCAACTATGGTATTTTGTGACAATCAGTCAGCAATACACCTAGCATCGAACCCAGCTCACCATGAAAGGTCCAAGCATATTGACATCGACTAACTCTTTATTAGAGAATTGGTTCAATCCAATCTTATCAAGTTGATACATGTTAAAAGTGAACATCAATTAGCTGACTTGTTCACCAAGGCTCTACCATTTCCCCTCTTCTCTTCTCTCATACACAGGCTGGGAATACACAACATATATTCTCCACCTTGAGGAGTGGTATTAGAACTAAGTTAAGTTAGTTCCTTTTCAGTTAAGTTAGTTACTGTAGTTAGTTGGTTACTGCTAGTTAGTTGATTTTGTTATTATTTTGGCGGAAACCAATGGTTGATCTGAACTTGTATATATATTCATCTTGTACATGATTTCATTTCAATGGAATTCATTTCTACAATTCCAAGCTTTAATAACCAAATAGCTCACTGCAACCACAAAACCCTATTGATCTCCATTCGTCATCTTGTCTCTATTGGCACTCTTGACCAGCCTGTTGATTTGTTCACAAAAGCTCATTCTCTTGGTCGCTTCCGCACTTTAATATCCAAACTTAAGTTGGTTGCACCTCCACCCACTTGAGTTTGAGGGGATGTTATGATATGATTTGATATGATGCGATATCATTTGATTATGTAATTATTGTGATTAATATTGTAATCATATTAGGATATTAAGTTGGTTTGATTAACCTTTATTTCTTTGTCTCTTTTTCTGCTCTATAAATAGAAGTACTCTCTTGTGACATTGTGACACAACATAAATATACAAAGCCTTTTTCCATCTTGCGTTTAGTTTCTACAAATACAATTTAAAATTTATTTATATTTTTCAGTTTACAAATTGAGCAAACTATATCACCATGTGATCCACATGACATTCAAAGAATAATGACATTACCTTTTACTAACGGAAAGACAGACACAACATTATCTGTTTGTCCTTATTTTTTATTTTTCGTTGGGTGCATTTTCTTTTTGATATTTTATTTGCTATGTATGTTTAAATATATTTGTGTGTGTGTGTTGCATATACTCAAGAAGTATGGATATATGTAGTTTATGGTTGCAAACATACTTTTGGGTCCAAGAATAAGTTTGCCCCAAATGAATTCTAAATATAATTTATTCCAAACATACATCCGTAGCTTCTCTCATCTATAAATCAAAGTCTTGTAAAGAAAAACTATAAATCAAGGCAAAATTGTACTTTTGATCCCTTAAGTTATTTATTTTGTTCAAATTGGTTCTTTAAGTTTACTTTGTGACAAATAGGTCCCATAAGTTAGGTTCGGGTTTCAAATTGGTCCCTTAAGTTTTTTTGTGACAAACTAGACCCTTAAGTTATGTTCGGGTGACAAATTGGTCCTTTAAGACAATAAAAATAATACATTAAGGGTCTAATTTATTGGTCCCTTTGATAAATTAAGGGATCAATTTGCTACCCGAACATAACTTAAGGGTCTAGTTTGTCACAAAAAACTTAATGAACCAATTTGTCAACCGAACCTAACTTAAGGGTCTAGTTTGTCACAAAAAAAACTTAAGGGACCAATTTGAACAAAATATATAACTTAAAGAACCAAAAGTGTAATTTTGCCATAAATCAAAGTCGCACCATCTAAATAGAAGAAACACATTTTAATTCTTGGTTGCTAAGATCTCACTACATCTGTGTGAGTAATGCTACTTTGCATATGCTCAGCGGTAATGTTACTCCTTCCACACTGTCTTTCCTCTTCCGTTTCTTTTGGATATTTTGGTGAGGTAAAATTGGACACCAATTCCTCATAGTCATGGCAGATCTAGGACCCCTACTCGATGGGGGCGATTTATTTAAAAAAATAAAAAAACAAAAAAATAATTATTAAGATTAAATATGTTTTTTATTCTTATAAAATTGGTAAAAATTTATTTTAATCCGTATAAAATTTTATTCATTTTTAATCCCTAAAAATACAAAAGTATATGTTTTTAATCCCTGGTGAGTGATTAAAAATATATTACTTTTATTAAATGTAAGACTAAAAATAAATAAAATTTGTATAGGGACCAAAATCAAATTTCACCAATTTTATAGAGATCAAAAATATATTTAACCATAATTATTTTCATACATATGAATATAAAGAGAGGGAGGGTCGAGTGAGGGTGAGAGTGAGAGTTTGAAAGAGAAGAGAGGGTTGAGTGTTTGTGTTTGTTGAAAAAATAGAGAAAAATGAACAGAGTGTTCAAATATATAGTAGGGGCAAAATACAAACATATAAGATATTTACTTGTAATTTCATTGAAGTTAGGGTGTGCAACATCTGTACATAGATCCGCCCCTGCATATAGTCATTATAGAATAGCATAGGAGTATTCTTTTTTAACCATGCTATTGATACAACGTATTCATCATCATAAATAATGATTAATCTTTGTCAGAGAACCTGGACCGACATTTAAGGGTTGCCCCCTGTCAACCAATTTTTTTCCATATATAATAGTAAAGAGTTGAACTCATCAACACTTACTTAAGCGTCCCAAATTTGTTATCATTCAGGACCAACCACATGTTGGTAGAAATTCAATGTTTTAAAAATTGGATAGAACCGGGCAGTTTAACCGAAAATCGACCAATTCGACAGTTTCATCCAGCCCTTTTGCATCGTGATCTGATTGAACCACCCAAAAAAATCGATTAAATCGGATCGAACCTTGAATTGACTTGGGTTGAACAGTTCGAAATGAATTTTGTTTTAAACTTTGCCCCTAATTAAGTGTTATTCATTTATTTATTAATTTATTCGTTATTCGGTTCAATTGTGGATTGAATCGATGAATCGATTGAATTATGATCCAGAGATCTCGCCCCGTTGGGTTTTTAAAACATTGTGTAGATTGTGTGTGTGTTTGGATGATCGTTTGATAAAAGTGATTTTGAATTAATTGATTTTGTAAAATTGATTTGGTTATAATTGAGTTTGAAGTAAAATGATTTATGTTTGGATGCTTTAATTTTGAAAACAAGTTTGATGTAAAACTTAATGTAAATTTTTCAACTCAACCAAAAAGCTACCTTTTGTAGCTTATAGTTAGAATCGTTTCTAGAGGCAAGATCAATTTTACCTAATAGTAATCAAATATCTCATTTTTACTAAAATCACGTTAGAGGGTGAATCAATTCTGGAGGTTTCTGACGTGAAACCAAACACACACTGAATATACAAGTATAAAGGCTAAATTATATTTTTGGTCCCTTATCTTTATTTTAAGTTTCAATTTGATCATTCTTTTATTTTTTTTGTTTCATTTTGGTCCCTTATCTTTATTTTAGGTTTCAATATGGTCCTTTTAGTTTAAAATGTGGTAGGAAGAGGACCAAATTGATATAAATTTTATAAAATAAAGAAACATTTCAGAAAATAAATAAATAAAAGAGAGACCATTTTGGAACCAAAAAAGGACCATATTGGTTTAACTTTTGCAAAATGAGGAACCATTTCGAAACAAAAAATAAAAGAGGATCACATTGGTATAACTTTGAAAAAAAAAGATATCATTTTGAAACAAAAAATAAAAGAGGGATCAAATTGAAACCTAAAATAAAGATAACAGGTTAAAAGTATAATTTTTTTTTTTTGTAAATCCGGTATCCTTCGGCCTGGAGCCAGAGACTAACCCTTGAGGTAATGAGATTAATTTAAGGGGTTGACCTCTCCCAACAAATACTCTTCTGTATACATGAGTTAGGAATCAAACGCATGATCACATGCTTAATGGACCCAATTATTTACCAACTGTATCATATCATATTGGTACTAAAAGTATAATTTAACCAATTATAAATCATCCTCCCTTGAAAAAAAAATTATTTAAAAAAAACTGAGGTGGCATGAAATGGAAGAAAACGAGTCGAAATTGACAACCTGTCATTTTAATCCAAAATAATCGAACCTTACACTTGCACACGCCACCTCTCTCTGTCTAGATATCTATCTATCCCCGATCACTCTATCTCCAATATTCAATTCAGTTCACCATCACTTACCATCCCCCACCGCCATGGCAACACCGATCCCAATTCACCTCTGGACCATCCTCTCCGAATCAAAACGCATAATCAACGCCCACTCTCGCCACTTCCTCGCCCTCTCCGTCTTCTTCCTCCTCCCTCTCTCCTTCTCCCTCATCGTCTCCCCCACCCTCCTCTCCCTCTCCCCCCACTCCTCCTCCCCCCACAACATCCACATCCTCCTCCGCACCACCACCACCACCACCGACCCCCCTTCTCCCCCTCTCCCCCACCACCTCCACCTCCTCATCCCTCTCTTCTTCTCCATCTTCCTCCTCCTCCTCTCCCTCTTCTCCCTCTCCTCAATCACCCACTCCACCCTCCACGGCTTCTACGGCCGACCCGTCAAACTCCCCTCCGCTCTCAAATCCATCTTCCCTTCCTTCCTCCCTCTCCTCCTCGCCACCCTTCTCTCCCACCTCATCCTCCTCCTCATCACAACCCTCTTCACCCTCTCCTTCCACCTCATAACCCAAACGCTTCACCTCACACCTTCCCCTCTTCTCATCACCCTCTTCCTCCTCCCCCTCCTCCTCATCCTCCTCCACCTCCGCCTCTCCTGGACCCTCGCCCCCGTCGTCGCCGTCGTCGAATCCTCCTACGGCCTCCACCCGCTGAACCGGAGCGCCAGCCTCATGAAGGGGATGAAGGGTGTGGGGTTCTCTTCTTTGTTGTTCTTTGGGTTCATGGAAGGGGTTTTGGTGTGGAGCAGTTATGTTCTTACCATGACTAATGGTGATGATGCTGATGGAACTCCTAGTTCCTTGTTGTTTAAGGATTGGGCTTTTGTGGTGCATATTGTGTTGGCTTCTACTTTGTTGATGCTGCTGCTGCTTTACCACACGGCGGTGAACACGGTGCTTTACATGTATTGCAAGGCGGTGCACGGCGAGCTCGCGGTGGAGATTGTGGAGGAGTTTGCGAGAGAGTATGTTAGCTTGCCTTTTGATGAAGGGAAGATCCCTCATGTTGTTTCGGTTGTAAATGTGTAATAGTTAGTGATTTACGAGAAGGACTATTAAGGTTAGTGGACTTTTGTCTCTTGTTCAGTATAATTTGTGTGTAAAATGAAGGATAAATGTTAATGTTAGAATCAGTTGTATCACTCAGAAAAAATTGACAATGTTAAGGTTTTGAGAACCTTAAGGAAATATGGTTACACCCTACTAATAGCTATACCCTATAGGTTTTGGACCAGTGAAACAGTTACTGTGTTTTTGTGGTTGAAATTGATAGAGTACATTATTAGGTTACCAATAGGACAGACTTGAAGTGTGCTGAGGATATTGAGTAAATGCTCTATTTTAAGATGAAGTAGGAATATTGGTTGGCTCTATTTTGAGAATTAAGAATTTGAAACGTGAAAGTCTAACAGGAAGAACGGATGGTTCCTTCTTCTGCTGAGTTAGCGATTTGTGCTTGCCTTGAATTCTCTGGGCACCTAGTATCAAATTCAGGAATAGTTATTATTGTTGTCTTGTTTGCTTTGATTGGAGTTTGATGAATGCTGAAAGTAACTGAATAGAAGCACTGTAATTGTTACCTCACCTTGGCCAAATTGTGCTCTTGTATTAGTGTCAATATAGCTGTAAATAGTAGTAAGAGAGTTGGGGGAGAGATTTCAGATTCTTTCCCCATTTTAAATTTTGAAGAAACGGATACTGGATTTGTTGTCTAAACTCAAACTCTTTTAGTTATTATCTAGTACTCTTCCTCCTTTATTACTGCTCTTAGGCCAAGACAAATTATTTTTTTGTTTTTTTTTTTTTTCTAAACCCAGTGTATCCCAATGCCTTCAACGAATGACGAACCATTTTGTTATTGCATATGCAATAGTTGACAGTGAAACCAATGAAAATTGGAAATGGTTCTACACTCTTCAATGGCCAGCTTAGATATCCCATTGTCAGTTGTCACATGCCCATTTAAGATGTCAACTAGACACATCTGTTAACAGGAATCATCCAAAACCGGTATTAACTTCAATGACAAGTTGAAAATTCAGGGACTGAAATTACGGAATTAAATTTGCTCAGGATCTAATATGACAGCAGTTGAATCTTTCATTGACTGATTTGATAATTTACTCTATAAGAAACATTGTCATTTATCATCTTATTCAGAGCTAAAATTTCATATACTGTCAGTGTGGATATTTTTAACATCAGACTAAACCATGCAGCAATGAATGACATGAACATCACCGAGAATATTAGAATAATATCATTAAAAAAAGATTTGTATATCTTAAATAGAGTTAGGCATATTTTTTCAACTAGATGCTCTTATAATTTTATTGCTCTTAGGCCAGGATGCACCTTTGTTATTGCTTATGCGATAGTTGACAGTGAAACCAAGAAAAACTGAAAATGCTTCCACACAATGTTATTAAAACCGAACCGGTGATCGACTCGATCAGGGTATTGGGTTAATGGGTCACTGGTTCAATCGGGTTTAACCAGGGGTTACTGGTTGACTCGGTTTAAACCGATATACATTAAAAAATTCTAAAATATTCATATATATGACAGTATAGTTCAATATATCTATACTCCAAATTTAAAATCATTACCATAAAAAAGTATCTAATTAAACAAATACAAATCAAGGTCACTGGTTAAACCAGATGAACCGGTATATATTAAATATATAAATTCTTATGATTGACTTATGTATATATATAATATTTGGCAGGAGTTGACTTGATATACATTAATTTTTTAAAAAATATTCATATATAGGCCAAACATAATTTATCATGTTCAGTAGTTCAGATTGTGGTTTAGATTCAGTAGAAGACATATCTGACTAAAAAACAATTCAATATTATGGAGAGTAATATTGAGTATAGTATAGTGTCAGTATTATGTCAGTTCAAATAATTATCAATATATTACTTGAATATTATCAGTATCAGAAATCAATATATCATTGTATCATTATAATATAAATACAATTCATAAAAATAAAAAAAAAATAAAAGGGGTAAACCGGTTTTTTCCGGGTCGAGTCAACCGAGTTTCACAAAAACCCGACCGGGTCAACCGGGTCAATCCGGGTTGATATGCTAAACGGTCCAACATCCTAATCGGATCAGCCTGGTGACCGGTTCCCGGGCTAACGGTCGAACCGGCCGGTCCGGTCCGAGTTTTATAACACTGCATTGTCACATACCCACTTAACATGTCAACTAGGCACTTATGTTTAACAGAAATCATCTAAGATATGGATCAACTTCATTGACAGATTGAAAATTCAGGGACCAATTATGGAATTAAATTTGCTCAAGGGCCAATATGTCATTGGTTGAATCTTTCATGCACTAAATTGATAATCGATTTTTTGAACCTATGCAACATTGCACGTGTTAAGGAATTAAAAAATAGAAATGTTGTTTTGAAACGATTAACTTTTAAACTTCTAAAGAATTGAATATGCTTCCTTAATTACATTTGGATCCCCTCCTCTGGGCATGTCTCCTCTTCTGTTAGCTGATGCAGCAGGAGTGGCGTTCTTGAGATTGTAGTTTGTCTTTTTCCTTGTTTTTTGGCTTTTGTTTCTCTCAAATTACCAAAAAAGTATCTGTTTTCTTAGCATAGATTACAGCATAGAATAATTCGTATGTTCGAATCATCATGTGTTGGCTTCAGATTCTTAACTAGTGAACTCTGATTTATGTTAGATCTTTAGTCTAATTAAAATCGCTTTTAGTATGCAAACAACTTAGAAAATAACACAGGTTGTCCCTATGGTTTTGGTTTTCCTTTTCTCTTTATATGTGAACATGGACCAAACCTTATGGTATTGGGCTAGAATGATGGACTTTGTCTTAGCCTGAATACACACAATGTTGAACCTCGATTGGATAATAAATAAACACTTTTGGTTCTTGATTTATTGTTGTACATGAAGGACTTAGACTTCAAGCCTCCTCGGCCGTAGTTAACCTGGCACAAGGTGGGTTGCTTTGGATTGAGTTAATCATAATTTGTTTCTGCGTGGAATGGTTGGGTGATCAAAACTGCGTCATCATCACAGACAAGATTCAAGACCTAAGCTTTAAACTGAAGCGTGTACAGACTAATGGCTCGTTGGCATATTTATGTGGTTTTATTTGTTACTCTCTTCAAAGTATCTGTCAATTTAGATAGTGAATTTGGTTGTCAAATACCAAATAAGATAATGAATTTGGTTTCATTTTATTTCATTTTATCTGTTATTTCAAAACATGAAGACTTTATTTTGTCTTTTGAAAAATATTAATGAAATGAGAATGTGATTTAGTTAAGTATAATTTTATTTCTTTAAAATTAAAAAATCAACAACTTTTTTGAAACTTGGATAAAACCTTAAACCTTAATAATCAATAAATCAATAAATATCTTAAAGAGGTAGTATACCCAACTCAGACTATAATTCTAACAAATTCCTAAAAATTAAATAAAAATAAATAAAAACCCCTTTTCATTTAGGAACATGGAACATCAATTATAGGAAGTTTGCCACATGGGATGCAGCCATGCAGGATTGGACTTCAACAAAAAAACATAAAAATCAGACATTAAAGACAAGGACATTAACCGGTATACGTATACCTCAGGGTTATTTCACTTGTTTTTGCTTATGAGTTATGACTATTGTAAAGAGAAGTGAATTCAGTTTATCTTGAGAGAGGCAAATGGGGATGTAGCTCAAATGGTAGAGCGCTCGCTTTGCATGCGAGAGGTACAGGGTTCGATCCCCTGCATCTCCAAATTTTTGTTATTTTTCTCTCGATACAATTTCAATAATACATAAAAAGATAAACTATCAATTGAAATAGCTGTGAAATTTGATAGCCGTTAATGACTGAATCATCTCAGACACCTTAATTTAAAAGAAATCAAAGATGGGCTTTATAAAGCCAATTGTATTTCTCTTAAAGACTCTAAATAACTGAGCATTCTACATTTCCTAACTACGAAACGTTTTAACCAAAAAAAATAGTGAGCACAACTCACAAGTATCAATGCACTAGGGAGATCAGCCTCATCAGTTACCTAAAACTTCGTACATTGGCTCCCACATGATATCCAAGTTTGAGCCTCTCCAAATATTAGGGGTATCATCTTAACATCATGAAGTTGAAGACTAAGTAATGTTGAAGTACCCTTAGCTCACAAATCAAAAGAATGAAAAATTCCCATCAATATAGTTAAGAGAGAGAGTTGTTTAATGAACACCCGAATTGGTCACAATTTTCTATTATGAACTAGGCTAGATGACGATTTAGGATTAAAGGCCCTCTCATCTTGACCAGTGCTGAAAAGATTAGTCCAATCTGTAGATCTTTGAGCAATCCTAGCAGGAACGCGGTCACTATCTTCGCCGCCAGAGGCTTCATAACCATCACTAGTTGACCTTGACAGCGGAGTTCCCTGAAGATTTGCAACACCAGCAGCTGCTGAAAGACCTGCAAGCTGTCTTGCTTCTTCAGCTCCATACGAAGACACCCGAACAGGGTGAATATCAGGAGAGCCTAAGCTGCTTTCAGGAGAAGAAGCAACAATCCCAGCTGAGTTTGCCATCGCTTGACTTGTTCGAAATGTGCTTCGCGTGTCAAGTTGGAGAGGGGCCAAGCTAGACATTCCATTGAAGCCTTTAGCAGTATTGCTGGCAGGAACTTTTGTCAGGGACTCCATAGGTGAGTCAGCAGGAAAGTAAACTCGCTTACTGGCTCGCCTTTTGTTCTCAATCATGGGGATCATTCTTCGGCCACTGCTACCAAGACTGCTGTCTGGTTGTAGCCTGGAAGCCTCATTATGTCTTATCACAGGCTGCAGAATTTTGGACTTCTTTCTTGCTTCTGCAGCAGCCTTCGAAACCTCTTCTGCATTTAATCGTGCCAGCATCCAAGGACTAATTTTAACTGCTGCAGAATTCTTTTTCTTCAATGGCTCTTCCCTCATTGTCTTCTTTCCCAGTGAACTTACAGAACCTGTTTCTGGGGGCACCACATCAAACTACAACCCACAGGTTGCACTAGATAAGCATACCAAAGAAAAAACACGGAAAATAAGTTATAGGAAACACAAATAAGATCATCCTCACATGAATATTCATTCCTCTAATAGCAAAAGCCATTTTGTGTGATGGAGGATCTTATTACGATTACACAACAAGTATTGTCATAACTCAACAATCCAGGAACAATTAAATCATGACATAGCAGACTGTACGCATCGCTTGATTAAATGGCAGTAAGTCAAATGATAAAGCTTAATAGTCAATAAATCTGGTTGTCCAAAGAGTTGGGAAAAGGTTACCAGCATCATATGCACACTGTCACAAACCACCCCAGAAAGCCACGACAAACTTCTGAAGTTGATATGCAATACTAATCTCAATAAGATTTTTTTAACCAAACTAAGCAAAAGCTTGATCATTAATGGATCCATTAGAATTTTTTATTTTTGTAACTTTTTTACCTTTTATTATTATTGTTAGCCATTGTTATCTTTCAATTTTTCTCAGCAACAATCTTCAACACCAAAGATGTGCATTCAAAGGCAAATGCGAGGAGTTCACATCAAAACAATTAAAATGCACCAGCATTTTTACAATAAAGTCATATTTAAAGGTATTCTAGGAAGAAAATCCCAATGTAAAATACAGAAATAAAACTCATTAACACGTAAAGCAAGTCACAATTGATAAATGGTTACCTGATCTTCAACGAACAGGCGTGGGGGTGTGCACCACGCACCACGTTGGAAAGTATTAAAGGAGCTTGCACTGCTCAATCCTGTGAGTGAGCTCACAGTTGACATTTGGGGACTTTGCTGACCTCCACCTCCCAGCTGCTCCTGCTCTTGCTCCCTCATAGCTATTATGTAATCATATGTGGTGACCCCCTGAGTCACTCAGCAATAACCACAATATTTAGCACTAACAATGTCATTGTTGTTAAATGAGAATTATGAGATAAACTTGTATTTTGCCGCAAGGAAAACATATTAATGCCTTTATGGGATATAGGGTACACAACCATCACAGTATCTCCAACTGCACCCATCTCGTATTTTATTTTTATGCCAGACAGAGAAAAACACTTGGAAAGAAGCTGCCCCATTTATGAAATGATATAATATGCTTTACAAATGAAATGAAGTATTGAACCAGATTATCAACATGTCAAACAACTGCCAAGCTTACCTTTTTAATGAGGAGGATATGAAAGAATAAAAGCTGAGTGATGGGTAAGGTAGCGATCATGGCCAGAACGGTGCAGGCAGCCTGGGAAGGAAAAACAATAATTACTGTAGTTGGAAATAGCCTCAATGATTTTCACCCAAAAAAAAAAGGGAAAATCAAACAAAAAGAACACACACAATGTATGTCAGATGAATAAATATATAAATAAGTAAATAACCATTAGCAGTACAGCAACCACAAGGTATACATAAGAAAAAAAGAAAAGCATAAAGCTCACCACCACGATAACAAAGGGAGCTAGAGAGAAACTGCTTCCCAACTTGGAGGAGATATCCACCGAAAACCGCTTCCTCTCAACAAAACAGCAGATAAGCACAAGTATCCCAGTCGAACATTGAAGAATAAGCTGCAATCTCAAGCCCAAGGTGCACAAACCATGCATAGACCTGTCAATAGTTAATCAAAAGAAGATGACTAGGAAATAAAAATGCTTACTTGGGGGGTACTCTATAGGTTATGGCATGTTACTTGCAACAAGTACTGAGATAGGTTCAGGATGGTTTAAATATCTTAGGAGAAAAAGGAAAGAGTTTGACACTTGATACGGAGACTAAAGTAGCATCAGAAATGATGAAAGAATTTTTGGGAGTAGAGGATTTCCAAATGCTGATGAACTGGAGCAGACACATATTTGAATGGTTGGGGACAATTACTAAATAGTTGCAGAGCTTATATGATGATAAGGGTAGGTTTGACATTTGATTGTGTGAATGATGAGCAAGGAATAGGTGGTCAATCTTGCTTACCAAGAGGTTAGCAGCAACCATGAGGGTGAAAAATTGTCGATAGTTCTTTTTCCCTACACAGTTGTTAAGCCACTGCAAAACCCAGGAAGCAATAGTACTTCAGATTTCAGAACATATATCAAATGATAAGGAAAGAAATGAGAAATCATAGTATCATACTCGGCAATGATGATCAAAGTGGTCTACACACTTGTTGCACACTCTACAGTGCTTGCTGTATTTGAAGACCTACAAAAATAATATTCTTCAATGAAATAAAATTTTATCATCTAAAGCATTGCAGAGTAAGCAAGAATTTCTAGCAGAAGAGATATATATTTGAAGTATTAGATCAAGGAATACAAAAATGGTATCTCCGACTTCTGCACGCATTATTGTTGAGGTAAAAGTAGCTTTTCACCTCCCCAAGTCATATTATTGAATGGACTCCATAACACCAACAGAAATCTTGGAGGAACAAGTAGTTAAAATGATTCTACACACCTCAACTTCACACAAACTGCAATAGAACATGCCATCTTCACTGGTGTGCTTAGCAGAAGATTCCTCACTTGAACTAGAGCAGCTGTAGATATAAGCACAAGGAGAGCAAACTAAGAGGAAACAGGATGAACGAGCCGGTGATGCAATCTTCTTCTCTATTGAATTAGAAGCATCTTTCAAATTTCCTTCTGTTCCCAATGCTTTCTTGTCCAGAGATTTTGCGCCAACTGTTGAAGCATTTGCATCATGCATTGAAGAAGTTGATTCCCCAACTGATTTAGAATCTTTTAGTCCAGCAAGCATTTTACTGTCTGTTATCTCAAGATGCTTTTTGGACTTAAAAACCCCTGGATCTGCTGGATCTGTTGCTGCACACCAAATGTACAGTCCAAAGACGCAAGTAATCTGCCATAAGGTGAGATACCACGAAAACATGACAATGTTCTTCATGTAGCTATAAAAAAAGGTGCAGTTACTAAAACAAAAGGCATACTTTTTCTAATTGTTCAGTGACAACGACATTTGAAAGCACATCAAAACTGTGCAGGGCAATAACAGCCCCAGTAAAGACATATAGCAAGGGTAACCAAAACAGCTGACAGAAGGAAGTAACATCAGCAGATAGATTGATAGAAAGTGCAAATCAGCCTTGACAGATATCTCTAAAACTAAGGTTCTAACTAATATTGTGTTCCAGCAGATTGTGGCTACATAAAAAACCATTGCTACCCAAACATTTAATATTACAATGGTTTTTCCAGTAATAGACAACACTGACCCAGTTATGGGTTGCTTTTGAGAGCTAGACAAATGACTACCAATCTAAGCATATTTCCCTCCCAAACATCTAGGACATCTATAATCAATAATGTAAACATATGGTGGCTGATTGGTTTCCCCTATCTCATTGCACATAAACCTGAAGTATGCTAATCAATTTGCCAAGCATTCCTATCAAGACTCTCCTACAGCTTACCCAATCCAATTCAGTCATTCTCAGGCAGCTTATGATTGTGGGTTGAGCAGACAAATATTTATTTTACTAAGAAGTGATGACAATTATTGGATCAGTTTTTCCCTGAAAGTAGATAAAAACAATATCTTTGCTGTCTTCAGCCCATACAAACCACATAATGAAGCTGCTACATTGGAAGCAAATCCCAAGCTCACAAGAAAGCACCTGAACAAACTAGCTACAATGTTTTCCAAGCAAACCATCTTTAACTGCTAGTGCTAAGTTTCAAAAGCTGTAGGATTAAGAAAATATTGTTAATTTAATCCTATCCAGTCAGATCGGGCGATGGAATTAGAGACATCTCTACCATAACAACAGTTTCATATAGCTCAAATGTTCCATTATGTGACTATTAACATGTTTCTGCATTATTCTTAATTCCCATTTTATTTCTTAAAATTTTGACACTGAATAGTTCCAGACAATGCTAATCATTTAGAGATAATTTAAAGTATTGACCAGGGTATGGTGGTTTCTTTTCCATCCATGGATTTGTTAGTAGAACATATACATATCAAGGATTTAGGAACTTAATGCAGACACCAGGAAGTTAGAGCAGCAGCAAATGTCATCCAAAATTAGAAACTTCGTACATTTTTACAGAATGATGAAGTCATTGCAATATTCCATGTCACAATAGTTAAGTCGCCACATTCAAGGTAGCTTCCACTATGAGTGTGTTTGGGAATCTATTTTTGTTTGGGTATGTTTGCTGAAAAGTAATTTTAAGATAGTCTATTTCGTTTGGGTGGTGATAAGAATCACTTTTTATATAGTAAATTAGGAAAAAGGATATGAAGCTATTTGTATAATTTAATAATATTTGTTTAGAAGTTAGTTTTGTAGGGGTAAACAGGGGAGAGAGTTTTGAGAACAAAAAATAATCAAATCACAACAATTTAAAGCTAAAACAAATTAGATGCATAAAACAGCCTTTTTCCCCCTCAAAAAAAGCTTTTTTATAAATTTAAGCAAAGTGTCAAACATGTTAGATTATTTTGAAAACAACTTTTTGGGATAAAACAGCTAAAATCTAAAAATTCCAGCTTCCGAAACATGGGTATCTCAGTTTGACAGAGGGTTTAGTTCACTCTATATAAATTAAAATCCATACCCAAAGGCCAAAGACAATAATCATGACATCGAAAACACAAAAGAATATGATAGGGATGATTCGGTGCTATCTTGGATTTCAAAAATTGAAACTAGCTTGAGTTTAGAGATTCCTAACATTTATTTGTGTATGAGGTGCCAATAAACAGGAACATCCAACATAGTTCTCAGAAAAGAGGAAGATTAGAAGATTCAGTAATCATATTTTAAAAAGAAAAAAAGAAGATCAAATCCTTGAATTTAGTTGACATATCTTGAGATGGCTATTTTTTCAAAAGATGCATAGAGAGGGATGTAAGGAATGGGGTGAGGGAAATAGATATAAGGGGTCACAACAAGCAACCAAATGGCCCTTGTGAGGTACAGAGACAGCCCCATAGCACCCTTCAAAAAACAGTCTAGCTACATGACAATCTAAAAAGAATGGTATATAATGAGATGAAACCCAGGCTAGAGAGGGATACAAAGATCAGGGAGATATATAAGAAGTCAAACACATGAATCAGAAAGCAAAAAAAAAAAAAAAAAACAAAACAAATCACATCCCTTCCACCAACCAACTTAGGAAGAAGCAAAATGAGCATATATAAAGCAGAGAAAAAAAATTCTAAGATTGGGTTACCAGTGGGGTGTAGAGGCCCATGACAATATACTGGTGCATTTCCTTTCCAACAAAAGGAGCAAAGAACACATAAAAGGCAAACCCCAGAGCCAAAAACACAGCAACAGCCACCACCTACACAAAGATTTTTCAAAATGAGTAAACCCCATGAAACAACAGACAGAAATTACAAAAAAAAAAAAAATCAGAAACAAAATTTACATGTACCTGTAGAGGATGGTAAGGTAGCTGCCATCCATGCTTCCTCATATTTTTATGGTTGGAAAATGCAAATGTTCTGAAGAGTAGTAAACAAGGTACCAAAGAAGCACAAATGTAGACACTAGAGACTATTAAACAGAACAACAACTGTAGGGAACTGTTGCTTTTTGTTTTTCTTCTACAACATTTTCACCTCATTTTTTGTATGTTAAGGAATGAAAAAGAACAGATTTTCTCCAATGACCAACAAAAAAAGGAGGCAGCTTGCAATTACATGTTGGTTGGAGCTGGCAGAAAGAGATGCAACAGAACAGAGGGAGTATATGGGGTTGGAGGAGTGGTGGGTGAGGGAAGATAGTAAAGCTTTTTCTGGTTCACAAAATGACAAAGTAAAACGAGGTTATGGAAAAAGTAAAGAAAATTTTTTTGAGGAATTTTTTTTTTTGATAAATATATATATATATATATATATATATTTTACAAATTATTTTTGAATAAAAGGTTTCTTCTTTCACATATTATCTCTACCATTCAATTCTTTATTCTTGAGCCCTGCTACTTACATTAACAAGTATTCATAATTTAAAAAAAAAAGGCTAAGGCACTGTTTGGTTTGCCAAATCCGCTAGCATTTAGTGGATAGCCTATAGCGGATGGAAAAGTAGTCCCGTTTGGTAATCGGTTTTAAAATTAGCGTATAGCGTTTCTTCACTAGCGTATAGCGTTTTTCCCAGACGCTACTTGAAGTAGCGTTTGAGCTTATAGCGTATAGCGTTTCATTTTTTCTTCCATTTTTATCCCTACCATCTTAATTAAATTTCTCACTTATCTTTGATTATAAAATAAAATACTAATCATTTAACATAGTATATAAATAAGAATTAATTTTGCTATTTAGATTTATATCTAAGATAAAAAAAAAGTGGAAAATATATTTTTATCTATAAAAAATAAAACTTATATAAAAATCAAATCAATATATAATTTTATTTTTATTATTCCATTTTTTTATTAAAAATAATTAAAACTAAATTAATATTAAAATTTAAAATTAATGATTGAATTTTTTAAACGATAAATAAATTTTTTTGACATGAAAAACAATAAATAATTTAGAATAAAATAAATTATTATAAGTGATAATTATTTTAAAATAAATAATATAAATCATATATATACATATAATATACATAAAAAAAATGCAAACATATCCTTTTATGTCATTTTACATTTATCAGCTAGTCCAACCGCTAGTTTTACCAAACACTTCAAATCCAATCCGCTAGCTAATCAGCTATCCGCTATCAGCTAGCTTATCCGCTATACGCTAGTTTATCCGCTACCGCTATCCGCTAGCTTATCCGCTATCCGCTAGTTTTTACCAAACAGAGCTTAAGAACACATTTTTTATTACACTGCTTAACTTACTCTTTATTATTCATGTGGGATCCATCAAAACCATGTAAAATCCCCTTGAAGGATTATAAGAATTCTTGTAATAATAATAATATTTTCTGGATTTTGATTTTATTTTTTGGGTTGAGATTTGGGTGTTGGTTGCAAAGTTTTTTACCTGTGAGTGACGACTGTGGGTTTCTGTTTTCACTTTTCAATGCCTATAATCGGTTCTTAAGAAACAACCTTTTACTTTATTATTATTATTATTATTATTATTACTACGGGGTTTGCTACCTCCTACTGCTAACAGCTTTACCTTTTTTCCATTGGCAAATCATGTGGCACAGGCATTGCAACGGCCGGTTGTTTGCTGCTGCTTTTGTATTGCCAACAACCTTGTTTTAACGTGACCCTCTCTCTCTCCCTCGATGTATTTCTCGTTAGATAAAGGCATAAAGCCACCCTAAACGGCTAAACGTGAATTTATAAACATGTGTTTGGATAAGTGTTTGATAAAAGTGATTTTGAATTAAATTGATTCTATAAATTGATTTGGTTATAATTGAGTTTGAAGTGAAGTGGTTTATGTTTATATGTTTTATTTTGAAAACAAGTTTGATGTAAAACTTTAGTGTAAAATTTTCAACCCAACTCAAAAGCTACGTTTTGTAGCTTCTAGTCAGAATCACTTCTGAAAGCAGAAACAATTTTACCTGACAGCAACCAAACAACTCATTTTTATTAAAATCATGTTTGACAGGAGACAGAATTAATTCTGGAGGTTTTCAACGTAAAACCAAGCACACACTAAGAAAGTAATTATACATGTATTTCTATAGTTTCGTGAGTTAAAATTTTAAGAGGAAGGTTAGCGACACATTCTTTAACGTACTCTTTTTAACACAGTATCATACTGGTTGAAATTCATGTAAGTTGTACATAATTCAACTAGGATCCACATGATATAGTGGGACCAATTTACATTTACATTTTAATCAATAAAAGAGTGTATGTTAGAAAAAGTATATCAAAGAGTATATTACTAACATTCCTCAAATATTAATATATATTTTTTTTTTGTTGTACAACGGACCAAAAGGCCGAAACAAAGAAAACCAGAACAAAGCACTAAAACAGGTTAAGGAGGCCCAGACACATCACTATGAGTAATATTTTTTGGACATCTAAATTTTGATGTCATGCATAGACACCGTATACTTGAGTGATATTTTGAATAAATGAATGCATGGTGAGAGAGAATAAAACAATAAACTAAGTGTTGGAAAGTAGATACATATGATATTGGACATCAATTTGTTGTCAAAATAACAAAACTCCATCATTTACAAGCAGCTTAGCCAACTCCACAGGGATTATCAATGACATGGACCCCCAAAGGGATAGCCAAGCTCCAATTTATCACCCAATCAACAAAAACATTTCCCTCCCTGAAAATATGTATAAAAACAATTTTCCTCTATAAAAATTTAATATATTTTCGTTAATTGAAAATTGATATCTTTTTATTTTAAGTATAAACTCATTTTATGAGAGTGTGTTTCCGGGGACGGAGGGAGGGGAGGCCCTATGTAGGCCATGGCCTCCCCCATGTTTTCATATTTTTTTGTTCTACATACCTATAGATTTAAGACTTGAACAAATAATAATAGCACGAGGCTTGAAAGAAGACTAAATTCTTGCTTTAGCTTCATCAACTTTTTCCTGAACAGTTTGATGAACTTTATACATATTAAATGAATTTAATATTTATGCACTGTCAATGTAAATGATTTTTACACTGACATCCAATAATATCTTGAAATATAGCATAATTGTTATTTTTCTCTCTTCATTATTATAATAAAAGTACATATGTCAAAATGTTAGTGGATGTCACTGTAAAAAAAATTAACTGACAGTGTATACTGCTTTAATCCATATTAAATTATTAGTTTGAGTAATTTATATCAAATTTATATCATATTAAATTGTTAATTATATATCAAATTTGTTTAACATAATTTATTTCTACAAAAATTGTATGTTTTTAATTCCTGGTGAGGGACTAAAAATACACTACTTTTGTTAAATTTAGAGGCTAAACAAATTTTACTAATTTTTTTTGGTAAACCCGGGTGGGTATCCTCTAGCCGGGAGCTAGAGACTAACCCCTCGAGGTACTGAGATCCATTTAAGGGGTTGACCTCTCCCAATAGATGCCCTCCCATACGCATGAGCCAGGAATCGAACCCCTGACCATATGCTTAAGGAGCCCAGTTATCTACCAACTGTGCCACATCATGTTGGTTAAATTTGACTAATTTAATAAAGATAAACATATTTAACTACGTATTTAATTTTGGCCCCTCTCACATATATTTCCTTGGCTCCGCCCCTGTGTGTTTCCCTTATCTATAATACATTGTCTAAACTATAGTTTCCTTATTTGGAAAATAATAAAAAATAGTTAAAGTTGTCTACGTGTTTGTTGTTGTTTATTGATAAAAATATAATATGAAGTATTTGGCTAGAAAAAATAGTAGATTATTATTTTTAATTGTTGGTCTTTGATTTAAATAATAATTTATGAGTGAATATTGGGCATAAAAAATATAATGTATATAATAGTTAAGTTAAATTGTATTTTTGGTCTCTCGAGTATAGTCAACCCCTACATTTTATAAAGTTGCAATGTTAATCCTTCTGTCATCCTATTATCTTAACTGAATGCTTTTGTCCCATGTGACAAACTGCATATCAGATGACTTTTCTTAAATTAATAATTTATTTAATTAAATATTATTTTATTTAATTTTAAAAAAATAAATTAATTAATTTCATTTAGTTACTATAATATAATATTAATATAACTATTTCAAATATTTATTTATTTGGAAAAAAATTAAAAATTACAATAGCCCCAACCCATGGCGGGTTCAACATGTTTTTCCACCCGTATATATAAAATGATTTATGATTGATTATCAATATAAAAAATGTTAATAATTTATCCAAATCAAGCTTATTATATTATACTTACTTTTTCGATGTTTAACTTCTTTCAACATATGTCCTCAAAAAAAGAAAAACTTCTTTCAACATATATTTCTCCCTAGTTTCTCTTCTACAATTTATTTTTATATTTATTCATAAGCTCACTTTACATTATTGGTCTTTCATTTTGTTCAAAGAGAAACAAACTTTGGTTGTCTAGATATATATGTTGTGCAATGTAACCACAATCCAAATGATCTATTTGTTGAGATACCAAGCAATTCTCCTCCCTCCCGGCTTTGAAAATATCATGAAATTTTTTCAACTTGTTTAGTGGCTTAAAGAATTATACTAATATTTGGTATAATATTTTATCTGAGTTTATTTTTCTAAGAATTTATTTTCAGTGCGTGATCATAAAACTATAGCCAAAGAGATGCTTTTGAAGCTAGTCAATGTTGGTTTTAAAAATCTCCTATCAAGCACAATTTAATTTCAAACAAAATTTGCACTCAAACCAATACATGCAAAGTTTACTTGTGTTCCATGATCTTATTAGTGTTTCTTTTATGGGTCTTACTAACACGTGTCCTAAGGATATTGGTTAAGTAAACCATAAAAGGAAAGTTTGTATTGAAAAATAAAATGTAACACATTTCAAAATGCTAAATATATCATTTTCCATACAAATTTTCCTTTGTTGGTTCCTTAAACAATGTCAGGCACTCGTTAGCTTCTCCTTCTTTTATTCGTCCAATAACTTTATGTTTTTCAAGGCTTTGTCCACCTATTAGAAAAGGTTTGTTCCTACTTTCTAAGAATGACGACAATGACTTAAAATTGAAATAATAAAATGCAAAAGGGAAAGAGAATGGACATGGATTTCCTGCCTTCAACAAATTACGTATTTACATATTTATATATCAATGTACTATTAGGCAATTACTAAAAATATTTGAAAAAGTTTAAAATTAATCCAACGATATATCAATGTATAAATACATAAGTGCCTGATTTTTAAAACTTATATCAAACATGGGAAACTTTTATTCCCATGCCAATATTTCCAAGATTTTTTTTTAAACGTGTAAAAAACGCTACCTCTCAAACCAGTTGAGCTACACAACCCCCTAATAACATTTTTAATTAAGTTTATTTTATTTCAAATAGTACTTAATTTTAAATTTTAATTATACATTAAATTAAAGTAATATTTTTAGTAATAAATTTAATTTATTTTTTGATCAAACAATAAATTTAATTTATTATTAACTATTTAAAAATGATTTTTAATCAAATATACATAATAATATGTTATTTTTTCTTTAACACCTCTTCCATCGCATGAAAAGATTTCTTGGCCTCGGATATTCATTCATTCAAATAACATTACCCTAATTAAGTAGCATCCAATGCACCGGACCACGACTTGAACTCAATAGTCAATACTGTGTTCCGTCTCATGCGAGTGTCTTGTATTTGTATATTCGAACCTGCATCCGGTTACTTGTTACGCTCCAAATGAAAGATACAAAATTAATTGGTGGAAGCCATTGTACCCGATGAAGTGATGAACCCTTTGTACGAGTTCAATTTTAATAGTAAACAGGAAAACGAACTCTAATAAATATAGGGCCTATAGGCAACAATTCATTTTCAGTAGATAGAGTGCATTACATTTGTTTGGATGACAGTAGAAATATTCACAGCTTATTGAATTAGGAAGTGCACTGATTTTAATAACATTATTTATATTAACTTACATTAAATTGAACTAATTATAACATTAAACTAAAATAATTTATATTGTTTGAGTTCAATCAGTACGATTAACTCTTTGTTAAAGTTTTTTTTTTAAATAGTCTATAATTTTATGAATAAAAAATAATTTATCTTCTAAAATAAAAAATAGAAATAGAAGGTAGAAATAACATACTTCATATGCTTTAAATTTAATCAGATTTTTATGTAAAAATAATGGCGTGGAAATTAACCTAGGTAAGAATTTTGAAGAACTAATAGCTGCCAAAGCAAAAAAATATTAACCTAAAACACAATAAGCCTGACCTGACCTGACATAAAATGAGGTTACCCAAAGTCCCAAACTAATTTGGTTCGAATGAACCCGTCGGTGTATTTTTACTGCCGTAGAGAATTATGCATATGTTTTGAATTATGCGTATTTATATAATATATGGGCATATATGTCCAAATGTAAAAGACAAAAACGTTATATTACCCGTGACTGATTATTATCTTTTCATTGATATCCCCCATTCTGGGTCAGTTCCGTTCAGGGTAACCTCATCAGCGCGCGAGAGTCAAAGTATGAGTCGAGTTAATGTTGTATAGCAGTGTTCACAAGTTCACATGTTTCATTTTAGTATATCATTCTCAGTCCCACCAATAATATTTGCCACATAAGTTAAAATTTCATGTAATATTAAAAATAAAAAATGTAGACTACATGTCAACATGTTATTGGTAGGGACAGGGAGTGATACATTAAAATAGGACAAATGGTCTCCATTATCCTGACATTCGGTCATTTCTGTATCGTTGATAAATTGTCAACCTTCTAAAGAATTGACCTGAATTATTGCACTAACTAACAAACTTGCCCAGTGTCATATGATTAAAATATATAATGAAAGTAATGTGAGATCTCCATTAGACTCGTTATATTGAATATAAATAAGATCCACATAAAAGTTGTAAAACATAAATTACAAAAAGCAGTGCCCAACTTGAATTTTTAACAGTGATAGAAATTGTGATATGTAAATAGGCATATATATGATATGCTTGTAAGTTCAATTTTTTTTGCAATGTGTCAATTAGTTGAAGACAAAATAAAATAGGCTTTGTAGCACATAGTTTGTGTTTTTCTATAAGCTCATCGTAGCTTACAGCTTTCCAGTTATCTCAGTGTGTCAGATTGGGATAACGTCCACAGAAGGTTAGTCTTGGGTCCTTTTGGCTGCAATGGGCGTGGACTGAAATCATACTAGCAAACAAAATATATTCAGATAAGATTGTGTCATTTCACACAACAGCACAAGTAAAACTACATCAAAGTAGTATATAATGTGATCATTTGAATTAAATGGAAAAGAATAAACTGAATATACTTAAATGTAACATGTGACTGTGACTTGGAATCTTTAATCTTAAGAAAGTGATAAATTTCTTAGTTTCTTTGGTATTGGATCGGTTAACTGCAATGATTTTATTTTGTTCATAGAATGCAGTGAAGTGGACCCAGACTTAGGAACGAAACTTTTAACCCAGAGAGATCCAAAATAGCATAAGTGGAAAGAACTTGCTTCATTTGGGGTCAATGAGTTAGACTATAACAACAACAAAAAAAAAATTGCTTGTTACCATTTTGTTATCAATACTTAATAATAGAGCTGAAAGATACTGACACATTCCAATGGTTATCCATCTGAAGTTCTAAAACCGGATCGGGTATGAGAAAGATGGGGTCCACGGTGACAAAGTCAGAGTGGCACCAATGAGTGGAATTGGAATCATGGAATGTAAAAATGGTCCATTTGAACATTTGAGAATTGGCCGAAGTAAGAGTCATGGAATAGTAATAATAGATAATGATGGGTGGGTGAATCCTTAACATGGTAGCAACCAGAAAGTGATCATTCATTCAGGATTTTTCCTAAAACACTACTCCATATGTAAGCATTGAACTCCTATTTAGTGTATGTTTGGTTTCAAGCTAAAAACCTCCATAATTGATTCTGGCCCCTGTCAAACGTGATTTTAGTGAAAATGATGCGTTTCGTTACTGTCAAGTAGAATTGATTTTGCCTTCAGAAGCGATTCTAACTAGAAATTACAAAAAGTAGCTTTTGCGTTGAATTGAAAATTTTATACTAAGTTTTACATCAAACTTGATTTCAAAATAAAAACATCCAAACATAAATCATTTCACTTCAAACTCAATTCTAACAAAATCAATTTTGCAAAATCAATTCAATTCAAAATCAATTTTATGAAACGTGTATCCAAACACCCTATCAATGGATTGAAATATTTTTTGAGTCAATTTCATTGATTTTTTTTAACACTTCATTGATGTTTAATAACCTAATCTTGTGTTTGGTTTATTTTTTTAAATTTTATCAAAAGTTCAAATAAGATCCTTGTATAAAAGAAATGAATTATTATTCAGTATCTGATTGTTACAAAAATATAACTTTACCGGTACACACCACACAAGCCCCTCTGTTTATAATTGTATTCATTTTGCCTACATCAATATTCACATTATATTTCAGTCTATTTTTATATAAATCCCTATATTTTCAAAATTTACCTAAGTATATTCCTATTTTCAAAAAAAATTAAGACTTCACTTATTTGAATATTTTTTAATAGCCACATTATTTTTGCCCAATAAAACAATTTATAAACCAACCTTGACCCTAGCCGCGGGCTGTTTTTAGAAAACTTGAATGGGCCATGAGTCCTGGGCCGAGGGTATGAACATCGGTGCTACTACCTAAACCCCCACACATTCTCCATCAACACCCACACATTTTTTATATTAAAAAAAAAATATTATTACCAAAATACCCTTAAGTTAAAAAACTTATCTCCCTCCACCCCTTTTTGCATCTTCCGGCAAAATTATTATTATTATTTTTTTGGAAAGCCATCTTTCGGCAATTAATTGCCGGATTATATTTTTTTTGTTATATTCCGTCAACTAATTGCCGGAAACACAAAACCTTGAAAAAAAATTAATCCGGCAATTAGTTACCAAAGGTAATAATTAGATATTCTGGCAACTAATTGCCGGAAACACAAAAACTTGAAAAAAAAAATATAATCTGACAGTTAGTTGCCAGATGTAACAATTATATATTCCGGCAACTGATTGCTGGCAGGTAAAAACCTTTAAAAATTATATCCTGACAACTAATTGTTGGAAAGTCAAAAACATAAAAAATAAAAAATAAAAATTACAATCTGACAATTAGTTGTCGGATGTTAAGTGTTGTATGTTCCAACAATTAGTTGCCGGTAGCAAAAATTCTTAAAAGATGATGTTCCGACATTTAATTGCCGGTAGGTAAAATAACTTATAGATATAAAATAGTTATTTCACATTCGAAAATTAAAAATGTAGGGGTGAATAAAGTATGTGTGGGAACGTAGATAGCATCACCCTATGAACATTGTCCTTCCAACTAAATTTGTCTTTCGGTGGCAATGAGGGCTAAAAGCCCAACCTTTCTAGCAAAAATGACAATTTCCAATGTACGCGAACCTCACTACAAAAAATGACTTGTTTAAAGTGACCGGGCCATACTAAATCACTCGCACGACCGAAACCACACAACCTGAACATACGGTCCAAATCGATTTTCTGGACTGGGGCATATTAACGAATCAGAGTTCAAATTTTGCTTATTAAGATTTGAAAGGTTTAACTATTGAGTAGGTCCGTGAATTATTTGGGAATTTTTAAATAGGTTTCTATACTAAAAAAAATTGTAATTGGGTCCTCGAACTTTTATAAAGTTTTCAATTGGGTCCCTATACTTAAAAAATTTCTAATTGGGTCTCTGAACTTAGGCATGACAATGAGACTCCGAACCCGCGGGTACCACCCGAACCCACCCTGACTTTTACTGGGGGCGGGGATGGGAATATAGATACCCGCCCCGCCCCGCCCCGACCCCGAACCCACCCTGTTGTTTACGTAATTATAATAAGATCCTCATATATCTATGTAGGATATTAGATTTGTTTTGATTGAAAGGTTTCATTCTGTATAAAAGAGTATTTTTTTTTTTGGAAAAATTACAGAACATTTGATTGTGCTTTTATTATGGTGTTTTGATGGTATCAATGTTATTTGAAACATAACGAAGTGCTTCTAAAGCATTAGTTTCTTTTTAATTTGTAGCTGAAAGAAAACTAAGTTCTAGTTTTTGGTTGATTGTTTTAATTGTGTGAAGGTTTTATTTATTTACTTTTTGGAAGTACAATTTTTTAGTTGTTCATTTCAATTAAAACAAAATAATTTTTAAATTTGGTTACTCATTGACTAGGATGGGGACCTGCGAGGAAACCCGATCCCCGTTGGGGGCGGGGATGGGGATCTATTTCCCAACCCCGAAGGTGAGCAGGGCGGGGTTGGGATGCCCGCCTCCGCCCCGCCCGTTGCCAACCCTCTGAACTTATATAAAATTTTCAATGGAGTCCCTGAGGTATTGTTCCGTGAAGAGGTTTTAAGTCTGCTGATGTGAATATGACCTAGAATTCCCCCAAATTTGTATTTAGGGTTGCAAGAGACCAAAGTGTTGAGCCAGAAAACCAAAACGTGACCTGCGATTGCTTTTCCTCCATCTAAACAAATAGTTCATTCCTTCATCGATTTATGTTTTACGGTTGTATATCCCTTCCTTGAAATAATTTCGTTCAAAATAGTTCTCTCACTTGCAACTTCACTTCATCTTGTTACATCTTGCTACATTTTATTGTGACAATGTCTCAAGGTTCATCTTCCATCCAAACTACTCATAAAGATGAAATCAGTTATATTCCGTCCAATTCAACATATCACTAACGAATTTTATAATTTAGGGACCCCATTGAAAATTTTATATAAGTTCAGGGACCCAATTAAAAACTTTTTTAATTCAGGTACCCAATTGAAAACTTTATAAAAGTTCGAGGACCCAATTATAATTTTTTTTAGTATAGGGACCTATTTGAAAATTCTCAAATAGTTCAGGAACCTACTCAATAATAAAATCAATTTGAAACTCATGTTTTCTTAGTTACATTTCCTCATCATGAATGATGATTAAGTTGGATTTTCCCCCCCCACAACAAACGTCAAAATTAAGCTCACCATTGCGAAGGTCACAATCCCCTTCAGAATAAAAAGGTTTTTCATTTTTTTTAAAATCAACTAATGCATGCTTTGCCTTTTAGTTTTCCAACCTTGCTTCACAAATAGCAGACTTCTCATATTTATATTTCCTGAATTCCTAATACATTGCCATTTTAAATTGACTATTCAAATTTCATATTCAGCTAACCCCGCTTATAATAAATTTGGAGACTGCACTTCACCATAGTTCAACCTATAAATTGCCAAGTTTTAAAACCTGTTAATGTACAACCAACTTCATCCAAATTTGTCTTCTAAAAACTCAATTAGACAATTACAATGTACTCTTGCCACTTAGCTTCATCTCTTGTGTTAGATAAATAAGGGTGGGAATAGGCCAGGCTGCCCGACAGGGGCCTATGGCCTGGCCTGTATAAGGCCTGGCCTGACCCGACCTATTTAATAAAAAGGCCAGGTCCAGGCTTTTCTAAAGGCCTCTTTGATTAAAAAGGCCAGGCTTAGGCTTATGAAAAAGCCTTTAAAGCCTGATAGGCCAGCCTGATTAATATTATTTTTAATTAAATATATAATATAATATATACTAAAATATTATTTTTATAAAAAAAATTAAATAAATACTATTCCTAATAACTAATAAGTAAACACTTCCAATTGAAGCCTCATTCAACAACCCAAATCTGAAAACAAAAGAACCCTAAACCCTAATCTGAAGAGTCGTTCCTCTGTTTCTGCGTGACTCCGTTGCTCCTCTGCGAGTGCTTCACCACAGGCTGCGCAAGACTACACTTTTAAGCCTTACAAGATATTACACCACACTAAAGTCTTCTACTCCACCCATTTCTCTTACGCAATGGTCAACCTCTGTCATCTTCTCCCTGATATTGCATCATTCTAATCATTTTGTATTTCCCTTTTTTTTTTTGAATGTATTTATTCAAAGCTAGATAACTAGGAACCCCACCCCAATTTTATTCTTATTTTTGTCTTTTTACTGTTTTGTTCACGAAGTTGTTGTCTTTCACCAGTTCATGAGATTATAAAAGACCCATTTTGATGATTTATTATTTTTTGTCCTTTTTGCAGGTCATTTCCTTTTTTATGTGTGTCAATAACACTGTGTTGGGGTTTGAATGTTTATTCATTATTTGTAGCTCTAGGTTGAAACTTTTAATTTGAACAATTTCATATGGAAAATAGATACAAGCACAAATAGTTGTGTTAAATTTTGTTGCATACTGCAGTACTAACAGAGACCATGTAATCCTGCATAGTGTGTTCTACCGGGGATTCTATTCAGTCAATGGCCTATTAAATGGTAGGCTTTTGGCCTGTTTAGTGGCAAGAGTTCAGCCTGTTTAAAAGTAGGCCTGCGGCCTATTTGAAGATTTCAATTTGAAATAGGCTTTTAAGCAGGCTTTCAGGCCAGGTTAGGCTTTTAAAAAGGTCAGGCCAGGCCTTAAAAGTAGCCTATGTCAGGTAATAGGCCAGGCTTAGGCTTAATATTTTTGAAACAGGCCAGGCCTATTTAGCTAAAGCCTGGCCTGGCCTGGCCTATTCCCACCCCTATAGATAAATAATCCAAATCTGCCCCACTAAGAGCTTGTTTGGGAAAGATTATTTCTTTCCCAATCAGCTGGTTTTAGATGATTAAGTTGTTTTATGAAATAATTATTATGTTTGGAAAAAAAGATTATTTTTAAAAAAAGCTTTTTTATGTACCTTTCAGCTGTTTTCATACATCTCAGACGGAGGACTGTTAATTATTTCCGATTATGATTGTTTCCCACACATTCGGTCAGTTTACGTTCATGCCTCCTAGCCCCTACCCCCAACAACTTTCCCTTTGCCCTTTTTATGTCGTATGGAACATAGACCGTGAGGTTGGTGCAACATATTATATTATATTATTTATTTAATATTCATTATTTATTTATATTTAGTTTTTTAAATTTTTTGTTATAAAATTAATATTTTAACATGTTGTAATGTTAAAAAAAATAAATATTATTAATATAAACAAATAATTTCATACCCTTTTTCGTAATTTACTATGAAAAAGTGATTTTTTTTTACCATCCAAACAAAATAAATTATCTTATAGTCGCTTTTCAGCAAACAGACCCAAACAAAAACAGATTCTGATTATAATCGATTATCACAAAAATCGATTATACAAAAATTGATTATCAGCATAATCTTTTTTTTTCAGCTTTCCCAAACACACCCTAAGTAAGATGATCTTTTAGTTGCTTTCACAAGCTCATATCTGAGTTTCTTCGCCTCACATCACTAAGCACATCTCTACTATCAAGTAAAACTGTAAAAGAGTACTTGAATAGAGATAGAGAAAGTATTATAAAAACAACTGGAGGCACAAGAAACTCCATCTCCCATAGTTGTTAAATGCAGCCAATATCATACATTTAACCAGCGGAAAAGTTTATTCCAGTTACACTTACACACATTAAAGCATAAACAAAATAACAAGGGATACACAATGTACTAAAACCTGGTAAAGGAAAAAAGGGGAGGTCGAACCACTAATTAAGATCTATATCATTTTTAAACCAGTTGGAGTATGTTTGGGAAAGATTATTTTTCCCCATTTCAGCTGTGTTATAGCTTAAAAGTTGTCTCATAGATAATTTATCATGTTTGGCATCTTGCTTAAATTTATAAAAAAAGCTTTTTTTATGGAAAAAAAGCTGTTTTATGCCATATAGTTTTTTCTAGCTTAAGATTGTTGTGATTTGATTATTTTTCATTCTCAAAACTCTCTTCCCTGTTTATCCCTACAAAACTAACTTCTAAACAAATATTATTAAACTATACAAATAACTTCATGCCCTTTTTCGTAATTTATTATATAAAAGTGATTTTTTTACACCACTCAAACAAAATAGATTATCTTAAAATCGTTTTTCAGCAAACAGACCCAAACAAAAACAGATTCTGATTATAATCGATTTTCACAATAATAGATTATACAAAAATTGATTATCAGCATAATTTTTTTTTTTCAGTTTTCCCAAACACACTCTTGCAGGATGCCTTAAGATCTACTACGTTTTCTTTTTCCATAATGGTTAGTTAGCCATCTATTAGTCTCAGTATGCTTTTCATTTGAACAGTTACCTTAATCTTTATAATCATCAACATAGCCTGCTAATTATTTCCTCTTTGTCAATTCCCTTTAAGACAGACTGTTCAAACAGAAAACCAATCTATTAAACTAGGAATGACAGTGGCATCCAAAAAAAAAAGGGATGGTAACATCAATTACCAGTTTGCAGAATTTGGTACACAAAGAACTGAAGACTCCAATGGTTTCATCCTTTGTAAGACAAGGGTAGCTGCAAAAAATCATTCCCTAGTTTCATTCTATATGCATATCATTCAATCTCTACACATTAAGCAATTTTTCCTACTATGTGAATGCACAAGCTTATCCATGCTCATTTTCAATATCTTCCAATACAGTTCCAAGGTATTCAGAATATGTACTTGTACTGGCAATTCAGAATAAGTAGATGATGCAAGTCAATCTTTAAACTAATTAACGTGATGTAATTTTGACAAGTTAGAAAACCGGATTGAAACATTTATTACTTAAAAAACCAATTTGAAACTAAGTTAGAAGATCATAAATATATTTTAGCCTTTATCTTCTAAGGTTTCATAGTTTTCTTTTTGTACTGGTTTATGGTTTCATAGTTATTAGACTGTTAAGTTAGTTATTCTATGGTTAGCTAGTTACATTATTGGTTACAACTAACAAGAGTCAGTTAGTTACTCCTTATATTCTTCCCATCCAATATATACACCTCTTATCTCTATTCAATCAATGAAATACATTTTCATCATTCAGTGATTCAATAATAGTTGTATCCAATTCATTGTAAATATCTTCATTTTTACTTCCTAAATAACGTGAGACAATCTCAATCTTTTGCTCAATTGATGACAAAATTAATGCCTAATAAGATTTTTCTCGCTATTCCCGCCAGTATTCCAAACTCTGGATTATGTAAGTTGATTGTCTGGTTTAGCAAATGCGTTCTAATTTATCCACAAAACTTTTATATATATGGTATTCAATAAAATAATAAGAGTTTAAGTTATATGCACGTGTAAAATTTTTTACACTATCAAATATCAACCAATAAGAACATGATATATGTAACTTTTAAGGTAGTTAGGATAAGAGTCAAACATTTTAACATATGTGTCAATTTCTGATTGATCGACTATGTAAAAATTCTTTAAATTGACAGTATATATCAATTAAATCCAAACAATAATGATAAAACTAATTATATGGAGCATGCCTCCATATTTTGGCTTAACTCAATGTACCTATCTGAGTTGATCTTGGTCTAAAATGAAGACGACAGATGGAAAGTACAAATAAGGGAAAATGTTAGCAACGATGTTCGATGTATTAACCCGAAATTCATTGTGACTAAATACTAAGCTGCCATTTTATGTAAAGAATGACAGACAAATTCATATCTCTCGAAAATGACGTCCAAAAGAATCTTTACTAGCATCTTCCCAATTATAAAAATAAAATTATTTATTGACTTGCACTACAATAATTTTATCTAATATTTTGTACGAATATACAAATATGATTGATTGTAATTTGTAAACCTGCACTTCGCATGGATATTCTATTAGAAATTTATGCACATTTACAAGGTAACTATAATATAATTGATAGAATTATCAAGAACTCGTTTAGCTATCAATAACGTTAATTATGTATTTCTTTTAGGGAGCTACTATGGTACCCAGAAAAGTCTAAGGGTTTTTTTTTTTTTATAACAAAAAAGTCTAAGGGTTTTAGTACCGTTATTTTTTTGACCAATGATTGAATGAGTTTTTTTTTTTTTTTTATCAAGAAAAATTCAGATTGAATGAGTTTAAGCCATGTCATCTTATTTACATAAATTTAAATTTAATTTGACTTGTTCCTGCACAAACTCAATTTCCAACTCCACCCGTTGCCATTACCCATCACAGGGACCTCCTTTTGTCTCATCACTCATAGCCCTGTTTTCATCACAGACTTATTTTCATTTTGCCCCATAAGATAACCTAAAAACGTTCTCAATGCATCCTATACTAAATTTTTTATTAAATTAGCCAACTACTTTAGAAACCCATTTGATAAAAAAGAGATGGAATAATCGAAGAAAAGTTGAAAACTTCCAGCTACTCTCAGTCAAAATCAAGTAGTGGGCATCATAGTTTGAAGCAGAGAATGAAGATTTCTTCAATAACCTCGAGGAGGATCCACCTTCGAAACGGGGAAGGTCTGAACGTGAAAGATGTATGCTAGCTAGGTTTATGGAAGATTTGAATAGATGAGGTATTAATATGTTAAAGTTTGAGAATGGTATCAAACCCTGATGAGCTTCCGAGTTCCGAGATCCAACTCACCTTAACTTTTGCATAACAAAAAAAAGAGAATGGTATCAAAAACCTTAAGGTAACGTTTGGTACAAGTCCGGAAATGTTGGCATGTGACTAAAAGTTTCATATGTTTGGTACAAGTTTTAAAAAATTATTCGCATGTGGGAATAAATAATTTCAGTAATGAAACATCACCTAAATCTTTTTGGTACCCTTAGAATTTATCTTTCTTTTACACCATTGTTATATCACTTTATGATTAATAAAAAAATAAGAAAAACACATTATAACACACTTTATTATTTTTCACTCAAAAGAAGGGAGGACTGCTTAATTAATTTTCCCCATCTTATTCTTCTTATTGTCTTTTGCATTCACGAGCCTATATATAGCTTCAGTTTTGCATATCCGTCCTCAATTCATCGTTTCGTCATTGAAAACACAACCATGGGTCATATTTCCATCTCACATTTCCTTGCAAACAAAAATGCCACCTCTGTTCTGTTCACTATCTCCATCCTTTTCCTCTTCCTCTTTAACAATGCCAAATCAGACTTCTCCTTCAACTTCCCCACTTTTGGCCCAGAAGTTGTTAACATCATAGGCTTTGCAAACCAAGCCACTCTATCAAATGGAGTCATACACCTAACAAAGAAGGACAAAACTGGTAATCCACTCCAACACAGTGTTGGTCAATCAGCGATCATAAAACCAATTCGCCTCTATAACAAAAGCACTAGAGAAGTAGCAGACTTCACCACTGAGTTCTCTTTTGTGGTGAACAAAAATGGTAAAATAGATCATGGTGACGGGTTCGCCTTCATTTTGGCATCACCATCCTTTCCTTTACCAGACTCAAAGGAATCAGGTGGTGGATTCCTAGGAATGTTTACCCCTCATACAGCTTTCAACTCATTAGATCAACAAGTTTTGCTTGTTGAGTTTGATAGCTTTGGAAATGAATGGGATCCTATACCTTCATCACAGAATGCTCATATTGGAATAGATGTTAGTTCTATTAAGTCAGTGGTTACTGCACCATGGCTTAATGATTTTAGACCCGATGGAACAGTAGCAACTGCACGGATAAGCTATAATTCTATTGCTAAAGAGTTAAGTGTTTCGGTAACTTATCCTCATCATAAGGGTCAAATGAATGCGGATACAAGTTTAACACATGAGATTGATTTGACAACTGTTTTGCCAGAACATGTTCAAATTGGGTTCTCTGCTGCTACTGGGGACTTGGTTGAGACACATGACATTCTCTCTTGGTCTTTCACTTCAAAACTTGTAAAGACATGAAAGGAGGACATGTTTGCTGTGGTAAATCTTACTGAAGTTATCTTATCCTTAATAACAAGGAGAATAATGTGAATGCAATGGTCTCAGCAATGGAATCAATAATTAATACACGTTATATTGTATGGATTCTAATGGATGTTTTATGAATAACTTTCATCAAACACTGTCCCACATGATTCAGTCACGTACGATTCAGTCCGGCAAAAATTACAGGACTACAATCAAATTTCCTTAGGTAGCGTTTGCTACAAGTTTTATTTTAATATTTTTAGGAATGTAAGCAAGGGAACAAAAGTTTCTCATCTTAGTATAAGTTTTAAAAAACTATTCTTATGCATAAAAGATGCATATGAATAAAATTAGTGAATGAAAGTGAAAAACTTCATTCTCAAGTGTGGAGGTGGAAAAGACACATTCTTGAGAATGAAATTTCCAGGAATGTAGTTTTCCTGGTAATAAAACATTCCATGAACCAAAGGTTAGTGAGTTACATTTATAAAATCTTGGGAAAACTAATAGCTATAGCAGATCAAGTAAAGTAATGAACAATGTCATTTCAGAAGCGCAATCAACATTCATTGGATGAAGAAACATTTTGAGAAAGGGATTCTTTTCCAAATCGAAAGATGGATCAAGGCTTGTCTATCATCTGCAGATATGTTTTGTATTGCGCAATTCAAAAATAAAAAGAAAATAAAAAGATTTAATTGAGAAAATAATATAAAAAATATATATGTTTAATTATATTTAATAAAGAATATGATAGAATCATGGAATTTTGAGATTTCTATTGGTCTATTGGAAATTTGTATATCTTGTTTTGATATATAACTAAACATGCAGTCATATAGACAATTTTTTCACCTTGAGAAATAAATAATAAAAAATATCTTTAGCCAATAAATAATAATTTCTTTTGCTAAAAGGAACTTTTGGGACAGAAAATGAATTGTAGCCAACTAAGAATAGAACAATAGGAGGAGAGTATGCAGGTGTATTTTTTTACTCTTAAATAGTTAGATGAAAACGTACAGAATATTAAGGTTTTTTCTAAATTATCCTTATTTGATATCTCTTGTTTAAGAAATTAAACTGATTTGTTTTGTTATTTTTCACCTATAAAGGGATACATGTTGCTAACAAGTTTTTAGCAGGGATGTTTGGTCAACTCCTAGACAAAGTAAATGTCAACAAGTCTAGTTATGTCCAGGTAATGAAAATATGGGGTGGTGGACAGAGCCTAAAATGCAATTTATCATATGATTCAACATTTTCACATTCTTGACCACAAAATAAAGAAAGCAAGGAATTACATGATGGAACGATGAATAACTATGTTAAACAACATAACTTGCATATTGTAAATTTACACAGAAAGCACAATTGGTATAGCATCGTCCAAAACCGATGTTCACTCTGCAAACTTTTTCATTCTAAACTTTTCTACTGACTCTCTTTCATGGGGTTGCAATTGGGAGGAAGAAAAGAAAGGGGAACTATTCTACTATTTGTATATCAGGAAGTGGAATGATAGGCCATGGTCAAAACTTTAGCCTCAGACTCAAAAGAATACATTGAACCTCATAGTAATGTAACACATGGTTCATACCTGCTGGCGTGTTCTTATATATTATACCTTTTCTTCCAACCTTGAACTAGGAAAACTAGGTTATCTGCTCGTCCTTCAGCCTTAGACGTGCTACCGGCTGGTGCTCATTTCCACCAACTCCTCTGCTGCTGAAACTATGCATCTCGGGTTTGGCATTCTGTGGTTTTGGCTGTGATACACTATTGTTGGCCATAGTGTGGCTGTTAGTCTTAGCTGCTGGCACATCATGATTATGTCTTCCTTCATATGTTGTCTGGACAGCTTTAGGATTCTTTGAAGCCCTCTCAACATGCTTCCGAACATTGCAACCTGGGGTTGTGCATTTGTAATAGCTCCTACATATGATAGAAGCATACATCACTATCTTTACAGGACAAGCCAAGACTAAATACGCAAAATACTAGAGCATATTATATGGAGTAGCCTAATCTGAGTTTTGATGAATTATTGAGCACTTTTGGGGGTACCAAATTTTCTGAAAGTTGTTATGGACAAACAATAATAATGTCATCCAAATAGATGCAATCAAAGTGTGGAGGAAAAAAGAATATCACCTTGGATAAGGGTTGCCTTTGACAACTTTCTGCCCATATTTGCGCCATCTATAACCATCATCTAAGAGATCCACTTCACTCGTTGTTTGCACAATGATTCTAGGCTCCGTGACAGCCCTATGTGACGAGGCTGGATCTGGGAGGCTGACTTCTGTGTTTCTGCAGAATCATAAAACTTCTAATATAACATATGGAGAAATGATTATCCCAGCATGAACAGGTTTGTGTGAATTAAACCCCTACCTCCTCTTGGGATCCGGCTCATCATTTCGTTCATCTACTTCAGTTTCATGATCACCTACTTCCTCACTGTCACTTGTAACATGTTCAGCTGTTGCCTGGCTAGACTCCGTATCCATCTTAGACATTGAGTGAGAACTTATCCCTTCTTTCAATCTATTTAAACCTCCACTTTGAAATTGATATCTTGAATCAAAACTCTCCTGCATATTTGAATTTTCATCTGAAGATAATGTATCTCTTGTGAGCTTGTTAGGATGAGGAGGTTGATGATTGTGGTCTCCTCTATAAATAATCGCAGTCACATGGCCTTCAAGAGAGCGCTCAACCTTTTTCTTGACCGGACAGCTTGGATGCGTGCACTTATAATAACTTCGAGGGAACTCACTACCTTTCACCTGTTTCTGTCCATACTTCCTCCAGTTGTAGCCATCATCATTAGGCTTATCAACATTCACAGAAGAAGGCTGCAATCTTTGTTCAGAGTGAGAATAATCAAGGGATTCTGTCTTTGCTTCCCCAGAGTCTGGCATTGAGGGCCGCATCAACTGTTGTGTAGTACTTGAAGTAGCTGCAGGAACCCGTGCCAACGAGGTAGCAGGTACTAATGATACAGAGGATGGATGTTCTGCTTGGATTTGTACATTTGAGTGGGGCTGCACAGTCTGAGCCGTGACCTGTGCTAGGGCCTGCTGGTGTGTCAATCCAAACTGCCCCTACATAACATGTTTTGCAACTCAGATTGTCAGGTGAGAAAAAGAAAGAAAACCACTTTAAATTCCTAATAGTAATGTTGTTCAGAAAAAAAAATGGTGGCTGTCTTTTGCTGCATAACTTAATATCATGCAGATAGCTGATAAAATTCAAGCATTATCCTATAAAAAGAAAGTTATTTTGTAGTTAAAAAATGTTGCAATAGAAGTATATATTGGATAGGTATAGGAGTAAGTTGAACAACCATTATTTGTTCTTAGCATTAACCCTAATATCATCTATCTATGTTTATCCTTTGTGGTTGTTTTCACAGTTAAGATAGATATCAACCACTGGTTATTGGTTTATAACTAATTCAGCATTATGTACGGATGATTGATCGTGAATAGGAAAGTTTTTTTCTTTATTAACAGTATCATCGCAAGGATCAGTATTACTTATGCTCTCAGGGAAGAGAATGGAGAACTCTTTCCTTTTACATATGAGAGAACAAACATATGAATGATTCAGCCTTAAATGTAATAAATCCGCTGATCAATAATTGGGTTTTTCAATCAATGTGAAGTGACACCTTCACCAAAGAGGAGTTCCTAAGCTAAACAACACTTGCAATACCATGCGCCTTGGCCTAAAAAAGTTACCAGACGCCAATTACAAATGTACTCAAACTGTCTTTATTAAGACTCTAAAATGAAACTTGAGATCAGGTATTTTTATTGATATTTACAGTTAGCAGTCAACTTGTACTAATAAAGACAGATCCCCTTGTTTCGTATTACTACATTCTTCAGAATATTAAAGAAATCTCTGTCATTTTTCAATATAAATGTTTATGTTCCAAAACATTGGGCAATAAAAACAAAATTATGCAAAAGCTGGAGATGTTAATGGAGACATTATGCTATAAAAATGGTAAAATGACAGTTAAATAATGAAATCCAAAACACACGGACACCATAGGTTGTATGCATATCGAATCTTCAAATGTGTTAAATAATGGCTTCAGATATGTTTGACATGTTCAGACATGTCCAAAAAAAAAAACTCTAGAAGTATTAACTGTTTTATTTTGAAAATGGTTTTAGGTTGGCATTAGATTAGAAGCAACAATTTCATATATAATTAAGTGTTGAAGTTTCCAACTTAGTATATAAGGCATCTCACTGAAAATGTTATTGATACTCCATAGTCCATAGCTTATCACTTACACAAGATAATTAACAAATTTGACAAAGATCCCACAGGGGAAAAGAAATACACCCTTATCTGCATTCATGGATATTTCTATAAATTACTCCTTATGTGTGGTTATAATAGTATTCATTGTGACAAGTAACAAGTCACCCGGATGGACCCAGCAGGCCATGTCTAGTGGTCTCTCATAGACCCATGTAATTATTAGAGAAGGAGGAAGTAATTCACCTCTGCTTCTGGTAACTGGTAAGTTGCCAAACTACTGAATGAGTACCCCTCAAGTAGTTACAAGGAAATTATACCTATTTTAGTAATCTCCATCATAATGAAGATCCCCAAAAGGAATTCTAAGAGGGAATGAAATTTAAGAAGAACACTATTTATTAAATCCTCAAGACTCATTGAAAGGCATCTCTTTGCCTTTCATAATTACAAATCAAAACTCTTTCTCTGAGAACCAACTTAATTAGGATCTTCTCTCATGTCACACCTTGAATTTTCTGGAAGGTAAATTTGACATTTAATGCTCATAAATACTGAGCATTAATGTGCTTGTCTAAATATATCAAGTGAAAGACCCTTATTACAATAGTTTTCCATTTGTGATCCTCATTCTCCTTCACTTGTCGTGCTAAACAGTGACTAAGGAATCAAAGATAGAAAATTTTATTAAAAAATACAACTTTTAAATATTTAATGATTTGAACACGTCATTTTTCTATATAATTTTTTTACTGTTTAATTCCTTATCGAGTGCCCCAAACATTTGTCTTATAATAATCGAGTCTAACTCTACCTAAAAGTTAATTCAAGAGGAAACCTGCACACGTTATTTTATAAATGGTTCTTTAATCGTATACTATGTGAAACTTTAACACTTAACAAAAATCCCTTCAAATATCACAAAATACCAAACAAACAAAAACAAACAAAACAGTCGTTGTCTTCTGTTCAATATATTTATCTCAATCACTGGAAATGCAAAGAAGAAAGAAAGAAAGAAAGAAAGAAAGAAAGAAAGAAAGAAAGAATTGAATAGATTATCACCTGAGGCTGAGGAGGTGAAAACATGAAGCTAGGTGAATCAAGAAAGCCAGCATGGTTCATGAACAAGGGTGAGTACGTGTTATGGTTGAAGCCAGCACCACCGCCACCTTCACCGGAATATCCCCTGTGATCCACCGGAGACATGGCGCCGGCGAGTAGCTGAGAAAACGACTTGCTCTCATCGTTGTTGTCGGAGAAGAAGCTCGAAACCAGAGTCATGGGACCAGGGCTGAAGACAAAGGGGGACCCACCATTGAAAAGGGTGTCCATGGAAGTGCGTGGAGGGAGTGCTATGGAGGGTCGTCGTGGTGGACCCCCTTCCGCCGCCGCCGCCGTGGAGGGTGGTTGTGGTGGTTGCTCCCCATTACCACCAACCATTGTGTTTGATTAAAGCAAACCAAAATGAAGAAAGACTCAAACTTTTATGCCTATGTTTCTGTGTCTCTCTCTCTCTCACTCTAGTTTCTCTCTCCTGAAAACTCAAAGTCCACAACTTTTCTGTGTGTGCAGTGTAGGTTTTGGGATTCGTGGTGGATCTCGATTCTCAGTTTCAGCTCAAAGTCCACGCCTCATATACGTGAAAAATCTTCTCCTCTCTCCCATTTTGTCTTAAAGGTTACAATAAAATCGGGATAAAGCTATTGTTTAAAGTGACATGATGGTTAAAATGAGAAAATAAGATATTTTTTATTAGTTAAATTAAATACACTTTAACTAATTCTACCAAAAAACAAATATACTTTAATAACTTATTAAGAATTGATATATTTTCCTTTCAAAAATAAAAATAAAAATAATTGATATATTTTTACTTTTCATTTTATATTAAAGTTCATCTAAAAGAACATTTTCTATAAAATCAAATACTAATCCGATATTTTAATATTCTTATATTTTTATTTATCATTTTCCATAAATTTTCTCAAAACATAATTCTTGGTCTTTCACCTATATAAAATTAATTATTTTTTTATTTGGTTACATTATATATATATATATATGAAAAAGCCATCTACAATAAAATGGCCCGAAAATGGAATAATTAAAGGTATTTCGAGCTTATTTCTATATTATTTTAGTATGGCACTATTTTCTTTATATATTAAACGATATGCTAAAGCTGTCTCTATGCAATTTCCTTACCACTTTACCTTCTTTTTTTTAAATCAATTTATCACTGTACCTTTTAAAAACGTATAAGTGAAGTGTATGAAAATTTCCTTAATGCAAAAAATCAATTTTAAAGTCTTATAAAAAAAATCAATTTTAAAGATGTTCAATCATTAAAATAAGAAATTATGAATTGTGGCTGCTGGCTGGCTGCTATTTTTCCCTTCTTTTTTTTTGTGTGGAAAAATTAGAATGGAAAAGTGAAGAGATTTCTGGGTATGGTGGGGTCATGCGATGGGATTGGCCGGGGGCGGGGACCGAACCGATGTGAATTGTCAATATTGGCCCCGATGACTTTTGAGTCTTTGGCATTATTGGGGTTTAGTGGTGGTGCACCAATTAATCAATCATGTGTGATAACGTGAGGGATGGTAATTAAGATAAGAGCAGTGATATTATGACACCAAAAATTGATACCAACTTTTGACACCATGGTTAATTCAGTATATTGGTTGGTTAATCAACCAATAGTGTCAAAAGTGAATTAACCAACCAATATACTGAATTAACCATGGTATCAAAAGTTGGTGTCAACTTTTGGTGTCTCAATATCATTACTCTTAAGAAAAAGATGTAGGAAACGAAATGAAGTTGTAGTAAGATTGTGTTTGTCTGTGGAATGAGGTCACTCTTGTCAATGAAGTGACAAACTGACAAAATACATTTTTTTTTTCTATCAAACTTGCAGAAGCTTTTTTGCCACAAAATTTAATAAGTCTTAAATATTGGACATTACTAGAAATGAATGTTCATTCCATGAATCGATTAATGAATCTGCTACTAGTAACTAATATTTGTTTCATGAATCAATAAGCCCATATAATTGATTCATAAATGTAATTTTAATCAATTACCACATGTGATGTATTCGGCCAGGAACTTGGACATTAATCGATTATCACAAACCAATGTTTATCCAATGAATCGATTAGTGAATTGATTATGCAGTAACCAATGTTTATTCGATGAATCGATTAGCCCATATAATCAATTCATAAACACAATTTTAATCAATTCGGTCCAAAAACTTGGATATGACTCATGCGTGTGGTGACATTCGTGGTGAATCGTTAACACGCTCTAATACGCACGTAAGCACATTTAACCTCCTACACCCGATAAAAATGGCGGTTCATGAGAGGACCACTTAACGTCCTGTTCCACCATAAAAGCCACCTTGAACTTCAGAGAAAACTAATTAGTTTATCTAAGTGGTTGAATAAAATGAGTGTACCTGTTGATCTTATTTAGAAAATGATTTAGATGTTTCAATTAACAAAAAATATATGAAAAAAATAAATAAAAAATCTTGCAAAAGCTTCATTGAACACATAGGAAAAAAATAGTAAGAGTTTAATTTTGATATATTGTAAATGTATATCTTTTTACATGATTATAAATATGAATTATATTAAAAGTCATGTTATTAAAAGAACAAAAATAAGGGTAGAAAATATAAAACAATAGAGATAAGAGAAAAAGAGACTAAAGAGAAGAATAAAATCCCTTCATTATATTCTTTAAAGGGACAATTTTATAGTGACACATAAGTTTAAACATAATGAGTCATTTACAATATGAAATTATAAGTCTTTGTTTGGTTCTAGCGATTTTAAAGAGAAAGAAGTGATTGAGAAAAACAAAACTTCTTTTGTTTGGTTGCTAGCAAGAAGTGTGGGTGGAAAGATAAGCCCATAGGAGGGCCCATACAAAAAATCTCTCATCTATTGCGAAGAGAATGAGCAGAAGTGATGAAACATTCATGTTTTTACCATTTTAACCTTTCTCCACTCTATTATTTCTTCAATTTCTACTTCTCTATCTGACTCTTTAATTCTACGTTCTCTCTCTGACCTTTAATTCAATTTACTTAATCAAATTTACTTTTCATTTTTTTTTCCACGTCTCTTTCTTCTTATCTGTTTTTTGTTGATTTTTTTATATTTAAAAAATACTTTCAGGTTATTTAACTTTTATTTATGCATTTGTCAAAAAAAAAAAAAAGTTATGCATGATTGGATCAATCCTAAATTTAATTCCTCTAACATTTGTAGTGATTCATGTTATAAAAAAAAAGAAATTGTAGTGATTATAATTCAATGGTACATTAATATATCGATGTATAAATATGAGGAATTTGGATATCCATATAATACATTTCCGCAGCAATCAACCATATTTGGAGAAATACAAGGAATATCTATGTAAATGTTAAAGAACTTTCATCTCAATTTTTTTTTTTAATAAACAAAAGTAATTTCATCTGAAGTTTCAAAATATTGTAAGATAGGTTAAAGTATTTTACTGAATGAGAAAAATGAAAGGTGGAAAGATTGGAGCCCCATCTCAAAAATACGAGAGTATTAATTTTACTTATATGTACACCTTTTATTGTAAAATTGCGTTAACAATTGTTATGAAAATAACTTCTTTTAATTGGGTTATGAAATGATTATAAGCCCTTACTGGTAAGTGAGTAATCATTCATAATAACTACACTAGAATAAAAGTACTAGTACGATGCTACAACAAGTGGATCCGTGGCGCAATGGTAGCGCGTCTGACTCCAGATCAGAAGGTTGCGTGTTCGATTCACGTCGGGTTCAATTCCCATATTTTTTATTATATTTGGCTGTCAAATCTTTTTGAACGCTGGATTTTGATTCAAAAAACCAGAACATAATTTGAAACGATCTTTTCTTTCCTTTTTTTGGTCAAAGTCAAGATGTTACTACTTATTTTCTCGTCTAAAGAACTTGCATTCTCATTACTGGAATATGTATTATATTAACTTTATTTTTTTTATGTCCATTGTGCTCAGTGATTTGTGTTCAAAATCACAATAAGAAATCTCATTACAAGAAATTAGACATGGGAAATAGTTTTTTTATCACATTGGTCTCCAATAAAAGAAATTATATGCTTCCTTCCATTCCATATCCATGTTTATATTGGTATGCCAACCGGTTAAGAAGAATGGAGAGTGGATACTTCTGGTTCACAAATCTGCTTATCTGTCATCTATGGTGGACCATTGAGAACCAACCCCCTCAATAATATTGACTGATACACTCAAGCAAGAAATGCACATCACATGCATTGCTATCAAAATCGCATTAATCTCAGTTGAACTCATGTTAATTCAATGTGAGTCTTAGATCGATATATAGATTGTGGTGTATTTAGTTTCTACCTTAGAATTGCTAGGGTACAAGCTTTGTTACCAGCTAAATACTAGCGCTAGTTTATCAAGAGAGATGAGTTAGAACCGATATTTCACTATATATCTAGAATGGATTCTTTCGTTCAAGTACTAGGTCCATCTGAGAATTATTATCAAATATACTCTGATCCAATGGATATTGGAGCAAATGACAAAGACATTGTTAAGGAAAAAGATGGTTGTTTTTTGTTTTTGATGAAATGGTTGTTGTTATCAAATTATCCCTTCAAATTTTCCGGTGTGCAGTTAATATCCTCACTGTTTTCATTTTTAGGTTTATTTAAAGAATACAATTGATAATACAATTTTTTTTTATAAAACTTGAAGTACGTAATGGTATTAAATGATTTACTGAATTAAATTAAATATGTTTTTAGTCCCTCAATTTTGGATGATGTTTGATTTTAGTCCTCCCATTTAGAACATTTTTTTTAGCCCCTAAAATTCTTAAATGTGTCACGACCAAAACTGACACATTATAATTTGGGGGACAAAAAAGTATGTTTTTCAAATAAGAGACTAAAACCGAACATCACCTAAATTTGAGGGAGTAAAAATATATTTAACTCAATTATTTTTTTAATTAAAAATTATGAATAAAGAAATTGTCAATTATATTATTAATTTTCAGATTTAATGAATATTTTGGTCTCTGCAAATAGGGTGAGATTTGGTTTTAGCTCCTCCAAAAAAATTTCCTTAAGTTTTGGTCGTCAAACGTTTTCCAATTTAGTAATTGGTCCCTGTCATTAGAGCTTCTGATAATTAATGACGTGAAAAACAGTATGTCACATCACTAAAATAATTTTAGTTAATAATAATTAATTAATAATATTTAATAATTAAATATGTTAAAATTTAAATAGTTTATTTAATTATTTGAAAAATGAATAAATAAATGTAATTAATATTAGACGTGGACAAAAAAAAGTGGAACTAAATATTAATTTTTTGGTACACGTGTCATCGATGATGTGACAATTCATCTGCCACGTCATTAATTAATGGAAGTTTTCAAACATTAGGGACCAATTACAAAATTTGAGAACGTTTAAGGACTAAAACCTAAGAAAAAATTTTATAGGGACTAAAACAAAATCTCGCCTTATTTGTAGAGATCAAAATATTTATTAAAGTAAATCACACAAAAAATTTCTAAATCATTTTTTAAAGTAAATCAATTTATTGGATTTATAATCAAACACAAATTAGCTTCTTATACACAAATCATTCTTACCGAAAATATTTATAAATAATCACCAACCAATCTGCATACCATCTATTTGAATATATGCAAGAATCTCTTCATAAAAAAAGGTTTTATTAACTAGTGTTCTAAAAATATTATTTAAAAATTCAAATATAAAAATTAGTTATTAAAAAATAAAATATATACTTTACCAATATATCGAATATATAATTTTTCATAAAAACTTACATTTTTATATTTCTTTATCAATGTCCTTAATTAAAATACTTATTAACATTTGCCTCCAGAAAAAAGAGGTATATAAAAGAAAAAATGGAGAATCAGGATCCTTTCTTGTCTCTCTAGCCAAATCCTCTTTGTTTTTTTATGGTTAAATTATTCTTTTGGTCCTTTATCTTTATTTTAGGTTTCATTTTGGTCACTCATTTATTTTTTGTTCCGTTTTGGTCTCCTATCTTATAAACATTAGTCCATTTTGATCTTTTCCGTTAATTTATCATTAACGGTGTTACAATGTTGCCAGAAATCGCCTCTGGTCGCCGGATTTTGGAAAAAAGACGCCGGAAAATCATCTTTCTTCCTCTCAATGCAAGCCAATCCTACATCAGCCCCCTCAACTTGATTTGGGTTTGTCGTTGTCCTTCAACTTTTTTTTTTAGAATCGAGTTTGTCATTTTCAGCTCTGGTTCTTCCATTTTCTTTGAAATTTGGGGTTAGGGTTTGTAGAAATTAGTTAGGAATTTTTGAATTTGCACAAAAATGATGGAATTGGCTAATGACTTTTGGTTGTATTGGTGTAGGAAGGAAGGAAATGGGGTTGGTTTGTCTTGGTTTGTATGGAGGACAAAAATCTCAAGCTTTGGATGAGTGGGTAAGGTGGAGAGGTTGAGAAAAATGAAGAAGAAGATGGGATAAGGGTGAGAAATGATGATGGGTTGTTGATTGGAAGTGATATGGTGGTGATTTTGGGACCAAAAATGGGAGAGCAAGGAAGTTTGAGAGGTTGGCTAGCAAGACAAACGGGAGAGGTGGGGAGAGGGTTTTCCGACGATTCGACGACCTTTCCAGAATCCGGCGACCGAAGATGATTTTCCGGCTAACACCGTTAGTGAAAATTAACGGAAAGTACCAATAAAACTAATGTTTGTAAGATATGGAACCAAAACAGAACAAAAAATAAATGAAGGAATAAAATGCAACCTAAAATAAATTTAAGAGACCAAAAGAATAATTAGCCTTTTTTTTATCAAGAAAGATAGGTGATACCGCATGTGATATTAGAGCAACTCCAACACTGGTTTCTTAAGGGTTGCTTAAGTTTAAGCAACCGTTGCTTAAAATTTTTCAACATTAGAGCTGTGTGACATGACTGGCTGGGTTGCTTATTTTTAAGGACCGTTGCTTGTATAAGCAACTCCAAACATGGTTGCTTATCAATTAAAATACAATATAGGTGGAGGGTCGAGCCAATTAACAGAATGAAAAGACATTTAGAGGGGGAAAAACTGAATCAATGTCCTCAAATATACAATATGGTGAACAGATTTAACATTGAATCAGAAACATAAAAACTCAATCAGAAAAAACCAGATCAGAACCCAATCAGATAAAAATAGAAACCATAAATCAGAACAAACCCCATTCATGGCTGCACCTCCGGCATGGCGGCACCTTCGTCGGCGTTCGCAAGGCCAGGCCTTTGTTAGATCTCGCATGGCTGCAGCTCAGGGAGGAGCCGACCCTCACGGCCCCACCTAAGAGGAGTCGCATCTCACGGCCGAACCTCAGGGATGACAGCACCGCACGGTCGCACCTCAGGGAGGACTTGCACCGCACGGCCGCACCTCAGGAAGGACGCGCAACGCACCGCCGCATCTCAAGGAAGACCCGCACCGCCGCTCATCAGAGGAGCTGGATCTGTTGATTGCGTGAAGGGTGAAGTTGAAGGGTGAATTTGAATTGCGTGAAAGGAGAAGGAAGAAGGGACGATGGTGAAAGGAGATAAGAGAGAAAGGGATGATGGTGAAAGGAGATAAGGGAGAAAGGCATTTCTGATGAAAATTGGGAGAGTGAAGGGTGAAAGTGGCGAGCCAAAATTTTGGGGGTGGAGAAGGGTGAAAGTGGCGTGACATTTTGGGAGAGTGAGAGGGTGAAGATAGAGTGAAAGTGGCATGTAGTGGGAAAAATCTAGAAAAACAGGAATGAGATTTGGGTTGGATTTGGGCCAAGAATACCGTGGAAATTTCTAGTCACAACAAGAGAGAATTGAGTCAATTGAGTAAGAAATTTTTTTCAATCAGAAAATCAAAAATGAGATTGATTGATTGAGAGATAAGTAAATTACACAGAACGGTAATAAAAATTCAACAACGGCCTTCTTCATCAACGATATTAAAATTTTGACTATAAATATTGCTAAGTTTCACATCATTTTGTACACAATTTCTCAACTCACAAATCTATTTTTCTATTGTTCTCAAGCCACAATCTTGTTTAATTTTCTCCAAATGGATCCCAATTAGTTTAATTTTCAGTCATTTTTTAATTTTATGCAAAATCAGCCACCCGTTACTAGTGCACCAGAAACAACGATGGGGTCCATGTCCGATTTTCAAGTTCCACAATTTTCCACACAAGAAGGTCTATAAAATATTATGCTTAATGAAGAAGGAGGACGTTCTAGTAAAAAAAAACTCGTGCCAGATTTACAATGCAAGAGGACACACATCTCATCCAAGCATGGCTCAACGTCTCAAAGGATGCAATTGTTGGAGTCAATCAAAAAGCCGATGGATTTTGGTTAAGATTCAAAGATAGTTATAATAGCTACCACAATGATGTCATGGCTGAGAGGGAATCAAGTCAACTAAAAGCTCGATGGCATCGATTGAATAGTGTGGTTCAGAAATTTATCGGGTGCTACAAGCAAGCCGTTAATCAAAAGAAAAGTGGTAGCTCGGAGAAAGCATGGGCGACGTGTACACGATTTTTTCTCAAGATGAAGGTGAAAAATTCAAATTTGAGCATGCTTGGCGGTTGTTGAAAGATGAACCAAAATGGACAGCAGAGTCATCGGAGTGCTCTTCAAAAAGAACAAAGGTTTCTGCTTCTGGGGCGTACTCATCATCATCTAACCCAGAGTCACCAACCAATTGTGAATATGACCCAGCAGTGTCGTTAGAACGCCCAATGGGACAAAAGGAAACGAAAAGGAAAAGTAAAGCAAAGGCTACTGAAACGTCTTCCTTGAAGAGTGACTATAGTGACTTAAGCGGCACACTCGATAAAAAAGTGGGGGTTATGGAAAAATTGGCAACAATTAAGAAGGAGGAAATTAGAGTAAAAAGGAGGAGGATATGAGGATAAAGGAGGAGGAAAACAAGATAAAGCAGGAAGAGTTGACGTTCAAAACATTGGAAGTCCTCATGAAAGACACGTCCAGGATGTCTAACCAGTAACGTCGAGATCATCTAGCCTTCTGTGATATGTTTAGAAAAACACATGGACTTTAACTAGGATTATGTTGTACTAGAATTTATTTATGATAAGGTTGTATTAGGATTAAATTAGGATTATGTTGTACTAGAATTTAATTATGTTAATTATGATAATGTTGTATTAGGATTAAATTAGGATTATGTTGTACTAGAATTTAATTATGACATTACTAGAATTTAATTATGACAATGTTGTATTAGGATTAAATTAGGATTATGTTGTACTAGAATTTAATTATGATAATGTATTAGAATTTAATTATGATAATGTTATTCAAACTAGCTGTTATTAGTCAAACTAGCCGTTATGTTCTGGCCTACATATACATTGAACATAAGTGAGTATGTTCACTCCACTCATTGTGCAATTTTCTATTTTTCTCTCATCATCTCTTCAAATTTTCTGTTCTTCTCTCATTCTCTCATCTAATAGACCCATACAAATCAGAAAACCTTGATGAACTATTTTGGGATATCGTAGATGAGGAACTGAACGACGACACTGAAGAGCAATTGATGATGTCAATACTTGAGAGGCAACAACAATCCGACAACACTAGGCGCAGACAAAGAAGAATAGTAATAGATCGAAGTCGTGAAGAAGGTTACAATCAATTGTTCGGTGATTACTTCTCAGAAAATCCGATCTACACTGATGCACAATTCCGACGAAGATTCAGAATGCAAAGGCATGTGTTCCTTCGAATTGTAACGGCACTTGGGAGTCATGATGAGTATTTCCAAATGAGGGTTGATGCAGTTGGTAGAATGGGCCTCTCACCTTTACAGAAGTGCACTGCCACTATTCACATATTGACATATGGATCACCTATTGACAGTGTAGATGACTACGTTAGAATTGGCGAAAGCACTGCAGTTGAATGCTTAGAGAGATTTGTAAAGGGTGTGAACGAGGTATTTGGGGCTGAGTATCTAAGAAAGCCAAACAACAATGACATTGAATGCCTACTACTGATAGGGGACGCACGTGGCTTTCCTGGTATGTTAGGGTCCATTGATTGTATGCACTGGGAATGAAAAAATTGTCCGGTTGCGTGGAAAGGTCAATTTTGTCGAGGTAATCATGCCAAACCAACGATTATGCATGAAGCAGCGGCCTCACAAGACTTGTGGATTTGGCATGCATTTTTTGGCGTTGCAGGTTTAAACAATGACATTAATGTGCTGAACCAATCCAATGTGTTTAATGACGTTTTGGAAGGGCAAGCTCCAACGGTGACATACACGGTAAACAGAACCCCATATAATGTGGGGTACTATCTTGCATAGGCATGGCAAAAGAAACCGAACCCGCAGGTACCCACCCGAACCCGCACCGACTTTGACGGGGAAACCCCGCTTTGACTGGGGGTGGGGGCGGGGGCGGGGGCGGGGAAAACCCGCTTTCCATAGGCGGGGGAGGGGATGTGAATGCTGATACCCACCCTGACCCTGACCTCGCCCCCGAACCCGCCTCGTTATTAGAAAATTACTAAATTACCCTTATTTTTGGTAGACCTAGGGTTTTGGCACTATTCATACTTCATTCAACATTTCAACCCTCCTATCTCCCTAATGCAGCTGTCACTCCCATCTTCCTTATTATCTAGTCTCCACACCACTGCACAAGCTCCCCTGCCGCCGCCACGCGAGCTCCGCCATGTCCTCTCAGTTCCCTGTCTCACTTCCCCCTCTCGGTACCCCCACCGTCGACGGTGCGAGCTCCACCATCTCCCCTTGGTTCCCCCTCTCGATTCACCCACTGTGCGATGACGCGAGCTCTACCATTTCCTCAGCTTCTCAAAGGTAGAACAGAGAACTTGATTTTTTTATTTTATTTCTTGGTTGAAACACTGAACCGGGTTCCACCATCTCTGCTCAGTGTCACTTTCACCCTTCTCTGCCCAAGCTCGGCTTCTTCTCCATTGTTGCTCTACTAGAGGTACCTTAGGTTGATTCTTCCATTGTTGTTCTACGTTCTATGTTTGTTTGATGAATTGTTTGAGTCTTATACAAATGTTATGTCTTATGCAATATGAGATCTGAGTGTTTTGGTGCTCTTTGATGTTCTGTGTTTGTTTGATGATGTTCTGTGTTCTTTGGTTGAAGCGGGGGTGGGGCGGGGCAGGGAAACCCGACCCCCCAGCGGGGGCGGGGGTGGGGGCGAGTTTTCAATCCCCAGCGGGGATTTGGGGCAGGGGCGGGGTTCGGGTGTAGAGGCGGGGGCGGGGTTCGGGTGTAGAGGCGGGGGCGGGGTTGGGGAAGGCAAAAACCGCGCTCGCCCCGCCCGGTTGCCATGCCTAATCTTGCAGATGGTATTTATCTCGAGTGGACTATGTTTGTCAAGACTATCTCAATGCCACAAAGAGTGAAGAGAAAATTATTCGCCTAGCACCAAGAATCGGCAAGAAAGGATGTGGAACGGGCATTTGGCGTCCTCCAATATCGGTTAGCAATTGTACGTGGCCCATCCCATGCTTGGCACATGGATATAATCAAGCATACAATTTATGCATGCATCATATTGCATAACATAATCGTTGAAGATGAACGCCACACATATGATGGTAATTTTGATTATTCTTACGATCATGCAAACAATGACGTCTCAACAGTTGAAGTATCTAACGGTCCTCATCCTGATTTTGCAACATACCTGCAAAGGAGAGCACGCGTTCGAGAGAAAATAATTCATGTCAGCTTCAAGCAGACTTGGTAGAACATATTTGGGATCGTTTCGGACGTCAAAATAACGAAGTGTAATTTTTATTTTAATTACCTAATGTTATGTATTTTTTTATATTTTTTAACTTATTGTCATAAAAAATGTTATGTCTTTTAATTAATTAATGTTATGTATTTTTATTTTTAAATATCTTTATTTTTTTATTTATTGTTTGAATAAATGAATTAATATTTTAAGATAAAATAAATTCATGTGCAAATAAAAAATAATAATTATTGGGTTGCTTAAGGATTGCTTATTGTATATAGCATTGGAGTGAAAATTGGATGAGTTGTATAAATATGATGTGGGATCTATAATGGGATCCACGTAAGTAATCAAAGTGGTTGCTTATCTCCTTGGCATGGGAGATGTTATTGGTGTAAATCAGTCCGCTGTACGACTGGGGAGGCACGAGATCATATGGAATATTATGGATCCGAAAATGGACGGTCCTAATGTACAACGCTGGCTAACTAAACGTCCAATCACATAGGTGGGTTTCCCACGATTGTTGGACGTCTGTGAAAGCTGGAGCACTGACTACTGCATGTGTACAAAGAAATGCAACAGAAAACGCCAAAACAGTATCCCCCTTCTCGCTTGCCTGGGAAACCCGTAAAATTGACACGAAAAGTCTTAGGTACAATGTGGCGGCTCTCCTATGGTTGTGATCACACAACACAGCAAATGCCTAACAAAAATCAAAAGTTCTTCAAAGATACTAATAGGACACGTGTTCGTCGCAAAACACAAAGGGACCCACACGCTCTGGAAGGTTGAAACCTGAAAATTGGCACGTGACTTCGTGAGAGTTTGCCTCAAGTTTCAGTCCGTTCAAAAGTTCAGCATGTGTCCAAACTCACCTAAATATACCTCGAATCTTCTGTCTCTTTTATGTGCATGTGCATGCATGTACTTGTGCTATATATAAGACACCCACTTCTCCTATTACCATTAAACTCTAATAATTGGAATATACTGGACCAAAGTTGAATTCAATTGTGAATGGCAACCGCTAGATTGTTGCATACCTCTAGGCCAATTCAACTTCCTCCTCCTCCTTCTTCTACTTCTTCGTTTATGAGCTGTGTGCGGTGCCAAAGCAGGGCCAATTTGAATGGCGATCATAACAAATCTTCTGGTGGGAAAGGAGAAAGAAAACCAGTGGTGGCCGTGAAGGCATCGGTGGCTACCACCGACCTCATAACCACATCACAACCAGGGGTTCGTCAAGGATTGTTAGATTTGGCCGCGTTCTTAACAAGAATACTCAATGCCATGCTGGTTCGTTTGAGGGCTTCTGTCAAAAGGAAGCTATGGAATTTACAACCCCAGATGCTCATTGAAAGGGTATTATTACTTTACTTCCACACTTTGTCTGTATTTGTCACATCCTTTACTTTCTACTAGTTCTTCTACTGACCATTAATAATAAATTTATTCATTCATTAAACTGTTCAAGATGAGTGATTTGAGATCCATGTATAATTCCCGCAAATGCCTGCTAGAAGCAATAAATTATTGAGCTATGTGCATAGAAGGAAATTAATTAGTCTCGAGTAGTGCCAACAAACATCATTCCTTTTTTTTTTTTTTTACTTATCACTCCACTCCTTAACTCGTCCAAACCACCTTGATCATCTTATGATCGACTCTCAACAAACAACATTATAACATCAGTTTAAGTCATTTTTTACTTATAATCAATTTTAATTGTTGATTTTATTTTCATCTAACAATGTAAACTATTAAAATCGCAATTATCGTTGGATGAAAATAAAATCAACTGTTGAGATTGAATACCATGGTCATGGACCCATGGTATTCACTCTCCAAATTATAATTATTAATTAATGTGACAACGGTGGTGCATGTGTGTGCCTTGGTAAATTATTAAGGTTCAACGCCTACCCAAGAATTATATGGTAATATATATAGCTTCACTCGTGCAGGCAATAATCAATTGCAGATTTTTTACTTTGTTCGCCGTAGCAGGATCTTTACTTGGCTCGGTATTGTGTTTTGTTGAGGTAAATGAAATTCGATTATTTCCTTTTACTATTTCTATTTGTTTTTGTTATTTTGAAGGCATATAATAAAAACGTGTGGCTTTGACAAATGCAGGGCTGTTTTCTCGTTATCGAATCATACGCGCATTTTTTCCATACGTTGTCTCAAAGGTTGGATCAAGGATATCTGGTGCATCTACTCATCGAAGCCATAGGTTTGTGTGACACTGAACCTGTCCATATAACTACTTTCTTGTTCATAATTCTGATTATTCTACTATATGATAATTAAATTAATAGAATGTGGGTACATCTTTAATATGTTGCAGACATGTTCCTAGTAGGAACTGCCTTACTCATTTTTGGGGCGAATTTGTACGTCATGTTTGTGAGATCAAGGACTGCTTGGAATGAAAAAGAATCATGGCCTTGTGGGTCAAACTTGCTTGGTCTCTTCTATATGAAGGTATAGTATGCAATTATGGAACTTAATTGTCTCAACATAATTACAAGACATTTTACACCAAACAAAGCAACATATAAAAGAGCATCAACTAACAGTGTAATTAATCACGACACTTGATGGTTCATGACAGCAAATATAATTTTTTCTAAAAATATTTATAAATATGAGAAGTGACTTAAAAAATTAAACAAACTGAATTAAAAAAATAAGTAAAATCTATAAAAACATAAAAATTAATTTAATCTAATTAATAAGCTAATTACACGAGTTTCTAGAAATTAAGCTAATAAGCTAATTTGTATTGTTACTCCGTAAATGAGTTTTGAGTACCTCTTACTTATACTCTTTTTTTATATATATAAATATTTTGGCTATAAAAAAAAAAAACTCACTTTTATTGTACGTTGTGATAAATTTGCAGTCACCGCCACGGTGGGCAGGGATGCATTCAATTGCGGAAGCGGAGTCGAAGATTGGGCATGCGGTGATGATGATTCTTCAGGTGGGAGTATTGGACAAGTTTAAGGATATTCCCTTAGTCACTGGCCTTGATCTTGCTTGTTTCGCTGCAGCTGTTCTCACTTCCTCAGCATGCATTTTTGTCCTCTCTAGACTTCACCCACATTGACTTATACAACTATACTGGGATAAATATTAGTCCCCATTTCAATTTTTTTCTTTCTTTTTTTTGCTGTGAATTTAGAGAACACAATTTTCTTTAGTAAGCCAAAAAGATACAGTAAAAATAAAAAATAAAAAATACCTTTTGCAGTTTAGCTAGGAGCTCAATTAATTAATTGATTATACATATGTACAACTTTCTTTATTATTTTCTTCGAGAAATGATAAAACCATTTTCTTTATTTATCTGTCGTTTTCCTTTTCTTATCCTTTTATATTCAGAATATATATATTCACGTTACTGCGCAGAGTAGTGTCAAATAATCAAAATTACAAAAGATAATAATAATATAACAGTAGGTATCTTGTATGCAAAACAAAAATAGGAAAGGATACACATCGTTAAACTATTATTTTTTAGAATTACTTTGAACAAGTACACGAATCAATTAAAGGAAAAACTTAATTAATTAAAAAAGGACAAAATTGTTATAAATGTAAAAGAAAATAGAGAGATGGAGATAATAGAAATATAGATTCAAATGTTAGTTCTTATTGAACTAGCTAGGATTCAAAGACTAGTTCTTCGGGAATTAGCTGTCATATTTGTTTTTGATATTATGATCAAGTGTATATCAAACACAATCTGACTACTACTATTTATATAACATAACAGTAGACTCATAATCTTAATCAGTTTCCTATAAGATAAGATAAGAGAAGATAATATAAGATATGAGATAAAATGATATAGTCATCCACTAAATCAATATGTTTATAACACTTCCCTTTGGATGGCTATACCTTATGAATATTGTCTCGATAAACCTTGCTAAGAAAAACCCAATGGGATAAAAACTTAGCAAAGGAAAAAGAGTACAGTATTCATAGTAGCTTACTTCCCTCAAAATACATCAATTATGAAAAATCCCTAAATTGATGCATTCCGATATTATGTACATGCTTCTTGAAAACTGAAGTTTACAATGTCTTTATGAATAGATCTGATGGGCTGTCTCTTTTATGTAGCCACATTTGATTTGCACAATACATGTTACATCATCTTCATGTCATATCGTTGACTTGTTATTATCTTTCACCAATCCACCACTACAAGAATTTTTGCTATTTTCCAGGGCCTGGGAAATTCAACAAATCCGTGGGAAAATGCACATTTCCTAAGGATGACCCATGGATCCAGATCTGAAGGTTTTCAGGGCGTCAAAAACAGTTTTCCAAGGGTAAGCCCTGGGAAATTTCCTGCAGGTACGCCCTTGGGAAATTTCCCACGGCACAAGCCCTAGGAAAGATTTCCCACTGTTTTGACCCTGGGAAACATTTCCCAAGGCTTTGACAACAAACCATATGTATTTTAAAAAATATATATAATTTATAGCTTAATGATTACATTAATTATAATTAAACTAAATAAATAAATAAAATAAATAATTATATTTTTTATTTCGATGCATCAACAAAGAAATTAACATCATAATTCAAACCACTTAAGTAATTCAAAAATCAACAATTTGTTCTACACAACAAAAGTCTAAGAATACTCATTATAAGAATCTCAATAAAATGGTCAAAGAGTCATCATTGTAACACCCTAAACTGGGCGTCACTTTTGTTACCCGTTACGGAAAAAATAAAAGAATTAAATTACTGGTTGCTTCCGGTAAATGATATTTCCTTAATAAGTAAGTATCCTCAAAATGGTGGTATTTAAATTTTTTTTTAAAAGGACAAAAGAAACAAAGGTAAGTGATGAACACTCAGAACATGAAATATAAACATCATATATATAATCTATCCCAGTGGGATTAAGAGTTTAGTACAGAAACTAGGGCCTGATCAGGATGGCTATTAATGACAGAGTTACAGGACATAATGTTAACAGTTGTAAACTAAGTAAAGCAAAATAGGGAGAGGGTCCAGAACCACGCATCAAAAGGGTGGCTCTAAGAAGCCAATACAGTCGGACCGAGACAGACTACCCATAAAACATACACCCCTAAGCTAGTCACTACTAACGACTAAATGGAAGACTCGCCACGAATACTCCCACAAGAAGAGCCCCCAAGTGATGGGTCCACGACATCTCCGCCCTCATCAGGAGAGTCGGAATCATCAAAATTCGGATTGTCATCAAGCACGTACTCCGGCACCTCATCAAGATCATCGTCGTGATCCAAGACATGATACACGGGCTCATCCTCCAGGTACTCCTCGGGGTCCTCCTCCGGGTCCTCCTCAATCGGCGAAGCCGGCTCGACTCCAGATAATGGTACTCCTAGAGGTGGGTGCACCTGTAACTGTCCATTCATCTGTAGCACGTGTAAGTAGTACCAAGGTGGTGGGAGAGCAATCCTCCTCGTCTCAACTGTCTGAACTCTGCAACATGGTTCGCCCTCGGCATTCTTATCCATCGTGGTTATCGGTCCATGGTAGGTAGCCGATGTAGATCCGGGGTGAATCTGCCACGCCCGCACATTCCCTGCATCATCGAAGATCTCAGTCTTCGATTCCGACGGTACAAATGGGATGTTCGGATCCATCTAACCCATAGATATACAGCGATGCCGAAAAGCAAAGAGAAATAACAAGAAGGTATGCAAGAGTGAGATACCAATATATGGATAGATTACAATAACCACATGCATGATACATGCATCACATCAACATATTAACATTTACCAAATATTAATAGATAAAACAACAAGTATTATATCAATGGATGTCATACCCGTATAATCAGCTTTTATAAAGATTTTGGATGACACTTCAATATTCCAGCTCTATAAACTTAATCTCATGAGATCCCTTCATCTTTCTAAGAGTTGATCAAACTCAAAGCCCCCACTTGGGCATCACCGTCGTGACTAAAGTCCCTATTTGGACATCACCATCGTGACTTATGTGACAACACCTGTTTGGGCATCACCGAAGTGACTAACCTGTGAGGCACGTCTGCCTAAATGCATGAAGAAAAATATTCGTTCAAGAGGTTTTCTTTATGTTCAATCTCATTCGTTGTCGAAGCGCAAAGCTAACGACCATTCATAAATTTTCATCACTTGAAATTACTCAACATCAACACAGGACACGTAGTCCGAGTGCTCAATCACAACACCTAAGACCGATGCCTCAGTCAACGTTTGTGGTCGTAGAAAAGATTTACCATCTTATTTCAGCATGATTAGGACTCTTAGTCCACAACATCATGATTAGGACTCTTGGTCCACAATACATTACACGGATCTAAGATCAACGTGAACATTACAGAATACTAGAAGCGACGTCTCGCGAACTAGATTCGATTTCACTTGTTCTTACTTTTCGTTCAGTGAAAATCAATTACCAAAATAAAACCTCGGTAACCCATCCAAGTTACCGGAATATTTTCGAAAGTATTTCTTTACAGGAAATCTTTTCATTAGAAAAATCATTTGTAAACTATTATAAGAAATCCATTTTCTCTTGAAATCTTTTTCTTAAAATCATCTCTATTTAAGGTCAAATATTTTCCAAAGGCTTTTCCCTCCGTAAAATACATATTTTCTAAATGATTTTCTCTTTGCACAAAAACTTAGTTCGTAAGAAAATAATTTCCTTTAACTTGAAATTATTTAACACAAGTTCCAAAGTTTTATCCTTCCGGAAGAAATACAAGTAAGATCACTTACTTTCCAAACCTCATATTTTACTAAAGAACATTTTAAAATGAACACCATTACTTTCAAAGTTCTCTTTGAAGCTTCTTTAGGCTTTTAATCATATGATTAGTTGAGCACCGACTAACGTCAGACTTTTCAGACATCAATCAATATCATCATAATCTCAGTCAACAATATAACAGTTAATGATAGTTCATAACATATATGATTTACAACACTTTAAATCAAGTAAGGATCAACTTCAAACAGTTATAACTACAGTTCAAGTATACAAATCATTCAAACTTTGATTTAATATAATAACAATATTCAAATAAATCGAGTAAACCACATACACACATGCACATAGCTATTGAATATCCCTCAGGCTGTCCCCTCTTACCTTTTGTAAAGGTAAAGGTACGTGATGCTTGAGGAAGTGTACTATGAATGTCCTCGCCCACTCCGCGACGAAAGTCTAAGTTTATGATTACAAAACCACAAGTTAAAAGTTAACCAAGAACACTAAACCAAGAAGGTATAGGTTCGGCCATGGCATGAAATAGGGTTAGAGATTTTTAAAAAAGAATACAACTCATGGATTAATGATCCTTAAGTGTTAGGAGTTCATAACCAAGGTTCACTTTACAAAGATAGAACAAAAATCCCACTAAATCCATGCTTAGGGTTTCGGCCTCTTTAGTATAAGTAGGCTAGAAATTTCCAACCCTTCTAAGCTCTTAAGTTTAGCATTAAAAGATATCAAGAAGTCTAAATTCATGATCATATTGAAAAATGAAACAAAACATCCTAGGTCCACAACCATCATAGGTTCGGCCATCATAGGATGAATAGGCTAGACATCTTTAAACTTTCCAATCTCTTAGACTTAGTATCCAAATGTATTAAGGAGCTCAAATCCATGATCATATTGGAAAATGAAAACAAAACATCCTAGGTCCACAACCAACATAGGTTTGGCCTTCATAGGATAAGTAGGTTAGAAATCTTTAAACTTTCCAATCTCTTAGACTTAGCATCCAAAGGTATTAAGGAGTTCAAGTCCATGATCATTTTGAAAAAATGAAAACAAAACATCCTAGGTCCACAACCAACATAGGTTCGGCCTTCGTAGGATAAATAGGCTAGAAATCTTTAAACTTTTCATTCTCTTAGACTTAGCATCCAAATGTATTAAGGAGTTCAAGTCCATGATCATTTTGAAAAAAATGAAAACAAAACATCTTAGGTCCACAACCAACATAGGTTCGGCCTTCATAGGATAAATAGGCTAGAAATATTTAAACTTTCCAATCTCTTAGACTTAGCATCCAAAGGTATTAAGGAGCTCAAGTCCATGATCATTTTGGAAAAAAGAAAACAAAACATCCTAGGCCACTAATACATAGTTTCGGCCATCCTTGGAAAAATAGGTTAGAGATGTTTGTTTGATACAAGCTCTTAGAATATGAAAGTAGAGATTACTAGAAGTTTATAGAAATTGGTTGCAACTCAAACGGAGTTTCCTATGATTTTTTAAAGATTTTAGAAGTTAAAAGCTCAATAAGAACCACATGGTGTAAACTCATGAAATAAAGTAGAGAACTTGAAAAAGAAGAATATGAGAGTATTACCCTTGAGGCTAGAAAGAAAATGTATGAAGAACTTGAAGCTTTAAAGTAAATAAAAATGGAAACTTTAAGTGTTAAAAGCTTGAAGTAAGAATGTAGAAGAAGAAGAAAAATGGAAGAGATGAAATGAAGTGGGTATTTATAGAGTGAGGGGGGGGGGGGGGGGGGGGGGGGGGGAGTGGCGTGAAGAGGGAGGAAGAGTGAGCTTGGAGAGCAAGTTTGGAGTTAAGGAGGTGTTTGGTTGGAAAAAGTGAAGAAAAATAGGTTTTTGATTAGAATATGATATAATTTGAAATAGTGTAATGATGATACATTTTGAGTGTGTCATAATCCTTGTCAATCACATCCCCTCATGTCACTTCACTCCTTTAGTGCTCCCTAATCTGCTCCATTTCGTATCCGGTTGCACTTCCGATCGTAGTTTTAGACGTTTTCGCCCGAATAAAATATTATATTTTATTTCCGAACGTAGATTTTCAAAATAACCTAAGTTGAAGAATACATGATAAAATCACTAACCGTTTTGTTCACCGGTCAAAATTAAGTTTTTTGCTCAGTAAACTTTTACTGTCAGTGAAAACGCAGACCGGCTTCCGTCTGAGTTTTCAATCGAAACTTTAACCGTGACTTTATACGGTAGGATAACACAAGAAAATGATTCTATTCTATTTAAAATCATCCTCTGGATTTTAATAAAAATAAACACATATAATTATGTATTTACTGATACAGAAGACACAGAAATCGGGGCGTTACAATCATCTTCCTAGGTGCGCATTTTCAAAATTAATAACACTTATCAAAATATTGAATGCATCACTTTCTAATAAAAACTTCATAATATTGAATGCACTAGTCAGCATTCGCCTTTCACAAGGGCGGGTTTAATCATGTAGTGGCCAAACGATTTTGAACTGCAATTTCTTTCCCTGTATCTACCTACGTGAGTGAGAAGGTAGAAGCCGCCTTCTATGAAAGACTTCGGCAATATTTCAAAAACACTCATGAGAAACCCAAGGTACATGAGAAGGCTTTTATAATGTGTATATATTTGTGTTGTTGTTTATCGTGGAGTTACATAAGTTCAAAGGTACAATGCGTGTTGTGGGGTCTCAACTAAGTCCATTTAGTTCAAGAGTAATTCACTTCTTGGATAAAGTTGTTGCCTCACTTCTAGGGACGGACCCAGGTAAGGCACATTGGGGGCAGCTGCCCCCACTAAGTAATTTTTTTATTATATTAAGTTTTAGATATTTTTTTTGCCCCCACTAAAAAATTATATTGCCCCCATTGCTCTACAATCCTACTCTAAATAACACTAAAAATATTGCCCTCATTGTTCTGCAACCATACTTTACATAAGATCTTTTATTTTTGTGTACAATTTGGTCACATACATATAGAGATATTTTTTATAGTGTTGAAAATGAAAAAATATACAATAATCTCAAAGTATGAAGACACGTAGACAACAATTATAACTTATAGAAGTTAAGGTGTCTTCAATTTTATTGGTATAAAATGTTATACTGTTTGTAATCTCCAATTCCTTGCTTAATGATAATGATGTCATTATTTTATTGCTTATATATTTATATATATTTTTATAATTAAATTTAAAATATATAATCTTGTCCCCACTAGTCAAAATTTCTGGGTCCGTCCCTACTCACTTCACTACGTGTTAATTCAAACCTTTAGGATATTAATACCTAAGCATTAATCCTTTCCTTTGCCCAGATTATTCTTTTTGTTACTTGCTTGCCATTAGTGTGGGATTGTTGGTATAATGGCATCAAGTAATAAAATGTTATTATTATTATTATTATTATTATTATTATTATTATTATTATTATTATTAAATGAACATTGTGTTTGGTATTTATATTCAAATCAATTACTTTAAAGACTATTAAAATAGTTTTAAAGTTAAAAGTTAAACCTTTTAAAGGGTAACAACATTTTCTTTCAAGAAAACACGTTATAGAATATTTTGGTTTGATGAGCAAATGAATTGCATATTAATGGGCATTTTTTAAGATGCTCAACAACAAAGCCTATATATATATATATATATATATATATATATATATATATATATATATTCCTATATATGGAGCAACTCAAGTTAGAGGAGTGTCTCATTGTGAGAGTGAGAGAAACAAATCTGGGCCATTAAACCATACATGGATGGTCAGGATTAGAAGTTAGGTGGTGGTCATGTGATCACTTAAAAAAGTCACATGACTTTATGTTCTAATCTTGACCATTCATGTAAGATCCAAAGGGTTAGATTTACTCCTCTTATCTCTTATAATAACACACCCCTCTCACTTGAGTCACTCCCTATATATATATATATTAGCTATGGTGAAAATCAGTGGAGGAGGGGTTTGTCTAATCTCAATCAAGGTTTTTTTTTCCTTTCCTCCCTTTATTCACTTAGTTATAATTTGGGCAATTGTATTGTGTAAACCCCATTACTCTTGATCTTGAGTGCATGAGTTCAAGAGTTGCTGTGTTAACCTTGAGCAAACCGGATTGTCAGATTGCACCTTAGTCTATCGGAATCTTGCTTTTAAGGCAGTGGATCGTCCACGACACAACTATCGATCATCTCTATTTCTTTAACACCCTCAATCCCATATCTAATGCATTAAATATAAGCATCATTCCTTTCCATTCTTGTTTCCAATCGTAGAGTAATTGTTGTCTTGATTTGCAGGTAAAGGAGAATCAAACAAGATTTTGAAGTGGTGGAGGCAGCAATGCAAACATATAACCAATAGAGCAAAGCATGAGCAGAAACAAAAAATACGCAGAAAGGTACTTCGGGAGGGAGAGCAAAAAAAAGAAAAAAGGGACGTGAACATGTGAGAAAGAGTGCGCAGTGAAAATAAAAGATAAAAGATTGAAAATAAAGGGTAGAAATTGAGATTGTGTTTGGACTAGGTCATTCGCAGGAGACTGGTGGGTAACACGACGGTGACAATGAAGGAGATTGGGGGTGAGAAGGAAAGAGAATGGGTGAAAAGTAATTTTATTTTTCCAATTCGATCACTGAGCCGACATGCGCTATCTCTACCACTAGCCGGAATAACACCACCCTTTCTCCGATCAACGTCGTCGGCCTTGGCTGTGACTTCTCACCAGCGGCTCTTGTGCCTTCGACACTTCGCAGCCCTCGCCGTGATTGTTGCCATTCACGTTGGTGATGGAATTGGGCGCGACGATGTTGACAACTTGGTCGGGGAGTCGGACGGGGTATCGTTGATTCGGATCTGGAGCGAACGTTGAACAAATTGAATAAAAAAGGAATTTGGTGTGATAGTGTATGATTAAATCCTGTGGGACTACATGATCCATTGGTCCTTAAAAATGATGCACGATGAGAGACATATGAAGCCCTCTCACCATATAAGCCGTCAATCTTGACATTGATTCCTATCAATTGTAGGTGAAAAATGTTGTCTTTTTTCTGATTGGCATGTAAACCCTATTAAATGTATATGTTAAGGCGCCAAGTGAGTCTCTATTAAATATAAGTTAGAGTATCCTTATACTCTCTTGGATAAATTCTTTTGTTTATTAAAAAAAAATTCTCTTCTAGATAAATATTGCACAATAACGATGCATTGTATTTGGGAACTAAGGTCATACAAAAATCCTGCAATTGATCGTTTAATCAAATGCATTAATTAATTAAAGATACAAGTCCATCTATTATATTTCTATACTTAAATAGTATATTCTATTGATTACGAATTTACAGTGCATATGTCTGGCGTCTGCTAGACGGTTCAGATATTGTCCCAGTGTTTCTTTTTCTTTCTTTGTTTTTTTGTTTTTTTGTTTGGTTTTTTGTTTGACAGAAAGTGTTGTTTTTCATTTTTCTTTGGACTGAAGTGTGAAAAACATTAATAAAAGTGGGGCTTGAGGAACCTCGGTACGGGAAACTCTACGGCTAATAATGATTGATTTTATATTGTGGAAGATACATATTAGAGACTAGAGAAGGTACCATCATGTCACCTTGTTTGTCAAATATGCCATTTCAGGGAACAATTGTGGTTAAATTTTATATCGTGGAAGATACCATCCAGGGATGCCAATGGGTATCCAGTACTGTAGTATATGTCCTCATACCATATTTGAAAGAATTATCTGGATCTGTATTTGCATGGGTAAAAAATTTAGTGCTCTTACCTATATCCTCTGAGTAACTAAGCACTCATACCTGCATCCGTTACTCGCAATTTAACTATGAAAAAAGAAATAAATAACACAAGAAAGATTATAAAAATTTAAAAAAGGATCCAAAAGTTTTTAAATTTACCCATAAAATATTACAACTCAAAATGTTTAACCAAACAAAAACAACCAAAGGAAGTATAGATGCTGCTAGGTTTAGAAATTTAGTAAAATTGATCTTTCGGTTAACTTTCAGTTAGATCACTAACGTCGGATAAATTCAAATATAAATAGAGTTTAGTTTTAATAGAATAAAAATTTGTAACCAAGTTAGCTAGGGCTTCTATTTTGTATGCTAGCTCCAATCATTTTAGTAATATTCTTAATTGTATTGCTGAACAAATTTATTTGGAAATGATATGAGTTTGGTTGATTAAAAAAAAAATGTAACCTAACATCTAAAGATACGTTACAACACGATTTAATTAATGAGTTTAACATCTCATATAGTTATTATACTTAAATTCATAAAATGTGTACACATTATTTGAAACTTAAATTACAAATAAAAATTAGGAATAATTTATAAATATACTATTAATAATTACATCTCAACATCAATATCTCCCAAAACAAAGTAGAAAGATCATTCTATTGTGATAATAGGCTATCAAAAACCTAGAGCCGTCTCTCTCTCTCAACCTTCCCTCTACTCTTCTTTTCCTTCTTCCTCATCTACTAGAAGTGGGTGGTTTTGGGCCATCTTTTGACCTGGAATCACCCCTCTATATCGTTTTTTCTCTCCTTTTATCTAAATAAGTGGTTGTTCTACATAGATCTGGTTTTTCTTTCATGTTTTTCCGTGTTTTCGTCGTCTGCGTGCGGCGGTGTTTTGTTCGCCGTCTTGGTGCCGCGTCGTTTGGTTTCCCATCTTGTTGCGGTGTTCGTTTGGTTCAGATTAGCAGATCAGCTTCAATCCATTACAGATTCAATCAAGACTTGGGCGTCAACGTTACAGATCTGGAGGCATGGGTATTCCGGTCACTTTGATTTTGTCATATTTGTAGGCATTTTGCTGTATTATGCTATTAACCTGCTAGGTGCTACGAGTTTGTTCGCAGATTCATCCTTTTCGATTTTTAGCAATGTTGAATTTGTGTTGTTTTCTATGTATTTTACCAATTTGAATGAATGAATATCCTTTTTTTAGTATAAAAAAAAAAAGTAGAAAGAGGAAGATACATGTTAAAAGATACTATTCATCAACTTCCGTGGAGTAAACACCCAATTTGGTCTATGGAATTGTGAAATAGTATCAACACGGTCCTTGAAATTATCGAAATTCCAAATTAGTCCCTGAAATTATAAAACGGTGATCAACTTAGTCCCTCCGTTAAAAATCATATGGACTAAGTTGACATTAAGTTTGCAGTGTCAGAGACTTAATTGATATTAAGTGAGTAAAATGAGGGACTAAATTGATATAACTTATCATTCATGGACGTTTTTAGAATTTCGATAATTTCAATAACCAAATTGATACTACTTCACAATTTTAGGGATCAAATTGGTAATTTACTCAACTTCCGTGCATTGTATGGGAATTTACCATAATTTTATTCTCAATGCTTAGATAAACAGTTGGACCAAACAAACTAACAGCAAAGTAAACTTTTTCCTTTTCTATAAATCGAAATGCAAAGTAAAATTCATACTTTGACATATATAATTGTAAAATATTTTAAATTAAAATAATGTAAATGATATAATTAATTGGTTATTATATTGAAATTTTTAATTTAAAAATAATAAAAGTTTATAACAAGACCCCAATTTGTCTATTGAAGAAAAAACAATAAAACAAATAATCAATTAGTTGACATATATGATTTTCGAGTATGTTACATTGAAATAATAAATAAAATAATGCAATTATCCTATTAGAATGTGTTAATTTTATAATAAGAAAAGTTTGGAGAGGACCCTAATTCACTCAATTGAAAGAAAAAATAAAATAACAATTGATTTGATTGAAGAGTATGTTAAATTATAATAATATGAAATTAAATATGTAATTCATTGATGGATTTAAAATTATATTAAAAATAAATATAAAAAATATACTTGATACGCATGACACTATTATTGGAGAGTACATTACGATTAGGAATGAAAATCCAACTATATTATATTTAAGGAGAATGCTAAGGACACTCGTTAAGAAATCCAAAAAAGCAAGTTTCTATTGAAAATTGATGTATTTAATATTTAAAGAAGTAGAATATTTGGTTTTCCAATGCAAACTTACTTTTTATGGGTTTCTTAACGAGTGTCCTAAGAGCACTCGTTAGCATGACCCAATATTTAAAAGGAGTTGATTCCGGTTGCTGATGTAATCAGAGTTTTTGCTCCCGAGATTGTTTTTTGTGCAATTTTTTTTTTTACTTTGGGTTTTGACCTCGTTGATTACCCAATGAAAAAAAAAGGAAGAAGAAGAAATTGTCTATATGTCTTTGGCCATGTTTGAATAACTTATAAGCTTGTTTGACTTAAATAGTGTTTGCTAAACAAGCTTATCTCATTAGCTTATAGCTTTTCTTCATAAGCTAGTTTATTTAGCTTATGACTTTGTTTGGCAAAAATAGCTGATAAGCTAGTTAATGGTTGATAAGCTAGCTTATAGTTGATATGCTAATTTTTTGCTGATAGCTAAAAAGCTTGCTGATTGAATTTGAAGTTACCTGTTGAACAAATTAACTTATAAATGTAAAATGACATAAAAAGGACATATTTATGACAAACATGGTAAAATAGGAATTTTATTAAATGAATAAGGGTAAAGATGATAGAAAAGTCAATAAGCTGTGCAGTATAAGCCATAAGCTCTGCTTGGCAAGTCCAATAAGCTATGGCTTGTAAAGCTTATGAGATAACTTGTAAAACTTATCTCATTAGCTTATAACTTGTAAAGCTTATCTCATTAGTTTATAACTTTTCATCATAATCTATTTTATTTAGCTTATGACTTATAACTTATCGCTTATTGACTTTTCTCTTGTTATTACCACATTCATTTAATGAAATTACCACTTTATCATGCCTATCATAAATATATCCTTTTATGTCATTTTACATTTATAAGCTTGTTCAACTGCTAATTTTACCAAATACTTCAAATTCAATCAAGTAGTTTTCTTTAGCTAAAAATTAGCTTACCAGCTATTTTTGCCAAACTGAGCCATAAGCTAAATAAAATAGCTTATGAAGAATAGCTATAAGCTAGCTTATTGAACTTGCCAAACAGAGCCTATGACTGATATCTTATAATTTATTAACTATTCTCTCATTTTTACCCTTGTTAATTTAATGAAATTCATACTTTATCTTGTCTCTCATAAAATAAAATTTATATAAAAAGAATCATATAAACATTTCATTTCATTTCATTTATATTATTCAATAGAATATTGAGAAATAAAATTAAAAAATAATATTTAATCTTAAAAGCTTTAATTATAATTGAAAAAGAGTTTATGTAAAAATCATATAAATATGTCCTTTTACATTATTTTACATTTATAAGCTAGTTCAACTATTAATTTTACCAAATATTTCAAATTGAACTTTTCAACTATCAGCTATAACCTTTCAGTTAAAAAATAACTTATCAACTATAAGTTAACTTATCAGTCATAAGCTAGTTTATAAGTTGTTTTTACTAAGCTAAATTGAATAAAATCTTAAAAATGTATATCGTTATTAATATATTCATGTAATAATTTCATAAAATATGTACAAAATAAATAAATATACTTCATCAACTAGTTCCATAACATCTTTTTTATGTTTGGAACTTAGAAATAGTAAAAAAACAAGTCAAATCAAACTAGTAAGTAATATTAGCAAAAAACCAACAAATAAAAAAATGAATAATGCAAAAAATAGAATAAATATATATATTAGATTTTATATATGTGGCTTTGTTTGGATTGATTTGATTTAAGAAAAGGATTCAAAATCCGATCCGATCGGTTTTCACAAAACAAGATCCAAAAAAATCCAATAGACATCGGTTTTGTTCGGTTTTCGGTTTTTTTGGATCGGTTTTCGATTTTCTTTTGGATCGATTTGGATATGAACATCCCTACTCATTCACAACACAAAATGAACAAAAAACGTATTTTGCCTTTTGCTAGAGGGCAATACTGGATTTTGAGTTTTTTATGCAAATTCACTCAATTTAACATAAGAGACCGGTTCATACATTGTGATGCTACTCTTTTTGGCAAGAGTCGGGATATTAAAGTCTTTCTCCTTCCATCTTCCAACAAAAGATTAAAATTTGCTCCCAATAAAATGCTTTTTTTTTTTTTATAACAAATCCCAATAAAATATAGATTTAAATATGTTTTTTTTTCTTCAGGGAAACACAACTCGATCGTTTCATTATTAATAATAGAGTCAATATAAATTGAGACTGAATTAAAATCATAAAGACAAGTATTAAATATAACTACCCTAACAAGATGATGAACGATTATATTAGCTTGCCTACTAACAAACTCATATTTATATATGTTATAAGATGTGGATAAGGTACATTTTTTTTTTCCTGACGAAATGTAACAAGGTACAATTGAAATTGAACATAGTGATTTGAGGATGTAATTTTGTGCATGATCGAGATGGTTCACAGGTTCAGTAATAAAAGCAGGCACGTGTTTGAGAGGATTACAATAAGTGATGCATCTTTCTTTCATTCTAGGGGTGTACAGATTGGGCCGACCCGGCCCGAAACCGATAAATCCGATCAAAAAATTGAGAAACGGTCGGGTTCGTTCGGTCCAGTGGGTCCAGCGGGTGGAATTTTCGGTCTTATACGGTTTACATCGGTCAGGCCTGGGTTTACAAAATTAGACCCATTGGTACCCGGGCCCGACCGAACTAATATTTTTAGCTATATTTATTCTTGTATACCATTATTGCTTGGAGGCCCATAATTTTGTTGCGACCCAACCCATTTCGTCTCTCAGCCTCATACAATACTCAGATGCGGAACGGTCCCTGATTCCATTAGGCATTAGTTCATTCATTTTCTGATTTTACTCATTTAGTGCTTTAGGAAAAGGAAACCCTAGCATAGCATTAGCGGCGGCGGCGCACCTCCCTCCGTCTCTCCCTGAGTCCCTCTTTCGAGTTTCGATGCCACCGTTCTCGTCTCTCGAATCTCCCTTTCTCCTTTCTCCTTTCTCCACTCTCACAGAGACACGGACTCACACACTCTGTGCCTCTCTCCCTCGTCTTCGATCTACCCATACTCACAGCGACTTCCACTTTGTGAGCGTCTCTGAAACGTTCATCACCGAGGTAAGGGTTTACAGATTTGGGGCTTTGTGCTTTGATTGTTGTCACTTTTGGGTTTAGATTTTTGGTTCTGGTTTCATATGATTCAAACCCTAAAATTTGAAAACCCTAACATTATGAACAATCATTTTATTTTGTTGTTTGTTTAATGATGTTTTATGTTACTGTTTCAACTTTGAATGATGAAAAATTATAGTAGTCTACCAAAAGATTAAATAAATTATAGTAATGCATCTACTGAAAATGCATGTTCATGTCAAGAAAAGAAATTATGTTCTTATCAGGTGGTTTGGTGGGTTAAAAATCTGCTGTGTATTTCTGGTGGTGGTCACAGGCTTCTATTGCTGGTATATTTGGTTTAGGTGATTGGTTCTTTTTCGAAGGATCAAGTTGGGTGTATCACTTGTTGTGTCTGTTTGGTCGTGAACTTTGGAGGGCTAATTAGTTTTAGTTTTGTTGGTTCAGGGGTGTGGTGGTCTAGGTAGAGTTTCAACCTTGTTGTATCTTTGGGGTTCTTGGTTGAACAAATACCTAGTTTACCTCCAAACTCTTTTGGTTACAAATGTTTTATGGTTTGAGTACCCTTTGTACTCTTATTAATATATTTGCTTATTAAAAAAAACAAAATATAAAATGCTTGCTTTTTTTTTTATTATATGCATAAATGTTAACAGTAATTCGTTACTTTATGCATGCTTGGTAAATGCTCGATTGCTTGGTCTCAGTTTTGGCGTACCTTGTGCATACTTCTATTCTAAGTTATAACCATTTTGTTTGGAGAAGAGATTATCATTTTGTTGTGTCCAGATTTTGTGGGTAGTGACTGATAAATGTATATTGTTATTGTAGTTTAATTTCACTTGCCTTCCTCGGTGGTCTATGCTTTTTTTTCTTCCTTGGAGCAAGAAAGTGGAAATCAGTTTAGCAAGCAAAGGTATGTCTTTCAACTATCTGCTTAGTGCTGATTTGCCTTATTAAATGTATTGATTTGTATGGAAACATAGTCTCTGCTTATTCATGATTTGTCTCCTTAAATGTATTGATTTGTTACATTTGTATGCTTAATAGTCATGCTTGAATCTGCAATTTGCATGCTTGAATCTCCAATTTACTAAAATGTATGGTTGTTTTGTATTTATTGTGACTGAACTATAAACAGTAATCACCCTAAATGGGACTGTAGTCATGCAAATTTGACATGATTAAATCACAATGTTCCTTTAGTTCTTGTATGCATGTTTTGATTTGTATGCTTAATGTGCATGCTTTGTATGCTTGGCTTGTATGCTTAATGTGGATGCTTGTATGCCTGAATATGTAAACTGATTTTTTTCCCCCTAATTTGCATGCATGCTTGATTTACCTGATCTGTTATGGAAAATTGTAAAAATGTAAATGCATGCTCGTGTTTCACCTCTTATTGCTTAATACTTGGGAAAACTTTTAGGTTTCAGAACTTTAAAGAAATTTAAAGAAATCAGATAATTCTCCCAATTGATAAACTTAAAAGCTTTAAGAAAATTATGGCAATTTAAATCAAACATATAGAATAATGATGGAAACTTATATAAAACAGATCCAGCCAATGAGTGCTTATTATTCTATGATAAGTGCTTATAGAACAATGTGGTTGGCAGTAGTTGACCATGGCTTCGTCATTGTCTCAGTGATGGAGCAGTCTAGTCAAGATCTGTCTCCTACGTTAACCCCACATATGCCTACACTAACTGGTACTCAGGTGGCTGTAAACCCCACCAATTCTGCACAAACAGTAGGATGTGGTGGTGGATCTCTGCCTACTAGACAGGCAGCAGCTACAATAGAAGCTGCTGGACCTGCCACCACTGATTCACTTCCAAAAAATTCAAAGAGGAGGAAACCTAATGCTAGTGGTCCTAGGAGAAAATCTGCTGCCTGGGACCACTTCATTAAATTAGGTGTAAATGAAGCAAAGGAACCAACTGCAGCTTGCAAATATTGTGGTAAAAAATATTTGGCTGACACAAAGCAACATGGTACTTCTAATTTACTTTCTCACTTGAAAAATTGCCCCAAGTATCCGAGTGCTATAATTATTGACCCCAATCAAACTGCCCTTACTTTTAAGAGTGGAGAGGGTGGTAGCTTAGGGACTGCCAGTTGCAGATTTGATCTAGAAGCTTGTAGGAAGGCATTGGCCCTTTTTGTCACAGTAGATGAACAACCCTTCAGGGTGGTAGAGGGGGAAGGGTTTAAGCACCTTTGTAGACAGTTGCAGCCCCAATTTACTATCCCGTCAAGGCGTACTGTTGCTAGAGACTGTTTTCAAATGTACCTTGATGAGAAATTGAGGTTGAAGGCATTTTTTAGATCTGATTGCAGTAGAGTAGCCCTCACTACAGACTGTTGGACTTCTGTCCAGAATCTTAATTATATGACCCTCACTGCACACTTTATGGATAATGAGTGGAAATACCAAAAAAGAATAATTAGCTTCTCCTTAGTCCCCAACCACAAAGGTGAGACTATTGGTAGGAAAATTGAGGAGGTTCTAAGGGATTGGGGTCTAAGAAATGTGTCAACAATCACAGTTGACAACGCATCTTCCAATGATGTGGTTGTTGCATATTTGAAAAAGCGGATAAAAAATATGAATGGTTTAATGGTGGACGGGGAATTCTTTCATATGAGATGTTGTGCTCATATATTGAATTTAGTAGTCAATGATGGCCTAAAAGACATGCAAAGCAGTATTTCCAGAATTCGAAATGCTGTTAGATTTGTAAGGTCTTCGCCACAAAGGTCCGCTAAATTTAAGGAATGCATAGAATTTTCTAGAATCACATGTAAGAAGCAAGTATGTCTTGATGTTCCAACAAGGTGGAACTCGACATACATGATGTTAGATGCTGCAGAAAAATTTCAAGCAGCCTTTGAGAAGCTTGAAGATGAGGAATCTAGCTATGTTGACATCTTTGAGGATTCTGGTCCCCCCAATGCATTTGATTGGGAGAATGTTCGTGCATTCGTGAGGTTTCTCGAGATTTTCTATGAGGCAACCAAGGTGTTTTCGTCATCACAGCAAGTGAGTCTGCATAATGCTTTTCATCAATTGGCTTCCATTCTTTGTGAGCTTAAGAAGTCCTCAACGAATGAAAATACGGCTTTGTCAACAATGGGATTCGAGATGAAACTGAAATACAACAAGTATTGGGGTGATGTGGTAAAGATAAACCAATTTCTTTATTTTGGTGTTATCTTTGATCCACGATGGAAGTTGAGATTTGTGGATTGGTCATTTAGTGAAATGTATAGTGGCCAGCCTAATTTTGCAAATGAGCTGTCCACCACTTTAAAGAACAATCTTTTTAAAATGTACAATTGGTACAAGGCGGCTTATAAGGTGAAGTATCTTCTCTTACTGAAGCTCCATCATATATGGTAAGAGTAGAATTATTTAAGCAGCACTTAAGAGAAAAAGACTCAATTGATAAAAAGAATGAACTAGAGAGGTACCTTAGTGAACCTTGTATTGATGAAGGTGACAAATTTGAAATTCTTGGTTGGTGGAAGAAAAACTCAGCCCGGTACCCCATATTGCTACCATAGTTAGAGATCTCATGGCCACACCCGTTTCCACAGTGGCTTCAGAAAGTGCCTTCAGCACGGGGGGAAGGGTTTTAGACATATTTAGAAGCTCCTTAAACCCAGCCATGGCAGAAGCATTGATTTGTGCTCAAAACTGGTTGAGGCCTTCCCTTAGCCAATTCAAGGATCTCAATCTTAATGAGGAGTTTGAGATATCTGAAAATATTGTAACAGGTAACTAATTTCTATTTTCAGCTAGTAGCATTTGAAATCCTCAATCTTTGTGTATAATTAAATCCCTAATTTTTATTGAATGTTCCATAGAATTTCAAGGAGGACAAACTAGTTTTGGAGGGGTGGGTGGATTAGCAACAGTTGCTGGACTTGCAGCTAGATGTGGTCCATCAACTCAATCACAGCCAACTGGCTGTGATTGAGAGAATTCTCAGGTTCTGTACCCTATTTTGCCACTGACCTGCTCATATCCATATTGCTAAATCTGATTTACTTTTGTACTAATTGAGTATTGTTATGAAATCTTTACAATTGTTACACTTTTTGCTTTTTGGGAGTCATCTGTTAGACATGACTCAATCTGGATTTGGCATATCAATTTTTTGAAGTGGTTATGAATTTTGTTGTATTTCAGCCGATTTTAATCATTAAAGACTTGTGTTGCTGATTTTTTTTTTTACTGTACTCTTCTTTGCAGTGTTGTGGCATTGTGACCCTGATTGGAAATCCAAAATTAATGAGGACCTTGAAGCCCGTTTCAGACTCTCCTTACTAACACCTTCCCAGATGTTGCTACTATGCCTTTTACCTTCTGTCTCAAAATGAGGTTCCTTAGTTTGACTTTGTTTGTCTTGTGCATTAACATTGATTTATGTATCACATGTAATTGATATATGTTTTATTTTATTTCAGCAGCTAGATGTGAACAACATCTTGAATCCAACTCTCTTATGATACTGGTCATGCTAAGGCAAAGATTGTAGCAGTGTTGATTCAAATATAATCATAAAGGAGGAAGCAAAACAACTTAATGGAACTTCAGAAAAATCTAAAAGCTCAACTTCTTTTGGAGCTTCATGAAAAGAGATCACATGATGCTAAAACTATTGAGGTTAAGAAAGCTCTGTTACTATATGTTTTTAGCTTACATTAGCACTTATTTTCTCTTCTTGCTAGTGTTAATGTTAAAACTGTAGAGCTTGAGGTGAACATCAATGCTTATTTTATGCATTTCTTTAATGATTGCTTAACATGTCTACTTGATGCATATACAGTACACTACAAATTACAATGACTTCAAATGTTATAAATCTGCATTCAGCATTGAAACCTGAAGTAAAGATAGTAGACATAGGGCCAAGTTTGCAGTAGGTCATTGCTAATTTGTATTGTTTCATAGCTGTAATGACTCTAAATTTTGTTTTCTGTTGATTCTAATTGCAGCTCCTGAGGATTTTTGGCCCAGGAGGGAGGTGTTTTGCTCACTCACAGAGCAGGTGTATTGTTGAGTTACTCGTGGCTTGAAGTTGAAGACTGTCCAAGGAACCTCATTAAAAACATTGAGTTCTGAAAATTGCTAATTGGGCTCATCATAAGCTTCAGTACCCACAACCACACACAACCACAAAGGCACAAAAACTATCAGATTGATATGCCAATTTCCTTTTCTGCTTTTCTATCACTAGTTTCATTTTTAAGTTGGCCATCATCAATATGTAGGACTTATCTCTGTAATTTTATAATTTGACTGTATGAAAACCCCATGTGATGTTATTTATTGTATTGGGCTAAAACTGAAATTTTAACATAGGCTTTCGGTAATCTTGATGGCCCATTTTATCGTAGTCTTTACTCTTTCAGAAATGGATTGAATTTTTAACATGCATTGGCCATTACAATTGAAATTTAACTAGACCATTTAGTATATACATGTTATTTAGGCTCATTCAATTTAATTATATGAAAAAATGAATAAAGTCTCTTAAAAAAAGTGCTAGAAAAGGTTTTTTTTTTTTTAAAATGTCATTGGGCCCAATTATAGCCCAAACCGAATTAACCCAACTGAAGTAACCCATAACCCGAATAAACCGAACCCGACATGTTCAGCGGACGGGATTGGGCCAGATAATGCACACATCGGTTTGGGCCGGATTGGGGTTTTTGAGCCCGAACCCGCCCGAACCCGACCGATGTCCAGCCCTAAATACCTCCTCATAGAGATATAGAAAGAATGAAATAGGGCTGGACATCGGTCGGGTTCGGGCTCAAAAACCCCAATCCGGCCCAAACCGATGTGTGCATTATCTGGCCCAATTCCGTCCGCTGAACATGTCGGTTTAGTCGGGTTATGGGTTACTTCGGTTGGGTTAATTCAGTTTGGGCCATAATTGGGCCCAATGACATTTAAAAAAAAAAAAACCTTTTCTGACACTTTTTTTAAGAGACTTTATTCATTTTTTTCATATAATTAAATTGAATGAGCCTAAAATGTATATACTAAATGGTCTAGTTAAATTTCAATTGTAATGGCCAATGCATGTTAAAAATTCAATCCATTTCTGAAAGAGTAAAGACTACGATAAAATGGGCCATCAAGATTACTGAAAGCCTATGTTAAAATTTCAGTTTTAGCCCAATACAATAAATAACATCACATGGGGTTTTCATACAGTCAAATTATAAAATTACAGAGATAAGTCCTATATATTGATGATGGCCAACTTAAAAATGAAACTAGTGATAGAAAAGCAGAAAAGGAAATTGGCATATCAATCTGATAGTTTTTGTGCCTTTGTGGTTGTGTGTGGTTGTGGGTACTGAAGCTTATGATGAGCCCAATTAGCAATTTTCAGAACTCAATGTTTTTAATCAGGTTCCTTGGACAGTCTTCAACTTCAAGCCACGAGTAACTCAACAATACACCTGCTCTATGAGTGAGCAAAACACCTCCCTCCTTGGCCAAAAATCCTCAGGAGCTGCAATCAGAATCAACAGAAAACAAAACTTAGAGTCATTACAGCTATGAAACAATACAAATTAGCAATGACCTACTGCAAACTTGGCCCTATGTTTACTATCTTTACCTCAGGTTTCAATGCTGAATGCAGGTTTATAACATTTGAAGTCATTGTAATTTGTAGTGTACTGTATATGCATCAAGTAGACATGTTAAGCAATCATTAAAGAAATGCATAAAATAAGCATTGATGTTCACCTCAAGCTCTACAGTTTTAACATTAACACTAGCAGGAAGAGAAAATAAGTGCTAATGTAAGCTAAAAGCATATAGTAACAGAGCTTTCTTAACCTCAATAGTTTCAGCATCATGTGATCTCTTTTCATGAAGCTCCAAAAGAAGTTGAGCTTTTAGATTTTTCTGAAGTTCCATTAAGTTGTTTTACTTCCTCCTTTATGATTATATTTGAATCAACACTGCTACAATCTTTGCCTTAGCATGACCAGTATCATAAGAGAGTTGGATTCAAGATGTTGTTCACATCTAGCTGCTGAAATAAAATAAAACATATATCAATTACATGTGATACATAAATCAATGTTAATGCACAAGACAAACAAAGTCAAACCAAGGAACCTCATTTTGAGACAGAAGGTAAAAGGCATAGTAGCAACATCTGGGAAGGTGTCAGTAAGGAGAGTCTGAAACGGGCTTCAAGGTCCTAATTAATTTTGGATATCCAATCAAGGTCACAATGCCACAACACTGCAAAGAAGAGTACAGTAAAAAAAATCAGCAACACAAGTCTTTAATGATTAAAATCGGCTGAAATACAACAAAATTCATAACTACCTCAAAAAATTGATATGCCAAATCCAGATTGAGTCATGTCTAACAGATGACTCCCAAAAAGCAAAAAGTGTAACAACTTAAAGATTTCATAACAATACTCAATTAGTACAAAAGTAAATCAGATTTAGCAATATGGATATGAGCAGGTCAGTGGCAAAATAGGATACAAAACCTGAGAATTCTCTCAATCACAGCCAGTTGGCTGTGATTGAGTTGATGGACCACATCTAGCTGCAAGTCCAGCAACTGTTGCTGATCCACCCACCCCTCCAAAACTAGTTTGTCCTCCTTGAAATTCTATGGAACATTCAATAAAAATTAGGGATTTAATTATACACAAAGATTGAGGATTTCAAATGCTACTAGCTGAAAATAGAAATTAGTTACCTGTTACAATATTTTCAGATATCTCAAACTCCTCATTGAGATTGAGATCCTTGAATTGGCTAAGGGAAGGCCTCAACCAGTTTGGAGCATAAATCAATGCTTCTACCATGACTGGGTTTAAGGAGCTTCTAAATGTGTCTAAAACCCTTCCCCCCGTGCTGAAGGCACTTTCTGAAGCCACTGTGGAAACGGGTGTGGCCATGAGATCTCTAACTATGGTAGACAATATGGGGTACCGAGCTGAGTTATTCTTCCACCAACCAAGAATTTCAAATTTGTCACCTTCATCAATACAAGGTTCACTAAGGTACCTCTCTAGTTCATTCTTTTTATCAATTGAGTCTTTTTCTCTTAAGTGCTGCTTAAATAATTTTGCTCTTACCATATATGATGGAGCTTCAGCAAGAGAAGATACTTCACCTTGAGGAACCCCATCTAATGGACCAGACTGCCAAAAACTGTTTTGTTGGTTATAAGCCGCCTTGTACCAATCCACAAATCTCAACTTCCATCGTGGATCAAAGATAACACCAAAATAAATAAATTGGTTTATCTTTACCACATCACCCCAATACTTGTTGTATTTCAGTTTCATCTCGAATCCCATTGTTGACAAAACCGTATTTTCATTCGTTGAGGACTTCTTAAGCTCACAAAGAATGGAAGCCAATTGATGAAAAGCATGATGCAGACTCACTTGCTATGATGACGAAAACACCTTGGTTGCCTCATAGAAAATCTCGAGAAACCTCACGAATGCACGAACATTCTCCCAATCAAATGCATTGGGGGGACCAGAATCCTCAAAGATGTCAACATAGCTAGACTCCTCATCTTCAAGCTTCTCAAAGGCTGCTTGAAATTTTTCTGCAGCATCTAACATCATGTATGTCGAGTTCCACCTTGTTGGAACATCAAGACATACTTGCTTCTTACATGTGATTCTAGAAAATTCTATGCATTCCTTAAATTTAGCGGACCTTTGTGGCGAAGACCTAACAAATCTAACAGTATTTCGAATTCTGGAAATACTGCTTTGCATGTCTTTTAGGCCATCATTGACTACTAAATTCAATATATGAGCACAACATCTCATATGAAAGAATTCCCCGTCCACCATTAAACCATTCATATTTTTTATCCGCTTTTTCAAATATGCAACAGCCACATCATCGGAAGATGCGTTGTCAACTGTGATTGTTGACACATTTCTTAGACCCCAATCCCTTAGAATCTCCATAATTTTCCTACCAATAGTCTCACCTTTGTGGTTGGGGACTAAGGAGAAGCTAATTATTCTTTTTTGGTATTTCCACTCATTATCAATAAAGTGTGCAGTGAGGGTCATATAATTAAGATTCTGGACAGAAGTCCAACAGTCTGTAGTGAGGGCTACCCTACTGCAATCAGATCTAAAAAATGCCTTCAACCTCAATTTCTCATCAAGGTACATTTGAAAACAGTCTCTAGCAACAGTACGCCTTGACGTGATAGTAAATTGGGGCTGCAACTATCTACAAAGGTGCTTAAATCCTTCCCCCTCTACCACCCTGAAGGGTTGTTCATCTACTGTGACAAAAAGGGCCAATGCCTTCCTACAAGCTTCTAGATCAAATCTGCAACTGGCAGTCCCTAAGCTACCACCCTCTCCACTCTTAAAAGTAAGGGCAGTTTGATTGGGATCATTAATTATAGCACTCGGATACTTGGGGCAGTTTTTCAAGTGAGAAAGTAAATTAGAAGTACCATGTTGCTTTGTGTCAGCCAAATATTTTATACCACAATATTTGCAAGCTGCAGTTGGTTCCTTTGCTTCATTTACACCTAATTTAATGAAGTGGTCCCAGGCAGCAGATTTTCTCCTAGGACCACTCGCATTAGGTTTCCTCCTCTTTGAATTTTTTGGAAGTGAATCAGTGGTGGCAAGTCTAGCAGCTTCTGTTGCAGCTGCTGCCTGTCCAGTAGGCAGAGATCCACCACCACATCCTACTGTTTGTGCAGAATTGGTGGGGTTTACAGCCACCTGAGTACCAGTTAGTGTAGGCATATGTGGGGTTAACGTAGGAGACAGATCTTGACTAGACTGCTCCATCACTGAGACAATGAAGAAGCCATAGTCAACTACTGCCAACCACATTGTTCTATAAGCACTTATCATAGAATAATAAGCACTCATTGGCTGGATCTGTTTTATATAAGTTTCCATCATTATTCTATATGTTTGATTTAAATTTGCCATAATTTTCTTAAAGCTTTTAAGTTTATCAATTGGGAGAATTATCTGATTTCTTTAAATTTGTTTAAAGTTCTGAAACCTAAAAGTTTTCCAAAGTATTAAGCAATAAGAGGTGAAACACGAGCATGCAGTTACATTTTTACAATTTTCCATAACAGATCAGGTAAATCAAGCATGCATGCAAATTAGGGGGAAAAAAATCAGTTTACATATTCAGGCATACAAGCATGCACATTACATATTCAGGCATACAAGCATGCACATTAAGCATACAAGCCAAGCATACAAAGCATGCACATTAAGCATACAAATCAAAACATGCATACAAGAACTAAAGGAACATTGTGATTTAATCATGTCAAATTTGCATGACTACAGTCCTATATAGGGTGATTACTGTTTATAGTTCAGTCACAATAAATACAAAACAACCATACATTTTAGTAAATTGGAGATTCAAGCATGCAAATTGCAGATTCAAGCATGACTATTAAGCATACAAATGTAACAAATCAATACATTTAAGGAGACAAATCATGAATAAGCAGAGACTATGTTTCCATACAAATCAATACATTTAATAAGGCAAATCAGCACTAAGCAGATAGTTGAAAGCCATACCTTTGCTTGCTAAACTGATTTCCACTTTCTTGCTCCAAAGAAAAAAAAAGCATAGAGGAAGGCAAGTGAAATTAAACTACAATAACAATATACATTTATCAGTCACTACCCACAAAATCTGGACACAACAAAATGATAATCTCTTCTCCATCCAAAATGGTTAGAACTTAGAATAGAAGTATGCACAAGGTAGGCCAAAACTGAGACCAAGCAATCGAGCATTTACCAAGCATGCATAAAGTAACGAATTACTGTTAACATTTATGCATAATAAAAAAAAGCATGCATTTTATATTTTGTTTTTTTTTCTAATAAGAAAATATATTAATAAGAGTACAAAGGGTACTCAAACCATAAAACATTTGTAACCAAAAGAGTTTGGAGGTAAACTAGGTATTTGTTCAACCAAGAACCCCAAAGATACAACAAGGTTGAAACTCTACCTAGATCGCCACACTGAACCAACAAAACTAAAACTAATTAGCCCTCCAAAGTTGACGACCAAACAGACACAACAAGTGATACACCCAACTTGATCCTTCGAAAAAGAACCAATCACCTAAACCAAATATACCAGCAATAGAAGCCTGTGACGACCACCAGAAATACACAGCAGATTTTTAACCCACCAAACCACCTGATAAGAACATAATTTCTTTTCTTGACATGAACATGCATTTTCAGTAGATGCATTACTATAATTTATTTAATCTTTTGGTAGACTACTATAATTTTTCATCATTCAAAGTTGAAACAATAACTGTAACAGCCCGATTTTCGGATAAGCTGTATTAACGGTAAATATATATTTATTTATATTTTTATCTGAGACTTAGGAAATGATTTTGGAGGAAACAAAATCATATATAGAACCTACTCTATGGTAGGAAGCTTTGGTTAAAATTTGGGTTTAAAACTCAGACGAAAATCGGTCTGCGTTTTTTAACTGACAGTATAATTTTATACCGGCAGAAAACCTTAATTTGACCCAAAAACTGAAATTTGTAGATTTTTTATATTTTGTCCATGAGGAAGTTTACTTTCCAAATTTCTGATCAGAAATAAAAAATTAGGTGTATTCGGACGAATTTTGGCGAAAGTTCGAACGAAAAACAGTCGGTGTTTTTACTGACAGTAAGATTTTAATGATCAGAAAATCTAATTTTGACTCGTGAACGAAATGGGTTATGATTAAATCATATTTCCAACGAGTCTGGTTAGTTTGAAAATTTTCGATCAAAAAATAGACAGAAACCCTAATCGGGAAACCGACGGAGTCGAAAACGGAACTGCAGAGACCCGTCAAGAGATCGGGACAACGAGTCATACATGAGGAATCATGGAGGATGAGTCACCAAGCAGTTATGAGCATTAAATGCTAGTAATCATGACTTTTGGGTAAAATGACCAAAGTACCCCCAAGCTTTCGCGGGTAGTAACAAGACACATCTACGCACTCTTAACCACTCATTTTACATGGTTGTAAACCTCCCACATCTCCTCAATTTCGTGCAGCCATATATACTAAACCATACCTATTTCATTTTGCTTTCGTTTCATCATTTTCCTCTCAAAAACCGAAATCGGGTAACTGACGGAGCTGCGTACAGAATTTCCGGGAACCCCTAACGGATAGGATCAATGACTCATTGGTGAGTCATTATGTGTGGGCCAAAATCAGCCACATCTACCTTAATTGTTATCCACATATTATTAACCATGATTAGCCAAAATAACCTTAGTTAAGTTAACTATTAACTATGGTTAATCATATATTAATTAAATAATCACAAAACCCATTAATCTAAAAGCTAACAAACCAAACAAAGCCTAAGATCTACCCTATAAATACCCCAAAACCGTGGCCTCCCTCCCCCTTCACTCACTTCCTCATCTCTTCCATTTCTTCTTCACTTTTTCTTCAAAAACTCCATTGTTGTTCTTGCACAACTTGATCATTCTTTCACTTTCTTTTAGAGGTAAACCCTTACTTCTATGATCTTAGTTATCTTCCTCATCTCCTTAACTCTCTTTATCAACCACTACTTCGGATTAGAGGAGAAGAATTGAGAGAGAAATCTCAATAGTTGCAAGAAGCCTTTGATGGAAGCTTTGAAACCAAGTTGGAGCAGTTTCAGTGAGGGAGTCTCCAAACACTCTTAAACCGTTGGATCATTCCCAAATTTTAGAAGAAGGTTCAATACTTGTGGTTAGTCATATCCAACGGTCATAATTTGGAACAAACCTCCAGAGTGTTAGATATGAAGCTCGGACAGTAGGCCTAGGAGGTGAGAAACTCAACCCGGGTACTACCAAACCAGTCACAATATAATTGCGATCTGAGATTCGTTAACCATTGGATCAAGCTAAAACTTTGTGATATTGTTTCTGAAGGATAGTTCTTCAGTCTCACCGTTCAGTTTTATAAATAAAGATCTTTGTCCATAGTAATGAAGCTCGAACTGTAGCCCTGTTTTGGTAGCTTTTCACTAGGATTCATGAGCTTATTTTGAATCCGATTTCTCCTAAGTCCAGCCGTTGTTCTCGTAAGTTTTTCCATCGATTTTTTTCTCTTGATTCAAATAGATTTATTTATTTGAAACCCTATTGTTGATTCGGTTGGTATTTGGTGTTTCCGGCGAATTGTGTTACTCGTACGTGTAATCGGGACGGAAAGCGGAACGGTGGATGTGTAAGGATGGATGGTGGCAGATTTGTGGATGTTGTTGGACAGCGTGATGAGGTTCGTGGCAGTAACGTGGACCCATTCGGAGCTTGTACGGGAAAGCATGCATGTCAATCAAGTGGGGGAAAGAATCAACCTATCGTCGGAATCGATAAGTAGTAGATTATATGATAATTGTGTAGGGCGACCTAAACCCTACTAGTAGTCGAGTAATCGACAAGACCAAAATCACATTGGAAACCTTTTCTGTAAAACCAATGGTGATTCGGGGATTGTAGGCTTATCGACGTTAGGATGATTTTTATCTTATTTGAGGTTGATTGAATTTATTATTATTATTGAATTGCTTATGTGATATTTTGTGGTATTTGAATATTTTGTGATGTTATGTTATGCATGATCTGTCTGGTGGTTAATATGATGCTTAGTGGATTTTAAGAAAAGATATATATGTTGTTCGAGAGATAGTTGTTTGTTTTGGGTGTGAGAATAATGGTGATTTAGAAGTGCCTAACCTAGATGATTTATTTTAAAGAGGTATGGTGACCTAGAATATATGTTGAGTTCTAGTGGAAGGTTAAGGCACTAGGATGTTGTTAAAATGGGTTGGTGAGATTCACGTGTATTGGTAATATAATACACAAGGTCGGTGTTGTTGTTCACAACCATGTATTGGTAATATAATACACGAGGTCAAGAGTTCTCGCTAGACCGTTCCACCTTAGAAATAGGTTGTGCAGCTATAGTGTCATTGAATTTCATTGAGCACCCCCGGGAGTGGACGGGGTGTGCACCGGGAGCATCGTGCAGCTATAGTGTCATGCTTTGCATGAGCGTTCTCACCATGGAAGAGAATGTGCACCGGGAATTTGGAACCTGTCGCTTGAACAATTGACTGACATTCCCCGAGAGGAATGTGTGAAAGAAATCAGTGGTGGCCACGTCAGTATGAAAGTCTAGTTGTACGAGATTGGGGTAGAGGATGATACTCGAATTTGAGGATGTTGTGCTAGTTAGGTGTTGAATGATGATTTGTCTGTGACAATTACTGTATAGTTTACTATTACTCTTTTCCGCTTTTTGATGATAGAACTGCTTCTTATCCCCTATATTTCTGTATTCTTGTGGGCTACTTTACTTACATTAGAAGAACCAATGGAGGATTATGTTGCTGAGGAGCTGGACGGAGATCTATATGAAACAGAGGTTGCTGAGGAGTTGGATGGAACTCCTTACCAACCAGACGCTGGAGGTTGATTTGTGATCCACAGTGATTAGAGTATAGACACTATGGCCAGTGTGTCTAAGGAGTATTTTTATATGTTTCCGCTAAGTATGACTTTTATTTAAGTTTATGCCTGTGAGGGATCCTACTGAGAGGATACCCTCAACAGTGTTTTGGTAATGTAAAAAATAAACCGGTGTGTATTTATATATTACAATGTTGATGTGTTTAATTTGCAGAAGTTATATGATAATTAATAAGTTTTAATTTTTAAGTATTTTTCACGCTAAGCGCACGATTAAGGAATGATTTAAGAGGGAATTTAATCTAATAAGACACCGGGGCACAACGGGGTGTCTCAGTAACATAAAACATCATTAAACAAACAACAAAATAAAATGATTGTTCATAATGTTAGGGTTTTCAAATTTTAGGGTTTGAATCATATGAAACCAGAACAAAAAATCTAAACCCAAAAGTGACAACAATCAAAGCACAAAGCCACAAATCTGTAAACCCTTACCTCGGTGATGAACGTTTCAGATGCGCTCGCAAAGTGGAAGTCTCTGTGAGTATGGGTAGATCGAAGACGAGCGAGAGTGGCACAGAGTATGTGAGTCCGTGTCTCTGTGAGAGTGGAGAAAGGAGAAAGGAGAAAGGGGGATTCGAGAGACGAGAACGGTGGCGTCGAAACTCGAAAGAGGGACTCAGGGAGAGACGGAGGGAGGTGCGCCGCCGCCGCTAATGCTATGCTAGGGTTTCCTTTTCCTAAAGCACTAAATGAGTAAAATCAGAAAATGAATGAACTAATGCCTAATGGAATCAGGGACCGTTCCACATCTGAGTATTGTATTAGGCTGAGAGACGAAATGGGTTGGGCCGCAACAAAAGTCAGGGCCTCCAAGCAATAATGGTATACAAAAATAAATATAGCTAAAAATATTAGTTCAGTCAGGCCCGGGTACCGATGGGTCTAATTTTTTAAACCCGGGCCCGACCGATGTAAACCGTATAAGACCGAAAATTCCACCCGCTGGACCGAACGAACCCGATCGTTTCTCATTTTTTTGATCGGATTTATCGGTTTCGGGTCGGGTCGGCCCAATCTGTCCACCCCTAGAGGTATTGTAATTAAGAAAGGAGTACTTAGTGAAGAAGAACAGACTTAGTCTGAGCATAGGATCCTTCCGCCAATAAAAGGTGAACACTGAAAATGAAATCAGGACCTAATAAAGGCCAACTCTAACATCCTCCCAAAAAAATATGGGAGGATAGAACCTCACTAGATCAGAGCCATTCATTTAATATTAAAATAAATGAATGGTTCAGATTAAAAGGACAAAAATGACATGAAAATATTATACCTCTGGCATTTAAATGCCGGATTCAGAAAATATGCTTCCGGCATCTAATTGCCGGAAACACATTTTTTCACACTTTCCGGCAATTAAATGCCGGATTCATAGTTTCTAAATCCGGTATTTAAATGCCGGAAGGCTTTTTTTTAAAAAAAAAAAAAAAAACCTACAATAGCCCTGTAGGATCGGTCCTCCCATATTTTTAGGGAGGACCATAGAATTGGCCCCTAATAAATAGAGGAAAGGGAAGTTACACTTGATGTTTAGTTTAATTATTATTATTTTTTTTATAAGAAGGGGATACAAAAACTAAGTAAGAAACAGAGAACCCGCTAGCATCCTCATCTATAAGGCTACTAAGAAGGGGAAACTAAAATGGAAAATGATTTTTAAACATAAAAAATGGACACAAATATGGTGTCCCTTTGTTTTTATTGTGTATTTTTGGAATGCGTGTATACAAGAAGATAAAAAGTAAGTGAGAGATAGAAAGAAATATATACGGTGTCATATACGATGTCAAAATTTTGTGTTCAAATAACATGGCTGAACTAAAATCTCCAAGAGTAACAGAAAAAGCAGAATTCAATCCTTTGTGAGCCAACATGTCGCACACTTATTTGCCTCCCTACTAGTAGATGCAATAAACGTCTTCCAATCCGGCTGTCTGAGAAGCGAGAAAGCCTCTTCAAAGAGAGGTTTGATTGAATGGAAATTAGTGAACCCTTTCTTGAACATTTCAGCCACCACTAAGGAGTCCACTTCAAAAATAACTTGCATGATAGCTAAATCCCTGGCCAACTTGATCCTATTAAGCAGTCCACACATTTCAGCATATAACACATTGCAAGGATTGAGTTTACATAAAAAAAAAGCCTTTCACAAACGTACCAGAGTCATTCCTGATGATACCTCCACAAGAAGAATTTCCCAAATTTGGAGAAAAAGCTCCATCTGTATTGACTTTGCGAAATACAGCTGGGGGTTTCTGCCACCAGGACACTTTCTTCTGTATGCTCTGTGGATTCAGAAAGGAAGAAATTCCTTCACAATAACATGGACCTGGCTGGTTACGTTATGCCAAAAGATAAGTCCCATATCGGAGGTATGGGAAAAAACTAATTTATTCCGATCCTTCCAGAAAGCCCACATTGGAACCCCAAAAAAAATAGGCCAGTTCCATGGAGTAGCTCCCATCTTCTTCGTATCTAGGTTCCAGTTAAGCCATTGGGTTAAGCCAAGGCTGAAAAATTTGCTCCATTCATTTGGGTCAGTGGCACGATTCCAGAATTCTTTGACAGTTTCACAATCTCTGAGGAGGTGCACCAACGATTCCGGGGCTGAGCTGCAACGTGGACACAGGTTGTCACTTGAGATACCTCTCCTACACCTTTCCTCATTAGTAAGCAAATAACCATGGGCCAATTTCCACAAGACAGATCTGATTCGGGCCGGTTGAGGAAATCCGACAACCCTTCAGAAGGAGCCTTCACTTGGTCAATAACTTGCAAATATGGTCAGGAACATACATCAAAATCTCATTTAGTTTAATTATTTATTATTTTTTCATTAAAAAAATTATAATGACTTTATTGAGATTTATATCATAAAAAATAAAGTATAATTATAATATAAATCTCAAGTAAAGTAAGTGAAATGATAATATAAATCTTCAGATCCGAAGCACCAAGATATTTATAGCTCCTAAAATCATAGCTGATAATCAAAGAGGTTTCATTAAAGGTAGGCATATCTCTGACTGTCTTGGAGTTGCTTCTGAATGTATAAACTTACTTGACAAGAGGTCTTATGGTGGTCAGTTAGCCTTAAAAATTGACATTAAGAAGGCTTTTGATACACTTGATTGGAATTTTATCCTGAAGGTTTTGCATGCTTTTGGTTTTAATAGTCAGTTCTGTACTTGGATTGAGACTATCCTTTTGTCTGCAAAACTTTCTGTTTCAGTGAATGGCAAGGCTGTTGGCTTCTTTAATTGCATGAGGGGAGTTAGACAAGGTGATCCCTTGTCTCCTCTTTTATTCTGCCTTGCAGAGGAAGTTCTGAGTAGAGGTATCAGTTTGCTTGTTGATGAAGGTAAGCTGCAGCTAATGACTGGCCCGAGGCATCACAGAATGCCTAGTCACATTCTTTATGCAGATGACATCTTAATTTTCTGCAGAGCTTCTAAGAATTCTTTAAAGCATCTGTTGGCTTTATTTAAGGAATATGAGCAGGTTTCAGGGCAAGTGGTTAGTGCTGAAAAATCTAGATTCTTTGCTGGGAACATATCAGAAACCAGAAGAGCTGCTATCTCAAATGTTTTTGGATTTCAACATGGAACTTTGCCTTTTGTTTATCTGGGGGTTCCTCTCTTTAAAGGGAAGCCTAGAAGAATACATCTTCTGCCAATTGCTGATAGAATCAATAGCACTCTTGCTTCTTGGAAGGGATCTCTTCTCTCTATTATGGGGAGAGTTCAATTAGTCAAATCGGTTGCTATTGGTATGTTAGTTTACAGCTTTCATTTATATGCTTGGCCTGTAAACTTAATCAACAAAGTGGATAAATGGCTGAGAAATTTCATCTGGAGTGGTGATGTTAATGTCAAAAAAACAGTCACTGTTTCTTGGAAGCAGGTGTGCAAGCCCTTTCAGGAAGGTGGCCTTGGAATCAGGTCTGTCAAAGCCATTAACAAAGCTGGCCTATTGAAGCTGGGTTGGGACTTTGTTTCATCAAAATGCCAATGGTCTGCTTTGTTAAAAGCAAGATCTATCAGGAACAATCTTCCTATTAACCATCATATATCTTCATCTATATGGCCTGGAATTAGAAATTGTTTATCTGTTATTCTGGAGAATGCTACTTGGTCCTTAGGCAATGGTTTGAACATTCACTTCTGGAAAGATAAATGGCTATCCACTGTAATTTTGGATATGCTCTCTGCTCAGTATATCACTCAGTTAGACTCGAACAACTTATTTGCCAAGGTAGCCGATTTTATTGTTGATGGTAAGTGGTGTATTCCTCATGATCTTCTTACTAATTGTCCTGCTCTTAAAGATGAAGTTGAGCAGATCACTATCCCTAGAAATCCTGGTGAGGATCAACTAATGTGGTCTTTATCACATTCTGGCACTCTAACATTTAAGGAAGCTTATTCTTTTATTTCTCCATCCAGTCCAGGCTTACCTTGGTACAAGCTAATTTGGAATATCCATATTCCTCATTCCAAATCCTTTATTTTTTGGAGAATTTTGCAAAACAAAATGCCTACTGATGAGAACTTGCATTATAGAGGTTGCATAATAGTCTCTATGTGTAACCTTTGTGGGAATGCTTATGAAACTACACAGCATCTTTTCTTGGATTGTTCATTTGCTCAGTCAATTTGGCAGTGGTTTATGAGTTGTCTGCAATGTGGTATTGACTGCACTAGCTTTGTTTCATTGCTTGATGTTTGCTCTCGAGGTTGGAGCAGCCAAGCTAATGACATGATTATTGTAGGTGTTCTCAATATTGTGTATGTTATTTGGCATTGTAGGAATCAGTTGAGGTTCAATAACAGGAAGGTTGCTATCAGTTCAGCTATTTCTATTATCTCCTCCAACGTTTCCTTGGTTGGTACTTACTCCAAAGGTACCACTTCTAATTCAATTTCGGATTTCTCCTTTATCAAGGCTTTCAAAGTTGATTGTCACCCGCCTGCTGTAAGTAGAATTACTGAAGTTAGATGGCAGCCTCCTATTAGAAATATGGTGAAATGTAACACTGATGGTTGTGCTAAAGGCTGCCCTGGCCCTGCTGCCTGTGGGGGTATTTTTAGGGACGAAAGTTCAGATTTTATTGGTGGCTTCTCGGTGAATCTTGGTTCTCAATGCTCTCTCCAAGCTGAGTTATTGGGTGCTATGAATGCAATTGAGATTGCTTTTTTGAAAGGTTGGAATTTCTTATGGCTAGAGTGTGACTCCCAATTTGTAGTGGCTGCTTTTGAAAACAACAAAATTGTTCCTTGGAGATTAAGGAATCGGTGGAACAACTGTGTCTTGCTCACGAAACAAATGAATTTTTCTGTGTCTCATATTTATAGAGAGGGAAACCATTGTGCTGATAAGTTAGCCATGTATGGCCTTTCCATCTCTGGTTTAGTTTGGTTAGATTTCATCCCTATTGCCATAAGGGAGGATTTTTTTAGGAATAAGGTAGGGCTTCCTAATTATAGATTTCTTTAGCTCTCATGGGTTTGGTCTATGTCCCCCTGAGACACCCCGATGTGCCCCTTGTGCCATTAGTTATTTATTTAGATTCCTCGTGTTATTAACATTGATTATAAATCGAAAATGCGAAGGAATTAAAATTTGACCAACAATGAAAGATAACATCAAAGTCATATTATAAATACACACTTAAATACAATACCAAAACACTGTCTAGGGCATCCTCTCAGTAAGATCCCTAGCAGGTACATCATTATACAAACCCTTAGTTGCGGAAACATAAACACATAGTTCTAGACTCACTGGCCCTATTTACTTAAACACTATTACTACCATCTACAGCTCGTCCTCCTGCGTCTGGCTCATAAGGAGTCCCATCCAACTCCTCCACATTAAAGTCATCGGTGAAGTCCTCAGCTGGTTCCTCCACATAGTCATCACCCGGATCTTCCGTAAAATCTTCTTGTATCCATATAAGCAAAACATATACAAATACAGAAATAGGGGATAAGACACATGTCTATCATCAAAGGTGGAAAAATGGAGATAGTATCGAAATATAATAATCATTAACACCAACATCTCTCAAAACTCCAAATCAACCTTAAACCACTATATGGTTCCTCTACCCTTACTCTCATGCAAACTTGGCCATCTATATTCCTGTCATTAGTCAGTAGTCCAATCGGTCCGGTGCCAGTAACTTAGTGCCCTGGTGCCCATACACCAGTACAGTAGTTTCAAACTACTCATGCCGTTGTGCGGCGATAGAACCCAGTAGTACCCGAACTACTCATGCTATTGCGCAATTAGTGCCATGGTGCCCATACACCATTTTAGTAACCTTTGCGCAACGCGATCCCTCAGGGACTCAAGGACTATCCCGACCTCGTGCGTTGCTTCACACACGGCCATGAACCTTAACACATCTCTATTATGAATCTCACCAACCCGCATTCATTATAGCCTAATGCCTCAACCTTCCACCACAAGTCTCAATACTCATTCAATATCTCATCTCATCTATACACTAAGGCTAGGCATCACTAATGCATCATAATTCACTCACCCAAATACATCTCTTAAATCACACATCTCGTGCCCTAACATTAACTAAACAGTTTATCATCCCAGGCAGATCATACTATATTATCAATCAACTACTCAAGTATCACAAGACATAATAATAAACAATTTATCACAACATAATTCAATAATCAATAAATTCAATCAACCTCGAATATCATAAGATTATCTTATCGACGATAAACCCACAATCCCCAAATCATCATTGGTTTCACGAAAAAGCTTCCAATGTGATTTTGGTCTTGTCGATTACTCGACCACTAGTAGGGTTTAGGTCGCCCTACACAATTATTATAATTTAAATACTACTTATCCGTTTCCGATGGTAGATTGGTTCTTTCCCCCACCTGAGTTATCACCGAAATTCCGAATTCGCCGTTCCTCGTTATCACGTCACACTTTAACAGTTTCTCCTTCAACCAAACAATACAACTACAATTAATTAACAAAATCATTCTTAACCTAAATAGCTAGGTTTCGGCCTTACTTGGTAAAATAGGCTAGGAAATTCTTTTTGATTCAAGCTATTGGTTTTAGATTACATAGATACTTAAGAGTATTCACCAATCATTAGAATTCATTCCTTCAACAAAATCTATAAACTCCTAAACCTTAGATTTTCGGCCAACACCATAAATTTAGGATAGAAATCTTTGTTGAAGTTAAGCTCTTAGATTATAACCATATAGGTATTAGAGAGCATGATACAAGTGTTAGAATTGAAAATGACACAAAAACTTCAAACCCACTTTCTCTCCTAGGTTCGGCCCACAATGGTTTTTAAGGAAGGAAAATGTTTTTGATTACATGCTCTTGGATAATGAAAGTAGGAATCATATCTAGATCATAGAAATTGGTTTCACATTTTTAAGATTTTTCTACAATTTTCTAGAATTATTCTAAGTTCTAGATCTAAGAATATGAAAACTCAAAAACATGAAGAACAAGAGCTTAAAAGAGATGAAGATGGTCTTGTTACCTCACTAGATTGAAGAAGATGAGGAAGAATGATGATCTTAGCAAGCTTTGGAATGGAAATCACTTGAAGCTCTTGAAGACAACAATGGAGTATAGGTGAAATTTGTGAAGAAAAGTTGAAGAAGATGAAGTGAAGAACAAAGGGGAGGGGGCTGCGGTTTTGGGTCATTATATAGGGGTAGAATTAGGCTTTGTTTGGTTCCTTAAGCTTAGATTAATAGCTTTTAGGAATATTTAATTAATATAAGATTAACCATAGTTAATAGTTAACTTAACTAAGGTTATTTTGGCAAATCATGGTTAATAATATGTGGCTCACAATTGATGGAGGTGTGGCTGATTTTGGGCCACACATAGTGACTCACCAATGAGTCACTGATCCTATCCGTTAGCGGTTCCCAGAAATTCTGTACGCAGCTCCGTCAGTTACCCGATTTCGGTTTTTGAGAGGAAAATGATGAAACAAAAGCAAAATGAAATAGGTATGGTTTAGTATATATATATGCACGAAATTTAGGATATGTAGAAGGTTTACAACCACGTAAAGTGAGTGGTTAAGAGTGCGTAGATGTGTCTTGTTACTAACCGCGAAGGCTTGGGGTATTTTGGTCATTTTACCTAAAAGTCATGATTACTAGCATTTAATGCTCATAAATGCTTGGTGACTCATCCTCCATGAGTCATCATGCATGACTCGTTGTCCCGATCTCTTGACGGGCCTCTGCAGTTCCGTTTTCGACTCCGTCGGTTTCCCGATTAGGGTTTCTGTCTATTTTTCGATCGAAAATTTTCAAACTAACCAGACTCATTGAAAATATGATTTAATTATAAACCATTTCGTTTACGAGTCAAAATTAGGTTTTCTGATCATTAAAATCTTACTGTCAGTGAAAACACCGACTGTTTTCTGTTCGAACTTTCACCAAAATTCGTCCGAAAACACATAATATTTTATTTCTGATCAGAAATTTGGAAGGTAGACTTCCTCACGGACAAAATATAAAAAATCTACAAATTTCAGTTTTTGGGTCAAATTAGGGTTTTCTGTCAGTATAAAATTATACTGTCAGTTAAAAAAACGCAGACCGGTTTTCGTCTGAGTTTTAAACCCAAATTTTAACCATAGCCTCCTACCATAGAGTAAGTTCTAGATATGATTTTGTTTTCTCCAAATTCATTTCCTAAGTCTCAAATAAAAATATAAATAAATATATTTTTACTGTTAAAACAGCGTAATTAAAAACAGGCTGTTACATTACTACCCCTCTTAGAAAAAAATTCCGTCCTCGGAATTTACGTACCTTAGAAAAGATGTGGATATTGTTGTTGCATATCTGCTTCGCGTTCCCACGTGGCATCTCCAGTAGTTTCATCCCATATGACCTTAACCAAAGGAATTTGTTTACCGCGAAGCTCCTTAATTTCTCTATCTGCGATCCTAACAGGTAGAGCCTCATACTCTAGATTCTCTTGCAGTTGTATAGACTCAGACTCAATAACATGAGAAGGATCAGGATAATATTTTCTCAATTGAGAGACATGAAAGACGTCGTGAAGATTAGCAAGATTAGGTGGTAAGGCAATATGATAAGCAACTGGACCAATCCGTCGAAGAATCTGGAAAGGTCCAATGAATCTGGGAGTAAGTTTTCTAGATTTGATAGCCCTGCCAATTCCTGTCTTCGGAGTAACTCTCAAAAACACGTGATCACCCTCCTGGAATTCTAACGGTCTCCTCCTTTTGTTGCTATAGCTCCTCTGTCTATCCTGAGCTTCCTTCATCTTTTCCCTTATCTTCCTGACTTGCTCCGTAGTCTGTTGCACCACATCTGGACCCAAAACTTGGTTTTCACCAGTTTCATACCAACATAGCGGGGTCCTACATTTCCTTCCATACAAAGCTTCGTATGGAGCCATTCCAATACTACTATGGAAACTGTTGTTGTATGTAAATTCAATCAATGGCAAGAACTCATCCCAACTTCCAGTGTGTTCTAACACACAAGCTCTCAAAAGATCTTCCAATGACTGAATTGTTCTCTCTGACTGTCCATCGGTTTGGGGATGATAAGCAGAACTCATTCTTAACTTCGTCCCCAAAGCACCTTGCAACTGTCTCCAAAATCTAGATGTAAATCTAGGATCTCGATCTGAGACAATGCTCGATGGCACACCATGCAACCTAACAACTTCTTTGATATAAATTTGAGTCAACTTTTCCAAGCTAAAACTTTCACCGATAGGTAAGAAGTGCGAACACTTCGTCAACCTATCAATGATAACCCAAATCGCATCATATCTCTTAGGAGTTCGTGGTAATCCAACCACAAAATCCATAGCTATGCTATCCCATTTCCACTCTGGGATATCTAATGATTGCAATAAACCTGCTGGTTTCTGATGTTCAATCTTAGCCTTCTGACATACCAGGCAAGATAAAACATACTCTGCTACCTCTTTCTTCATCCTTGTCCACCAAAACATTTTCTTCAAATCCTGATACATCTTAGTGGATCCAGGATGAAAACTCAGCTTACTCTTATGTGCTTCCTCTAAAATCATTTTCCTAAGTTCTAAGTCCTCTGGCACACATATTCTATCTCTAAACCTCAACACACCATCTGTTCCTCGACTAAAATCAGAATTCTTACCCTCATCTATACCTTTACTCATCTCCTGAAGATATCTATCTTCAACCTGTTTATCCTTAAGCTCCTTCATAAAATCACTACTAATAGTGATCATACCTAAGCAAATTTTACCATCGACCAACTCCATTCCTAAATTCAGATCTCTGAACTGTCCAAGTAATTCTAACTCCTTAACCATCATTGCAGACACATGCAATGATTTCCTACTCAAAGCATCCGCTACAACATTCGCCTTCCCAGGATGGTACAGTAGATCAAACTCATAGTCTTTGATAAACTCCATCCATCTCCGTTGTCTCATATTCAATTCTTTTTGATCGAATAAATACTTCAGACTTTTATGATCACTGTAAACATTAAACTTCGCTCCATACAGAAAGTGTCGCCATATCTTCAATGCGAACACTATTGCTGCCAATTCCAAATCATGAGTTGGATAATTCCTCTCATGGATTCTCAATTGTCGGGATGCATAAGCTACAACTCTTCCTTCTTGCATTAGAACACATCCCAAACCTTGGTATGACGCATCACAGTATACGTCAAACTGTCCTAAAGGATCAGGTAATGTTAACACAGGAGATGTAGTCAACTTGTCTTTCAGCTTTTGAAAACTCTGCTCACACTTGTCTGTCCAAACAAAAGCTGTATTTTTCCTCGTCAACTGCGTCATAGATAACGCAAGCTTTGAGAAACCCTCTATAAACCTCCGATAATATCCAGCTAATCCTAGAAAACTTCGTACCTCACTTACTGACTTAGGCCGTTCCCACTTCAGAACTGCCTCAACCTTAGCTGGATCTACTGCTATTCCTTCCTTATTGATCACATGTCCAAGAAACTGAACTTCCTCCATCCAAAACTCACATTTAGACATTTTAGCATAAAGCTGTCTGTCCTTCAAAACTTGCAGCACTACTCTCAAATGTTCCTTATGATCTTCTCGCGAACGAGAATAGATAAGTATATCATCGATGAACACAACGACAAACTTATCAAGGAATGGTCTAAAAATTCTGTTCATGTAATCCATGAACACTGTTGGAGCATTAGTCACCCCAAAAGGCATAATTAAATACTCGTAATGTCCATATCTCGTCCTAAAAGCCGTCTTAAGTATATCTTCCTTCCTTACTCTAATCTGATGGTATCCAGACCTCAAATCAATCTTAGAAAACACAGCTGCTCCTTTCAGCTGATCCATCAGATCATCTATCCTAGGCAATGGATATTTGTTCTTAATCGTCACCTTGTTCAACTGTCTGTAATCCGTGCATAACCTAGCACTTCCATCTTTTTTCTTAACAAATAACACCGGCGCCCCCCACGGTGAAACACTCGGTCTGATGAATTCTTTCCCCAACATGTCATCTAATTGTTTCTTTAACTCCGCCAACTCCACTGGTGACATCCTATAGGGCGCTATAGATATAGGTCCTGTCCCTGGTACGAGATCTATGGTGAATTCCACCTCTCTCTCTGGTGGCAAACCTGGAACATCTGGAGGGAAAACTTCTGGAAACTCTCTCACGATAGGCATAGCATCTATACTAGGAGTCTCATTAGTTTCCACTGCGAACAGCATCACGTACTGCCGAGAATCATCACTCCTAATGGATACTCCTTTATTGGCAGAGACTACACTAGAAGACTCAAGAAATGATACGGTCTTACTAGAACAATCTAGTACTATATGGTTAGCCGAAAGCCAATCCATGCCAAGAATAACATCTATCTGTTGCATAGGCAAACAGATAAGATCAATGAGAAATGTCCTATTTTCAATAATTACAGGACATTGTAAACAAACATACGTAGTAGTCAAAGGGTTACTAGTTGGAGTAGATACGATAAGTTTATAAGGTAAGCTAGAAACAAGTAATTTCAAATGATCTACACATTCATAAGATATAAAGGAATGCGTAGCACCTGAGTCAAACAAAACTGACGAGAGTCTACCCGATACTAAACACATACCTTGTATAAGATCCGCAGATTGAGAGGATTCAGATCCCCTCACGGTAAATACTCTTCCAGTGGCTTGAGGTTTCGCAACCGGTGGTCTTGCTGATGAAACTCCTCTTCCAGCTCCACCTCGATTGCCTCCAGCTCCTCTACCCGCAGCTACTGGTTGCTGCATACCTCTCTGTCTGCATTCACGAGCAAAATGACCTGGTTTTCCACAGATGAAACAACCAGTTCCACGCTGATTCTCCTTACAATCCCGCAGATAATGAGGTCCTCCACATCTAAAACATACTGGGCCTTGTTGCTGTTGACCTGCTCCAACCATTGGTGTATTTGTTTGCACTGGTCTATTGTAGGGTCTCTGTCTCCACTGAGAACCAGTATTTCCTCTTCTCTGAAAACCGGGTCGAATGGGACCTCCACTTCTTTGTTGTTTCAGTTCCGCAGCCTGCCTTTGATCTATACTTTCTATGGCACTGCATCTCTCTACCAACTCCGGAAAACTCTGGATGTCAAGAGACACTATTGCTCTTTGCAACTCATGTCGAAGTCCTTCCTCAAACCTTCTACACTGCCAGTCTTCATCAGGAAATCGTTGGTAAAACTCTGAAAATTGAATCAGAGCTTCAAAACGTGACGCATAATCCCCAATCGTCATTGTGCCTTGTTTCAGGTTCATAAACTCTCTCTCTTTCTCGCGACGAACGAGTCGCGGAAAGTATTTCTCTAGAAAGCAGTCACGAAATAACTGCCAGCTCATCAATCTGCCCTCGGCTTCCAATAATCTTCTCTTTCCCCTCCACCATGACTCTGCCCCTCCAGTCAGCATGAAGGCAGCATAAGTCACTTTCCTATCTTCCCTACAACGCATAGTACTGAATATCTTCTCTATCTCTTGCACCCACCACTCAGCCTTCTCCGGGTCATAATCTCCTCGGAATTGAGGTGGTTTCCCTTTCAGAAATGTATTCATCCCAGCATCTTCAGCTTCTGCAGCTTTCCTCTGATTCTGCAGTTCTTGTTGTTCTCTGGTCATCTGCATCATCTCAGCGTTCTGTTGTGTCTGTTGTAGCATTGCAGTGGCCAAATCTCTGATAGTCTGGAGAGTCTCAGCTGACTCTCTTCCACCTCCAGTATGAGTGGTCTCATGGTTAACACTTCCAAGAATTCTTTCAGGAATTCCATCATCACTATTCGTACCGCGTCCTCTTCCTCTTCCTCGAGCCATGATTCTGAAATCATCCGCTCTCATTAGTATGACATATAATACTACATAATCAAGTATATACATATCATATGCCATACCAATATTAATTTTCGCAATAAAATCGGACACACTACCCAACTTCTAAGCATAGTTAAAATCCGATGTGGATTCAACTAGACACGGCCAGTAACAATAACCTAGACCTCACAGTCCGATTAGAATCGAACTGCTCTGATACCAAAACGAGACACCCCGATGTGCCCCTTGTGCCATTAGTTATTTATTTAGATTCCTCGTGTTATTAACATTGATTATAAATCGAAAATGCGAAGGAATTAAAATTTGACCAACAATGAAAGATAACATCAAAGTCATATTATAAATACACACTTAAATACAATACCAAAACACTGTCTAGGGCATCCTCTCAGTAAGATCCCTAGCAGGTACATCATTATACAAACCCTTAGTTGCGAAAACATAAACACATAGTTCTAGACTCACTGGCCCTATTTACTTAAACACTATTACTACCATCTACAGCTCGTCCTCCTGCGTCTGGCTCATAAGGAGTCCCATCCAACTCCTCCACATTAAAGTCATCGGTGAAGTCCTCAGCTGGTTCCTCCACATAGTCATCACCCGGATCTTCCGTAAAATCTTCTTGTATCCATATAAGCAAAACATATACAAATACAGAAATAGGGGATAAGACACATGTCTATCATCAAAGGTGGAAAAATGGAGATAGTATCGAAATATAATAATCATTAACACCAACATCTCTCAAAACTCCAAATCAACCTTAAACCACTATATGGTTCCTCTACCCTTACTCTCATGCAAACTTGGCCATCTATATTCCTGTCATTAGTCAGTAGTCCAATCGGTCCGGTGCCAGTAACTTAGTGCCCTGGTGCCCATACACCAGTACAGTAGTTTCAAACTACTCATGCCGTTGTGCGGCGATAGAACCCAGTAGTACCCGAACTACTCATGCTATTGCGCAATTAGTGCCATGGTGCCCATACACCATTTTAGTAACCTTTGCGCAACGCGATCCCTCAGGGACTCAAGGACTATCCCGACCTCGTGCGTTGCTTCACACACGGCCATGAACCTTAACACATCTCTATTATGAATCTCACCAACCCGCATTCATTATAGCCTAATGCCTCAACCTTCCACCACAAGTCTCAATACTCATTCAATATCTCATCTCATCTATACACTAAGGCTAGGCATCACTAATGCATCATAATTCACTCACCCAAATACATCTCTTAAATCACACATCTCGTGCCCTAACATTAACTAAACAGTTTATCATCCCAGGCAGATCATACTATATTATCAATCAACTACTCAAGTATCACAAGACATAATAATAAACAATTTATCACAACATAATTCAATAATCAATAAATTCAATCAACCTCGAATATCATAAGATTATCTTATCGGCGATAAACCCACAATCCCCAAATCATCATTGGTTTCACGAAAAAGCTTCCAATGTGATTTTGGTCTTGTCGATTACTCGACCACTAGTAGGGTTTAGGTCGCCCTACACAATTATTATAATTTAAATACTACTTATCCGTTTCCGATGGTAGATTGGTTCTTTCCCCCACCTGAGTTATCACCGAAATTCCGAATTCGCCGTTCCTCGTTATCACGTCACACTTTAACAGTTTCTCCTTCAACCAAACAATACAACTACAATTAATTAACAAAATCATTCTTAACCTAAATAGCTAGGTTTCGGCCTTACTTGGTAAAATAGGCTAGGAAATTCTTTTTGATTCAAGCTATTGGTTTTAGATTACATAGATACTTAAGAGTATTCACCAATCATTAGAATTCATTCCTTCAACAAAATCTATAAACTCCTAAACCTTAGATTTTCGGCCAACACCATAAATTTAGGATAGAAATCTTTGTTGAAGTTAAGCTCGTAGATTATAACCATATAGGTATTAGAGAGCATGATACAAGTGTTAGAATTGAAAATGACACAAAAACTTCAAACCCACTTTCTCTCCTAGGTTCGGCCCACAATGGTTTTTAAGGAAGGAAAATGTTTTTGATTACATGCTCTTGGATAATGAAAGTAGGAATCATATCTAGATCATAGAAATTGGTTTCACATTTTTAAGATTTTTCTACAATTTTCTAGAATTATTCTAAGTTCTAGATCTAAGAATATGAAAACTCAAAAACATGAAGAACAAGAGCTTAAAAGAGATGAAGATGGTCTTGTTACCTCACTAGATTGAAGAAGATGAGGAAGAATGATGATCTTAGCAAGCTTTGGAATGGAAATCACTTGAAGCTCTTGAAGACAACAATGGAGTATAGGTGAAATTTGTGAAGAAAAGTTGAAGAAGATGAAGTGAAGAACAAAGGGGAGGGGGCTGCGGTTTTGGGTCATTATATAGGGGTAGAATTAGGCTTTGTTTGGTTCCTTAAGCTTAGATTAATAGCTTTTAGGAATATTTAATTAATATAAGATTAACCATAGTTAATAGTTAACTTAACTAAGGTTATTTTGGCAAATCATGGTTAATAATATGTGGCTCACAATTGATGGAGGTGTGGCTGATTTTGGGCCACACATAGTGACTCACCAATGAGTCACTGATCCTATCCGTTAGCGGTTCCCAGAAATTCTGTACGCATCTCCGTCAGTTACCCGATTTCGGTTTTTGAGAGGAAAATGATGAAACAAAAGCAAAATGAAATAGGTATGGTTTAGTATATATATATGCACGAAATTTAGGATATGTAGAAGGTTTACAACCACGTAAAGTGAGTGGTTAAGAGTGCGTAGATGTGTCTTGTTACTAACCGCGAAGGCTTGGGGTATTTTGGTCATTTTACCTAAAAGTCATGATTACTAGCATTTAATGCTCATAAATGCTTGGTGACTCATCCTCCATGAGTCATCATGCATGACTCGTTGTCCCGATCTCTTGACGGGCCTCTGCAGTTCCGTTTTCGACTCCGTCGGTTTCCCGATTAGGGTTTCTGTCTATTTTTCGATCGAAAATTTTCAAACTAACCAGACTCATTGAAAATATGATTTAATTATAAACCATTTCGTTTACGAGTCAAAATTAGGTTTTCTGATCATTAAAATCTTACTGTCAGTGAAAACACCGACTGTTTTCTGTTCGAACTTTCACCAAAATTCGTCCGAAAACACATAATATTTTATTTCTGATCAGAAATTTGGAAGGTAGACTTCCTCACGGACAAAATATAAAAAATCTACAAATTTCAGTTTTTGGGTCAAATTAGGGTTTTCTGTCAGTATAAAATTATACTGTCAGTTAAAAAAACGCAGACCGGTTTTCGTCTGAGTTTTAAACCCAAATTTTAACCATAGCCTCCTACCATAGAGTAAGTTCTAGATATGATTTTGTTTTCTCCAAATTCATTTCCTAAGTCTCAAATAAAAATATAAATAAATATATTTTTACTGTTAAAACAGCGTAATTAAAAACAGGCTGTTACACCCCCCATGTTTTTTGTACTTCTTTTCTTCTTTTAATAAAATAGGCACTCTTTTTCCTTGTTGATGCTTTTATCCCTAAGGAGGGTTTTGCATCATAAGGTTTTACTGAGGCCCCTTTAAAAAAAAAAAAAAAAAGATAATATAAATCTGAACAAATATTGATGTAATTTATGAATAAAAAAGATTTTAAATATAAATTAATCAATCATTGAAAAGATCAATGTAATTTTCTTTATGTTGTTATTTAATTATATTTAATTATATGCTAATTTTTACATACTTATTTCATAATTATATCATATATCCTTGTTTATAGGAGTATATCTCCAATCGTGCAACTCATTAGAGTTGCTTAACCTCACTTTTTATATGTCCTATCATGTCACTTCACCACTTTTTACTTTATAGTTTATATTACTTTGAGCAATGATACAACTCTTACAAATTCATTAAATGGATCTCACAAATCAACATATATCTTTATTTATATTTACTTTGTTTTAATTTAAAATATTAATTCATTTTTATTAAGCGACTGAATATTGTGTTTTTATTTTATTTTATTGGTGGTTTTCTTACCCGTGACATCCACGTCAGATTGTTACAATGATATAAGAGCAACTCTAGCCGTAGAACCAAAACTGGGTTCTTACCTGATTTTTAGTGGGCTAGAGATTGCCATATCATGTTTAAGAACATGTTTAATTTTTCGGCTTTTTTTTCAAAGTGACCTACTTTTAGAAACTATGTACCAAAATAACCTACTTTTGAAACAATTTACCAAACTAACCCACTTTTTGATACTGCGGAATAAAAAATTATTTTTTACTGTAGCAGCATGAGTGTGGCAGGTCCTGATTGGTCAGGGGTTTTCTGAAAAAAAAAATTTAAAAAATATATTATAATATGTTTTTTAATAATAAATCAGAAAAAAAATTTAAAATTTTTTTTTAAAAAAAAAGGAATATTGCATGCCCCCCCCCCCCAATATATGTACCCTCTACCTGGTCCCCCCCCCAACACAACACTACACAACACAACACAGCAACAACATACCAACATTCTATTACACTGTTTTCATTTTTTCTACACTCTTGTATTCAATCTTAAGGTTAGGTAGATATTAATTTTTTTATGATATTATTTTAGTAACTAATATATATTTATTTACCAACATTATGCTACTTTTTTTTTACACTCTTATCTACCAATTATTTATTATTTGTTATTATTTTATGATAATGTTAATGTTACTATTGGTTGTATAGATCATAGTGTTATATTTGTTATTTGTTTAGTTTGTATTCTTGTTAATTATTAGGATTCTTTATCTGTAAATTTTGTTATATGTTTTTTTTTTGTGCATTCAAAAGGTACCAACTTTCACGTGACTTAACTCGATAGAAGCAGTGAACTGAGTGAAGGCTATAGATTTATAAGGGAGGAACCAAAGGTACGATATATTTTGTCCACACGTGAGAAGCGGGTAGGTGTCGGCATAATATTTAGATTCTTATACTAACCACCAATATATATATATATATCAAACAAAACAACCTAATCACGTACATCACAGCAAGTTGAGAATTGTAACCCCCGTCTCTGCTTGGGAGTCCACCGCAGTGCAAAGCTGAATCCTATGTGGCATCAGCTCCTTACCCTCAAGCACCACGTCTTTCATTAATAATAGCCACACTTGACAGTTAGATGGTTTCAACGAGACTCATGATATTACAAAATAGACCATCTAACTTTCAAGTGTGTATACAGTTAATGAAGGATGTGGTGACTGAGGGTAAGGAGCTGATGCCACATAGGATTCAGTTTTGCACTGCGGTTGACTCCCAGGGGAGATAGGGGGTTACAATTCTCAACTTGTTGTGATGTATGTGATTAGGTTGTTTTGTTTCTTTTGCTACTGGCCAGTAGCCTATCAAACAGAGGTTTTGATGTATATAATATGTAAATTTTTCTATAAAATCCAGTAGCCTACTGCATTATGAAGGGTGAATTTGTTATTGATGTCGATGCTTGCATATCGTAATTAATATCACTCTTAGTTTATTGATATATTATTGTTATAATAATATGATTAATAGTGTTATTATGAATAATTTGGTATTAATTATGTTGTTACTTTGATCATGTTACTTTGTTTTTAATATGATTTATTATTATTAAATATCATTAGAAGTGATAATTTATTTATTTATTATCAACCCTTATTTATTTATGTCTGATCAATGTAGGCCAACAACATGAGTCAAGTTGTTATGATTTTGCTTTATTGGAATGAGAGGGTATCTGACGGAGATAATGGCCTTACTTTTGAAGGAAATACGAAATTCATGAAAATAAAACAAGGAATGGCCAAATTTCTTGTACAAATAAATCCTCCAATATTCACTGGTTACGAATTAAGTGATGATGAGGATGTGAGATGCATGATTAACGCTTTTCTGCAAACGACGGAGATGACAACACTTGAGATCTTTGTTGACATCGATGTGGTTGGTACCTCCGTTGTAGTTGTGCAACCACTATGCAGTAATTTTGAAGTACAACAATATGACTTACCGGCGGAATCATTTAGCAATGATGAGAATGGTATAGTGAAATGGAGTTCGCGTCAAATGCAGATGAAGACGATGATGAATTTACATATTATGATTCAGCTGACTCAGCTGACTCTGAAGATGTAGGTGAAGGTGGCTCCAATATAATACCATCCGGGTTGGTTTCTCCGGTGTCATCCGTAAGGCTCGGATGTGGTGTGGAACAACAGTCAAGCATGATTTTAATAATGTTATTCAATTCTAATATTAATATACTCAATAGTTTACATATATAAAATAAGTTAATCTATTACAGGTCAATCACATCGTGGATTCGTCAATCCATCACCACATTACAGTTATATCGATTGGAATCATCCAGATGAAGAGACGGATGTCGCAGGGTTGGACGTTCCTGGATCTTGGCAGGTGGGCCGGGAGTTGTAAGTGGGGTTGCGATTTGAGAGCAAGCAGGCAGTTCAGTTGGCAGTGAAACAATATTCAATGAAAATTCACCAATCATTTGAAGTTGAAAAATCTACAAAGTCCTTATGGAATGTCCATTGCCCAAATCGTTCCGCGGGTTGTCCTTGGAGGTTAAGGGCCATTTTATCAAAGAAGTCAGACAAGTGGGAGGTGTCGAAGTACGGTGGTCCTCACAATTGTGTCAATGCAATGTTGTCACAAGATCACGCAAAGATGGACTCCAACTTTGTTTGCTCATGCATTCTAGGTATTACAATTTATGAAGATTTTCAATTTTATAATTAAAATAATTCATATATGATACGATCTTAAAAATTTTTACATGATGTGTCCGGCATGGTCCAGGAACAACCTGCTGTTACCGTTGGGCTAAGACGGGAAAGAATCCAAAGTATGTTCGGATACAAAATTTCTTACCGGAAAGCATGGAAGACGAAACAAAAAGCCATAGTGCATGTATTCGGAGACTGGGATGAATCGTACGCACTATTGCCGAAATGGTTGGAGCATTTACTGTTGTATGCCCCCGGAGCCTATTATAAGATCGAGACAAATCCTGTCATCGTTGGTAATTGGGTGGATATTCACAGTCGTAAGTTTCTTCGTGTATTTTGGACATTCAAACAATGTTGTGATGCGTTCAATTACTGCAAGCCGATAATACAAGTTAATGGTACATTCTTGTATGGTAAGTATCGTGGTACCCTCTTGATTGCAACTACACAAGACGGGAATAGCAAAGTCTTGCCAATTGCATTTGCTATCGTTGAAGGAGAAACATTGGATGCCTGGTCCTAGTTTTTGGCACTTATTGGTGAAAAAGCTACCAATAGGACATGTATATGTTTGATCTCTGACCGCCATCAAAGTATTAAATCTGCCGTGGCAAATCCATACCTTGGTTGGCAACCACCGAAAGCTTACCATGTATACTGCCTTAGACATATCGCCAGTAATTTCAATCACAGATTTAAAAATGTACAGTTGAAGAAGACATTGAGGACACTAGGTAATAATTTTATTACAATTTTCAAGTGGTTTAGGTGAGTTATCTTTATATATCATACGTGCAATGTTATTTCAGGATATACAGCATCTCGCGTTTGCTTCGAGCGAAGGTTAGAAAGATTTCGGGAAGCTAGCCCAGAGGTCGCACGGTGGATTGATGGCATCCCAAAAGAAAAGTGGAGTCTCGCTTATGATGATCAAGGTCGTAGCTATGGTCACATGACAACTAACTTGTCGGAGGCAGTAAATAAGATCAAAGTTATTCGGAATTTGCCAATCATGGCATTGGTGAAGTGTACATACCACAGACTGGTAGAATATTTTGTTGGGCGAGCTTCAAGCACCAAGGCAGAAATGAATTCTAGTCATAGACACTCCGAAAAATTACGAGCAGCAATGACGGTGCAACAAGTAGAAGCATCATCCCATCATGTTCGGAGGTTTGACCATGAAAATCTATGTTTTGAAGTCGAGGAGGCATTCAATCCAGTCAACCAGAGAGGGGGCCAGGTGTGGAGTGTTGATCTACCATCTTGATATTGCCAATGTGGAAGATGGAGTGCATTTCACTTTCCTTGCTCTCATGTAATTGCTGCATGTGCTCACGTTCATATTAGTTATGAACAGTTCATCGATCCCAAGTACAGTTTAGACTGCATCATGAATGGTTACTCCTGTGAATGGTTCCCCGTTGGCAATGAGGAAGGTGTACCTGCAGTGTACATGCCGTGGACCTTGGTTCCGGATGACTTGATGATACGTCCAAAGGGACGGCCAAAATCAACCCGGATAAGGAATAAGATGGATTGGAGGGAGTCCCAACCTAGCCAACTCTGCGTGTTATGTAGGTCTGAAGGGTATAACCGACGTCATTGCCCTCAACGTGCCGGAGGATCGAGGAACGTGTAGGTTTTAAGGTGTCGTGTTGTGTTTAGGGATATTTAATGTAGATTAACTTTCGTCCAACTTAATATTTATGTAACCGCTGTCTGGTTTTATTTAATGTTAACTACTTAACCAACTAGTTACTAATAAGCAAACAAGCTATATATTAATGTTAACAATTGAAAATGTCATATCTACAACAAAATATTACATCAAGGGTGTTGGTGTTCGAATTCGTTTGGCAGCATGGGTGACAAGATGCACTGACGACCTCGGTCTCTTGCTTGACGATGTGGGTTTCGCCTTATCTCTTGTTGGTTATCGTCATTTCCTGCGTCATCTCCTAAGTCAATAACACCCTCAAAATCAATATTAAGATCGATGCCGGGTGTACCAAATTCAGGAGACTGCATCGGCGTCTCTTGAAGTTGTGTAATCCATCGTTGAGGTGCAGCAGGTGTGCAGCCAGATGGTGTATAAGGCACAACTGGCGTATAAAACATCTGAGAGGAATCTTGACCCATACTAGAACCCACTGGTGAATAAGATGTACCCTGATGCATTATTGGACTTGTCTGTGTACAAGATGGACCTGCATGCATAGTGGGATCAGTTGGTGTATACTCTGGATGCATGCTCGGGCCCATCGATCCAGAAGGAGGCGGAAGATCTGGATAGAAATATGTCTGTGGAGGCTGACATGGGATATATGGAAATGGTGGAGGGACATAATACGTTCCCGGATCTCGCTCTGGGAAATGTGGTGGATAAAATGGTTGGGCTTCAACGGGCGTTCTGTTTCGGTCTAGACCACCAGTTTCCCTACTAGACCGACTCATCGTCATGGGAACCACTGGTTGCACCTAAGGTTGCATATCAACTGGAGCTTCCCTAATAGGTGTGATGAGCCGATTGAAGGACCCTACTACCATCATCATATGCTCGGTCTCACTCCTAATCTCTTCGAGTGACATTTCTCGGTTCCCCTCTGGCGTGGCCAAATAGTTGACCCGTTCAAGCCCGTCAACCTGTGCAAGGTTAAATTAATTGGATATTAGTATAGATAATGATAAGTTATTAATGTTTTAAAATAAACCACACCCTTAAAAATAAAATTACCAAAATGCCTTGATGTAAATTTTTCCTACTGATCCACCGACGAGTATGTACCCGATACCATCTCATATACTCCGATTGGCTATTCATATCCCCATGTTGTGCTACGCCTTGCTGGACCCATGTCAGCCTATTGTTCCATATTTCAGTTAATGGTGCCATCATTCCAAACCAATCTTGACCAGTTTTCCCTCTAAGCAATAACTTGTGGGCCCATTTAGGTTGGGAGGGTGCTTTGGGAACATGTTGGCTCATGCCAAACTATCTCATCGTTCTATCAGGTTAATGAAACTCCCCAATATTAAAGCATATCAACGGCACAACTGCCCTCCAGACATGCATGCCTTTGATGCATATATACGGCAAACTTGGAAAGGTGTACTCGTCATATGGCTCTCACACGATCTACAAACATTCAACAAATATCATACTAGAGAACTAGTTAAGAATTAATAAAATCATTTCTAGGTATTACATCAAGACCCTTACATCGCCTGCATCCATTGTAATAAAAACATCTCGATAATGTGGCAGATACTGAAAATGTCTTGCCAAATTCATCCCACGCAGCCACTCAATAATCAAATTTAGGTCAGAAGATAATTATACCAAAACTAACGGTTACTCAATTAAAAAATTATTTTCACCTGGTTCTATATGGTGTCCCTGGTGGTCTATCAGCGTTTGAGTCTGGGTGCCACCTTTAGAAACCGCACCCATGCCCACATCTGTACCAATGCAGCAAAACCTCCCATCTCTTTATTGGAATACAGTGGCCGTACATAGTTCACAATATAAATAACCCAAGACCGATGTTCCCCAACTAATTTGTGCAGCAAAATTAAAATCCTCTAACAATGTTAGATATCTTAATGCGACAAACGAACCAGAACGGTCTGGGACCAACACTCCACCAAGTAACCTCATAATATATACTCGTGCACAACTGGTAGCCACTAGTGGATCATATAAATCATGTTGGTCGAGATCTCCAAATTGTGCATTTAGCCATGTCAGTCTCAAACGACTGCCATGAAAAGCTTCCTCTCCTGGGATTACTCCAAGCATTTGACCAACATATTCTGGCTAATTATTGCAAGTTTGACCAATTACAGGTGCTCCGTCAATGCGAAGACCCATAAAAACAGCAATATCCTATAAGGTGATAGTGCACTCTCCAAATGGCATGTGGAATGTGTGGGTCTCAGGCCTCCATCGTTCAACCAATGCACTTATCAGTGCGTGGTCTAACTGGAAAAGCAATAACTGCGTAGTGCCCAAAAAGCCTGTCATATCAAGAATGTCTCTAATGGCTGGGGGAATATTTTCACCTCCATCGTTACATTGTTTGGCTTTTCTAATTCTGAGAACCCGATCCTCCTCATTGTTCCATACATGCTGAGAGACATGTGTCTTTTGCATGTGTAGCAACTCATCATTAATGGGGTCAGGATTGATTGGATGTGCCATATTACCTTCAAAAAAATAAAATCATAAATACGTAAACCATTAGAACAAATGGTATTAATAATAATAATAATAATAACAATAGTAAGATTAACATAACCATAAGATAATAAAAAATAATAAATAAACCACATTAATAATAGATTTAATAATAATAATAATAATAATAATAATAATAACTTCATCCAAAATATAAATAATAGCAATAATAATATTAACAACAATAACAATAACAATATAAAATGTTTCAATAACCACAGTAATAATTAACATAATCATAAATTAACAAGTAACCCTAATAATTAACAAGAATACCAACTAGACAAATGACAAATATACCACTTTGATCTATACAAACAATATTAATATTAACATAACCTTAGATAATAAAAATTAATAAATAAACCACATTAATAATAGATTTAATAATAATACTAATAATAATAATAATAATAATAATAATAACTTCATCCAAAATATAAATAATAACAATAATAATATTAACAACAATAATAATAACAATAATAATAACCACATTAATAATAACAATATTAATAATAACAACATAAAATGTTTCAATAACTACAGTAATAATTAACATAACCATAAATTAACAAGTAACCCTAATAATTAACAAGATTACCAACTGACCAAATTACAAATATAACACTTTGATCTATAGAAACAATAGTAATATTAACATAATCATAAGATAATAAAAAATAAAAATATAACAATAATATGGGCCACCACTAATATCCTATATAGCAACAAATAATATTCAAAAATTAAAAACCATTCACAAATACCAAGTTTCTAATTATAATATTAACAGGATATTACAGTATTATCATAAACCAAATTACTAATATATTTAATAATCATAATAATAATAATAACAATAATTAAAATAAAAACTTCATCCAAAATAATAATAATTACAATAACTATAAAAATAAAATTTATACTCAAAAAAAAAATTTCCCCACAATAACTTTAATAATAACTAAGATCATAAAAAAATAATATAATAAAAAAATAGGTGCATTCTTAATGCACAAAATAATGAAAAGAAGTTTTATATACTAAAAAATAAAATAAAGAGCAAGGTGCCGGAAACTGTCTAGTAGGAATCCCACCCAGAATTCTTCAAAAACTAGCTCATAGAAGAAATCACAAAGCAGCTGCTAAAAGAAATCTGTCAGAGCACATTATTAAAACTTACAATTAAATAATATAGCAAATTATACAAATATGATACTATAAAAATTAAATTAAACACTTCTAGAAAAATAATTGGCAGATAAGAGTGCAAAAAAAGTAGCAAAATATTGGTAAATAAATATATATTAGTTACTAAAATAATTATAAAATAATATCAGAAAAAAATTAATATTTACTTAACCTTAAGATTGAATACAAGAGAGTGTAGAAAAAAAATTAAAAGAATGTAGTAGAAATATAGAATGTTGGAGAATTAGTATGTTGCTTAGTATGCTGTTGCTGTGTTGTGTTGTGTTGTGTTGTGTCAGGGAGGGAGGGGCGGGGGGGGTACCCAGGTAGGGGTATATATATTGGGGGAGGGGAGTTGGGTGGTGGGGGGCCCGCGCCACGTGTCACCACCCGGTGAGTGTGCACCGCTGCACGCAAAATTCCTTTTTTTTTAAAAAAAAAAATTAATACTCCTTCCGGTCCTTACTATAAGAGGTAAATGACTACTTTTTTTTTTGTCCAAAATATAAGAGACATGCATGTATTTTGACAAATATTAAATGCTCATTTCCAATTTTACCCTTATTTAGAGTTTATATTTACGAGACAGTGCAACTTTCAATACAAGTAGGTTTGTTCATTAATTATTGAAGGGTTAAATTTGTAAATTTATATGAATATTAATTACAAATAGCTTATTTCAATGCATTTCCTTGGTCTGTGTGTTTTAGGATTTTGCCTCTTATATATAGGACCAGAGGGAATATTTTTTTTCTGATTTATTATTAAAAAACATATTGTAATATATTTTTTTAATTTTTTTTCCAGAAAATCCCTGACCAATCAGGACCTGCCACGTGGCAGGTCAATGGCGCCAGTTGCTACAGTAAAAAAATAATTTTTTATTTCAGTGTCAAAAAGTAGATTAGTTTAGTAAATTATTTCAAAAGTATATTATTTTGGTATATAATTTCTAAAAATAGGTCATTTTAGAAAAGAAAAAAAAAGCCTTAACTTTTCACTCCAATGCTGAAATTACTTAAGCACTCAATATTAGGCCCCACCTTTCAGGTTTTCACTCACTTCTCTCGAATCCTCCCTCCCCCACTTATCCGCCCTCTTCCACTTTTTCTGCTGCAGTTCCTGCAAGAACCAGTTTTGCGCTTCTCCGGGGTGCAAGCCACATAAGACATCTCCAATGCCAAAAAAAAATTAAGAACCATCTTTAACTTACTAAGAACAACCGTTGGAGAAGCTCTTACCCACTAAAAACTTATTCTGAACTTTAAGATTTAACATGTTAAGTAACTCATTTTTTAACCATTAACCAATGTTCAACCTTTTAAGAAAAGAAAAAAGAAAAAAAGAAAACCATATTTTCCCCACAGTTTCCACTTTCCAGGGTCCCACATGTTGTTTTTGCTATCCGTAAGAGCCAATTAAAACTAAACACTACTTTTATAAAAAAAAAAAAAAAAACTAAACACTACTAAAAGGGGCAATTTTCTTAAATACCATAGGATTACGCTAATTAATGTCTTAATAGAGTCTTAACAGCTAGCTTAGAAAAGATTGCATATTTGTCAAGTTTGTTGCTCCTGCTGCTGGTGGAGAGTTGGAGTAATAATATACACATACTGACAAATTTGCACAATCTGCCTCAGTACATTTTCCTCATAGCAGCTGATGTGATTGATGATTATATCTAAAATAATAATCATAAGAAATGCCCAATAAATTGGACAAAAAAAAAATGCCCAATAAATAAAAATGATTGTATTAACTATTAATTATTAGAAATAAAAGGAGTGCAAGTAATATATGACATTTTTGGTTACATTTAATAACCTTTGATATATCTGTACCAAAAAAGCAGGGAAGAAGGAGAGAATCTAGAAATGGGCATTTGTTTTGATATATCCTCAAAAAGGCAAAAATAAATATATTTATTACTTTTATATAAAAAAAATGAGAGAGAAGAGAGGAGAGAGAAAGAGAGAGAAATGAAGAAAAAGCAGAGAATAAAAAGAGACCGGATGTTGACAAATTTTATGTTGTCACTGTTCTTAGAAGGTCGTTTGTTGTGAAGATTTCTTATCTGGGATCTCTCTCTCTTCACATTTTTTCTTATTTTCTCTCTCGAAAAAAATAAACAAAGTTTCATTCTTTCTTCTATAACTTTGTATGTGTGCATGAGAGAGAGAAGGAACAAGAGTGGCCCAGTAGATCGAAATCGACGATCTAAGCTCTTTCAATGTTGTTGCAACAACACCCACTTTGTTATTTCCCCTATAATTATTGGTTTTTTGAGATACCCTTTTTTTTTTGCTTCCTATAGTTTGAGTCAAAAGACTCTCAATTGTTCTCTGATGTTGAGTTGAATGGTAGAATCCATGATGGATTCTTAATAGCGGGTGATAAGAAGATGTGGGTCTGAGGTAATTTTACAATACTCTTTGAATAGTTTTGTTAAATTATGTAAATTTTTTACTTGATGATTTGATAAATTTGGTTTTATTATTTTATACCTAGTTCTGTTTTGAGTACGATTGAAATGAAATTCATGGCTCTAATTGTTTGGCGACTTGTTTAACTGAACTTGTGAACCTATTTATTTATTCAAATTGTTCAAATGTTTACTTTTAGTATTTCAAATTCTTCTTTTAAGTGATGACATCTGTTATTTTGATAATCGTTGTATTGGATCTTTCAATTCAAATTTGTCATTCTTTTAGGTTCTCTCTGTTTTTTTTTTTGGGTGTTTTTAATCTCGTTGTCTATAAAAGAAAGAGACGGAATTGTTGAATTGTTCTAATTGCATTGAGGGACGATTAACAGTTCAGTAAGAATACAAGTAAGATTTTATTTTGCTTTATTTAGTCCTTCACTCTTTTAACTCAAAATTGGAGTGAAAGACTTGGGTCCCCTAGTATTAAGGATGAGCTTGTGATGCCTAGTTTATAACTGCTCCACTACTCCAGAGATTTTTCATTCAAATGATGAGCCTCTGATATCTAGTTTGATCTGTACCCATTGAAGTTGAAACGCAATAGCTCTTTTATGTAGATCTTGGAAGTTCCTCAGTCCAAAGATTAATTGGAGTATGAATGGGGTTTAAAGAGTATGAAACTGTAGATTAATCTTGTAATATATGAAGTCTTCACTTTTGCAAGACTCGTTATAATCACTACTCTACTTCTGCTTGTGCTACTTTAATGAGTGTGTTTTAGGGATGTCTTTACTTGTTATGGTACTCTGAACTCTGAAGTACTACCTGTTATATCCTGTTACAATTTGACATTGCCACATTGGTTATTTAGTATTTTACCAATACTTCTAAACATGAGTTGTGAATTTTCATTGGTAGCTGATGTAGAGTTCGGGCATTTGATAACAAAATTTTTAAGCAGCAAAAATGTTTTTACATGGCATAAGGAGTATCTTAGTTAAGGTTCTAAAGAGCATGGTTTTGTAGCACTCCTTCTTTTCAGTGTTTCTAACATGTTGAATTTGTTTTACATCATCTTTCTAGCTCAACATCTCAGTAAATATTTTCACTTTTTTCTGGTAAAGTATTTTTTTCCACCTTAGCCGATCTAATTAAATGCTTGTTCTGATATGATGAACTTGGCTTAATCTATAAGCTGGCATCTATGAGCATCTGGTTTAGAAAGCTAACATGGAAATTCTTGTTTCTATTTAAATCTTTTCATAAATACATGCTGTTACTTTCCTGTGCTTGTTGAGGTACATCCACTTTTGCTTTCAAGATAAAAGCTGATGTATAGAGTCTAAAGGAGTATTCATTAGATTCATGTTATAATACACATAACATGGGTGAAGCAGTGGGAACAAGCACCAAGGGAGGGAGTGAAGAAGGGAAAAACTTTATTACAAAAAATGAATTTTGTAACTAATAGGTAGGGAGGAGAAAACAATGGATCAAGAGCCAGAAAGAAATAAGTAACATCTAGGATATAATGGCAGCATTGCTTCTTTGGTGAGCATTTAGCTATTTCTATTTTTCATTTTAGAATTTAGAGTAATAACTAAAAGTTATCAACGAACTTTGAGATACAAAAGACTTAGATAATGCATGACCCTTATCTACTAAGGTTCTTAATGGCATTGTAATGATATATTTTCAATTGCTTTTTCCCCCGTTATGTGAAGTTGGCTACCAAAAGTTGCATGGCCTAGGAGGTGCTTGCCCCTTGTACTTTGGTTCATTTATCATCTATATAACATTTTTTTTTTTCACTTATACCTTTTTTTACAAATAAAATGAACTACTGAAATGTTAATATACTCTTGGCAAAATTAAGTTGCAAGTTTACTTAAATACAATTTAATTATACTGGAGTTGCAAAGATTCTATGTCAAAAATGAAATTTAATTTCATTAATTATACAATGGATCAAGAGCCAGAAAGAAATAAGTAACATCTAGGATATAATGGCAGCATTGCTTCTTTGGTGAGCATTTAGCTATTTCTATTTTTCATTTTAGAATTTAGAGTAATAACTAAAAGTTATCAACGAACTTTGAGATACAAAAGACTTAGATAATGCATGACCCTTATCTACTAAGGTTCTTAATGGCATTGTAATGATATATTTTCAATAGCTTTTTCCCCCGTTATGTGAAGTTGGCTACCAAAAGTTGCATGGCCTAGGAGGTGCTTGCCCCTTGTACTTTGGTTCATTTATCATCTATATAACATTTTTTTTTTCACTTATACCTTTTTTTACAAATAAAATGAACTACTGAAATGTTAATATACTCTTGGCAAAATTAAGTTGCAAGTTTACTTAAATACAATTTAATTATACTGGAGTTGCAAAGATTCTATGTCAAAAATGAAATTTAATTTCATTAATTATACTTATAGATCAATGTCCGTGAAAGAAGTGAAAATCTTACCATAATACTTTTTTTTACTCAGAAGTATCCTCAACCATTCAAGTAATTTTAGTGGATAAGAAAGAAACTGAATTTCTGTGCATGCTATTTAATGTGCTTGCATGCTATATATCAGGTCATTAAATTTGGATTTGAGTCATCCAGTCAATTGGCCATTTTTTATATATTTTGTGGTATTTGATGCTGTGCTGCATTTGGAATGTTAACCAAAGTGAATACCTTCTTTATGAGTCTGAAATAAGTAAGATACTACATGAATTGTGAAATTATTGGTTTGAAGTCGAAGGTATGTATCAGTTAATATGTGATAGAAAAGTCATTTAAATATGACTGTGTTCAATTATCAGGGATGGGAACCAAAGTTCAGAATCTGCCAGGATACTACTCAATGAGGGATCTTAATGAGGAATCCAGTAGCTGTGGCTGGCCCCTATTTTATGGAGATAATTCAGTGACTAACGGGAACTATTATCATAAATATCTGTCAAGTGCTACAGCAGATGCACGTTCATATGATAAGGATATTGTGAAGCAGAAGATGCTCGAGCATGAGGCCACATTTAAGAATCAGGTAACATACTAGTTTCCTTTTATCTGTTGGCCTTTAGCTTAATAGGGAAAGTTTTGGGTGTTTAAGTCGTAATCATCAATTGAAAAAATAATGTGAGGCTTTTTTTCTTTTACTTGTAAATTTTGATATTTCTTGCTTCTTCAGAGCTGTTTGTCTTAAAATGAGTGGTTGTTAAGCGCTTACAGTAAGCCATCAAGACCAGTTGTTGCAAGGTTGACTTTAAAGTTTAATCAGTTTTAGTAGGGTTTTCTTCTAACATGGTTCAAGTGGTGTATTGTTCAGCTTAGATTCTTTATGTACCCTATGATTGGCAACCTATTAATATATTTAAATCATGTATAATCAATCAGGTCTTTGAACTACACCGCTTATACAGAATACAAAGGGATTTGATGGATGAAGTTAAAATCAAAGAATTACACAGAAACCAGATACCTGTTGAGACATCATTTTCCACAGGTCCCTTGGCATCTCAAATAACATCTGAAGATGGTAAAAAATGGCATACTGGCTTTCCTATAGGAAGTTCTACTTGTGCTAGACCATCTATTTCAGGTGTTGAGGGCAGTCATTCTCCTTTGGGACCTAATAAAGGAATCAATAAGCAAGCTGGTCTGTTTCCATCCCCAAATGGAAGTAGTTCAAAAGATGTCGAGTTACTGGAGTCCAGACCCTCAAAGGTGAGGAGAAAAATGTTTGACCTTCACCTCCCAGCTGATGAGTACATTGATACTGAGGAAAGTGAAAAGCTCAATGATGAAAAGATAAGTGGTACACCAATACTTCTTCCTGATAGAAATTGCAAACATGAAAAGATGGGTGATGTGATGCTCGTTTGTGGAAATGGTGGGAAGACTGGCAGCCAGGAAGACACTTCAAGACCTGAGCAGTCTTTAAGGAGCAGGAATTGTTTGGCTGACTTGAATGAACCTGTTCAGGGGGAAGAAATAAATGATGCTTCTTATGTTCCTCTTCCAAACCATAATCCCTATCAAGGGGAAACTGAATGCTGTGATCTATCTGCAAGACAGAAGTCAAAGTTTTTTGGTTTGTCCAGGGAAGATTTACTCAACTCACATCATGGAACTGACAGTTGGGCTCGAAATAATGGATATTTGGAGAACGATGGGAGTGGAAAAGGGTGGATTTTGTCAGTACTGGAGGCAGGTTAGATTTCTTATCGAGTTGCTTCAAAACTATTATTTGTCGAAGCCTCCTTCTGATACATTTCTAAGACAAACGTTAGCAAAATTAATGTTTGATAAGAAACTAATAATAAATTTTGGTTAGTATGTCTTAGAGTGAATTGTTAAAATAAACTGATAAAATCAGTCAGATAAAATAAAAATAAAATGAGCTGATTAAAGAGACTGGAAGAACAATGGAACTATTAATTCTTTTAGCATGTTAGAGCTGATGGATTACTATACTCTGTTGCCTTTCTGCTCGTTTCAAATTCATAAACTATAACTGGATATTTTTTGCTTTGCTCCAACGAGAATTTAGCAACTTAATATAGGAGAATATTTATTTCTATATCTTCTCTTTTGGACTGAACTTTACATTTTGATTATCTGGCATGTATGGAGTATTAATATTGATATGGTATCTCATAAATTTTTTCCATAACTATTAAGTTTTTAATGATTACAGGGCAAGCTAAAAGCAATCTGAAACCCATTCCTCAAGTCCTCAAACAAGAGCAATCACTTTTATCTTCCCAAAAAATGCAAGATGCACTTAGCAAAGCTCACGGACCTACATCTGATTACCCAACTAATCGAAGCAAGGGTGATTTGTGGTGGGAAAAGACAGTTAGTAGTTTAGATATTGGTGAAAGAAATCATGAATACTCCTCTAATAAGCATGCAGAGTCTGCTGTATCATCACATAGACCTGGTCTCTATGCAAGTGCTCCCTCCCCTGATTTATCTAAGTCTTGGTCTCATTCAGCTTCTTCTCGGGAAATCGCAACTAGTAGCCTAAACCAGAAATTGATGTCTGTTCAGACACCTCCATGTCTAAATGCATCTGGTGCCTTGAGTAGAAGTTCCCAGTCACATCAAAGCAATGGGGTTTTGGGAGATAATTGGCCTCCAAATATCAATTCCAAACCTAATCCAGGTTTTCAATGTGAGGTATCTGGGCAGAATGGATTCTACCCTGGTTCATCTGGGTCCAAGGAACTGTCGGTGAACACCCGTTCAGTTAGCTATGACTATCTCAACCATCATAATAACGATCATCAGAGGATTCCTGAACACTTAAACAATGGTTCCGCAAAATACTGCATGAGTTCAAATGGAAATTGCAATGACAGGCAGTCTCGAAAAGATATTAACTTGAATGTGCTACTTTCAAATGGTTCATCCAACAACTTCGTTTCCCAATCAGGTCTCAGAATCGTGGATGGAGAGCAGAAGCATGAGGAGCAGCTTGAGGTGTTGCCTTGGCTTAGAGCCAAGACAACATGTAAGAATGAGACACAAAATGCTGCTAGAGGCTTAACTACTGGAGAGTTAAGTTTTCCCCATGTTGCTTGTTTATCTAACAAAGATGAAACTGAAAAGGGGTCTGGTGGAAAAGTTATGCACAATGTAACTTCCGGTTTGTGTTCTAAGGATACTGAGCCAAGGAGGGCAAAGGTAAGTGAGAGCTCTGGTAAAAAGAAAATTCTCGGTGTTCCCATATTTGATATGCCTCATATCTCTGCTAAGGAGTCGTCTTCACTTACTTCTCCCTCTGTGTCAGTTCCTAATCCATCTGATGTAGAATTAGTGGAAAATAATCGGAAAATCCAGGTATTTGATATCAACATGCCTTATGATGCTGCTCTTCTTGAACTGGACAAACAAGCTGTCTCTGAAATTATTGTTAGTAAGAAAGGGTCTCCTGCAAAAGAAGCCAACTCTAGAGATCAGATTGATCTGAACTTGAGCATGAGTGAGGATGAAGAAATTCTGACAACTATTCCAACTACCAATGTAAAAGTGAAGGCAGGTATAGATCTCGAAGCCCCTGCTGTTCCTGAGACAGATGATGATGCCACTCCTGAAGAAAAGCAGCCTGAGACTCCTTCAGTATCACCATTAGGTCCACAAGAAAAAGTTGAACAGCCGCAGGATGAACCTATGAGGCATGCAGCAGAGGCAATTGTTGTCATGTCATCTCTTTGCTGCAATCAAGTGGATGATGTGACCAGCAGTCCATCAGAAAGTCCAATGATGGAACCGCTAAGTTGGTTTGTTGATGTAGTTTCCTCATGTGTAGATAATCTTGAGAAAAAGTTTGATAATTCGAGGGAAAAGGATGGTGAGGATAATGAGCAATCTTCCTCAGAAGGGATGGATTATTTCGAGTCCATGACATTGAAACTGACAGAGGTCAAGGAAGAAGACTACATGCCCAAGCCTCTTGTTCCAGAAAACTTCAAAGTGGAAGAAACTGGAACAACTTCATTACCTACTCGGGCACGAAAGGGGCCGGCGAGGAGAGGGAGACAGCGGAGGGACTTCCAAAGGGACATCCTTCCGGGCCTTGCATCTTTATCAAGACATGAAGTAACAGAAGATCTTCAGACATTTGGAGGACTTATGAGAGCAACAGGTCATTCATGGAATTCAGGGTTAACCAGGAGAAGCTCTTCTAGAAATGGAAGTGGCAGGGGTGGACGGCGGTTGCAGGTTACCCTATCTACCCCTTCACCAGTGGCAAACATTGAAACTAGTACCCCACTGGTGCAGCAGCTTAACAATATTGAAGTGGGGTTGGAGGATAGAACCCTAACAGGTTGGGGCAAGACACCCCGAAGGCCCCGGAGGCAAAGGTGTCCGGCAGGTAATCCTCCATCGATCCGGTTAATCTAATCACTGAAAGAGGCTTAAATTTATAGATGAGAATTTATAGAGGGTAAGCAGGGCCATTTCCATATTGATGGAACACAATGTTCTTGAGCATGGAGATGGTACATGCTTGATTGTCAGTCTTCAGGTGATAACAAATTGTATTGTTCTCAAATAATGTTGCATGATTTTTAAATGGTTATCTCTTAAAGAACTGTTTACATATATACATCAGTGTCCCTTCAACTTAGTGCACTTTCACATTCTTACATATATATAGTAGGACTTTTGATAGCTTGTTACATGGTATAGATTTGTTCATTTGTTATGGATATATGCTTGGTGATGGTGGGACTGTTTTCCTTGATCACGGTTCTCCAGTATTGTAATAAAAGATTTTTCAGGGTCTGTTTTGTTATTATTAAGGAAGCATAGATGTTCAATATAAATGATAAACGACACGGGGATGGGAATGCAGCGAATTATAGGATACTGCATGACTATAATATAAGATTAATATAAAAATATAAATCTTAAATTAATATAGAGGAATAATGTTTTAAAAGTTAACTTGAATCATTGTAAACATAATAAAATGTTAATATTTTTCTGTATTATCAGTTTATTGATTCCACATATTTATTGTTGAAGATATGTATTATTTTCTTTATCCTACAAAATAAACATGAATCTTTAGTAATAGATATGCAAAATCAGCAAACCTAGATCATTGAACTAGAGCTTCTAAGTGTCAACATTAACACAGTAGAAGAAATACGTGAATGTAGGTTTTGTACCAAAAAGGAAAAAAAAAAATGCCTACATCGTTACAAACAGATAATATATAAAAAAAAAAAAAAAAAGATAGCGAAAAGAGAGAGAGAGAGAGAGAGAGAGAGAGAGAGAGAGAGAGAGATTGAAAATGCATCTGCGTAATGGTTCTATTGTTCAGTGGATGTCATTCATCTTTCTGAAACTCACTCTCCCCGAATTTTTTCTGACTTTATACACGCAATCAAATATAGATCAATTGGTCTAATTGTGAGAAATAAGTTGTGAGTACAAGTGTTTAAATCCCCATGATATACTTTATCCATTCCCATTCTATACTCTTCTCCTCGCTGTTATACAAAAAATAAAATAAAAATATAAACACATATATCATTAACACTATTGTTATTGCTAGACCAACTTATGGTTGGTCCAAGTGGTATCGAGTTTGGGCCTCTTAAGTAAATGGTTAGGGGTTCGATTCGATCCCTAGCTCTTGCGTATGGAAAAAAAATCTGGTTGGGAGAGGTCAATTCTTCAATGTCGTCTAGTACCTTGAGGGATTAGTCTCCACAGTTCGCGCGGAGGATACCGTGGGAAACAAAAAAAAAAACACTATTATTATTGCTAGAGAGGTTGAAAATGTGTCAGCATTGGTGCGAGTAATTTTTTTTTATTAGAACCTGTATTAATGCTTCATTTCATTACTATTTCTAAAACTCATCCTCTCTATCCCCTCTCTAACCTCATCAACACACTCAAAAAGATACATATATCATCATCATTATGATTATCAATATCATCATCAATTCATCCAATCAGAATAGTTGAAAAGCGTATTTTTTTTCCCTCCGTTCTTTATTTTTATCATTCACCAATTTTGTATTCCTTTTTCGATCTAGAGCTCGTTTGCTTAAGATTAAGAAATAAATGATTTTGTTATAAAATAATTTAGTGATTATATTTAGATATTTTAAAAAAAGGCAGAAACAGATTTGTGTTTGTTTACAATCTTAAAAAATCATTTTTTTAAAAGTAGTTATTTATAAAAACTGATTTTTTTTCAAAAGCAAGTGAAAATTGCTTTTGATTTTAACCCCCAAAATGATTTTATGAGTAAAAAAATGATTTTTTTTAGCAAAATAAGCAATAATAAACGGGCTCCTAATGTCCCATTACAAGCGTAATTTGCATTTGATTAAAAAAAAGTAACAGATATTAAAATATAAACAAAACATATATAACATAAAAATAAAAATAACATTTAATGAAAATCGCAATACTAAAAAAAATTAATAAACACCTTCTACGTTCAACAAAAATAAATTAAAATAGAATTAATCAACATTTGAACTTGTATTCAGACGAGTTTATTCAATCAAAAAAAAAGTTTGTTATTAACCATATTCCACATACAAGTTTTCACATTTGAACTAGTTTGTATAATTGTCAACTTTCATATGCATTTCATTAACGATCATTCCATTAAATCAAACATGATATAAGATTTTCAATTATTTTTTAAATCATCATGATAAGGACTAATTAGGGTGAGTACCAAACCAAAAAAAAAATTATAATTTTAAGATATAAAGATTATTGTTGTAATAATATCTTATTATTTATTTAAAAATTTTAAAATAAAAAATTTAATAATATTCACCATTGTATATATTTTATTTGAACATGTTACTAATATCAAATATATTACCAATCAATATACTAATATCAAATAAACTTGTTACTAACATGAAATATAATTTTGTTTGATTTGGCATTAATAATGACATTAATTAATTAGTAATATATCCGTTCTTTTTAACATTCTTTCCATCTCAGTGTAATATGATATTCATATGGTATTGGGAGTTCCCTTGGTAACCCAGGTAGATCTGGCTTTGGGGGTTTAATCCGTGATGACTCCTCTGGTGAATGCGATTCGATCTTTCATGGATTTACCTTGGGAGCTTAGTTTTATTCATGTGTTAAGGGAAGGGAATGAATGCGCTGATTGGTTGGCAAAGAAGGGAGCCTCTGAAGACTATTTGTTCCAGATGTAGGAGACTTGTCCTCAACCTCTTCTTTTAGTCTTGCTTGCTGATGCCTCTGGCCATGTTAGGCTAAGAGTGTAATTTTTTTTGGTTGGTTTTTTTTTTTCTTTTCTTTTCCTTCTGATCAAAAAAATATTCATATGGTATTTATTGAAGTTTTGTTAGTCATATTCATATACTTGCATTCTTCCTACGTGTTATTTTCCAAATGCCTAATTTCGCCGTTACTATCACTCTTGCATTTTATTAATGTAAAAATTACAAATATTGAATAACAAAAACGAGCATATATAATACAAAAAAACAGATAACACTTAAATTTATTGAAAATCCCAATACTTGAACAAATTAATGAAAATCCTTCTACATTCAAAGGAAAAAAGTGAAATAAAATGCATCTACATATCAACTAAGTTTCACACTTTATTCAATAGAAAATATAGCATTTTATCAACCCTAAAAGACCATATTTTGAATTCTTGACCTTGTTGTAACTTATTATCAGTCACGACGCGATGCCAATCTTTTGTTAGATTGTAGACTATCGTTTTCATCTCCCACCTCTTCAAGTCCAAAGTGTACTCACGAAGACATGGATCCAATAGAGTTACTTCCACACCAAGAAACCGTCCATTGGAGCCTCTTTTACCTAACATTTTCTTCTCATCTCCCGTGAGGAAATCACACATTATATCATTTTTCGGCATGGAAAGACGATTGTTATTTCGACATATATCCGAATTGAAAAGTATCTTGTCCATGAGAAATTGGAGATCAGTACCATTCAACTCAGTAATCCGGTTCATGAATGCAATAGGAAAGTCTAGGTGCGGCAATGGTGGTGCAACATTATTTGACACAATCATCTTTCTTGACTTCTTACTGACTTGCTTGACCATTTCATCTTCAGCCATCTCTTCATCTTGACGGCTCCTTTTGTGAATCAAATCATGGTTTGTGGTTTCCTGGTTGCGGAAATTGTTGAGTTGCAGCAGTTCTCCTTCAGTGTAAAAGCGTGGTTCAAGTGTTGACACAATCACATGCAAGGTGCAAGGCCTAAAGGGTTTGGGAGAAATCATGTCAGATGGCTCTCCATAATTCCTCACTATTGCCCATAATTCCTCCAGCGATCTCTTGTTGCCTCCCATAGTAGCAAAGCAAAGCAAGGAAGACGGAGCACTAGGCTGGCTGGCTTGTGAAAGAAAAGAACGAATGGAATTATTATAAGAGTGAAAGCAAGTAAGTTTTGGAGTGTGAAAAAGGAAGAAAGAAGAGGCCTTAATATAAGTGGAGTGTTAGCTTAAAAATTAAGTCAAAAATTAAAGAAGAAAAATCTATCAAATATCAATATCTCAAAGATGGTTTAATTAAAGATACGATAATTGTTTCAAGATTTTCTCCTTGCACTTCGTCCTCTGCGATTGAGAGAGAGTGTCGAAGAAAGTTATATAAATCTTTAACATTAATGATAAGATTTGATATGAAGATAGAAGTTGTAAAAAACCTAGAAATAAGATTTGAAATTTTAAAGATGATTGAGTTAAAAGATATGATAATTGAATTAAGATTTGAAGCGCAGCGTTGACTGTCGTCATGAGCGATTTTTCAGTGAGGATGTAACGACTAACACGAAACTAACTACCTCTGCATCGTTTTTGCAGTTGTGCATGAAAAAGGATGTAAGAGGAGTGGTTATCTCATATTTTCCTTTTTTTCTTTTTCTCTTAATTAGGTTGGGCGCCGTATTTTTGTTTAGATTGTATATACGGTGGTTTCCTATTGATATGCTTTTCCATTTTTTATTTAATCATTTGCGCCTATGCTATATGTGAAAGAACAGAGTCATTATATTTTTCCTTTTAATTAGATATATGCAGCACCTTAATAAATAATAATATTGAAGTGGGGTTGGAGGATAGATGAGAACATTGAGGGTAAGCAGGGCCATTTCCGTTACACAAAAGTCGGGATGGGTATAAGTTAAGTATGATTGTCAGCATTCAGAGGACACCATTTTTACAGTGTCAATTTTTTGGAGTTCTCTTCTTTAGCATTAGTGAATAGAAGATATAGTTTAGGCTGATGAAAGAAAACTGTTTGTTTATGTTTCTGTGAGAGTTTGGAACCTTCTTGAAGCTTCTATTGAGAGCATATTTAAAATCTCAATTTGGGGAATTTGATTGTATTTATAATTCTCTGATGGATTATTGGTTCTTCTTATTCTTTATCTTTTTTAGATTGTTTTATTCTCAGGGGAACGATTCATGTATATATGGGGAACATTCACTATCCTAAAAGTAAGTTAGTTTGTTATGGATCTCCTCTAGAACGTTAACATCTCAATAGTGCTTTATAACTCAAACCTGTTCATTTTTATTTGTTTATTTATTTCTGCAGAGCTACAAGGTGAGAGGGGGAATTATCTTACCAAAGATTGTCATGCTTGTAAATCAAGAGCTTGTTGTAGGACTCTGAACCTAACTTCTGAAGTAAAATGATTATAGGAGAATGAAGAAATGAAATGTCATATTTATTATATTACTGAGCATGCCATGTTAGTGTGAGTTAGATATTTGAACAACTTCACATGTAACAGCTGTAAATTGTCCATTTTTCTAGGTTCCTCCCTTCATTTGAATTATATATCAAGAATTCTGTGTGTGTTGTTGTTTCTTTGAGTGTTCTATTTTTTTTTTTTTTTGGTGAACAGAGTGTTCTATTTTCATTTTATCCATATTCATCTAGCAAGGCAATTTTAATTGCCAACAAATTACTTACTTCTATATTCTGGTTTCTGTAGTGATGCCATTTCTAACAAGTTAGTGGGTGAAATACCATACGATTTACCCCCAATGCCACACATTTGTAAGCCTACTGTTTTGCTCATTTTGTTCCTGCTTGACTAAATTCTATGCTTACTAGTTTACCTGTATCTTCAGCAATGAGTTGTTCTGACACTTTTTTTTTACTGAAGAAATATGGCTTGCAACTTTTTGAGCCAAAATATCCCCATTCATTACCAACCATGAAAAAACTAAGACACCTGTGAGTTACATTAGTATTGATTTAATCCAAGCATGATACTCGTTTATTTTTGTTTATCTGTGTTGAGTATGATATAGTGATTGAGTTTTACAAACTGCTGTGAAATCATCATTGTTATCTACTTGTCTTGCAGGAATTTAAGCCACAATTTCTTTTACGAACTCATTGGCAATGTGTTTATAGGCTTAGAAAACCTCAAATAAGTGTATGTCTTCTTCAGCCGAGTCTTTATTGTGTGTTTTCTATTGCATTTGAATCAAAATAAAAAGAATAATTGATTCAACGAGTAAGAAAATTCCGGGGTTTACCTAACCCATTTCAGTAGATAGATTTCTCTGTACATTACTAATCTTGAATTTTCTGAATATGTAATGTAAGAGCAAACTATGAAGCCATTCTAAACATTCTTAATATTAATGATTCACAAGGGAAAAAGTAGTATGTGTAAATGTAAACTAGAATAGAAAAAAATAAACTGTTGGAAATGCATATGATTATTGAGACTTGAGAATAACACAGAATTTTCCCCCTAAAAGAATGCTCTGAGGCTAGCTGAAGTGAAGAAAGTGAGGCAGAAAAATGTAAATGTTTTCACTGTTTTGTTCAAATTTTGATCTGTCACAAAGGATTATTTCATTTCATTAGGGACCTTTCATACAATAATTTCACCGGCGATCTGCCAAGTTCATTTGGTTCCTTGACAAACCTTCATAGTTTGTAAGTGTCTTCTACCCTTTTCCTAAACTTGGTTTGCATTTCATATTAAACTCAATACATGACTTCTTTTATATAGGGTTATGTCGGTAGGACTGTAACTTGGTGCATATTTGGTTCAATAACCAAATCGATTATTTATATCAACTCTATTCAGCTGAACTAATCCAAAGTGTTGCTCTGTTCGGTCATGGCCTGTGGGTGATTAACTTGAATTTCTGGGTTGAAGGTCTATTTTTGGTGACTGATATAATCTCTTTGCTGTTGCTGTGCTGTTCCTACGGTCTTCTTAATCCTCACCAATCTGCTCATGTAGCCCGTTGTGCTAGTCTGTTTGGTCTTATTCGGTTTTGGCTTTTCCTTATACAATATTGGACAGGGAATGATGCATTGTAATGGTACCTAATGCTTTTCTGACTGGTGTATTGCTCCTCCTGAATGTATGAAATCATGTATTTAGTTGTTTATGGGGAGATGAAGTGCAGGGCTATAAGATCTGTAGGTCGCTTCTGGTTTCTGTGGGACTCGGTTTTAAAATTCAAGGTTGATCTGTAAAAGGACACATCATGGATCAGTTGCAACAGTCCTAGGATAAAAATGCTGCCGATAATTGAAGCCTTAAATTGGGGATTCAGCCTAGCCACTCCCTGATCAAGGCCGTGAGAAGCAATACACAGCTGAAATTGAAAATTCTGGACTGATATGACAGCATTTGTGTGAGCCTTCAGTAGCAGACAAGTGGAGTTTTTTTGGATCGGTCAGGCTCTTATGTTGGTTCTGGAATGTTGATGTCTCAGGACAATTAAATTGTTAGATTGTTATTTGGGCATACTCTGTTACTGCAGCTTTTGTAGGGACTAGGAAAGTGTAAGACTAATACTGGTTTATCGCAGTATTATAATTACATTTCGCCCCCTATCTTTGATTTCTTCTCGAATATGGATTAGAGTACCCATTGTATCACTGCTGGCCCAGGAGCCAAGCGACCCAAGCAAGGGCTTTAGGCCTCAAAAAATATTTATTTAATAGTTAGTAGTTACTAATAAATGATTTGGATTCAAGTAGTATATATCGTAAGTGTAAAAAGTTTTACACTAACATCCACCAACATTTTAATATGTGTGCTTTTTTAATTATGAGACAGAAATGTCCATAATGTTGATATGTCAAGATATTATTGGACGTTAGTGTAAAAAAATTTCACACTGACAGTATATAGAAATTAAACCCTTAACTTTAAAAAGGCATCATCCCATAATTCGCTTTCTAAATAGGTGTTGGGTCGGCCCTGTCTTGTACTTTCTTCAATATACATTTTGCTTATAAAAAAGAAGCAGGGGTTAGGTTATTATAAAGCTAATACTAGTCTATCTATTAGTATTATTTCTTTCTACAGCCTCCTCATTTGATTTCTTCTTGAATATGGGTTAGAGTACCCCTTGTACTCTCTTCAATATATTTTTTACCTATTAAAAAAAGTTGACTTCTTCTAAGTTCTAACCACATTTCTTTTGAATAAGCATAAGTGATTGGTACCTACTGGTGTTGTTATTTAGGATGAATTTTCGCTTTTGGGCATGTTATGTATGAATATTTGTTGTTATTTTCTAATTTATATTGATGAACCATATTTAAATGACACTAGATTTCATTATGATTAAGAATTGAAGAAATATATATGAAATGCCTATTTTTTTGTATCTCGACTATGTGATTATACTAGTTATTAGACTTAAAATAATAATAGTTATTAGATTCAAATGATGTACTTAAAATGACATCTAAAGTTAATTAAGACTTGATAGTTCTTATTTTTTTGTTATGGATTTAATAAAATATATTTTGTTTTCATAGAATGAATTTTAGTATGGTTTATTGGTAAAGTTTGTATATTATTATAAAAAAAATTAGGAACAAATATTATTGCTGCTAAAACTTTTGTTAATCATGTTTTTCATAATTTGAGTGAGAAATAATCTTAACATTTTTCGGTAATAGTGATTGTCGGGAAAAACTAGTTAGAACTTTCGGTGGAAATTAAAAAAATAAATGGTAAATGAGCTTAGAAGACAACTAAAAAAATTATATTTAATGGCCATTAAATTTGCCGGCAATAATTGACACTACTGGATACACCGGTTAATTGACAATTGCAGGTAAAGATTTTTGTTGTTATTATTATTGCCGCTAAAGACTATAATCAATGCGCTAATTAAAGTGCATCGTGTTGTAGTGAAGATATGTGTGAATTGTCTTATTCAAATCAGAACTTAAGGCTAATCTTGGAAAATTATTTGTTTTCATAAGCTAGCATGGGAATTGCCCCTTAAAATTGCTAGATACCTTTTTTATGAACCACTATAATTAGGTTTTTGACTCCCCAATAGTATCCCGAGGTATCCCCGCAAGCTTCAGCTCTTTGAACCGATTATGAAACCAATCCTCGATCATCTAGTTATAAGAAAAATGTCAACACGATCATCAATAAGATGTTGAACCTTCAATTTCCCTTGTCTTAGTAAGTTAAAATTGAATTGAAGTCTGAAAATTAAAAGGTTGCTTAAAATGCAACTCTTGAATAATTACCAAAGGCATTGCAATGAAGTCAAATTGCAACCGCTGAGTGGTGCTATAATATAAAAGGAAGTGTACACATAATAAGGGAAAATATAGAAATGTAAATATAACAATCAATTTGTAGAATAGCAGATCCAAGCAATCCAAATATGCAATTCTAAGTCAATATTGATCCATCGTACATAGTCTAAATGCAACCAAATTTTAAAGCCAACATCCCAACACATATATAAACAAATGATGGCAGTTCTACCGCGAGAGACGTAGACAAGTCTCTTGCGTAAACAGGGTCTATTTTGTAAAAGTAAAATTAATTTTCAGTCCTCCTCTCCATCTTCCTCCGTTAGGCGCCACCCTTCCACCTTCCTTTGACATCTCCTCGTCGTTCATTGTCTTCTTCTGTAGTCCTCACGCTCACCGCTCTACTCTGCCGCACCCATCTCTTCTCTCTTGCCGCTCCCTTCTCTTTGTCGTTTTGTCCACCACCGTCATGCTCTCTCCCCACCATTGCATTGTCTCTAAGCTCCGACCATCTTCTCCATCCCTCGCACCAGCAACTTCGCTCCGCCGCCATCAACCGCCTTGTCGTGCAGCCATCACCTAACCAGAAAACCAAGAGCTCCCATCGTCCTCCGCCACATGTTGTTTGTACACGTCATCGTCGAGTTTTACCCTGAAACGTGACTATTTTGCTCCTCTACCATCATCCGTGAGCAACCGCCTCAGTCTCCCAGCCCCTCCTCCCCAATCATCACCTCCTCACCTCACCATCATCACCATCAGATTTGGGTCACTTGGTGTGCTCCATGCTTGTATCTTTGTCGTCCTCACCCCAAGGGTGTGTTTGGTTCAAATGTTGTGGTGGGGGTGGGGGTGGGGGTTGGGGGGGGGGGGATTTTAATGGAGGGGAGGGAAGGGGAAGGGAGGTGAGGTGAGGGATTTTAATTAGATATTGTGTTTAGCTGAGAGAATGGGAGGGAAGAGATTTTAATGGAGGGGAGGGGAAATAACACTTTTCATATTTGATTCAGGAGGAGAGGAGTTTTAAACTAATTAACTTTAAAATCCTTATAAAATTAGAATTCAAAACTTATAAGTGAGGATATTTTAGGCACTATATTCAAAACATTTTAAAATTCCCTCCCCTCTCCTCCCCTTCAAATCCCCCAATATTGGAATTGAGCCAAATTTGACCTAGGAGGGATTTTGGTCCCCTCCCTTCCCCTCCATTCCCCTCCAACCAAACAATATGCAAAAACTAGAGACATTCGGGACAGTGATAGAGGGGGAACAACCACCATCCGAGCTCCTATTTCAATCCAGTCATGCCAAGAAAAGAAGCAAAAGGAAAACAACATCAACCCTCAAGGCCTTTTGGCTTTTTTGGTTCAGAGCTATTGAGGAAGACGAAACAGGAAGATGCGCTCAACTTACACCACAATGGAACAATGAAGATGCTTTGTGGAGTGACTGAGAGACAAGGCTGAAAAATCTCTAGAGAGAAACGACGTCGTATGGCCTTAATTTTTTTCTTTTTTAAAAAAGCCATGATTTTGAAAATCGGTTGATCGATAGTATGCCAGTTTGATACCGGTTTCATCAATTCTTTTCTAGTTTCATCTACAACTGGTTTTGTGGGTAATTTTGACCAAACCAATAACCAGTTCATCGGTCCCACCGGTCGGTTCAATATGGTTTTGATTAGCATGCATACCATACCAAGATTATATTTTGTATACAAATAGAAAAACACAAGTTGTTATTAGCCAAAACAACACCAATTACATAGTCGTAGCAACCACCAATACACCCCAAGACCTTTTAAGATCCAAAACAATCAGTAGGATCAAAGCCTCGCCAATTCGAGAAGCTTGGATCTGATCCAGCAAGGAGATGAAATCCACTTAGCCACCATAGAAAATGACCCTGTTATGCAATCCCATATTGACCATACCATTGCACACCTAATCAAAGCAATGTATTTTGTCCCAACTCACCTAAATTTTATTATATAAAAAAAAACAATGTATTTCCCTTTTTTTTTTTTGCACAATACCCTTTCCCAAAGAACTAAATTGGAAAAATAAAAGAGACAGATCATGTGGAATAGTAAAATCCACCACTCCTAGCCAACTAAAAGTTGCCCTCTAAATCCGAGCAGAAAAAGAACAAATACTAAAATGATGTGCAACAAATTCAACATGTTGCGTACAACAATCATTATTAACAACCAAAATATTCCTCCGTAAGAGGTTTTCTTTTGTAGGTATTCTATCAATGAGCATCTACCAAGAAAATGCAATCACCTAGAAGGGTGCTAACCCCTCCCACAACCTCCTAAAGACCTTCTTCACCACTTCTGGTAACCTCCCACTTTTGAAGAATTTGTACATGTTTAAGCTCATCCGAACACTGTTCTTAAGTGCTTATATGTGATAAGATAAGTCAAAATGAGCTTAAATAAGCTCTCCCAAACAGCACCTTAAATCATTATTTTCTAATTTCCTTCTCTTCTCCCCACCATTCCTCATCCATAGTTCACTTTCTTTCCTTAATTGTGTTGGCGGCAACTTCGACCTTTGTTTTGTATCTTATAAAACTTGGCAACTTATAATTAATTGTTATTTTGTTTGTATATATTTGTGTTTAATTATCTTTGTTTGGAGTTGGAACTAATATGAATTATTATTGTTGTTATGCTATATATTAACTTTAATAACATTGTTTATGCTATAACAAATAAATTTAGGGAAACAAACCAAATTTAATAACAAGAGTAAATGCCCATTTTGGTCACTCAAATTTTCGGGGACCCACTTTTAGTCCCTAAAAATAAAAAAGGCATCATTTAGTCCTCCAAATTTACTTTCGTGAGACAGTTTGCACTACAAGAAAACATCGATTTACCAACGGCCATTTACCGACGGACATTTTTCCGATGGAAATTTTATCATTACCGACGAAAAAAAAAGTCGGAAATTCGGAATAGGAAAAAACACGGACATTTCTGACGGAAATGCCGGCGGAACCGTTACCGACGGCCATTCCGTCGGTACGTCCGTCGTTAATATGGCGCGGAAACGTGGCGGGAAGGATTACCGAAATTTTCCATCGGAACGCTGTCTCGGAAAAGGGTATACCGACGGAAAATTCCGCCGGTAAATTACCGACGGAATTTTCCATCGGAAAGTCATCTCGAAAATTGAGCAGGAATAGGTTACCGACGGAAATTTCCGTTGGTAATTTACCGACGGAATTTTCTGTCGGAAAGTCATCTCGAAAATTGAGCGAGAATAGGTTACCGATGGAAATTTCCGTCGGAAAGGCGCCTCGAAAATTGGGTGGGATAGGTGTACCAACAGAAATTTCCGTTGGTAGTTCGAATTCGTCAGATCTGGTTATTTACCGAGCCGTCAGTAGTTTGAATACGTCGCTGGTTACCCATGGCCCGGTCCGTCGGTAACCTCTTTTATGTATAAATCTTCCCTCCCCCCTCATTTCATTCCATATTCGACGTCTCCCCCTCTCCTCACCACCGACCATCGCCCCTCCGTCTCCCCTCAGGCCAGCCTTCCCCCTTCCTCTTCTTCTTCCTTTCTCCCTCTCTTTCATTTCTCTTTTCCTTCTTTCTTCTCTACCAGCCACCCCTCTGTCTCCCTTCCGGCCAGAGACCGTCGCGTGACGCCACCCAACCGCCACCAGGGACAAGTGCGACTGCCGGCCAACCAGCACCAGTGACCTTCGCGTGTGCCGCCTCATGCGCCGCCGCACGCCACCACATTCAGGTAAGCCACCTTCTCCTCCAACTCTCTTCTCTCAGCTTGTGCATTATAGCTAGTAACTCAATCTTCCTCTTCTCTAAAGAACCACTACCTGTTTGGAGCACCAGCCACCAGTGCGGTTGTTTCAGGTGAGTTTCCCATTTTATTTTTAATTTTATTTTGTTTATTAATTAAATGTTGAATGGATGGTTGTTAATTAGGATGTTGTGAATTGTTAGGACAATGATAAAATCTGTTGGACTGTTATGTTGGATCAATTTTTTTTTTTAAGTGTGTTGGACAGTTTTGTTGGAGTGTAATTAGGTGTGTTGTACTGTTATGTTGTAAATTGTTAAGTGTGTTGGGCTGTTATGCTGGACCAATTTAATAAATTGTTATCTATTTGTGGTTTGGAGTGTAATTAAATGTTGGTTTTATTTTATTTCAGTTATTTTAATTTAGAATTTGATTGTGGTTAGAAACATGTGTCATTCAATGCTACTTTATGGGAGTGTAAAATTCACCTTTAGCTTTTGATGTAATATAAAACTTAAATTAATACTTTTTTTTTTTTACAAAGCTAAAATTAATACTTAATTTAGGTAAAATGTTTACGCCTTTTAAAATGATTACTCCACGTCTCGTCGAAGTGTTATGCGGGACACGCATGGATCATCCGCATCAGACTTTAAGGAGTGGCTTTCGAAAATTGAATAATAATATTGTTAAAAGTAAATAATGTTTATTTAATTAAATAAAATTAAACACTGACAAACGAATAATAAATAAACAATATTATGAAAAAATAATAATAAACATTTTAGCTACAAAAAACAATCATATAGTTAATGATTAAAATTGAAACAATAATATATAATTAAAATATCTTAATATTTAAGTAATTAACTAAATACTGTAATTTTGAAGATTTGAGCTCATAGGACTTTAAATAGTCAAGTTACGTAATAAGTGAGAACAATAAAAGTTTATTAAAATAAATAATTTCCTAAAAACTACTTTCAAGCAAGCAATTAAATAATATACTAATCATAGAATTTAAAATAAATTTTAGATTTTAAAATCATGTATAAAAATTAACATAATTACTTTACTAAAGCAATAAAATGTTATATTAACTAAATTAAATTGAAAAAATAAATGATTTAATTAAAATTTAGACAAATGATTATGAACTGATATATGTTTATGCTGGTTGCTTAATTATGTGTTATATAGTTTGTTGTTGTTATCAAACTTTACGCAAATTATCTGTGTTACTTAAAGTTTTATTTTATCTTAAAGTATATATAATTAATACGCAAATTATCTTTGTTCCACCAGAGAGGCACAGTGCTCCAGAGGGGGTCATCCATGCCAGTCAGCCCTCCACTACTTCTACCGTGGCACCACCGCAGCCGCATGATGCCGGTGTGACTTCTGCGCCGCAGCATGATGGTCAGCTGACGTCGGTGAACTCCCCCCTACAGGATGACGATGACGATTACTATGATGATGATGATTATTATTAGGATAGTTTTATATTTACTTGCGTTTTATAGACAGACAGATATTTTATGTATGGAATATTTATGTTCATTTAAATTTAGTCTTTTTAATTATTTGTGATTTCTTTTTTTGATCTAATATAATAATATAATAAATTAATTATAATAAAATAAAAAATGTAATTTTTAAATAAAAATGAATTATTAATTTATATTTAAAATAAAAAAATTAAAAAAAAATTATTATAAAAAAAAAAAAAGCTAATTATCGACGAAAATTTCCGTCGGTAACGTTACCGACAGAAAAAGCCGTCGGTAATGGAAACCGGTTACCGACGAAAATTTACGTCGGAAACATTACCTATGGAAAAAGCCGTCGGTAACGTTACTGATGGAAATTTCCGTCGGAAACGTTACCGGCGGCTTTTTCCGTCGGAAATCGTTTCCTACGCGCCAGATACCGATGGAATTTGGTCTGTTGGAAAATCCGTCGGAAATGCGCTTTACCAACGGATTTTTTGCATTTCCAACGGGTTTTGGCCATCGGTGATCCCGCCTTTTTTTGTAGTGTTGGTCCTTCCGTCAATCAACCGTCTTTGACCTCTGTTAGGTGGCCTAGGTGTCAGTTAATTAAATTTTTTGACCCATTTTAGTCCCTCCTTTTTTCTTTGGTGACCCATTTTAGTCCCTGGAAAAGTGATTGTGGCCTAATATGGTCCATGCATGTATTAGACTATCAGAATGACCTCTTTTATGTACAACCATGTGCAAGAATGACCTCTATTTTGCACAATCAGAATGAACCAAATGCAACACAATGAACCAAATCCATAAGAATAGTTAAGAATGAAACAAATGCAATATTGAAATTAACAATGGTTGAGAAATTACATGGTTTAGCTCAGTTCCAACTTACTGCAGTGCCTGGGGTTGGACATTATCATGAGGCCCTTCTTAGCTCTAAAATATTAAATCAAAATGAATGATTAGAAACAAATATTAGATTAAAAAAAAGTTCATTGTACTCCAAAATATAATGCTTGTGTGACAACTTCTGTTTGAGGCTCAGTTTGTGATATAGCTCCATCTTTTTCAATGTTGATTTTTTTCGTGCTTGTCCACCTTGTACTTTTTGATTTTACAGGTTTTGGTCTTGCGGTCGTTTACATGTCTTGTAACCCTTATAGCATTCTTGAACAATTCAAGGTTGTCAAACTCCATGCCAACCTGAAGATGAACTTAGCCAAACTGAGAAAACTCTGGATACATCCTATCAAAATGCTTCCATGCTTCTCCATCCGATGGATGATACAACACACTAGGATCCCTCTGGTTATTATCATGTCATCGCATGTGGGATGCGGTGGCCATTGAAGAATACATTCTTTGGAGTTTAGGAGTGATCGGGAAGTACCACATTTTTTTCAGGGCAGTTTTTTTTTACTTTACCCTTTCTAGTGGTTCTAAACTTGTATCGATCAGCGCCGCAAAATCTACAACTAACAAAAGTCTCAGCCTCCTATTCACCAAGATACAACATGCATCCATTTTGGCAACACTCAATTTTCTCAACACCCAAACCCAATTTTGCCACCGACTTCTTGGCTTGATAAAGATTTTGAGGCATTCGGTTGCCACTCGGTTGGGTCGCACCCATGAACTGAACCCAACGATTAAAATAACATTCTGCCATGTTGGAATCAGCTTTTAGACTAAGAGCAACTAGAGAAGCTGACAATTGTGAATAATCTTGACATCCATCCCACAATGGAGCTTGTGCAGCCTCCAGCATCTCATAAAATCTTTGTGCATCGGGATTTGAATCCTCTTCTATGTGCTGGTTTCCCGTCACGTCATTTTGTTGAATGACCCGACCAACTTCGGGGCCAGTATGATCCATAACCATCTGCTCAAAATGATTGAATTGTTCCCTCTGCTCACCAACACCGTAATATGCATCGTCCACCACAACTGGGGGACGTGTTGGTAAGGATTCTCCATGGCTGGTCCAGTAATAGTAATTAGGCTTGAACCCCCTCATGTAAAGATGTGCCATCACATCATCCCCAAAGTGGAGTTGTCCACACTCATATCTCTTACAAGGACACCTCATTTTTGGGTTTTCTTGCATTATAAAGTTCGGATCATTGCTACCAAACTCAACGAACTCCAGCACTCCATCCATGAACTCTTGCGTCACTCCTCCATCTTCCAACCTTCTATCCATCCACCTCCGATGCTCAGGAACTTCCATTACTTTAGAAATAAGACAAACTAGGGAAAATCAACAAAAGATTTCTAATTCAAAGCTTCAAATTGCAGGAAGCATACACATATTTTAGAAATAAGACATAACAATGATTATCATTGCAGCAACCAAGTACACATTTTTCATCCTTATTCTCATAATTAAGCAATGAACGGTAAGAATACCTGTGTGTGTGTTGTTGAAGAGTGTGAACACTAGAGCAATTGGGAACAGGCGAAAGTTCCTACTACATGGAATAGAATTCAAGTCATGAACATAATCATATAAACCAAATACTTAGCATACAAAACAACATCTAAAATTGGCAAACACTTAGCATGCTCACATAACCAAATTATGCCATTTTCCAAGTGTTCTAAAGTGCAAGCCAATAGAATAATATTTCCCTCAACTAGATGGCATAGAGACAATACTATGTTGAAAAAGTCAGTCATCATATCAGTCACAACTCAGAGCCTTTTCCATTTCTCATGGAAGATATTGTTGTAGCGTGTAATTGTAGTAGTGTCAATTAGTGGAGATGGATGAAAATAAAAAACATAAGAGAATAAAAAGAGGAAAAGGAATGAGTGGCTTAGTGGAGAATGCACTAAATTATTTATATTACAATAAAATGATAGATTGAAATTGTGACCTATGAAAGGACTTGTTATTGCTAAAACAACCCCACTAAAACAAGTTCTCATGTCCCTTGCATTGTGGAAAACAACTTCACGGTAGTATATTCAAGGTCCTCTTCTAGAGTACCTAAATTCCTAGTTGCATTTGGAAAACTGGGTGTGTATTCTGTCAAGGAATCTGTACACGTGATTATGCGAGACATACACCATTATTGGTGGCTTACCAATAGTTATTTGTAAAATACAGGGGTACATTATATTTACCCATAAATAATGCCTTTGTTTAGTTAATCACCACTCTTTTTTTTTTTTTTTAATGAACAGAAGTGTATATTTATATAAGTAACTATAAGCATCAGCCTATCAATGTACATCAATGCTCCAGCCATGTACAGCATAAGTAACAATGATCCAGAGATTACAAAAAAGACCCCTGAACCCCAATAACCACCAAGAAACATTTACTCTATTGCCTTAACTACCCATCCCACACCTTTTGACATCAATCAAAACAACATTTCCACCATAAAGTGGACCAAAAACCTGGTATAAAGCTGCACTTAAATGACAGAAAAAGCAGTTACAGCTCAAACAACTTGGGACAACACAGCTGCTACACTGCACCTCCCCCCATCCAACTATTGTCAGTTTTAAAATTTTTATTTAAGAGTGTTCCTAATAATATTTGGTATATATTACCTGCTGTTGTTGGGATGAATGATGAAAGAAACCAATTATAATGTGAATGTGAAAGCACTTGAATAAGTTTTGAAGAGATTGGCAAAAGAACACATGGACTGTTTTGAAACCTTTGCTTACACCACAAACACACCAAGATTTGAAATAAATAGTATGTGAGACAATGACGGCTGCATTCTTTTTATTGATTTTGTATTTTAATCAACTTTTACTTTAACAAGATTATATTTATACACACATACCAGGAATCACAAGTTTGATAAAATTAATCTAATGGTTTAATGAGTGAGTAAGGTTTAAAATTATTGTAAAAGTGTAGAACACAACATCATCAAATAATAGTTTTGTCAAAGATTACAGCTTTGTCAAAAATTATGAGTGCACCAGTTTGAATGAACAAAAATATACAAAAGAAAGACAACAAATTTCAACATTTGAAGAGCTAAAGAAAACCACATAAATATACTAGCTGATACAACAATGACTTATTCATAATCTTGTTGCCTCTTGTCATCAAATACCCGTATCAACAGAGGAGAGCTTAGAACAGAGAGTTAGGAGAACTAAGAGTGGGGGAAATTTTACCTTTGTTTATGTTCTCTCAGCAGAGAGAGATGAAGAATGGTTTCTTCCTTTCTTCTTCACGCTCTAGAAGAAGTGAGTGAAAACCCCTAAATCAAAAAACCAGAAATCAACCATCAAAAACAAAATTGTTTAGGAAAATGCTTTAGGGTTCCAAATATATTCAGCAATTTGAGAGTAAGAAAAGAGAGAACATACCTATGCACTGTGTCGAGGAGAGGACTCAGAGAGTGAGAGTGGTGGCCGTTTGAGGGCTTGGTCACGGTGAAGAGGGTTTGGTCACAGGGAACAGGGTTTGGACGGTGAGAGGAAATGGAGAGGCTTCGGTCACGGTGGTGGTGCGACGAGATGAAGAGGGAAACGGTGGCGGTGCGACAGTGCGACGGTGCGAATGGGGAAAGGGACAAGCTTTCAAGGGTGCGACAAAATGAAGAGGGAAAGGGTTTGTGTATTCAGTGTTTGTAGAGAGTGAAAAAGAATAAGTGAGGAGGGGGGAACGGAACGCGCGCATTTTTTCTAGGATTTTAGAGGTAGCGACCAATTTATCGGTCTCCAAATCAATATCCGAAAAAGAGAAAAATAGTTTAGCCACCGAATTAGCCGTGGTCGCTAAAATAGTGTCGTTGGCGGTCCCCAAATCTGTCCCTAAATGAGTCAACAGGTTTGACTTTTCCAATTTTCAGTTTAGGGACCGATTTAGGGACCGATTACATTGGGACCACATTTTCAGTCGCTAAATCAGTCTCTGAATTGGTTTTAATGACCAAATTCTTAAAAACACTGGTCAGTCCCTAAGACGGTCCCCATTAGGGACAGATTTTTATCGGTCCCCAATATCGGTCCCTAAAATGCTCTTTTTTTGTAGTGTGATCTATTTAAATACAGGAAATATCAGTTTCGAAGTTCCTTTATTCTGGTTGTTCAAAATAAAGGTCATTTTTGTGCATGGTTGTAAATAAAATAGGTCATTCAGGTAGTCTAATGCACATAGGGACCATATTGGGTCACAATAACTTTTATAGGGACTAAAATGGGTCACTAAAGAAAAAAGAAGGGACTAAAATGGGTCAAAAAATTCAATTAACTGACACCTAGGCCACTTAACGTTCCAGATCAGCAAGTAAACAGAGGTCAAAGATGGTTGACTGACGAAGGGACCAAACTGTCTCACGGATGTAAATTTGGGGGACTAAATTGTGCCTTTTTTTATTTTGAGGGACCAAAAGTGGGTCCTTGAAAAATTTGAGGGACCAAAATAGGTCTTTACTCTAATAACAATTTCTTGATAAATGTAATAGAGAGACTACATACAATTAAATGAATTGAAAAGAATATTTAACACTTATTTGCCTGAACACAAGGAATTTGTGAAATTTCAAACAACACTATGTAGAACTTAATTAGTTGACAGCACTGCAGATCTTTCTTATCGTTCCAGCTGATCCAGCTAGAGGTTCAATATCTCCCATCTTTATCATAGCAACTGCAAAGTCAGACTTGAAGGTTGTAGGGTTTTTGCTATATTCAGACACGATCGAATCTGTAGATCCTCCACTAAATAAAACTTGATCGGATTGAAGAAGACCCTTCTTCTGAATTAAATTCTTGAAATAGTTGTTGTCAAAAGAATTAGGTGTAACCAAGTCTAATGCTGCTAACTTCTTATCATTTTCAAGGGAACTCAAGGATGGACAACCACGTTGACGAGTTCTAGCAAATCCAGCATCTATGTTACTACCGTTATTGTATATCCTTCCACGAAATGTGAAACACTGAGCTTGTCCAATGGTGTGTGCACCTGCTCATATGCATTAAGTAACAATATTTTCTTTAATTATATGGTTTATAAATACATTATTATATATGTTTTAAAACTAATGAGGCATGAGGATCCTATCAATTAAATTAATTAATTACCGGATAGAGTAACCATGTCTTTTGTACTAAGTCCTTTCTTATTAAAACGAGAAATAAGAGTTTGAAGATCGTCTGTAAAAAGCGGAAGGTCACTATTAGCGAAATTTTTGCTTGCAGTTGTTGAATCTCTTCGTCCAAGCTTCACATTCCATGATGGACCACCCACCTGATCAAGAGAAAAATGCATCATCGTGAGTTACTATATATGTTTCTGCATGTTAAGCTACAACCACATATCTAGCATATATAGTATATTACGCATACTTACAGCGAATGATGCATCACGTGCTGCTACTGCTACAATGTCTGCGCATGACACAACTCCGGGGCATACCTTCTCTACCTCGGTTTTGGCTTGATCAATGATATTAAAACCTCTTACAGAATTGATGTTAGGAAGTGCAGTTTTCTCGCTCTCAAAAGTGGGGCTATCATCAAGCAATATTGATGCATCACAACCCTACGAAGAAAAAAGCAGGCCATAATAGTTAGTTTAATAACTGATTTAGACCGTCGATAAATCATGAATGGTCACGTATCATTAAAAATGTTTAACTCTCTTAATATAATTGTTTTAAAAGTCACACACAAAAGAATAATTTGTGATTAATTGATTCAGTGTAAAAAAAAAAAAAAAACTTTACTACATAAATGTTAAAGTACAAAATAAAAGTCTATATCAGCCAATAAGATTCTGCCTTTCACAGAAATCATGGTTGTTTGTAAATGGAAGATAGAAAAAGATGTTAGTTATAACAACAGAGCTCTAACACCATTCGTAAACAAAGTATAAAAATCACTTCTTTCTAAATAGCATTTCTAATTTCTAATTCTAATTTTCTAAATCGTTAAAATCACTCATATCGCTCGTATATGTTATCTTGAAATTTGGGCTTGAACTTAATTCAACCCATAAAATCGACTTGTAAGATAAGGACTGCCCTAGTTTTATAAGCATAACTTAGGCTATATTTCTAGGCATTGTGGGGACTAAAACACATCCCTTACACCCATCACAATGAAGGTGTTTAAGATTGCAATGAAAGCAACCTAAAGTTGCTGCAATTAAGGCGGCTTGGGGAGGATCGCAATTAAGGCAAGTTTTCCAATTAACATCAACGTACTATATGAGAATCACACGTGAGATGAGATACCTGTACAAAACAGTCATGAAAGTGGAGACGAATGAGAGATGCAGCCATTCGACGTTCCTTAGATACTGCCCGTCTAATCACAGTTCTAATTGTGCTAAGTGCATTAGGACACGTATTGTCATAAAAATTAGCAGAAAGTTGAGCATTGCATGCTGTTCCTAACAACAACAACATCAAAGCAAGACCGCTAATATTAAATTTCCCAAAATCCATTATATTTTGGCTTGAGGATTGATGATTAATTAAAGAATCTTGTAATCGAAGATTAATTTCGGGACACAGAAAGAAATGCTTCAGAACAAGCTAAAAGAGAACAATTGGTGTGATGGTGCAACCTTCAGAGTGCTACCGAATTTATATAAGAAAGTGAGAAATGAATTTAGAAGCTGGCTTGGTCGCTATCTGCTCCAACGCGGCGTTGCCATGAGTTGACGGCGCGGTTTGGAGTTGACCAAGTGACCAATTCTCTATAGCTGCCAATTTATATATGCCCACCAAGGCAATTTGTTAGATTAATTCAATTTTCCTTCTTGAATTTAATTATATATTTGTTCTTTGGAGTTGCATATTGATGAAAAGTTTTCTTTCACTCAATTCCCTTTTACCTATGTACGTGAAATTGTGAATCATGAATTCGGCTTGTTGTACTGCCTTCCATACATTACACCCTATTTTTAATATTATATATGTAGTAAGCTTCGTTGAAAAAATGAAAGAGATCCTGTCGGCGCATGTGTTACGTTCTTGATTTAACGTACCTTACCAAAATAAACTTGTGAACATTCATCTAAGCTTCGTCAGTTTCATGCTTGAATTTGGCCAAGATACTAAGTATCTCAAGGGATATTTGTGATTAACAAAACTCAATTTTCCTCCTAAATTAAGTTGATAAAAATTCCAAACATATTAATTAAAAATTAATCTTTGTTATGCATATCCAAATTGACTTTTGACCTCTGAAGCATATGCTCATTAAGTACACCATTGTTTGGCTAATCATATGTACTGCAATATATGCAAATCGTTGATCATTGCCTTTTCACATTGTTTGACCAACTCTTTTATTTGTTTTAGAAATTTTTTTTTGGTCAACCCTAAATTAAAATTTAAATGCATATACGTTGTAAAGCACGGTCTACTTACATAAGCCCTTCATAAGAAATTAAGGAAATAATGTTTTCACGATAAAAAGTCAGGTATAGATAAAATTTTACAAATTAATTATAAAAGATAATTATAAAAAATCAGGTATAGCTTGGTGATCTTAAGGCCTTTAAAAAAATTAGGCTTAATTGCACTTTTGATCCTTCTACTATTGGTCATATGCGATTTTGGTCCATGTGGTTTTTTTAGCAAATCCAGTCTCCCTATTTATCAATGTTGCAAATCTGGTCATTTCATAAAATTAAAAAAAAAAGGGTCTAGAAAGGAGGGACGAAACTAACAAATGTCATAGAGGAACAATTGAATTGTGTCTAAATGGAGAGACAGAGGAGGAAGAAGCTTAATCAAAGGTTCTATGTATATAGAGCAGTGGTTCCTCTCTATCGATTATTGAAAAAATTGATGGACATTGGATGGAATGATCAAATTTGCAACATTGAAAAAATAAGGGGATCAAATATGCTAAAAAATCACAGGGACCAAAATCACATACAATTAATAATAGAAGGATTAAAAATGCAGTTAAACTTAATAGTTATTATTTTTATTTTTTTGAAATAGATTGCCCCCACTGACCTGGGTTCTGAATCCGTCACTGTGTTCAACCATAATCTCCTTGAGCAATTTCCCTGTTACATCAACATCCACTAAATCTCGAGCATAGTGACCATACGCCCTAATATGAGTTGCTTCATCCAAACTTATTGGAGTACCTAGACCGCCTGCAATTTCAAACAACAATTTCGAGCACCAATATTCCCGTGGGAAGTCATGAGTTATAATAGTATTAACTTTATCTATATGCAATTAAACATTTGTGCAAGGCTCATTTTAAATAAGTTTATTTGTGAATTATGTAAATATAATATGTTTCATTCCTAAATTATTTAATGGGTTAATTAAGGTCACAGTACATTTTATAATGAATCAATAATGGATTCATTCTTATGTACTTATTGTACAAAATAACAATTTTCTTAAATATTTACATAGTACTTATACTAGAGATTTTTACTTTGGTCCAATCTTCAAAAAGTCAACCCCACAACCAAGTATTGTAGAGACTATATATGTCTACTGCAAAACGATCGCCAATTAATATTTCATGTAAATGTGAAAGTCATTCTTTATGGCTGAATGGAATATAACTTATTTTGTCATAGAGATTTTTCCAATCTTAATTCATTCTAGGAAGCTAACTAAGTCTACATATATCATTAATTATTGATCATAAACAATGCAGCAACATTGAAATATTTACTCCTGTATGACAAGTTCTCACCAATACATTAATGATAGAGTAAATATTTCAATGCTGCTGCGTGTTGTTTATGTTCCATAATCTTAACTCATCGCATGCATTCCCATATTAAGATATATTCAAAAGAAAACTTTGAAAAGTCTCCTTAATGAACACCCCATGAACTGGCATGCATTTTTGGCAACTAACTAGCAACCAGAGGAGAATTGGTCCTAATTTTAAAATCCAAAATCTTACTTCCTGCGCCGCCACCTTTAGCACCTTTGTGCCGCGTTGTAGCGGATATTAGTATGACCGTGACAAATTCTCATATGCACAACCAAATATCCTATATATAAAGCACTCTCGGCTTTTCTCAATCATCTTCATATTCATTCTCTTTCTTGTTACAAATTCTTTCTTTCTCAAGCGTACGTGTTGAGTTAAATATATACAATTATTTATTGTATTGTTACCTTCAAACCAACGCAATATTCATGGCTTTAGGAATTTCTAGTATCTGTACTTTGGCTCTCACATTGGTGCTGATAGGCACAATATGTGATGCACAGTTGACTTCTACGTTTTATGACGGTACATGCCCGAATGCACTTAGCACCATTAGAACTGTGATTCGTACTGCAGTCTCAAAGGAGCGCCGGATGGCTGCATCTCTCATTCGCCTTCATTTTCATGACTGCTTTGTTCAGGTACATACATCATTGATTTCTTAATAACGAGCGAGATTTAGTTAAATCTTATAAACCATGTTAGATAGTTAGTATAATGCACCTCTACATTCTCCGCATTAAAAAAAAATCACACACATTTATTCATTAATATATTGTTGGATCAATCACTGAAACTGTTTGAGCAAGTCTGGGATTGACCCAACGGTATGTTAATGTGTGAATGCATGAATTTATGAATGTAGGAAATCTATTTTTGTTAGATAATTAGCATATATAATCATAACGATTGAGGATCTATTGATTTGCAGGGTTGTGATGCATCAATCTTGCTTGATGACAGTTCCAATTTTGAGAGCGAGAAGACTGCACTTCCTAACATCAATTCCGTGAGAGGTTTTAATGTCATTGATCAAGCCAAAACCGAAGTAGAGAAGGCATGCCCCGGAGTTGTGTCATGCGCAGATATTGTAGCAGTAGCAGCACGTGATGCATCGTTTGCTGTAAGTACGCGTAATAACTTATATATATGCCTGATATATAGTAGTAACTTAACATGCAAAAATATATATAGTAAAACTCACCATGCATATATATATTTTTTTTAATTAGGTGGGTGGTCCATCATGGACAGTAAAACTTGGACGAAGAGATTCAACTACTGCAAGTAAAAGTTTGGCTAATAGTGACCTTCCACTTTTTACTGACGATCTTCAAACTCTTATTTCTCATTTCGATAAGAAAGGACTTAGTACAAAAGACATGGTTACTCTGTCAGGTAATTAATTGATTGCTTTAATTGATCCTTAAGCCTCATAAGTCATGAGTTTAAAAACATATATTTTATGTATTTATAAACCATAAATGTATGGCAAACAAATAAAATATTTTAGCTTAATGCATATGCAGGTGCACACACTATTGGACAAGCTCAATGCTTCACATTCCGTGGCCGGATATACAATAATGCTAGTAGCATAGACGCTGGATTTGCCAGTACTCGTCAACGTGGTTGTCCATCCTTGAGTACCGGTGAAAATGACAAGAAGTTAGCTGCATTAGACTTGGTTACACCTAATTCTTTTGACAACAACTACTTCAAGAATTTAATTCAGAAGAAGGGTCTTCTTCAATCCGATCAAGTTTTATTTAGTGGAGGATCTACAGATTCTATCGTGTCTGAATATAGCAAAAACCCTACAACCTTCAAGTCTGACTTTGCAGTTGCTATGATAAAAATGGGAGATATTGGACCTTTAACTGGATCAGCTGGAATGATAAGAAAGATTTGCAGTGTTGTCAACTAATTAAGTTCTCGAACTGAATCGACATAGTGTTGTTTGAAATCTCACAAATTCTTTTTGTTCAGCCAAATAAGTGTCAAATATTTTTATCAATTCTTTTAATTGTATGTAGTCTCTCTATTACATGGATCAAGAAATTGTTATTAAATATGGTTTGTTTCCTTAAATTTATTTGTTATTGGGAATAAACATTGTTATTAAAAAATTAATATATAACATAACAACAATAATATTCATATTGATTCCAACTTCAAAAGAGGATAAACACAAATACATACATACAAAATAACAATTAATTATAAGTTGTCAAGTTTCATTAAGATACAAAAACAGAGGTAGAAGTTGCAGCCAACACAATAAGGAACAAAAGTGAACTACGAATGAGGGTCTCGGAGTTCCAGTTTGAGGAATGGTGGGGAGAGGAGAAAGAAATTAGAAAATAATTATTTAAATCATGTGCAAGTTCTCCAAAATATAGAATCTTATATATACTAATTAAGAATAAATAGTTTTTTGGTTAAGAACTTATTAGTATAAATGCTTATAAAAAATTTTTATTATTAATTATAAATGTGTAGGTTACTTATACGATATTAATATGTGATGGTTAGCAATTATATTTTATTATTTTTATTATATTAACTTTAAGTTTAAATAAGTTTTTCATTAATCACATAACATTTACCATGAATATGTTATAAAACATAAAAATAATAACTTATACTAATATTTTTGGATTTAGTTGTTATGTATTATCACTGTGTAAAAAAATTTATACCGACAACAAATTAAGATTTGTCACATCAATAAAAATGTTTTACTCTTATAATAACTACCTTAAAAGGCACACATATATGATTTGTGATTGTTTAACAACATCAAAAACTTTATACTGAAAATATATCAATGTTTAACTCATTTTTTTTGTAAATTGTTGGAAATGAAATTTGAACTAGATTCTCAGCTGCCTGCTATTGCTAAGATAGTTTATAAAATGAGTCTTGAGCTCCATATGACAAAGATTGATTCATTATTTGCTCTGAATATTATTATAGTTTTGAAGAAGGTAAGAGGGTAAAAAGTAATGTGATAGCAGATGAGAAACCAAAGGAAGTGGTTTATGTCAGCCATAAAAGGTCAAGCTACTAATAGTCACAATATAACATAAAGGGTATAATTCCCAAGTCCCCTTCCTTCAAAATAAGAATAAAAAATCAATTCACAACCCAAAAATGAAAAATCAAATTAACAAATATGAATAAACTATAACTTTCGGTAACTTTCTTGCCTCTTTGATTAATATGATTGTGGACTAATTCTTATCTATCATTTATTGTATTTAGGTTAGAAGATGAAAAATCAATGAAAAATTAAGGTGCTTACTGAACATAATTATAGCACCCCGATTTCTGTTGTTTTCTTTATCAATAAACATATATCTGTTTATATGTTTGTCCGAGACCTAGAAAATGATTTTGGTTGAAGTAAAATCATATTTAGACTCGACTTCATGGCAAAAGCCTATGGTTAAATTTTGGGTTGAAAATTCAGACGAAACCCGGTATGCGTTTTCACTGACAATAAGATTTTACTAGCCAGAAAACCTAATTTTTTGACCCGATAACGAAACGATAATTCTTCTTATCACTTTTTAAGTGATATGGGCCTTTTCAAAAATTTCACTCTAAAATAAAATATTATATTTTGTTTGGGTGAAGTTTCGAATTAAATAAGTTACGGAAAACATAAATCGGGAGAATAAAACCTAAATCTCCATTGTTGTCTTGCAAGTTTGGATCAATCCCTTCATTCTCTTCATCTTCAAGAGGTAATCCCTCAACTCTCATAAACATTAGAGATTTATTTTCATTCATTTCAATCATCCAAGATCACTACCCATTTCTTCAACTTTCATGTATTGTCTTCAAAAATTTGTAGAAAAGCCTATAATGCTTATTTTTGAGTTCTAACAATTTTCTATATTTCTCTACTACTCTAGGATCATGGATCCAAGAATATGTAAAATTTTGAAACCCCTAACCTATTTATCTAAGTTGGGCCGAATCCTACCCACAAAATGGGTTAGATGATTTTGTTTCATTTTCAACTTATGACAAATTTCCCTAGCTCTGTGCTACTCTAAGGTCATGGATCTAAGAGTATGTGAAATTTTGAGATCCCTAGCCTATTTTTCCAATGGTGGCCGAACCTAGACCTTTAGGTTGTAGGAGATTTTATTTCATTTTGTAACGTGTTCTTTACTTGTTTGTGAAAGATTAGTTGAGTAATTGTGTTTGGAGTCTTGTGGAGGAAACTGAGAACTACCAAATCATTTTCAAAAAAAAAATCCAAATGTTAAGGTAAGGGGAGTTTTCCTGATGAGCTTCGATAACTATATATGTGTATAAATTGTTTGGTGTGTCTGTAATTAATTGTGGTAGTTTGTGGTGTTTGTTTTAAATTATTGCGTGATATTCTGTGATGCATGATTTATCTGTGAAAGCACGCTATAAATTGTGGTGTATGAATTTTTTGTTGGTGGTGAAAGCATGTGATAAATTGTGTCGTATGAAATTTCTGTTTATTGTGTTATTGGCTGGAAGCCTGACATCGGTCAGTGCTTATTGGAAGTTAAGAATAAAACGTTAAGAAAGTTTAATGAAAAACTTTATCTTATTGAAAACTAAGGGATTTGATTTTTAAGGTAAAAATAATAATATTTTAATGAGTGTTAACAAAAGAATAAGTTAACGAGTGACAGCGAGGACGTAACCGTGAAAAAATTTCACTTTCGCACTTTTCTCCGAAAACGACGGGAAAATGGAAACAAATATTGATTTTAAGAAGATGGATTTTAAAAATTGTGTTAAGGTTGATGATACGGAAATTTTCAAAAAATAAGGGTTTTCGCTTGCCTAACGGTAGTATGAGGAAAGATGATCTTTTTACGTGATAAAAATAAATATATGTGTCAGAAATGATTGTCGAATGGTTAAAGGATTTTTAGAAATAAAAACAAAAGAAATTGAGGAAAATTATTTTCGTTACGTTTTAAAATGAATTTCATCAGAAAAAAGTTTTTGGAAAAGAATTCAAGAACAGCGGAAATTTTCCGACAAACTTGGATAAGTTTTAAGAGTTTTTTGGTAGTTGTGTTTCACCGAACGAAAACTCTTTTGGAAGAAATAAAGGAAAGGATAAGGACCTAGATTGTCGAGACATCGGGCTAGTGTTCCTAAGAGAAAATTGTACTTTGGAGGTGGAAAGAGTTGTAATACCTGGAAAAAGGTAATCAGGATCTTTAAGCCTCGACCAAGAAAAGACGAACGAAAAAGAACAGTTACGATAACAACGGGTTTTACATGCATAGTCTGGAAGATATGCCATTTTGGGCAGACGTGCCTTGTGTATCGAGCTACAATTTCACAAAGGGTGAATTGGGTAAATTGGTTAGTTACGGACCAAAGATAAATTATAGGGTCTTTGGGTCTTAGGGACATTCGGGCTTCAAAAATCCAGCGAATGCTCAGGGCCTTGCAACCACGGGTCGTGGAATTCGGTTACCCGGCACGAATGTACTCAATAGGGAACTATTCCAATATTATTTTAGGTGCTCCATCGTGGTATCCTTGAACAATTGGAGCCGGACCTAAATTTAGAGGCCGATCTCATGAGACAATTGTGTTAAGGGGTATCGCAGCCTAATCATTGCTCGAAGGAGGGAAGTTAGAATCTCCGGAGAATAAAGGTCAAGACTCATAGGTTGGATATTGAAGTGCCATGCATTCTTGAAAAATCACGATTTGATTGTCGGGCATGAATCCCACTGGTAGGAAATATTTATTGAATATATATATGATGTTTGTTTGGAAGTCATGCATGTAGTTATCATGATGAATCTCAATATTGGTATCTCACCCTTGCTTGCATTTATTTCATGTTGGGTTTCTATTATGCTTCTATATATATACTCGAGTATAGATGAACTTTGACGATGCCGATGATGGTAGCGTGTGGGCGATTAACCCGAGCACCCGCAGCGCAACGTACACTGAGCCGGTATGTACCACTACGGGTACATTAGTGATGGGACCACCGACCCGTACTCATAGCTTTGAGACAGTTGAGATACCACTTCCCCCAATGTGGCTTTTATTGAGGAACCTGGTGGAGGAGAGAAATCTGGTGCATCAGCCACCATTTGATCAGCCACTGCATGCGGCAGTGCCACCGTCACCTCTAGTGCCGATCGTTATTGTTCCGGAGGAGGACGAGGAGATGGAGGAGGATCCCATGGAGGACGAGAGGAGGTACCCCGAGTATCATCCTCAGGTAGACGATGTTGTTCCAGAGGTTGAGGTAGAGGCGAATGTATCCTCACCGGATACTCCTGTGGCCGGGGAGGACCATGGAGGTCTTCCCAATGGGTTTCATTAGGTGACCAGCTGTAGGATGTTTTTGGGTTTACATTTTGGGAAGTAGTGGTATTTTCATAGTCTGTATGTCTTGGCTACTGAGAGCCATCTTTTTTATGTCGTGGTTCCAGACTACCACTACTTTATAGTTTTAGTTTATGTTTATTTTCTTATGTTATGACTTTAGTAAATAACCTGTAATTATAAAGGTCTTGCTGTAACAATGTTAATGATATATATATATATATATATATATATATATATATATATATATATATATATTGATGTTTGGTTTATATCGGACAAGGAAAGGAAAAAAAAAAATTTACAACTAATTTCAAGTTAAGTTAAGAAATAGAAACAATTATATTTTCCGAAAGTAAGCAACGTAATTATTTTCAGTCTTTTAGTTTCAACATGTAGCGCCAAGGGGGTGTTAAAATAATCTTAGGATGTTTCAAGGTAAAGACTAACTTGGATGACTGCTTTAATATTTTCATCAGTCAAGCGATGTTTTAAGTCCTTTTTTTTATAAGCAAAAAAGTGTATTAAAGGGGCACAAGGGATACCCAAACCCATAAACAAAACAAATAGTAGAGTCAAAATAAGAGGCCAAAAAACAAGGGCCAAAGCTATCAAGGGAGACCCTATAGAACCAAAACCAACACCAAAAAAACCAGCCTAGTAGAACACCATTTTGTTTCAAGTCCTTATCCTGTTGAAAACTTGAGGAGAACATCAACTAGATCTTCCTCTACTTCACTGTTTTTTTTTTTTTTTTTTTTTGTGACAATCAAGGGTGTCCTGCAATATCCTATCACACTCTCTATGAAATTTCTCAAGTTTAGCCTTCGTCATACTCATCATTTGAAGCACTCTAATGGAAGGAAAGTGATCAGCAACACAAAATTGTCCTGCCAAGACCAATGTTTCCTCCATTGCTGAAGGAAAGTGATCAGCATCACAAAATTGTCCAGCCAAGACCAATGTTTCCTCCATTGCTGACATGAACACTGTGTTAGTGGTATTTCTAAAGGTTGTATTACAGTCTAAGACACTAAAGGAAGGAATTATGGAACATGGTGGGTTATAACTACAACTGAATTATGCCAAAAATTAGATTTTGGGCCGAATATTTCATTGATTGATGAATGACTCTTAGATTGTACATGTGACGCTTATATTGCCTAACCGACTCTTTTACTCTTAGATTATTGGAAGAGTTACAATTAATAAAAGAGTCACAATTATCAACTCATAACTAAACATTACTCTCCATAAATGAGAGCACATTACTTATTAACACAAAATGGTAAAATTAAAGGAGAGTAATATATATTAAGGGTGACGAGTAATGGGAATCAAGCAGAGGTCATTTTTTTTCTTCTCGTAGTTACCCCAAATGATTCAGTCATGTCAAGTTCATCATGCTTCATTCCATTGGGAAGCTTCCAATCAAAATGGTAAAGCAACTGTGCAAGTGACAGCTCAATGTTAGGAATGGAAAATGCAATGACTGGGCATATCCTCCTTCCAACACAAAATGGGATATATTCAAAATCTGTGCGTTTATAATCAATTGAACTATTAAGAAATCTCTTAGGGTTAAAACTCTCAGCATCATTCCAATATTTGGGATCTCTTTCAATTGCCCAAACGTTGATTGAGATCATGGACTTAGTTGTTATCTCGTATCCACTGATTTTGCATCTCTCCCTATTTTCTCTTTGAATTAACAATGGCAATGGTGGGAGTAGCCTCAGGTAGGGGTGGGAATAGGCCAGGCCAGGCTAGGCTTTGATTAAATAGGCTTGGCCTGTTTGAAAAATTAAAAGCCTAAGCCTGGCCTGTTACCTGTCAAAGGCTTTTTTTTAAGCCTGGCCTGACCTTTTTAAAAGCCTGACCTGGCCTATTAGCCTTTTTAAGAGCCTATTATATTTTTATAATTGTAATTATATTTTATAATTATATTTTAATATTTTAATTTATAGTAAGGTTCCCAATGGGCCTTTTTAATTACTCATTACTCACCCAATACTTTGATCATCTACTTGTTCTCTATTTATAGAATGATGGTCTGCTTCACATATATACTTTTAGCAATGTGGGACTAGCTCTGATGAGGCATGACTTCTACGCACCATATGCACTCCACTCCCTGAACGATTCCTATTGATCACCAAGAACAAAGTATGGCTGAAACTCCACATCGCACGTCCATAGTTCTCTCGTGGTCGTCTTTGATAAGTACATGGCAGGCACAAAGGGCATGATCGCATGCAAGAACCTCTCCAGATTACTTGAATGAAACTCCTTCCAAGGCTTCTTCATGAGTTGGCAATTGCCTTTGTTAGTCCCACATCTCTCAAAGTATAAATGTGAAACAAACCAACATTCTATAAATAAAGACCAAATTGCATCATTTTTAAAAATAATAATTTTTAAAAATAATAATCCCAGTTTGCTCAAAATAATAATATTTTGTTAAAATAAATTTGTTAAAATAATACTATATATCATATAATCATATATAATATAATATAATATATAATATATAATATATATATAAATATAATATATATATATATATATATATATATATAATAATAATAATCATTTATATATATATATATAATATAATTATATATTATATTATATTATATAAGTACGCCGGCCTACTAGGCTTGAAAGGCTTTTTTATAAGCTTAAGCCTGGCCTATTTAACTAAAAAGGCTTTTTGAAAAGCTCAGGCCTAGCCTTTTTATTGAATAGGCTAGGCCATAGGCCCCTGACGAGCGGTCTGGCCTATTCCCACCCCTAGCCTCAGGGTTTCTTTAATGACAGACTTTAAGTATATTAACTGGTGCATCTTTGACTCATCGACATATCCTTTGCAACCAAACACCCTTTTTACCTCGACTTGTGCTTCTTCCATCACCTTTGGATTCTTCATCATTTCTGACATCACCCACACCATAACGGATGTCGTTGTTTCACCACCACCAGTGAACATGTCCTGCAAATGGATTATTTGTTATCTAAGCTGGGGCATATGCATTTTCTTCGATATTGTAGCACCTCATTTTTCATGTAAAAGCTGATGTCTAAGATCATGTTTGGGAAAGTTTAGCCTTAGAAAGGTTCAATCCTTTTAGAGTCACAGTAACCTTTTTCACCATTTTGGTCATATCTTGAGTTCTAGATGTCCGATTGAGGTGATCTTTGATGCGTTGAAAAGCTAAGAGAATTATCTACAAGTCTTATTTCAGGTGTTTTGGCCAAATTCGGTATTTTAGTAGGCCTCGCACCACAATCATTGTTAGCCCCGTGAATCGTGCAGAAAAGATTAAGTTAGAACTCTAGATAATTATGCACGGCCGCACATATTATGTACCGCCCGTACATATTATGTCCCACCTGTGTCCTGGTTTGCATTGTTTCTTCGAACAAGGAGTTATAAGGAAGGAAAAAACTCGGGTGAACATAAGGAGTTATAAAAAAAAATTGAAAGGAATTATAAAGAAGAAAAAGGAGTCAAAAAGAAAGAACTCGACGAAGAGCTTAGGGAAAAAGGAGTTAAATGGCCGAAGGAGTTATAAGGAGAAAGGTGGCAAATACTTGTTGAAGTTGTATTTGAAAGAAGGAGAGGAAGGAGAGAAAGAGAGGGAGAGAAGGAGGAGGAGAAGGAGAAAGCTTGGCAAAGACTTGTTGAAGTTGTATTTGAAAGAAGGATAGGAAGGAGAGAAGGAGAGGGAGAAAAGGAGAAGGAGAAGAAGAAGAAGACAGCCCAGTTTACTAAGGGGAAGACAAAGAGAGAGAAAAAGAAGAAGAAAACTCGATTTACTAAGAAGATGATGAAAATGAAGAAGAAACAGAAGCGAGAAGAAGAAAGCTCGGTTTACTAAGGGGAAGACGAAAAAGAAGAAGAAGCAGAAGTAAGAAGAAGAAAGCTCGGTTTGCTAAGTGGAAGACAAAAATCAAGAAGAAGAAGAAGAAGAAGAAAGCTCGATTTACTAAGAAGAAGAAGAAAATGAAGAAGAAACAGAAACGAGAAGAAGAAAGCACGGTTTACTAAGGGTAGACGAAAAAGAAGAAAAAGAAGTAGAAACGAGAAGAAGAAAGCTCGGTTTACTAAAGGGAAGACAATAAGCGAGAAGAAGAAGAAGCAGAAGAGTTGAAACATGTATGACCAGCTCAAAGAAAGCTTGGTTTTCTTGAGATGTCTATCAAAGTTCTTTCGCGTGTGTACTCTTTTTCCTACCCCGGGCTTTTTTCCTGAAAAGGTTTTTGCCCGAGGAGGTTTTAACGAGGCATACCGAATGTTTCTTTGAAGACATCGACAAATCAGCTTGGAAAAAGCTCGGATTTTCCTGGAGACATTTATAGCTCAACTCGGGAAGAATCCGGTTTAATAGAAGACATCTTTTAAAGCTCTTTCGCCTTTTTGATGCTCAGAGCTTGGGGGACTCGTGTGCTATCAGGAAAATAGTTTGGGGGGGGGGGGGGGGGGGGGAGGATATGGTTAAGTGGGAACAAAACCACTATCCCATTATCCCAATAATTGTCGCTGTAAGGATGTGAGATTAACTTCACACCTAGGAGTGGGGAGAATTAGTATAAAAAGACCATTGATGTGATTAGGAAGGATAGGATATTTCTGTACATTTACTCTGTTAATTTCTAGATATTCGAATAAAGGAGTGTCATTTGAATTAAGAGTGAATTATTGTGATAGTGATATTATTCTTCGTTAATTCGGGTCTTTGTTACCAGAATTTGCAAGAACAAGAAGCATTTATAATATGAATAAAATTAAAGAAAATAACGCATGTTGAATATCTTTGATAAGTGACGGTCTTGCTGGGTGGATCATTTTGCAGTGTTGACCATGGATGGCATCGCTACCTCAAGGCGTTTCTCGGTGTTGAACAAAAGCAGATTGAGCCGAAGTTGAGGCATAGTGTCTAGACAGAGTTACGGCCTGATTTTTGCCAATCTGAAACTCGGCGGTGATTTTGTGCTTGATCTGCCGTGAGGTCGTGGCAGTGATTGACAAGGGCTACGGTGGTGGTCGGTTCGTGTGGAGGATGGTTCACCTCTCGCAGATCTGTGGCGGAGGTTACGGCGGTGGTGGGTCACGATGAATCTGAACCACGTCTCGCAGTGGTGGCAACTCCGACGCGGCGAAGAAGATGAAGAACCCCATATCCAAAACATTAAGAAGATGAATTTTTTAGGAAGAAGATGAATTTTTTATTTTTTTTTACTTTATAAATTTAGTTATACTTATTAATTATATCTTTTTTTTTTGTCTGGATGCCCAGTTAAAGCCAGCTAGGTTTGGAAATGCCATGTAGGACAGAAATTGAAGGAATATAGCAAAAAGGACAAAATTGTTACCCGAACCTAACTTATGAGACCTATTTGTCACAAAATAAATTTAAGGGACCAATTTGAACAAAATAAATAACTTAAGGGACCAACAGTGCAATTTTGTCATACTTTTATGGGTCATGCTAACGAGTGCTCTTAGGGCACTCTTTAAGAAACCAAGAAAAACAAATTTTTATTGGAAAATCAAGTATTTCACTTTTTCAAATGTTAAATACACAAATTCTCTGTGTAATTTTTCTTTTCTTGGTTCATTAATGAGTGCTCTTAAGACACTTGTTAGCATTTTTCTACTTTTATTTATTGGGTCTTGCTAACGAGTGCAGTAAGAGTATTAGTTAAGGAAATAACAAAAGAAAAATTTGTATTAAAAAACCAAATATTACATTCTTTAAAATGTTAAAAACACAAATTTTCATACAAATTTTTCTTTTTTATTTCTTAAACAATGTTCCAACTACACTACACTTTTTAAGCATTCTCCCTGTTTATAGATATCAAATCTAACTTGGGACCAAACCAAACTATCCTGGGCCGTCACCTTCAAAACGAATCTACCTAGTTAGCAGGAACGCCAACTCATGAGAATCAAATAAGAACCATGTTTGTCTCAAGAGTCCTCCGTGATCGTACCCCAAAACCATTTCATCAATGGAGGAGATCCCTCAACCACAACCAATCACCACCACCACTCCCTCTCACTTTCTACCTTTCTCGCATCTGCACAAACCTCAACACTCTCAAAAAACTCCACGCCTCCATCGTCGTACACGGCCTAAACGACAACGACAACCTCCTCACCCACACAAAACTCCTCAGCCTCTACGCTTCCTTCGGCCTCGTCCCTCACGCTCGCCGCCTCTTTGACCAACTCCCCACTCCAGACCTTTACTCCTTCAAAGTCATGCTCAGGTGGTACTTCCTAAACGACATGCACTCCCACGTCGTTCCCTTCTACGACCTCATGAGGGCCACACTCGGAGTCTGCCACGACGACGTCGTCTTCTCCGTCGTCCTCAAAGCATGCTGCGAGTTACGCGACGCCGTTTACGCCACCAAGCTCCACTGCCACGTCATCAAAGCCAAGACCCCAGATAGCTTCGTGTTGACCAGCCTCGTTGATGTGTACTCCAAATGTGGTCGCGTTCTGTGTGCGCGCAACGTATTCGATGAAATTACCGAGAGAAACATTGTGTCTTGGACTTCGATGATTGTGGCTTATGTTCAGAACGATTGTGCACGTGAAGGGTTGTGCTTGTTTAATAGAATGAGAGAAGGGTTTGTTAATGGGAATGAGTTTACTTTAGGGAGCTTGGTGAATGCGTGCACCAAGTTGAGGTCTTTGCATCAGGGAAAGTGGGTTCATGGCTATGTTGTTAAGAATGGGATTGAGTTTAATTCTTTTTTTGTGACTTCCCTTTTGGATATGTATGTTAAGTGTGGGGACATTAACGATGCTCGTTGCGTGTTTGATGAGTTTTCGGCTGCTGATATTGTTTCGTGGACGGCTATGATTGTTGGGTATACTCAGAGAGGTTACCCTCACATGGCATTGGAATTGTTTACTAATGAGAAATGGGCAGGGATTTTGCCCAATTCAGTTACACTCGCGAGTTTGCTTTCGGCGTGTGCTCAGTTAGGTGATGCCATTATGGGAAAGTCCATTCATGTTGTTGTGATTAAGTGTGGATTAGATGATCATCCAGTGAGGAACGCTCTTGTTGATATGTATGCAAAGTGTCATTTCACTTCGGATGCTCGTTATGTATTTGAGACAACAGTTGAGAAGGATGTTGTCTCTTGGAACGCGATGATTTCTGGTTATATGCAGAGTGGTTCTGCTTATGAGGCTCTTGAGTTATTTCAAAGGATGAGGATGGACTCGTTTTCACCTGATGCAGTCACATTGGTCGGTGTTCTTTCGGCTTGTGCTTCCCTTGGCGCTCTTCATCTTGGTTCTTCAATTCATGCTTTCGCTTTGAAGGATGGCCTTGTGTCGTCTAGCATCTATGTTGGCACTGCACTCCTGAACTTGTATGCAAAGTGTGGGGATGCAAATTCAGCTCGTATGGTGTTTGACGGGATGGGAGAGAAGAATGCAGTGACATGGGGTGCGATGATTGGTGGCTATGGGATGCAAGGCGATGGCTGGGGATCCCTTGCACTCTTTAGGGATATGTTGGAAGAGGAATTTGAGCCTAATGAAGTGGTCTTCACAAGTGTATTAGCAGCTTGCAGCCATTCAGGGATGGTTGGAGAAGGGTCGAGGTTATTTAATTTGATGTGTAGGGAATTGAATTTTGTTCCTTCCATGAAGCATTATGCATGTATGGTTGATCTATTGGCACGTGCCGGAAACCTTGAAGAAGCATTGGATTTCATCGACAAAATGCCTGTTCAACCTAGTGTTAGTGTGTTTGGATCTTTTCTCCATGGATGTGGACTTCATTCGAGGTTTGAGTTAGGAGAAGTGGCAATCAAGAGAATGTTGGAGTTGTACCCTGATGAAGCTTGTTACTATGTGCTCGTATCAAACCTATATGCTTCAGATGGGAGATGGGGCCTGGTTAAGCAGGTGAGAGAGATGATAAAGCAAAGAGGATTGAACAAGGTCCCTGGTTGTAGTTTAGTGGAGATGGATATCGACAATGATATATATGGCAAAGTGGCATCTCTTCCATGATAATGCAAGTCATTAAGCATAATCATGTGTTGGTAAAGCAAAACTACTTGCTCAAACAAGTGGTTCCACAGGGTATATTCTTGCATGATGGCATGATTGATTTGAAGTACATTCATATACAGTAAATGTACTTAAATTAATGATGGAGATTTTCCTAGAGCATATTAATGATGGACATTTTCCTAGAGCATGCTAGAATTTCTCCTTCAAGATGGAGTTAACCATTGGGGCGTAAGACTGAAGGAGCTTGGTAGAATCTAATGGGTCTCTGGAAGGCCAGTGACCAAAAGCTTGAGTTGGGTAAACGACATCAAGGTAGAACAGGACCTAAACAATGACGTGTACTATCCAGAGAAACCAGAGAATGGAGTGAAAGAGAAAGAAAATGAAGTATAGCTTAGCACGTAGCAGGTGACGAGTGTCAAAGAGGAGAATAAGAAGTTCCCTTTTTTCCTTTGTATATAACAAGCATTTCCCCTTATTTACAGGGAAAAAGAAACCTACCAAAATTTGCATCTGTTCACCGCCTTCAACAGCGCAATTATTGTGTTTTACAATTATGATCTCAATCTCAGTTCTATTTTAAAGCTTACAATGAGTTTAGAGTTTAGAATTTTGTTTGAAAAATACAAAAAAAATTAAAGCACGCTTTGCAACTTACCATATGCATACAATTTAATTGAACATAGTTTTCATTGAAAACGTCTGCTCAGTGTAAAGACAATTTGAAGCACACGGTGCACGGAGAGAGTTTGTGAATAGAACTTGCTATTAGAATTCAGACCACTCTATGCTCTTCACTCTGCACTCTGCACAGCTCCTACCGGAAAAAAGACGTTATCCATTAGCACTAGCCATTAGCCATGTTGCTTCTCTGAATTTTCTTTTTTCTTCTTCTTTCGTTACTTTGTCCCTACATTTTTCTGTCTCTACATATTTATGTATCATATCACTGAAATTAAAGCTTTGATCCCTGGTTTTCCTACCATTTTTCATAGTTAATACCAGTCTCAATGATACTACTTTGCTTTGTTCAAAAAAAAAAACCAGTATCAATCATTATCCTTCTTTCTTATTAGTGAGGAAGCCAACAAGGTGTGACAAGCTTCAAAGAAAGGGTAATTCATCAATGAAAAAGAAAGATAATTGTCAATTTGATACCTGGAAAACTTGGAGCAAGACCAGTGCAACATCCAGCCACCCAACATTAATCACTACAGATGTAAGAGTCAAATTTTTTTTTTTTACTGGTTAATGAAGTGTCAATTTAGTATTGCTTGATAGTGTAAAAAACGTTGTATACTAAAAATATATACAAATTAAATCTTTAAATATTTAAATAAGTCCTTGAAAATTTTTTGGGACCCACTTTTGTTCAAAATAAAATAAAATTTAATTAACCACTTAGTCCATCAAATTTATAAATGCAGAACACATTAGTCCCTCCTTTCACTTCCAACGTCCATTTAGTTGCTTATGTGTCCTGTTAACCATCTTGCCTGACTCGTTATCCGTCCTATGTGACCTATGACAAATTTTCACCATGAAAAATGAACGAAAATTGAAAAATGTGCAAAATTTTAAAATACAAATACTTGAAAATTATGCATGTTTTTCACCTTTTATTCGTTTTTCACGGTGAAAATTTATCATAGGAGATGCAGGATCACTAACGAATCAGACAAGGTGGTTAACATGACACATAGATAAGTAAACAGATACTAGACGTAGAAATAGCGACTAACGTGTCCCGCGTTTGTGAACTTGAGAGATTAAGTGGTTAATTTATTATTTTATGGATGAAAGACGAGTTCCCTAAATTTTTCAACAACCAATTTGAGCTTTTTAATATATATATAAAAAAAGATATTGTCACCTTATCTCTATTGAATTATGGAGAATTAAGTCTACGGGTTAAGGAATAAAAAAATGATTAAAAATCGTGAGAAGTGTTATTTCTCCTTTTACAAATTAAAATTTACCTTTGTTAGGATTCCTAAATCAGGGCACAAAACTCTTGAATTATTCGCCACAAATCCATCCTTGCTTTCTTCGGACACACCGACGCATGCACTTGCTGAGGAATAGAGAAAATGCTCAATAAATCTCTTTCGTTTTTGACTTGCTCAGTAAACATTTTAAGAATGACTCAACGACTCAAAAGTCTTCGTCCTCATAGTGGACTTTGAGCTATGTAATCACGAAGACCATTCCTCTCACCATACACCAGAAATCAGATCAACACTAAAATGTGCGACACGGCAGTGTCTCTCGCTGGTGAGAAATTGCTTCCACTATTATGGAAAGTGATCAAGGGCGTCCCCAAAGATGTTGCAGAGACTGAAGAAGAACTCGAAAGCATTCAAGCCATCATCAATGGTGCAGATAGAATGGCTGCATCTGAACAAGACAACACACGTTACGCAATCAAAAAAAGAAAGTTGAAGCAGCTGAGAGAAGCAGTTTTCCTCCTAGAAGATCTCACTGAAGAGTGAAGATTATAAGATCATTGAGGAACAGCAGCCTCGTGATCCTGGATGTGCATCTTTACCCTGTGAGACTGTTGACTTCATCAAAACTACGATCCTTCGTCTTCGAATTTCGTATGAGATTCAAGACATTAAATCACGTGTTGACGAAATCAATTCAATCCGAAATCAATCAATTCAATCCGAACAACAAGGATCAAGCAGTTCTATGGAAAACAAAGAAGCCAAAAGGCCTAGCCTTCGATTGAAAGCTCGTTATGTTGCAGAAACTGACGTTGTAGGCTTTGAAGCCCCTAGAGATGAGTTGATTGGCTGGTTGGAGGAGAAACGAACAGAACGTACTGTGATCGCTGTGGTAGGAATGGGAGGACAGGGGAAAACCACACTTGCCAAGACAGTTTTTGACAAGGTGATTGGGAAGTTTGATTGCCATGCCTTGATCACAGTGTCTCAGGTTTACACTGTAGAAGGCGTGTTGAGGAACATGTTGAACAATTTTTGCGAGGGAAAAAAGGAGGATCCTCCGAAGGGTATTTCTGAGATGGATCGAGACTCCTTGATCGAGGAAGTGAGAGACTACTTGCAACACAAGAGGTACGTTGTCTTGTTTGATGATGTTTGGAACAAAAACTTTTGGAGTGAGATTGAAGATGCTTTACTTGATGATAAAAAAAGAAGTAGGATACTGATCACAACAAGGGGGAAGGAGGTTGCAGACTTTTGTAAGGTATCTTCTGTTGTTCATATTCAAAACCTGCAACCTCTGAGTCCACCAAAATCTTGGGAACTCTTCTGCAAGAAGGCATTCCTAAATGAACCTGATGGACGTTGTCCGGAAGAGCTCAAGGATATATCCTCTAAGATTGTTGAAAAATGTGACGGGTTACCTCTAGCAATTACAGCCGTTGGTGGTCTTTTAGCTACCAAAGAGAAAAGATCCTCTGAATGGCAAAGCTTGTGTCGAACTCTAGTTCCAGAGCTAGAGAAGAATCCTATTTCATTTGGTATAACAAATATTTTAGGCCTCAGTTATGATGATTTGCCTTACTATCTCAAACCTTGCTTCCTGTATTTTGGAATATACCCTGAGGATTATGAAGTTGAATCAACAACACTAGTTAAGCAGTGGATAGCTGAGGGGTTTGTTAAATATGAGGAGGAGAAAACTTTGGAGGAAGTTGCAGAACAATATTTAAAAGAGTTGATCTATAGAAGTTTGGTGCAAGTATCTTCATTTAGCATTGATGGCAAAGCTAAAAGATTTCGTGTTCATGACCTATTACATAAGATGATCCTTACTAAAATTGAGGATTTAAGTTTTTGCACTTTGTTAAAAATGATGAGTCGGTGTTTAGAGGGATGATTCGACGCCTAAAAGTAGCAACCAATTCCAATAATTTGATGGTTAACATTGAAGGCTCACACATTCGGTCGTTGTATATTTTCAGAAAAGAAGAATTGCCTGAAGACTTTGTGAGGACAATCCTTATAAAATACAAGCTATTGAAGGTACTTGATTTTGAACATTCTCCACTGAGTCATGTTCCTGAAAACTTGGGGAATTTGTTCCGCTTGAGGTATTTGAGCTTTAGGAAAACAAATATAGAGAGTCTTCCAAACTCCATTGGTAACCTCCAGTTCTTGGAGACACTGGATCTAAGGCAGACACGTGTGCGTCAGATGCCAAGAGAGATTAACAAGCTTAGAAAGCTTAGATATCTTCTAGCAAACCATACCTCTTGGGGTTTTGGTTATGGGATACAAATGATGGAAGGTGTTGGAGGCTTGGAATCCCTACAAATGCTACGTCAAGTGGAAACAGATTACCGTGGAGAAGAGCTAATTAAAGAGCTTGAAAAGTTGAGGCAGTTAAGGTTGCTAGGTTTGATTCATGTTAAGCGAGAATATGGACGCACTTTATGTTCCTCAATAAATGCGATGCAACACCTCGAGAAGCTATATATTGATGCAATACGTTACGATGAAGTCATTGATTTGCATGATATTTCACCTCTGCTTGTACTTGAGAAGCTTCACCTACGAGGGAAGTTAGAGAGTTTGCCAAAGTGCATACCACAGCTGAAAAATCTTGTTAAATTGTCCTTGATATATTCCAAGCTAACTGATGATCCATTGAAATCACTTAAAGAAATGCCAAATTTATTGTTCTTATCTCTTGACAAAGCATATGAAGGTGAAAGTTTGCATTTCCAAGATGGGGGGTTTAAGAAACTAAAGAAACTATCACTTAGACACTTGTATAGTTTGAATTCCATCATTGTAGGCAAAGGAGCACTGTCGTCGCTGAAAGAGTTCATGTTAGAGTATATACCCAAACTTAATGAGATACCCTATGGTATCAACCACTTGGGCAAGCTTGAAGTTTTCCACATTATTAATATGCCAGAAGAATTTAGGGATAACATACGAGAACAGCACTGGATCAAGCAGCATGTGCGCCAAGTAAATATGACAGACTTAGTTCGCCAGAATTATTAGGACAAAGAAACCCGCACTAGTCGTAATTCAAGTAGGTAGAAATGGCAAATTCAGCTGTGGAAAGTGGAAACATAAGGTGTGTTTACTATACTTCCCAATAACTGCAGAATGATGCTTATGGTTATGTTTACTATTTAGAATTCAAAATGCAAGCTTTATCTAATTCTTCATTTTTCTTCTTGTATATGTTTTCTTTTCTTCGATGCTACATGATCCTTTTCAGTTATAACAAATTATAAAGTATTGTTTTAGACCCAAACAAGCTATTCTGTTGGAATCCATTCATTACAAAAATTGCAATTTTGTAATGTTCTGCTATCATATTATGCTATGAATTGGCAGGTACTAGACTTCCAATGCTCTGAAATTCAGATTCTTCAAGCGGCTTTCACAACAATGGCATTGTGTTTTTCTGTTGCTTCAGTCCCCAAATAAAGAGAATAAGTGAGTTGGTTTTCATTCACAGAGGCATTTGAAACCTTTAAATGTACGAGTGATTCTAGACATTTTCCTTTTGATTGGATTTGTATGTGATCTATGACTATGTTATGAGATTTTTTCATTCAAGTACTGTAAGAACTCATTTTCTGTTGATTTATGACTTTCTGTTTCTTTCCCAACTTGTGTTTTTTTCTCCTGCTAAAGTTGCTGCTGCTAGCTCTCTTCCTACCATTTTCTGTTGATTTATGACTTTCTATTTCTTTCCCAACCTGGTCGGTGTTCTTTTGGCTTGTGCATCTCTTGGCGCTCTTCTTCTTGGTTCTTCGATTCATGCTTTCTCTTTGAAGGATGGTCTTGTGTCGTCTATAGCATCTATGTTGGCACTGCACTCCTGAACTTGTATGCAAAGTGTGGGGATGCAAATCAGCTCGTATGGTGTTTGACGGGATGGGAGAGAAGAATGCAGTGACATGGAGTGCGATGATCAGTGGCTATGGGATGCAAGGTGATGGCGGGGGATGACTTGCACTCTTTAGTTTAGTGATATGTTTGAAGAGGAATTGGAGCCTAATGAAGTGGTCTTCACAAGTGTATTAGCAGCTTGCAGCCATTCAGGGATGGTTGGATAAGGGTCGAGGTTATTTCTTTTGATGTGTAGGGAATTGAATTTTGTTCCTTCCATGAAGCATTCTGCATGTATGGTTGATCTATTGGCACATGCCGGAAACCTTGAAGAAGCGTTGGGTTTCATTGACAAAATGCCTGTTCAACCTAGTGTTAGTGTGTTTGGAGCTTTTCTCCATGGATGTGGATGTTTGAAGTTTAGACTTTAGAAACCAGAGAATGGAGGGAAAAGAGGAAGAGAAAATGAAGTATAGCTTAGCACTTAGCAGGTGACGAGTGTCAAAGAGGAGAATAAGAATTTCCTTTTTTTTCTTTGTATATAACAAGCATTTCCCCTCTTTCACAGGGAAGAAAGAACCTACCAAAATTTCAATCTGTTGCCTGCTTTCAACAGCCCGATTATAATTGAGTTTTACAATTATGAATTTATGATCTCAATCTTAATTCTAATTTAAAACTTAGAATGAGTTTAGAACTTAGAATTTCGTTTGAATTACACAAAAATTTTAAAGCACGCTTTGCAGCTTACCATATGCATACAATTTATTTGAACATAGTTTTCATTGGAAATGTCTTGTTAGTGTGAAGAGAAGCAATTTAAACACGGTGCATGGGGAGAGATTGTGAATAGAACTTGCTATTAGAATTCAGACCACTCTATGCTCTTCACTCTGCACCAACTCCTACTGGGAAAAAGGCATTATCCATTAGCATTAGCAATTAGCCATTAGCCATTAGCCATGTCTGATTAGAGGCATTATCCATTATATATTAAATAATTTAAGTTTAATATAGGTTTAAATAAGCTTTTAGTCCCTGGAAAGTTCATCAATTTTGGTTTTAGTTCTTGTAAAAAAAATTCTTAGGATTTCGTCCTTGTATTTTCGAAAATTTTGTAAATAGTCCATATTGTTACCCCTGAGTACTATAAATCACACTAGATAAAAAAATTTGTCAACTTTAACTCTATGACCCTAATGTATGATTTTATTTATACTTTCTAGCCAAATTTTGGAGCAAGTCGGACAAGAACGAGAAATTACCTCGGTACCCCCCGAGTACTAGATATCATACAAAATGAAGGAATTTAGCAATTTTAACTTTATGTCCCTAATGTATGATTTTGTTTCTATTTTATGACCAAATTTTACAGCAAGTCAGACAGTAAAATAAAATTACCTCGATACCCATGAATACTAGATAACTGAAAAAGATGACGGTGGGGACTATTTGCAAAATTTTTGAGATTACAGGAATGAAAACCTAAGAAAAAATTTCACAGGGACCAAAACCAAAATTGATGAACTTTGTAGGGAAAAAAAACATATTTAAACCTTTAATATATGTTGTATATGTATATGATGTTAAGTTAAAGTAAATAAAAAATTGTGTATTGTACTGACTACTAATTAATTAGACATGAATCACATGATAGTCTTTTTATGCATTGATAAAATATTCACCCGTGGTGCATGAGGAGAGATTGAGTGTGTAAAATGAACTAGTTATTAGAATTAATTAGTGTATTGTACTGGCTACTAATTAATTAGACTTGAATCACATGATAGTCTTTTCATACATTGATAAAATATTCACAAGTGGTGCACCAGGAGAGTTTGACTTTGTAAAATGATCTAACTATTCAGTGCTCTATCTTATCTTACTCTGTCTGCACTCTCCACTCTGCACCAGCTCCAACTGGGAAGAAGCCATTATCCATTAGCCATGTCTGATGCTGTGGTTCATGTGGCTCTACTGCCAAGCGTTGGTATGGGTCATCTCACACCATTTCTGAGGCTAGCTACCTTGCTTCTCCACCACCATTGCAAAGTCACTCTCATCACTCCTCAACCCACTGTCTCACTCTCAGAAGCACAACTCCTCTCTCGCTTCCATTCTACTTTCCCTCAAGTCAACCAAATCCACTTTCATATTCAACCTCCCACTTCCAACAAAGCTGACCCTCTTTTCCTAAGAGTTGAAGCCATTCGTGCCTCTGCACACCTTTTGTCTCCCTTGCTTTCTTCAGTGTCACCTCCTCTCTCTGCGGTTGTCTCTGATGTCTTTTTTATTTCCTCTCTTCTTCCAATCACTCACATCCTTTCTCTCCCTAACTACATCTTGTTCACTTCTTCTGCCACTATGTTCACCTTCTTCACACACTTCTCCTCTCTTTCGTCATCCTTACCTGCAGTTGATGCTGTTGAAATCCCAGGGATTCCACCTATACCAAGATCATCAATCCCTCCCATGCTTCTGACCCCTAACAGTATCTTTAGAAACCTGTTCATGGAAGATAGTCCTAAGGTCACAAAGTTACATGGCTTTTTAATCAACACCTTTGAAGCACTTGAACACCAGCCACTAGACGCTCTTAATGCTGGAAAAGTGATAAGAGGCATGCCTCATGTTTTTGCTGTTGGTCCTTTTGTGGCTAGTGAATTTGAGAAGGAGAGTCAATGGGGAAAACCATTGAAGTGGCTTGATGATCAGCCTAGTGGGTCTGTGGTGTATGTTAGCTTTGGAAGTAGGACAGCCTTGGGAAGGGACCAAATAAGGGAGATAGGAGATGGGTTAATGAGAAGTGGATGCAGATTTTTGTGGGTGGTGAAGGATAAGATTGTTGATAGGGAAGAAGCAGAAGGGTTAGATGAGGTGTTGGGGGTTGAGCTGGTGGAGAGGATGAGAAAAAAGGGTTTGGTGATGAAAGAATGGGTTTACCAAAGTGGGATTCTTGGTCACAGAGCCGTGGGAGGGTTTGTAAGTCATTGTGGGTGGAACTCATTGATGGAGGCAGCATGGAATGGTGTGCCAGTTCTTGGATGGCCTCAGCATGGAGATCAAAAGATAAATGCAGAAGTGGTGGAGAGGAGTGGGTGGGGGATGTGGAACAAGAATTGGGGTTGGGCTGGAGAACGTGTAGTTAAAGGGGAGGAAATTGGAGAGGCCATAAAGGTGATGATGAAGAACCAATCTCTAAAAGTCAAAGCAGCACAACTTAAAGAGGAAGGAAGGAAAGCCATGAGTGTTGGTGGGGATTGTGAGGTTACTCTTCAGAAACTAATTGAAGAGTGGAAGAAGAAGAATGTTAAGAACATCTGAGGGTAATGATTTGGTGGATTTAAATTCTCTCGAGCAGTACAGCGAAGTGATTTTAACTTGGTACCGCATGCGGTATAAGTTTTTTGCATAAAAAACAAGGAGCAAATTTGGCTGGAGAAGTTGGATGGCAGGAGAGGATCCATTCTCTGATTTGGGACTTTAGTCCATACCACTGCATGTGGGGTAGGGTTTGTTTTTCCTTATTCTTTTTTATCCAAGTTACCAGGAAGCATTCCATTTGTTTCCTACTTCTTTTTTATCCAAGTTACCAGGAAGCATTCCATTTGTTTCCTATGGAATGCTTCCTTGTATTGCACACTGGTTTTGCATTTGCATTTACATGGATTGACATATCATTCGGACAATAATAAAGATGATACCTTTTGTACTGCTATTTTTTTTTTTTCTTTCTCTTCCTCTTTGTTCCCACATAAGGACCTCAACAAGTTAGCAAGCCAAGCACTGTTATTCTGTAAAATAGCTAGCAGTTCTTAAACAAATTGATAAAGGTATGTATGTATTGATGTGTAATACGTTTGTACAGGTTTGCTGTTATATAGAAACAGCAGTGAGGTATTCTAGGAAACTGAGCTATTATAGGGATACGAATATGCACAGGATCAGGACTACATAATTGTACAAAATCAGGATCATATATTGCTCTATTCTAATCACAAATAAATGCTGATTGCCTTGATTGATTTCCTTTCCTTTAACACTCCCCCTCAAGTTGGAGTGTGAATGTCAATGACACTCAACTTGCTGAGATGAGTATGAAAGGTCGGTGACCGCAACGGCTTTGTGAATATATCTGCAATCTGGTTTCCAGTTTGCACATAGGCTGTCTTGACCTCTCCTCTTTGGATTCTTTCACGAACAGTATGGCAATCCAATTCTATGTGCTTCGTTTGCTCATGATATACCGGGTTTGCAGCAATGTGTAAGGCCGCTTGATTATCACAAAACAACATTGCTGCCTCAGGATGTGGTACATGTAAATCTTTCAATAAATATCTCAACCAAGAAAGTTCGCAAGTGGCTGCAGCCATGGATCGATACTCCGCTTCTGCTGATGATCTTGAAATCGTTGTCTGCTTCTTACTCTTCCATGACACAAGAGACTTTCCAAGGAAGATGCAATAGCCTATCACGGATCGTCGTGTAATTGGGCATCTTGCCCAGTCAGCATCGCAGTATCCGATCAAGTGAAGTGGGCTATTTAACGGGAATAATAATCCTTGCCCTGGAGCTGCCTTTAGATATTGAAGAAGTCGATGAGCAGCCTTGAGGTGATGCATCTTTGGTTCCTGCATGAATTGACTGAGTGTGTTCACAGAGTATGTGATTTCAGGCCGGCTGATTGTGAGATAGATTAACTTCCCAACAAGCCTGCGATATCGAGTGGGATCCTTAAGGGCTTCACTTCCTGTTTCTGCTAGCACCAAGTCAGGCTCCATAGGGACAGTTGCTGGTTTTGCTCCAAGTAACCCAGCTTCTTCCAATATGTCTAATGTGTACTTCCGTTGGCAAACTGTAATTCTTGCCTTAGAACGTGCAACTTCAATGCCGAGAATTTGAGCAGTCCAAGATCTTTAATCTTGAAACAACTACTGAGAAACTCCTTGAGGTCACTTATGGCTGTCTCATTATTACCAGTTATAACCATATCATCAACATAAAGTAGAATCACAGTAATAGAATTCCCACGAACCTGTGTAAATAGTGAGTAATCGGCCTTTGACTGTTGAAACCCAATTTCTTGAATTGCACAAGAGAATCGTTGGAACCAACTGCGAGATGCTTGCTTAAGGCCATAAAGTGACTTGTGGAGTCGACAAACTACATTCTCCCCCTGTCGATGATAACCCGGAGGAGGCAGCATGTACACTTCCTCAACTAGTTCACCATGAAGGAACGCATTCTGCACATCCATCTGGTGTAAAGGCCAATGGCGAACCGCAGCAATGGCTAGTAAGCAACGAACAGTAATTAATTTGGCAACGGGAGCAAAAGTATCTTTGTAATCAATGCCTTCACGTTGTGTAAACCCTCTAGCAACATGCCGAGCTTTGTGGCGCTCAACTGTACTGTCAGCATGGTACTTGATCTTAAAAACCCACTTACAACCGATGGGTCGCTGGCCAAGAGGAAGGGGAACCATGGTCCAAGTTTTGTTGTCCTCAAGGGCCTGAATCTCTGAATTCATGGCTGCAACCCACTGAGGGTCATGACGAGCCTGTTCATAGGTTGCTGGCTCAACCAATTGAGATATATTATGTACAAAGGAACGATATTTATCAGACAACCCAGAGTAAGAAACATACCGTTGCAATGGATGGCGAGTGCTGGACGAGGAGGAAGAGGAGACATCAAGGCCGAGGATAGCAGCATGGTTCGTTTTGAAATCTCGAAGATGGGATGGAGGCTGACGATTGCGAGTGGAACGGCGAAGGTCAGGGACGACATTGGGTATTTGGTTTGGGTTGAATGGGTGGGCCACCAGAGATGAGGGCGGCGGTATTGGTGAGGGAGTTTGGTCCTCGGGATGTGGAGGTAGAAGAGGATCCGCCGGAGGGTGGTGATCTGCTGACGTGGAAGGGACATCAACGGGTCGAGAGCGACGGGTGTAGACTTTCGGTGGTTCAAGGTTGGGATGAGATGTGGTGGAGGGAGGGTCGAATTCTGTGTTTGGCAAACAGGTGAGGGAAACAAGGTTAGGTGTTGAGTGAGGGTGAGTTGGGGTGGGTTCTGGATGTGGTATTGGGCTTGAGTTAGAGTGAGTTGGGGTGGGTTCTAGAGGTGGTATTGGGCTGGTTGGAAGGGGTAAGACTGGATAGTCATCTTGATTTTCTGGTGTAAGCTTATTTAAGGGAAATATATTTTCGTGAAAAGTAACATCCCGGGAAGTAAAGAAAACCTTGCCTTCAAGGTCATAAACACGGTAACCTTTTTGTCCAAGAGGGTATCCGATGAAAATGCAACGACGTGCCCGATAATCAAATTTGTTATTGGGCGTGAGATTGGTAGCATAACACAAGCAACCAAAAACCCGAAGGTCGGAATAAGTTGGCAAATTTTTGTGTAGCAGTTCATATGGAGATTTGTGAGAGAGTAAAGGTGTGGGTAAGCGATTAATAAGGTAACAAGTTGTTTGGACACCTTCCCCCCAAAATTGTAATGGTAAATTGGCTTGAAATCGTAAGGCACGAGCTACATTTAGAAGATGGCGATGTTTACGCTCGACTACCCCATTTTGTTGAGGAGTATGAGCGCATGTGTGTTGAAAAATGGTGCCACGTTCATCAAGGAAGGAACGCATTGATGTGAATTCACCCCCATTATCGGCACGTAAAATCTTAATATCCCGATTAAATTGAGTTTTAACCCAAGAGAAAAAAGATTTCAATATAGTTTGAGTGTGGGATTTTAAACTCATAAGATGTACCCAAGTGAAGCGAGTAAAATCATCAACAATGGTTAGGAAGTAACGAGCCCCATAATGTGTTTGAATTTTGTGTGGCCCCCAAATATCACAATGAATTAAATCAAACGGTGCAATTGTTTTTATTGAACTTGAAAGGAAGGATAGGCGAGTTTGTTTTGCTAAAGGACAAATCTCACAAACATTCTTAGAATTAAAAACAATTTCAGGAACACATTGAGATAAATGGTGGAGTGGAGCAGCAGATGGATGTCCAAGGCGTTGGTGCCAAAGGTCGGAAGTGCGGGTTATGTGATTGACGAGACAAGGATTTTGGGTTGGTGAGAGATAGTAGAGACCATTAAAATGCTTTCCCAGGCCAATCGTCCTCCTCGTATCCACGTCCTGCACAACACAAAAATCGGAATAAAATGTCACTATACATCTCAAAGTTTGTGTCAATTTGCTCACAGATATCAAATTCACACGAAATTTAGGCACATGAAGGACTCCATCAAGAGACAAATCTGGTGTTAATTGGATAGATCCAATATTTTCAATAGCAGCCTTTTCGCCATTAGGTAGTCCAACAAAATCATGGGGTGCCTTACTTTTATTGTGACTAGGTGAAAGGTGTGATACATGATCTGTTGCTCCACTGTCCAAAATCCAATATAATGTTGAATGTGCATCATGTTCTACATTATTATGATTGGGTGTAAATATACCTGTGACATTCGCAAGTGGTTGATTGTTACCATTGTTATTATTGCAGAGCATAGCCATGAGCTGCTTGTATTCCTCGGTTGTAAAAGTTGGACCCTCATTGGTTGATTCTCTCTTCATCTCAACATTGTGTGCTGCTGCCTTCTTATTTCTAGGCTTCATATTCTTGCCATGCCATTTGTGGCCCACTGGAAACCCATTCAAATAATAGCATCGATCCACTGAGTGTCCTCCTTGTTCACAATAGGTACATCGCAAGTCTTTGCGATAAGAAGGAGAAGTTGTTGTATGTTGTGTTGGTGCCCGAGCAATCTGCATAGCGTGGGATGCTAATGGAATCTCTCGATGAATTACGACCTCCATCTGCCTCTCTTGTTGAAGAATTAGGCCATGAGCCTTCCGTGTATCTGGAAGGGGGCTCATCATCAAGATGGATCCGCGAACCTGTGAATAAGATTCGTTAAGCCCCATTAGAAACTGCATTACCTTCTCCTTTTCCTCTCTAGCGGTAATCTTCTTCGGCATGTCACAGGAACATGTGATGGGTTCCTGATAAGATCCCAATTCGTCCCAAAGCCCCTTGAGTTTGGTGTAGTAGGAAGAGACGGAGAGGGATCCTTGGCGACATTCCGCAATTTCTTGTCGAATTTGGTAGATTCTCCCTTCGTTTCCTTGAGAGAATCTGTCATGGAGGTCACTCCAAACTGCTGCTGCCGTGTCGGAGAAGATCACACTACGAGCTATGTCAGGCTGGATGGAATGGAGGATCCAAGTTATCACCAGATCATTGCAACGTTGCCACAATGGGAATTTTGCATCGGTTGTTGGCAGTGCTTTCACTGTTCCATCGACTAGACCGAGCTTGTTTTTGGCACTGAGGCTGAGGCGCATTGAACGACTCCATTCCTCGTAGTTGTTTCCATCCAGCGGTGTGTTAACCAGAGTGAGTCTTGGTGTGTCCGAATGATGTAAGACAAGAGGATCAGCCAATGATGTTTCCTTCTCCTCCATGTCTGGTGATGTGGGTTTCTGTTGTGATTGCTCTGTTTCAGCCATGTTGATTTGTGTGGTGGTGTTTTGGGTTGTTTGTGGCGGAAGATGTTAAGCTAAAGGCACCAGAACCTGTGCTACTGATACCATAAACAAATTGATAAAGGTATGTATGTATTGATGTGTAATACGTTTGTACAGGTTTGCTGTTATATAGAAACAGCAGTGAGGTATTCTAGGAAACTGAGCTATTATAGGGATACGAATATGCACAGGATCAGGACTACATAATTGTACAAAATCAGGATCATATATTGCTCTATTCTAATCTCTATAATATATATTTCAAGGACACACCTTTGGCAAGTTTGAACAGGTGTCATCTCCTCTTACAATGGCTTCTAAAGGAAGCTTATTCAAACCTTACTATTTTTAGCAAGTTTTTTATAATATTCAAACAAAAAAAGTTCAGGCATAATTTGTAGTGGTATCCAGCTCATTCTTTTACCTACCTCATTGATTACCACCCATTTTTATCTCTATTTTTTGTCAATCGTGTCATTGATTACTCCACCCATTAATTAATTACTCTTACCTTTTATTTGAATTTGAATGGCTATTGTAATTTATTATTTCTTTTAATTCTTTTAATTAGCCTCTCACTCACTCTTTTAATTGATACTGAGGAACAGGTCTGGCAATTCACAGTTTCCAATTCCGCAAAACCACTTTCCAAAACTATTGTTGTTAATGCATTATAGAGATTATTATATTATATTATTATTTCGAAATTCAAATTTTAAATTTGCACCTGTTTCCAATACATTAGTTCCGATGCACTGAGAAAAGGAAACCCACCTCACCATAGACATATTCTCTCTCCAGCAAATGCATTTCCATCTATGGTACCATTTTCATACATCTTCGTCTCCCCCTCTTCTCTCTGCCTTTCTATTACAACTCTGATCTCTGATTATTTCTCTTCTCTTCTCTGCATTTTTTTTAAATGTACGTCTCTCTCTCTCTCTCTCTTTCCATTTCTCTTATGTGGGCAAGGGAAGATCAATGGGTATCTAACCTCTGGCTTTCAGACTGGGAGGGTAAGCTTTCTTTTCTCTTTTTTGTTCAACTGTTCGGTTTCCATCTCTGATTTTGGTGTTCTTCCCATTACAAAGTTTGGCTTCTCCTGTTCTGACTTCTGATCTAACGTTTTTATTGTTACGCTTACAAATTGAAAGCACCGTAGATTGCGAAATTTCAGCGAAATTTGGGTTTGTACAGGGACCTACTAGATAGGATGTATGACTTTCTTCCTTTCGGTTTTATCTGTTCTTATTCCTTTCTTTCCTTTAATGATGAATTTAACTGATATTTTGTATGTATGATGTCTTCCTTAGGTCATGGGAGTGAAGTTAATTTAGGAGGAGATGTAGGGGCAGCATTGAGTACTTGCAACACTCTTTCAAAGGTAAAATTTTTATATACTGTAATACTGTGATTTCAATTATTTCCGAACAAGAAAACAAATATTTCTCCACGACTTTTTTTTTTCTCGATAAATTATAGTTTGCTTTAACCTAACATTCAGAGTTTGATTTCCAGGTTCCTTCAAGTGTAAGTCTTTACCTATACCTTTCTTCAGAATTTTATTTTCAGTTTCCTTCAAGTAGTAAGTCTTCTCATATACTCATTTTAGTTGATAATAGTACAAGTTTTTTTTTCCCGATGGATTTTATTAGTTGTTTTCAATACCACTACTTGGAGCATCGGCATGCTTCTTTTAGTTTAAGTTAATTGGAAGGCCTTTAGTTTCATGGTTGTGTGGCTTTTGTGCCCATCTTATTGTTATTGTTATTTTATTTTGGTGAAATCATGTTGTTATCTTACAATTTGCTCTTTCTTTCCCATTTTCTCTAAACTCTATATGTTGCTTATCCAAGTGTTTATATCTTACATGCATTAATTGCTGTTGTGTGTTCATCTCAATTTAGTCAGTTTCTTATGGTTGCCTAATTTTAAGTTTTGCAGTATAAGATAAGTATCCTCTTCTTATGAGTACTCTGCTATCAGAGAACTTCTTTTTTCTTAACTACTCACAATATTCATATATGTTCTGCACATTTAATTCTCTTTCAAAAATTACAATAAAAAAACTGAATTTTTTTTTAAATGTTAGCTTTAATGCCTTGATTCTATTCATTTTTCATTGGTTTGTATATGGCTTTAGTCTGCTTTAATTTCATTTCATTTTCTTCTGAAGGGATTTTCATTCTTGGTTCATCTTTTTATTATTGGGTTAGTTCATCAACTAAATATAAGCTTCCAGAGCTTGCCGAAGATGATAGAGAGAGCCTTGCCTTCCAAGCACGTTAGCAACTTACCTTTCTGATTTTGATTTCCTTTCTTTTTATTATTGGATTTGGCTTTATATGCTCATATATTTTGTCCGGTTACTCCAACTATTTTTCCAGTGAAGCATGTGTCCACAAGGTATTTAACCATAAATTAGGATTTTCTTCATATATCAACTTTTGTTTCTTCTTTTTTTACAGTTATTTAACCATAAATTAATTGTCTGTTCTATTGGTTTTTTTTTTTAGGTTCACATAGCTCTAAAGATGATGAAATTCACATTTGATGGTGCAAAATAGCTACTCTGAGATGATGAACTAGGCTCTCTTGAGGTTGGGAAAAGGTTGGTATAGCTACTTCTTATCCTTTCTTATTTGATAACACTCATTCAGTCTCTCTCTCTCTCTCTCTTTATGATTTTGATTTCTTCTCTTCTCTTTTCTAATTTTCTTATTTAATGTAATTTTGATTTCCTCTCTTTTTTGGAATATATTATTATAGTGTTGTATTCATATTAGTGCTTAAAATCTATACTTGAATGAGGGGTGCTTATATTCATTATGCTTGATTAATGCATTTCATAACTTCCTATCCTTGAATGTTGCTTGCTACAGAGAAGATGAGGGAAGTTAGTGAAGCAACAAATGCTAGAGTCGCTTGGTTCAATATCATGCCTCTTCGTGTATGCAGTTTGGTTTCCTAGGTGCTGGTGTGATATCTTAAACACTTTCTTTTCCTTACTACACTTCCTTACACCAAATTGTTTTCTCAAGTTTTGGAAAAACCAGAAAGAGTTAAACATTGTATAATTTAATTTTGTCGTACCCTTTAATTTTGTTTTTACTTATTTATAATTTTTTGCATTGGATAATGGTGGAAGAGTGAAATCATGGATGTCTTTGAAGAATTTCTTTGAAAGGGAGGACTTATGCTTTCATTAAGTTTGTTTTCAAGCTTTGAATAAAGTCACCGAGGTTTGTTTTCTCTTCCAAAAACTTTCTACAATGTTTTTCACTTTTATTGGCTGATATTATTTGTTTTCCTCTTATGTCATATTCAGGGTTAAGATTCTAATTTACTTATGAGTTGTTTATAGTTGGTTTGTGATAATAAATTGTGTCGATGGGTTTAAATTGGTTGTTGTTGCCTCCTGTAATGTTTATAACTTACAGAATTATTCTATTATATTTTGATGATAATTGGCATCTCCATTTGTTCCAAAACTATGGTTTTAAGATACACAAGTTATTATATTAGACTTTGTCTTCTGTTTGCAGAATGGATAAGCTTATGCAACAGAAAGAGCAAATTTGGTTTTCCAGCAGGCAAAAGAAATTAGATTGCAAGAGATACCTCACTCCAAAAGACATAGTGGAGTGGTCTTCTAATATTAATCTTGCATTTGGTCTTCTAATGATTTCATCCTACCTTGCTACAATAAGAATACCTTGGGTAATGCTTCCAAAAATTCTTACTGTTTTGTGCCTTCTTTTTTAAAAAAATGGGATGAGGGTGGCCCCTGTATCACCTTTATCATGGAAATTAAAATTATTGAGTTTGCTTTCATATTTTATTTGTCATGATTATCCTTAAATAGGCTTCTGGGTATCAGGTTCATAGGCATCTTTGCGGAAAAAAAAAATTAATGAGACAGGGGATTAGTCCATGTAAAAGAATCCGTTTATCCAACTGCTATCTATTTGGTAACATTCATCTCTGGGAACATACTGAAAAGAAGTAATTGTGAGGGAAATCTAATGCTTTTTATGAGCTTTACTCACAAAATCCAGTGAGATTGGCAGTATTTACTAAGCAATTTAAGTGTTTCTGCGGTTCTCTTTGTAGACCGTAGAGTAGTATTTGTATATAAAGAACCACTAGAATCAGGGTGCTAAATGATACCGTTAATCTAATTATTGATTATGCAATTTGGCAAAGACAAAGAATTTGTAGTTCTCTCACATGGTGGAAGTGAAAAGTGCGGTGGCTTCCAAATCGCGGATAAGGTTCCTGTTAGTTCCATATACTCATTTAGCCTTTTAAATGGACTAAACTGAAAGTTAAAATGGCTTAATTATTAAATGGATTTGGAATATAAAAAAGATTTGTAAGGTGATCCACCAATGATAGTGACAATCAAACTAGGAACTATGGCAAGTTTATAGGAATGATTTTTATATTTAGAATATTTGAATTGATCTATTGACTCTTCCTTTTTTAATTCTCAAATTGCAAACAATTTTTAAAATTTATGTATTTTTTACATCGTCGCCAATCATCCCTTTTATTATGAGAACACTCAACTCAAAAATATTTTAAATATATAGAAATTTTATTTTATAATAATGTTATAGGAATGATGTTTGTATTTAGAATTAATCTATTGACCCTTCCTTTTTTTAATTTTCAAATAGCAAACAATTTTTAAAATTTATGTATTCTTTTTATATTACCGTCAATCATACTTTTTAGAGTAATGATATTTGAATACAAAATGGTGTCCAACACCGTATAAAAGTATTCTTCCCAACTTATTTATTGTTTTCTTCTATTTTATCATGTATTTCATCACTCCCAAGGCACTCATAAGCTCTACGATGTCTATACAAGGTGTCCAAATTGTGTGTCAAAATATCTTTACTCTACTTTTTATTATGGGAACACTCAACTCAAATATATTTTAAATGTATAGAAACTTTATTTTATTTTATTTATAAGAATTTATAAGAAACATGTTTATATTATATTTATAATATTTAGAATTAATCTATTGCCTCTTCCTTTTTTTTAATTCTCAAATTGCAAACAATATTTAACACTTAAGTATTTTTTTACATCATCACCAATCATATTTTTTTTTATTATGATAACTTTCAACTCAAATAAATTTTAAATGTATAGAAATTTTATTTATTTTATAAGATTTTTACAGGAATTATTTTTACGTTTAGAATATTTGGAATGAATCTATTGACTCTTCCTTTTTTTTTATTTAATTTTCATATTTAAAACAATTCAGAAATAATTACTTTTTTTGTATCGGTACCAGTTTGATTTACATCACTTTGACTACCTGTACACATTGGCTTTCTCCTTGAGCCATTTATGACTATGAATTTGTGGTTGCATTGATAATAAAACATACTTATATCAAGGGTAAATTATGTTGTATATTTAATTTAATTTAAAAATTTAATTTGATAATTCTATTGTATATTTAATTTAAAAATTCTATAATCTGCCTATAATGCGAAATTTATATTTTAAGCATAATATTTTCGAATCATCATATAAATATAGGGAGGAACGATATATAAGTTTATCTTGGTCGGGAATGGGAAACCTTCCGCAAAGAATGGTTTGGATGGAGAAAGGACTCTTTTTTCTGAACTTGATATGACAAGAGTTGCTTTTGCAACAAATTGAATAATATATACACACACACACATATATATATATATATAATATTTTTCGTTGTCTTCTAATTATATTAATTTTATGCATTCTATCCTCTAGCAGTTTTTTATTTCCATTATATTTATGTTATATATCATTTATTTCATATTTCATATGTTAATTTATAAATTTATAAATGTTAATTAATTAGATACTCAATTAAAATTTTGATTTTGATATTTAACTTTTAAAACAATAATTTTTTATATTACTAAAATATTGTGTTATTAATATGTCGCCCCGTGCATGGCAAAAAGGGAGAAGACACAACTATTGGTTAAGAGAGTGTTAACTATTAAGTAGTGAATTTGGAAAATTGAGAAGATTTGTAAAGTGGTAAGTAGAATGCTAAGGTATTGGTAGAAATATATATTTAAAATAATATGATACATAAGTACATTTTCTAAAATTGTTTAACTTGCACTGGAATTGAGGAGAAATACAATAAATATATTTTCACTAAATAAGAAAAAAAATCAAGGTAGTAGGAGAAGAAATGATTAGTGCTAATTTATAATTTTGCTTTGAAAAAAAACTAATTGACTATAAAATTGAATCTTTAGAGAAGTAGAATATAAAGGTATTGAGAGAAATAGAAAATGTTAAAAATAAAATATTCATAATTATATTCATAAGATGATATATAAACATATTTTATATAAATGGTTAACTTACACAAGAAATGAGGAGAAATACAACCGATAAATTTTCATAAAGAAGAAAATGTTTGAATGTAGTGAGAGAAGAAATTGATAGTGCTAATTGATAATTTTTCTTTAAAAAAACTAAATTCACTATAAAATTCAATATTTAGCGAAATAGAATACCAAGTTAATGATAGAAATGCCAAATGTTTTTTTTTTTTTGAATAAAAGAAATGCCAAATGTTAAAAAACCGTATGAGTAAAATAGAACTATAATAGAGTTAAGCAAATCAAATTTTAAAAAATTATGTTACTATTATAATAGAGTGAAGCAAATAGAATTATTTTGATATTGATATTTATGTATATTTGATATTTAACTTTAAAAACAATAATTTTTTTTAATTACCAAAATATTGTGTTATTATAATTCCGCCCCGTGCATGGCACGGGTCACATACTAGTCACAAATAAATGCTGATTGCCTTGATTGATTTCCTTTCCTTTAACAATTCTCTGCATTGTCAAAGATGGAATCCTAGTAATTTCAAACACTTCTAGTGTTCCTTCTTCAACTTACTTGTAAGTTGAAGTCATTTGGATCAAACTTACTCATTTCATCAACACCAATCTCAGCTGTTTGTTTCTTATGTTTGCAAGTCTACATGTACTAGAGCTGGTTAGTGGCTACCAAAACTGAAGAATAGCCAAAAATAACACGCGTCCTATTTGGCATGAAGCCAACAAAGTAAGCATCCACTTACAAATCAATTATGAAGAAGCTTAACTATATGGTAGCAGAAGTTCCTCGGTAGCACACATCATTTATCACAGCGGCCGTTTTTATTTCTTCAGTTCTACACTCTTGAGAAAAATTAATAGCATATTAGAGCAAGTTTTTATTCAAATTTGGGCAAAATTACAAAGTATATTATTAAAGAGAAAGCCAATATATTATCACGAGAAATATGTAAAGGTTGTGGATAGAGTCAACATTTAATAGATTTTTCCAGCATCACCTTTGGAATTTTATATTCTTAGAAGAACATGAATATTTTAAGACTTGACTATGCTTTTTGTTGTTATAGGAATGGTTGTTTCCAAAAAAAAAAAAAAAGTTGTTATAGGAATGGAAAAAATTACTCAAAAGTGACTTGTCTCTAAAGTATATATGTAAGTAAGGATGTACTTATTCTTAAATTATGCAATAAGTTTGAGATTTCAATATACTTTATTAAATCAATTGAGTAATGACATTTGGATACAAAAATGGTGTCCAACACCATGTAAAAATACTCATCCCCACTTATTTATTATTTTCTTCTCTCTCGTCATGCATTTCATCACTCCCAAGATACACATAAAATCTACAGTGTATACAAGGTGTCTAAATTGTGTGTCCAAATATTTTTACTCAATCAATTATAGGTATCCTTTACTTGCTCACTTTAGTGGAATCATATTATAGAAAAACATATCACATGATATCACTCAAGTAATAAGAGAATGAGCAACATGCCTAATGAAAAGAAAGAAAGATGAGTGCAATATTTTGTGTGCGTCAAAGTATCCCATATGGCCGAAAACTAATTTCTTTTGAGGTATAGAAATCACCAAAGTGAGTTTTGTCTTTCTCAACGAAGTTTTTTTCCATACACATGTCATGATTCGAACCTCTATAAACATATTTAAGAAACTCAATTATTTACTAGTCAAGCTAGGCCTTGTTGGTGAAGATGATGAGATGGAGAAATATTCGATAGAGAGAATCCAAATCCAAATCCTTCATTAATGAAAATTAACATTTCTTTTTCACCATCACATAAAAGAATGAAATTTTTAACTTTCATTCATAAATTTTATTCCCGGTAATTATTTTTTATCTCTTGTACTAAAGATATGAAACTTTGATTCTCATATAATATTAAAATGTCCTATACCAAACAATACCTAATGATATTAGTTAAAAAAATAAAATAAGAAAACAATTTTTCATTAAAAAAAATGGATTTAATTGGTATACATTGATAGTGTAAAGTCTTTTTATACTGTCAACCAATCAGAAATTGACACATCGTTACAAACGTTTGATTCTTATCCTAACCACCTTAAAATTCATTATTTCCATGATCTCTGATTGGTTGTCAGTGTAAAAATCTTTACACTTTACACTGACAGTGCAAATGAAATAAACTCTAAAAAATTAAGTATATAACTTTTTTTAATTATTAAATACATTAATTCCAAAAAAGAAAACTTTTCTAGATTCCATTCTCCTTATTTTCTAAATAAATGAATTTGATGATCCATTCAAAGTATTAGATAAAATATTACCTTGTCTTTATTTTGTTATAAAAAAAAATTGGTTTCGCCTAATGTTTTTTTCCCCTCAATTTAGTCCCTTATCTAAATTACCTATTAATGTAAGCATTTCCATTCACATTCTATCATCTCACAAGCATAAAGTGAAATATGTCAATGATTGTGTCATGTTATCATTTCATCATATATACATCATTTTTAAGTTAGTGACACAGATTGGCACGTCTCACTTCCAGTAGAGTTTGTAATGAAGTCATAACGGAATAATAAATTGATAGATAGATATGTAAGATATGAGGCTAAATTTTTAAAAAAATTAAAAGACTGAGAACTAAATTAAATAAAATAATAAGAGACCATGGTACCTTTTTACCAAAATATCGTTAGCAAAGTCAAAACCCGGCGAAGGAAATGAGAAAAGCAATCCATTGAAAAACAAAAGTCAAAAACTCAACAAATTTAAGTTACAAATATTATTTTCTAAAATATGGATCTTTCATTGATTTAGTAAACATCATTCGAATGGTATATATTTTGGGTGAATTCTAGGGTGAAGTATCCATTTTAGTGGTACACCCGTGAGTCACTAGTTTTAATCATGAGTCGCTAGTTTTAACCGTTGGATAAATTCATTGTTTAATCAACGGCCTGATTTTGTTACTGGTCACCGTTTATCAAGGTTGAATCAGGTTCATGCTTCTTCTTCTTCGTTGTCGAGCCACTTCTTCAACGATTCTTCTTCCTCTTGAAGCAGCGGTTTCGTTACCGCCATCCTTCTGCAACAGCGTGCCATTGTCAACGCCATCAAGCCCAGTCCTATCATCCTTCTGTAACCTTCTCAGATCGAACAACATAAACACCTTGAAGCATGTCTACTTTCCTCACCCTTTTTTTCACCAAGGAAGTTACGGATCTCAACTGACTTGTTATCATTGGTGATGCTAGCATTAATAGGGAAATGGGCATAGACGAATCTCATCAAATAAACTATAAAATCTCCAACCCAAACAAAAAATTCAATTTTTTTTTTTAAAACAGAGAAAGGAAGAAACACTGGTGTCTCGCTCCCACTCACAGCACCGACCTTGGTTGAGCAATTTCTGAGTGGTTTCGTTAAGATCCATGTTAGTTTCCTTGAGGGCAACATAGATATCAGCATCAGAATGTTTACCCACGATTTCCTTTGATTTGGAGATTCACTATTTTGAGAAACTCAATTCAAAATCCTTTCTTTTTTGAAGATTCAGTGTTGTTGGCCACTTGCTCCAACTGGGTTTCTTCCAATTTCTTGTAATGGCTCTTTAGCTCTGATAGATTATTGAATTCCCAATTCCTTTTCTTATTTTTTTATTTTTACATATATTTCGTTTCCAATATGGATTTTGGAGGTGGGCAAGGGTCATTGTCGACATGGCAACGATTCGTGGGTTGAGCTTTTGTGAGGTGGCGATGATTTCTATGCTTCGGTTTGGCTTATTCTAATATTGCCGTGGATTTCAAATTTTTTTTCGTGAGTTTAGTGGCAGAACTCTGGCGAATCTGTGGGCGCGGCGTGGCGGCGTGCGGCGATTTCGGTAGGGACAATGATCCACGATGGAGGTAGAGGGAGTATGTAGTCTTGCAGACATGATGCCATTGAGAAAAGGGAGAGGGAGGATGAGCCTTGCAGACATGGTGCCAACATCTTTGCAAAAAAAAAAAAAAAAATTAATAATAATATTTTCTTTGTTACTTGATTAACCGTTTATAATAGGTCATATTCCTTCTTCACCGGTATACCACTAAAATCACTACTTCACTGTAGAATTCACCTATATTTTGGCATGTCCTAAAATATCCATTTCGTAATTGATGGATATTAATTGGAAATCATATGATAAGTATACTTGAATAGTATAGTCTATAGTTGAATGGATCTATGATGGGTTGAACCATTATAGCTTTTCATAAAAGGGTATTTGAAATATTGTGACTCTTGTGAGTTGAACCTAACCCCTTTATAAAAGGGGTAGGTCCACACTCTCCTTTTTCTATAAATATATGTCCTGAGACACATGGTATATAACTTCATGTTACTGCATCCCTATCACATCAAACCTTGAGAAAGAAATACAGGAAAATCATATCCTACAATCAAAGGACATTCGAAGGCATTCAAGAGTGCATTCAATGATCTTAGAGACGCATCTAAAGTTTTCAGAACTTATTTGGGACAAATGTTTCAAAGACTAATGTTAAACCTCTTGATAAAAATAACATTGTTTAAAAATCACACTTAACCCTTCTTAGCAACAAGTTATATAAACAAGTAATAACTAAAAGGCAAAGAGATGAGAAGATCCCTCAAAGGATTTATTCTAACTCACCCTTTAAAAATGAGGGTTACGTCCAATCCTTGGTTTTATAAAGAATTTCAACTATAATTGATCATATTACAAATGAGAATTCTTTGCACACTTACCCTCTCCAGACTCAACCTTACAACGAGTATTCTTTTCTCACCTGACCTATTGAGCCTCTAACACTTGGAAATAAATGAAGAAAGTGTTTATACAACTGCAAGTCTTCCGAAAAACACCCAGCAGAGTGAAATAAATATGAATAATTAAAAAGACTGCATATTTACTTCTCTAATGAAATATGAATGATTGAAAAGAATAAAGAATGAAAGAATTGAATGCACATAATAAATGCTTGTTTATTAAACATAATTCTCTCCGTTGCAAGTTGTTCTTCATTGTCTTTCATTTGTAGTCTTCAATCACTTCAATTTATTAGAGACATTATTCAGGGAGTGAGTTCTTTAATTCAAACTTTCTGAATCTCTATCCATGCCAAAGAGTTGTTCTGATCGGATAATAAATGTTTGAAGACGTTGAACTATGTTATGGCAGAGAAGTTCTCACTTTATCTAAAGAGCCGTAAAGTCAAAGGTGCAACAACAACGCTTTTGTCCTTGCACAGACAAGTTTTCCTTATTAACCTGTCCGTGCAATACGCAGGAATAACCTATAAAAGCACTTTTGGTTTCTTCCTTAACTGTTGATACAAGGTATCTTAGGCTATTGCTGTCTCTCACCGTGAGAGACCATGAGAGACAACTCCCTACCGTTAGATGCATCTTATCCCTACAGTAGTATCCTACACCCTCTGTACCATATTATCTCTTCCTCAACTCCCTCCGGAGCTCCTCCGCCCCAGTACCCAGTCAGTCTCCTTCACGGCGGCGCCACCACCACGAGCCGTCGTCAGCCGTCACCATCATTCCTTGTGGGGAGTCACCATTGAGACCCCGGAATCCACCCCACCTCTCGACCTCCCCTGAAACCCACCCTCACCGACCTCCTCTCCCCATCTCATCCTCCCCAACGCCGGCTCCACCTCCAACCTCCTTCCACCATTGTTAGTGATTCACTGTTGCACCATCCCTCCACTGCCCAAGGTCGCCCCTGTATCTCTTCCTCATACCCACCATTCTCTCCAAACCTTCAAATACCCAGATCTCAATTCCCACACCCACCCTACTCCTACCTTCATTTCACCAATGACGAGGCCCGAGGAAATGGAACATGTTCATCACAGTGGCGGTCCATCACGACAGTGAACCCGTCAGCGGCGCACCGGCCTCAACGTCACCGTGAGATCACAGATTTGCCACCCATCAAGCTTCGTGTGGGTCCATCGCTGTAGCGGCCGCCAGCCTCTTCCTCCTTACTGCCGCTGCCATATGCGACATCTCCTTCTCTATCCATCCTCTCCGCCTTCAGATGCGAGGTCTCCTTCCTCGTGGATCTGTCTTCTCCGTTTGGTGTGGTGGCCAGGAGGCCATCCCTTCTCCCCTCCGGCGGCGGTGGAGGAAGGCAGTAAAAGAAGGGTGGAGGTGGTGGGGGACGGACGGTGGGATGTGAATTGAGTTGAGGGGAGGTGATCAAGTGTGGCAGCTGCAAGATATAATGGTGGACATGCGATAGATCGTAGAGTGAAAACTGGTCTCTCACCGTAGCCAGCGCCAGGTATCTTATAGCACAAACGTTTGTTCAACGTGTTTGACTTTTATCTTCACGAAGTCTTCTTATGTAAAGGTGTCCTTCTTGAATAGAAACTTGATGTGTGAAAGGATCTTCATTTATCCAAATCATTATATGGATGTTTAGTCATAAAGCTCCATTAGATGCTTGTGAATCAGACACTTTGTTCCAGATTATGAGTCTAACGTTTTTTTTTTTTTTTTTGCCTTTGTTTTAAGAAGTGTCATATTTCATGTTTTAAATAAAGGCTAGGCAATCTGCATACTTAAATGAAATTATGAGTAATAATCATAAGGTTCAATTAAATCATTGTAGGTTAGGCTAACGAGTGTCCGAAAGTGGTGTTTGCTTCATGGTATGTTTTATTTTAAACTAAATTAGATCTTTGGGAATCTCATTTTCATGAACATTTCTTTTTCACCATCACATAAAAGAATGAAATTTTTAACTTTTATTCATAAATTTTATCCCCGATAATGATTTTTTTATGAGTTTAATTTCTATGCACTGTCAGTGTAAAGATTTTTACACTAACAACCAATCAGAAATCATATAATTGATGACTTTTATGGTAGTTAGATAGAGAGTCAAACACTTTTAATGATATGTTGATTTCTTATTGGTTGACAGTGTAAAAAAGCTTTATACTGTCAGTGTATACCAATTAAAACCTTTTTTTTTATCTTTTGTACTAAAGATATGAAACTTTTACTCTCATATTGCTTTTTCAAGAATATTAAAATGTCTTATACCGAACAATACCTAATGATATTAGTTAAAAAAATAAAATAAAAACAATTTTTTATTAAAAAAATTAAGTATATAACTTTTTAAATTATTAAATATATTATTTCCCAAAAAAAAAAAAAAAAACTTTTCTAGATTCCATTCTCCTTATTTTTTGAATGCTTTTGACAGCAGAAAAAGACAAAACAAGCATTTCCGTTTTCCTTTTGGATTTTGCACTTGCAAGCTCATCCTCTCACACCACCACCCACCAATCACAATCCTTCTACTACTCAATTTTTCACACAAAATCAAGTTTCAAGGAATTAATTTTCAGACACCCCACAATCCCAACTTCAGTTATCTCCCATCAATTTCAGGTTTCTCTTTCTTTCTTATCTTAAATCTGAAATCAGGATTGTAATTTATCCGTTTCGTTGGTACTTTTATTCGTGATTACACATATGGATTTCAATTTTACTAATTTTTTACCCCCGGTTGTCAAAAAAGGTTAATTCAATATTTGGGTAACCCTTAAAATTTTGTCTGGAATCTAATTGCATGCTATAAGTTTAAAAGTAGGGTTCTTGATTGGTGGAATCTAATTTCATATTTATGGTTATTACTATAAGTAATTGTAGTTTATGAGATAAGCTTATTCATGCTGCCAGCTGAGTTCTTATTGTTAGATTATTGATTGATGTAACTACAGTGATTGTGGAAGCTCAACAAAGGGAGTGGTGTAGTGGCTGTAGATAGAAAGGAGTCCTTGAAATGTATAGGCCTGTGGCTACTTCAGCCACACCCTGGGGTGGATTGCCTACTGAAACTGGGGACTCTGTTGTGACCTTAGATCAAGTTCCGCGATGGAGTGACGCTGACCAGTCCTTGAGGTATGAAAATGGAGATTCTCCATTTTCTAGCTCATACTTTCCTGATCCTTTAGCAACAGAGTCGGTTGCAGACAGTGGTGGCGGCAGTGGATCGGTGTCAAGATTTCCCGTTGATCATGAAACTAATTCGAAGATATATTTGTGGAGAGGGAATCCCTGGAATCTTGAGGTGGATGCTGTGGTAAATTCGACAAATGAGGTGAGTGCTATCTGCTTTCTTTCATTTCGCACTGTTGTTTTTGTTTTCCTTCGTTAGTTTAACTTCTGTAGGTTTAGTAATTGCAATGTTTTAGTAGTTATTATAATGTTGTTTTCCATATTTTCACTATGATTCATGGAGTGATATACTTCACGATCCGACTGCATGATGGAAATTATTCATTTGCTTATTTGATTCTACACTTTGATGGTAACTGAGCATGAGAATTTTATAATGAAATTATAAAATGTCTCTACTGGCTTAAAGTTACAGACCAAACATCCATGTTGGACCAAAAAACAAACCAATTTACATTTTTTGTTGACACTTATCATCTGTCCTATCAATATTCTTATAATTTAAATTTTTTATCCTGCATTCTCAGATCATAGTAACTCTATAATATAATCATATCATTAAGCATGTTAGAACTGAACTCAAGTATATAAAATGGGGTTAATAGTATCTTATTTCTTACCTGGTTTTCATTTCTTGTGGTAAGCAGAATATGGATGAAGCACACAGCAGCCCTGAGTTGCATGCTGCAGCGGGACCTGGTCTTGCAGAAGAATGTGCGACTCTGGTATAGTTAATTATTTAGCAAAAATATATTATGTGCTATATTGAATGGTGATAAAGTGTGAGGCATTAGTTACAAATTTATTATTCATTAGTTTTTATTTAGATTACTCTATTATAGGATCAAGAATGAATATATTATTAGAGAGAAATTAAGGGTAGGCACCTATTGACAAAAAGATGGTAGAATCTCATTTTAGGTGGTTTGGTCATGTGAGGTGGAAGACCATTAGAAGCCCTGGTAGGCTGGTAAGAAGAGTAGTAGATTAAATGGAGGATAACCCAATAATTAGAGATAGAGGGAACCAAAAGGAGAAAAAAAAAAAAAACCATGGGGGACACCATAATAAAAAATGACTTAGAACTGAATGGACTTTTTGTGGACATTATTTAACACAGTCATCTCATCTTATTCATGTATTTAACCCCACCTACTGGTAAATGGCTTTGGTTGTTGTTGTTCTTGTTCTTGTTGTACTGTGTCAGTTTAAGGCTTTGTTTGAGAGATTGGGCTATAAGATGTCAGCATTGTGTATTTTATTGTGCCTCCACATTTCATACACTTGCAAGAAGCAGCTCCAGATAAATCGTCTTATCTCGGTGAATTTTATTGTGCTCCAAATGATGCACGTGAGTCAACTGATACACACATCTTTATTGTTGACAGGGTGGATGTCGAACAGGGATGGCTAAAGTTACCAATGCATATGACCTTCCTGCTAGGTTTGTATGTTGCCCCTTTCTTTTACTTGTTCAAGTCGAAGAAACATCGGGGTCTGTTTTATTAGAAGATCAATTCTACCATGCAATCACGGTTCACCTATTTGTCTCCTGTCTGGGAGAACAAAAATTTTGAGAGAGTTTGTCTTTTATGCAAGTGCCGTTGCATTGGTTCAAAGCAGCATTCTGATACTTTCTTTGAGTCTCTTTTGAATGGTGGTTGCTGAACGTGGGATTTGTATATTAATTATAAATTTTAAACAGCATGTTTTTTTCTTTTCCTGTGGTTTGGATCTGAGGTCTGTCAATCATATGTGCACAAATTATGTTAATGCATTATAAATTTCTACCCATTTTTACTGACATATTTCTTCATTTGTTACCTACAAATAATTTGGATTCCTTGTATCCCGTTTTTTATGTCTAAAATAATTTTTTGGCAGGAGAGTTATCCATACTGTTGGCCCAAAGTATGCTGTAAAGTACCATACTGCTGCTGAGAATGCTTTAAGTCATTGCTATCGTTCTTGCCTGGAGCTTTTAATCGACAATGGGCTTCAAAGGTTTTTTTAATGTTATATCAACTTTTTTCTTGCAACTTTTCTTGTTTTAGGGAATCTCCTGTTATTTAAAGATCTACTACTTACTTTTGTCTTTCATATATTGATGTAGTATTGCTATGGGTTGTATTTATACAGAAGCAAAGAATTATCCCCGAGAACCAGCTGCGCATGTAGCTATAAGTGAGATTTTTTATTTTTTTTAACATGATTTTCCTTTCTCAGTCTGTTTCTTGTGATATTCTGACCTGATAAATTATTTAGTTTAACTTTGCAATCTTTTGGGAATCGAATTGCCTACTTTTGGGGAGTTATTATTACCCTACTGTTGCAGTTCTGTCCATAAATAAAATAGAAGCCATTAATGCCAACTGAGTTCCTGACTCGATCTTAAATATAAACAAAGGAAATTAATCTTTTTTTTTTTTGGAAGGGAGGAGGGGAGCATGCTCTCTCTTCTTCTAGCCGCCAATCAATTCCTTGCTGTTTGCTTAATTTGATTTTCTATCTTACCAAGTGTTGCTTAGGTTAATTATACTGGATGCGTTCAACAATTACAAGGCATAATTAAATAACCTGATGCCTTTGGGATTTGTACATTATGGGGTGTATATATGTCTGTGTATAATTAGGGAAGGGATCCACGTAATCCAGGAGTAAGTCTTGTCATCCTTACGCCATTTAATAACTTCTTATGGATGTTGAATTTCATTAATCCAACCGTTGAATTGAAAGTTCTCTTTTAGTAAACCAAATCTAAAAAAACTTCCTAAAATTTAAGAATCATTTGATTCTTCATCACACAACTTTATTTTAATATATAATACTTTATTTAAAATATAAATAAATTATAAATATCAACTCTAAAATTACATACCTATGAATATCTGATTTATCTAAAATTTGGTATGCATGATCATTAACATATATATCATGTGATTCAACGGTTAGATTTATTAAATTCAATATTCATAGTAAGTTATTAAATGGAGTGTCTACGAGTTCTTCAGTAAATTGATCCTATATATATATATATGCTTGTATATTCTACCATAATGTATTTCCAAAGGCCTCAGTTTATTTAATCATGCCCTTATTGAATGCATCTAGTTTATGGAGTATGATTTTTTCAGCTTTGAGTTGACAATTGTTTTCAGATGTCTGATGGATAATATCTTAATCTTAGGAACTGTTCGACGGTTTCTTGAGAAGCAGAAAGACAACATAACAGCTGTTGTCTTTTGTACAACCAGTACAGCTGATACTGAAATATATAAAAGGTATTTTAAGCAGCTGTTTTTGTTTCTCTGTTGATATCTTCAATTTTTAAATGACATGAACTTTCTTAAAGTTACACAAGTTGGTTGATTTTCTTTTCAGCCTTGTCGTTAGAATTTGTTTCAATTTTTTAGTACAAATAGTCTCTGTTTTCTATATCGGATGTGTTTGTTTTGCGGTTTCCAGTGGGCTGTTTTACTTTGTTTCTCTTTAGCTTTGTTTTTGCTTCCAAGGATACCTTATCCTATCTTTTATTTCCCCTTCTTATCTAATTATATTTCTTTTTCTATATTAAAAAGATATTTTTACATTCTATTATTCCTTGTAGATTGCTTCCACTTTACTTTCCTCGGGATAAACATGAGGAGCAGATTGCTTTGTCAAAACTTCCTGCAGATGTTGGAGATGAAAATGGTGAGACCATTATAGATGAGCGTAAAATCAGAATAAAGCCTTTGCCTAAAAAGAATGTTTCAAAAGCACCTGAGGTTCCTGCTGATCTTTCTGTCAGTGATGTTGGCTTGGTTCGCAGGTCAGTAAATTTTTGAAATTTAAGATTATTTTTTAAATCTAGATTTCTCAGTGTATGCCTCTATGAACAAATACTACAAGCCGAGCATATATAGATATTGGTTTGTAGGATCAGGTGTATTATTTAATATATTCTTTTAACTTTAGAAGCCTTCTGTGATTTACCATATTTGCAGTATTATTTCTATGTCCGAGCAGATTTCAGATTGGTATTGTCCTTGAAAGCTAAAAGTTTAGGATTGTCAATGCCGACAAAAGAATTCTTAGTGCTTGTTAGAAATTTGAATGCCCCTATAGCAGCCCCAAAAAAGTATATTTGGTCTTCAAGAAAAATGGATTGAAGTTACTTTTCCATTTGCCCAAATGTTAATTTGTGGTGCAAGCAGTTAGAAACCACTCACCTAGATGTTTTTTGTTTGCACATGTCACAATATTTATTGCCATTAGTTATGTTTGCTTGATTATTTTTGTTGTATTTGATTAAACAGAACACAATACATTTTGAAAATTTTACTTCTGGTGGAACTTTCCTGATCCATGTGGCTTTTACAGCAATTCATCATATTTAGATTCATTTCTGGATCCTGCCTTCATGTCCTTGATTAAAGACCCCGATCAACGGCGTCTAGAGCAGTGGGAGAAAACTGCTGAAGCACAAAGAGGCTGGAATTCTGCTAAATTGCTTGGATTTGGTGAGCTTGGCGGACCTTCGTTATCTGCTGCTGAAGAGTATTCTCTTCACTGTAGATACCTTTCCAAAGCAAATTCTTTAAATCTTTCTGAAATCGCAGATATGAAAATTGTGTAAGCATCCATCTGATAGTAGGTACTTTATATGTATTTTATTGTTAGGACATGGGATGAATCAATCCTTCTAATTGGCAATGTTTGCGAAGTTTCTGGGTTGAGATATTTGTGCCTGGACAAGGGATAAATTGAACTTTTGGGTTGTACAATTTGTTTGTTCTTTTTGGGTTCGTTATCAAATAAATTTAAGACATATTTTGCAACGTATTAATACTAAGATTGTTCTTTAATGATGACACGATGATGTTCTTTTGTGGAAGAGAAAAGCAAAATGATTTGGCTGGATAAGATGTAATTCTTCTTATCAGAATCAATCATAATTGAACAAATAACGAAGTTTTTTTTTTTTTTTTGATAAGTACAAATAATGAAGTTTATGCTCTTTAAAATTTCTCTTTCATGTTTATGTTAACCAATCAACGTGATTGCTTCATGCATGTGTTGATATGTTAGAAATTTAGGGGTATGGGAGGTTGCCCCTTTCCAAGGTCAGGGCATGCCACAAGCCTCAACGAAGGCTTACATTGATCTTTGCAATGTATTTATATTTTTCAGTTATCGTGGAGGAGTAGACAGTGAGGGTCATCCCGTCATGGTTGTTGTGGGGGCTCACTTTTTGCTCAGATGCCTTGATCTGGAGCAATTTGTGCTCTATGTGGTGAAGGTAATTTGTTGTACCCTTCAGCTTGACATTTTTTACTGTTGACAAGTATTAGTTTGGCTATTATAAATTTCAATCTCCTGGATATTGGAATGCATCATCTATTTAAAAGTCAAAACTGATTTATGTCCATAAGTTCTAATCTTTGTTTACTTTTCAAATATAATGAAAAATCTCTTGGTGTTAAATTTCAGGAGTTAGAGCCTTTAATACAGAAGCCTTATACTATTGTCTACTTCCACTCTGCTGCATCTCTGCAGATGTAAGTGTGAAATGTTTGAATTCTAGGACGTACTGATTGGTCTAGTCTTTCATGAAATAGAGGTTTGCAACATGCTAAGGTTGTCTTCACTAAAAAATATTTCAGGAGTGCGTAAGGGGAATTGTAAAAACTCCTTTGCCAACTGGTTATTTTGTGTGAATTATGTGATTACTATGTTAAATTAATCAAAATAGTTTCGCAGCCATAGTTTTGGTAATTCACTCCTTTTATTCAAATAGAAAAAGGGAATCAGAAATTCAACTATCAAGATATGGAAAATATGGTTTAAATGTTTTTTTGAATACAGTTGTATCAGTATTTTAGTTGCCAAACATCTCATATTGTACTGGTAATACTTTGTATAGTTGCTGGAAACATCTGCTTGACCATTGGACTATTTTGTGTAGCACTCGTGAAACCAGTAACTGCATATAGTTATATACCTTTTGGAGAGTGATTATGCTTTATTTTTCTACCTGTTTATGTTACTAAAACCTAATACATAGCCCCATATTAAATTCAAGCAGTCCTTTGGTTTGATTCAATCTGACTTGATTAAATTCTCTTTTGTTGAGGATGGTTTAGCCATTAAACTCACTGTTTTACTGAGGTCAGATGTTCCTATTTAAGTGGTAGGCTTTTATGAAGCAACACATAAGAGAGGCAAGGTGAATGTGTTTGGATAAATTGTGTTAAAATTAATTGAAGCCGTGCCAATGGGGCGAAGCATACTTGAATGAAAGAAAAAGGGAAATGATAAGTAGAAGAAAAGTGCATTATGGCATTGTTTAATCCATATAGCCGACCCTTCCCAGTGGGAAATGTAGGTTAAGTAGGAAGAAAAATGCATTTTGAAGGTAGGTTGAGAGTTTTTTACATAAGCAATTTGCTTTGTGAAAATGTGTATAACTAACTCCAATTATTGGTCACTGGAATTCCCATGATTTTGGTTTGTTAACAAAATTTACTTTTACTTATCTCCACCCTGTTGTGATATATTTAGGCAGCCAGACCTTGGTTGGATGAGAAGATTGCAACAAATACTTGGTCGGAAGCACCAGCGCAACCTGCATGTATGCACTTTTATTTTTAGGGGGGAGGGTGCTACTTGTATGCATTATTCTAGTGTCCTACTATATATGACACTTCTACAGTCTATGTTCTGATTTCTCAATCTGATATGTGTAGGCAATATATGTCCTTCACCCAACTTTTGGACTAAAAACTGCAGTATTTGGACTTCAGTTGTTTGTGGACAGTGTGGTATGTTAGCCGAATCTAAACCTTTTTAAGGGCCTCATTTATGTTGTCAATGTCATTGTTATTGACAATTAACTTACAGGTTTGGAAAAAAGTGGTATATCTTGATCGACTTCTGCAGCTCTTCAGATACGTACCTCGTGAACAGTTGACCATACCGGATTTCGTTTTTCAGTTGAGTATTTATGTTTCCACTTGACACCATTAACATTTATTCTATTTCATTATGTTAGTTTTTACAATGTTCCACTTTCAATTTATGGCTTCTGAGAGTATTTGGGATTGAACCAATTCTTAGTGTTTAAGGGGTGCCCTTTTGCTATTAAGCGATTCTTTCATCTTATTTGTGCTGCTAATTGTTATTATTATTATTATTATTATTTTTTATGGCTTTATCCATTTCGTCGTAGTAAATGTAGCTTAGATCATAGGCTGTTCCATAATTTATACTTCTATTCACGCAGGCATGACTTAGAAGTGAATGGAGGGAAGGGTCTCATTGTGGATCCCAGAACAAAATATATGTAGCAAAGACCATCAGATGCATGCAGTTGTCATTATGATCTGCCCCTTATTCTCGCTGTTAAAAGGGAGAGCTAAGAGGGGTTGTAGTTATATGTGTTTGAAATGTGTATGCAAGCATTTTTTTTATTTTTATTTTTGTTTTACTTTTTTTTGTGGGGGGAAGGGGTGGAGGGGGATTTTTTGAGCATTGATAAGTTTGTGTAAGTATGTAATATTTGTTAATCGCGCAAGCTAGATGGTTGAATAAAATTAGGCTTTCAAGATTTTCACTCCCTCATTGCATCCTTGATTTTTGCTACTGTTCACTATGCTACCAAATTTGTGCATGTGCTTTTGTTGTTTGGTGATCAATGATCATTAGCTTTAACGTTTTATTTAAAAAGCAAGTGCATTTCGTGAATTAATTTTGCAAATATATTAAAATGATAGTTAGAGTTAAAACCTGTATTATTATTCAAATAAACTAAGCCAGATTTGGTGAAGATAAAAAAAATGCAAAACCTTTAATCACGAGTGAACCAGTTTCTTGAAGTGGGTCAGGCTAACCTCGTTTCACTAGCTCGGTTCGCAGTGGATTATGAATAATTTTTTTATGGTTTAAATAAGTTTTTGGTCCTTACAAAGTTTATCAAATTTGGTTTTGGTACCTGTGAAATTTTTTCTTAGGTTTTCGTTCCTGTAATCTCAAAATTTTTGCAAATAGTCCCTACTGTCATCTTTTTTCGTTATCTAGTACTCATGGGTATCGAGGTAATTTTATTTTACTGTCCGACTTGCTGTAAAATTTGGTCATAAAATAGAAACAAAATCATACATTAGGGAATAAGGTTAAAATTGTTAAATTCCTTCATTTTGTATGATATCCAGTATTCAGGGGGTATCGAGGTAATTTATCGTTCTTGTCCGACTTGCTCCAAAATTTGGCTAGAAAGTAGAAATAAAATCATACATTAGAGTCATAGGGTTATAATTGACAAATTTTTTCATCTAGTATGATTTTTAGTACTCAGGGATACCAATAGGGATTATTTACAAAACTTTCAAAAATACAGGGACGAAATCTTAATAATTTTTTTTACAAGGACTAAAACCAAAGTTGATGAACTTTCCAGGGACGAAAAGCTTATTTAAACCCTTTTTTTTTTTTTTTTTTTACAGGAAAAGACCATATGGATTAAGAATAAATTGGCTGGAATGCGTTAGTCCACAATTTATATTCTTTAATCTATTTCCTTTATTTAATTTTTTTTGCATTAGGAGGAGGATACTAGTATTATGAATAGTTATTTTATCTGTCCTTGGTATCAAATTATTAAAACATCAAATTAACATTAGTCTCAATAGAAAAAATACAACCAATGAATCATATTTCCGTTGTCTTGATGTAACTCAAAAGATTTTAGAATTTCAACAACCACTTCACTCCTTTTAATCGAGCCACCTCACTTCCTTCTTGTTTGGATCAGAGTATGCATAATGTACGATTTAATATTAGTGGCGGATCCAGAAATTTTCTTTAGTGGAGGCAAGAAAATAGTATAAATGTTTTTACAAAAGGAAAATGTTACAAGTTTTAAAAAGAAAATAATCTCATGACAAAAAAAACCCAAAATACCCAAGTTTTTATAAATTATAATTGCTTTTTACATATTTTCATATTTTAAAAATGTTCTATATTTTTTTCATTTTCAATACTATTATAAATAACTCCTGATGTGTATAACCAAACAATCATACGAGCATTTATCTCTCATGCAATTGCGTTTTTTTTTTTTGTTGTTTGTGACTGAATCAAGTAAGCCGATGACATATGAGCATGTGTTTAGTAAGACAATGAATAATAAGTAAAAGACGAAAGGGTAAGTAGGTAACTGTTATATATGAGAATAAAAATGTTTCAAAATTCTCCCCTAAAAGAGTGTTTCAATTTATTTTCTATTTTTCTCTTGTGATTCTTTTATATTTATTTTTTAAAAATTTATCTTATGGGGGTAACAATTTTTTTATGGGGGCAAAAGAAAAAATTAATAGGCGTGTATATGCAGAAAAAACTGGGCCTTGTGGGGCAATTGCCCCTACCCCCAACATGAGTGGATCCGCCACTGTTTAGTATCCATATGAAAAATCAGTTCCCCCACCCAAAACCTGCAATCATATATACCATACACGCTATCTAATATCTATAGCACAAAGCAAACAGAAACGCGTGGCCGATTTTAAATCAATTGCTCATGTATTAGGAGATATTATTACTTTTTACTTGCATCTTGTTTTTCGGTGGAATTTTTATGACCATTACAGTCATTTATCATTTTCTTGGCATTAACCGAAGAAAGTAACACAAAGTTGCCGACACCCAAAGCAAACAGTATGCACATGACATTTGGTCACACCACATGCTTATGTCTGAAATCTAAATAGATAAGCCAGCCCCACATAATCTTCAACCACAACTTTCATAGATATTTTCTTTCACAAAATCTCCCACTTCAATTATAAATAAGGATAACAATTCTTGTTTTTGTAGTATCTCCAACAGTATCAAGTATTAAGCATTTGAATCTCTTACTAAGTTACAAAAAAGAAAATAATAACAATGGATCCACCCTCCAAAGGCAGTGATCAGAAGTACACAAGCAGTGAGCTTCTGTCCAGTGCAAAGTTGGTGTCTGAGGCAGCACAGGCCAGTTTGAGGAATGAATCTGACAAGGTGGACAAAGCCAAAGTGGCTGATGCTGCAGGGGATCTTCTAGATGCAGCTGGCCAATATGCAAAGCTGGATGAACAAAAGGGGATTGGGCAGTATGTTGAAAAGGGTGCTGATTATCTGCACCATTACAAGGGTGACTCTGCCCCTTCTAACCCTTCAACCACTGCTCCCCCATCAGAATCACACCCACCAAAACAAGAAGAGTCCAAATCTGAAGGTGGTGGTGGTGGCTTTGGGCAGTTTACAAAGTTGGCTGGAGACTTCTTGGGGAAGAAATGATTTCACCACATTACTTTTATTGCTGCTGTTATTTACTGTGTGATGATGAACCGAAATAATAAATAAAGCTTGTGTCCTATTGTATAATAGAGTTCTACTATTAGATTGGCTAAGGCGCTGTACCACCCACATGTCAAGAGCTCCACCAATCCATTTTATAGTTGGCCTAAGTTTGAAATTTTGATCAATCCATATGATTATTTGATTGGTCCAAAATTTACCATATAAATGATATAGTGGATAATGTAAAATATGGGTGGTACAGCTTAGTCCAAACCTATTAGATTAGTATCCTCTTCTTCTATCCCTGTTTGTTATAATAATAATAATAAATAAAAAAAGTATCCGCTTCTTTTATTGTTTTCTTTCTCTTATTATGTTATGAAAGAAAAAGACATAAAAACAAGTTTTAATAGACCCTTCGCATTACATAAAATTTGATTTACGTCTTTCTCTCTCTAACGGAAAAAAATGAGAGATGAAAGGAGAGATCCAAATCTTTCTACTATCTGCCTACTTCCCCTTGTACCAATATAATAACTATGCTAAAATTGATTTATGGCCCTCTATACCTCTTTTATTTCTTTTGTTCACTTGGTCAACCGATTCTTAAACTTAAGAAGTGTGTAAGACTTATAGGGCCTGTCTGTGAGTTTGGGAGGGGAAGGGAGGGGAAGGCTTTAGGTAAAAGAAGGGGGAAAGGGATGAGGAAATGAAAGATAATCCTCCAAAATTTTTCTTTAGTTCATTTTTTTAGTCCCCTAAATTGTAGAGGATTTTGATTCTCTTGTTAAAAAATAAACCTTATATAAGGTGGAGGAGTATCCTTCCATTACCCCATTCATTCTCCCTTCTTCCTCCCAAAGCCTTCCCCTCCCTTCCCATCAAAAACTCAAAAACAAGCCCCTAGGGTAACCAAAACAAGGGAGGGGTTTTCATTCGGATTCATGTAATAAGAGTTTGAGGGATTGGTAGCAAAATTGAGATAGAGTTGATTTGCCATTGAAGAAATAAATCAAAAGAGGATCAAGAAAGAGTAAAGAAATCTGATACCATATTAATCCAAGAATAGCCTATTACAGAGTGCGCAGAGAAAGAGAGAAAATACAATTCTCATTGATGAATGAAAGAATGAATTACAGTTGGTGTATGAATGATAGAACACTGTCTTATATGTAAACCAAGAAAAAGAACAGTCTTATATACAGATCAGAAAAGAGGGCAAAAAGGGAAACTAACTAACTATAATAATTAAATTTAAATTTTTTGAGAGAAAATTAAATTTTAATTTAAACACCGATAATAGCCTAATTCCTTTAATAAATTTGGTTTCATGGGAGTTTTAATTTTAAAATTAGATTAGCAAATGCTAACAAGTATGTTTGGAATGTTTTATTTCCAAAAAAAATACATTACTGAGAATCACATTTTCAGGAATCTTTCTTTTCCGCCTTCACACCTAAGAATAAAATTTTCTCAAGTTTCTAATTATCTTTCACTAATTTTATTCACCAAGGTGATGCACCACTTAAGTGACATTTTTTTTTTTTTTTTTGGGTGATCTACTCATTTTATCACTTGGTTAGTCCAAAAAAATGTTAAAAGATGGGTTAGACTTTTCAATATTTTTTGTAGTTAATAGTCAACTAATCCATATGACCAAATAGATGGTCCACAGTATACCACTTAAGTCATACATTATTATATCACTTTGATGGGTGGTACTCCAGAACCTTCACATATAATCATTTATCATTTTCATGGCATTAGCCGAAGAATTGCCGACACCCAAAGTAGACAAATTTTGTTTTATGGTGGAATTTTTGTGACCATTATAATCATTTATCATTTTCTTGGCCTTAGCCGAAGAATTACCGACACTGTTTTAAGGCGGGATTTTTGTGACGATTATCATTTATGATTTATCATTTTCTTGGCCTTAACCGAAGAATTACCGATACCCAAAGTAAACAATGTCCACAGAACATTTAGTCACCACATTATTTTTGTCTAAAATCTAAATAGATAAGCCAGACCCACATAATCTTCACAACCAATTTTCACAGATATTTTCCTTTACAAAAAATATCCCACTTTATTCCACTATAAATAAGGCTAACACCCAGTTGTTGTTCTTGTAGCATCTCCAACAGTATCAAGTTAAGCATTGTAGTCTCTTTACAAGTTACAAAGAAAAGAAAATAATAACAATGGCTGACCCACCCACCAAACCCAACGAGCTTCTCTCCGGTGCCAACTCTACGGCTGAGAAAGCACAATCCGCTGTGCAGAATCAAACTGCCAAAGCGGCTAATGCTACTGGTGATCTTCTAGACACAGCTAGCACAAAAGCCAACCTGGATCATCAGAAAGGCATTGGCCAGTCTGTTGACAAGGGTGCTGATTTTCTGCACCATGTCAAAGGTAGCGGTAAATAATACTCCTTTAAAGTGAGTTTGAATGTAAAACGAAAAAAGTAAAAAATATCTTCATATTTAATTAATTAAAGTGAATTGAATTTCAATATATTTTAATTGATTAAAAGTGAACATATTCTTATTTACTCACTTTATATTTAAATTCACTTTAATGGAGTGTATTTCCTTAAACCACTGCCCCATCAGAATCAGAAACACCATAACAAGAGCCCCATGGTGATGCTCCCCAATCTGGAGGTGGCAGAGGCTTTGGGCAGTTTACAAAGTTGGCTGAAGACTTCTTAAATAAATATTGAGTTCAGCATTTTAATTAAGGGCATCTCTTAGTTTTTTATTGATGCTGTTATTTCTTGTGTGATGTAATGAACCGATTAATAAATAAAGCTTTTGTATTTTGTATAGTAGAGTTTTAAGTACTATCCGCCTTCTTAATCACCATTCCTAACAACATTCCACCACCATCCCTTTATCTATCTGATTATTTTTACCAATATAACTATGATAATATTGAATCTTGGTCCTGTATACCTCTTTTCTTTCTTTTGTTACTTGCATGAAATTTTTAACTTGTTCAACCGATTGTTATAATTATTTAAGGCCTAACTGGTTTTACAAATATGTTTTGGTATGATAATAGTGATGAGTTTAATTTTTTTTTTTTTAAATATTTCTTAAAATTAGATTTAATGTGTATTCAGGATGTAGTTTACGCTGTCTTAATTAAATCTAGAGCCAATTTTTTTTTTTTCAAAAAAAAAAACATTCTTCTTTTTTCTACAGTTAAGTATTGGTAAAAAAAAAAAATTTTTTGCATTAGATTAATAATATTTTACGTTATATGATAATATTTATTTTGAAATATATATCATCAAATATACTTTAATTTTAGTTGTTTAGTTATTTAGTTTTAGGAATAAAGTAGTATGTACTGTTAGTGTAAAAAGGTTTATACTGACATCCACTAATATTTTGACATGTGTGTTTTTATTTTAATAAATAAAAGAGAAATAATAATGATGTTGATTTATCAAGATATTATTGGATATCTGTGTAAAAATTCTTTATACCGACGATGAATAGAAATTAAACTCTTATTTATGATTTAATTATATATCATGTTTATATTCTTTATACGTTTTTTTTTTTTTCTCTTTCGACTGGAGATATTTTGTACATCATACTAAGATATCGGATACTAGGATATTGGATCGGCCGGTTTCAACATGATTATTACTTGAGTAATCATCGAGTAGGATTGAATTTAAGAATGACTCAATATCAAACAGAAATTGGGTTCAAGTCCCATCCAAACCTATCTTACAAGGGTTTTTCTATCATGTGTAGATTTGTATAGATTAAGAAATCCAAAAGTAGTATCTATTTATTAAAAAATTAAATATTTCAGTTTTGAAAGTATAAAATATATAAATTCCTACTTAATTTTATCCTTTTAAAATTCTTAACATGTGCAAAATTGTATAGGTTAAAAAAAGTCATCTTATAATACCAGTAGTTGAATACAGGTACATGAATGGCATGGAGACGGTTTGAATTTGGGGATTTGATGCCTTTATCACAAAGAGTAATGATATTGAGACATCAAAAGTTGACACCAACTTTTAACACCATGGTTAATTCAGTATATTGGTTGGTTAATTCACTTTTGATATTATTGGTTGATTAATCAACCAATATACTGAATTAACCATGGTGTCAAAAGTTGGTGTCAATTTTTGGTGTCATAATAATTTCTCCCTCTGAGTAATGATATTGAGACACCAAAAGTTGACACCAACTTTTGACACCATGGATAATTCAGTATATTGGTTGGTTAATTCACTTTTGACACTATTGATTGATTAATCAACCAATATACTGAATTAACCATGGTGTCAAAAGTTGGTGTCAACTTTTGGTGTCATAATATCATTTCTCCCTCTTTATTAATGAAATCCTTGCTTTAATTTAAGTTGTGGTATATAATTGTCCCACTGGTGTCAAAAACTGAACCAAGAAAACTACACCAAAAGTAGCACATGTATCATGTATGTATAGGTGAAACTTTACAGTGCGGGGTAATTGTGAAACAAATATTTACGAAGACATTAACCATACGTTACATATATAATTGGTGTTGTTAATTACAAGCAGAAACATGTCCTTGGAAGTTTCCCTGTTGTTCTAATTATATTCGCCTTCCCTTTTGCTTTGAGCTCTTCATTCCTTCTTCTTTCAGCTGCTTCGGCTCTCGCTCCCCCTGCAATCTCATCTATATATTTCATCTTACTTTGATATTTCTTAGACGCTTTCACCCTTTCCCGCTGATTTTCACTTTGCTGCATGTTACACAAATTATGTTTTAAAGTAAGGCACTACATTATATATAAATATATATGATAATCTCATTATTAAGGCATAAAGTATATATGGTTGAGGTTAGAGAAACCTCTTTCTTATTTAGCTTCCGTCTGGCTTTCATCTTCTTTCTCTTTTCCCATGAATCTATAGTCTCTATCAGCTTTTCATACCTGACAATATTATCTTCATTAATATATTAAAAGTAATTTACTCATCAAATTTTTGACATCATTTTTATACTGATGTCTATTTCCAGATAACAAAATATACAGATTGGTTATTTACTAGTTTGTTAACCAATTTTTACACTTTAATAATCACTCTAATTAATTAAATACCATTAATGAATATAAAAATACAATGAAAGTTTTGGTGTGCACATAATATAACAATAAAGTGCATGCAATGCAACCAATAAAGTCCAACACAATTAGTGTAACTAATTTTTTTAAATAGTCACGGGTTTGATTCTTGTATAGAAAAAATTTTGTTGATGCGAAAAAAAAGTGCATGCAATGCATGTTCAAGTGCACAAGTGACAAATCTTGATACTGAGAATCTTCGCTAGAATGTAAATGTAATACAATTGCAAGTACCTACCTCTCTTTGATTTTGAGGAGTTCATTTCTCTCCCAAGCATCAGCTTTTGTTTCAAAGGTGCCTGGTCTTGTTAGAGTCTGCCCTCTTGTTCCAGTTGGTGGAGTTGGTGGTCTCACAGGACCAGGCTTTGTTGTTGAGGTCTGTCTCACTGGTGGAGGAGGTGGTGGTGGTGGCCTTAAAGACACAGGCTGATGAAGTGGTGGTGGGGTCTCAGGTTTTATATCATTAGTGGTGTTCATCAAGTTCTTATCACCAAAAGTTGGAGTCTTTTTTGGTGCTGGGATCTCAGCATTTTTATCATAAGTATTCTTCAAGTTTTCACCAAAAGTTGAAGTCCTTTTCAGTGAAGGTGCAGGGGTGATGGCTTTTTCAGGCTTCTTTTCCTCTGTAACTGAGGATATTGGCATCTTGTTACCTTGGTCATTCGCAGATTTAAATGAACCTATATATGATGCAGAAACAGTTCAGCATACATCTGTTTTTTTTTTCTCTCTCAAAAGGTATAAATTAGTATTCAACTCTCTTAAAAAGTTAAAGAGAGAAAAAAAGTAAATTAGAAACTTGATCCTAAAATTATTATTCATTTGTAATTTAATCCCTAAATTCAATTACGTGTACACATTTAGGATTTGATTGGTTTAGATTCCGGTATAAGCAAATGGAAAAGAAAATTAATTTGTCAATGTACTTTTTACCAAAACAACATATTGTTGCTTCAGTCAAAAGCTGGTTCGAAATGCGTTAAAAAAAAACATTTTTTCTCGTTTGCTTCCACCGGAATTTAAACCATACATCCTCTAAAGTTTTGAAAACTTGTATTACCCATATTCATTCTCAAGGTGATAAATAAAAAGAACTTAGTTAATACAAGTTCAATAAATTCAAAGGTTAACTAGTAAAAATAGTATTCAAGTTTTGTCTATGTCTTTACCTGAGGATCGCTTGGATGGAACACGAGGTTTGGAAAATGGAGCTTTTGTGATGCTAATGGTCCTGCTCAATGAGGTCTCAGGGTGCTCACTTATTTTCTTTTCTTGTGGGATTTCTGAGACCTCCCCTTGTGAAGTAATTGCCAATGCAGCAGCAGCTACTGCAGTGGCATGCTCCATTTCTCTGTAGTCATAATCATCACTCATATTCCTTGAAAACTGTCTTTGGAACCAGTTCTGGGCCTTTTGCTTCTCTGCAGAAATTTGTCCCCAGAGTTTGTTAATTAACTAATTGGCTCATTGAATTTTCAGGAAAAAAAGGAAGAAAGAAAAAGAGTTTTGTTTCACTATTTGGTCATCAATAAGGGTTTTAAATCGTGGTCCGCAACCGCGATTATAGTCACAATACTGCAGTTGTGGTAGTCTTTGCAAATATATTATGATCGCAATTGCGATGTCACATTTTTTCATAATTATCTGTAATTACAATAAATAATTATCTGTAATTACAATAAATAAGAGATATGGGGAAGTAAGATATAAAAAAATGCTTTTGTTTCCTCCCTTTTGTTTCTTACCTGCCTAATGCTGAAAACAAAGCCTATAAGGGAAAAATTACATCACCTTTGAAGGATCGAATTTTCTGATCCATGCTGCCACTCGGGTCAGGTTTGTTATCCTCTTCTGCACCAGTAAATTTCACTCTAACCAAAAGTACTGCTCAGCGTAAACAACATTTGTGGCAGGGAAAAATTACTTTATGCTGATGTTTTTATGGGTGAAGGATATGGTGCACCACCCACCAAAGTGGTGCAGTGGTGCACCACCCAAGTGGCAAAATCTGGACCATCCAGATTGCCACTTGGGTATTTTTGATTTTTCAACCTTTATAGAGGGAAATTTTATGGTGCATCCTCTTCAAAATGATGTATGGGTGCACCTTAAAGTAAATCAATATGGTCCATTCCATTTGACACTTGTCACAAGTTAAATTTAAATATTTTTTTACTTAATCAAATTAGTCAAATCAATGATTTAATATTTACAAAAATATTATATTTATTTTAACAATTAGAAAATACATTTTATTTTTTTATCAAACTTTTATTATTTATTATTATTATTATTATTATTATTATTATTTATTATTTATAAATATTAAAATATTTTTTGTTACTATTCTTTTTTTTCACGTGGCAAATTCTTAAAAAGTTCACTGTAATAAACTTTTGGAATAAGCCTTGTGATGGTACGGTTTGGTTTAAAATCACCGTAATCATCCCATACTACTTAATTATTACCAAGGTTTTGATTTTTTTAAAAGCAAAATATTACATATATAAATAAAAAAAAGTAACATAGTAACAAAAAAATATTTTAATATTTATAAATAATTATAATTATAAATAATAAAATTTTGATGAAAAAAATAAAAAATATTGAAATTTAACTTATGACAATTGACATGACAAGTGTCAAATTGAATGAACCATATTGATCCACTTTAAGGTGCATCGATGCACCAATTTGAAGAGGATGCACCATAGAATTCCTTTCTATAAAGGTTGAAAAGTCAAAAAAATCCAAGTGGCAATCTGGATGGTCCAGATTTTGCCCCTTGGGTGATGCACCACTACACCACTTTGGTGGGTGGTGCACCTTAGACAATACCGTTTTTATGTATGCATTTTGGATACCAAGTTTGAAGATCTATAGTATAGGAAAAAGATTGTGGAAATCTGGAAAAGAGAAATGAAGAATTTTATGTATAACCTTCCTACATAGTTGCATGATCATGGCTACTAGGTTCTCAAAGTCGTTGATATTAATTCAATTTATTGCAAACTAGCCTCAAAACATGAATAATCCAATCTTGTTGGCACACCTACATGCATGGAAAATGTTGTATCGAAATTAACTTGAGCCTATTTCTTTATAAAAAACTAACATGTTCGCCAAAATATACTAGTGGGATGAAAATTGCATATTACATGATACATGCATGTTACCATTGAAAATCAAGAATTACTAACCTTATCTGTTTCATCAAAGTCTCCATTCTTCAGGAAGGATTTTGTTATCTAGCTTCCCTTTTATGAGCAATGATTTGTTATCCACTAGGTGCTTTTTCTAGGTTATAGTTTGTAGGAAGGAGGGCAAGCAAGGTTAAATATACTTTGCATGTGATGTCTGGTTTGGAACTCAAATGCCTTCTGGGTGAAGACAAGTAATTCTTTTCTTCATTGGAGACTTTTTTTTTTTCTTATCAACAAAAAGTATGTATATATATATATATTGAAGGACAAATTGTTAATCACTTTTTCTTTTGAGACTAACTATTAAGCATAGGATCTTATTTGACATTCTTGATCACGTTTTCTATTCCATATATCTCTAATGAATTTTTTTTATTAAAACCTCATATTGGGTCTTCTAAAAAAAAAAAAAAAAGATGTTAGACTTTTCCTATAAGTTATTGTGTCGCTTTAAATATTCAATTTCATTAGTCTGCGGAAGACTCCAAAGGGAATAACGTTGGTTTCCATGATGTCTTGAGCATCTATGTATATATCACAAGATCAGAGAGAGAACCATTCTGCACAATATGGTGACTTATTGTTTTACACAAGGAGATGTGATAAATTTAAAATGTAGTCATATATGTGCAGCCAGAAAGAGTTGCAGACCTTTTCTGCTTTATTGATATAAAATATATTGAAAAGTAGACTAACGCATGAGATATCCACACAGAGAAGAATACAAGCATAAAGTTCTGTACATCAATGCAAGCATAAATATATATATATATATATATATATGTATGTGTGTGTGTATGTACTTAATTCACCATATTAACTTCAGTTGCAAAGGGCCTAGTTTTCTTCCTCTGCAATTTGCATTATTGATATACCTTGACGGAAGTAGCTATTCAAACCTCTGGAATAATTCCTTGTCATTATAATTTGTGATAAGTAACCGAAAAAAAAAGTTTTTCTGTAAATTTTACGCAGTAGTGAAATTTGGTATACTTTTAAGGAGTTACATATACAAAGCAGAACAGTTGCACTTGTATATTGCAATAAGCACAAACAAGCGTTGTTTTAAAATATTGCATATCGCATATGTCACATAATGTGGCCGCAACATCTCGGTTCCACACTAGGTAGTGATTCATGATCACATTGGCCACATCAGACCGTAAACAACTGCAACGTGACTGCAACTGTAGTTGGAATTTAAAACCCTGCAAATAAAGCTTAAAGAAGATGGTTACATGCGTATAAGAGCTGGCTACAGCAAGTAGGATTAATATTGGGAATGGAAATTGCATGTGGTTCTATCTTATGAAAAGTTCCTCTAAAGTGAGTTTGAGTGTAAAATGAGAAAATAAGGACGTATGTATCTTGATTAGTTGAAATGTATTGAAATCTCAACTTATAAATGATCTAAAAATAAATACACTTGCTTTTTTGGTTGTTGTTTATAGCTCTGAGGTGATAAATTGAATATGGAAAACTCCCGTCCAGTTTCTCCTTGTATTTTGTGTCACTTGCTCCAAAAATAAAGAATCCACACAAGTTGAGTGAGTATAGGCCAATATCCTTGCTAGGTTGTCCATATAAAATTATTTCTAAACTGTTGGCATGCAAATTAAAGGGTGCATTGCAATCACTGATTTCTTGCAATCAATCAGCATTTCTCTCAAACAGGAATATTCTGGATGGGGTAGTAGTTCTCAATGAGGTGGTCGATTATGCAAAATAGAAAAAGAAAAAATGCTTCATTCTAAAAGTCGACTTTGAGAAGGCATATGATTCAGTGAATTGGGAGTTCTTAGACTATATGATGGGAAGATTTGGGTTCTATGAAAAGTGGAGAAAATAAATACACTTACTTAATGGTAGTCCGATTGAAGAAATAGAAATTAAAAAGGGCTTGAAACAAGGGGATCCTTTGGCTCCTTTCCTTTTTCTTTTGGCAGCAGAGGGTTTGAATGGTCTTATGTGTAATGTTGTGTCACTAGGGAAGTTCTCTGGATGCTCATTAGGGAGTGAGGGCCCACATATATCGTTGTTGCAATATGCGGACGATACTATAATGGTGGGAGAGGCAAGTTGGGACAACCTTTGGGTGATGAAATCAGTCTTCAGATGTTTTAAGCTGGTATCAGGTCTTAAAGTTAACTTCAATAAGACTAGATTAATTGGTATCAATGATTAAGATAGTTTCCTATCCTCGGGTGCACAGTTCTTAAATTGTAAAATCGGGGTGTTACCATTTAACTACTTAGGCCTCCAAATTGGGGCGAAGCCAAGGAATTTGAGTACTTGGCAGCCAATTATTGGATCCTTGGAAAGGAGATTAGCAATCTGGAAAGGTAGGCATCTATCTTTAGGAGGTGGATCACTCTGATCAACTCAGTGTTGAATAGTCTACCTATTTACTTTTTATCCTTTGTTAGAATGCCAAGAAAAGTATTCAAGGTTCTAATTAGGATTCAAAGAAATTTCATGTGGGGGATGTTCAGACAAGAAGAAAATTCCATGGGTGTCTTGGGCTGTGGTATGCAAACCAAGAGAAGCCGGTGGGCTAGGTATAAAAAATCTGGAGTGGTTCAACCTAGCACTTCTAGCCAAGTGGTGATGGCGAATTCTAAAAGAAGACATGTGACTATGGAGAAAGGTGCTGGAAACTAGATATGGGGTGTTAGTGGAGGGCTCAAGGAGTCTAGATGTTACTGAAGGGCTGAAAACAGGTTCACATTGGTGGAAGGACATTTGTAGGACAGGGAGACTTAATACTTGTCCTGATTGGTTCTAGGTGGGTCTGAAAAGGAGACTTGGGCGGGGTAATAAGATAAGGTTTTGGGAAGATATTTTGTTCGGGTCGAGTAGTATGAAGGATCTGTTCCTTAGACTTTACATTCTATCTAAGGATAAAGAAAAAGAAATAGAAAAAGTGGGGGACTAGGTAGAGGGTAGGTGGGTTTGGAATCTTGCTTGGAGAAGAAATACTTTTGATTGAGAATCTGAGGTTATGATAGAATTTCTAGATATCGTACTTCCTACTGCCCTAGTGTGTGATAGGGATGACATTTGGGAGTGGACTCTTGATGGATCAAGGACCTTTTCCACAAGGTCAACATACTTTTGGCTTCAAGGTCATTGTCCTAGTCTAGATGTGAGAGGTGAAGTGGAAAATAGGATCTTTAAGTGTGATGCTCCTCCTAAGGTCCTTGCTTTCTCTTGGCAGGCCATTAGGAATCGGATACCAACAAAAATGAACTTGTTTCAGAGGCAAGTTATTGGGGATCAGCAGGAGTTGATATGTATTTTCTGTAATTCATAGATGAAATCCGCAGATCATTTGTTATTAAATTGTAACATGTCAAATTTGGTTTGGCGGAAAGTACATGACTGGTTAGGTGCTCAAATACCTCTTCTGGCTTCTTTTGAAGAACTGTATTAGGTTCATAAGGGGTTATTCCCAAAAAAAAAAAAAAAAAAAACTCTATGGTTAGAAAGGAATGCAGTGATTTTCTCAGGGAAATCTTTTGACATGATGCGGATTCTGGATTTGATAAAATGCAGATCTTGGTCATGGTTGGCTGTGGATAAAGATTGGAATTTCCTTTTTGCGGCTTGGTGTACAAATCCATTAGGGTGCCTAAAGTAAAATTTGGATGGATGGTTTTGGTGGTATTCTCAGTTAAGTTGTTTAACATGATCAAATTTTTTGGTTGATGTAACTGATTTTCATTGCAAGGTTTAGCTTAACACATGTGTTCCCCTCTAGTGCTGGAAGGACAGTGGTCAGACTACCTGAGTGAGACTAAATTTCTTGTGAGGGAGTGACTCAAAGTGAGCGAGTGATACAAAAGGTGTGAAAAATTTGAGTGAAACACATATATGAGTGGTTCTGAGGTTCCCATAATTTTTGTTCTCTAACCTGTTATGCTGGGTTGGTTCCTTTTTATTTCTTCTTTGCAGGGTTAATGTGGAACATTGGTACATTGGGGTTATTCTGGATGGTTGGGGGTCTGTGAGTGTTACAAATGTCAAAGTGAGGGGTTTTCTTTTTCTTTTTCTTTTCGGGGTGTGAATACAAAATTGGTGAGAAAGTGAATTACTGTAAATGGGTGTGTGAGTAGAGTCAGAGTCTGTCCTGGTCCAGGAACTTCTTGACAATCTCTTACATATGTTTTCTGGATGTCTGTGGCTGCTGGAGTGGTGTTTTAAATTGTTTGACCAGGCAATTGGAGGCTTATTATTCCTGCTTGAGTTGGTGGTTTTGTATAGCCCTGATTTGGTATCCATAGGGTCAGTTCCGTCACAAGTAAGGCCACAGGGAATAGATGCTCATGCAATTCTAAGTGAGCCTCTCGATGTGTCTTTGTAAGGTGGGTTGGGGAGCCTACTCGGGTGCTTCAACTGGAAAGTGGAAATATGCAATTGCAGCTTGGTTTTGCTAAATGAAACAGTGAAGTTTTTTGGTGGTAGTGTGGGGTTGTTACAATATGTCTGTGCAGGGTTATTGAAGTTGAGCATGCCTTGCGAATTGTGCCAGGTGGAATGTCTTAGCTGGGGTTTTTCTTCCCATCTTCAAAGGTTTGGGGGAGAATCGCGTAAAGAAATTGGGTGTGGCAGAATGGTTGGGCATCATAGTTAATTTCGCCTATCCCTCATGGCCTAAATTGGTCAAGGTCGAAGTCTTTTTATGGGGGTAATGATCAGATAAATTGGCTGGGTTGTTTTTTGGAGCTTCTTCATTGTAATTTTGTGGTTTGGCTGTGTAAGTCAGAATTCTTTTTGGCATGGTATTTTTTGGTTCATTGGTGCTTCTGGGGTTTTAGGTAGTTTATCAACCTTTTGGTTTGCTTCGTTGGGTTGAACGATTATCTCTTCCCTCTCCTTGTGTCTTATTGGTATATTTTGTATTTGGGTTCGGGTCAAGTAAAAGTATAAATAAAATTTGTTTATCAAAAAAAAAAAAAAAAAAACTTTCTCACTTTATAACCAAGCTCACTTTAAAGGAGCATGTTACCTATCTTACATGCATGGCGGCATTAAGTTAAGGTGCAAATAACAAGTTCAAAACAAAATGAGGCCGAAAATCGAAGGAGAGATGAGAGAGAAAGTAGTGAGATATAGGGTCCAATGTCGAAATAGTGAGCATAAGTGGTTCTAAAGTAGACAAAATATTCCATCCTCTTACGTTGATCCCAGACAGGGTCTTTTGCAAAGGCGACCAGTTCTTCACAACAGGGATCAATCTAGTGTTACATCCTTCTTTTTCTCAAAATTTCCAGATGACTTTAGAAGAGATGAACTAAGGTAGGTGTTCAGTAGCTATGGAAGGGTTCAAGAAGTTTATATACCACCCAAGAAAGACAAGCTTTGTAACCGCTTTGGATTTGTCAGATTTTTGAATGTCCAGAATGTCAAGGAGCTTGAGACAATGCTGAATTGGATACTCATAGGCAACCAAAAACTCAGCATGAACATCCCAAAATTTGAGAGGGATGGTAACAATCAAAGTGTGAAGCCTACAATGGTTCAAAAAAGGTGGAAAGCTGGAGCAGGGGCTCGAAATGGGGCTTCCTATGTAGAGGCAATTTTAGGATGAGGCAAAGTAGAAGAAGGCAAAGACCAAATACTTCAACCAAATTGGCGCAGAAGACAAAACATCTATAACAATCATCAGATGGACTGGAATGGTATGGAGTTTTTGATACCACAAGAGGAGATGAAATGGTTGCTTGGGAGCTTCATAGGGAAAATTTTGTCTCTGGATGGCCTTTTTAGTGCAAAGAGAACTTGATTGTGTGGGATGGTCCTCTATTAGAGCAACTCCATTAAGTGGGAATATGGTGTTATTAACGGGAGAAAATCAAGACTCTGTAAAGGAGTTCCTGGCTCAAGAGGCTTCTCTGATTTCAAATTGGTTTGAAGAACTGGAAGATTGGAACCCAAAATTTGTAGTAAAAGGAAGAAGAGCTTGGGTGTTTATTACCGGAATCCTAGCTAAAGCATGGAAGGATGAAGTTTTCAAAAATCTGGTTGGCTCGATTGGAACATTTGTGGGTTTAGATGAATCAACTTCCCAAAAACTGAGAATGGATATGGGAAGAGTCCTTGTTATTGCAACTAGTCCAGAGGTGATACAAAAAGTGGTCAGGGTGAAAATAAATTCTTCTTTTTATGAAATAAAATTAATCAAAGAACCATTTGCTGTCTTTTTCTGTAAGTTGAATTCAGATAGGAAAATACAAAGCTCAGAGGATTTCTCTTCAGATGAATTAGACTATGTTTTCGAAACTTTGGACAGTCTAGAGAAGGTGCCAGAAAGGGTACTTTCATAATCTCTCCAGTGAGACTTGGGTGGAGATGAACTACAATCGTTGATCAACCAAGGATGCAGGGATTTGGGAATTTAAATTTTGAATTTGATGATGTGAAAGACACTGATGTCGTAGGGAGGGTTAGAAAGGTACTATCGTTGCAAGAAAAAAGGAATGGATTGGAGCCTGTGCGTCCTCAAAAGCAGACTTTTACAGATCAATTCACTGGTTTCGGCGGCACAGAGCATGGCGATGTCAGGAAAACTTTCTCGGATGGTGGCCAAGGTCCTATTCACGTGCAGCCTTCAATGGGAGGTCTAAAGGGGTCTCATCTAGTTGGGCTAAAAAAAAAGGGAAGCAATTAAGGAGGGAGGAAGCTGAAGTATTGGGCCCAAACAAGACTACAAGTGGGAATGGGAATGTGGCCAATAATGTAACACCCTGTTTTCATTAAATGCTTTTCTAAAGGCTTGTTTGGTTGTTTAAGCTGTTTTGGTTAAGGGTTAAGTGGGATTTTGGCTTAAAATTCCCTTTATGGCACATGAGCACGCCCATGATCATTAGCCAGCACGCCCGTGCTCAATGTGCGGACCGCGTCTCGCTGAAGCTAATTCCAGCACGACCGTGCTCAAGGGGGAGCACGACCGTGCTCAGGTGCAGCCTTTATATAGTTGGCACAGAAACCGAGGGTTACGTTTTAACCCTACTTTTGGTGGCTGCTACTTACCTAGTTCGGCCAGAGTTGTTTCATTCCCTTTTTCCCTCATATTTAGAGCAATTTTTGAGTATTGGAGGCTTTTGGGAAGCGTTGTTTCGTCTATGCTAATATATAGGCTTGATTTTGGGTTGAGCTGCTCGAAGGGAAGGAACCGATTTGCTGTTAGGAGTTCAAGTTTGTTTTTAGAGCAACCTTCAATCCAGGTAAGGGGAGAAGGGTAGTGTACTCACTAGGCAGTGGGGGTAGTGTAAGGTAAAGGGGTTCCCATGACCCCAGTTTGTTGTATATGATTGTATGCTTAATATACTGGTTTGTTTGGTTGTGATAATATGCTGTTGACTGTTTTGAGTACCATCAATATATGTTTATGTTCTCGATGGTTGTTTCATGAGTATGATGATATGTTAATCATTGTTATAAACATGATGTTGGTAGGTTGATGTTTGCTGCTATGATGAACAGTTTGATGATAAGATATTAATGGAATAATTAGGTTGTTAATTGACTTGATGATTAATGGATTAAAAACCCTAAAATTTGGCTAAGAACTCGGTATCAGTTTCTGTCCAGAACCATACTGTCGTGCATTGAGCATGACCGTGCTGAACAGGGAGCACACCCGTGCTCCCAGCTGGAAAATAGCCGCGCTTTAAGCACGGCCGTGCAGCACAGGAGCACGACTGTGCAGCTGAGCACGACCATGCTAAAAAGGAAGCACAATCGTGCTTCACTTATGTGACAGCAAGCCCGTGCACGGGAATAAGCACGCTCGTGCTCCTCTCCTAGTCGGAAACAGAATTAAAGGACTTTAAGGGGTTTCAAACCCCATTTCCCCAATGATGATAGATGATACAATTAATCAATGTTATGGATTAGATAACTCGATTTATAATTAATAAAGATGATTAAGAAGATGAGATGGTGAGATGTTAAGATGGTTAAGCCGGTATCCGTTGGGTTACCGCACGCTGTTACGTTGTACCTTGGTGCTTATTTGGCCAAGGGGACCTTGACCCCACGGTTTGGGTCTAAGGTGTTGATGATGTTAAGTCTTGGGTGCTTATTGGCCCAAGCGCGATGATGTTGATGCTGAAGTCTTGGGAGCTTTTTGGCCCGAGCAAAGGAGGTGGTTGCTGTTGTTTGTTGTTGTGCCATGCATAGAGCATCGAAGTTGATGGTTGAGGGGGAGGTTTGACATAGGGGAGATCGTCCGAGAGTACGATGATCTGGCCATCCACGGTAGGTCACCCCGGGTTTGGTGACTGCGGCCCCCTTGATGAGGCATCCATGGTTTGATGCGTTAGCTATCCATGGGGTTTACTCGAGGTTTGGTGAACTTCCTGTGTTGGTGCTTCTATGGCCAACACGGATATATAACTCCAAAGTCGTTCATCCTGAGTTAGTTTGGATCCACATACATAATGGAGTAGTGGAGTAGTGTTGCATTGCACCGTATAGCATACCTGATTTTGATGATGTTGATGTTATGATGATTAAATGTTGATGTATGCTAGATGATGCCATGCCTGTTTGTTTACCTTGCTTCCTATCTCCTTGCCGAATATGTTTACATGATTCTTACTCCCCTCTTTTTGTTGTTTGTTTGGCTTGATTGGGCTTTATGCAGAGGATGACGAGCAGCCCGGAGAGGAGTGACTCTGAGGAGCCACCACTCATAGTTAGGGCTTTTACCTTTTATTTTCCGGAACGGTTGTACCAGCTCTGAATTGTGACATCGGGGTTGGGTTGTTTACGTTTTATATTTATCATCGTTTTAACTTGGTTTTATATTTTCCGCGTTTCGTGAACTCGTTCATGTGGGACTTTTCATGGACAAAGGTTTTAATATATCCAGTAAATGCATGTTTTATTTTATTTATATATATCTTTTTATGTGGTATAACATGTGGGGTAGAAGGGTGTCACAAATAACTCTTTGGGCCTAGAAGAAGTTGGATTGGAAAACATAAAATTGGTATCAGATGGGCTGAGGAGTGAACAAGTGGCACACGGAAATCTGGAGGTGGGCCGCGAGGTTGAGCAACAGAAATGCTTAACTAAGGTTGGAAGGAAAAAACAAAGGCCTAGCATTTCTAGGATTGATGGGCTAGAAAGAATATGTGAGGAATAGGGAAATAAGATTGAAAGGGGGGACAAAATCAAGTGGGGATCAATTGCGAACCGGCTAAGGAGAAGGAAGATAGGAACATTCCAATTATCGCCTTATTGGAAGAAAGAAAAAAAGGGAAAAAGTAGTAAGGGAAAGTCAAAAGCTTCTGAGTAGGGTATGTTGATAGCCTCCAACATGTAAAAAGGGGAAGAAGATAAAGTTCCTATCCAACTTAGCCTTGGGATCATCTTTTCCCAGATCAGGTAGGTGAAATTTGGAAGGTAAAAAGCTTAAAAAGTCAGAATAAAAAGGATGGTACGAGTAGCAAGAGAAGATGCAAGGGGACAACTATTCGAAAAGAAATGGAGGTACAAGAAGGATTAGGGCAAGGTTCATGTAAGGATTGGGGTGAAAAGAACCATTCAATTAAATGCAAAGGGGAGCCAAGCAATGCTGCTAAGATTAAGGGGGTGGATGTAGCTTAATGTGCCCCTCTTCTAACCAATGGCGGATCCATTTCGACATGTATGTCAATTTCGGATTCTACAATACAAACTTGTAATAGTGTTTTAAGGGGAAGGAAAAGTTTGTCCCCTGCAGGCAGAATGTCCTCTGTTGAGCGTATTTAGAAAATAGGTTCACAATTAGGTGTTTCCTTTGGGGATATAAAAGAATCAATAATTAGGAAAATCAAGGATTTAGATGATAGAGACCGGCTGTGGGTCTCGGATTTAGGGGTTAGTGAAACGTCAAAATGAAGGTAGGATCGATAAATATTAGGGGTTTGGGAGCGGAGATTAAAAAAAGGAAAATTCACTCCTTTGTGAACTCAGAAAAATTAGAGTTTTTGACAATATAGGAAACTAAGATGGAGGTGGTAGATGCCTCGATATGTAAACAGTTGTTGGGTAATGATGATTTTAATTGGACTTTCTGCCCATCAATTGGGAGGTCAGGGGGTATACTGAGTATTTGGGACTCAAATAGCCTTTTTTGCTTTTTCTCCTTTGCAGGGATAGGCTATATGGGGTGTTGTTTTGAAAGGGGGCATGGTAGGGTCAAATGCTATGTAGTGAATATTTATTCACCTTGTGGGTTAGAGGGTAAAAGACAACTGTGGGCTGAATTGATTAGGATAAAAGCGGCCTTTGGGTCTAGTCTATGGTGTCTAGTTGGGGATTATAATGAAGTAACTTGTCCATGAGAGATGAGGGGCCTTGGTGATTTCTTGGGGATCAGAAGGCGCTGAGTTTAAAAATTTTGTTGGGGAAATGGGCTTAATTGATCCCCCTTGCTAGGTAGGAAGTTTACATGGTAGTCGTCTAGATAGATTTCTTTTGTCTGATGAATGGGTACAAGAATGGGGTGTTGTGGTGCAGTGGGAGTTAAACCGGGACGTGTCAAATCATTGCCCAATAGTTTTAAAGGATGGATCACAAAACTGGGGTCCAAAACCATTTAGGTTTCTGAATTGTTGGCTTGATCACTCGAGATTTAAACAACTGGTTGAATCGACTTGGGGTAATTTCACAATTTTCGGGTGGAAAGCTTTTGTACTCAAATAAAAATTGAAAGCCTTGAAATCAGTTATAAGGACCTGGAACTCACAAGTTTTTGGAAATGTTGATACTAATTTAAAAAAATCTAGAAGAAGATATCAGTAGATTGGATTCAAAAGCTGAATTGGTGGGATTGTCTGAGGATGAGGTGAAGGTGAGAAAATAAAAATTTGTAAAATTGTGGTCCGCTTTAAAAGCAAAGGAAAGTGTCCTGAGACAAAAATCAAGAATATAATGGTTAAGAGAAGGAGATTCAAACTCCTCTTACTTCCATGCAAGTCTTGCAATTCGCAGGAAGAAGAACCAACTAGTGGCAATTAAGGTAGATAATATGTGGATTGAGGGAGTGGAACAAATAAAGAATGAAGTACTTAGTCATTTTACTAGGATGATCTCTGAAATAGTAATGGTTAGGCCTACGTTAGATGGGGTAACATTTCAAAGGATTGACGCAGTTTCTAGGGGGCAACTTCAAATTTTTACAAACTTTCTGGAATTTGATTAACGAAGAAGTTTGGGGGATGGTCAATGAATTTTTTGAATATGGAAAACTACCTTCCAACTTTTCTTCCTATTTTGTGGCTCTGGTTCCAAAAATTAAGAATCCTCATGAATTGAGTGAGGTTAGGCCAATTTCCCTTTTGGGGTGTTTGTACAAAATAATTTCAAATCTGTTGGCGGTCAGGTTAAAGTGTGCACAACAACCTATTATATCTTGCAATCAGTCGACATTCCTTTAAAATAAGAATATGCTGGATGGTGTGGTGGTGATAAATGAAGTTGTAGATTATGCAAAGAGGAAGAAGAAAAAAATGCCTCATTCTAAAGGTAGACTTTGAAAAGGCATATGATTCAGTAAATTGGGGATTTTTAGACTATATGATGGATAGGTTAGGTTTTTGTGAAGAGTGGAGAGGATGGATCAGGGAGTGTATTTGCTAGGGGAAATGCTCTGTTTTAGTTAATGGTAGCCCGACAGAAGAGATTAATAAACAAAAGGGTCTAAAACAAGGTGATCCATTTGCACCATCTCTGTTTCTAATGGTGGCGAAATGATTGAGTGGTCTCATGAATAAAGCGGTATCATTAGGGAAATTCACAGGTCTAAAAATTGGCACTGAGGAGGGTCCACAGATTTCATTACTTCAGTATGCAGATGATACTATTGTGGTGGGTGAGGCAAACTGGGATAACCTTTGGGTGATGAAATCAGTTTTTAGATGTTTTGAGTTGGTCTCAGGGTTGAAAGTAAATTTTAATAAGACTAGATTGTTCGGTATTAATGTTGACGAGGACTTTATGTCCTCAGGAGTAAAGTTTTTAAACTATAGGATTGAGGCATTTCCTTTGAAGTACCTAGGATTGGCTATTAGAGCAAACCCGAGGAGTCTTTCTACTTGGCAACCAATCATTGGAACTTTAGAGAGTCGCTTGGCAGTTTGGAAGGGAAGACATCTATCCCTTGGGGGAAGGATAACTCTGATAAACTCAGTTCTAAATAGTCTTCCTATATACTTCTTATCCTTCTATAGACTGCTGAAAAGTGCTTAAGGTCGTAACTAGGATATAAAGAGATTTCCTGTTTTTTTTTTTTGGGTTAGGGGGGGGGGGGGGTGATGCTCAAATAAAAGGAAAATTCCTTGGGTCAGCTTGATGGTGGTGTGTGAACCACGAGAAGAAGGTGGCTTGGTTATAAAAAGTTTAGACTAGTTCAATTTGGCTCTTTTAACAAAGTAGAGATGGCACCTACTTAAGGAAGATAAAGGGATTTGGAGACAGGTGCTGGATTCTAGATATGGGGTGAAAGTAGAGGGTTCGGGGGGTTTGGATGTAGTTGAAGGATTGAAAATAGGGTCACAGTGGTGGAAGGATATATGTAGATTAGGAAGTCTTAATTCCTACATGGACTAATTCCAGGCAGGTCTGAAGAGGAAACTTGATAGGGGAATAAAATAAGATTTTAGGAAGATATGTGGTTTGGTCCAAACAGTTTAAAGAACTTTTTTCCTAGGATATATAACTTATCAGAGGATAAGGGAAATGAGATAGAAAAGGTGCGGGTTTGGACCGAAGGAAAATGGTCTTGGGAATTTTCATGGAGAAGAACTTGTTTTGATTGGGAATTGGGGGAAATGCCAAAATTCAAAGAAACAATTCTATCGGTAGCCCCTTTAAACAATGGGGAGGATTTATGGATGTGGACCTTGGAGGGAACAGGGTCTTTCTCCACAAAATCGGCCTACTTGTGGTTACATAGTCATTGCTCTAGTATTGATATGAGAGGCGAGGAAGCAAACCAAATTTTTAAGCAATTCTAGAAAACAAAAGCCCCCCCAAAGGTATTAGCTTTTTCTTGGCAGGCGATTAGGAAAAGAATACTAACTAAAATGAACCTATTCAATAGGCAAATTATTGGGGATATGCAGGATGTGGTATGTGTATTCTGTAAATTAGAAATGGAATCAGTGGATCATTTGATGTTAAACTACAATCTGTCAAACTTCGTTTGGCGGAAAGTACATGGGTGGTTAGGCTTTCAGGTACCTTTACCAGCAAACTTTGAAGAGCTGTATTGGCTACATAAGGGGTTTTTTAGAAAGAAAAAAAGGAAAGAGAAGATGTCTGGTAGTGTGGCACGCAATTGTATGGACCAAATGGTTAGAAAGGAATACAACCATCTTCTCGACCAATTACTTTGATTTGTTGAGGATACTGGACTTGATTAAATGTAGCTCCTGGTCATGGTTGGCTACGGAGAAGGAGTGGAAATACAGTTTTGCTGCATGGTTTTCGAATCTAGTAGGTTGTTTACTGTAAGTTGGGAGGGAAGAAGGTACAAGAGAAAGTGAGTTAGGGACTTTTTTTTATTGAAATTAAATTGTTTATATGCACTAATACTTTTGCAGGTCAAAGATTCACTTGGAAGGTTATTTAGTGTGACACCCGGGGCTGATGAGGGCGGGGAGTGATCGCCGGTGCAAGAAGACACGAACAAGGAGTGGCTCCTGGCAGGCTTCTAGGCGGAGGGACACATAAATGAATCGATTACACACCGGAATGAGAGGGATCCTGAGATTGTGTAGGTATGAGACTATACAGTTGAGGATGGCTTATATGAATTGATTGGTACTACCTATACTAACAAGATGCATCTTCTTTTCGGTAGCCCGTCACTTAAGAACTCTACAGTTAAGCGTGCTTGACTTGGAGCAATTCTGGGATGGGTGACCCCCTGGGAAGTTTTAGAAAGTGAGTGAGGACAAATCACGCTAAAAATACCAGTGTTAGTTTGTGGGGATAGTCGTCAATCCATAGAGCAGCCAGAGATGTTAAAAATGCTATCAGAGCGGCACCTCTCCTAGTACGGTGTGGTTCGGGGACGAACCAAGCAGAAGCTGGTAGGCATGTGACACCCAGGGTTGACACGGGTGGGGAGTGGTTGCCGGTGCAAGAAGGCACGGACAAGGAGCGGCTCCTGACAGTCTTCTAGGCGTAGGGAGGAATTCCGAGAGGGCCTGTGAGTGAGAGGCTTTACACCAAAGAAAACATATGAGTGAATCACAAAATTGAGAGTTTGAAGAGCTTCATGAGTGATACATATGAGTGACATAAAGGAGAAACTCTGGTGAGGAGATTTATTTTTGACAACTAACATGTATATTGGACTGTTATTTAGTTCTCATATTTGCAGGTTTGTGCCCATTTTGGGAAGTGGCGGGAATGGAAGCAAATTAAGCAGGCATGGGGTTCTTGAGTAAGAGAGAACAGTGGGTGTGAGGGGTCTTTTTCTGTCTGTTGGGGAGAGACTATACCAAAATTTGAGTGAACTACTAAAAATGGGTGCGTGTGTAATGTTTTTGTGTCTTTGTTTGAACTATTGCTGACTTAGGTTAATGACCACTGTTTTCTGGTGGTAGGGGGTTTTATCTAAATTCCCTTTAGCACGAACACTTGGTTTGATGGGAATATTTGACTATATAAATGGGCCCTTACCCATGTATGTTTTCACTTTCGAGTGTAGGTCTATAATTTGAAGAGGGAGGCTCAAGGTGTTTTGATTTTTATACAAGGTCAGGTCTCCCTTCTAAAACTCAGGGCCTGGTTTACAATGCTCGGGGCATGGTGATCTGCTGGTTGTGCTTCTTGTATATATCCCTGGTCCAGTTTTGGCTTTAAAAAGGTGGTGAAGGGGTTTAAATCACTTGGACTCCATAAAAGCTTGTTTGTGAGATTATGCTTTTGTCTCACAGTAAATGCCATCTTTTCTATGTGATGTGGTGTGAATATGATTCTCTATGGTTTTTGGATCTTTGTGTTGTGGTGTTGAATGTAGTGGTTTACAGCTACAGGTGGTGCGAACTGTGAGGCCTCTTGGCTTGTGTTTCTTGTTTTTTGGCTCTCCTTGGTGTTGTGGGAATGCAAGTGGTTCCCTCTAAACTTTGGTTTTTCTAACTATTTGCGGTTTTTGTTGGCTCTCTTGGTTTTGTTTTGGGACTCTGCATTTTTACTGGTAGTTTTTGGTTCGCCTTAGATTATTGGTGGTGGTTCTATTGGTTATAGTCTTCTGTAAGGTTTTGGTCTTAGCTTATGACTATCTCCTTTTTTTGGTTTTGGTTTGGGGGCGAGTTCTACGGTGAGAGACCTGCATAGGTCTCTCACCGTGAATGATGTTAAATGACCGTTGGATAAAGAAGTTGCACAGGATAAGAATATGGGTAGCCTACACCTGATTTTTTTTCTCTTTCTATCCTTCTCTCTCATCTCATCTCTTTGAAGTCTGAACCTTCCTCGTCGTATCCTCCGCCACCTCCGTCTGTCGTGTCCTCCGCCACCTTGCTGCCATCAACAATAGCATATCCACCACCTCTCTTGTTAGTTGTACAGTTCCGGCACCCTTCAGTCTTCACAGTTCCGGCACAGCCCACCACCACTTACCCCCATCTCACCCTACCACACAACTCACCGCCACCTGCACCAGCATCACAACCCGCACCCCGCCGTTGCTTGCGGGACCGTCAGCAACCACCATCATGACCTTCTCCTCGATATTCATCCTTCTGGTGCTTCAATTTCAGATCTGAATCCTTTGTGTATGTGGAAGTTGCTGGGTCGATGAATGCTACAACTACTGAAAACAGGGATCGTGGCGGCTTTGTGGCAGAGTGGGTCGGAGCTGGATCGGGCCTGGTATGGCACACGGAGGGATGGCGACGAGAACAGAGGAGTCACGGTTTTAAGTGGCTGTGAACTTGCGGTGGTGTGCGCCGGCTCCTCCGTTCTCGCCTGTGGATGGAGGTTGGTGTGCGATTGGGGCAGTTGGTGCTCCATGAACGGTGGAGTATTCTGTGCGGTGGCCGGAGCCATCGTGACGACGGACATGGAGGGGGAGGTGCAGTCAAGGAGATCAGATTGAGAGAGAAAGGGACAAAGAAGGAAATGAAAAAAACATACAATGTGGGCAGGTGTATGGAAATATCATGTAACCTCACTTGATCAACGGCTATTTGTTGTTGCTCACGGTGAGAGACCTATGCAGGTGAGAGAGGTCTCTCACCGTAGAACTCGCCTTGGTTTGGGACTCTATCTTTTGTAAACACAATACTATTCTCCTTTTTGGGTAGTCTTTAATTTACATTAGAGGTTATCTCATTTGTAAATGGGTTAGAGTACCCCAAGTACTCCCATTAATAAAATTTTCGCTTACAAAAAAAAGTTAAGGTGCATTATCCATACACCATAGACCATTAATTAATTACTGTTGGTTTAGGTTTCTTCATTGAAAAGAGAGTATTTTTTATGATAATTTTCAAAGTGTCTATGCTAGTTTGGTTTCATTTTTATTAAAAAGTGAAGACATAAAATAAAATAAAAAATCCAGGAAAAATTACGTTTTTATGAAAATTACTTTTTTTTTTAGAATATCTTAAAATCACATGTTTAAGCCTAAATGAGCCCATAAGTCAATGGCTATTAATGATGATAACTTTCAGTCTTTTTGAATATTTTAAGATTTTAAAAGTAAATATTCACATGCTTTGCCTAAAAGGAACAATTTTTTTTTAATTAAAGCTGTTGGAATAGGGGGACTAATTCACTCTTTCGGATTTTATAGTTTGTTATTTTAAAAATTTAAATAGGTATTTCTTGCCGAAAAGCCATTAGATTTTGTTAATGTAAATTCTACAAATATTAGAGTCTTGATTATTAAATTTTATAATTAACGAAAATTTTAACCAAAATCTTTTATAATATTACTATTAGTATCTAATTAATACTGTCATGCATCTAAGACGGATACAGATCACCTATATCAAAATGGTGTATCATTTTCTATCTCACTCAATTAGATTATGTCACTTGGAAAATCAATCATATTATGAATTTATAAAAATGTTATTTTTAAATGACATGGCATAATTTAATTGAATGTGACAGGAAGTGGTGCACCATTTTGAGACAGGTGATCTCTATCCATACAAGCCATAAATCCTAAATTATCTTCCCATCTTTTAAATTAAACTTTATGAAAGAAAGATGATACATAAATCCTATGGAAGCAATGTTTTAAAAAACAAACCGGAGACGAGACATCTGGGCCATGGTAACAATGTTTTAAAAAACAAACCGGAGATCGTCGAAAACAAACCGGAGATCGAATCGACGAGACATCCGGGCCATGACAATGTTTTAAAAAGCAAACTGGAGATCGAATCGACGAGACATCCGGGCCATGGTTCAATTGGTTCAACCCACGGTTTCAATTGGTTCAACCCACGGTTGAACCAAATGACTAATAAATATCCATTCCGAACAGTTCAACCCGGTCCAATTGACGATTCAAAGCGATTCAATCTGGTTCAACCGGTTCTTGAGTAGTTCAATCAGATCACAGTTCAAAAGGACTAGACCGAACCGCCAAACTGGGCGGTTCCTGGTTGAACCGGCTGAACCGTCTGGTTTGTTTTAAAAACATTGTATGGAAGAGTATGCATACAAGGTGTTTATCAGTACATCCACATATTCTAGTGCAAAGGATCCTAATTGTTTCTGTAATTTTAGCAGCAAATTGCGATCCACGTTTCACATTGAAAATAATGGCAAACACCCATTTGCATTTGTCGTAATGATACACATTAGAACAATATTCTAAGAAAATATAGCATTAACTCTTGTAAAACATCATGGACGTCATAATTGCATTACCCAACTGTGCCAAATAAAACGAATAAGCAAAACATGATATAAGCATACTGAAAGCAACATACTATGTCATATATATTCATTAATTCGAATACCAAGTCCAACTATACATGAATATTTAAAATTAAAAAAAAAATGTTGTTGACTAACATGACACGAAGAATGAACCCAATTTGAACCTCATAAAAACCGAGCAAATACCCACCATAAATAGGTACGTCCTAGTCTTTTTTCGGTGGCTCCATATTAATGAAACTCATGGGGTCCTCCTGAACTCTACTTCCAACCATATTCTTTTACCATTTCCATGCTTGTTTTCAGATTCAGCTCATCTTTCTACAAAATTCTCTATACCCTCACACACTCTACCCGTGTGGTCCTAATTGCAAGACCGAAAAACCAAAAACAAGCATGGAAATGGGAATTGATTGCCCCATTACTAATAAAATTCATCTAACCTTATACATGTTTGGTAACAAAAAAAAAAAAAAATTAAAGAAACAAGATTGAACTATAACTAAGATACAAATGAATTTATTAAATTTATGAGGAGCGATCCATCCCAAAGATTGTCTCTTTCTGCATGCCATTGTAGCTCTATCTAGCCATTGATGTATAAATATTCTTGCGTCCAGGACTTCTGGGTATTCAGCAACTTGGAGAAGGGGAAACAAGATTATAGACCCATAAAAGGCATTCCAAGAAAGTTAAAACAGCGGCCCAATGCACGAGACTCTTACCTGATGGGGTCTGGGGGTAGATATCTGAAGTCTTTATTTGGAGGATTTAGATTCATGACATTCAGATTACAAGATTGTAACCTTATCGTTGCACCAAGACTCACCCTCCATTCCAAGAAAGGTAATGATGATAAAATGTGAAAAAACTAACAAATGGGTTTTGCCTAATACCAAGTAAAGTGGGGTCAAATTGAAGTTACACTTCAAGATTAAAGATATATATACCTTAGTATATACTATACTAGTAGTTGTAACGTGGCTTGGAGGTTGGTTCGATCAATTGTGAAGTGGGTTTGGTCCAGAAGGAACTAGTCTCTTCTCTACACCATATCTTGGATCAATCTCATTTGCCTTGGGTGGAAGTGGAAGTGGACGCAAGCTGTTGTGGATTCTTTGAAGTTCAATGCACAAAGAACGTTGTCTTTTAGAAAAAGAATCACAATAACGTTGTTGTTGGTGGTGGTTGTGGTTGTTTCTTGAAGAAGTTGGAGATGGAAGAAGGGGGCTAGGAAGCCTGCAATTTCCTGAGGAGACAAAAAAGATTAAGAGGAGAGCCAAAAGGGTTATGGGAACCTTGGAAGAAGATAGAGAGCTCTTCATTTTTGAAACAGATAAGAGGGTAAGAGTAAAGTGATGTGTTATGCAAAGGTTATGTAGTTTAGAGAGAGGTCACAAAGTGATGGGAAAAAGAGGGTAGAGGGATGACATTAGCCAAAGTGAGAGTATTAATGCGAAGCAAGAGACTCATGAAGTGATATAATAGTCAATAAAACTTAAGGGACCTCACTCATTCAATTTAATTGGTTTTAGGTGTTTTGTCAGCAGTCACCATCTCCCATCAAATGAGTCACGAAGTTTATATGTAGGTGTTGAAGTTGGACATATGGTATGTGTAATGTGTTGTGGTACGATTTGTTAACATGGAATTCAAATATTTGGTCCCTCTTTGTCTTGTGCAAATCCACATAGAGTTGAGTTGGCAGAAACTGAGGAATTAATGGTATTTTTTTGGGCTGAATGCTTTTAATAAATGATTACTGTATATGGATCATTGTGTTTGACTCCTTGCTGTTTGTGACGTAAACGTAAATTGAGCTTTCTTACTATTTATTTATCTTGTTTGATTTACAAGATAAGGTAAAAAAAGAAAAAGAAATTACTTGTGAGTAAGATGTTGTAGTTCATCTACCCAACAGGGAGGAGAACAATAATAAAAGCGATGAAAAAAAACCATTCACGAATCAATACAATAAGAAAGCTGCAGCAGTAATGTTTTGCCGAGCTTCCATCCCATTAGCTTGGTGCAGTTTCAAGACCGCACTCCACTCCAACCAGCTATTAAGTAAAATACTACCACGTAGAGGTTATAAGTGAATTATTCCTCTCACTGTTTTTTATTTTTTTTTATAAGCAAAAGTATATTGAATAGGGTACTAGAGATGCTCTAACCCATATACACTGAAACAAGAAGTATGCTATTATAGTTGAAGCAACAGATAGAAATTCTACCAGAAGCTCATAAACCAAAACAATGTTGTTTACACCTAAGCCAATTGGTTGAATAATTAACTAAGCTCAACGCCAAAAGTATCACCACATATCAGTAAGCTATCAGTATTAACAAATAACCAAAACCCATTCCTTGCGCAATCCAAATACCCTGTCTTATAGCAATGCAGCTACTAGACTTAACCACCAACCCTCTAACCAAGTAGGAATTATCTGATTTAATTATCCTTCCATGTAAGCAACCAGGAACTCCACCTTCCAACTGAACCGAAAACATATAGGAAACTACAATCATGACTGTAATCTGAACCATCTTCTAGTTTAAAATATTCAAACAATACATGGGATTAAGGCACCAATTTGTGAAAGAAAAACTATTCCTCTTTACCGATGCCTTGCACCAAGACCAAACTCTCACTTTTATCATTTCTATTATCTTCACAGCATCCAAACCAGCCTGATTAAATATGATGTCATTTCGAAGCAGCCACAATGACCAAATAATGCCAAACCAGAACATCCTCCACCCTTTTTTGTATCCTTTTGTGTGTAAAATCCCATTATGTTGTAATAACAGCTCTTTTAAATCTCCTGCTAAAACTGTGTATACTCCCAACCAATTATATATGTACATCCAGATAGAGTAGGAGAAATTGCAACTCATAAATAAATGGTTGGTAGTTTCTAATTCTTTTTCACAAAAACAGCATAAAGGAGATCCCGATCCCACCGTGAGTCCTCTCTTGAATAGGTTAACCGCAGTTGAAATTTTGTCTTGAATAGACCTCAAGCAAAATGCAGCCACTTTTAGAGGCACTTTTGATTCCCACATGCAGCTGTATAGTTCCTTTCCCATTTCTTCATCCACTGCTGTAATTACTTTGTATACTTCCTTCATCGTGTAAGGTTTTTCCCCACATAACCAGCTCCAACTATCATCCACGTTTGCCCTTGGACACTTTTGGTTAATGATATTCATCATGGTCTCCAGAAGCCCTTCCTCCCATACAAATAGTCTTCTTCTCCAGCTGAAGTTCCAACACCATAATCCGTCTCTCCATGTGCCCAATTGCTCAATCTTTGCCTCCTTCTTCAAGGATATGTTGTTCAACCTGTGAAAAGCTCCAGACAAAGCATCCGATCCTACCCAAATATCATTCCAAAAAGAAATGTTGTTTCCAGATCCTAAGACCCTCCTAATTCCATTTGATAACCACCCCTCATTTTGTGAATCCTCTCCTTTTAAATTACCCAATTCGGACCACCACACTAAAACCTCACCACCCTCAACAGACTTTTCACACCAATTTACTTCCCAACTAGAAGGATCCCCATACCTTACTCTAAGGATGTTTGCCCAAAAAGACTCTTTTTCTGTGAAGAACCTCCATCTCCACTTCCCAAGTAATGCTAAATTGAAGGCTTTTATATTTCTAATTCCTAAACCCCCATCTTCTCTAGCTATGCACACTACATCCCATTTTACCCAACATATTTTCTTACACTCTTCACTCCCACCCCAAAGGAACCTTCTTTGAATTTGTGTGATTTTGTTCAAAACCTTCTTTGGAGCCTTGTATATAGACAAATAATAAACGGGTAAAGCCGAAAGGACTGCATTTATCAAAATAACTCTACCACCGAAAGAAAGATATTTGTTTCTCCAACCCATTAACCTTTTTTGAAGTGATGTGATTAATGGCTCCCATGTAGAATACCTTCTCGGATTTCCTCCCACCAAGATTCCAAGGAATTTAAATGGAGTGTTACCTAGTCTGCAATTAAGGATGTGTGCAGCCTGCTCAATTATTCCACCATTTGTCTTGATGCCTATAAGACAACTCTTGTGAAAGTTAACTCTGAGGCCAGCAACTAACTCAAAAGATCTTAGGATACTCTTCACCGCTTTCACATTAGAAATAGACATATCTCCCACCAAGATTGTGTCATCCGCATACTGGATATGAGAAACACCAAATTTCTGCTCCCTTCCTTCAATTACAAATTCACTAAAGATGTTTTTCTCAACCGCACTACGTACAAGACCACTCAGACCTTCTGCAACTATAAGGAACAAGAATGGGGCCATTGGGTCCCCCTAACGAATCCCCTGTGACATTAAGAATTCTGGTGATGGACTTCCATTTACCAATACTAATACTGATGCTGACTGCAGGCAAACTCTAATCCAAGACCTCCATTTTTTTGGGAACCCCATTCTGGATAGCATATAATCCAGAAACTCCAAATTTACCGAGTCATACGCTTTCTCAAAATCCATCTTGAACAACATGCATTGCTTCCTTTTCCTCCTGGCATAATCAATTATTTCGTTGATAACCACTACCCCGTCTAGGATATTTCTTCCTTTCAGGAACGCTGTTTTCTTCCCAGTAATTACCGAATCCATAACCTTGCACATTCTCCCTGCAAGCAGTTTGGCCACTATTTTATACATGCAACCAACTACGGATATCGGCCTAAATTCATTTAGGCCAACTGGATTTTCCTTTTTAGGAATAAGTGCCAAGAATGAAGCATTACACCCTCTGGCTAACCTCTCATCTGAATGGAAATCCGACACCATCTTGCAAATATCATCACCAAGAATCTCCCAATATTTTTTAATGAAAGCAAAATTGTAACCATCCGGCCCCGGGCACTTGTTCCCATCACACTCCCACACAGCATTTTTGATTTCCAACCTTGTTGTTGCTCTCAAGAGTTGAAATTTTGTTAAACTCTAACCCGTCAAGTGTTGGTCTTAGGACATTTTCCTGTTTGAACAGGTTCTGGAAATACCCTGAGATAACATTTTTCATCAAATCAGGTTCATCCATCCAGTTTCCTTCATGCCAAATTCCAAGGATCACATTAACCTTTCTTCTTTTATTAACACACGCATGAAAAAAAAGCTGAATTTGAGTCACCCATTTGTACCCACTTTAGCCTTGACTTCTGATACAAAATGGATTCCTTCATTCTCGATAATTTCCAGAATTTGCCAAACAATTCTCTTCTCTTCATCACCTCTCCATCCGCAAATGACCCTGCTTCCCCTTTCTCATCTAACCTTTTTATTTCCTCCACGACACCCTGGATGTTATCTTCAACTTTCCCAAATACATCTTTGTTCCACTCCTTCAATGCTAGCTTTAGCTGTTTAAGTTTCTCCTTAAGAACATAGCAGCCACAACCCTAGATTTGTAGCTGCCTCCATTTATCTAATACCAACTTCCCAAAATCTTTCTGATCTAACCAACAATTAAGCACACTAAAAGGCTTGGGCCCCCAGTTTTTAACCAATGATTTCAGTATAATAGGGCAGTGGTCGGATACTGTCCTTTCCAATCCCCACTAGGATAAATGTTCCCACCTCTCCAACCATTCATCTGACAACAAAAACCTATCAATTCTGCTCATACAAGACCCGTCCGCCCTATGCCAAGTGTATTTCCTTCCTGCAAGTGGCAAATCAATCAGCCCCATATTTTCTATGAATTCATCAAATTCTTGCATCTCCCTTGTCATAGCCTGACTAGTATTCCTCTTCCTTTCATCTGCATTCCTTATAGCATTAAAATCACCTCCCAAACACCAAGCAGAACCCAAGTTGTTAGCCCGCAGCCCACAGAGATCTTCCCACAAAGCTCTTTTACCAACCAAAGTGCATGGTGAATATATATTGAAAATGAAGCAAGAATCAGTATTCTCACCCCACCACCCTTTCACCCCCAAATATCCATCACCAGAGAAAGATTCTTCTAGTACAAACAAATTTGAATTCCACATACACAACATACCTCCTGAATTCCCAGAGGAACTCTTGTAGCACCACTCCACCTCTGTTCCACCCCACAAAGACTGGCACAAGAACTTTTCAATTTTTTCCATCTTAGTCTCCTGAATACACATAAATCCCACTCTATCTTTTTTAATTAAACTTCTAACATCCCTTTTCTTCACTCTCCCCCCCAACCCTCTTACATTGTACGATGCAATCCTCATTAAGTCACGTTGAGGACTCCTCCTCTCTTTCTTGCATTTTTATTTCCTTTCTGCTCCTTATCCCTGATTTCCATTTCAACTAGCTGGTTCAAGATATCATCCTCCCTGTTGAACACTGTTACTCCCAATCTCTTGCCCATCTGCCATATTTTGTTAGCTTCTTTGTAAGCTTCTGCCCTTAGTATTGCACGGTTTGTGACTCTGATTTGTGTTTCAGAAATTGGGTCACTCACTGATTGAACTGTATTCTTCAACACCTGGACCATTGGCCTTTTCCCAGCAGCAATCACCCTTCTTCTAATCGTTTCCAAATCTGTGTTGGTATCAAAGATGAATTCACGTTCCCCTAACTTTGCTTCTTTGTAGTCGCACTCCATATCGCATAAAGGGCTCCTTGTGATCACCCCTGCGTTTCTGTTTCTACGGCTGTATACCAAATTTTTTGGCTCAATCTCCTTTAACCTCATTGCATCTTGCTTTGACTTAATCACCTCTTGACCCATCTCCCCCAACTACTAAGCCCACCATTTCACCCTTTGAGATACCACTCATCAAGTGAATGTCATCAAGCCCAATTTCTGTTTCTTCTATCGCACGCCCCACAAACTGATCCCTCCCCCACTTTCCTTTTTTTTTTACCATCTTGGACATTCACTTACTAATTGGGCTTTGCAATTAGCCATCTCCTCCAACCCATCCAGGCCCAACGACTTAATCTGGTTTACATTAGCTCTTGTATGGCCCACTTCTTCAATTAATTTAGTTTGGCTAATCTCAAAAACCCCGGCCCTTTGACCCACCAACATCGACTTCTTTCCTTCTTCTCCTGCAAATTTTGTACGACCTGCTCTGCCAAGGTACTCCTTAGCCACCCCATTCTGATCCTCTGTACCCCTATCTTTCTCCTCGATTGACTAATTTCTCCCAAAATTCGAATTGGAAAATTCAAAATGCAACCGTTCCAAGTCCTCATCCCTGACTCCGTCCTCCAAATCGGTTTCCGGCACGGCGAAGACGCCGTCAGCGGTGGAGTCTTCTTCATCAAAGGAGAACCTATCCGTAGACTTACATTTCCAGTCTGATGCATATCTGATTGAATTTTCACTGAAAGTCTCCTCCATGATCTGAATCGAGTAAAAAACTTCATTCACCTTTATTTCCACTACCTTGTTAATAAGGTCTGGACTTGTAGTAGTTACCAGTTCCCTCCCATAGTCCAATCTCACCTTGTCTCTTGTGGAAACATCAGTAAAAATGAAGTTTCCCACAAGAAGACCTATCCTCTTGAATGTTTCCTCTGCCCAAATATGAATTGGAACTCCTTTAACTTTAACCCATACTGACCTCTCAGTTGGCTGTAAGCATTGAGTCCATGGTCTGATTTCAGTGAACCACTTTGAAAACCCTTTGTCATTCAGCTTAACCATTGTTTCCAGATTTTCCCCCTCTTCTACTCTCATCAAAACGAGATTCCCACCCATTGGTGTTAGGGAGACAGCTAAAAGTTCCTCCAACTTGTATTTCTGATGCAAAGTTTGGATACCTTCAGGATCAGATAGCTTTCCGACGTAGCATGGCCTTAGCCAAGCCATTTCATCTTCTGAAACATGGAATTCTATCACAAGCCATCTGATATCTCTATTTGATGGCCTTTTGTTTGAGTTGAATGGTTTGTATTGTCTTCCTTCTCCCAACACATTAGCATAACTCCTCCCACCTACCAAAGTACCACCTCTGTTTAATGCTCCATTAATAGCCCGAGCCTTCACTGCTTTGTCCTTGTCTACTCCTTTATCGAAAGCAGGGATATTGACACGCAATTTGTATGTCCGTATCCACAATGAATCTAGCTGCTATTCTAATGCCTTAGGATTTTTTACTTCCGAGAATTTTACAAACCCAAATCTTTTCCCGAATTTGTCTCTTTTTTATGGAACGAATACATCAATAACCCTACCCCACCTGAGAAACACCTTCCACATGTCCTCCTGACCATGATTATCTGGAAAATTTGTGAAAAAATAGGATGTGGATCCTTTGTAATAATCTGATGATGATCGAATGCCTGCTACGTATTCTTGGTTGTACCCTCTTGCCCTTTGTTTTTCTCTGTCTTGCACTCTAGCTCTTACTTTGTCTCTCTCTCTCTCTCATCCTTACTTTTTGGTTTCACCAACAAGCCACCTTTGCATTATTGGTACTTATTCCTCTCACTGTATAATTTTCAGGTTTTAATTTTTATTTCACATACACATAGCTTGACAACTGAGGCCATATTTTCATAGCACCATCAGTCATTGTCATGACGGATCACCCAATTAAACAAGTAATTTGGTTGAAAATATGAACCAAGAGGACTAATGAAGGTGTCATATTTGTCAGATTTTGTAGCCGAGTTTTCTCATCTACTAAGCATGGAAGAACAATGGTAGGTATGGTACGTTGATGGATCTTCAAATATCAAGGATAGCGGATGAAGGATAATTATGGAAGGACGGGGGACATAGCTAACTTTGGTGTAATCTTTGAAGTTCAAGTTCAACCTTCTAATAATCATATAGGTGTTATTTAACTTGTGCTTCAATTTGTTCTTATATGCACTGATTAGAGTGTATTATATCGGTAATAGTCGAATTGACTCAAACCATCTATTGATTACCATTCTTACAAGAGAGGATATATCTCTTATAAGTGTTTAGTGAGTGTGATCCCATTATTTATTGTTTGAGGCTCTTTCACTGGGGGAGGTGATATCCCTGGTCTGTGAGGAGTGCTCTTCTTTGTAAAGGTTCTAGCTGTGCCTGTTTAAAAGCTAGTGTTTGAGGCTCTTACACAAGGGATAGTATGTCCTGAGATTTGTGTTAAGGGTTCTCTGAGTTGTAAAGGTTCTAGTTGATCCTGTTTAAAAACTAGAGTTGATTAAAAACCCTTGGTGGTATTGCCTTGTGGTTGAACCAGGATATATCGTTGTGTTCATCCTCTTTCCTTATACTCTTTACATTTCCGCCATTTACTTTATCGCACTTTACGTTATAGCGCTTTAGTTTCAAACCGTTTATTTTTGTCAAGCGCTTCAATTTGACAAAAATCTTTTATCCGTTGCAAATTTTGTTTATATATTAGAAGGTTTTTGATTTATCGAAAAAGAATTCATTTTTATTTAAAACCCAATTCACCCCCCTCTTGGGTGATGGCTGCCAGGGCCAACACTCCAATGAAGCTTTGATAAAGTACATAATTTGATTAGTTATGATGTAGAATTCAGAGCATAAGCTCGATTCTGCATCTTGACCCCGAGAATTTCATAATTAAAGTCCTTAAAAATGAGCTTGACTCAGGTAATGGGCACCTTGAGCCGTGCTTGAGCTCAAGAGGAGGTATAAGGTGTGAAAATATTCAATTATGTCCCTAAAAATGAGTTTGACTCAGATAATGAGCACCTTGAGGTGAGTTTAAGCTCAAGATGCGATATAAGGCGTGAAGACATTGGGGGTGGGGTGACTCAACTGGTTTGAGGTAAGGGTTTAGAGTGTTGAAGAGATTGGAGGTCCAGGGTTTAAACCCTGACAAATGAGAAAAAAAATTAACAACTAACATACTAACATTTGCTTATATATAAAAAAAAAAAATGTGTGAAGACATTCATTAAGTCCTTAAAAACGAGTGTAACATAAACCTTGAGCCAAGTTCTAGTTCAAGAGGAGATATAAAGGTGTAAAAATATTTAATTAAGTCCCTAAAAACGAGTTTAACTCTGGTAATGGGTACCTTTGAGACTCTTTACTTGACAAGTTTAATTTGATGGAGAGGGCTAGAATATATTTGGAATATCTTTAAGATGTTTCAGTTAATTTTTAAAAGATATCATAACATCAATTAGTTATCTAACATCCGAGCAGAGATTAATCTTATAGCGGATCCAAATGATCTAAGTTTGTGAGATACTTTGTGGACTCATTAGAAAGCCAAAAGCCCTAATTTACGGTGGATTCAAAAAAAAAAAATTCAATTAGTTGTCTATTCGAGGAAACAACTTTAGGAATTATTTCTTAATCTTTTAGGGCATGTTTAGTTTGTTTCTTATTTCCTGTTTTCAAAGATTTGTATAGGAAAAACTGAAAACAACTTTTTGTTTGTTTTCAGTGTTTCTTGTACAAATCTTTGAAAACAGGAAAACAGAATGAAAACAAAATAATAGCTTTGTAATTATCTTTGCTGTAATTATTTTTGGAATCAGGAAATGAAAACAAGAAACTCAAAATAAACCAAATAAACCCTTATATTTCCTGATTTATTTTCTCATTTATTCCAGATATAATTTAGTCAAAAATATATATTATTACTTTGCCTTTTATATCATATTGCAATTGCAATATATTAATCACACAACTTGCTAGTCATATTATGTTCAGTTTACCATAATCTTTATCTTTTTCTTATCATTCATCTCTAAACTTAATACTCTGGTATGATATCTGAGCAAGCAATTGTAGCTTCTGCGTATTGAAATATTGCTTGTTTGACTTATATTCTTATAATCTTCCTTGTTTGTGAAAGAGTTTTTTTATATATATATAAAAAGAAGAGTATATATATATATATATATACACGGTAAGAAAATGGGTTAAGAAAAAGATATAATAACGTATTGATGTTTGTATTTAACAAGTAATGATTATTTATTTGGATCAATTAACAAAATTTTTTTTTTGATATTTTTCTTTTTATTCTCTACAATACAAATTTTTTTTAATTTATCCCACGTTGGTAATTATCAGGAACTAACAGGATAAGTTTTTTTTGTTAGGGACTGGAATAAACATCACATTTTTTGTCGAAGATCAAAATAGGCATTTACCCTAAATTTAAATTATTGAATATTTGTTCAGAAAATTAAAGATAAGCATAGGAAGAATATGCCTGTGAATTTAAAATGATGCTTTATAGGTCTCTTGTCAAACAATGATGAATGCTTGCTTATCAAAAAATCAAACTATGATGAAATGATCATTCATAAACAATCTTCTCATCTTTGATTCAATCCTATTGTTATTCATTCCAATCAAAACTAAAAAAAATGAGTCCTCATCTCACACTCTCCTTCCTCTTCCTCCTATTATCATTCATCTCAAACCCTCATCTCATCCAATCCAAACCCACCATTTCCGTTAACCCGACAACCCTCTCCAAATCCGGCGACACCGTCAACATCGTATGGTCCGGAATCGACACCCCCTCCGACCTCGACTTCCTCGCCATCTACTCCCCACCAACCTCTTCCCACGACAACTTCATCGGCTACCTCTTCCTCTCCAAATCCGACCCGAACTGGCAATCCGGTTCGGGCTCCACCTCCCTCCCCCTCGTCTCCCTCCGATCCAATTACACATTCCGGATCTTCCGATGGACCCGATCCGAGATCAACCCGAAACGCAACGACCACGACCACAATCCGCTGCCGCAGACGAAGAACCTGCTTGCGTCATCCGACGAGGTGTCGTTCGGGCCGGGTCGGGGACCCGAGCAGATCCACCTGGCGTTCGCGGACGAGGAGGACGCGATGCGCGTGATGTTCGTGACGGGGGATGTTAAGGAGACGTATGTGAGGTACGGGGAGAGGGAGGAGAGGATGGAGGGAGTGGCGGTGGCGCGTGTGAAGAGGTACGAGAGGGAGCACATGTGTGACGCGCCGGCGAATGATAGTGTGGGTTGGAGGGACCCTGGTTATATACACGATGCTCTGATCAGAAACTTGAAGAAAGGAGTTAGATATTATTACAAGGTATTTTTGCATGCACTTCTTCAATTTTCAAGATTCTTGTTTTGTTTTTATTTTTTAAGTCTTTTGCCCTATTAGTTTAGGTTTGGAAAAAGAACTAAGAGTAGAGAAATACTTATATAGACTTATGTGAGTGTATTAGGTCAATCAAATCATTAGTTATGGTAAGTTATGGTAATTTTTGGTCTTTGACTGGGTATCACGACGGGTCGGGGTCGTGATTAGGTACCTTTCCCAAAGTGATGACTCTAGGATTCACACGCGTGTCCTTCTAGGTAAAGTTCATCTAGGGCACAATTCACCTTCAATTCGACCAACCACTTTGGACCGTAAATCATGTTAATTAATTTTTAGTTAACTATTCTAATTATTATTATTTTTCTTCAGAAAACTATGCTAATTGTTTATTAATTAATGATGTTAGCCTGATGCACCTAATTTAAGTGCAAGGTTTGTGCAATTATTTCTCTTGGAGGATTAATAGAAGGAGGTCATAGGAGGATATAGCAAAACTCTTAGCAGAAATGGGAACCAGAATGATGCTTCTGTCTTTGTTGGTTTGTTCGATGACCTCATTTTCAATGAGTCGCACTGAAAGTATATGTTATACATGTTTCTGACGATTATTAGTATAATAAATAAGGGTGGCAAAAAGAAGACATAAACAGAACCAATTTGTCAAACTGAACTGAACTGCAGCAGAAAAGAAACGGAATTAGTTTAAACCAACTTTCATGCAGAACCAGTTTCTTTTTCATTTTTAAAAGGGTTTGCTAATGAAAAATTAGTGTTGGCTTTTGTAAAATCGAAAGCTAATGAAAAATCTAAGATAGATTTACCCTTTGCATTTGCTTCCCCTGGGTCATATACCCCATGCAAACCCTCGTATCCTCTAGATGCACTCCTCACATGACCATTTAGATCCCCTCCTAGGAAAATCTTTTCTCCTTGTGGTATTTCCTAAACTAAACCTTCTAAATCCTCCAAAATTTTACCTTGTGGTGTTCTTCTCACCCTATCTGAGGTGCATAAGCACCGGTCACATTAAAAGTATCTCATCCCACTACTAATTTTAGAGCTATGATCCTATCTCATATCCTTTTTACATCCACAACATCATTCTTACAATACTTATCTACTATTATGTCCATCCCATTTCTCGATTTTACCTTGTTGGAATACCAAAGCTTAAAACCCAAAGTGTCTAAGTCTTTTCTCCCACCCACTTAGTTTCTTGCAGACACAAAGTTGATCCTCCTCCTAATCATGGTGTCTACTATTTCCATTGATTCACCTGTATGTGTGCCTACATTTCAAGTTCCAAAGTGAAGCCTACTCTCCTGAACTAGCTTCTTTACCCACACTCATTCACAAAAATGAGGGATTCTTTACTTAATTTTCACTGCATCCAGGCGAGCTATGCAACGACTCTTGCTCATTTGGCATTGTTCTCGAGTTATACAGCACGTTGCTTCTCAGCAACGACCTAGCGTCAATAGTATCACATCGATGATGCATGTCATTTAGATTCGATCAAGTTTTATGTTGGCTTTCGATTGCCTAACACAACACCCTCTTCCTAACAGCAATGGCTTATCCGACATGCAATAGTGACTCATCAACAATGATCATGTGCACTGGTGGCGGAAGGTTCTAGCCTTGGCCATGGAAACCCCAATTCTCATCACCATCAAAATCCCATCAATGGTAGCCTATTGGCCTTGTGGGGCATCCCCAGCGGTGTTGTTATATTTCAGAGTGTTTGAATGGGTTAGTTATTACATGCTGAACCACTTCTCCAAATCAGAAACACAAGGTTCATGCAGTTCAGTATTTTCCTGTGCTATAAATGCAGTTTGGTTCAGTTTTATATATTTCTATTTCGGTTTTCAAACTGTAGCGGACCATGCTCAGCCCTGATTATGCCCTTAGTTTCCTTCATTCCTTGTTTCTTCGTTTCAACTTCTCCATAGCCATAGCCCTTCATTTAATGGATATAATATTATATTATGCTGAGATGTCAAATTCTGTTCAATCACATAGTTTATGGTAGTCAGAACCCCTTATCAAAATTATTGAAATCATAATCTTTTCTTGTGTACCAGGTTGGAAATGATTATGGAGGTTGGAGTGCAACCCACAGCTTTGTGTCGAGGAACAGTGATTCAGATGAAACAATAGCTTTCCTCTTTGGAGACATGGGAACGGCTACACCATACAATACATTTTTGCGAACGCAAGATGAAAGCATATCAACCATGAAGTGGATCCTCCGTGATGTCAAAGCTCTAGGTGACAAGCCCGCTTTTGTCTCACACATTGGCGACATTAGTTATGCAAGAGGTTATGCATGGCTGTGGGACCATTTTTTCACGCAGATTGAACCTGTTGCTACCAAATTGGCATACCATGTTTGCATTGGCAATCATGAGTATGACTGGCCATTACAACCGTGGAAACCTGATTGGGCCAATTATGGAAAAGATGGGGGTGGTGAGTGCGGTGTACCCTACAGTTTAAGGTTTAACATGCCTGGAAACTCCTCAGAAACCACTGGAACTGTAGCCCCAGCAACTCGGAATCTTTATTACTCATTTGATATGGGAGTAGTGCATTTTGTGTATTTCTCCACAGAGACCAATTTCCTTCCTGGGAGCAACCAGTATAATTTCTTAAAGAATGATTTGGAATCAGTTGACAGGAAGAAGACTCCTTTTGTAATCGTCCAAGGGCACCGTCCCATGTACACAACAAGCAATGAAAATAGGGATGCTGCATTAAGGGGAAAGATGCTTGAGCACTTGGAACCTCTGTTGGTGAATAACAATGTGACCCTTGCCCTTTGGGGTCATGTTCATAGATATGAGAGATTTTGTCCACTGAATAACTTCACTTGTGGTAGTAGTGTGAGTCAGAGTGCAGGGGACAGAGGAGCATTCACTGTTCATCTTGTCATTGGCATGGCAGGGCAAGACTGGCAACCCAAATGGGAACCTAGACCAGACCATCCTGATGACCCAATCTTTCCACAACCGAAACGGTCTCTGTACCGTGGGGGTGAGTTTGGGTACACTAGACTGGTGGCTACAAAGGAGAAGCTTGTGCTTTCTTATGTTGGGAACCATGATGGTGAGGTGCATGATACAGTGGAAATTCTGGCATCTGGAGAAGTTATCAGTGGTAATGGGAATAGCAGTATTGGTGATGCTAAAGCTGGAGGTAAGACTGTGAAATCCACGTTGTCGTGGTATGTCCAGGGAGGAAGCGTGTTGGTGCTTGGGGCCTTTGTGGGATACATTTTTGGTTTCATTTCACATGCCAGGAAGAAATACGAGGCCAGGAGTAATTGGACACCGGTAAAGACTGAGGAAACTTGAACATTCTATTAGTGCTTACCATGTTTTCAAGTTTAATAGGGCATGAAGGTTTGGAATTGTATGTGCTCCAGTGCTGTTTGCTTTATTAAAGCACCTAAGGTGTGACCTGATATACTCGAGGACTTTGTATATATATGCAATTTTTTTTTTACTGAACTGTCATTAAGGCATCCCTTGGAAGTACTTGTGTTGTTGTACAATATTTAAGGACCATACTAATGAAATACTTTTTTTTCTTAGCTGGTGTAACTTGATTTTTTTTATTTATTATCATAGTACATTTTTTGAATTATTTACTAGCATAATGTAACTTTTAAAAAGCTATGGTCTTAATCACGATTTAATTTTTAAATCACGTATGTTCTTTTTAAAATTAAAAAAAGACACCTTAAGATATACCTAATACTCTGAAATAATCCTTATAAGGAAGGATAGGAAAGGAAAGTAGCAATATTGTTTTGCAGTCCAAGTGGCCATATCCGGACAATAAGCCAGTATGCTGTATCATGTGTGGTCACAAAATGTAAAAAACCCAACTGCACACATGGGAAAGACAGAAACCCATAAATATAGGAGGGATGTTTTGGTCATTAACTTCTTCCATGCAGATGCAGTTGAATCATGATCGTGAATAGAAAGACCAAGCAAAACCACAAAAGGAAGAGTGATAACGACAAACCATATTTTGGCTCGTGTTCAATATGACACCATCTTCAAATTCCAAGATATTAACTAAATGCAAGGGAAAAAATGATAAGAAGACAGACACACAGTTCCTTCTATGGCTCTATCACTTCTTTTTTTTTTTCCTTCCTCACAGGTCATAGCATTACCATAAACATTATTTCTCCTCAGAGTGAATGAAAGCCTTGCAGTAATGGCGACTCTACCCTTCTCAACAACCTGTAGGCATGCTAACTCACCTTTACATTCCTATTCCAAATCAAGCCTCACAAGTTTCAGTCAAAGAAACAATATTTGCCGGTTGTTTTTCAGCAGAAAATCAAGCTCCAGAAGGGCACTAAGAAAGCTGGTCGTGAAGAATGTTGCTAGTGACAAAAGGCAGGAACTGAATGAACCACTCACTGAGCAAGGTTGCTTACTGCTTCCTCCCATTTTCTTATGCTTTGTCACTCTCTTCATTCATTCTTCAGTCCATTCAGAAAATTCATGTTTATAATTCAAATTATAGTCTTGTAAGAATTTCAGTTTGAGAAAATTTTGGTGGTTTTAAATGGGTAAAGTTCATTGTTTCGAAAGATTCTTGAAAGTAAGAAATGGGAAACCATGGTCATGTTCTAGCTTTATATAAAGTTAAAGCGTTAGTGTACGAGTAATGATAGTTGGACACACTTTTAGTGTCCAACATTGTATATATATACGTATTTATACTTGTTTATTATTTTTTCTCTCTCATCACATGTATTTAGCACTTAAAAACAACACACCATCATATGATGTCTATACTTGATGTCCCAAAAATGTGTTCATTTATCATTTCTCTTTGTACATACTAGTTACTAGTCAGCTCATAGTTACTAGGAACATACGTGGTTTATTTGAATAGGTGGTTCATTACTTTTTACACGATTATATTATTATAAGATTTTTCATGGTAAAGTTGTTTCCTTGTGACTTGGATAATAAAGCGTAGTGACTATGCTATGATTGTAAACTGATACCGTTTTTATTCAGTTAGTCCAATGTCGGTCTATTTATCCATTGTTATTTAGCAGAGGGGTTGCAGAACTAAAAAATACAGGGAACATAGAATATGTTTCTCCATATTTTTAAAGTCTACATGCCATAAACATTTTATTATAATGACTTTCGCTGAAGGTGATGTATCATGAGATTTTACAGGAATGGACTAGTTAGTATGTTGTTGTGCCTTTTTCTCCTGTGGATATGCCTTTCATAATAATCATGTTTCCTTGTATCTTAATGGAATTAATGGTAAAACCCTCATAGTGTGCATTTGGATGAGCGTTTGATAAAAATGATTTTGAATGTAATTGATCTTGTATAATTGATTTGGTTAGAATTGATTTTGAAGTGAACTGATTTATGTTTGGATGTTTTTATTTTGAAAGCAAGTTTAATGTAAAACTTAGTGTAAATTTTACAACTCAACTCAAAAGCTACTCTTTGTAGCTTCTAGTCAGAATCGCTTCTGGAGGCAAAATCAATTTTACCTGTCAGTAACCAAACATCTCATTTCTATTAAAATCACCTTTGACAGAAGGCAGAATCAATCCTGGAGGTTTCTAACATGAAACCAAACAAGGATAACTGTATCCTCTGGAAGTTATAAGGATGCTCTACTCTAATCTCGGCATCTTTATGTTTTCATTGAACTAAAACATCCAAAAACTCTAGTAGAATAGTCCTACTAATATTGTTTCCATTTTCGACAAATGCAAATATGGTCCTTAATTCTTTCTTGTTTAACAATTGCAGGCACTTTGGATAAATTTGTACCAGATTCTGCATCGATTGCTTCAAGCATCAAATATCATGCTGAGTTCACCACATCTTTTTCTCCAGAGAAGTTTGAGCTCAGTAAGGCATTCCTTGCAACTGCAGAGAGTGTCCGCGATTCCCTCATCATAAATCGGAATGCAACATATGACTATTATGAGAGGATTGATGTTAAGCAAGCTTATTATATGTCTATGGAATATCTACAGGTTTATATTGGGTATTATTTGGGTTTCCTTTGTTGCAGCAGAGGTCATTTTCAATGCAAATGCTTATTATTATTTTTATTTTTCTATTTTTTGGGATTGTGCAGGGTAGGGCGTTGCTAAATGCAATTGGTAATTTACAACTCTCGGGTCCTTATGCTGAAGCTCTTGGACAGCTGGGTCAGAATTTAGAGGATGTGGCTAATCAGGTCTAACCATGTTATGACCTTCCATTATTGCATTATTTTCTAACTTTTTTAAAAGCTATGAAGTGATTTAGTCTTGTTACCTTTTTAACTATCAGTTAGTCCTACTGGTAGATGTAAGAGTAAGTTGAGCAGGATGGGAGTAATGCTTCTTTTTGCCCAATTCTCAAATTTGTTATATGTCATCTTGAGGATTTCAAATGTTATCATCTAGTATATCTTTATTTGCTACTTACAAGCTAGGCTTTTCTAGACTATAACGAATAGGTTAATATTTGATTCCCAAGACCCTTAAATGAACTTTTGTTAGGAAATGAGCAGCAAGTATGTTATCAATAAAAAATTAAAAATTATTCATCTTGTATGGAAACATACTCCTAAAGGACTAAGAAAAATTCTAGGAGAACCATATAACCCTTCAGGAATGAATCGAATGACAGTTTTAAGGTCATAATGTGAGTAATTAATTAGAGCTTATTTAAAAGGAGATTCATGTTCAATCTACAGGAGCCAGATGCTGCCCTTGGGAATGGGGGTTTAGGTCGCCTAGCTTCTTGCTTTTTGGACTCCTTGGCAACACTTAATTACCCTGCATGGGGATATGGACTGAGATACAAGTATGGTTTATTCAAACAACTTATAACAAAGGAGGGTCAGGAAGAAGTTGCTGAAAGCTGGCTTGAGGTATTATTTTTATGCCTCAATTCCTAGTTAATGGGTTAAAGCTATTTTCTAGGTTAGGCATGCATTGTTCTTTAATTCTTGGAGCTTTGCAAGGCTATTTCTATGAGTAAGTTACATTGTTACAAGTTCTTTTTATTGACTGAAGTGTCTCTTCACAGATGGGAAATCCCTGGGAAGTTCTGAGAAATGATGTCTGTTATCCAGTTAGATTCTATGGAGAAGTTATTTCAGGGCCAAATGGAACTAAACAGTGGATTGGAGGAGAAAATATATTGGCTGTAGCTTATGATGTTCCAATACCTGGATACAAAACTAGAACAACTATCAACCTGCGGTTGTGGTCCACTAAAGTTTCACCAGCAGAATTTGATTTGCAAGCTTTCAATAATGGAGATCATGCCAAAGCATATGCTGCTATGAAGAATGCAGAGAAGGTCTCAGAAGCATTTTTCATTTTTGAGTAAATATCCATATTCCTTGAAAAATGTGCCCCCAATTTAATTCCTGAGAAATAGAAGTATGCAACTTGATTTTTAAGAATCTCACAAATTTTAGAAACACATTAGTCCGTATAGGACTATTTTGACTAGCAATCTAGTTGAGATTTTCCATTTTTCAGAAGTTAAATTAGGGGCACATTTTGCCTTATTTACTCCTATTTTTTAACATTTAGAGTCTTGCAATTATGATACTTTTGCATCTAAGTTCAGTGATTTCATGTGACCTTTTAAACGGGCATTCTGAAAGGTTCTAACTTCTATATGCTCCTAATAAAACGAAAAGTGCAATACATAGATATGAAGAAAAGTTACTTAGAACCTCCTTCTCCTCCACCAAATTGGTACCAATCATCAGAAACGTTTATTTGCATTTATAAACTTTAACTTCAGTGGAATGTCTGCACGAATCACTAGTGATTCTCACTTTTTATGTTATATTGCAACCAGATATGCTACGTATTGTACCCAGGGGATGAATCTGTAGAAGGAAAGACACTACGATTGAAGCAACAATATACATTATGCTCTGCCTCTCTTCAGGATATTGTGGCACGCTTTGAAAAGAGATCAGGAACGACGGTAAACTGGGATACTTTCCCAGAAAAAGTGGTGGTCCAAATGAATGATACTCACCCAACACTCTGCATTCCTGAGCTGATTAGGATATTGATCGATGTAAAGGGTTTAAGCTGGGAGAAAGCCTGGGATATTACCAAAAGGTATGGCCTTTTGCATCATCCGTGAATTCAGTTTATTATTTAAACCATCATTACCTAATAACTTAAAACTTTTAGCAGTTAGTCTTTGACATGGTATGAAAGCCTAAAGTTAAATCCCTCGCACCCGTTAAATTGAATTTCAGCACAAGTTAAAATGAATCTGTGCTTTGTTTATGCTTCAATCCCAAAGGGCCCTTCTTCAAGAGCGGATTGTTACTATGGGGAGAGTAGTCTTTTGAATATTATTTACTTGTTTGAATATATTTTTTGGGGTATTATGTATTTTTTTGTTCTGAAGTTCTTCGTTTATTCTTGGGTGCAATCATGTGTTACAAGATTGCTTCTGCTGCATTTGCCAAATATCAGAGCTCCAACTGTATGAATATAATGGACAAAACTTAGGTGCTATAAGCCATTCTATAGGTGTTTGTGGTGTTGTTTTACAATGAGAACAGGACATCATAATATCATATTATGAACTGTTACGCATATCTTCCTTCTCATTGAAAAACAACACTACAAGTACCTAGAGAACCGCAAGTTTTGTCCTAGTAAAATAGAGTTGTTTCCTATATTCTTCAAAATTCACAACTTGTATCTGATAGCATTTCTAATGCATCTCTAATGCTTTGTAGAGTTACTTTCCTATATAACTACCACTTTTATCTTTAAACAGTCTGATACTTCTTTTAATGGCTCTTCTGTTAGAACGGTTGCTTACACAAACCACACAGTTCTACCGGAAGCGCTAGAGAAATGGAGTTTGACACTACTGCAGGATTTGCTTCCTCGACATGTGGAGATAATAAGAAAAATAGATGAGGAGGTACTGTTGTAGAACTTGTGTGGCTTTGATGTTCAAATTATCATACAATATATAGTTCTTAGTTCAAATTTTCATTCTTTTTTATGAAATCTTATCTATATCTAATACCATGTGTTTTTGTTTTGTTAATCAGTTCATACATAAAATTATTTCCGAGTATGGGACAGATGATCTTGACTTGTTGGAACAAAAGCTTAAAAAGATGAGAATACTAGAAAACATCGAGTTGCCTAACTCAGTGGTAGATCTGCTTAATATCTCAAAAAAGATTCCTGCCATTGATCCTGTGAAGGAAATTGATCTTAATGATAATGACATAAAGGCAACACAAGAAAAAGGAAAAGAAGATGATGGTGAAGTTGGGGAAGTGGAACAAGAAAAAGATGATGATGATGATGATGACAAATCTGTTGAGGAGGATACTGACAAGAAAACGGAGTGTGCATTTAAGGTTGATCCAAATCTGCCAATGATGGTTCGCATGGCTAATCTTTGTGTTGTTGGTGGATTTTCTGTGAACGGGGTAGCTGAGATTCATAGTGAGATTGTGAAAGAGGAAGTTTTTCATGAATTTTACAAGGTAACAATACCAGCAGACTCTCTATTTTCATGAACAACTACTGATTGGGATCTCTCTGTATGTAATCCTAATCCAGAAAAATGCTCATTAAATTGATCTATTATTTGACTATTGCAGTTGTGGCCTGAGAAATTCCAGAATAAAACAAATGGGGTGACCCCAAGAAGATGGATCCGTTTTTGTAATCCTGATCTTAGTAAAATCATAACCAAGTGGATTGGAACAGAAGACTGGGTAACGGATCTTGAGAAATTGGCTGTACTTCGCAAGGTAAAATAATTTACTAAGCATTAAGAATACTATTTGAATAAGGTAATTTGTAAGTAACATGATTTAGCTTTCACAGTTTGCTAGTGAATACATATGCATGGCTGATCATATTTTAACTTCATAATGGCAGCGAGCATTGTAGGTGATTCATTAGTCAAATGTCACTTCACAACACTAGGAGGTGTTCCTACTTAGGCCTCTCTGGTGGAAGGATACTCTGGAAACCCAAAAAAACAATGTTACTTCACAATTTTTTGTTCATGAACAATTTCTATGGTATTTGTTTAACTTATGGATGGATTTTTTTTAACAGTTTGCAGATAATGAGGATCTACAATTAGAGTGGATGGAAGCAAAAAAAAGAAAAAAGATTAGGGTTGCATCCTTTCTCAAAGAGAAAACTGGTTATGTTGTCAGTCCAAATGCAATGTTTGATGTACAGGTTGGTTTTCTGCCACCAAACACTTTATTAACACTTTTATGTTTCAGTAAACATTTTTATTGAAGAGGGACTAACTTCCAATTGCATTTTGTTTTTTATACTCAATTCGTGCATGTTTGGTTTACAGTTTACACCCTTCAAACCATGGTTTGATGGACACAAGCTAAGTTTCACCTTACCTCATATATCTTTTGTTAACTGATTTTTGATATCAAAATCATGGTTTGAGAAGAAGCAAGAACTTTTTGCTTTTCCATTAATCCAAACTCAGATTTGCCAACTCAGAACCAAACCTGGTATTCATGGTTTGAGAAAGTACTAACTATTCATTTTCAGGTGAAACGCATTCATGAATACAAACGGCAGTTACTGAATATCTTGGGAATTGTTTATCGCTACAAAAAGATGAAAGAATTGAGTGCTGAGGAAAGAAAACAAAGGTTTGTTCCACGGGTTTGTATTTTTGGGGGCAAAGCATTTGCAACATATATTCAAGCCAAGAGGATTGTAAAATTCATCACAGATGTAGGAGCTAAAGTCAACCGTGATCCAGAGATTGGAGATCTTTTGAAGGTATGATTCTTCTTGGGTGATTGATAACTAGGCATAACACATGACTATTCTAGTCATTCCAAGATTTTGGTTGCCTATGCCTAAGGATGGGTGATTCAAAATGTATATGCTTTATTTCATGTGGCACCTGGTCTTAGAGACCTCCTTTGTGACCAAAAAATAATAATCTATATGCTTTAACCCCGAGGATTTGGTTCAAGTCTTACTCAGTAATTTAACTAGATTCGTAAAGTTAAATAATTAAATAAAGAGTGGCCCGGTGCACGAGACTCCCACCTGGTGGGATCTGTGGAGGGTAGATATACACAGTCTTATCTCTGCAAGCGGAGAGGCTGTTTCCAGGATTTAATAATAAAATCATTCAGCTAAAACACACTAAGTAATAAACAACTTCATGCTGATTCTGCAGACTTGAAAATAACCAAAAGCCAGAATCTAAAAACATCCCCCTCCTGCAAAAATAAAAGTATAGGATGCTGGCAGAAAATTCTGGGGAGGTTTACTACAAGGAAATGCTAAAATGATTAAGATGAAGGGTGTTAAACTAACCCCCTTATTTTTCTGATACACACTCATAAGATTAATCCTGCTTTTTGTCTTAATCTGTAGGTTGTATTTGTTCCTGATTACAATGTCAGTGTTGCTGAAATGCTGATTCCTGGCAGTGAGTTATCCCAGCACATCAGGTACTTTTTTTTTTGGATATTTAAAAAAAAAAACAAAAACAAAATAATTACTTTGGTTTAAAATTCATTAGTTGGTTTAGTATTCTTGTAATCCTAACCTGAATTCATTTTCTAGAGCTGATATGATCATCAATGTTATCAGTTTTTGTTTCTGACTTCTCTTTTACTTTGTATCTCATGTTTAGCACGGCTGGAATGGAGGCCAGTGGAACAAGTAACATGAAATTTGCAATGAATGGATGTTTACTTATAGGAACTCTTGATGGAGCTAACGTTGAAATTAGACAAGAGGTTGGAGAAGATAACTTCTTTCTTTTTGGTGCACAAGCTCACGAAATTGCTGGGCTGCGGAAAGAAAGAGCTGAGGGAAAGGTAAGTTTGAAAAGAAACCAGAATACATGATTCACTGCTTTATTTCCTTGTCTTCTCTTCTTATTTTTCTTTCATACAGTTTCATTTTTCATATCTGTGATAATAGCTTTTGTTAGATTAACATAAACTACTAGCTTGGCTACTGTAAAAGCTAAAGCAAGGTCAGGATATGAATTCCTAGATTTTGTATCAGCTTAAGTTGATGGAAAGCATAAAAAAAAGATATATAATCTAACATTTTTGCAGTCATAAAATTTTGCTTCTATAGATCCATCATTGCATTATTATTTATGTCCAACCCAGGACTTATCATAATCACAATCTTTTTTGGTCTGTTCCATAATATGGATGCAGTTTGTAGCAGACCCACGGTTTGAAGAAGTTAAGGCATATGTTAGAAGTGGTGTTTTTGGCCCCTATAGCTATGAAGAATTGATGGGGTCCTTGGAAGGGAATGAAGGCTATGGTCGTGCTGATTATTTTCTTGTTGGAAAGGACTTCCCTAGCTACTTGGAGTGCCAAGAGGCAGTTGACCAGGCATATCGTGATCAAAAGGTAAGCAACACCTAGCTCTCTGCTCACCAACTTCTTTTGAATCAATTAAAATTGTAAATAATTTGAATTGACTTAAAAAAAAAAGTTGTATTTAGGATTCACTGAAATGAAAAATGATTTGATATACTTATATTATTTTACAGTTTTATCCATATATTTTTTGTTGGTAAGAACAGTTTTATCCATATGATGAGAAGTAGTTACTGAGGATAAATAATCTCTTTCAAATCAAATTTTATAAAAGAATGAAAACTATGAAATTTTAGAAATTAAATCATTTCTAATTTTTTAATATTCTAAACATAAGATTTGATTTATAAATCAATTCATCTGTTTTTTCTTCCTACAATTCAAACACACTCAACATGTATTTTCATCTAAGCCTTCTTGTCGACTTTAAATCTTTAATTCTTGAAGAGACCATGTATCCTAGAGAATAATTCCTATAAGCATTGTCCAAATTTATTTGCAGTGATTTCTCATGCACAAAATAACACTAATTTTTTATACATCTCTAAATTATATATATTTTATTGCTTATTACATCGGTATTTATGAAAGTAGTTATATTAACCGCACCATGTAGCTCATGTGGCAATTTAAAATTTCATTGATGTTGGTGCAGAGATGGACAAGAATGTCAATCCTGAACACAGCTGGTTCATACAAATTCAGCAGTGACCGGACTATTCATGAATATGCTAAGGACATATGGAAAATTGAACCTGTTGTCTTGGCTTGAATAGTTACATATGCTTGGTGTGAGGTTTTTGCATATTTAGCTTGTTCCTTCTCTCAGAATTAAGTTTGTAAGAAAATGAAACAATGAAAAAAATGGTGTTGCTGAACCACCAAGTAATAGTCAAAAGCACAATGCTTGCAAAGCTTTGCAAGCAATCTCAGAAATAGAGAGAAAGAGCTGAGAAATGCATTAAGAGAAATCTTCCAACACAACTAATTGAACATGAGATCCCTCCTTATATACATCACCTACACTGTGATTAACTAAAACAACTATCTGTGAAGCTAACTAACTAACCACAAAGGAACAGAATTGGCTTAATTAATTAAATACAATTATGCATCAGTGTAACATTAGCAACATGAACTATCAGGAGGGTAGCTCAACTGGTTTGAGCTAAGGGTATAAGGAGGTGAAGGAGGTAGAGGTCCAGGATTCAAAGCCTGGTAAAGGAGAAAAACTAACATAACAACTAACATACTAACATTAGGCTATAAAAACAAAAAACAGCATGAACTATCTTGGATCTACCATGGATATACATTGTAATACCCCCTAAGCTGGAGCATATATGTGAGAAGGCCTAGCTTGCAATGATTGGTACGAAAGGCCTAGGTGGTTATTGAACACATCTATGAAACCAGAAACAATCTTTTCTCCAACAATATGACAGTTAATGTCAATGTGCTTGGTCTTTTCATGGAAGATAGGATTAGCAACAATGTGTAGAGCATATTGATTGTCACAATAGAGGAGTCCAAGGATCTTAAATAGAATTTACTGAATTTCGCTGGTGGCAGCAACCATAGCCTTGTACTTTTTCTCGCAAGAGCTTCTAGACATTGTGCTTTGCTTCTTTGATCTCCAAGTGACTGGGGAAGATCCATGAGCATACTTCTTTTGATTGATTGCAAATCCCATGTTTAGTTCCAGTTACCTCTCTTAAGAAAAACTTCAAGTCCCCGAGATCTTTAATATTGAATATAGCATCAAGAGCTTTTTTTTTTAATTTTTTTTATAGACAAATGTTAGTGTGTTAATGTTAGTATTTTTGTTAGTGGGTGGAGTTTGAACCCTCAACTTCCTTATCACTCCACTCATTAACTCCCCCACCCAAACCACATTGACCACCTTATAACTCCCAAGAGCTTGTTTGATGTGGTTTATCTCAGTTTCATCATTTCTGGTGAGGATTGCCATCCACAATGTCAGAAGGTTTAGGCTTCTTGCCTTTTTTTTTTCATTTCACTTATCATCTGTTAGTATTACATGGGCATTTACAACAATTAATCACAGATTAATTCTGATTCCTAAAACGTATAACCTAAATTAAGAATGCAAATAATAGGCTGATTGTATTCCTAAAGTTCAGCCCATAAAATAGGAAACAATATGAATGAGGGATTCCTTATTTAACACACAATTCCACATAAACAAGCAAAGTTATAAAGGACTCATGAGTTGACTTAACAAATAATGAGTAGTACGTCTAAAAATATGATATAACAATAGATAATTATAATTATCCATTCGTAGCACTAGAACAATTAAAATTAAATTAAATTATACATATTATCTTAATAATAATAATAATAATAATAATAATAATAATAATAATAATAATAATAATAATAATAATAATAGTGCTTCAAATAATATTTTAAAAATCGGCATATATCTTTAAATAAAAGTCTTAGCCTGAAAACAGGGAATCTATCTAATACATCAGATTACGTTATGGGCATGGCAACAGATATGGTAATTGTGAAGTGCCCTATGGATGGATCATTGAAACAAAACGATCTTATGGTTTCTTCTCAAGTCTAGGCAAAGGCAATCTCATGGATCACTATGTGCATTTTTGTTGTTGGCAATAAGCCAAGAAAAAAAAAAACCTACCTACTTCAGGTCACAGTTCAACAGTTTCAGTGATCAACCAATCCCCTTTGTTTGTTTGTTTCCATTTAGAGTCTCCTACCCGCTGTATGTATCTGATCGATGGCTATATAAAATTCAATTACGCAAAGGCAAACATTTCGTCATTTGCTCTATTAAGATATTCATATGGGACTTCATTCACATGCACCATTATATTCCTTCCCTCTCCCCTTTTTGCAGCTGTTAAATTTCAACACCACATTTTCAACATAAGCAAGGAAACCATCAATCAAGTTTTCGTAAGCAAATACGTCAAACTTATCCATTGTTGAAAATTATTTTCATTGGTTTGGTTTTATGTTTTTCTTTTTGGTGCACTGATACTTTATTTGTTAGAGTAAAAAATGAGAAGAAAGAAAAGAATGAGAAAATATATTTTTCTCTTGTTTTGTGAAGGAGTGAAATAAGGAAGAGACAACAAAATTGATGGGGTCCGCCTCAAAATTTTTTCTCTCCCCAAGTGAGAAGAAAATGGAATAGGGAGAGAGTGTTTCATCAAAAATGACTTTTGTACCATTCTTTTTGGGTTGTCATTCAATTATTTAATAAAGTTAAATAAATTGATTTAAATTAATCATTTACTTAATTAAATTAAATTGAAGTTAATAAAATAATTATATTAAACTAATAAATTTTATTAGTTAAAATAACTTAAATCAATTAAATTATTTAAATTAAAATATTTGTATATTATTTTTTTAATTAAGGCTTTTTGTCTTTTTAAAAACAATTATATTTCTCTCTTCTCGCTTTCTATCCAACCAAACAAATGAGCGAGAAAGAACACACTTCTTAATTCTCCATTTCTCACCCTTTTCACTCTTTCTCACATCTTTCTCTATTCTCATTTTCTTCTCACAATCAAACAAAGCATAAAGGTATTTTTAATTGTTAGTCGAAGACCTTTCGAAGCTAGAGATCATCGATGTTTGTTTTGCCTCCCCAACAAAATCTCTTTCACACACATGACAAAATTCAGAATCCTGATAACATGCTTAAGGAACTCGACTATCTATTAGTGTTGAACCTTAGTAATGGTTTTTTTGTTCTTTTAGTAAGCCCTTGCTTTCAATCCTGAAATTATCATATTTGACTCTTGTATTAATTATTATATATTACATTTTCATGGACATTGTTAATTTTCCAAATAGCAATGACAAAAGGGGTGTGGGTGGTAAACTATAAATAGAAAGAACCATTGTGGTTTAGGAGAGGGTGCAGATCCTCTCCATTACTTGAAATAAATGGAGAGTCCAGTTCCTTAGATCCTGGCCATACACGTGGCGATAGTAAAAATCAATGGTTGAGATTTTGGTTTATTTTATTTTATTTTTAAATTAAATAAAAAACTGGAAAGAAAAAGTTGTTCGACCCCAATTTTTCTTTCTCGCGGTTCTCTCCCTAAAATCCCTTGTGGTCGCCACCGCCATCGACATCCATTGAAATACCATGAGCCTTGCCGCCCCTCCGCTGGCTGCCACGCCTGGACGTCGTCGCCGCCTGCCTCCGCCCGGTCAAAGCCCCGCCTCTGTTCCGCCTCTTGCCTTCCCTTACGTGCTCTCATTATCCCCTTCAGATTATTTCGTAGTGAGGGGAATGTCCCAGCAACAAAGAATAGATGTTTCTATTTGGATGTACTTCAATGCACTCAAAGAATTCCAAAGCATGAGTATTCAATGTAAACAAGTTGGGGAGTAAGTTCTCTCCCCCTATTTATGTGCCTTTTTCATGGACACCAAAAGTAGTTGCTGTTAAACCGAATGTCAAGGGAAAGCTGCTTGGAATTCTTTGCAGCAAGTGTGAATGAATACATTGGCAGATTCTCTATCTCTTTGTCAGCAAAATCGAATTATAAATCAAGATGAGTGTACAACCTTAGCTTAAAATGATTGGATTAATCCGCTAATAGAAAAACCTTGATCAAAATCATAAATCTCTTTAAGTTTGAAATTAATAAAACATATAACAGCAAATATTGATGGGCGGTGAGGCACCTCGTGAGTCAGCAAGTCGGCTTAGATGGGGCGGAGGCAGGCAGCGGCGACGTCCAGGCGTGGCGGCGAGCGGAGGGGCGGCAAGGCTCATGGTCTGTCTCTCCATTTCAATGGATGTCGATGGCGGCGGCGACCACAGGGGATTTGAGGGAGAGAACCGAGAAAGAAGAATTGGGGTAGAACAGCTTTTTCTTTCCAGTTTTTTATTTAATTTAAAAAATAAAATAAAGTAAACCAAAATCTCAACCATTGATTTTTACTATCGTCACGTGTACGGCCAAGATCTAAGGAACTTGACTCTCCATTTATTTCAAGTAATGGAGAGGATCTGCACCCAAAGAAAACATATAAAAAAAAAAAAACCCTGAGAGTTTCATAGAGAGACTGAGAAGAGCAATTAACTATGGCAGAGAACAACGCTGGAGAGGAAGTGCAGAACAAGCAAGTGATATTCAAGGACTATGTTATTGGTTATCCCAAAGAATCTGACATGTACATAAAAACAAGCACCATGAAGCTTCAGCTTCCTAAAGGATCAAATGCCATTCTGGTCAAGAATCTGTACCTTTCATGCGATCCAACCATGCAATTCCAAATGAGGAAATCTGAAGAACGTCTTTCTAAATATTACTATTACGTCCCTGGCTCTGTAAGTGTTGTATTAAATTGGTATACATATCTCTTCATTTTGGTTACAAAGAAGAAAAACTGAAAAAGGACATGGAAGTAGAAGTAGAGTCCTTAATATGAAATGGGTCTGGTTAAAGCTAGGATTGAAGACCCAAAATCTGCTATGTACCAAGAAAAAAACTTGTTAATCTACAAGAAAAAATAAGTATATCAAGTTATCAACTAAAAACAACCAAAATATTTTTAATATGTTTTTTGTTTAATGTTCATTATTTTCTCCGCACTTTCCAATCTAAGTTTAATGAATTATTTTGATGCTGCAATCATGCTTGAGCTTATGCTGAATTTTGTTTCTTTTGTTTTTTACCTTGCAGCCCATAAATGGGTTTGGAGTGGCCAAAGTTCTGGATTCAGGGAATCCTAACTTTAGTGCAGGTGACTTAGTTTGGGGAACAACTGGTTGGGAAGAGTATAGTCTCATTGACAGACCAAATTGGCTTTACAAAATCCACCACACTGATGTTCCCCTTTCTTATTACACTGGAATTCTTGGTAATTGAGTTCTTAAAAACATTTATTAATTATGATTGGTTCATTCTGAATGGAATGCTTAAATTTACTATGAGAGTCTTTTTGGTTAGTTCGTGATGTTTCTTCTTTTCTATTTCAATAGGCATGCCTGGAATTACCGCATATGCTGGTATATATGAAGTTGGTTCTGCAAAGAAGGGAGAATGTGTCTTTATCTCAGCAGCATCTGGTGCTGTTGGTCAGCTGGCTGGACAATTTGCAAAACTGTTGGGTTGTTATGTTGTTGGTAGTGCAGGTAGTCAAGAAAAGGTACAATTTCTGAACATTGCATTTTCCTCCTTGGATTTTTTTTTTTGGCTAGAAAAGGGGAACTTCTATTAATCAAGTAACAAATCTCGGGGTATAACCCCCATTACATTCATTTAGAACAAAGTTTCCTAAGGTAGGATTAACTGAGGACACAATCTGCAGCTCAAGAGGAGCATGAAAACCAGTCTTTGCAAGAAAATCTGCATATTTATTCGCATCTGAAAGAATGATGAACAAAGACTTGCCAATCTGGTAAACGAAGCAGAGAAGTAACCTCTTCTACAAGAGATTTATGTTGAATGTTGATAGGGGACCTTCTGAGGACATAACTAATAATGGCCTTGGAGTCAGTTTCGAAAATTTCTTTAGGAATAGACATCGATCTAGCCACCTTTAAACCATTCAATAGAGCAAGGAGTTCAGCTCTAAGAACATTGCAGGAACCCAAATTCTGAACAAATCCTCTGATAAAACCACCCTTAGCATCTTGAATGATCCCAACACAGGCAGCCATTAGGGTTTGATTATTATAGGCTCCATCCACATTAATCTTCAAGAAACCATCAGGAGGTGGCTGCCATCCTATGTTTAAAAGGACTCTTTTGTCATCAGAAAAAGGAAGAGGATTATGCAACTCAGTTACAATGAGCTTAGTTTGAGAAGCCACACTATGCCATAAACCTTCACCCATCATGGATGAATTAGAGAACATTAGGCTATTCCTGTCTTTCCAAATAGCATTAACAGCAATACTGAAATAGGATAACCAGGACCTAGGGACAATTCCTATATTATCTGTTGACAAGTTCCACTCTAGCCAAGGCAGCAATCCTAGGCTAAAGATATTGCTCCAATGACTTGGTGAAATGACTTTAGACCAAAACATATGAGCTTCATCACAATCCCTCAAAAGATGCATAAGAGACTCAGAGGAAGAATTGCATCTAGGAAAAGATGAATCAGCAGTCATGCCGCTGGATGATGATCTTTCCTCATTGGTCACTAGCCTGCCATGAATCAATTTCCATAAGAAAGCCCTAATACGATTAGGTCCCTTCCATTTCCAAATTTTCAGGAATAAAGGATTTAGAGCAGAACTGTAACTTGACTGATTGCTCAGAAACTGATAAGAGTGAAGAAAACTTAGGTCTTCTGACCTAACTGACTGATTGACTAAGAATGAACAAAGTTTTCTGTTATATGCATCAGATCAAAGTCCTTAACTCCATCATGTTTATCCAGGTTGATCTTCTAAAGAACAGGCTTGGATTTGATGATGCTTTCAATTATAAGGAAGTGCCTGACTTGGATGCAGCCTTGAAAAGGTGAGTACACATTATATAAAATTGGACTACAAATGGTAGCCACTGTTTGCCTTAACATATCAGATTAGTAGAAACTTTTAATCATAGATACTCAAATCTACACTAGATAAGTAAAAAGATATTATTTAAAGAAATATGGTTGAAATAACCAGTTGATCCCTATATGCGACACCAATTTTGAAATTGCTCTGTATGTTACAACTTTTGAAATCGGATCCTATATGTGCAATTATCTTTAATTTGATCGTCTTTATTTATTTGTTTTATAATGTCGCTCGTTAGAGTTAAAGAATAAGGACCAGAAAATGATTATCTTTATGTATAAAGACTAAAGTAAAAAAGGTTATTGGTTTATTCACTAGGTGCTTCCCCGAAGGAATTGACCTCTACTTTGAGCAAGTTGGGGGTAAAATGCTTGATGCAGTGCTCCTAAACATGAAGGTCCATGGCCGTATTGTTGTGTGTGGAATGATTTCACAGTACAATCTTTCTGAGCTCGAACCCCTAAACAATATTATGCAGATCGCGTTCAAGAGACTAAGTATAAAAGGATTTACCCATCGAGATCACCATCATCTCTATCCAAAGCTATTAGAGACAGTGCTGCCTTACATTAGAGAAAAGGAAGTTGTCTATGTTGAAGACATTGTTGAAGGACTTGAGAATGGCCCAGCAGCTCTAGTTGGACTTTTCAGCGGTCGCAACTTTGGAAAGCAAATAGTTGCAGTTTCTCATGAATAATCATTCAACTAAACATTCAACTATCAAATGTTAATCCATCTTTTGGTACTAGTGTTCTTAATTATGTACAATAAGTACTGGCATATACAATGGACTTTTCCTATGTTATATTGAACTTATGAACCTATAGAAATTCTAATAGCAAAATATGAAATTCTTTTGGGTTGAAAATGTACTTCAACATAGTCATGAGAGAGAGAGAGAGAGAGAGAGAGAGAGAGAGAGATTGGAGAGAATTTAAGATTTCTATTTTTATGTGTGCCAAATTAATTTCACTTATCCGAGTAATCTAGCAGCTTCTTATGTAATTTATCCGTTTCATAATATTTGTGTAGTTTGCCAAAAAAAAAAAAATTTGTTTTATTTTATCTTTTAGTTTATATAATTGAGACTGCATTATAATTGAGACTGCATTAATTTTTTCCCCAGGTATAATCTTAGTATTTTCCCTAACTGAAAGATTTAGTTTTGATGAATTGAGTTGAGAAGATAATTTAGTCAAATTAAATAATATTTTTTAAACTTGAATATACTTAATAGTTGTTTTAAATGATAAATATGAAAAGGAAAAAGTAATGTTTAAAATCCCATACCTTAACCATCGTAATTCATAACAAGTAATTTGTGGCATCCAAAACTTTAAAACATTAATTAATAAGTTAATAACAAAAACAACAAATTAATCAATACATAAAAGTTATTTTTTAAAATTTTTGATAGTTTTATTAAAATTCAAAAATTAATATAAATTTTTTTTTTTTTGGTGAATATAATAATTTCATGTAGTTATGTATCATCACATAATTAAAAGTTTAGACTAGCAACCTCATTTACCAAGATGTGGTTGATTTGAGTAGTAATGGACTCGGCCCCTTAAATAAGTGGTCTGGAGTTTAACTCCTGATTTTTGTATATGGAAAAAAATCTGGTTTGGGAGGACAACCTTTAAATATTGTCCAGATCTTCCGGTGGAGATTAGTCACTATTTAAGACAGTAGATACTTCGTATCGATGACATGATTATCCAAGAAAAAGGACCAGTAATGTCAGGTATAGCAAGGCTGCTATTACACTACCTTTTTGTGCAAAGTACACGTTAGCAAGGTGTTCGAGTTCAAGCTGAAATGCTATCTTTGACACATATTTTTACACCTTACACCCTATAGTGCCGCACAGTGTGGTACTATAGCTGCACTGTAGTGCTTTTTTTTTTTTTTAAGTTTTGGTTTTTTTTTTTAAATGTTATTTTTTGATAAATAAATTTTTTGGTTAAGTATGTGTAAATATCTGGTGAATCATGTACAAATATCTGGTGAATTCAATTCATTATATGGTGAATGAGTTTTTTTGAGAAATAAAATTTTTCGTTAAGTGATGAATCATGTATAAATATCTGGTGAATTCAGTTCATTATCTGATGAATGGATTTTTTTGAGATAAATTTTTTGGTTAAGTATGTGCAAATATCTGGTAAATCATGTACAAATATCTGGTGAATTCAATTCATTATCTGGTGAATGGGTTTTTTTGAGAAATAAAATTTTTCGTTAAGTGGTGAATCATGTACAAATATCTGGTGAATTCAGTTCATTATCTGGTGAATGGATTTTTTTGAGAAATAATTTTTTGGTTAAGTATGTGCAAATATCTGGTGAATCATGTACAAATATCTGGTGAATCATGTATAAATATCTGGTGAATTCAGTTCATTATCTGGTGAATGGGTTTTTTTGAGAAATAAATTTTTTGGTTAAGCATGTGTAAATATCTGGTAAATCATGTACAAATATCTGGTGAATTCAGTTCATTATCTGGTGAATGGGTTTTTTTGAGAAACAATTTTTTTGGTTAAGCATGGACAAATATCTGGTGAATCATATACAAATATCTGGTGAATTAGTTTTTTTGAGAAATAAATTTTTTGATTAAGCATGTGTAAATATCTGATGAATCATGTACAAATATCTGGTGAATTCAATTTATTATCTGGTGAATGAGTTTTTTTATAAATAAAATTTTATTTTTTATAAAAAAACTAATTAAAAAAAAACCCGTTACAATGCCGTACAGTACAACTACAGTGCCACACTGTAAGGTGTAATCCGTATGGTGTAAAATTTTGTGTCATGGTATCACAACTCCACATGCACCATTTCCCTCTTCCCTTTTTGCAGCTGTTAAATTTCAACATCACATTTTCAACATCAGTAAGGAAACCATCAATCAAGTTTTCGTAAGCAAATACGCTAACTTTATCCGATGAAAATTATTTTCACTGGTTTTTTTGTTTTTGTTTTTATGTTTTTCTTATTGTGCACTAAGGATATTTTCAAACAATAGTGGATCTTTCGAGACAAAAAGATCACAAAATGAATTTTTCTCTCCCAATAAAGTCTCTTTCATACCCATGGAATCCCTGAGAACATGCATAAAATTTATCCACCAAAGTGTGTTGGACATTGTTAGTGGGTTTTTAGTGATCCCTTGCTTTAGTTCTAGAAATTATAAGCATAAGTTATGTTAATTTTTTTGTTTTAGAAAATTACCATTTTAATCTTTAAATTTGAAAATATTAATTATATTTATCCCTTATATTAATTATTATATATTACATTTTCATGGACAATGTTAATTTCCCAAATACCAATGAAAATGGGGCCGTGGACGGCCCGCCCCTACAAATAAAATGTATCCTCATTCTGCCCCATATTTGAATGGATATCTTTGCATATCTATTAAATTATTAAAAAAAAATCAAAATTTATTAAAAAAATTTAATTGAACCATTCTAAATACTTAAAAGCTAAAATCAAAAATAAGATTGCCACAAATTGTTCTTAGTTGTCTTATTTGAACACAAATTTTAGACATCGAATATGACATGTGTTTCTTTCTATCTATCACTTACATTTTATTATCTTTGTATACACACATTTTGAAAATGCATCCAAAAACAAATAGGACACCGTATGGCGTCCTTAAATTTGTGTTCAAAAAACATTCCCCAATTTTTATTGAAATATAAAATACATGTAAATCAAAAGTTAATAACATAATAAACACATCAAAACCAATATGTGGTTGGTTCAAGTGGTAAAGAATTTGGATACCTTAAGCAAGTGATCAGGGGTTCGAATCCTGACTCTTGTGTATGGAGAAAACCTGGTTGGGAGGGGAGAACCCACCTTGTGTGCCCAACAGGTTCCCCGACGGAGATTAGTCACTGCTAACAATGGTGGATACTTCGTACCTATATCATGGTTACAACAAAAAAATAATAAACACATCAATAAAAAATATATATTTTCCAATCTAAATGTAGTATTTAAATCTCAAAAGTTACAATAAGCGGCCCCTTCCTGGCAAACTATAAATAGAACGAACCATCGTGGCTTATAGGACCATAGAAAACATCAAAAAACACCTGAAAGTTTCATAGAGAGACTGAGAAGGGCAATTAGCTATGGGAGAGAAGAACGCTGGAGAGGAAGTGCAGAACAAGCAAGTGATATTCAAGGACTATGTTACTGGTTATCCCAAAGAATCTGATCTGTACCTAAAAACAAGCACCATAAAGCTTCAGGTTCCTAAAGGATCAGATGCCATTCTGGTCAAGAATCTGTACCTTTCATGTGATCCTGTCATGCAATTCCAAATGAAGAAATTCGAAGATCATCTTACTAAATATTACTATTACGTCCCTGGCTCTGTAAGTGTTGTCTTAGATTGGTACATCTCCTTTTTGAAAGAAGAAAAACTGAAAAAGGACATGGAAGTAGTAGTAGAGTCCTTTATATGAAATGGGTCTGGTTAAAGCTAGGATTTAAGACTAGAAACTTATTAATCTGCTATGTAACAACAAAAAAAGCTTGTTAATCTACAAGAAAAAAATAAGTATATCAACTAAGCAACCAAAAATTTTTAGTATGTTTTTTGTTTAATGTTCATTATTTTCTCTGCACTTTCCAATCTAAGTTTAATGAATTATTTTGATGCTGCAATCATGCTTGAGCTTATGCTGAATTTTGTTTCTTTTGTTTTTTAACCTTGCAGCCCATAAATGGGTTTGGAGTGGCCAAAGTTCTGGATTCAGGGAATCCTAACTTTAGTGCAGGTGACTTAGTTTGGGGAACAACTGGTTGGGAACAGTATAGTCTCATTGAAAGACCAAATTGGCTCTACAAAATCCATCACACTGATGTCCCCCTTTCTTACTACACTGGAATTCTTGGTAATTGAGTTCTTAAAAACATTTATTAATTATGGTTGGTTCATTCTGAATGGAATGCTTAAATTTACTATGAGGGTCATTTTGGTAAGTTTGTGATGTTTCTTCTTTTCTATTTTAATAGGCATGCCCGGTATTACTGCATATGCTGGTATATATGAAGTTGGTTCTGCAAAGAAGGGAGAATGTGTCTTTATCTCAGCAGCATCTGGTGCTGTTGGTCAGCTGGCTGGACAATTTGCAAAATTGATGGGTTGTTATGTTGTTGGAAGTGCAGGGAGTCAAGAAAAGGTACAATTTCTGAACATCACATTTTCCTCCATGGAATTTTATCATTCTTAGTTGCATCAGAGTCCTTAACTCCATCATGTTTATCCAGGTTGATCTTCTAAAGAACAAGCTTGGATTTGATGATGCTTTCAATTATAAGGAAGAGCCTGACTTGGTGGCAGCCTTGAAAAGGTGAGCGCACATTATATAAACTTGGACTAGAAATGGGGGGTTTTTACCAAACTGACCTACTTTTAGAAACTATTTACCAAAATAACCTAGTTTTGAAACTATTTACCAAACTAACCTAGTTTTAATTAAAATAATAATTTTTTTTTTTAAAAAAAAAAAAAAAAAAAAAAAGCTGGCAGGCGCCACGTGTCACCACCCGGTGCAGTGGCGCCACTGCCAACAGCGCCATTGGTGGCGCATGTGGCAGTGGCGCCACTGCACCAGGTGGTGACACGTGGCGCCTGCCCCCCACCCCCCCAATCAGGCATTTTATGGGCAGCCCTCCCCCCATTCCTTCGACCCATTCCCCCCTCCCTATAAATACCCCTCCCCAGTTCCCTATTTTCACACACACACACATTCACTTGTTATATTTCCTCTAACTTGTTTATTTTCTAACACTCTTTTAATTTTTTGCACAAAGTTTAGGTAAATGTTACATTATTTCTGATATCATTATTTTAGTTTTGTTAATTATATAATCATTTATCAATATTCTGTTACTGTTTACTTTTTACACTCTTCTTTATCACTTATTATTCTGGAAGTGTTGACTTTTACTTTTATAATACCATATATTTGTATCATTTAACATGATATTTATTTGTGTTTTTTATTTCACCCCTTCTACCGTCTCCCCCTTCCACCAACACATATCTGTTAATTCATTTTACACTCTGTTATAATAAATGTTAAATTTAATTAATTGGTTTATATTCATTTACTAACATTCTGCTACTTTTTTTTAACGTTGATCGTTGTCATTTATTTTTATGCTAATGTTGAAGTTAATTCTTATAATATATTTTTTGACAGATCTGGTAATTTGTTTATCTGTATTTTTTTAATTATGTCCTTTTGTTTTTTTAATTCAGAATGTACCATTTTTTGTTTATTATATTTATTTTGTTTTGTTTTCTTAGTTATTATTTAAGTTGTTGTTATTTATAATTTTATTTATGTTATGGTTGTTATTTACTGCACACGTGAGAAGCGGGTAGGTAAGTGTCGGCATGATATTTTGACTCCTTTACTAACCACATGAATGTCTTCATGTGCTTAGTAAAATAATCTAAACATCCTAATAACGTACATCACAGCAGGTTGAGAACTGTGACCCCCATCTTCGCCTGGGAGTCAACCGCAGTGCAAAATTGAATCCTGTGTGGCATTAGCCCCTTGCCTTCAGGCACCACATCCTTCATTACCTGTAAACATATTTCACAGGTAATGTAGGACGTGGTGCCTGATGGTAAGGGGCTAAAGCCACACAGGATCCAATTTTGCACTGCGGTTAGCTCCCAGGCGAAGATGGGGGTCACAGTTCTCAACCTGCTGTGATGTACGTTATTAGGATGTTTTGTGCAGCTGCTACTGGCCATATATTATAATGATGTTTGGTAGTTGCTATTTTTATTTAATTTATAAAAATTATTTGTTGACATATAGGTTATAAATGTTGATATTATTTATCTTTTTATTTTTTATTTTTTATTTTTTATTGTATTATGGTTATGTTAATTTTAGTATTGTTTTTATAGATCTTAGTGATATATTTGGTTTGTTTTTAGTTGTTATTCTTGTTATTTATTAGGATTACTTGTTAATTTTTTATTATGTTAATTATTAGTGTGGTTATTGAAATAAATTTTGTTGTTGTTGTTGTTATTATTAATGTGATTATATTTTTTTTGTTATTATTGTTATTATTGTTTTAACTATTATTAATAATATTGTTGTTATTTGTTATTATTATTATTATTGTTGTTGTTGTTGTTGTTGTACTCATGGTTTACGTGTGTATGTTTTTTTTTTTGAAGGTGATATGGCACAATCAATCAATCCTGGCCCTATTAATGATGAATTGTTACACATGCAAAAGACACATGTGTCTCAACATGTGTGGAACAATGAGGAGGATAGAATTCTTAATATTAGAAAGGCATTTCAATTTACGGATGGAGGTGAAAACATTCCCCCACCCATCAGAGATATTCTTGACATGACAGGATTTCTCGGCCCTGCTCAGTTATCACTGTTTCACTTAGACCACGCACTGGTAAGTGCATTGGTTGAACGATGGAGGCCGGAGACCCACACATTCCACATGGCATTTGGCGAATGCACTATCACTCTGCAGGATATTGCTGTTCTTTCGGGTCTTCGTATCGACGGACAGCCTGTTGTTGGTCGAACCTATAATAATTGGCCACAGTATGTTGGTCAAATGCTTGGATTGGTCCCAAATGCGGCAGCCTTTCATGGCGGTCGTTTGAGACTGTCATGGCTGAATGCACATTTTGGAGATCTGAACCAACACGATTTGTCTGATCCAATAGTGGTTGCCCGTTGTACACGAGCATATATTTTGAGGTTACTCGGTGGCGTGTTGGTCCCAGACCGTTCTGGTGCATTAGTCTCATTAAGATATCTAACGATGTTAGAGGATTTTAATGTTACTGCACAACTAAGTTGGGGTGCAGCGGTATTGGGTTATTTGTATCGTGAGCTATGTAATGCCACTGACTACTACAACAAAGATATTGGAGGGTTTACTGCATTGGTTCAGATGTGGGCATGGGTGCGGTTTCCAAAGGTGGCACCCGTACTGAGAAACGAGAATAGACCACCAGGGACACCATATGGAACCAGGTGAGATTGATTTTTAAATTGACTTCTAACATTTAGTTAGCTTTGGTATTATTATCTTATAACCTAAATTTGACTATCAGGTGGCAGCGTGGGCGGAATTTTGCCAGACACTATCGCGAGCTGCCTCATTATCGAGATGTTTTTGATACAATGGAACCATGCGATGTAAGGGTGCCGATGTAATACATCATCGATTTTATTAATTCTTAACAAGTTCTCTTTTATGATAGTTGTTGATTGTTTGTAGATTGTGTGGGAGCCATATAGCGAGTTACTGTTGGCAAGTTTGCCGTATATATGCATTGAAGGCATGCATATCTGGTTGGCTGTTGTGCCCTTGATATGCTATAATATTGGAGAGTTTCATCAACCTGATCGAACGATGAGACAGTTTGGGCTGGCCCAACATGTTCCAAAAGCACCATCCCAGCCGAAATGGGTCCACAAGTTAACGCTTAGGGGCAAAAGTGGTCAAGATTGGGTCGAAACGATGCGACCATTGATTGACATATGGAACAGTAGGGTGGGATGGGTTCAGCCAGGCGTACCACAACAGGGGGAAACGAACAGTCAATCAGAGTATATGAGATGGTACTTGCCACGCACTCGTCGGTGGATGAGTAGAAAAAATGCACAGCATGGCATTTTGGTAAGGATATTTTTAACGGTGTGTTTTAATTTTATACATTGTTAAGTTATCATTATCTTGACTAATATCCGATTAATTTAATGCTGCACAGGTTGATGGGCTTGAACGGGTAAATTATCTAGTCATGCCAGAGGGGAGCCAAGAAATGAGGCTTGAAGAGATAAGGAGTGAGACCGAGTTTATGATGATGGCACTAGGGTCCCAGGATCGTGTCATAAGGCCTATCAGCGGAGCTCCACTTGATATGCAACATCAGGTGCAACCAGAGGTACCAATGAGCTTGTGTAATCGGTCAAGCAGGGAAACTGGTGGTCTAGACCGAAACAGAGTGCCTGTGGAATCACAACCATTTTATCTACCACAGTTCCCAGAGCGAGATCCGGGGACATTCTACGTTCCTCCGCCATTTCCATACACTCCATATGAGCCTCCGCGGACTTATTTCTTTCCAGACCTTCCGACTCATTCTGGATCGACCGTCCCAAGCATGCAACCACAATATCCACAAACCGATGTCAGTATGCATGCAGGTCCATCATACACAGGAACAGGTCCAACAATCCATGAAGGTACTTCTTATTCACCAGCGGGCTCGAGTATGCCTCCACAATCCTCCCAGACGTATTATACGCCGGATCCATACACGCAAGCTGGCTACACTCCTGCTGCACCTGAACGATGGATTACGCAGCTCCAAAACACCCCCATGCGCTCTCCTGAATATGGTCAACCCGGCATTGATTTGAATCTCGATTTTGAGGATGTCATGGACTTTGGTGACGACGCGGGAGATGACGATGCACAACAAGAGATTAGGCGAAACCCACATCGTCAGGCAAGAGACCGAGGTTATCAGTGCATCTTGTCACCCGCGCAGCCACACCAAAACCCACACCGACACCAATGATGTGATGATAATTGTTGTATATATAACATTTGCATTTCATAACATTAATATCTTATTTGTTCGCTTAATAGTAACTGGATGCTTACGTAGTTAATTATTATTATTGAATCATGCAGCGTTTACAAAACTATTAAGTAGGATGTAGCTAAATCAACATTTAACATTATCCAACACCGCAAAATGCTTTACAAACACAATTACAAGTCAGCTAAGCGTTCCTCGATCCTCCGGCGCGTTGAGGGCAATGACGCCGGTTGTGCCCCTCAGACCTACATAACCCGCAAAGTTGGCTAGGTTGGGACTCCCTCCAATCCATCTCATTCCTTATCCGGGATGATTTAGGCCGTCCCTTTGGACGTATCATCGTCTCATCCGGTACCAAGGTCCACGGCATATGCATTGCAGGTACACCTTCCTCGTTTCCAGCGGGGAACCATTGTTGGGAATAAGCAGTCATGATGCAGTCTAACCGGTACTTGTCGTCGATATAGTCATCGCACCTAATATGAACGTGGGCACATGCAGCAATTACGTGAGAGCAAGGGAAGTGAAATGCACGGAATCTTCCACATTGGCAATATCGAGATGGTAGATCAACACTCCACACCTGGCCCCCACTCTGGGTGGCTGGGTTGAATGCCTCCTCGACCTCAAAACGCATACCTTGATGGTCAAACCTCCGAACATGATGGGATGATGCTTCTGCATGTTGCACCATCATTGCGTCTCGGAATTTTTGGGAGTGTCTATGACCAGAATTCATTTCTGCCCTGGTACTTGAAGCCCGCTCAACAAAATATTCTACCAGTCTATGGTATGTGCACTTCACCAACGCCGTGATTGGCAAATTTCGAATTCCCTTGAATACTCTATTTACTGACTCCGACAAGTTAGTTGTCATGTGACCATACCTACGACCTTCATCGTCATAAGCGAGGCTCCACTTTTCCTTTGCAATGCCATCAATCCACCGTGCAACCTCCGGGCTAGCTTCCCGAAACCTTTCTAACCTGCGCTCGAAGATAACGCGAGACGGTGTATATCCTGAAATAACATAGCAGGTTTGATATATAAAGATGATTCACCGAATCCATTTGATAATTGAAATTAAATTATTACCTAGTGTCATCAAAGATTTCTTCAACTTGGCATTTTTAAATCTGAGATTGAAATTACTGGCGATATGTCTGAGGCAGTATACATGGTAAGCATTCGGTGGTTGCCAACCAAGGTATGGATTTTCCACAGCAGATATAATACTTCGATGGCGGTCAGAGATCAAACATATACCTGTCCTATTGGTAACCTTTTCACGAATAAGTGCCAAAAACCATGACCAGGCATCCAATGTTTCTCCTTCAACTATAGCGAACGCAAGCGGCAAGAGTTTCCTATTCCCGTCTTGTGAAGTTGCAATCAACAGGGTACCACGATACTTACCATACAAGAATGTACCATCAACTTGTATTATCGGCTTGCAGTAATTGAACGCATCAACACATTGCTTGAATGTCCAAAAAACACGGAGAAACTTACGCCTTTGAATATCAACCCGATTACCAACAACGACAGGATTTGTCTCGATCTTATAATAGGCTCCTGGGGCATACAACTGTAAGTGCTCAAACCATTTCGGCAACAGAGCGTACGATTCATCCCAATCTCCGAAGACTTGCACTATCGCCTTTTGTTTCGCCTTCCATGCTTTCCGGTAAGAAATTTTGTATCCAAATGTACTTTGGATTCTTTCCCGTATAAGCCCAACGGTAACAGCAGGTTGTTCGCGGACCATGCCTGGCACAGCATATAAAATAAATTTTAGATCATGTCATATATGATTTATTGTACTGACCGCATTTAAAATCTTCATGAACAGTAATACCTAGAATGCATGAGCATACAAAGTTGGAGTCCATCTTTGCGTGATCTTGTGACAACATTGCATTGACACAGTTGTGAGGACCACCGTACTTCGACACTTCCCACATGTCTGACTTCTTCGACAAAATGGCCCTTAACCTCCAACGACAACCATCTGCACTATTTGGACAACGCACATCCCATAGGGATTTCGTTGATTTTCCAACTTCAAATGATTGGTGAATTTTCATTGAATGTTGCTTCACCGCATCCTGAACAGCCTGTTTGCTCTCAAATCGCAACCCCACATACAACTCCTGGCCGATCTGCCAAGATCTAGGAACGTCCATGCCTGCGAAATCCGTCTCTTCGTCCGGATGATTCCAATTAATATAACTGTAGTGTGGAGATGGATTGATGAATGGACCATGTGATTGAGCTGCAGTAGATTAACTTATTTTATATACGTACGCTATCGATTATAAGTATATTAGAATGGAATAACGTTATTAAAAACATACGTGAATGTTGTGGAACACCACCACCGAGCGGTACCGATGACACCGGAGGAACCAACCCGGATACTATTATATTGGACCCAGCTTCACATTCATCTTCGGAATCAGCTGATTCATGTGAATCACAATTTGTAAATTCATCGCCGTCTTCATCTGCATCTGAAACGAACTCCATTTCACTGTACCATTCCTCATCATCGCTAACTGATTGATCCGGCAAGTCATATTGTTGTACTTCAAGATTACCGTATAGTGGTTGATCAGGTATGATGGAGCTACCAACCAAATCAATGTCCACATAGATCTCAAGTGTTGTCAGATCCGGCGTTTGCAAAAAAGCGTCCAATATGCAACTCACATCCGCATCATCAGTTAATTGGTAACCGGTGAAAATTGGAGGTGTTATTTGTACAAGATATTTGGCCGTTATCTTTGAAATACACTGATTCCATTGAAGTTGCAACCTAGAATGTATCCGTGATCTCAGCGCTTCATACCTGATTCCTTGTTTTATTTTCATGAATTTGGTATTTCCTTCAAAAGTAAGGCCATGATCTCCATCATATACCCTACCGTTCCAGTAAAGCAAAACCCTAACAACTTGACTCATATTGTCGGCCTACAACAATAATAATAATAAATAAAAAAATTAACATGATAATAAATGAATAAATTACCACTGCTGATGGTATTTAACAATAATGAATTGTGCATACAACAAGGTAATAAGGCAGTATAAATAAAATTATAAATAACAACAACTTAAATAATAACTAAGAAAACAAAACAAAATAAATATAATAAACAAAAAATGGTACATTCTGAATTAAAAAAACAAAAGGACATAATTAAAAAAATACAGATAAACAAATTACCAGATCTGTCAAAAAATATATTATAAGAATTAACTTCAACATTAGCATAAAAATAAATGACAACGATCAACGTTAAAAAAAAGTAGCAGAATGTTAGTAAATGAATATAAACCAATTAATTAAATTTAACATTTATTATAACAGAGTGTAAAAGGAATTAACAGATATGTGTTGGTGGAAGGGGGAGACGGTAGAAGGGGTGAAATAAAAAACACAAATAAATATCATGTTAAATGATACAAATATATGGTATTATAAAAGTAAAAGTCAACACTTCCAGAATAATAAGTGATAAAGAAGAGTGTAAAAAGTAAACAGTAACAGAATATTGACAAATGATTATATAATTAACAAAACTAAAATAATGATATCAGAAATAATGTAACATTTACCTAAACTTTGTGCAAAAAATTAAAAGAGTGTTAGAAAATAAACAAGTTAGAGGAAATATAACAAGTGAATGTGTGTGTGTGTGAAAATAGGGAACTGGGGAGGGGTATTTATAGGGAGGGGTATTTATAGGGAGGGGGGAATGGGTCGAAGGAATGGGGGGAGGGCTGCCCATAAAATGCCTGATTGGGGGGGTGGGGGGCAGGCGCCACGTGTCACCACCTGGTGCAGTGGCGCCACTGCCACATGCGCCACCAATGGCGCTGTTGGCAGTGGCGCCACTGCACCGGGTGGTGACACGTGGCGCCTGCCAGTTTTTTTTTTTTTTTTTTTTTTTTTAAAAAAAATTATTATTTTAATTAAAACTAGGTTAGTTTGGTAAATAGTTTCAAAACTAGGTTATTTTGGTAAATAGTTTCTAAAAGTAGGTCAGTTTGGTAAAAACCCCCTAGAAATGGTAGCCACTGTTTACCTTAACTTTTAGTCAGAGACTCAAATCTACACTTGGTATGTAACAATATTATTTAAAGAAATATGGTTAAATTAACCATATGATCCCTATATGCCACACCGATTTTAAATTTACTTTCTATACGTAAAAAAACTTTTGAAATCGGACTCTATGTGTACAATTATCTTTAATTTGATCATTGTCGTTTGTTTGTGTTATAATATCGTTTGTTGGAGTTAAAAAATGGGGACCAAATTGAAAATGATTATCATGTATAAAGACTAAAGTAAAAATGATTATCATATGTTGAGGCCAAATTGCATGTAACAATTATTTTCAGTTTAGCAATATACTGTAAATCTAACAAATGGTGTTATAATACCAATAAATGACCAAGACCAAATTAAAAATAATTATACATATAGAAACTATTTTCAAAAAAAAATTTGTATAGAGACCAAATTCAAAATCAATGTCACGTAAAGACCAAAAGATTAGTTTAGCCAAGAAATTTTTTTTTTTTTCTAACATGGGATAACAAACTTAGACATTTTTTTTTCTAAGAATATTTCTTGTGAAAGTGGTCTCTTTGAGTGTTAAAACTCTTACTCAAGCGAATAATTGTTGGTGCATTCACTAGGTGCTTCCCTGAAGGAATTGACCTCTACTTTGAGCAAGTTGGGGGTAAATTGCTTGATGCAGTGCTCCTAAACATGAAGGTCCATGGCCGTATTGTTGTGTGTGGAATGATTTCACAGTACAATCTTTCTGAGCTCGAACCCCTAAACAATATTATGCAGATCGCGTTCAAGAGACTAAGTATAAAAGGATTTACCCATCGAGATCACCATCATCTCCATCCAAAGCTATTAGAGACAGTGCTGCCTTACATTAGAGAAAAGAAAGTTGTTTATGTTGAAGACATTGTTGAAGGACTTGAGAATGGCCCAGCAGCTCTAGTTGGACTTTTCAGCGGTCGCAACTTTGGAAAGCAAATAGTTGCAGTTTCTCATGAATAATCATTCAACTATCAAATGTTAATGCATCTTTTGGTGCTAGTGTTCTTAATTATGTACAATAAGTACTGGCATGTACAATGGACTTTTTCTATGTCATATATATTGAACTTATGAACCTATACAAATTTGAACCTAGCTGTAGTGTTGGTTTGATGGTTTTTTCTTCCTTTCCTTGGGATTTTTTGGTGGTTCTACTCTGGTGTTTAGGATGGTATGTTCTTTGTGTAATTTTGGTTTCTCTATGGTATGCACATTTCGGGTGGTCGGGGTTATTTATAATTGTATCGTCATTTGCTTTGGGTGAACTTTTGTAGATATGAGTCTAGGTTCCTTGAAGGGGTGATATCATGTTTACATAGGTCCTTTTGGTTCTCTTGTAATTGGGTTGGGGCACCTCAAGTACCTCTGATCAATATATTTAGCTTATCAAAAAAAAAAAAAAAAGATAGTATTTGTGAAGATGGTCATGAAGAAAGAGAGAGATCTTGGAGAAAGTTAATGATTTCTCGGGATATTTTTTAAGTGTGTCAAATTAATTTCACTTATCTAAGTAATCTAGTAGTTTATCCATTTCATAAATTTTTTTTTTTTATGAAGAGGAAAAACAAAGAACAACTAACTAACTAATCTAGGGAAACAAACTCCCCTAGCATCATCTTCAAGGCAAAGGCTGAGTTGAGCAGGAATAGCCTCCAACCGTGTGCAAGAGAAAGAGCCAAAGTGGCCTATGTTGGCAAGGCAATCAGCACATCTATTTCCTTCACGATATGTATGTTGAACTGAGCAGATCCAGCTTGTATCTTCAATCATAGCTAAGGTTTCATCAAGGAGAAGTTTAAAATACAGAGATAGAGATCTGATACGAGATAAGATAGGGGCCCTAGTGCCAAGCCCAAAAGAAAGAGTCAGAAGCCTCAAACCTTAATATCTCAACAATAGGAATATTCTAGAATAATATAGTTTATTATATTTTGCACTTTTACAATTTATTATTAGTAGTTTGTTATGACGTGTGTCCTTAGATCCTTAATAGTAGGGTAATTTGTTTGAGTTTGTTATTTGTAAATTGGATATATAAACCAATTGTGATATGAATGAAAGCAAGCAAGAAAATTGATAACAAATCTCTCTCTCCCTCGAGGCTTTCCCCTTAACAAGGGAATTCAATCTCTTCTCTAAGTTCCTCTTCCTATCATTGGTGCTTTCATTGAGAGCTGTGTCACAGAAGGGCTACCTATAGGCTGGATTAAGGCGCAACCGAATACTGATAGATGAGTGAAGCCGCCAAAAGGGAAAAGGCTACTATCAGGTCAGTACCGATAGAGTGAAAGTCGCCGTGAACGTTGACGCTTAAAGGGAGCGGCAATGTTATAAGTCCCACATTGAGTAGCCAAGGATGCTCAATGTGGTACTTAAGCCATGAGGCTCTCCCACCTAATAGACTAGTCTTTTGGGTTGGGCTCTCCTCATGTGCTTAAGTCCTAACATTGGTGCTTTCATTAGGAATTCAATCTCTTCTCTAAATTCCTCTTCCTATCATTGGTGCTTTCAGTCTTGCAACTCAACCTCTTTCTTCCAAAAAAAATAAATAAAATGCATTCCCAATCCCAAAAATCAGACTACACTCACCTTCTAGAATCCATAAATGCCCTCACTAAATCAATTGCTGACTACAATCAATCAATCAATCAGGGACTCCATCATTTCACAGAAACGTCAAAATGAAACTTTTCTCAATACCTTCAACTTCCCGAAATCCCAAACCCAGCGACCTCCCCATCCATCTGCAAACCCAATAATGACAAATGAAATTCAGCAAAAATCATGTCCATCTTCACCACCATTCCAACCCATTACCAATGAACATCACTCCCCTGTCTCAGACCCCAAACCGCACCCCCACCAGAAGCCAAACCACATCCCCATCGCTATGACCAAACCAAACCTTGTTGCGTCATCTATGGCAGAAAACCCCATTGCAAAACCCTTCCTACCAAGCAAGCACCGACCATTCCCACCTCAACCAGTGATCTGCTCCACCATCGCCATTACCACTAACCTCGCTATCATGACCAACTCCGCCATCCTTAAAACCCACGAAAAATCAAAAGTGCTCGTCGCCGAAGAGGTGAATATTGAGGATGAGTACCTAACCATGGTTTACGGCGCGTATCAGAGGAGTGAGGTCGGCGTCCTACTGGCCGGAATCAAACAGAGGAGCACCCAACCCTTTTGGTTCACATGCAAGACAGAACACGGCCTCTGCATTCTTGCCATGGCAGTCGCAGCCGTTGGGTCTTTCATTCTCCCTATCGTGTTCTTCTTCAGCTTCGATCCCAGTGGAACCGCCACGCACCGCCATCTTCATCGGAGGTGTCAGAAGCATCATTCTCCGATTTCACTTCCATTTCCGTCAACACGTTGCATTTTGATCACTGTTTCGTCCTCTCCGCTTCTGTCGCGAGTGTCGCCGTCAGATGCACCGCCACCAAACACGTCTCTGTCTTCTTCGATCCTATCAAGAACATCTCCGGCGTGGGTTTCTTCCCAGACGACGGTGCCGCCGCCGGGACCAGCCTTTAGCTGGCCTTGGGTCCCTTGGAACCTCGACATCGAAACGCAGAACCCGCCTTGGGTTCCATCAGATTCGTTTCCATTTAGTGCGTCTTCGCCGCCTTCACTCCGGTTTAGAACGTCGCCGACGCCAGTTCTCTTTCCGGCGAGAGAGCAGCCAGCCGGCGTCGCCTCTTGCTGGCCATGGGTGCCTTGGACTTGGAGCATGGAAACACAACACAAATCTAGGGTTTCACATCAGGGAATGGGTTTGCTGAATGAAAGTTCCTGGTTTGACCTTGTTATTAACTTGGGTCTCTTTATTAGTTGGGCCTCATTACTAATCAGTACCCAAAGTGAGGCTAGGGTTTGGATGGGTACCTGTTACTTGCTGAAAGGAAACTATTGGGAGGACCTACTGGCTGATTTGGGCTTACTCACTTGTTGGACCTTGTTCCTGCTAGAGAATGAGTGGGCTACTTGGGTGGACTTGCTAAACAACTACCTGTTTTGCCTGGATACCAACTTGGGCCTTATCATGCTTTGGGCTTCCTTAGTGCCAAAAGGAAACTGGACTGAAGAGAAATTGCAATTTTTTCCTGCTTATCTTGAGGATGTTGCAAGCTCCTTGAAATTTTTAAGAAAAATACAAGAAGAAGGAATAAGCTCAATGTCTGATTGGAAGGTTCCATGTAGTAACATCTTACACTATGATCTTGAGGACAAGATCAGTCTGAAAGGGTCGGTAATGATACGAGATAAGATAAGGGCCCTAGTGCCGAGCCCAAAAGAAAGAGTCAGAAGCCTCAAGCCTTAATATCTCAACAATAGGAATATTCTAGAATAATATAGTTTATTATATTTTGCACTTTTACAATTTATTATTAGTAGTTTGTTATGCCATGTGTCCTTAGATCCTTAATAGTAGGGTAATTTGTTTGAGTTTGTTATTTGTAAATTGGTTATATAAACCAATTGTGATATGAATGAAAGCAAGCAAGAAAATTGATAACAAATCTCTCTCTCCCTCAAGGCTTTCCCCTTAACAAGGGAATTCAATCTCTTTTCTAAATTCCTCTTCCTATCATTGGGCTTGGCACTAGGGCCCCTATCTTATCTCGTATCAAGATCTCTTCATTCTGATCATATTTAACACAACCTCTGAGTCAAGCTCTACAATCATCCAAGGCAAATGAAGAATTTGAGTCAGTCTTAGATAGGCCTGGCAAAAGGATCCGTGGACCAATTATCCATCCGGTCCATCCACAGTAAAATCCATCAAATCCATCCAATAATAATAAAAAATACTAAATGGATTGGATGGGTTGGATTGTTTTTATTAATGGATGGTTAATGATCCATCCGATATATTTTTTAATCCATTGGATCAAACACAAAAAAAAGAAATGGATCATTTATGATCCATTCAAAAATTATTATTTTTTTGTCCAAACTGAAACGATTTTCACGAATCACAACCCAAGGTATTCTTTCCTTCTTTCTTCCTAGTTCCTACCAACAGTTTTGTTTAGTTCCCTAAAGTTTCGGTTCAAAGAGCATAGGAAATTTGGCCCATGGGTCAAACTAAAATCTTCATATATAAAGTTGTTTGTGTTTCTTTGATTTATTATGAATGTAATAATGATTTCGGTCATGGTCAACACATTCTCATTACTTCCTATATTTTACAAAGTAAACTCAACCAAGTTAGATCCGTAACTTCAAATATTTCCTCCATTTCTTTCCTTTTTTTTCTATTCATTTTTTTAAAAAATTCTACCTTTTATATTTGCTTGAATGAGAGATTACTACTACTAGTCGACGTACTATGTTGTTAGTGAGCCTAAAATTTGCTAATTTCTTCTTAAGGTGGCTTAGTCTAAAATTCATGTGTTTAATTAATGTCCTAAAAATTCTAGAGAAATAAAAAATATTTAATATTTTTTTAGTAAAGTAGATAAAATATTTAGTATGTAAAAATTGTTAAAATAAAATTTTGGTGTAAAAAATATTTTTAAATGGATGGATTGGATATCCATCCATATAAAAATGACTAATGGATGGGTTAGATGGTTTTTTATTAAACGGATCATGGATGGATTGGATTTTTTTAATATATTTTTAATGGATCGAAATGGATTGATGGATTATTTTGGTCCGATCTATTGTAATCCGAATCAAAATCGATCCGATCCATCCATTTGCCACCCTCTTAGACCATGAACCAAACCTCAAAGTTCAGCTAGAACAAAAGTGGCAGTCCCGAAGTTACAATGGAAACCAGCTACAAAAGTGAGTATCCATCCAATGAGAGCCACTAGTGTTCAGCTTATAAGCATTTTGCGGGGGAGGGATCCACCTCATATGCATGAGTTGCTTACTTGGTTCCACATATTTGGATGCAGGAGATAGGAATTCTTGATGAATCAGACCAATTTGCTCAGCCACTTTCTGCAGGAAAGTCACAGAATCCAATTGTTCCTTGGCAAAGACCAATTTGTTTATGCAATGCCATATTGAGCTCACAATAATGCCAAAAGTTGTTGGCCAATGCCATTGACCTGACCCGTAATCATCAGAAAACATATTTGTCTTCAGCCATTGATTGACACCAATACTGAAGAACTTGCTCCAACAATCCTCTAAAATGAAACTGTTCCAAATGTCAGTCACTGCTTCAAAGTCTCTCAAGCAATACATAATAGTCTCTGGATGTTGTAAGCATCTCGGGCAAGTATCACTATCAGAGAAGCCTCTGTGGTTTAGCGAAATAATATTTGTGGTTTAGCGAAAATTTCTGATTCATTTTATCTTTGATAATTGAGAATGTGTTAATTTTTTTTTTCAACTTTAACCTTGTATCTTAGTATTTTCACTGACTCGAATGATAGAGTATTGATGAACTGAGAAGATAATTTAGCCAAATAAAACTATATTTTCTTAAAATCGAATATACTTAATAATTTTTTTAAGGCTAAATTAGTATTTTGGTCTCTTATCTTTATTTAAATTTTTATTTTGGTCCCTTATCTTTTTTTTTTTTCCGTTTTGGTCCCTTATCTTTTTTTAGGTTTCATTTTGGTCCCTTCCGTCAGTTTTGAACTGACGGCATTAAGTATCCATCGTCAGTCGCCGGAAATCGCCACCGGAATCTGGGTTTTAGAGAGAGAAACTCGTCTCTCTCTCTCTCTCTCTCTCCCCCCCTCTCTCCTCCATGAAACAGTGACAATATCAATGGGATTTAAGGAAGGGGAGAGGAAGGAGGAAGAAAGAATGGAAGGAAGGAGGAAGAAGGAGAGAGAGAGGAAAACGAGATTTTCTCTTTCTAAAACCCAGATTCCGGTGACTGACCGCGACGGTTTCAAACGACTGACGGTGGCAGACTGACGAAAGGGACCAAAATAGGCTAACGGTTGAAAGATAGATGACCAAAACAGAAGAAAAAAAAATATAAGGGACCAAATTGAAAACTAAAATAAAGATAAAGGTACCAAAATATGGATTTAGGTTTTTTTTTAAATGATAATGATAATTATTATGTAAAGGAAAGAGAAATGTTTAAAATTCCAAAAGAGAGATAAAAGTGTTGTTTTGTTGATATAAAAAATGAGTAAATACCCAAACTGGTCCTTGAAATTGTGAAGTAGTATCAACCTGTTCTTTGAAATTATCAAAATTCCAAAAGCGTCCTTGAATGATAAGTTAGTACCAAACTCACAGGACAACAACACTTTCAACTTAGGTTTATGTTCTATTTGATCCCTTAATTTCAAAAACAATCAAAAAGGTTTTTGTTTTTAAATTTTGATAGATGTGAAAATCAGTTCAAATCCTTCAGTACCATTAAAAAGTGGACATATAGTGTTCCATATGCATGCCATATGAGAGAATTTTGGGAATAATAATGGAGTTGAAGGATCTTTTTTCACATTTTTTTTAAATGGAGGGTCTAAATCGCACATCGACCTAAGTTGAATTTGGAATTTTTCCAAAAAAAAAAAAAAAACACATAAAAGAGAGAATTGCTTGCCCGCCTCCGGTGGTGGACTACCTCAACACATTTTTAATACATTAATATATTATATAGTAAATTATCTTTTTTGGATTTCGTGGTGTTATATATATATATATATATCTTATCTTATCTTATGTAATACAACTATTTATCTTTGTGAAAAGATGTTTTAATATACGAAATATTTTATTGGAAATCATAAAAGATGTACATCATTATAATTCTTTTTCAATTCATTTTTAAGTATAATTTTCTCCCTCGAATAATTTTATTCAATATCCTACCGATGGAAAATGGTCCATTTTAAATGTTCCCTTGTTTCATTTATTTTTACAATCTTCATCAGTTGAGGTGAAAGTACTCCAAAAAAATATGTTTTTTTTTTTAATGTGAAGGATATGGTGCAACACCCATTAAAGTGGTGTAGTGGTACACTACCTAAGTGGCCAATTTTAGACCATCCAAATTGCCGCTTGGTAATTGACTTCTCAACTTAATCTTGGATGGTAAAATGGTCAATGACATGTGTCAAATTGGAGAGTGGTGATTGATCCACATGGGTGGTGCACCATAGCCTTCACCATTTTTTTATTGGCAAATGGTAGTTGTTCACTTATTATGCTAGTAGGGTTGGAACCTTGTATCTTATAACTCCCAACTTGATCTTCGTCTCACATCCCAAACCATTTGACCACCTTATGGGTCATGACTCCCTTCCAAAAATTTAGTTGTCTCTTAATTATTCATCAATCTGTTTGCAATCCTTGTTTTATTATCTCTTTGCAATGATTCCAATAGTGCTATTCATATAAGAGTTTGATTCTTGAGTGCCTCTGGATTCTGCCTGATACCAGTTGTCTTGAGCTCACATGGACCAAGAGCTAATATAATACAAGTCGTCCTCTAGTACACCCCAATGGGGAAAACTGTAAAAGGATTGATCAGGCAGGTAACAAAACTTATAGTAATTGGCATGAAGAAAAAAGTCATACAAATTATCCTGCTATTAGAACTACGTGCTAAGCTTTGCTACCTTAAATGGTAGGCGACCTTACAACCACCTCAATCCACAATTTTATTTAGAATAATAACAATAAGGGTCTTACTAATGAGTATCCTAAGAACATCAATTAAGGAACACATAAAAAGAAATTTTGTATTAAGAAATTAAGTGTTACATATTTCAAAATGTTAAATACATAATTTTTCATACAAATTTTCCTTTCTTGATTCCTTAAACAATGCCCTAAGACCACTTGTTAGCATTCTTCTGATAATAACAATAAAATTGTTTCCTCATAGTTCTACGTACTAATTACCCCTCGACAAATCTTCAACCTCAAGAAAATTCCAATCACGTGCTCTTTTTTCAATGCCAAAGGATGAAATTAGATCAAAACATAGATTTCTGGTTTAGGGAACGAAACAGCCTCCTCTTAAACGCCGCACTTATCACGGGCGGGCATAATGGATTGACCATATTGCTGAATTATATGTTAGAGGGGCTAGAGTTTTTTTTTTTTTTTTTGTGACTGAAAATTAGAGGGGCTAGAGTTGGTTCTTGGTGCCGTAGCAAACTTGATTCAAAACACATTTCTTATGTGTACCTTTACAAAATAATAATAAACTTTATCTTTAGGACTCTTAAGAGTAGGGATGCGGATTCAAGTATTTGCCACAATTGTGCAATCTATCACTATTGAATTTGCTTCTCTCACACTCCTACTAATCCTTGATTTGTTTTATCCAAAAAAATGTAAAAAATACAAGTAAAGAGAGTTAGAGATGAATCGACTAAGGGAATCACATCCTGAAAGCAGAGGGTATACTCTTTAGGTAATTTAAGAGTGTGTTTGTATTTGCATTCCGTTAAAGCAAACTGTAAACATTTTCTTTTCATGCTTTCACGTTTTATCAAAATATTTTACAAAAATGACAAACACTTCCAATGCTTTCACGTTTCATCAAAATATTATACAAGTTTATCATTCTTAATTTGTGTTTCGTTGCGTCAAACACAAATTGTTTCACGATCACGATTCCTAGAAAGACTCAAGTACACTCTTTAGCTAATTAATTTTTTTTTTTAACACCTAGCAAAAACACCATATGTGTGATTAGATACTATTGTATATCATCTTATATTGGAATGGATTTATCATTTGTAAACATTAGTATTAAATTATCGTTTAGATACCGTATTATAAGAATTCAAATGTTATAACTTGGTTAATATAAGGTACAAACCTACAAAAGTAATAGAGAAACTTGAATCCTTCTTCCACAATCACGATTCCCAAAAGACTCAAGTCACATGTTGGAATGAGGAAATGAGATCTTTAAGCTTTGAAAATGAAATTATTTACGTCATTGCTTATCACTGACAAGATGCATAGGCCATGAATTACTAAAGTCTAAAACCATGTTTTCTACATCTCCACAGGAGCATAAAAAATTGGAACAATAGACAAATATTCTCAATATTAATTAAATCAGTGAAGGGTGAACTTATCATTTGCAGCAAAGGAATGGAATTCTCACAATATTCTTGGATATAGGATAAAACAAAACTTTTGAATTGAGATACTACCAAATTGCCATGTTCCATTAACAATGAAAGGAAACAGCTACCTCCTACCAACTAAAGGATATAAGGCAATAAGAACAAAAACCCTTTACCCACTTGGCTGTACATTGCAATTGTTTTCTTCATATGGGATAAAGACAAAACATTCTCAGAATTCCAGAGACATTCAGTTACCTCAATAGCAGATGCTTCAAAATGATGCAAAACTCAGGATGCCCATTTTCCTATTCATCAGCAGGAGCAGGTAGATTGAGATCAATAAGACAAGGAACAGCAGCAGGAGCACCTTGTTTGATGACCACAGAGTTTTCTTCAGAACCTCCAACAAAATGGGATCTTTTATGACCTCCTAAGGCTTGGCCTGACCTGAAAATCTTGTAGCAGATTGGACACTCATGTTCCTTGCTTTTCTTTGACTTCAACTTCTTTTTGGCCTTGCTACACTTCTTTCCACTGAAAACCTTGCTGTTATGATGAGACTTGGGAGCAGGAAAAGAATCACTATCTGAGCTGTTTTCATCACTCTCATCTGTTGAATCATCATAAACCAAGCTCTCATACTTCCATCCTTTTCCACCAGTCTCATAGATTTCATCATTGGCAAACCCTTTTGCTGTCTTTTTGCTATGACCAAAAGAATCATAGTTGGCTATCTTTCTAGAATCAAACTTCCTTGTAGTTACATCTCTTCTATCATAACCAAAATCCTCCATCACTGATTTCTTAGATACAGTTACATTGTATTTGCTTCTGTCTTTATTCATGTTCAGCATCTTCCTCGATCCAACATTGTAATCCTCAAACTCAGACTTAAATTCATCATTTGAAACATCTGATTCTGCCATTTTGGCTTTGGGACCATATCTGAAATATCCAGAATCTGAGTTATCAGCAGACTTTAACTTGATGTCTTTGAGCACCTTCTTCTCCACAAGATCATAACCCTTAGAGAAAAAGTTTTTACCATTATTGATACCAATCCTCATATCAGCAGATGATGATTTTGTTGCCTCTAGAACAACTGAGTTGTTATCAGAAGACTGATCAGTGACTGAAGCAAAACGACCCTTATGGCTAGAATCTTTGGACAACAACATCAAACACCTTGCGACCTCTTCTTGCTCCTGCTCCACCTCTGACACAGAAGAAGAACCATTTGCCAAAGGAACAGAAGAATAAGGGTGTTTGCTAAGGCTAACTGTCTTGAAACTCATTCTCTTGGATCTCCTAGGATGCTTTGGAATAGCACAAGTCTCAGTATCAGATTGACTATCCATAACCAATTTCTGCTTCTCACTGTTTCCAAACTTGTTTGTTCCCTTGTCTTTCTCAGAGTGACAAGCCATGTGACCACAAAGTGCTTTCAATGATTGGAAGCCTTTCCCACATTCTTTGCAGTACCTCACTTCTTGTTCCAAAGTGGCACCAGAATGATGCACAAACCTCATTGTTTTCTTGGGGTTCTCTCTGAGGCCATAAATGGATGAATTGCCACCACCACCACCACCAGCTTGATCACACCATAAATCTCTCTTCTTCATTCTCACAGCATCAAATTTGAGATTATCACATTCAGCATTATTATTTCTTTCTTCAATCATATGAGTCCTGATGTGACCACCTAGACTCTTCCCACAAGGATACCTCTTGCTGCAATACTTGCACACAAACTTCCTCTCTTCCATGAGATTGATGTGTATGAAATTATGAATCTGAAATATTTGATCAAAATATATATATACCCAGCAAAGTAAATAAGATCAGCAAATTAACTATATCACATACATAGTTACATACCTCAAATTTGCAAGGAAAATAAACATTCCATCATTTTGAGAGCAGCAACAACCCAAATGGTGAAGGTAAAGAGAAGAGAGCTAAGGGACAAAACTGAGATCACAAAGTTTCATTCTTTTCAATCAGGTGGTGATGATCAGAAGAGAATCAAAATGGTCAGATGTGACAGTTCTATAAGTACAAGATCCGACCCACAAAAAGGGGAGAGACCCCTTAATTTCCGTTTTCCAATAGAATGCTCAGAATTTAATGGGGTATTGAATGGGGAAAAGAAAAATCAAATTTTGAAGGATTGGGGTTTCTAGTTCGACTTGCTACTAGTGGTGGCCGGAAGAACAACAATCAGTAATAAGGAACCATGACTCTTTCTCTTTGGTTTATGTATCTCTTGTTTGTGTTGAGTGTTTAGTTGGTGGAGAATTCCATGCATGAAATTATATAATAAAATAAAATAAATTCAATTTTGATTTACTTTCAACCAATCACATCTTAGAGTGTGTTTGGGAAAGCTGGAAAAAAAAGATTATGCTGATAATCAATTTTTGTATAATCGATTATTGTGATAATCGATTATAATCAGAATCTGTTTTTGTTTGGGTCTGTTTGCTGAAAAGTGGTTTTAAGATAATCTATTTCGTTTGGGTGATGCAAAAAAAATCACTTTTATATAATAAATTACGAAAAAGGGTATGAAGTTATTTGTATAATTTAATAATATTTATTTATAAGTTAGTTTTGTAGGGGTAAACAGGGAAGAGAGTTTTGAGAATGAAAAATAATCAAATCACAACAATCTTAAGCTAGAAAAAACTAGATGGCATAAAACAGCTTTTTTTTTCCTAAAAAAAGCTTTTTTATAAATTTAAGCAAAATGCCAAACATGATAGATTATCTATGAAACAGCTTTTAAGCTAAAAAACAGCTGAAATGTGGGATTATAATTTTTCCCAAACACACTCTTAGTCTACACGTCACTTTTAATTAATTACGATAAAAATGAAATAATTTTAATCATTTGATAATATATAATTGGTTGATAATATAAAAAGTCGGATGATTTATTAGCACTTGCCATTATTATTTATATGTCTCATTTAATTAATGATTTTTTTATAAAATAAATCAAATTCAATAAATAATCAATGGAGGGTTGAATTGAATAGATAAATATTTTGGGTTTTTATATCATATCATTGTACGAAATATATATTGTTGTGAACAGTGATGAATTTTCGTCGGGAGACCTAGACGGTATTTAAGTTTTATCATCTCCCAACAAGATTTCCTCCATATACAAGAGTTAAGAGTTAAACCTCTGATCATTTGCTTAAAGGACTAAAACTCGTTATCACTCGGACTAACCACATATTAGTTTTTTTACTATTTAGAAAAAAACTCTCAGACGGCAATTGTATTAGGATGAGAACCACTGGGAGTTCATTTGAACGACCAAGATCTGTGGTTGTTCTGAGGATTGCTAGACTCAGACTTGGGAGAGTGCCAGATTTGTTAGGCAATTGATTTTTGAACACAAAAAATGGTGTCCCTTTGTTTTTATTGTGTATTTACGTGTATACAAGAAAATAAAAAGAAAGTGAGAGATAGAGATAAATATATACGGTGTTACATACAGTGTTAAAATTTTGTGTTCAGTGGATTTGTTATGGCACACCAAAACTATGCCTTAAATTGTCTTGCTTCTAAGCTCACACAAGTTAAAGGTCAGAATCTCCAACCGTTATCGATTGGAGCTCCTTCCTTAGTTCCCCACATTGAAACGATATTTAATTGCATTTAACATATATCTGACTCTTTATTCTAACGTTGTGGCTATAAATTATAATACCCTGTTTTCCCCACATCTTCTCCATATTGCATATGGCCACCTTGATGTTGCCTCATGAGTATAGATTTATATGGGCATGGCATGCTTTCTTTGCTATCCAATACATTATTTGGAAGAGAAAAATGAAATTGGATTAAAAAATATTTCACATATTAGTAGATTGATTATGCCCATTCTCTTTATTGATTCAACATGAGATTTTGATGACCTTACTCAAGTGCGAATTTATCCAATCACGTTAATTTATAATATCCAAAATAATTTTTTAACTTATTAGTTAGGAACGAAAATTGGAAAATAAATTGTAATTCTTAACTAGGGAAGTTTATTAAGGGTCCCTCTCCAAAAAAAAAATTATTATTAAGGGTCGGTTTGTATGGAAATGAAAATAAAGAAAATTATAAATAAGTTTTATTAATAAAGTTATATTAAGAAGTAATGTAAAAATTGTTCACTTTTATTTTTACTCTCATACCGAATTGATAGATTTTTTTGGGTACATACCAAACTTATCTTTAACTATTTAATTTTTTTGTTTAGAAAAATATTAATTAAATGTTAAACCCTACTAAATAGGTACTAGCGTCTAACTCCAAGTCTTGAAATTGTCTTCCTGTTTTTGCCCCCAACGAAGTTCTATCAGGATTACTATTGTAACAGAATGAGTTAAAGAGATAGTTCATGGACCACAAACAAGAGAGTACCGTTTAACCAAGTAATTAGGACACTTTAAAATGGCTACAAATTATTCCTCCGATAAATTGGGTTACTCTTAATTATTACTTGCATATATTTTAGATTTTTTTTTGTACATATTTTAGATTTTTTTAATTAAAACTGGTGAAAATCTAAAATAATTAAATAAAAGATAGTAATTTTTAGTGTCTATAAAAATTAGTACTAAATTTTAATTTTAAAACACAAATTATTTTTTATTTTAATTTAGTATTTGTATTTTTATGTTAAATTATCAATCTTATATTATGGTTTACCCAAACTCTGTCATGTTAGCATCCGTGCACCTTGTTATATTCTTGCTTCCTAACTTATAACACACTTTCTTTCAAAAAAAAAAAAACTTATAACACACTTTAGCCCAAATTTCCTTAAAATAATGCACTATGAAAAGGAAAAAAATCATGGGTGATTCTAGAAAAAAATCATGGGTGATTCTAGATCATTATGGTGCTCAAGACTCGCGTGATCCCACCAGTCCATCCAACCCAATCCTAATCTCAACGGGTTTGGATTACAGAAATAAGATTATTTATTTTTTGGTCGGATTCGGTTACACTTCGGGTTGTTTCAAACCGTGTCAATGTCTCACATTCTTTTAAAAATTGATAAAGAAAGAGAGTTTTGTAAATCTGAGGTAAACAAAAAAAAAAATTAAGATGGTTCGTCCCTAAAGTGAACAAATAAAAATATATTTATTCATACATTATTTAATGAGTTGAGATCTGAATTTACTTTTTCAAATCAAATTAAAATGAATACATTATTTCTTCCTTCCTTCCTTATAAACTCACTTTAAAAAAGTTGTATCCATATTAATCTATGTTGTCACCTCTCATGTGCTATTGCAGAAAGAGGTGACATGCCAATTAATTTTATGGATGTTCCCATGTCTTCTAAATTAAGGAACGGGTCTTGTTAACGAGTGTCTTAATGATATTAGTTAAGGGGACGTTTGTTTTAAGGTATGAAAATACATTTCCGGAAAAATGAGATAGGAAATGCAACATTCTCATGTTTGTTTCAAGCTTTTAAAAATTATTCTTAGATACATTCTATTCCCGGGAGTAATATTTACACATGATTTATTTATTTTTTATTTTCATGTTAAAGGGTGAGAATCTAATATCCCCATGAGAATAAAACTCAACCAACTCTAACTTCCACTCTCACATCTTTTTGTCACATTTATTTGCATTTTTAAATTTTTAATATTTAAATTAAATAAATTTTAAAAACATTCCTAGGAACGTTAAATACTCATCGAACACATTAGTAGGAATAATATTCCCGATAATATCATTCCTAGAAAAATTATTCCCAGTAATGTAATTTTACACCTTGAAACAAACACACCCAAGGAATTAAAAAAAAATGTTTGTATTGAGAATATTAGTTAAAGCATTTTTTTTATAAAGCAAAATTTAGGATGAGGGAATGGAGCCACAGTCCAAGGTAAAGAAAACCTCCTGATATGAACATTTATAAAGGGATTTATATTTACCTTTCCCAAGGCTAGTAGGGACTCGAACTTGCAACCTATCAGATACGAGATCATGTCATGCTTCAGTGAGCCAACCCCTTGAGTAAGTTAAGCATTTTTCAATATAATAAATACAACAATTTCTCATACAAACTATAATCTTTTAAATCTTTAACCAATATCCTCAAAACACCCATTAACATTCTCCATTAAGTAATTGATTCAGTTTACTCAATTTTATTATTACCAATTGCAGGCGAATGAAATGGCCGGCATTCCCACATATTTTGGGTTACAGGGTCAGGGAGGGTCAAATCCCCAACTACAAAGCATTCCCACAAAATTTTTAAACGTGTGGATATCCGGTGCGTGGTAACACAGTCGAATGAATCAGTGTATAAAAAATTGAAGCAGCATAGGTCAGCTTTTATCTTTCTTAGCATTTACCAAGCGGATATAGTTATGGGATAGGAATTTGGTCTCATACATGCCTATCCCTTGAACCAACCCAAAAGGGGAAAAAAACATTACAGTGTATATATAAGATTATAAAAGTATAGCTTTCACAATCTATGCACAACCTGTTAATGTAACTTCATCTAACTTCAATTAGCATGATTGAAATTTTTTCAAAGTAAGCAGATTATCATGCCATGTTCCATTAGTCCCTTCAATTTTTCCTGCTAAATTGAGATATATATAATGTATTTTTATATTCTTGTGAAACATCTAATCCTGGGATAGTTTGCTTTTGACGGTAACTAGGAGCTGAATTAGTGGAGGTGCAATCAAACTATCCCAAACATCATCTAACTGCAATGAGGGACAGATCCATATACATTGGCTTTAGGGCACATGCCCCACTCACTCAAAAAGGAATTTCTACTGATATCTCTTATCTCCTCTCACATTATAAAGTTGATTAGGTGAATTCCAATACATTCACCAAAAAAATAAAAAAGGTGAATTCCCATACTACAATGTGAATCATCTTACTTTCATCTTCAAATCCATGTAATGCAACTGAATTTGGAATCATTTTGGAATGTATAAACAGGATGGTGGTGTATTATAGTGTTTTATTTCATTCTATAAAAGATTATTTGGTTGTATTAATAAGGAAAACGATATTCTGCATTTTACATTATTTTTACGAAAAGTTTTTTAATTATATATATCTGACAATTTTGGGATAATTTTACTCTTTATAACACAAAGTAAAAATACTTTATACTATAAATAGTAAAGTGCTGCTTATTGAAATTTTAGGTTGCCACTCACTGCTATACTATTAGGGTCCATTTGTTTTAGATTTTGATAGAATTGATTTTGAAATAATTGATTTTAAAAAAATTAAGATTAAAGAAATTGATTTGTGTTTGTTAATGATTTTTTTTTTTTAAAGTCAGTTTAGAAGAATTGATTTTATTTGGATGACACAGTAGAATCACTTTTGATGTGTAAATAACTAAATATAAAGAATTTTGTGGGTTTTACACCTAGAATCAATTATGTTCAACGGAAAAGTTAGAAATTATTGCTTCTCTTAAAATCAATTCTACACCATCTAAACACACTTTTATTCACATTGAATTTCAACCAAACACCATTTCACATTCCAAAAGCAATTATTGGAAATGGAATTTTAAGGTTAAACAAACAGGCACTAAATATATGCGTTAGTAATAAATAAATATAAAAAAATGAAAAAAAGACAGATGGTGCTAACATATCTCCCTCACTCAGCATGCAAATAGGTCAATAAGGAATTAGTGAATTATGGTGTTCAACGTTCAATTCAATTTGACTATAATTCAGCCATATGGGAGCTCATTGAATTGTCATTCATGCTACTGTAAATGAAATATTTGAGACTCCATCATCAGAAGCTCTTTATATTCTGTATTGCTCGTTATGTTGCCATAATTTAGGATCATAATGTGGCTTCTTCTAGGATTGTTACTGCTAATTTTGTGTGAAAGGAAAGAAACATTGATGGTAGAATGTGAGGACTCTTTGAGCTGCAACCTCTCTAAAAGAGCTCCATCTGAGAACCATCAAAATCCTTTTTCTTTTTCTAAATCCTTTTTTCCCTCACTTATTTCGTTTGAATATGCTAGTGTGGATCACATAAAATTTTAGCTGGTAGCTGGAAGCATTATGGCTTACTACTTTGTAATGCCGTTTGCTTCATCAGCTCAAGGCGTTTAATGGGCCCATGAATATCTAAACAAGCCTCCTGATGAGCTAAGCTAAGTGGCTCCCTAGGATTTGGAGCTTATAACATGTACATGTTGATTTAGCTATACATTATTAGCATTAGCACAACCACTTAGCTCTGTTTCTCTGTTTCCACTTTCAGAAGTTGTGTCCATTGTTGTTCCTGTGATACATAAATGTAGATGTAATATAGAAGATATTCTTCTGGAGATGGACCAGATTTTGCGACTAGAAGGCGCTGTGTTATAATAGTTGAAGAAAGTATAGGGTTGCTAGTTCAAACCACATCAACACAATAATCACAAAGATAAGTTGAAATGATTGGCCATAGGCTGCCACTACCTTGCTGCATGTGATCCTGACATAGTTCATATAGTTTTGACATGAGCATTTAGACTTAAAAAATCATCACAAGTGTGACACAAAGAGGGCAGTTTCTAGAGTATTGTTCAACTGTAGCTTCGCTAAGGTTTCCAATGTAGTAAATTAATTACTAACTTTCTTCTTTCCCCGTTTTGAATCTTAAGATCAAAATGTTAATCCAAACAGTCAAATAACCACAGGAAGAACACGTGCACATGAGTGGATACCAGCACATGACAAAAGATAATCACAAACTGAATTGCTATCAGTCAAATGTAATACAGAAAACAGATTGTCTGCACAAACTTGATAAATAACTCTATAATTCATCAAACATAAAATATATCAGTATACTACAAAAATATACGAGAACATGAGATGATATTCCATTCAAACACGTTTTTCACATTATAATACAAATTAGGGTGGTAACCGAACCCAAATTTTTTTGGGAACGGTGAGGTTCAGTTTAACTATATACAGATTAACACAAAACGTACCACCCTCTCCTCTAGAACAAAAAAAATAATATAATATAATAAATAAAGCAAAGAAATAAAGAATAGAAGGCTTTTTTCCATTCCAGCCTAGGACATTGTATTTTACAACTGATCCTCCAGCACCGTTAAGGAGCACCTCCTGTTCCTCAAATAACAGATTCCAACTGAAATTTTATTGGCAGCCTCATGCAACTTAAACCAGCCGTGCCATAAAAACCACAAGAGTTGAACACCTCAGTCACTTCCGGTCTTTTTATCAGGACTACCAAGGCCAAAAAACTCTTCGATCAAATTGGATGTAGGTAAGAAGTCAATATCTGTAGCCAGACATGCTGAGTTGGAGTACCCAGGATACCAATCTTTAGTATCACCAGGCTCCAACAAATAAACATGCTCCATCTCATCACTTGACAATTCAAGTTTGCCAGGCACGCGAGGACTCTGGTCACATTTAAATCCCCTCGTTTGCAAAGCAGAGCTTGGATCTACCAAAGCATGAGATCGGCAAGAGGCATCCATATTGGCATCACACTCGAAGGACATGCAAGAATCATCCTGGACACCAAACTCGTCCTTGAGAATCCCTTGAGTCCCATCAACATGCTGAATGGGATTACTCCAACTCTCAATCTGCGAGTTCACCTTGCATTTTGAGGTTCTGTCATCAATCCCACCCTCTACCTCAGTGGTATTTCCCATATCATATCCAGTAAAACCAAGAACATTGTCTTCATTGTCGTCATCACTGTTGCCATCATCTTCATCAGAAGAATCCTGGTTTTCTACTCGAATATCTTGATCACCAAGAGACTCAATGGCAGAGTCATCTTCTGAATTTTCAAAACCATAAAACCGTGGGTTTCTTGTATGACATTCATCATCATCACTGTCAATATCCAAAAATCTGGATCTGTTCTGAGCAGCCCTTTTACGGAGCATAAAGACATTAAAGTAGTAGCTGACAATTTCCTTATTGGGTCGTGCAGGGAATGCTGCTGACAAATGCTTCCAAAAATTTCTACCCAATGATGAAGGATTGCTGTAGACAACCTCATGAAACATCTCTTCCTCTTCTTCACTCCATTTGAGTGCAATGTCCTCTCCCATGTCACAAAAGCCCAAGTTCACAAAATTTTCCATCCCAATAGTCTTCTTCAAATTTTCTCGTGCTTCCCTGACATGTTGTCGAACACATCTGATGGAGCCCTGATCCAGGCAGTCACATTCTGATCTGCCTTCTCCACCCTTGTCACCCTTAGAAGAATAAAAGCTAGAGTCAGGCATTGAGAGCACAGAAGTCCCCATGAGTCTCTCTTCATTGTCGTCAGCAGTATCAACTGATACTAAACCAGAGGACAGACTGTCGTGATTATATTCGCCTAACTTTGATATATTATTCACTCTTCCCTTCCAGACAGGAATGGCAGCTTGATGATTTGAACCAATGGGAACTGATTTTCTGGGGGAGCAATCGAGGGGTGGATATGCATCATCCAAAGGAACATATGATTTCTGTGGAATATCAAATTCCAAACAATCTGAAGAGGCAGATGATAAAGATGTTGCCCCAGACCCAGCATCATCCTCACTAGAAAAGCTGCTGAAGTGACAACTGGTATGAACATTCCTGCCACCAGATGGAGGAGATTCAAAGGCAGTGTCTGCTTCAAGTGCATCATACCATTGAATATTGTAAAAGCCACCCTCATCATCACCTACATACAAATGAAGAATATTATGTTATGCATCAACTATCAGAGAAAAACTTCAATCAGGCAAATGACAAACTAAACAGTATAAAAAAGAGCAAAGAGATTCAACTATATTATTAAAACATTAACCTGAAATAACACGCTTCACAAATGCGTTGTCAGTTAATGAAATCATTCCATTGTTGCATTCAAGACGTTTTGCCTTGTTCAAAGAATGATCCTCAAATTGATTCACCTCAAGACATCTCTTGTAACCCATTCTGATTCTGTTGTCGAATAATTAAGAGTTAATACTCAAAGACAACATTTCATCACGTAAATAAAGACATCCGATACAGTCTGCTCTTACAGTTGCCTTTATACTTCGTTTTGTGTGTTCATTAACAATCTCTACAAATATGTTCTAATTAAGAGACAGAACTGTTTCAAATTTGGAAGAAACAATAACTAGAGCTAATATCAATATCAAACAGTGACAACCTACATTGACAGTTTAGCACTGGCTCACTGCTTCACTCAAAATAAATATACATCATGAAAACTACCCTCCACATCATCAGAAGTTTCTTTAAACTTCTGCAATAATTCTGTCGCATGCATAACGACATTCCAAATTGTGATATGATTAGACTGCAAAAGACCAAGCTGCCATATCATACTACATTTTCAAATCCATAGCATTGCGGCCTTCGCCACTTGTCATGATAACAGTAAAAAACAAAACAAAAAAGTCAACCAAAACAAAATCTCTTCCATTTTCAAACACAACTTCAAAAAGTCCACTGCAAATTAGAATTAAAAGAATAAAACGTAAGCTCACAAAATCCAAATATTCAGTCAAATTTAGACCAACCACGAATGAGGTTAAGACCCCTCCTCAACCCTGCCCAAAAAATATTTTCCTTCCTTGTCTGACATGAAAGACATTTACTTCTCAATACTGCATTAAAAGCACAACAGGATAGCAAAAGCACACATGTTCACAAACATGTTGACAAATGCAATTTAAACACATTGCTACAAACATCATAACAAACTGTCAATTATTACCAAAACATCAAAATTGATAGCATAAACCATTCTCACCTTTTCAAATTCAAAAGAAAATTCAGGAGCCCAAATAGAGAGAATTGGACAAAGAATTGGACAATAAAGGTAGTTTCTCGACGTCAAAGACCTTATCCCCAACTCAATTTCACCAAATAGGATAACCAAAATTTCTATTTCAAACCCTAACCCTAGATTCTCAACACGCACCCGAAATTATAAAATTAAAAGCCAAACTACCGTAAAAAGCTAATAAAGGATGAGAAGGAATCAAAGCCCTCAAATAATTTAAAGAAAATCTCGAGAAATTTAACACATTGAAAAGCCCTAAAAGTCGATCGATTTGAAACCCTAGATTCGTAAACGCGGACAAATAATATATCAAATTGGGGCGAAATATGAGATGAGAAAGAACCAAAACCACGAAAATTTACAGAATAAACAAGGGGATTGGACGATTGTGTAGCCTTCAAGGACCGAATCGAAACCCTAACCCTAGAATACGATTACAATAAGGAAAAAGGATTGATTTTAGGATCAAACGAAAGAGAAAAAAGAGAATTGAACAAATTTGAGACTCGATTCAAGAATTACGAACAATAACAGAAAAGATATCGAGGATCGAAAGGGAAAAGATCGAATGAAGACGACGATGGAGAGCGAGGTACGGTTCATGCCTTTTTGTATACGAAAAGGTCCGAAATAAGAATCGGGTTGCGATGTTTCCTTTGGATTGGGCCTCAAATTTAGTCAAATATCCGAACCAGCCCAGCACTGAAATTAGAATAACACAATATTTGCCTTTTCTTTTTGTCTTACTATATTATATATTATATTATATTATATTATATTATATTATCTATATAGTATAATTGTTACAAAAAATTATCTATAATCTATATAGTATCTATCTATATCTATATGGTATATAATATAAAACTCAATAACTTTTTACTGTTCATGCCACATGTCAACCAAAGATAGCCTTTAAGCACTTAAAACAAAAGATTTTTTTAGATAAAAATACTAATTGTCCATTTCTTTAAATAATAGCATTTTTTTTTACTGTCTCACACATGTTCATTAATATCTACATAGTATAACAATAATTTTTTTATTATAAACATATTAATAATAAATTGAATAACTATATTTAGATTTTTTTTATATAGTTTATTTACAAATAATAATGGTATTAAATTAATACATCAAAACAAATAATGGTATTAAATTATATATGATGAAAAATATTAAATATTTGAATTACATTAAACTTCAAACTTGAAAATATATTAAATAATGAATCACAGTGATAAATATTTATATCACACAAGTACAATAGTTCACTTTGAAGTGTGAGATTTTAAAAATAAATAAATAAATGTTATGCATTGATAGTGTAAGCTTTTTTATACTATCAAGTATCAACCAACTATAAACCATGACATGTGTGACTTTTAAGGTAGTAAGGATAAGAGTCGGTTATTTTTTAATAATGTATCAATTGTTGATTGATTGGTAGTGTAAAAAATCTTTATACTGACAATGCATATCAATTAAATCCAATTTCGAGATATTCATTTCTAAATGTACAATAAAACTCAAATAGTTAAAATTATTTTATTAAGTTTATTTCATATGAGTTAATGAAAAATTATAATTACATTTTATGCTATAATTATTCCTTTTATTTTTGTTAATCTTAAATTTAATTTTTATTTTGTCTCAATTTTATTTTAAAACAAAAATGTTATTAACTAAAAAACTACATCCCAACTCTTCTTTTGTGTCATATTATTACTTTTATATTGTATAAAGTTATATATTAGTAAATTTTTATATATAGTCATTATTTGTAATCATTTGTTTCCAAATATGTAAATTGAATGCATAAAAAGGATTTTGTGCTTTTCATGGCAAATAGTTATGCTTGCTATTCACATTTTTGTAGCTTTAATTTCGGATTGTTATTATCAAGTGGTTATTACATTTTTCAATTATGATACATGGATATGATTCTACCACTACTTTCAACATTAATATCTACATACCATGTTATTTTCATGAAGCACGTTGGTGAATTGTATGTCTTAACTTATTACTATATACAACCATGGTTTAAAACGTTTGTAAAAAAACCAACAAGACCCGTGCAATAGCATGGGTACCATTTTAGTTATTAAATTTTTTTTTTTAAAATCATCTCATTACTTATTGTGATACTAAGCCTCATTAATAATAGTGTAGATGAGTCGAACCCAATGTTTTAGAAAATTGTCCAACTGGATTGGTTCAAGCAGTTGGATCATTAATCGAATTAATCGAATGTCCCCCTAATCCTGATTGATCTAAAAAATCGGAGAGACTAGGCATGGCAATTTTACCCGCACCCGTGGGTACCCGTGAGACACCCCGTTGTGCCCCGGTGTTTTATTAGATTAATTCCCTCTTAAATTATTTCTTAATCGTGCGCTTAGCGTGAAAAATTAAAACTTATTTAATAATCATATAACTTCTGTAAATTAATCACATCAACATTGTAATATATAAATACACACCGGTTTATTTATTACATTACCAAAACACTGTTGAGGGTATCATCTCAGTAGGATCCCTCACAGGCATAAACTTAAATAAAAGTCATACTTAGCGGAAACATATAAAAATACTCCTTAGACACACTGGCCATAGTGTCTATACTCTAATCACCGTGGATCACAGACCGACCTCCAGCGTCTGGTTCGTAAGGAGTTCCATCCAACTCCTCAGCAACCTCTGTTTCATACAGATCTCCGTCCTGCTCCTCAGCAACATAATCCTCCATTGGTTCTTCTAATGTAAGTAAAGTAGCCCACAAGAATACAGAAATATAGGGGATAAGAAGCAGTTCTATCATCAAAAAGCGGAAAAGAGTAATAGTAAACTATATAGTAATTGTCACAGACAAATCATCATTCAATACCTAACTAGCACAACATCCTCAAATTCAAGTATCATCCTCTACCCCAATCTCGTACAACTAGACTTTCATACTGACGTGGCCACCACTGATTTCTTTCACGCATTCCTCTCGGGGAATGTCAGTCAATTGTTCAACATGAAAGGGTTTCCACTATTATGATCAATGATCAGGATAATAATAATTTGAAAAGAAAAATAATAGGAGAGCAAGCTATGTCATTACCGTAAGTGGAGGAAAGTTTGAGATTGACCAAGGATGATGATGTAGAAACTTGTTGACCTCCAAAAGCTTAAATATCAATTTTGTGTAAGAAGAAAAATGAAGAAAAGAGAGAGTGTGAGAGGGGTGCAGGGGCGCCGGGTTTGGGTTTTAATAGGGGGAAGGGATTTAGATATTTTAGTGTCTTGTTTGTGTAAACTAAATAGGATTAATGGGTTTTACTTTATTTAAATAGTATAATATTATAGTAAAGTGTAATCATGAGATAAAAATTATAATGTGACAAATTTAAATAAGTCTCATCAATTACTTTCATTATCTCAGTTTCACATTATTTCTGCACCACGGCTCATCCTTATGATTACCCGTCTTCGGTTTCCTCCGCGCGTTTTCAGAAAATTATTTTGCCCGAAAATAATATTTTATTTTTCGAGTAAAAATTCCGAAATGACTTCTATCACTTAAAATAGGAGTAAAAGTCATTGATTTTTCGTTCACGAGTTAAAATTAAGTTTTCTGATCAGTAAATCTTTACTGACAGTGAGAACACAGACCGGGTTTCGTCTGAGTTCTCAACCCAAAATTTCACCATAGCCTTCTACCATAAGATAGACTATGAATATGATTTTATTTTAATTAAAAACACTTTCTAACTGTTAGATTAAAATATAAATAATTATATTTTTACCCGGTTAAAAGTGTAATTAAAATCGGGCTGTTACATTACTACCCCTCTAAAAAAAAATTCCGTCCTCGGAATTTACGTACCTTAGAAAAGATATGGATGTTGTTCTTGCATAGCCGCCTCACGTTCCCAAGTAGCATCTCCAGTAGTTTCATCCCATATAACCTTAACCAAAGGAATTTGTCTGCCGCGAAGCTCCTTAATCTCTTTATCTGCTATCCTTACAGGTAGAGCCTCATACTCCAGATTCTCTCGCAGTTGTATAGACTCAGACTCAATAACATGTGAAGGATCAGGATAATACTTTCTCAACTGAGAAACATGAAAGACATCATGAAGATTAGAAAGATTAGGTGGTAAGGCAATTTGGTAAGCTACTGAACCAATTCGTCGAAGAATCTGAAAAGGTCCAATGAATCGAGGAGTAAGTTTCCTGGATTTGATAGCTCTGCCAATTCCAGTCTTCCGAGTAACTCTCAAAAACACGTGATCACCTTCCTGGAATTCTAATGGTCTCCTCCTCTTGTCACTGTAGCTCCTTTGCCTATCCTGTGCTTCCTTCATCTTTTCCTTTATTTTTCGGACTTGTTCCGTAGTTTGTCGCACCACTTCTGGACCCAAAACTTGGTTCTCACCAGTTTCATACCAACATAACGGGGTCCTACACTTTCTACCATATAAAGCCTCATATGGTGCCATTCCGATACTACTGTGGAAACTATTGTTATAAGTAAATTCAATCAATGGTAAGAATTCATCCCAACTACCAGTGTGTTCCAACACACAAGCTCTCAAAAGATCTTCCAATGATTGAATTGTCCTTTCTGACTGTCCGTCGGTCTGGGGATGATAAGCAGAACTCATTCTTAACTTTGTCCCCAAAGCATTTTGCAATTGTCTCCAAAATCTAGATGTGAATCTAGGATCTCGGTCTGAGACAATGCTTGATGGCACACCATGCAACCTAACAACTTCGTTGATATAAATCTGGGTTAACTTTTCCAAAGTATAGCTTTCACCAATAGATAGAAAGTGAGCACACTTCGTCAATCTATCGATGATAACCCAAATCGCATCATACTTCTTAGAAGTTCGTGGTAATCCGACCACAAAATCCATAGCTATACTATCCCATTTCCACTCTGGGATATCTAATGATTGTAATAAGCCCGCTGGCTTCTGATGTTCAATCTTAGCCTTCTGACATACCAGGCAAGATAAAACATACTCTGCTACCTCTTTCTTCATCCTTGTCCACCAAAACATTTTCTTTAAATCCTGATACATCTTAGTGGATCCAGGATGAAAACTCAACTTACTTTTATGTGCCTCCTCCAAAATCATTTTCCTAAGTTCTGCATCCTCTGGCACACATATTTTATCTCTAAACCTTAACACACCATCTGTTCCTCTACTAAACTCAGAAACTTTGCCCTCGTCTATTCCTTTACTTATCTCCTGAAGGTAGAGATCCTGAACTTGTTTATCCTGAAGATCTTTCATAAAATCATTACTAATAGTGATCATACCCAAACAGATTTTATCATCAACCAACTCCATTCCTAAGTTCAAATCTCTGAACTGTTCTAGTAATTCTAACTCCTTAACCATCATTGCAGATACATGCAATGATTTCCTACTCAAGGCATCCGCTACAACGTTCGCCTTCCCAGGATGGTACAGTAAATCAAACTCATAGTCTTTGATAAACTCCATCCATCTCCTCTGTCTCATATTCAACTCTTTTTGGTCGAACAGATACTTCAGACTTTTATGATCACTGTAAACATTAAACTTCGCACCATACAGAAAGTGTCGCCATATCTTCAATGCGAACACTATGGCTGCTAACTCCAAATCATGAGTCGGATAATTCCTCTCATGAATTCTCAATTGTCGGGAAGCATAAGCCACAACTCTTCCCTCTTGCATTAGAACACAACCTAAACCTTGGTATGACGCATCACAGTATACGTCAAACTGTCCTAACGGATCGGGTAAAGTCAACACAGGTGATGTGGTCAATCTGTCCTTCAGCTTTTGGAAACTCTGCTCACACTTGTCCGTCCATACAAAAGCTATGTTTTTCCTCGTCAACTGCGTCATAGGTAACGCAATCTTCGAGAAACCCTCTATAAACCTTCGATAATATCCAGCTAGCCCTAGAAAACTTCGTACTTCACTTACCGACTTAGGTCGTTCCCACTTAAGAACTGCCTCAACTTTAGCTGGATCTACTGCTATACCTTCTTTATTAATCACATGTCCAAGAAATTGGACTTCTTCCATCCAAAAATCACACTTGGAAAGTTTAGCATAAAGCTGCCTATCCTTTAAAACTTGCAGCACCACTCTCAAATGTTCCTCATGATCTTCCCATGTAAGAGAATAGATAAGGATGTCGTCAATGAACACAACAACAAACTTATCAAGGAAAGGTCTAAAGATTCTGTTCATGTAATCCATGAACACTGCTGGAGCATTAGTTACCCCGAAAGGCATAACTAAATACTCATAATGCCCATACCTCGTCCTAAAAGCTGTTTTAAGTATATCTTCCTTCCTTACTCTAATCTGATGGTATCCAGACCTCAAATCAATCTTAGAAAATATTGCTGCTCCCTTCAGCTGATCCATCAGATCATCTATCCTAGGCAACGGATACTTGTTCTTAATTGTTACCTTGTTCAACTGTCTATAATCCGTGCACAACCTAGCACTCCCATCTTTCTTCTTAACAAACAACACTGGTGCTCCCCACGGCGAAACACTCGGTCTGATGAATTCCTTTCCTAACATGTCATCCAATTGTTTCTTCAACTCAGCCAATTCAACCGGTGACATTCGATAGGGTGCTATAGACATAGGTCCCGTCCCTGGTACGAGATCTATAGTGAATTCCACTTCTCTTTCCGGTGGCAACCCTGGAACGTCCGGAGGGAAAACTTCAGGAAACTCTCTCACAATAGGCATAGAATCTATGCTAGGAGTCTCATTAACTTCCACTGTGAAAAGCATCACGAACTGCTGAGAGTTGTCACTCCTCGAATAAACTCCTTCATTGGCAGAAACTATACTAGGAGGTTCAAGAAATAATAAAGTCTTGTTAGAACAATCTAGCACTACATGGTTAGCCGAAAGCCAATCCATGCCCAGAATAACATCTATCTGTTGCATAGGCAAACATATAAGATCTACAATAAAGGTCCTATTCTCAACAATTATAGGACACTGCAAACAAACAGACATAGTACTCAAAGAATTACTGGTTGGAGTAGATACTGTAAGGGTATAAGGTAATTTGGAAATAGTTAAATTTAAATGATCCACACATTCATGCGAAATAAAAGAATGTGTGGCGCCCGAGTCAAACAACACAGACGAGAGTCTACCAGCTACCAAACCCATACCTTGTATAAGATCAGCAGATTGAGAGGATTCAGTGCCCCTCACGGTAAACACTCTTCCAGTGGCTTGAGGTCTGGCCACTTGTGGTCTTGCGGCCGGAACTCCTCTTCCAGCTCCACCTCTATTGTTTCCAGCTCCTCTTCCTGCAGCTGCCGGTTGTTGCACAAATCGCAGTCTGCAGTCTCGTGCCATATGACCTGGTTTTCCACAGTTGAAACAGCTAGGCCTATCCGTACAGTCTGTTGCATAATGCGGTCCTCCACATCTAAAGCAAACTACATTTTGCGGCTGCTGCCCCGCCCTAGCCATTGGTGCTGGTGCAGGGTTCTGTCCTGGTCTAGCATATGGTCTCTGCCTCCATTGAGAACCACTTCCTCCGCGCCTCTGAAAATTTGATCGATTAGGACCTCCACTCCTCAGTTGTTTATGTTCATTGGCCATCCTCAGATCTATGCTTTCAATGGCACTGCATCTCTCGACTAGTTCTGGGAAATACTGAATGTCGAGAGACACAACGGCTCTCTGCAGTTCATTTCTAAGGCCTTCCTCGAACCTTCTACATTGCCAGTCTTCATTCGGAAATCTCTGATAATATTCCGAAAACTTGATCAGAGCCTCAAAACGTGATGCATAATCACCTACAGACATATTGCCTTGTTTGAGGTTTGTAAACTCCTTTTCCTTCTCGCGTCGAATGAGACGCGGAAAATATTTTTCGAAAAAGCAGTCGGTAAATAACTGCCAGTTAATCGTTCTGCCCTCAGCCTCCAATAATCGTTTCTTTCCCTTCCACCAGAACTCTGCTCCTTCCGTTAGCATGAAGGCAGCATAAGTCACTTTCCTCTCCTCGTTACAGCGTACAGTTGCAAATATCTTCTCAATCTCTTGTATCCACCATTCAGCCTTCTCCGGGTCATATTCTCCTCGAAATTGAGGTGGCTTCCCTTTCATAAAAGTAGCCAATCCTGCATCTTCAGCTGCTGCAGCCCTCCTCTGATTCTTTAGTTCCAGCTGATCTCTGTTCATCTGCAGCATTTCAGCATTTTGCTGGGTTTGTAACAGCATAGCAGCAGCTATGGTTTCCATTGTATTTGGAGTCACAGATGATCCTCCTCCATTATCAATATTGTCAGCAAGACCATTGACAGCTCCAATAATCCCTTCTGGAGTGCTGTCACCGCTGTTAGTTGGATGTCCTCTTCCGCGAGCCATGATTCTGTTAAAAGAAATCATCCGCTCTCATTAGTATGACATATAATACTACATAGACAAGTATATAAATACCATAGGCCATACTAATATTAACTTCTAGCATCAGATTCGAACACACTACCCAACTTCTAAGCATAGTCAAAATCCGATGTGGATTCAACTAGACACGGCCAGTAACAACATCCTAAACCTTGCAGTCCTTGATTCTGATCGGAAATAACCCCACAGTCCGTTTTAGAACCAAACTGCTCTGATACCAAATGAGACACCCCGTTGTGCCCCGGTGTTTTATTAGATTAATTCCCTCTTAAATCATTTCTTAATCGTGCGCTTAGCGTGAAAAATTAAAACTTATTTAATAATCATATAACTTCTGTAAATTAATCACATCAACATTGTAATATATAAATACACACCGGTTTATTTATTACATTACCAAAACACTGTTGAGGGTATCCTCTCAGAAGGATCCCTCACAGGCATAAACTTAAATAAAAGTCATACTTAGCGGAAACATATAAAAATACTCCTTAGACACACTGGCCATAGTGTCTATACTCTAATCACCGTGGATCACAGACCGACCTCCAGCGTCTGGTTCGTAAGGAGTTCCATCCAACTCCTCAGCAACCTCTGTTTCATACAGATCTCCGTCCTGCTCCTCAGCAACATAATCCTCCATTGGTTCTTCTAATGTAAGTAAAGTAGCCCACAAGAATACAGAAATATAGGGGATAAGAAGCAGTTCTATCATCAAAAAGCGGAAAAGAGTAATAGTAAACTATATAGTAATTGTCACAGACAAATCATCATTCAATACCTAACTAGCACAACATCCTCAAATTCAAGTATCATCCTCTACCCCAATCTCGTACAACTAGACTTTCATACTGACGTGGCCACCACTGATTTCTTTCACGCATTCCTCTCGGGGAATGTCAGTCAATTGTTCAACATGAAAGGGTTTCCACTATTATGATCAATGATCAGGATAATAATAATTTGAAAAGAAAAATAATAGGAGAGCAAGCTATGTCATTACCGTAAGTGGAGGAAAGTTTGAGATTGACCAAGGATGATGATGTAGAAACTTGTTGACCTCCAAAAGCTTAAATATCAATTTTGTGTAAGAAGAAAAATGAAGAAAAGAGAGAGTGTGAGAGGGGTGCAGGGGCGCCGGGTTTGGGTTTTAATAGGGGGAAGGGATTTAGATATTTTAGTGTCTTGTTTGTGTAAACTAAATAGGATTAATGGGTTTTACTTTATTTAAATAGTATAATATTATAGTAAAGTGTAATCATGAGATAAAAATTATAATGTGACAAATTTAAATAAGTCTCATCAATTACTTTCATTATCTCAGTTTCACATTATTTCTGCACCACGGCTCATCCTTATGATTACCCGTCTTCGGTTTCCTCCGCGCGTTTTCAGAAAATTATTTTGCCCGAAAATAATATTTTATTTTTCGAGTAAAAATTCCGAAATGACTTCTATCACTTAAAATAGGAGTAAAAGTCATTGATTTTTCGTTCACGAGTTAAAATTAAGTTTTCTGATAAGTAAATCTTTACTGACAGTGAGAACACAGACCGGGTTTCGTCTGAGTTCTCAACCCAAAATTTCACCATAGCCTTCTACCATAAGATAGACTATGAATATGATTTTATTTTAATTAAAAACACTTTCTAACTGTTAGATTAAAATATAAATAATTATATTTTTACCCGGTTAAAAGTGTAATTAAAATCGGGCTGTTACAACCCGCGGGTAAAACTCGGGACGAGCACTGGCGGGGAGGTTAAACGGGTATCCGCAAGCTAAATAAACGGATTTTTTACAATACCCGTTTATTCACGGGCGGGGGCGGGTACTAAGGTACCCATGCCCGTGGATACCCGTGCCCGCCTAGGAAGTTACCTAAATATCCTTACTCTAGGTTACCCATATCATGAAACATAGTACGGTCGTAATTGATGCAGTGATTGAGTAACTCAATCTGTTAGGATTCAGTTAATAGTGAACAGTCAAATGGTCAATTGGGTTGTGTATATTTTTTAAGCAACTTTGTGGTGTACTTTTATTGAGTCATGTCTACGTGTATTGTTGTCTTTGTTTGGGTGGAAGACTATTATATAGAAATTAAAAAAAAATAAAAAATCAAACTAAGCTATACTTATTGTGCAAATTCTATGAATGACTCAAATGTTATGGATCGTGTATGCCCATGCATAACATATTTATGCCAAAATTTCGGTGTCTGACTTGTTTATTTCACATTTCTTATATCCCAAGAGATTGGGAACAGTTGGACAAACACGCAAATCTTTCTACATGTGGTATTTATGATGGCATCAGATTAGTGAGAACCTTGGATATAATCACCGTTAACATTTTGTTTGGCATTTAGGCAAATAAATATTAACGTGAAAAATAAATTTCAAGTGCTTCGAGCAACTTTTATGCTTCCTGAGATTCACGTAGTACTCTTTTACACTGTGACTGCAAATCCTTCTATATCAGGAATTTTTAGTTTAATTGTTTTGGTTAAATTGTAATAGGGGTTGATGATTCTCGTTTACTATTTGAGTGTGGTTTGATTTTTATGGTTTGTTGAATATTGATGTATCTTGAGTATGTTAATCTTTATTTTATTTGACATTTTGCAATTTTTGCAATTTTTTATAATTTTTTAAGGAATTAATGTATTTTTCTAAGAAAAACATAGTTGCTGATAGTACCCATGGATACCCGCCGTACCCACAGATATCCACGAAACCCGCCAAATACCCACATGGGTGGCGGGCAGGGACGGGTTCAGATACCCATCACGGGCGGGGGCAGGAAGGATGCTACCCGTGCCCGCCCGTGCCCGTTGCCATTCCAAGGAGAGACGGACTTATCGCGTAAAAACTGGTTAAATTAGCATTATTTACGATGATTTTGGGTCAGTCAACAAATCCAACAACAAATGAGAGAAAAAACCGATAGACGTGGGTTCCGAGTTATGCGGTAATCTTGTCAAGGGTAGTTACAAAAGATTTGTCTACGGAAACACAAGTTGACAAGAATCAATTCACAAAGAGTTCAAAGATTTTGTCTAACGCAAGGAAGTTGCAAAAACAAATTCAACAGAAGTGCATGAATTTAAAGATTCAAGTAAGTAAAAGTGCAGAAAATAACATGCAAGTAAGTAAAGTGCAAGAACTTAACGTGTAGGAAATAACTTGCAAGTAAAGTGTAAGGACTTAAAGTGCAGGAACATAAATTTGCAGAAAACTTATAGGTGCATTCAAAGTAAATGTGCAGGAAAGTAAAGGAAAGCAAGTAAAGTGCATGGTAAAAGTAAATTGCGTGAAAGATAAAAGAATTTGAAGAACAAGTGCTGAAAGTGTAAAGAACTTGAAGTATAAGTTGCATTGAAAATAAGTTTGCATGAAAGAAAAGATGAAAGGTATACTTGATTTCAATCCGTCAATCCGTTTGAGTGTGAGATGTTAGGAAATCAACCAAGTGTCCGACCCATTGCTATGTCCTATGTTCCTAGTATTTATAGATAACTCAAAAATAACTACCTAGCTATATCAATGGCACGTTCGTGACAGCTACCCACATTCAATTGTTCAAAGTAGCATATATAACCTATTTGACACGGGGCAGCTATCCCTTATTTCCCATGTGTCATCAATGTGTGTCTCCTGATTCAAATTTGCTTTATGCTTACACATTATTACGCTCCTTAGTTGTCAACTTGATTGGCCCACATTTGGCCATTTGACAGATTTTGAAGCACTTAGTGACTTGATGTTCCTGTTTTTGTCGACCCGGATGGCTCAGCATACGACCATCTTTACTATTCTTGACATGCTTGATAACTTGATGTTTTGTCAACTTGTAATCCCTTGTCGACTCTTATACTCGTCAGAGTACCACCAATATTGTCAAATTATGACTCGTCCATTTTTCCAAAGTTATTTGATAATTTGGCAAATTGCTCTATCATATCATCTTTTATCAAACCCTCTTTGCGTCAATCGCTAAGCCCATCGGATTATGACTTACGAATTTCTTCTATTAACTTACTTTGTAGTTGACACATTGATGTGCCATACTATTCCTTGAAAAGTATTGTGCTTACTCCCTACTTGTCTGTCGAGTCAAAATTGGAAATTGACACCCAACAAGCATAAAACAAATTTTTGGAAATCGGTTGGTTCATTGTTTCACTCTTTTTTCTTTTTTTTGTTAAAAAAAGTACTTTTGATCTGATTTTTTGGCTGGGGGGTTCAATCCAGATCCATTTCTTCTAGGTCAGGGGCTCTTAGTATATTCATAATCTATTACATTAAAATTTCACAACCTTTTTATACAAGCTCTTAATAATTGTTCCATCATGTCAGAACTGGGTATCCATTCCATAACTTTGAGAATACAGTACTTGGATATAATGGTTGATCTCCTCTAGAGTGTGGCTACCCTAGACTATATGGGTGTTGAGAGTGAATGATCCGCCCATACTAAGGCCTTCATCCTCCTTTTATAGCATGCTCCTAAATGCTTGTGACGCAATTCTATTACCTCAGGTGGGACTCAGGTCGTCAGCGGATTTCTAGGGCTACGCATCATCACATGCCTTTCTGTTGTAGATTCGTTTTCTCTCTATTACCATGTGTTGCATGCCCTTCTAGAAGATACTCCTCATGACGTGTCATTCCCTAATCGAGTTATGTCTTCATGGGCTCGACTTTCCTATTGTGATACAACCAGGGCAACCGAGTAGGCGACATCTTGGGTTGTTACTCTATTGCTTCCTGTTGGAGATTGGGCTTCCACCCTCTCTTGGGCCAAAGTCCATGGGTCCTTTTCATACATATCGTCCCTTAATGGGCTGCTTGGCCAGAATTCGGCCTGTCCTAAATTGGGTAGGAAAAATAAGTAATAATTATAAATAAATTATTGATGTGTACATTTTTTTCTCATCCAAAATTTTAATTCGTACGTGTGTGCACTATTCCGAGTTTTTAATGTAATGCTTATAAAAATTTAGGCATAGCAGGTGCTTGGTAGTCAGATTTTAAGGGTGATATGGTGATGGTGGCAGAGGTACTTATGCAAGATTCAGTGAGGCTTAACCGATAAAAGAGAAGAAAAAAAACAAAACAAATGTGTTTTGAATTTTTAAAATGTCAGTATTCAAATATTGAAAATGACAGAAACATGTTTGTCTTGTTTTTTATATGGGTTTTGCTAACGAGTGTTCCAAGGGCATTAGTTAAGGAACCCAAAAGAGGAAAGCTTGTATTGGGAAAATATGTTTAATATTTTTAAGATGCTAAATACACCATTTTCTATACAAATTTTGCTTTCTTGATTTATTAAATAATGTCCTAAGGGCACTGATTAGCATTCTCCTTTAGATATTTCTGGTTTTTTTTATTATCATTATTGATTTCGTCGTTTTTTGTGCAAAAACCTTTTGCATCATATGGGACTGTTGTTTTAGTAATAAAAGTTCATGTTTCATAAACAATGCTGCTACATAGTGTGAAATATTTTTGCACAGAAACGATGAAATCAATAATGACAGTAAAAAAATCATTGTCATTTATTAGATAATTAAAGACAAAAGTATGTCTTCCAACCAAAAGTTTAAGAAATGGAGTCTCGTATTATCAAGCATTTTTGTTACTAAAAAGTGAAAATGAAAACATCCTCAAAAAATGTGTTAACTTTGGTGGATTCTAGGATGAGGTATGATAAAATATGGTTCATCATGGACCATCATTTATAACCCTCAGATTTACTATTAAAATATTTTGATGGTTAGGATTAAATTTGGGTAATTGTTTAACAGACCAGAAAAATAAATTTACTATTTTATCCTTTATCCCATTCACCCATGAATATGACCACCACAACAACCCTGACCAACCCACCGTGACTCAGCATCGGATCCATAGCTACAAAGAAAACTAGAAAGACCAGATTAAGAAACGTGGAAACACTGTGCCTTTGTGGTTATTTTTTACCTTTAACTCTCTAAAATGAAACGTACATTTGATTACTCATAGCCATAAATTTCTGTTGAGATGTGAGGTTGGTGGCACTCCGCCGATGGTGGGAGTGGGTGTGGAGACTGTGGTGGGAGTAGATGTCCTTCAACAGATCTAAATGTGGGAGTGAGAGTTCGGTGTGGTGGTTCTCTGAATGGTGCTCAGACGAACGTGCTCTGGCGACGAAGGGGTCATGGTGAGCGTCGGCGCTGGAAGGAGGAGGCGGCGGTGATGGGTAGGGCTGGACAACGGGCGGGTTCGGTCCCAAACGACCCAATCTGAACCAACCCACCAATCAATATATATGACCCAATTCCGTCCGGGCAAAGCATCGGGTTGGGCGGGTCGGAATATGCGGGTAGGACGGGTTGGGCAGGTGGTTATCAGGGGGTTGGGCTAGATCATATTTTTGGCCCAACCATATTTTTGACTTTTTTTTTCTTGTAAGCCCAAAAAACCCTAAAAAGAATTCTTCCTCCCCTTCAGCCTTTAGCCTCCATCGTCGTTGTCCTCATCTTCTTCTCCTTCCCCTCTTACCTCCGATGCCATTTTCCGATCTCTGCGGGCTACGGCATGCAGTCCTCGTTCACACAAGGTAGTCCTCGTTCCGGCCTTTACAAGATGTGGCGTGGCTGTCTTCTTCACGGAGGTGAGCACCTCCTCTTCCTCCCCTCGGAGATCTGGCGCACCATGGCAGATCTGGCGCAGAGGAACTAAGGAAGCTTGGCTCGAGATCTGTCTGTGGGTGCCTCCGCGATGGATCTGTGATGGCGCGACCACAGAGGTGTCGTGGTCAATGGCGGTGGTGCGAAGGCAGGAATCACAGATCTGAAACAGCGATGCGATGGCAGCAAAAATAGGTCCAAAACGGCGAAGAGAACTGAGAGCTTGCAGCACGCTAGGGTTCGTCTCAGGTGAGAAGAGAACTGGGCAGAAGAAGTTTGTAATGAAGTGAAGACTTTGTTAGGCTGTTGTGTTTAACCATCCCTGTAATGCCAAAAACGACGACACGGGTGTAGAAAAATGGCATCTGGTTGAGTATAGGTCGGTCGGGTTGGTTACCGACGGGAAAAAATTCCAAGAACCGAACCCGCCCGACCATGGCCGAATGAAACTGAAAAGTCACACCCGTTGACCCATGACCCGAACTGGCCCGCCCTTTTAGCAGTTTTCTCTTTCGGATTGTTCGGGTTCGGGTCGGATCAAATAATGTTGTCCAGCCCTAGCGGTGGGTGTCCTTCAACAGATCTTCATCTCCTTCAGATTAACTCCAAAACCTGCATTTTGGTTGAGATGGACACGGCGGAGGGAACGACAGACGTGGTACGGTGGAAAAGATGACCGGAGTTTGGCGTGGCGGTGCTCTGAACGGTGCTCGAACAAACATGCTCCGGCAACGTAGGGGTCGTGGCGAGCACCAGCGCCGGAAGGAGGAGGAGGATTTGTTGATCTGGTTGTTGGTGTTGGAAGAGGAACTAACTGGGTGGTGGTGAGAGGTGGGAGGAGAAGGAAGATAAGGGCATAAAAGACATTTACAAAATATTAAAAAATTTAAACAAAAGGGAAAAAAAAAACGGTTGATAACCTAGAAATTGGTGGGTCGTCATGAACCACTTTTCATCATACTTCATTCTAAAATCCACCGTTAACTCTCATTTTTTCATCTTTCTTAAAATGAAAACAAGAAATGCTTAAAACAAATGCAACATTACTATTCATTTTAATATTAGAATTTATATGTATAAATTTATAAAAAAAATTCATCTAAATTTTTTATACTAACATTTAATGATTTGATGATATATTGTTGGAAAAAAAAATCTACTACTGTTTTTAAGCAAAATAAGACTTCTTAATATATAGAAAATGTTCCAGTAAAGTAAGATTATCTATAAATTAAGCAAATAAAGGTGTAATACCTTGATTTAATTTAAAGTGCGTTGTAATTTTAATCTATTAAAATATAATGATGATAGATACATACTTCTTACCTTATGATTTTTTTATTTTTTATTTTGGTAGAAGAAGGAAAAGAAAACAAAAGCTAAACACTTATTTATTAGTAGTGTTGCTAATATAACAATATTCAATGCCAATACAAAAGTAAGAAATGCTCTACATTGCATGAAATTTCCTTGAGTAGTTATTTATTACAGGAAAGGACGTAAAGAAATAAAGATTTTTTGCTAGCTAAAAATTGATATTATAAGGTGCTGCCTGTGCCATAAAATCTCGTCAAATCAAATAAATCATAAATGTATATAAGACTTTTTTTTAAGAAACAAGAATTGGGCATTCTCTCTATAGACTGCACTTTCCCTTTACGCCACTGCAGGCATATCCTTGAGCCATGGATCTAGTGGCTTCCCAATGGAATAAACTATAAACCCAATTTCCCTCAGCTTATTAACATCCACAACATTCCTACCATCAAATAAAAATGCTGGCTTCTGCATGTGATCATAAACTTTTTGGTAATCAAGTTTTTTGAACTCTTCCCACTCAGTTAGAATGCAAACACCGTGTGCATCCTTCACTGCCTCATATGCATCCCAAACCACTGACACTTGCTTTATGGAAGATGGGCTTGCTGGTTGAAGATGTGTAGGGTGGTCCCAATCAAACTTCTTCATTGACAGATCCTTTGAGATCTGAGTCTCACTGACCTGAGGATCATATATGCTCAACTTAGCCTTGTCCCCCAACAACCCCTTGCACACATCAATTGCTGGTGTTTCTCTTGTGTCACCTGTGTCCTTCTTGAAAGCAAAACCAAGAATAGCAATCTTCTTAGCTGAAACTGTGTTGAACATTGAGGAAACAACTCGGTTCACAAACCGACTTTTCTGGTAGTCATTCACCTTGATCACTTGCTTCCAATAATTTGCTACCTCTGGAAGGCCATTACACTCACATATATAGACCAAGTTCAATATGTCCTTCTGAAAGCAAGAGCCACCAAATCCAACACTGGCATTCAAGAACTTGGGTCCAATCCTTGTGTCTGTACCAACTGAGTGGGATACCTATAGAAAATTTGAAGTGAGGAGTTAAATATATAGTTACTCATATAAATAGTGTAAAAACTTTTGAGGGTATTGACTCAAACAATTGCACATAGAAATTAAAGAAAAAATGTTTGGGGGTGCAACTGCCCCACGGAAATAGATTCCCTGTAGTCAAATTTCCTCCATTCACTGCAATCCGTAGGTCGAAACCATTAGATGAAGATCGGATGACTCACATTCCAAGTTTACTTTTTAAATCCGATTTACCAAGCTTAAAGTACCGACCGCCCGATCTGCATCAAACAATCCCGACCTATTGAAAAAGAAATTTTGGCTGCAAGTAATCCGGGTCCCTACTGCTAAGGTATGTCTACCTGGGTGACATCAGCACCAGTTGCCTCACAAAGTGCTGACATAGCATTCACTGAAGAAATTCTCTGTGCCAGGAAAGCATTGGCAGCAAGCTTTGAGAGTTCAGCAGACCATAAATTGGTGCAAAGGATTCTATCCTCTGGGACCCAATGAGCATAAACATCTTTAAGAGCTTGTATAGCCTTTTGTCCTTCTGGGGTCTCCCTGCCTCCAATAAGGACCCTGTCCGGATTGAAAAGGTCTTTTATTGCTGTACCCTCAGCAAGAAATTCTGGGTTTGAAAGGATAGTGAAATTGATGCCTTTCCTATTATGGGTTAGTATCCTCTCAATTGCCTCTGCTGTTTTCACAGGGACTGTTGATTTTTCAACAACAATTTTGTCTGATTTTGAGACATCAGCTATCATCCTAGCTGCACTCTCCCAGTATGTTAGATCAGCTGCTTTGCCTGCACCAAGGCCTTGAGTTTTTGTTGGAGTGTTCACTGAGACAAAGACTATGTCAGCCTCTGAGACATGTTTCTCCACATCAGTGCTGAAGAAGAGGTTCTTCCCCCTACACTCCTTCACCACCTCATCAAGGCCAGGCTCATAGATTGGGAGGTGGTCGCTGTTCCAGGCATCGATTCGCGGCACCGAAATGTCGACTACAACTACTTCAATCTTAGGACACTTCAAGGCAATGACAGCCATGGTTGGTCCACCAACATAGCCAGCTCCAATACAACAAATCTTCCCCATTTTTTGTTTGTTGTCAGCAGCCTGTAGTACCATATCACAGGTGGATCAAAATCAAATACCACATAAAACTGTAATTTACTTTGAATTTCAAATGTTTATTACAAGTTAAGAAGAGGACAGGACAGAACCAAAGTTGAATAATTGAAAGACCTGAAATAGAGATAAATTTCACTCTATATAATATAAGTTTATAATACATCCAATCTGCTACATGAAGAGTGTGTGTGTGTGTGTGTGTGTGTATATATATAAGTAATATGTAGCCTTTGTAAAATAATGAAAGAGATCTACAATTTTCAAGTGGGGCAATCATGAAAGAGTTGTAGATCCATAGGATATTCCCAAAGAAAATGCAAGTGATGGAATGGAATGGAACTAAAATTATTCAATTGTTTAGGTCAGCCATCTTGTGTTCCTAGTATCTACACCCACATGCAGAAATATGAAATGAGACAAGTGACAAATTGTAGATGGAGGACTTGCATGTTATAAAATAAGGTAGCAGATCTAAGAGGACTTGCACCCAAACAGACAATGGATCTCTACACACACAAACAGTTCCACCCAAATAACAAAAACAAAAGGAAAGAAAGAGATCAAATTACCATTACCTTATCTAATAGATGAAAAAGAAGGGAGTGGTGGTGAAGAAGAATAGAGCTTGTTGTTTGTGTGTCTGGTGAGCAAGGAAGGAGGAATGAACTATGAAGCAGCGTGTGGATCTATTTATAATAGTAACATGTATGTAACTCGCCCAGCCATTCCGTTAATAAAGCATTACATTACTACCATTCTACCCAACACCTTTGCTTTTTCTCATTTTTTCCTTCATCCTACGCTAACACTTCCACATGCTATTTATTTATTTACAAGCTAACTAACATGTAGATTAGTTTATTACATTTAATTTAGACATTTTTAAACTAAGAACTTAATTAGTATAATATCAGTCTGATTTTTTTTTTTACATAATCAACCAATTATATATTAGAGTCTAATTGCTATACAGACATCCAATTATAAATTATTATGTTCATGAAATTTCTTTTGACTCTTACCCTAATTACCTTAAAAGTCATTCATACCATGATTGGTGATTGGTTGACATTGTAAAAAAGCTTTACACTATCGGTGTTAGCAATTAAACTCTATAAATTATCACATCATTAAAATTTAAAATTATTTAACTCTTATCATAATTACTTTAAAAGTCTCACATGTGATTATTTGTAATTAGTTGACACTATAAATTTTTTTACACTAGCATAATTTCAAAATTAAACTCTTAACTAATCTCTTTGCATAAAGTAAAATTTAGTACATAACTATGCATGTTTTTTTTTTTTTTTGAGGCAAAACTATGCATGTTAAGAGCCAAATAAAAAAAAAATTTATTATATATAGTAGAATGAATTCTGGATTCTCGGACTCCCAGCTCAGAGTGTCACAATTGGAGCCTGATAATGATTGGGGGCCGTTGTGATCCACTCTGGGCCAATGAATAGCAAGCCCACCTTCTATTATTTTTAATTACAACAGTAATAAATGTTATTAATATTAACAACAACGAATAATATTAATATTATTTTATTAGTATTAATAACAATAATATTATTAATATTAGTTTTAATATTTTCTATAAATATTATTATCAATAGTATTAATATTTTTCTGATTTATTATTAATAAACAATAATAATTTGCACCAAAAAATAACAATAAATATTATATATTAAATATATAAAAAAAGTTAACCCGAACAAAATAAGGAAACAAGCATTTTATTAATAAAATATTTTTTTACAATTATTATATAAATTAAAATAAAATAAAATACAAAATACAAAATAGCAATCATGAAGGTGGGGGTAGGATGGTCGATCGTCGACGAAGTCCTTTGGAAGAGGCAATGGACGAGGTAGTGACACAACATGAGACTAAGACTAGATGCTCAAATGTTGTACTACTAGTGTAGGTACCCGTATGCCACGCACGGGATGCTTATCATTAAAATATTATTTTTATAAATATTTTAAAATTATCTCAATATAAGTAGGATATATCAAATATGTATAGTCTAAATTAATATTAATATTAATGTACAAAATAATTAAATTTGGAATCAATAAAAGCTTTTATTAATATTTTCATCCACTAGTTGAGTTTTATAGCTAATAGATTCATGTAGCTAGTATATATGGCTGTTTGCTCCCACGGGTAACTATAATATCATCAATATCATGTTTAAAATTTTAGACATTGAAACTAACCCGTCTAAGATCTTAATTGTCTATTTTTATCTTAAGATGTATAATTATAATTTTTTTTTGAAAAGATGTATAATTGTAAGAGTTTAATTTGTATGCACTGTCAGTGTAAAGATTTTTACACTGACAACCAATCAGAAATCATAGAATTGATGACTTTTAAGATTGTTAGGATAAGAATCAAGCATTTATAGTGGTATATCAATTTCTGATTGGTTGACAGTATAAAAAACTTTACATTATCATTGTATATCAATTAAATCCTAATTATAATTACAATGTCAAAATGTACAAAATTTAATGAGGGCAACATAATGAGGATTTAATTGATATACACTAACAGTGTAAAAAATTTTTACACTATCAATCAATCAAAAATTGATATACCATTATAAATGATTGATTCTTATCATAACCACCTTAAAAGTCATCAATTCCATGATTTCTGATTGATTGTCAGTGTAAAAATCTTTACACTAACAATGCATACAAATTAAACTCTTATAATTATGCACTGGTAGCAAGTTTTCCAAGCATGTGTTGTCAGTTTCTACCAAAATAATTATGCCCTGAATTTTTTCGGTGTCCAATTTCTACCAAAATCAGTTTGTCGATGAAAAAGAAAAAAAATGCTACCAAAAACTTGAAAACAAATTTGGAAATCAACCAATGGAAACAATATTCTACTGTTTTAATTTAAGCAAATAAAAGTTCATTACAAAAAAATAAAAATAAAGAGAAGTCACCAGTACTTCATAGACTAAAGGTGATCTTTTATCCATTGCCTGTCACTCAAGATAGATCTCGACTTCCTCTGTTAACAATCTCCAATAACAGTTCCTTAATAATATTGATAAAAATCTATGTAAAATCTAAAGATGCTTTACTTGTACGATTTCCACAACAATACATGTGGATAAATAAGTGGAGTTAAAACAGAACTTGATTGAGGCAAGAATTTCAATCAAAGTAGGAACTCTTCAATCAAGAGCAAACTGAACCTGAACTTCATGGTTATATCCTGGTGCAAATGAGATTGTTAAAATGTCATTCGACAAAAGATAAGCTCCCCAACAAATGTCTACACACAAATGAACCTCTGGCTAATTAAAAATGTCTATTGTGGTTGGTTGTTTAGTATCTAACATTAGATGCACACATTCCATGTCACTAAAACTCATGTCCTGGTGAAGTTCATTATGATGTTAATAGATGTTAATTCAGATATAGGCCACAACACTAAACACATGGTACATGCTTCACATACCAAAAGGAAAAGGGAGAAATCAAAGATCCAATGAAAATATTTGCAACTATATGCTTGATACTCTAACAAACAATGAAATGACTTGGCATTTGAAATGACACAACTCGGATGAATCTGATTAATAATGATAGATGAGACATCTCTTACAGGTGTTCCTTGTACGTTCTTTCTTAGTACATCTATGGCATTCATACACATGGTGGGTGTGGTGGCATTATTCTATGTGAGGGACAAAATTTCCTATATATGATTGAAAAAGAGAAACATGGTTATAATTTCCTATACTTGTCATGTTTCACATGTAGGCTTAGTTTTTTTTTTTTTGGTTTTTCATGCAAAATCATTTTTCTTTTTAATCTTGCTTGTGCTGAAGCATAATTGTTATCTAATGAACTACCTTGCTTGTTTCCATAACTTTCAGAACAAAAACATGTAATAAAAAACTGTCAAATCAAAACCAAAAAACAACCAGCACATAATCAGATTATAAAAACCATGGTTGAAACACAACTTTAGTATATTGAGAAGCAACATATGAGCAGAGAGAAAGGCATAACGGGTAAGCATTCAAAAATAAAAAAGACAGGATTAACACAGTTACCATTGGAAGTGTCCTGATGGAAACATTAAGAAATGCTACCAAAAAGTTGAAAACAAAAATTTGGAAATCAACAAATGGAAACAAATATCATAGAATCGTGCTTTTGACAATACATAATGTGTATTTAGAAAAACAATATGCTGCTGTTTTAATTTAAGCAAATAAAAGTTCATTACAAAAAATATAAATAAAATGAAGTCACCAATACTTCATAGACTAAAGGTGATCCTTTATCTATTGTCTGTCACTCAAAAGTTAGATCCCGACTTCCTCCGCTAACAATGTCCATTAACAGTTCATTTTAAAACATTGATAAAAGTCTATCTAACATCTAAAGATGCTTTACTTGACGATTTCCACAACAATACATGTGGATAAATAACTGTAGTTACAACAAAACTTGATTGACGCAAGAACTTCAATCAAAGTAGGAACTCCTCATTCAAGAGCAAACTGAACTTGAGTGTTGATCAGCAACACTCCATTAATAATACCACCCCTACTTCCACCAATCTAGTATGAGAGTAATAATTAAAGTGTGTATCAGAATATTTAACTCTGATTTTGCATGTATCAACTAATTCAGAGAAAACAACAGATTTAGCACAACAAAAAATAGAGCTTGGCATGCACTAATGTAATTATTGAGTCTCCAAAACTACAATTTAATATGCAGGAACAATTATGCAATCAGAAAATTTATAGTTTTACAAATTAAGAAACTATAAACAACTTTTTGTACCTGAATGCAGTATGCTAAAGTGATGGAGCAGAGATGTGATATCAACAGAAATATCAAGCTATTTAACGTTGTCAATAAGGCATGGTCATAATCCAAACTGTCACCACATGATAGAATAATTTAAGCTATTAATGGAGAGTTTATTATGTTTGCATGGTCTCACCAAAATTGTTCAAGAGCACATTTCAAATTTGACTAAGATTCTGTATGATGAGTCATAAAATTTATTATTTAATCTTCAAGCAGAATCTTTATGAATTTATCATCCTTGAATTTTATAGATATTGAAAGTCTAGCTGTTGATTTGCTTTTATAAGTGCTCATATATCTTTTTCATAGTCATATGAACAAAAGGACAATAATTTGATATAGTTGGGAAAAAAATCAGAATGGCAAAAAAAAAAGAAAAAAGAAAAGTGTAACTTTTTTCTTTCATTTACCCTTGTCCTTCATGCTGAAAACCGCTTTCTTTTGCTATTGGACTACATCAATGAACTCACCAAGACATGTATTTAAAAAAAATATGTCGGTAAAATCTTTATAAAATCCCAACATCAACATGAAACTCATCTTCATAAAATCTCAGTCATCTATTAACAGCAAAAACTCATTTATAATCTAAAAAAAACACACCTTTAAACAAATGAGTGCAGTGCCTAAGGAAAGTGACACGCAGAAGCAAACAACCAAGGGAAAAAAATAATAATCTTGGTAAAGAGCTCACCTAAGAGAAGAGACACCGCATGTGACACATCAAAGAAGAAGAGAGACTGTAGGTGAAACCGAAGCGAACTCACTTCCAAACCGGCAATGAAAAAGAATAAGGGTGAGAAACTTGATATGTGTGATAACTCATTGAGATGTGATAACATTTTATATTTTATTGCTTACCTTGATATTTCATTACTTACCTCGATATTTAATATATCTCAATTTTAGTCAATAATCATCATTGACTAACATTGAGATATATGAACTCACATTATCCTAGACACTCTTAAAAATAACACATATGTAGAGAAGTGAATTTGTCATGGCTGCAAATATTAACTAATAAAACTCTGTTCATATTCCCTTGAAAACCTGCACTTCTTCTAAAGCATAGTGCATATCCGCAGTTCCAATTGGAAGCTACCCCAATTTGTTTAACAAAAGTTAATATTTTGACTTATGGCAAGAGATGTTACATTTAATAGGTCTGCAAGCTCATAAGAAAAGAAAACAAAAGAATAATCATTCACTTGAGAATGTGTACAAAATAATTATGATCTAAAATAGGGCATATCTGCATTAGAAAATGTGTTCAAAATATTCTAATGCAATTTAATAACTATCAAAACAATCTCTTGTAAATTTTAAAATCAAGAAGGCAAGCTAGGGAGTGAAAGAGAACCTGCACAGTATGTTCACCAATCACCACTAACAAATCTCATTCTCCTTAATCGCAAGGACATCAAATGACTTGCACACAAATCCAGGAGATGTTACAACATACACAACATACTGAAGATAACCCCCAGGACCAGCATGAGTGTAAATTCCACCAATAGCAACATTCTTTTCAGTAGATAGGTCACCATATCTGTCAAACAAAATAAAGTATGACCTCTAGCACACAATTAATGAGATTACATAAATCATCAAATGGAAACATGGGCCACTACATGCAGAAATTAAAGAAATCTCCATCATGTTAACATCAGTTGCAAGACCCGTAATGTCATACCTTCAAAGACCAATCAAGTAATTAGAATTGGAATATACAACATCACTCTTCAATAGTAGTAGAAGCAGGAAAAGGCTGCAGACTCACGTAGTTGCATATGCCCTCCAAACATTCAAATGAGAAAGGGTAGTATACTCCATCACAACCAAGTTCAAAACAAAAAAGACCAATTTTTTTCAAGGTTGGCCAGTTCTTCTCATTTCCCTTCACAAATCACACCTACAAAGTTTCCATTTATAATAAGGAATGAACCATAGATTGAAATTTCAGAACTTCCTATGCATGATTAACAATCAATTCCAATTTCGGAATCAATCATGGCCAAAAAAATATAAAATAACAATATTTCAGATAAACATGTTTATAACTAAAACATAGAAAGCAATAGAGGGCAATTCAGATTCAGACCACCCAGATGTAAAGCTGCAATCTTTACATGATCATGACTATGGCGATGTAAAAATGACTCTCCCCTCCAATTGAATGAAAGGAGAATAGAAATAGGATGAAATGGAGCAAGTAGCAAAGGAAAGCCCAGGTGTGGAAGACCACCCTGTTATTTGAAGGTTCCCTGATTTAGCTTTGCATGGATGAACCCAATAATTAAATAAATAAAATCTACCAATTATAAAATAACAAACATGAATTTATGTCCTTTTTTTTTTTTATCACAATCACAATTTAGAGGGAGGGACTCTAAATTGGCAAATTAACACTCCATATGACGTCAGTTACCCTTTTTTCCTTTTGTTGAGTAAGCAAATTTTGCTCAGAAAGGAATTAATGTCTCTAGCTATCTCATTTCTGAGAAATATAATAATATTATTATCTTTATATAAGTTATGCTTGATAATATCTAAACACAATAACTTTCTAATAAAACATTCCAAATTTGGAACATGAATACATGATGAAGTGAAAGCAAAGTAAATTACCAATAAGAAATTCCATCTGAATCACCTCCAATACGATCTTGACGGAATGTAGAAAGTTGAACACCATGTTTGAGTGAGTTGTCTCTGATATCTTCTTGTTGTAGGATATTACTCAAAATTGATCATTACATCACCTGTAAATTAGAAAAGGGGGTAATCATTAATAAGAGTAAGAACATGTAAGGCCTTCAATGGATAAGTAAAGCATTGTGTGTTGGCTGTTGTTGTTACTAATATCTGAGAGACCCATATAAGCTACTTATTACAAAACATCTTCTCAGCTTGAACTCAACCCCCAAAACTCCCAAGATACACATTTGGCCAAGAAAAAAATTGAACACCAAATATCAAATCATTTACGTCTGGTCAGTTAAAAGATAAGAACTTTAAAATAAAAGTAATCAGACCTCAGATTCCAAACAAATGAGCATTGATTGATCTAAAGCAACAGATACCAATGGATCGAGAAAAATTAGGAAATAAAAAACAAAAAAATGGGTTACTTAATAGTGAGAGAGAGAGAGAGAGAGAGAGAGAGAGGAAAGTTTAGGTAGCAAAAGAAGATCGTACAAAAGAGATGTAGGTGAATGAAGACGCCGCCCAGACGCAACAGACGCGCCCTTCCGCGAACTGTCAGGCTCCCACTCCCAAGAGGATCAACCCGCAACGTCCACCGATCTGAGAAAGAGCCACAGAGTATGTAGACGTTGTTGGGATGGAGAATAAGTATAACAATAAACACGCTTGTCTCAGTTTTTTCAAAAACCCATAAAATATAAAATAAAAAAAGAAATAAACATGGTTAGTCACTAAACACACACCCGAACCACCAACGTCATGACACACGACCTTGGGTTAGCCGGGAACGAAGGAGCTCCGAATCTCTTCGTCTTCTCTGATTCTGCAGAGGCTTTGGGGATTCTTCATCACTCTGTTCTTTCTTCTCTTTGGAAATTGAAAATGATGAAGACATTAGACTGAGATTGGTATTGCAGAGATCAGTATTAAGTGAATGTTGGAAAATTTCACATAGAGATGGAGATGGAGATAGGTAGCTTTATGTCTTGTCTACATCAGCTTTATTAGAAACCTTTTCCCGATCAATGACATCCCAGCAGCAAGCCAGCAACAAATGCCCAAAGAGTCTAGGAAATTGTAGCATGTAATAATAGATGGAGAACGGGGAAAAAGTGCTTGACCAACGGGTAAAATATAGTTGACCAAGGGGCTGAGTGTTTGAAACCATTAAAATATGCTAACCAATGTAATGTTGACAGGTGTCCGGTTATTGTAGATCTACAGTGAAATGTGGGACATCCTCAATTGTATAGTTAGAGATATGGTGAATCGTCTGCCTTACTCATGTCTGCTTCACCCAGGGCCGACCTAACACTTTTGGTGGCCTAAAGCAAACTCTAAAGTGAGGCATTTTAAAACAAATAATAAATTTTTACTAAAATTATTATATTTTTATTGAAAGTTTATTTTTCGTACTTTTTGGGATGCAAAATCATTTATTAAATAATTGTAATAGATTTCATTTAACAATTATTTTTCAATCGATAATAAAGCTAGTCCACTTAATCTTTGTTGAGACATTGTCAATCTGAAAGGCCAAAGTAGGAGAGATGAGTGAGACACAAGGATAGAGATGAGTCATGAGTGAAGAGCATCATTTTTCAATTTTTTTTATAGCAAAATACTAAAAAATATTAACGTTATTTTATTAATGAGCCATTATGTGGTGAGATAGAAATACATGAGATGAGCCATGAATGAGGAAAATGAAGAGTCTTTTGTAAAACTGCTCATTCAACCTTTTATACAACTGACTCTTAACATTTTTTTATAAAAAATATTGTTATAATAGGTAGTAAAATTTTTTTTTTTTTTTGAGACCTAAAGTCCTAACTTTACCAGTTTCATCCTTGGGCCGGCCCTGGCTTCACCTCGACTCCTTAATCTTTGCCTGCATGTGTAACACCGACTAGACGACAAGGTCAAAACTGGTGATCCAATCCATACACATGCTCTTTCTTATTCTTACCCCAGGCAATTATTAAAATTAGAAAATTCTTAAACTAATAAATATGAAGATATATCTAAAGGAAAAATCTTATAACATTTTGAAATGGAAAACGCTTCAAATCATCCTCATCATGGGTATCCTCCGATGTCGTATCCCTAAATGCCCTGAAAATCCCCATAATCCTCTAATAGAGTATCTCCAAACGATAGTTAGTTATATAAAGATAAAACAGGAAAACATGATTAGTTTCAACATAATCAAAAGTTTTTTTTTTTTTTAAAAATAAGTTTTAAATTTTTTTATTTTTTTTTCAAAACCACATTTTTATATACTTTAAGCTAATTTATCAAATATGTCAGATTAATTTCAAAATAGTTTTTAAAAAAAAATCATTTTCCTAAAAAAAATGTCAAAAAAACACTCGAATCACCTTAGAAAATTGCATACACCTATCTTGTCTTCTATCATATACAACTCAATTTTCTTATATTTTTCTAATTAATCATTTTATTTACATTTTAATAGTTTATTATGAAAATTCAATTCCAACAATAATCACGATAAATCATTATTAAACTATATATAATGTTTAAGGAATGCTTATTAAAAAAAATTTATTGTTTAAGGAATATTTAATTAATCCTACAATAAACCTGATCACTGCTGAAAATCTTCTGCTGCAAATTTTAAAACTTCCATCCGGTGCACCGCACCGATGCTACCTCTAACACCAACGCCATACGTGTTGGCAATGAGTGACTCCAACCAATCCACATAATAACGTGGCAGCTATAGTAATCCTCACCGCTTAAGCACTCATCGCTATATAGTGCCAAGCTCTTTTCCCTGCGTCACATATCTCATGATCTCCTGTAGTGTAAGTATTTTTTAATTTCTTCCATATGGCACAGCAACAGCAACAACGCCGAGACGAATTTGCAAATGCTCCTAGACCCCAAGACCGTGATGATGTTCGCAACAAGAAGGACCAATCTGATCGCATGAGAGAAGAATTTGGAACCGACGTCCCAGTAGCCCAATATGTCTATTATGAGACCAACGTGGCTACTGGATATGGAGCCCCAGTAGGTGGTGTTCCTCCTGGAGCATATGGTGTGCCTGATTATGAAACCAATGTTGGTGGCACTAATTATGACCCAGCTGGTGCTGGATATGGCACTAGTACTACTACTGCTCCTGGGTATGGTGCCGCTACTGGGTATGGAACCGCTGGTGTTGGTGCTGGTCAGTGGGGAGGACAAGATGCAACTGCAGGAGGAGAAGGTGGTGAAAGGGGAATGGGCATGAACAGGAACAAGGGCAGGGAACAGAAATGAAGCTGCATGCATGCATCAAAGGTTGAAAAGTAGTAGTACTTGTATGGCACAAGCTAGGTATATATATGATCAAGACTTGTGCTTGGTCAGTGTGTGGCTAAAAATAACGTGCTTGGGACTTGGGAGTCAAATAAGATTAGTAGTATAATATGTTGCATGGTAGTAGTTTGTCGAGATCTTTTCATGAACCAAAATAAAAGTGATGTTACGCGATTTACTTATAAATCTACCTCCATCAGAGATGTTACTTATTTTATTTTTTTAACAATTCCGAGTATGGTGATTCTAAGCAAGGTTGCCGTTACGTACGGTTAACATTGCAACCATAAAACCTCAAAGACCTTATATTATAGGCATACGTTTTTTTTTTCTTTTTCACATAGGAATTTTTTTTAAATGGTTCTGTACATTGATACGTATCAGTTTTTTTTTTATACGTTAGTTATTTCTGACAATCCGTACATAACGGCATTGATTAAAAAGAATATGATATATATATATATATATATATATATATATATATATATATATAGAATAAAAAGAACATAATATATAGAATCAAAATGAGGGGTATAATGAAGGACGCCAATTTTTGAACTAACTTCATGATAGAAGAACATAATGTATATGATAAAATAAAAGAAAATATAAAAATTAAGGATCAATCAATCCATTTTGCTTACATTATAATTACTGGGCTATATGGAGGGTACCTTTGGTTCTAAGGACGGAGAAGAAGGATTTTAATTATATTTTATGTTTGGTTGAGAGAAGAGAAAGGGGATTTTAATGGAGGAAAGGAAGATAACACTATGTATGTTTGATTTACAAGAAATGAAAGAGATTTTAAAAATAATTTATTTTTACACCTCTGGTCCTTAATATAAGAAATAAATGTGTACTTTTTTTGGTTCAAAATATAAGAAACAAACATCAATTTTAATACATATTAAATGCTAATTTAATTCCAATATTACCCTCATTTATAATAGGATTTATATTTACGGGATATATCAACTTTTCATACAAGTGAATTTGTTCATTAATTAGAAGTGATATTTTTAGAAATTTATATGAATATTAATTACAATTAACTCATTTCAAGACATTAATTAGATTGGGCATTTTCAAAAATTTATATGAATAATTACAATTAGCTCATTTCAATGTATTTCCTTGGTCTGCGTTTTGTTTCTTATATTAAGAACCAGAGGTAATATTATAGAAGGGATCCAAAACTCAGTGAGAAGGGATTATGTTCCCTTCAATTCTCCGAAAGTGGATTCGCTCCTGCCACTGTCCCTCCTGCGCCCCTCCTGCGACGAATCTGGACCGTCCATCCTGTCCAGAAATTAAATTCCGGAACTATAAAATGAAAATTTGTATGTTTTTACACTTCCGGAAATTAAATTCCGGACGTGTAAAATTTACACGTCCAAAATTTAATTTTCAGAAGTATAAAAATGAAGGGGACGTGAATCTGTACAAGTCTAAAAAAAATTATACCTTCGGAAATTAAATTCCGGAAGATCTAAGCATATATGACACTTTATTTTACACATCCGGAAATTAAATTCCGAACGTGTAATATTTTACATGTCCGGAATTTAATTTCTGGACGTGGATTTGCCCTGCAGGAGCGGCGCAAGAGGGATACTTCGCAGGAGCGAATCCGACTCCCCAATTCTCCTCCCATCTCCTTTAAAAAATTAATCAAATATAAAAGATTTTAAAAATTTCCTCCTCTCTCCTCTCATTCCCTCCAATCATATACAATGTTAAAATTCCCAGTTTCCACTACACTGGCATATGCAGTTATAGAAAGTAATAAAATCAATAAAACAAAGCAAAGTTTCATTCATTTTAAATGTTCCAAATATAAAAATTAAGATACTAATTAATTCAAGTTATAGTTTTTACAACAAGTTCCAAACATGAGAATTCATCTACAGATCAAATACATTCAAATCAAATGATTCCAAAAACATCGGTATTGATATTTTTACAGCTATTTAGTGGGTTTCAAGAAGTTCTTGAACCATCCCACAGATAGTTTGGGGTATCTCTTCAAGTTGTCTTTATAATCAACAAAATACAGACCAAATCTAGAACTGTATCCAGCTCCCCACTCCCAGTTATCAAGCAGTGACCATACAAAATATCCTTTCACATTGCAACCATCTCTGCAGACAGCCAAATCAGTACTATTAATTTATTTACTTTAAAAAATGGTCATGGAATGTTCCAGAGCCCTAGAAATATAATACAGTAACAAGTAATAGCAACTAATTAATACATACTTGATAGAAGCCAATAAGGCAGATAAATAGCCACTGTGGTATCTAATCCGCTTCTCATCCTTTAGAGCATCCTTAATGGGGATAAATGGGCTATTTGGATCATCCATCCCTGTGACAACCATGAGAAAGAAGAAAGAATATTTAGCTCACAACATTTATGCTGTTATTGCAATTAAATGAAGAGATTGAGAGAGAAAGCTTTAAGCATTCACTATATAATTTTGAAATCATATAGGTTCAACTAGCCCTGTAAAAGTACCATAGTGCACTTCTAACTTTGTTATTACATAACCATAAACACCTAGTATCAACTATGTTATTATGCTATACTTAAATTTCTTAATGCCAGAATGCAAGAGTTTGAACATTACCATTTTCAGTGATAACGACAGGAGGGTTCCCATACTTTTGTTTGATGTAGTTCATTAAGCTTCTCATGCCTTGTGGCACTATATACAACCATATAGAATTGGCCTGCAAGTCAGAATTTACAAATTGCTGGCGTGACTGATAGAAAAATTCAATAGAGATATATGAACTACATAGCTCTGCTAATGCGGTTAAAGGGAGGAGTAGATTTATAATTGAACATGACAGCGCTCTCTTAGGCTTTGTTTGGTTGTGAGAAGAAAATGAGAAGAGAGAAAAAGGTGAGAAAGAGTATGAGAAGAGAGAAAATGGTGAGAAATAGAGTACAAAAGTCATTTTATATGAAACACTCTCTCCCTCTTCCATTTTCTTCTCACTTGGGGAGAGAAAAAAATTTGAGGTGGGTCCCACCAATTTTCTTCTCTCTTCCCTATTTCTCTCCACCACCAAACAAGAGAAAAATGTATTTTCTCCTCCTTTTCTCTTTTTCTCTCTTGCCATTTTCTGCTGCAACAAACAAAGCCTTATGTTTTTCTATCTCCTAGTTTTTTTTTCCCATTTTAAATCATTCATCTTTCCTGTGGCAAATCATGTTGGGTGATGCTAAAGAGCAGTCAAGTGCAGAAACACCCATGCTCTCCATTGTGCATCAGTTAAAAAAACTGCGGCAATTATAGGATGCATTTGATTTGTTTGTTGTTGTAAAAAATGTTAGGTTGTTTTTATTTTGTTTCATGTTTTCAAAGATAACTGGAAACATGATACAAACAAAGAAAGTGCATCAAAGTTATTGAGGTCACGGTTGTTTGGCTGGCAACCAACTTAAGGCTCGAGCACTTGAACGCTCTAGCTTTCAGTAGCAAAATCTATCCAATTATGGTGTGTTTCTCAAGCAAATAGTCAATCAATCATTATTATATTCACATCTCATTGAAACAAAAAAACCGCTTCACTTATGTAAGACTTACCCTCTCTCCAATAGCATTTGTACCATTGAATGCTGAAAGCAAAGGGAAGGAAAACAATGACTTAGTGGCAGAGCATAACAGAAAAGTTATAAAGCACTCTGATAAGGTAGAACATTGATTGATTATTTAAAAGATAAAAAAAAAGATTGCTTGATAATGTTTGGTCTTACGAAGACTAACGGCACCGGCATCAGCAATGGAATCATTGAGCAGAACTCCAATTAAATTAGTAGAATTGTGTTTTGTAATAAATGTGGTGTAGTGATTGATTCCCACAAAATCTAATGAACCCTTAACTAGAGCAGACTCAGCTTGAGAAAATTTTGGCAGCCTGTTTCCTACTCTACTTCTCATTGAGCTAGGATAATCTCCAAACATACAAGGATCAAGAAACCTGTCATTAAGACATTTAATAATTTAGTTTGAGCCAAGATATTCTTTTACATATTGTAGGCCTTAGTTTCAAATTTAAGCAAAAGAAGAGTCTTCTATACAAATCCTACATAGGAGATCCAATGAAACAGTACTCCCTTTCTTATTCTCATTCAGCCATTCATTTAATGTCCTCCATTAGAAAATATGAAAATTTCAATCTAACAGGTATATGTCAAAGACTTACCAGCCTAGCTGAAAATCTTGGGCTCTCTGAGCTGCATCAATGTCTTCTTGGGTGTTTGTTGCCGGCTCAAACCAAATGACATCAAAAGCTATCCCAAGTAATCCACCTTGTGTATTCTATGGAATAACCAAGTTAGTTACAAGTATATAGGCTTTTTAATCATCTTTGCATCATTGCACTAGGAGAACCGAACAAGTCTATGCAATTCTACACTTGTATAAACTTTAAAAGTATATTGACTATTTAAATCTCTAATGCCAATGACACAAGGAACAATTGATGTAAATTTCAACATGAATTTTCACAAGGTTCTCTCTAGTTTGCAAAACTGATTCTTTCTATTGCTTTCTTAATGAGATTTCAATTTTTCAACTTAAAAAAAAGGTAGCCAAGGGTAGATGTTTCAGCTTTACTCTTGCAAGCAGAAAGGCTATTTTTAGGATTTGAACTCATGACCTCAAGTCAGCAACCTTACCTTTGCATCAATGCTCTCCCTCACATTTCAACTTTTCAACTACCAAAATAAAATTCGTTTCTCCATGAATTTAAATACTCACAATATCCTTAACTTTACCTTATATTTTTTCCTATAAATATCTGCTGCTGTTGCATGAGAACGTAGGACATTGTGAGCAACAATGTAAGGTTCAGTAGCAGAGTTCCCTGCCCTACAAAACAGGTGAAGGAGAATGGAACACCTTCCAGGTGCCTGGAGACCAGCATCATATCCTTGTGTCGTAAATGTATGGGGCTCATTAAATGTCATCCAGTGTTTCACCCTGTCCCCAAATTTCTGAAAGCATGTCTCAGCATAATTTGCAAAGTCCTTTCTGTAACACACAAGTGTCATATAAACTATAAGCATATACAATATTACCATTTACAAGAATTAAAGAATACAGCAAAATCAAAAGTTAAAATGATGTATAACATAGCATACATTATCTCAGTGCTGAGCCATCCCTTATACTTGTCTTCCAATGCTTGAGGTAGGTCCCAGTGGTAGAGAGTCACATATGGTTCAATTCCTGCAAAAGTTATGGATCAAGCAATAAGAAGCATTGAAGGCATCTTTGTTCCTGATACAAACCCCATTTAATGGAAGCTGCCTAATGTATAAATCAATGCTCACAAGATGTAGACGGTATTCACTTTTATCTTTATTCCAAACAAACAAAAAAAGAATTGTAACAATTGCACAGGGATAATGAGAGCTACCTTTGGCCAGTAATGCGTTGATGAGTTTATTATAATGATCAACTCCTGCCTGATTGATTTGCCCAGATCCATCTAACATGAAATTTATATGATTTCAGAACATTTAAAAATTAATCAAAGTAGCAAGAAATATACTTGATAATTAATCAATCAAAACTATTGTGCTAAAAATATTCAACAGACACACAAAAGAGTCAAAGTTCTTTTGGAACTTGGAGTACAGGAATACTTTCTGTTTATTATATCCTGAAAGATGGACATATAGTATATATTACCATAGTTAGAGTAAGGTTAGTGTGAGTTAGAAGTTGTTATTTATATTAGTTTGTTGAGTTGGCAAGTTGGTTACTAGTTAGTTACTTGTTTTATATAAGCCGCATGATTAGCTCCATGTATACACTTAGTGTTTTAAATTGCAGTTCGTAACCATAATTGCAGTAGGTTTCTGGAAGTCTGCACAAATGCAATTGCAGCCACATTTTCCTGTAATTTTTCACAATTGCGAAACGCAACATAACCACAATTATGATCGCAACTTTAAACCATGTTTTTCACCATTCAGTAAAATCCTAGTTTGTTATTTCTCTCCTCTCTATCATCTTTTCCAACAATATACTTCCTCCATAAATTTTAAAATGAAGATCCACATTTCTCTCAACACTTATTAACTGCTACATTGTGTTATAGGATACACCACATAAAGCACCTCAATGCCACTTAACTGAATATCAAACACACAAGATAAGAGCAGACCCAGATAATTCCCTTTGAAATAATCCATCTAACTGATGTCCTGTATTTACACTGCAAACATCTTAAGCAGTTTCATTTCATACTAAGCAATGTGAGCATATTGAACAAAATATAAACAGTATAATTCAACTGGACTTTAATATCTGCTAACAAGGAGCACAAAATCGTGGATCTCAACCTCACATTGCCAGTATAATGCATTAAACCAAATACTTTTTATATTGAAGATAGACAGTAGGAAAAATGCTTACTGGGAAAAATCCTAGGCCATGAAATGGAAAACCTATAGGCATCCATCCCCATGTCCTTCATAAGTTGTATGTCTTCCTGCATGAAAAAATAATTTGAAGTTCAGAAACAAACAACCTTTGACCAAGGGTTAAAATAACAACAATGAAATTGTATTTATTTAGAATTTGTTGCTTATCTAATGCAAGCCATTACAATATAAGAGTGTCAATTAATTGACTTACATAACATTTGACAGCAAAACAAACGCTGACAGCTATATTTTGCAAAAGCATCTAACTAGTATCAGTGTTGAGTCAGACTTGACCCAAGCCTAAGATCATCAAAGGTTCAAAGCTCTCTTTTTAACTCTTCATATGTTATGTTCACACCAAGCTGAATGTATTATAACAAAATGTAGGTTACAGACTGACCATTTAATAAAAGGACCAAGGCCACTTTGTAGGTGTATATCTCCTAGGTTCAAAAAAATACTTCCTATTGTATCAAAGGGAGTAACCGCTCGGATTTGCCTCCTCTAAAGTGCATTAAGATATAAATTCACTCTAACTACTCAAACTCAAGGGTGAATATACTCTTATTTTTTTCACTCTTCACTCAAGCTTACCTAAGAGGAGCTTTATCTAAACTGCTGAAAGGCAACTGACAAAAGGGTGAGAAAGGTCCTAGTTAAGTCAACAGGTAAAGACGCAATGGATTGCAAGGTTTTCTGATCAAATCATGCCTTCACCAAATGTCAAAAGAAAATTAAAACAGGGAAAAGGGTATCATCAATTATGTTCCAAATTTCTAACTGTACCAATCATTACATACTTGGAATCGGTGGTACTGATCCACTGCAACATCAGCATTGCTAGAATCTAATATCTTGCCTGCAACAAAATTGTAAGGTAGTGATATCAGCTCGCATTTTAGCATTTTAGTATAATCTTTCAATTCTTAATAACAATTAAACTAAAATAATGCAGTATCTTCACATAAATATGCTCCCATTGAGTCTTACCAAAAGTATGTGAAAAAGTATCCCATATAGATGGTCCCCTTCCGTCTTCTTTCACTGCTCCTTCATACTAGATAGAAGTCAACAACATCAAAAAAATGCTAGTAACACACTCTCTAACACACTCATTCCAACACACACTCTCCTATTAGTTGAAATTCGTGTGAGTCCTACAAAATTCAAGTGGTACCCACATAAATTAATGAGACCCATTTCCAAAATAGTTGGAACCACAAGAATTTTAGCCAATAGGAGGGAGTGTGTTAAAGCATCCACATCCCAGCATCCCACTTTAGAGTTCTTAAATGGGTCACACCATTACACATCACTCATTTTTACTTTTTATAAGCACCTCATCTCTCCAATCCAGCAACTTCTAAAAAGTTCTTAAATTGACCCGGTCAGTGACCCCACATCCTTACATTTCATCAATATTGTTTAAAAAAAAAGGGAAAAATGTCAGTCGAAAATGCACAAGCAACGAGTGCTTGTACAACACTCTCCACTTTTAAGCACCCACTGCATCGCCACAAATTAGACAAGCACCAATTCTTAAATGTTAAGCACCCGCATATGTGCACCGATAAAGGTGCTCTTAGAGAGTGTGTTGCTAGCACTCCTTGCAATATTATTTAAATCACATGAATAATATTTGGATTATTTGGATTATGATAGTATACATTATTAGTGAAATTTTTTTACACTAACATCCACTAATATTATGACATGTGTACTTTTGTTTTAATAATTACGAGAGAAAAATAACAATAATGTTAATTTGTTAAGATATTATTGGATGTCAATGTAAACATCATTTACCTTCACAATGTATAGATTTCCTTATCCTAAAAATTACTAAATAAATAAGAGTCCACTAATTTTTTTTTTAAATCTTAAAAAAAAAAATTTGACTTGTAAAAGGTTAAGAAAGTTGATATTTTTAATTATTTATTTGCATTATTCATAAATCATTCTTACTTTATTATATTTTTATTACATTATTAATAGCTAATAAAAATTATAAATAATCAATTGCAAGTAATATTAACCTTAGCACTCACAAAAAATGAGGGTGTATCAATCATCAATGTATGAAAAAAAAATTGCATTACCTAAAAAAATAAAGTAAGCATAAAGACTTAAATAAATCCTCTTAAATCTCTTTTACAATGTGATTGCCATGTGAAATTTCTAACAAAATATCATATTAAAAAAAACACGACTTTTCCAATTTTGGGCTTTAGCCCCTTTGAGAAAAAAAAAGGAAGTACAGCACTATTTAGGGTAGAGAAATAGTACTACCAACACTCACTGTTTAACATAGAGGTGGGTATATAGACTCGAGTCCATAGACAGTCTGTTTAACCCACAGTCCGTGCAGACTTGGACACCCAAAAGTATGAGTCCATTTAAATGTGGGTTTTTTGGGTCCGGTCCATTTAATCCGCGAGTTAAACGGACTCGGTCCACGGATTCACGGACCTGTCCGCAGACAGTTGTAGCTTTTTAAAAAAAAAAAAAATTTAACTATTGTTGGGCCAAATGTATTTGTTGCATTCTTTTTGGTAAAGTTTGATGACTGCAATTTCAGCTTTTTGTTGTTTTAATTGTTGAACTTGCAACTTTAGTTTGTTCTGCTGAGTTAAAAGTTAGACCTTCATGTATCATTGTAATTAGATACAATGGTTTCATGTTTAGATGTTTTGACAATAGAATTGCATTTAGGAATTAGGATTATCTTAATCATTGTGGCTTGTGTGCAAATATGCCAATGCTTTTCTTCTCTTTCTTACCTAGTTGTTTCGCTACTTCCTTTAATTGAAAATGGAGATTAGATGGGATTTGATTGTTTCCCGTTCTGGAAGTATTTTTAAATCAGTTTGTAATTTTTAAATCTTTATTTTGTTTCAATTTGTCATTTTCAGTGACATCTGTTTATTGAAATTATTGGTTTGTTTTTCTGCATAAGGCATTATTTGTTTTTGATGCTTGATATGTTAAAAAAAAAAAAGTGCAAAGTCCACGGACAATCCGTTTAGTCTGCAGACTATGCAGACGGGACACAGACTCTGTTTTCCAGAGTTCATTTATCATGCGGACTATTAAGTCCGGTTCATTTAAATGTGGACTTATACGGACCGGACCGATCCGCATACCTAACTCTAGTTTAACACTTTCTTTTCAATACAATATTTATTTCCTATTGATTGAAATTTATATAAGTACTACAAAATTCAAGTGGGACCCACATAAATTAGTAGGAAATAGTGAGACTCATTTGAATTTTAATCAATAAAAGAGTGTGAGAGAAAAAAAAGGTATTAGAGGATGTGTTAGTAGCACTCCTCGATAAGGTATTTATGTTTATTTTTATTTTTAAATTTTAAATAAAAAAATTATTCCCAGTTCAATGTAAGTGTTTTTTAAAAAAAAAATAAAAAAATCAATACCTATATCCTTTATTTATGAGTCCCATCCTTCAAGACACTGTGGCTGACAAAACAAAGTCTGTTACTAATTGATAAGTCATAACAACCTGCAGTTTTGTTTTTTTCTTAATAATAAAATTGTTTTGTCCCTTTAGTTCTTCGTTATCTCTCCTAACTATTTTATATATAAAAAAATAAAAATAGGCAGATGTTAATCATTATCCTAATAATATTGATTAAAAAATAAAAAATAGATACTTTATATTGGGAAGTATATTCAATACATTAAAAGTTTAAAAATTATACTTTTCAATATAAAATTTATATTTTGTATTTCTTAATCAATGTATTTATAACACTGGTTAGCAAGACTCATTAAAATATTAACTGTGATGCATTAAGAACATCTTTAATGGAAGTTAAGACGTGCATAGAGCTAAGCAACCATTCCTTACATAATTGCATCATTAGAATGAGTTAAGGTGAACATAATTTGCTTGTAAGAGTTGCTTCTTTAAGAACTCGGTTTTTAAGTAAGAACACCCAATAAATGTATAAAAAAATAGAACACCCAATAAAAAGGTGAGAGAGAAAATAGACAAGTGCATTTATTATTTCCCCGTAGAAATTGAAATAACAATATACTTCTTCCAGACTCAATTATAAGCAAAAATAATTAATTTTATATTTATTAAGGAAGTTAGTTAATTTAGTTTAATTGTCTTGATTTATATATAAAAAAAATGAGTTATAAATACTAAACTACCATTTAATTGTCTCAGGAATGTGTAATACTCTTTGAAAAGTAAAGGGAGAACTGATTTGATTGATTAATTTTCTTGATTTTTGGAATACATATATTAAATAAAGTTAAGCTGGTTGGATTTTGCTTATATTTAAGTTCATAAAATGTAGATACTGTTTTGTTTATAATTGAGTCCAAAGGGAGTATATGAATATATAAATAAAGATATGAGTAACTTGTGAGATCATTAGAGTGAAGAGGGAAGAGTGAAAATTATTTATTTAAAGTAATATAAAATAAAAAGTTACGATGTGACTAATATAAAAAATAGTTAAGCAAAGATCCTAAAAAAGTAAGTTAAAAATTTATGCGAAATAATTTTTTTATTTTTCAATAAAATATTACCCTTGTTTGATCCGACATTGATTAGTAATACCCATACATTAATTATTTTTTCATAAAGCTGAAGAAAAACCTATCAAATTTTGAAATTTATTCACCTCTCATCCTCACCTAAGCTACTTAGCTACATGATTCTGAGCTGCATTCAGCTCACAAAACGCAAAAGAGTAAAGACACATGTATCAGCCTCTCAAATTTCGACGTTCATTCACTCACGAAAGCAAAAGAGTAAAGCCATATCAAGCTCCTGGGTTTCTTAATTTCTTTTATCTATAAGAAAAGCAAACCCTTATCAAATTATAATATGTAAAATAATTCCATAGCCTAACACTGAAAGTGGAAAATGTCAAATCATGTAAGTGGATACTAACCTGAAAAGCTGAAGAGGCAGTGCCAAATATAAAGCCATTTGGAAAGTCAGACCTATTTATATCAGCTGGTGTGCATATCTCAATCTGAAAGAATACCACCACTGCGAGTATCAGAAAAATGCCTCTCTTCAAAGCCATAGTTTATTAGAAAGAGAACAAGAGAGAAAGAAAAGAATTCAGTTTTTGTTTCAACAAAAAGTGAATGGGGTGTGAGATTTTGAAGGAGGTGAGAGAGAGCAAAGAATGGGGAGACTACAACATGTGGCAGAGTGTGTGAATATGAAAGATGTTTGTTGCATATATATAAAAGAAAATGGCAATACGTGTTAGTGGTGGGGTGGTGGCTGAAAAACCTCATTCATTTCACATTGACTATGGAATAGAAATAGATAATTGGATGTAACCAAAAAAAAAGAAAAAGATAATTGGATTGCTTTCCTAGTTCTTTCCGGATTTGTCTCCTATAGAATATGCTTCATAGCTCATCATGACAAAACAGTGAGTTTACGGTTGGTTTTAGATAATAACGTACCTATAATCAAATGGTAATATACATCAAAACGAAATCTATAGTTTTTATACGATAGGAGCATATCTGGACAGAATGTATCGTTTACTTTTATTAATTGTTTTGACTTTTTTTTTTTGGAATACATGATTTATGGATCTTTTGCTTCCTATATCATCTTCTTACATATTTTGTACATAAACAAATTCCATAAATTCTTCTTGAATTGGCAAAATCTACATTCTCGACGAATAGATTATTTTGAGTAATGATATTTAAACATCTGGGTTTGATACTCAAAGTTAACACATTGGTTAATCATGTGTAAATTGTTGGTTAATTCAGTTCATTATATGGCTAATGGGTTATATAAAGCTTATTTTCCATAATCATATAAATATTTGGTTAATCACATGCAAATATCTAGTTAATTCAGTTTTTTATATGATTAATGGGTCATTATGAATTAACCAAATATTTACACGTGATTAACCATATAATGAACTTAATTAACCAAATATTTATACCGATTAACCAAGGTGTCAACTTTGGGTGTCAACTTTGGGTGTGCAAATATCATTACTCTAATAATTAATCACTACATATTGCTTTCCTGTAGTGTTTCATTTTCTTTGTTTCCTTTAGGCTATGTTTGGGAGTTTTGGAGAGGATGGAATGTAATGGACTAATGGTTAGTAATGGAGTGGAGTGGAGTGGTAAAAACATACCACTTCATTGTTTGGGAGTTTTAATGAGACATCGCACTCCATTGTTTGAAAGTTACAATGATAAATAATGGAATGGAGTGAATTACAAATTTCATTTCCAATACTATCCTTTTTTTATTTTTTATAACAATGTTTATCGATTTTCTTTAAAAAAAAAAGTCTTGAGTAGAAGTCAACAAGGAAAAATAATAGAGGCCAACAGTGGATAACAATAATGTGAACAGTGACAAAATTTATATGGATTGGAAAATTTAACAATTGTACAACAATTTATTTATTTTTAATTTTGTTTCAACAGCAAATAACTTCAAAGCAAACAATCCTCTCAAAATCACAAACAAAATCCTACTGCCACAAACTACAAGAAACTGCAGTAAAAGGAAACCTTCTAAGTTCACCTGAAAATTGTACAACAATTTATATTGCAAGGGAATGAAATTAAAGAATGACCGTACAATAGCATGATGAAATACAAAAATAGTGCAGTGAACTTTTGAAGAGAGGAGACATATATGTACCTTGCAAAAAGTGAACTAGTTGAAGAGAGGCTTTGAAAGAGGCAACGTGAAAAAGAGAGGAGAAGATGTCTGATGAGAATAGGTGATGGAGAATCCAAAAGATTTTGTTTTATTTATTAGAAGGGTTAAAATTGTAAATTTGTTTTAAAAGTAAAAAAGAGGGAAGTGTTCCCTCCCAAACCCCCAAATTGGAGGGTATGGAAAATTGAAGCTTTGGATGGTTTGGAGTGGTTTGGCAACCCATCCCCAAACCATTCCACTCCATTGTTTAAAAAAGTCCCAAACAATGGATCAAGACATCCTTACCATCCCACTCGATTACAAACTATCACACCCCATCCTCTCAAACATACCCTTAATTTATGATTCTGTGCTCGATACTCAATAAAATGAGATTCTATTTCTTTTACATGATATGTCCTTATATATTTTTATAGATTAACATTTTACTACATTTTATAAATTTATATCCTTTTATTTTCACTTATATATTGTTTTACGATAACTATAAATACTCGTATATTTATATATAAAAGAAGTAATGAAATTGTTATAAAATTTTCCCCCAAAAAATATGGGCAATATGGTAAAAACTTCATTTTTTTAAATGAGATTAAAATATTAGAAAAATTTGGCAACCAGTATTTTCACATGGTCAATATATGTTGCAATTTCAAAAGCTACTTCACGTCGTGGGTTGAAGTTACTTATATGTGACCAAGAACATCAAATTTCCAACATGACTTCTAATGTAGTTTACAAAGAAGTATTTCAAAATTTACAATAGGTAAGTCATACTTCATAAATTATATGTTTGGGTTGTTTTAACTTAAGGGATTATATTTTACATTCTTGAATTGTTAATTTTATAAGTAAGGAATTTTGTGTAAATTGGTCTTGCTGCCTATAGCTAATCCATTGATATTTTAGTTTTTAATAACATTGGTATTGTTGTTTCAGATCGATGATGCCTGAACATGAATCAAGGATTCGATTTGAGGACTTGGTTCCAACAATAGGGAATTTGCTTTTGAGGTTGCTCTCTTTGTTGGAAGGATACTATCAAAATGCTGATATGCTAATAGATTGAGTCAGGTATGGTTATTATTGCTCTTCTCTTACTGGATTCTGAAAAACCAGGGATAATATTATATTATTGGGCAAAAAATTGTTTGCTATTCAAAACAAGAAAACTATGCTGTTTGTATGTGTTGTTTTTACAGTCATTTACATCATTTAGGTTTTTCAAATTTTAAAGTTTATAATAGCACTATTTCTTTTTTATTTGCCTTTTTAAAAAAAGAAAACTTTCAACTAACACATAAGGCCTTCAAAGTTTTTTGATTTTCGAATATACAACAGTCTAAATATTTCAAAGGGGGAATGATACCATGGAACTATTAAATATGATAACAATAAAATGATGTTATTAAAGTTTTAGTAGAAAAATGTCATTATCATTCATCATAGTAAATCTGACCATTTTGGTTTAGTTTTGTATCTTGCTACTATATGGAGAATTAATGTATAGGAACAACTTAGCAATTTTGTTAGCAGATCACATTAATTTGCATAATAAAAGCTTGCAAGAAAGCTATGTCAGCAAAGAAAATTGTAACTACAAGATTTTATTTACTTCAAGCTTACGAGTTCTAAGAATATTATTGTGTTTGTGATCATATTTTTAACAAAACACGTAATTGAATTCTGATTTGAGGAAAGATATTGATAATTGATGCTATTTTCCAACAGGTAATGGAACTGGAAGATGCACTGATAGCAGAAGAGCAACATTGGCAATAGCTGAGATTATTGTTCATTTGCAAAAACTATTATATTACATTTCGTTATTATTGTTCATATTCTGATGGCTGCACTGTACGTGGGACCGGGACTTCGCCGTTACCTTATGGACCTCGAGTTGAGACTCCCCAATCTGGAGGGTCTCACCATTGATCTCCCCAACCGAACAGTGCGTTACGAGGGACGGGTATCTTTCTCATGAAGGTTCTCCGTTTCCCGCTTTTTTAGTTCTCGAGCTTTTTCCATGTGAAGCTGCCTCTACCTTTTGACGCCCTTTGGGATCCCCCTCCAGCTGTTCATGATCCTCTACCCCTTGTGGAGCCTCCGAGGGACATTCCTGTAGATCCCCTTAGTCTGCCGGTTGCTGATGACCAGGTAGTTCCTGCTGTTGTTGAGTCGGATCCAGAGGAGGATCCTATGGAGGAAGAGGAAAAGGAGAATGAACAGGAGGAAGAGGAGGAAGAGGAGGAGTTTGATGATGACTGTTGATGCACATTATGGACTTTGTTTTTTTGGTGGATCCCGTGAGATATTTTGAGCTCTTCTTTTGTTTATGATGTATAGATCCTAGAGGGAACTTTGATGTTTTTTTTGTATCAGCCTATTTGATGGCAGTTCCCTATTTCTATGACTGATGTATATAAAACATTTTATCCCGCTATAGGGTTGCCAATGGGAGCTCTGCATGCCCCATCTGACTTATGACGTTATGTACATATTATGTTACTGTTGAAAAACTTGTGTATGTGGAAAAATCAATTTGGGATTACTGTATCTATTTTATTTATAAGTCTTCAACGTGATTGAAACTCTTTTTATTTATTTCTTACGCTCCTGGCTGTTGATGTAAGACCAGAGACCAAGTTTTGGTTTAGATTAAGTTTTGAAGAAATATAATGTTTATTAGGTGTTTTATGACTTCATTCAAATCTCCATTTTTCAAAGGGGACATTTCGAAAATAATTTATGAAAATCCATGTTTTAATCATTTAAATTAGTAATAATTAAGACTAAGCGTCACAATATCTATCCTTAGCATCATAGTACCCAACTCCCCCCACCTTCTAGGAAGGGTTTGAGAGCCGGCACTCAATCATATGCTCCAGGATAGATTAAAATCATACATAAAGTCTGTTAAATCTAAAAAAAACCATGACCTTTACAACACAAAAACCACGATTGCTTAACTACAAAATAAATCCCTGACATCATTATTTCCTATAGTCAGCTGCCCAATAGCTTAGATACCTATTTACAAGTGAAGGCTTATGACTTATTTTATAGGTGGAGGCATATTTAAAAAGCATTGTTGAAAAGTAGGCATTGAAATATGCTTCAAAGCCAGGCCTAATTTAGATGTTGAAGCGTATTTTTTTTTTTTTTTAGAGGATACTCTGGGAAACCAAAAAAATATGCTTCAAAACCAGGCATTAAAAATTGCTCTATATCAAGATAATAGGTCAAGCTTAGGCTTTGAGAGTAAAACACAAGTCAGACTTATTTATGTCACGACTTAAGTTGGCCTAACATATTCTCGCCCCTATATACAATGAAGCATTTTTGTTTACCTTTTATCATAAATAAAACTTTATTTGCTCTTTTTAGTAAAATAATATTATTATAATAAAAAATTGAATTCAAACATTATACACAATAAAAGTTGTGTTTTTTATTTTTCTCGTGAGAGATATTTATATATTCGAATTAAATTTATATACATTTCACACTGATATACCAAATAACTTAAAGAGCTTAGAAAACTATCCCATTAGGCATTAATCATTGGGGTGGGTGTTGGTCTAATGGAAGCAATTAGTCCCCATAAGGAGAAGAGCCTGGGGAACACGGGTTTGAATCCTTGTGAAGTCACTCCCATTGGGAGGCTGAGAACCAAGGGGTAAATCCCTGCTCAATCAACTGAATCAGAGATTAGTCTCATAGTAGGCCCAAAGGGCCTAAGCCATCGGACACTTTGGTGGACCCACTCAACCCAAATGACTAATTAGGATGGGTTCCGAACAAAAAGAAAGAAAAAAAGAAAACTATCCCTTAAGTTATCAAATTGTGGATTCAGAATCACCATTTCATTCATTTGGATTATATTCATATTCAATGAAAATATATTCCGTATAGCAAACGTGACATAAATTTCAATGTCGAATATTCTCTTTTTTTATCTCGCGCGAACACTGAGCTTTACTTTTTAAACAATTTCTCAGACATCTCACGTTTACATTGCTAAATCAGCTCCTATTCCCCCACAAACACCCTTATTTTGGAATTTGGAATATCACAATCTTCGTGGGATGCCGACTTGCCTTTGCCTTCATAAAAGTTGGGGTATGTACGATGTGTACTTTATAGAATTATATCAAATGAATAATATTTCGTTTGTTACAAATGGGGATATTGTAATTTGTAAGGAACTAAGAATGCAATTTCAATTATTTGATGCACGTAAACATGAAATTTCGTAGTAATTTCATTCATTACAGGCAGGGCTTATAAATGGATAAAAATTTGGGATAGTATACTAATCTTCTATGAGATTTAACTTAATTATATTTAACGTCCTTTTTATTTCAAAAATTACATTAACGTTTTACCTTTCTTGAGATTCTGTTATCATTATAGTCACATCTTCTCAATGATAATATTAAAATTATATTGACCTCTTCCCTAACAGAGATGTGACTAGGAATGGCACAACGGGCCGGGCGGGCATGGGTAGCAACTCCCCCTTCCCCGCCCTTGCCCGCAACCCGATGGGTGGGTATTTAGTGGGTATTACGGGTACAGCGGTGCCCATGGATATGTGTCAGCAATTATGTTTTTCTGAAATGACCCTAATCCGAAATCATGAGCCAATCAACCAGATCAAGGGTACAAATATAACATCAACAACATTAAAATGTTGTAACCCCAAAGATCATTTTCTGTGTTTGTTGCCCTATTCCACTCTTATGACTTGTTTGAGAATTTATGCTTTTATTTCCGAGTTAAGTTTTGTTCTCCATTAATGTAACTAAAAGTAAAATCTCTTGAAAACAAATTGAATATATGTGCGCCGCAGCCATTGATTCTGGAATCCCTGCTTGAATGCCATTGCTATTGTTTGATCTATTTTCAGTTTTAGAAACAATCAAAACCAGAGAGAAAGACATCGAACTAGCTAGTCAAACATTCATATTGTTTCATCCTATTACTGAAAATAACATCAATAGCAAATTGATTATTAGCATACCAACCAGTATCAGAGACGACAGGAGAGGAGTTTGGGTTGCGCGGTGGTTCGCGGTGGTCTTCACTGTTTCGTGACGGCGCGACGACGGGAGGGAAAGCTGGAGCTTGTTTCACGTTTGGTTCAAGAGGGGAGGTAGGGTTGGCAACGGGGCGAGGCGGGGATGGGGGCGAGTTTTACCTTCCCCGACCCCGCCCTCGCACTCAGTCGAGGTTCCCCATCCTCGCCCCGAGCGGGGGCAGGTTTTCCCGCTGGTGCCCTGCCCCCATCAATGAGTAATCAAATTTAAAAATTATTTTGTTTTAATTGAAATTAACAACTCAAAAATTGTATTTCCAAAAAATAAAAAAATAAAACATTCACACAATTAAAACAATCAACCAGATACTGAAACTTAGTCTTCTTTAAGGTACAAATTAAAAAGAAACTAGTGCTTTAGAAGCACTTCGTTATGCTTTAAATAACACTAATAGCATCAAAACACTAGAATAAAAGCATAATACTTCAAATGTTCTGTAACTTATTTTTTTTTAAAAGTATCTTTTATACCGAATGAAACCCTTCAATCAAAACAAATTCAATCCCTTACATAGATATATGAGGGTATTATTGTAATTACGTAAATAACGGACGGGTTCGGGGGCGGGGCAGGTATCAGTATCTCAATCCCAGCCCCCGTCTCCGGTCAAAACGGGTTTTCCCTATCAAAGTAGGGCGGGCTCAGGTGGGTACTCTTATATTTATTTATTTCAAAATACACAAGTGAGGTTATTTAGTTAATGCATGAACTCCCCCCACCCCTCCACATCCTCCAATATTGGAGGGGAGGCAAAATTGAGTTAGGAGGGATTTTGCTCCCCTCCCCTTCCCTCTCATCCAAAAAGTTGAACCAAACATAAAAGATTAAAAAAAAAAAAATCACTTCCCTTCCCTCCCCTCTCCTCTAATTCCCTCCAACTAAATACTATGTAAAAGAATTAATTCTATCGGTGTACATTATGTGTACGCAATCTACTTAGTTAACTAATAATGAATATATATTTATTTTGTGCTATCCGGTTTGTCACATATAACTCAATCATTCCAACATGTGATTGGTTCGAGTGATAACAAGATCGAATCCCTTAAAGTATGTGATCAGGGGTTCGATCTATGACTCTTGCATATGAAAAAATCTGATTGAAAAATGTTGGCCCTTCAATGTCGTCCAATTTTAAAAAACTCATTCTTATATACTTTAATACTTTAATGTTAGATACACCTAAAAATAATACATTTTGCAACACTGGTATAATTCTTTAACAAAACGACAAAAGAAAAGTCCATGTTCTGCTTTTAGCTTTCTTGCAAGGAACGTGTTATGAAGGAGTGGAGGACCCATTCTTAGACGTCATTAATTTATGTTATACCATAAAAAAATATCAATTCATATTTGGTTAGCTAAAATCATGAAGTACCAACATGTGGTTTATTCAAGTGGTAACGAACTTGGGCTCTGATAAACCATCATTCTATATATTTATTTGAGTGAATTTAGGTGCATTTTATATATGGTGGATGAGTGTTTAATATTGAATTGTCACCCAATTTCTTTTATTTATTGTAGAATTGATGAGTTTTGATATTGCTATTAAAATTTAATAAATTAATTCATTTTCATAATTATTTTATTTGATTTCATCTCATTATATAATTATCTTATTTGTAGATGAATTCAAATATTAAAGTAATGAAAGCAAATTGATGAAAAAACTAGAAGACATTGCTTTGTGAAAAGGAGAATTCAATTGATAAGTGAATTGTTTGGTAATTAAAACAAAAGCCACGTACAACCTACATGAGATGAAGGAAAATATCAAGAATGAAGAAGAAACATCACTTAATGAATTCAAGAAATAAAAGAACAAAATGGCTCAATGTAATTAAGTGAAATTCAAGGGCAAGGTGTTAAATATATAAACATATAGGCACGGTCCAGCAAGAGAAGTGAAAGTTCAAGGAATAAATTCAATTATAAAGTGGGTCCCGCCTGAATTATATTGTAGATGGAAGAAAGAAATTTGGCTTTGGTCAATTGAAGTTAATGTGATCAATGGTCGTGTTTGGGTAAACAACTTAATTAAGAGCTTATCACATACTCTCTCCGGTCTCTATTCTAAGCAAAAATTAAATGGGACACACATATTAAGATAATTAGTTGGTCTCATTTAAAAGAGTCATTGGGAATAAAAAAATTAAGTTTGTTACCTAAATTACCCTTCCTCTTATTTATTAAGCTTGTGTTATTGAGAATAAAAGGAGTCATTGAAAAACAAAATTTGTATTAAATGAAGGGTATTTTGAGAATAACTTCATTAAATGAGAAGAAAGTAGTTGAAATTTGCTTATATTTTGGACCAAAAAATTTGGAAATTTTTGCTTACATTGTGGACCGGAGGGAGTAAGACCTTATCGCATGAGAGCTTATGCTATAAGAGCTTATGAAGAAAGGGGCTGTAGAGGATTCGAAGGGGGAAAACACAGAGGGGTCATAAGCACTTGTTAAAATTCCATAAGCTTGTTCCAGTGGCTTATGAAAATAAGTTAAAAACTCATTATGGGATGTTATAAGTTACTTTTATAAGTTCTGCCAAACACACTGTATAAGAGTTTATATCATCAGATAAGTCAAAAGAAGCTTAAATAAGCTCTTTCAAACACCATTAATATCTACTCAGGCCCACACACATGAAGTAACTTGTTAAATTGACTTTCAAAAGTGACGTGAGTTGCTTGGCTAGGAGAAAAAGGTATGATTTGGGCCAATAATCAATGAGAACTGAGAAGCCTAATTGAATTAGGAGATTCAAGACTTGGACAGCGTCAGCGAGAAAATGAGAGGACAGGCAGCGCCGCATAGCTGCCGCAGAGAGACAAGACAAAACCTTGACCATTTCACAGTTGATTCAAAGACTGCTTTGTATCAAGTGTTTCGAGTTTTAGTTTTTCTGATTATCTTTTATGGATTGTTAGATGTTTTTGATTTGTATAATAACTTTTACGACTATATGTGGCTAAACCCATATCTAGGGTACGGTGGATCTTATAGCTTGAAACTTTTGATATTTTTCTCAGTTTTAATATGATTCAGTATTTCTCGTAATTGATTTGTTTTATCCTTGTATTTGAATTTCTAAAAGGCTTGATCATCCTTTATCAAGTTAATTAATTGACTGACGACCGTACCACAATTAGTTAACGGAACTCTAAGATTAACCGGATTTGGGGTTGTGTGGACCAAGCCCAATCCCCTATTTTCAATCAGTTATTGAATTAACAAACTTGTCAGTTCTTTGTGTTTCTTTTAACTGTTTGATTTGCACGACCATTTGGGGTAACTGATTAGGAGAAAGAATATTAATATGCATGATCATTGAGTATTAATAGTTTTAGAGCTAGTGATTGGCAACCAATAAGAAACACATATCATTGAGAAATTGGGTAATATCATAGGTAGTGATATAAGTGAAACCAGACACCCTAGGCTTTCCATAATTGAACCTTTGGTTGTGATTCTTTGTCTTTCTTGGTTTCTACCAACTTTTTTTTAATTATTTGATTACACACTGAACTCGATTGTATGGATAACAAAAGGAAGTAATTAATCTAATATTTGTCACAAATCTTTGTGGGTTCGATACTTGGAGTCCCAAATACAGGTATATTACTTTTGCGATAGGGTGCACTTGCCCTTAAGTGCAATTTTAGCACAGCAAGGTTTTGGCACCGTTACTGGGGATTGTTTTTGACAATATCAGAGAGATTGATTCCTAGTTAATTTAGACATTTTTTATCTTTATTTGTTTATGCTAACACTTTCTTAAGAGCCTATTTGCAACTGATCATTGGTGAGAGGGGTGTGAACACTCCATTTTGACCAGGACTTTTTTTAGTTTTCACTAAAATATGAAAAAAAAAAAGTTGCAAAAAAAAAAATTTACAAAAAAATGTTTTGTCATTTAATTTTGATGTTTGATTTTTTCATAAAGACTAAGAAAATCACAAAAATATTTTTCTTTGTTTCTATTTATCCCAAAATCCAAAAATATGTTAAACTCTAAGGTTATTTTTTGTTTTATTGGGTCAGACCAGCACCAAAGCCCACCACCCACATACTTACCCAACACCCATTTCTACTTCCAAACCCGGATCCACTCCACCCTCTCCAGCCTCAGAAACGTTGCTCCCCTTTAACAAACCCTAGCAGCTATAAACCTCCACAAAGCTCAGCCGCACATGTTGCGTCATCAACCAACGGATTTCTCCCTTCCTTTCTCGGCTGCGTGCTTATCTCCATCCTGGATTCCACGCGATTTGTTTCATAATCCTTGTGTGATTTTGAACCTGCAGGATTTTCTTTCCATACCCATAAGGTGTCAACAATTTTGGGGATATCAATCCCGTGTTTTGCTCTTATAACCACGCAAGGTAGGTATGATTCCTTCCATTATTACCTTTAATCACAGACTAATTGCGTTTCCTTTTTCAGATTGAGCAGTGAATGGATCGAAACTCTATAAAAAGAAAGGATGAAAAGCAGAGAAGAGGGACGAACAGAAAGGAACATAGAAAAACAGAAACAGTGTAGAGGGGAAGGGGAACCAAAATGCAGTAACAAGGAAGGGGGAGAGTGTTTGTAATTTGGGTTTCATATTTCTGAGAGTATGTGAGTTACAAAGATGACAAAATTGAGGGATGGAGATCAATTTAGTGGTTGCCTCTAGCCATTTCAGGAGGCTTTTTAGGTGGTGACTTAATGTTCCATCTCATTTTCTCTCTTTGCTATTATTGTACAGAATTTTGAATGAATAAAATTGATGAGCACATATTCACTATTGGTACTTCCTTATTTTTGTTAACTGATGTAGTTATGTATGAATTAAATCATGAATTGGTTGAGTTGAGATGATATCTTATTTTATCTGTACACTGTTTGATAAAATGTTGCATTCACTAGTCATTGTAAAATCCTTACGTGAAACCGATGACAGGTGCATAGCTTACATCCTGAATAAGTGTTGTTAATTTGTTAAGCTTCCCTTTTCTTCTTCTTGTTGTGTTAATGGTTGGATTGACAGATATGTAGACCTACACCCCTTGTGTTGAATGTGTAGTACCAGGATGTTTTGTAATGGATACTAAGTTGTTACATTATTTGGATCACCTCTTCAAATCCATTTTGGATCACAGTGTAGGTTTTGCAGGGTGAGTTTACACTTGCTTGACACCTCTCAAACTTTCTTGGTTTTAAATATGAAAATCCAGCCCCTAGTTTGTTCATATGCTGCGTGGTCTATCCATAGAACTTGGCAAATGAGAGAAGTAGATGTTGTTGAGGTTAATTTTGGTAAAATCTAAATCATCATGTCCTCTCTCTCTCTCTCTTAATTGGAGTAAAAACAAATAGATTAAAATCTATTAACAATTTGCACAATTAATTTGGGTAACCATTTTTGTTAATGGGTGTACTAGGGGTGCAGTGGGGTTAAGTCCTCATCCTTCCCTATGCGCAATCGACTCCCGAACTCGTTTTTGGTTCCAAAGACCACTTTTAAAGGTTTTCCAATTTTTATCTAAATTAAATAAAATTGGTGGCAACTCTACTCCCCCCCCCCTTAAAATCTCTTTTTATCGCCGTTCCCGTCGTGATTTTCAGTTGCGACAGATGGCGACTCCACTGGGGATGTTTCTAGAGAGTCAAGCCTATTAAATTACTTGTGCAAATTTTTAATAAATTTTAACTTATTTATTTTATCCCCTTTTGCCTTGTTTTGATCTTATAAAAAAATTGAAAAAAATGGAAAAGGGAAAATGAAAAAGAACCTATTTTTAATATGCTCTTGCTTTGGTTTATCTTGTTATGACTTCTAACCTTTTTTTCTATATATATGTGTGCATTTATGGTGCAGGGTTTTTTTTATTTATTTTTTTTAGGTGTTACAGGTTTGTATGCTCCCTCCACACACCTCACGGTCACTTACCTCACACACATTATGGGCTCTATACCCGAGTCTGAGTAACGTCGTAGGACTTAGAAGGGGCTTTGGCGATGTTATTGTGGAGCTTTATGCTTCCTTGACTTGCGCTAATTCTCCCACTCAGATTGTGCCTAGTTTCATGGGTATGACCATATTGTAAGGGTTTATCCCTCCTTGTGATCAACTCATGAGGCTAGATCCTTATCATCTTGATAGGGGCAATCTGGGGACCTTTTCCTCTAGGGTTTTAGAACTATCCTTGAAAATCATGCACTAATAGATAGAATCTAGTCAACTCAACCATTAGGTTTAACCACTCTAGGACACCACAGAAGCATCTTTCGTTAAAAAAAAAAATTTATTCTTTATTGTATCTCGTGTATTTTTCTCCTTGCATCTTATGCAATTTTTGTGTACCTTGTGTATTATCTCTAAAAAAAATAAAAAAATAAAAAAAAACTTTGCTTGCACCTTGTGCATTATCTTTGTTGTGTATTAATCAAAAGAAAAAAAAATATCATTTCATGCATCTCATGCATTCATAAACTTTGAGGAAAAAAAGACTCACCACATGCATAAACATGCATTTTTCTTGTGAGTTGAAAAGGTTTTCTATACACGTCATACAAAAAAAAAAAAAACTCATTTCTTTGCATGTAAATTTTTTTTTAAAAGGACGTTCATTTCATGCATCTCATGCATTCTTAATTTTGGTAATAAACACACACAAAAAAAAAAACTTCCTTTCAAGTTGATGCCTATCTTGGCATAATAAATTGAAAAGTAAAAAAAAAAAAATAATAACTATTTGAGTAGGTAGTAAAATTTTCTTTCAGATTTTTTTAAGTTCCAAAAAAAAAAGAAGAAAAAAAAGTGAGGAGAAAATGAAACAAAAAAAGAAGAAGAAAAAGGATGAGTTACATTTTCCCCCCTCAAAAGTTCAAATCTTTGGTGTGCTGCAGATGATTCGTGAAAGCTAAGGTGTCAACCTAGTTAGGACCTTAGCTGTTCATTGTGATGCCTTTGCATGTCAATTTTGTTTTTAAAAAAATTTTCTACTCCTTTGCGGGTAAATTGAATCCTTGTACTTTCAAGAAAAGTTGATACTAATCAAACTTGGATAATGGAAATTGATGGACAAAGAGTTGAAGGAACCTTTAGTGATGAGGCGGAGGAAAAGAAGAAATAGCACAGTCATAACTTGGGGCATCCGATCTTTCCAAGTCATCTGTTAGTGCCTTCTAAAACTTGTCCAGACCATCACTCAACAAGGCTCAGATCTCACCTCTTCCGAGGCCGAGACTCTCGATCCCCAACATCAAGCTGTTTGAGATCAAAGGTGCCTGTGTTTTCAAGGAAACCTCAATTTCTAGCATGGTTGCCAACCGGTGGATCACTACTTGTTCAAGATTATAGAGTTCCAATTGTCATCGGCAGTCCACCGCCGAACACTCCTATGGCAAAAAATCTTTGAGCAAATGGATTGAACAAGTTGTTGAGCCATGATTGCCGCATCAAGATTGTTTGATCATATTATTCCTTATGTTTTGTTTGTCTTGAAGTTTTATTATAATGGACATGCATGGTTTGTTTGTTTTTCCGTATCCTGGAATAAAGTTTTGTGATTCATTTTTAGAGCCTTTGATTAATCTTTGTGTTGTGGGGAACATGCAACAGTGGCGGGTAGATGTTACTAAATCCCCTCTTAAAAAAAAAGATGAAAAAAAAAATGGAAGCAAGTAAATGAAGGTGTGATTTTCATCATTGGTTGGTTTTGTCTTAGGATTAATTCTTTATGAGAATTGAGTAACCAAGATTTGATATGAAGATTGGCCATCTTTCTCTATCCTTCATAAAAAAAAATCATTATCCCTTGCTACACTTTTTGGGCCTCGAAAATTCTTTCTAATAACCCTGGACCAGGATCATCCCTACAATGGGGCTCGTACTAAAGGTTGCTTGCAGTAACAATAAGTGAAGGAAAAGAAGAAAATGTGAAGGAGATGACGATGAGGAAAAAGCAAAAAAAAAAAAAAAACAAAGAAAGAAATAAAAAAAGAAAGAAAAAAGAGAGAGAAAAAGGAGGTATGTTGGCAAAGTACATAGTTGGATTGAAAAATGAAAATCTTTGAGTGCAAGATAAGGCAAGCAATGCTCTTGGTGATGTAAGAAAAGTCAAAGATCCTTGGTCTCATTCACCTTTAAATACTTGTTTGAGCCTTTCATACCTTTCATTTCTTAACCCTTAACCATGGCCACGTTATAAGCTTTAAAAAGTCCATTCGGATCAATGAAGGGTTGCTCATATTTTCATAAAATCTTAATCTCGAGACAAGGCATTTACACATTCTTTTCGAAGTATGTTGCTCCATAACAAAAAATAAAAAAGAAAAAAAAAGAAGAAAAGAAAAGCCCGTTAGACTGAAAACTCGTAAGGACGATCTAAGCAAAAGTTAGGGCGAATAAAATATAAAGAAAGAAAAGAAGAGGGGTTTACATAGGAACAACTTTCTACCCAACCCCATGTTAAGGCAGAACTCTTTCTTGAATGTGGCCGGTGGCCCTACACTGGGGCAATTGTTCGTGTTTATCAATTATGCCCTACACTGGGGCGAATTCCCATTGATCCTTAATTCAATCCAAAACTGGGGAAATTTTTGAGTCGACCCTACACTGGGGCAAATTTCCGTGTTGATTATTCCAGCACTACACTGGGGCAAATTTCCGCATTGGTTGATTCAGCCCTACACTGGGGAAATTTCTTCCCTTGTTGCTTAATTCAACCGTAAACTGGGGCAATTCTGTTTAGGCTCTCAAAAGGTCGCATTAATATATAAATCTTGATCTAGGACCATCAAACAAACTCACTTGGAATCACATCCATTTGATTTTCTTGTTCTTCTCTATTCCTTGCACTTAAGCCTTCAAAATCTTCAAAGAATTCCTCCAATTAATCTTCTTCTTGAGACACTTGACAATCCATGAATGTTCATTAGGTAATGCTTCAAGATAATTGAATATAGGTCCAACAGTATGGTTCAACAATCTAATGACAATCTCTCAAGGTACCACTGAAGTCACAAAAAGTTCAAAAATTTCGAGTGGAGGTGGTAGATGATGTTCTCAAGGAGCAATCAAGATGATGAGGCAACTTGATTTTCAATTTTATGCTTGGAAATGAAAGGAAAATGAATATAAGTGGTGTCTGAGATACTACATCGGCAACAAGAACATGGTCTGACTCTAAGTGGATAAGAAGTCGTGAAGTGTCCAAATACAGGTTTGATTAGTTGATACTTGTTAAGAAGCACTAGGTTCAATTTATCTGCAAGGTTGCTCTTCATGCCTAATTTTTTCTCTTGTGTGAGTTTGTGTAGAGTTGGTTTGCAAGTGCGAATGTTTTGAAAAGGAAAAAAAATAAAAAAAGAGAAGATGAAAAAAGAAAAGAAGAAGAAAAAAAAGAAGAAAGAAAAAAAAGAAAGAAAGAAAGAAAAGTTGTAATTCTGTGACGAGACTCATTTCTTCCAGGCTCCAAGGCCTACTTCAAAATATTTTCGACTCATGGCCAATTCAAAAGCTGTTTGGCTCAAAGGCCCACTACAGAAGTTTTTGGCTCATGGCCATATCAATCGTTCGTTGGCTCAAGGCCTCCGAATAAAATTTTCGAGTCATGGCCCAATTCGGAAAAAAATTTCAGGCGCATGGCTCACTTATTTAGATTTAAGATCCTATCCATCAGTTTCTCGGGTCATGGCCCAACCATAAAATTTTTATGACTCAATGGTCTATTTTCAGGCCCCTGGCTCACTTCTTTTGACTCAAGGTCCTTTGCATTCTCGGGTCATAGCCCAACCATAAAATTTTTCTGACTCAATGGTCTATTATTAAGGCTCATGGCTTACTTTTTTTGGCTCAAGGCTCACTTCTTTTGACTCAAGGTCCACTGCATTTTATTTTGGGATCAGAGGCCCACAACACTTTATTTTTTGAACGAGGAGGTTCCGTTCATTGCATATTTACTTTTTTTTTTGTTGGACGAGGAGGTTCCGTCCATTGCATATTTATTTTGGGATCTGAGGCCCATAACACTTTATTTTTGTTGGACGAGGAGGTTCCGTCCATTTCATATTTACTTATTTTGTTGGACAAGGAGGTTCCGTCCATTGCATATTTATTTTGGGATCTGAGGCCCACAGCACTTCATTTTTGTTGGACGAGAAGGTTCCGTCCATTGCATATTTACTTTTTTGCTGGACGAGGAGGTTCCGTCCATTGCATATTTATTTTGGGATCTGAGGCCCACAACACTTTATTTTTGCTGGACGAGGAGGTTTCGTCCATTGCATATTTATTTTGGGATCTGAGGCCCACATCACTTTATTTTGTTGGACGAGGAGGTTCCGTCCATTGCATGTTTACTTTTTTTGTTGGACAAGAAGGTTCCTTCCATTGTATATTTATTTTGGGATTTGAGGCCCACATCACTTTATTTTTGTTGGATGAGGAGGTTCCATCCATTGCATATTTACTTTATTTCTTGGACGAGGAGGTTCCGTCCATTGCATATTTACCTTTTTGTTGGACGAGGAGGTTTCGTCCATTGCAATTTTATTTTTCGAGCTCTGAGGCTCATTGCAACTTTATTTTTGGGATCTTAGACCCACTGCAATTTTATTTTTCGAGCTCTGAGGCTCACTGCAAATTAATTTTTTGGATCTGAGGCTAGTTGCAAATTTTTTTTTTTTTTTGAGCTCTAAGGCTCAACGTTCTGAATTTTCTCAATCCTGTTTGCATCGTCTCATCCCTGGCAAAATGTGTGTTCATTCTTTACTCGTTCCTTACTACAATCACATGAAGAGTAACTCAGTCTTCACGTATTCTAGTGATGAACAAGTAAAGAGGGGAAACTGTAAACACCCCATTTTGACCGGGTCTTTTTTCAGTTTTCACTAAAATTTGAAAAAAAAATTTGAAAAAAGAAAAAAAGAAAATTTACAAAAAATGTTTTGTCATTTAATTTTGATTTTTTCATAAAGACTAAGAAAATCACAAAAATATTTTTCTTTGTTTCTATTTATCCCAAAATCCAAAAAAAATGTTAAACTCTTAGGTTATTTTTTGTTTTATTGGGTCAGACCAGCACCAAAGCCCACTACCCACATACTTATCCAACACCCACTTTTGCTCCCAAACCCGGATCCACTCCACCCTCTCCAACCTCAGAAACGTTGCTCCCCTTTAACAAACCCTAGCAGCTGTAAACCTCCACAAAGCTCAGCCGCACATGTTGCGTCATCAACCAAGGGATTTCTCCATTCCTTTCTCAGCTGCATGCTTATCTCCATCCCGGATTCCACGCGATTTGTTTCATAATCCTTGTGCGATTTTGAACCTGCAAGATTTTCTTTCCATACCCATAAGGTGTCAACAATTTTGGGGATATCAATCCCGTGTTTTGCTCTTATAATCACGCTAGGTAGGTATGATTCCTTCCATTATTACCTTTAATCACAGACTAATTACGTTTCCTTTTTCAGGTTGAGCAGCTGTAAACCTCCACAAAGCTCAGCCGCACATGTTGCGTCATCAACCAAGGGATTTCTCCCTTCCTTTCTCAGCTGCATGCTTATCTCCATCCCGGATTCCACGCGATTTGTTTCATAATCCTTGTGCGATTTTGAACCTGCAGGATTTTCTTTCCATACCCATAAGGTGTCAACAATTTTGGGGATATCAATCCCGTGTTTTGCTCTTATAATCACGCTAGGTAGGTATGATTCCTTCCATTATTACCTTTAATCACAGACTAATTACGTTTCCTTTTTCAGGTTGAGCAGTGAATGGATGGAAACTCTATAAAAAGAAAGGATGAAGAGCAGAGAAGAGGGACGAACAGAGAGGAACATAGAAAAACAGAAACAGTGTAGAGGGGAAGGGGAACCAAAATACAGTAACAAGGAAGGGGGAGAGTGTTTGTAATTTGGGTTTCATATTTCTGAGAGTATGTGAGTTACAAAGATGGCAAAATTGAGGGATGGAGATCAATTTAGTGGTTGCCTCTAGCCATTTCAGGAGGCTTTTTAGGTGGTGACTTAATGTTCCATCTCATTTTCTCTCTTTGCTATTGTTGTACAGAATTTTGAATGAATAAAATTGATGAGCACATATTCACTATTGGTACTTCCTTATTTTTGTTAACTGATGTAGTTATGTATGAATCAAATCATGAAATGGTTGAGTTGAGATGATATCTTATTTTATCTGTACACTGTTTGATAAAATGTTGCATTCACTAGTCATTGTAAAATCCTTAGATGAAACTGATGACAGGTGCAAAGCTTACATCCTTGAATAAGTGTTGTTAATTTGTTAAGCTTCCCTTTTCTTCTTCTTGTTGTGTTAATGGTTGGATTGACAGATATGTAGACCTACACCCCTTGTGTTGAATGTGTAGTATCAGGATGTTTTGTAATGGATACTAAGTTGTTACATTATTTGGATCACCTCTTCAAATTCATTTTGGATCACAGTGTAAGTTCTGCAGGGTGAGTTTACACTTGCTTGACACCTCTTCTATTTCAATAATTGTTTGACAAAAAGTGCAGGTAACTAGTTTACTTGATATTAATTTGAATGTGTTGGTGTGCTCATGCAATGGAATTTTCCTGCAAGGAGGATGTTCTGAATTAGGAAGGTAAGCATCAATACTCTCAAACTTTCTTGGTTTTAAATCTGAAAATCCAGCCCCTAGTTTGTTCGTATGCTACGTGGTCTATCCATAGAACTTGGCAAATGAGAGAAGTAGATGTTGTTGAGGTTAATTTTGGTAAAATCTGAATCATCATGTCCTTCTCTCTCTCTCTCTCTCTCTCTCTCTCTCTTAATTGGAGTAAAAACAAATAGATTAAAATCTATTAACAGTTTGCACAATTAATTTGGGTAACTGTTTTTGTTAATGGGTATATTAGGGGTGTAGTGGGGTTAAGTCCTCATCCTTCCCTATGTGCAATCGACTCCCGAACTCGTTTTTGGTTCCAAAGACCACTTTTAAAGGTTTTCCAATTTTTACCTAAATTAAATAAAATTGGTGGCGACTCTACTCTTTTTTTCTTAAAATCTCTTTTTGTCGTCGTTCCCGTCGTGATTTTCGGTTGCAACAAGGGGAACTCTTGAAGATTATCTCATACCCACTATGGAGCCAGCAGGCAATCCTTGGATTGAATATTAGAGCCACTCCAACTGTGGCCAATATGATTCTTATTGGGATAATGTCTACGAGCTACCTTACTTACAAAATCAGTGGCTAGAACCAGAGGAGCAAGAGCCAGACCTTGAGGAGACCTTGGCTAAAGTCATGGAGTGGACTGATGACCGATTCATGGCTTGGGAGACTCAAATCTCTACCCTTGTTACATTGATATTTCAACAAGTCCAAGAATCACGGCCCACTCAAGCTGAGTCAAATCTAGAGGTAGAGGCTCAAGTTATCACTTTTAGGAGTGGTAAAGAGTTGAATGAAGAGTTCAAGCATGAGGCACAGGTTGCCATAGAGTGGGATGAAGCTCTCACTGATGGGAGCATTTATGAGGAAAATAAGAAAAACCTTGTAGTTATGGACATGAAGAAAAAGGAGGAAGTCCCAATTATTTTGGGGCAGACTCTCTTAGCCATTGATGATGCTGTAATTGAGGTTCAAAAGGGAAAGGTAACTTTAAGATGAGGTAAGGAAGAGGACGTGTTAAAGGTTTTAAATTCTACCAAATACTCTTCTCCTTTTGTTTCTTCCTATTTTATTAATGATGTGATTGTTTCTAATAATTTTGGTGATCAAAGGATGCAGGACCCTATGGAAGAAATTCTTACTTTGTAGGATTCTAGTATATTGGTGGGTGGTGAGGAAGCAAAAGTTACATCATCTTTTGAAGTCCATCCACCACATGGGAAACGGAAAAACCACTTGAACCTCATGGTTAGAAAATTGAGAAGGGGCAATGCCTTAGAGGAAAATTTGCACTTGGAGAGCCGCTGATTGATCATTTTTGAGGTACCGTCAGGCTCAAGATGTTAAACAAGCACTTCACAGGAGGCAACTTGTGGTGTTTTCCATGTTAGTTTTTTTTTTTCTTCTTAGCAAGGAGCTCAAACTTCAAGCTGTCTCAGGGAAGTCATCTTTACTCTCTTTCCCAGTTACTTTTATGCTTTATTTGTAGCATTGTGGAAAATGCTTGGTTTTAAGTGTGGGGAGGGGAAAGTGTGTGAATTGAATTGAAAAAAAAAAAAAACAAGAAGAAGAAGAAGAGAAAGCAAAAGTGAAGAAAAATAGGGAACTCTTTTGAATGAATGACGGTGTGATTCTGGGATTCATATCTAATGCTTCATTTATGCTCTAAGGGTTATTTGCTTAATTCTTGATTTCTTTTAACCCTTTTTGCATATCCATTTTCTTTCTTTTTCCTACCTGACGTTATTCTCATGGCCACGTTACAACCCATGAAAGACCTCTTGGTTCTGGATGCATGTGAACTGTATAGTGAAGATTTGGTCTATAAACAAGCTTATGGTAACGTGCTTCCTTTCGGGAACTTGAGTGATAATTGTCTTTACCCTTATACACTTTGAGAGCTGTGAGAAGAATGACCCCCTTATTCATTGGGAAGTTTAATTTCAGGGAACCTAAGGGTCTAATTGGGCAATCTATTGATTTTTCCCATAAAAAATTGAGGTTGATTTATCTGTCATTGCTTATGAAGATTTAGGGTCCCTTGATGGTTAGTTCTTTGATTTTCTCATGTTTCTTTTAGGCGGGGATTATTGCTTGAGGATAAGCAATCCTCAAGTGTGAGGAGGTTGATAAACCGTCATTCAGTCTATTTATTTGAGTGAATTTGTGTGCATTTTATATATGGTGGATGAGTGTTTAATGCTGAATTTTCACCCAATTTCCTTTATTTGTTGTAGAATTGATGAGTTTTGTTGTGTCTATTAAAATTTAATAAATTAATTCATTTTCATAATTATTTTATTTGATTTCATCTCATTATAGAATTATCTTATTTATAGATGAATTTAAATATTAAAGTGATGAAAGCAAATTGATGAAAAAGTTAGACGACGTTGCTTTGTGAAAAGGAGAATACAATTAAAAAGTGAAATTCAAGTGCAAGGTGTTAAATATGTAAACATATAGGCACGGTCCAGCAAGAGAAGTGAAAGTTCAAGGAATAAATAAATTGAATTATAAAGTGGGTCCCGCCTGAATTATATTGTAGATGGAAGAAAGAAACTTGGCTTTGGTCAATTGAAGTTAATGTGATCAATATCTACTCATTATATTGACTTTCAAAAGTCATGTGAGTTGCTTGGCTAGGAGAAAAAGTATGGTTTGGGCCAATAATCAATGAGGAGATTCAAGACTTGCACAGCGTCAGCGAGAAAATGAGAGGAGGACAGGCAGCGTCGCATAGCTGCTGGTGCAGTACCGCATAGGCGAGTGACGACTTTTTTACTCCTGTAGTGCAATTTGCTTCCAAAATTACTAAGGCTCTGGTTGATTGCAAAGAAAATGAATAGAGAGAGTTTGTGAAGAGAGAAACTGAAGAGAAATGGCCATTTTCTCTTGTTTGGTGTCAAAGAGAAGATGGAGAGAGAGAGGAAACTTGATATGGGGCTCACTCTATTTTTTTCTCCGCTAATGTGCGAAGAAAATCAACAGTACACGGGAGAGAAGTTAACATTTACATTCGTAACCCTCTTCCACAATAACCCCAATATCCGTCTCTACCTCTCAAGTCCCAACCTACAGAAATCGTCGAGAAACAGACGCACCGTCCAGAAACTATGGCACCACGCCATTTCCGCTGGAGATTTGAGAAAATGGAGTCTACGTGGTGGGAGAGATGAGAAGGAGTGGGGTCTTTCCCACATTTATATTTTGTACAATGGAAGTCAATATACGGTACACCAACATATGTCTATCAAGATGCTGCCCTGTTTGATAAGTGAACGAAGAAGGCGACATTCATACGTAAACAATAGAAGACAAGCCCAGTAGCAGTGGCAGTGGAAGCATTCAGAGGGGCTGCATCTTCAAGGGGCAGCGCTGTTCTGGTTGAAAGGAAGGATAGGGGACATGTGACTTTTTAAGAGAAGGATTTAATTTTTTTTTAATTATGATTCAACCACTCCTATTGATAGTTTTTATTAATTATTTATTTTAGAAACAAATAATAAATACCAGAGTCATTGGTCCATACCATATACAGGGAATATGTTGTTTTCTTAGGATTTCATCGAAAAATATCTAATTGTTGATTTCACATTTTTAGTTTACAAATTTTTGTTGGGGAATTATACACGACAAATTATTGATTTATGAGGTTAATTATGGATAAATATTTGATTAAAAAAACTATTATGTAAAATATAAAAGATAAATCCTCATATAAGTTTAATTATAATATATTTTTAAATCTATTTGATTTATAGACCTTTTCTCTTAAAAAATTTATTATTTTTTTATTCTTTTCCATGCAAGTTAATCATTATAAGAAAATATATTTATCTATTATATTTTATCTTCTCTCTTCAAAATCTATTTGATTTATTTATCATTTTATCCCCATACATGTAAACTTTTTCTAGAAAATATATCTATATATCATATTATTAATTTTAGTTTCTCTTAAAAATCTATTTGATTTATTTATTCTTTTTTCATGTGCAAGTTACCCATTTAAAGAATATTTATTTATTTATCATTTTTTTCTTCTCTCTTTAAAATGTATTGTATCGTTTTTTTCCTCTCTTGAAAATATTTTTGATTTATTTCTCCTATTTTTTCAAGTAAGTTAATCATTTTTAGAAAATATATTTTTCTATCATATTATTTTTTCTACTCTCTTAAATATATATTTGATTTATTTTTCTCTTTACTTTGTGCAAGTTAACCATTTTTTAGAAAATATATTTTCTTATTTTATATTACTTTTAATTTTATTTTTAAAATCTATTTGATTTATTTATCCTATTTTCCTGTGCAAGTTAGTAGTTTTTAGAAAATATATTTATCTATCATATTTTTTACTTCTCTCTTAATAATCTATTTGATTTATTTCTCATCTTCCTCCATGCAAGTTAATCATTTTTATAAAAATATATTCTATCATATTATTATATGCATTATCTCTCGAAAATCTTTTTGATTTATTTCTCATATTTTCCCGTGCATGTTAACCATTTTTATAAAATATATTTATATATCATATTATTAATTTTATTTTCTTTTGAAAGTTTATTTGATTTATTTCTTCTCTTTCAGATGTAAATTAACCATTTTTAAAAAATATATTTATCTATCATATTATTTTAAAAAATATTATTAATTGATTTAAATAATATTATTAATTGATTCGTGCCCTTGAGTTTTATTATTGGATTGGAATTAAATGATATTTTTCTAAGAGGGTGACCCATGACATAGAATTCAATGAGGTTATTCCTTAATATATATATATATATATATTATTGAATACCTTTTTTTTTTGTATAAATGACATTTTAATATTTTAATTTTATTCTTATTCTAATTTTCTAATAGAGTATATTTTTTCAATTATTGGAGGAAATTTTTACTATTAATGTTATCTATTTCAATTATATTTCATATCAATACTTTTATTCACATTCACCTTTTTTTTAATAAAGGATTGGACTGTTGTTAAAAACATGTTCCCTATTATTATTAAGTTTGAATGGTTGTACCATCATTGTGATTTTCGAATTAAGTTTGATATTCCGAATATCCTTGATAGTATTATGAATTTCGAATTAAGTTTGATATTCCGAATATCCATGATTGTATTATTTTTTGTTGTAGTAAATGACAAACTTAGTTTTAAGTGTGAAAATATATATTCATACTACATGACTTTCAAACGTTCTTTATTGAGTATAATGTATTGAAAATATAATATATGATTGATTATTATTTCACAACATATTTAATCAATTCTTTAATGATTGATCTCACTGTTAAAGATTTTCAAATTCAAAATATTTTTGAATTCAAAATATTTAATCAATTATTTTAATGATTGATCTTAATGTCAAAATTTTTATAAATTAAAATATTTTTAAGCAACACTTTAAATATTTGATTTATTATTTTGGTTTAATTTTAATGCTCTGTACACTTTTTCTTCTTCCAGATTTTAATGGAGTCTAATTTGATTTCATTGCAATTGTAATATATTAAAACGAATAATAATGACTAATTAGTATATCAAGAAATATTGTATAAGATAAATTAAACTATTAAGAGTACGTTTGCTATTGCTTATTTTGTTAATTTTTTTTTAACTAAATAATCATGTTTTAAAACTTTTAGTGTGTTTATTTTTGCTTTTGAAAATAATGAAAAGTAGAAAAAAAAAATCATTTTCAGGGTCAAAATGAAAAGGAACTTTCATTAGCTTTTGGAAGAATTTTTTTTTATAATTAACTACTATTAAAAAAATGATTTTTATAATTGCAAACAAACATAAATCTGCTTCTGTTTTTTAAAAATCTCTAAAAATAATCACTAAATTATTTTGTAACAAAATCATTTATTTTTTAATCGTAAACAAACGGGCTCTAAAAGTCTTGCTATCATTAAAAAAATGATTTAAACCAAAGTCTTGCTATATTTGAAATTCTTTTGTTGGATATCTTTCGATATATGTGAGTAAAACTAAAATTATTATATTTATTGTTTGCTTAGGTATAATTACTCTTATAAGTTCACTTTCATTCCTGCAGGGACTTCGCCAAACTATGTTAAATGTAAAATTGTAATTGTCCAAGGTTTTTCTTTTTTAAAAAATATGATTTACTTAATTAATTTACGTCAGGATAATAAATTCAATCATTCAACTTCAAATACAACTCATTCTGAATTTCTATGATACTTTTTTCTTCCACAATTATTTTTCTTCAAAATCATCACAAAAAAACAATACATAAGTCCTTATTCATTTTCTTAAACAAATATATTCACAAAGACAATATAAAATCAAAATTAAATTTATTCATAAGACTATAATACTCCGTGTATCGCACCGGCCTAAGTTCTAGTTGAAACATAATATATGATTGATTATTAATTTCATAATATATTTAATCAATTCTTCTAATAATGATCTCATTAACTGTTTTTAAGCAAACAGTTAGTGATTGATGATTGATTTCAGAATATATTTAATTGATTATTTTAATCTTTGATCTCAATGTCAAACATTTTCATTTCAAAATATTTTTAAGCAACGATTTTAGTGTTTGATTATTTTGGTTCAATTTTAATGCTCTATGCATCTGGTATTCCCCATTTTCTGCTTTCAATTGATTTAGATCAAATGACATCTAAGACATTTTTTCCCCAAATTTTAATATGAAGTTCCAATATGAATATGTAATTATAACATATTAAAATGAATAATAATGACTAATCAGCATATCAAGCAATGCTATATAAGATAATCCAAGTCATTAAAAGCCTTTCTATAATTAAAAATTTGATTTAAATCTGAGCCTATGCTGCTGACTAAGGCTCGTAATGTATTCCAAAATATTGTATAAGATAATCTAGTAATAATTAATCGCAATCATTTATTTTTGAAAGGAAATCGCAATCATATATTATTGATTTTAAAAAAATATTAGCATATGCAGTACTTATATTTGGGTGCTTGGAAATAGGGGGAGAGTATGAGTTTCTGTTGAATTCTTTTGTTGGTTGCAACCAAACATTGACTTAACTATTTGATTACTCACATAGTTCGACGGAACTTCTTATACATCCATATCACGTATACACTATTGCACTATGACCAAATGTATTCAACCTGATTTAATCATGGATGAAGAGAAAGAGAATATAATTGTTTCCTTATTTAATTCAATTTTATATACTATTTGTAAAATATTTGACTCAATCTTACAATTCTTGGAGATGTTGTAGAATCACAAAACAGAAACACATATTACAATCATCATGGAGAACTATCTTTTAACCGAAAAAAATATATTTAAGAAATGAAAGTGAAACTTAAAACACTTAAACGTTGACTCAGAACTTAGACCAAATGTTCACCATGATTCTTAATGGTTTACAATCGTCTCGCAGCTTTCACGGATTTTCATGTTCTAGAACCCTTTCTAAGTTCACTCATAGTTTCTTGGGTTTCTTCCCAACTTGAAAAATTAGGCAACACAACTTGGGATGAAAAGATCTCAAAACAAAATGTCATAAAACCTTGTGGATTACTGCAAAAAAAAATTCATAAACCATACCATTTAAAAAAAGGTTAATCATAAAGTAGAAAAAAACTTGCCTTTAATCGAAAGTCTCAAATAATAGCTACAATAGATGAGAAAAATGAAGAAAAGTGTATATTGTGAGAAAAAAAGATGAACGAAAAATGAATGTCAAAAAAGATAAGAGAGAGGAGTCATAAAAGTCATACCAAAGAAAGAAAAAAGAGTTGAGGGATCGTGGGAGAAAGAGAAGAAGAGCTAGGAGAACAAACAAAGTGAGAGCAAGCGATGGAAAATATACCTAACGTTGGAAATTTGATCTTTAATTTGTAGGCAGAAATTAAATGGGAAAATATTGATCATTACAAATTTGAACCCGTTATGGACTCTTAATATTGTATTTTGAATGCAAATCACATATAGTTACGGAAATTTTTAAACTGAGTTGATTTGATAATTGATATGAATGTGATAATTTGTATTGAAGGACCAATCATAGTCAGATTAGGAATTTAACGTGCATTAATATGCATTCCTTGAATCCCTCTCGTGTTGACTCATAAGGCTTGATGATGTGTCATCGTCCAGAGAAGATAATTTCCTTTGAGCACATTTAACTTTGTATATATAATAGAAAATAAATCATTTATTATAAAATATTTTTTTGACAGCAACTTATTATAAAAATATTATATTATGAAATATTATATTGTTATTTTTATAAAATATCATATTATAAAATACAATATATTATTATTATAAAATATTATATTATTATTTTTACAACATATTCATAAAAATGTTATTTATTTATTAGATATATAAAATAAAAAAATATAATATCTAAGGACATTTATGTCATTCCATATATTCTTTATCCTTTTTTTTAAACATTTCTTAACTTCTTTCTTTCCATTTTCTTCTCTCTTTCTCTCATACCAAACAACCCTCAAAATATTCTCTTTTTCTCACCATCTTCTCTCCTCTCACTTTCTCTCTTCTCATTTTCTCTTCCAAACCAAACAAAGCATAAAGTAGTGCAATTTGAAAAAAAATTGCACATCCAGTACAAGTCGTATATATTGTGTACGAGAGTCATATGTAAATCGTAGATGAGATTCACGACTCATTATTATATTTTTTAATGAAAATAAATAAATAAAAATACATGAAGATCGTACATCACAAACACGATTTCCTTTTTCCTTTTTTTTTTTAAATGACAGATTTTGGAGTCATGCATCATAGCTACGACTTGTGTTAATATTTTTTTAATAAATTGCAAGACGTGATTCATATATACGACTTTGCATCGGTTACAAGTCGTGTTCTCTGTATCTAGCTAAACGCAGAAGACCAAAATAAAATTATCAAAGAGTTTGAGTTGTTTGCCTCAGTGAAAATCGAAAGATAACTACAGCAATAAGACCTCATTTCACAAGCATGCTCAACAACTAAGCTCACCCGTTTCAGATAGATTATAAGACAATCCTTCTCTAGACAGATTTTAAGTGCGCTTCTTTCTTCTACAGTTGGGGAGAAAAAAATGTATGATCCAATTTTTTATATATATATATACTAGTTGAAAGCACATGCAAAGAGGATATTTTCGTTGCTAGGAGTTTCCAGTTTCAAGAAGCCCATATGACTTCCAAGTTGCTTACCTCTTGAGTCGCTAGAGTTTTTTCAAGAAGTATGAGGAGGATATTTATTATGCAGCAACAGCTTCACTCTATATTTATAAGGCTGTATGAATTAGGTTGTATAATCAAAGAAGCAAAAAAGCTAAAAAGATGGTGCATGCGGGCTGCCTTTAATGTGAAAGAAACAAAGAAAAAAAGCTGGGTAAGGAAGCTAGGAAGCAAGGCTTGGAAAGACCAAATCACTTCACAAAGTTGCAATCATGAAGTTCCATGAAAGTGATCAGTTCTTTTGGTCATCAGATAGAAGACTTGACGGGATTCACTCAAATCTCCACACTTTAGGAGTACATGTTAATTTATAAATCCGACCATTACTAACATAAGGATTATGAGTGAACTTCTTTTTTATGATTTAAAAGTGAATATGCTTACCAAGAGCCAAAGAAGTGTCGGTCAACACCAAATACTAATAATAAGGTTTCCATTTGTCTTGCAAAGTGAGAGAAAAGAACTCGTGTGTGAATGGTTGAGGACCAAGTAACTTCATGCACTTCAAGTATACTACACTGACGACTCACCCATTAGTTTTGTTTTAAAAAATAATTGACAAATAAAAAGTTATCACAAGTCGTATCCATGATCCACGACTCTTAGATTTTGTCCTTTTTTTAAAAAAAATGAAAAAGAAAATCGTGTTTGTGATCATATACGACTTTCATGTATTTTAATTTAAAAATTTTTTCACAATGAGTATACTAATGAGTCGTGAATCTCATTCACGATTTGCATATGATTCTCGTATCCAACATATACGACTTACACTAGTTTTTTTTCCTTCCAAATTGCACTACTTTAGTAATTTTGGACACAAATTGCATTACATATGTAAAAATGTCGCGGGTGACACAGAGACAGAAAGAGCCGTCAAGCGAAGGACTATCTCCCAATTGATTCGAAGACTGCTTTGCATCAAAAGGGTATTTCGGGTTTTAGTTCTTCTGATTCTCTTTTATGGATTGTTACATGTTTTTAATTTGTATAGTGACCTTTATGACTATGCGTAGCTAAACCCATACCTAAGGTATGGTGGATCTTATGACTTGATACTTTCGATATTTTTCCCAGTTTAAATATGATTCAGTGTTTCTCGTAATTGATTGGTTTTATCCTTGTGTTTGAATTTCTAAAAGGCTTGATCATCCATTATCAAGTTAATTAATTGACTGGTGACCGTACCACAATTAGTCAACGGAACTCTATGATTAACCAGATTTGGGGTTGCATGGACCAAGCGCAATCTCCTATTTTCAATCAGTTATTGAAATAACAAACTTGCCAGTTCTTTGTGCTTCTTTTAACTGTTTGCTTTGTATGACCATTGGGGGCAACTGATTAGGAGAAATAATATTAATATTGCATGACCATTATGTATTAATAGCTTTAGAGCGAGTGATTGGCAATCAATAAGAAACATATATCATTGAGAAATTGGGTAATATCATAAGTAGTGACATAAGTGAAACCAGGCACCCTAACCTTTCCATAATTGAACATTTGCTTGTTATTCTTTGTCTTTTTTAGTTTCTATCATCTTCTTCTTTTTAATTATTTGATTACACACTGAACTCGATTGTCTGGATAACATAAGGAAGTAACTAATATAGTAATTGTCACCAATCCCTGTGGGTTCGATACTTGGAGTCTCAAATACTCCTATATTACTTTTTGCGATAGGGGTCACTCACCCTTAAGTGCATTTCAATGTTGTTCAGTACCTCGAGTGATTAATCTCTATAGTTTGCATGTTGGGATACTCTCGAGGATTAAAAAAATGCAACTCAATCATAAATTATACGTTAGTTTTCTTAGAAGGAATGTATTCTGAAAGACTCGTTCTTATATACTTTAATACTTTAATGTTAGATACACCTAAAAATAATTCATTTTGCAACACTGGTATAATTCTTTAACAAAACGACGAAAGAAAAGTGTATCATGTTCTGCTTTTAGCTTTCTTGGACGGAACGTGTTATGAAGGAGTGGAGGACCCATTCTTAGACGTCATTAATTTATGTTATTATACCATAAAAAAAAATATCAATTCATATTTGGTTAGCTATAATCATGAAGTACCAACATGCGGTTGGTTCAAGTGGTAACGAACTTGTGGCCCTTAAGCAAGTGGTCAGGGGTTCTATCCCTGACTTTTGCGTATGGAGAAAACCTGGTTGGAGATGTCAACCCTTAAAGCTTAAAGGTCGTCCAATACCTCAAGGGATTAGTCTCTGCAGTTACGTTCGAAGGATTCTTTGAGAAAAAAAAATAAAAAAAAGAAGCTAAAATCATGAAGTTGTTTAGAATAAACTGATAAAATAACAAATTGATCCATCGTGTACGTATCATTTCGTTTACTTATTTTAAGCTTTTTTTATAAATAAAAAAAAAACAAAACAAAAACTTTTTTATCGATCATAAATTTTTTTAAGCTTTCTTAGAAAGGAAATATCATGACCCATTATTTAAATTTTTTTTATAAACCACTCTTATTTACTTTAATGTTAGATGCCCTAGCAAACATTATGGTCTTTTTGGGAGTTGGGAGGGGGAGGGGATTGATGTGAAATGGAAGAGGAAATGGAAGAGGAAGGGAAAAAACTCACTAGCTAGCATGGGGCCGGGTTTATTTTTTTTTCATTGGACTAAAACCCCTTAATTTGGGGAACTCAAAAAATGAATTGAGAAAGGACTTTGGAGGGTTTTGGAATGCAAATTGGATTTTTATTTTTATAACACTCATACAATAAATACGTTAGGGGTTGTTTGTTCATTTCTAGTTTCTTATTTTCATTTCCTGATTTTAAAGATAATTACAACAAAAATGGTTACAAAATAATTACTTTGTTTTCACATTGTTTCATGTTTCAGAAGATTTGTATAGGAAACAGTGAAAACAACAAAAAGTTGTTTTCAGTGTTTCCTGTACAAATCTTTGGAAACATGAAACAAAATGAAAATATTGTGACAGTTTTATAATTATTTTTATTGTAATTATTGCTTAAATTAAGAAATGAAAACAAGAAATAAGAAACAAACTAACCAGACCCTTAGCTATGAGCCTTCCCCTACCCTCCCCTCCCCTCACCTCAAAACTCCTAAACAGACCCTTAATTTTGTTTCGTTAAACTGATGAAATTTTTTAAAACAATTTGACAAAAGAAAAGTATGCGTATCCTTTTCGAGTTTTAGCTTTCAGATGAGGAACATATAATGAACTCATTTCCTATATGAGAAATGTTAATTCATAGGAAAACTTCAGTCATGAATTCATGTATGATTGAGTTTGACAAAGGATAAATCTTAAATGTAGTTCCTTGTCTATTGGTTTTTACTATTTTTCAATCACAATTCAATACATGAATTATGTACAGAATAGTATAATAGGACTATTTTATATTTAAATTTAACCAAAAAAATTAATCCATGTGATATATCATAATCGGTGAATAACACAAACAACACTCAAAATAAGATCTAAGTTTTATCCTTTGATAAATAACATAGCAAGAATTTGGTGACAAGAAATAATTGACTGAATAATGATAATCTTCTTGATTATGTGATTTTTATATGTTTATTGAGTGAATTTATGCTCTCAATTGTGTTAATTGATTGAGTTTTGTTCCTAAGTTTAGGTAATTTAGTTTTTAATAGTGCTTTACATTTTTCAGTTTAAATTCTTGTTTTTAGAGTTATTCTAATAATATTTTTACTTGTTTTGTAGGAAATAATAAATGGCTTGGAGTCTATGAAGAAAAAAAAAACCAAATAAATGCCACATGGTTTTGAATTGGACTTGCACGTAACTTGTTGGACATCTTCTAGAGGGCTTGGTGATTTAATTGGAGCAAAGAAATATAAGCCTACATGAAGCAAGGTCTTGGGCAATTGAAAAGCCAATCCAATGAATTGGTATTGACATCAGAGAAAGGCCCGAATGAATGTAAAATGAAAGTGCAATATGAACAGAAAAGAGAAGCAACGGACAGAGGGGGCAGCGTGATATAACGTGAGAATTAAAGGACAGGTGGGACGCAAACAGTAACGCATGGAGAAATAAAAATAGAGACCAGCAGCGTGAATAAAAGAGGAGGCTCTGGACGCAGAGTGCCTCCATGTCGGCGTGGACAGGGAGTCATCCGTGTTCATTTTCATGGAGTTTTCCTTCTCTCTTAGAGTGTGTTTGAGAAAGTTGAAAAAAAAAAAAAAAAGATTATACTGATAATCTGTTTTCAAATAATCGATTATTGTGATAATCGATTATAATCAGAATCTGTTTTTGTTTGGGTATGTTTGTTGAAAAGCGATTTTAAGATAATCTATTTTGTTTGAGTGGTGCAAAAATAATAACTTTGACATAGTAAATTACGAAAAACGGTATGAAGTTATTTGTTTATATAATAATATTCATGCTTTTTTAACATTAAAACTTGTTAATTTTTTTTTTTTGAAATTTTGTTATCAATTTTTTCTATTATAAAAAAATTGAATAAAATTTATAACATTACTATTAAAATATGTCAAAAGAATATAAGATTCCAGGAAGTGGACTCAACCTTGTCTCCGCAACATTTTAAAAAAAAATTAACAAATAAATATATAAATAAATAATAAATATTAATTAAATATGTTTTTAGTTACAATCGGTTATCAGTGCTTAATGTCTATACATACGTCAGTGGTCAGTCACATAAAGTCGCTGGTGGATGGGGGGTAGGATCGGAAAGCGGGTGCCGATGGGGGCAAATAATCAGATTAGATAATCTAACAATCCATGAAACCAGATGCTTAAAAACAGCTTTTTTTTCCCAAAAAAAAAAAGGTTGTTTTAAAAAACTAAACTAAATCCCAATGTTAGATTAATCATGAAACAGCTTATGTTAGGGAAAACAGCTGAAATGTGAATAATTAATCTATCCCAAACAGACACTTAATCTCTATTTTTATTTTATTTTAGGATTTAGTATGTCTAGCTAAATTACTTTTTATTAGGGTTTTGGTGTAATCCTTCTATGATGAAGTTTTATCTGACAGTTTGATTATTTTATGAACAATTGGTTTTGTTGATGTAATGATTACTGTGCTTAGTTACATTTGAATGTTTGACCATCATTCTTGTGATTTTGAGGGTTTAATTATATGCTAGGAATAGTGATTTTTGTATTTTGCCTCTTGTAAACATTACCGTTAATTGGGTTAATCTAGGAATAGATAACTTGCTTAATGTGGACATTTCATAAATTCCATAAAGCTTTTATCATCATGCCTTGTTAATTAGACCTAAGGAATTAGGGTAATTGATGAGGTTTGATAGAATTGATTCACTAAGGAATTAGGCTTCAATTAATTAAGGGAATTTGTCTTTCAACCACTACAAGAAAAGGGTGGCTTACCAACGTCATATTACCGAGAGACGTCAATTCCATCGGTAACGAGACAGTTTCCGATGGACATAGCCGTCGGTAAACACGAATACCAAAAGTCTAACCAATTACCGACGGAAAGTCCATCGGTAATGTTACCATGGGCTGTTCCGTCAGAAAATCCGTCGATGCATAACACGGGAAAGGTATTTTTTTGGCGCCAAATGGTATCGACGGAATAAGCCGTCGGTAATTACCGATGGAATTTCCGTCGGAAAGCAATAACCATATTACCGACGAGCTTTTCCATCGATAATACATTTTTTGAACCGATGGTTTTATCCATCGGTATTCCGTCGGTAAATTCAGATTAAACCACCAGCGCCAAACCCTTCCCCTCACTTTTCTTTCCCTGTTTCTCTCTCTACTCTCTGCCCCCTCTCCTCCTCGCGAACTCCGGCCACCCCCCACTCCGTGCGCCACCCCGCCCCACCTCCGGCCTCCCCGCGCCTCCCTTCTCCCTTCTCGTCTGTCTCTGCTTCTCCTCCCCCCCCCTCTCTCTCTTTCTCCTTTTTTCTCTCTTCCGGTCTGTCACCACCGCGCTCCACCACCACTGTCACACCACCACCACCTCTATCTTCTTCTCAGCGAGCCGCCACAGCCACCACCACGTCCCACCACCAGCACCACCACTCTTTCCTTCCTTGCTCCAGAACCACCACACCACCACCCTCCTTGAACCAGAACCACCACCACCACCCTCCTTGCACTGGTATAAATTTAATATGTTCATATTGTTATGTTTTTTTTCTATAAATTTTTTATTGTAGTGGAAATTTTAATTTATTTTTTCTTGCTTTATTTGTTTCAGAGGGACACTGCCATCAACTTACTCCGGCAGCCACCAGCTTCCTTCTCACCACCAGCACTGAGGTATGAATCTAAATTCTCTTATTGTTGTTAAATTTGACATTTGCTATTCTCTTTCTGATTTAATTTTTATGTATGCGTGCTTGATATCGATATTTACCCTTGATAAGTTGTTCATGTTTAAATTAAATATTGAAATGTGTTAGAAATTTTATTTTGTGTTCTGCTTGGTTGCCCTTCATTTATGTGTTTGTTGTCGTTATTGTTCTGAATTGAAGATAAAATTTTAAGGGATGAGAACTTTTAAATTGGAAATAACTACAATGTTAGTATGGAAATAACCATGTACGATGTTAGTATGGAGCTGGGACTGTGACGATAGCTGGCCATGGGGCATCTAGAAGCTGGGACGTCATCGAATGTGATTAAAAGGAGAGATTAATTTTTTTTTTTTTTGGGTACCAAAATAGCTAATTATCGAAATAAAATTAATCTTATCTAAGGAAAATAAATTTAAATATGTAAATAATTAAATAGTTACATAACAATAATACTAGATTGAAAATTGTAGGATTAATGATTTTGATATTTAATTGATTTTGATTTAATTAAATAAATTAGGAATAATGCACGATGTGCATCAAATTAATTGATTTGAAGCAATAAATTAAATGATCGAAAAAGGGTTTCCAATATCCAAAGTATTACAATGGCGAAAGGAATCGATGTCTAGGTGTTAGTGAGCGAGAGAGTATCAAACATAATTATTTGAATTAGTTTTTGTGATAATATTAATTATGTGTTAAATAAATATTAATCAAATGTGAAACAATTAACTAGCTATGATTAGCTAATATACTAATAATAATTTTAAAGACTTGATATCATAGGACGTCTTTAAATAGTCAAGTAACATAATAAGTAGGAAAAATAAAAAATTATTAAAATACATAATATCTTAATAACTACTTTCTAGCAAGCAATTAACTAATATACTAATAATAGATTTTAAAATTTGAGATTTAAAAAGTTAAGTATACAAACATAATTAATTAACTAATTCAATAAAATGTTTTATTAATTAAGTTAAATTAAAAAATTAAATGATTTAATAAAACGTTAGACAAATGATTATTCGATTTTTTATGGACAAATATATGTTTGTGCTGGTTGCTTAATTATGTGTTATACAGTTTGCTGTTATTATCAAACTTTATGTAAATTATCTCTGTTACTTAAAGTTTTATTTTATCTTAGAGTATATATAATTAATATGTAATTGAGAAAAACCGTAGATTCCCGTTCAAGGTTCAATATTATTGAGCATGTGTACTCGTGGTCATGGTATCGCTCATTTTATTGAATCTTGAATTGTCCAATTCGGATAGTTTGGAAAGAAACTTTTTCTCCACTGATATACTAGTTACTCGCCAATTCTCATCTGTTAAATAGTTGATGAAATTTTGGATCGAAGCATTTCCTTTTGTTCTCATTTGACGCCGGCAGACTCTCCCCGCTAGGACGACAATGATGGATATTATGATGATGAGTATTAGGATAGTTATAGATATAGTAGAGTTTTGTAGCTAGACAGATATTTTATTTATGGATTATATGTTGAGTTTGTTTTTATTTTAAATTAAATTAAATTTAATTACTTTTAAAATTTTATTTATAATTTCAATTTTGTTTTTTAATTAATAATATAATAATAATTAATTAAAATAAAATAAAATAAAATAAAATAAAATAATAATAAATAAATAAAATATATTAATAATAATTAATATTCAAAATATAAATCTTAATAAAAATTAATAGTTAATAATTAATATAAAATAAAAAATAAAAAAAATAAAAAAAAAACCTTGTTTCCGACGGATGGTTCTGTCGTTAACTGTTGTTTACATTTTCCGACGGAAAGTTCCGTCGATAACTTCCACAGATAGTTACCGACGGACAATCCGTCGATAATTAAGGGCTTTATGTAACGTGTTTTCTGACGGACGACCCAGATCCGTCGGAAAGCCTTTCCTACGCATCTATTACCGATGGAACTGTGTCCGTTGGAAATTCTGTCGGTAATGCCATTTTGCGATGGTTTTCCTCCTTTTCAGACAGTTTTTGTCCGTCGGAAATGCCCTTTTTTTTTGTAGTGAACATACCAATTGGGATTAGGATAATTTGAATTTTGGTAATTCATAGGAATCCTAGTCTCTGAGGAATCCGGATTCGTAATTGGATGAAATCAAATCCCTAGCGCTTTTATTTTTATTTGTCTTCTAAGTGTTTGTTTAATTGTCTAGGAAAAAATCAAAGAATTTTAATTGCTCTATTTTATCATTTGAGCTCTCTTCATACCAAATTTTGGTCTAAATAGTTGTTTAATTTGTGAATTGGTAGTTGGTAACTAATCCCTGTGGACGATATCCGGTTCTCACAGATTTTATTACTTATAACGATCCGGTATACTTGCTGTGGTCATCATCAAGTTTTTGGCGCCGTTGCCGGGGATTAGTTCTGCCAATATCATTAGTAACAAAGGAGGCAACTACTTTAGACATTTTTTTTAATTATTACTTTTTATATATTTGATTATTGGTTAAACTAATGTTTTGGTCCCTATACGTGACACTGATTTTCAATTTGGTCCCTATACGTAAAAAGTTATCAATTTGGTCCCTATACGTGACATATGATTTTCAATTTGGTCCCTATACGTAAAAAGTTATCAATTTAGTCCCTATACGTGATACTGATTTTCAATTTGGTCCTCACCACTAATTGGCCCTATATAAAAGGCCCAAATTACAAATTATTGTCAGATATAGGAACCAATTCAACAAAAAAAAATTGAAATCCGTCCCTACATGTGACAATTATTTTCAATTTGATCTCTACCGCTAATTGGTCTCTATATAAGAGGCCCAAATTATAAATTATTGTCAGATTTAGGGACCAATTCAACCAAAAAAAATTGAAATCGGTTCCTACATGTGACAATTATTTTCAATTTGATCTCTACATGTGATAATAATTATAATTTGGTCCCTCTTATATATGGACCAATTAGCGGTGATGACCAAATTGAAAACCAGTGTCACGTATAGGGACCAAATTGATAATTAGTGTCACGTATAGGGACCAAATTGAAAATCAGTATCACGTATAGGGACTAAATTGTTAACTTTTTACGTATAGGGACCAAATTGAAAATCATATGTCACGTATAGGGACCAAATTGATAATTTTTTACGTATAGGGACCAAATTGAAAATCAGTGTCACGTATAGGGACCAAAACATTAGTTTAACCTTGATTATTTCGTTTGAGTTTTGTTTGTGCAAGGTGGATGCAATTCATGGACAACTATTATTATCCATCTGATGAGGAAGCCTCAAGTCACAATTTGGAGAACAACTTGTGTTGGGGAGACTACATAGATTTGGGAGATCATGATCTTCAAGCACAAGTTGATTGCATGACTGGAAAGCTTGTATTTAGATTCTCCAAGGAAGAATGGGAAACCTTTTGTTCGTATTTACCACCACCACCACATTGCTTACAAGTGATTCTCGAAGAGCCAAAACCTTGGGAGATAGCTCTAGAGAAATATTCACAAGAACTATCCATCTCTAAGGCCCTAGCAAGAGCCAATTTTGATTGTATCGAAGCTGTGATGCAAAACTTCAAAATTCAAGTTGAGGGAATTTGCAAACAATTAGTACAAGAGCCACATGAAGCAATATTTGAGCAAATTATGGTTGTGGGGATGGATCAAAGTGTAGATGAAGTGGTGGTCGTAGATGAGTCACAAGAGGAAATATCTTTCACCATGCTTGCCAAGAAACCTGAAATTGCTGCATTGGATAGATATGTTGGGTTACATGCATGTGTGAATGCTGCAAAGTTGGCCCCTTCCACTTGTCTGTTATATTCTTTGGTGACAATACCAATTGACTCGAGAGGAAGTGAATTCATTATTGTACTTGAAGAGGTCAATGGAGTTTCCACACACTTGCCGGGAGGAATTATGGATAGATTCATATTGCTTCTGCAATTGCCACTCTTCAAGCCGTGGGATCCAGGAGGAGGATCTTACACATTGAGCATCTCTTGGCCCTTATGCTACAAGCAATGGGATCCGGGTGGAAGCTTCTCAATGAGTTTTTTCTTAACCCTTCTCTTTAGTTTATTTTCATTTTCTTGTTAGTTTTGTGTTTCATATGTTTTAGTTTGTTTGTGTTAGAATAAAAATAGGCCAAGCACCTAAAGGTTTAGGATACTGTTTTGAGATGTCACTTTTGGCATTGACATTATTTTGTGCAACTTGTCAGGCTATTTTCCTTTCTTTGGAAGTTCTTCTTGTACTATAGTCTTCATTTTTCAAATTTGTTCATAGCAATTTTCATAATCTCTTTGCATATTTTTGTTTCTTTTTTATTAAATTCATGGCAATGAGGTTTGGAATGAAATTAATTTTGGAATCTTGGTTATGATTTTAGTGAGATATTGGGCTAGATTGTTAATCATTTCTGAGTATGCACCATTCAGTTGATGTGCTGAGATTTGCTTGATTCTTTTATCTAAGATTCTTGAATTGCATGTATTGCATAAAAATGATTTGGGCCGTTTTTCATGTAGCTACTTTGACCCAATAACCAACCTTGAATTTTTCCTTTTGCTTAGCCCATTTGAGCTTTATATCTTTGTTTGTTTTTACCCATGAGCCTTAACTTGAAAAACAATGTTTCTACCCGACCTTAGTGGATAGGAGAGCATTGAATTACTGTGTGGGTTTGACATAAGTATGGGGGAGAATATTGTGCTTATATGTTGGTGAAAGGAATGAATGATTACCAAAACAAAGAGAAAAAAAAGAAAAAAAGAAATGCAAAAAGAAAAAAATATGGAAAATGGTATGAATATACTTGAGAAAAAAAAATGGTCATTTGAATAAAGAAGATGAAGGAAGTCAAAAAGAAAGAAATGGGAAAAGGGTTGTATGCAAAGCATGTTTCTTTAAAAATAATTGTTGCTCTTCTATTTCCTTTGGTGCTAGCTTGGTTATCCTTTCTTATCCTTCTCATTTACCTTAACCATGTTACATCATAAATAAAGTCCATTTGATTTATGCATGATGTGAATCGTGGATGAATGATTGAGATGAAAATCAAACTTGAAGTTGCATGGTTTTGATGTGTGAATTTGAGTGATACACTTGCAATTATTACCCATATAAATTTGAGTGATTGAGTGAAATTGTGCTTCCTGTGAGTAGTTGGGTGTCCAATAGTTCTTCCTTAATTGAATAAGCCATGTTCTTAAATTTTTCAAGTGTGAAAATATTGGTGCACCATTGTTATGATTTCTTCTTTGGAATATTCTTGGATGTGAACTTGTTATAAGGTGATTCTTTTGTTTTAGGATTTCTTACATGGTTGAGTGGTGCATTGCTTTGTTATTGTTAAGTTGTGGGTGTCCCTTGAGTCAATGTTTGTTTGGTCTTTGTCTATTTTGCTTGGGGACAAGCAAAGTCTTAGGTTTGGGGGTGTGATAATCTTTTAGATTATGTGATTTGTGTATCCTTATTTGATGGATTTTTGCTCCCAAATGTGCTAATTTCTTGAGTTTTGTCCCTAAGCTTAGTTAATTGAGTTATAAATAGCTTTTTATGTATTTTATGTTTAATTTCATGCTTTTGGAGTTTATCTAATAATATTTTCACTTGTTTACTATTGTAGGAAATAAATAATAAAGAGAGCTTGAGTCATGAAGAACTAAGGAAGAAAAAAAAAAGAAAAACTATGCAATCAAATTTGCTTAGTTGGAATTTGGGCTCTTAATATGATGTTAGCTAAATAGCATGGGACCCATTGCAAAAGCCCAAGTGAAGCATTTGGTTTGGGATTGGAACGTGAAGCGTGATGAATAAAAAAGTAACGTGTGAATAAAAAGAGGGCCTAGCAACGTAAAGAAGGGGAAGCTCTGGAGGTTTACGGTTTTGGTCTTGAATAAAAAAGAAAAGAAAGGCTGTTTAAAAAAAAAAAAGAGTCTTGAATGGAAAAGTGTAACAGCAGCGTGAATGAATAAAAATAAAGAGAGGATCCTGATTCCTGAGCGTGAACAATAACAGAGACCAGTAGCGCAAATAAAAGAAGGCAGAACCAGCGCAACGTGAAAAAAAGGCTGGAACTGACATTTGCAAACAGTTTTTGGGAGAGTTTGAGGCAGAATATTACACTGAGAGTTACACATCAGTTGAGGAAGAGAGGAATAGGAATTTCTGAGAGAGTTGAAGCTGTCAAGAAGAGACTCAAGATGGCCTCCTTGTCTTCATCTTCTTCAATTTGTTTTTCCTTTTTAATTATGTCTAGCTAATTTTCTTTTGTTAGAGGTAGGTGGAACTGCCTAGATAACTTGTTTTGATTCTGGATAATGACTTGTCCTGGTTTGTTTAATTTTAAGTGTTTACTCATTGTTTTCATGTTTATCTACTGCGTGGATTTATAATTGGGAAATTCGATTTCATAGTTATTGTTTGTGAATGAACGATTTGCGCGTGTTACTTAGGAATAAGAACACAATCAGATTAACATTTTTGAGTTGTAATCATTCTTAATGCTTTTGCTAATTTGCTAATACTCAAGGAATTGAATTAGTAATTTAGGCAGAAAGGTTTATCAACCTAAGGAATTAGGGGATAAATTATTAAAACTCAGTTTCTTGAAATTGGATAAATTGTTCAAGTGAAATTCCAGGATTGAACAAGTAGGAAAGACAAGGAAATCGATCCTCTAACAATTTCTTCTTGATTGTTAAAAACCAATTTTCTGTTGCTTAATTTTCTCAATTGAAAAACATAAAAATATTTTATGTTCTTTGTTAAATTTCTATTCTTGCTTATTGGTGAAAACCAATTCCAAATTTTCGGTCGCTCAAACGAAGTTAAGTTGGCACGTTAGTAGTTAGCAATTCAATCGCTGAGGACGATAATTTTATACTACAGTTAGCAATTTGGGGCACTTGCCAATTTTGCTTAACACCCGTCTTTTGTTGTTGCTTTGCATGTACCCCTTTTGTTATGCAGAGGACGATAAGCAACCTATTGAGGAGTGACTCCGAGGAGTCGCTACTCGTAGTTAGGACTTGTGTTTAGTTTTAGTTTGTTATCCGTGATGTTCTTCTGGATTTTCGGTTATACCAGCTCTGTAATATGACATCTGGGTTGGGTTTTCTCTTATGTTATGTTTTGTTACGTTTTATTTCAAATTTATGTTATTTTCCGCGTTGAGAGGTTGTTACAATGTGGTACTTTCTATCCAGTTTTTATTTTATGAAATAAATGCATGTTTTTATCTTGTATCTTTTATTTAAATGTTTTATAATTACATACGGGTTAGAGGGTGTCACAATCTCCCGAGCTGTGGAACTCCGAGATTATTCCTAGGGTCTTTTTGTGCCCATCTTCTGAGTTGTGGAACTCCAAGAGTATTCCTAGGGTAGTTGAATCTACGAGCCGAATACGAGCACCAATTCTTTATGGGACAAGTTTTGAACCAAAAAGGTGACTGTGAGTTTGAACAAAGTGTTGGTGTGAATTCCAAATCAATAAAGGTTTTGAACCAAAATGCCAAACTTCCTAAACTATTAAGCTGTTAAAACTTGCTGAGCTATTAAGTTGAGCTTTTGAATTTATGAAAAGTTGAACCAATGTCAAGACTTCCTAACCCGAGCTATAATAAAGTCAGTCGAGACTATCTAGGGCTCACAAAATCCGAGCTCATCATGAGTAGTAATTGCCGAGCTTAGGCCGAGCACTGACGAAATCAGTAGTTGGACAAGCTCAAAACGAGCTTTGGCCGAGCTTAAGATAAGATGATAAGTGTGCAGCTCGAGAATTAAGGATGAATATTGATCAATTCTTACTTGTTACTGTTATAAGATAATTAGAACTCTGTCACTATCCGAGATCTTCGCTTAACAGACTTATCAGATATAAAAAGCCTATCAACAATAAAGACAGAAGGACTTATCAGGATAAATGATTCGGTTACAAATAACAAAATAAATACAAGGCCTCCCCAATGAGGGAGACCACCTAATATTCATGGAGAAGTACGTTAGCTTTGATTCCCACATGGGATGCATAGGAGCAGGATATCGTTCTGTCATGCTATATTGTAAAAGACCCTTAGTATTCATTCTTAAAAATATAGATCACACCCTGTTCTAGCTAGATTCATGCAAATACGAATTTTGGCACGAACACCATCCACACTCGCTTATTATTATTATTATTATTATTATTATTATTATTTTTTTATCATTTTAGCTACAATAAAGAATTTCCCTTTCCTATATAAATGGATGTTATCACCTTGATTCCGGACTCTAATTAAGTTTTTCATGTTGTTGGATTTTTCTATCATTTTATTGTTGTAGTGTTGTTTTGCTTTAGTAATTTGTTGAAATATTGTGTTTCTCATGAAGCAAGTTGATCACGTTCCAAATATGTTTTTATCTTTTTATCATTTATTTAAGAGTTTAATTTTGATAAATTGTCACTATAAAGTTTTTTACATTATTAATCACAAATCAACTCATGTATGACTTTTAAGTTAGTAAACGTAAGAGTCAAATATTTTTAATGATGTGACAATATATAATTCGTTAATGGTTATAAAAAATATTTACGCTAATAATACATTATAATTAAATCCTTTATTTAAACACTTAATGTATATTTTTATATTACTTTAATTTATAAAATAATTTATGTACAAAAATTTAATTTGAAACTAATCGGTATGGGAAAATTGCCTAAACTACGTTAATAATTGTAAAGAAAATAGTAAATGATTGCTAAAATATACTTTTAATCCTTTCACTACTGGAAAATATGTAATAAATGAGCAGATATAACGTTTGTTAAACTAAAAGTAGACATTAAAAAAGAGGCGGTGACAGAACCGTAAATATGAGGTTCATTTAAATCATATTTTACGCCTGTTGTTTGAACAACAGACGTTAAAGGTGATTTCAAATTTTTTTTAGTAAGTATACGTTATACACGCGTGCCTTGCCTTCTTCATCACTTTCACCCTGCCTCTGTTCTCACCACCTCTTCTGTCCTAACCCTTTCTCTCTTAGTGATCACCACCGCGAGCTCCTCTCCACCACCACCGTGAGGTACTTATTCTCTCTCTCTCGCTCTCTCTCTGAACTTCACACTCTCTTTCTCATATTTAAACATTGTGCACCCTAACTCTATCTGTCCCTCTCGCTCTCAGCCACCACATCGAACGACGGCCACCAGTGGAGAGCCAACACCGAGACCACCCGGTAGTTCCACCATTGAGCCACTATCCTTCTCCTCTCTCTGAACGCAGGTAACTCCCTAAACCCTCAAAGTTTCAGTTTCAGTTACGATTTTGCTTCTCTTTTCATGTTTGGGATGAATGGCATTAGTAGTTTTTGATTTACATTAGCCTTGGCTTATTTGTGGACATTACTTGCTTCTTTAACTTATGGTTCTTAACAAAGAAAACCAAACTCTCCTATCACATGGTCCCTGTATGTAGCTTTTTTTTGTTGTTGTTATGATAAGTCGTTTATGGTATGTTGTGTTTTTTTTTTTCCAGGTTGATAATGGATTTAAGGGAACTTCTCTTTTATGGTCATGTTGGTTGGTGATGGCCCTGATGAGATTGATATGTAGATAGTCACATTACAAAAGTATTGGTGATGGCCCTGATGAGATTGATCTGTAGATAGTCATATTACAAAAGTATAGAATAGGATCCTTTTACTTCTAAGTTGTTTTAAAAAGGTCCTTATAGTTTAGCTAAGTTTTCAATTAGGTCCTTACTACTTATCAATTTTTTAATTAAGTCCCTTAAACTTCTAAGAACTTCCATTAACTGAGTATAGATTGCTGTCAGCTAGTAGGGACCTATTTAAAGTTTTTGAAAGTATAAGGACCTTGTTAACAACTTGTACATTATAAGGACCTATTTGAAAATTAAGTGAAACTATAAGGACCTATAGAGTAATTCTGTAACCTATATATGGTTGTTAGGTTTTCAAATACTAGCACGCTTTTCCAATCTCCCCTATTGTGCTTATATTGGATATATGTGTGTTTATCTACAGAATCTATCTAGCTATGGAACGTAGTTGGATGGTTTTGTAAACGCACAAGTGATGAGTATATGAAGGGAGTGGAAAATTTTATAGAATTTGCTTAAAGAAATGTTCCTAATAGTAAAAGAATGTTCTATTGTCCTTGTGTCAAATGTTTGAATACAAGGAAATGTGCGGTCATGGATATACGTACTCATCTTATTTGTTTTGGGATTTACTTGAATCATACAACATAGATATGGCATGGTGATGTGTTGTTAAATAATAAGCCAAGTGTCTCCCAAAGTGAGGATGTTGACATAGATATGGAGGATGGTCGAGTAGAGGTGATGATCCGTGATATTGGACAAGAATCTTTTCAGCGAGCACATGTGTATGAAAGATTGTGCAGTGATGCAGATAAGCCTTTGTATTCGGGGTGTACTACTCATACACGGTTGTCGGCGGTGTTAAAATTGGTTTGTGTGAAGGCGAGAAATGGTTGGAGTGATAAAAGCTTCACCAAATTGCTTGAATTGCTGAAAGACTTGCTTCCAGATGGCAACACATTGCCTGAACTTAACTATGAGACGAAGAAGGTATTGTGTATGATGGGTATGAAGTATAAGAAGATACACGCATGCCCCAATGATTGCATATTGTACATGGGTGATTATGAAAAGATGCACGATTGCCCCAAGTGTGTGTTATCACGCTACAAAGTGAAGGATGGTAATGATGGTGATGATCTTGATGATTCTAGTTGTGATGTGAAAAAAAAAGGGGTCCTCCTGCGAAGGTGTTGTGGCATCTTCCAATAATTCAAAGGTTCAAGCGATTGTTCTAATGTAAAAGATGCAAAGAACCTTAGATAGCATGATGATGAGAGGAAACGTGATGGATAGGTTCACCATCCGGCTGATTATGTGCAATGGAAGAAAATTGATACTTTGTTTCTGGATTTCGCCAATGAGCCAAGAAACCTCAGGCTTGGACTTGCTACGGATGGAATGAATCCATATGGTAACTTAAGTAGTATTCATAGTTCATGGTCTGTTCTCCTGATAATTTACAACCTACCTCCTTGGTTGTGCATGAAGCACAAATACATGATGTTATCTATGATGATTTCGGGCCCAAAGCAACCGGGAAATGACTTAGATGTTTATCTAAGTCCCTTGATTGAAGACTTGAAAAAGCTGTGGGTGGAAGGTGTTGATGTGGTTGATGGGTATTCTCACGAGACTTTCAAGATGCGTGCCATGTTATTTTGCACCATTAATGACTTTCCAACATACGGAAACTTGTTCGGGTACAGTGTTAAGGGGCATAAAGAATGACCTATATGTGAAGAAGGCACATGCTTCACTCAGTTGCATCATGGAAGGAAGACGGTTTCGGAGATTTCTTAGACGTGATCACCCATATCGTAAGATGAAAAATGCTTTTAATGGATGCCAAGAGAGTGAAAATGCTCTGACGACCTTAAATGGAGAGCAAGTTTATCAACGGGTGAAGCACATAAATTTTATCTTCGACAAGGCCAAAAAGAAGGCTAAGGCCACTGAGAAAAACATATGGAAGAAGAGGTCGATATTTTTTATCTTCCATACTGGTGCAAGCTTGATGTCAGACACTGTATTGATGTGATGCATGTGGAGAAAAATATGTGTGATAGTATAATCGAAACGCTTCTCAACATTCAGGGCAAGAAAATGGACGGTGTGAGTGCTCGTCTTGATCTTGTTGCGATGGGTATACGAGAGCAGTTAGCTCCAGTTGTTGAGGATGGTAAGCGGACATATTTGCCTCCAGCATGTCATACTTTGTCAAAAAAGAGAGACAAAGTTTTTGTGAGTGTCTTTAGTTCATCAAAGTTCCACATGGTTACTCTTAAAATGTCAAGAGGCTTGTCTCAAGTGATCTCAAATTAGTTGGCTTAAAGTCTCATGATTGCCACGTCTTGATGCAACAACTACTGCCCGTGGCTATTTGTGGTATTGTTCCTAAAAATTTTAGACATGCCATAACTAGATTGTGCTCATTCTTTTGACACCCTGCTACCCCACATGTTATAAAGCGATAAAGATAAAGAGATTTAAAATTAACATGCATTTACTCATTTAAATAAAACGATTGTCCATGGGTAGAAATGTCCCACATGAACGAGTTCACAAAACGCGAAAAATAAAACCATGTTTAAACAATAATAAACATAACAAAACAAACCCAACCCGATGTCACAACAGAGCTGGTATAATCGTTCCGGAAAAACCTCGGAATACAACTGAAACTAAACTAACAAAAGAGAAATCCTAACTATGAGCGGTGGCTCCTCAGAGTCACTCCTCTCAGGGCTGCTCGCCCTCCCCTGCATAAAGCCAAACAATCCAAACAAGAAAACAGAGAAAGGGGAGTAAGAATCATGTAAACACAAAGGCATGTGAATAGGAAGTAAGGTAAACAAACAAGCATGGCACCATCATAAGCATACATCATCATTTATATCATCATACATCAACATCATAACAACCAAGTATGCTATGCAGTGCAATGTAACACCACTTTGCTACTCCATTATGCATGTGGATCCAACTAACTCAGGATGAATGACTTTGGAGTTACATATCGGTATTGGCCATAGAAGCACCAACGCCAGTAGTCCACCAAACCTCGGGTGAACCCATGGATAGCCAACACATCAAACCATGGATGCCTCATCACGGGGGCGCACGGTCACCGAACCTTGGGTAACCTACCGTGGATGGCCAGATCGTCTTACTCTCGGACGACTTTCCCTATGTCGAACCTCCCCCCAACTAACAACTCCAATGCATGATGCATGGGCACAACAACGAATAAGCAACCACCTTCTTTGCTTGGGCCAATAAGCACCCAAGACTTCAACATTATCAACATCAACACCTTAGACCCATCCGGGGTCAAGACCCCCCTTGGCCAATAAGCACCAAGGTACAACTTATCAATACCTCGACCAATAAGCATCGAGGCCACTTTGGCCAATAAGAACCAAAGCTAACAACGTGCGGTAACCCATAGGATTTATCATCATTAATTATCTTCATTAGTCTTTAACCAAGTTATCTAACATTCATCGTTGAATGGTTGTGTTATCATAACGTTATTGGGGAAAATCGGGGTTAAAACCCCTTAGAGCCTTTAATTTCATTTTCTGTCCTGGAGGGGAGCACAGGCGTGCTTGATCCCCGGCATGGTCGTGCTGCCACTTAAGTGGAGCACGGGCATGCTTCCTTTCAGGCACGACCGTGCTCAGCTGCACGGTCGTGCTTCCTATTATGCACGGTCATGCTCAGCTGCACGGTTGTGCTCCTTTGCTGCACGGTCGTGCTTACAGCGCGGCCATTTTCCAGAATTCAAACTAGGAGCACGGGCGTGCTCCCTGTTCAGCACGGCCGTGCTTATCGCGTGACAGTGCTGTTGTGGGCAGAGTTCCAACATAATTCTCTAACCTGGTCGGGTCATTGGTGTTCCAAGGACGGTGGGCATCAAGAAATTCTATGGATCATGCACTTCACGTAGGCGGGTCGAGCAAGCGATCGATAAGGAGGAGCTTAGAGAAGAGGTTAAACAGGAGCTCATTGCCGACCCGACCTTTACAGATCAGCTAATAAGAGGGTTTCTAATGAACCCAGCCTTCACGCAGATGCTTATGCAACAGTTTTCATCCATGGCTTCCCAAGAAACAGCGGGAGTTGCCTAACCTTCACATGTGAGCACAAGAGAGTTTTTTCCAAAAGACACATGTGGAGGTGGATGGGTTGTCAAAGAGGGAGCTGGAGTTGAAATAGCGGGAGCTGGAGTTGTCGTAGCGAGAGTTCGAGTTGTCCCATGTATATTCATAATGATCATATTTCTCAATTACTTATGTTTTCTTTATTCTCAATTACTTATGCTTTCTTTATTTACAATTGAAGGCAAAGCCGAAGCCGATGTCGCTTTGTCAGTCTCCCTTTGCTCGTTTGTTAGCATTTGGTGTGGATTTTGCATTCGAAATTTTTGTATTTCCGCTGGAACACGATGGATGGAAGGCACACCCAAACCCAACAGCTCCTTTTCAATTCGCTGGTGAGGATATTGGGCAGTTTTGCACAGATGGTGAATGGATAGTGATAAACTACATTTTGTATACTTTATTTTTGGGAAATTAGGTGTGATTTGTTATTTATTTGGATATTATTGTGGATACTCACCCTATTTCCCATGATTATTGTACAATTTGTCATCATGGCAGTGGAGCAATTAATTGGAGAAAAAGCAACAAATCTGGAAGGTTTTTGGATAAAAAGATTGAGTTCTGAAGTTTCAAAGGAGCACGATCGTGCTCATTAGAAGAGCCCGTGTTGACCAGCACGCCCTTGCTTGGTTGCTGGGGTTGACGTCGATTAGTAAGCACGACCGTGCTCATCAGCAAGGCCTTGCTTACTTTCTCTGTTTTAGCACGGTTTGACGCCGTTTTAACTGAGCACAACCGTGCTCAACATTAAGCACGACCGTGCTCGTGTCTCAGAGGCCCAATTGCTTAGGTTTTTTCCGTTGCCAATATAAGGGAGTGATTGGAGTCATTCTAGGAGAGCTTTTGACAACAGCCGTCGTTGTGCACAGAGAGGAAGATCGAGTCTTAGAGTGAAGGACCGTCTCCCAATTGATTTGAAGACTGCTTTGCATCAAAAGGGTGTTCGGGTTTTAGTTTTCTTTTTCTCTTTTATGGATTGTTGCATGTCTTTGATTTGTATAGTGATTAGTATGACTATGCGTAGCTAAATTCATTCCTAGGGTAATGGTGGATCTTATGTTTTGATACCTTGGATGTTTGCCTAATTTTAATTTGATTCAGTGTTTCTGTTAATTGATTGGTTTAATCCTTGTGTTTGAATTTCTATGAGGTTTGATCATCCTTTATTAAGTTAATTAATTGACTGGCGACCGTACCACAATTAGTTAACGGAACTCTAGGATTAACCAGATTTGAGGTTGCGTGGACCAAACGCAATCCCTTGTTTTCAATCAGTTTTGAATTAATAAAACTTGCCAATTCTTTATGCTTCTTTTAACTGCTTACCTTGCATAACCATTGGGGTAACTGATTAGGAGAAAGAATATTAATATTGCATGATCATTGGGTATTAATAGCTTTAGAGTGAGTGATTGGCAAAATCAATAAGAAATACATAAATTGAGGAATTGGGTAACATCATGGGTAGTAACATAAGTGAAACCAGGCACCCTAGACATTCCATAATTGAACCTTTGCTTACAATTCTTGTCTTTCTTGGTGTTTACCATGTTGTTTCTTTTAATTCTTTACTCATAACCAATTCGATTGTCTAGATAACATAAGGACTTAATTAATCTAGTACTTGTCAACAATCTCTGTGGGTTCGATACTTGGAGTCCCAAATACTCCTACATTACTTTTGCGATAGGGTGCACTTGCCCTTAAGTGTAGTTTTAGCGCAACAGATAGCCAACAGGGTTCTGAGTATTTGGTGCAGTAAGTACATTTTAATTTTATAATTTATTTCAATTTTATAATTTATTTCAATATATTACGTAATTAACATCCACTTATTTCATATCTTAGGTATCTACATCGCCTTCAAATTGACAGGGGCTGCAATGTTTACGGATTCTTAAACCCCACTGTCATGCTGGTTGATTTCTTGACCGATCACAGTAAAGTCAGTGCATACATGCAGAACTTAATGGGAGGAAGTGATCGGAAAGACATATATATGACACCCTACTTATGGAATAAACATTGGCAGTTGATCCTACTTCATCCTTCTAGGCATACTGTCGTATTCTTATGCTCTCTCCACCAGGACCTGTCGAAGGAGGTGGTGGCCTCATTCAATACGTAAGTAATTAATCTTTTATTTAATTTAATTTGTAACATTTGCTTTTATTTTATTACACACATGATAAACATATAATTGATATGAATATTTTGTTTATGATAGCGCTATTAAGGCATGTAGCATATCTTGTGCCAATGGGAAAAGTAGAACTTCAAAGTCAAAAGCAAATCCTGAATGGATTATCCTCAAGCTAAGTAGTTTATTAAATAGTAATTAATATTATAATTACTATATATATACATTTAATTGACATTAAATTTCATTTCTTTTGTAGTCTCATTATTAGACAGATAGTTGGTCGTGTGCGTATTATGTGATGCTTCATATGTTGAACATCGTCTCCGCATCTATTACCAAGGGATGGAAGAAGGTAATTAATTAAACAAGTTATTTAATTATATATTTTATTTTTGGTGATGACTTGATTTAATGTTTATTTTATTTGAACTTGTGCAGGCTTTCAGCGATCAATCTCCTCTTGCGAAAGAAGATTTTAAAAACTTGAGGATGTGATTTGCAGACTTCTTTTTCAAGTATGTTGCAGAAAAAAGAGTAGAAAAGATACCTCCTGCATACTTAGAAGATAATGTGTAGTTGTATGAATTTACATGTATATATTTATATTGGACTTATGTTAGCTTGTATAGAATATATTATGAATTTTTATGTATAGTGGCCTAGCTAGTATAAAATATAAACTGAATTGTGTTAAGGAAAATTCTGTATAATTGTGACTAGCTAGTTCTGAAAAATATTGAAATGCAAATGCATGAGTTAATTTATGTGCAAAGTTCTCCATATATGGACTTGTTAGTGATGAGTGTGTGCAAATTCTGTAATCTGTGCAAATTCTGTATTTTGGACTGTTAGTAAATGCAAGGAGCTAGCTGGGGGAGAGGGATATTGCATAACCAGAATTTTTAAAAAAAATTGCTTTTAATTTTTTATACAACAGACGTTAAAAATACTTTTAACGTCTGTTAAATAGTGAAACAGACGTTAAAAGTGTTACTTTTAACGTTTGTTGTATAAAAAACAGACGTTAAAAGTAAACTTTTATGTCTGTTCACAACAGACGTTAAAAGTGTGACTTTTAACGTCTGGCTTTTTTGTGACGTTTAAAAGCACTTTTTATAGATGTAAAAAGTGCTTCTTGCACTAGTGTTTTATCTTTTGGTCAAAATTCATTTTGGTTCTTTATCTTTTAAAAGATTCATTTTGATCCTTTATCTTTCAAAGGTATGCAAAATGGTCCTTCTGTCAGGTCTGTTACTAATGTTCGTTAATGTTAACTTGAGATCTACTGAAATTTGGACATTTTGCCGGAGATCTACCGGAATCTGGGTACTACTTCAATCCCCCTCTCTATCAAATCAAATTACACACTCTCATTTCTTTTTAAAACATCTTCCCTTTGTCTCATTTCTTCTGAAAGCCCTAAAATAGACTTTTCCAAACCAGTGGTTGTGGCTCCCAAAATATTGATTTCAATGGAGGTTTTGGTGTTGTGGACCAAGGGTTGAATATGGTAAGTATTATTGATCCTTCTATATTAGGGAATTACCCTGGCTTCCCTTTTAATGCTGGGAGTATAAATGGCCACAATGCAAGATCAGCAAGTTTTCCCTCAGCAACAAGCAAAACATCCTCTTTCTGACACAGTTGGACACAATTATTCGGCCCGGAGGTAGCAAACACAACTTCCATTGTAATCAAGCCCTCATTGAAGTTGTGGAAAGGTTTGATCAGATCCACATTATTGATTTTGACATTGGCTTTGGAGAGCAATGGTCTTCTCTTACGCAAGAGCTTGCCTTGAGAAGAATGAATGTGCGTAATTTGATTTGACAGAGAGAGAGGGTGTAACATCCCTTGCTGCTCTATCGATTGACGACTGTCCCCACAAACCAACACGAGTCTTTTCAACGTGTTTTGTCCTTACTCGCACGCTTCATGGGAAACTTCCTAGGAGGTCACCTATCATAGAATTGTTCCAAGTCAAACTCGCTTAACTGTTGAGTTAATAAGTGATGGGTTTCCGAAAAGAAGATGCATCTTGTTAGTATAGGTAGTACTAATCAATTCATATAAGACTTCCTCAACTGTATAGTCCCATACCTACACAGTCTCAGGATCTCTCTCATTCCAGTGTGTAATCGGTTCATTCATGTATTCCTCCGCTTAGAAGCCTGCCAGGAGCCGCTCCTTGTTCGTGCCTTCTCGCACCGGCGACCACTCCCCGCCCTCATTAGCACCGGGTGTCACAGAGAGGAATGAAGTAGTAGCCATATTTCGGCGAATATCCGGCTAACATTAACGGATGTTAGTAACAGACCTGACGGAATGATCATTTTGTGTAACTTTTGAAAAATAAAGGATCAAAATGAATATTTAGAAAAAAATGACCAAAATGAGTTTTGTCTAAAAGATAAAGGATCAAATATATATATATATTTGGGAATAACAAAAATATATTTTAAGCCTAAAGGATATTGTTTTTGAGTAATGATATTTGCACACCCAAAATTGACACCCAAAGTTGACACCTTGGTTAATCGGTACAAATATTTGGTTAATTCAGTTCATTATATGATTAATCACGTGTAAATATTTGGTTAATTCATGATGACCCATTAATCATATAAAAAACTGAATTAACTAGATATTTGTATGTGGTTAACCAAATATTTACATGATTATGAAAAATAAGCTTCATATAACCCATTAACCATATAATGAACTGAATTAACAAAAAATTTATACATGATTAACCAAGATATCAACTTTGGATATCAAACCCAGGTGTTCAAATATCATTATTCATTGCTTTTGCAGATGCTGATCTCACACTAATCATTTGCGCAACTCATGACAATTAGTGCCAATCTGGAACTCTGGTTGGTCTGTTGGCTTTAAAAACTGACCTCCAAAAGCTAATAAAGGAAGCAAGAAATTTTAAATCTCACTCATAAGTCATAGCCCAACAACAGGTCCAGCAAATTTTTAGTGGCAAAAGTAGTCCCTTTCTCATTTCCAACAATAACAGGTGGATCATTATCATGGAAGACCATGTCAGGTAACGATTCTTATATGTTCCAGTATACAATGTATTAGACAATAATTATTACTATATTCTATTGTTAATCTTATAACTTATACCTTTATTTCAAAAAAAAAATTCTTATAACTTACATTTCATTATATTATCATGTCACATTCTCTATGTTTAGAGGGGGAACACTCACTGCATATCTCTACCTTTTTTACTTAACCCAGGCACACGCATGCTATACTTCTATTTTAAGAAAAACCGTAAAGGGACAAATCAAAATAGTACAGGTTAGTGCGCCAACCGCTATTGAAAATTGAAAGCTATTAATTTGCTTGCTTACTTTCTAAATATGGAAGCTTGCACACTGGGACACATCAACACCACCACTTAGTTAATGACACCCTTTGGAAATGGCAAATTTTCGCTTCTAGATTCTACAATCAACTCATGGCTTCAATAATAACAAGTGAGAATCAAGCAATTAATCTTACATACACTGTATTCTTTGGAGCTCCACTTTTTCTTCCCCTTACACCTCACTTAAATTAGATATATGAATATATCTTCAATTTCAATATTGGTTAAAAACTTAAAATACTAAATCCAAAAATTAAAATAGATTTCAGTTTTTTGAAGTAGAAACTTGAAAAAATATCGAATGTGTAAAGGGTTTATTAATTAAGTTAATTTAAATTAATTTAATTGATTTAAGTTATTTTAACTAATAAAATTTATTATTTAAATATAATTATTTTATTAATTTAAATTTAATTTAATTAAATAAATGATTAATTTTATTAAATTTATTTAAATTTATTAAATAATTGAATGAGAACCCAAAAAGAAGACTACAAAAGTCATTTTACATGAAACATTCTCTTCCTCTTCCATTATCTTCTCACTTGAGGAGTGAAAAAACTTTGAGGTGGATCCCACCAATTTTATTCTTTATTCCCTATTACTCTCCTCATCAAACAAAAGAAAAATACATTTTCTAACCCTTTTCTCTTTTTTTATTTGTTACTCTAACAAATAAAGCATAAGGTTAAACATAAGGCCATGGCCATATCATTTATAAAGAACCTTATCTCTCTCCCTAGAGTATATTTATTAATAAAATAGTCTCAAATCATATGTACTTGCATTAAATATAGAATATTTACGTCTTGGATAGCTTTTTTTTTTCCAGTGTGTGTGTGGGGCTGTATTGGGTGTAGTAGTAGCTGGACATGCACCATATATATACGGTTTTGAGCTGTACAGCTACTATAAAAATGAAGTATCTGCGACATAAGATAGTTGCATTCATAAATGAGTTGTGATATTTGAACATTAAAATTTAGACACTATATATGATATTATATGTATTTATTTTTATCTCTCATTTATTTTTTATCATCTTTTATATAAATGTATATAAAAAATACACCCAAAAACCCCAATTTGATGTTAAAAAAAATTGTTATTCATAAATTGGAATGTAGGATCCCCAAAATGAATTTTATTATTATTATTATTATTATTATTATTATTATTATTATATATCTCCAAATCAAATGCAAAATTAAGCTCACTTTTGAAGTAAGAAATTAAACTTGTTTTTGTATTTAATTCGTGACTGGCTGAGTGGCTGGCAATGAACAGTTGCCTCCATTTGGCAGGGTCGACCCAACGTATTTATATATATAAAACGAATTTTAAGTAAAACCTTTTTAATGTTAATAGCATAAAAATTAAGGGATTTTTTAGGACTAAATAATTAATTTCTTGTTTGATACGTTTGCACACTGTACCATTGTAGCATTAGCGAAAAATATCATAGACAATGCAAATATAATAAAACAAAAAGTTTAGCTAGGCTCTCATTTACTTATCCTTCTATAGTCTATTAGCTATGCATCCTTGTCCTCATATGCTTTCAACGTGATGGAAGATTGCTTGTGTCATGTCAATAAACAAAATTGGTGCCTAAAAAAATTTGAGGCCTAAAGCCCTTGCTTTTGTTGCTTTAGGCTTGAGCGGCCTTACCATTTGATAGCAATCTGATTAATGAACAAAGAATAAATTAACCTTAATTAAAGATGTGACAGATTGGTTAAAAATTATGTTCTTCGTCGTCATTTTTTATTTCAAAGAAGAGTTAGTCTTGATATGATCCAATATATCCTTATTATATAGAAAAATGTGGATAATAAGGTTGTGTTTGTCTTGGCCTAAACAAGACATACAAAACAGTAGCCTCTCTGCCCCAAAAACACATGCAAACACAAACACACTGAGATAGCGTTAACAGTTTATTTATTAGCGGTGGTTCTACGCCTACAACAAAGTAGAGACCGATCCACCACTAGGAATGTTTTGAAAACTGAATTAGTGAAAGCCGACCCTTAAAATTGGTTCAAAATCAGATATGATAAATTAGTCATATAAATTCGAGTTATTTTTAACTAGTTTTACTTTATTTATGGTTTGATTAAATTTGACAAATTGATTTAAATGATAAAAAACATTGTGTAGAAAAGTTAAAATTTGAATATTGAGATAGAAATAAAACATGAGAGAAAACAAAAGAGGAGAGAGAGTCTAAGTCTATAAAAAATTTGAGGTTTAAATAAGCTTTTAGTCCCTGCAAAGTTCACTAATTTTGGTTTTAGTCCTTGTAAAAAAAAAATCTTAGGTTTTCTTCCCTGTATTTTCGAAAATTTTGTAAATAGGTCCTATTGTTACCCCTGAATACTAGAAATCATACTGGATGAATAATTTTGTCAATTTTAACCCTATGACCCTAATGTATGATTTTGTTTCTACTTTCTATCCAACTTTTGGAGCAAGTCAGACAAGAACGAGAAATTACCTCGGTACCCCCTGAGTACTAGATATCATACAAAATGAAGGAATTTAGCAATTTTAACCTTTTGTCCCTAATATATGATTTTGTTTCTATTTTATGGCCAAATTTTACATCAAGTCGGACAGTAAAATAAAATTACCTCGATACCCATGAGTACTAGATAACAGAAAAAGATAACGATATGGACTATTTGCAAAATTTGTGAGATTATAGGGACGAAAACCTAAGAAAAAATTTCACAAGGACCAAAACCAAATTTGATGAACTTTGTAGGGACCAAAAACTTATTTAAACAAAAAATTTGAAATAGAAAATATGCTTTGAGTTGGTTTTTTTAAGAACTAGTTTATATCAAATTTAATTAAGATCTAGAGTATTTTTAATTTTCTTTTTAGTAATAACCAGTTAACAGTCACCTAAAATCAACCTCGCCGTATTTTTTTGAATACTATCTTATTGTTTTATTAGCTTAACTGATTAAATTAATAGTTTAACTAAATGCAGGACCATAGGTAGAAAATCTTTATTAAGGAAATTAAATAACAATAATTTAAGGAGAATTGTTAGCAGATTATTTTTTTTGAAACAGTTAGCAGATTATTAACTATTATAATTAATAATTAATAAAATATATATTAATAATTTATTATCCTAATAAAACTAACTTAACTGAACTTATGATTTGGAGGTATTTGCTATTTGGAAGAGTTTACATAGACTTTATTTAAGTAGATGTTTGGCAGTTACTCCCTCTTGTCACTATCATAAGCAAAAATTAATTAAAACACACATATTAAGAAAGTTAATAAATCTTATTTAATTTTGTTAAAAAATTAGGCTTATTGCTTAAATTACCCTTCATCTAAAATTTCAATTTTCATCGTTAAAATACATTTGCATTAAATAGATCTCACTTTCAATAAGGATGAGAGGGAAGATGACCTTTTATTTGTCAATGAATACTAGAAAATAATGTTAGCACTAATTTGGAAGGGGACCCTTTATATTCTGCATTAAATTGGGAATAATGTCAATGAATATTGGAAAACATAATTTATATTAAGTGGGGGGTATTTTAGGAATAATAACATTAAATTGGATGAAAGTACGAAAAATTTACATATATTTTAAACCAAAAAATTTAGGATTTTTTGCTTATAATATTAATCGGAGGGAGTATTTTAAAAAATATCTCATGAATTTCAATAAGCTCTTTTTAATTTATTTGAAATATATGAAACATCATTAATCAATATCAATCATTCCATGTTTAGCGTTGTTTGCGCAACAAAATATAATATAATATTATTATTTTTTATCCATCGTCGTTAGCAGTGACTAATCTCCGTCCGAATGTATTGGGTACACAAGATGGGTTCTCTCTTCCCAACCAGGTTTTCTCCAAACACAAGGGTCAGGATTCGAATCCCTAACCACTTGCTTAAGGTGTCAAAGTCCCTTACCACTTGCATAAACCACATGTTGATAATATTTTTTTATTTATTTTGGATTTGATTAATAAGTGATTGTAGACCGAAAAAAATAAAAATGATTGGTAGTTACATAAAGGATGAAAGAGAAAAAATGCAAAGTTGCAAAAGGGAAAGAGGAAGTGAAGAGCAATCCAAACAACCTGGACCCAACCGGAAATACCGCTCTTCACCATTGTCAATTTGGAATTGCATTTTGAATCAAACGAAATCTCACTTTTCTTCTTAACCTCAAAACCCTAATCCTCCATTTTCCTCGCTGAATTCCACGCCTCTGCCTCTGATCCGATCCGGTTTCGTTAAAACGCCGCGTTTGATTCAATTCCGGTTGTTCAATTGTGCCGGAATCGTTCAATTTTGCACGCGATCTGATTCAGAATTAGCATTGCTCTACTCGATCATCTCCGAAATCTTCGAGATTCATAATTACGCGTTCAAGTAGTTGAATCAGCACGTTTTCATTCATTTTCTTTGAGCTATTGTTTCAATGCTTGCAGTGACAGTGAGGATTCACGGTTGGAAAATTAGGGTTGAAGAAGTTTTGCAATTTAGCGTTTGAATTGGATCTTTGTATCAGAAGCATTATCGCATTACAATTTTGGACATGAGAAGAATCTGGTTCAATAAATTGTCCATGATTATAGGCCCTAAACCGCCATTGAGCTGGTTAATCTTGAGCCTAATCAGTGTTCTCGCTCTAATTGCAGTGTTAGGTTCTTCATCTTCAAATTCCATTGATTCAGAATCTCGTAGACCGGTTTCTCTCATCTACACAAACTATAGAAGGATTAAAGAGCAAGCAGCTGTTGATTACTTAGAGTTAAGGTCTGTTTCAGTTGGGGCTAGGCAAAAGGAACTAGGCCTCTGTGGCAAGGAAAGGGAAAATTTTGTACCTTGCCACAATGTCACGGCGAATTTGTTATCTGGATTCGAACAAGGTGAGGAGTTTGATCGGCATTGCGAACTGTTGAGGGGAGCTGAGAGGTGTTTGGTTCGCCCTCCCAAGGATTACAAGATTCCGTTGCGGTGGCCGAGTGGGAGGGATATTATATGGAGTGGAAATGTGAAGATAACCAAAGATCAGTTTCTTTCTTCTGGAAGTATGACCAAAAGGTACTATTTATCTAAGTTGGTTGCTAGAGTGGGAAGATGAGGCCTACTTTTGCTAAAATAACTGTTTCAGCTATATCAGTTGACTGCTTGAATGAAAGTTGTTGTTGTTGTTGTTGTTATTGTTATTATTTTGGATAGAAGGTTGCTTGAATGAAAGCAATGCTGCTTTTATCAGGTCTGTGTCTGTTGTGATTCATGATGAATGAATTGTTTTTCACTTTCTAAGATTTTGTGGTAATTTCTCTAGGTTGATGCTACTAGAAGAGAATCAAATTGCCTTTCACTCTGAGGATGGATTGATCTTCGATGGTGTGAAAGATTATTCTCGCCAACTTGCAGAGATGATAGGGTTAGGAAGTGACACTGAATTTCCTCAAGCTGGTGTAAGTCTTCCATACATAATTCACAGTTTGTTGTTCTTTTGGGGACCTTAATGTTTTACGGGGATAGGGTTTTTGCAAAATAGTTCCATGTATAGTAAAGTAAGAAAAGGTTATGCTGAATAGCTGTCTATACTCTATCTCTTTTTTATTCTCATTAAGGACCCACATTCTTTTTGTTACATCAAACATGCTATACATATGACTGATATATTGATCACATAATAACAGGTTCAAACTATATTAGATATTAATTGTGGATTTGGCAGCTTTGGAGCTCATTTATTGTCACTGAAAATAATGGCGGTTTGTATTGCGGCATATGAGGCAACTGGCAGCCAAGTTCAATTGTCTCTTGAGAGAGGCCTTCCTGCTATGATTGGCAACTTTGTTGCAAGACAGCTTCCGTATCCATCTTTATCATATGACATGGTTCACTGTGCTCAGTGTGGCATCATTTGGGACGAAAAAAGTAATTACGTAGTCAATGCATTATTATTCTTGGAGGAGTAGATTTCCTTTTAGGCTTCTTTATAAAATTCAATTCCTCTTTGTTAGTATTGTTACTTTACCGATGAACAGATTCATGTGTTATTTATTTGCATATTTTTTAGATTTAAGTCATAGTTTTTGTCAGAAGTTGTATTAGACGACAAATGAGAGAGAAGACTGATTAAGCTGCACCATATTTGGTGTTGTAGACTGTGAGGCCGAATAAGTATGATAAGGCCGTTTGTTGATTGTCAAACTGGTGATTGAGTTATCACTAACCCTTGAAATAACAAAATTATAATGAAGTGTGTTAGAGATATAAAGCCATTCTTGGCCTCCATCTAACAAGTTAAGCTTTTGGGATAATTGATCCTTGACATGTTCAAGAGTTCGATCCTTGTCACCACTATTCTTTATAAATCTCAGCACAAGATAATTTGGGCCAACAAGTTATCCACGCTTCAAGCTTAAAGGGCTCTTGTATGAAGGGGCATGTTAGAGATATAAAACTATTCTTGTCCTTCTCCTAACAGCTAAAGACTTGGGATAGTTGATCCTTGATTATAGATTGTCATGAGTTATTTTATTTTTTTGACAGCATGTCCCTTAAAATTTATCTATTTGATATTTATCTTATATAAGCTGAATTAATATCTTTCTAATAACCTACGCGGGAGTGGATATCATTAAGAAAATATATAATTCACTTTCTAGTTTGCTTTTGACTGTTTATCAATTATCACCAGTAGCCTATGCATTTACATTTTGTTCTAGGTCTGAATTAATATCTTGGGTTTGCATATAAATATGCTTGGATTTAATTGAATCATATAACATATATTTTCATTTTTAAGTAATATGTTTCCGACCAATTAAATTGATGGTTGGAATAGATGTCTAAAATGTTTCTATGAGGATCTGACACCTTTTTTCCCCCCCTTTTTCTTCCATTGTCTCGTATTCTTCTAATATCCTTTTACTTTTTCCATCCTTCCATGTCTTTTCTGCACCATAGTTAATCTTGTTTAACTTCTGGTGGAACTGCCGTCTTTTGTTTGCTCTCTAACATTGACTTCATCTTACAGATGGAATGTTCCTTATAGAAGTTGATCGTGTTCTCAAGCCTGGAGGATATTTTGTTTTGACCTCACCCACAAGCAGGCCGCAGGGAAGTTCATCACGGGGGAAAAAGAGAACACTGCAGAACCCAATGGAAGGGCTGACCCAGCAACTTTGTTGGACTCTTCTAGCTCAGCAAGATGAGACCTTCATCTGGCAGAAGACTGCTGATGTTGATTGTTATGCATCTCGGTAAGGGTAGTTGTCTTAAATGATATGAATGATAAATATTTATAGCCAATAGACTGTTTATTTGAGATGACTAATATCAACTTGTTAGTTTTGCTATTGGATTGTTCCATTGAACACGTAACTACAACTGTAGTTCTTAAATGACTTCTGTTTCTTGCATTTGTAGCAAGCAGCATTCTTTACAGCTGTGTAAAGAAGGGGATGATGCTCAATCATATTATAAGCCTCTTGTACCATGTATAAGTGGGACCTCTAGCAAGCGATGGATTGCAATTCAGAACAGATCCTCTGGATCTGAATTGAGCTCAGACGAGCTTAAAATTCATGGAAAGTATTGTTTCTTAAGAGCCTTTTGCTTATCTCTTGATCAGTTGATCCCTGCTTCTACTGCTCCAAAATTCATTCCGATTTACTGTTTTGCATTTTCATGAATTTCTCTTTATTATTGCAGGAGTTGAACCCGAAGAATTTTATGAGGACTTGCAAATCTGGAGATCAGCTGTCAAGAATTATTGGTCATTGCTTACACCGTTAATTTTCTCTGACCATCCAAAGAGACCTGGCGATGAAGATCCATTACCTCCATTTAACATGATAAGGAATGTTATGGACATGAGTGCTAATTATGGGGGTTTGAACGCTGCCCTTCTAGAGGAGGAAAAATCAGTGTGGGTTATGAACGTTGTTCCTGCCAGGACTTATAATGCACTTCCTCTTATACTAGATAGAGGTTTTGCTGGCGTTATGCATGACTGGTAAGTTGCTATTTCACCTTGGTCTTGGCAAGTTGTTGAGTGTGATCTAGACAGTTTTTATATAAATGAAAAGTTGATTGGAGGTGAGACGGTCGAGGGTGATAATTTAAAATGTATTCCTCTTACCAAATCATTCGCAATTAGCACATTCTTATAACAAACGATTGAACAGTGGTGTATGCCAGTAGGGAAACAACAGTCACTTTTTATAATTTACTTCAAAAGATATATTTTCATGTTTTTGCTGCTGAAAATGAAAATTTCAGATGATTTAGTGGTGTTTGTTAACTATGTACAGAAAAAATTGTGAACAATCCCTTATTCTTTAAATTATTGAATGACATTAGTTCCAGTTAATATTGAATGACATTAGCTTTAATATGCATCAATACATGTTCAGTGCTGAGATTTCATCACTAAATATTCAATTATTTTTTTATCAAAGACACGCTTAGCTTTTTCTTAATTTTGTTTCCCTTTGAGACTGGATTTGGATATAAATGTAGCATGCACGCATGCACTTGATCTGTTGGATTGAAACTATTTGACTTATTTTATTGCAGAATACAATTCTAATGAACATCCACCTGTTTGCATTTCTACTCCAAATTCTCTTTCTTTGGAGTTCATTGACAGATCTCTTTGTAAAATAGGATAATTCATTTTTGTTTCTGAATATTAATCTTTAGGTGTGAACCTTTCCCCACCTACCCCCGGACATATGATATGCTTCATGCAAATGGGCTTCTCTCACATCTCACTTCAGAGAGGTGCAGCATGATAGATTTATTTGTGGAGATGGATAGAATACTGCGCCCAGAGGTACAGTGTCCGTGTTTAAATTCATATCCATGTTTGTTCATGATGGAAAGTTTCATCATTGATTTTTGTAATGTGTACATACAGAAAAGATAGCAGAACAGTAATCTGGCACCTTCCTCTTCTTTTCCACCCTTTTTTGTGGCGCATCCTCCAGAAAGGATGATCTCATCTTGGCAGATGATTCTTTTGGAGCCATTTGATTCTATTGATGAATTCTCATATTCATATATTGTTATGATCACATATGAAATGGTTTTTGGATTTTGTGTTTGGATACAAGTAGTTGTCTGTATTGGTATATTGGAATGATGTATGAAGGGGCTAATAGTTTAGTACTTTTCATCATTTTTGTAGGGATGGGTCATTTTTTCTGATAAAATGGGAGCTATAGAGATGGCTCGCACACTTGCAACACAAGTACGTTGGGAAGCAAGGGTAATTGATCTGCAGAATGGCAGTGACCAGCGGCTACTTGTTTGCCAGAAACCATTTGTGAAAAAATAATTGATTGAGCACTAGTAAGTCTGGCCATGGCAGATGAACTCAAATTTTTTGCTCTGGTAATTCCCATAAACCTTTTGCTAAACTGGGTAGCATTTTTTTTTGGGGTAAAGGTAGCATTTATTTTAGTGTTGAATTAAACATTATAGATGCATTATAAAAATCTTCTGTTGGTCATGCCAGACATAAGATCTCTATTGGTCTTGATGTGGATTCTTTTGTATACTGGTCCCATGTACCATCCTGTATATTGTCAACCTAAGCGTCCATCATAACCTAAGTCTTTCACGAAACACTGCAGTTTGCATAATGATGTTTATGTTGAGAGCCTGTATAGAGCAGTTTATAGTTCCCACAAATTTGTGAATTGAAATCACCTATAGCGAAGCAGAATGTACTGCAGCTTTTTGATCTGAGCTGAATTAATTTGTTATTGTTTGTACAATTTCAGAGAATGGATTGTTTAGTTGGCACATCTTGTATATATAGAGCGCAGAGCCTTGACGTTTTCCATCTTTTCCACAAGGTCAGGGAATTGAGGAAGCTGTAGATTGAGAAGGTTCACGTCTAATTTAGCTACGGTTCATTTTTTGTCAAAATTATTTGTAGTAATTCATTCATCTAATATCCTGTTAGCATTTTCTTCTTCATAATTTCTTTATTGATCATTGGAGTCAAGCCTTTCTGTTGAACAATTGCTAGTTTTTTGAGAAAGAATGTGAGTAGCCACGAAATTCAAGAATGAAATTGAGATTGTAACTCAAACTTCCCATGCCTTGCTATTTCGTTTGGATGCAGAGAGGAAATAAGTGAGAAAAAAAGAGAGAAAGAAAATGAAAAAAAAAAAAGAAGAGGAAATGAAATCGTCTGGTTTTGTCTTATAGTGATGCTTTTGCATACCTTTTATTCAAAAATAATAATAAAAAATCGTCTGGTTAATGAGAAAAAGCTGAGAAAGAAAATGATAATTTTTTTCTTGTTTAGTTGGAAAGAAATGTAAAAGAAAACAATTTAATTATATTAAATAATTTTTATTGGATTGGGAGAAACCAAGGACATTGACAACCTGCCAATTCAATGAACTTCGAAGTTAAAAAAATTGGAAAATGAATTTCAGATCAACGTTCTAATTTATTTATTTATTTTTATAGATAGATCAATTTTCTAATTTCTATTTAAACTACAAGGTTTTAAAAGAGATACTTATTCTGTTTTTAATCCTGGGAAAATCAAAACACATACATTTACCATTTTTTTTTATTGGATTTTTCTAACATGTACAACTTTATAACATGTTAAGGAAGCATAAACTAGAAATGTTGTATTGGAAAGAGTGGCTTTTTAATTTTCAAGGAATTTAATACACAACTTTCAATATAACATTTCTACTTTTGCTTTCTTAACATGTGCAACATTTTTATTTCCGGTCCACAAAATAAGAAATAAATGAGTCTTTTTTTTGGTCTAAAATATAAGAAGCATGTATCGATTTTCGCATATATTAAATGCTAATTTCCAATATTACCCTTATTAACAACTATCATTAATTATAGGCCATCAGAATACTAACTAAAATTAGAAGGAGTGTTTTTGAATATTTATGAGTATTAATTACAATTAACATATTTTAATACATTTCCTCAGTCTGTGTGTTTAGGGTTTTGTTTATTATATTATGGGACGGAGGTAGTATTTTGTACCATACACCAAATTGGCACTCTAGACTTCTTTTTGTGAACCATTATAGACAAACTTAACAGTATAAATGTGATTATTTTTAATTTGCCCCACTGTTATGAAAGTATCATATTTCTGATAATATATAGAGCAATAAATAGTAAGGTGATTCTATTTGGTTTTGCATTATGATCTCAATCATTTCATTAGTTTGAAAACGAGTTTTCAAAAGTCAACGGCCAAAATATGAAAACACACTTGCACGCTCAAAATAATGCAAGACACTTGGTTTAATTTTCATATTTTTTTCGGTTTCCCGGGGTATCCTCCGCGCGCAACTGCGGAGACTAATTCCTCAAGTCGGGTAGGACCATAAGGGCGGTAAAGCTCTCCCTCAAGAGTTTTAACGCTACTGCATTCCCAGGGCCAAGATTCGAACTCGAGACCTCTGGTTAAGCTGGAAGAGATATATGTCATCTCATCCAAGTGCTCTTAGGTAATTTTCATATTTTATTAGTGTAATTTTTTTTTTTTTTTGCCCCCTATTGTCAATGAATCACAAATTATACTATATATAACTCTTAAGTGATTTTTTTACTGGAAAAATTTATAAGTGATTGATGACGTAAATTTTTTTACACCAGCATAACAATTAAATCCAAAAATAATTTATATAAAGTTTTTCACCATCATTCAGCCCGTCTAATATTCTAAAGATGCATACTGTTCTTTAAATTTTCTTTTAATAATTTTACATATAACCTGTTTTAAGTGATCAATTTTTATTGCTGAGAGAAAAGCTAGATTCCCCTTCCTCAAATCAAAATACTCACTTTGGTTTATATACGTGGTTACTTTTTTTATTAACTAAAAAATGATGTACAAATTATGTAAGAAAATTGACGTGTAAAAATATAATTACTCATGAAAAAACCATTTCCAAATACCAATATATTACTATGCAAGGAGTGTTGTTTAGTCATGTTTCATTAACCTTTAATTAAATAATCTAATTAAACTTTTAGATTAAATAAATTAAAATTAAGATTTATTTGGTATACAATGACAGTGTAAAGTTTTTTTACATTGTCAACCAATCAGAAATTGACATGCCATTAAAAATGTTTGATTCTTATCTTAACTACCTTAAAAGTCATTAATTTCATGATTTCTGATTGGTTGTCAGTGTAAAATTCTTTACACTAATAATGCATACAAATAAAACTCTTAAAATTATTTAATAAAAAAATAATAAAATGATAGCAATAGTTGATAATATGGAGAAAGGAGAGACAATAGATGTATGGTGTACAAGTCCAACAACCTTAGCTTGGGCCTTGGGCTAATTAGCTTTACTTAGCAGTTCAGTCCTTCCGAATTGCGTGCTTCCGCTTTGAAAATTTCTCATCCAACGGTCCAGATTTGGTCTTACCCTCTCCCCCACAAGTTGCCCCGTCTTCAAGCACTATATAACCACTCTGCCCCCTCCTTGCATTTTTCTTGTTTACCACAAACACATAACACAATCACAAACACTTTTTCCTCATAACTCTCTTACACATACAACAATGTCAACCGTGAAGGAGAGAGAGACCCAGGTTTACACGGCCAAACTTTCTGAGCAGGCCGAGAGATACGAAGGTCCTTTTTTAAATATTATTAACATGCTCTATAGTCTATAGTCTATTTAATCATATCACATTTTTTTTAATGTTGCGTTATGTTTTTGGAATTGGATTTGTTCAAACATAAATTGAAATCTCAAAGCCACATTATTATGTTTTTTTTTTTATAAGCCCACATTATTATGTTTACCAACTCGTGATGTCATGGAGCCAATACGGTCTTGTAGTACTAGTCTTCTTGAGACATGATTCATTTGGCCATATTGAAAGTTTTAAAAAAATGTTACACACAATTTTTTATAGAGTGAGTTAGCGTACTTTCTCACTTTTGGAGATTAGTTGCCTCTGTCACTTATTTCACCCAATAATCATCATTAATTCGTCCAAATTTTGCCTCCTTTTTTTCCCCCGAAACTATGTAGCATTACTCAATTAGTCAATTAGATGAATTATTTTAAAATTTCACTTCATTAATTGGTTTTGTCTGATCTATTGTAATTGTAACTAGCGAAATAGAGTCTGATTTAATTATGCTCACAATAAACATTTTAAAATAATTTGAATAAGTTTTAGGAATTAAGGGACCAAAATGAACATTTTAAAAACTTGGAGACCAAATTGAACATTTTAAAATAATTTGGTGACCAAAAGAGTAATTTAGCCTATATTTTGTTACAGTTTGTTATAGGTTGTTATCAGTTTATTAGGGAGTTAGTTATGTGAGTTAACTAGAACTTTAAATAGAGCTCCATTGATTTCATTTGATATCTTTTTCAATCAATCAATTCAATATGAGTATGTTGTCTACCTAGCCTATGAGTATGGCCTCTATCCCTCACATCCCTGGATTTCTCACAATACATATTGGGTTTAACTCTTCCCGGAACCCTATATATAACAGAGTTTTATAGTATTTGGTAGCCCATTTTATAATGCATGGTTAGATTGATATTGAGGTATAGGACATGCAGTGCCATTCCATGATGGAAACAGTTAATTTACAAATTGCAAACAAGTGAACAATGTTACATATGTTGACATTCCTCAGGACATAAACAAATGCAGAAATGGTTGAATGTATGAAGACAATAGCAAAACTTGATCTTGAGCTAACTGTGGAAGAGAGGAACCTCCTTTCAGTGGGATATAAAAATGTCATCGGTGCACGGCGAGCCTCTTGGCGCATTATGTCTTCAATTGAACAGAAGGAAGAGTCGAAGGGAAATGAGCACAACGTGAAACTGATCAAGAGTTACCGCCAAAAGGTCGAGGAGGAGCTATCGAAAATTTGCACTGACATTCTCACAATTATTGACCAGCATCTGATTCCTTCTTCCACCACAGGAGAAGCTCCTGTTTTCTACTATAAGATGTGAGTCATGTTGCAACACTTGTGCCACTTTCATGGTTAATTTGAATTATTCAATTCCTTTCACTCTCATTCAACTAATTATGTTTATTGAATATTTGCATCATTGAATAGATGGTATCATGGTATTCCTTTTTAGGAATAGAACAAGATAGTTTCCATGAGAGAGAACGGAAATATATGTATGAAAATGATTTGAAACTTATCCTTTTGTGCTTCTTGTAGTGTCTGTCTACATGATGGTTAGACTTGCTCTGTTGTGTGGGTGTAGACTGTGTAGTATATGGGTCAGAATTATTTTTAAGTCTATAGTTTAGATTTTCAGTTACATAAAGAGAATTAAACCACTTTAAAATGCTAATATATGTGTGTTTGTAACATTTTATTATGTAATCTTACAACTCACAATATGTTTCGATTTAAGATCATAAAATTTGCATTCCTATTCACATTCAATCCCTAATTTGACAACTATGAGGCAGAGCACTTGAGTCCAATACCATGAATAAATCATTGGCTTCTTTTCTCTTCCTTATATGATATGATATCTCTTGCTTGTTTCCACATGCTTTGTTTCTCTATCATTGATTTCCTTCAGCTTCTTTTGATCCAGGAAAGGTGACTATTATCGATATCTTGCTGAGTTCAAGACCGACCAAGAAAGGAAAGAGGCAGCTGACCAGTCACTGAAGGGATATGAGGTTTGTGTTTGATCTCTCTCATTGGGATACTGAACTGACTCAAATAATTTCTTGTATTTATCTATATGTTTGTGGTGTCCTTTGATGCATAGAACTGTTTGTATTTTTAGGCTGCTTTAGCTGCTGCAAACACAGATCTTCCATCAACACATCCAATCCGTCTTGGACTTGCACTAAACTTCTCAGTGTTTTATTATGAGATAATGAACTCTCCTGAAAGGTAATGTACTAGTACTTGGATCATTTGCATAGCTCCAATAATGAATTGCTTATGCTGCTAGCTCTTTGGCTTAATGTCAATATTGAAACTTACAGGGCCTGTCATTTGGCTAAACAAGCTTTTGATGAGGCAATTGCGGATTTAGACACCTTGAGTGAAGAGTCCTATAAGGACAGTACTTTGATCATGCAGTTGTTGAGAGACAATTTGACTCTTTGGACCTCAGATTTGCCTGAGGATGGAGGTACAATGATGATTGACACTTGATATAATTAAGATGCATTTGGGTCCCTGCCAGACAAAAATGCTAGCAAGTAGCAACACACTTTTTGACTCACTTTCTTTAACACACTATCTAGATGAATTTCATGGACCCACTAAATTAATCACATGAAGTGGGTGTTTGGATTCACATCCAAAATAGTCTGGACGTGATTTGATGATGCTACTAGTAGTAGCTTTTGAACTCCAAAAGCACTTTTGGGCCCCTTTCAACCATTGTTCCAAACACGCTAATAGAGTGTGTGTTGAAAAGAGTGTGGTAAAGAATATGTTGCTAGCATTGCTCCATGACAAATATCATATTTTTAGCTGAAGATAGATGTCCAAAACTTATAGAAGTGCTTGATGCACAGATCACATTAACTACCATAGCTAGTTACCTAGTTCGTTCAATATTAAAGGTGTAAGATCGTGAGTTTGTATTCAGAATGCATCAATCTCCAAATAATGCATTTATATATGTCAACTGTTGAATGAAATATTTAAGAAATTATGTAGCAGACAGTAGCCAATCAAGACTTTATCCACACCTTCCCTTCCACCCACCCAAAAGCTGCTTGCCCATGAATTGATTGTAATATAGTCACCTTGTTTCTAGAGCTACTAGTTACTTGCATAATCAAGCTTGTTATTTAGCATATAATATATAATGCACTTGTGTAATGCAATTGGGTCTGCTCAAAGTGGGGTTCAAAATCTAAATGCTCTTATGCAGGTGAAGAATTCAAAGCAGAAGAAGCCAAACCTGCTGAACCTGAGGTACGTGTATCATAATTTTTTCCTACATTTGTATGATTTTCTTGAGTGTATGCTTTTGTATGATTGTAAAGTCGTTAGAATCGAAAGTTAATTTAATGATCTGTAAGAGTTCTGATTTTCTGACACCATTTATGCCAACTTTTTGTAGTTAATAATATCACATAATGGTTGGTTAATTTTTTTTTTTTTGAAACAATTGGTTGGTTACATATACGTGACTAATCAATTTGTCTTTTATTAATCAGTATAAAAAGTTGTTTGAGAAAATGATAAGAGATGGTTATTTTCCATTATATAAAAAAAATTGTTATTTGAATATCCAGGATATAACACCACCTTATATTTAAATACGATATATTCATTTCAGTTAGGTATGCAAGAACAATAAGCTATACTCACATGAGACATAATATCACATGCGAATGTCGTATTTCGGTAAGAAATTATTTTCGATGTCAAAAATAGTTGTTATTGTCTTTTATTATTATTATTAATTATTAATGCAGAATGGGTATTGTCGTGTCGATAAAGAAAGACCATTTGCTTTTGACACCCCCCCCCCCATTTGCTATTCCCACCCCCTCCCCTTCACCATAATACCCATTCCCCTGCTCCATCTACAATGTTGACAATTTGAGTACACTTGCGTAGGCTGGTCAACTTGAGGTGCGCCAGTTCGGTTAGCAACAATTTGAATATAAATAAATGGATTGGATATTTTAAATGGGAGTTTATTAAGTTATGGGGTGAGATGATTTAGTATGGTAATTCAAATCACTCCATTCTATCCAAACCTCCAATTTTTATACCTCTAGATTGAGGGGTTTGGGATTTTCTCCTTAAACTTCCGAACAATGGAGTGATATATTTTTACCTCTTAATTTCACTCCATTACTAACCACTCCACTCTATCCCTTTCGAGACTACCAGTTATGTTTGGGATAATGGAGTGTGATGGTTAGTAATGGAGTGGGGTGGGAAAAATACATTAACCTATTGTTTAAGAGTTTCTTCATTAATGGAGTGGGATGGTTGATAAGGTAACTCAAACCACTCTACTCTATACAAACCTTCTCATATTCATACCCTCCAAATTGGAGGGTTTGATATTTTCTTCAATTTCTTCATTAAACTTTCAAATAATAGAGTGTGATACTTTTACCTTTCCACTTCACTCTATTACTGATCACTTCATTATTAACCACTTTACTTCGTCTCTCACCAACCCTCCAAAACCAGCGGGCCCAGGATTGGAAACAGCAATCCCATCTACATTGAGAGTTACATAGCCCTCTTGGGGCTTCTTCCACACAACCTCCCTAGGAGCTTTACCCACCGAGTCTGAAATAGTAGGCGCAAAAGCACTTAAAATATCCCTGCGCATAGCTTGGCTCTGGGTTATGATCGTGCCACTAGTAATTTGCTCACCTTCAAATATCACTTTGTTGCGGCCACACCATATCTTCCACATGACCACTACAAAAGCAAGACCAAATTTTTTGACTTGAGCTTGTAGCCACGTGTTCATGTTCTCCCCATCAGAAAGCAGCACGAACTCATAAAATATGCATTCCTTCCACATTTCGGCTAAATGATCACAAGAAAAAATGCAATGTAATATTGACTCAGGATTAATACCACAGATAGGACAATAAGGGCTGACTGCCACACCTCTCGTGAAAAGCACCTCAAGGGTTTCCAGAGCTGCATGGCAAAATTGCCAAATAAAGACCCGTATGTTAGCTGGGATTTTAAGTCTCCAAATCCAACTCCAGTGCATCTCCAAATCTTCCTGCCATGACCCTCTCATCAGCCACCGATATGTACTACTAGTAGAATAAATTCATGTGCTGCAATGTTGCCAAGTCCAAATGTTAGGAATGCCACTAACAAGCTTTGGTTTCAAGGAGGTGATAATTTGTGACACTTCTAGGGGAAACGAAGTATACAGTTGCCCAAGCTTCCAGGTTTCTTCTAAAAACACGCCTTTGATTCTCAAGTGAATATCATGTATGTCAACTGCCTAAACCTTGTTACACAACGGCTCCTTCAAGATCCAAGGATCATACCAGAAACTTGATTTTCCCTCCCCTATTTTTATTTGGAAACCATCTTGCAAATTCTCCAGGGCCTTAAAGATCGAGTTCCATGTACATGATCCTTTAGTCTTCCTCAAACTCCATAAGGACCCATTCGTAGAGTACTTAGCAGTTAACAGAGACACCCACAACTTGTCAGGTGAGTCAATAATGTCCCAGACTTGCTTCCCTAGAAGCACAATATTTTGGTTTCTAGCCACTCGCACCTCAAGACCTCCAAGCTTCCTTGGTTTAGTCACAGTTTTCCAGCCAACCATGTTCATGCTTTTATCACCATGTCCTTTCCAAATAAAATTTCTAACTATTTTGTCAAGAAAATTGCACACTGATTGGGGATACCATTGAATTTGCATACCATAAACAGGAATCAAAGATAACACCGAATTAGCCAAAGTGATCCTACCTGGTTTGTTAAGCAACCTACCCTTCCATGATGCAAGCTTTGTTGAGACTTTAGCCATAATTTCTGCAAAGTCTAGCTTCCTAATACGCCTCTGGTAAAGTTTGAACCCTAAATATTTCTCTAGGTTACTAGTAAACAACATATTTGTAACTCGAGACAAACTATTCTTCTTAGCTCTTGAAACAGCAACTGAGGCAAACATCTTGATCTTCTCCATGCTAATTTTTAAACCTGAAATTGAGCAAAAATCATCAAGTACCTTCTTGATCACTTTGGCTTGAGAAACCCTTGCTTTAGAGAAAAGAAGGACATCATCCGCGAACATGAGATGAGAAATACTTGGACCATTTCTAGAAATTTGAATAGGCAACCAAACATTTTCTCTAACTTGCTTAGAAATCATCTCCCCTAGCCTCTCCATGCATAGAACAAATAAATATGGGGATAAGGGGTCATCTTGACGTAAGCCCCTTTTGGGATGAAAAGCCTTCGTTTTACTACCATTCCAAAGCAAAGAGATGGAAGAGGAAGTAATACCATACATAATGAAGGAGATAATAGACCCCGGGACACCATACATGCTTAGAGTCTCCCTTAAAAAATTCCAATCCACCCTATCATATGCTTTTTCCAAGTCGAGCTTCAAAATCATATCACCTTTTTTGCATTTCTTCTTCCTAAGGTGATGAATAATTTCTTGGAGAATAATAGCATTATCTTTAGTTGATCTTCCCGGCATGAAACTGCTTTGGAGAGGACTCACAATTTCCTCCAAATAAGGCCTTAATCTACTAATCAACACCTGAGAAATAAGTTTATAGGTAACATTACACAGGGTAATAGGTCTAAACTCCTTAAAGGAGGATGGGTTGTCTCTTTTAGGAATCAAAACCATAAGAGTCTCTATAACCCTTGCATCAAAAAACCCATTATCAAAAGCATTCTTCACAAACCGCCAAACATCCTCTCCTACATCCTTCCAAAACATTTTAAATAAAATTGGTTAGAAGCTATCGGGTCCAAGAGCTTTATATGATTTCATGCTCATTAGAGCTCTGTAAACTTCCTCCTTGGATACCATTTTTGTTAACTTCCTCCTACTTTCCTCCCCCAAAGTGTTTCTAATTTGGCCATATACCTCATCACTCAACATTTCAGTACTACAAAACAAAGTCTTGAAGAAAGCTATTGCTTCAGCTTGAAGGACCTCCTGATCAGTGCACCAGTCACCAGAAGGCAAATTAAGACCATGAATTTTATTATTTTTCCTATGAATAACAATCTGTGCATGAAAAAAAGATGTGTTGCGGCTTCCAAGCTTAATCCACTTCTCTCTAGACTTTTGAAACCACAAAGTCTCTGCTTGAAAAAGAATCAATTCATACTCACCAAGCAACTCCTTCTGAAGACGAATTAAATTAGTAGAGTCCACTCTCTCCATTGCTCTTTGAATTCCCCTCAGCCTGGCTTCAATATTCCTCTTCTTCTCTAAAATATTCCCAAAAATCTCCTTATTGAAAGTAAGAGATTCTTTGGAAACATTATAGAGAGCATTCACCAACCCCCCATCGGCTCCTCTCCAAGCCTCAATGACAATACCTGGATATTCTTTGTGAGTGCACCAAGCTGCTTGAAACCTGAAAGGCCTACCTTGCCTCGGACTAACCAAATTACAGCATCTTAACAGTAACGGGTTATGATCTGAATGTCGCTTGACTAAATGCTCCACAGAAGCCTCTGGAAAGCACAATTTCCAACGGTCATCACAAACCCCTCTATCCAAGAGACCAAATGATTCCCTCTACATTTCCTTTGCCATGTAAATTTTGTTCCAAAGAAGTTCAAATCAATCACTCCGCAGTTGCTTAGCATTTGCATAAACCTATCAGCCCTCATGTGAGAAAAGACACACCACCGCGTTGCTCAGAAGGAGTTGCAACATCATTAAAGTCTCCTATCATACTCCATGGCAACACAAGACTACTACGCAGATTACTAAGATGATCCCATAAGGCACACCGCATGGTGTAAATCGGGCTTGCATAGACCCTTGAGCAAAACCAAGCATCCTGCCCTATGGAGATCTTCAAAATAATGCATTGAGGCATAGTATCAACCACAGTAAAAGTAGCTGAGCTCCTCCTACTGGCTAAGGCCCAAACGCCTTCTGAATGACCCTGTGCTTCTTCCACCGCTACACAATTAAACTCATGTCTATCCCAGAAGTGAGCTGACCCTGCGAACTGCACATGAGTTTCAAACAGAAAAATCAAATCCGGCTTGTATCTTCTAATGAGCTCTCTCATATGTTGATTGCTTCTCCTACTGGTAAAGCCACGAACATTCTAGGAAATAATGATCAAATCTTGAAAACTAATCATTGATAACTGTGTGTTGAAGGTAACCAACGAAAAGCCCTAGTCCTTTTGCATGTCCAAGGTTTCAACCACAACCTCCTCCTCCAAATCATCATCACTCTCTTCATCCATATCAGACGTTTCATTTCCTATAGGCTTGAACTTTCCCTTGACATTAAGATTAGGTGGTTCCGGTTCATCAATCATTCTTAAGTGATTTGGTGAAATCATTTTCACATGCATTGACGTAAGGATGCCATATGCACGTAAATTTTCTGCGATATTTACTGGCTCAATATGCTTCCCTGTAGTCAACACATTCTCATTGGTAATGTTATCTCTCCTCTGGCCCACTATAAGTTTGTTATTTTCTTTGCCATGCGGTCCCACAGAACTACCTCCTACAAGGTCGCACTCCCTTGAATGCAGCTTTGACATATCCTCAATCCCAGCAGAATCGGGATATGTTCCATCCCTCCTAAGCCGTTTTTTCCTGACCCACACCTTCTCATTAATTGGCTCACCCTTGCCCTGATTAAAAACAAATCCCAAACCTTCAGCCTCCCCTTCCTCCTCATAGCTACCATTAAAAATATTAAATTTGTTATGCCTCCAATCTTGCTTTTTGCCAAACCAATTTACTCCCATCTTGATATTCTCTCCTACTAACCTCCTTGGCCCACGTGGAAATCTTCTATTCTTAACAACTTCAATCCAATCCATATGAAGTTCGCCCCATCCTTGATTATTGGGATTTTCTTTCAAATTGATAGGGTTGTTGGTTGAGTTACTACAGCTTCTTCTTGCGTCGCCACATCACCATCACCAACCGCTGGCTCCACCCTTTCCTGCCCTTGTGTCTCAATAGACCTCACTGCTTTGCAGTTTTTGCTTATATGGCCCTATAAACCATATTTTTTACACAGCAAATGGAGACCCTCATATTCCACATTAAACCACCTATTCTGGAACTAAAATTTTCCAACCACCGGTTTGTCTAGCTCCACTTCCACATATACCCGTGCAAACTTTCCTCTGGAAGCATCTAACGTCCTGATATCTACCCTGACTGGTTTGCCTATGGAAGTGGCAAGAGCCAAGAGCACACTCTCATCATAATATTCCATACCCAACCCTGGAAACCTTATCCAAACTAAAGTTTTGTTGATTTTAACTTCAGATGAAACAAAGTCAGGCTCCCAAGATCTTACAGCTACGCAATGGTCAAAAACCATCCAAGGACCTCCACTTATAACCTTCTCCCTCTCTGCCTCGAAATCAAATTTGACCATGAAGAACCCATGGCCAATATCCACCATGTCCATCCCTCCGGTTGGTCTCCATGCAGCACGTAACCTATCCTTCATCGCGAGATACCCAATACTCTTTCCTAGCAACGTAACAATCACAACATCCTTCCATGGTCTCCGTAGCTCTTCTAGAATTTCATCTTTAATGTAGCACCTAGGTTTGAGCCTATCCCCATCATCCCATTCAATCTTGAAAAGTTGCTTGGCTAATAAGTCTACTGTCTCTCTCTTTGGTAACGGCTCTTGAGCACCCATCAGCTTATCTCTGAAAGAAATTCGTACACTTTCCTTCCCCCCATCTGGTGGTTTTGGTGGGGATTGCACACCATGAACGCCATTCTCCTCTCTCTCCATTTACGTCCTTGAGAACTAGTTTAAAAAAGTGTGAAAATTATTTTTGAGATAAATACTTAACATTTGACAAGCTAGCCTATTAGTTAACAGATCACAGTTTATCTAACTCACAAATTAGATAGATTAAATTCAAACCAACATTTAAAGTGATTAATCACAGTAATAATGGTTGCTCCAGATGATTATATATGGTTTGGAGTTCGAATCCTATGACCACTACTTCAAATCCCAAAACCGAACCGAAAAATAAAAAACGAACAAATCGAAAATAAAAAAACCGAAAATCAAAAAACCTTTTTTTCATTGGTTTGAATTAGATTTTGGATCACCTAGTGAAAATCAATCCAATACAAACCGACCTACTATTTATATATACTATCATTTTGAAATTATAATATTACTCATACTTAAGCTTTGTTTTTGATATTTTAATAACAAAAACCGTCATTCTCTTTAGTATTTTTGTTGGAATGACAAATACGAGATTATTTAGAATAAATGTTAATGTCTTGAAGTTATATGTTGCTAAAAGTTTACACACACACACACACACACACACACACACACACACACATATATATATATATATATATATATATTTATACTTGATTGAGTAAACATGGAAAATAGGAAATCAATTAAATAAATTTAAAAAATAATTAGGTACAATTTATTTATAGATGATTCAAGGGAAAAATAGGATGACTTTTAGCTCATTGTCTTTATCATTGAATCGGAAGACTTTTTAGATACATTGTCTCCATCATTCAATTGAATGATTTTTTAACTTAAAACCGATCGAACCCAATATAAGATTACCCCTAACTCATCCCAATTATCCTTTTCTTTTTTCTTTTCACTTCCAATTATTTAAGCAACTCTTGTGAGTTTTGTGTACTGTGCATAAAGCAATTCGTTGACATTTTTTATTTATTTTAATATGCAGCACTGATAACCTCTGACCTTATCCAAAGAGGGCAGGCATTTTCCAGTTGTTTTGCAATATTTTTGGACATTGCGAACAGTGGGCACTTCATAATTATTATGGTCTCGTTCAAACTATCCGAAGCTAGAAAAGTTGGAGGTGCGGCTCTCCTTTTTATTTTCATTTTCATTTGAATTTCTTTTTATCCTGCTTTATATATTTTGAGCGAAGTGATCAATTGAACCAGTGAATAATTTCCCAGTAAAAAAAATGTATAATTTACAATTTTATTTTATATTTACCAGAGAGCATCTCTTCTCTTGATTACTTCTGAATTGATTCTGTCCACAATGTTTATTTCCTCTATACTCCTAGGAGGTAAATTTATACTCTGACATCCAGAACAATTTAATATAGCCTAGATGGCTATTTCAAAATCTTAGTTGTTTAACCTATACAGTAATATTTAGGCTTAATTGTTCTTTTGACCTCCCAATTATTGATCATATGCGATTTTGGTCCCTCTAATTTTTTTTAAGCACATTTGGTCCTCCTATTTTTTTCAATATTGCACATTTGGTCAATGATTGACTCCGGGCGCTGTTTGGTAAAAACTAATGGATAGCGGATAAGCTAGCAAGTAGCGGATAAGCTAGCGGATTGGATTTGAAGTGTTTGGTAAAACTAGTGGTTGAACTAGCTGATAAATATAAAATGACATAAAAAGACATATATATATATATATATATATATATATATATATATATATATAATATTATTGAGTAGGGATCCACTATAAGCTAATTTTAGAAACGATTACCAAACGAGGCTATTTTTTCATCCTTTATACACTAGCTGATTTGGCAAACCAAACAGACTATGGGAAGAACATTATTCTAATCTCATAGAACTTCTGATTGAGTTTCTCTTTCTTTTGTCTCTCTGTTTCAATGATTCATCTATGACATTTGTTGGTTTTGTCCCTCCTTTTTAGGATTTTTTTTGTCCCACCATAGGATCTTTTATCACAAAAGCTCAATCAAAGGTTCTATGCACTCAAAGCAGTGGTTTCTTTTTGCTGATTATTGAAAAATTGACGAACATTGAATGGAAAGACTGAATTTACAACATTGAAAATGTAAGGGGACCAAATGTGCTCAGAAAAAACTTAAGAGACCAAAATCGCACATGACCAAAATTAGGGGGATCAAAAGTGCAATTAAGTCTAATATTTATGAGTTTATTTGGTATGTACTATAAGAGTGTGTTTGGGAAAGCTGGAAAAAAAAAATTATGTTGATAATCTGTTTTCAAATAATCGATTATTGTGATAATCGATTATAATCAGAATCAGATTTTGTTTGGGTATGTTTGCTGAAAAATGATTTTAAGATAATTTATTTCGTTTGAGTGCTGCAAAAATAATCACTTGTTTATAGTAAATTACGAAAAATGGTATGGAATTATTTGTTTATATTAATAATTAATAATATTTGATTTTTTTAACATTAAAAGTTGTTGAAATGTTTACTTTTTTTGTCATCAATTTTTTTCTATTATAAAAAAATTGAATAAAATTTGTTACATTTTCTCATACTTATGAAAACATATAAAAAAAAATATTATTTTTAGAATGTTTAAAAATAAATAATAAATAATTCATTTAAATAAACTAGGGAAATTTATGTTCAAAAAGAGCTACAAATAACAAATGATCTAAAATGTTAAGGAAGAGGTTTGCTGCTGCAATACGTTCCTTTTGTTGTAGTACGTGGACCGAGGGGCAAGGGGCAAGGACAGCACAGGAAGAAAAAATAAGAAAGAAGGAAGGAAACATATAGTGCAGGAAGAAAAAAAGCTTTTCCATAAAACAGCCCAGCTGAGCAGCTTATAACAAAACAGCTGTTTTGGGTATAAAAAGCTTTTTTAAAAATAATCATTTTACCCAAACATAATAATTATTTAACAAAACATCTTTTTGATTGAAAATCAGCTGAAACTACACCAAAAACAGCGGACCCAAACACCCTCTAAGTGTAAAGTTTTTTACATTGTCAATCAATCAGAAATCATGGCATGAGTCACTTTTAAGGAAATTAGGATAAAAATTATTTTAATGTTGTGTCAATTTTTGATTGATTGATGTATTGTCCGAGAATATAACGTCGGCACAATTGAGCTTAATGAACAAGACGAGCACTAGCTCAGATTACACACTTATAAATTTTAAGAATAACCTCTCTTAAGTTGAGTACAAATAATCTCGGCTTATTACGACTTAGCACCGCATAACTGCTTATCTAAATGAGTAAACAACCCGAACATCTCAGAGTTATATCTTAACTACTTATCATAATGACATAGACGCTTCGGATAAAAGAATATATCTCTTTTCTATTACATAGAATCCCTCTATCCACTTAGGGATATAACAACTTATCTATGTTTGGTTATACACTAATACTACAAATAAAAGGGTACAATGCAGGTAAATCCGACGTTTGATTACTCTTTAATTGTTATTAATCTCATTCTGACTTGAGTGTCAGAGTGCCTTTGCATGTACCACCCTCTACGGGTCCATTGGGGGCTAGTCAGAGAAGAAGGAGATGTATGCTCAAAGAGTAGATTGATTGGATCATGAAGAGTCGAAGACACATTCAGAATGAGGGGTATATTGGTTTGAGATTTTAAAAGACTTTTTTATCATAAAAAATTCTTGTAGTATTTAATCATGACTTTTAAGTAATCTAAATAAACCTGGTGGTATTCAATCAAAACTATCAGGATTTTTGAAAGAGGGTGTCCAAATCTAGTGGTATTCAATCGTGACTTTTTACAAGTAACAAAAAGTCATGTGGCATTAAAAAAGTTCATAGTTTCTATAGATTGTTTTCTAAGATGGATTTTGTGGGGCTTTTTGTAACTTTTTAGTAATTTTTTAGTAACAAAAAGTCTCACCTTAACATATGAGATTTCTCATGATTCTCAATCCTTATTTTTCTTCACCTTATGCCTTCATCTCTCTCTCCCCTCCCTCTTTCTCCCCTCCCTCTTTCCATCTCTCTCCTTTCTCCCCCTTCTCTCTCCCTCCCTCCTTCCCTCCCCCTATCTCCCATCACTGTTGTCGTTCAACCAAATATAAATTACCAAACAATTGTAATTTTAAAGCACTTATTTTTAACTTCTATCTTTAAGGTAGCTTTTAAGTCCCCAAAAAAAGTTGGGTCAAACGCTACCAAAGTATATAGTAGAATTGGTTTGAAAGGGCACATTTAGCTATGACACATCAAATTTATATACTCTTGATGGTAAACATATCAATTACAGTAAGTAATAAAAGTATAGAATGCAGTATTTGTGACATTATGAAAATAAAGTGATTTTTATTGTTTCAATTTCACAATTTCTTTCACGACATAAATACAATAACATGTGAACAAAACAACTCTGTGATTATGTTGTCTTCTTCGCTGTAAAATTGAATTTGCACTCTAATGTTGTAATTAGAGTTTATGCATTTTTTTATAAACAAAAATATAATGAAAATAGTATAAGAGGTACTCGAACCCATATACAAAGTAACACTAAGGCAAAATACTACGCAACCAAAGTTTTAAGATGTAAACATAAAAGAAATAAACAATAGAGACCCATCACCACAAATAACATGCCCAATAACCAGCCAAGAGACAAGAATCACCAAGGCAGCTCCAATAAAGACCCTGCTCCAAATGCACGAAACTGGACAAGTAGCACAATTATCAAGAGTTTATGTGTTTATTCATCACTTCTCCACCATGTGTTCCTTTCAAATCTTATAAATCCATATAATCCTTCTAAATCTTATAAATTATTATGATATAAATCTATTAAAATCCAAAATATAAAATCTTGATTATAAGAGTCTTTAAAAAAATTATTTAAAAGTCATTACATTACACCCATTTTAAATACCACGAATATCAGGTATTTGAACGGAACATTTGACACCTACTGCGAGGCCGAGATAAACTTTTCCCAATCGTGCACTCAATATCATTCGTTGGATGGATGATTTTTTTTTGGTAGGAGGACGCCAAGAAAATTACACCCTTAAGAAAGCAACACCAGAAATGTCTGCCAGGAGAGCATTAGCAAGACCACCAGGAGGAGAATCCAAAAATCTGAAATGATCCTCTTGAGGAGCTCCTAACTTAGCAAGGAAGTCAGCACATTGGTTCCCTTCCTTGATAGTGTGAGACACGACAACATCCCAATCCTTTTAATAGAAGATATTAGAGTGGCATGATGGTGATACGGGGAGACATCCTCGGTAACTAGACCAATGGCATAGAGGGAGTCAGAGTAGCAAGTGAGGTTTCTAACCCCTTTCTCCAAAGCCAAGAACAGACAAAGGGCCCTAAGTTCCACATGACTACTAGTAGAGATACCCAGAGAACCAACAAAACCCATGATCCAAGCTCCATCAGCATTTCGCAAGAGCCCTCCAAACCCAGCCTTCCCTGGATTTCCTATGCTACTACTGTCCACATTGAGCACATAAGATCCATCTCGGGAGGGGTGCCACTGCACCCAGCTAGAAGCATGCGCATCCAACTCCTCAACATGAAAGCAAGCATGCAGAACCTGTATAAAGTTTTTTATAGCAGCGATGATAGTATAGTTTGGAATCTATTCCCTACCAATACAATGAGAATTGCGGCTTCTCCAAGCCCACCAAATACAAGCAATAAAACTGGAGTGTCTCTCACCCGTAACACCTTCCTTTATCCACTTAACCTGGTCCAAATCCCTCCAAAAGCTAGGATCATTAAAACCAAAGGCCTTCCAAATACTTTGAACCCAAGTGCAGTCTCGAACAACATGCAAAAAGGATTCATACTCCCTATGGCAATGTTGACAAATAGGAGACAATAAGACTCCCCTATGATTCAGTAACTCACTAGAAGGAACTGAGTTATGGGCTGCCAACCAACAAAGGAACTTAAAATTCTCAGGAGCTTTTACCTTCCATATCCATGTCCAGTTTGTCTCACTATCAGGAGTACCACGCCTACTAAGCAGCCAGCTGAAACCTGATTTTGCTGTATAGTCCCCATTGATATTACCCTTCCAAACCATCATGTCTTTAACGTGGGGATCCAAATGAATCTGGATGTTGGTAACGCACTACCTCACTTGATTAGGAATGAGCGTTGCAAGTCTACTCAGCTGCCAAGAGTCACCATCTAACACATCTTTAACCTTCATGTCCATGGCAATGATATTAACATAATCCACCAGCGAACATAGCTACCCCAGGTTTGACCAGTGCGAATACCAGAAGGAGGAGGTACCATCCCCCACTCTCATATAATACCCATATTTCAGAACCATTCTTGCCTTAGAAATCGAGTTCCAAACCCTAGAGCCCTGCCGCTGTCTTCCATAAAGAAACTGACCATCCGACACATATATATCATGGAGAATATCCACCCAAAGTTTGTTAGGTTTGTGTTGCATATCCCACACCAACTTTCTAAGGAGAGCAGTGTTATTTTCCTTAGCTATACGAAGACCAAGGCCACCAAATTTTTTAGGTTTTGAAATTTTTTCCCATGCAACCAAGTTCATTCCAGTAGAACCAGCTCCCTTGCAGATAAAATCACGAGTCACCCTATCAATGAGCGAACAAATTGATTGAGGCAGCCAGTAGATTTGCATGTAGTAACTTGGAATAGAAGTAATAATCAAAGAAGCAAGCGCTAATCTCCCAGCCTTGTTTAATAACTTGTGTTTCCAAGAAGCTAGTTGAGCTTGTAACTTCTCAATAATAAATTCAAAGTCAGCTCTTTTAGCCCTTCCTTTCAAAATAGGAAATCCCATATACTTGTCTAGAGTAGAAGTGCTACGGATAGAATGCATGGAGGTGAATTTCTCAATTTTTGCTCTAGACACTCTAGCTGAGTATAGAGCTCTAGATTTAAAACAATTCACCTTCAAACCAGATGCGAGACTAAAATCATTAAACAAGGAGCAACCACCCTTGCTTATGAACTCTTGGCTTTAGAGAATAAAAGAACATCATCCGCAAAAAATAAATAGGATACCGAGGGATCATTCTTAGAAACTTTCACAGGGAGCCACTTCTTAGCTGACACTGCTTCAGATATGGCTAAGGACAATTTCTCCAAACAAATAACAAACAAATAAGGGGAAAGAGGATCACCCTGTCTAAGGCCTCTTGTAGGCAAGAAAGAAGGAAGCCACTTACCATTCCAAAGGATAGACAAAGAAGAAGACTTAACACAGTGCATAATAAGCTTAACAGAAATTGGAGGAAAACCAAAATCATTAAGACAAGATTCTAGGTATCTCCAATCCACGTGATCATAAGCTTTCTCTAAGTCAATCTTATAAACCACATCACCATTCTTCTTTTTGGACTTATGCATATAATGAACAATTTCCCGAAGAATAATGGCATTATCTGTTGTTCCTCTACCCGGTAAGAAGCTACTTTGGAAAGGACCAATTAAATCATTCAACAAGGGTCGAAGTCTGGTAACCATAACCTTTGTAATAATTTTATAAATGGTATTACAAAGACTAATGGGACAGAAATCTTTAAAAGAACCTGGAGAGTCCACCTTAGGAATAAGGGCAATTAAGGTCTCTGCTATAGAAGGGTCAAAAGTTCCTGTAGCAAATGCATCCCTCACTAGCCTCCAAATGTCATATTTCACCATATGCCAATACTGTTTGAAAAAAAAAATACATTGGAACCCATCAGGTCCAGGGGCTTTGAAAGGCTTCATTGAATTAAGCGCTTTCGAAACTTCATTCATAGTAACGGGCATAGACAAAACTGCTATCCCCTCATCATCAATCTTAGGCATAGCTTCCACTCTAAACGAATTAGAGCTGCTTTGGTGGGTGGCACAGAAAAGAGCTTTAAAATATTTTTGGGCTTCCTCTTGCAAAATATTATGATCATTGCACCATATTCCCTTAGGAAGAGTCACCACATGGATTTTATTTCTTTTTCTTCTAATAACAGTTTGGGCATGGAAAAAGGAAGTATTTCTATCTCCAAGCTTTACCCATTGCTCTCTGGATTTCTGGTACCAATGAACCTCTTCCTGGAACAAGATTTGGTTATATTCATGTTGGAGTTATTGTTCAAGATTAACAAGAAACAGCGAGTCTACTCTTTCAAGGGTCCTTTGAATGCCTCTCATCCTAGCTATAATATTGCGTTTTCTATTGAAGATATTACCAAATTCTTCTCTATTGAAAATAATTGATTCCTCACCAACCTTTGCTAACGCAGCTATCGGATTGTTGTTACTATCTTGCCAAGCAGTTTGGACCGGCTGATTATAACTATCGTGCGTTATCCATGCTGCTTCAAAACGAAAATGACGTGGGCCTCTTCTTTGAGGCAGTCCCCCAACGCGAAGAAGGATGGGATTGTGGTCGGAATGAAGACGACATAAAACCTCAACCAAAGCTTCTGGAAAATCCATCCGCCATTAGCAATTCCTCTATACAACTTCTTAGCTATGCTTCTATTACCCCTGCAATTTCTATGCCAAGTAAATCTACCACCCATCGTTTGAAGGTCCACCAAATTACAAGTATCAAAAACCCTGCCAAAGGTATCCGCTCTGGACTGAGAGAACACACCACCACTTTGATCCCTAAGGAGGAGAACTTCAGTAAAGTCTCCAATGAGAAGCCAGGGGTCATGAATATTAGCACTAAGATTATAAAGATACTGCCAGAAAGTGAACCTGTTGACTGGGATAGGGCTTGCATAAAGCCCTGTACAACAAAGCCATTTTTTATTAGCTTTTTCAATACTAAAAATGTAGGAATAGTCACAAGAATCAACAACTAAAATGTTTAAACCATGCCCATTCTCCACTAAAATCCAAAGGCCACCAGCGTGCCCAATAGCTTCACGGATAAAGACTGGACTGAAACCAACTTGTCTCCAAAAAACTTCAGTTCTCATGAAAGGAATGTGAGTTTCCATGATGATTAAAAAGGTGGGCCTGTGCTTTCGAATGATATCCTTAATATGTCTTTTTGCTCTCATATTACTAGCTCCCCTAATATTCCAAGATAGCATAGAAATATTTTTAAATTCCATCATCATAAAAATAAGGAAAGCACAGAAGAAGCCGAAACAGGCATAAGAAACGAAAGATATCAATGAGATGTTTGATCCATCTCAACCTCCCAAACATTCCGGGTCTCCGCAACATACTCCGCAGAAGAAGTTTTGGTGTCTCCTTCATTCACAAGGTTCTTCAACGCCAAGTCAGGTGGTTCAGGTTCATCAATGAACCTAAAATGATTAGGCCCAAGCTGCTGAATATTCATTGCAGTTTTCACTGAAGGATCAGTAATGATTTGGTTGAAAAAAATTTGGGTAGGACGAAAAACAGCCTGACTCACTGAGTTCCCGTTACCCGAGTTCACCTCTACGTTCCTCTGCATGGCTTTAGGGATTGGGTTATTTACGTTAGACACATGACCTTTTAGTTTGGGCTGACTTAGGTAACTTTCTTGGACCTGTCTAGCGTGGCCCACCTCTTGAGATCCCTGACCAACCTCATGCCTCCTTTTCTTCTTTTTGACCTAGTTTTTTGCTTCAGCTCGTGCTTCATTAACTTGGAGAAGGCCACCACCATTCCCACGAAAATTTTAGGATTTATTCAGAAAATCTTCAAGCATCTCAGATCTTAGGATTTCAAATCCCCCATAATTATCATGCTGTTGAGATCCCTTGACCTTAGGCGCCCTATTATTAGTGATAAATTTTGGAGATCTTTTCCTACGTGGAACCACCAACCACTCCCCATGCAAATCCTCATCCGCAACCTCTTGCATGATATTCTCCTGATTTTTTGGGATTCCCTCTCCCACATTCACCTGCACTTTCGCCACCTTTGGTTGTGTTCCGGCCATCCCCGATCCTGCCTCTTCCTTCTTGCCCTCTCCTTCCACAGAGTTTTGCTTTCGCTTTACAGGGCAGTCCTTAAGCACATGACCATAACATCCACAATTAACACAGATGATGTGCAGTCCTTCATACTCTACCTTGAACCATTTACTATTCACTCCTACCTTTCCCACGACTGGAAGATTTAGGTCCACCTCAACACACACTCTTGCAAATCTCCCTTTGGCAACCCTTAAGGTATGGAGGTCAACCTTCATAGGATTTCCAATGGCAGAAGCAAGAGTAGTAAGAAGACTTTCATCATAGTCAAGAACATTAAGACTAGGAATCCGAACCCAGACTAAAGTCTTATCTATGGTTGCATGCTCTGCATTGAAATCAGGAGTCCAAAGCCTGATAGACAAATAGTGATCAAATATCATCCATGGATCCCCAAATATAACTTTGTTTCGATCCTCCACATCATCAAACTTCACCATGAAAAAACCATGACCCACATCCATAATCTCAAAATCACCAGTTAGTTTCCATACTGCAGACAGCTTAGCCTTCATGACATGAAAGCTCAATTTTTTTCCTAGTATTTTCACAAGAGCATCATGCCATGGAAGGCTCAATTCATCAATGTAACTCTTCTCAACATGTAACATTGGCAAGAGTCTATTTCCGTTCACTAATTCCAAACTAGCCAATTTCTTTACCAAATCAACCTTCTCCTTCATTGGTGGAGCATGCTTCCCTAGCACCTTGTCTCGAAAAGAAACAAACTGTTGCTTTCCATGTTTTGCCTCCTTAGCTAACTCCTCCTCTTGCATTCCTTTGCCCTTATCAGGTGGTTCTTTAATCACATCATCTGCCATTGGCGGTGGCCGTTGAGAGGTAAACTCAAAGTCCATGGAAAAATCGTTGGATGGATGATTTACAATGCTTCTCCGACAATATTTGATATTCCTATCATGAAAATTGAGGAAAGAAATAATATTTTTTCATCCATTATCAAAATAATTTTTAATGCGTAGCATAACGCACATTGGATGGTTAATGTCATAATATTTGACTTTTGTGTTTGGGACAATTGTTTTTAGGGAAAAAAAGTCTTTTTGCCTATAAAAAAACTGCTTTAAAATTAGTCACACATATTTGACAAATTAAATTAAAGTATAAAAAAAAAAAATTTTGTATAAAAAAAGTTGTTTTCAAGATAACTAAAAGTTTGAAACTTATTTGAAAAAAGTTTTTGATTATTTTGAAACCAACCACATTTTTCTATTTTTTCCCTATATAACTAATTCGAACAAATATTATTATTCTTTTTTTTTTGGTGAGCCAAATATTTTTATTCTATATAAACAACTTCTAACCCTTTCTTTAATTTAATATATAAAAATGTTTTTTTTACATCATCAAAATAAAATAACTTTTATTAAAATCATTTTTAAAAAACATACACAAACAAAAATAGATTCTAGTTATAATCGATTATCACAATAATTGATTATTGATATAATCTATTTTTCGTAGCTGTCCCAATAATTAATTGATTAGAGGGTGTTTGGATAAGATTCAATCTTACCAAAACAACTATTTTTCCTGATATAAGTTATTTTTCAGTAGAAGAGTGAAATGTTTGGGTAATTGATTAAATTTTAAAACCGTTTTTTTGCGAAAAACTGTTTTAGATAGAAGTTTAAAGCTTATTTAAAAATCTATTAGATTATTTTGAAAGGAGTAATATTATTTCCATTTCACCCCTACAAAACTAACTATCAAACAAGTATTATTAAATTATACAAATAGTTCCATCCTCTTTTTAGTAATTTACAATATATAAGTGATATTTTATTTTTTTTGACTCATATAAGTTGTATTTTATACAAACTAAATGAAATGAATTATCTTATTATCGCTTTTCAATAAATACATGCAAACGTAAAACTGATTCTATTATAATCAATTATAATAATAATTGATTATCCATATAATCGACTATTAAAATAATTTGAATTGACATAGCACGTTGTTCTATACTGTGCTTTATTCATAATTTGAATTGACTTAATTATTTTATCAATTTATAATACAATTAATAGTTGCATTTGGAGTAACTTATTATATGTGTCCTTTTGTTATACTCCCTCTGGTCCTTAATATAAGAAACAAAACCCTAAAACACACAGATCAAAGAAATGTATTGAAATGAGCTAATTGTAATTAATATTCATATAAATTTTCAAAAATAACTCTTCTAATTAATGAAAAAACTCACTTATATGAAAAGTTGATATATCTCGTGAATATAAATCATATTATTATAAATGAGAGTAATATTGAAAATTAACATTTAGTATGTGTAAAAATTGATACATATTTCTTATATTTTGAACCAAAAAAATACTCATTTATTTTTTATATTAAGAATCGAACAGAGTATATCAACTGCAATCATTACATTCAAAAATTAGCCGACAATGGAAATTTATGGCAAACGACTCACACAATTGTTTTAGTGGCATTAATGTAAATTCAATACTCACATAAGCCTTTTTACACTTTCTTCAAAACCACAAATTTTGCAATACCACAACCTAAAAGGTAACGTTTTTCTGCAGAACTACATTTGACCACCACTTAGAGAATTTGTTAAGGAAACAAAGATAGAAGTTACATATTAGAAAGTAGAGTATTCAATTTTTTTCAAAGTTTAAAAATTATAATTTTCAATACAAAATTTATATATTTTTGATTCCTTAATCAGTTTTCTTAAGATAATGCTTAGCAAGAGCGAGAATGACACTCTTTCCCCTGATTATGACATATTCTATATTTAATAATGCTTATATCATACCTAATGTAAAATAATATAAAGAGAAATTTTAGCATGCACTTAGTAGATTTTTTCAAAAACAAAAAAAAACATGCACTTAGTAGAATAATGTATATTTGAATAAAATATTGTTTTCATCAATTTTAGATTTGACAATTTAAAATTTATGTACACATGTCTAAAAGTACTGATTAAAATCTTCTTAATACATGCCTGAATTACTAATAAGATCATACTATAATTTCTATTATGTAAAACATGGGTTTATAAAGCGTATTAGACAGAGATGTCCATGACCATCACATTAGCCTTTTCTTGTCAAGAAAATCTCTCTACTCCAAACCCCTTCTTGTTTTTATCTCTCTTTTCATCCAAATTCAAATCAATTAAATTTCTCTTATCATGGCCCTTTGGGTGTTTTTTGTTCTTTTCTTGGCTCTCACTGGCCATTCAAGTAAGCACCTAGATTTATGTATTTTTCTAGTTTCAAAACCTGATTAAATAAGTTTTTTGTTTTTTGTTTTTAATTATGATAACTCATCCTTTTACATTTTCTATGAGATGGGTTTTAATGATTATGTGTTGTTCCTGTTCTTTGTTTCAACAATACTATTCATACGGATATACACTATAACTGATGTTTTTACTATTTGATTATATTTGAGCTCACCTTATTTTTAACACATGTGCACTTTAATCCAAGCATTTAATCCTGGGTTTTATATAGAAAATTATGAATAACATATACCTTTTCCTTTTTTTTTCCATCTTTTTAATGCAACAAAAAAGTAAATTGGATAATTAAATGCTTCTCATTTTACTCTAAGAAAACATAGGATTTCGTGTGAACTAAACTTACCGTTTTTTTCCCCCTATTTCTCTTTGTTGTTGTTTTTTCCCTTCAAACTTGTCCAATAGGTGCTCAATATTGTTTATGCAAAGATGGTGTGGGTGATGATGAACTTCAGAAATCATTAGATTGGGCGTGTGGGTATGGAGCTGACTGTGGCCCAATTCAATCAGACGGACCTTGTTATGAACCCAACACTGTGAAGGATCACTGCAACTATGCCGTTAATAGCTATTACCAGAGAATGCAAAGTGCTGGAGGGACATGTGACTTTTCTGGCACTGCCACAACTAGCTCAACTCCACCTTGTAAGTATCATGTGTAAACCTACAACCCAATAGCCGCCTATTTTGGAATTTCACTTTTACTAATAGTTTTCTCTTTTATATGTGTTTATCTTTTTTATCTACAGCTAAAGTTCATGCAGGATGTGTTTATCCCTCAAGTCCTAGGTATGTTTCATGGTTATATGGACCCTATTCTTGATTCTTTTTAAAAAAAAAAAGTTATTATGTGTCCATTGTATCAGGTAAGTTCTCTGGAATTCAAGGAATTTTGGGCTTATTGTGAAATGGGAATCTAGGCTGTTGGATGTTTCCACGATTTTTCAAACATTTTCTCTATTTATTACTAAAAAATGTACTTTAACGATCGTACTTAATCGATCGTTAAATATGAAATTTCGATAACTAAATATGGAAATTTGGTCGCTAAATGGTTTAACGACTACCAATCAGTTTACCAACTAGGTATTTAACGACCACCAAATTCAATTGAAAATACAAAAATTGGGTCGCTAAATATGAAAATATGATGATGCTCTTTTATTTGGGATGTTCTCGCAGCGATGCAGGAACAAGCACTAAACCTCCGTCAGGAACGGGCACTACACCTCCATCAAGTGATACACCAATCACGTCCCCTCCCACTCCAACATCGCCATCAACTAGTATACCAGACACACCCCCTTCCACTCTGTCAACAGGTACAACAACTCCAGGAACAAGCAATTCCCCAATGACTGGGAGTCCTATGGTGTTTGGAACAAGTCCGCCACCACCACATAAAAACAGTTCCAGCTCTGTAGTGTCTCATTTTGGAAGCACCATCACCATGTTTTTATTGCTCCAAGTTTTTCATACCATATGGTTAGCATTGAGGGTCTAAAGACATAATATAAATATGGTGCTACCAGTGGAATAGTATAATCAATAAGCAATTCAAGCATACCCTTTTTTGTTTTCTTCCTCGCATTTGAATAAAAAAATGGCAGGGATTTTGGCTTCTTTGTCAATCGTGATATATTTGATTATGACCAAATAAGGGAAGTTAGAAGTAGAAACCAATCAGTTTTCTTTTAGCTTTTCCCCATTTGTATATCGAAGAATATTAGATGTAATATTTTTAAATTTAATGGTACTCATGCTAGTTGATTCATTATATTTCCATTCATTCTCTTTCTTTTTCATCTACACAAACATTGCGTATCTCCATTTACGATTTAGTTTTAGTCATTTTATAAGTCATTTTCCCATGGATAATTCATACTTGTAACTCAATAAACTGCAATGGTACCATGTATATGTTTTGGCAATATAAATTAAGATAAATGTCTTTTGAGGCTACTTAATTGTACCATTTGGGTCATTTTGAAGATTTTCGTACAAACTCTATATAGGAAAATTGATTAAAAAAAAAAAAAAAAGCTAAAAATAATTACTCTTGAAAAGGAATAATGTGAGGATGATCCTAATATTATGGTTAGTATGAAACTTGTTGAATGTAATATGTAAAAAATTGCAAATCTGAACTGCACTAGTTAGGGTGATAGTTGTTGATGACCTATCTTTCTATTTCCCGATAAGTAAACAATATTATTAGAGTGAAGACCCAAAATGGTCCCTTAAATTTTTCAAGTAGGACAGTTTGGTCCCTGAAAAAAATAAAGGACAATTTGGTCCCCCAAATTTCATAACGGGGGACGTTCTGGTCCCTCCGTAAGGATCAAATTGTCTCCCGTTTTGAAATTTGGGGGACCAAATTATCCTTTATTTTTTTCAGGGACCAAACTGTCATACTTGAAAAATTTGAGGGATCATTTTAGGTCTTTACTCATATTATTAAAAATAGGTCTATAACCCTTGCATCACAGTGAAAACTATATCCACCTTCTAAGAAGGGTTGAAGAGCATTAATCACCTTATTGTGTACAGAAGGCTAGACAGAAAAAGGTACAACAAAGTTTCATACTTAATACAACCTTTATCCATAAAGACTAATCACAACAAATCAAACAAACAAAAGCAAACATCTAGAAAGCACACCCATTTTCAAAAATCACAACTCCCTAGAAACCCAGCAACATACCACCAAAAAATACATCATAAAAAAATCCATCAAAATCCAAGTTCCTCCATATGTATCTGGGCAGGAAGTTGATGACCTAGCTTCTTTTTAAATTTGTTGACAATCAATGATTTAGAATATGCGCTTGGTACTACTTGACTTTGTACCATTTGGGTCATTGTGAAGGTTTGTGTAATTAAAAAAAACCACTTAGGATAGTTGATAAAAAGCAAAAAATACAGATTTGTTTTGTTTTATGTTTTTCAGTTTTTAGAAATAATTATAAAAATGTCATATTATTTTTATTATATTTTTTGTTTTAAAAAATTTACATAGAAAAAATACAAACAACAAAAGTTACAATTGAAAGGAAAAGAATGCAAATAAAACAAACAAGCCCAAATACTCATGAAAGGAATGTCAGTATGATTCTAATTTTACATTTAGTATGAAACTTATTGAATTTAACACCGAGAAAAGGTGGGTTCTAGCATGAAGACTATGTTTTATGGGTATATGAGTGTACCACTAAATAACCTTTTTTTTTTAAAAAAAATTATTGAAAAACTCATTTCTACCCTTATGGCCTTATCCACCTCCTTCAGTCCAGCCGCCGCCGCCACCACCACCACCACCGTCACCTGCCACCCTACCATCACCCTTAACCTCTCCAACCACCAACTCTCCCTTCTCTCTTCCATCTGTCGCCTCCCTTCTCTCTTCCCCCACCTCCCTCTGCCGCCTCTCTCTCTTCCCCCACCTCCAAACACGTTGCCTCTCTTCAATGTCAGATTCGAGAACGGCGGAGCAATCATAGAAGAAGGAGAAGGGCCATTCATACATCAACGACGGCGATCCTTCCTCCTCCTCCGCCGACGTCTTCCGCTCCGTCGAGCAGCATTCCGAGGAGCGTCGCCACCTGCTAGTGGAGGCTCAGATCGCTGCGAGTCTGCATCCGAGGATTCCGCTCCGTGCAGATCGATGCAGCATCCTAACGACGATGGCAGCGATGCAGAACGAGGATTGGTTCAAAATGGTTCTTTGGAGATGAAGAAGGTGAAGCAAAAGCTAGATCTGAACCCAAAGAGGAAAAAACATAAAACCCAGATCTTGAATTGTGGTATTCGAAACCCTCTCATCATCTTGCTTGTCTCTGTTTCTGGATTTTCTGTGTTTCAGTGATGAGAGGATGGTGGGTGGCGGAGAGGTGGGGGTGGTTGTTGCAGGCAGGTGGCAAGAAAGGTGGGGTAGGGATGAAGGTGGTGGTGGCTGGTTGGAAAATCGCTGGTGGAGGATGGTAGGGAGGGGTAAAGGGCAAATCAGTATTTTTCAAAAAAAATTGGATTTCAAAATTTTTTTGGATCAAAAAATCTGGACCATTCATTATTATAATAATATATCTAAGGGTTGAAAATCATTTCCTGATGAAAAAATGAGTGCCTCACCGGTATACCAGTAAAACTGGTACTTCACACTAGAATTCACCCCGAGAAAACCCCAACTTGCAATTGCAAAAGTGATAGTGTTTGATAAGATAGCAATCAACCTTGGTATATAAATTAGAGTCCCGTACTCTTGAACATAAGTCATTTTCCATAGCTTTCCTTTTCCGCAGTGCGCCACATATCATTTTTTTAAATCTGTTTTCAATACTATTTACTTATTTTTCATTTAATTATTTTCATTTATAGGACAAATATTTTAATTATTGTAATTACTATAATTACAATAATTAGCATTAATTTAATCAACTAGAGCATTTCCAATTATGCAACTCATTGAAATTGCTTAATTCATCTTATTATGGGCCCTATTATTCCACTTTATTGTGATAAAGAAAATACCGACGGTCCAATCCGTTGATAATTTGAATCGGCCATTCCGCGTCCGTCGGTAATGTGTAGAATAATGCCCAAACTGCTCTTTCTCTTTCCCACTTTCCCTTTCTTTCTCTCTTTTCTCTTCTCTGTTTCTTTCAGACCTTTGTCCCCTCTCCACCTCTATCCTCCGGAGCCACCACCGCGCACCTCTGTCTGTCCCTTTCTCTATCACCAGAACCGCGCGTCCCTTTCTCATTCCCCTTCTCCTTTCTCCTCCTCGAGCCACCATTGCCCCACCACCAGCCTTGTGGGTATGCAATCTTTAATTTATTATATATTTTGTTTTTTGTGTTTTCCCTTGCTGTGATTTCTGGTTTGGAGTTTATCTTTTTTTTTTTTTTTTTTGCATTTTTGTTTATTTAAGAACTATTGCCACTGCCACTGCCACCACTTCCTCTCGTAGCCACCATTTCTAGTCTGTGTCGCCTGAGGTATAATATCAAAAAATAATTTACACTGATTTGTGTGTTCTGTCTGTATTGTTGTTGTTGTTGTTGTTGGTGTGCTAAACTTGTATTTTTTATTTAAAAATTAGGAAAGGAAACTCAGTTTGGTGCAACCATCTTAAGAGGAGTAACCGCCACTGCCATATTTTGAAATGTTTTTTTATTGACATATGTTTGTGCATATTTTTTGAACTTGTTTGTATGCATGGTCAAATCTTAATTTCCTAGTTATGTTGATTTAGTGAAAATTAGAATTGAGATTGAATGCTCCTTTTTAGCATTTTTTTAATTTGTTTGTATTATTATTATATATTGTATAATTCTCCTTTAGTTATTAATTAAATGATTTTCATAAATTACTTAAACACTTTAGATAAAATGTTTACGTCTCACATATATGCAACAACGAGGCGGTGGATGCGACAACAACTCGTGATGGTTGGTGGGACACGAATGGATCGACATTGATTGTCGTCATGGGAGCACACGAGATGTAACATTCCTGGATGTACTATGGATTGATAACTGTTCCCACAAACCAACACTGGTCTTTTCCACGTGCTTTGTCCTTACTCATACACTTCTTGGGAAAACTTCCCAGGAGGTCACCCATCCTAGAATTGCTCCAAGTCAAGCATGCTTAACTGTGGAGTTCTTAAGTGATGGACTATCGAAAAGAAGATGCATCTTGTTGGTATAGGTAGTACCAATCAATTCTTATAAGTCATCCTCAATTCTATAGTCTCATACCTACACAGTCCAAGGATCCCTCTCATTCCGGTGTGTTCATTCATGTGCGGGGACCTACAAGCCTACTAAAAGCCGCTCCTTGTCTGTGCCTTCTTGCACCGGCGACAACTCCCCGCCCTCGTCAGCCCCAAGTGTCACATGCCCACCAGCTTTCGCTTGGTTCGTCCCCGAACCACACCGTACTGGCAGAGGTGCCGCTCTGATACCATTTGTAACATCCCTGACTGCTTTATGGATTGAGGACTGTTCCCACAAACCAACAAGGGTCTTTTCAACGTGCTTTGTCCTCACTCACACTTTTCATAGGAAAACTTCCCAGGAGGTCACCCATCTCAGAATTGCTCCAAGTCAAGCACGCTTAACTGTGGAGTTCTTAAGCGATGGGCTACCGAAAAGAAGATGCATCTTGTTGGTATAGATAGTACCAATCAATTCATATAAGCCATCCTCAACTTTATAGTCTCATACCTACATAGTGTCAGGATCCCTCTCATTCTAGTGTGTTCATTCATGTGTCCCCCCGCCTAGAAGCCTGTCAGGAGCTGCTCCTTGTCCGTGTCTTCTTGCACCGTTGACCACTCTCCGCCCTCGTCAGCACCAGGTGTCACACGAGAAAATTAACAAACATTATTAAAACTAATTAATATTTTACTAATTAAATAAAAAATAATCACAATCAAATAATAAATACACAATTAAGCTACAAACAATGAAATGATAAATAATTACAATTAAACAATAATAAATAATTTATCAAAGCACCTATAACAGGTGATAAGTCTCACAAGAGTTAAAACAATAAAATGAAAAAAAGATTAAGTATAAAAAAATAAGTATTATTTAAAAAACTAATATTTAAGTAATTGAATAAATTGATGGCAGAATTAAATTTATTTAAATAAATAAATAAACCATAAGCATAATAATGCTAATTTATCTTAGCACTTATAATAGGGATGTAACGAGTCGGTTTGGTTCGGTTTTAGATGGAAAAAAAAATTCCGAACCAATCATTTTTTATTGCTTCAATTTGGTTCGGGTTTAAGAGATTTTTTCCACAAAACCCGAACCAAACCAAACCGATGAAGTACGGGTTGATTCTGTTCAGGTCATCGGTTCACTAGCTATTAAAACATGGAGAAAAAAAATTAAAAAACACTAAGCCACAACCCAGATAGCCGCAAAACTAACCCTAGATCTATCCATCTCCCCCATTCTCTATCCCCACTCAGTCGCTGCCCTTCTTTCTGCTTGATCTTCATCTCTGATCCTTGTTCTTCATCTACTCCTTCAGAAACGTACAGTGTCATCTTCATCTCCAATCTCTATCTTCTTCTCCTTTCATATTTAGTAACCGAAATGCAGAGAAACACAACAGAAAAGCTTGGACGGCACGACCTCAACGAAGCTTCTTGGACGGAGGATGGCGTGGCAGCCGCGGCGTGGATCAGGACGAAGCACAGCAAAAAAGCTTGGATGGAAGAGCGACGAGATCTGGTCACGAAGCACGAGTCACGACGGCCTGGGACGGAGGTGCGAGGAGCCGCTGACGCCAATCTGGTTACGGCTGTGTGCGGCGGTGACGGAACCCTAGGTGGCTAGGTCAGAGATGAGATGGGAGGGAGAGGACAAAGATGTGTTGCGATAGTGAGAGAAGAGTGTCTGAGTCTGAGAGTTGTGAACTAAGATAGGTCAGAATTAGGGGGGGGGATGCTGAATTGCACAGTGGTCGGGTCGGATAGTTAGGTAGTCGGTTTTGAAAAATTAAATCCCCTACCCGTACCAAAGCTCATCGCATCCCTTCGGTTCGGTTCGAGTTTTTACCCGAACCAACTAACTTCGCTTTTTTATGGGTTGGTTCGGTTCGGATTGGTCGGGTTTACCCGGTCCACTTACACCCCTAACTTATAACAGAAGTTAAGTCTCACAAAACTTAAAACAATAAAATAAAAAAATAAGTGGAAAGAATAGCATTTAAATAACTAATATATGAGTAATTAAATAAAATGATTGAATAACTAAATTATATACTTAAATCGAAATTTTGTAAAACCAAAATCACAATAGATTTTTTTTTTGAACCAAACAATAGATTATAACACGAAATTATGTATTTACATGAATGAATGAATTATTAAAAATAGTTGCTTTTGGGTTTCTTTACCAATTTGATATTTCCTTATGTAATTCATGTTGTAAAGTGTGGGGATGAATAAATTTGACAAATTTGTTTTTGACAATGTATTATTTGACAAATGGGGATTATTAATAAATTTGCATATGTGTTGTCTTTGATACTTAAAGTTTTTTCGTTTTAGAGTATAATACGTACTTGAGAAAAAACTTAGTTTCCCATTTGAGGTTTAATATTATTGATGAGCATGTGTACTAATGGTCATGGTATCACTCATTTTATTGAATTTTGAACTATCCAATTAGGACAGTTTGGGGAAAAACGTTTTCTCCACTGATATAAAAGTTACTTGTTGATTCTTATTTTATGAAATTTCGGTTCAATATATTTCCTTTTTTTCTTCGGGTCCATACTTGATCGTCATAGATTTGACCGCGGTCAAGTCATATACTTGGAGACTAATGGAAAATACTATCGAAATTTTGTCAACTATAAGACATGAGAAGTATGAGTAACTAGTACAGTAGTGGTGAAAAAATTTCTTCTCGAATGGGGTTGCCTACCCAGGAGATTACCAACGATATTTTCGTCAGTAATTACCGACGGATCTGCCAAATCCATTGATAATGGTTACCGACAGATAGATTTGGGTCTGTCGGTAGGCCGTCGGAAACACGTCATCAACTTAGTTTAGGGTTTATTGGATTATCTCTTGTACTCTCTTATAAGTATTGTATAATTATGTTTGTGTTTGGACTTTGATTTTTGGAATATAATGTCATTATAGAGTTGAGTTTTTAAATTTTAATCTTAATGGATACATACATTTTTAAACATTTATTTCATTTTCTAACATATGTTTATTTTTTTATTTTATTTTTATTTTCTAACATTTATTTCATTTTCTAATAACATATGTTTATTTTGTCAAAAAAAAATTGTTTATTTTGCATTTTTTATTGTGGAATATTTTACTTGCACATAAAATGGAATTAATATGACCTTAAACAACATTACCACATGAACCTAACACAATCGAACTATCAAAATTGAACCTAGAAATTGTTGTTCAAATTGATTTTGTTTTGGTTTGAGTTCATTTATTCATGAATCAAACCAAACTGATTTGTGTATATGCCCTAAATTAAAGGCACAATCTTCTTTACACATGATCTTCAAAATAATGGAGGAATTATTGTTCAACAAATCCATTTATGTTATGCTTCCAAGAGGGGAGAATATATCGGTTCAAAAAGACCTTAAGTAATGCTATATAACAGGAGAGAAATACTTTACTTTCTTTTCCCTTGAATAAGGTTTTGTCTTACAAATTTTTTTCTTGATAAGGTTTTTTTTCTTTTCTTAATAATGTTCTTGATAAGATTTTTAATAAGATAGTTCCTATATGAAATATAAGTTACTCTTTTTCCTTTACTAAGATTATTTTTCGTAGTTTGTTAATGAGGAATATACTAAATTCGCACTCAAGGTTGAATGCTGTGAAATATCATTAGAAAGTGTATATTCAAAAGATATGATAGGAAATTAATATTATCTTGTCTAGATTTCCTTAAATTTAAATATAATTAGGAAAATTTTTTTGAGTAAATAGCCAATTTGGTCCTTGAAATTATGAAGTAGTATCAACTTAGTCCCTAAAATTGTCGAAATTCCAAATTAGTCCTTGAAATTGTAAAACTATAATCAACTTAGTCCCTCTGTTGAAAATCGTATGGACTAAGTTGATTTTAAGTTCGCAGTTTCAGGGACTTAATTGATATTAAGTGAATAAAATGAAGGACCAAACTGATACTAACTTATCATTCATGGACGCTTTTGAAATTTTGATAATTTCAAGGATCAAGTTGATACTACTTCACAATTTCATGGACCAATTTGGTATTTACTCAAATTTTTTTCTGGATGGGATTTTGCTTTAGTGAAACTTCTATATGGTTAAGATTTGATATAGTTTCATTTCTCACACTTATAATAAATAGATATTAAAATTTTAAAGATAAGTCAAAAAATTGAATATCTCTCTTCATTAAATATATTTAATTTTCTCTCCCACATTAAAGTTACTTTTAATTATTCGCTCTTTATTGAAAATGATAAAATTAAGCCGTTAGATCAAACTAAAAGTCAACGAGTCAAAATTGGTGTAAAATTAAACTTTCATACTTGGTATCAATTGATCCTGTTCAATATACGAGTCATTCATACTTATGGTCATTCAAGGTTTCTTATTTTTTTTTTGTTGGTGTTATTGACAAATTTTATAGTAAATCTCCAGTATAAAATTTCACATAATAATGTTGCCTAATCAAAATAAAGATAGCACCATAGAAAATCTTAAATGATACTTCCTCCGATCAATATTATAAGCAAAAAATCCTAAGTTTTTTGGTTTAAAATATAAGCAAATTTTTAGTATTTCCCTCCCATTTAATGTTATTATTCCCAAAATACCCCCCACTTAATATAAATTATGTTTTCCAATACTCCTTGATATTATTCCCAATTTAATGCTGAATATAAAGGGTCATCTTCCAATTTAATGCTGGTATTATTTCCCAATACTCCTTGACATATAAAAGTTCATCTTCCCTCTCATCCTTATTGAAAGTGGTATCTATTTAATACAGATGTATTTTAACGATGAAAATTAAAATTTTAGATGAAGGGTAATTTAGGTAATAAGCCAAATTTTTTAACAAAATTAAATGAGATTTATTAACTTCCTTAAAATATGTGTTTTATTTAATTTTTGCTTATAACACTGACCGGAGTAGTATATTAATTTATCAGTCCCATCAAATTTAGAGTTTTGAGGTTCCATTCTCATCCCCCAAGTCCAAGTCTCTGACAAAAACAGAAGCCAATCCTTCAACTTACATTGAGAACCTCGCTTTTACCAAGTCCATATGGCACTGGCCCATTACCATTCCCCTCACATTATTGCCAATACATGCATGCTAAAAAAAAAATAGTGTAATTTACTACTGATTATACATTAATTATTAGTGCCCAAAAATCGTGTGATCAAAAGTTAACTCCGTGTGTTTAGGTTGGCTTGTAAAATATTCCCTCCGGTCCTTATTATAAGAGACAAATGACTATTTTTTTTGAGTCCAAAATATAAGAGACATGCATGTATTTTGATAAATATTAAATGCTCATTTCCAATTTTACCCTTATTTATAATAGGGTTTATATTTACGAGACAGTGCAACTTTTAATACAAGTAGGTTTGTTCATTAATTATTGAAGGGTTAAATTTGTAAATTTATATGAATATTAATTACAAATAGCTTATTTCAATGCATTTCCTTGGTCTGTGTGTTTTAGGGTTTTGCCTCTTATATATAGGACCAGAGGGAGTACTATATACTGAAATTCGAGCAACAATTAATGTATAGGCAATAAAATATTTTTTTCCATGAGTTTTAAAATTTTGTATCTAAAATTTATGTATGGATGTCCAAAATTAATGCTAAGAATCTTCTCAAAACATGCATCGATCAATTACTAATATTTTGGTGTGATTGGATATGATACTAATATAAGTTCATACAATATTAATTTCTCTTATGTACAAAGGTTTAAAAAGAGACACACAGCCCCCATAATCACCTTTTCTTGTCCATAAAAATTTGGTTCTCAGATCACGTTCTTCTCTTCATCTCTTTTCTTCCTTGATCAAGAATAGTGCATCAAGTAAAATATAGTTCTCTCATCATGATTCTTCTGGTGTTTTATGTGCTATTCTTGACCCTCAATATTGACCATTCAAGTAAGCACCAGGATTTGGGGTTTCTTTTTTTTTTTTTTTTTTGTTGCTAATGTCAACATTTGGTTAAAGTTTTTCTTTTAATATCATGCTCATCCTTTTGCATTTTACCTGACATGGATTCTAATGACTATTTATCTATTCATGTTTATTTTTTGTTTCAACTATGTTACTCACACAGACACACTCAACACTCGCAGAAATTTATATTTTCAGTTTACTATCTACGTGTTATGAGTAGTGCTATTTGATTCAAAAGTATATTGTACGAAAAAAATTAACAAATTTGTTGTAACTAGATGCATGTATAACCATTCGCACTGGGTAAAAGCGCAATTTTGTTTCTGAAAATGCAACCATACAATTTTTCATTTTTCATTTAGATTTATATGAAGTACAAGAGAAATCACAGCCAAATCATAATATTAGTACATATCATATACCCATTGTAGTTAGGTAGATACCTATACAGCAAAATAGTACCAACTAAAGTGAACAAAATAATTACACCCATTAACAAAGAAGTATTTTAAAAAAGTTTTATTGGTCAATATATAGTAATGATTACGCCTTTTTTTTTTTTTTTTTTAACATCAACATTTTAATTCTACCATATAAGCATATGTGAGAGCCACTGTAGCATATATTTTTTCTCTTCTCATAACTTTGGGTTTTATCTATGGTTTTTTCTAACTGAGAAAACTCTAGATAATATTTTGCCAATGATTTTCCCATATTTTAATGAAAAGCAACATGGAAAAAGGCAATCAAATGCATCTCGTTTTATTCTAAGAAAACATAGGACTTTGTGTGAACTAACTATTTTATCTATTTATGTCTTTTGTTTTTTCTTCCAAATTTTGTTCAATAGGTGCTCTTTATTGTTTATGCAAAGATGGCGTGGATAATCAAGCCCTTCAGAAAGCAATAGAAAATGCGTGTTGGTTTGGAGCTGACTGTGCCTCAATTGAACCAAATGGAGCTTGTTACAAACCCAACACTTTGAAGGATCATTGTAACTATGTCGTTAATAGCTATTACCAGAGAATGAAAAATGCTGGAGGGACATGTGACTTTACTGGCGCTGCTACAACCAGTTCAACTCCACCTTGTAAGTTTTTTTTTTTTTTTATAAGCAAAAAATGTATTTAAGTGAGTACGAAGGGTACCCAAACCTTGTAAATATTATGTGCATACCTACCTACAAGGCTACAACCCAGTAGCCACCACCAATTGTTGGCACATATTGTTGAATTTCACTAGGACTAATTTTATTCTCTTATGTCAATAAATTTTTTTTTTTTATCTACAGCAACAACTTCTGGATGCGTTTACCCCTCTGATCCTAGGTATATTTCTTGATTATGGACTTTTTTGGTTTCCTATAATCACTCGATTTTTAGTAAGAGACTGATATCTCAAGATACTATAAGGCATCTTTTATTTTATTTTATTTTGATAGCCATTACTATAAGGCATCTAAGCGGTGAACTTTCCCAATAATATTTTTTCTATATACATAAATCTAAGGATCGAATCAAGGATTAACACACATAGGTTTTTGATTATGGACTTTATATTCTTATTTTCCCCCATTATTTTATCTATCCAATGTATTGGCCTATTGAGTAAGTTCTCTAAAATTCAAGGAGTTTTGGAGTTATTGTGATATGGAATCTTGTGGAAAAGTCGTCTGGCCATTTTCTGGTTAGCTGTTGGTTTTATCCATAATTTATTAAAGGCTAAACTATACTTTCGATCTCTTTTTTATTTTAATTAGGTTTCAATTTGGTCCCTTACGTTGTCTTTCCAGCGACATACGGTAAAAACCTAACATCGTGAGTGCAAATTTAACGAAAGTACCAACTTGGTGTGATTACAACGGTATGAGACCAAATCGGAACAAAAATTAAAAGAGGGACTAAATCAAAACTTAAAATAAATATAAGGAATTTAACCTTTATTAAACATTTTTTTTCCATTTATAGATGTAAAGGTGACTTTACCCCGCCCCTTATACTCTTGAAACTCTGTTTTAAAATATTTCTATTTTTGTTTTGGGGGTGACGGTTGGTATTTGTTAGTTTCAGCATTATATCCTATTAATTTTATGTCTATTTTTCAATTAGTATAATATATATGTCAGTTTACCAAATATATATATGTGTGTGTCATATAAAAATGGGGTTTTTTCAAAAAAAGAAGGGGAAAAAAAAAAAGCATTGGCACGTATAGCTTTGAAACTAGTTTATTCCCACATTAGTTAAAAGTCTTCTTATTTTAGGGCTCATACCACCTCCCTGAATCAGACAATAGAAACTACGTTGTAGCAAAAATGTTACCTTTACTAACCATTTGATGCTTGTTCTACGGAAATTTCACCACTATTCGTATCTTCTTTATCAATGTTTATTTTGATCCTAGATCCATGCACATGTATAGTACTCCCTCCTGTCCTTATTATAAGAGGCAAATGACTACCTTTTTTTTATCCAAAATATAAGAGATATGCATGTATTTTGACAAATATTAAATGCTCATTTCCAATTTTACCCTTATTTATAATAGGGTTTATATTTACGAGACAGTGCAACTTTCAATACAAGTAGGTTTGTTCATTAATTATTGAAGGGTTAAATTTGTAAATTAATATGAATATTAATTACAAATAGCTTATTTCAATGCATTTCCTTGGTTTGTGTGTTTTAGGGTTTTGCCTCTTATATATAGGACCAGAGGGAGCATATAATAATTAAATCGATTATTTATGCTTCTGGTATTATTTTAAGGTCCATGCTGATGCTTTTATTCTGGATCTTCTTGCAGCAACGCAGGAACGGCTCCTTTACCGCCACCAATAAGCTTATGCAATAATGGCACCACAACACTGACGGGCTGCAATAGTAACTCTGGATCTGTAGTGGCTCATTTCCAAGGCACCGAGACCAAGTTACTGATGACCCTTGTGCTTACTACCGTATGGTCATTAATTAGGGGGTAAAAAATAGATATATGGTGTTACCATAGGACTAAGAATTAACTAGAGATTCCTTTCAAAACAAAAAAAGAATTAATGAGAGATTCAAGGAAACCCCTTCTTGTTTTCTTCCTAGTAGGGGAATTTGGCTCCTTTCTTAATGGTGGTACATTTGATATGATTATAGCAAATTAAGGGTCGTTTGTTATGAATTTTAAAAAAAAATTCTGATATTTAATAATTGGGCTATTATCTTTTAAAGATTTTAATTAAAAGTAGGAGTTGCTTTGTCTGTGTTTACAATCATAAAAAATTATATTTTTTAAAAATAGTTAGTGATATTTTTCTAAAAACTAATGAAAATAATTTTTCATTTTATAATAAAATTGCATTTTTTTAAAAAAATCATTATTATGAAAAGTTTAAACAAACACAATCAAACCTTTTTCCATCAAATAATATGTGACAAACGACCTTTAAATAAGGGAGGGTCAAAGTAGAAACTGATAAATTTTCTATATTAGCTCTGCCCCATTTGTATATCTAAGTTTTTTAATTTAATGTTTATAAGAATATATTTTGTATGTAACTCGTGCTACTTGGCTCCTCTGTCGTTCAACTTTATTTCTTCAACTATTTTTTCCTGCATGATTTCCGGCTTTTTGACCAAACTGGTATCATTTTAGAAATTAATTATCAGTTTGGGATCTTTTTGAAACAAATTTCAGTTGGGAGTCCTTTTTGACACGGTAGCATTTTTTTGCCTGACAGGGGGAGGTGTCACTCTGACTGGCACCTCCCATTTTTTTTTTTAAAAAAATAAATAAAAAAAAAGAGTAAAGGCGCCACAGCCAATGGAGCCTCCTATTTAAAAAAAAATGTGATTGTATGATAGAAAATGGTGATTTGGTTGTTTGTCTGAATAAAATGGTGATTAGCTTCATTGTTACTCTTCATAAAAAAAATCATCATTAAATAATCACTAATTATTATTTTACTCATAAAAAAAGCAATTGATTTTAGAATTATATAGAACTGGTTAAGAACCAATCAGATAGGTCCAGAACCAGTAAAATCGATCAAAAATTGGTGGTGAAAAACGCTATGAACCGTTCATTTTTCCCCCATTTTCCATTTTTTAAATTATAAAAATATTAATAATTATTTTACTAAAAATATTTTTAGATGATGTTAAAAGTTAGATTTTTCATTAGGTGATATACTACTATTTTTTTAAAAAAGCAATGAAGCAGTTTTCCAATAAGTTGGATCTGTACAGGCAAAACCCAAAAAAAAAATTAAATAATACTAATAGGGAGGTGAATCCTGGATATAAGTAATCACATAACAAAGTCACCCTTCAAAAGGCAGTAGGCTATAGGCTACTAGTAGGGAGGTGAATCCTGGATATGAGCCATAACAAAGTCACCCTTCAAAGGCAATAGGCTACTAGCTTTTATAGAAAAATTTACATACAATATACATCAAAACATTCGTTTGATAAGCTACTAGGCAGTAGCAACTGAACAAAACAACATAATCACGTACATGACAACTATAGTTGAGAATTGTAACCCTCATATATGCCTGGGAGTCAACCGCAGTGCAAAACTGAATCTTATGTGACATTAGCTCCTTACCCTCAGGCACCACGTCCTTCATTAGTGAATTCTAGTGAAAATATCCTTAGTGAAAATATCCTTAGTGAAAATTCATTATTCTAGTGAGGCAATTTTTTTTATGGTTCTTCAATTTTGTTTTTGCATGCTGTCATGTTTTTTGCATCAAGTATTTTTTAAAAAATGCAACTTTCATCAACCTCAAGTTTGTTTGTTATGAAGAGTAACAATAACGCTAATCACCATTTTATACTGACAAACAACCTAATCACCATTTTCTACCACACAGTCACGTTTGTTTTTTTCTTTTTTTTCTTTTTTTTTTAATAGGAGGCGCCACTGGCAGTGGTGCCTTTACCTCTTCTTTTCTTTTCTTTTTTTTTTAAAAAAGGAAGCACCACTGCCAGTGGTGCCTTTGACTTTTTTTTTTAAAAAAAAAAATGGGAGACGCTAGTCAGAGTGGCGTCCCCCCCCCCCCCCCCCCGGTCAGCCAAAAAAATGCTACCATGTCAAAAAGGATCATCAATTGGTAATTTGTTTCAAAAGGACCCCAAACTGGTAAATAGTTTCTAGAATGACATCAGTTTGATCGAAAGGCCATGATTTCCATGTGACGTCATTACTCATTTGTTATAGTTCCATTCATGTTCTTTTTCGTTTTCGTCTGCCCAAATATCGCGTTACTCTGGCTACATATATTTTCTCGTTTTAGGGCTTTGATTAGTTGTTTCCCACATATACTTCATACTTGTAGCTGCGTATCCTCCCATGATACCATGTATATATTTTGGCATAATAAATTAAGATAAATGTGCTTGAGCTTGAGATAATTTCCTGTAGAATTTAGGCCATTTTGAAGATATTTGTGCAAAATCCACGTTGGGTAATTGATAAGAAAAGAAAAAAATAATTACTTTTGAAAATGACTGTGAGGATGATACTGATGTAGTGGAAACCTTGTTCAATTTAATGAAAAGAAAATCCAAATATCCAAATTACACGTGTCAAGAAGATTCTTTGATGAGCTAGCTTCCTTTTAAAGTCGATGGAAATCAGGGATTTAGAATTTCATGGGTGAGGCTCATGTCAAATTTAAAATTTCTTTTAGTGTCATTAATTAACAATTGTTAAAAGTTGGGAAAGATTGATTGAAATGCATATTTTGGGAAGATGGCCAGATTATGATTTCACTTACCACTCTAATTCCTGGACTTAAATCCAAAACTGGAATTATACATGAGTATTTTATTTTATTTTTAAGCAAAACTTTATTACAGAGAGTATTCGGAGTACTCTAACCCATTTACAAAAGGACAAAATCAAGAAGAAAGATCAAAGGGGAGCTAAAGTTAGTGACTAAGAGAGAACAACAAATTCAGCTCGGTTGAGACCCTAACATACACTCCCAACAACAATAAAACCAATATCACTTTTCCATAGTCTTCATCCACTGACCCATTCAATAAAATGACTACATACCCACAAACACTATCCCATCCGAAAATCTACCTCAATTTGAGGTTCCAGAAGGATGCACAGAATTTGATAGATCACCACTAATCAAACGAAGCAAATCTATAGAAGCAATCTTTAAAGCACAATCCCCATGTTGACCAAGAGCACATAGATCCTCAAATAAAGACCACAATCTCATCACAACTATCCACATGCCAGTGAGATCAAATTTCAACCAAAACAGAAAAGTACCAAGACATTATGACTAAACCTAGATCCTCATATAAAAACCACAATCTCACCACAACAAGCACAAGCCAGTGAGACAGAAATTCAACCAAAACAGAAATAGACCAATACATTATGACTAAAACCATCTTCCCATTTAGCCAACCATTTTGTAAGGTCAAAGCCTCACCTGTTATGAAGCTAAGAATCATGGACAACAAGGAGCTAATATCTTCCCAACCACAGAGCCACATATAATATAATATCCAAGAAAATTTAAAAGTGTCATTCCTCAGCTCACTGCTGAAGACAAAGCTTCCTCAATGAAGAAAGTTGGTCGAGCAGGAGCAAGGGACCTCAAGAATAGATAAAGTACTTTCGTAGAATCAAGATCAAAGCATAGTAACCTAGATGAAAAGCTCACATAACCCTCGAGTGTTTACACTCCATCTCAAGATAATCTCACCCATTTTTCCCTTACTATTGTGTTTCTCTCTCACTCACATCAGATACCCTCCCAAGACAGTGTTTAATCTTCTGCCTCATAAGAACCTGCAAAATTCAAACATTCACATATTCGTTAAGAGGGTCATTAAGATTAAGAAAACACGATCCTGGTCACATGAACCAATTTCCTCAAACTCAGTGTTTCACTCATGTGTTTCACACCCTCTCCTTCCTCTCCACCTCATCTGTATTTCACTCCCACTCTCTGATGTTTCTTTGTAATTCCTCTGCCACTGCCTCCCTATTTTAACACCTAGCCATAGTTTCGGAATTCGGTATTCACTCACCCCCCACACAAGCTTTCCCATTCTGTATACACTCTGCTCTCAAAATCTTGCCTCACAGTGTATCACTCCTCTCCGCTAAGATTTCCCCCACCATGTTTCACTCCTTTCCACATAACCGTCTTCTGAAATTTTGCTTGGGTTGATCACTTGTTCAATCATGAAAGTATCTAAACTTTAACCTGCATCAAAACTACACCAAAGTATATTAAATCAATGATTATGTACATTAATTAACAACCAATAAGAACACCATCATAGCTATCTGGATGGTAAAAACCTGTGGAGACCCCATCCTCTTTATTCAAGGTTCAATTTCAATCATTTATATTTCAAACATACCAGAGGTCAATACTCCAAACTACATAAGAGATCTTTCAATCCTTATTAGCTACCAACCATGACCACGATCTCCGCTTTATCAATTCCAAAATCCTCCCTATCTCAAATTTCCATTATTGAAGCATATTGCATTTCTCTCCATCCATAAGGACCATAACCGAGTTCCACAGAACCAGCCCCTTCTTCTTACTTTTTTCCCCAGCTAACAGCCCTTTATGTTGCAGATATAGGTCCCCTATGTTAATTGGTAAAACAACTTAAAATCCCAACCACTCATACACCTTCATCTATAGGCTTTATTGCAATGTACGAAAAGATGATCTACCGACTCAATTCCATCCTCACAAAACCCACCACCTAAATCCTTCTGATTTACTATAACCTACCTCCTATACAAATTCAATTTGGTTAGAAGTCTATCTTTTACCGCTTTCCAAGTTATTGCCAAAACTTTTGGTGGAGTTTTAACCTTCCAAAATTGTTTAAAAATCTGTATCTTTGCGACATTTTTTGCTTCCTGCTCTTGACATACTTCTTGCAAACACTTATAAGTTGATTTGGACGTGTGACATCTCGACCCTTCCAAAACCCATTCCCATTTATCTTCCACACCTCTTACATGAGTAGCCGCTCATTATACTTGGTTTAATTAGCAAAAGTTTATTAATATCTAGGTCGATTGTATTAAAATGGAGATTTATTTACAATAAGGAGAACAAGTGACTAATAGTTAACAAAGTCAAAAAGAGGATTAGCATGTTAAATGCATTCATTCTCTAATTATTAGCTCGGCATTGATGCACTATTTGGTTTGATCTCATTTATTCATTTTCAAACATTCCTTAATCCTAATGATAAGCACCTAAACCAAATTGAAAATGGCTCGTGGTTCTAGGAGAAAAAGGATTCAACTCATTAACAATATTTTCCATAACAAATAGCTTGGAGACTGCACTAACTCACAAGTACACAACACACGATCAAAAAAAGCCATGCACTTCCTAATCAAGCTCCCTCACCCATTCCTTTTAACCCCTCATTTTCATCACCCTCACTTTCTTTTTCATAGAACACATTTTACCTTAAACTTCTTAGTTCTAAGATATTTCAATAAAGCCATCAAAATGAATATTAAAAAAATAAAATAATATCTGTAAATTCTGAAAAGCTAAGCTACTTTTTAATAAGAGCTAAAGAGCTTTAGCTTAAAATATTTAGATAGAAAAAACCATTAAACACAAAAATATCACTCTGTTACAAACCCATGTACTTGCAAGCAAACTCGTTACTGCATGTTTACAAATATACGCACCTACTCCTGCTGAAAATTTCATGGAGCAATAAATAAACAACCATGATATCAATAACACATGACCGAGGATAAGTTTTCATACAAAACACACACACACACACACTTAGTACGTAAGGAGAGGAAGAGAACTTCTATTTCATTTACTCAACATTCTTGATTGATTGCCTTACAAGACACTACATATGCCTTTTTATAGGCAAGCTCTTACAATAAAATAAAATATACTTTTCTTAATCCCTAGGCAAAACACTTTGAATCCAATTCAAAAACTACAAGCTTACTTATACAGTTCAAACTCTACTTCCTTTGTGAATCAAAGTTCAAGTCAAACTTTGCAACTCAAGTGGTCTTCAAATTAGTTTTGTATTGTGCTTGATTTAATTATCTAACATTGCCTCCCTTAAATCAAGTTTGTATCATTCCAAGCATTTTCTTCAACTTGTAAAATAACTCAACCTTCTATGGCTTTGTAAAAATACCTGCAACTTGTTCTTCAGTGGGACAATACTTGATCACCACTTCTTTCTGAAATAGACAACTATAAACACGAGAAGGGGGGTTGAATTGTGTTTATTAGAATTTAAAATAAAGTTAAAAACTTTTTGCATGCAGAAGCTAAGCACAGACGGGTGTAAAAAGATACACAGACAGGTCACCTGTCTGTTGTAGTTTTCTCAGAAAAACAACACACGTAGAGATAAGAAAACAGACTTGACAAAAACAGTTTTAACCCCTTTGTTAGAAAGCAGATGATATATATAATCAAAACAACTAAAGAGATTAAGGGAAGAGAGATTAACACAGAGATTTATCCTGGTTCACTCTTTAACACAAAGAGCTACGTCCAGTCCTTGGCAGCACCAAGATTTATCCACTATAACTGATCAGGTTACAGACTCCAAGTATTGTTTGCACACCTAGCCTCTTCAGGCTCCAACACAAGTATTCTTTGCACACCTAGCCTCTTCAGGCTCACTCAGATTTGTTTGAGTGTTTGGTTTGTAATAAATACACTTACAGACCTTTCACTAACACTCAGAGAGTGGTTTAAATATAAAGCTTAGGAAAGTCTGCGTAATAACTTCAAATGATTGAAGAATACAGAATGAATAAATGAACAGAGTAATGGCTCTTTAATGCTTTGTAAAACTCTCTAATGTGTTCATCTTCAATGACTTCTGTATTTATAGCCTTCAAACATTTAATATCCGTTAGAGACATTCCTTGCAACTATGGCTTCAAGCAGAGCTTCATTAAATGCAATATAGTCGTTCTGGGCAGCCATTAATGCAATGAAGACGTTGGTTGTACTCTAACATGAGGGATAATAGCTTTATGCATCGTGTAGAAATTAACTCAGAGTTGTACAGAGTGCTTTTGTACTTTTGCAGAGTACATTTCCCTTTCTGTGTAATAACTAAAAGTACTAGGGAATAAAGCATGTTGGAAACATTCTTTAGCTGGAAGTTTATCTCTGACTTCCTAGGTTGCTTGAGAGAGAGCACTTCTGAGTTTCTTGATAAGCGTGAGAGAGTTCTCAGTGTATTCTTCATGAGGGGACAGCTTGCAAAAGCTTCCTGTACTTCGAGTTCTTTAACGAAGAACCTTAGACAAGTTGAAGAGTAGAGACAGGTTGTAAAACCAGTTTGCACATAGTCAACAATCCTAGTCAGCAGGCAGGTTGACTTCTTGGCTTATACGGACAGGTGAGACTTAGGTAGACAGACATGTGAGTTTTGTAATCTTCTGATCTGTACACTAAGTAGACAGGTTAGCAACCACAAAATAGGTTAATTAAATCATTACCCAATGTTTAGTTTTTATCAAAACTTAGGGAAATGCAAACAGACATTTTAGAGACTTAACAATCTCCCCCTTTTTGATGATGACAAACATTCAGATGATTTAATGAACCTATGAAAATATCAGAGTACAAAATGACAGACAATAGACAAGTTGATATTTTCTATATGTGCAGACAGATGCATTAGTGTTCAATAAAGAGCATCAGAGTAATATGCAGCAGGTTTAAGTTCATAGTATCAGAGTATATCAGAGAATGAACACTTAGCATATATTGTTTACATTAAACATCTTAGCATTTTTCTCCCCCCTTTTGTCAGCAACAAAAAGAGTTAAATAGATAACAGTGGAGAGAAAAAAAGAAAAATAATAAAGTAAAGTTTGATTTGTATTCATCATAAACAATTCAAGTACAGGGCAGTTCCTACAACTGCTTATTTAGGCTGATTAAACATAAGATACAGGGAATCAACTTTCTTTCTAACAGCAGCCTAGCATGCCTCTCTGCATCCAATTGTCTTTTGACTTCTTCTAGCTCAGTCTTAAGGAGATTGAAGCTCACTGAATCCACCATCTGAGAGGAGGAGACTTCTGTAGACAGGCTGGTTGAAGCATCAGACAAGGATGGATACCAGGGTAAGGCTAAAACTGGGGGTGCCTTAGGTACAGAGAAAGGTGAGGAGACACGGGGAAAGAAAAGTTGATGAATGGTTCTGAAATAAAATAAAGGAAGAAAAACTATTTTAAACAGAGGGGTGATTCTGACTATGTCAAAATCAGGAGAGGGAAAGACATAAGAGAGTCTTTCACAAAGAGACAGTCGAGTGACTCTTATTGGAATAGGAGGGGGAAGAGGTTGATTGGCTAAGACAGATGGAGGTAGGGGTAGGAGAGAGTCTATGTGGGAAAATAATGAATTAGACCCTGTGACTAAAAGAAAAAAATATCTAGACCTAGAGGGTAACATTACAACAGAGGCAGGATAGTTAGATCCTTCCAATGTTCTAATGAACAACACAATAGGGGGATAAAAGAAGATCTCCCTACATGGGTTCAGAATGTGAGGTGGTGGAGAAGGGATGACAGATAAGTGAGATATACTTGCAGTCATCAGAGATTGCAAATCACTCACAAACAGTCTAGATGATATGCCAGATTGTTCTCTGGGAGTTGAGTCCCTGTGAACAACTGTGTATTGACATACATCAGACACGACATCAAAAGATGGTTGAGAGGGGTGAGAGGAGACAGGTGAGTGAAAAGGGGAGGCAACAGATAAAGGGTTGACACAGAGAGCAGAGGGGGAAGAAACAACAGAATCTGGAATACCTAGATGAAGGGGAGAGGATGGTGCAGAAGGGAAGGTGAAGAGCGGTTCTTAAAAAAGCCTTGCTTTCTTCCTTGAAGGGGACAGAGAAGCTTCTTCATGATGACCAACTGTCTGTGTTCCAGCAGACAGGTCAGTAGAGGGTGCAGTAGCAGTAGCAGCAGCAGGCTCTTCTGCAGGGACTGCTTCCCTTTCAGCAACAGCCACTACAGGCATTGGGTAGCCTGACCTTCTTTTTCTGGGAATGAAACCCAGATCAAGAGATTTGATCTCCGTAGGCTCTTCTGCAGGTGGAGATGTCTGCTCCCCCTGAGCAAGTGCTTCCTCTTTACTAGGCACAGACTTCACTTGTCTGTCCTTGGTAAAGGTCTTCACCAGTCTTCTTCTCTTGGTGGGTTGTGTAGAAACCACACCTGATTTTCCAGCCTCACTGGTCTTCCTCTTGGGAGAGGGCTTCTTCAGCTTGAATCTGAGAGGCTCTACTGTCTCAGCAGATCCTTCAGAAGCTGTGGGTTCCTCAGGCCTTTGATCCTATCTGGCAACCTTTCCAGCAGCTTTCCAAATCCTTTCAGAGATAGGATACTCTGATTCACTAGTGGAATCAGCAGGCTCCTCTGCTATTTCCTTCAGTTTCTGCTTAACAGCAGGCTTCTTCTTCTTCTTCTTCTTCTTCTTCTTCTTCTTCTTCTTCTTCTTCTTCTTCTTCTTCTTCTTCTTCTTCTTCTTCTTCTCTTCTTCCTCATCCTCCAGAGGGATTCCTTCAATCCCCATCATAGACAAGACCTTCTTGTCTATGGGCAGAGCCATGTCCACAAAGTGGACATCAGTTGGAACAAATATCTTGTTCCTAAAAACCCTTGTCAGCAACATTCCATAAGGGTAGGTAGGCATATTTGTCCTTCTGATCAGAGACTCAAGATACATGTAGATGAGATCATTGATGTCTATCTTGATTTTGTGAATCAAGTGGTACAGAGCAAATCTGTCCAACTTGGTCACATTGTCTCTTGACCCTCTTCTGGGCATCACACACTCCAGAAGCAGCTTGTGCAAGAACCTGCACTTGGGCACCATGCAGACAGGCTTCTTGTTCTCAGGGTTGGGAACTCCATAAATAGCAATATTGATACTTTCAGTTCCCACCTGATCTTCCCAGTCAGGTCTGAAGGCAGTTCCAATCCTTGGACATCTGGTTGCCAGTTCCAGAGAGCTTATAGGAAACTGAAGAGTCACATCAGCTGACATTTGAGCCTTGAAGCTCTTGGTTCCATCAACCACATTGGTGATGACCACAGCATTCCTCCAGAAATCTCTGACCAGCTTGGGATGGACCAGCTCCTTGATATCAAAGAAGGCTGTCCACTTAGAGTATTCCAACTCCTCAGTGACATCCATTCCCCATTTCTTCATCTGTTGAAGATCAACAGTCTTCCCAGGTAGAATCTTCTCTACATCAGTTAACCTCATCTCGTATTTCTCAGCAATCTCTTTTGGAGACAGGCGCTTTGAAGATGCCATTTTTCAGAAAAGAGAGAAAGTGAAAGTTTTGGAAGAGAGAAGGGTTTGAACGAGAGGAAGACGAAGACGAAAAGACTTAGGGCTTTTTGAGAAGGATAAAGTTTGAAACTTTCTGAAGATTTGCCTTTTAAAGAAGTAAAAGCGGGAGAGAGAAAAAAAAAGACATTTTTAATTAAGAATGGCACGATTTATGTGGGGAACTGTAGCCCCCACTTAGACATAATGAAAACATGGTTTCGAGGTAAAAACTGCCGTGTTCATGATTAGCTTCAGATTAACAAATGGTATTAAATAAATAAATAAATAATAACCATTTCAATAAAACTGTTGGGTTTCAGCATAGTGACTCAGCAGAGTCAGACAGGTGATCACAGACAGTTTTAAAAACTCAGACATGTCATTCAACAATACAATGCATGTTTAAATTATCTCTAATAAATAAAAATCTTTCTTCTGCTAAAGGCTTAGTGAAGATATCAGCCCATTGATTTTCAGTTTTAACAAACTTAATATCAAAGATACCTTTCTGAACATAATCTCTAATGAAGTGATGTTTGATTTCTATATGCTTAGCCTTAGAATGCTGAATTGGATTTTTAGTTAAGCAGATAGCACTAGAATTATCACACCATACAGATATATTATGCTCAAAAATAGAGTAATCCTCAAGTTGATGTTTTACCCATAAAAGCTGAGAGCAACAACTAGCAGCTGAGATATATTCTGCTTCAGCTGTAGATAGAGCTATAGTTGTCTGTCTTTTGCTTGACCAAGAGACCAAGTTTGCTCCAATGAAGTGGCATCCTCCACTGGTGCTTTTTCTTTCTATTCTGTCTCCAGCAAAGTCAGCATCACAGAATCCCACTAATCTGTATTCATTAGTTCTTAAATACAGCAAACCAAGATTAGTAGTACCAAGCAAATATCTAAATATTCTCTTAATAGCTTTAAGATGAGATTCTCTTGGGTCAGATTGAAATCTAGCACACATACAGACACTAAACTGAATATCAGGTCTGCTTGAAGTTAAGTACAGCAAAGATCCAATCATACCTCTGTAGACAGTTTGGTCTACCTTTTTACCTTCATCATCTTTACTGAGTTTTGCATTGGTTTCCATGGGAGTTTTCATAAGTTTACATTTTCCATTTTGTATTTCTTAAGCATTTTCTTGATATACTTTTGTTGATGGATGTAGATTCCATCACTTGTCTGTTTGATTTGTAGACCAAGGAAGAACTTCAATTCTCCCATCATGCTCATCTCAAATTCTGCTTGCATCATCTTTGAAAAATCCTTGCACAGCTTTTCATTAGTTGCTCCAAAAATAATATCATCAACATATATTTGGACTAGAATGAAATTTTCTTTGTAGCTTTTCTTAAACAGAGTAGTATCTACTTGACCTCTTGTAAAGCCGTTATGCATGAGAAAAGTGCTTAGTCTATCATACCATGCCCTAGGTGCTTGCTTTAAACCATATAATGCCCTTTTAAGTTTAAAAACATGATCTGGTTTATCAGTATCTTCAAAACCAGGGGGTTGTTTAACATAAACTTCTTCTTCAATTATTCCATTGAGAAAAGCACTTTTCACATCCATTTGAAAAAGAGTGATTTGGTGTTGTGCAGTATATGACATTAGTATGCGAATAGCTTCTATTCTAGCTACAGGTGCAAATGTTTCAGTATAGTCAATACCTTCTTGTTGGTTATAGCCTTGAGCTACTAACCTTGCCTTGTTTCTGACAACTTTGCCATCTTCATCTAACTTGTTTCTGAAGACCCATCTTGTTCCAATGACAGACTTGTTTTTGGGCTTGGAGACAAGTGTCCAGACATCATTTCTGGTGAACTGGTTGAGTTCTTCTTGCATAGCAAGAATCCAGCTTTCATCATCAAGAGCTTCTTCAATGTGCTTTGGCTCTATTTCTGACAAAAAGGCCACATTGCTTGATTCTCTTAAGGTAGATCTGGTTTTTACTCCTTCTTAGGGATGACCAATGATGAGATCCTTAGGATGATGAGTTTTGAATTTCCAGTCTCTTTCAAGAGGACCTTGACTTGTCTGTGTCTGTTGACTTGTCTGTTCCACTGGTCTGCCTGGTTCTGCTTCAGGTTCTGGTTTGGTTAAGTCAGGTTGTTGATCTTCTGACTTGTTTATATCAAGACCTGCAAGATCATCTTCTAGATCTGACAATTCCTTATCAGTCTTTAAGTTATCATTAAATTTGACATGAACAGATTCTTCAATAACAGATGTTCTAGAATTGTAAATTCTAAAAGCTTTAGACATTTCAGAGTATCCCAAAAAGATACCTTTGTCTGTCTTAGAGTCAAATTTTCCAAGTTGATCCTTGATATTTAATATGTAGCATTCACAACCAAATGCATGAAAGTAAGAAATGTTGGGGCTTTTTCCTTTCCACAGTTCATAGGGAGTTTTCTTTAGAAAAGGCCTAATGAGTATTCTGTTTTGTACATAACAAGCTGTGTTTACTGCTTCTGCCCAGAAGTACTTAGGGAGATTATTCTCATTGAGCATAGATCTAGCCATCTCTTACAGAGATCTGTTCTTTCTCTCAACCACTCCATTTTGTTGAGGAGTTCTAGGTGCAGAGAAATTGTGAGAGATCCCATTCTCCTCACAGAACTGACTAAACTGCTCATTTTCAAATTCTCCCCCATGGTCACTTCTAAGAGTAGAAATGCAGAAACCCTGCTCATTTTGTACTCTTTTACAGAATACTGAGAAAGCCTTAAAAGACTCATCCTTGTGGGTTAAGAAGAGTACCCATGTATATCTAGAATAGTTATCAACTATGACAAATCCATATTTCCTTCCAGCCAAGCTAGCAACACTAACTGGTCCAAACAGATCCATGTGTAACAACTGAAGAGGTCTAGAGGTTGATATTTGGTTTTTAGATTTGAAACTTGATTTTATCTGTTTACCTCTCTAATGTCAGGCAATCCTCTCACAAGGTTATCCCTTTTTAGTTTTGAAATTAATTTCATACTAGCATGTCCTAGTTTCTTATGCCACAACCATCTTTCATCCTCTTTAGACATCAGACATGTTACACTTTGATATGAGAGATCAGTCAGTTCAATCTTATACAGATTTTGTTGCCTTTTAGCTGAAAAGAGGGTTTTGCCACTAAGATCTTTAACTATACAGAAATCTTTGGTAAAGGAGACATCAAATCCACTGTCACATAATTGACTTATGCTAAGCAAATTGTGTTTTAATCCTTTAACCATAAGAACATTTGATATAGAGGGAAGAGGAGGTTTACCACCAATAGTACCAATTCCTATAACCTTCCCTTTCTGATTTCCACCAAATGCCACATGTCCTCCTTTCTTAAGTTGGAGGTCTAGGAACATAGACCTTTCTCCTGTCATGTGTCGCGAGCAGCCACTGTCCAGGTACCAGCAGTGGTGTTTTCTTTGTGCTGTTGAGGACATCTGCAACAGAGATTATTTGATCTTTAGGTACCCATAGTTTTCTGGGTCCTTTTCTGTTAGTTCTAGGAGTCTGTGAAGACTTCCTTCTTTTCTTATGGAGGCACTTAGACATAACATGTCCAGTCTTTCCACAGAAATTACAGACAGGTATGGATTTAATAGAAGTAGATGTAGCAGACACTTTAGAGTGCTTAGTTGATACTTTATGATGTATCTGATGGACATATCCTATACCTTCTTTGTTAAGGGAGTGCCTCTGACAGCCAAGCAGCTTTGTCAGATTATCTCTACCATTAACAAATTTGGCAAGATCAGAAGTGAGCTCTTCCACTTTCTGTTGAAGTTTTTCAACTTCTTCAGACTGTGATGTATCACTAGAGATCTTAGCTTCATTAGACTTTTCAGTCTTTAGCTCACTGTTCTCCTTGGCAAATTTATCACACTCTAGAGATTTCTGTTTATGCTCACTGAGGAGCTTAACATGATCTCTCTTGAGAGATTTGAAAGCCTTAGACAAACAGTTGGATTCCTCCAACAATTCTTCATAGGCATCAAGTAATTCCTCATAATCAGAATTTACCTCATTATCTGAATCAGAGTCAGTGTTAGCCATTAGACAGAGATTTGCTTCTTCCTCTGTCTCCTCATCAGTAGATGTTGACTCTAGATCTTCCCAAGTAGCCATCATTCCTTTCTTCTTCTTTTTGAAGAACTTCTTAAATGGGGCTTTCTTGAGTTGAGGACATTCTGCTTTGATGTGTCCTGGTTTCTTGCACTCATAGTAGATAATTGAGTTTTTGTATGTTGAAGTGGAATCTTTGAAATTCTTGTCCTTGTTGAATCTTCTGAATGGCTTATCCTTTCTGAACTTCTTTTTCTGTAGGAGAAGCTTTATCTTTCTGGTTAGGAGAGATAGTTCTTCATCACTTTCAGAATCCTCAGATTCAGACAGGTCAGCATCACTGGATGACTCGTCTGCCTTCAAAGCTTTAGAGGCTTTGGAAGACTTTTGATCAGCCTTCAGAGCAATTGACTTGCCCTTCTTTGTTGAGACTTCATCTCCAAGTTCTTGCTCATCAACAGTAAGTGTTCCAAGGAGTTCATCCATAGTCAAGGTGGTAAGATCTTTGGCTTGAGAGATAGCAGTTACCAGAGGTCTCCACTGCTTAGGTAGGCTCCTAAGTATCTTTCCAACCTTCTCAGCATTGGAGTAAACTTTGCCAAGAGACTTTAGACCATTGATGATAGTTTGAAATCTCCCAATCATTTGAGCAACAGATTCTCCTTCTTCCATGAGAAATAGTTCATACTTTCTGACAAGTATGGCAATTTTTGATTCTTTGACCTTGGCGGTTCCTTCATGTGTGACAGCTAAGGTGTCCCATATTTCTTTGGCAGAATCACAGGCACAGACCTTCTCAAACTCATCAGGACTGAGCGCACAAATAATGTTGTATCTGGCTTTGTGATTCAGCTCCCATTTTGGCTTTTCTGCAGGGGTCCACTGAGCTTTTGGCTTGTCAGTGTTGTCATCATTTTTAGGGATGAAAGGACCATCTGTGATGACATCCCAGAGATCAGAGTTTGTAGATAGAATGAACCATTGAAATCTATCTTTCCAATAGTTGTAGTTTTCTCCATTGAAGAATGGAGGTCTGGTTAAGGAGGCTCCTTCAGTCTGGTTACTTCCACTAGCTCCAGCAGTCATGTCTATTCTTCAGGATCTTTTACCTCAACACTGTTAGATGCTCAACCCAGAGGCTGAGCTCTGATACCAACTGAAATAGACAACTATAAACACGAGAAGGGGGGTTGAATTGTGTTTATTAGAATTTAAAATAAAGTTAAAAACTTTTTGCATGCAGAAGCTAAGCACAGACGGGTGTAAAAAGATACAACAGACATGTGACCTGTCTGTTGTAGTTTTCTCAGAAAAACAACACACGTAGAGATAAGAAAACAGACTTGACAAAAACAGTTTTATCCCCTTTGTTAGAAAGCAGATGATATATATAATCAAAACAACTAAAGAGATTAAGGGAAGAGAGATTAACACAGAGATTTATCCTGGTTCACTCTTTAACACAAAGAGCTACGTCCAGTCCTTGGCAGCACCAAGATTTATCCACTATAACTGATCAGGTTACAGACTCCAAGTATTGTTTGCACACCTAGCCTCTTCAGGCTCCAACACAAGTATTCTTTGCACACCTAGCCTCTTCAGGCTCACTCAGATTTGTTTGAGTGTTTGGTTTGTAATAAATACACTTACAGACCTTTCACTAACACTCAGAGAGTGGTTTAAATATAAAGCTTAGGAAAGTCTGCGTAATAACTTCAAATGATTGAAGAATACAGAATGAATAAATGAACAGAGTAATGGCTCTTTAATGCTTTGTAAAACTCTCTAATGTGTTCATCTTCAATGACTTCTGTATTTATAGCCTTCAAACATTTAATATCCGTTAGAGACATTCCTTGCAACTATGGCTTCAAGCAGAGCTTCATTAAATGCAATATAGTCGTTCTGGGCAGCCATTAATGCAATGAAGACGTTGGTTGTACTCTAACATGAGGGATAATAGCTTTATGCATCGTGTAGAAATTAACTCAGAGTTGTACAGAGTGCTTTTGTACTTTTGCAGAGTACATTTCCCTTTCTGTGTAATAACTAAAAGTACTAGGGAATAAAGCATGTTGGAAACATTCTTTAGCTGGAAGTTTATCTCTGACTTCCTAGGTTGCTTGAGAGAGAGCACTTCTGAGTTTCTTGATAAGCGTGAGAGAGTTCTCAGTGTATTCTTCATGAGGGGACAGCTTGCAAAAGCTTCCTGTACTTCGAGTTCTTTAACGAAGAACCTTAGACAAGTTGAAGAGTAGAGACAGGTTGTAAAACCAGTTTGCACATAGTCAACAATCCTAGTCAGCAGACAGGTTGACTTCTTGGCTTATACGGACAGGTGAGACTTAGGTAGACAGACAGGTGAGTTTTGTAATCTTCTGATCTGTACACTAAGTAGACAGGTTAGCAACCACAAAATAGGTTAATTAAATCATTACCCAATGTTTAGTTTTCATCAAAACTTAGGGAAATGCACACAGACATTTTAGAGACTTAACACTTTCTCTTCACCAACTCTTGTATTTTATGAAACCGAATATCTATATGCATGGAACGCCCATGAAAAACTGGATTCTTACACAGTGCAATTGCAGACTTGTTATCACAAAATATTTTTGTTGGAGTGTTCTGCTTTTGATGTAATACTTCAAGAATTCTTCTCAACCACACTGTTTGTGTAGCACAACTGGTTACTGCTATATATTCTGCTTCAGCTATAAAGAGAGCAACAACTGGTTGTTTCTTTGAAGACCATGATACTGCACCAGTGCAAAGATGAAATGCATACCCTGATGTGGTCTTTCTAGTTTCTATATCTCCAACCCAATCACTATCTGTGTATCCAACAAGCTTCACATCATTATTATTAACATAAAAAATTCCATCAGTCAGAGTACCTTTGATATAATGAAGAATTTTCGTTGCTCCTTGTAAATGACAAACACGTGGATCTTCCATAAATCTGCTTAGCAACCCTACTCCAAATACAATGTCTGATCAAGTCGCGGTCAGATATCTCAGAATTTCGATCAAACTTTTATAATGAGTTGAATCTACTCTGTTGCCATCATTTTCTTTCTTCAGCTTCAACTTTTCTTCAACTGGAATGGAAATCGACTTTGAATTCTCCATTTTAAATTTCTCCAAAATATCACTTGCATATTTCTTCTGAGAAATAAAGATTCCATCATTCTGCTGAACGACCTCAATGCCAAGAAAATAGGACATTAGGCCTAAATTTGTCATCTCAAAGCATCTTATCATAGCCTCCCTGAATTCTGCAATCACCATTGGATTATTGCCAGTAAAACATAAAATCAGCAACATAAAGGCACACAATGACAATATCTCCAGGATCAACAAATTTAATACATAAAGTGTGTTCAAATGGGCATCTTTCAAAACCATACTGCATAAAATAGGAATCAATCTTCTTGTACCATGCTCTTGGTGCCTGCTTCAACCCATACAACGCTTTCTTCAATCTGTAAACTTTGTCTTCTTTTCCTCTGACTACATATCCTACAGGCTATTCAACTTACACTTCTTTTTCCAAAGTACCATTTAGAAAAGCAGATTTAACATCCATTTGATGTATCTTCCAATTATTTTGGGCTGAGAGAGAGATAATCATACGAATTGTATCTAACCTTGCAACACGAGTAAATACTTCAAAATAATCAATACCTAGCTTTTGTTTATATCCTTTTGCCACTAACCTTGCTTTAAAGCAATCAATCTCTCTATTGGGTTTGTACTTTGTTTTGTACACCCACTTCACTCCCATAGGCTTCTTATCTGCTGGCAAATCTGTTAACTCCCAAGTTTTATTCTTCACATTGGCATGGATTTCATCGTCCATTGATTTTCTCCAATTCTGGCTATTTGAGGCTTCTTAAAAAGTCACTGGCTCACAATCTGCAAATAAGGCAAAGTTGATAATTTCTTCATCAAATGGGTCATTATCGCTACCCACAACATAATCCTCCAATCTAGCTGGTAATCTACGGTACCTCTGCGTTCTGTTGGATGTTTCTGGCTCAGCAGGTGTTGAAACTCCATGTCCATTCTCCTCCTCGTAATTGTCTGAAACTACCACTGCCTTCTTCAGGGCTTTCAAAGACCAGTCCCACATTCCTTCTTCATCAAATGTCACGTCTCAGCTGATAATCACCTTCTTCATCTCCGGATTGTATAGTTTGTATGCTTTTGAGTTTGTGCTATAGCCAATGAAAATACACTTTTCACCTTTGTCATCTAGTTTCTTCCTAAGCTGATCTGGTATGTGGGGGTATTCTATACACCCAAAAACTGAGATGTCGTGTAGAGGGTCTCCTCCCACTCCAAGCTTATTCTGGTGTTTTGTCACAAACACTCTTAGTTGGACAGTTGTTTAGTATATACACCGTCATAGCAACTGCTTCTGCCCAAAACTCTTTAGGCATATGTTTAGATCTCAGCATGCATCTCACCATGTCCATGATAGTTCTGTTCTTCCTTTGCTGCTCAAAGAAATCTGCACAGGCAATATATTCTTGGCATCTATCTGTTCTAAATGCTTTGATTCTACAGCTACTTTGCTTTTCTACATACGCTTTGCACGTCTTAAAGGCATCACAAGCTTCTGATTTCTGCTTCAAAAATACACCCAAGTCTTTCTGCCAAAATCGCCAATAAAAGTAATAAAATACCTGCAACTACCATCTGTTGGCACCTCAACCATACATAATTCTGAGTGAACAATCACTAGTAGCTTTCTCGCCCTCCAAGACTTTCAGGTTGGAAATGATTCTCTGTGCTTCTTTCCCTTTTGACAAGCTTCACACACTCCAGTAGGAATATTTACAACAGGCAAACCAGAAACATATTCTTTTCGTGATAGGTAATTGAAACCAGAAAAGTGAAAATGTCCAAAACGCATATGTCATAACCAATCATTGTTTGGTATCATAGAACTCAAGCAAGAAAACTTTTCATGTTAAATTTTCAAAGGGAATAGGCGGTTGGGAGTCATTTTTACCTTTGCAATAAAACTTCCACTTCTGTCAATCAACGTACAGTAGCCATGATGAATATGCATATTGTAACCTTTCTATGATAGTTGTCCCATATTCAATAGATTATGATGAAGACCAGGAGCATAGAAAATATCAGAGATAAAGTTTTGAGAACCATCTTTTAATTTGATAGCAACTTGGCCTTCCTCCAAAATCGAAATATTTGTATTATTCCCAAATTTTACTTCTGACCGGACATTTTCATCTAATGTAGAAAACAACTCCTTTTTCCCACACATGTGATTACTATAACCAGTATCCAAATACCACATATTTTCATCTTCAGCAGAAATATTGCTTGCCAAAAATAAACTCTGTGGACTATCATAATTCTCACCAATATTTTGATACTGATTTTCCAGAACGTTTACCTGGTAGTTGTTCTGAGTTCTGAATCTGCAATCCGAGGCTTTATGTCCAAACTTCCCACAGCAAAAGCAATTAAAATTGCTTCTTTCCTGATAGTAATTACCTCGTCCTCTTCCATGGTTGGTATGCCCGAAATTATTTCCACCTCTTCCTTGATTTGGTGGCCTAAAATTGTTGTCTCTTCCTTGGTTGAAGCTATTGCCACGACTTAATTCTTCCTCTGAAGTTACCTCTGCCTCTGCCTCTATAGTTTCCTCTTCCTATATTATTGAAATCACGACCTCTAGCTTCTGCGCTTTGGCTGGATTCTGCAACATTGTTGAAATTCACCTGGTTTTTCAAACCTTCTTCGTTCACTTTTTTTGTCTTCTTCAAGATTCTGCTCACATGGCTTTCAATGCTTCCCTGCAACTCTGCAATCGTCATGGTGTTTGTGTCGTGGGACTCTAGTATTGTAGTCACCACATGACCAAACTTCATCGGCATGGTGCAAAGAATCTTTTTAACCACCTTGCTATCTGGGATGTCTTCTCCATACACCCTCATCTTGTTGACAAGATCAGTAACTCGAGAAAAATATTGTTCAACACTTTCTGAGTTAGACATACCATACCTTTCATATTCTCTACGTAGAGAATGTAGTTTAGACTTCTGTGCCTTTTCTACATCTTTGTATGACAGCTTCAAAATATTCCACGCTTCTTTGACAGTTTTGGCATTTGCTATTTTGCCAAAAACTGAATAATCTACTACTTAGTGAATTTGCAACAATGCCAATTCGTCCCTCCTTTAAGTGGTTGCATCAACTCCTTCTTGTAATCCTGGTTCAACAAAGCTCCAAATATTGTGAGCCTTTAGATGCGTTGACATCAAAATCTCCCAGTAACTGAAATCAAGTTTCTCATCTAATTTGGGTCAGGACCACACAATATTGTAATTGTTTGTTGTCTCCCTCTCTCAAAGTATATGAACTAAAAATTTTGACACAGCGAGAACTCTCTTGTTCCTCACACACTCAAAATATTTTGACACTCATACTACCAGACTCTCTATCTCTGATATCAATTGATATCAATAACACATGACCTAGGATAAGTTTTCTCCCAAAACACACACGCACTTAGCACATAAGGAGAGGAATAGAACTTCTATTTCATTCACTCAATATTCTTGATTGATTGCATTACAAGACACTACATATGCCTTTTTATAGGCAAACTCTTACAATAAAATAACATATAATTACTTCATCTTTAAGCAAAACAATTTGAATTCAATTCAAACACTATACAAACTTATTTATACAATTCAAACTCTACTTCCATAGTGAGTCAAAGTTCAAGTCAAACTTTGCAACTCAAGCGGTCTTCAAATTTTGTATTGTGCTTGATTTAATTATTTAACAAACCATAACAATAGAATAAACGGTTTTACCCTGCTCTTTCAACGAACACGGATCTGGATTGCCTCCAGCCCTTCAGCCTCTCCACCAGAAAAATAGAAGGGGAGGATAAAGATAACTGATAGAGAAATGGATAAATAATGAAGAGAGAGAATATAGCTAAGAGAGAGATAGATGGGCTGGAGGGCTGGAGGCAAGAGTGCTGCTCGAGGCAATCCAAATCCAACAAACACATAGCAGGCAATTGAAAGTCTGAAAATTCACATAGTCCAATCACACTAATCAACCAAAACATCATATAGTTTCCTGCGCAATGATGTTTATAAAATGATGTTACCTATCAATTGCAGACAAATAATAACGTACAGCTGCTAAATCTCACTCCAAAGTTAGTAAAAATGATCTATGGACCTTATAAAAAAAAAATTGATCTATGGACTAAGCACCAAAAAAGAAAGATCTATGGACTTCTTACTAAGAATAAAGGAAAATATCTATGGAGTATGGACTATGGGGACCTCCCCCATGCTGAGTCCTACGTCGCCCTGGTTGATCACATGATGGTCTTGGGCTCCAACTTGTACCATCGATCTTAGGACCGTGTGGAAAACAGTCACTTAGTTTATTATATTTAGTTAGGGTCTCAAAATTTTGAATACACTACTTCCCAATAAAATTTTCTTCTTTTGATTCCTTGACTAATGACCTAAGGGTACTAACTAACATTTTACTAAAAGTTCAGGGGTATACAATTTCTGGGATTTGGAACATTTTTTTTCCTCATATTTTCTAAAAATTAAGAGACAAAGTAAATTTGAATGAATCTCACATAAAAAAAAATATATATCTTTTATTTATTTATTTATATGTCAAGCAATCATAAATTGATTAAAAGTATTGTAATTACCTTACAATTATATATAGGAAGACTTGTAATTAATTTACATTATAAAAACTTTACATTGTTATGGCATGGTTTTTGGAAGATATTTTTGGAAGAACAATTAATCATGCTTAATAAACAAATTATTGTTAATTTAAATCTTTTGTGGTGTCCCTAAAAATAATAAAGATATTTCTAAATCATGTTAAAAAAAATAATCATGGGATAATTTCTCTATCTAAAACAAGGATTTTTTTTCTTGAATATCACTATTTTAATTTTTATTTACCAAAATACCACACTTTTCAAATTATATACCAAACTACCACACTTTACAAAAATAAATGAGAAGTCTAGTTGGGAGGACTAGACTTCTCAACATCAATTTTTTTTTTTTTAAAAATCAGGTTGAGAAGTCTTGTTGTGGGGGCTAGACTTCTCAACGTCGTTTTCTTCTTCTTTTAATTTAATATTTATATTTAATTAATTAATAATAACTTAATTCAATTAATAACCTAATTAATTTAATGTAATCCTTTAATTAATTAATTAATTAAAGGATTACATTAAATTAATTAATAATAATTGCCTAATTATCATCAATATTAATTTACATAATTTTTTATTTAAATAAGTAATTATAAATTAAATATAAATATTAAATTAAAGGAAGAAGAAAACCACGTTGAGAAGTCTAATCCCCACAACAAGACTTCTCAACTAGATTTAAAAATAAAAATAAAAATTGATGTTGAGAAGTCTAGTTTTCCCAACTAAACTTCTCACTTATTTTTGTAAAGTGTGATAGTTTGGTATATAATTTGAAAAGTATGATATTTTGGTAAATAAAAATTAAAATAGTGATATTCAAGAAAAAAATCCTCTAAAACAAAGTTTAAAAAGCCACTTTCAACTTTGAGTCACACAGAGACACCTCCGAACACCATAGTATCCTTTCCTAGACCAGAACATCTCCACTATCTAAGCTGCTGCATCTCTCTCTCTCTCTCTCTCTCATCTCTCATCTCTCTCTCTCAGCCTCGAACAGGGGATAGCCCCATCAAGCTCTTCACAACTCACATCATATAAAGTTCTCATATCATGGCTCTTTTGGTATTTTTGGTGCTTTTCTTGGCCCTCACTGACCATTCATGTAAGCACCTGGATTTGTGTGTTTTTTTCAAAATTTGGTTAAAAAGATTTGTTTTTCTAGTCATGATAACTTGTTCTTTTATGTTTTCTCTTAGATGGGTTCTTACTTCTTACTATTATTTGCTGTTCATGTTTTTTCTTATTTTAATTCTGGGTTTCTTGTAAGATGTCTTTTTCTACTTTACTGATGAAAGATTTTGGAGCTTTCTGCATAAGCCACAATTGTGATTCAGAGAAATTACATGGTCTTTTCATTTTATTCTAAGATAGGATCTTGTGTGAACTAACTGATTTGGTTTCCGCTTTTCTTTTTTCCTTCAAATTTTGTCCAATAGGTGCTCTTTACTGTTTATGCAAAGATGGTGTGGGTAACCAAGCCCTTCAGAAAGCAATAGATTATGCATGTGGAAATGGTGCTGACTGTAACCCCATTCAATCAAATGGACCTTGTTACCAACCCAACACTATGAAGGATCACTGTAGCTATGCTGTTAATAGCTATTTCCAGAGAAAGCAAAGTACTGGAGCAACCTGTGACTTTTCTGGAGCAGCTTCAACCAGTTCAGCTCCACCTTGTAAGTATCCTGTGTATACTTCCAAGCTAGTAGCCATCACCAATTTTTGGCACATATTGTACAATTCCACTTTTTACTAATACTTTTTTCTTTTTTCTTTCTTATGTCTTTATCTTTTTTATCTATAGCTACAAGTTCTGGATGTGTTTACCCCTCAAGTGCTAGGTATGTTTCTTGATCATGAACCTTATTCTTGATTGTTTTTAAAATTTTTTACTGTATGCAGTGAATTGGGTTAGGTCTTTGAAATTCAAAGAATTGTATGCTTATTGAGTATAATATGGGAATCTTATAGAAACTTCCTGTTTCTCTGTAGCATTTTATGGTTTGCTATTGCTTATTGGGTGTTTCCTCAATCTATTGAATCCTTTTTCTTTTTTTTTCCAATTTATAGATGTAAAGCTGATTTTCCCCAGTTATTCAGTTCTTGAAGTCTGTTTTTTAAGATTTCTATTTATTTATTTTTTTGTTACTGGAGGCATTGGTTAGTTTAAGCATTATTCCCTTAATCCCTATCAAAATATTATTGTCTATTTTTCAGTTTGTGTCATCTAAAAGCATTTCAAAAACTGGCTTTTTTTTTTTTCCTCCCAGTTCAGAATGGCAACTGCAGCTCTAAAACTAGTTTTTTCTAGACGAGTCAAAACCCAACTTTTTGTTCATGTCACCACCCCCTGAATCAGAATTTAGGAATTACATTCCAGCAAAAGAGTAATCTACTAATCTTTACTGCTATAGTCATGTTGCTTCTTCTGTTGAAATATTAGCTGGCATAATTTGGATGTTTCATAACTATATCTGTCCTCTTCACCTATATAATAATAAAAATGGACTGCTTGATGCTTCTTGTATTATTTTAAAGTCTATGCTGATGTTTTAAATTTTGTCTCTTGTTGCAGCAACGCTGGAACAGGCACTACAACTCCATCAACTGGTTCACCAGGCACATCACCTTCCATTGTACCACCATCAACAGGCACAACTCCAGGCACTGGAACCGGCACTGGCACAGGCACAACTCCAGGCACGGGCACCGGCACGGGCACAGGCACCGGCACAGGCACAGGCACAACAACAGGCAGTCCTAATGTGTTTGGAATAAGTCCAACATCTACAACTGGTACTGGTGGAATCAGTCCTAATGACTCTGGAGCTGTAGTGGCTCATCTGGAAGGCACCAACACCAAGTTAATGTTGTCCCTTGTTCTTATTACTGTATGGTTAGCATTGAGGATCTAAAGGTATAATACATACATATATGGTGCTACTAGTAGACTAGGAATCCATAACCCTTTTTTGTTTTCTTCTACACATGTGAACTGAAAAAATAGGGAGGGAATTTGGCTCCTTTTCAATGGTGATGTATTTGAGTTATGTATGACTAATAATGGAAGGTATAAGTAGAATCTGGTTAGTTATTTTTTAGGCATTTCCCATTTGTATATCTAGGACTATGAGAGGCAGTTTTTTTTTCAGTTCAATGGTATAAACTATTTTATTTATGATTCATGCTAGTTGGCTACTCTGCCGTTCTGCTTTATCCTTTCTTCCAACTTTTTTTTCCTGCATGATTTCCATTTTTCATTCATTTTCTTTCGCTTTCACCAACCCAAACATTGTAAAACTCCATCTTTTGTCGTTTTCCCATGGATGCTTCATAATTGTACCCCTACGGCTTCAATACCACGTATACATTTTGGGAATATATAAAGTAAGATAAATGTGTGCTGCTGGAGGTTACATGTGTCATTTGGGCCATTTTACTTTACAAATGGTTTAAACAAATCCAAATGAAAAGTAAAGGTGGTCAAACAACAATACGAGATTGTTTGTGATACTTCTTCTTTCCCTTTCCCTTTGCTTTTACCTTGTTTTTTGGCTGTTCATTTGTGTGCTGGAACAATTTTTGTGTTGGACGTAATTGCTCCTAGAAGTCACCACCGACCGAGAATAATGTAGTTTGACATCATGACACGCATAGCCGACAAAACTGAAATAAATAATGTAATGGTATGGTACATGGTATTTCAAAAAAAAAAAGTATGGTACATGCTTTCGCTGTCATTTTTTTTTTTAAACTGAAAACACAATTATTATCATATAGGGAAAATGTCATTGTGAATGATCCATTTAATTAGATTTTTCTATTCAGAAGAGAAAATTAAAATAGTACTAACCGGATATTTCTATGATTTTTTTTCTTCTCTTGAAACAGCCGACATGATTCCTCCATGAAATGGAGGTTGATACTAATTCATGCGTAGATTGAATGAATGATTCCTTCTGTTTTCCAACCTGTATGATACTATAACTTAGATAAATCACCATTTTAGTCATTAAAATTGTAAGCAATATCATATTAGATTTTCAATTTACCATTTTAGTTCAGAAAATCATGAATCAAATTAGAATGCACTGTCAATATAAAAAATATTTTATTATTACCGTAAATCTGAAATTACCTTAAAAGTTATATGTAAAGTAATCTATGATTAATTAACAGTATAAAAGCTTTATATGTATCAAAATTAAACTTTAAAATTATAAGCACTTAATAATAGTCCCTAATTAAAATTGTTAAAAAATTTATATATTCTAAGGATTTATTTGACTAAAGGTTACAATATGAGGAATTAATATAAACTCCACTTAGAAACTAAAATGGTACTAATAGTCAAGGATTAATATCGTTGGTACTTACAATTTCAAGAATTAAAATAATGGTTTACTCCATTTTTTTTTGACGCAGGTTTACTCCATTTTTAAGAAATCATAGCCAGAATAATTAAGTAAATGGCAGACAAGCTTAACTCTCACCGCAATCTGTGTATTTTGCTATCATTATTTATCAAAACATTAGTTATGACCGATTGCTTTCACGTTTCAAAAGTCCTGCTCCTCATGGATTAATTACATAAAGGCCTTTGCTAGCAAGTGTCCTATGGGTATTGGTTAAGGAACCCACAAAAAGAAAATTTGTATTGAAAAACTAGGTGTTATACTTTTCGAAATGTTAAATTCACAATTTTTCATATAAATTTTCCTTTTTTGATTTATTAAACAATGTCCTAAGGGCACTTGTTAGTATTCTCCTTATATTAAAAGTGGTAGTGTCCCTCTCAACAAAATCATGATGAAACTACGAATAAAAATTATCACTGAACAATGTACACTGAAAATGAAATTCAGTACGGCAATTTTTTAGGGGTTGGGTAGCTCAACTGGTTTGAGCTAAAAGTATAAGGTGTTAAGAAGTAGGAGGTCCAGCATTGAAACCTGACAAAAGAGAAAACTACCATAACATTTAGCTTACTAACATTAGACTATAAAAAAAAAATGGCAATACATAATATGACAAAGGCCTACCATTCAGCTAAGGACTAACCTCAGCTACAACTCTAGTTAGTGAAAGAGGGCATTCCAAAAACATATTTATTTATGCCTGTTGGCTCCTTACCAAAATGTCATCTGCTTTGTTGCCTTATCTGTTAGAGAATGGCAAAATGGTGTTCAAATTTCATATTGCTGAAACACTGTGATTTACTACTTTCTTGGTCTCTTCCTGAAGAAATTCAATAATGAATTTGACAACAGAACCTAGTCTTTCTACATGAGGAAGATAGCCACAATCTGGTATTTGGCATACAATTGCATCAGATAAGTCGCAGTGTAGTCCCTGAAAGAGCAAATATTCATAAGTCAACTTCAGTCATAGTATTAGCAGGGGACATCATCTCATAGCAGTCAAATAAACTAAACAAAAATAAGAAAGAATGTTACAAGATCATGACTTTCCAGCATGTCATATAAGTCGATCACATATCTTTCTTGTTCATTATCACATGTTATAGAAACAATTAGAGGGTGCAAATAAGGTGTCTAGAAAACTGTTCCATTCAAGAACAAGAGACTTTCAAGTTTATCAGTTGTACCACACCCATCCAATGGTTTTTTCAAGTATTCAAGCATGTTTTATGACACTAACAAACTGAAAGCATTGTTCAGGTTTTGGTGCAAATAAAGGCTATGTTTTGGTTTGGTGTGACATAAACTTGAATAGAGAAAACATTGAGTTCACTTAGCACAGTTCATAAAACAGATAAACCAGTTAGCAACAACTGAAGTTTAATTTAGAACTCCTTTACTTACAGTTCCTTCCAGCATTTTTAATAATGCTCGTTGAACACCCTCACCAGAAATATCCTGACTGATATTTAAGCTCTCAGCCTGTAAGTACACCATAATATTTCAAATCTATAGTGGATGAGAAATTACAAACTTCTCCAATTAAATTAGCAAAAGGACCTTCTAGTTATCTTGTCAACTTCATCAATGTAAATTATCTAGACAAACAACTTTGTCATACTTTGGAAGATTTAATTTAACATTAAGAAAACATGGCAACTGAGTTGCATCCAGGAATTTTTGGAAATATCGGCACAAATATAACACTAGCAAGTAATAACCAGAGCATGTCAAAGAGGGACTGAGGGAGGCTTACTCCTCATTCACCTGCGACAAATACAAACCATGCACAGTCAGATAAAACTCTACAAATTGAGCATAAGAATAGAAGGGATGAAGAAAAGCATATGAATGAGCTTAACAAAGGGGATACAGCATTAGCAACTTGAAAATCATTAAAATTGTAAGCAATATCATATTAGATTTTCAATTTACCATTTTAGTTCAGAAAATCATGAATCAAATTAGAATGCACTGTCAATATAAAAAATGTTTTATTATTACCGTAAATCTGAAATTACTTTAAAAGTTATATGTAAAGTAATCTATGATTAATTAACAGTATAAAAGTTTTATATGTATCAAAATTAATCTTTAAAATTATAAGCACTTAACAATAGTCCCTAATTAATATTGTAAAAAAAATTATATATTCTAAGGATTTATTTGACTAAAGGTTACAATATGAGGAATTAATATAAACTCTACTCAGAAACTAAGGTGGGTGTATTGGATTGAGATTTCAAAAGATTTTAATGGACTTTTTTATGATAAAAAAGTCTTGTGGTATTCAATCAAGACTTTTAAGTAATCTAAATAAGTTTGGTGGTATTCAATCAAGACTATCAGGATTTTTTAAAGAGAGAATCTAAATCTAGTGGTATTTAATCATGACTTTTTACAAGTAATAAAAAGTCATCTGGTATTCAAAAACTTTCTGATTTCAATGGATTGTTTTTTAAGATGGATTTCGTGGGACTTTATGTGACTTTTTAGTTATTTTTTAGGCTAAATTACACTTTTGGTCACCAAATTGTTATTAAATATTCAATTTGGTCCCCAAATTTTTAAAATGTTCATTTTGGTCCCCTAATTCCTTAAACTTGTTCAAATAGGTCCTTCCGTCATGTTGACTAACGGCGACGTCAAGTTGACTAAGGGACGACAATGAACATTTTAAAAACTTGAGGACTAAATTGAACATTTTAAAACAATTTGGGGACCAAAATGAACATCTTAGAACAATTTGGGGGACCAAAATGAACATTTTAAAATAATTTGGGGACCAAAATGAACATTAAAATATTAAACTTAATGCCACATGTCAATAGGTTTGACGTCGTCGTTAGTCAACTTGACGGAATGACCTATTTAAACAAGTTTAACGAATTAGGGGACCAAAATGAATATTTTAAAAACTTGGGGACCAAATTGAACATTTAATAACAATTTGGGGACCAAGAGTGTAATTTAGCCTATTTTTTAGTAACAAAAAGTCTCACCTCAACACATGAGATTTCTCAGGATTCTTCATTCTTATTTCTCTTCACCATATGCCTTCACCTCTCTCCCTCTCTCTCTCTCCTCCCTCTCTCTTCCCTCCCTCCATTTCTCTTCTTTCTCCCACTCCCTCCCTCCCTCTCTCTCCTCCCTCCCTCCATCTCTCTCCTTTCTCCCCTTCTCTCCCATCTCCCCCATGGTTGCCGTTCAACCCAATATAAGTTACCAAACAGCTTTTAGAGTGTGTTTGTTACAGATTATTTGACGAAAGAAAACACTTTTTTAAATTGAAAAAAAATCATTTGTAACGAGTTTGATTGTATTTGTTTAAGCTTTTCATTAAAATAATTTTTAAGGTTAAAATCAGAAGCTACAAGATTTTGCAGGTAATGGTAATGACCCTCAAAATAGAAATGAATTTTTCAATCTTCGTCATGCATCCTTGAAGAATGTGATCGAGAAGATATTTGATATTTTTAAAACGCGGTTCACAATTTTTAAGTTAGCGCCTCCATTTCTATTTATAACAGCATGTGTAGCACTATATAAGTTCCTTTGTAAAGAATGTCGTTCTGATGAACTTACAATTGAACCAATAGACAAATATTTATCTTCAATATCACCAACTAATGTAGACAATAATTTTGAACCTATTGTTCAAACCCAAGAGCGGGAATGAGAAAATGTTAATGCTTGGAGGGCTGGCATAGATATGTGGAGAAATGCAACTTAGGAGGACATAAAGTTACATCAATTTGACTAATAATTAAAATATTAGAAAATTTGTATTGGGTTTTACTTTTTTTTTTAATTATATTATTCATTTCTTTGTTACTTTTTTCATTGGCTCTTATAACTTTGAATGTTTGCTAAAAATTCATGTTTTCCTTTCAAATCTTATAAATCCATATAGTCCATTCAAATCTTATAAAGTCTTATGATATAAATCCTTTAAAATCCACACATGAAAATCTTGATTATAACAATCTTTAAAAAAATGTCTTTCAAAATCTTATAAGTCATTACATTTATACAAAATCTTTTAAAATTCGCAAGACTCTTTTAGGCCAAAACAATCTTTTACAATCCCAATCCAATACACCCCCTAAAATGGTAATAGTCAAGGATTTGGTACTTACAATTTCAAGAATTAAAATAATGGTTTACTCCATTTTTAAGACATCATAGCCAGAATAATTAAGTAAATGGCAGACAAGCCTAACTCTCACCGCAATCTGTGTATTTTTGCTGTCATTATCACTAACTAATAATCACATTGAGACCGTCACAAACATTAGTTATGACGGATTGCTTTCACGTTTCAAAAGTCCTGCTCCTCATGGATTAATTACATAAACGGTGTTGCAAACGAGTGTTCTAAGGGTATTGGTTAAGAAACCCAAAAAAAGAAAATTTGTACTGGAAAACTAAGTATTACATTTCTCGAAATGATAAATACACCATTTTCCATACAAATTTTCTTTTTTTTTGTTCCTTAAACAATGCCCGAAGGACACTTGTTAGCATTCTCCTTACATAAAAAGTTGTAGTGTCCCTCTCAACAAAATTATGATGAAACTACGAATAAAAATTATTACTGATACACACTATAAATGAAATTCAATACGGCAACTTTTTAGGGGTTGGGTAGCTCAACTTGTTTGAACTAAGAGTATAAGGTGTTAAGAAGCAGGAGATCCAGGATTCAAACCTGACAAAAGAGAAAACTACCATAGCATTTAACTTACTAACTATAAAAAAAATTGGCAATTTTAGGACCAAGAAGTAATCTATTTCCAAAAGAATTGATCAATACATAATATGACAAAGGCTTACCATTCAGCTGACTAACCTCAGCTAAAACTCTAGTTAGTGAAAGAGGGCATTCCAAAAACATATTTAGCTATGCCTGTTGGCTCCTTACCAAAATGTCATCTGCTTTGTTGCCTTGCCTTATCTGTTAGAGAATGGCAAAATGGTGTTCAAATTTCATATTGCTGAAACACTGTGATTTACCAGAACCTAGTCTTTCTACATGAGGAAGATAGCCACAATCTGGTATTTGGCATACAATTGCATCAGATAATTCACAGTGTAGTCGCTGAAAGAGCAAATATTCATAAGTCAACTTCAGTCATAGTATTAGCAGGGAACATCATCTCATAGCAGTCAAATAAACTAAACAAAAAATAAGAAAGAAGTTTACAAGATCATGACTTTCCAGCATGTCATATAAGTCGATCACATATCTTTCTTGTTCATTATCACATGTTATAGAAACAATTAGAGGGTGCAAATAAGGTGTCTAGAAAACTGTTCCATTCAAGAACAAGAGATTTTCAAGTTTTAACAGTTGTACCACCCATCCAATGGTTTTTTCAAGTATTCAAGCATGTTTTATGACACTAACAAGCTGAAGGCATTGTTCAGGTTTTGGTGCAAATAAAGGCTATGTTTTGGTCTGGTGTGACATAAACTTGAATAGAGAAAACAATGAGTTCACTTAGCACAGTTCATAAGACAGATAAACCAGTTAGCAACAACTGAAGTCTGGAACTCCTTTACTTACAGTTCCTTCCAGCATTTATAATAATGCTTGTTGAACACCCTCACCAGAAATATCCTGACTGATATTTAAGCTCTCAGCCTGTAAGTGCACCATAAAATTTAAAATCTGTAGTGGATGAGAAATTACAAACTTCTCCAATTAAATTAGCAAAAGGACCTTCTAGTTATCTTGTCAACTTCATCAATGTAAATTATCTAGACAAACAACTTTGTTATACTTTGGAAGATTTAATTTAACATTAAGAAAACATGGCAACTGAGTTGCATCCAGGAATTTTTGGAAATATCGGAACAAATATAACACTTGCAAGTAACAACCAGAGCATGTCAAAGAGGGACTGAGGGAGGCTTCCTCCTCATTCACCTGCTATAAATACCAACCATGCACAATCAGATAAAACTCTGCAAATTGAGCATAAGGATAGGAGGGATGAAGAAAAGCATATGAATGAGCTTAACAAAGGGGATACAGCATTAGCAACTTGAAATGTGAACTCTGTAATACGTTCAGCTCAGAAGCTACCTTGATGCATCAGCAAAGCTATCTTCACACCACAACATATTGCTAATATATGGGGAACATAATTATGTGTTTGGATGGCAACATTTATTTTGCTATGCACCCATTGTAGCAAGTACACTGTAAGGCACTATTTAGTATTTACTGTCAGCTTCAGTTTTGTGTTAATTGGTGAATACTACAAGTTGGTAATTTTATTGAATAAGCAAACCTTATTTTTATATGATTATCTGCTGAGAAACACGAACTAAACCTATTCAAGCTAAATAAGTATTGCAGGGAGGGAAAAAAAAGAAGCATGGAAGAATACATTGGCTTAGTAACTAGCTGAAGACTAGGAAAGGTAGAAATTAGAGCATGAATTAAAATGTTTATAAAGCTTACCTCTCTAAAGCCAGCTTTGGATGCCCAAAGTGGAAATGCACTATGCCTAAATATAATAAGGCAATTTCATATCAGATAAGTTCAGTTGTAAAATGTTATGACGCCCAATCCTGTTTTGGCTATTAATTCACTCCAAGGGTTGGGTGAATGTGTGTGTGTGTGGAGAGATTCTATATTTTGACTATTATCAACATCAATAAATTTGTGATTGGAGAATATATATAGCAGTCTAAATCTTAGCAATTATATGCAGCATTCATATGATGTACCCATCCCCATGCTTAAGACACCTCTGCCTTCGGGGTGTCTTGTCCCAACCCCAATTCAATTAATATTATTAAGCTTCTAGCTGCATCATCAGTAATGGACTAATAGTTCTAGTACCTTTTTCCACCACTTCACTATACTTACATGTATTAATATTAATAAAAAGAAATAAAAAAAAAAGGCAGACTGGATAACGAACTAACAGTTAAAATGTTCAATTACCCTTATAATCAAAATCGCAATCAAGATCCTCCAAAGCCGCTTGCGATATAGCCGTTGTGAGAAAGACCCTCTACGCCTCATCGCTCTCTCTATCGTTGAGGAAAGTCAATGCGAATCGTCAAATCTTGATACTTGATTGACTAGACTTATCATTACTCTAACTGAATCAATCTTTAACATTTTGATAGATCTTAGGTTAAAATTTGTAGGTTTTTTACAACAACTATCTTCATATCAAATCTTATCATTAATGTTATAGATTTATATAACAAATCTTTCTTCGCGCCACATACCAGTTACCACACATCCCGCGCCCGCCACTAATCGACACTCTCTCTCAATCGCTGAGGACGAAGTGCACGGAGATAATCTTGAAACAATTATCATATCTTTAATTAAACCATCTTTTAGATATCGATAGATTTTTCTGTAAGTTTTGACTTAATTTTTAAGCCAAGTTTCCACTTATATTAAGGACTTTTCATTCATCTTTTTCACACACCATAAACTTACTTGCTTGCACTCTTATAACTCCATTCCTTCTGTTCTCCCTCTTTTCTTTCACCCATCTTCCTCTTGCTTTGCTACTATGGGAGACAAAAAGAGATCGCTGGAGGAATTGCGGGCAATAGTGAGGAATTATGGAGAGCCATGTGAGAGGATTTCTTCCAAACCCTTTAGGCCTTGCACCTTGCATGTGATTGTGTCAACACTTGAACCATGCTTTTACACTGAAGAAGAACTGCTGCAACTCAAGAACTTCCGCAACCAGGAAACCACAAACCATGATTTGATTCACAAAAGGAGCCGTCAAGATGAAGAGATGGCTGAAGATGAAATGGTCAAGCAAGTCAGTAAGAAGTCAAGAAAGATGATTGTGTCAAATAATGTTGCACCACCATTGCCGCACCCAGACTTTCCTGTTGCATTCATGAACCGGATTACAGTGTTGAATGGTACTGATCTCCAATTTCTCATGGACAAGATACTTTTCAATTCAGATATATGTCGAAATAACAATCGTCTTTCCATGCCGAAAAATGATATAATGTGTGATTTCCTCACGGAAGATGAGAAGAAAATGTTAGGTAAAAGAGGCTCCAATGGACGGCTTCGTGGTGTGGAAGTAACTCTATTGGATCCATGTCTTCGTGAGTACACTTTGGACTTGAAGAGATGGGAGCTGAAAACGATAGTCTACAATCTAACAAAAGATTGGCATCGCGTCGTAGCTGATAATAAGTTACAACCAAGTCAAGAATTCAAAATATGGTCTTTTAGGGTTGATAAAATGCTATATTTTCTATTGAATAAAGTGTGAAACTTAATTGAAATGTATAAACATTCAATTTTATTTTACATTTTTTCCTATTGAATGTAGAAGGATTTTTGTGACACCTTTCTACCCCGCATGTTAAAAGCCAATTAATTTAAAAACAATTAAAGGAAAACATGCAATTATTGAATAAAATAAACAATTGTCCATGGGTAGAAAAGTTCCACATGAACCGTTTACAACGCGGAAATGAAATAAGTTTTAAATAACGAAAACGTAACAAACCAATAAAAATAACCCAACCCCGATGTCACATACAGAGCTGGTATAACCGTTCCGGAATAAAATCCACGGAATTACAACTGAACTAACAACTACGAAAACATAAACTAGCCCTACGATGAGTGGCGGCTCCTCAGAGTCACTCCTCTCCGGGCTGCTCGTCATCCTCTGCAAGGTGCCAATCAGGCCAAACACAAACAACAAACATATATAGGGAGTAAGAATCGTATAAACATATTAGCATGGGAATAGGCAGTAAAGTAAACAGCAAGCATAGCAGCATCACATCAAACATCAACATTATCATTACGCTATGCAGTGCAATGCAGTCCTACTCCGCTAAACCATCGATGCATGTGGATCCACTAAACTCGGGATGAACGACTTCGGAGTTACATATCCACATTGAGAATCTACTCAACGCCGGAGAATCTACTCCTTGGATAGCCAACGCATCAAACCAACGAATGCCTCGTCACGGGGGCGCTAGGAGAATCTACTCCAACCGTGGATGGCCGGATCGCCGTACTCTAGGACGATCTCCCCTATGTCGAACATCCCTAAACAACAACTCCGATGCAATGCGTATGCAACACAACAACAACAGCAACACCACCTCCATAACTCCAACGGAATCGACCGAAGGTAACAGCGGGATCAACCGCACCAACTTGCCTCGCGTAATCTACCTGAGGACTTAAGCGGAATCAACCGCAGTACCTGGAGCAAACTCTCGGCCACCAAGGTACGTAACAACAACACCTTAGACCCAAACCGTGGGGTCAAGGCCTCCTTGGCCAAAAAGCACCAAGGCACAACTCATCAGCTTGCGGCACCCCAAAGGGTATCGACTTAACATCTCACCATCTCATCATCTTTATTTATCTTTATTAACATTTACCAAGTTGTCTAATCAGTTATCATCATAGGGAAGTGGGGTTTAAAACCCCTTAAGTCCTTTAACCTGGTTCTGTCACAGTGGGTTGAGCACGGTCGTGCTCGTAACCCAGCACGGTCATGCTTAAGCACGTGAGGGGCGTGCTCCCCTGTAAGTGAAGCACGGTCATGCTTCTTAATGAGCACGGTCGTGCTCAGCAGCACGATCGTGATCTTTGTCCTGTACGGCCGTGCTCAACAGCGCGGCCATCTTCCCAGAATTCAACTGGGAGCACGGTCGTGCTCCCTGTTCAGCACGGTTGTGCTCAACGAGCGACAGTGCTGTTCTGGGCAGGAACAGAGGCTGATACTTAACCAAATTTCATAATTTAATCCATTAAACATCCTAACTCACTTTTAACACGTTTTTAGGGATTAAACAGCAGTAACTCAAACATCATAACATCAACCATGCAGCCAGCAACATCAACAACCATCTCATGGTAATAACAATGATGAACACATCAATATCATACTCACATTCAACATAACATACTTTCCAGAATATTGAACATATGACAATCTCATCATATAGCAGTCAACATACATCATTATTCAAACATTTAATCATACCACAATAATATTGAAAACAGGGTTATGGGAACCCCTTACTTTACACTAGCCCCAGACCTATGTAAATACTACCCTTCTCCCCATACCTGGATTGAAGGTAGCTCTTTCGGTGTCCTAAGCAACGAACCGGTTCTTCCCCTTTACAGCGACTTACACTGAACAAACCTTGGATCAACAGACAACCAAGGGTTAGTTCCCTATTCACAATAACGGAAAAGGAAACCAAGAGAGGGGAAAGGAACTTTACCTAAACCACTACCAATGATGCACTAACAGTCTCCCAATGCTTCTAAACTGTCCCAGATGGAAGAAACCAGAAAATGGCTCTTCGTGGTCGCACTGCGGCTGCTGAGTTCACCAAAATAGGGTTAAAACGTTAAACCCTCGATTCTGCTCACGTATATAACTTCCGGACTTGAGCATGGTCGTGCTTACCCTCGAGCACGGTCGTGCTCCACTTAGCGTCACTGGACGCGGTCCACGCATTGAGCACGGGCGTGCTCACTGTTGAGCACGGTCGTGCTCAACTTAAAATCAGAAACACGCTTCTGACTTTAAGCTCGGGCTTGCTGGCTAATGAGCACGGGTGTGCTCATGTACCAGAAAGGGACTTTTAGCCAAAAATCCCACTAAGCCCTTAAACGATAAATCCAACTTAACCAAAACCAGCTTAAATAAAATAATTCTGAAAAACAGGGTGTTACAATTTTCATTGAAGGAATGCTTGCTATCGATTCATTATATCAATGTCACTTCTATTGTATTGAATGTTTATTAAATATCTTCCGTTTTATTTTAATTTTACTGCTTTATAACAATGTAAATTATAAATTTATTATGGTTATCAATTATGTGCATTTGATGGTCTCCTGGCTTAGGTTCTTTTGTTGTGGAATGCATGTGGTTCCTCCCAAAATTGGCTATCACTAGTGTGGTCTTTGATGCCCTTTTGTCTTTTGCTTTAGCTGAAGTATTTTGGTAAGCTTCTAGTTTATATGTTTTTCAGTTGGCAGGTTTATAGGTTCTGTTCTCAGTTAGTTTTGGGTTGGTTTATTCGGCTGGCTCTTCTTTTGGTTCTAGCTGGTTTGGGATTTTAACTTTTGTAAAGACAATACTATCCTCTTTTTAGGATAGTCTTTTATTTACATTAGAGGTTGTCTCATTTGTAAATGAGTTGGGGTACCCTAGTATTCCAATTAATAAAAATGTTTGCTTTCCAAAAAAAAATGTGCATTTGATATTACCACAATTTAAAACAACCCTAGCATAAATGATTTATCAAAACATAAGTAATTATTTAGTTAAACAATTACGAGAATAAGAGAATATAATCATCTAAAAATAATAATTACGAGAATATAACAATGTAAATCCCATCTGCATTTTCTAAATGATATGACGATCGAGGCATGAAAAAACTGAGATCGTGTTTGATTTATAATGGGATGGTAGTTAATGAAAGAGTTTTTTTTTTTTTTTAACAAAATAACCAAAGCGATAATATATGAAAGCCATATGTCAAATATGTTACCGATACAAAAATAATCTTAAATAAACCATGGATTTAGTAACATTTAAACTGGTGCAATCTAGCATGAGGTGCGTCTCAAACTCAAAAAGGAACTACTTCAGCAATCCCATCAAAACTACATAAACTAAATCTGCTAACTGGCGGGCGTGGGCAGACACCATCCTGATTGAACCTCTAGCCATCAATTCTCCAACAGCCTTCCTTGCAAGTGATCCATTGAGGATGGAAGGAGTGATGAGCTTGTATTTGGGTGCCTCAGAGAGGAGCTTATCATGGGTACCCTGATCGAACAGCATCATGTTAACACAGACATCTAATAATATATTGATTTGTATTACTTTATTTCTTAATGAAATGCAAATGTATGTGGATAATTATACAAACTAGTTCAAATGTGAAAACGCATAGGATTTATTTACAATGGCATGTGTTCTCGCCCGAAATAGCACAAGGCCATCTAGGTCGGGATAGTGTGGAAATTACCTATGGCCGTGAAATCGGGAAAGTCTCTTTTTAAGGCAAAGTCATGTTGGGAAATGCCTGCATAATTTCCCTCCTCTGTGAACTCAAAATAGGCGCTAAGCGAAAGCGTAAAATAAGTGTAATAACACCAGACAATTTTTAGCGTGGAAAAACCTCCTCAATGTGAGCAAGGGAAAAAACCACAGGACCCGTAAGCCACTTGAACTTCCACTATAACAATAATGGGAATACAAAAATACAAGAATATTGTATCCTCAATTTGTGGATAACACAATCACAAATTGGCTCACTATTTTTCTCTCTTAGAAACTCTCTCTAAGGCTCTCTCTATTTTTCTCTCACTCTTTCTCGTGAGGCTGTGGTGCATCTTGCATCTTCTCAAATGCTTCTATTTATAGAAGCAAAAGGTGAAGCATTGGATGGTAAGTGGTTGGAGGTTGAAAACTTTTCAACCATTGCATTTATCATGGAAGACTTTGGTTACTTGCTTTGGCTGGATTTTCAACAATTCTCCCCCTCCAGCCAAAGGGAAAATATCCTTGGATCAGTTTGGGGTTGATGCTAAGCCTGCAACTTCTTTACAGACTTCTAACTTCTCTCTTGGTAGAGCTTTTGTCATCATATCTGCCCCATTATTTTTTGTGTGTATTTTCTCAATTTGCAGCAGTTTACTTTTCAACACATCACGGATCCAATGATACCTTACATCGATGTGTTTTGACCTTGAATGAAATGTCGAGTTCTTGCTGAGATGGATTGCGCTTTCACTGTCGCAATAGAGAACATAACTTTCCTGATCCTGTCCTAACTCTTGTAGGAACTTCTTCATCCACAAGATCTCCTTGCAACCTTCAGTGATTGCAATGAATTCTGCTTCTGTGGTGCTTAAAGCAATACACTTTTGTAGTCTTGACTGCCATGAAATAGCTGCCCCTGCAAAAGTAATCAGATATCCTGATGTAGACTTTCTGGAATCCACATCTCCTGCCATATCTGCATCTGAATATCCAAGAAGCATTAAATTTCCATTGCCAAAACATAAACAGCTTTTGGTAGTTCCCCTCAGATACCGTAGTATCCATTTCACTGCATTCCAATGCTCCTTTCCTGGATTCGATAGGAATCTGCTCACAACTCCCACTGTGACACCCTTCTACCCCGCATGTTAAAAGCCAATTAATTTAAAAACAATGAAAGGAAAACATGCAATTATTGAATAAAATAAACAATTGTCCATGGGTAGAAAAGTCCCACATGAACCGTTTACAACGCGGAAATGAAATAAGTTTTAAATAACGAAAACATAACAAACCAATAAAAATAACCCAACCCCGATGTCACATACAGAGCTGGTATAACCGTTCCGGAATAAAATCCACGGAATTACAACTGAACTAACTACTACGAAAACATAAACTAGCCCTACGATGGGTGGCGGCTCCTCAGAGTCACTCCTCTCCGGGCTGCTCGTCATCCCCTGCAATGTGCCAATCAGGCCAAACACAAACAACAAACATATATAGGGAGTAAGAATCGTATAAACATATTAGCATGGAGATAGGCAGTAAAGTAAACAGCAAGCATAGCAGCATCACATCAAACATCAACATCATCATTATGTTATGCAGTGCAATGCAGTCCTACTCCGCTAAACCATCAATGCATGTGGATCCACTAAACTCGGGATGAACGACTTCGGAGTTACATATCCACATTGAGAATCTACTCAACGCCGGAGAATCTACTCCTTGGATAGCCAACGCATCAAACCAACGAATGCCTCATCACGGGGGCGCTAGGAGAATCTACTCCAACCGTGGATGGCCGGATCGCCGTACTCTAGGACGATCTCCCCTATGTTGAACATCCCTAAACAACATCTCCGATGCAATGCGTATGCAACATAACAACAACGGCAACACCACCTCCATAACTCCAACGGGATCGACCGAAGGTAACAGCGGAATCAACCGCACCAACTTGCCTCGCGGAATCTACCTGAGGACTTAAGCGGAATCAACCGCAGTACGTGGGGCAAACTCTCGGCCACCAAGGTGCGTAACAACAACACCTTAGACCCAAACCGTGGGGTCAAGGCCTCCTTGGCCAAAAAGCACCAAGGCACAACTCATCAGCTTGCGGCACCCTAAAGGGTATCGACTTAACATCTCACCATCTCATCATCTTTATTTATCTTTATTAACATTTACCAAGTTGTCTAATCAGTTATCATCATAGGGGAAGTGGGGTTTAAAACCCCTTAAGTCCTTTAATCTGGTTCTGTCACAGTGGGTTGAGCACGGTCGTGCTCGTAACCCAGCACGGTCGTGCTTAAGCACGTGAGGGACGTGCTCCCCTGTTAGTGAAGCACGGTCGTGCTTCTTAATGAGCACGGTCATGCTCAGCAGCACGATCGTGCTCTTTGTCCTGTACGGCCGTGCTCAACAGCGCTGCCATCTTCCCAGAATTCAACTGGGAGCACGGTCGTGCTCCCTGTTCAGCACGGTCGTGCTCAATACGCGACAATGCTGTTCTGGGCAGGAACAGAGGCTAAGTCTTTGTCCAAATTCCATAATTTAACCCATTAAACATCCTAAATCAGTTATCAACACTATTCAAGGGTTAAATCCTTCAACCTTACCAACATCAATCAACAATGGCATCAACCACAACATCATGTTAACAACTATCATTATCATCATATCAAACTCATAGAGCAATTATCATAATGTGCATTAATACATCAACATACTCACGTATCAGCATACCACACATAACAGCAACACCATGTTATCATACAATACGTTTAAACTATTAATCCATACATAACATATATCATTCGGGGTCATGGGAACCCCTTCACTTTACCCTAACCCCAAACCTATGAGTATACTACACTTCTCCCCATACCTGGATTGAAGGTAGCTCTCTAACAGTCCTGACAGCAAACGGTTCCTCCCCTAAGACGGCTCAACTTCAAACGATCCTTAAACAAACCAGAACACGAACAGTTAGTTCCCTAATCACAATAACGGAAAAGGAAACCAATAGAGGGAAAGGAACTTTACCTAAACGACTACCAAGGATGCACTAGCAGTCTCCCAAGGCCTCTAAACTGCCCAAGACGGAAGAAAACGGAAAAAGGGTTCTTCCTGGTCGCACTGTAGCTGCTGAGTTCACCAAAAGTAGGGTTACACGTTAAACCCTCGAGTTCTGTTCACGTATATAACTTCCGGACCTGAGCACGGTCGTGCTTACCCTTGAGCACGGTCATGCTCCACATAGCGTTACGAGACGCGGTCCACGCATTGAGCACGGGCGTGCTCACTGTTGAGCACGGTCGTGCTCAACTTAAAATCAGAAACACGCTTCTGACCTTAAGCACGGGCTTGCTGGCTGATGAGCACGGGTGTGCTCATGTACCAGAAAGGGACTTTTAGCCAAAAATCCCACTAAGCCCTTAAACGATAAATCCAACTTAACCAAAACCAGCTTAATTAAAATAATTCTGAAAAATAGGGTGTTACAATTCCACCCCCCTTATAAAAATTTCGTCCTCGAAATTTACACGTACCTCAAGGGAAAAGATGCGGGTATGCTTCCATCATCTTGCTCTCCAGCTCCCAGGTAGCACTTTCCTCAGTCGCCCCACTCCAAACCACCTTAACCAAAGGAATTTCCTTGCCTCTTAGCTGCTTCACCCTCCTATCCTCGACTCGAAGAGGTAACACCTCAAACGTCAGGTTCTCTTTCAACTGTATAGCGTCGGGTACTATCACGTGACTAGGGTCATGAACATACTTCCTGAGTTGTGACACATGAAAAACATTGTGGAGATTTGACAAGAACGTGGGTAAGGCTATTTGGTAGGCGACTTCGCCGACTCTTTTGAGGATTTGGTAAGGACCAATGAACCTCGGAGTAAGTTTCCTCGCCTTCATCACTCTACCAACCCCAGTCGTCGGGGTAACTCTCAAGAATACATGATCGCCTTCCTGGAATTCGAGCGCCTTCCTTCTTTTATCATGGTAGCTCTTCTGCCTACTCTGTGCAACTCTCATCTTTTCCTGAACTAACTTAATCTTTTCTGTTGTTTCTTGGACTATCTCTGGCCCTAGCACCACACTATCACTAGGTTCATTCCAACACAAAGGTGTCCTACATCTCCTCCCATACAGAGCCTCATAAGGTGCCATCCCAATGCTGGAATGGAAACTGTTGTTGTAGGTGAACTCTATCAGGGGCAAAAACTTGTCCCAACTTCCAGACTGTTCTAACACACAAGCCCTCAACAAATCCTCTAAGGACTGGATGGTCCGCTCAGACTGCCCATCAGTCTGTGGGTGGTAAGCTGAACTAAGCCTAAGCTTTGTTCCTAAAGCCTCTTGCAAACTATTCCAAAACCTAGAGGTAAACCTCGGGTCTCTATCCGAAACTATGCTAGAGGGTACACCATGAAGCCTAACTATCTCCTTGATGTACAACTTAGCCAACTTCTCTAGAGGATACTCCATGTTCATCGGAATGAAATGGGCAGACTTAGTCAGTCTATCCACAACAACCCAAATTGCCTCAAAACCAGCTGGAGTCCTAGGGAGTCCAGACACAAAATCCATGGAGCTACTATCCCATTTCCATTCTGGGATACTTAGGGGTTGCAACTTACCCGAAGGCCTCTGATGCTCGATCTTAGCCTTCTGACAAACTAGGCACGCATACACAAACTCAGCTACGTCCTTTTCCATCCTAGGCCACCAAAACATTCTCTTAAGGTCCTGATACATCTTAGTGGCACCTGGGTGCACACTCAATCCACTCCTATGACCTTCTTCTAAGATCAACTTCCTAAGTTCAGGAACATCTGGCACACAAACTCTATCTTTGAACCTCAAAATACCATCACTGCCATCCTTAAAACTTAGGTCTCTACCCTGAGCGAGCAACTCTCGCTGGTCTAAGAGATACTTATCTAACTTCTGACCCTCTCTAATCTGATCCATCAAACTGTTGGTAACCTTCAAGGTACCAAGCCTAATACTCTTAGGGGTAAACTCACAAGCTAGACTAAGGTCTCTAAACTCCTCAATCAGGTCCATCTCCCTAACCATCAAAGCGGAGATATGCAGGGTTTTCCTACTCAAGGCATCGGCCACCACATTGGCCTTCCCTGGGTGAGAGGTCAGCTCGAAGTCATAATCCTTTAAGAACTCCATCCACCTACGCTGCCTCATATTCAACTCTTTTTGATCAAAGAGATACTTCAAACTCTTATGATCGCTAAAAACCTCAAACCTCGCTCCATAAAGGTAATGCCTCCAGATCTTTAAGGCGAATACCACAGCTCCTAACTCTAGGTCATGGGTAGGGTAGTTCTTCTCATGGGTTTTCAACTGCCTAGAAGCGTAAGCGACTACCTTACCATTCTGCATCAGCACACCACCTAACCCTTGCTTAGAAGCATCGCAGTAAACTACGAAGGGTTCACTAGGATCTGGAAAAACTAACACTGGTGCTGATGTCAACCTATTCTTAAGGGTTTGGAAACTCTCTTCACACTTAGAGTCCCACACAAACAACTGTCCCTTCTTGGTGAGACGGGTTAAAGGCAAAGCTATCTTAGAGAAACCTTCTATAAACCGCCTATAGTACCCGGCTAACCCCAAGAAACTCATAATCTCGGTTACAGACTTTGGCGCTTCCCACTGGAGCACCGTCTCTACCTTAGCTGGGTCCACTGCTATGCCACCCTTGGAGATGACATGTCCTAAGAAGCTCACTTCCTCTAACCAGAATTCACACTTAGACAACTTAGCATACAACTGTTTCTCCCTAAGGGTCTGCAAGACAACCCTCAGGTGTTCCTCATGTTCCTCCTTACTCTTGGAGTACACTAAGATGTCATCTATAAACACCACCACGAACTTATCCAAATAAGGGTGAAAGGCCTTGTTCATGTAGTCCATGAAGACCGCAGGAGCGTTGGTCACACCGAAGGGCATAACCAAATACTCATAGTGACCATATCGCGTCCTAAACGCTGTCTTCGGGATGTCCTCAGACTTAACCCGAATCTGATGGTACCCTGATCTCAAATCTATCTTTGAAAAGACGCAAGCGCCCATCAACTGGTCCATAAGATCATCAATCCTAGGGAGGGGATACCGATTCTTTATGGTCACCTTGTTGAGCTGTCGAAAGTCGACACACAACCTCATACTACCATCCTTCTTCTTCACCAACAACACAGGTGCTCCCCACGGAGACACACTCGGCCTAATGAACTGCTTCTCCATCAGGTCCTCCAACTGTTCTTTCAACTTAGCTAGCTCTAGAGGAGACATTCTATAGGGTGCTATGGAAATTGGCCCGGTGCCAGGCACTAAGTCTATGGTAAACTCAACATCTCTTTCTGGGGGTAAGTTATAAACATCCCCCGGAAACACTTCAGGAAACTCTCGCACAACAGGCAAGCTGGCGACATCAGGAGGGCTGCTCTCTACATCCAGGGAAGCTAACATCATGTATACTTGGGCTTCGTCTCTCATCGAAGCTCGTACTTGGCTGGCAGAGAGAAGGTCTGGATTCTTAGGCTCCTTTGGAGTTCCAAAAACCAGGGTTTTATCAAAACAGTTCAGAAGGACATGGTTGGAAGATAACCAGTCCATACCCAGAATAATGTCCAGGTCTTTCAAAGGTAAGCATACAAGATCAGCAAGGAAAGTTTTATCATTTATAACAATATGACAGTTCTTGCATGCATATGAAGTAGAAACAGGTTTATTTATAGGTGTAGAAACCAACAAATCAAACTCAAGGAAGGTAACAGGCAATTTTAGACTCTTGACCCTATCATGCGATATAAGCGAGTGAGTAGCACCCGAATCATACAATACAGTTAATCGAGTTCCATCAATTAAACACGTACCTTGGATCAAGTCATCAGACTCGGAGGCTTCGGCTCCACTAAGAGTAAAGACTCTCCCAGTGGTCTTCAGTCTGTTGGCCTGGGACTTCTGATTCTTGCTAGCGCTGGGAGGCTCGGCCTTAGCTCCACCACACTCACGACTGATGTGGCCTGGCTTGCCACACTTGAAGCAGATAACCTGTGTTTCCTTGCACTGGGACGAATAGTGGTCCTGTGCTCCACACTTCCCACACCTCATAGCTCTAGGGGCATCAGAGAACCCACCCCTGAAGCCACTCTGTTGAAATTGGGGTTTTCTGCCGCTCTGCTTGAAGTCCTTGCCCGAAGGGGCATCCGCTGCTTACCCTTATCCCTCTGATCATTCCTCTTGCCACTCTGATTGTCCGATCCCCTGGAACTAGCAGTTCTGAACTGGCTGGCATCCTCATAGATCCTGCACTTGTTGACCAGAATTGGGAAGACTCTGATCTCCTGATAGCTGATGGCCTGTTTGATCTCAGGCCGGAGTCCCGCTTCAAACTTCACACACTTGGAGCGATCGTCCGTCTCATGCTGGTAAGGAGTGTAGTACCTCGCCAGCTCTTCAAACTTAGTCGCATAGTCACCGACTGACAGCGACCCCTGCCTCAAAGACAAGAATTCCATCTCCTTCTTGTCTCTGATGTCCGCTGGAAAATACTTCACCAGAAACCTCTGCCTGAACACAGCCCAAGTCACCGCTGTGCCCTCTGCCTGCATCCTCTGCCTGTAGTTATCCCACCAGTGCTCCGCCTCTTCAGTCAACATGAAGGTGGCGAAGATGAGCTTCTGCTGATCATTGCAGTCCATCGCACGGAAGATTTTCTCTGTCTCCCTCAGCCACAACATTGCTCCCTCTGGGTCAAACGCTCCCTTGAACGACGGAGGGTTGTTCCTCTGGAACTTATCCAGTCCCTGGAACTCAGCTGGTCCACCGTTGTTAGGGTTGACCTGTCCGATAGCATTGGCTAGAAGTGCCAATGCGTCAGCAATCGCCTGATCGTTGCGTCCTCTACCGGCCATTAGTTCCTGTACATGCCCAAAACAGCCTTTAATACAGAAACTTAGCGAGTAAAAGCTACAGGCAACTAACTTAAAACATCATTATCTATACCAAGTATAGACAATTCACACAAGAGTCACACAACAGACTCACAACAGACTCACACCACGTCCGAACAAGGTCGAACTGCTCTGATACCACTAAATGTGACACCCTTCTACCCCGCATGTTAAAAGCCAATTAATTTAAAAACAATTAAAGGAAAACATGCAATTATTGAATAAAATAAACAATTGTCCATGGGTAGAAAAGTCCCACATGAACCGTTTACAACGCGGAAATGAAATAAGTTTTAAATAACGAAAACATAACAAACCAATAAAAATAACCCAACCCCGATGTCACATACAGAGCTGGTATAACCGTTCCGGAATAAAATCCACGGAATTACAACTGAACTAACTACTACGAAAACATAAACTAGCCCTACGATGGGTGGCGGCTCCTCAGAGTCACTCCTCTCCGGGCTGCTCGTCATCCCCTGCAATGTGCCAATCAGGCCAAACACAAACAACAAACATATATAGGGAGTAAGAATCGTATAAACATATTAGCATGGAGATAGGCAGTAAAGTAAACAGCAAGCATAGCAGCATCACATCAAACATCAACATCATCATTATGTTATGCAGTGCAATGCAGTCCTACTCCGCTAAACCATCAATGCATGTGGATCCACTAAACTCGGGATGAACGACTTCGGAGTTACATATCCACATTGAGAATCTACTCAACGCCGGAGAATCTACTCCTTGGATAGCCAACGCATCAAACCAACGAATGCCTCATCACGGGGGCGCTAGGAGAATCTACTCCAACCGTGGATGGCCGGATCGCCGTACTCTAGGACGATCTCCCCTATGTTGAACATCCCTAAACAACATCTCCGATGCAATGCGTATGCAACATAACAACAACGGCAACACCACCTCCATAACTCCAACGGGATCGACCGAAGGTAACAGCGGAATCAACCGCACCAACTTGCCTCGCGGAATCTACCTGAGGACTTAAGCGGAATCAACCGTAGTACTTGGGGCAAACTCTCGGCCACCAAGGTGCGTAACAACAACACCTTAGACCCAAACCGTGGGGTCAAGGCCTCCTTGGCCAAAAAGCACCAAGGCACAACTCATCAGCTTGCGGCACCCTAAAGGGTATCGACTTAACATCTCACCATCTCATCATCTTTATTTATCTTTATTAACATTTACCAAGTTGTCTAATCAGTTATCATCATAGGGGAAGTGGGGTTTAAAACCCCTTAAGTCCTTTAATCTGGTTCTGTCACAGTGGGTTGAGCACGGTCGTGCTCGTAACCCAGCACGGTCGTGCTTAAGCACGTGAGGGACGTGCTCCCCTGTAAGTGAAGCATGGTCGTGCTTCTTAATGGGCACGGTCGTGCTCAGCAGCACGATCGTGCTCTTTGTCCTGTACGGCCGTGCTCAACAGCGCGGCCATCTTCGCAGAATTCAACTGGGAGCACGGTCGTGCTCCCTGTTCAGCACGGTCGTGCTCAATACGCGACAGTGCTGTTCTGGGCAGGAACAGAGGCTAAGTCTTTGTCCAAATTCCATAATTTAACCCATTAAACATCCTAAATCAGTTATCAACACTTTTCAAGGGTTAAATCCTTCAACCTTACCAACATCAATCAACAATGGCATCAACCACAACATCATGTTAACAACTATCATTATCATCATATCAAAATCATAGAGCAATTATCATAATGTGCATTAATACGTCAACATACTCACGTATCAGCATACCACACATAACAGCAACATCATGTTATCATACAATACGTTTAAACTATTAATCCATACATAACATATATCATTCGGGGTCATGGGAACCCCTTCACTTTACCCTAACCCCAAACCTATGAGTATACTACCCTTCTCCCCATACCTGGATTGAAGGTAGCTCTCTAACAGTCCTGACAGCAAACGGTTCCTCCCCTAAGACGGCTCGACTTCAAACGATCCTTAAACAAACCAGAACACGAACAGTTAGTTCCCTAATCACAATAATGGAAAAGGAAACCAATAGAGGGAAAGGAACTTTACCTAAACGACTACCAAGGATGCACTAGCAGTCTCCCAAGGCCTCTAAACTGCCCAAGACGGAAGAAAACGGAAAAAGGGTTCTTCCTGGTCGCACTGTAGCTGCTGAGTTCACCAAAAGTAGGGTTACACGTTAAACCCTCGAGTTCTGTTCACGTATATAACTTCCGGACCTGAGCACGGTCGTGCTTACCCTTGAGCATGGTCGTGCTCCACTTAGCGTTACGAGACACGGTCCACGCATTGAGCACGGGCGTACTCACTGTTGAGCACGGTCGTGCTCAACTTAAAATCAGAAACACGCTTCTGACCTTAAGCACGGGCTTGCTGGCTGATGAGCACGGGTGTGCTCATGTACTAGAAAGGGACTTTTAGCCAAAAATCCCACTAAGCCCTTAAACGATAAATCCAACTTAACCAAAACCAGCTTAATTAAAATAATTCTGAAAAACAGGGTGTTACACCCACAGCATAAGCAATGTCTGGTCTTGTACAAACCATTGCATACATAAGACTACCCCCTGCAGAAGAATAGGGCACCTTGCTCATTTCTTCTTTTTCTTTTTCATTCCCTGAACATTGCGTCTTACTCAGTTTGAGATGACCAGGTAATGGAACATGCACAGGTTTGGCATTATGCATGTTGAACCTTTCAAGAACTTTCTTGATATAGTCTTCTTGTGACATCCACAACATTCTTCTAGAACGATCTCTTGTAATCTTCATTCCAAGAATCTTCTTCACTGCACCTAGATCTTTCATGGCAAAAGACTTGCTCAATGCCTTCTTGAGAGCCGCTATTTTTGCCTTATCTTTCCCAACAATTAGCATATCATCAACATACAACAGAAGTATGATGGATTCATCATTCTCATAATTCTTCACAAACACACAATGGTCTACAGAGGTCTTCTTGAAATTGTGTTGGGTCATGAAGAGATGAAACTTCTTGTACCATTGCCTTGGAGCTTGCTTCAGACCATAGAGGCTTTTCTTCAGACGACACACTAGGTGTTCCTTGCCTGGTTCTGTAAAACCTTCTGGTTGCTCCATATAGATTTCTTCCTCTAGGTCTCCATGTAGGAATGCTGTTTTTACATCAAGCTGTTCAATCTCCAAGTCTAGTTTTGCAGCTAGACCGAGAATTGCTCTAATAGATGTCATCTTCACCATCGGTGAGAAGATTTCTTCGAAATCTATGCCTTTCTTCTGGTTGCACCCCTTTACAACAATTCTTGCTTTGTACCTGGGGCTTGGGTTGTTCTCTTCAGTCTTGAGCTTGAACACCCACTTGTTTTTCAACGCCTTTCGTCCATCTGGTAATCTCACCAGATCATACGTCTGATTCTCTTTTAGGGATTGTATTTCTTCTTCCATGGCTTGCAACCATTTCTCCTTATCATTCGTCTCAATGGCTTCTATGAAGCTTTGAGGTTCTCCTTCATCAGTGAGGTTGACATATTCGTCTGAATAGTATCTACTTGATGGTTGTCTGGCTCTTATTGATCTTCTAACTTGAGGTTCTTGTTCTATCTCATCAGTCTCCATCATCTGTTGTCCCACCATCTGATTCTGACTTTGTTCTATCTGGTCAGGTTGTTCTGTCTGATAAGATTGGTCATCCTCATTAGGTTCATCATTCCTTTGAGGAATCTCTCCCCCTGAATTGTTTATCACAATGGGACTTGAATCAGAAATCACTTTTTGCTTTGGCTTCTCAGATTGCTTCATATCTTGGATCATTTGATCTTCAAAGAACACCACATCTCTGCTTCGAACAATCTTCTTGTTTGCAGGATCCCATAATCTGAAGCCAAGTTCATCTCTTGGTGAACCAAGGTATATGCATTCCTTCGTCTTTGCATCTAGCTTTGCTCTTTCATCTTTAGGAATGTGGACAAATGCCCTACACCCAAAGACTCTCAGGTGGCCATAAGAGGCTTTCTTTCTAGTCCATACTTCATCTGGAATCTCTCCATTTAAAGGTCTTGAAGGAGACAGATTTATTAGATCAATTGCAGTTTTCACTGCTTCACCCCAAAATGATTTGGGAAGTTTTGCTTGAGATAGCATGCTTCTGACTTTCTCTGCAATCGTTCTATTCATCCTTTCAGCTATTCCATTCATCTGAGGTGTCTTAGGAGGTACTTTCTCATGTCTTATCCCATGAGTTTTGCAGTATGTCTCAAACGGACCTATGTATTCACCACCATTATTAGTTCTCAAGCATTTCAGTTTTCTTCCAGATGCTCGTTCTACAGAAGCATGAAACTCCTTGAAAGCTTGAAGAACTTGATCTTTCGTCTTCAATGGATACACCCACACCTTCCTAGAGTGATCATCAATGAAGGTAACAAAGTATTGGGCACCGCCAATGGACCTTTCAGACGTTGAGCAAACATCTGAATGAACAAGATCCAGAATCTGCTTTCTTCTTCTTGCATCATCTGATCTTTTAAAAGATACTCCGTGTTGATTTCCTGCCAAGCAGTCTTCACAGGATTCAAGTGGCTGCCCTTTTATCTTTGGGAGATGATCTTTTGCAAGTATCTCCAAACCCTTCTCGCTCATGTGGCCCAATCGTCTATGCCACAGTTCTTTGGTTGCCTCTTGAGCAACATTCGTCTCCCTTTGCATATCTTTCCCTGCATAATGTACAGGGAGCCTTCCTTTCTGCTGCGAGCAACAACCATGCTTCCTCGGCTGAGTTTCCATCTGCCGCTACCAAATTGGTTTATCATCCGGGCTTCATCTAGCTTTCCAGCTGAGATAAGGTTCAGACGCATCTCAGGTACATGTCTTACCTCCTTCAGCACAAGCTTGGTTCCATTCTCAGTCATCAAAGTTACTTCACCAATACCGGCGATTTTACTCGTGACGTGGTTTCCCATCTTCACCGTACCAAAATCTCCTTTTTGGTATGATGAGAAGAATTTTTCATGAGGTGTGACGTGGAAGGATGCTCCTAAGTCAATTATCCAGATGCAATCATCAGTTGCAATGTTTAGATAATTTTCTTCTCCGACAAGAAATATATTCTCATCATTCGAGGCCACTGCAGCAGTTGTTCCATCTTCTTTCTTCTTCTTTGGGTCAATCTGGTCAGGGTGGACTGTTCCAGCTTGTTGGTCTCTTTTCAAGAATCTGCACTCAGACTTTATGTGTCCTGGTTTGCCACAATAATAACAACTTAGTCTGGTTCGAGATTTGGATCTACCTTGTGATTTTCCACGACCTCCTTTTCTACGATTCTTACTCCTTCCTCTATTTTCAACAACATTGGCTTCAAACTGGTTGTTCAAGCCTCTTTCTCTCCGTCTTGACTCTTCATTTAGCAAACAATCTGTAACAGAATCCATGCTAAGCTTTCCGTCTGGAGCAGAATTGCTTAGAGTGACAACTAGAGTGTCCCAACTCTCAGGCAAAGAACTGAGGAGTAGAAGAGTTTGCAACTCATCATCAACACTCATGTCTGCCTTTGTTAATTGATTAACAATGCCTTTGAAAGTGTTCAGATGTTCGATCATATTTTGACCGTCCATGTACTCCAACTTTACCAGTCGTCTGACAAGGTGGGCTTTGTTCCTGGGTGTCTTCTTTTGAATCAAAGATTCAAGTTTCGTCCACAACTCATACGCATTGGTATAAGTTGATACATGCTTAAACAAGCTTCGATCAATATATTTTCGGATCATAGCTACTGCTTTCCGATTCTGAAGCTCCCAATCTTTTTCAGTCTTCCCTTCCGACATATTCTTCTGGGTGATTGGCTCGTGCAAATCTTTACAGTATAGATGATCTTCCATCATCGACTTCCAATAGGAGTAGTTATCTGCAGTTAGCTTGAACATGTCTCCATCATGAGTGACAGATCCTTCCATCTTGAGTTACACAGGCCAATAGTTCCTCCAACCAGGTGGGTTCTAATAAAAATAACACTATACGTGAATAGTGTCGTACAAGTGACTAGTACCGAATGCTAAAAATTACTGTAGTTTGTGAATATGTACCGAAGAGGTTCCCAGGAAAGAGAGGTGGGTCAATAGACACACTTAAATACCAAGTCTTTCCTAGCCAGAACTTTCCCAAGGATGCACTTTCACACTACCACACTTTATTTCCAACAACAAGAATAATTCTTTTCTGATGTGGAAGATCAGACAATGCTGCAGCCACAGAGCATACTAAGAATTTTCTTATAAATCCGGTACCTAGTATCCCAGAGCTCTGAGAGCTCTGATACCACTGTTGGGAAATGCCTGCATAATTTCCCTCCTCTGTGAACTCAAAATAGGCACTAAGCGAAAGCGTAAAATAAGTGTAATAACACTAGACAATTTTTAGCGTGAAAAAACCTCCTCAATGTGAGCAAGGGAAAAAACCACGGGACCCGTAGGCCACTTGAACTTCCACTATAACAATATACAAAAATACAAGAATATTGTATCCTCAATTTGTAGATAACACTCTCACAAATTGGCTCACTATTTTTCTCTCTTAGAAACTCTCTCTAAGGCTCTCTCTATTTTTCTCTCACTCTTTCTCGTGAGGTTGTGGTGCATCTTCCATCTTCTCAAATGCTTCTATTTATAGAAGCAAAAGGTGAAGCATTGGATGGTAAGTGGTTGGAGGTTGAAAACTTTTCAACCATTGCATTTATCATGGAAGACTTTGGTTACTTGCTTTGGCTGGATTTTCAACAAGTCAAACTGGCAGAAGACAGATGGAACTAACCCGGGCTGTTGCGTATAATGGCCGGCCTAGAAGCCTTTGACAAAGGAGAAGGAAGGCACCCCAGATAAAACAAGAACATGGCCGAGAAGAAGGAAACGTCTCTGTCGGTCAAAGGTAACGGGCCATAAGACAAGACAAAAGAATGTCCCAGTCGGTCAAAGGTAACGGTTCTAATATGACAAGCCAAGGGACGCGTCACCTCCTTCTAGAAGAATCACCTGATGATTGGGAGAAATAGAGATCCCATGCACGAGCTCGTGGATCACGCTGACCGCCCAGTGGGGCCCATCTAGAGTAACCAACTCGCGTGAACAGTACGCACCGAGTAGGCTATATAAGAAGGATCTTCGTCCTTGATACACATAATATATACACACACACCCGAATACTGAGAATGTAAAAATTGTACAGAAATCACCATTATGTACTTAGTTCCCAATCAATAATACAGCAACCCCATATACTATTCCTCTTTATTGTTTTAGCACAAACAACATGTAAGTGTAATGAGTTTTTACACTTAATCATTTATTGATTAATACATCATTAAAAATATTTGACTTTTATAGTAAATATCTTAAAAGTCACATATGGGGATGGTACTGATTGGTTGACAATATACAAAACTTTACACAGGTGGCATTTCAAAGTTTTTTTGAGCAAGGTGGTTATCAAAGTTAAATTCAAACTTATTTGTGGAATATGGTTGATAAAAAAACTATAAGTTTATTTTTGATATACCATTAATGTAAAAATTTTAAAGTATCAATAAATCACAAATATCATGTATGTGACTAAAGTAATTATGATAAAAGTCAAACATTTTTCCATTTGTGGATTATGATTTTTTTCCCACAAAGTCAAACTTATTTGTGGAATATGCGTTTTTTCCCCATTTGCATGACAAAGATTTCTAAAAGGAAAATATTAACACACACATAGCTATACATGTATATATTAAATGAGTTTAATTGGTATGTAGTGACAGTGTAAAGTTTTTTACACCATCAACCAATCACAAATCATGGAATGAATGACTTTTAAGATGATTTAGATAAGAATCAAACATTTTAAATGACGTGGCGATTTATTATTGGTTGACAGTGCACAAAACATTTATACTGACAATGTATACCAATTAAACTCATATTAAATTAGAGTACATACTTTTAAGAATAGTTAAATCTCTTATGCTAATAGCAAAGCCTGTTGATCCAAGCACTAAGGAAGTAAGGAGTTTGGTCTCCCTTAAGACAAGTCCAAGTCCGAGTCTTGTAAATGAATACAAATTGTGTTGGGAGAGCTTTGACCGCTTAAATGAGTCTTTTCAGCTCAACTTGGATTAATCGGGATGCAATATGATTTCTGAACACTCAGGATCTCAAACTTAAAAATCTCTTATGTCACTTTTAGTTATTGAATGACAAATGTCATTCTTAATTACTTTTTTTAATATTTAAGTTTAAATTTAAATTTTAGAAGTATACATATCTTTTTTTAGATTTTAATATTTTCACTTTTAAATTTAAATTTTTAAATTATACTTGAGTTAATTATTTATATATAATTTATAATTTTAAGTATTTTTTAAATAAATAAATAAATAAATTTATTTATTTATCTTCCAAATTTAAAAATACTCATACAATTCACCGAAGACTTCCTAGTTATCTGCTAAATGTTATCTTTGTTTTGATGGATAAAGAATAAAAAAAGCACTGTTCTAAAAAGTAAAAACTACTTTTTTTAGTAATAAATATGTAGAATCAATATGTTTTGTTCACTTTAATATACACACTTCTTCATTTTATAAAGAAAAAAAAGAAAAGAAATTAGCAATGGTCATTAACTAAACCATATTTAATTTTAGGATTTATTATAATGCATTCTCATTGTAAAGAGTTTTTTTTTTTATATATACAAAGGAAAGAAACAAAACAAACTAATTGTCTCTGGGAGGACAAACCCTTCCAAAGTCTTCCCTTCCAAAGTCTTCCCTAAGAAGAATGCTCAAACCCAAATCAAAAGAAGCAAGATGCCCTCTATTTGCTAACATATCAGCACAATTGTTGGCCTCTCTCATCACATTATTGATCTTTGTCTTCCAATTTCGCAACCTAAGAAGGGAAAGGACCTCTTCTTGCAGTACTGGTTTAAGGGAAAAGGAGGAAGTGGAGCCTCTAAGCACCATGTCATACACCTCCTGGGAATATACTTTGAAAATGATTTGTCTCGGAGACATAGATCTTGCTAGTTGAATACCATAAAGAAGAGCCTTCATCCCTACCCAAAGAGAGTTACACAGATTTGAATTAGAGAAGAAACCTTTGAGGAAGATGCTATGATCGTTTCTTATGAGACCCCCCACAAGAAGAGCTTCGGTTACTTGGATTAAAAGCAACTTGGAATAATCTGATCTCTGTAATACGTTCAGCTCAGAAGCTACCTTGATGCATCCGCAAAGCTATCTTCACAGCACAACATATTACTAATATATGGGGAACATAATTATGGGTTTGAATGGCAACATTTGCTAAAAACATTTATTTTGCTATGCACCCATTGTAGCAAGCATACTGTAAGGCACTATTTACTGTCACTTTCAATTTTATGTCAATTGAATAGAAAACCTTATTTTTATATGATTACCTGCTGAGAAACACAGACTGCTTCCGTCGAAACCTTAACATATTCAAGCAAAACAAGTACTGCATGTATTGGCTTAGTAACTAGCTGAAGACCAGGAAAAGTATAATTAGAGCATGAATTAAAATGTTTATAAAGCTTACCCTACTCCTAAAGCCAGCTTTGGATGTCCAAAGTGGAAATGCATCATCCCCAAACATAATAAAGCAATTTCATATCAGATAAGTTCAGTTGTAAAAGGTTATGCGCAACCTTGGATAATGTACATTTTGACTATTAATCAACACAAATAAATTTGTAATTAGAGAATAGCAGTAAGTCTTAGCAATTATATGCAGTATTCATATGACGGAGCAATCCTAGCAACCATGTGGAAGACCACTAAAAAATAGCATTCTTTTAGTAACAGGTTTGTTTACTTGACAACATTTCATTTTTTAGATACTTTATTTGCAATTACATTGTTCCTTTAGCCAAAAACTCAGTGGCTTCCTCCATATTTATGTGTTTACTAGGCATCGTAAGTCATATAGAGCCTAGGGGCTATATTCTGATTAACTGAAAAATCAGCAGAGGATGTCCAATATTAAGAATTCAGAACTGAATTCACAGAAAAAATAAAACGAAAATTTTCATGAAAGGATAGAAAAGTAGAATGTAGGCAGGGAGGTGAAGGCCTTTGGCAACAGGCAAGAGGATGGTGTAAACAATTTTGCATCACTACCTACAAGATAGATAGGCATTAGGCACATTAATTGGGGCTTCTTCCCACTTGCTTTGCATGTAGTTAGTTAGTCATCAAATGAAAAATTGACAACCCAAACCTTGTCCAGAGAGAGAGCGAGACTGGATAAAGAACTAACAGTTAGCAAAGAAGATTCTCCAAAGCCGCATTATAATCATTGTTTGTGAGAAAGACCATTTAAGTAGCTCAAAATGTGAACCTGGATGGAAGTGAAACCCAAAATCAAAGCAAACTTAATTAAAGAAACAACAGTGCTGAATGAATAATACTAAAATTTAAGAAAATGGTAAGAGTAGGGCGTTATTTAGTGTGGTAAAGTACAAGCTATATCCAATGTTATCTTCCAAAACTAAACATTCTTCAATGCTACAAGCCATATGTATCCCCTGAATGCTAACACCTCTGCCTTCGGGGTGTCTTGTCCCAACCCGTTAGGGTTCTATCCTCCAACCCCAATTCAGCTAATGTTATTAAGCTGGTAGCTGCATCGGTTATGGGTTAATACCTTTTTCCACCACTTAACTATGTATTCATTCAAAAGAAATAATAAATAAATAAAAACAACTCTGTACATTTACAAACAGCATAGGCGCAAATGAATAGGAAACCACCATAAACACAATCTGAACAAAAATAGAATGGCGGCAAACCTAGTTAATATGAGACAACCACTCCTCTTGATTCTGCCCGTTAGAGGATCTTACATCCTTTTTCATGCACAACGGCAAAATCGATTTTGTCCCTCAGAAATCGCTCATGAGGACAGTCAACGCGGCGCTTCAAATCTTAATTGACTTATCATATCTTTTAACTCAATCATCTTTAAAATTTCAAATCTTATTTCTAGGTTTTTTACAACTTCTATCTTCATATCAAATCTTATCATTAATGTTATAGATTTATATAACAAATCTTTCTTCGCGCCACATACCAGTTACCACTAATTGCCTTTCTTCGACACTCTCTCTCGATCACTGAGGACGAAGTGCACGGAGAAAATCTTGAAACAATTATCATATCTTTAATTAAACCACTTTGAGATATTGATAGATTTTTCTTCTTTAATTTTTGACTTAATTTTTAAGCTAACCCTCCACTTATATTAAGGCCTCTTCTTTCTTCCTTTTTCACACACCAAAACTTACTTGCTTTCACTCTTTTAATAATTCCATTCGTTCTTTTCTTTCACAAGCCAGCCAGCCTAGTGCTCCATTTGCTACCATGGGAGACAAGAAGAGATCGCTGAAGGAATTATGGGCAATAGTGAGGGATGCTGACTCTTGTGACATGATTTCTCCCAAACCCTTTAGGCCTTCCCGCTTGCATGCGATTGTGTCTATACTTGCACCAGACTTCTACACTGAACAAGAACTGCTGCAACTCAACAATTTCGGCAACCCGCAGGAAACCACAAACAATGATTTGATTCACAAAAGGAGCCGTCAAGAAGTACAGATATCTGATGATGAAATGGTCAAGCAAGTCAGTAAAAAGTCAAGAAAGATGATTGTGACGATTAATGTTGCACCACGGTCGCTGCCACCACAGTTCATGAACCGGATTACAGAGTTGAATGGCAGTGACATCAAATTTCTCATGGAGAAGAAGCTTTACAATTCAGATGTATGTCGAAATAACAATCGTCTTTCCATGCCGAAAAATAAGATAATGTGTGATTTCCTCACAAAAGATGAAATGAAAATATTGAGTAAAAGGGAAGGCTCCAATGGACACCTTCAAGGTGTGGAAGTAACTCTATTGGATCCATCTCTCCGTGAGTTCGCTTTGGTCTTGAAGCAGTGGGACATGAAGACGATCATTTACAATCTAGTAACGGATTGGAATCGCGTTGTAGCTGATAATAAGTTTCAAAAAGGCCATAAACTCCAAATATGGTCTTTTAGAGTTGATCAAATGCTATATTTTCTATTAAATAAAGTATGAAACTTAGTTGATATGTAGATGCATTCTATTTCCTTCTTCTTTTTTCGTTGAATGTAGTTGGATTTTTGTTGAAGGAATGTTTGTTATCAATTTTGTGTATCAATGTCACTCCTATTGTATTAACTGTTTATTAAATGACTTTTGTTTTATTTTAATTTATATTTTTAATAGTTTCTCTTATGGTGAAAAACTAACCTCCTAAAATATCAAATTATCTATAGTGGTTCAAATTATCTCATTTCATAAGAAGTTAAGATAACTAAAGTATCTGACTTTTCTCCTTTAAAAAAAAAAAAAAAGATAACTAAAGTATCTGTTAACATATAAGAGTATCAATAAAGACTCTTAAAAATTCAAAATGTAAAATCAGTTTTGAAACAATATAAATTATAAATCATATAACCTATCATTTATGCGCATTTGATATTAACAAATTTTAAAGCAAGCTAAAAAATATAAATGATTTGTCAAATGATAAGTAATTATTTGGTTGAATTATTTCGAGAGAATATAATACTGTAATTACCCCCTTTTGCATTGTAAATTGACAATGCATGAAAATTTTTAGATCATGTTTGATTTAATGGAATGGTAGTTAATTAAATGCATATGAAAGTTGATAGTTATACAAACCAAATGCGAAAACTCGTATGTAGAATATGGTTGATAACAAACTTTATTTTCTTATTGAACAAACTCGTATGTGAATATAAGTTCAAATCAGAGGTGACCTGAGCATGATTTGGTGGTACGACCGGATAGGGTCCCATTTTTAGAGGGCACCAAATTTTTTTTACTTAGTATGTATGTATTAATGTATATATTAAAATAAAAATTTTATATAGTTAAATTTTTTACTTTTTTTTTTTACAAATTTTAAATTTTTTACTTGATGGCCCAGTTTTTTTTTTAAATTAGGCCCAAAATAAGCCTTATAAGTAGGAATGAGAATAGTCCGACCTGCTTATAATTTGTATTATATTTTAATTAAATGTATAATATATATATATATATATATGTGTGTGTGTGTGTGTGTGTGTATCTGACTTATAAAAAAATAAAGCATCAATTTCTCAGTTCGTACAGGACACCTAAAATCTCAGGAACGACCTTGGTTCAAATGTTGATTGATTCTATTTATTTATTTTTTTGAACGTAGATTGTGTTTATTAATTATTATTTTTCAGTATTGACATTTTTATTAAATCTTTATATATGTTCTGTTTATATTTTAATATCTACTACTTTTATTTTAATTAAATGCAAATTAAGCTTGTACCGGGACATAATTAGAAAAAGGAGCACAAACATAGTGAATGATAAAAAGAAAAAGGCCACTACAACTATGTTTCTTCTCCTTCACACATTTGCTTCAAGCTTCATATTCTCTCGGGTACATCGCACCATTGCAATATGACCAAACACTAGGTGTGTGTTTAGATATTAGATGCAAAAAAAAATTTATTATTTTCATATCGATTATATGCATAATCGATTATAATGGAATTAATTTTATGTTTGGGTATATTTATTGAAAAGCGATTTTAAGATAATATATTTCGTTTAGGTTGTTTAAAAAAATCACTTTTATATAGTAAATTATAAAAATAAAAAAAAAGGTATAAAGTTATTTGTATAATTGAATAATATTTGTTTTATAGTTAATTTTACAGGGGTGAAATGGGAAGAATGTTATTAGTTTCAAAATAATCTAACAGCTTTTTAAATAAGCTCCAAACTTCTAGATTCTCTAAAATAACTTTTTCTCAAAAAAAGAGTCGTTTTACAATTTAATCAGTTTATCCAAACATATCACTTTCTACTTAAAAAAAGCTTTTACCATCAACAATAGTTGTTTGGTAAGAATTAATCTTAGCTAAACATGCCCACTGTACATATTTGAATGATAAAATTATGCATGACTAATTATAAACTTTAAGTGTATTATTTTAGCTAGTCATCTAGTGGCTCCCCCAAATTTTTTAGTCAAGATCCGCCACGGCTCCTCGTCTAACATGGACATAATTAGGGTATAAATGAGTTGAGTTATTCGAGAACTATTCTGGTGCGGCTCGTTAAATGCTCAATCAAACTCGTTTGTTTAATTGAATAAACAAACCCAAACTTGAGATTGAGCTCGATTATATAAACGATCCATGCTCAAGCCTTACAGGCTTGACATTAATGATTCGTGAATAGCTCATATATATATATATATATATATAAAATCAAAAATTAAAATTATATGTATCCTACTTTTTGTAAAAAATACACTTTTATATAGTTTTCTAATGACATTTTTATGAAAATGATTTTTATTTGTGAGTTAAAGCATATGGTTATAATTTTTTTAAAAATAAATTATAAATAGTAAAATAAAAAGCTAGGGTCCATTTACTTTGTTGTTATGTTTTCAAAAATAATTACAAAATTTCCACCTTGTTTTTCATTATGTTTCTTGTTTCAAAAAATTTGTATAGGAAACAGTGAAAACAGAAAAAAGTTGTTTTCTGTTTTTTCTGTACAAATTATTTAAATCACGAAATAGAATGAAAACAATATGGCAATTTTGTAATTATTTTTTAAGACATGAAATGTAAACAAAAAACAAAGCAAGCAGACCCAGTGTTTCAATTGTTTTCAGTTTCTCACTCATTCTTTCCTTTCCCTTTGCCTCGTAACTCATAAGGATTCTTTTTATTACCATTTTCCTTCTACCCACTTCTCTCTTTGTATCGTTTCTTTCTCAAACCAAACAAATTAATTTATCACATCTCATTTAAATAAATAAATAAAAATCAACGAGTGCAAAATATGTCGTAGATTGGTCATATCTCCTTCATTGAGTGCAAAATCAATTTTTTTGGGTAAGCGTATTATCATTATGTATTAATTGATTTGAATCTCTCTTTTTAGCAAATTTAAGAGCACAATTCGTGTGTTAGCTTGATGCATTTATGAATTCTCCCATATGTCAGTCGGATTTGGATCTCTCCTTCTTCTCTCTCATGTTTGAAAAATAAAAAACACAAAAGCTATTTCACTAAACAAAATTATGATGAAACTACAAATAAAAATTATTACTCAACAATATTGTACACTGAATGAAAATCAACATGGCAAATTTTTTTATTTTTTGTATGTTTTTTTTTTGAGAGGGGGAAGCAAGAAATAATCTCTTCCCAAAAGAAATGATCAATACATAATATGACAAAGGCTTACCATTCAGCTAAGGACTAACCTCAGCTACAACTCTAGTTAGTGAAAGAGGGCATTCCAAAAACTTATTTAGCTATGCCTGTTGGCTCCTTACCAAAATGTCATCTGCTTTGTTGCCTTCTCTTCTCTGTTAGAGAATGGCAAAATGGTGATCAAACTTCATACTGTCGTAACACTGTGATTTACTACTGTCTTGGCCTCTTTCTGAAGAAATTCAATAATGAATTTGACAACAGAACCTGGTCTTTCAACATGAGGAAGATGGCCACAATCAGGACGTACAATTGCATCAGGTAATTCACAGTGTAGTCGCTGAAAGAGCAAAGGTTCATAGGTTGATATCATCTCGTAGCAGTCAATTAAACTAAAACAAAATAAGAAAAGAACTATGTTGCAAGATAATGACTTTCCAGCATGCCCGTAAAATATATATATATATATATATATATTTGACATTCAATAATTTAGAGATTTTCAAAAGTTATTTTATGTTTGTTTACGATCATAAAAATCATTTTTAAAAAAATAGTGATTTTAAGTGATTTTTTCCAAAAACTAATGAAAGTAGCTTTTCATTTTAACCATAAAAATGATTTAAAGAAAAAATCATTTTTATAAAAAACTTAAACAAACATAATCAAACTCATTAAAAATGATTTTTACTGAAAAAATCATATATTTGTTGATTATGTTATAGAAGAAAGATATGTACTAACTGACCGTTGCAAGCTTATTGCTGATGATGCGATCATTCTCCCCCCAAATGATGAGTGTTTTCTGCTTTACCTGTTAAGCACTCATAAATCAAAACATCTTATTCAGGAGGAAGTCAAGCTTCTGGACATAAAAAAAAATGTCATGCTTGCCCCATCTATACCCACCTCCCACAAAAATATGGACTGGAAACAATTAGAGGGTGCAAATAAGGTATCTAGAAAACTGTTTCATTCAAGAATAAGAGAATTTTAACAGTTGTACCACCCATCCAATGGCATATTTTATGACACTCACAAATTGAAAGCATTGTTCAGGTTTTGGTGCAAATGATCCCCACTATCTACCCCCCATTTTCATACCCAAAAATTCATAAATAAATAAATAAAACTCCTAGCAAAAATAAAGGCTATGTTTTGGTCTGGTGTGACATAAACTTGAATCATAAGCATTTTAGTAAAAAAAAATAAAACGAGTAAAAGTTACCCAGCAAGATTTTACCCAAAAAAATAAGTTAGCAAGCAAGAGAGTTCGACATGCATCATTAACAATGGCAAAAAAAAATGACAAGTTATAGCAACATTCAAAGGAATCTGTGTAGCACTCCGATCCAACAGTCTCATATTTTTGATCATGGTTAAGTGTCTTTATCAAATAACTTTTTTGATAAAAATTACTTATTCCACTTAGTGATAGTAAAATTTTATGGCAAGTATTTTCCCAATATGATAAAGAACTGTAAATGAAAAATTGAAATTATAGCTATATATACACCTTAAGCCTCATTCTTAAAAGATGCCAAAATCGATTCATTGCACGAAATCGATTCATTGCAGTGATTGCACAAGATTGTTTCTCTACAGTAAAGATGACTACTGAATGAGGATATCATATGCACAGTCCCAGTGCCTTATGGAATTATCAGAATGTACAAGCTTCATAGGCATAATAACTATTCTATGTAAGGCTTCTCTAAAGCAAACTTATGTATATAATGGGCAAGTAAGGATGTATCCACCTTTAGATAATTAGTGACCAAATAAAGGGTGGATACACCCTTGTTTCCTCCCTTCACACACAAAATCACTTTAGAGGAGCTTTTTTACTCTATATTAAAGGTTATCTATTGTCAAAATGCCATGATAAAATATAACAAATACAACACTCAACAACTAGTGATGCTGCAAATACCTTTTTTATCAGGGAAGCAACATATAACCACCACTAGTCATAAAATCCACTGTAGCATCCTCCCACCAAGGCAATAAACAATGCAAACGACCAACCTATATAAGATTATACAAAGACCATGTTATCCAACTTCGTTTTGCAAGTATATGTGTGTCATTCAGAATGAGGACACTGGTGTATCCTTGGACAGGAATGAAATCCCTAGACAGGAATCACAGGATGAACTTCTATACAGCAATACCAATAAAAATAAATGGCTTTTTGAGATGTCAGAGACATGTACTTCCTGAATTGTGTTCCAGTATATAAGATTCTTGCACACAGTAATCTTAGGCTCCAAACATTTGTTATAATATTTACAAAACATGTATACTACATTATCTAAAGAACATGCTAAATTTAGGATCTGGAAACTCACATTAGTCCAATCAAGGCCGGTACTGAAAGATATGCTACTGAAGGTCAAATAGTTAGCATACAAGCGTAATGGGATGCTCTTCAATAAATATGCCTGATGCAAGAGAGAGCCATTGTTGAGTGTACTATAATAATATGAGGTTAGGTTGAAATAAGATGTACTATAATACAGAACAATAACTGAAGTCAGCGTGAAAGAGATGATTTCCAAAATCAAAATGTCATATTAAGTAGTTATTTGAAGACCCAAAAATGAAATGAATAAAAGATTAGATTGAATTATTTAATATATTTTTCTAGAGATAGAATATGAAATAATTTTCTAGATAGTTAAATAACAAATACATGTATAAATTTATCCTGCAAGAGAACATTGGCATACATAGAGACAGCATATGATATAAATTTCTAAATAATTGCTAGCAATGTTTGGTTAAGGCATAGTAAGTTAGAGAGATACTCACCCCAGCATAGGCTACCACTTTAGGCAGGGTTGCTAAGTTTCCTGTTCCCTCTGCATACACACTAGCATCAATCAAAACAAGCTTTTCCACCTGAAAATATGAACTGCAAATAAATTACCATATCAAAGCCAAATCACTTCATGAAACTTTTTTTTAATAGATTTCCCTCACAAATTTGGTTATGTGCATATTCAGAAATTAAATTATTCAACAGAACTTACAGCTTCTGGATAATTGATGGCAAAGTCAATGGCAACCGCAGAGCCAAGGCTTGGACCAACCAATATCATTGGCCTTTTAATGTGGGACTTCCAAAACTGGTTGATAAATACAGTTCACACTCAGCACAATGTGAAACAATTGGAAGGAAAACAAAAGGAGTTCTGAAAGAAATTTGACAATCAGTGAAGACAACCATTTCTGCAGAAGTCAAAGCTATAACATATTTCTTACTCCAATTCAAGCAATTTGATAACAGAGAAAATAATCTAATAAGTACACTTTGCAGAATTATATACAATCTTTTAAAGGCCACACTAGCGAAGCTGTCAGAGTTTCATTACAAAGCCAAGGATAAAAGAGATGTATTAAGTTATTAACATATAAATACCTGATATAAGTGATCGCGGTTTGATACCACGTCACATGAAGGAAGTTTTCCTGATGGATAATACAAGAGTAAGAGAAGAAAGCATGACTAAAATGAAGAAATATGGAAAGGAAAATTAATAAAGCAGACCTAAATCAGAGAAACCCCAACCAAGAATATCAATGGCCCATGTCTCAAAACCAGCTTCCTCAAGCAATGGATATGTATATCTCCATTCCAAACATGAGCTGAATAATAATTAGGAATAAGGAATAAAACCCATGGTTAACTTGAGCATAAAAATGTATGAACTTATTCTGTATCTTACAAATTTTGAACACCTGTCGAAACCGTGTAGAAGGACAACTGGATTTGCTTTGTTCTGCATCAATGGCTTCACACAGCTACTCATGATAGGGTTTTCAGAGAAACTAACCTGATTGGGTCATATAGAAATATAGAATGTATGAGTGAGCGATAAAAAATGATCATGGAATGGGTTTAGGAAAAAGCTATGCTAAAGTGAGATTAAATGTAAAGTGAGAACGTAAATGTGCATCCAAGTTTAAATTGTTTAATAGTTTGAGATCTTAATACATTTTAACTAATTAACAGGGATATAGTCTTACTTTCTGACTTTACCCTCAACCTCGCCTCATAGGAGCCTTATCCGGTTTACAGTTAGAGTGACCATAATAAAACCATCTAATGCACGCAGCACAACAACCACATTAATGTTTTTCTCAAATATGGAACAATTTCACTGGTCAGGCTTTATGCTATCAAGGCAATTTGGAAGATAAAATTCATATGTTGATGGAACAGAGGCAACTCATCAATGTTAGGAACTAGGAAGTGAAAAATCTTCTAAATCTAAAGGCTTAGGAAGTTAGGACTAGTTACAAAATCTTATCCTAGAATTCTTATTGACACAAAAACCTTCTAAATCTAATAAGTAATAACTTGGAAAAAAAAGGAGCATGTTTAATAAGAACCGACAATTATTTAGAAAACCATATTGCTGCTGTGCAGTTCAGCAGGAACCAGAAATTAAGTAAATGTGGTAACAGTTACAACTTACAGGTACGGGTAGCCTTTGAATCCGCATAGCGAGTTTTCGAGCAAAAAGGTCTTTGATTTCGTGGACTTGTTTGGGAAGAAACGAAGGGAAGACATCAGAAGCAGCTTCAGCTACGACCCTGAGATTGTGATTAGTGGTGGGCAGTGGAAGTGCGAAGGAAAAGGCAACCATCTTTGTGAAGTGAAGAGGGAAGAGTATTAAATTATGAGTAATTAAATCACGTACCAGGTTGTCCCACGTAGTGTACTAGTGTTTTTACTTTTTATAGCAACAAGAACAAGAAAGACCGAACTTAACATCATCGGGAGTGTGCATTTTAGGGGGAACGAGTTGAAACAGAGAAGTAAAAAAAAAAAAAACAGGTAACATCGTTGGTGTCCCTCCACTCGCATGTGGATAAGACTATTTAAAATAAGATCGAGTATGCATTATTATGCAAGTAAGAATGCAAGAAATGAAATTCACCTTGATTAATTAACACTAATTTGAGTTGAAATCTCAACGCTTTAGAGGGACTTTTTCGCTTGCGTTGCATGTGGTGATACTACTTCTGCCGCGGTTTCGGATCAGTCATGCATCCTACCTCACGCGATTTTCTTCGCCTCACCGTAACATGCTTCCTTCACAAAATTAAGCTTGACGTTTGATACAAGGAAATATATATATTATGTCAATAATTAATTATTTAATGAGAAATGATAGCAACACATTCTCTAATATACTATTTCCCACACACTCCCTCTTATTGATTAAAATTCATGTGAGCCATATAAAATTCAAGTGGGATCCACATGAATTAATGGGACTTATTTCCAAAATAGTGGACCCACATGAATTTCAACCAATAGAAGGGAGTGTGTTGAAAAGAATATATTAAAGAGTGTATTGCTAACACTTCTCTTATTTAATTATTGATTGTTGTTATAATCAATTATAATTTATTCGATTTGACGTTTGCATGTATTCGTTGAAAAACAATTTTAACCTAATTTATTTCTTTTCGATTAGTAAAAAATAAATTTTATATGCAAAATTAAAAAAAATGTATAATTAAATAACTTTTATACGTTATATTACAAAAAAAAAAAATTTAATTATCAGTAAAATTTAATAATACTTGTTTGTCAATTAGTAAGGTTGAAATGAGAATAGTGTTATTAAATTCAAAATAATCTAATAGCTTTTTTAATAATTTTCAAACTTCTAATTACTTTAAAAAATCGTTTTTCTCATAAAAAGAATTTTATTTTTATTATGATTATTTTTATTTTATTTTCCATTGATTTAGATGACCTCTGTATGATAAATAATTTTTTATTAACCATCATATCATTTTGGTAATTCACTTTAATGTATGTTTCTGTTTATTAGCCTTTTTTTTTTTTAATCTTCATTATCTAAATTTATTTTAATGGTTATCTGAATGAAACTTAATATTTAATAGCATGCGAAAGAAACTTATCTATACAAATTTAATTTTTTTCAATGAAATAACTGATGCCATATTTTAATCTTCAAGCGGAGGATTCCAACATAAATTATCACACATTTATCAAAATATATTTCATTGAAATCTAATCATTCTTGGTATCAAAATACAAGTTAAATTACTGACGATCACAAAAAATATTTCACAAACAAAGATTGCAAAAAATGTAGGTTACTAATATATACATTCCCAAAAATAATTGTAATATAAATTTGAAAAATCTTAAACACTATCTTAATCTAAATAAACTACTGTTATTAGGATAACATTGAATTATATTAAAAATTCATGTATTCCTTTTTTTTAATCTATCGTGAAATTTTATCTATACATTACATTTAAAAAAAAAAAAACCGATTTAAAACCCCTCCAATCTAAATTTTAAAAAATATTTCACAAACAAAGATTGTAAAAAATGTAGGTTACCAATATATACATTTCCAAAAATAAATGTAATATAAATTTGAAAAATCTTAAACACTATCTTAATCGAAATAAACTATTGTTATTAGGGTAACATAGAATTACATTAAAAATTCATGTATTCCTTTTTTTAATCTATCATGAAATTTTATCTATATATTACATTTAAAAAATACCAATTTAAAACCCCTCCATTCCTACAAAGAACATGTACCCAATCTAAATTTGTCAATGATATAAAATTAAAGCATGAATTAAGTACAGAAAAAAAAAACCTGACTGTCTCCTTATTTCTGGATAATTTCAGAAAATATGCTAGATAGATATAAAGACGTTATTTAAGTTATTAATGATATTTTTTTCAAACATAATTATTAATGATATTAATACTATTAATAGTAATCATAATTGATGTCCCGTGCATTGCACGGGTTTAGCAAAACTAGTATATGATAGTCCGTGAACTTTATATGTAATATATGTTGCATAAATTATTTTAGGGTGTTATAAATAAAATTTTTTATATAAAAGAAAATTAGAAGAAAAAAAAATTGGGGGGAGACGTGGCTCTCCCCCGCCGCAAAAAAGGCCCGCCGGTGGGTCCATACACTAGTGTGTATATATATATTGCATCAATGACTGATTTAGACTCTAGCAGCAAAAAGATTTGAGTCCAGTAAATACAACCCAAAAGTGATATAAATTGAATGCATCTAGCTCTTTTTTTTTGAGATAATTCTCCTGGACTGCATCCGGCTGCCATATCATATCCAATGTACAATAATCTATGATGGCAAAGTAAGAGAAAAAAATATAGAAAAGGGAAATAAGAATAAGAGTGGTCACTGAAAGTATAATACTGACAATATGAAGAGCATACCATATTAATAAAGCATGAAGCCAACAAAAACCTCGGTTCAAATAGAGCAAGCCATATATGTAACATTGGTTTAAAATTACTTTTAACTGTTTTCTCATGTTGCATCATGTACTCATCAAATAAAGAAGCTTCCCCATTAATTTTTGAAAAAGTTTTAAGCCAAATGGATACTCTGTAATCATATGACACAACTAAAGAGGACAAATACAAACACAGCTAGACAGGAGTATATCATGGTAAGTCAAAGGGGATGAAGAGGGTGTAGCTTCCAGTAATTCCATGAATCAAAATTCTCCTGCAATCAATGCTCAGCAAGAACAAGGGCAAAAAGTAAGTTACATATCACATATATTGCATCGCAAACAAATCCTAAACAAGGATGTAACGATAATTCTACATTTGCTTAATGCTGCAGGAGATGCTTTGGAAATAATATAGGCAGTTTCCCACTCGATCTGCTACATGGGTTTGGCTAAAAATACACATTTCTTAGAAAGTCAATCAAGAATATCAAGTTATTTTGTTTACCTGGATAAAATACATTTTTTTGGAAGACAAATAATTAGAAACAAATCAAAGGAGCTACATTGTTGTTTGCTTGTGTTACTTGTGCTCAAGAAATAGTGAAAACACTAATTCTTTACTTCTGCAGCAAAAAAGAAAGAAAATCTACTCCAAGGAACAGAAGGAACATGTTTGTTCATACTTCTTAACCCTATAACCAACACCATTGTGTCAACTCAAATCTTCCAAACAGCTATTTCATATTTCAACTACTCTGTCCTCAATGCCCAAAAATTATAAAGCACGGCAGCTTCCTCAAACTGAATAATATCTCTAAAGATTTTGTCCTTTGAATCTCAGAAATCAGGTTCCACCAGACAAAAGACTATACTTTATTTGCTTAATCAAATTGACATTATCATTAACGCATAATGTTATTTGCTATCAGCCATCTATGAGTTAAACACCCTCACACATATAATGTAACAGATGCTCAAGATGTGGTTGCTATGTGAACCTATGTAAACAAACTGCTAGTCAAGTTGCAGAATTTAGTTGCTTTATAAACAAGATATGCCTTTGTTATGGTCATGATATAAGCGTTGCTAATGGAAGAAAAGTATAGAGAAAACAATGAGTTCAATTAGCACAGTTCATAAAACAGATAAACCAGTTAGCAACAACTGAAGTCTGGAATTCCTTTACTTACAGTTCCTTGCAGCATTTTTAATAATGCTTGCTGAGCACCCTCACCAGAAAAACATCGCGCCTGATATTTAAGCTCTCAACCTGTAAGTACACCATAATATTTAAAATCTATAGTGGATAAGAAATTACAAACTTCTCCAATTAAATTAGCAAAGGGACCTTCTTAGTTATCTTGTCAACTTCATCAATGTAAATTATATAGACAAACAACTTTGTTATACTTTTACAGATTTAATTTAACATTAAGAAAACATGGCAACTGAGTTACATCCAGGAATTTTTTGAAAATATTGGCACAAATATAACACTTGCAAGTAATAACCAGAGCATGTCAAAGAGGGACTGAGGGAGGATTCCTCCTCATTCACCTGCGATAAATACAAACCATGCAGAGTCAGATAAAACTCTACAAATTAAGCATAAGAATAGGGGGATGAAGAAAAGCATATGGATGAGCTTAACAAAGGGGATACAACATTAGCAACTTGGAATGTGTTCTCTTTCAGCTCAGAAGCTACCTTGATGCATCAGCAAAGCTATCTTCACAGCACAACATATTACTAATGTATGGGGAAGATACATGTTTCAATTTTGTGTTAATTGGTGAATAGAAAACCTTATTTTTAAAATGTTTATAAAGCTTACCCCTAAAGCCAGCTTTGGATGTCCAAAGTGGAAATGCATCATCCCCAAACATAATAAAGCAATTTCATATCAGATAAGTTCAGTTGTAAAAGGTTATGCCCAACCTTGGATAATGTATATTTTGACTATTAATTAACACAAATAAATTTGTAATTAGAGAATGGATAGCAGTAAGTCTTAGCAATTATATGCAGTATTCATATGATGGAGCAATCCTAGCAACCATGTGACTTGAAATGGCAAAGATAGTTAACATGCCTTTGACTTGAAATACATCTTAAAAACTGGATAACATCATTAATAGTAAACTTGGCTCCATTTGTCCTGTAAGAAGGTATGATCTGCTACGAGATAGATAGGCATTAGGCACATCAATTAGTTAGTTAGTCATCAAATAAAAAATTGACAATCCAAACATTGTCCAGAGAGACTGGATAAAGAACTAACAGTTAGCAATGAAGATTCTCCAAAGCCGCATTACAATCATTGTTTGTGAGAAAGACCATTTAAGTAGCTCAAAAAGTGAACCCCCATGGAAGTGAAACCCAAAATCAATGCAAACTTAATTAAAGAAACAAAAAAGCAGAATGAATAATACTAAAATTTAAGAAAATGGAAAGAATAGGGCGTTATTTAGTGTGGTTAAGTACAAGCTATATCCAATGTTATCTTCCAAAACTAAACATTTTTGAATACACACAAGCTATATGTATCCCCTGAATACTGACACCTCTGCCTTCGGGGTGTCTTGTCCCAAGTCCCAACCCGTTAGGGTTCTATCCTCCAACCCCAATTCAACTAATATTATCAAGCTGGTAGCAGCATCGGTTATGGGATATATATATATATATATATATATATATATATATATATATATATATATATGTATTCATTCAAAAGAAATAAATAAATAAATAAAAACAACTCTGTACATTTACAAACAGCATAGGCGCAAATGAATAGGAAACCACCATTAACACAATCTGAACAAAATTAAAATGGCAGCAAACCTAGTTAATAATAGAGAAAGAAAAGAAAGGAAAATATGATTCTGCCCGTTAGAGGATCTTACATCCTTTTTCATGCATAACGGCAAAATCGATTTTGTCCCTCAGAAATCGCCCATGAGGACAGTCAACGCGGCGCTTCAAATCTTAATTGACTTATCATATCTTTTAACTCAATCATCTTTAAAATTTCATTTCTTATTTCTAGGTTTTTTACAACTTCTATCTTCATATCAAATCTTATCATTAATTAATGTTAAAGATTTATATAACTGTCTTCGCGCCTCATACCAGTTACCACACTTCGCGCCACTAATTGCCGCCAACCTCATTTGCCTTTCTGCGACACAAACTCTCGATCACTGAGGACGAATTGCACGGAGAAAATCTTGAAACAATTATCTTTTCTGTTCAAGAAAATCTTTAATTAAACCATCTTTTAGATATCGATATTTGATAGATTTTTTTTCTTTAATTTTTGACTTAATTTTTAAGCTAACCCTCCACTTATATTAAGGCCTCTTCTTTCTTCCTTGTTCACACACCAAAACTTACTTGCTTTCACTCTTTTAATAATTCCATTCGTTCTTTTCTTTCACAAGCCAGCCTAGTGCTCCATCTTCCTCTTGCTTTGCTACTATGGGAGACAACAAGAGATCGCTGGAGGACTTATGGGCAATAGTGAGGAATTATGGAGAGCCATGTGAGAGCATTTCTTCCAAACCCTTTAGGCCTTCCCGCTTGCATGCGATTGTGTCAATACTTGCACCAGACTTTTACAGTGAACAAGAACTGCTGCAACTCAACAATTTCTCCAACCAGGAAACCACAAACAATGTTTTGATTCACAAAAGGAGCCGTCAAGATGTAGAGATAGCTGATGATGAAATGGTCAAGCAAGTCAGTAAGAAGTCAAGAAAGATGATTGTGACGATTAATGTTGCACCACGGTCGCTGCCACCACGGTTCATGAACCGGATTACAGAGTTGAATGGTAGTCACATCAAATTTCTCATGGAGAAGCAGCTTTACAATTCGGATGTATGTCGAAATAACAATCGTCTTTCCATGCCCAAAAATAAGATAATGTGTGATTTCCTCACGAAAGATGAAATGGAAATATTGAGTAAAAGGGAAGGCTCCAACGGGCACCTTCAAGGTGTGGAAGTAACTCTATTGGATCCATCTCTTCGTGAGTTCGCTTTGGTCATGAAGCAGTGGGACATGAAGACGATCATTTACAATCTAGTAACGGATTGGAATCACGTTGTAGCTGATAATAAGTTTCAAAAAGGCCATAAACTCCAAATATGGTCTTTTAGAGTTGATCAAATGTTATATTTTCTATTGAATAAAGTGTGAAACTTAGTTGACATGTAGATGCATTCTATTTCCTCTTCTTCTTCTTTTTTCGTTGAATGTAGTTGGATTTTCATTGAAGGAATGTTTGTTATCAATTTTGTGTATCAATGTCACTCCATTGTATTAACTGTTTATTAAATGACTTTTGTTTTATTTTAATTTATATTTTTAATAGTTTCTCTTATGGTGAAAAACTAACCTCCTAAAATATCAAATTATCTATAGTGGTTCAAATTATCTCATTTCATAAGAAATTAAGATAACTAAAGTATCTGACTTTTCTCCTTTAGAAAAAAAAAAAAAAAAAGATATCTGTTAACATATAAGAGTATCAATAAAGACTCTTAAAAATTCAAAATGGAAAATCAGTTTTGAAACAATATAAATTATAAATCATATAACCTATCATTTATGTGCATTTGATATTAACAAATTATAAAGCAAGCTAAAAAATATAAATGATTTGTCAAATGATAAGTAATTATTTAGTTGAATTATTTCGAGAGAATATAATACTGTAATTACCCCCTTTTGCAATGTAAATTGACGATGCATGAAAATTTTTAGATCATGTTTGATTTAATGGAATGGTAGTTAATTAAATGCATATGAAAGTTGATAGATATACAAACCAAATGCGAAAACTCGTATGTAGAATATGGTTGATAACAAACTTTATTTTCTTATTGAACAAACTCGTATGTGAATATAAGTTCAAATCATAGGTGACGCATGATTTGGTGGTGCGACCGGATAGGGTCCCATTTTTAGAGGGCACTAATTTTTTTTTTACTCGGTATGTATGTATTAATGTATATATTAAAATAAAAATTTTACATAGTTAAATTTTTTACTTCTTTTTTTTTGACAAAATTTAAATTTTTTACTTGATGGCCCAATTGTTTTTTTTTTAAATTAGGCCCAAAATAAGCCTTATAAGTAGGAGTGAGAATAGTCCGACCTGCTTACAATTTGTATTATATTTTAATTAAATGTTTAATATACATATATATATATATATATATACGACTTATAAAAAAATAGAGTATCAATTTCTTAGTTCGTACAGGACACCCAAAATCTCAGAGACGACCTTGGTTCAAATGTTGATGGATTCTATTTTATTTTATTTTTTTGAACGTGGTGTTTATTAATTATTATTTTTCAGTATTGAAATTTTTATTAAATCTTATTTGTATTTTTATTTTATATGTGTTCTGTTTATATTTTAATATCTACTACTTTTATTTTAATTAAATGCAAATTAAGCTTGTAATGGGACATAATTAGAAAAAGGAGCACAAACATAGTGAATGATAAAAAGAAAAAGGCTCACCACAACTATGTTGCTTCTCCTTCACACATTTGCTTCAAGCTTCATATTCTCTCGGGGACATCGCACCATTGCAATATGACCAAACACTAGGTGTGTGTTTGGATATTAGCTGCAAAAAAATTTTTATTATTTTCATATCGATTATATGCATAATCGATTATAATGGAATCAGTTTTATGTTTGGATGTATTTATTGAAAAGCGAATTTAAGATAATATATTTCGTTTAAGTTGTTTAAAAAAATCACTTTTATATAGTAAATTATAAAATAAAAAGAAAGGTATAAAGTTATTTGTATAATTGAATAATATTTGTTTTATAGTTAATTTTACAGGGGTAAAATGGGAAGAATGTTATTAGTTTCAAAAATATATAACAGCTTTTTAAATAAGCTCCAAACTTCTAGATTCTCTAAAATAACTTTTTCTCAAAAAAAGAGCCGTTTTGCAATTTAATCAGTTTATCCAAACATATCACTTTCTACTTAAAAAAAGCTTTTACAATCAACAATAGTTGTTTGGTAAGAATTAATCTTAGCTAAACATGCCCACTCTACATTGAGTGATAAAATTATGCATGACTAATTATAAACTTTAAGTGTATTATTTTAGCTAGTGATCTAGTGGCTCCCCCAAATTTTTTAGTCAAGATCCGTCACGGCTCCTCATCTAACATGGACATAATTAGGGTATAAATGAGTTGAGTTATTCAAGAACTATTCTGATGCGGCTCGTTAAATGCTCAATCAAACTCGTTTGTTTAATTGAATAAACAAACCTAAACTTGAGATTGAGCTCGATTATTTAAACGATCCATGCTCAAGCCTTACAGGCTTGACATTAGTGACTCGTGAATAGCTCATATATATAAATAAAATCAAAAATTAAAATTATGTATCCTACTTTTTGTAAAAATACACTTTTGTATAGTTTTCTAATGACATTTTTATGAAAATGATTTTTATTTGTGAGTTAAAGCATATGGTTATAATTTTTTTAAAAATAAATAATAAATAGTAAAATAAAAAGCTAGGGTCCATTTACTTTGTTTTTAGTTTCTTTTTTAAAAAATAATTACAAAATTTCCACCTTGTTTTTCGTTATGTTTCTTGTTTCAAAATATTTGTATAGAAAACAGTGAAAACAGCAAAAAGTTGTTTTCTGTTTTTTTCTATACAAATTTTTTAAATCATGAAACAGAATGAAAACAATATGGTAATTTTGTAATTATTTTTTAAGACATGAAATGAAAACAAAAAACAAAGCAAGCAGATCCTAGTGTTTCAATTGTTTTCAGTTTCCCATTCATTCTTTCCTTTCCTTTTGCCTCGTAACTCATAAGGATTCTTTCATTCCAAATCAAGTTTCCACCTCCAAAGTTATTTTCCCGAAATCAAGTTGCTAGTCCCAAAGGTTTTGCTTTCCGTGGGATCACTCTCACAATCATTCTCCGGTGCTTCAAATTCATTTTCCACTCATTGCTTCACATACAAGTATGACATACCCAACCAACGAATGTTGGTCTAGTTGGCAAGGATTTAACTCATAACCCACAAGGTCGTGAGTTCAAATCCCACTGCCGATGTGAGGACCTCGTTGGTGGGTAATCTATAAGTACCTCTGTAAGCGCTCTTTGAACCGTGAGGCCTGCCCTGGCCCTAGTGAGCCCCTGGGACCCAACTCACCTAAACTTTTGTAAACCAAAAAAAAAAAGTATGACATACCCCTCTCATTCGAGACCACATTCATATTTTTGAGTCTGTTGCATTTTTTTACAGCCATTTTTAAGAAAAATCATCATAATGCAAAAACAATTAAGGTATAAATGAGCTAAATAAATCGAGCTCAAACTTTACTCTTTCTTTAACATGTCACGCTCAAGTTTTCAATTAGGCTCGTTTAAATAAATGAGTCAAGCTTGAACTACTCATTTTTTCACAAGTCAATCTCAAGCTTCAAGTGTTCGACTCGACTCATTTACACCTCAAGATATAATTGTTCGTAAAAACACTCATCTTCTTTCTTTTTATTTTCTTCCATGTTTTCCTCATATTAAATAACACTTGAAATCTATTCTTTTTATTACCATTTTCTTTCTACCCACTTCTCTCTTTGTATCGTTTCTTTCTCAAACCAAACAAATTAATTTATCACATCTCATTTAAATAAATAAATAAAAAATCATCGAGTGCAAAATATGTTGTAGATTGGTCATATCTCCTTCATTGAGTGCAAAATCAATTTTTTTGGGTAAGCGTATTATCATTTTGTATTAATTGATTTGAATCTCTCTTTTTAGCAAATTTAAGAGCACAATTCGTGTGTTAGCTTGATGCATTTATGAATTCTCCCATATGTCAGTCGGATTTGGATCTCTCCTTCTTCTCTCTCATGTTTGAAAAATAAAAAACACAAAAGCTATTTCACTAAACAAAATTATGATGAAACTACAAATAAAAATTATTACTCAACAATATTGTACACTGAATGAAAATCAACAAGGCAAATTATATTTTTTTTTTTTTTTTTTGAGGGGGGAGCAACAAATAATCTCTTCCCAAAAGAATTGATCAATACATAATATGACAAAAGCTTACCATTCAGCTAAGGACTAACCTCAGCTAAAACTCTAGTTAGTGAAAGAGGGCATTCCAAAAACTTATTTAGCTCTATCGCCTGTTGGCTCCTTACCAGAATGTCAACTAATTTGTTGCCTTCTCTTCTCTGTTAGAGAATGGCAAAATGGTGATCAAACTTCATACTGTCGAAACACTGTGATTTACTACTGCCTTGGCCTCTTTCTGAAGAAATTCAATAATGAATTTGACAACAGAACCTGGTCTTTCAACATGAGGAAGATGGCCACAATCAGGAATTTGGCGTACAATTGCATCAGGTAATTCACAGTGTAGTCGCTGAAAGAGCAAAGGTTCATAGGTTGATATCATCTTGTAGCAGTCAAATAAACAAAAACAAAATAAGAAAGAACTATTGAAACGCACCGTTTCACTTATTTTAAATAAAAAAAAAGTCAAAAGATTAAAAGGGGTGGAGAGCGAGAAGCTTCTCCACAATCCCCTTAAATTTTTCCTTTCCCCTGTAAACCCACACCCTTCCTGACGCTCGCTCTCTGCTCGCTCCCTCTTGCTCCATTTCTTCTTTCTTTTTGCTTCATTTTCCTTCCAATCTCAAGCAACATTGTAAGTTTATTGTATAAATCTTTAAGCTCTACCTCTTTGATTTTTGGGAACTAAGTTGTGGTGATTTTTTTGGGTTAGGGGTGGAGCTCTCTGGAGAAACTAAGGTACCCACCCCATGAAGTTGTGCATTTAGGCTCTCAAAGATCTGTCGGTTAGCACCTGTCGGCTTCCCTTGGAGTTGTTGAGAGTAGATTTGTTGTCTTCCCATATCTGTGAGTGGATGATAATCACTGTGACATATTTTAGATATTTTATATTCATTATTTTTAGCTAACTTGTTATGTTAAAATTACTTTTACTACTATATTTGGGGAAACATGCCTTTGGTGTTCATTTTAATCATTCCTAAATATTGTTAAGGTTGTGCTTTCTCATTAAATGATTTTGATGATACCTGAGAGTTGTAAAGAACAATTATTTGATAACAGTCAAACTTGAAATATGATAATTGATTTTTTTTATTTTTGAAGAGCTGGATAAAGGAAATGATTTGAGAATTTTAATTTGGGGAATCCATGTTAGAATCCCGTAACCGTTAGCGGGGGTAACGGTCTAGGTGCACCTAGTTATATATATATTCCGGGAGGAGAGGGCTATCCGTTAGATGGAGCCGCCAGTGCACGGAAAGGGCTATCAACGAGATGGAGCCGCCCCCGATGAGATATGATTAATGTGACTTGAATGAGGAGAGGGCTATCCGTTAGATGGAGCCGCCCCTAGGGGAAAGGCCACCCTTAGGAGGAGAGGGCTATCAGCGAGATGGAGCCGCCTCTGATTTTTGGTTCTCTCATGTGTGACCCCACTGTGATTTAAAAATTTCTTTAAACTTGTGTTTTATTACTTTACTTATTCATTTATATATTTTTTTTAACTCTTCAACTAGTTTTGGGTGTAAAGAAATGTTATTATTGGAACATGCTAAATTTGCAAGTTTGATGATTTTTATATAAATGCTTCATTGAGATTTTATTATGCATGTCCTAGTACGTTACTAAGTTTGAAAGAATAATTATTCGTGCGTTAGTATGTTTCCCTTCTAGTTCATGGTGGTTGTTATGCCCTCACTGAGTCTGTGTGACTCACCCTTCTTATTTTTCCATACAGATTCCCAGGTAGCTAAGTAGAGGCTGTTGACAGCTTCAGAACATCCAGTCAGTGTCATTTTTTGGTAGGCCACCTTTCTTTTTGTTGGAGGCCCTTGATGTATTTGACACTATTTACACTCTGCAGCTATAGGGAACTAGTAATACATTCTTTTGAGCTGTATTAATGGTCTGAGATACCAAACTTGATGTATTTTGTATGACTGAACTTCTGAAATGAAAATATGAATATTTCAGCAGGTGTTTTTGTTTGGGATGTTGGAATTACAGAGGAGACTTTGTCAAAATTTTTTGTAAAATTTTCTAGAGCTCTATCAAATATGTTCTAAATTAATAGGCTTGCCAGGCTAGGATTGTAAGCCTGTGCGCCGGTCACGGCTTAGGTTTTGGGTCGTGACAAAGTTGGTATCAGAGCCTAGGTTGTAGGTCCTAGTAGCTGCAGACATGGGATGGTAACAGAGTCTTGCTAGTAATTTGTGTACCCGGGCACAACTTACTCGCAAGAAGCTATTAACACCCTATGATGGTCCAAACATCTCTTCCAAAGTATGATTTAAATTCTTATTTCCTTTTGTTCCCTTGTCTTGTGTTTGATTAATGTTTCTTTTTAGGTGAGGATGCCACCAAAGACTAGGATTCCTGTTAGAAGGGAAACTTCTGATGAGTCTACTGCCCAACTTCAAGACCCTCCTCAAAGGGGTCGTGGTCGCGGTCGAGGCCGCAATAGAGGTAGACATGGAGGAGCTACTGGTGGACGTGGCTTGGGTGCTGGAGTGAGTAATGTTGAGGTGCCTAGAGCAAGGCGAGGTAATCCAACAATGGCAGAGGTTGCAGCTGGCATACAGGGGTTACAACAGGTTGTGCAACAACTTGTTGGAATTGTTGCTGGGCAGCAGCAACAGGGAACTCAACAGCAAGAAAACCTCGACCATCAACAAGAAGGTGAACAGGTAGAGCAACCGCCAGCAGCAATAGCTACAGGCATTGAGGTCACATTGGCAGAGTTTTTGAAGCTCAAGCCTCCTACTTTCTCTGCGTCCAGTGCAAGTGAAGATCCGCAGAAATTTATTGATGGTTTGGAGAGGCTTTGGAGAGCTTTAGGTTGTTCAGAGACTAGAGCAGTGGAATTGGCATCATATCAGCTGGAGGGAGTGGCATATGATTGGTTTGACACGGTCTCACGTGGTAGACCAGTGGGTTCACCTCCGTTGGCATGGGGTGAATTTTCTCAGTTGTTCATGGCTCGTTTCCTTCCTGAGAGTGTCAGAGATGGATTAGCTTATGAGTTCGAACGGTTGGAGCAAACTGAGGGTATGTCAGTCTCTGAATACAGTGCTCGTTTCACACAGCTTTCTAGGTATGCTCCCTATCCTATCACAGAGGAGGTGCGAGTTAAGAGGTTTACCCGAGGATTGAGGGAGTACTTATTCAGGTCAGTGGTTGGATCTAATTGTTCTACTTTTGCTGAGGTTTTAAGCTTGGCACTTCAGATTGAGCAGCGACAGAAAGAGAAGGGAAGTATTGTGCGAGACTCTCGTAAGAAACAGCGACTTGGAGGATCACAGAGTAGTCATCCTGGTGGTAGTAGTGGATTTATGCCCGATCATCAGGGGCAGCAGAGGGGAGTGACACAGAGGAGTGGTTCTAGTGTGCAGTCTTCTGGTTCAGTGCAGAGTCGTAGATCAGATAACGCTTTGGGATCATCACGATATGGTACTGCTCAGATGCGTTGTCATACTTGTGGGAGATTTCACTCTGGGGTTTGTTTTGGAGATAGAGTTTGCTATCATTGTGGTGAGGCGGGTCACATTAAGAAGGATTGTCCTGTAGCTACGACACAGCCATCATCTCGTCATGGATCAGTACCAGCAGGAGTAGCTTTAGCATCTTCTCAAGCTCCTGTAGCACCAGCAAGGCAATTTGGGAGTTCTTTTGGTAGAGGTTCTGGAGCAGCACAGCAGGGTGGTAGAGGATCTGGTGGCAGAGGTCAGGGACAGGCAGGGAGAGGGCAAGCTCGTGTTTTTGCTTTGACACGCCAGGATGCTCAGGCATCCAATGCAGTCGTTACAGGTATACTTTCTGTATGTTCCCAAGATGCTCGTGTCTTATTTGATCCTGGAGCTACACACTCTTTTGTTTCCTTGTTGTTTGCTTCTCGGTTGGGTGTATGTTCTTCCCGTCTAGATGATACTTTGGTTGTGGCTACACCTCTAGGAGAATTTTTGTTAGCTGATACTGTATACCGTTCTTGTGAGGTATCTATAGAGGGCCGAGAATTTTGGGCAGATCTGATTGCTTTGGATATGATTGATTTTGATGTGATTTTCGGCATGGATTGGCTAGCTGCACATTATGCTATCTTGGATTGTTATAACAAGGTAGTAAAATTTGAATTACCAGGAGAATTAGCCTTTTCATTTCAAGGAGAGCGGACTTCGGTACCACATAATATAATCTCAGCTTTGGGAGCTAACAGGTTACTAAGAAAAGGGTGTGAAGGATATTTAGCTTTTGTAAGAGATACACAAGCAGCTGAAGTGAAATTAGAAGAAATCCCGGTAGTGTGTGAATTCCCTGATGTTTTTCCTGAAGACCTTCCTGGTTTACCACCCGATAGGGAAATAGAGTTTTCTATAGACTTAATTCCTGGCACTCAACCAATCTCTATACCTCCTTATCGTATGGCTCCAGCAGAACTTAAGGAGTTGAGGGAGCAGTTGCAAGATCTTCTTGATAAGGGCTTTATTCGCCCAAGTTCTTCTCCTTGGGGAGCACCAGTTTTGTTTGTAAAGAAGAAGGATGGATCTATGCGATTATGTGTGGACTATAGACAGTTGAATAAGGTGACAGTGAAGAATAAATATCCCTTACCTCGGATAGATGAGTTGTTTGATCAACTGCAGGGATCCCAATGTTTTTTCTAAGATTGATTTGCGATCTGGGTATCACCAGTTGAAGATTAAGAAGGAAGACATTCCAAAGACAGCTTTTCGGACTCGCTACGGGCACTATGAATTTTTGGTTATGTCTTTTGGACTCAATAATGCCCCAGCAGCTTTTATGGATTTGATGAACCGGGTTTTTAAACCATTCTTGGATCATTTTGTGATTGTGTTTATTGACGATATTCTAGTTTATTCCAAGAGTAAAGAGGAGCATGAACAACACTTAAGGTTGGTTTTGCAAATCTTAAGGGAGAAGCAATTATATGCTAAGTTCTCTAAATGTGAGTTTTGGTTGGATAGTGTGGCCTTCCTAGGGCATATTGTGTCCAAAGATGGGATAAGCGTTGATCCAGGAAAGGTGGAAGCAGTGCAAAATTGGCCTAGACCCACTACAGTTAAAGAGATTAGAAGTTTCCTTGGCTTGGCTGGTTATTATCGTCGTTTTGTGAAGGATTTCTCTAAACTCGCTTCTCCATTGACTAGGCTGACACAGAAGAAAGTAGAGTTTCAGTGGAGTGATGCATGTGAGGAGAGTTTTCAGAAATTGAAAGATTGCTTGACTTCGGCACCAGTTTTAGCTTTACCTTCGTGTGGTGGAGGTTATGCAGTTTATTGTGATGCTTCTAGAGTGGGTCTTGGCTGTGTGCTTATGCAGCATGGCAAAGTCATTGCTTATGCATCTAGGCAACTCAAGAGGCATGAACAAAATTATCCCACACATGATTTAGAAATGGCAGCAGTAGTGTTTGCTTTGAAGATTTGGAGGCATTATCTTTATGGCGAGACTTGTGAGATTTATACTGATCACAAGAGCCTTAAATATATTTTCCAGCAGCGGGATTTGAATTTAAGACAAAGGAGGTGGATGGAGCTTCTGAAGGACTATAATTGTACAATCTTATATCATCCAGGCAGAGCGAATGTGGTTGCTGATGCTTTAAGTAGAAAGTCCATGGGTAGCCTTGCTCACATAGCAGAGGTAAAAAGGCCTATTGTTAAAGAATTCCAAGAATTGGTTGAAAGTGGCATACAATTTGAAGTTACTCATCCGAGTTCATGGTTGGCTCATGTACAAATTCGTTCTATATTGGTTGATGACATTAAGAGAGCTCAAGGTCAGGACCCACAACTGGTGAAAATGGTAGAGAATGTTAAAAATGGTGGAGTTTCAGAGTTCTTGGTCGATTCTGAGGGTGTTCTGCGGCTTGGAGCTCGTTTATGTGTGCCTAATGTGGATGACTTAAGAAAGAAAATCTTAGAAGAAGCTCATCATTCTTCTTATACTATCCACCCTGGTTCTAATAAGATGTATCAAGATTTGCGAAAGTTTTATTGGTGGGAAGGAATGAAGAAAGATGTAGCAGAATTTGTTTCTAAGTGCTTGGTTTGTCAACAAGTGAAGGCTGAGCACCAAAAACCAACAGGATTGCTGCAATCTATTGAGATACCTGAGTGGAAGTGGGAAGGTATTGTTATGGATTTTGTGACAGGCTTGCCTCGAACCTCAAAAGGTTATGACTCCGTGTGGGTGATTATAGATCGGTTAACCAAGTCTGCTCATTTCTTGCCTGTTAAAACCACTTACTCTGCAGCTCAATATGCTAAGCTTTATTTGGATAAGATTGTCTCCTTGCATGGTGTACCGGTGTCTATCATCTCGGATCGAGGGGCTCAGTTTACTGCTCAGTTTTGGAAGTCCTTTCAAACTGCCTTGGGAACTCGTTTGAATCTTAGTACGGCCTTCCATCCTCAAACTGACAGCCAATCTGAGAGAACTATACAAATATTAGAAGATATGCTTCGTGCTTGTGTTCTAGATCTTGGTGGGAGTTGGGATCAATATCTGCCTTTGATGGAGTTTGCATACAATAACAGTTATCAGTCTAGTATTCAGATGGCACCATTTGAGGCTTTGTATGGTAGACGATGTAGATCGCCAATAGGTTGGTTTGAAGTTGGAGAAGCTAAACTAGTGGGCCCAGAGCTAATTCAGGATGCACTTGAGAAGGTTAAATTGATCCGAGATCGTCTGGTTACAGCTCAAAGTAGACAAAAGTCTTATTCTGATCGAAGACGACGCCCTCTAGAGTTTGCAGTCGGTGATCATGTGTTTTTACGTGTTTCTCCAATGAAGGGAGTGTTAAGGTTTGGCAAGAAGGGCAAGTTAAGTCCTAGATTCATTGGGCCATTTGAGATTTTGAATAAAGTTGGACCTGTAGCTTATCGTTTGGCTCTTCCTCCAGATCTATCAGGAGTTCACCCAGTTTTTCATGTATCTATGCTGCGGAAATATTTGTATGATCCTTCTCACATAATTCACCACGAAGATGTACAGTTAGATGAACATTTGTCTTACACAGAGCAGCCCGTGGCTATCATAGATAAGCGAGTGAAGCGATTGCGATTTAAGGATATTGCGTCGGTAAAGGTTGTTTGGCGAGGGCCATCTGGTGAAGAAACGACTTGGGAACCCGAATCAATAATGCGTGAAAAGTATCCTCACTTGTTTGAAAACCAAGGTTAGTGATGAGTTTAAAATTCGAGGACGAATTTTCTTAAGGGGGGAAGATTGAAACGCACCGTTTCACTTATTTTAAATAAAATAAAAAAAAGTCAAAAGATTAAAAGGGGTGGAGAGCGAGAAGCTTCTCCACAATCCCCTTAAATTTTTCCTTTCCCCTGTAAACCCACACCCTTCCTGACGCTCGCTCTCTGCTCGCTCCCTCTTGCTCCATTTCTTCTTTCTTTTGGCTTCATTTTCCTTCCAATCTCAAGCAACATTGTAAGTTTATTGTATAAATCTTTAAGCTCTACCTCTTTGATTTTTGGGAACTAAGTTGTGGTGATTTTTTTGGGTTAGGGGTGGAGCTCTCTGGAGAAACTAAGGTACCCACCCCATGAAGTTGTGCATTTAGGCTCTCAAAGATCTATCAGTTAGCACCTGTCGGCTTCCCTTGGAGTTGTTGAGAGTAGATTTGTTGTCTTCCCATATCTGTGAGTGGATGATAATCACTGTGACATATTTTAGATATTTTATATTCATTATTTTTAGCTAACTTGTTATGTTAAAATTACTTTTACTACTATATTTGGGGAAACATGCCTTTGGTGTTCATTTTAATCATTCCTAAATATTGTTAAGGTTGTGCTTTCTCATTAAATGATTTTGATGATACCTGAGAGTTGTAAAGAGCAATTATTTGATAGCAGTCAAACTTGAAATATGATAATTGATTTTTTTTATTTTTGAAGAGCTGGATAAAGGAAATGATTTGAGAATTTTAATTTGGGGAATCCATGTTAGAATCCCGTAACCGTTAGCGGGGGTAACGGTCTAGGTGCACCTAGTTATATATATATTCCGGGAGGAGAGGGCTATCCGTTAGATGGAGCCGCCAGTGCACGGAAAGGGCTATCAACGAGATGGAGCCGCCCCCGATGAGATATGATTGATGTGACTTGAATGAGGAGAGGGCTATCCGTTAGATGGAGCCGCCCCTAGGGGAAAGGCCACCCTTAGGAGGAGAGGGCTATCAGCGAGATGGAGCCGCCTCTGATTTTTGGTTCTCTCATGTGTGACCCCACTGTGATTTAAAATTTTCTTTAAACTTGTGTTTTATTACTTTACTTATTCATTTATATTTTTTTTTTAACTCTTCAACTAGTTTTGGGTGTAAAGAAATGTTATTATTGGAACATGCTAAATTTGCAAGTTTGATGATTTTTATATAAATGCTTCATTGAGATTTTATTATGCATGTCCTAGTACGTTACTAAGTTTGAAAGAATAATTATTCGTGCGTTAGTATGTTTCCCTTCTAGTTCATGGTGGTTGTTATGCCCTCACTGAGTCTGTGTGACTCACCCTTCTTATTTTTCCATACAGATTCCCAGGTAGCTAAGTAGAGGCTGTTGACAGCTTCAGAACATCCAGTCAGTGTCATTTTTTGGTAGGGCCACCTTTCTTTTTGTTGGAGGCCCTTGATGTATTTGACACTATTTACACTCTGCAACTATAGGGAACTAGTAATACATTCTTTTGAGCTGTATTAATGGTCTGAGATACCAAACTTGATGTATTTTGTATGACTGAACTTCTGAAATGAAAAATATGAATATTTCAGCAGGTGTTTTTGTTTGGGATGTTGGAATTACAGAGGAGACTCTGTCAAAATTTTTTGTAAAATTTTCTAGAGCTCTATCAAATATGTTCTAAATTAATAGGCTTGCCAGGCTAGGATTGTAAGCCTGTGCGCCGGTCACGGCTTAGGTTTTGGGTCGTGACAACTATGTTGCAAGATAATGACTTTCCAGCATGCCCGTAAAAAAAAAAAATTATATATATTTGACATTCAATAATTTAGAGATTTTCAAAAGTTATTTTGTGTTTGTTTATGATCATAAAAATCATTTTTAAAAAAATAGTGATTTTAAGTGATTTTTTTCCAAAAACTAATGAAAGTAACTTTTCATTTTAACCATAAAAATGATTTAAAGAAAAAATCATTTTTATAAAAAGCTTAAACAAACATAATCAAACTCATTAAAAATGATTTTTACTGAAAAAATCATATATTTGTTGATTATATGTTATAGAAGAAAGATATGTACTAACTGACCGTTGCAAGCTTATTGCTGATGATGCGATCATTCTCCCCCCAAATGATGAGTGTTTTCTGCTTTACCTGTTAAGCACTCATAAATCAAGCTTCTGGACATAAAAAAAGTGTCATGCTTGCCCCATCTATACCCACCTCCCTCAAAATATGGACTAGAAACAATTAGAGGATGCAAATAAGGTGTCTAGAAAACTGTTTCATTCAAGAATAAGAGAATTTTAGCAGTTGTACCACCCATCCAATGGCATATTTTATGACTCTCACAAATTGAAAGCATTGTTCAGGTTTTGGTGCAAATGATCCCCACTATCTACCCCCCATTTTCATACCCAAAATTCATAAATAAATAAATAAATAAATAAATAAATAAAACTCCTAGCAAAAACAAAGGCTATGTTTTGGTCCGGTGTGACATAAACTTGAATCATAAGCATTTTAGTAAGAAAATAAAACGAGTAAAAGTTTCCCAGCAAGATTGTACCCAAAAAAATAAGTTAGCAAGCAAGAGAGTTCGACATGCATCATTAACAATGGCAAAAAAAAATCACAAGTGATAGCAACATTCAAAGGAATCTGTGTAGCACTTCGATCCAACAGTCTCATATTTTTTATCATGGTTAAGTGTGTCTTTATCTAATAACTTTTTTGATAAAAATTACTTATTCCACTTAGTGATAGTAAAATTTTATGGCAAGTATTTTCCCAATATGATAAAGAACTGTAAATGAAAAATTGAAATTATAGCTATATATACACCTTAAGCCTCATTCTTAAAAGATGCCAAAATCGATTCATTGCAGTGATTGCACAAGATTGTTTCTCTACAGCAAAGATGACTACTGAATGAGGATATCATATGCACAGTCCCAGTGCCTTATGGAATTATCAGAATGTACAAGCTTCATAGGCATAATAACTATTCTATGTAAGGCTTCTCTAAAGCGAACTTATGTATATAATGGGCAAGTAAGGGTGTATCCACCTTTAGATAATTAGTGACCAAATAAAGGGTGGATACACCCTTATTTGCTCCCTTCACACACAAAATCACTTTAGAGGAGCTTTTTTACTCTATATTAAAGGTTATCTATTGTCAAAATGCCATAATAAAATATAACAAATACAACACTCAACAACTAGTGATGCTGCAAATACCTTTTTTATCAGGGAAGCAACATTATAACCACCACTAGTCATAAAATCCACTGTAGCATCCTCCCACCAAGGCAATAAACAATGCAAACGACCAACCTATATAAGATTATACAAAGACCATGTTATCCAACTTCGTTTTGCAAGTATATGTGTGTCATTCAGAATGAGGACACTGGTGTATCCTTGGACAGGAATGAAATCCCTAGACAGGAATCACAGGATGAACTTCTATACAGCAATACCAATAAAAATAAACCGGCTTTTTGAGATGTCAGAGACATGTACTTCCCGAATTGTGTTCCAGTATATAAGATTCTTGCACACAGTAATCTTAGGCTCCAAACATTTGTTATAATATTTACAAAACATGTATACTACATTTTCTAAAGAACATGCTAAATTTAGGACCTGGAAACTCACATTAGTCCAATCAAGGCCGGTACTGAAAGATATGCTACTGAAGGTCAAATAGTTAGCATACAAGCGTAATGGGATGCTCTTCAACAAATATGCCTGATGCAAGAGAGAGCCAGTGGTGAGTGTACTATAATAATATGAGGTTAGGTTGAAATGAGATGTACTATAAACAGAGCAAGTGAAAGAGATGATTTCCAAAATCAAAGTGTCATATTAAGAGAACATTGGCATACATAGAGACAGCATATGATATAAATTTCTAAATAATTGCTAGCAATGTTTGGTTAAGGCATAGTAAGTTAGAGAGATACTCACCCCAGCATAGGCTACCACTTTAGGCAGGGTTGCTAAGTTTCCTGTTCCCTCTGCATACACACTAGCATCAATCAAAACAAGCTTTTCCACCTGAAAAGATGAACTGCAAATAAATTACCATATCAAAGCCAAATCACTTCATGAAACTGGTTTTTAATAGATTTCCCTCACAAATTTGGTTATGTGCACATTCAGAAATTAAATTATTGAACAGAACTTACAGCTTCTGGATAATTGATGGCAAAGTCAATGGCAACCGCAGAGCCAAGGCTTGGACCAACCAATATCATTGACCTTTTAATGTGGGACTTCCAAAACTGGTTTGACAAGTTCACACTCACCACAATGTGAAACAATTGGAAGGAAAACAAAAGGGGTACTGAAAGAAATTTGACAATCAGTGAAGACAACCATTTCTTCAGAAGTCAAAGCTAATATAACATATTTCTTACTCCAATTCAAGCAATTTGATAACATAGAAAACAATTTAATAAGTACACTTTTCAGAATTATATACAATCTTTTAAAGGCCACACTAGCCACTAAGCTGTCAGAGTTTCATTACAAAGCCAAGGATACAAGAGATGTATTAAGTTATTAACACATAAATACCCGATATAAGTGATCGCGCTTTGATACCACATCACATGAAGGAAGTTTTCCTGATGGATAAAAGAAGAGTAAGAGAATAAAGCATGATTAAAATGAAGGAAGAGAAAGGAATGAAAGAAAGGAAAATTAATATAGCAAACCTAAATCAGAGAAACCCCAACCAAGAATATCAATGGCCCATGTCTCAAAACCAGCTTCCTCAAGCAATGGATATGTATATCTCCATTCCAAACATGAGCTGAATAATAATTAGGAATAAGGAATAAAACCCATGGTTAACTTGAGCATAAAAATGTATGAACTTATTCTGTATCTTACAAATTTTGAACACCTGTCGAAACCGTGTAGAAGGACAACTGGATTTGCTTTGTTCTGCATCAATGGCTTCACACAGCTACTCATGATAGGGTTTTCAGAGAAACTAACCTGATTGGGTCATATAGAAATATAGAATGTATGAGTGAGCGATAAAAAACGATCATGGAATGGGTTTAGGAAAAAGCTATGTTAAAGTGAGATTAAATGTAAAGTGAGAACGTAAATGTGCATCCAAGTTTAAATCATTTAATAGTTTGAGATCTTAATGCATTTTAACTAATTAACAGGGATATAGTCTTACTTTCTGACTTTACCCTCAACCTCGCCTCATAGGAGCCTTATCCGGTTTACAGTTAGAGTGACCATAATAAAACCATCTAATGCACGCAGCACAACACACACATTAATGTTTTTCTCAAATATGGAACAATTTCACTGGTCAGGCTTTATGCTATCAAGGCAATTTGGAAGATAAAATTCATATGTTGATGGTACAGAGGCAACTCATCAATGTTAGGAACTAGGAAGTGAAAAATCTTCTAAATCTAAAGGCTTAGGAAGTTAGGACTAGTTACAAAATCTTATCCTAGAATTCTTATTGACACAAAAACCTTCTAAATCTAATAAGTAATAACTTGGAAAAAAAAAAAAAAAACATGTTTAATAAGAACCGACAATTATTTAGAAAACCATATTGCTGCTGTGCAGTTCAGCAGGAACCAGAAATTAAGTAAATGTAGTAACAGTTACAACTTACAGGTACGGGTAGCCTTTGAATCCGCATAGCGAGTTTTCGAGCAAAAAGGTCTTTGATTTCGTGGACTTGTTTGGGAAGAAACGAAGGGAAGACATCAGAAGCAGCTTCAGCTACGACCCTGAGATTGTGATTAGTGGTGGGCAGTGGAAGTGCGAAGGAAAGGCAACCATCTTTGTGAAGTGAAGAGGGAAGAGTATTAAATTATGAGTAATTAAATCACGTACCAGGTTGTCCCACGTAGTGTACTAGTGTTTTTACTTTTTATAGCAACAAGAACAAGAAAGACCGAACTTAACATCATCGGGAGTGTGCATTTTAGGGGGAACGAGTTGAAACAGAGAAGTAAAAAAAAACAAACAGGTAACATCGTTGGTGTCCCTCCACTCGCATGTGGATAAGACTATTTAAAATGAGATCGAGTATGCATTATGCAAGTAACAATGCAAGAAATGAAATTCACCTTGATTAATTAACACTAATTTGAGTTGAAATCTCAACGCTTTAGGGGGACTTTTTCGCTTGCATTGCATGTGGTGATACTACTGCCGCGGTTTCAGATCAGTCATGCATCCTACCTCACGCCGTCACACGATTTTCTTCGCCTCACCGTAACATGCTTCCTTCACAAAATTAAGCTCGGCGTTTGATACAAGGAAATATATATATTATGTCAATAATTAATTATTTAATGAGAAATATTAGCAACACATTCTCTAATACACTATTTCCCACACACTCACTCTTATTGATTAAAATTTACATGGGCCATACAAAATTCAAGTGGGATTCACATGAATTAATGGGACTCATTTCCAAAATAATGGGACCACATAAATTTCAACCAATAGGAGGGAGTGTGTTGGAAAGAATATGTTAAAGAGTGTAATGCTAACATTTCTCTTATTTAATTATTGATTGTCGTTATAATCAATTATAATTGATTCGATTTGACGTTTGCATGTATTCATTGAAAAACAATTTTAACCTAATTTATTTCTTTTCTATTTAGTAAAAAATGAATTTTATATGCTAAATTAAAAAAAAATTGTATAATTAAATAACTTTTATACGTTATACTACAAAAGATATATATTTAATTATCAGTAAAATTTAATAATACTTGTTTGTCAATTAGTAAGGTTGAAATGAGAATAGTGTTATTAAATTCAAAATAATCTAATAGCTTTTTTAATAATTTTCAAACTTCTAATTTCTTTAAAAAATCGTTTTTCTCATAAAAAAAAAGTTTATTTTTAATCAAGTTTATCAAGTGCATTGATTTTTCATGTGTTCAAATATATATGACCCCATGTATATTTGACGCTATATTTAAATACCTGAAAATCATAGTTAATACAGTTCAAATATGTGATTAATCACGCTCAGTGGATGGTTAATGGATGTAACAAGGTGTCACAACTAATTAACCAATTACATAACATAATTAACCACATATTTAAACTGCATTAACCAGATATCACAGTTATCGTCCCAATTATCAAAATACAGTTGTACAAATAACATTACTCAAAAATTAAAGTCATGTAATTCTTTAGCAACTGCATGCGGATTTTTTTTTTTTTTAAATCAACAAATAAAGTTGTATTAGTGAAAATACAAGAGGTACCATAACCCTCACATCAAAACAATTACAACCAATTTCATCTACCCTAATAAGAAAACTAAACCTTCCTAACCACGTGTCAGCATTTTGTGCAAAACTTTCCCACTCAAAACCTCTTCTCCTGCAACACTTCTACTATATCTATATTAATATTTTAGGTTGGTAAAATGCCAACTTGCCCCATTCTAAAACTTTGCCAAGTGTCCCTATTTGAGGGCAATTTTGTCTTATTAGAAATTTTAACCCTTTTTCAGCAATTGACAAGTGTCATATTGTCACATCCTAAAAAAAATTCCACTCAAACCATTGCACCCTCTCCTCTGTTCACTTCGGTCATTGCTAAATTATTATTATTATTATTATTATTATTATTATTATTATGAAGCATTGTTCTGTCAAGTCACAACTGACAAGGTTTTCAAAAATATAAGAGTAAATGCTCAAATTGGCCCCTGAAAAAATTTGGGGACCCACTTTTAGTCCCTGAAAAAGACAAGTTAATCATTTAGTCCCTCAAAATTTCAAAGCGGGACACATGAGTCCCTAGATTTAGTTCCGACGTCCATTTACTTGTCTATGTATCTCATTAACCATCATACTTGGCCTGTTAGTGATCCTGCATAACTTATGACAAATTTCCTACGCGAAAAACGAATAAAAAGTGAAAAACGTGTACAATTATAAAAATTAAATACCTGAAAATCATGCATTTTTTCCATTTTTCATTAGTTTTTCACTGCAGAAATTCATCATAGGCTAAGCAGGACCACTAAGGGGCCAAATAGGATGATTAATGGGACATATAGACAAGTAAATGATCGTCAGAACTAAACCTAGGGACTAATTTATCCCGCATTGAAAATCTTTTTCTAATACTTTTCTAATGCTCATCTTTTGATTGTAGCAATAAATCTTTGCACAAAACTCAACATGGAATGCTCAATTTATTTATTTATTTATTGGTAATATGGGATAATTTATTTTTGTGTTCAATCTTTAGGAAATGTAGTGCTCAAACAATGACTTACGTTCTTTGCAGGACGGGGAACAAATGACCCAGGTTAGTTCTCTCCTTTTCTTAAATTTCTACTACTTCTTCAATCTCTCCATTTCCTTTCTCTCTGTTTTCATTGATTTCGAAATTCAAATCCTTTATTCTACAGTTCTGACCCAGGTCAGTTCTCCCTTTATTCTGCTTTCTCTGTGCTCATCTCATGGTCTATCTCTGATAAGCTTTATTTGTGGTATTTGTGTGCATCTTGAAGGAGCTCAATGGTTTGTAGAACAACTCTCCTACATTGTCCAGTGCGGATGACATTTATATTTCCTTTGTCTTCTTTTTTTTTTTTGTAGTGTTTGAAAAGTTTTAATTTTTATCATTTTTTTGCTACTAATTTTAGTGCATTTTTTTTCCCTGTTTAAGTTGTTCCTTCTTTCACTTGGAAACGTTGGAATAGCATTTATCAAATGCCCAATTGATTCTTTGAGAGTAATGTCAATTTAATATTGACAACAAGGAAGGGTGAGAAACCCACGGTTTCACATAAAAACAAATTGCATTAATTGAAATTAAAATAGAAAATTATAATTTAAAAGATTTGAATAGTCATTTGTTTCTGTTGAGCATTTTTGTAATAAGGATGGTTGCTCTATAGTTCCGATTTAACAGGCTTTAAAATCAGATTTCATTGAAACATAGGTGGTACCAATTTTAATGATCATTCATATTATTGAACCTCTGTCATTTGTATCTTCAAATAGAGTAACTTTTCCGGTAATTAGTTGTACTTTATGATTACCATTTTTTTACATAAAAAAAACAACTTAAGGTCCATCCCCCCCCCCCCCCCCCCCCCCCCCCCCTCTCCTCTTTTTTTCTACAAGAACTTAAGGTTACTTTTGATGTATAATGAATTAAATCATTGTTTGTTTCTATGATGAGTTTCAGTTTCACTGGTACTACTTTTGTGATCTCATAGCATCGATAAATTATTAAGCATGCTCCAATAAGATCAGTTAGCATTCTTAAGATTTTATAGAGAAAGCTAGGAGGCCCTAATCCTTAAGGTTATGATTTCAGTTAGCATTCTCAGTCCATATATATAGCTGACCGAGTCCAAAGCTTATATTTTATTTTATGCAATAAAAAAAATGTTGTTTTATAAGGATTATAATTATAAGTTTGGTATGTTTGTTCATGCTACTTTTGATTAATGGGATTTTGAAGCAAAATTGATTCTACTAAGTATTAATTTTCATGTATCTAAATCAATTTCGTGGGCTCAGTGTATTCTACTATAAAGAAATACAAATTTTTGTTAGTGGACCTAACATTTAGAGAGATACTGAGTATGACTTTTCTATTGGCCAATCCCTGATATTTTTGAATATGATTGATTATCATGATTCAGTTTTAAGGAACATTATATCATGATTCAATTTTGGAGGTTACGAGAGGTTAAATAATTTTAAGAAGGAACTTCTGGATATTTTGTTTATCAATTTTTATAACTAAACACAAAATATTTGGGTCATTCCACTATAAACTATATACAAGTCACCATGTCTTAACTGCATGTATCTATTAATTTTTTTCAAAAATTGAACTTTATTATATTATTAAAAAATAATAGTTCTACTAGAATTTATGTACCTTAGTTTGAGAATTGAAAATAAATCATCACTTATTCTTGCAATTCTGTGGTTAACTGTGTAGATGGAATGTATTAGCAAGTTGTGCTCATCCTAACTCATAAGGAAGTTGACATTTGTGAGGGAAAAGGCTGTCCCACTGCTGCAGAGAAAAAAGCTTAAAGGGAAACAATAGGAAACAAGGCAGGAGATGCTCTTAATAGAGAAACCAAGACTCAACTGCTTTGCTTCTTTTTAGTTAATACAAGATGTAACTAGGCTCTATATCTATTACCTATATTATAATAAAAGGTGTTGTGTTAATTACTAATGCACCCTTCATGAAGCTTTTCATCAGATAAAGTAATTTTAATAATGTTCATGGAGCTTTTGCCATTCCATTTTTAGAGTTCTAGCTCTGCCATTGTTGCCACAATTCATTACCAACAAGTGCATAGGAAATGGTATTTGCAATATAATACCAATGGATGTTAGCATAGTTCCATTGAAAGATGGCTACCAACATATTCACCACGGGGGCACCACAAATATAAGAACAGAATTAACCATTAATATTAGCACAAGATGCACTACAAAGTTTTTGCATCTGCTGTTATAAGTCGTTGTTGCACCGTCCAAATGATTATATATAAAATGGTTTTATTAATAAGTTTGAGAGTTTATTGTCTCTCCATGTTGGAAATGGAAGCCTGACTGGATTTGTTTACCATTTATACAGATTTTGTTTTGTTGCTTGATGCAAAAACTTGTGTTGATAAAGCCCAATGGGTAGGATTTTTATCTCCTATAAGTTGGCATATTACAGATAAGGAATGTATCTGATCAGGTTTTTATTGTTCAACTACCATATGTTTTTGGATTGAGTCTTTATGCACATGTAACATAATATAAGTTAATAACAAATCATTAATATGAATTTCCATTCTTTACGTGTTTTTGTTATTTTTCATTTTTTACATGACTTTTGAAGTTGATCAACAACTTTTACTTTCACTAAATATGTTATATTACATTGGTCTTTGATTATAAATATCCGGTATTGACAATCCATTGTTTTTCTCTTCTCTTTCATTTTAAGTACTTCACTAAAAACTACTTCGATGCTTTATTTTGGACAGAATTATAATTATTTGTTTGTAGAGATATGACTAATGACAATCACTTGCTCTAACTTGCCATCTTTATCTATTATGCTATCCTTAGAGTGTTGATTATTTTTCCTAAGATTCTTTTGTTTATCTTGCTGATAAATCATTTGATTAGGGATAAGATTACTTTTGTGAGGCTATTGAACTAGGAATCACAAAAGAATGGGAAATATGCTACTGAAATATGATTGTTCTCAATTGGGTTCAATAGGCTACGATTGGGTTTTATTGATATTTTATAATTTTGGTTGGGTACATTTAAATTATTTTGCTTTATCTTCTTCTGGGGAATTTATTTTCTAGAATATTTAATTTATTATGTGTCAAATATAGGTAGTTTAATTGACAGGATGTTAGGCTATTAGATGAGAAAGTAATAAATTACGTTTTTTCCTATGTTCATATTGAACTTTTTGGTCTAGGGATATTCCCTTGAGATTGTGGTTCTGTCACAACAGTAGTTGTTACCTATTATATTGATGATAAATAGATACCAAATATAAAGATCAGTTCATATCAAAATAATGGCAAAATGCGATATAATGCCAATAATGTGTAGCTAAAACTATAATGTTACTGTATAGAGGAGAAATATACGGTTGATAAGCATTCACGTGGGATAATTCTTTTGAGGGGATGAAGACAATTGAATTTACTCTACATTTCTTAAGTTAAGGGTAGATCTTGATGTTTTCAAATATTTTGTAGCAACCTTTTTTGTCTGACCCAATATTTTATACATAAGTGAAACATTTAAAAATTACTATATTTGTGAAGTATTCTAATTTCTTAGAAAGAGATGGAATATTTGGCATGCAGCTGACTAGCATATTTTACCCAGCTTCTTCAAAAGATGGTAAAGAGACATCTAAGAGCAATGCTGCTGAGAACCATCCTCACTATACAACTGCGGGTAACCTTGCTTCAGAGGTAAGAAACAATCGTTTTGGATTTTTCATTTTTGGGGTTAAGAGCAAAAGTAGTTCATCAACAAAAAAAAATGTTGAGAAGATTTCAAACTTATTAATGCAATGCATCTAATATTTTAAGTTCAAAACTAATTGTTGGATTATTGAAATCAGAAGTTCATCTCTTTCACCTGGAATGCATCTAATGGGGTCAGTTGTTTCTTTCTTCACCTTAATGGTTTTCTTATTAAGTTTTGATTTATTTGTTTTTTAATTGAAGTACATAGATAAGAGCATGTGTGCTTCTGCGAAGGAAGCTAATTTATTTATTCTTGAATTGAAGCACATAAATAAGAGCATGTGTGCTTCTGCGAAGGAAAGCTAATCACTTACATTATTTTTTAATTGTCGTTTATCAATATTTTTGTAGTACGTAGCGCTGCTTACAAGACCAGTGATATTCAGTTATAGCTATCATTTTATAGGTTGTTGTTTATTATCCAATGTATCTTAATGTTTGACTTGAAGTCTCGGCCCTTTAAGCTGAAATGGTGGGCTTTGATGTTCAACTAAGCTTAAGAAATGGATGTGCTATTGGTTCTATAATTGTCATATAAATTTACGCATTTTGTTTTAGTTTGGTTCAGAGGCGTATGACTAAGAAAGGTTGCCACATAAAATTGGAGCATTTCGTTTTTGTTTTGTTGTGATGCGAAGATTGCATTTTGATTCGAAAGCAACTCTATTATTTAATGTTGTTTTTCTGAGAGTAGATACACTATATGTGCACCAAGAGATAATCTCGACATTAACATTTGTCTATGATGTTTTTCTTTAAGTCATTGTGAATTAGGATGTTTGTAGAAAATTCAAATATTCAAAATGCAGTAAGCCATTATTGATTTGTCTGTTGTAGAATCAGGTTTGGTTGGGTTGAGGAGAATGTGATGAATTAGTTTACCTATAAAAAACTTTATCTGGAATAACATTTAACCCGTGAATGAAGATTCAAGTATATATAATTTTATTGTATAGTTAATCTTTATAGTTGTTAACTTATTATTGATTTGTAACTAAATAATTGAAGGTTGTGTTTTTTTATATTGCTTGCTCGGAATTAATTTATGGACCTTGATGCATTATGTTATATGCATTCTATTATACACAGACTGTTTATGAACATGCGTAAAAACCAACACGACCCGTACGAATGCACGGGTACCGTACTAGTTTTTCACTAAAAAAAAAAAACTCTGTTTTATTCATTCATTTATTTTATTTTATTTTTTAAATTTCATTTCATTTTCATTCTTTCTTCCACTCTCAAATTTCAAATTCAAAATAGATACTCCCTCTGGACTCATTTATAAGGAAAAAAATACCTATATTTTGTGGATTCAAATATAAGTAACAATCAATCTATTCAACCCTTTTTAATGTCAGTGTTCCAAAAGTCAAAACAATCAACTAATCCAACAAATTCTCCTTTTACTTTTCGAAGAGCATTGCACATTCTCGAGACAATTATAGGGTAAGTTAGTAATTGTAACTCATTTTGTTTATATAAATCAAGATAATTAAACTAAATTAACTAAATTCCTTAATAAGTATGAAATTAGTTAATTTTACTTATAATTGAGTCCGGATGGAGTACTACCATTTTTCCTCAATGTAGGTTTCTTTCTTCTTCTTTTTCCGCTCCCAAACTTCTCTAATTTTGTGTACAGGAAAATAGCTTTCTCCTTCTTCCCATCTCACAGATCAGACCCAATCCCAAGTTTCAAATGTTTTCATGCTCTTGACTTCCTCTCCTTTCTCACCTCACAGACAACCCAAGTCACTTCCTACATCATTTCTTAATCTTCATTTTTTTCTCTTATCTCTCTATCTTTTAGATGAGTTTCCTGTATTTTGTTTTATTTTTATATTTGATTTCTTTGTATTATTTGTTCTTTATTGAACAAATTCTACAAACAACACATTGTCTGCTCAGCATATATCTGAGGCAAATAAATTGGTCAATGACTTAAATCATTGGGATTTGAGATCACTCAAGTAACTTCCTTCCTTCTCCCATCTCTTCCTTCATATGCATTTTCAATTATGTTGTAGATATTGGTTAACAGAGTGGGTTTATTATGATTTGTTGAGAAGCACATTCTCTCTCATCTTTCATTATTAACTGCCAGTTTGGTGTGTTTTCTGTGAAGTTCTCATTGCTACAGGTTTTGTAGTTCTTATGAAGTTTAATGATATGTTCTAACAGTGCCTTTGCAGTGGACATTTCACCCTTCATATTCAAGAACAAAAAGAACTATGCAGTTCTAATATGGTGCAGAGTTCTATCATTCTTAGTTGTAAGTGTTTTATGTATGTGTTTGTTTAAGTATTATCTAACATTTTAGAACTCTATTTAAATGATGAGTGCTTAGGGTGATGGGTAATGGTATTTTAGTGTGTTTCCAACTAAACACACTAAAGAAACCAAGAACACTGTTAGTTGTGGTGCCCACTTGCATAAGTAAGTAGCTCTTGCCTCTTTCACATTTCTCTCTTTTGGCTGGGAGCTGGGGCATATCATCCACATGATATAATAGAACAGATTTTAAGCTATTGTGTTATAATGATGTACTTTGCTGTGATATTTTTTATTTATTCATGAATTGTGTCAAGAAGGATGATTGAAATTCTTTTCTCTCTTTTTCAGTTCTGCCAATGACAAAGATGGTGCCGATATTGTTGAGTGTGTATTAGCGAATAAAGTTTGTTTCTTATCTAGGCACCGTAAAGAGCTCCTTGAGAAGCACACAAGAACGTAGGAAAAAATAGACCAGGTCAAAACTTATTACAATAAGCATCAACTTGAGAAGTAGGTAATGATTGTCTGTGTGTTTATGATAGTTCTAGGTTTGTTGTTTTTTTAAGAGCCTGTGACAATAAATTTTGGAGCCATCAAGACTTAATATCTGGTGATTAGTTAATAGCATGAATGGTTTATGATGTGACTGCACTGCATATTAATCAAGTTCTAACAACTCAAAATTCTTCACATACGGATTCTGTTTGGGATGTGGTATAGCAATTTAGTGTCATTTCAAAATCACAAGACTTCTCTTTCAAACCTATGGATTTTTAAATGATGCCTTCTAATAGTGTTATTTGATATACATCATGGAACCAACTCTTCCAAAAGTTTATGCGATTAGATGAATGAGTCCCCTCACATAAGAGTCCTTTTCACTTTAAGCATGGATAATGCACAAACTCAACTTTTATCTATACTAATAGATAAAGACAATTCTTTTTCTTTGATTTCCATTTCTTAACATGAATTGATTTGCACCCACCAATACAACCTTGAAAGAAGGGATACACCATCAACATAACAGTGAAAGCATTTTTGTTATGGTAGTGAAAGCACAAATCATGTAAGATGGAACAATACGAAGCATATGTCTTTCAAGGTAAGCTTCCACGTGCTTCGAAATTACTATCAGTTTTTTTTTTTAAATAACGATGTAGTTTATTGACTTGAAATGTAAACCTTCTTCCCTTTCCATCAATATAACAATGTTGAATTTATGGGCAATGTGATTGAATCCTTTGTTGCAGGCTTCGAGCAAGCTGTGACTCTTCGTTAAAGGATCATTTTAATTTTTAGTTGGTAGGATCTATGATGATTACCTTACATAGGTCTTGCTGAATGTAACTCCCTCATTTCCCTTTGTTGTAGTTAGGATGAAGAGAGTATAAGGCCTAATGTAAATGTGTCTTCTTCATATGATAGCCGAATGTCAGTTTTGCTTTTTAATGAGGAGGTTTTCTTCTTACTCTTCATCCTTTTTTTTTTTAAAAAAATTTTGGATATTGCTTTCCTGGAATATTTGGACCCATAAAACCGAACTCTTGCTTAATGCTGCTTGAGTTTGTTCATTAGCAGTGCTAAGTGCATATTCTAACTTAAATCTTAAAAATTGCAATCCATATTATTCATTAGCTATAAATATCTATTCAGTACTTGAAAGTTAATTCCATTTTTTTTTCATTTTTTGCTTTGAAAAGATATAATTTCACTGCACACTGCTCTTCTGCACGATTGGTGTTGCTGCACCTTAGATTTTACTTGACTACTATTTTCATGCAATTCATGTGACTTTAATTTTGTGAATATTCTAGGTACAAACTGCTAAAATGAAAGCTATCCAGTTCAATGTTAAGGGAAAAATGGATTGTGGAGTAAACACACTATCTCTATCAAGTTCAACCTCATATAGCAGAAATGAATATATTCAAGATCTTCATGTGTGTAAAAAATTAAACTGATTGGTTACATGTCTAATGTATTGGTGATAGCAAAATATCAAGTGAGACATTCCGGTTTTTTTTTCCCTCATGCATTATAGTCATTTCTTGAGGATCTTTGTTGTTTCATTTTTTAATCCAAGGAGTGGTTTCTTCTATAAAAAAAAACAGAGCATGCAATTTTTTTCTTCTTATTCCTATTTAATGTTGAATGCAATTCGGACTACAACTCAAAAATTAATATAATAGTTGTTTTGTTAAGGCAAAAGAATTAACATATAATTTAAGTAGTTAAACTAATACTTTGGCCTCTATCCGTGACACTAATTTTCAATTTAGTCCCTATACGTAAAAAAGTTTTCAAATCAGCCCCTACACGTGACAATCATTTTCAATTTGGTCCTCGTCGTTCATTGAAAATGATTGTCATGTGTAGGGACCAAACTAAACGATTGTCACGTGTAAGAACCAAATTCAATTTTTTTTTGTTCAAATCAGTCCCTACACGTGACAATCATTTTTAATTTAGTCGTTATACTTTAACTCCAACAAATGACGTTATAACACCAATAAGCAACAAGGACCAAATTGAAAATTATTGTCACATATAGCGACTGATTTGAAAACTTTTTACGTATAGAGACTAAATTTAAAATTAGTGTCACGTATAAGAACCAAATAATTAGTTTAACCTTTTTAAATAAAAACTTAAATATTTACACAGGTGATTTTAGAACATGTGTAAAAATCAACGTAACTCGTGCAAATACACTGGTACCATTTACGAGAACTCATGCTTCAGCTCGGTTTGACATTAAGTTGTCCCAAATATCGAGTGTTAGATGCATTAATACACCAAAGGTAGTTTTATATCTTTTAGTTCTATGTTAAACAATTTGGTTAGTGAGTTTCAGTATTATTTAGATTTCAAAATGAGTGGTAAAAAATAAATTTTATTATTCATAGCCAACTCACCTTTTGCTAAAATATTTGGATAAGATATTGCAACAACATCAACACCAAACTTAATAGAAGTTAGCATTATTGATTTCTTAGTCATTATATTAAGTTTCTTGCACGTTGTTTAGAAGTTTTCGTTATGGAGATTAATTTCTATACACTGTCACTGTAAATAATTTTTACACTAACATCGAATAATATATATTTACAAATCAACATTATTATTATTTCTTTCTCATAGTTATTAATATAAAAGCACACATGTCAAATATTAATGGATATCAGTATATACTACTTTAAACCTTAGTTATGTTACTTATAATTTTATAATTTTATTTGTAATCACGTAGAAGAGATGTTCTTTTGTACGATAGATGTAAAATATAAGTATAAATAATTGTTTTTAAGATAATTTTCAGGGATATTTTAGAAACTTAAATGCCACTTTTCTTTTTCTTTTTTTAAATGAACAATTTGGGACTTTATTCTCTGTTATATTATTGCGAGTGAAGCACGCAACCTTTGCTTGCTACCCCGAAAGGCAAAGTAACAAAAACAGCAAAGACGTGTGTGACAACTGACAAACAGTGAGAAGAGTGGAACTGTTCCACCGCCATGGATACCCAGCAACGAACACCCTCCTCTTTCCCTCCTCCGCCGCGCCCTCCACCCTCTGATTCCTCCGCCATTCTCATCCCCTTCCTCTCTTTCTTAGCCATTGCCGCCCTGGTATCTCTCTCTCTCTCTCTCAAACTTCACCCTCTCCTCTCTTTCCATAACTTCCAAAAATTTCAATCTCGTTTTCGTTTCTCCATTTTGTTCGTTCTATAATTGACAATGCTTGAGTTTAAATTGCATCATTGTTGTTTCATGTCATATATGAGAAGTTATGGATAGTTGCTCTTAAATTGCATTATATTGATCTTTCCACATTTTTATTTTATATGATTTTTTTTATTATATAGTTTTACAAAATTTCGTGCTGACATTTTCATTTTAAGTATTAGTTAAAAGTATAACAAGCATTTTTGGTTTTGTTTAGATTTTAGTGGGAAATCACTTTTTTTTTTTTCTTTCCCCAAAAAACTCCCTCAGTAAGAGATTGATTATAAGGTGATGGTGGAGCAGTTTTATGTGAAATGTGATATGCTAAATGTTATGTTTGATCACTTTAGGATAAGTTTATTCAATTATATGCCTCACATTTACTTTATGATGTGGTACCTTTCTTCTTGTTTCTTTTGGTAATGGGGAAGGAAACTCTTCTAGCTTTGATTTATCAAGTTTCTGGGCATCTACAATTGAAATTCCTGTTACTATTGGCAATTCTATTGTGTGCTTTTGGTTGGTAGAAATGTTTATTGGCAAATCATCTCAATTCTCATGTCACTTTATAGATTGAGGAATGGCAAGAAGAAGTTACTAACCTGAAGTCATAACGAATAGCCAATTGTCTTTATTCATTTGGCTTAATTGTAGTTTCGGTTCCCATAGTTTCACAAATGAGTGATTTTGATTCATGTAGTTTTAATTGCTCGAATCAAGTCTCTCTAATTTCAAAATTGAACAAATCAAGTTCCTATAGTTTCACAAACAGATGATTTTGGTTCTTGTAGTTTCACGAACGTGCTCTAAACATGCATTCCCTTTTATCGTTTTTTAGATTTAGTTTTAGTTTTAGCATTTTTTTTCAACTAATTAAATAAAAATAATCATACACTAATACCATGTCACAAAGGGTTAGCCAGGTCAGCAACTCCCGTTAAGTATTGGATGATAGGTTGACGACATGATCAGATTTGTTTGATTTTGAAATTAGAGAGGGAGAGACTTGATTTTAGTAAATTGAAACTACAAAGATCAAAATCACCCATTTATAAAACTACAGTTACCAAAACTGTAATTAAGCCTATTCATTTCATTGTTGTTTTGGCATTAATTCTTGATCACTATGTTTTTGGGAAGGCTAGATACACCTGCCCTCCCAAGACCCTGCCAGGTGAGAGCTTCATGCTCCGGGCTGCCCTTTTTACTATGTTTTTGTGAAGAAGATCAGTTCAAAGAATAAAGATGTCTTGTTTACAATTTTCATTTTACTGAATTAAGTGGGCTTTCTGAAAATTTACTTTTTCTATAGAGCATAATGGCATTGTTTGATCCATATAGTTGACCTCACCTAGTGGCATAATGCTTGGTTAATGTTATTGTACTATTTACTACATTAGAAAATATTCAAGTTGATTCTACTCAACATCTGAAGCTTAAAACATGAGATGTTTACAGGTTTTGGTTCCTTCTGCATCACCATCCTTCAGAGATACCTTATCCATTCTGCACCAAGTCCCCGAAGGCCATGTGGGGGCATATTGGAGAGGAGGTGCCCTTCTGAAAACAATTACAGAGCCAGGTAATATGAGCTCCTCCCTTTGTTTTTTCACCGATTTTCTTCAATGTATGCTTGCACAGTAGTTTGCTTCATGTTCTTGGTATTATTTTTTTTCCAGGTTTCCATCTAAAGATGCCTTTCTTAACTAAGTTTGAGCCTGTTCAAGTGACACTCCAGACAGATGAGGTAAATTGATCAGAACAGGTGAATTGGGGTTTCTTTTGGCTCTATAATTTGGATTTTGGAATTATGGTATTGGTAACTATTGCAGGTGACAGATATACCATGTGGTACTAAAGGAGGTGTTCTGATCAGTTTTGGGAAGATCGAGGTAATAGGGAAAATATTTTTTCTTATTTAACATCTTTGATTAACTCAACTACTTTTTTACATCTTTAATTTTATATGCAATGATGTATATTTGTTTTATAGGTTGTTAACCGACTTAGTAAGGAATTTGTCTACGAGACATTACTCAATTATGGTTTGAATTATGATAAGACATGGATATATGACAAGATTCATCATGAGATTAATCAGTTCTGCAGTTCTCATAGTCTTCAACAGGTCTATATTGATGTGTTTGATCAGGTACAATTTAATGTTTTAGAAGTGTAATTTTACAGCCATAGTTTATTTTATACTGGTAACTTCCTTTTTAAGAAAATATAAGAATTCGTTGTAGCCTTAGCACTATAACTGTTGAGCAAAATATGAAGCACTGACTCACTATGAAACAGTTTGATGTATGGTTAGCAAGTAGTAGCTTCTATTGTCATCTGCTGAAAAGAGGTTTATGCAAGTCTTAAGTTTCTATTTTATTTTTCTGGACCTTGTGATTCTTTTGCCCCAAAGTATTAGATGAACGATAATACATATTGTTCACCTTCCGGTTTTTCTCCTTTCTTGTTATCTCATATTTTAATAAATGTGCTGACAAGGCAAGCATTGAGGCCCTTTCAGATTGATGAAAAGATGAAAGATGCTCTTCAAGTTGACTGCACCCGCTATGCTCCAGGCATTGAGATCATCAGTGTCCGTGTCACAAAGCCAACTATCCCTGATAGCATAAGACGCAACTTCGAACAAATGGAAGAGGAGCGTACTAAGGTATACTTCAACTAAAAAGAGATCTGTCATTTACATGTGACTGGGTCTGTAGCTAGATGGATGCAATTCAGAAGACAAGGTTAAACTGTGTGCAAGTGCTTTTTCTTTCGTGTTTCTTATGGTTGACTTGTGCATTTATCCTTCCGTGATGTTCTTGTTAACTCTTGTGAATTGTAATCGCTTCTAGCAGGATTTTGTATGCTAGATTCTCCATTTTGACGTCAAAGCAAAATAGCATTCTATTTTAGTTTTTTCTCCCTTCTTAATGATTTCAAGAAATGTGCTTTGGATGTTATTGGATAGGTCCTAATTGCTATTGAGAAACAGAAAGTAGCTGAGAAGGAGGCAGAGACTATGAAGAAGATGGCCATTAGTGAGGCTGAGAAAAATGCCAATGTCAGCAAGATCCTTATGGAACAAAAATTATTGGAAAAGGATGGTGCTAGACGACAGGAAGAAATTGAGAATGCAATGTACCTGGCACGCGAAAAGAGCCTGGCTGATGCAGATTTCTACCGGTGAGATTTTCTTATTTGAAATTCCTTTGGTGAATGTAAGTTTATGTATTGCTTTTTCTTTTTATGGGCTTAGGGGGAAAAAAAAACTGATATATTATATTGCTTTTGCAATTTCAAGTGTGATAAAGGAAGCTGAAGCAAACAGGTTGAAGCTTACTCCTGAATTTCTTGAGCTTAAATATATTGAGGCCATTGCTAATAATACAAAGATTTTCTTCGGGGACAAGGTATTCCTCTCCTCTCCCAGCTATTTCAATAGTTATCTGTCATTGTGCATAGGCTTAACCTTTTGGGTTTTCTCTCTAGCTTCCAAATATGATTCTGGATCAGAGGCTGCTTGGAAACTTCCTTCAAGAAATGTCTAGAGGGGGAGCTTCAAAGCTGAAAGTAGTAGATTTCTAAATTCTTAGCTGTTAGTGCTCAGATGACTCATAGCTAGCATTACCAACATTTTGTAAGAGTGGTTTGTTAACTTTGACAGTTTACACAACGAAAGGGAAGAACCTTTGTTTTAAAAACCTTTTCTTTTTCAATTTATTTGGAGGGGATTAGGGGAATGTAGATAATAGGTGGAAACTAGAACATCCATATACTATTTGAGATCTTATCAATTGTTACAGTCTGGCATGGAGGACAATTGTATCAATTTATTTATTAGGCAAAATAGGTAGATTGGTCTTATACTTTTTCTTTTTTTTTTCCAAATTGGTCCTACACGTTACGTTCCGTGTCCACATTAGTCATTCCCGTCAATTTTGACCTAACGCCGTCAGTTTTGACCTGACGTGGCTATCACATTAGTCTGACACATGACTTTTGATCTGATTCTGTAAGGTCGAAATTGACGGAAAAAACTAACGCGAAAACAAAATGTAATATGTAGGATCAATTTGAAAAATAAAAAAAACTTAAAGGGCTTATATAAAAATAAAGAAACGTATATGACCCGTCTAACTATTTTGCCTATTTAGTCCTTTTATCATTTGTGAACTGTAGGGTGGGTCTTGACGCAACAGTAAGGTTGTTGCCTTATAATTAGAAGTTACGTGTTCAAGTCTTGAAAATAACCTTTTCGCTTGCAGGGGTAAGACTGCAAATATTTACTCTCTTCAGACCCTGTCTGGTGAGAGTCTGGTGCATTACAAAGACAAAGGAATTGCTTTGAAGGAACTAATGTTTTCAATTGTTGAGATACTGTACAACCTCATTAATTAATAAGTTAAAATCTGTAACGATGTCAAAGATTCAATTTGTCAACATTCTAACCCCAAACCATCAATAAATACTCACTAAATGTCCAAGTTGGTGCCTAAAAAGGTCATGGGGACATTTTTTTATCCTTGAAAATAATAAATAAATTAATCACTTAATCCCTTAAATTTACATTCGCATGACACATTAGTCCATTCATCTAGTTTTAATGTCCATTTACTTATCTATATATCTTACTGGTATCTGTACCCGTGCAACGCATGGGCTAGGTATAATGTTTTTGTTAGATTTGTTATAAATACGTATTAACAACAATAATAATGTGCATAATCAAAGGATGACATATATCGTACATATTACAGAAGTAGGAAGGAATGGTTGTGAGCTTCACCGGGCCTTTGAAATGGTTATTATGGTACATATTAAAAAAGTAGTATTTTAAAGTTAGATGAATTGTAAATAAGATTTGAGGAAAAAATAATGTCCATAGTGTTGTGATGTAATTTAGTTTAAGTGGAAATTCGGAGTCCAAAACATTGGACGCAACTTGTGATGAGTCCAATGCATGCTAAGTTCAATTAGATTATGTGCCGAGTTCAACCAGATTGGATGTTGTACCCAAAAATTATGTTCAAATATAACCAACTACAAAAATTATGTACAATCAAAATTACAATTTTATATCCAAAGGAGAATTTAACATGTTAGAGATACACATCTCTTGACCACTCCCATAATATGAAATGAAAAGATAAAATTAATTGAGGATGTGGACTTTGCATCTACAGTTGTTGTCCAGAAGCACCAAGAAACTGTATTAATATCAAATATGAAATCATCATCTCTTACCTATATCAAAGATCAACTAATAAAACACCTCTAGAACCGAAACAAAGTCAAATATAACAATGTTTAAGTTACTTTCCCCAAGTAATATGACTTCAAAATATAAAGCGATCAAGCATATTCAAGAACAATAAAATCAAAGCAGTTCTTCCATGAATTTCAATGAAGTCCATTGTCATCTCCGTTTTTTAAGCCCCTTCTTTCCATAAATTCTTGAGACTTTCAAGAAGGGACCTAAAAACATGACTAGCAGCCTCATTAACCTGTCATTGACAGTAACGATACCCTATGTTCATTAGTTAAAAATAATAGTAGCATATCACTTTAAGCATAAACAGAAGATATAAATCAAGCATAAACAAAATAATATAGCAGTCAAGCATAAATAAAACAATGTAGTAGCTATAAACAATAAAGAACAAAGAACCCACTTTGAAAAAGGAGAGAAAGAATGACCTTGTCCAAAATAGAATGACCAAAAAAACCTGAGTGTGGTAACTTGGAGGTAGACCTTGTCCATTTAAGAAGTGAAGACAAATGTTTGATCAATGACCCTGATTCATTCATAAAAAATGTTTTAATTAAAGTAACAAAAAATAAAGAACAATTAAAAACAAAATACCCAAAAGCAACAAAGTGATACGCTTACTTACCCAAAAGAAAAATATATCAGGCCTCAAATAAATAACATTACAGTTTTCATGTGGTTCTACAATAAATAAATTACTTAGTTCACATGGTGCCAAACTTCATTATACATAGTCAAATAATTAGCTTATCATATTTGATAACTAAACATTGCAAAACCTGTATGACTCCTCTATTACTTCCTTGCTGTTAAAATTCCATCATTTCAATGCAGATATTAATAAGCACACCTCTAAATGTAGTAACCCACTTGAAAGAAGTTTCAATATCATATTTGGTCCACATTAGCTGATGGATTTCACAAAGTATAACTTCGTAAGAGCAAGAAGAATATATGGTGAAGTTGGGTGCTTTGAAATGATGTCTAGCAATGGAAAGCAGCTTCAACACGTCATGATGAAAAGAAGCATGAAACTATCAGATAACTAACATTAAGTATATGCTAGAATGTCTAAATCTTGTTCACATCCTAATTTTGCACTTTATCCTATCAGACAATAATGGCAGGAAAGGTATTATTTACACACATGGCAGCTTCACTTCCATTTTCAACTTTCTTTCTATAAATCCATGGTAAGAGAGCTAAAAAAGGAACAAAATCCAGATACAGAAACAACAAAAGAACAATGGTAGTTTTCATCTTATACTTTTCATTGGGTTTGATATCATGTTTCAAATCATTGACCCAATTGTACCATCCCAGTTCTGCTTCAAGTCTTCAAGATCAAATAATGTCTCATTCTTCATTTTAGTATTATTTACTTTTGCACCACCAATATGTTTTGTAACATGAATTGAAAGTGAGCCTTTTATGCAACACTTTTGTTTTCAAACAAAATATATTATATCCAGTTTATGCTTTAGCTGAAACTAAAGGAGAAAATCATGATTTTATTTGCAAACAATTTGAATAGCTAAAATACATCGCAAAAATTTATTTCAGTACAATATATAGGAAAGGTTCACAGGAAGATAAAAGTATAACATTTAATTGGCAAAGTGACAATATGGCTATCACTATTTCTTCAAATTTCCAATCACAAGCAATGAAACGGATTTCTTTATGGTCAGGAATATAAATTAGATACCTATTATAGTGCCAAAGAATCAAATACCCATTAGCTACAATCCATATACATGCTAGTTCCAAATATCAGAGTACAACAGAATTAACCAATAAAATCCTAACTAATGTGTTTTCTGCTTGAATTAAAATAACAATTTAGAGGAACAACAATTATAGTTTTATAAAACATACTATCAAGCATTTACCATACCTCTTTGTGACTTGAATATAATTTCAACAGCTCAATCTTTTAGAACCTGATTTGAACACCAGTATTCTAAAAAATAAAAATACAGGAAATTATCCTTTAAAAATGTAGAATAAGACCCATTCACGAATACATCAGTATAAGTCCTTTAAATCATGTCTTAAAAGAATTTGTCAAATGTTTCAACTTCTCAAGAATTTTCCAAACCTGCAAGATCTCAGCAGTTTTATTTAGATCCAGAATATCATCTTTAGCCTCCAGATGAAGCTGACAATTTTCTTGGTTACCAATCTTGGCATGGCATGCACTATGATCCAAACAATTCAAGAGATAAGTTTATGTTACAACAATGATCTTTTATATTTATCTTAAAATAAGTGGGGAGTGTAGCATTAATCATTTGCTATATAGCTAATGTCCTTTGATTATTAAGTCAGATATAAGAGAACCTAATTCACATCTTTTGATATAGTTTGCTTCCATAACTGATGGCATTGATAAATAAAGAGATTAAATCCACCAAAACAGAACAAACATCATCAAACCACCTAATTCATGCAGTAACCAAGCAGAACAAATAAGATGGATAACTAATATCACTTAACTGAAATTGGAAGCTCAGAAATCTCACTCTTCACAAAGAACCGCAACAAACTATCCTGGATAGCAGATGGAACAAAGGTAGCAAAACCACTATAAAATAAGAAATAGACTTTTCAATAGATGTTAGTCACATAAACCCACTGAATAACATAAATCATACTTGAAGACATGGTCAAAAAACCAAAACCCCAGCATCTGGTAGTCATTTTATCATAAATCACCTGTCAAAATCCAATAACTTTATTCAGGAAAAAAAAAATACAAAGGTTTTATGCAATTTTTGGACTATATCAATTTTATAGTTACCCATGAAGACTTTGTCTTTCTGTAACACCCCGATTTTCCGCTATTTTCTTTTTCGATAATGAGTGTGCTTCTGTTTATATATTTATATAAGTATTAGAAAATTATTTTAATTAAACGGAGTTCACCACTCAACTTCACTTGAGTGTAGGAACTTACGATTAAATTTTGGGTCGAAAAGTCAGACAGAGCCCGATCTGTGAATTTCACTGACAGTATAATTATACTGGTCAGAAGACCTAATTTTTTATCTGCGAACGAAACCATTAGGTTTTATATTTTGTCCCGGACATTTTTCCACGTTTGGGAAAAATTGAATGTGCTCTGAGAAAATAATATTATATTCGGGTGTAATTTTCAATCGGGTAAGCGACGGAACCGAATACGGGATTTCCGGGAGCCGCTAACGGATAATATCGGCGACTCACACAAGATGACTCACTGGTGAGTCATAATGTGAACATATTAAGTGTTGCACATGGTCATCATTTCAAACTATTAGGAATTTGCAAACTAGTCCTTATACTTTTGGAATTTTACAAAATGGTCCTTATGAGTTATTTGCACCTAAGTCCTTGAAGAAGCCACCTCCTTTCCACTTAATCCCTCCCTTGGACAGAGCCCTCTCTATATCTATGGACCATCACACTTCATTTTCTTCCTATTACAAGTTTAACACAAAAACACCAAAGTTCATAAGTCTTAGAATCATTTTGTGAAGCAAGTCATTGGATCTTCACTTGTTTTTGATCTTCAAGAGGTGAACCATCTTCTCCTTTCCTAATCATGTTTATGTTCTTCAATAAGTTTCATGATTCAAAGCTTTATTCATCTATGTTTTTCACTTTTAAGTTTCTAGATCTAGAACTTTGAAAATCCATAACTAATTCTAGAAAAATCATATGATGATGAAACCACTTCCTATGTTCTTATAATCTTGTATAGTGTCTAGATCTAAGAGCATGTGATGATGAAAAATTTCTTTCCCCTCAAACCCATCTAGGCCGAAACTAGGAGGTATTGGATGGATGGTGTTTTGTTCTTGTTTTTCATGTATGATCATGTATCCTTTATGACATGCTCTAATCCATGATTAGCCAATCAAAATGAAATCTTTAACCCTAGGTTTATGTGTTGGCCGAAATTGTAGAGGAAGAAATGGATGAGTTTTGTGCATGGTTTTTGATGTATGTTCATGTCTCTTAACATACATGCATGTACACTTGTTGAATCCTAGTTGGTTCATGAAAATGAAAACCCTAGCCCTTGGATCTTGCTTTGGCCGACCTTGAGCTTTGAAGAGTTAGGATGGATTTTAATTCTAATCTTTGTTGTTTAGTCTTAATCCATTGTCTTAGATACCTTAGAATCCTTAATCCATGATTTAAACAATTTTGGAGTTTGTTTAGTCATTTGATCCTATTAGGCCGTGACCTATATAGGTGTATTTAGTGATGTTTTAATTGTTTGATTAAGGGATTGTTTGGTTGTGTGTTGAAGGTTAATTGTTTTACGGCGTAGGAGGGTTTCCGACAACCGACAGAGTTCTTTTAATTTCACTGAGGATCTCCGAGAGGTAAGAGGGGTTACCTGACGGATCATTCGGATGGCCATGTGTAATTTATTTGTGGTCCATATATGTTTATCTATGTGGCTGTGGTGTTTTCTGATTTATTTTACTAAGCTATGTGTTTATAGCTGTAAGTGGTTTATCTGTGTTTTGGTTGTTTATCTGCTTTTAATTGATTTAATTATCTGCAGTTGTATATTATATTGCTGTGATGCATGATTTGCTAGTAATAGAATTATGATGATGATGATGTTGAATGTTGTTTGTGAAGCCTGACAGTGGTCAATGCACAACCGATTAATCAGATAAAAGCTTTAATAAGCTGTATGAATTATTCAATGTTTTATGGGAAATGTTGGAATATAATGTTTATGGTAAATATTATTTGGAAAAAATTAGAAGTATTGGAAAATATTTATAGGAAAAGTGAACTATGAGTCACAATGAGGACGTAACCGTGAAATTATTTTTGTACTGCTAATTTTTACGTAAGAAATTCTGTAATATTATAAAAAGTTATTTTGTGAAATTAATTTTCGAAAATAACTTAATATTGAAATTAGAAAATGATTTAAGTGGAAAAAGCTAAGTTTTGGCTTAAATGGCTTTAAAAATGATAATTGACGACAATTTGGAAAAGTATCAACGGCAAGTGTTTTAAAACGACAGTACGTATTTTAAGTAAGTTTTCAACCTCAAGTGACTCATCTTTGTGAAAACTAAGTTTTTGTATTTAAGGTTTCATGGAAAGAATTTTCCATTTGAAAAGATTTTCCGAAATCCAGTATAACTCAATTGTGTTGAAAGTGGTATTGAACTTAGTAACCGAGACGTCGGGGTACTAAGGTTCGTTGTGTTATGGACTTGAGGTCCTTTGGACTTTGAGGTCCTGTAGACTTGGTGTCTACTGTATATGTGGTGTATACTGTTTAAAACATTTTAAGATGTTTTCTATTACCACGAACCTATGACTGGTGCATCGGTCTAGAGGTGTCGTGATTGAACACTCGGACTTTGAGGTCTTGTGTTATTAATAAAAGTTTTAAAGATGTTTAAAACTCTGTTTAGTCGTAAGCCATTTTGAGCTTCGGCAAGGAAAGATTGAACACAAAGAAAAGTGTCATGAACAAAATGTTTTGCATGCATTTGGCAGACGTGCCCATTATGTTCTGCCTATGTGCCTGGTGTTCTGGTTGTGTGCCTGTGTTCTAGCTGTGTGCCTGGTGCCCTGGCTGCGTGCCTGGTGTTCTGGCTGTGTGCCTGTGTTCTAGCTGTGTGCCTGGTGCCCTGGCTGCGTGCCTGGAGCCTGATCAACTCATCACTTGTTGGGATATCTCATGAGATTAAGTGTGAATGTTTAGTTGGTGTATATGAAGTGTTCATGCATATTTTTCCAAGGATGATGTTTGGGGTATGAAACCCATTATGAGATTACATGCTTTAGTATGAATGCTTGTGTAGACATAACATATATATGTGTATTTTTTTTGTTGTGTCGTACATATGGGTCTCGCGTTATGATTCAGTTGTCGGTTTCTCACTCTTGCATGTTTTATTTGTGTTTTCTCTTCTGGGTTCTATGTGGCGGAATTCAGATGAACCTCTTAAGGGCTATGGCGTGTACAAGAAGGAGAATGTTTAGTTCGGGGCATGCTAATGCTATTTCTTTTTTGTCGTAGTGTTTGACCAGCTTAGGCTTACGTTAAGTTATGTTTTGTGGAAATACATATACTTATAACGTTCAAGTGTAAAAACATATGATGCAAAATAGTTGTATGACTTATATATATTTATCGATATATCTAAGGGTGGTTATGTGTTTGTCGTTGTAACGATGTTGAAAAAAAAAAATTTATCGCCATATTTTGAGTAAGATAAACGTTGAGAAAACTTTATTTTCCGAAAGCAACCAGCGAATTAATGATTTTATTTTCCGCAAACGGGTAACCATGTGATGACCCAAGTTAGGGTGTCACACTTTCCCCTGTGGAGATAGGAGTTCCACCTTCTTCATCTCATCCACCAGCTTATCTCTTATTTTCAGGATGGGTCCTGTCAACACAAAACAAAAAACATAACACCATTTTTTATCCATTACTAATAAGTTAAAAGAATACCCTATAACCCAAATTTACAGCTGCATAATACCTTGTCCAATAAAGCAGAAATTTTTTCAAATTTGTACCCTTCTAGTCTGCAAAAAAAGATAAAAAAATCACATCAAATCTCTGCAATTCAAAACCTAGTAAGAAAAAAATATGATTAACCCAAGTAATAGTATCCAAAATGAATCCTCTTTCTCAACCCATATAGCACAAAGTAGAATAGCAGTGTAACCTCACAAAAGAAAAAATCAGATTCAAAATTCTTCAACGAAAAAAAGAGAGAGGAAATAGAGAGGTACCTATGAGTGAGAGAGAGAGAGAGAGAGAGGCAAAGAGGAGCTTGACAGAGATGGTGTTCTCCTCTGAGTGATGGTGTTCTCCTAGCAGCGATGGTTTTGTTCGACTGAGAGGGAGAAAGATAATAGAAAACTGAGACCGGCGGCCACCTCGAGGACCTTCGCATGCACCTTGAAGCTCACTCCATAGGTGATGTTCATCATTGCTGAGACAGAATCGTCTTCATGCACTCTTTGTTTTCAAGCTCACCGAATGAGCATCTTTGCTAATGATAAACGAAAATGAATGTGAGTGGTTATGGTTATGGTTTTGAAAAAGAAAAAAAACCTAGAGAAGATTTGTATTTCTAAGAGGGAAAGGCGTTGGAGAAGGAGAGGAGGAGAATGGCGAGATGAATGAGGGAAGGAGAAAAAAACTAAAGAGGAGCAAGGGGGGAAGGGAAAAGAAGAAAGAAATTGAGAAGGAGAGTTTTGAAATTTGAAAACAAAAATGAGTTGTTACAGCTATGATCCATAAAAGAGATTATGATATGGTGGTATTTGAGTACTACCCGGTGGTTGGAATGCACCGAGGTATTGGAGAAAGAGAGACAGTAAATGAAAAGGGGCTCATATGTTAAATTATTTACAAAAGAACCAACCCAGTTTTTCAAAGAAATGCACCGAGAAACATAATAGTAATTTTTTAATAGCATTTGCACAAAAACATTCCATAAAAAAGTCCCTGTTTTGTCTTTTGTGAATTTTCAAAACCCCTCTATATGGCTGTCATGTGTACAAAGTTACTACAACACTAACCTTGAATTGTAGATAGTTTAGATTAGATTTAGATTAATCTTCCTGCTTGGCTTGTCGGTGGTCCTATTTGATCTATGACGAATAAAATGAAGAAAAGTGAACAAATGTACACAATTTTAAAACTCATCTAAAAATTGAGCATGTTTTTAACTTTTCATTTGTTTTCTACGGTTGAAATTCATTAGGCCACACATGACTATTGATGGATCAGATAGAATGATTAATGGGACGCTTAAACAAGTAAACGGACTTTAAAACTTGTTTGATGTACTAACATGTCCTGTGCTTGTAAACTTGAGAGAACAAGTACTTTTTTTTGCCTTAAGAATCAAAATATACCCGTGATTGTTTTTTTAAGTATCAAATGGGGTGTTTGGTCTAAATACTCCATAGAATTATAACATATTAATTGGTAAACAAAATAAATAACAGGCCGTCCGGACCATCGTCTGTCCTAGGGCAAGTGGATTGCCAATTTGCTCCAAACTGTTACTACTTGATATACGATCCATGTGTCAAAAGGATTTAATCTTGCTTTTGTTCATAATTTGTACGCTAAATCAGTATAAAGAGATGTGTTGATTTTTAATATTACTTTTTTATTCATAAATTTATAATGCAATTATGTAATGGATATGCACAAAACAAATTACAACGTAAAAGCGTACCATACATAGTGTGAAAGTGAGTGTCAAATAGCAAAAGGAGCAAGAAGCATTCCCAGTGCCAGTTAATTCAGTTGTTGGCAATGCTTCTCGACTTCATTCCAATTATTGATAAGACAACAAAAAATGGTCAGAAGAATCAACACTCTTCAGACGTTAGTCTTAATTTTAATCTAAGCAGTTAAAATACATTCAACGTAAACCGTAGCAAATATATCTGCTGCATTGTCTTGAAGGGGTAGTTTTGAGTTATAGGTGGTTTATGATAAGCACTCAATTATTTGACATGTATAGTATCCATTTCGTCAGAGTACGAACAATAAACTTCAGCAAAGCGGAGATGGTGAGGGATTAGTGGATTGAGCCTGACGGAATGTAGAATTCAGTTCCTACGTATCCCGATTGAGAATCAAGGCTAACATAATTCTAGGGTGGTAGTGTATTTTCATGGAAGTGTTCTGGCGGCTGAACGAGGGTAAGGGTAGTCCTTGGTGATTAGGGTAACGTAGAGTATTGGTGAGGCTGGATATCGATTCGCCCCCTTCTTAGTGGGTGACCTACCCTTTATATACACACATGGAGGATTTTCCTGAACGTCACGTGGTCCCCTCCTCGGTCCTTTAGTGGATTTCGCAGATGAAGGAATCTTTTTTGGGTCTCCAATACCCTTGCAGCGCGTGTCCTCCTAAAGGGAGTTCGTTATTATTGCCAGCTAGCATTTGGGACACGTAGCCTCAAGGGTATTCTAGTACATTCGAGGGGTGTAGTTGGGAGATGCTTGAGATTCTCGATATTTGATGGGAGGTACCGACCGAGTACCGAGCTGCTCGGCTAGCCGTATGCACGAGTAGGATATCTGGTACTCGGCCAGGTGAACCTTTTCCTGGGCCAAACTATTCCTTCTTCTCAAATCGATGGTCAGTTGGGGTATACTACTTGGAAGTGATCTTAGTCCCGAGGAAGGCTCGGGGCTGACCTCTTTCTACTTTTGAAGGGTTGTCTTCTCGAGGTACTGTCGGCTATGATCTTGTAACATTGAGCTCATACTCGGGTTTGGGCAACAAACCCATATCGCGAGCAGGGTGATCAAATCAGTGTTGTGACACCTGAGGCTGACGAGGATGGGGAGTGGTCGCCGGTGCAAGAAGGCACGGACAAGGAGCAACTCCTGGCAGGCTTCTAGGCGGAGAGATACATGAATGAACCGATTACAAACCAAAATAGGAGGGATCTTAAGACTGTGTAGGTATGGGACTATACAGTTGAGGATAGCTTATATGAATTGATTGGTACTACCTATACCAACAAGATGCATCTTCTTTTCAGTACCCATCACTTAAGAACTCCACAGTTAAGCTTGCTTGACTTGGAGCAATTATGGGATGGGTGACCTCCTGGGAAGTTTTCCCAAGAAGCGTGTGAGTGAGGAAAAAGCACGCTGAAAAGACCCGTGTTGGTTTGTGGGGACAGTCGTCAATTCATAAAGCAGTCAGGGATGTTACAAATGGTATCAAAGCAACACCTCTCCCAGTACGGTGTGGTTCGGGGACAAACCAAGCGGTAGCTGGTGGGCATGTGACACCCGGGGCTAACGAGGGCGGGGAGTGGTCGCCGGTGCAAGAAGGCACGGACAAGGAGCGGCTCCTGGCAGGCTTCTAGGCGGAGGGACACATGAATGAACCGATTACGCACCGGAAAGAGAGGGATCCTGAGACTGTGTAGGTATGAGACTATACAGTTGAGAATGTCTTATATGAATTGATTGGTACTACCTATACCAACAAGATGCATCTTTTTTTCGGTAGCCCATCACTTAAGAACTCCACAATTAACCGTGCTTGTCTTGGAGCGATTCTGGGATGGGTGACCTCCTGGGAAGTTTTCCCAGGAAGCGTGTTAGTGAGGACAAAGAACACTGAAAAGATCCGTGTTGGTATGTGAGGACAGTCGTCAATCCGTAGAGCAGCCAGAGACGTTACAAGGGTGAAGTGGGTCGGGCGTTGATCCGTGGCAGGAACAGAAGGTCATGATAAAATTTCTCAAAGGTAAGTAACATGTAACTCCATTTATATAGATTGTATTCCTAATTGATTTCTATTGCTCCTTTCTTATAGATATTTTCCCAGTTTGATATTAAACTTTAGAACTAAAATGTAATAAGAAAAAAACAGGAAAACTAACATAACATTTAACTTACTAATATTGGCCTAATAAAAAAAAAAAAAGATAAGATTGAGATATAAACAAAAATAGGAAAAAGTATAGAAGTGAAAATCTAGTAAAATAAAACATAATCAATGACAATACTAATAAAATTAAATAAAATACATTTCGGTAAAGAAGATACTGTAAGATACTAATTATCAAAGGCTTAAATAAGCTTTTGGTCTCTGAAAAGTTCCCGTTTTTGGGTTTTAGTCCTCTTACTTTTTTTAATAGGTTTTCATCCCCACTCTTTCCAAAGTTTAGGAATTAATCCCCACTGTCAACCTATTCCGTTTTCTACGGACGTGGCTAACACAATGCCACATCATCCACGTGGCATTAAGTTCGCCACGTCAGCATGAATTATTTCCAAAAAAATTGAAAATACAGGGACTAAAACCAAAATTTATAAACTTTGGCGGGAGTAAAAACTTATTTTCACAAAAAAATATTTTCCGAGCAATCAAACTGGAATAAGAAATTACCTTGATATCCTTGAGTAATAGAAACCATACCAGATCGTATTTGACAATTTGAAACTTGTGGCTCTAATGTATAATTTCTTTCTATTTTCTAGCCAAATTTTGGAGCAAGTTAGACAAAAATAAGAAATGACATCGGTACCCTGAGTGCTAGATATATCAAAATGAAGGAATTTAGCAATTTTAACTATGTGATCCATAAAGTATGAATTTGTTTCTATTTTCTTACCAAATTTCATAGCAAGTCGTGCAGGAAAAGGAAATTAGCTCGATATCCCTGTACTAAAAATCATACTAGATGAGGGAATTTAACAATTTAAACCATGACAAAACTTGGCTAGAAAATAGAAACAAATCATATATTAGAGCCATAGGTTTCAAATTTGTTGGAACCAAAATGATTTTAGTTAAATAATCTCTTAAGTTTTGATGTTAACAAAAATGTTAAATTTATATGGCAAAGTTGTATTAAAGGACTAACTCGTCTATTCTAGCTTGCAGAATTATCCTAAGTATAGCTAGACGAGGAAACCGAGTATAAGTTTCTTAAAATAGCTTTAAGAGAATATTCGGGGATATCGAGGTAATTTCCTGTCCCTATACGATTTGGTGTGAAAAATGACTGGAAAATAGTTTTTTTGTTAAAATAAGTTTTTAGTCCCTTCAAAGTTCACAAATTTTAGTTTCAGTCCCTATATTTTCAATTTTTTTGGAAATAGTCCCTGCTGACATGACAAACTTAACGCCACATGGATGACGTAGCATTGCTAATGTAGCCTCCATTAGCCACGTCAGCAGATAACGGAGGAGAGTTGACGGCAGAGACTAATTTCTAAACTTTAGAAAAAGTGGGAATGAAAACTTATGAAAAAAAGTAAGAGGACTAAAACCAAAAAATAGAAACTTTCCAGGGATCAAAAACTTGTTTAAGCTATTATCAAAAAATAGAAGTTCTCCGAAGAAAATAACACATTCACTGGTACCACTTTAGCTTTGAACAAGTTCAGCATAAAAAATTTAAACAAAATAAGCTAACTACTAATGCTTTTCCTCTTTCTTGGTAACAATAATCATAGGCTTGTTAGAAAAGTAAAAATGATATGAAACAAACATCTACACAGGGTTCATTCCAAGTAAGCTTTTAATAAACTTTTTTTAATAAAAATGTTTAACTTTGATACAATATACAAATTTTTATACTACCAATCAATCATATTATCCCAGGTAAACTTTTAAAATTATTATTATAACTTCAGATATATCCAATAAACATTTATACTATCAATCAATTACAAATCATTTTTTTTTAAATGAAAAGAAACAGAACACAAAACTAAGGCAGGAACACTAGACCCAACTCATGCTCAGGAGGGGCATGATCTCAAGCTTTCCAACCTGATGACCCTTTATGAAATGATCAGAGAATATTAAGGACAAAACTTAGATATTTCATAGGTATAATAGATACTATTTTCTTAACAGCTATTGCACATCTTATGTTTTCTTTGATAAGTTGTTACACATCTTATTGCCATTAAAAAAATAACAATATACCTATGGAATTATATCTAAGTCTTGTCCTATTTTTAATTATATATCAATATATAATTAACAATACAAAGAATCTTTAAACTCAACCCAATCCAAAAAACCATACAGCAGACAAAATTTACTTCTATGTAAAACGACTGCCAATAAAAAATATCATCGCAAATTTTCTAAAAAATGTCATATAATCGGGGTCAGATCCAAAACAATTATTCCAGAAAATTAGATACAAAAGGTAACAAAATTGGATGAAATCAAAAAAAGAGAGTTGGTATGGGGAATCGCTTGGTTTAACCAAAGAACTCTCTAGACGAAAAAAATGATAGATATAATGGAAAAAAAAAAACTCTAATCCAATTGCAAAACCAAAATCCTTAGATGTCGCTAGCTATAGGAAAATCCCGTTGTCACTCAATTACCAGCAAAAGTTAAAAGGAAGCACTCTATTGAACTTTCACTGGTTGACGAGGCACTTTTCCTCCATTCTGATAGCTCCTTGGAGTAGTCTCTCCATTGCTGCGCCCAGTATTATTATTGCCTCCACGAGGTCGGCCAGAGAATTCACCTCGCCTCTCAAAATCATTTCCACCCCGCTTCTCAAAATCATTTCTACTTGCATATCCACGGCCGCCACCGAAGTTGCCACCACGGCCCCTGAAACTATCATTCCTGTCATTTCGGTATCCACCGCGTCCTGATGAATATCTAGCCCTATCATTATTAGCTGCAACAAACAAGAATACGTGAGATATGAGTGAGTGCAAAATTTCACACAAAAGAATGTTAGGAGCACCATGAGCAGGTGACATGTCTACAAAATTCACAGAACTTAGCACAATTTATTTTAGAGGATACGGACAAGATGCCAGAAAATAGAATACAGCATATTTAGAGCGTAACTTCATGGGAAATAATCAACAAAACCATGTCCAAATTTGACAAAAAGAACATTGTTAACTTGCCTCGCCTTTCTTCAATGGAAAGTCTACGGTTGTCCAACATAACAGGAGGAGAGGCCTGAATAGTACATATAAATGTTAGATGGCAAAGCATTAGGAAACAAACTTAAACATTGGAAAAAGAAAAAAGAAAAAAATACGCCAAACACTTCACATGCATACTTCAAATTGGAAAATCAACAAGAGCAAAATAATCCTCTTTTGTTGATAGATATTCAACTACCAGTGGAGATTCTATACTCTCAAAATATACACTACTACAGTTAAGAAAAGGGCAAATAAGAAAGAGACAAAGTACTGCTGACAAGAAAGAGTGAAAATTTGGTTGTAATGCATTTCAAATATGCAATCAAACATTAGACAATTATTAAGGCTACATTCTAGAAAGAAGCAACTTCAAGTTCAGAAACTATAATCTCAAAGAACTTGCTAAGCAATGCGTTTCGAAAATGCAACTAAACATTATACAAATATTGAGGCTACTTTGCACAAAAAAGCAACTTTAGTACAGAAAACTAATAACAATGTTGCAACTGCATTATAGCCCATTTCCCAAACTCTAATCCAATAGTTCTTCAATGCAACAGCTCAAGAACATTTTCGTATACCAGGGTTTAGCCTCATTAATCATAATCTGAAGGATTGCGGACTATGAAAAGACTGAGCATTCAATTTCAAACCTAAATAATCATTTGGTGTCAAATGCAATGTATCACCTACAACACCTCTCATAAGTATAAATAGAGAACATACATACACAAAAAGCAACATCATCAAGAAACTAAAGTAAAAATGTACAAAAAGATTGCAAAGTCTAACCAGAAATGATAGCTATGCAAAAGTGAAATATTAAGCATGTCTATACCTCAAGTGCGCTTTGCATTGATGTAGCAGATTCAAACTCCACAAAACCAAAACAAGATCCCTGTTGCTGGAGAGGAGAACAAAATAATACATGAATACTTGTTACTGCTGAAGTGCATTCAACAGACTATATCACAGAAACAATTAAGACTAACCTTGTTACTTCTAACTTGAAAACCATCACGTTTGATGGGCCCAAATTTCTTGAAAACCCGTTCCAGTTGTTCTACTGTTGCATTCATAGGCAAATTTGCAACAAATATTGCATAAGCCTTACCTGTGAAAGGAAAATCAGAGTTTCAAAACAACATCTTTGATCAAATGAGACAAATTTATGAACTCCAAACAGGTATAATCACCTGAGCTCTCATTGTTCTTTTCCAGTACATTGTCAGTGCTAGGAGCTGGTGTTTCAGATGCCGGCACACTAGAAATACGTGGCTGATCTACCGGTTTCACTGGAGAAACCCTCACATGGAAGGGAGCAGCATTTTCTTTCAAAGCACTCACCTGAAACAAAGAATTACAGAAACGCCACATACGATAAGAAACTTAACTACACATAAATAAAAATGAATACATAAACAAATGAATGAAATTTACAATGGATGCAAAAGACTTCTTCGGTGCATCATCCTGTGTAGGAGAAGCAGCTTTCTCAGTGATTGGATGGTGTTCCTGATGACTTGACTCGTTCATGTGATTAACAGGAACCACCTTTTCAGCAACTGATAATTTCCCATTTTCCAGTGGTTGATGCACTTCTTTGCTGACGCTAGTGTCAGTGTCCACAACAGCAGTTTGACTAGGTGGAATGTTTTCAGGAACATGATCGGGCTCTATATTCACAATCACAAGCAGAAGATTAGGAGGATGAAAGTAACAAGTAACAGGAATACAGGCATGTATTTAAAACTAGAATATGTAAATAGAACAAATACCTGACTCTGGGGTAAAAGCATCTGTTGGAGCATTTTCATCAGCATCATTTGCTGGCGCAGACTCAATATCAACTGACTTGTACTCTTCAACATATCTAAAAACATCATTCAAGACAAAGTAGCCTTTGTCCTGTGGAGCTAGGAAAAATGACTGAGTAAACTTCTTTTTCAGATTGTCACTTCCAGTTAAGCATCCAGTCACTACAACCAGTACCCCATCCTTATACGAAGGCTGAGCATCAGCACTCAGAATCTCTACCCTAAAGCTTGTGTAATCCTGGGAGAGTATCTTTTTATTGATGTCCTGTCCCAAAATATAGTATGATCATTGATGTCAGTATATGTTAAATCACTTAATACACCACAATCAAAATAAAAAGACGCACGTGCAAAATACTTAGATTTGACCACCAATCAATGCATTCATTATCAAATCTGACTAAGTAAACCACAATTATCTTATATTTTTATTTTCATGTCAGAGACCAAAAAGTGCTCAACATGCTACAGTGACAACTGAACAAGTCCATCGCTGGTAATGCTTACCGCAGTAGTGGTCACTGTTGTCATAGTACCATCTTCTTCAGGACGACTTAGGACACTAGTTTCATGGTAAAATTTGTGAACCTGGCCAGGATCTTGATGCAAAATAGAGTAATACTGCTCCACAAAAGCATTGCCAACCATCTGTGGGGTTGGGGACCCATCAGATACTGCCATCTCTGCAACACGACAACACCGCACGCACATGTGCGCAAACGTCAGTCTAATAATGGCGCATAGCTTATTAATTAAGTCCAAAATAAATCAAATATTTCTGAGAGCACAATTAAATAAAAAAAAACCCCGGAAATCAAGTAAATTCTAGCATGCGGTTAATCCCAAAACCCAATCAAATGCAATAATGATCAAACGTTCAAAGCATATAACAACAGAATACAATTATCCTTAACCCTTCATTAATAAAACAAATAGCTTCATTTTAGACAAGTAATAACATAATTTATAACCCTTATTCATATGACTCAATACCAGACTACCAGATACTTCCATCTCTGCAACACGACAACACCGCACGCACACGTGCGCAAACGTCAGTCTAATAATGGTGCATAGTTTATTAATTGAATCCAATATAAATCAAATATTTCTGTGAGCACAATTAAATAAAAAAATCCCCTGGAAATCAAGCAAATTCAAACATGCGGTTAATCCCAAAACCCAATCATATGCAATAATAAACAAACCTTCAAGGATTATTAGAACAAAATGCAATTAGCCTTAGCCCTTCATTAATAAAACAAATGGCTTCAATTTAGACAAGTAATCATATAATGTATAACCCTTATTCATATGACTCAATACCAGACTATCAGTTAGAGATGAACGTGAACTAGCTATGATTCACGAAAGCATTCTAACAAGTAAAATCTGTGCCTTGAGATAAACCAGAGACAAAATAATTACAATCAAATAAAAATATAAAAGCTATAATTTGAAAGGAAAAAAAAAAAAAAACCAAAGCCCTAAATCTCGACATGCTAAACTATTAACCCAACAAAATCAAAACGTTTTAGGCAGATTCATGAATGTTTATGAAAGAAACAATAAAGAGAAATAATAGCAAACTACGACGAATAGAGAAATAAACATCGGTCGAATCGAAAAACAAAAACAAAAACAAAAAACGATAACAAAAGACATGAACGTGAATGTGATCAAAGTCATAGGATTAAGAGACAGGACAGAAGGGAACAGGTACCTCCACGGAGAGATCAAACCCTAGGAGCGAGAGAGAGAGAGAGAATAAAAAAGGTTGGTCGGAATTTGGAGTGGAGGCGGTGAGTGGAGTGAGATCCCTAAAGAGGGCTTAAATAATGAATAATGATAATGATTATATATATAGGGCAATTTTTTTTTTGTGGGTTTGCTTGCTGAGCCAGTTTATGATCGATGGCAATCTGTAGCTTGCTCATTGGTAATTAAGTACGTAATGGGTAAGGATCCGGATACGGGTAATTACCTGTAAATTTGAATGGATGTGGGTGGAAGGGTATGGGTACTATGGTACCTATCCCGCCCGGCACCGCACCTGCACATATACATATGTATATATAATTATTTATTTATTTATATTACTAATATATAATTTTAACTATAGTACAAATTTTAAAACCAAAATTAATCTAAAAATTCTTAACTTTCTAAACTTAACTGCATCTTAATTCCTTTTTGGATTTTTTGTTTATTTAAACATTTTGATTTGTAATATTTTTGGAGTAGATTTAACAGGATTTTGAATCATTTTTTAATTGTTATAATGTTTGTTTTGTTATTTATTGTTTTTTCACGGTTAAAGTCCGAGAAACGGGTGCGGGTACGAGTACTTTGGTACCCAGAGGGTACGGGTAAGGTACTAAAGTTGGTACCCATGCGGGTATGGGTAATTTTTTCAAACACGTGTATGGAGACGGGTACTATAGCACCCTACCCAGACCCTACCCATTGCCATCGATTATTGACTCTTGTGGTTGTGGCAGGCACGGCCGTATATAGGAATTTTGAGGTCTTGGGCGAAAATTTTAAAGAGACTAAATATCATATAAATTATCAATTCTCGTATTAATCATCTAGTTTATTGAGTTGTGAAATTATTTATCAAAGTTTCATAATTAAACAATTTTAACATTTCACTCTCAATAGAATATGAAAATGAGGAGGAAAAAGAGAAAATGAGAGAGCTCACAAATATTTGAAGTAAAATATTAAAATTTTATAATATATATAGTAAAATAACAGTTAAATTTTGGAAATATAAAAAGGTAATTAAATCTTAACTAATTACCTCTGACAACTATTTTATCATTTTTGCATAATTGTATTCTCATTTCCCAATTGTTAATTATGCGGATTACCTCCAACATTGACAACTAATCATGACAATGTATATGGAAGAGTAATAAAAGTATAAAGGCAGAGCCTTTGAAATGTAATTAATGTTGATGATTGTATTGCATGTGATTGATTTTCGATCTTAATAATGCATACACTGACGTGGAATTAGGCCTTGTTATTCAACCACTTGCTGTAACATTTCAGGCTGCTTTATGGATGGACGACTGTCCCTACAAACCAACATGGATCCTTTCAGCGTGCTTTGTACTCACTCACATGCTTCCTGGGAAAACTTCCCAAGAGGTCACTCATCCCAGAATTGCTCCAAGTCAAGTACGCTTAACTGTGGAGTTCTTAAGTGATGGGCTTCCGAAAAGAAGATGCATCTTATTGGTATAGGTAGTACAAATTAATTCATATAAGTCATCATCAATTGTATAGTCCCGTACCTACACAGTCTCAGGATCCCTCTCATTTCGGTGTGTAATTGGTTCATTCTTATGTCCCTCCGCCTAGAAGCCTGCCAGGAGCCGCTCCTAGTCCGTGCCTTCTTACACCGGCGACCACTCCCCGCCCTCGTCAGCCCTGGGCGTCACATGCCCACCAGCTTCCGCTTGGTTCGTCCTCGAACCACACTATACTGGGAGAGGTGCCGCTCTCATACCATCTGTAACATCTCGAGCTGCTTTATGGATGGACGACTGTCCCCACAAACCAACACGGGTCATTTCAGCGTGCTTTGGCCTCACTCACACGCTTCCTGGGAAAACTTTCCAGGAGGTCACCCATCCCAGAATTGCTCCAAGTCAAGCACGCTTAACTGTGGAGTTCTTAAGTGATGGGCTTGCGAAAAGAAGATATGTCTTGTTGGTATAGGTAGTACCAATCAATTCAGATAAGTCATCATCAATTGTATAGTCCCATACCTACACGGTCTCAGGATCCTTATCATTCCGGTGTGTAATCGGTTCATTCATGTGTCCCTCCGCCTAGAAGCCTGCCAGGAGCTGCTCCTAGTCCGTGCCTTCTTGCACTGGCAACCACTCCCTGCTCCCGTCAGCCCTGGGCGTCACACTTGCCAAGCCAATTGTCATATATATGTCCTTGCACTCTACACGGCCCTGGTGGCAAGTGGACTGCAACTCTGCAAGGAGAAGCCTAAACTCAATGTTTTTTTCCGGTTTAAATAAGTTTTTGGTCCCTACAAAGTTCATCAAATTTGGTTTTGGTCCCTGTGAAATTTTTTCTTAGGTTTTCGTCCCTGCAATCTCACAAATTTTGCAAATAGTCCCTACCGTCATCTTTTTCCCTTATCTAGTACTCATGGGTATCGAGGTAATTTTATATTACTGTCTGATTTACTGTAAAATTTGGCCATAAAATAGAAACAAAATCATATATTAGGGACATAAGGTTAAAATTGCTAAATTCCTTCATTTTGTATGATATCTAGTACTCAGGGGGTACCGAGGTAATTTCTCGTTCTTATCCGGCTTGCTCCAAAATTTGGCTAGAAAGTAGAAATAAAATCATACATTAGGGCCATAGGGTTAAAATTGACAAAATTATTCATCTAGTATGATTTCTAGTACTCATGGGTAACAATAGGGACTATTTACAAAATTTTAGAAAATATAGGGACAAAATCCTAAGAATTTTTTTTTACAACCAAAATTGGTGAACTTTCCAGGGACTAAAAGCTTATTTAAACCTTTTTTTTCCCCTTAAAAGTATTATCCAGCAAAAAGGGAAGATGATATATATTTTTGAAAGGTAATGTGTGTCCTCAACATTCCCAATCGGCCCTCGGTCAGTTGCTGAGCAAGCTATGACAATTCCAAAATAGTTAGTCATCTATGACACTAAATGGGAGCTTAAGTTGATTGGAGCCCATCGTTTTCCAAGTTACAGATCCTCTCCAAGGGCCATGGAAGTTCAGGGCTCTCTGAATGATAAGCCATAGTTGCATGATAAGACCTATCTCATGAATTAATGAAATCGCTTAATTTGATCGTGTTTGTAATCCAAAAGCACTGGGAGAGGCTTACAAAAGGCTTATAATTTTATTCTTACTTTTATTTGTATTATTTTAATTAGATTTCTCATTTATCCTCTTTTAAATAAAATAAAATAAAATATCTCAATCCTAATATATCAAGTCGCACGCAAATAAAATATCCAAAACCTAATAAAATATCACTAGCTAGATATATATTTAAGGCAAAAAGACATATCAACGTGTTATTGTATTTTTATTACCTAAATTTATTTCATAAAAATAATTTTAAAAGGTACAAATAAATAATTAAATTTTGATAGTTGTAATGATAGATTATTTAAAATAAATTAAAGTATAAAGTTATAACTATTTCAAAAATAAGTAACATATATATATATATATAATTTAGATTAAGAAAGCATATAAACATGTATTTTTATAACATTTTATATATATCAATCAGTTCAATCACTAATTTTATTAAACATTTCAAATCCAATCAGTTAGTTTATCCTTTATCAATTACTATTAGTTAACTTATCACTATCAATTATAAGTTCATCCACTATAAACTAACTCATATGATATGGGCTAGTTTTTATCTAATAGAACCTAATTAGAAACCTTCCTAATAATAATTTTTGTACATCTAAATCCAAAGATCCACCTAATATTACATGTTTACAAATTTCTTTCACTTGGAGCTGGACAAACATAAATAGTTAGTTTTATATTTTTATGCTACGGTGGAAAAAATTCTGTCTCCATGATAATATATGACTCTCACAGTATGAGTTATGTTTCAAAATTGTGGGGCCAGGTCCAAGAAATTGTTGGAGTGTACATGGGTTGAGTAGGGTTCATGTAATTTTTTATAAACTCGAACCAAACCAACCCGATCAAAGAAAGGTTCGTTCAGGATAAGTCAATCGGGTCGAGCAAAATGACAACATTGTAACAAAGTTACAAAAACATTCAATGGCTCCGATCAACTTGAAATTGGAGAAAGAGGAGATCAAGAAATCATATATTAAATTTTGCACCTCGTCTCTGATATGTAATAATTTTGACTAATTTTCTTACTTATGTTTACTATTAATAAGAATAAAATTAGGGAATCATAACTCTTTCATTTTAAATTGAAGTATGCCACCAACGGAGGAACTCAAACTCGTAGAGCACTCTAGGTGATGACGATGGGAGGAACGAAAGAGGAAATCGAACAGGCGGAGGAACTCAAACTCGCGGAGGAAATCGAACTGGCGAAGGAACTCGAACTCGCGGAACGCTGCAGGTGATGGCGATGGGAGGAACGACAGAGGAAATTGAACAAAAGAGAACAACAGACCAGCGGTGGAGGAGTGGAGCATCTTTGAAGAAATAGAGTGAAGAAGTAGATTGAAGACATGAGGAGATAATAGGATTAAAGTCACTACACAAACATAACAGAAGGCATTTTTTATTATTAAAAGTTAAAAATATATGTCTACGGATCTACGGGTTAGGTCATCGGGTCTCGGATTTGCAATTGATAATCGGGTCAGTTGGACCCGTTGGGGGAAGCTAAACCAAATACATTGTTTGGGTTGGGTCATTGGGTTCATTGGGTTGACTTGGACCCATGTACACCCCTAAGAAAATGTGGTTGATCTCTAAGATTTATATTTAAAATATTCAAATATTGAGTCATGATTGTAATTTTGATATAATATCATATATTCAGTAATTCGTTAGATCAGATAAATAAAGAAAGGATTATATTGTTCACTGTGTGATATATATGTACAATCTAAATTATTTTAAAAAAAATGTGGGGCCAACTCCAAGAAATTGTGGGTGATCTCTTAGATTTAAATTTAAAATAATACAAATATTGAGTGGCAATTGTAATTTTTGTATAGTACTAGATATTTATTAAAACAAATAAATCAATAAAGGATTACATTGTTCAATGTGTGATATATGTACAATCTAAATTTTTAAGGAAATATTAGTACCTGTTTATGATTGGAATTCTGCACACAATTGAGCATGGTGCTTAAAATCGGATCGGACCAGTCGGTTCGATCAGGAATTGGTCTGATGTCCAGCAAACAGAACCGGGAGGAAACCAGCAGAATCAGTCATGAACAGCCCAAATCTGTAAAAACTTGCTACTTGCTCGGTTCACCTGGTTCTCATAAATCACCCATTTTTAATTTTACTAAAGGGCAAAACAGCGTCGTTCCGTATCATTCGCATGGTTCACAGACACGAGCGACGACTTCATGTCCTTTCTCCGACGAATGTGTTCCTTCTCCAGTGACGACGTTCCTTCTCCAATGACACAACCACCGTTCTCTGCTTTCCCTTTCTTCTATGAAGAAAGAAGGGAGGGCGTTCTAAAAACTAAAAGGGTGAACCGGATGGTCACATCATAGCTTGTAATGGAAAGAGAATAAGACATAAAGGGCATTCAAAATGGTTAAAAACTGGAATGGTGTACTGGAAGGTCATGTCTCAGCTTCATAGCTTGTAATGGATTCTGACAAATATCATGTGACTGTGGACGCTACTTAAGAGAAAGTCTTCTATGGGCACATACCTAGCACATCACTCTTACACACAACCAACCAATAAATAACAACACATTAAGATGGGGCCCATTATACTTTTATTTTTATTTGTTTATTTGGTTTTCTTTCTCCTTTCTTCAACAAACCCAATAAGTCATGACCAGTTGACTACCACCATCTCCACCATTTTCATGTAGCCACTCTGGCCACCATGGACGTTACCGCTATCGCAACCCGTACCTCCACACTCACCACTACCATCCCCCACCCTCACTACTGTCACCACCCCAAACCCACACCCACCGCCACCAACAACAGCGAGATGTGGTAGCAGAGATGCCGGTTGTTGGTATGGTGCTGGGTGTTTCAGGCTTGGTGGTTATGGTACAAGGATGCGGTGTTGCGCGTGACTGTCAGCAGTGCTCGACCCCAATTGGCAGTGGATCACGGTTGGGATGGAAACCAATAATTCATTTGGGGTAGCATAATAATGGGTAGAAAACCCCAACCTATTGGCTAAACAAGGAGAAATTTCTGAAGCACTTTTCATAAAGAGAGGATTTTGAAAAATGCTTGAAACTTCTTTTCATAGGTCAATAGCTTGAAACTTCTTCCATTGAGATTGAGATTAAAACCTTTTTGTTGGTGCCACTTCACCATTCATTCATCTTATCCTTTCTCCAATTATTTCCTTTTTTCTCATCCAACAACTTTTTCACAGATATTCCATACACAGTTGGTGTTTTGGGCATGGTGGTAGTGACTTTGGGATGGTGATGGTGGGGGTTAGGTGGGGTGGTGGCAGAGACGGAGGAGAAAGGGTTGTGGTGGGGGTGGGGATGGAGGTGGTGAGTGTGGAAGTGCGGGTTGTGGCGGCGATCGTGGTGGCCGGAGTGGCTATGACAAAAATGGTGGTGTGGTAGGGGGTGGCTAGCTAGTCATGGCTTTATTGACGAAAGGAGAAAGAAAACCAAATAACAAAGGTAAAAATAAAAGAGTAAGGATGAGGGGTCCCATTTTAATGTGTTGTCATTTATTTGTTGGTTGTGTGTAAGAGTGATGTGTTGGATATGTGCCCATAGAAGACTTTCTCGCTACTTAATTGGGTCTTAATCTAAACAAACCAAAGTAGTGAAGTTTCAAGGCAAGCAAATAGCTTCCGGTCAAAATTATTATTTAATAACTTGAGCATTGTAAATGCTTAACTTTGTGGAAGGTTTAATCACTATTTCAACTTTCAAAAAAGTGTTATTTAATAACTTTAATGTTGAGAACTTAAACTTATATTGGAAAAATGAGAGACATTAAATCTTAATTCATTGGAAAATATCATTTTAAGAGTAGGATTTATTATTTAATATGATATATAAATTAAAAATATATATCTAAAAAAAATGGTTCGACCATGGTTGTACCTTCACCGGTTTAAGCATCAGTCCGGTTTTTAAGACATCGGAATTGAGGTTTGTAAGTGGAGATGTGGAACTTGAGCTTGGAATTCTAATTTTTGTGTGTTTGGAAACTAATTTAGAATTGGAACCACCATACAACAATTCTATGAATTTACAAAATAACTAGTTTCAGTCGACCACGATTGTACCTTCACCGGTTTAAGCAAATAGCGTTAGGTCAAAATTAACGAAAATGACTAATATGAAAACGGAACGTAACGTGTAGGACCAATTTGAAAATAAAAAACTTATAGGACCAATATGAAAAATAAAATAAACGTATAGGACCAATCTACCTATTTTGCCAAAATTATATTAAATATTTTATATTTAAATATATAAATTTTTCTAATAATATATATTAGGAATCATCTACCAACAATTATAAAAAATTTGATTTATTTCCCACGCAAATTTGACGATAAAAAACACATTCTACGAGACTATTATACATATTTATTTAATATTATAGATTTTAATATCTTGAAATTAGAAAATTTAAATTTGAATTAATATTTTTTTTGATACCAAAAGGTTTAGGTGAGTTGGGTCTCGGGGAATCACCAGGGTATGTCTCACGGCTCAAAAAGCGCTTACAAAGGACATCATTTTTTTTTTTTATGTCGTATCAAATTGTTGTCTTCGTCGTGCGAATTTTGGTGTTCGGCCAATTAGTCGTTTGAACGGCTAATTGTCAGTCGATTCGCACAGTTGACAAGGATTCCCTTTTTGTGTTCAGGTGATTACGTTGAGAAAGGGACTCTGTTTCTCAGCTATGGGTTCCTAGACTACTCCAAAGAGTGTCTAGTGTAGAAGGTGAAGTGAGAAGCTATCTAAAGTTGCATGAAAGCGATAAAGGAAAGCGATAAAGGAAAGTAAAGTAAAGAATAAGTTGTTTGATTGATGGGTGTTGTCCTTAAAATAATCTGTACAATTGGTATTTATAGGCAAAATTGTAAGCTATGTTAAAGCCACTATATCCTATTTTATAGCAGCATCATGCACATCATGGTTAAACCTATACTAACACTATTTGCCACGTTCTTAACCCACTACCTCACATATTACGTCATATAAGATCATGGCTAACAACATAAATACAGGTAACTACCCAGTCGACTGAGTTACAGCCCAAAAATGCTTAATCAACTAAGTTATGGGCCAAACGACTAACTGCCATTGATTACAGCTGATCAACCTCTATCTTCATTTTCTCTCACCAAAACCACCTCAAACTTCATCCCAAAAATAGGAAAGTACCCGCACTCTGACTTGGTCACTTTCATGCTATTTCTTTTTTTTCTAAATATAATAGTAGTATCTTGGGCCCTTAATCAACATCTACACGAGCCCAATAACAGCCTCCAAGCCCATCTAGGCTTAGCAGCCACGTTCGACTGATTCTGCATCGATTGATTCTGCATCGACTGATGCTGCCTCGACTGATTCTGCCTCGGCTGATTCTGCATTAGCTGAATTTCCTAAGCTAAACCTGACTCAGCTACTGGTTATCAGCTACTTATCTTAGCTCAGCAACTGCGTTCATCCCATCCTAATTCAGCCGATCTTGATCCAACTGTTCTTCTCGGCTAAATAAATTAATCAGCTAATTACCGCAATCGGCTATTAGCTAACACTTAATTTTTTGTGATAACACAAATATTATTAAATTTAATTAACTAATCAATAAATTGAAAGAATAAATTTTAAATTTTAATGTTTCAAACTATATTAAATTAGAATACGGGTCGAATTAAATTTTTTTTTTTGAATGGACTAACTTTGTTTTCAAATAAAATTATCATCTGCATAACTATTGTATTATATTAGTTGATAAATGATTAGTGGAACATTTTAAATTTGATTTACTAAATCAATTGCTTCGAAATAAGTATAACCAATAAATTTTTTCATTTATAATTTCTTAAAAGTGTAAAAGCCCATTTTGTACCCCGACAAAAAAATGCGGAGCCCATTTCATTCCCTGACAAAAATAAAATAAAATAAATACTCCGTCAGTCCCAAGGTAGTCAAAACTGGACCGGACCGACCGGTTGGACCGGTCTACCGGGACCCGGACACAAAGGCGGTTCGGTTGATCCCCAAAACCGGACGTGCAAGGAACCGGTACAAGAACCGCTAAACCGGTGGGAAACCGGGAAAACCGATCATAACCGGCCGCAACCCGATCTGAACCAGTTCGCCAGAAATCAGACTTTTTAAAAAAAAAAGAAAGAAAAAAAAAACCAAACGACTTCTGCCCAGGGAGGTGCTCCACTTAGAGATCGAACAAGGGAGGTGCTCCATTGCTCCAGCTCGGTGCTCCAACGACGTTTTTCCGGCGAGCAGCGGCAGCAATCTTCCTTTTCCTGCGAGTGCCATGCTTCTGAAAGAGAGCTTGTGTGTGTGAGAAAGAGAGGAGATGGGGGAGGCGGCTGTGTGAGTGTAAACGAAGAAAATGGAATAGGATATTAGGTTAAACTTTTCTTACATATTGGGCCTAAAGCCCACTTATCCTTCACATGCATACTTAGTGCAAATTTTGGTTTCAAAATTTTAATGAAAAACACTGCCGTGTTTTATGGCGCAGTATTCAAAAGACCACCTCCTACTATTATTTTATACAATATAATAACTTATAGTATGATATAATAAAACAAAAAAATTGCTACAGCTATGTTTTATGCGTTAGAGAAATGATTAAAATTATGAGTGTTTAAATTTATGTTAATATTATTTAATATATTATATTGTAAATTTTAAAAAATATTATTTAATTATTACCGGTTCAACCACGGTTGAACCACTGTTGAACCATTAAATCTTGAACCGGTGCCTTCACCAGTTCAATGACCGGTCCGGTTTGAAAAACCTTGGTTAGTCCCTGACAATTACTAACGTGGAACAAGTTAGTCCCTACGTTAACTTCCGTTAGCCAGCATCCGTTACTTGGATGATGTGGCTGTTAAGTCATCCCAGCTAGCCGTTATCTTTACCCATTTGGATTTTAATTTATTTTTCAATTTTTTTATCTTCCTAAGGGTGAAAACGGCATCGTTTTGGTCCCTCAACTTAAACCCAAAATCGTCCCTCTCCCATAAACAGTAACGAAGAAACCTAAAATCAGTCCCTCTCGAACCCTGACCTAATCCCAGAAATAGTAACGAAGAAACCCTCCATTTGCGTTTTTGTCCAGAAATCTTGGGGTTCTTCTCTGCTATTCGTGATTATTGACAACAAATGTGAGTTAATTTTACTCCTTTTTGCTATTTACATTTTCATTTATAAATTAGGGTTCGTTCTTTTCTTCCCCATTTTGGTTTTTTGGTTGTTTGTGATTCATCTTTAATTTTGGATTTAGGGTTATGACTAGTGGTGTAGGGTTGGTTTTTAAAAGGTTGATTGTGGGACGAATATGGGTGTGGGGGACCATTTTTATGGGGTCTGTGATGGTGGTCCCCTTACGATGCATTATTCCTAAAATATTGCATTTTGGGGGGGGGGGGGGGGACCATACTTGTGTGGGGGGACCAGACTTATTAACATGGTCCAAGTGGTGTGGGGGCGTGTGTATAGGTTTTGGGGGGTTTTTTCGGTGTATTTTAAATGTGGCAAATTTGGCATTTTTTTGCCTCCCTGATGTTTTCATATTTGTTTGTTTGTTGCTTGCAGATGCCTATCCATATCAGATTCATATTTCACACAGGAGGTAAACTTGTGAGAGACACGGATGGTGTGCTTAAATACATGAACGGGATAGTAGACGTCATGGAGCCAATGGACGTGGATCTAATCAATTATTTTGACTTGGTGAAGCTGCTCAAGGACTTAGGTTATCATGAGTTCTCTGCAATTTGGTGGATGCATCCTGATCGTAATGATTTTGATCTTGGATTAAGACCATTGGAGGGCGATGCCCACATCAATTCCATGGTCGAGGCAGCGATACTGTGCGCGAAGGACTCTTCAAGGTGAGATGTTCATCTATACTTTGAGCATCCAGTGTTGGGACTGAATGATACTGTTTTTGTGGACCCTTTAGAGGAAGATGTACAACCGGGTGAAGCCCCTGCAGAAGATGTTCATGTGGAGACATTGTCTCCTCTGATGACGATGATAGCGCGGAAGATTCCAATTATAGACCAGCCCCAACCGCTGTCATCACTGACAGTGACAGTGATCAGGTTGAAGTTGTGCGTGTGAAGAAAGTTCTCCCGAAAAAACCAGACGCAAAGAGAGGTGGGCTGACATAAAAGGCAAAAAAGAAGGAAAAAAGAAGCAGGTGATGATTTCTAGTAGTGAAAGCAGTGATGGTGGAAGTGAAGGTGGCAAGGATAGTGACAGTGAGACTGAGAGTGATCCTGATTCATTTGAGGCAGCCGGATATGCCTCATATTCTGAGCATATGCACACTCCAGAATCCACAATTGATGAAGCGGCTTCCGGGCCTCCATACTCGAGATTCAACAGCTCACTTGCTTTTGGCCAAGTGTCCTTAAACACTGGCATGGAGTTTGATAACTTGGATCTATTTAAGAATGTAGTGAAGGACTTCAACATTTCACTTGGGAGGGAGATTATGTGGAAGAAGAACGATAAGCTGAAAGCGCGAGCAATTTGCAAGGTTTAAGACTGCAGCTGGCTTGCATACTATGCTTGGAACACCATGGGCAAGAGTTTTCAGTTGAAGACATATGTAGGAGAACACACTTGCAGCAGAGTGTTTAAAAACAAGGCTGCCTTTAGGGATTGGGTCGCAAAGAAGTTGGAGTACAAACTTTTGACTCAACCTGACCTTAAAAGGAAGCAAGCCTTTGACATGTTTAAAGAGGAATTCAGTGTCCACATAATATGTCCATTAGTAGTAATTGTCAGGGACTGCTTTGTGCCAAGTAATTTTAACTTTGTCTGAAATCATATATGTTTTATTTAGGGACTGGTACCTGCATTGAAAGAAGTGATGCCAGGTGCACACCACAGGAATTGTGTCCTGCACATTTAGAAGAATTTCATCAAACATTTCAAGGATAGGGAGCTAAGGGGGTATACATGGGATTGTGCAAAATGCACAACTGAGGCTGGGTTTAAAGCAGCAATGCTGAGGTTGAAGTCTAAGAATGAAAGAGCTTAGGGTTACCTAAACAACATTGAGCCAACAGCATGAGTAAAGGCCTATTTCAGTCATTGGCCTAAGTTGGATAAAATTACCAACAACTTGTGTGAATCATGGAATGACAAGATTGTCAGATACAGGGAGAAGCCCATCTTAAGTATGTTAGAAGAGCCGAGGTGTTATCTGATGAGGATGACAACCAAACACAGAAGGCAACTAAGCTCTGTGAAAGGGAATCCTGAATCTGCCACCAACTCAAAAGAAGAGGCTTGAAAAGTTGAAGAAAGAGAGCAATGGCTGGACACCAACCTGAACAGGTGATCCAGGTAATGAGAAATTTGAGGTTGAGAGGCATAGGAAAAAGGTTGGGGTCAACCTTACCCTGAAGACTTGCACATGCCAAGTGTGGCAGTTGACTGGGATGCCATGTCATCATGCTATTGCTGCCATAGCATGGAAGAATGAGAGGCCAGAAGATTATGTGCATCAATGGTTGACTATAGAAGCTGTGAATTCAACATAGGAGCACTTCATCAAACCTGTTGCCAGAAGGGAGTATTGGGACAATACTGACTACCCAAAGCCGCAACCTCCTAAGATCAAAAGGCCTATTGGCAGGCCAAAGAAGCATAGGATGAAGGATGCTTACTCAGAAGATGTGTCAGGCAGTCAGCAGCATAAAGTCAGAAAGGCATATGAGGTTGTGTGCTACAAGTGTGGTGAAACTGGGCATTATGAAAAGACTTGCAAAGGACTTGCTAGGCCCGGATTTGCTAAAAAAAGGAAGGTTAGGAAAAAGCAGGCAGAGCCTCAAGAAGAAGTTCCATTGTCACAGAATCATCTTTCAGCTGAAACTGCAATGCAGGTTGTGCATTAGCCAAACTCTTTGGTAACCATAATTTGGTTTTTTCTAACTCTCATTAACTGGTTTATTGTTTGTGATTAACTTGTTCCAGAGTCCTGTCAGACAAGGAGTGCAGAGCATAGAAGCAGTATAAGAACCGCCTGCTGTAACACAGGTTGATGTCAGTCACATAGGGACTAAAATGTCCCATGATACTAATTGTCAGGGACTAGTTAGTCTCACTTAAGATATTGTTAGGGACTATGATGTCCCATAGTAGTAATTGTCAGGTTAGGTTGTTTAATTGCCTAATCTGGTGAATTGATTCTAGTTTAATGTAATTCTGGTTAAACTGCATTTCAGGAACAATCACTGGGATGTCCACCTTCACCTCCACAAGCTACTGCACGGCCACCTCCTATTTGGCCATCTGCTCAAGGGACATCACCATCCATGCTACCTTTATTCACACCATCTACTGCAGTGGGAACCCTCTTAATTCGGCCACCAGGAGCACCAATGAAGCCCTACAGACCACCAAGACTGCAAGGAACTCCTAGTGAGATGACATTCATGCCAACACCTGGACATAGGCCACCAGGACTACCTGGGCCAAGAGCTGCAATGAGACCACCACCCGGACTTAAGCCACCAACTGAAAGAAGAACTTAGACAACAAGTGAAGGGATTAACAGTGATGGATTTTGGAGGATGTATAGGATTTTGATGTTTGTGGGTAATGCATAGGATTTTCATTTCTTTTGGGGCTATTATGGAACACACTTTTTTAGGGGGATTCATAGAACACAATTGCTAACACACAAGTGAACATTAATAAAGTCAAACTTTCCATTTCATTACAATAATTAAACGCACTTGGTAACAACATTTAGACTAACTTAATATCACTAAGGTTAACAACACTTACAATAACAAACTAAACAAAGTAAGTTACATTTGTTACAAACACTTAGACTGACTTCCAAACACAAGCTATCATAACCAAAACAACAATCACAGCCCCTAACACTATTCAAAGAGATCTTTGGAGATGCATAACTTCATTGATCTTCAATTGCATTTCACTCGTCTTACGATGCATTTCACTCATCTTGAGTTGCATTTGAATCATTTTTGCTTTGTTGTCACCGATGTCCATCTCCAACCAGTTGATTCTCCCTTCTTCAAATTTTGCCATTAACAACAACTTCTACTGCTTCTTCTCACACTCATCCAGCCAAACAAAAGTTTTATAATAAGGTTTCTTATCCTGCAACCATCAAAGAGTAAGCAATGTAACCCAAAGAATAAAGGGAAGCCATAGAATGAACGTTTTCTTTTACCTTATTATAATTTGGGCACTCATAGAATGCTCTATTTGGGTTCTTCATAGTTCTTGAGATGTAGATGACACATGGTTTCTTGCAAATACAAATTGGAGTATCAAACTTTGGAGTTGCAAAGCTTGAAGAAGCACTCCAGCTATGCTCACCCCTAGTCATGGGATTGGAACCGCAACTCATTCTGAGAAAGAAGTGAGGGGGCCAAATCGCAGGTTACCAAATTAGGGTTCTTACGCAAATCTCCCCTCGACTCAACTCAAGTGGGTTATTGCAAACAAGTTTGGAGCGAAATTGCAGGTTAGAAAAATTAGGGTTCTTGAGTTTGTTTTAGCTGCTAACACAAGGAAGAAGAATAAGAAGAAGCTGATTTCTTCTTTTGTTCAGGGACCAAAACGACGCCGTTTTCACCCTTTGGAAGATTAAAAAATTGAAAAATAAATTAAAATCCAACTGGGCAGAGATAACGGTCAGCTGGGATGATTTAACGGCCACGTCATCCAAGTAACGGACGCTGGCTAACGGAAGTCAACATAAGGACTAACTTGTCCCACGTTAGTAATTGTCAGGGACTAACGGAGTAGTTTTTTTTTCTGAGACTGAAATGGGCTCCACATTTTTTGTCAAGGACCAAAACGGGCCTTTACCCTTCTTAAAATAGACCCATTAGATTGGTTCTACATAAACAAGTATATATTCATTTAATTGCTTGATACTTATATTAATTATAAAGTAGTTATGATTATATTAATTGTTTAAAGGTTTAATGAACTTTTTGATCCCTACATTTTAGGGTAATTTTGGTTTTGGTCCCTAGTTTTTTTTTCCTGATGGTTTTGATCCATCGCTTTCTAAAACTATTGGTTTAGGTCCATGTAACACCCTGTTTTTCGTTATAAGCGCTTCTTGGTGTTGTTTGCATGTTTGCTTGTTAGAAGTATGTTTATTAGTGTTTTTGGGGGCTAAGTGGGACTTTTCAAGTGAGAAATCCCTTCCAGATGCATGAGCACGACCATGCTCATGTATTAGCACACCCGTGCTCAAGGCGCGTGCTTTGTGGCTGTCTTGGCCACAAGCATGGCTGTGCTTAGTGGAGAGCACGGCAGTGCTCAACGCGTTCGTTGACGGTCTTTTTGCCTGACCGTGCTCATGTTGAGCAAGACCGTGCTCAGTAGGTAGCACGACCATGCTCGGGTTTGAGGTTTTAAATAGAGAGCAGTCAGCGAGGGTTACGAGTTAAAACCCTCACATTGGCACTTTAGGCAACCTAAGTGTGATGGCAGCCTTTCCCTCTCTTTCCCTTGGAACCTAGTCAGTTCTTGGTGTCCTTGCTCTAGTTGGGAGAGTAGAATCACGCGCTAATGCCAATTAGTAAAGGTAATGGTCCTTCCCTATTCTGTTTCCTTTTCCTGTTCTCGAATTGGGAACCAATTGGTTAACCTTTTTATGTTGACCAAGGTTTGAGACGTTCATCAAGCCAATCGAGGGAACCGGTTTAGAGCTTCGTTGGAAAAAGGGAAATCTTCATACCAGGTATGGGCAGAAGGGACAATATGAGTATGTAGGCTTGGGGGTAGCGTAAGACGAAGGGTTTCCATGACCCTAATGTTTGATAAAATGCCTAAATGATTATTGGTTGATAACATGAATATATATATATATATGTCTATTTGCTTATGGTATGAATGTTTAACATTCTTATCTTCGTGTATTTGATGATGATGTTGTTGCTATAACATGTTGAATTATTGATGCCATGATTGGATGATTTATAATGTTATTGGTTGTTGGTTGTTGGTTGTGAACGCATTAATGATAAAACGTTAAAACTGTTAATGATAGTTTAAGGGAGGTTCTTCCCTTTTGTTCATAAAACGAAATGTTAGTAATGAGGGGTAAGGATTATGCCAAAAGGGTTTAGTTAAGACCCTATGGATTGATCCATGAGTGTTCAGGAATAATTAAACGAAAATAGAATTAAAGGATTAATTCCCCTAATTATAAGACATGAAGATTGAGCCAAGTTTAATGAGATCAATGTTCAAAGACTTAGTAAAAGCCAATAGGTTTAATCCATGGATTACCCCCAAGAGGTTTGGGAAAGGGTTTCTGACCCTTTCTGCCCAGACCAGTACGACCATGCTCCAAGTAGCACGGTCGTTCTTAATAAGGAGCACGCCCGTGCTTCACTTTCAAATTCAAAAAGGCCGCATTGCATGAGCAAGGCCATGCTTAATAGTCAGCACGACCGTGCTTGACTGAAATGCCAGCACGCCCATGCTTCCCTGTCTAGAACAGAAAACAGAGCAAAAACCGGGGTGTTTCACCCCAAAAAGTCTTAAATAATCTAATAAGATACCAAACAAACCTTGAAGATCAAAGACAAGTGATAAGATGTTGTACCCTAGTAACCTGGTGGCCAAGGGGGCCTTGATGCATGATGGTCAAGGTGGTAATCTCTGGTGCTTAATAGCTAGAGTGTTAATTAAAGATGATGATGTACTTTGGTAGCCTAGTGGTCAAGGGGGCCTCGATAACCGAGTGGCCGAGGTGGTAATTTCTGGTGCAGAACAGCCATAGTGTTTAAAAGACTAAACGATGAAAAGTTAAGGATAATCCTTGATAGCCTTGTGGTTGAGGTGTTGATGGTGGTAAAAACTTGGGCAGCCTAGTGGCCCGAGCAGATGTGGTGGTTGTGATTATGTGTTGTATTGTTAATGCATTTACGGATCGGAGATGTTAGTGGGGGGATTTTTAACATAGGGGGAGGTCGTCCGAGAGTAAGGCGATCTGGCCGTCCGCGGAGATTTGTCCGAGAGTTAGGTGAGTCGTGGCCCCTGCGGTGGAGCATCCAAAAGTAAGGTGTGTCGGCTATCCTAGGGGTCCACCCAAGGTTTGGTGGATTGCCCCGGCATTGGTGCTTATTGATCAATGTGGATATATAACTCCGAAGTTGACTTCCTGAGGTAGATTGGATCCAAGCGCATAAGAGAGTAGTAGAGTAGTACTGCATCGCATTGCATATATTATTTGTATGATGAGATTGGTTGTTTATGTCATATGTTGTAGCTGTGATAACATGATTATTATGATGCATGCTCGCCTTGCTAACTACTTCCTTACCATTATATTCATATATACGTTTCTTACTCCTTATTTCTATGTTTTTGTGTTTTGTGGCATTTATCTTTTATGTAGAGGACGACGAGCAGCCAGTTGAGGAGTGACTCTGAGGAGCTGTGACTCGTAGTTAGGGTTTCCAGATTTTGTCAGTTTAGTTTAGTTTAGTTTAGTTTGTTTATCCGATGATATTTTCCGGCTGTATGTGACATCAAAGGGTTGGGTTTTGTTTTTATGTTATGTTTCTTTTATTTCCGCGTTTGAGATTTGTTACAACGTGGTATTCTCTACCTGTTGTTTTGGTTAATTAAATAAATGATACATGTTCTTATATCTATCCTTACCTTTTCTTGCTTTATAATTACGTGCGGGGTAGAGGGTGTCACAGTCCCTATCGTCAAAGTCCCACTGTTAAGTGCTGATGTGACACACATCGCTGACGAGGGCGAAGAGTGGTCGCCGGTGCAAGAAGGCATGGACAAGAAGCGGCTCCTAGCATACTTCTAGGCGGAGGGACACATAAATGAACCGATTACAAATCGAAATAAAAGGGATCCTAATACTATGTAGGTATGAGACTATACAGTTGAGGATGACTTATATGAGTTGATTGATACTACCTATACTAACAAGATGCATCTTCTTTTCGGGAACCAATCATTTAAGAACTCTACAATTAAGCATTCTTGACTTGGAGCAATTCTGGGATGGGTGACCTCCTGGGAAGTTTTCCCAGGAAGCGTGTGAGTGAGGACAAAGCAAGCTGAAAAGACACGTGTTGGTTTGTGGGGACAGTCGTCAATCCATTAATCAGTCAGGGATGTTACAGCTAACGTGGCAAAGAGCGTGCCACGAAATAATTGTGAATGCTAGATGACGAAGTAGCAGATTGAAAAAGAAGGAGATGAAGAAAGATAAAAGATGAAGGGTGGCATGCCATTTGTCACATCAGCACTTAACAATCAGACTTCGACGATCGGGGACCTAAACCAATAGTTTAAAAATGTGAAGGACCAAAACCATCGGGGAAAAAAAGTTAGGGATCAAAACCAAAATTACCCTATATAGGGACCAAAAAGTTCATTAAACCTTGTTTAAAATATATATATTGCATTCTTTTTTTCGGTAGAAAAAAAAAAAAAAAAAACAACAAAAACGAAAATTACATCCTTAGAAACTCAACACCACAACTACAACAAACAGTAAGCTGTCGATGCCTGGCAGAACAGTGTCTATGATCTTGCTTCCTTCATCCTGAGAAGCGTCCATCTTAGCCAAGAAATCAGTCAACACATTGATTACGTTCCCCGAGTGTATGATGCAAAGTGACTGACCACTCTTTTTTTCAAAAACTCTTGCACATACTGGATCAAAGAAGCATATTGATGAAAATGTGGAATTAACTCCTTCACCAAAGAAATGGTTGTTTGAGAATCTGAATAACAGGTAATATTTCGATACCTCTTACTCCAAGCCAAGGAAAGATCGTGGTATAATGCCCAGATCTCAACATGAAGGCCAAAGGAAATACAAATGGAGCCAAAGAAACCAGACAACCAAACACCATCAGAGTTTCGAAAGATACCCCAATACCAATTTTACCAGGATTTCCCAAGCTATTGCCGTCAACATTTATAATCGTACATGCTGCTTGGAAGGGTGCCACCTGACCCATTGAGAAGTAGTAGCTGACAACCCAGTTGCATGGAAGCAAGCTTTAATAGTTTCATAAAGTTGTTGGATCGCAAATTTTATCTTCAAAAAGGGAAGGTTCATTTGCAATACATTGAGAATTCCTAGCCCTTCAACACCACCACATACAAGAAATGAACAAAGCCCCATTCTCCTTGCTCACTCCATCCTTCATCCAATTCATGTGGTCCATATCCTGGTAAAAGTCAGCATTTCTAAAACAAAGGCATACCAAATACTTTTGGACAAAGGGCAATCTCTAATACAGTGCATAATGGTCTCATCTGAAATAGACAACTATAAACACGAGAAGGGGGGTTGAATTGTGTTTATCAGAAATTAAAATAAAGTTGAAAACTTTTCGCACATAGAAGCAAGGTTCAGACAAGTGTAAAACAACTTACACAGACAGGTGACCTGTCTGGTGTATTTTGACAGAAAAGCACACAATCATACAAATGGAAAACAAGCTCGATATTCACACTTTTAACCCCTTAGTTAGAAAGCAGATAATATAATCAAAACAACTAAAGAGTTTAAGGGAAGAGAGATTAACACAGTTGTTTATCCTGGTTCACTTTTTAACACAAAGAGCTACGTCCAGTCCTTGGTATCACCAAGTTTTATCCACTATAACTGATCAGGTTACAGACTCCAAGTATTGTTTGCACACCTAGCCTCTTCAGGCTTCAACACAAGTATTCTTTACTCACTTAGCCTCTTTAGGCTCACACAGGTTTGTTTTGAGAAGTTTGTTTGTAATAAATACAATCAGACAAACAGTTCTTTCACTAACACTCAGAGAGTGGATTAAATGTAGACTTTAGGAAAGACTGTGTAATAACTTCAAATGATTGAAGAATACAGATTGAGAGAATGAACAGAGTAATGGCTCTTTAGTGCTTTGAAATCTCTAATCTCTTCATCTTCAATGACTTCTGTATTTATAGCCTTCAAGCATTTAAGATCCGTTAGAGACATTCCTTCCAACGATGGCTTCAAGCAGAGCTTCATTAAATGCAATAGAGTCGTTCTGAGCAGCCATTAATGCATTAGGAACGTTGGTTGTACTCTAACATGAAGGATCATGACTTTATGCATCGTGCAGTAGCCAACTCAGAGATGTGCAGAATGCCTTTGTACTTTGCAGAGTATATTTCCCTTTTCATGTAATAACCAAGAGTACTAGGGAATAAAGCATGTTCGAAACATTCTTTAACTGGATGTTATCTCTGACTTCCTAGGTTGCTTATGAGAATGACCTTCTAAATTTCTTGATGAGCGTGAGAGAGAGATTCAGAGTCTTCTGTATGAGGGGACAGCTTCCAAAAGCTTTTTGTACTCGAGTTCCCATCGAAGAACCTTAGACGAGTAGGAGAACATAGCAGAGACAGGTTGAAACTAAATTGCAGAAAGTCAACAATCCTAGTCAGCAGACAGGTTGACTTTTGCTTATCCAGACAGGTTGTCATACATGTGGACAGACAGGTGAGTCTTACTATTACGATCTGCTTACTATTATGATCTGCGCACTAAGTAGACAAGTTAGCACCCACAAAGTGGGTTAATTAAATTATTATCCAATATTTAGCTTTCATCAAAACTTAGGGAAATGCACACAGACATTTAGAAACTTAACAATCTACCCCTTTTTGATGATGACAAACATTCAGATGATTTAATGAACCTTAGAAAATATCAACATAAGAAATAACAGAATTAAGACAAGTTGAAATTTTCTAAAACCAGAAGTATTGTGTAGACGGGTGCAATTAGGTACAATTCTAATTTTCAATCAGCATAGTATCAGAGTCAATATCATTATCATAGTCATGCAGCATTAATATCAGAGATATGCAGCTCAAGTTCAATTTTAACTTAATTATCTTAACTTTTACTTTCGCCCCCTTTTGTCAACAACAAAAAGGAACATACAGAAAATAATAAAGAACATAGATGATAAAAGAACACTGATTTTTCATTCATCATAAGCGTTTTAAATACAAGACAGACTTTTACAATAAAATCTACCTAGGCTGACTAAAAAGCAAAAACAGATAGTCAACTGTCTTTTCTAAAAGCAGCCTAGCACGCCTTTCTTCATTCAATTGTCCTCTATTTCTTCTGGCTCAATTCTAAGCAAATTGAAGCTATGTAAGTCCACCATCTGAGAAGAAGGGGCTTCTGTAGACAGGCTAGTTGAGGCAGTAGACAAGTCTGAATACCAGGGCAAAGCTAAAACTGGGGGTGCCTTGGGTATAGAGAAGGGTGAAGAAATACAGGGAAAGATATATTGATGAAGGGTTCTGAAATAAAAGAAAGGAAGTAAAGCTAACTTAAACAATGGATTGATTCTGACTAAGTCGGTATCAAGATAAGGAAAGACACAGGAAAGTCTCTCACACAGAGACAGACAAGTGACTTTAATCTGTATAGGAGGGGGAAGAGGTTGTTGGGCTAAAACAGATGGAGGTATAGGTAACAAGGAATCTATATGACAGAAAAAGGAATTTGATCTTGCGACTAAAAGAAAGAAATACCTGGACCTATTAGGTATCATTACAACAGAGGCAGGATAATGAGTTCTAGCCAATGTTCTAATGAGCACAACAATAGGGGGATAAAAGAAAATCTCCCTACAAGGGTTAAGAAAGTGGGATGGAGGAGAAGGGATGACAGACAGATGAGAGACACTTGCAGTCATCAGAGATTGCAGATCTCTCACAAACAGTCTTGATGATATGCCAGATTGTTCTTTGGGAGTTGAGTCCCTGTGAACAACTGTGTACTGACACATATCAGACACAATATCATATGATGATGTTTAGGTTTGAACAAACAAAGCGGATGGAGAAGAACGAAAAGAGTTGTGGATACCTTGGTGAAAGGGAGAAGATGGTACAGAGGGGATAGAATAAGAGATTATCTGATCCTCAGATAGCTTTAGCTTCTTCTTTGAAGGAGACAAAGTGTCAACTTCAGGTTGAACAACTGTCTGAGTCCCACCCGACAGGTCAGCAGTAGTTGTAGCAGCAACATCAACTTCAGCAGAGGGTCCTTCTGCAGGGATTTCTTCCCTTTCAGCATGAGCCACTATTGGCACTGGGTAGCCTGTCCTTCTTTTTCTGGGAATGATTCCCAAATCAAGAGGCTTCTTCTCCTTGGGCTCCTCCAAGGATGGAGTTGTCTGCTCCCCCTGAGCAGATACTTAATATTTACTAGGTTCAGACTCCAGTTGTCTGACCTTGGTAAAGGTCTTCACTAGCCTTCTTCTTTTGCTGGGTTGTGCAGATGCAGCAACAGATTCTTCAGCTTCACTTGTCTTCCTCTTGGGAGAGGGTTTCTTCAGCTTGAACCTCAAAGGCTCAACTGTTTCAGCAGTTTCTCCAGAAGCTGAAGGTTTCTCTACCTCAGGTCTCTGGTCTTGTCTGGCCACCTTTTCAGAAGGCTTCCAGATTCTTCAGAGATAGGAACCTCTGATTCATTGGTGCAAACCACTGGTTCCTCCTTTTTCTCCTTCTGCTTCTGCTCAGCAGCAGGCTTCTTCTTCTTCTTCTTCTGATCTTCCTCTTCATCTTTCAGAGGGATACCTTCAATGTCCATCATAGACAGGACCTTCCTGTCAAGGGGAAGTGACATGTCCACAAAATGAACATCACTGGGAACAAACAGCTTGTTCCTGAAGACCCTTGTCAACAGCATTCCACAGGGATATGTCTGCATGTTGGTCCTCTTGATCAGAGTTTCAAGGTACATATAGATGAGATCATTGATGTCTACCTTGATTCTGTGAATCAAGTGGTACAGAGCAAATCTGTCCATCTTGATCACACTATCTCGTGAGCCTTTCCTAGGCATCACACATTCCAGCAATAGCTTGTGCTAGAACCTGCACTTTGGCACCATGCTTGTTGGCTTCTTGTTCACAGGGTTGGGAACACCATAGACAGCTATGTTGACATTCTCAACTCCCACTTGATCTTCCCAGTCAGGTTTCAAAGTAGCTCCAATCCTTGGGCATCTTGTAACTAGCTCCAAAGAGCTTATGGGGAAAAGAAGGGTTTTATCCATCATTCGAGCTTTAAAGCTCTTGGTTCCATCAAGCTTGCTGGTGATGACCACAACATTTATCCAGAAATCTTTGACAAGCTTGGGATGAACAAGCTCCTTGATGTCAAAGAAGGGAGTCCACTTAGAGTATTCCAACTCTTCAGTGACATCCATACCCCATTTCTTCAACTGTTGAAGATCAACAGTCTTTCCAGGTAGGATCTTCTCAACATCAGCAACCTTCATGTTGTATTTCTCAACAATTTTTGTTGAAGAGAGACGCTTTGAAGATGCCATTTTTAGAGAAAGAGTTTCGAGGGTTTTGGAAGAGAAAGGGGTTGAGAGAAGAAAAGACGAAGATAAAACGACTTTAGGGATTTGAAAAGGTAAAGGTTGAACCTTTTTTATTATTTACCTTTTATAGCAATAAAGGCAGGAGAGAGAAAGAAAACATTTTTAATTTCAAAAACGGCACGATTTTTGTGGGGAACGATAGCGCCCACTTAAGACATAATGAAAACATGGTTTTGAGATTAAAAACTGTCGTGTACATGATTAGCTTCAGATTAATAAATGGTATTGAATAATTAATAACCATTTCAATAAAACTGTTGAGTTTTAGCACAGTGACTCAGCAGAGTCAGACAGGTGATCATAGACAGGTGATATAAAACCATAAGACAGGTAGCATTGACAGTTCAATACTCAGACATTTCATTCAACAATGCGATGCATGCTTAAATTATCTCTAATAAATAAAAACCTTTCTTCTGCTAAGGGTTTAGTGAAAATATCAGCCCATTGATTTTCAGTTTTAACAAACTTAATATCAAAGATACCTTTCTGAACTTAATCTCTTATAAAGTGATGTTTGATTTCTATATGCTTAGCCTTAGAATGCTGAATTGGATTTTTAGTTAAGCAAATAGCATTGGAATTATCACACCACATAGATATATTATGCTAAAAAATAGAGTAATATTCAAGTTGATGTTTTTCCCATAAAAGTTGAGAGCAACAACTAGCAGCTGAGATGTATTCTGCTTCAGCAGTAGATAGGGCAATAGTTGTCTTCCTTTTGCTTGACCAAGAGGCTAAGCTTACTCCAATGAAGTGACATCCTCCACTGGTGTTTTTCCTTTCTATTCTGTCTCCAGCAAAGTTAGCATCACAGAATCCCACTAATCTGTATTCTTTTGTTCTTAAATATAGCAAACTAAGATTAGTAGTCCCAAGAAAATATCTAAATATTCGTTTAACAGCTTTAAGATGAGATCCTCTTCGGTCAGATTGAAATCTAGCACACATACAAACACTAAATTGAATATCAGGTCTGCTTGAAGTTAAGTATAATAGAGATCCAATCATACCTCTGTAGACAGTTTGGTCTACCTTTTTACCTTCATCATCTTTACTTAGTTTTGCATTGGGTTGCATGAGAGTTTTCATCAGTTTAGCACTTTCCATCATGTACTTTTTAAGTATCTCCTTGATATACTTTTGTTGATGGATGTAGATTCCATCATTTGTCTGTTTAATTTATAATCCAAGGAAGAACTTTAATTCTCCCATCATGCTAATCTCAAATTCTGCTTGCATTAGCTTGGAAAAATCCTTGCATAGCTTTTCATTAGTTGCTCCAAAAATAATATCATCAACATATATTTGGACTATTATGAAGTTCTCTTTAGAACTTTTCTTAAACAAAGTAGTATCTACTTGTCCTATAGTAAAACCATTATGCATGAGAAAAGAACTTAATCTATCATACCATGCTCTAGGTGCTTGTTTTAAACCATATAAAGCCTTTTTAAGTTTAAAAACATGATCTGATTTATCAATATTTTCAAAACCAGGGGGTTGCTTAACATATACTTCTTCTTCAATTATACCATTGAGAAAAGCACTTTTCACATCCATTTGAAAAAAAAGTGATTTGGTGTTGTGCAGCATATGACATCAGAATGCGAATAGCTTCTATTCTAGCTACAGGTGCAAAGGTTTCAGTATAGTCAATACCTTCTTGTTGGTTATAGCCTTGAGCTACTAACCTTGCCTTATTTCTGACAACTTTGCCATCCTCATCCAATTTGTTTCTGAAGACCCATCTTGTTCCAATGATAGACTTGTTTTTGGGCTTGGAGACAAGTGTCCAGACATCATTTCTGGTGAACTGGTTGAGTTCTTCTTGCATAGCAAGAATCCAGCTTTCATCATCAAGAGCTTCTTCAATGTGCTTTGGCTCTATTTCTAACATGAAGGCCACATTGCTTAATTCTTTTAAAGTGGATCGGGTTCTCAATCCTTCTGAGGGATTTCCAATAATAAGATCCTTAGGATGATGAGTTTTGAATTTCCAGTCCCTTTTAAGATCATTATGAAGATCTTGACTTGTCTGTTGACTTGTCTGCTCCACTTGTCTGTCTGGTTCATTTTCAGGTTCTGTCCTGGTCAGGTCAGGTTGTTGATTTTCTGGCTTATTTATATCAAGACCTGCAAGATCATCTTATAGATCTGATAATTCCTTTTTAGTCTTTAAACCATCATTAAATTTAACATGAACATATTCTTCAATAACAGAAGTTCTAGAATTATAAATTCTAAAGGATTTAGACATTTCAGAATAGCCTACAAAGATACCTTTTTCTGCTTTCGAGTCAAACTTTCCAAGTTGATCCTTAGTATTTAGAATGAAGCATTCACAACCAAATGCATGAAAGTAAGAAATGTTGGAGCTTTTTCCTTTCCACAATTCATAGGGTGTCTTCTTTAGAAAAGGCCTAATGAGTATTCTGTTTTGTACATAACATGCAGTGTTTACAGCTTCTGCCCAGAAGTATTTAGGGAGATTATTCTCATTGAGCATAGATCTAGCCATCTCTTGTAGAGATCTATTCTTTCTCTCAACCACTCCATTTTGTTGAGGAGTTCTAGGTGCAGAGAAATTGTGAGAGATTCCATTCTCCTCACAGAACTGTATAAACTGCTCATTTTCAAATTCTCCCCCATGGTCACTTCTAAGAGTAGAAAACCCTGCTCATTTTGTACTCTTTTACAGAATACTGAGAAAACCTTAAAAGACTTATCCTTATGGGTTAAGAAGAGTACCCATGTATATCTAGAATAGTCATCAACTATGACAAATCCATATTTTCTTCCAACCAAGCTAGCAACAGATCCATGTGTAACAACTGAAGAGGTCTAGAGGTTGATACTTGGTTTTTAGATTTGAAACTTGATTTTACTTGTTTACTTCTCTGACATGCATCACACAAAACATCTTTCTTAAAACTAATATCAGGCAATCCTCTCACAAGGTTATCCTTTTTCAATCTTGAAATTAGTTTCATACTAGCATGTCCTAGTTTCTTATGCCATAACCATCTTTCATCGTCTTTAGACATCAGACAGGTTATACTTTGATCTGAGAGATCAGTCAGTTCAATCTTATACATATTTTGTTGCCTTTTAGCTGAAAAGAGGGTTTTGCCACTGAGGTCTTTAACTATGCATAAATCGTTGGTAAAGGAGACATCAAATCCACTGTCACATAATTGACTTATGCTAAGTAAATTGTGTTTTAATCATTTAACCATAAGAACATTAGATATAGAGGGAAGAGGAGGTTTACCACCAATAGTACCAATGCCTATAACCTTCCCTTTCTGATTTCCTCCAAATGCCACATGTCCTCCTTGCTTAAGTTGGAGATCTAGGAACATAGACCTTTCTCCTTTCATGTGTCACGAGCAACCACTGTCCAAGTACCAGTAGTGGTGTTTTCTTTGTCCTATTGAGGACATCTGCAACAGAGATTATTTGTTCTTTAGGTACCCATATTTCTCTGGGTCATTTTCTGTTAGTTCTAGGAGTCTGTGAAGACTTTCTTCTTTTCTTATGAATACACCTAGACATAACATGTTTAGTTTTTCCACAGAAGTTACAGACAGGTATGAATTTAATGAAAGTAGATTTATCAGACACTTTAGAGTTTTTAGTTGATACTTTATGATATGTCTGATGGACATATCCAATACCTTCTTTGTTAAAGGAGTGCCTCTGACAGCCAAGCAGCTTAGTCAGATTATCTCTACCATTAACAAACTTGGCAAGATCAGAAGTGAGCTCTTCCACTTTCTGTTAAAGTTTTTCAACTTCTTCAGATTGTGATGTTTCACTAGAGATCTTAGCTTCATCAGACTTTTCAGTCTTCAGCTCACTGTTCTCTTTGGCAAACTTCTCATACTCATGAGATTTCTGTTTATGCTCACTGAGAAGCTTTACATACTCTTTCTTGAGGCATTTGAAAGCCTTAGATAAGCAGTTGGATTCCTCCAGCAATTCCTCATAGGCATCAAGTAATTCTTCATAGTCAGGATGTATCTCATTATCTGAATCTGAGTCATTGTTGGCCATCAGACAGAGATTAGCTTCTTCCTCTGTCTCTTCATCAGAAGATGTTGACTCCAGATCTTCCCAAGTAGCCATCATCCCTTTCTTCTTCTTTTTGAAGAACATCTTAAAAGGGGCTTTCTTGAGTTGAGGACATTCAGCTTTGATGTGACCTGGCTTCTTGCACTCATAGCAGACAATTGAACTCTTGTCTGTTGAAGTGGCTTCTTTGAAGTTCTTGTCCTTGCTGAACCTTCTGACTGACTTATATCCTTTCTGAACTTCTTTTTCTGTAAGAGAAGCTTTATCTTTCTGGTTAGGAAAAATAACTCTTCATCACTTTCAGAATCCTCGGGTTCAGACAGGTCAGCATCACTGGATGACTCGTCTGCCTTCAGAGCTCTTGAAGCCTTTGAAGACTTTTGATCAGCCTTCAGAGCAATTGACTTGCCCTTCTTTGTTGTGATTTCATCTCCAAGTTCTTGCTCATGAACAGTGAGTGTACTTAGAAGTTCATCCATAGTCAAGGAAGTAAGATCATTGGCTTGAGAGATAGCAGTTACCAAAGATCTCCACTGCTTAGGTAGACTCCTTAGTATCTTTCCAACCTTCTCAGCATTAGAGTAAACTTTGCCAAGAGACTTTAGGCCATTGATGATAGTTTGTAATCTTCCTATCATCTGAGCAACAGATTCTCCTTCCTCCATGATAAACAGTTCATACTTTCTGACAAGTATAGCAATTTTTTATTCTTTAACTTTGGCTATTCCTTCATGTGTGATAGCTAAAGTGTCCCATATTTCTTTAGCAGAATCACAGGCACAAACTTTTTCAAATTTTTCAGGACTGAGAGCACAAATGATGTTGTATCTGGCTTTGTGATTCAACTCCCATTTTGTCTTTTCTGCAGGGGTCCAATGAGCTTTTGGCTTGTCAGTGTTGTCATCATTATTAGGAATGAATGGACCATCTGTGATGACATCCCAGAGATCAGAGTTTGTAGATAGAATGAACCATTGAAATCTATCTTTCCAATAATTGTAGTTTTCTCCATTGAAGAGTGGAGGTCTGGGAAGCTCCTTCAGTCTGGTGGCTCCCACTAGCTCTAGTAGTCATGTCTATTCTTCAGGACATTTTACCTCTGCACTGTTAGATGCTCAACCCAGAGGCTAAGCTCTGATACCAACTGAAATGGACAACTATAAACACGAGAACGAGGGTTGAATTGTGTTTTTCAGAAATTAAAATAAAGTTGAAAACTTTTCGCACACAGAAGCAAGGTTCAGACAAGTGTAAAACAACTTACACAGACAGGTGATCTGTCTGGTGTATTTTGACAGAAAAGCACACAATCATACAAATGGAAAACAAGCTCGATATTCACACTTTTAACCCCTTAGTTAGAAAGCAGATAACATAATCAAAACAACTAAAGAGTTTAAGGGCAGAGAGATTAACACAGTTGTTTATCCTGGTTCACTATTTAACACAAAGAGCTACGTCCAGTCATTGGCAGCACCAAGTTTTATCCACTATAACTGATCAGGTTACAGACACCAAGTATTGTTTGCACACCTAGCCACTTCAGGTTCCAACACAATTATTCTTCGCTCACTTAGCCTCTTTAGGCTCACACAGGTTTGTTTTGAGAAGTTTGTTTGTAATAAATACAATCAGACAAACAGTTCTTTCACTAACACTCAGAGAGTGGATTAAATGTAGACTTTAGGAAAGACTACGTAATAACTTCAAATGATTGAAGAATACAGATTGAAAGAATGAACAGAGTAATGGCTCTTTAATGCTTTGAAATCTCTAATCTCTTCATCTTCAATGACTTCTGTATTTATAGCCTTCAAGCATTTAAGATCCGTTAGAGACATTCCTTCCAACGATGGCTTCAAGCAGAGCTTCATTAAATGCAATAGAGTCGTTCTGGGTAGCCATTAATGCAATAGGAACATTGGTTATACTCTAACATGAAGGATCATGGCTTTATGCATCGTGCAGTAGCCAAATCAGAGTTGTGCAGAATGCTTTTGTACTTTGCAGAGTATATTTCCCTTTTCGTGTAATAACCAAGAGTACTAGGTAATAAAGCATGTTCGAAACATTCTTTAACTGGATGTTATCTCTGACTTCCTAGGTTGTTTGTGAGAATGACCTTCTGAATTTCTTGATGAGCGTGAGAGAGAGATTCAGAGTCTTCTGTATGAGGGGACAACTTCCAAAAGCTTTTTGTACTCGAGTTCCCAATGAAGAACCTTAGACCAGTAGGAGAACATAGCAGAGACAGGTTAAAATTAAATTGCAGAAAGTCAACAATCCGAGTCAGCAGACAGGTTGACTTTTGCTTATCCAGATAGGTTGTCATACATGTGGGCAGACAGGTGAGTCTTACTATTATGATCTGCGCACTAAGTAGACAGGTTAGCAACCACAAAGTGGGTTAATTAAATCATTATCCAGTGTTTAGCTTTCATCAAAACCTAGGGAAATGCACACAGACATTTAGAGACTTAACATCATCCTCCAACAAACAACGTCGGCAAGTGCTACTAGGAGACATGTTCCGATGGTGCAACAAGACATTGGTTAGAATGGAATTGTGAGAAGCCAGCCACACAAAGAATTTCACGTTCTTTGGAGCCTTTAAATGCCAAATCCAAGTCCAAGAGATAATAAAGGAAACATCAACCCTTTTCTTTAAAAGCCAAGAAAAACCTCGTTTTTGTTGTATAAATGCCACTCACATTCTCTTGCCAAATAAAGGAATCAGGAGCCGCTTCATTCAAGTGGACATGAATATTACTTGTGACGTTTTTAATATGCAAAGGAATCAAGGTTGCCAAATTTTGCAAGCACAAAGACCCATCCCGAAACACATCACGAAAGAGAGTGTCTATATTCTATATATTCACATAGTCAACATGAGTACAAAGTGGCCCAAGAGGAGACCAAGGATCATACCAAAAGAAGAACTCCCATCACCAATCCTCGTAAGGAAACCATCTCTCAAAACCGATTTTGCTTTAAAGATTGAATTCCACACATGAGAACCAACAATTTTTTTTACCATCCATGAAGCAACCTCCCTTGACATACTTACGGGAAAGAACCTAAGTCCAAAGCTTGTTAGGATTGTGTTGCAAGTCCCATACCAACTTACCTAAAAGAGACGTGTTTGCTTCCCTAGCCATACGGACACCATGCCCTCCCATCTTTCTAGGCATAGTGACTTTCTCCTATTGCATTTGAGAACCACCAAAATCCGATATGACAACAGGATGCACAGTACAGTTAGGAGCTAGGTGACCATAGCAACCACTAGATGCACAAATGAGGTGCCACCCCTCATACTCCTCCTTATACCGCTGACCATTCAGCCAAACCTTCCCTACAACAGGTTGGGTCAAGTCTATCTCCATGTAGATTCTCACAAACTTGCCCCTCTTCACTTTTAACGTGTTGTTACCCACCTTGATAGGCTTCCCTACCTTAGGACACTCTTATCATAGTATGGAAGATTTAAACCAGGGAATTGTATCCACACTAAAGTACGTTAAACCTTTGCATTTGGAGACGCAAAATATGGACTCCAATTGGTAACCGCCAGACAATGATCAAACACCATCCAAGGCCCCATAGAAGCTACTTTCTCCCTATCTTCTGCCATGTCAAATTTCACCATGTAAAACCCATTATCCACATCCATAATGTCAAAACCTCCATTCAGACTCCAGAGTTTCTTGAGTTTCTCTTTCATAACCTTGTACCCGAGATGCTTTCCCAAAAGCTTGATAAACAATGCATCCTGCCTTGAGCTACACAACTCCTTAACTACACTCTCATCAAAGAGTACCTTTGGCAACAATCTGTTCCCATTCTCAAACTCTATATGTGCCAGCTTCTTTGGAAGAAAACTTTTTCCCTCACTGGAGGGGCTTTCTTATTATCTAGAACTTTGTCACGATAAGAAACATCAGGCCCCTTGCTCATTCCAGTCGTTCCATGTCCTCCTCCAATCCCTTGATGAACACGATTTGCATGCCATAAGTTCGGTGGTTTATCCAGTTGGGGCGGTGTCTCTGGTCGTCCATCTCACTCATTTTTTTTAACAAAGTTAACCCTCCCTTTGCATTCAATTAAGGTTAATGTAAATAATAAATTAAAAACATAGAAATAAGCTTGTGATTGAATATAATTTTAGGGAAAAATAAATACAAACATATCATATAATATGAGACTTGCTGCATAAAATATCCTAAAACAAACAAAAGATAAATTGATCAGTAATAAAAAAACTAAATATTAAATAGAATAATATAACATGAATTCATATTAAATTTTGAATTTTTTTTTTGAGAAACTAGAATTTTGAAACTTTATTTGAAAAAAACAATTTGATTATTTTAAAATCAATTATATTTATATTTATTTCTCATATTACCTATTCAGAACTAAATGTCGAACAAATATAATTATTTTAAAGAATTGACTTTATACATTTTTTGTATCTTATTATATAAAAGCGATTGTTTTTTACAACACAAACTAAACGTGTTTGTTAAAAAAAATTGTGCAAAATGTCTTTTTAATAATCACTGTTAAGGATTGTTTATCTATTTGTTTCAACTTTCGGAAAACAAAATCATAATATTAAAAAAAAGCATTAATCTAAAATTTTTTGAAGCAATTCGGGTAGCTTCTCATAAAACTCTTCTATGAATAGCTATTTTAAGTGTTTTTTTTATATTATAAATAAACAAAAATTAGCTTCCGCTTTACTTAAAAAACTCTTAAAAAACACAATGTTTTAAATTTGGATCGATTGTTGGATTAGTGAATGCAATGATTCAAGATTCAATGATCCAACTGTTATTGAGCCATAGTTGAACCGGTAATAATTAAATATTTTTTTATTTTTTTTAATCGATGGTCAAACCGGGATATGTATACATAATCACAAGTACACATTAATAAAAAGATCGATCAATAAGTCAAATGTCAATCGAAGTTCCATTTTTTTTATACAAAGTCCAAATTGTTCAATTGCAAATCTAATAATCAGATGTTGTAATTTTGACATTGAACTACATCAAATGCAACATGTAAGAGCCCCCATTTAGGAGAATTGGGTCGGGACTAGAGCCCCGCTGCCGCAGTCCCTGTAACACCCTCCTTGGGCATTACCTCCTAATCACATGCAGAAATAAAATTAAAAAAGAAAGTTAACTGGTTGTTTTTGGAAAATAACTTCTGATATTTTTCATGAGTCTGAAAATATGAGGGTAAAAATTTTTATTTTTCTTTTCTTTGGAGTACTTAAAAAAAAAAGTGTACACAACACAAAAGTAAAATCATACCATGCTTAATAACACAGAACAGCTAGGTTCATTTATAAATCAAAACACTTTAACATACAATTTTCATGAAATAATCTTTCGTACTGAAATTTATAAGATCATTACAAAGTTCTTCAAAACCACCTATAATAGCTTGATTAAAATACCCGTCCCAAAGGAAACATCCTAAGCTGGTCGATCTAAAAGACAACTACTGGAAAGAACTCTGTAGTTCTCACCATAAAATTCTCACTAACCTCTTCAAGGATCGGGAGTACTATTCTTAAGTGAGGTTAGGAACTTCTCGACACCACTTGTCCTCGTGTAATAAAGCACCACATCAGAGGGCCAGGAACTCCTGATATATTGTAAGGATAAGATACCAATATATGGATGTATTATGACGACCACATGCCCAAACACAGAGCAACAGATACAGTTAAATATCAATACTTAACATATAAATTTTCACAAATAATCATATGAATCAACAATTGTCGTCGTTTTTGAAAACATGACACTTCTATATTTCAACATTCTGTCCTAGTCTCTGGAGACCCCAACTCCTTGCAGTTTAAAAAAAAACAGTGAGCTGATCAGGCTCAATTGCCACCCAGGCACAAATAGCCAACACATTTACATGGCTCAACTTAATCCCCACAGCAATTGTCCAACTCAAGGCACAGTAATCAACGCATGTGGGTTCCAGAGCACACCGTTCTACACAAGGCACAATGAACAAGGCTCATGGAAATCATGGTCCATCAAGGCACCAATGATACACCGTCGCATGAGATACCTTTCCCTTCAAGGCATTCACACAAAACTTTTGGGCACGTATGCCAAATGCATGTAAAAATCATTTTATTTTCGCAGCTTTTCTTTGTGCTTCATTCTTTCTTTCGTCGAGGCTCAAGGCTCACGACCATCCATAAATTTTCAATGTTTTAAAACTTTCATCATCAACACAGGACATTTAAGTCCGAGTGTCCAATCACAACAGTCCTAGACCTGTGCACTTAGACTTTGTGGGCGTAGAAAACAGTTTTCACCTTTTTACTACTTTCACCATGTTTTATCACAACGTATGTAGGACACACATCCTACAACAACGAAAATAGGACACACAGTCCACAACAACATGTCTAGGACACACAGTCCACAACAACGTATATAGGACACACAGTCCACAACAACGTAAATAGGACACACAGTCCATAACTTCATATATAGGACATACAGTCCACAGCGTTGTGATACGGATCATGGATCCACGTGCTTTAACTCTAGTATCCCGACGTCTCAGTTACTAGGTTCACTGTTCAAAGTTATTTTTCGTTCAGTGAAAAACAAATACAAAATCAAAACTTCCATAACTTATCCAGAGATGTCTGATAAATTCTTGGATAACATTTTGTCCAAGACTTACTTTATATATATATATACACTTTATTCTCATATTTTATATCTTTATATTAATTACTGGTTTATAGTCCATTTCATGCCAAATTTTTTTACTTGATCATGTTAAAAGATATTATTTTCAAAATTATATTTTTCATTCAAAAATTATGATGAACTCTTTTATAAAAACAATTTCAGAACAGCAGTGGATTTAAATTCTGAATGATCCCTCAAATGACCTTTAAATTTTTTGAAAATTTAATTGAAGGTACCCAACTCACATATAAACACATTTCAGTTGGTCCCATGTCAAAATTCAAAGTCAATAATTTATAAAAAAATCACGCACTGCCTCTGACTGTATAGGATTTTCCAGAAATCCAAGTTCACCAACATGTAACTTTATGAAATTGTTTCTCTTTATATACACATGAAAAAATCTCAAATCTTCAACCATACTTTAGATATACTTCAGTATTAACCCAGAAAATTTTATAAAAGTTTTTATCCTTCAAAATCATATTTAAAATCATCATGCAACCAACTATGTTCATATTTTCGCAGATAGAATTTGGTTCTACTTTGACAGGTGTTTTGACCTAGTAATTCTTATCCAAATACTTACATGTTATATATCAAATTAAAGCCCCAGAAGTCTTCTTTCCAAATATGTATTTATTTTTCAGAAATACGTTTTGTATAAAAATTTATGGGCTCACGAATAAATGTATATCATGCTGCCAGAATCACATTTTACCTATGTTTATCCACACTAGGTCATTATCTTCACTTTAGCATCATCCACAAGCCATAAAACCAACATGCAAGGGTCCTAGACCCTCAAAAACATACATACAAACATATATCAACCAAAAGTAGTAACCATTATTATCAAATAATGGTTCAAACAAAGAGTTGAGAGAGAAAATTTAAATCAAGCTTGTGAAAATTTAACAAAAACACCTACTTTACTCTATATAGGGTTTCGGCCACCCTATTAAAAATGGGTTTCAAAATTCTTTTTGTTACATGCAAATCAATAGGATGAAAGTAGATGTGAGTATGAGTTCATAGAAATTAATTTTATACTAAAAGGATTTTTTTTTCTAAGTAATTTTCTCATAAACATGCTACAAGTTGACAATAATATGCATGTTAATAAAAACAAATTCTTGAGAGTATGAAGTTATAAAAATTGAACTTATAAAAATTTAGTTTCATACTTGAAAATCTGTTCTAAATACATTTTTCTTAAACTTTTTAGATGAAACATGACATGCAACAAAAAGAATCAACATGCATTCAAGTAAAAATTATATTTTTGATAAGAGGAAGAGTAGAGTAGAGAGATTATACCATTGAGATGATGATGAGAAGTTGAAGATGAAGAGGATTTTTGAAAACTTCTAAGTGTGGTAATGGAGGAAATGTGAAGTGAATGAGTGAGTAGGTTTTTTTTTTGAGTGAAAAAGCAAAATGAAGAAAAGTGTGTGAGGGGAGTATTTATAGAGGATTGGGGGGTTGGGGGGGGGGGGGGGGGGGGGTGGGGCTGCCTTGTAGCAGAATTAGGGAGGGATTTTCTTCAATTTTTTTTTATTAAACAAAAATGGGTTTTTATTAAAATATTGGTTTCTTGCAAATTTGGAAGAAATGATGATAGGTAAGTGAATGATGAGATTCTAATGTGACTTGTCTCTTCAAGTCATATCACATCTCATCTCATCTAATCAGTAAAAAATCCGATTTTAAATAATTTGGCTCGTCCCGATTCCATTTATCCCCCGTTGGTGTAAATTGATCGTATTTTCTTTCGTTAATTTTCCAACCGAAAAATTTTTATATTGAAAGAAAATTTATAAAATCATGGAAATGATTAAAATTAAGTTAGGAAAAATAAAAATTTTATTTTTGCTAATCGAAATTCATTTTCCGGGTCAGTACAGCTTAATTGATAGCAAAAACTCAGACCGGGATCGTCTGAAATTTCTACCGGAAAGTTAATAGTAGTTTCCTACTATAGAATAGAATATGAAAATAATTTAGATTTATTAAAATAATTTCTCAAATAATTTTAGAATATTACACACTTACACGCATAGTTAAACACAGATTATAGATAACAGAAAAATTGGGGGCGTTACAGTCCCCAAATAAACTAGATCAAAAGTACATATTTTTTAAGCGAAATAATGAATCGATTAATTTCTGAAAACCAGTTTTACACTGGTTTAACCGATTTAATGTTGGTTTTACCGATTTTCGCATTGTCAAACTGTTTAGTTCTCTATTCCGACCAGGATCAAGGAGAGGATCAAGGAGACATCGATTGACAGTCCGATTGAAATGATTTTTTATACATTGCTTCTCTCACTTCTCTCCGAAACCAACGAGACAAACTACACACTCTCTTAAAGTTCTTTTGCGTCATTTCTTTCTCTTCAAAACTACTGCAACCAAACAATAGGTTAAAAATACACAAGAAATATAACAATGGACTTTTAGTTGGAGATAACGAGTAAAGGAGAATTCTTTTTATAATGTTCATCTAGTGAGTGTTGGCGGCTATTAAACAATTCATCTGTATCGCTTTTGGTTAAACATTTATATATTACCAGCTCTTTCAATTCCGGGATACAGTTGAACAGTGAGAGGAGTAAGGCACAAGTTGAAAAATGATTTGACTTGGAGAATTGTTACTTGAACATCAAAATGAGACAACAAAATTCGATTACAATTCTCGTGGTTAATGTAGTTCAAAAATGTGGTTAATCAGGTGTTGAATTCGGTTAATGGATATACCAAGATGTCGCAACTCATTAACCATCAACTGAACGTCATTAACCACGATTTTGAACGTTATTAACCACGATTCTCAAAAGTTTAAATATACATTAACAACATTATGAACACCTGAGAATCACGGTTAAAAATGTTCAAATCGTGATTAATGAAGTTCAGTGGGTGATTAATGAGTTGCAGCATAGTGATATATCCATTTTCCAAACTCAACACTTCATTGGCCATGTTTTTGAACTGCATTAACCAAGAATATCGTTGTCGAATTTTGTTGTCCCATTTTGATAATCAAATAACACAATTGTTTGACCAGTCTTCCTTGGTCCCAAAAGTTCAATATTTTAATGAAAAATAAATAAATCAATTAATATATAAAATTATCATAGTTATCAAAACCGGCCAGTTCGACCGGTTAGACTGGGAACCAGCCTGTTGTTCGGTCCGGAATAGCCACAAAACCGTCCAAAACTCAAACCGAACGAGAATTGATAGAACCGGTGCTGACCCCATAAAACCAGCGGTTCATCCGGTTCAGCCGATTTGTTCTTCTTTCTCCATCTTTCAGTCAGAAGCAAAAAGAGAAGAAACAATGTGACAGTGAATGCATAAATCCAATAAAGTTACCAGAGAGAGATAATCGCAGTAGAAAGAAAAATAGAGAAGGATGGATGAGTCTCTGAAGCAAAAGCATGCAAGAAGGGAATCCATGACATAAAAGAATACCCGGATCCTCTAGATCGAGTTCTTAATCGAGTTGCTAAAAAAATATTGCAACATCAAGACTCTGGATCTCTCCCTAAGTCCTCGTTTCGATAATGGATCCGTTTCGATTTTATTGAGCTAGGGTGGCGAGTTGTGTGTGTGCAATCTACATTCTGCAAAGTGGGGCAGTGGAGTGAAGAAGGCAAGAAGCTAGGGTTTTCTTCCATTTATTTTTGTCTCTAGTGAGTTGGATTGGGTCCTTGGTTTTGCTCACCCAAGAAAGCCTAATAGGTGGCTTATTTGTCCAATGTTTGAAGGCTATCATAAGTATATGATATGTATGACATTTTTAAGTGAAACTTAGCTTTTATGCTTTGTTTGGGTGTGAGAAGAAAATGAAAAGAGAGAGAGGTGAGAAAGAGTATGAGAAGAGAGAAAGATGTGAGAGATAAAATAGATTTGATGTGTTGTTTGGTGTAAGAGAAATATGAGAGAAATAGAGGAGAAAGGTGTATATCCGCACTTCTTCATTTTCTTCTCATCTTTGAAGAGAATAAAATTTTGGGTGGGTCCCACCCAATTTATTTTCTCTTCTCTATTTCTATTGCTTACCAAACAAGCTCCTCTTCTCTCCTATCATTTTCTCTTATACCACACCCCATTAATGTGATGAAGTTTTGAATATGGATCAAAGTAATAGCCACTATTACTGTAAAACCACTAATATCTTGACATGTGTGCTTTTATTTTAATGACTAAGAGAGAAATAATAATAATAATGCTGATTTGTCAAGATATTATTGAAAGTATGTATAAAAATCATTTACATTGACAATGCATATAAAGTAAATCCATTAAATCATGCCTTCACGATTCCGATTTTAAAAACATTGATAATTATTAAGGTTTTTAATACGAAAAATAGAAAGAGATAAAGCTACTTAAAATAAAATAAAAAAGTAAATAAAGTTAAGGAACAAAGCTCCCGGCGAGGATCGAACTCGCGACCTTTCGCTTACGAAGCGAACGCACTACCACTATGCTACGGAAGCCAACGTTAACGGGTTTGTTGAAAGCAATATTTAAAAATTATTTTAACACTAACAACATTTTCAGAACTTGAAGGCTGAAGCAGAGCAGAAGTCAAAACCCTACTAAAATCACACAACGTGGTAGCTGTAGGTTTCAGCGTTTGGAGTTGGTAGGGAAATGTGTGGAATTGCTTTGATTATTTCGGGCATTCGAATTGACATCTCATCTTTCATATCCGATTCAACTCGCAAAACTGAGAAAGTAAGCGCAATTCTTACTCATATATACACATCAAAATGAGCATCATCATATCATATCATATATAATAATAATAATAAATAATATTTTTACGCCATTTTTTTGGTACAGTTGTTGTTCTGTTTAGATGATCTTAAAGCAGCTCTGCGGAGACGGGGTCCTGATAGCTTGGATGTGAAGAAAGTTGTTCTGCATCACAGTGTCTCGGGGAAAAATCAAATCTCATCGTTTCTGGAAGATGATGACGACGATGATGAGTTGGAGAATATTTTATGTTGCGGAAACAGAGAGAGAGACAATTTTGGCATTCCAAGACCTGCGGAACTTCGTTTCATTGGTGCAACTTTGCAGCTTAGAGGAATTAACCCGCTGGTTCAGCCTCTTGTAGATGCATCTCGAAATGTTCTTGTCTATAATGGTATTTTGTATTTTCTCTGCTGCAGTAACCAGTAAGGAAGTGTTTGGAAGAGTTTACATAGAGCTTATTTAGGTTCATGAGAATTATTGCCTATGAAAATAAATTTATGCAAATAATTTGTGAAAATAGTTTATGATATTCTTACACGCTCTTTCTAGCTTATTTTAATCGGATAAAAAGTTTATTTTCTTATAACTTATAAGCTCTTGTTATTAGCTTATTTGAGAAAAAAAAGCTTATTGAATAAGCGACAAAGCGTTTAGTTAAACTGTTTACGCACCCTAATTTTATGGTGTGTTTAGATTAGTTTAGTTTGTTTTTTCTTATAACCAAAATCTTATTGAGCGAGCTTTTGAAAACCAAAAAAAAAAGGCATTTTATTTTCTCTAAAGGTTAAGCTAAACTGAAAATGCACTTAAAGTCTTGTTCCTGATGTGGAATTGCTCATTGTTTTGGACTGTGGACAAGGATATCTCTTCCAAGAAAGAGAGGAATGACGGTTACGTTGAAATAAGTGAATGGGGGAATTTGAAGTATTGTCCTTACTAGGTTGAGAATTTGAGCTCAATATACAATCCTAACATTTATTGAGATGAGCACTTAGTGTTTGTATTATTAGCCTACAAGCATGTATCAAATCAAAGAAGTGTTTAATGTGGGAAATATCTATCTGTTTGTCTGTGTGATTTGCTGTATGTATTTCTCTCTCTTGTATACCCCATCAATAAGTCATTTTATATTTTAATTTCTATACACTCTTTTTCTTTTTGTTGTTTTGCTCTTTAGGCGAGATTTTTGGAGGACATCACATAGCTAGTGATTGCAATGATGCTGAATTTCTCATGCAAGCTCTAGGAAAATGTTGCTCCTGTGGTTCTTGTTTAACCGGTGACTGTGTTGAATGTGGGAAAAGTTCCATTCCAGATGTACTTTCTTCAATTAAAGGACCATGGGCTATCATCTATTGGCAGGTAACTCCAAGTGGTAAGTTTGCAAGTGTCCATATTTTTTGCAGTATCTTTTTCTTCCACATGGTATCAAAGGTGTTACTTTCTTTGTCTTTTGCAGGATAGTTCAAGGACCCTTTGGTTTGGCCGAGATGCATTTGGTAGGCGGAGCCTCCTTGTTCACTGGCCTACAGAAGATGACGCAACCTTTCTGCTGTCTTCTGTATCACCCGTTTCTCCAATTCAGCAGGCTTCTGGTATGTCGCACATTAAACAGCTATAATTATCTTGCTCTTGCATTCAATTTCTGTGAACTAGAGTGACCTGAATAGATTCTGTTGCCGTTTACTAAATATATAAATATAAATAGTGTAATTTAATGCTGGAAATGTACTCTATACTACATACACAGTATGGTATTTACATAGATGGATACATTATTATCAAAAACCCGCATAAAGAGGGTATGGCTGGTTTTAGGAGATTTCATGATTTCTTATTTGGTGCTTCCTAAATGAATCCTGCATCGTATTCTTTCAATATGATAGATACTGGAATTAAGCAGATAGGGATGGAGGCAACCTCTTTACAGAGGGGAAAAGCTATGATATGATGCTGGATGGAAAATTCAGAAACGCAGCACAAGTGCACCTCTCAGGAATATCCCGAGCCCTGAGATCGCTGCCATTTTGCAACACAATTTTCTGCCTCTATTTCTCCATTATTCCCTTTATCCCCATGCACCTTTACTATTTGCATATCTCCAGAAATCTGTGCTTCCAACTGTCCATTTTGTTAAGCTCCAATTCTTTCACATCAGTGACCCCCTCTTTTGGAATGTTTGACATGTCACTGTTACACCAAATTTCCCTTGCAGGCCTCTTTGGCCTTTCTACTGCCAACCCGCTTATTGGGCCTTTCTCCCGTTCTATAGACTTATGTTATTGGAGGCCTATCACAATATAAGCCAATCGTCTGTGTCAATCTTTGCAGCATGAAATTTAGTTAGGTGGTACACTTTTTTAGGTTTAGATCCAGCGTTAATTTGATAAATTTGGAACTCTGATGAGAATTGAGAAACATAAGATAAAAGGCTTGGAGAGAGCTGGTAATGACAGAAACTTTCCGACGGATAAGAACACTGTTTTTTATGATTAGAGTTATTTACATTTAGTTTGGAGTCCTTAACTTTCTTTCTCTCATTATTTTCCCTTTTCCCCATCCATCAATTTTCATGTCACATTGATTTTGCAGCTTTTGACATCTGAACTGAAAATACTATGAGTTAACACATTTCACTCTAGTTTGGCGGACCTATCTTTGGCTTCTGTTCATCGACATCATTGATTTATTGATGTCTTTATCCTTCAAGTAATGTCAAATACTACTTTAAATGTTTCCCCCCTCTTTGAACTTGTGATTTTAATTGTCAAGGAGACAAGGACCAACTCTCCTAAATGCTTAAGATGTTATATCTCTAACACGCCTCCTCATAATTGATTTTATATCTCTAACACGCCTCCTCATGCAAGTCTGTTGGGCTTTAAGCATGTACAATGCACAAGCCCACTCTACCTTTTACTAAAATTCAACTTTATTTACAAGAATGAGAGCTGCAAGGATTGGACTTATGACCACTTGGTTATAGGCTTTGATACCATGTCAAGGACCAACTTTTCTAAAAGCATAAGCTGTGATGTGAAGGCTCGTGATTGCTTTTATATTTCTAACAAACATTAATAGAGTTGCCTTATGTTCCATAGATATTATTTGTCCTTTGCTGTTAGTTCCATAGTTGTAAACCTGGATTGAGGGACGAATTGATAAGGGGGCTAGGTCGCTTGTTTTACTGCTGGTCTGACTGAAAATTGTCAGCTACACAAAAAATTGAGAAAGGAAAAAACCAACAAAAAGGGAGCCAATGGTCCTTGTTTGATTGAGAACCATCTAGTTTTCCTAGTTTTTACCCAATAAAACCTGTCAGACTGGTCCCCTTTTTAAAACTATGGTAATTTATGTTAGTTTTCGAATTTGTAAATTAAAGTATGTAACAATTGGACGTTTTAATATTATTTTGCTGTAGAGTATGAAGCTCATAATGGAATAGGCTGTCTTAGTTATTGGGAGGAGCTACCATGTGGAATATATAGTGTGTATGTGGATGCTTCAAATTCAAATGGATATCTAGTCGGTGAAGTCAAGAAATATGAATATACAAACTCAATATTAAATGAACTTATCAAGTGGGAGAGAACTTCCATTGAACCCAGCTCTGAAGATCTGCAGATATCCCGACATAGGTTTTGTAGGAGGCAACATGATGTTCATTCAGCTTCTTTAGAGGCAGTTCCATGTGAAACAGGTATTTACCATAAAGTAGTTCCAAAGTCCTCCATTTAGTTATACAATACTTTAATTGTCAATTTGTCATTCTGATACATTTTAACACCTTTTACTATTTGGCAATTATATTGTAGCCTTTAAGTCTTATTCTGCCGTGACAGATCTTTGTCTTGATTAAGCAGGCTCAACTCAACCTGCAATTCTAATGCCAGCTCATATTTTGCTAAATGCTTTAAAGGAATCTGTGCTACGACGTACTTCATTGTATACTATCTATCAGGTTTGCTATTTGATTGAAATCAGATTATGTTGTAGTATTTGTTTGTCGCTGATAAGATTAAGATGTATACCTTTCAATGATTTTTGTCTAAGATGAATTGTACTATAATCCTAGTCCTAATTAAATAAGGAAACAAGTCATTGAAATTATAATAAATAGGAAATAACTCCTAAAAGATCTTCTAAGATACTCTAAAATATTCTAGGATACAATAAGGATATTATAAGAAACTTTTTAGATATTCTATCAGCATACAATCACAGTCACAGAGATGCAGCATCCAGTCACCAACTTGCGTACAACAGTGATGGTTCGTGGTGGGGGCTCTATGGTGGAGGCTCGGGTGATTTCAATTGGCAGTTGTGATGTGGCGGATCTGGTTGATGGGTCATGGGCAATGGTGAATGGACTTGATGGTAGTTTGGTTGGGGGTTAATTGGGCCTGGAGGGGTTAAATGGTTTTACGAGGGTGGCAGCTTGCAGTGGTCAGTTAGGTGCTAATGAATTGCAGACACGATGACTTTGGTAGTTGTGGTGTCGACTTGTGCTGGGATAGGGTCGAATTTTGGGCAGCTCCAGTGCCGATTTCCTGTGGTTATGGGTGGCAAATTGATGGTGATGGTGGGTCAAGTTTTGAGGTCAATGGCTTTGGTGGATGAGTCAATTTTGGGGTGAGGTCGGTCCTCTTGTTGATGGTTTGGTTGAACGGGTTTGGATTTGGTTTTGTGGGGATGAGATGTGGGTTTGATTTGTGGCTTTTGTTTTTTGGTCACTGATGGCACATTGTTTCTGGCGTGTGTGCCACCACTATCCGCAACACGGTGTTTACACCTATGTACATGTTGAAGCAAAGGTTGTAGCTTAGGAATGGTGGGGGACTGCATGAAGAGGGTGCTTAAGGTGGAGGGGTTATTTTAGTAATTTCAGTTACAATTACAATAAAGTGATAAACCCATTAAAAACACGTGTCAATGATGCTAATCTCATTTGTCAATTAAGCGACTGCTGCATGTAGAGTTAGAGAGTGATATTACAATGAATAAATGAAGGGAACATGGTTTGAGGTTTCAGAGTTAGTGGGTAGTAGCACAAGTAGTTTCTTCGAACCGTAGGGGTACAGTATTGAGTGTAATCTACCCGTGCTATAATTTAGTGTGTGTTTGTATCTGTGTTGAAAGTAACACAAACGACAAATGGGGCTATTTTTGCCTTTCACGTTCCATAAAAAAGTTTTACCATGTTGCCGTCATAAACGTGCATAGAACGCAAATCCAAACACTGTTAATGGTTGTATCGGTAAAAATTACATTCTATAAAAATTTATTGGGTGATATAAGCGTGCCAAGTCCTACACTGGTGTCAATTCGTTGCTTCATTTTTCTCTATATATGTCAATCAATATAGAACTCAAAACATTAACTCTTTATGTTTTGTCTACCAGAGTGCACGCGCACACAAGATGTATGTGTATAAAAAATACTAATAAAGTTTATGAGAAAAGTGATTAAGTTGAATGATAGAGATGGTAAAAATAAGTTGAAAGTGGAGTCATGAATGGGAATGTGGGCAAAGTGGAGAGGAAAAAGTAGGAGTTTTAATTTCTAACTAAAAAAATATTGTCTTTTGTCTTTTAATTATCTTTATAACCGATCTTATGTATTTATTTATTTGACAAACATTTAATGGATACATATTTATTAGGAATTTAAACTGCAATGGTGAATAATGGATAACTTCCCACAGTTTTCTTTACTAGCAGTAGAGATAATGCTTATTCAAGAATGCTCAACTAACATATTGCAAGTCTGCCACAATAGAAGAAGGTTCTGAAACAAACTATCATAACTGTCATGTATGTCATTGATATTAATTGCAGCTACTCCACATATCAATCAACTTCTTGTGATTGGCATTGTTGGAAATTCTCGTGACGTGACTAAAATCTATCTAATGAGTAATGACCGTATCTAGTTTTGCATTATATGTTTTGCTTTATCATATCCATTTAATTCTTCATCTCTTCTGTAATTTTTTTTATAACAAAGGAATTTGTACTCTTGGATCCATTACCTTGGAAGACCTTTGAATTTATGCTTAATCTGTCCTTGTTTTCTTTCTCTGAATATTATTTATATTTATCATGATTCATGATAAGAGCTCTTTGGATTTTATTGCATAGGATATGATATATGGTATCAAACAAGAGAATTTTGTTCCTGTGGCAGTTCTTTTCTCTGGTGGCCTGGATTCTATGATACTTGCAGCATTATTGGATCAATGCCTGGATCTTAGTTGTGAGTGCTTCTAAATAAGTGTAATTTACCTTATTTGCTGATTATATGATACAATTTTAATTAGTTTCTTTGTAGCTGTTGAAATATATAAAGTTGGAGAACTAGTTGAGTTGATAAGTTTTTATTTTAGAACATTCAACTGAGTTGTCCAATCTTTTTTTTCTTTTCTTGTATTGGCAGATGAAATTGATCTACTTAACGTAAGTTTTGATGGTCAGTTTGCTCCTGATAGAATATCAGCTAAGGCTGGGTTAAAAGAACTAAAAAGAGTTGCACCTTTTAGAAGGTATCCAACTGCAATCAAATTTTCCATGGGCCTGTCTGTTCTACTTTCTACTTTTCTTGTTATTTGGTAAATTTTTTTTTTGCTTGAATATAGATATTGATTGTTTTTACCTTCTTTTAATATTAAATTGTGTTCTATGCATAAACTTGAGTCTTTTCTGCAAGTATATGTTCAGTACTTTTAAATTTATGCTGAGTGATATTGAATTTTACCTGTATTATTTTGGATGAAATTTTGAAAACAAAGGAAATGTTTCACTTATTATCAGATTGGATATTTCATCCAGAAACTTATTTCAGTTGAATTATTAGAATCATCTCTGTTGCGTTGTTATGGGGCATTGAAAATGGTCTGAAACATGTGTTTCTATTGTAATTGATGGCCTACCTTGTTACATGACCCAATCTCCTACTGTTTACGTGTTTCTTTTATTATATTCTTAGGAGGATATCCTATCCTCTTTCATTGTGTTCTTCTCTTCCTTAATAAAGTTTCTTTTTTTTATAAAAAAGAAAAAAGAAGATATAGTTTGCATATAACCTCCCTGTTTTCTATCTCTAATGTAACCTCTATTTTATTTTATATGGAGTAGCATTCTGTAAGTCAGCACAGATAGGAATAGGTTGAAACTATTAAAATGCTTTATCCCGAACATCTGAAATTTGGATCAAGCCCAGCGTGAGAATTGCAAACTGGCTCAATAGATTTGGCTTGACCTGTTAGGTGCAGTACATGAATAGTTTCTAACAAAGTAACATTGAACATCAAGTACAGTAATTTTGAAATTATTTCTAGCTAGCTTTATTATAATGACTCTCCTATTTTGCTCTTTATATATATATCATTTGTCATTCAACTAGATTTTTTATATAGGTATATTGTTGCAAACATGCACCTATTGGACACGCTTTCATATCAAAATGTCTTTTATAGTATGTCTTGTTCAGGTGAAGTTGTGTTGTGAGTGCAGGTGGAGACTTGTGGAGATTGATGCTGACTTGTCAGACTTGGTGTTTGAAACTAGTCATGTGATGTCACTCATAAATCCTGCCAATACCTACATGGTACTACTTAATCCTTTGGATTGGTAATTATCATTTGTATTGTGTTATATGCATGAACATTTCTCTAAATATTTGAAGTTGATTTGAATAACCAATGACCATCCAATTCCAAATATCAGCATGTCAGTAAGGCATGTTTTACAGTATGCTCATGCCTGTCTTTTCCTCAATTTCATCTGACTAATTAGGTTAATTTCAGATTACCTTTTGGTCTTTTTAGCAAATATACGCTTAGAAAAATAAACAAAAAAGTAAAAATAGAGATCATGCATACCATTTTTATGATTCTGAACATGTCTTTCCTTTATTCGGATTCCAGATGTTGAATTGAAGTGTGAAAAATGGAAAGTATAGAAACGAAGGAATGTTGGAATGTTTGAATATTATTCCTTGAATGAATGTGTACAGAAAGTTACAATATATAGACAAAGGAGATTTAAATCTAATCCCTAAAATTAAGGAATCAAATCTGTCCTAATAATGAACAAAATAAAAGACTAATCTGTCTAATTAAAACTGATAGAATCAGTCATAAATACAAGATATGATATGATATTATAACACTCCCCCTCAAGCTGGTGAATGGATATCTATCATTCCCAGCTTGCAAGTAAGACCATGAAACCGCTCTGTGGGAAGTCCCTTGGTGAAGACATCTGCTAATTGGAACTCTGAGGGCATGTACTCCGTAGCTATAAGACCATCATCCAATTTTTCCTTGATAAAGTGTCTATCTATCTCTATGTGTTTAGTCTTATCATGTTGGACTGGGTTGTGAGCAATACTAATGGCAGACTTGTTGTCACAAAGTAATCTCATAGGAATTCTGAGATCATCCAGAATGATTCTCATCCATAATGATTCACATATCCCTTGGGCCATAGCTCGAAATTCTGCTTCGGCACTAGATCTTGCAACGACATTTTGCTTCTTACTTCTCCAAGTCACTAAATTTCCTCCCAAAAACATGCAGTACCCTGAGGTGGATCGCCTGTCTACAATCGACCCTGCATAATCTGCATCTGTATAGGTCTCTATGGACAAGCTTTCCCCTTTCTTGAATAATAATCCTCTTCCTGGGCTCGACTTCAAGTACTGGAGGACTTTATTCACTGCTTGCATATGTCTCTCTCGTGGGTCATGCATGAACTGGCTAACCACACTGACAGCATAGGCTATATCCGGTCTAGTGTGGGATAAATATATCAATTTCCCTACTAGTCTTTGATATTGTGCCTTGTCCACCCTTGGGCTTTCCTCATTGTTTCCAATCCTGTGATTCTGTTCAATAGGTGCCCCTGTGGTTTTGCAACCCAGCTTACCTGTCTCTTTAAGGAGATCCAGGACATATTTCCTTTGGGAAATAAAGATGCCTTGTTTGGAGTAGGCAACCTTTATCCCAAGGAAGTACTTCAGCTTTCCCAAGTCTTTCATTTCGAACTGTGCAGCTAGTTTCTCTCTCAGAGCCCGTTTCTCAACCTCATCATCACCGGCAATGATCATGTCATCCACATAAACCAACAGAAGTGTGAGCTTGCCATCCTGAGAATGTTTAACAAAGAGGGTATGATCTCCTTGGCTCTGTCTATAACCTAAGGACACCATAGCATTGGTGAACCTTCCGAACCAAGCCCGAGGAGACTGCTTGAGCCCATATAAGGCCCTTTTCAATTTGCACACCTTGTTCCCTCCACCAGTAGAGTCATACCCTGGTGGAATATCCATATATACTTCCTCTTCCAAGTGCCCATGTAGAAAGGCATTTTTAACATCAAATTGGTGCAAGTCCCAACTAAAGTGTGCTGCCAAGGAGAGAATGATCCTGACTGTGTTCATCTTTGCTACCGGGGCAAACGTTTCCTCATAATCAATCCCATATGTCTGAGTGTACCCTTTTGCAACCAGCCTTGCTTTGTACCGGTCAAGAGTACCATCAGACCGATATTTCACTGTGTAAATCCATCTGCACCCTACTATCCTTTTGTCCTTGGGCTTCTCAACAATTTCCCAGGTCTCATTCTTGTTCAAAGCACTCATCTCTTCATGCATGGCTTGAACCCAATTCTTATCCATTAAGGCCTCTTGTACTGAAGTGGGGACTCTGGTAGAATCAATTGCTGAAATAAAACTCTGATGCTGTACTGATAGGTTTTTAGTGGACACAAACTGAGATATAGGGTATTTTGCACAATTTCTTCTGGCTTTTCTTAAGGCTATTGGCAAGTCATCAAGATTAGGTTCACAAATATCATGTAAAGGATTCAAAGGCTCAGAATCAGGAATGCTTACCTCTGGTTCGGGCAACTGAAGCTGCTGTTGGACCAGGTTGGGTTTTTTCCGATAATACACCTGTTTGTATCGATCAATAGGAACCGATTCTTTAGGTGTCTCTGAAGTACCAGAAGATGATGCCACATCCTTCACCAAAGGAGTCAGAAGAGGAATAAAAGATGACTCAGGAGACTCAGCTGAAATAAAAGATGACTCAGGAGACTCAGCTTCTGGATCACTCCCCCCCTGAAGCTGAGGACGAATGTGACAAGACCCGGATTCATGAAAAGTGACATCCATGGAGACATAGACACGACGACTTTGAGGATGATAACATTTATACCCCTTTTTGTCTGGTGCATAACCTATGAAGATACATTTGACAGCCCTGGGATCCAACTTACTACGATGTTGACTATGGACATGAACAAAGGCAACACAACCAAAGACACGACACGGGAGATTCTTCATGGTAGGAACGGAGGGAAAGAAGGAAGTCATTAGTTGCACAGGACTAAGACCATCTAGGACACGGGAGGGCAATCTGTTCATCAAGTATGCGGCAGTTAAGACAGCTTCCCCCCAATAAGACTTAGGGACAGACATTTGAAATAGAAGTGCTCTTGCAATTTCTAGGAGATGACGGTTCTTTCTTTCTGCAACCCCATTTTGTTGAGAGGTATCAACACAAGTGAACTCATGTAACACACCATGTTCTTTATGGAATTTTGTAAAATGTTGATTCACATATTCCTTGCCATTATCAGATCGTAACCTTTTTATAGACTTTCCAAACTGGGTTTGAACCATGCGATAGAAATTCAAGAACAATGGAAACACTTCTGTTTTATTTTTCATAAGAAATATCCACGTGACCCTAGTACAATCGTCAATAAAAGAAACAAACCATTTTGCACCAGATATATTAGAATTAGAGGAAGGTCCCCACACATCAGAATGAATAAGATCAAACGGTTCACTACTTTTATTATTACTTGGAGAAAAAGTTGTGCGATGGTGTTTCGCAAACTGACAAACATCACAAAGAAAAGACTCAACAGACTCTTTTTTAAATAATTGTGGAAATAAAGACTTAAGAATACTGAAAGGAGGATGACCGAGGCGTTTGTGGTGAAGCCAGATCTGAGATGCAGCGGAATCTGAACTTGTCTGATGTCTGGATGTGGACACCATCTGACTGGTACTAGCAGGAGTCTGATGAAGGACATATAACCCTCCCTGTTCCTTAGCAACCCCAATCGTCCTCGCCGTGGTAAGATCCTGAAACACACAATGAGAGGGAAAGAAGGTCATTGTACAATTTAAATCTCTGGTAAGCTTATGAATAGAAATAAGGTTATTTGACAAATGAGGGACATGAAGCACATTATGCAAAGGAAGGGAAGGTTGAAGTGAAATTGTACCACATCCTGAAACAGGGACATGGGATCCACTAGCAACCGTTATGTGATGCTTACCAGATAATTTAGAGTAAGTGGAAAAATATGAGGGATAAGGGGTCATATGATCAGTAGCACCAGAGTCAATAATCCAGAGATCCTCAGATACAGTACTAGAAACATTAAAGGATAATGAATTTAAATTCTTACCAGTCATGGATAGAGAACAAGTGCCAGAAGGCTTACTCATAGAATCCAACAGAGTGCGCAAACGATCCATCTCTGCTTTACTAAGCGCCGGAATTGCCTCCCCGGATGGTGGTGCAGATACCTCTGTACCCTCAAGAACCAAGTCAGACACTGTTTGATTAACTTGCCTTTGTTGACCGCCTTTAAAACCCCCAGAACGTCCAAGAGCCTTGTCCCTGCCATGGAGTTTAAAACAAGTGTCCTTAGTGTGACCGGACTTCTTACAATAAGTACACCAACGCTCATCACGTTTAGCAGACGACTTCCAAGAGGAGGATCCAGGCTTTTCAGATGACAACCCACCAATAGGACCTTTGCCGGTGGCCAAAGCAGAACCATCACTTGAATTATCATTATTCAACATGACAGCCCTACGACTCTCTTCCCCCCTAACTGTGTAGAATACCTCGGAGAGAGAAGGAAGTTTGTCCTTACCTAAAATCTGGACTCGGATAGGATCATACTCAGAGTTCAACCCAGAGAGAAACTTAAACACCCGTCCACGCTCAATAAATTTGGTTAAAGTGGCAGAATCCTCAGTGCATTTCATCTTTAAATCCTGGTTTTGGTCCAGCTCAATCCATAAACCATTCAGAGTACCATAATAATCAGTGACGGGAAGAGATCCTTGCTTAGTGTTAAAAATTGTGTTTTCCAATTCATAACAGGCAGCAATATCTTGTTTCATAAAAAAACTCTGACTACAACTACCCCAATTTTCACGTGCAGTTGCAAAAAACATACAATTCTTACTGATGTCTGGGATCATAGAGTTCCAAAGCCAAGTCATAATAAAAAAATCTTCATCATCCCATATATCGAACTGTGGGTCGTCTGCCTTCGGAGGATCCCCGACAATGTGAGACAACTTCCGACGACCCTTGAGAGTGGTGCGAATGACCTGGGCCCATTGGAGATAGTTCTTACCGTTGAGGTGATAAGAAAGGTGTAAAACCGGGAGATCATTTGGATTCAGTGCAGCAACGGCCTGAGGCGGAGGCGGCGTGACGACGGTGGAGGTCTGGGTGTCTTCTGAAGTCATGCTGTTTGGGCCTGAAACTGGTCAGAAAAGGACGGGGAGGAGCTGGCGATCGGAACGGTGGCCGTCGCACGGTGAACGGCGGTCTGGAGGGAGGCGCGTGGCACTCACGCGCCGGCTGTGCAGCGGCGCGTTGGAGGCGCGTGGGGGCGCGTGGAGCGGCGGTTCTGGATGGGTTTCTGTGGGGTGGCCGGAAAAATGCCGACAAGCAGTCCGGCGAGGGTGGTGAGACCAAAAACGGCGGCGGCGGGTGGTGTTTGGCTGTTTTACTATTCAGGTAGCAATAAGGCTGCAAAGGAGACAGCAATCAGGCTGCTCGGAACCGGAAAAAAAAAAAACAAAGGCAAGCCCTAGGAACGACCTAGGCTGCTATTGTTATAATATCATATCATATCTTGTATTTATGACTGATTCTATCAGTTTTAATTAGACAGATTAGTCTTTTATTTTGTTCATTATTAGGACAGATTTGATTCCTTAATTTTAGGGATTAGATTTAAATCTCCTTTGTCTATATATTGTAACTTTCTGTACACATTCATTCAAGGAATAATATTCAAACATTCAAACATTCCTTCGTTTCTATATGGTATCAGAGCTAGAGCCCATCTTCCTGTGTATCGCCTGTTATGGCAATCTTTCTGTGCAGTGCCTGTTCTGGCAGACATCTGTGGAGGAGGGGTGTTAAAAGTCCCACATCGCCTACCTCAAATCCTAGGGTGCGGTTTAAATACTTGTTGGGCAACTCCACTTAACATCAATTGGTTTTAGGTTGGAATCTAACAGAAAGTTTATTCTTTTTAAACACCGAACCTAATTTAGCTCTTTAAAAATTGGGGAAAAGTGAAAAAACCACCCTAAACTTTTGACCTTTTGCAAATCACTCCCTAAACTTTAAATTCATCCTAATTGATCCCTAAACGTTAAGTAATATTGCAATAGGCCCTTCTGTTAAGGTGATGTTAAATCACTAACGGTGAACTAATCCTGATCCTCCATTTTGTATTGAATCTGGACTCTTAATTAATTTATTTATTATTAAACAAATTTATTTTATCCAATTTTTAAAACATTCTAAATGACAAAAATTAAAAACAATAAAACATACAAATTGGAAGATTAATGCTTAGTAAAACCACCAACACACTAACAGGGTGATGGTTACTAATAGTTTAAAAATTTGCTTGTGTTCGTGATTTGTGGGCTCATACATTTAGGAAGATTAACAAAGATGTGGCTAGCACATGGATTGATTCAAATGTTTTTTATTTATTTACAATGTATAAAAAAATATATTATTAGGTATGTTGAGATCCATGTTATTCCACCCGCATTAGTCCATGCTTCAGATGTCCAGTCCTGAGCATGAGGGGTGTGTTGAGAGTCCTACATCGACTAGAGATATGACCTAAGTAGTGCTTATAAGGCTCGGACAATCCTCACCTTACAAGCCGGTTTTGTGAGGTTGAGTTAGGCCTAAAGCCCAAATTCTAAGAAGATAAAATAGGATTTTTAATAATACGTTAATCAAGGATGCAGATTCAATACAAAATTTAGTGCTAAGATTAGTTCATTGTTAGTGATTTAACACCATGTCAATGGAAGGGCCTATTACAATATTATTTAAGTTTTATGGATTAATTAGGACAAATTTAAAGTTTGGGGGTGATTTGCAAAAGGTCGAAAGTTTAGGGTGGCTTTCCACACTTTTTCCTTAAAAAATTTAAATACTTAATACTGAAACCATCAATATTATGAAATGGTGGCTTCTAATGTGAGAGAGCTACCAAGTCTCTCACTGGTGAGGGAACAATGATAACCATTAGATTTATTATTTTAAAATATGGATGGCTAAGATCAACTGATGGTTACCTACCATTTGGGTTCCCTCAACATTTAACAATTTGACCCCAACATTTTCCCAATTCTGTCACATATATAACAACCATTTAATCATATCTTCGAATTTTTCTTGATCTGAATATTCAATTGCCCTAATTTTGCTCTGCATTTCTGCTGCCGCTTCTCGGCAGCTTCTACTTGCCACCGTTTATTTTCTTCACTGATATGCTGCTCTGCACCTATATTGTCCCTCGTCAACCAACTTTGACCAACTTTGCGAGATGCAGTGGTGAAGGGTGTCAGGGATTCATTTCATTCATTGAACCTTCTGGAGCTTCTCCGATAAACACTTTAGATCTAACATTGAATTAAATACATGAACAGGAGGTTGTAGCCTTGGTTTGAGTCTGGCTTGCAAGATGGATTAAAAATACTTTAGATCCAACATTGAATTAATGGTCACTATTATTGATGTTTAAAAATTACTAAAATGAAAATCTTTGAATGATTAAAAAAAGGAGCTTTACTGAAACTGGATGGATTGGCATGAGGGAGCTGAAAGATTCATAAACTTCATTAGCCACCGTCATAGTAATTGCACACGTTGATTGAGCTTTGAGGTAATTGGGGGAACAGAGGTGACGAGGAAATGGCACAGGGAGGGAGATATACATCCCTGCCCATTCAACAAGCAAATTCTCTTTTCATGTAGATTTTGAATCACGTGCTTTATTATCGGTTAGGAAATCAGATTTTACGAATTTCATTATTTAATTGCTGGATCTTTTGCTAAAATATATGGCTACTCAGACATTTTGAATACCCAAGTATTGTAAAATTAATTTCTTTATCACCTGGGTTTGCAACAATAAGATGAGAAATATCCAAATTTACATGGTCACAGATACGAGGCTTGGTTCCATCTTTCCGGGATGTCATCTCAACCTTCGAGAGAAGTAGATGCATTACCAGGGCTATATTGCAAAAATTGTATTTATAAAAGCCTACTATCGATACTTTACATTTATGCATAGTACACTATTTTTACCTGCTACTGCCTGTTTGTTTTGCTCCCTCACCGGTGAGGGACTTAGTAGCTCCCTCACCGTAGAAGCCACCTTATGAAATTACCCTTAACTTCATTCTTAAGAATATTTTAATCAAATTTATTGTTTATTTTGTTTTAATGGTGTTAAGCAAATTTATAATATAAAAATATACTAATAATGATAGGAGCTGGGTTATCACTAAGAAAATGTAGGAAATTTCAATGAGCCGAGCTCCAATTACAAAGAAAAATGGCAGAAAAAGTCTAGATGTAGGTAGAACCGTAGAAGAGAAAGAAAGAAAGAAAACTAGAGCTGCAGGTGCAGTCTCTGACCTATCGCATCAGCCACCTCAACAATACCCACATTGTTGAATGCCTCCCTCACCACCCTCTTCTCCCTAGTCCCTTCATATTCAGTTCCCTTCCGTGGTTCCAGCATTTTACACCAATCCAAACAGCCTCGTGTTCATTCAGTTACTCCCTTCTTTCTCCTTCTCTTTACCATTTCTGCTCTCGTCTTTTCTGCTCTTTCTTAACTCCCTTGCTCTTCTGTGGTATACAGGGGTTGGTGGCCCATTTAATAATCACCTTTTCTAGTAAAGAAAATGCTAAACAAGTCTACTCTTCAATAAAATATAATTCCATTAGATATTTTGTACGTTATAGAACATTAGTTAAAAAATTTAGAAAGTAATATAATAAATCTCCTTTAATTTATTAACATTAACATGAACAACAAATTCAGCTCAAAACTACCATGATTTATGCCAATGAGAAGAGAAAAAGTGTCTGAACTTTGGGGCTTCAAGTTATGTAGCTTATGTGCTTCATATTTTTTTTTTTGGTGACATATACATGTTATAATTGCAAATTTTATTTTAAAAAAACTGTTAATATGGAAAGAGACAAATGAATGATGGATAAAGGGCTAAAAGGAACGTAAAAGACAAATACATACACTTTGAGTAGTGTATAATGATTTCAGCCCATATGTCATCTAGAAATTTATTAAAGTTGGGACCACTGACTGTTGGCTGCATTCTGCTTCGTCATCTGCAGCCCCCATTTGGCTAAATGGATAGTGTTTTTGTTTTAACTTAATTTTTTCTTCAGTTTTAATGTTCCAATCTGATGCAATGGGTGTTTAGGACTGAAACCCTGTAGCTAAATTTTCAAACACTCCTTTACTATTTCTGGTTTGATAAAGTAATTGGCTTGCAAATACCTTTTCAGGACCTTAATATTGGAATTGCTTTATGGCTCGCTTCTGGTGGTGATGGATGGGTGCCTGATGCAACTGAAGATGATAATGATGACAGTCATGCACGGATTAAGTACAAGTCCAATGCAAGGATTCTCCTTGTTGGTTCTGGTGCTGATGAACAGTGTGCTGGGTATGGTAGACACAGGACAAGTTATAAACGAGGAAGGTATTACTATGATAATGGTAAATTATGTTTTGATATTGTACTCATGTTTACAACTTACAGTTGATAATATTCTCTTGATTCTATGTTGTAGGGATGAAACTTTTCCCCCCATTTTATATTAGCCTGAATTTTATACTTGTCAAGTTGTGCGCATTTGCTATTGCAATTTCTTCATCTTTCCTTTATGTTTAGGAAATTTAATTTTAGGAGTGGACATATATGCTAGACAGTTTATCTTTCCGTAGGTAAGAAATGTAGGGTGCAAGGGATGAAACCACGATATGAACCATATGCTATATACACTGCAATGCTTTAGTAAATCCTCTCCGGTTTAAAATGTTATTCAGCTCACTGGGTTTTCTAAAACATTTAGGGCCTGTTTGCTTTATTTCTTGTTTTCATAAATAAATATAAAAATCCCACGTTGTTTTCAAATTTTTTTTTACAGGAAACACTGGAAACAAAGTAAACTGGCCCTTATCTACCTAAGTACTTGATTAATTATTTGTTTGGGAGACTCATTTTGTGTTTTTATCTGGTAGTTTATACTTCTACTTAGAGGAGCAATATTATTTAAATTCTTAGGTTATTTGAGTGTTAACATAATAGTATTGAGTAGTGAACTGTAGAATGTGTGTGCATCATCTTTTAATGCATTCTGATTCTGATGGTATAATATGCCTTAATCAGTTGGCTGGGGCTGCATGAGGAAATGAGAGTCGACATGCAAAGAATTTGGAAAAGAAATTTAGGGAGAGATGATAGATGTATTGCTGATAAAGGAAAGGAGGTAATTTTCAAATTATGTCAAAACTCCATGTTTATCTCAAATTTGTTAATCTAACAGTCACTTAACAATTTTTTTTCTATTTTTCTTTTAGGCTAGATTTCCATTCTTGGATGAAGATGTTATAAGTGTTTTGCTCAACATTCCATTATGGGAGGTTGCCAACCTTGATCAACCTAGTGGCATCGGTGATAAAAAGATTTTAAGAGAGGTATTGCTGTTTTTATTGTTGAGTTTAAATGATATATTTACTTTCCTTGTTTTCGACTGTCATGCATTTAGCATGAATATACAGCTGTTACACTATTCAATGGCCGAGTGAGCCAACATTCTCTTAAGACCTTTTTGAATAAATGACTCAGCCGAATCATTCAGACTAGTGATCTGATCTGTTGGTAAAGACGTGCCTTGTGAATAATAAAGACTTGAAACTCTAGCACAGTTGCCTGAACTGAATCCATACACAGTTGAAAAACTAGAAGTTAGGATTAGAAGCTTCTGGTTAGAATAGTTCTGGAAGGAAAATTGTTTCCCTTGAATTTGTTGGACACCAGTTTCCGATAAAAAATATTGATACCAGTAGACTGTACTGTACAGAACAGTTGGACCTATTGTCCTCCACCCCAAAACATCCATGCATACTCTAGAATGATAACCTCCTGGTGTTGGTCTTGCCTAAGTAATCCCGCTAACATTTTGTCCTAGTTACATCTATTTGGCAGAAAACATACTGATTTATGCTCATTATTGATAACCATGTGAGTATGAAATTCCATCTAAAAGGTTATTTTTTTGACATGCACTTTTGTTTTACCAACTTAAACCCTTTTCTATCTAAAGACCCAAAAAGGAAAAGGGGTCAAACTTGAATGATGAATCTTATGGTCAATATATTTGTTGAAGGTTGCCGAATTGCTTGGTTTATATGAAGCAGCAGTTCTGCCAAAACGAGCAATCCAGGTGTGCATCTCTGAAACTTAGTAGTTCTCAATTTTACTTTTATGTAAAATTATCGATCAGGTTTTAAAGCTATACAAAACCATTCGAGGTAATAATATATGCTTTTTGAGGGCTTGCAATTTTTATTAAACTTGGATTGAAGTTTCTAGGTTTATGTAATGATAGTTTTCATGATTTATTAGTTTTAATCCACTCTTTTTGGGGATGCAAATGTTTCATCTGTTTCTTGGAGTTTTTAGTCTTCTACTCTGCCTTTTCACTTGTTTACCAGAAACTCAGTGCCATTTCCTTAGAGTCTTATGTTAAATGTCAATAGATCTTTATTTGGCTGGGCTGCGATGACGAACTAGAATGTATAATCGTTATGAGTGTAGTGAAAGCCAATTATACTTTTATGACAAATTTTGTGTGTCAGGAAATAATACCAAGAGGATGCAACGCCACTAGTAGTCAATGGCTATAATTTGTTTGAAAGTGGCACATATTTATTTAGCTTGCCTAATTACCACTCTTTTGCATAGTGATTGATTTGTCTTTCAATATGTATATGGTGTAGTTCGGTTCTAGAATTGCAAGGGAATCGAATCGAAAGAATTTTGGAAGTAATCGAGCAGCAAATCAGGCATCTGCAGGCAGTGTAAGGATTTATAGTAAATCCAATTTTAGTTGATTTCTCTCTTTCTTCCTTTTTTTTTGGGGCATCTGGGGCTTGGTTTCTTTTCTACTCCAGATCATTAGTATATCTAAATTATAAGCTGTGACCTTTGGCATTTGTTTGGACTTGGTTTCATTTGTCACTGTTTGGAAACAAGTGTGTCTGTATATTCTATGAATAACTCCGGTCAGCAGGGCGCAATACAGAGCAATGAACTCTTGCAAATAAATGCAAGATATGAAAGAAGTCATTGATCGATTTATCCATTGAAAAGGGCAGGTTTTGATCAGATACCTAAAAATGGTTTATGTTTTAGAATTTAGTTTGGGAGTTGATTATGGGTCAGAAAGGTAATACCCTACGCAGTCTGGTTTGAGAACGCTTATCTATTTAATTTAGTGTTATCCTTTATTATTTATTTGCAAAAATCTTCAGATAAAATTATATTTTAATTCGTCATGAACATGAAAGTGGGAGATACATGAATTTGTTCACATTCATCTTTATGATGTTTTTATTTTATTATTTGAGAAAAAATTGTGACCAGGAAATTAAGTGTACTAGGAAGAAGAGTTTGAATGATCGAGATCTTGATTCTCAATTTTATTGTCGTTGATATTGTTTTAAAGCTTTCATTTTATTTTTTCCATTGGATGTGATATTTAAATTTTGATGTCTGAAAACAAATCTATTGGAGATCTTCTCACAATGGGCATAGAAACCCTGTTGGTTAATATTTTCTTCAGTTTGCATTCTACACATTATATTAAATTTTAAATGCCTATATAATCCCTAAATGTAACGCCCGTTTTCACCGAGACAAAAGTTGGCAAACTATGGCTTCAAGATTGTAGCCTACCTACCTATTCCTCATGTTATTGTATGGCACTGGGTAAGTAATCAACTAATCAATCATCTAGGTTGGAGGAAGTTATCTGAACTCTCACTGTCCAACAGAATTTGCAGAGTCAGTCCATTACTGACCCCCTGAAACCTAATTGTGTCAATGCCATTTAGTCCCTTTGATGCATCAAATGACAAGTGATGGTCCAATTCAGACTTGAGGACAAGGCTCTTAATACTGGCAAACCAGGTGGCTCAGGCTGGGACTGAAACTAGGGATGTCAAAGGTTTAGGGCGGGGGTGGGGGAATATTCCCCCCCGCCCCATCTCTTGTCCCCGTTCCCCACGGATCCTCATGGGGAGTTCGAGGACCCTAAAAATTCATAGAAAAAGAGATGATAAACTAAAATCCAATAAAATCTAAAATATACAAAACTAAAAACTCTTAAAATGATTTAAAAGTACTTCTCGATTACTGCATCCAAATGCAAAATAGCTTATATTTTTGTTAATAACTTCTGCTTCTACTTCTACATCTTAGAAGCCCTTTTTTAAAAACCTTATCCAAATGGGCCCTTAAAGTTAAAGCACTCTTCAAGACATTGCAACAAGTTCAAACTCAAATAGTATTAACATAAGATTCAACAAGAATTACAACAAGCTGTAAGACTACACCAAGTTCAATTCTTTTTATCATGTCCAACATTTAAGGTTTTTAACAATATTTTAGTGGCAGTGCGGCGGATATGTGGCACTACGGCGAGATGTGGAGCTAAGAGTGAGAGGTCTGGTCGTCTGGGACTGGAAGGTGAAGACTATAGAGAGGAACTGAGAAATCGAATAGGTTTAAGAAATTTAGGATTGATTTTTTTTTTCTCTCAATATTTTATTAAATTAATAAATAAAAATAAAAATATATATTTAGAATTAACAAAATATATACGGTATACACATATTTACAAGTATATTTTTATAATATTATTGGGGGTGGGGAGTATGTCTTGGTCGTCGTCCCGTCCCCATCCTCGTGGGGAAAAGTCCCTGCCCCCGGGGCCCATTCGGGTCAATTCTTGCGGGGATCCCCTCCTTTGGCTGGAAATTGCCATCCTTAACTGGAGCAGAGCACTCATCTGCTAGGAAAATCATCAAATGCTTGTTGGGGCATATATATTGGTGACAATTTTTCATCACATATAAAACACAAGTCCTTTTCCCTCTGAATTTGCATTTCAGCAAGGCTCAATTATCTTAACAGAAGACGTATGGGAAAGTTGGGTGGGTTGTCTGGTTTGGGATGTAGGTGATCAAGGTGGTAATAATGTATTTTTTGGTTGCGGGGTCATGTTGGAGGTCCATGTTTGGGCTCTAAAAGAGGAGGTGTTATATGGAGGTTTACCTTAGGTGGAATACTACAAACAATTTGGCTAATGCCACATCCTTCATCAAGGAGACAAGGAAATAGGACTTTGTACTATTACTTCCCTACGGATCTCCAATTTCAAGGTCATCAGGGGTGTTCTAATAATCAAATAACTGCTCAGCTTTACATATCCAATTCAACAAATCGATACCATCGAATTTGGGAAATTCTATTTTGACAGATCGCACCTGAAACATCAATTTGTTATATGCTGTTTGGGAAAAGAGATGCTACCAAAGATGTGGCAGTGGTGGGGTGGTGGCATTAGTGATAAAAAGGGGGTGTGGTGGCGATGACGGTGGGATGGTGGTGGTGGTCATTAGTTTTTTATTATTAATAATATAAAAATCAAACTGTAAAACCAGTAAAAGTTCAAAGTGTACACTAATCCTAACTTATTAGGGTGCATTATAGAATCCCACTGATTTAGAGGTTGGAGGACATCATTTCTGGCCGTTAATATATTTTAAACTAAGATCAGCGACTTCTCTTTAAGTTACATCAATAGACCCTTCTTTGGAAGGTGCATATATGGTAATAAGAAAACTAAGTATCAAACTTTGACGTTCACATTGTAATGTTAACATATGTGCGTACATGCGTTTAACAACAACATAAATATTTATGAAACAAACAATAATAGATGCAAAATAAAAGTGGTAGACTTTTTCAATAAAGTGATACAAAAATGTAATGGAATTTCTAAACTGGTTGACCCAAACCGATCAACAACTCTGATGCTGTGTGCATGTTATTCTTAACATAATTTTAGTTTTCTGGATAAACTCACCTTGCTCAGAACTCATAGTTTTACTGGCTCCCTCATCTGAGGAGTCTAAAAGGACTAAAGCTAGTTATAGGAAGAGACTAAAGCTAGATACATAATAATGTTTTAATTAGGTGTATGGCTTTGGCTTTGGCAAACCCTTGACAGCTCCACAAAGAATGCAGTTTTCTGGGATGTTGTACTCGTCATTGAGAGATTTTTCAGGGGACACAACACTAACGTAGAGCTGTTGACCTAGGTAGCGATTCTCAGCATTCTCTGACCTCAAGTTCCACATTCCCGCATTGTCAAATGTCAACATTATGGCAGCCCAACATTTGGGGTAGACTTGAATGGTGTGTCTGCTCACGGCATCAAGAAGGTTATAGCCCTTCCTTTTCTCAGGGCTCCAGGTGCCTGGCTCTATGCTGTACATTGAATAAACAAAATAGAGAGATTAATTATTCAACCATTGCTGTATAACTTGGTGGGGTTTAGACGTTTTTAGACGTTTAGTATATTATGAGTTATATTATTTAAACATATCATTCTACTTATATTGCATATAAACCAGCATTTTCCTACTATATATGTATGAAGATTGAATACTTACGCGACAGCGAAGAATGAGTAGCCATCCAAATGAAATGACTGAATGCTTTTTTCATGGTTCTCAAAGATAATCTCAATGAAGGTTCGGAAGGTAAATTTAACCACATTTGGTTGTGACTTGATAGAGGTTCCAACATCTTGTGGTGGGTTATCTGAAATAGTATCATATTTGAAAACCTTGTCCGAGACTCCAAAGTACTCAGCAAGCTTAACAGGGGTTTCAGGATCAACGTGTGAGATACCATTAAAAGCATAAAGAAGCTTCCCATTTCCCCTACTAACCGAGTTAATAAGCTTAACAGTGCGAGTGATATTGATCTGACCATAATGGTAAGAACCCTGAGGGTTAGGCCTAGCTGCACTAGCAGTAAGGTTCCAACGGAAGGACCTGAATTGGTTAAGAGACCAAGCCCAACCAGCTGGTGCCTCAGGAAGTTCAGGTGATGCTGGACCTTTACCATTAGTGTAACGAATAATTCCCTTACCCTTTAGAACTTGGTTAGTGAACCTTGTTGTAGCCACCATGTAGTAATCTTTTGGCTCCTTATTGGCAGTTACAAGCACACTAAGGCATTGCCCCACATGAATGTCAAGAGAGTCATAGCTTATTTGTACCGTGTGTGACCCTTCCATCTCAACTAGTTTCATGGGATGGTCTTGTATCATGAAGTTAAGTGAGTATTTGATACCAACATTGCAGATTCTGTATTTGTAGGTCTTTTCAGGCTTCATGGTAAAAAGGGGTTCGTCTTTTCCATCACCTTTGGCTGATTTGCCGTTAATGAGAACACCTTCCGGCCTTCCAACAGAGCGGCCGCCGTCTAATGCCTTCCTTAGAGAGGAGTGGCTCTTGGTGTACCAGTCGCCAATGAGGACGGTGTAGTCATCTTCAGGATCAGCATAAGGGACTGGAATGAGCAAACGGCTGTTTATACGAAGGCCACCAAAACCACCAGCTGCCCTTTGCATGCCTATGGTTGGGTAGTAAAAGTAGCTCCCTATTTGGTCCTTTACCTGGAATTTGATGGTGTAGTTTGTTCCTGGGGCAATAGGGCAATTAGTTCCAAGAACCCCATCTTGCCAGCAATTCTTCCTTTGTTGGACACCATGCCTGAAATACATACAAACCTATATTATTATACAAGAAATTTAAAATGTTTTCTTGCCTTTTTCGGTCTTTAATATGTATATCCCCACATACAAAGGTGTGAGATTAACTTTCGGACCGGGGTGATGGTTAGATAAAGCCCTCATCATAGTGGCGATTTCAGAATTCAAACCTTTGACCTTGGAGGTAAAGTTCATCTGAAGCACAGTTTACTTCCATTACGGCCAACAAATTTTGAGTAAATGTGTTTTTGTCTACAAATATATAAGAATTTTCTATTTTTAACTTGTTTATTTTATTTTGGTTCAATAGGAGGTAAACGATGAAGGAAATGCGATTTGATAAATTGATTAGGACATTTAATACATCTTGTGCACAATGCACAAAATGAGTAAAGTTTGCACAATTGGGGCATAAAACTATCGTAGGTTACGAGAATCTATTCGAATAAGTGAAAAAACAAAAAAGTCAAATAAAAAGACTATGTGCTTGTTTGTTTCCCGGTTAGGAATTGCTGCGTTCTCCGTTGGGAGGTCAAAACGGAGTTTGGGTGTTTTTCATCGTGTTTGGCTACCAAACTTCGTTGAAAATAATTGATTCCTGGTGGTCAAAATGGAGTTTTGTGGAAGCAAAATTTTTTAGCTTTTCCGTTGAAAATAATTGATTCTAGATGTAGGACCTACAAAATTTTACATATTTACACTTCAAAAGTGATTTTACTTTATCATCCAAACAAAATCAATTCTTCTAAACTCACTTTTAAAATATTGTTACCAAACACAATCAATTTTTTTAAACTCGATTTTTCCAAAATCAATTCTTCCAAAATCAATTTTTCCAAAATCAATTCTATCAAAATCTAAACCAAACGGACCCTATATGAAAGTGGGAATCCATACCATGTAAATAGCAAAGGTTCATCAAGGTTGTTGAAGACATTAACAACTAAGTTATTGTTGCTAGTGGAATTGACATTGGGTCCTGGAAATTCGTTGTTGATGAGAATAACTTGCTGGGGAGTACCCAATGGAGACAAGGTACCATAGGTAACATTCCATGTAAAGTAGAAATATGGGTCTTCACCCTTGACCACGGACATTGTCCCAGCCAAGAGGCATGTTAAGACCAAAAACATTACACCATCCATCTCTCTTTCTCTTAATATGTCTCTCTGTTCCTTAATCTTTCTCTTGAAAGTTGTTTTCCTTTTAGTAAGTACCCCTCGCTGTTTTATAGTGGAGGAACATTTTTTCTCCTTATCTTCGCTATTTCTCAACCATGCAAACTATCCGCCAACACCTCTTAGTTACCATTGCTTGTGCTCCTTGGAATGCGTGCTTCCTCTTACTTCTTCCCATTTTCCTTGTCAAAGCCGTTCCTTGTGCATGTTGTAAGAACGCTGACATTTGGATGAAAACTAGCCATGAGCTTAATTAAGGACGGTTTTATCATCAAAGTAATTAACTTCATGAATAATTTTAAAGAAAAAAACAAGAAATAAAAATTTTTAAATTGAAAAATTTTGCACATGGATGAAATGAAAGTGTATTACTTTTACTTATGATTATTTTTTTAAAAAAAGTTAAGAAATTGGTTCAGTCCATATCTATCAAAATTAGTGCGACGTTATTATGCCTTTGCTGTTGAAGGATTATCCAACTATCTTTTGTGGAACCTAATTAATGAAATATGTCGTGTTTTTGTTTTAATCTTTTTTTTTAATGAAAAATTTAGGGTGACGAGATGGTCCCCAGTCCAATGCCGGGAAAACCTTCTGGCTCTATGAGCACTTCTAGAGGGATTTACATTTACCTCACCCTAAGGAGACTAGTGGGAGCTCGAACCTGCAACCTATTAGATATGAGACCTTCTCATGCTCCACTAGATCAAGGGGCTTGTTTTTGTTTTAATCTAATATAACTTTGTGTATTCTATTTATTATTCGAAGTAGGCACTTAAAAAATTATTAGATGATTAGACAAAATTACTCACGAAGTTAAATTTAATCAACTGACTTATTAAAAGGGTCTCGTGAAATAGACAAAAATATAAGGTCAAATGACGTGATGATTCAAAATCTATATTATATACATTTAGAAATAATCTCATTGAATATTCTTTCACGTGTCAACCTTTGAGAAAAACATCATTTAATTCAAATCTTCTTAAATACACCCGATATCATATTATCAAATGAAATTATCTATACTATATACATTTAGGAATAATCTCATTGAATATTCTTTCACGTGTTAACCTTTGAGAAAAACATCATTTAATTCAAATCTTCTTAAATACACCTAATATGATATTATCAAATGAAATTTTTGAATATCTAAACTTGAGTCACAAGAGATTTGAATTTGATGCATCCAATAGTTCGAATTCACTTTTAATGAACTTTAAATTTTATAAAATTTTGTGTATGATATACATTTAGGAATAATCATATTTAATGTTATTCCACGCATCAATCTCAGAGAAGAATATCATTTAATTCAAATCTTCTTAAATACACTTGATATCATATCATCAAATGAAATTATTAAATATCCAAATTTGAGTCACAAGGGATTTGAATTTTGATGCATCCAATATGTTCGAATTCACTTTTAATGCAATTTAAAATTTTAGAAATTGTGTATGATATAAGCAAAATATTACAATATTAAATGTAATATCGACCTGCACTGGAAAATAAGATTAACTCAAATAGATTGAATAGAGAAGAAAATAATAATATGATAGATAAATATATTTTGTAATGATGGAAAATAGGATAAATCGATATCGATACTATATACATTTAGGAAAAATCCCATTGAATGCTCTTCCATGTGTCAACCTCGGAGAAAAATATCATTTAATTCAAATCTTCTTAAATACACCTAATATCATATTATCAAATGAAATTATTAAATTTCCAAATTTGAGCCACAAGAGATTTGAATTTTTTATTTTTTTTGGTTTCCCAAGGTATCCTCCACGCGTAACTGTGGAGACTAATCCCTCGAGTCGGGTAGGACCACAAAGGCAGCAAAGCTCTCCCTCAAGATTTTTAACGATGCTTCATTTGCAGGGCCACCTCTAGTTAAGTTGGAATAGATCCGTGTCATCTCATCCAAACGCTCTTGGGTCAAGAGATTTGAATTTTGATGCAATTCACTTTTAATGCACTTTGAAATTTTTTAATATCTTGGGTATGATATAAGAAAATATTACAATATGAAATGCAATATCGACGTACTAGAAAATAGAATTAACTCAAATACATTTTGAAGAAAGAAGAAAATAATAATATGATAGATAAATATATTTTCTAATGATGATTAACTTGCACGGGAAAATAGGATAAATGAATTTATATCTATATTCTATATTATATTATATACATATACATTTAGGAATAATCTCATTGAATGTCATCCCACATGTATTTAGTATTAGTGTTTAAATATATTACATTTATAAATGATTAATCGGGTTGAAAGCATCACGATGACGTATGTAGTGTTTAAAAATATTATTAAATATTATATATCATATCATTACGAAGATCACGACGACGTATTTAGTATTAGTGTTTAAATATATTATTATTACATTTATAAATGATTAATCAGGTTGAAAGCAGTTATTGCTTTGAAAACGTATATTTACTGTTGAATGTTCAGAGAAGTATGGTACTAAGGTGGTGAGAGAATAATGGTTAGTGTTAACTTATAATTTTGTTTTGAAAAAAAAAAACCCACAATAAAACTTTAAATGCTATTTTGAAATATTATAATTTTTATATTCTTCATACATGTCTTATTTTTAATACTAAAATTGTGTACGAGACAGTATGTACTTAGTATTAACACTTAAGCATCATTATCTATATTATAATATTTATAATAATTATAAAGTTAATATATGTTACAATTTATGACCGACGATTCAGATAAAATAATTTTTAACATTTTTGTGTATATAATTTCCCACAAAAAAATGTAAACGAAAAATATGAATTCAGCAATTATATATTTTAAAAAAATCCTAAAAAATAGCATATTCCCTGTGCATGGTACGGGTCCATCAATCTAGTTATAGACAAAGGATGACAACTCTGTTGGTCAACTTAGAGAGGGAAACAAATAGGAAATACAAAATGATGTGTATAAAAAGAGTTCAACCAAATCGAACACAAACAGAGTTGGGCAAAGCAGAAACAGAAGGGGGAAAAAGGTAAAAGCTTACCTTTAGGATGAGCATTGTACAATAGAAAGTAGGTAAAGGTGTTATACTATACCATAAATCAGTGGCGGATCTAGGACCCTAAGCCAGTGGGGGCAATCTATTGCCAAAAATTAAATTAATAATAATTATTATCATACATATATGAAGATATAGACGTAAATGTTAAAAATCATAAAATTTTAATATATCTAATCAAATATATTCTATACCTCATAATTGTCGTTTACGTAATTTTATATTTTGAAATCGTTGAATGATTAGTTTTTCACCATCAACACAATGTTATTGAGCATGTCTCTCTCAATATAAGTCACTAGACAATCAACCCAAATACATAATCAATCAACCATAAATTGCAAATATATCAACTATGGGGATGTGAGGTGGTCAATGAAAGAAATGAGATGCCACTATGTAAGAAAGAAAGAAAGAAAGAAAGAAAGAAGGTAGTGATATGAGTGAAAATATATCAACTATGGGGGCAAAATATAAAATATAAAATATAATATATGCATAGTTTTATTTTTTTATGAAATTGAGAGGGTGCATCTGCAACCCCTCATCAACATGTGGATCCGCCCCTGACCATAATAGTACCTACACTACGCCAGATTTAAGATTTAATAGCGCACACTAATAGCGATTTCAGTAGGAGGCACATCAAAAACGGGATATTAATTGAGACAATCCATAAAGTTGATGACATTAATATCTTCGAACAAAAACGGGATATTAAACGCACAATTTTCACAATTCATCATCAATTTTGTTGCTTCGTATTTCAACAATATCTTTCCCATAAATAATTGTCCTCTGTTTTTGTTATCCTTCACACTCCAATTTTTTTCAACTCTCATTCTCAATCGGTCATGTTCTTCATTGAGGGAGTTCCCTTTCTTGTGTGGGAAAGATTGATGAAATCAGACTCAATAAAATATAGAATGTAAGTCGTAATAAAACCCAGAAGAGAGGATGTGAGTCGCAATAAAACCCGGAATGTGGATTCGTGCTCCATCCTCACCAAAAAATCCAAGTTAAAGCTTGAAGGACAGGAAGATTTTCTATTATAATATGCCACAGCTCCCTTGCTTTCAACAAGTCTTGGAAGATTCAGCAAGCTCTTGATGTCAATGATGAAAGAAATTCAGCAAGCTCTTGTTGTCAATCCAGAATGAGATTATGTAATTTTGTATTGAAAGATTCAACTTTGTATTTATATGTAATATGTAAATTCTCTTTAAATTTCTTGTTTTCCATGTAATCAATTTACCAAATTGTATCGCAAATTGTAACTCTTATTGTCAACGATGAAAGAAATTCAAGCTGTAATTCTCAAAAATATTATAATACTACTTGTTTTTGTTTCAATGAAAAGAAATTTAGGGTATCTAGAAAAGAAATGAGCAAAGGTTTTTAATAGCGGTTCCCCATGAAAACGCTATTAAAATATATCTTTACCTCACTTCTTTGTCCTTTAAAAAGCACACCACCTTTTATAGAACTTATTAGGATAAACGCTATAAAATGTTAATTATGATAGCGTTTGCTTTTGGAAATGCTATCTTTCACCCCATATTAAAATAAAAAGCGATACAGGTGACAAACTCATCAACTCCGTGCAATAAATTCCCGCACAGTTAACTAGATATTCGACCTTCAACACATAGAAAATTATCCACAATCAATTTTGCCTTAATATCTATCGAACCAAACTCTCCTATAAATAACTCTCCCTCGTCTTCTTATCCTTCACACTGCAAATTTTATAAACTCCTCTCCTTTGTATTCTTCATTTCTAAAACTCTCTGATGACTTATGAGCCACATTCATCGAACACACAAGTGGCTCTGGCCTAAATTTTATGTCCTAAATGTGACATACGACAAAAAGATATGTATAGGGACCGATGGCAGTGCATTCTTCCCTGCTTCCAGTTGATAGCTTCTGGGTGAGAACACCAGATTGTTGGATGAGACTCTCACCATATGCGGTGTTATTGGAGTCTAAAGGAAGTAGGGCCTTGATAATGTAGTGAGTTCTTCCTTGTAGGAAAGAATCAATAAGCGGGCTTTTGTTGCAGAAAAGAACCTTGAGCAAATCAGTGCCCAGAAAAGAATCAATTTTTTGTTGTCTCACAGTGTCTATAAAAATGTATTTTTTTTAATTGTATTAGTGCCCAGATAATTTAGTGCATTCTTCCATGCTTAGCTGATAACACCAGATTGTTGGATGGGAAACGAAGACTTGTGGCATTAGTTGAGTCTAAGTTTTAGTGCCCAAATACACTAATGTTTTAAACGGGCTTTTGTTGAGCAAATCAGTTGCTAGAAAACAATGTAGTCAATTTTGTTTGTATCTGTAACAATTATTGTATACAATTTTTTATTGTCTCTCAGTCTATGTATGTATGAATTTGAAACATAAGAAATAAAATATAAATACGTTCTTTGGATTCTCTTTCAACTTGTTAATTTCATGGTTATAAATCTGCAAATCCACCACTCATCTTTTACATTGCTTGCTTAATTTGATTGTGATTTTGAAAAAAAATGTTCGGGCTTTCATTAGAAATTAAAGCAAAGCAATATAGTATGAACTTTCATTTAATGTTTATGGTCGTTGGAGAGGTTCATAGTACATGGAATGAACTTCTTTGTATACTTTATGAGTGCAGGTGCGGGTCAGAGCATGTACAAATGCTTTTCTGACTTGGGGCATGGCGAGCTTCCTCTTTTGTGCAACATTGAGATATGACAAGGTAAAGTAGAACTGTTGTTGCGTGCAAAAGGGTTGTTATAGATGCTTTATGCTTTATCATTGTACGTGAGTCAATATATTTGAATTTTAACTTGAGAGAGTTGCTTGACTTTGAGCGAAATGTCTGAACTGTGTTTTTAGACGCTTGAAGTTGATTTGGTCTGATTCTTCTGATTTAGATGGTTAGCGCGTACACGGGCTTCATTAGTCATCAAACGGACACTTGGTTAAGTAAGCTCAGATGCTTGATAATACTTCGGACGTGTGGTTCACTTTATGATATCTGCCTAAGATAAAATATTTTATGTACACTTAACATGCTTGTTGGTAGATTACCGATGATTCAATTAAAATCATTTCAACATAAATGTTTGGATCCATCAAAATCAAATGTAACAAAGCTTTAGACGCTTGGAGACTTAAAAATCTCCCCCTTTTTTATGATGACAAACATTTTCTTATGATTTTAATGAACATTATAAAAACATTCCATAAGCACATAATAAATTTCAGTTCAGACACATGAAACATATATTCAGACCGGTGAAGATAAACACAGATGCATATTTTATTATTCATATCATATATGTGTTCTCACCCTAAACATGTTATTGTTTCATACCAGATAAAGCATTTGTTCATATATCTATTCTCTGATTTTATTTTGATCATACAGACTATTCTCCCCATTTTCTCATCAGTAAAAAGAAGAACATACAAAAGAAAGCATAAGAGAACAAAGATAAACTGAATATACTTCTTTTACTTAACAACATCATTGACAAGTACATTGCATTTGATGAAAGTAAAAAGAAATACAAGATGAAATCCGAAAACTAAGACTTCTTTTCCTTCTACAGAAGTTTCATCGAGATGAGCTCGCCTATATTTCTAATTTTATAAATTAGAATGCTTTATGCTAGCAAATGAACCTTCACTGTCCGTCAGCAATCATACTTTTGACGTTCATCTCTTCTTCTGGTAACCTTCGTTTCCCTCTCTCTCTCTCTCTCTCTCTCTCTCTCTCTCTCTCTCTCTCTCATCTCTTCTTCCTTTCTATGTATTCTGGTAACATCTATCTAGTTACTGCAATTTCTGCAGATCTAATGTGTTAATATGCAGATCTAGATGTGTTTTAACCCAATGCAATGGGATTGACATCCGACACACCTGTTCCCGCCTCCCTACACCATTCCTGTTCCGACCTCCTTACGCCAACAACTGTTTCGTGCGACGCAAATGAACCTGGAATATTTCGAAGGGAATGACGTTGACAGCAATGACTTCAAAGTCAATGACAATGGCGACAAAGGAAAAAGGGCGTGGGGGGGTGCCGAGTTCTTGTTCTCTTGATCAAGAATTAATGGGTTTTGGTGTATTGACCAAGACTGTAGCAAATTGAAATGGCCAAAGGTTGCAGAGTCAGTGGTGGTAGTGGAGAGGTGGATGGTGGTTGGACCGTGGGGTGGGGTGGGGTGGGGTGGGTTGGGGTGGGAGTAGAATTGTTTCTAGTTAACCTGTATTATCAGGTAATGCAGGTAACATTTCTTTTTTTGGGAATATGAAATCTGGACAGTTTAATCAATTATTGAAATACCCAATGGCTTAACCTTGTGCTTCATATATGTATCACTTAGTAAGGTACTTCATGCTAGCCATCACCATAAATAATTGCTTCCTTATCATTACAAATAATGTCTGCCCACCTGAATAAATTTATGAATTTGAACAAGCCCTCGGGTGGTTATGCCTTCTGATGCTAAACTGCATTTTTTCCAACCATTACGGTTTGGTACGATGGAAAAAATTGAAAAGGGTGTGGATGGTGACACGATTTACCATTATTAATTTGGTCTATATGGATGCATAGGAATAATATTATTTTAAACAAGAAATGGTTGATAACGTGCTTACTGTTTTAATCATGACCGGTCCAAGGGTAATGTCAGACAAGCCCTTGCTTTAGGCCTCCGGCCTACCCTACTTTGCCTCCTACATAGCCCATTAATGAAAATTGTCTAATATACTTAACAAAAATTGCACATATCAGACCTAATCCCATGATTTAATCACTCAAGGCTTCATCTATCTTTAGGCCTCTCATTGCCATGGACCGACCCTGTTTTTAATTTTGATATGATAAAGATTAAGATCTCGGCATTAGACTAAAATTTTCAAATTAGTGTATTTATCCATTGGAATGTATTAAAGTAGTTGGCGACAGTTAGTTTTTTTTAGAAAATATCATTATAAATGGGTTGGACAATCCCTAAATTATACTCCCAATTTAATGAATTTCCTTTGTCTGATAAAAAAAAATCCCTCATGACATGGAGTATGAAATAAATGCTTCTAAATTCTAAGCATGATCAGTTTATAAAATACATCTGAGGCACACCAATATGCCACATGTATTAGTCAGAACCAACTCAATATCATATATAGGTGGTGAATCATCCAACAAAATACAAGAGACTAACAACATTATATTCACAACAAATACAAGAGAAATATGCTGATAAAAATAGAACAAATTTGTTGTCTACGCAATTATTAGACTTTTTTTTCCCTTTTTTTTTTAATCAATTGACCATATATATGAGATTGATTTGATTCTATTCCTCTTGCTTAGTTTCTTGGTATGTCTCGTACACTTCTTTTATGACTTGATTTTTCATACTATAAATGTGTACCATTTATTTTTTTTGAACATTTTAATTAAATTTATTTTGTTGAATTTTAGGCTCTAATGCAATAGAATAATCTTAATTTTTATAATACAAAGTTTTAAGGTTTAAACTTATGAATTAACGGAAACTATCCATCTCATGGTTTAAGAATAATGTTGATTTTGATACCATTATCCTTCACTAATTTTTTTTGTTTTTGTTTGAGAAAATCCTTCAATAATTGTTATATTTTATTTACTTAACTTTTTGGCTTGTACATCTTTTATTATTATTATTATTATTATTATTATTATTATTATTATTATTATTATTATTATTTCTTGTGTTTCTTCTTAAATATATCGAGTACTTAATTAATTTTTAGACTCATATTTTTTCCCATATTTTTTGTTGTTTAATTTCTCAGTCAATTTTTTTCCTCAATTTTTCTTGTCGATCGCTTTCTTCATTTGATCTTGTCTTATTTTCATATATATATACACACACATTATTAAGGACTTTTTAATAATTATAGCACGAGTAGAGACACTTGAAATGAAAGAAATGATAAATAAAAAGAATTCAAATAACATTGTTGATTTCATGTCAAAATCACAAAAAAGAATTGGGAAGGAGATTTCCATATAATATGTGTTACATATAATAAAAGAGAAAAATGAATTGCATTCAGGAAAGGGTTGATCGATGGATGATACATCTCATGTACCACACAAGATGCAACAAAAACTAATTAAGGTATGGTCTTAATAATCTCATGTGGAATGGTACTTAATTATAGCAGCATGGCATTGTTGATCATAGAAGAAGGAAATTTAACACTCTAGAATCCGGAGTAGGCTGGTGCAGGCTTAGGCATCGTCTTGACAATACCGCAAACAAGCTGTGTTTCTGGAAGGTTGTACTCATCCCTTAGAGAAAGTTCTGGTGACAAAACACTAATGTAGAGTTGTTGTCCCAAGTAACGGTTCTCAGCATTCTCTGACCTCAAGTTCCACATACCAGCATTGTCGAATGTTAGCATCACTGCTGCCCATGATTTTGGGTACACCTGGATAGTGTGTCTGCTCAAGGCATCAAGAAGGTTATAGTTCTTCCTCTTCTCTGGTGTCCACTTCCCTGGCTCAATCCTGCACCACATAATTCAATAACCAAATTAGTGGGACCCCATTATGCAAATTGACCAATTACTATATTATAAGAAGAAATCAATTAATTATCAACATATTAGAGGGTGATAAAGATCCTTTATCCGGCCCGTTTGCAATATGTCTCATTTCCTGACTCAGTATGTCACAATTTAATTGGATGGAAACACAGGAAACAGAGACAGGGGATCTTCATCCATTAGTGGGACCCCATAATGCAAATAGATCAATTACTATAAAAGAAATTAAGGAAATGTATACTTACGCAACAGCAAAGAAGGAGTAACCGCCCAAGTTATATGACTGAATGGTCTTGGTGGGGTTCTCAAAGATGATCTCAATGAAGGTACGGAAGGTAGCATTGATAACATTGGGAGCCAACTTGATGTTTTCAAGAGAGGCGGGTGAAGGGTCATCAGAGATGGTGTTGTACTTGAAAACCTTGTCAGCAACTCCATAGTACTCAGCCAATTTGAGTGGGGTTTCAGGGTCAACATGTGACACACCATTGATAGCATAACGAAGCTTGCCACTACTTGAGAAAGAGTTAACAAACTTGATGGTTCTGGTGATATTGATCTGACCATAATGGTAAGAGCCCTGAGGGTTAGGCCTTGCAGCACTAGCAGTAAGGTTCCATCTGAAGGATCTGAATTGGTTAAGAGACCAAGCCCAACCAACTGGTGCAGCAGGGAGTTCAGGTGATGCAGGACCTTTACCATTGGTGTAACGGATGATACCCTTTCCGGTGAGGACTTGCTTGGTGAAACGAGATGATGCAACCATGTAATAGTCCTTTGGTTCCTTATCAGCTGTGACAAGCACAGTGAAGCATTGACCAACATGGACATCAAGGGAGTCATAGATGTTTTGAACAGTGTGTGATCCTTCTGTCTCAACAAGCTTCATGGGGTGACCTTGGATCCTGAAGTTGAGTGAATCCTTGATACCAACATTACAGATTCTGTATTTATAGGTCTTTCCAGGCTTCATTGTGTAAAGGGGTGCATCACTTCCATCACCTTTTGCATTCTTACCATTCACAAGAACACCATCAGGCCTCCCAAGAGAACGGCCACTATCCAAAAACTTTTGCAGAGTTTTGTGGCTCTTAGCATACCAATCATTGATGAGAACCCAAAACTCATCCTCAGGATCAGCATAAGGGACAGGAATCAACAAACGGCTGAAGATTCTAAGGCCACCAAAACCACCAGCTGCTCTTTGAAGACCAACGACTGGGTAATAGAAAAAGCTTCCAATTTGATCCTTAACTTGGAACTTGTAGGTGTAGTTTGTGCCAGGTGCAATGGGACATTGAGTTCCCAATGTACCATCTTGCCATGAGTTCTTCCTTTGTTGGACACCATGCCATGTGAAGAGTAGTGGCTCATCAAGGTTGTTGAACACATTCAACACAATGTTGTTGTTACTGGTGGAGTTGATTTCAGGTCCTGGGAATTGACCATTGATGAGAATGCCTTGTTGGGGAATACCCAATGGAGAAATGGTGCCATAGGTCACATTCCATGTGAAATAGAGGTAAGGGTCCTCACCCTTCACAGCTGAAGCCATAAGGCATAGCACCAAAGCCAAAAGCATTGCCCCACGAACCATTTTCTTGTTTTTTTTCCTTCCTTTGTTTTTTTTGGATTTTTTTCTTCAACCCTTCCCTATCTCCTTCCTTTATTTTTTTTATTGGAAGAAGATAGTGTTTATTTATTTTCTTCTTCTGTGTTTTAATAAGCTTGCAAACCTACTTTTAGTAAAAGGGTATCGTGATATAGACAAAAATATATGGTCAAATGACGTGATGGCTCAGAATTGTAGTCAAAAGGCGACAATGCCGGTGGTCAAATTGGAGAGGGAAACAAATAGGAAATACAAAATGATGCGTATAAAAAGAGTTCAACCAAATCGAACACAGACAGAGTTAGGCAAAGCAAAAATAGTAATAGCCTATTCTTAGGGCGAGCATTGTACAATAAAAAGTAGGTAAAGATGTTACACTATAAAATAAATCGGTGGCGGATCCAGGACCCTGAACCAGTGGGGGCAATCTATTGCCAAAAATTAAATTAATAATTATTATTATTATACATATATGAAGATAAAGATGTAAATGTTAAAAATCATTAATAAAATTTTTTTATATTTTAACATATCTAATCAAATATATTTCATACATCATAATTGTCCTTTACGTAATTTTATATTTTGAAATCGTTGAATGATTAGTTTTTCACCATCAACACATTGTTATTGAACACATCTATCTCAATATAAGTCACTAGACTGAATTATCCACAAAGCTATCCCTTGCAGGTATTAACCTATCTCAAATCCCAATTCCCACTTTCTATGAAAAAGACAAGTTGATTTGGATGCACTCAAGCTCAGGTATCCTCACTCTTAAGGAAGCCTGTGCTTATTTTAATCCTCCAAAACCTCGTGTTAATTGGCATAATCTCATTTGGAACTCCCTGATTCCTCCTTCTAAATCTGTGGTGGCTTGGAGATTGATGAACAATAAGCTGCCCACAGATGATCAATTGCAAAGGAGAGGCTGCACCTTAGTTTCTATCTGTAGCCTGTGTTATCAATGTGCTGAATCATCTAAGCACCTATTTTTCCATTGCTCCTTTGATAAGTCCCTATGGAGTTGGTTCTGTAATGTCATTAGCTGCAGATGTGACACTACTTCTTTGTCCTCCATTTTTTCTTTATGCTCTAAAGGATGGAGCCCGCAAGTTAAGGATCTCATCTCAGTAGTCATAATCAACATAGTCTAGGTTATTTGGTTTTGTAGGAACAAACTAAAGTTTGATAATAAGAGAATTTCTGGCAGTGCTGCAATTGCTTTAGTAAAGTCATCCTCCTCTTTTTCTGGTAATTTATTAAAGAAGTGCTTCTACCATTATAACAATGAATTGTCAATATTAGATTGTTTTAAGGTTGATGGTCATCTAGGAAAGGCTCCAAAGATCATTCCTGTTTTTTGGATAGCTCCAGGTTGTGGCTGGATAAAAGTCAATTCCGATGGGGCATCAAAGGGTGGCTCTGAATCAGCTGGTGGAGGAGTCATTTATAGGGACAAAAGTGGAGCCATATTAGGTTGTTTTGCTTACTTCTATGGTTGTTATGATGCCTTTCATGCAGAATTGTTTGCTGCCATGGCTGCTATAGAAACCGCCTTTAGAAAAGGTTGGACAAGGCTTTGGCTTGAGTGTGATTCCTCTCTTGTAGTCCAAGCTTTCTCCTCTCCCAACATTGTTCCTTGGAATATCAGAAGCAAATGGAAAAATTGTCTTCAGCTCATCCTTAAAATGAACTTCAAGGTCTCTCACATTTACAGAGAAGGAAACTGTTGCACTGACAAATTAGCTAACTATGGAGTTGAATCTAAATGTTTCACTTGGTGGGATCTTGCTCCTGATTTTATAAAGGCTGACTTTTTCCATAATAGATGGGGTTTGCCTATGTTTAGATTTTCTTGACTTAGCTTTCTTCCATGGGTTTTGGTTTATGTCCCCCCATGTCTTCTTTGTTTTCTTTTTATTTTTCTTTTAATAAATTCAGGTATGCTGCAGATGATTGATAAAGCCTGAGGTGCCAACCTAGTTGGGATTTCTTGCTTTATGATGATGCTTCTGCATACCTCTCTTTGCTTAAAAAAAGAAAAAAGAAAAATAAGTCACTAGACAATCAACCCAAAATCCCAAATACACAATCAATCAATCATGAATTGCAAATATATTAACTATGGGGATGTGAGGTGGTCAATGAAAGAAATGAGATGCTACTGTGTAAAAAAGAAAGAAAAAAGGTAGTGATATGAGTGCAAATATATCAACTATGGGGGCAAAATAAAAAATATAATATATTCATAATTTTTTTATGAAATCGAGAGGGTGCATCTGTACATCCTCATCAGCATGTGGATCCGCCCCTGACTAGTACTTACACTACGCCAGATTTAAGATTTAATAGCGCACACTTCATAGTGATTTCAGCAGGATGCATATTTAAAAAAATGGGCGGAAGTATTTAGTAGTGCTGATCTGACGGTTCGCTATTAATACTTTAATATTGTTTCCTTAAATAAACGCTATCTTTACTCGATACCTTTTATTTATAAAAAAAAGCGGTCCACCTCTTACAGCACTTCGTCGAAGACGCACTATATGTTATAACTTTAATAACGTTTGTCAATTAAATGCTGTTAAAGTAATAATTGCAATAGCACTTGCTCGAGGAAACACTATCTTTCCTCCGATTCAAAACAAAACGTCATATCCCTCTAGGTGAGGTGACCAACTCTCTCCCATGTTTAGTTGAAACAGTCCATAAAGTTAATGACAATAATATCTCCGAACAAAAACGGGATATTAAACGCACAATTTATACAATTCATCATCAGTTTTGTTGCTTCGTATTTCAACAATATCTCTCCCATAAATATTTGTCCTCTGTTTTTGTTATCCTTCACACTCCAAATTTTTTCAACTCTCATTCTCAATCTGTCATGTTCTTCATTGAGGGAGTTCCCTTTCTTGTGTGGGAAAGATTGATGAAATCAGACTCAATAAAATATAGAATGTGAGTCGTAATAAAACCCAGAAGAGAGGATGTGAGTCGCAATAAAACCCGGAATGTGGATTCGTGCTCCATCCTCACCAGAAAATCCAAGTTAAAGCTTGAAGGTGTAACACCCTGTTTTTCTTAAATGTTTTATTAAGTTAATTTTATTTTAATAATGTTGGTTAAGGGCTAAGTGGGATTTTAGCCTAAAAGTCCCTTTCTGGTACATGAGCACGCTCGTGCTCATCAGCCAGCAAGCCCGTGCTTAAAGTCAGAAGCGTGTTTCTGATTTTAAGTTGAGCACGACCGTGCTCAATAGTGAGCACGCCCGTGCTCAATGCGTGGACCGCGTCTCGCTGACGCTAAGTGGAGCACGACCGTGCTTAAGGAGAAGCACGACCGTGCTCAAGTCCGAGGTTTATAAAGGTTGCAGAACCCGAGGGTTTGACGTGAAACCCTGTTTTTGGTGCAGCTGCGGCCAGAACACCTTCTTGCGCCGTTTCTCCTTCGTTCATCGCCGTGGTGGAGTTTTGAGGACCGTTTAGGAGGTTAGTTTGATCTGCCTCATCGTTAATAGGTAATGGTTTCATCCCTTTTAGTTTCCTTTCGTGTTTTGGGATTGGAGGCTAACCGGTTGTGTTCTTGTTTGCCCAAGGTTCGTCATTGGAGTGAGCCGCTTGGGAACGGTACCAGTTTGCCAGTAGGATCAGTGTTAGAGCTACCTTCAATCCAGGTATGGGGAGAAGGGAATTGTATTCGTAGGCAGTGGGTAGTGTAAGGTGACGGGGTTTCCCGTGACCCCTGTGTCGTTGTATGCATATGTTTATGATGTTTAATTTGGTATATGGTTGTTTCTGAGTTATATGTTCATGATATGTACTCTATGTTCATGTTGGTTGGTTAATGAGTATGATGATATGTTGACTATTGATATTAATGTGATGTTGGTTGATTGACGTTGTGATAGTAATGATTAGTGTGTTGATAAAACTGTGTAATTGAATAATTAGGTGTAATAAACGTATTAAGTCTAGGTATTAAATCCCTACATGTTTTGGTTAATATTCGGTTATTGTTCCTGCCCAGAACAGTGCAGTCGTGCATTGAGCACGACCGTGCTGAACAGGGAGCACGACCGTGCTCCCACTCAAATTCTGGAAAATGGCCGCGCTGCTCAGCACGGCCAAGCAGGCTGAACAGCACGATCGTGCTACTGAGCACGACCGTGCTGAGTGTGAAGCACGACCGTGCTTCACTTAAAAGGGCAGCACGCCCTCACGTGTCCAAGCACGACCGTGCTAAGGTCCAAGCACGACCGTGCTGACCTCCTGGACAGTGATACAATTAAAGGACTTAAGGGGTTTTAAAACCCCATTCCCCTATGATGATAAGTTGAGATAAATAATCAAAGATAAAGATTAGACAATCTGGTTATTAATTATATAAGATAATTAGATAATCAAATATTAAGTCGGTATCCGTTGGGTTACCGCACGTTGATAAGATGAAGTCTTGGGTGCTTATAGACCCAAGCACGATGAGTTGAACCTTGGTGCTTATTGGCCAAGGGAGCCTTGACCCCACGGTTTGGGTCTAAGGTTACGTTGAGTTTGATGTTGAAAGTCTTGGGAGCTTCATGGCCCAAGCAAGGAGGTGGTTGAGATTGTTGTTGTTGTGCCATTTGCATAGAGCATTGGAGTAGTTGATGGGGGAGGTTCGACAAAGGGGAGATCGCCCGAGAGTACGGTGATCTGGCCATCCACGGTAGGTCACCCAAGGTTTGGTGACCGAGGCCCCCCGTGATGAGGCATCCACGGTTTGATGCGTTGGCTATCCATGGGGTTCACCCAAGGTTTGGTGAACTGCCGGTGTTGGTGCTTTTATGGCCAATACGGATATGTAACTCCAAAGTCGTTCATCCTGAGTTAGTTTGGATCAACATGCATAGTTGGAGTAGCGGAGTAGTTGATGCATTGCATAGCATAGCATACTTGATTGTTATGATGCTGATGGATGTTGATGTATGCTTATGTGTATGTTTACCTTGCGTACTATTCCCCTGCTGTTTAAATGATTACATGAATCTTACTCCCTGTATTGTTTGTGTTTGGCCTGATTGGCATTTGCAGAGGATGACGATGAGCAGCCCGGAGAGGAGTGACTCTGAGGAGCCGCCACTCATAGTAGGGTTGTTTTAGTTTAGTTAGTTGTTTTCAGTTGTATTCCGAGGATCTATTTCCGGAACGGTTATACCAGCTCTGAATTGTGACATCGGGGTTGGGTTATTTTTTTTGTTCATGTTTTATTTGATTAAACTTATTTTGTTATTTTCCGCGTTGTAAACGAGTTCATGTGGGACTTTTCTACCCATGGACAATTGTTTCATTTAATTCAGTTAAATGCATGTTTTTCTTTTATTTGTTTTATATTTAAATGCCTTTATAACATGCAGGGTAGAAGGGTGTCACAGAAGGACAGGAAGATTTTCTATTATAAGATTCCACAGCTCCCTTGCTTTCAACAAGTCTTCGAAGATTCAGCAATCTCTTGTTGTCAATGATTAAAGAAATTCAGCAAGATCTCGTTGTCAATCCAGAATGAGAATATGTAATTTTGTATTGGAAGATTCAACTTTGTATTTATATGTAATATGTAATTTCTCATTGAATTTCTGGTTTTCCATGTAATCAATTTACCAAATTGTATTGCAAATTGTAACTCTTATTGTCAATAATGAAAGAAATTCAAGCTGTAATTCTCAAAAATATAATACTGATATAAAATGTTAATTATGATAGCGTCTGCTTTTGGAAATGCTATCTTTCACCCCATATTAAAATAAAAAGGCAATACTGATGACAAACTCAACTCTGTGCAATAAATTCCCGCACAGATAACCAGATATTCGATCTTCAACACATAGAAAATTATCCATAATCAATTTTGCCTTAATATCTATCAAACCAAACTCTCTTATAAATAACTCACACTCGTCTTCTTATCCGTCACACTGCAAATTTTATAAACTCCTTTCCTTCCCTGTATTCTTCATTTCCGGAGCTCTCTGATTACTTATGAGCCACATTCATGGAACACACAGGAGGCTCTGACCTAAATTTTATGTCATAAATGTGCATACGACAAAAAGATATATATAGGGACTGATGGCAGTGCATTCTTCCATGCTTCCAGTTGATAGCTTCTGGGTGAGAACACCAGATTGTTGGATGAGACTCTCACCATATGCAGCTTTATTGGAGTCTAAAGGAAGTAGGGTCCAGATAATGTAGTGCGTTCTTCCTTGTAGGAAAGAATCAATAAGTGGGCTTTTGTTGCAGAAAAGAACCTTCAGCAAATCAGTGCCCAAAAAAGAATCAATTTTTTATTGTCTCTCAGTGTCTATAACAATGTATTTTTTTAAATTGTATTAGTGCCTAGATAATTTAGTGCATTCTTCCATGCTTAGCTGATAACACCAGATTGTTGGATGGGAAACGAAGACTTGTGGCATTAGTTGAGTCTAAGTTTTAGTGCCCAGATACCTTGATGTTTTAAACGGGCTTTTGTTGAGCAAATGAGTTGCTGGAGAACAATGTATTCAATTTTTTTTTTTGGTTTCTGTAACAATTAATGTATTCATTTTTTTATCGTCTCTCAGTCAATGTATGTATGAATTTGAAACATAAGAAATAAAATAGAAATACGTTCTTTGGATTCCCTTTTAACTTGTTAATTTGGTGGTTATAAACCTTCAAATCCACCACTCATCTTTTACATTGCTTGCTTAATTTGATTGGATTCTGAAAAGAAAAAAAAATGTTCGAGCTTTCATAATACATGGAATGTACTTCTTTGTATACTTTATGAGTGCAGGTGCGGGTCAGAGCATGTACAAATGCTTTTCTGACTTGGGGCAGGGTGAACTTCCTCTTTTGTGCAACAGTGAGATATGACAAGGTAAAGTAGAATTGTTGTTGCGTGCAAAAGGAATGTTACAAATGCTTTATGCTTTATCATTGTACTTGAGTCAGCATATTTGAATTTTAACTTGAGAGAGGTGCTTGACTTTTAGCGAAATGTATGAACTGTGTTTTTAGACGCTTGAAGTTTAGCTTGTCTGATTCTTCTAATTTAGACGATTGGCGCGTACACGAGCTTCATTAGTCATCCAATGGACGCTTGGTTGAGTAAGCTCAGACGCTTGGTAATACTTCAGACGTGTGGTTCACTTTATGATATCTGCCCAAGAAAAAATATTTTATGCACACTTAACACGCTTGTTAGTAGATTTCCAATGGTTCAATTAAAATCATTTCAACGTAAATGTTTGAATCCATCAAAATCAAATGTAACAAAGCTTTAGACGCTTGGAGACTTAATAATCTCCCCCTTTTTTTTGATGACAAACATTTTCTTATGATTTTAATGAACATTATAAAAACATTCCATAAGCACATAATAAATTTCAGTTCTGACACATGAAACATATATTCAGACCGGCAAAGATAAACACAGATGCATATTTTATTATTCATATCATATATGTGTTCTCACCCTAAACATGTTATTGTTTCATATCATGTAAAGCATTTGTTCATATATCTATTCTCAGGTTTTATTTTAATCATACAGACTATTCTCCCCCTTTTGTCATCAGTAAAAAGAAGAACATACAAAAGAAAGCATAAGAGAACAAAGATAAACTGAATATACTTCTTTTACTTAACAACATCATTGACAAGTACATTGCATTTGATGAAAGTAAATTGAAGTACAAGATGAAATTCGAAAAATTAAGACTTCTTTTCCTTCTATAAAAGCTTCATCGAGATGAGCTCGTATATATTTCTAATTTTATAAATTAGAATGCTTTATGCTAGAAAATGAACATTCACTGTCCGTCAGCCATCACACTTTTGTCGTTCTTCTCTTCTTCTTGTAACCTTTGTTTCCCTTTCTTCTCTCTCTCCCATCTCTTCCTCCTTTCTATGTATTCTGGTAACGTCTCTCGAGATACTGCAATTTCTACATATCTAACGAGTTGGTATGCAGATCTAGATGTGTTTTAACCCAATGGAATGGGATTGACATCTGACACACCTGTTCCCGCCTCCCTACGCCATCCCTGTTCCCGCCTCCCCACGTCTTCCGACCTCCTTACGCCAACAACTGTTCCATGTGACGGAAATGAACCTGGAATATTTCGAAGGGAATGACGTCGATAGCAATGACTTCGTAGTCAATGACAATGGCGACAAAGGAAAAAGGGTGGGGTGGGGTGCCGAGTTCTTGTTCTCTTGATCAAGAATTAATGGGTTTTGGTGTATTGACCAAGATTGTAGCAAATTGAAATGGCTAAAGGTTGTAGAGTGAGTGGTGGTAGTGGAGGCAAGGTGGTAGGTGGACGGTGGTTGGACCGTGGGGTGGGGTGGAATGGGATGGGTTAGGGTGGGGTGGGAGTAAAATTGTTTCTAGTTAACCTGTATTATTAGGTAATGCAGGTAACATTTCTTTTTTTTTTTGGAATATGAAATCTGGACAGTTGAATCAATTATTGATATATCCAATGGCTTAACCTTGTACTTCATGTATGTACCACTTAGTAAGGTACTTCATGCTATCCACACCATAAATAATTGCTTCCTTATCATTACAAATAATGTCTGCCCACTTGAATAAATTTATGGATTTGAACAAGTCCTCATGACATGTGCAGGGAACTTGTTTGCACTTATTTTTTAACCGCGGATTTGCATATATTATTTGGGGAAAAGTCTACTCATGGCTACGTTTTCAAGTGGTTCTGCCTTTTGATGCTAAACTTCATTTTTACAACCGTTACGGTTTGGTACGATGGAAAAAATTGAAAAGGGCGTGGATGATGACATGATTTACTATTATTTGGTCTATATGGATGCATAGGAATAATATTATTTTAAACAAGAAATAGCCGATGTGCTTACTGTTTTAATTTTGATATGATAAAAAATTAGATCTTGACATGAGACTAAAATTTTCGGGTTGGTGTATTTATCCATTCGAATGCATTAAAGTAGTTGGCCACAGTTAGGATTTTTTTTTTTATAGAAAATATCATGTTTAAATAAGTTTTTGGTCCCTTCAAAGTTCATCACATTTGGTTTTGGTCCCTGTGAAATTTTTTCTTAGGTTTTCGTCCCTGTAATCTCACAAATTTTGCAAATAGTCCCTACCGTCATCTTTTTCCGTTATCTAATACTCATGGGAATCGAGATAATTTTATTTTACTGTCCGACTTGCTGTAAAATTTGGCCATAAAATAGAAACAAAATCATATATTAGGGACATAAGGTTTAAATTGCTAAATTCCTTCATTTTGTATGATATCTAATACTCAGGGGGTACCGAGGTAATTTCTCGTTCTTGTCCGACTTGCTCCAAAATTTGGCTAGAAAGTATAAATAAAATCATACATTAGGGCCATAGGGTTAAAATTGACAAAATTATTCATCTAGTATGATTTCTAGTACTCAGGGGTAACAATAGGGACTATTTACAAAATTTTCGAAAATATAGGGACGAAATCCTAAGAATATTTTTTACAAGGACTAAAACCAAAATTGGTGAACTTTCCAGAGACTAAAAGCTTATTTAAACCAAAATATCATTATAAATGTTGGACTATCCCTTAATTATACTCCTAATTTAATGAATTTCCTTTGTCTGATAAAAAAAAAAAAATCCCTCATGACATGAAGTATGAAATAAATGCTTCTAAATTCTAAACATGATCAGTTTATAAAATACATCTGAGGCACACTAATATGCCACATGTACATTGATTAGTCGGAACCAACTCAATATCAGAAAAATATATCATATATAGGTGGTGAATCATCCAACAAAACCTCAAGATCATCAAGCCCCAAAGATTAACGAGCAAATTGATGATTGACAGCATTATATTCACAACAAATACAAGAGAAAGATGCTGATAAAAACAGAACAAATGGTTGTCTACGTAATTATTAGACATTTTTTTCCCTTTTTATTAATTGACCATATATATGAGATTGATTAGATTTTATTCCTCTTACTTCGTTTCTGGTGATGTCTCGTGCACTTCTTTTATTACTTGATTTTTCATACAAACAATGTGTATCATATTTTTATTTTTTTTGAAAATTTTAATTAAATTTAATTTATTGAATTCTAGACTCTAATGCAATAGAATAATCTTGATTTTTATAGTACAAAGTTTTGAGGTTTAAACTTATGAATTAACGGAAACTATCCAATTCTCATGGTTTCAGAATAATGTTGATTTTGTTACCATTATCCTTCACTGATTGTTATATTTTATTTGCTTAACTTTTTGGCTTGTACATCTTTTCTTATTTAATTTTTTTTCTTTTGTATTTCTGGTATTTCTTCTTAAATATTTTGTGTACTTAATTAATTTTTAGACTCATTTTTCCCATATTTTTTGTTGTTTAATTTCTCAGTGAATTTGTTTTTCCTCAATTTTTCTTGTCGATCGCTTCTTCATTTGATCTTGTCTTATTTTCATATATATACATCATTAAGGACTTTTTAATAATTATAGCTCGAGTAGAGACACTTGAAATGAAAGAAATGATAGATAAAAAGAATTCAAATAACGTTGTTGATTTCATGTCAAAATCACATAAAAGAACTGGGAAGGAGATTTACATATAATATGCGTTACATATAATAAGAGGAAAATGAATTTGCATTCAGGAAAGGGTTGATCGATGGATGATACATCTCATGTACCACACAAGATACAACAAAATCTAAAGGTATGGTCTTAATAATCTCATGTGGAATGGTACTTAATTAGAGCAGCATGGCATTGTTGATCATAGAAGAAGGAAACTTAACACTCTAGAATCCGGAGTAGGCTGGTGCAGGCTTAGGCATCGTCTTGACAATACCGCAAACAAGCTGTGTTTCTGGAAGGTTGTACTCATCCCTTAGAGAACGTTCTGGTGACAAAACACTAATGTAGAGTTGTTGTCCCAAGTAACGGTTCTCAGCATTCTCTGACCTCAAGTTCCACATACCAGCATTATCAAATGTTAGCATCACTGCTGCCCATGATTTTGGGTACACCTGGATAGTGTGTCTGCTTAAGGCATCAAGAAGGTTATAGTTCTTCCTTTTCTCTGGTGTCCACTTCCCTGGCTCAATCCTGCACCACATAATTCAATAACCAAATTAGTGGGACCCCATTATGCAAATTGACCAATTACTATATCATAAGAATAAATCAATTAATTATCAACATATTAGAGGGCGATAAAGATCCTTTATCCGGCCCATTTGCAATATGTCTCATTTCCTGACTCAGTATGTCACAATTTAATTGGATGGAAACACAGGAACAGAGACAGAGGATCTTCATCCATTAGTGGGACCCCATAATGCAAATAGATCAATTACTATAAAAGAAATTAAGGAAACGTATACTTACGCAACAGCAAAGAAGGAGTAACCGCCCAAGTTATATGACTGAATGGTCTTGGTGGGGTTCTCAAAGATGATCTCAATGAAGGTACGGAAGGTAGCATTGATAACATTGGGAGCCAACTTGATGTTTTCAAGAGAGGCGGGTGAAGGGTCATCAGAGATGGTGTTGTACTTGAAAACCTTGTCAGCAACTCCATAGTACTCAGCCAATTTGAGTGGGGTTTCAGGGTCAACATGTGACACACCATTGATAGCATAACGAAGCTTGCCACTACTTGAGAAAGAGTTAACAAACTTGATGGTTCTGGTAATATTGATCTGGCCATAATGGTAAGAGCCTTGAGGGTTAGGCCTTGCAGCACTAGCAGTAAGGTTCCATCTGAAGGATCTGAATTGGTTAAGAGACCAAGCCCAACCAACTGGTGCAGCAGGGAGTTCAGGTGATGCAGGACCTTTACCATTGGTGTAACTGATGATACCCTTTCCGGTGAGGACTTGCTTGGTGAAACGAGATGATGCAACCATGTAATAGTCCTTTGGTTCCTTATCAGCTGTGACAAGCACAGTGAAGCATTGACCAACATGGACATCAAGGGAGTCATAGATGTTTTGAACAGTGTGTGATCCTTCTGTCTCAACAAGCTTCATGGGGTGACCTTGGATCCTGAAGTTGAGCGAATCCTTGATACCAACATTACAGATTCTGTATTTATAGGTCTTTCCAGGCTTCATTGTGTAAAGGGGTGCATCACTTCCATCACCTTTTGCATTCCTACCATTCACAAGAACACCATCAGGCCTACCAAGAGAACGGCCACTATCCAAAAACTTTTGCAGAGTTTTGTGGCTCTTGGCATACCAATCATTGATGAGAACCCAAAACTCATCCTCAGGATCAGCATAAGGGACAGGAATCAACAAACGGCTGAAGATTCTAAGGCCACCAAAACCACCAGCTGCTCTTTGAAGACCAACAACTGGGTAATAGAAAAAGCTTCCAATTTGATCCTTAACTTGGAACTTGTAGGTGTAGTTTGTGCCAGGTGCAATGGGACATTGAGTTCCCAATGTACCATCTTGCCATGAGTTCTTCCTTTGTTGGACACCATGCCATGTGAACAGTAGTGGCTCATCAAGGTTGTTGAACACATTCAACACAATGTTGTTGTTGCTGGTGGAGTTGATTTCAGGGCCTGGGAATTGACCATTGATGAGAATGCCTTGTTGGGGAATACCCAATGGAGAAATGGTGCCATAGGTCACATTCCATGTGAAATAGAGGTAAGGGTCCTCACCCTTCACAGCTGAAGCCATAAGGCATAGCACCAAAGCCAAAAGCATTGCCCCACGAACCATTTTCTTGTTTTTTTTCCTTTCTTTGTTTTTTTTGGATTTTTTTTCTTCAACCCTTCCCTATCTCCTTCCTTTATTTTTTTTATTGGAAGAAGATAGTGTTTATTTATTTTCTTCTTCTGTGTTTTAATAAGCTTGCAAACCTTCCCTTTTATAATAGTGTGATACGCCTTTTCAACCATAAGCTTCTTTTGCCGAATTTGTCTCTCAACCGATCCCTATGTGTGGTGCACCCTTTTGTATCGCTTCTCCGATCATTTTTCACTCTGACTAATTACTAATTCCTTTCTCCTTATTTGAATCTTTCTGATTTGTCTTTGGTTATATTTTGTCATTTGCTGTTAGAAAGAAAAGGTAGAAGAGACAGGTTAGCTTTATTTGGTTTTATACATCAACCTCTCTCTCCGAACAAATTGTAATCAATGTACAACAATGACAGCACATTAAGATATAATTGGACACAAGTTCCATATTGTAATGGTCGTGTAACTCCGAGTAATATTGCAAGAAATAATATGAACACATGCTTTTTTTTTTTTTTTTGATGAATCAAATGAATATATTAATATGAGAACATGTTATATAGACAGCACATGATGTGCCCAAGTATAGTACAAACCAGTCCATACAAAAAGGCTGCAATATGAACATGCTGTTATTTTAAGAATATAACTTTTATGTAGTTAATTAAGTGCAAACAAGAGAATTCTACATTGTCATCTAATAGTGTGCTGCTTGATTATTTAATTAGTTTGAAATCTTATCTTATAAAATTATTTATAGAGTCAAATCATTAAATGGTTTGTTGCTACAAGATTAAGTGATAGTGTGAATAAAGCTCCTATGTTAAATATCGCTAATCATTGGATTTCACATCAAAATTCATTCGTAGTAAGTTGAGATGCGGGCCACGAAAGATATTAAATTTTAATTCCAATTATACATAAACTTTTTTTTTTTTTTAGAGAGAAGTTATGCATAAACTTTAAAGTTTATGTTCCAATTAACACGTTATGTGCAATGTAAGCATATATAAAAGTTTTGAATCTTTCTTTGTCTTTGGCTATTATTTGTCATTTCTCGTTAGAAAGAAAAGGTAGAAGAGACAGATTAGCTTTATTTGGTTTTATTCATCAATCTCTCTTTCCCAACAAATAGGAATCGATGTACAATAATGTGTGAAATAAATGGAAAGAAAATAAAATTATACAATATAATATACCATATGTATTTTTCAAAAAATTATTATTATGGGTTTAACCACTAAAAAGTATGAAATAATAAAAAAAATAAAGTTTATTTCATCTCAAAACGATAGAAATTGCCATAATATATATTATATATTTAATAAAAATAGTTAATATGAATATGCGGGTATCGATGGAGCGGGTACTATGATCCTCATACCCATTTAACAAGCATCAATTTACTACCCACTATGGGTAATCAATTCGGGTATCCGCGGATACGGGTAATTTTGTCATCCCTAGTTGAGATGCGGGGCACGAAAATAAGATATAAAATTTTAATTCCAATGAGCACAAAAAAAAAAATGTAATTCCAATTATGCATTCACTTCTATTTCGGGTAGAACAATAAACTCCGACAATAGTAGAGAGATATTTTATCAATTGTTCATACAATGGTGGGAGATTGCCCATTTTCTATTGCCTAGAGTACATGAAAGAATACCCCTAGACTCCTAGACTAATGGTGTGTAAGAGGGTCTATGAATAGTTGCCTGGAATACATATAACATTCATGACACTGTCCCCACAAATCAACACAGGTCTTTTCAGCGTGCTTTGTCCTCACTTACATGCTTCCTGGGAAAACTTCCCAGGAGGTCACTCATCCCAAAATTGCTCCAAGTCAAGCACGCTTAACTGTGAAGTTCTAAAGTGACGGGCTACCGAAAAGAAGATGCATCTTGTTGGTATATTTAGTATCAATCAATTCATATAAGTCATCATCAACTGTATAGTCCCATACCTACACAGTCTCATGATCTCTCTCATTCCGGTGTGTAATCGATTCATTCATGTGCCCCTCCGCCTAGAAGCCTGCCAGGAGCCCCTCCTTGTTCATGTATTCTTGCACCGACGATCACTCCCCGCCCTCGTCAGCCCCGGGTGTCACATAAGAGAGTCTATGAATAGTTGCCCCCTTGATGAGGTTGAGCTCTTCTTTTATAGCCTTCTTGGTGAGCAAATTGGGCAAGTTTGATTTATTAGACAAGTTCAATTTCAATTTCATTTTAGTTATATTATTTTGATGGATGATTTAAACTTTTAAAATTTATATTACTCTCTACATTTTGAAAAACTACTATTTTTGATATGAAATTATTTAGTTTCAAAATAAAAAATAAGAATATTAATTAAAGAAATAAATAAAATTTCTTGTCGTTCTTTAAATGAATAGTCGTACTCACCATTAGATATAAGTATAGACTCACTCAACTTATAAGAATCAAATAAATTCAAGGGTGGATATATTCCTAAGGAAGAACCTTTTATGCCAACCATAAGCATGCAATAATTTGTTTCCTTTAATTTTTAAATAAGGTTTGCTAACATGAAGGCCGGGAAAATTAAAGAGGACAAAAATCTAAATCCAAAATAATCCTCGGTGGATCTTATTGAAATATATTTCGCAACTCATTTTGGTGAAAAATCCACTAGATTCCATCTTGTTGGGTTGCTATACAAGAGTTGTTTTGCTTTGGAATCCTTACTTAAATTTTGAAATCCAAAGTTACAAGGGTGTAAAAATAAATTACTTTTAAAATCTCTTCTCTTCCCCTATGAACCAATCATGAAGAGTGTTATTTCCCTCATCTCTTCTTAACCAAACTGAATATCTAATTAAAATCTCTTCCCTCCTTTCATTTGAATCAAACAAACCTGACCTAAAAACTTAACCCGGCCAGAATTTGATGGGGCCGAATTTGGTTATTTCAAATTTGTGGTGAACCTTAGGACTAGAACATGTGGCTGCAACTATTGGAATTTATCAGGTTTGACATGCACTCATGCTTGTGCTTGCATTGCCTATTGCTATTGAAGAGATTATGTGAAGAGGTATTGTAATGATTAACCCTCCATTAGAATGTATTTCAAAACACAGGAGTTGATTCATCCCATGCCCTAGCAGGATGAAAGCAACAAGCCAACAAGGGTGGATTTCCAATTGTAGATCCACCAAAGCTTAAGTGGTCAAAAGAGATGTGATGCTGAAGGTCATTTTGGGCGAAATGATACAAGAAGATCCAATACATTGAAGTGTAATGTATACAAGAAGGTCCAACACAATAAAGTATTAAATGATCCACCAATACATTTGCAGAGTTTGACCACAATAAAACGAGATGTCGAAGAGATAAAACATCCAAGGTTAATGTATGATCTATTGTTAGTGACTTGCACTATTTAAATTTAATTGTATCACGTAATTTGATATATTTTCCTATTTCCTTGCACAAGCAAATTGTAGTTACAGCTAGTGCTACTAATTTGACAATTCAGGTGCTACCAACTCAAAGGAATCTTGAGTTGGGACTTCAAAACAAGGTGATAGACAGATAAAGTGAATTGGCTAGTTGAAGTTACTGATTTATGTATATCATACTATGATATCCTTATTTCCTTTTAAGCAAAAGAAAAAATAGTAAAGATAAATAGGGGTTTCTTGTGGTTGCAGGAGTCTTGATTTTTTATGCTTTTATAGCAGCATTCTTGCTATATAGGTATACTTGTGAGTAGAACTTTTACATTAATTTGGTTCCATTTATTGCAAACATATATGTCTCATATCTCTTACAAGAAAAACATGTTTGACAACTTGATGTTTTTACATCAAAATAGCTACTACGCATCGTTGATTAATAGTATCACATGTTGGTGAATTCATAAGAGAGGGTGGTGGTTTGCAGCTTCAATAACGAAGAGATGGACAAAAAGTCCAACATGGAGAAACGGATTTGGATTCTCTTTGGCTGTATAGCAGTGCAGTAAAAAATTTGTACAGCTACCACATGCGATAGTCATGGACATTGGGAAGTCAGAATTGGTATAGCTACCACATGCAATAGTCATGAACATTGGGATCCTCACGTGCGTATAAGGGTTCAAATTAATTAACCCACGCATCCAATGGTTAAAAACTGGCTACAAAGATGCTGGAAAGAGATGGGGGAGATGGGGCTGAAGACAATTCAAATTGATGGAGAAACAAGACATTAAATTCTCATATAGCTTATGATATTTCATTTCACGCCTATGTTGAAAGGAAAACATTATTTGGATAACAATTATGGGCAATATACATGACAACTATAGATGTATGTGAGTTTGGGAGAGTATTAAAGTATCACATATTTTGAGATGAATAGATATACGTATTAAAACATGTGTGCAAATATTGTCCCATTTGTTACTAGGAAAACGTTTTCTTGGACAACTATGAAAAACATGTGGGGCAACTTTAGATGTATGCGAGTGTGGGAGAGTATTAAAGTATCACATTTTCAGGGCAACTGTAGATATATGTATTGAAGCATGAATGTATTGTTCAAATGTTGTCCCATTATGGCATACAAATAATGGGACTGATGTTGAATAGCCGGTGGAAGTTGGAAAAAGTCATGCAATGCATTTAAAATGCATTTGCATGATTATTATTTTAACAGATTATCAAGCCTATATAAACAGGGGTGTATGCAACAGCAAAAGGTACCAAGCCCTTCTTGCATAATTGCTTTAGGAAGCAAGTTTTAACTTCATTCTTTGGGAAGCATATGTGGTTGATCATCATGTATGACAACCTAAATCCACATTAAAACTGTGCAGGAAAGCAAAACAATAAATTGAACAGGCATTATTACAAAATATAGCACGTCTGCCATACTATCCAAACAAGTACAAGTCCCCGGTCCATTTCCCCCCGTTATTTCCGATTCATATTAACCCTGCCAAGCAATTCCAATTAGTCCTGCTGATCAACCAGAGTTTGGATTATTTCAAAGCATTAATGGAAGAAGAATATGAGAAGGAGGAGGCTAAGGAAAAAATAAAATAAGAAAGCACGAATATGACACAGACAAACACCCATTTGTATCCCTTGTGAAACCTTGGCAGAAAGGGAGTCTTTATTGTCACAGAAAACCCCAAGTTAGCAATCATCTTTGAGGGGGGTCAACTGTACGGACATTGGCGACTGTCATTCCATCGATTCGGTCTTTGGTGATTTCCACAAAGTGACCAACAATCTCATGAAACTGCTTGAGCCCTGACAGTGGAAGAATGATGGAGGATCGATCAGAACCAGCAACCTGAAATGTAATAACAAGAATTTATGGCAGAAAATCCACTTCCGTACTAAAATTAAGGAAAAGGACAAAAAGATAATGGCAGCATACCTCAGATATTCTTAAGAAATGACCCCTATTGTTGCTCCCAAGATCAAAGAAGAATCTTTTTTGATCAACCCTGATCACTTTTGAGACCCCTAAATTCCCAATTTCATCCTGAGATGGCAAATCAACAGACCTGTCCACATTCAACTCAGAAGAGGTGGCAGGTTGACCAGAAATGAAGCCAGCACCAACATCATCCGAAAGCCCAACAAGATGTTCTGAGGATTCAGAATTTTGCTGTTGCAGAATTCAAACAATCAAATTCAAATGAGATAAAACAGATCAAAACAACTTGGAAATTTAGTGGCATAGCAGGGGAGAAAAAATGTCTGCATGCAAAAGAAGGAAACCTGATTGGGTAGAATGAAAAGCCTTGATGCCTCATTAATCTCTTCCAAAATGTTCCTGAAAGCTGCCCACCCTTCATCCCTGGAGCTTCCTGCAGGAACAATGATAGTGCTACGATTTCTGCTGACAGAAGCTTCAGACACCTTCACAAGATAGAAATGTCAAAATAAACATAAAAATAGATGAGCCCAAAAAGATGCAAAAAGATATGCAGTTACTAGTCAGATATAACCATTTCCAAAACATCATTGTTATTTTGGCATTGGGTGCACAGCAAATTTACCTTTACAATTCCCACGCATAAATTTCGTATAATTAGTTAGATGAGAGGATGCCGAGCTTTTATTTTTTTAACTTTGGGATGATGTCAAATTGACAGTCAGAAAATTCTGAAGACGACAGTTTTTTTATGAGGGACTCCAGGCAGTCACAATAAAACAATTTTGGTTAATGGGAAAACACCAAATGCTTAAGAATCGGCTCTTATCAAATTCAAATGCAAATGTATTAACACGGACCTATTTAAAGATGGGGAAAATACAGATATTTGTAACAACAACAACAGAATACTGTAGTTGACTACATAGCTACTAGCTAGTAGAGCAGATCGATTTTACTGATATTTCTACATTTCACTGTGATGCATGCTTTAAATGCTATTGAGAATAATAAATGCTGTTGCACCAAAAATAAGAAGTCTTTCTGTTGTTCAACAGCATAGGCGAAAACAGACAGTGCCAAACAACACCAACATCTCAAGACTTCCAATACATGATCACCAGGGTCTTCAACACACTTTGCACCCTTGAACCCAGACTATAAGCACTCTGGTTATAAAAGGGCAGCCATCAGATATATGATCAACAATCTGGCCATAAGAATAAAAGGGGATTTTACACTGACAAGATAGAAGGTTGATGTCCATATATAGTGAAGAGGGCAATACAGGAGAAGATTCCTGGGTTGTTTCAGACTGTCTTGGTGTTAGAAGAGGAACTATGGGAGGAGCAGGATTTCGAGGAGGAGAAAGAATGTCTGCAGCTAAAATATTAGAAGCTAATATACAAGCAATGTGTTCAGAAGGGTCATGCCATGAATGGCCATTGTAGTCACCCAATTTGTCAACAAATGAGGCATGACCCCATGTATAAAATTGAAACACAAATGAATGGCACATTGGCATGACTTCTACAGGAAGTGACTGTGTTTTTCTCCTTCTCTCCTACTTGTTCCTTCTTTGTCTCTTGCCTATGTCGCCGTGAGGTGATTAAAAGAGAGGATGAATAAGAGGCAATAAAAGTAAGGGTAAAATGGAGATTTATTGAGTTTAAGTGAGGATAAATAAGTCATTTGAAAAGATAAAAAGAGGGCAAAATAGAGATCTAATGTTAAATATGGCAAAATAGAGATTTGAAAAGTTGAAGAGAGGATAAATCGTTAGAAAAAAAGAAAAGATAACCGAAATGTAGAAGAAGAAAAAACCTAATGTTGAGTCTGCCGTCGCAGGAGAGGAAGAGTCAGCACGTCGAAAGGCAGCGGTGATGGTTGGGTGTGGTCGGAAAAGCTTTGTCGGAGGGCTCAGTGGACGGAACAACTGGACATTTCCGAGTGGCGTCCAAGGAGCGCACAAAACGACATGATTTCTGCCGCGGTGCAGAAACACGACGTGGCGACTCCAAGATAGCCGCCACCTGCCGCGACATTAAGCGCCATCTAGCACTATTGATAACTATGGTATCCCTAAATTTTTTTTTCCCTCTTTTATACATTAATTGACCAGCATCTTAATTGTCATAATAAAATTTCCTTATTTGTCATGACTCATGAAAAAAATATACGTGCTAAAGTTATCAATTGGAAAATCAACAGATCCTAGATGTTTTGACCTTCATTCTGTGAAAAGCTTTCTATAAATACAATCATAGAGTATAACCAAATCAATGCAAAATACTGACTTATAAGGGGAAATGAAGACAAAAAGTATAAAATGTTTAATAACAGGGAAAAAGGTCAAGAACAATCATGTTCAAATTTCAAAGTTCAAACTAAAACAAAAACAAAAAATAGAAAGCATAGTAAAACTTCAAGGCTGGGTAGAGGTCCAAACACACCACCGTCCAATTCATTGACAAGAGAAATAAAGGATTCCATGAAGGAATCAATATGTTGACACAGCTAACATACTCCTATCACTCATTCTCTACCAAAAATATTACAGCCATAAATATTAAAAGAAACAGTACATGAAGATGCAGTGAAAGAATGCCAAAGAAAATGGCATGATGTTGACAGCTAAGTAAGTGTGACAAAAACCAGTTGGCAGTGATCCCAACTTAAAGAACTTATGCAAATAGCGAACAATGTTATTCAACGCAGTTAAAACCTTATGATGCATACAAAACAAAACCTATGGATATAACTCGTCTAAAGTGAGCTTATCTCTAAAGTGAGAAAGTAAGGATGTATCCACACTTAGATTGTTTAGTTGGTTGCGTTCTCAATACACTTTATCAAATCAAGAGAGGATACAGTCTTACTTGCTCACTTTATAGACAAGCTTACTTTAAATGAGTTTTTTCCAAAACCTATAGCTATTAAAAAGAGAGTATCAAAAAATTGAAAATGTGTCCTTAAAAGAAGCTAGTAATAAGCAATAATTACCTTCAAGAAACGACCCCTCCTATTCTCCCCAATGTCAAAGTAGAAAACCTGAAAAATAAAATAAAAATAGAAGCAATAAACCAAAGAATGGGAAATAGGAAATACAACTTCATTATTATACAACTAAATTTGACACCTCTAATATCTATTCAACCTCAAAATACGAGATATCTCGATAGTTACTCATACTTTCATCAATATGAAGTAGCAATTATCAAATTTTAGCGCGCGAGAGAGACAGAGTGAGAATTGAAACCTTGGTGTCGAGCTGCAATTCCTTGCTGAAGAGTTCTTGATCGTCGGAATTGACATAGTAATTGAAGAGATCGAGGAACCACGAAATGCCGGAGGAAGGAACGATGATGGTGGAGCGGGTAGCCGAAGTCTTCTCGGAAATCTTAAGGTAGCGACCGCGAGGATTCTCCTTGAGATCGAAGTAGAAAAGCTTGTGCTCCACCTGAAGCGTTTTGCAAAGCAGCTCTACATCATTTCCAGTACTACTACTACCGCCGCCACCACCGGCTGCGCCACCGCCACTGCCACCGCCACCTACTCCTCCTGAGTTTCCCTCCATGTCAACACAACGATGATGCAGATCTGAGTACTAATAATTGAATTGATCTGTAACTGCAAATCCTAGGGTTTTATACTTGTATCTCAGTTTCAATTGCAAGTTCTACAATAACAATAAAAATAAAATAATAAAATAAAAATAATAATAATAATATTGAGGGGATAGGTTCGTCTGAGTCTTGGTCATTCACAAACCAACAGACTCATCCCGCTTTCACTGACCTAAAGACTAATAATACCCGCGGCGCAAGCCAATGGTGTTGTTGGCGTTAGTTGAAGTTACAAGGACATATTCCCCTATGTCAGTTAAAATACAAAGCCTCTCCGCAGATCCAATGTGATCTTTTCACCCTCACTCACTAGTCACCTAGTGGGAGTTACTCACTCAAGTAGTAGGTAGGGAATATGAAATGAAACGGTATTATTATTTACTTTTTTATTATTATTATTATTATTATTATTATTGCTAAGATGATATCCTTCGGCATCATAGATGAAGACTAGTCTATTTCGAGACATAGATATCATCAAAATGGTCTCCAAGCTCTTGAGGTAGACTCCAATTCGCTAACCAATTTGCATCTTGATTTCCTTTCCTCCAGGTGTGAATAAAAGAAATATGCCACTCTTTTTGCTTCCAAGCATAAATTTTATCTAGGAGCTTGTTCTTGAAGAGGCTGTGGCTCACTGAAGAGATAAAAGAAACTGCTGAAGCGGAGTCTGATTCCATGATTAGAGACTTGATGCCTAAATCCCAAACTAATTTGATTCCTTTGAAGATACCAAAAAGCTCGACAGGAAAGACAGTGCAAATTCCAATGTCGCTACCAAAGCCTTCCAAGAGCCTGAATCATCCTGGATTAAGCCTCCACACCCAGTCACCCCTAGGTTTCCCTTTAACGTGCCTTCCACATTCAGCTTATACCAACCTAGAGCGAGAAATTTCCACCACTTTCACATGTATGATTTCTAAAATGATTACCATAAGGGTTCAATATTTTTAATGTTGTGGTAATGTATCATTAATTGGTAATATAAAAAATATTTACACTAATCATATCATATTTATTTAAATTATAAGACAGCTTGTACTCACCTAGTTTTTTCTTTATATGGTGCATTCTAATTTCATAAATCTTCATTCATAAAAGTCAACCATTTACAAAAATTATAATAATCACAATGAAAAGTGAATATATGGGCCAAATAAGTACTATTATCGATTCAGTCAAACCTCAATAAGGGGTATTCTTAAAACTTATTTGGGAACTGATAAACCAATTTTTTTTTTTGGTAAATAAGAGACAAAAAAGAAAGACTACGGGCGCAGAAACACCATGTGCAAAGCATCCGCTAACAACAAGGCTGAAACACCCTCCGGAGCTTGAAGCAGCAAATTCCATCTAGAGTTACTATTGGATCCCATCTTTGCCAAGAAATCAGCAACTTGATTGCCTTCTCTAAGCACATGCATAATCTCAACCTCCCAGTTCATGCCAAGAAACTTTCGCACATCACTAATAATGCTCCCATACATGTGAAACTTGATATTAGCCTTGTTGACAAGATTGATTGCCTCTAAAGAATCTGATTCACACACCAGTTTACGAACCCCATGATCCCAAGCAGCCTGAAGACCCACCTTTAAGGCTTGAAGCTCAGCCTTCATGTTTGTTGCCATACCAATGGAGCCCGTAAACCCAAGGATCCACTCACCTGCATGATTACGCAAAACTCCTCCAAAACCAGCTTTGACAGGGTTGGTAAGGGCACTACCATCTACATTAATTTTGAAATAACCTGGAGGAGGAGCTGTCCAGCCAACCCATCTACTCTCTCTACTGAGGTTACTGTCATCTCCGCAAAGAGCATTTTTGCAAGTATGCTCCATGCTTTTTATCATATGAACCGTACGCATGAGGGGCCACTTATCATCATTCAACACCTCAGCATTTCTTGCACGCCAAATCCACCACAGGGAGCACGCAAACAGAAGGGTGTGGGTTACCTGAGTGTTGCTGTTGATGAGATAATTTTTTAACCAGTCAGCGACATCCGTGTTCCAACGAGTCACATTAGTGTCGAAACCAAGGAAGTCCCAAACTTGATTTGCGTAGATGCAACCCCGGAAACAATGAGCAATATCCTCGCAAGCATTGGAACACCTCTGGCAGATATCAGAGTTAGCAAGATTTCTTCTCAACCTAAGGTGATTTGTTGGGACCGCATTATGGCACATGAGCCAAATGAGGACTCGAATCTTCTCAGGTATCTTTAACCTCCAAATCCAGCTCCAGGAACCATGCTGGTCATGCACCTCCCTTCCAAGAAGCCATTTGTAACCTGCCGTAGCTCTATACAGCCCATCTGGTTCATCGATCCACACTAGCTGATCAGGAACATCACCAAACTTAGCAACAGGGATATGGCTTATTATGCTCAGCGCTTCATCAAGCCCTCTGCCACTAAGAACACCAAGATTCCACTCCCCATTAAGAATAATATCAGCTACTGTAGCATGTTGCAGCTCTTCAGGAGCCTCAGACATCCAGTGACTCAGAGCTTTGCCATCAATCCAGTTATCCTCCCACAACAAAATGCTGGAGCCGTCTCCAACTCTCCAGCCGAACCCTTGTTTCAAAGCATTAAAAGCTTTAATTATAGACCTCCAACCATAAGAAGCCGTACCTGGAAAAACATGATGAATGAGGCTCTCGTTACCTTGGAGATATTTATGCTTCACCACTTGCACCCAAAGCTTGTCTGGGTTATGAAGGATTTCCCACGCAAGCTTGCCAAGCAAGGAAATATTAGCCTCCCGAGCACGCCTAATGCCTAAACCACCTTGACTTCTGGGAAGAGTAATGCAATCCCAGTTGACAAGGTTTAGGCCTTTACCATCATTACCTTTCCAGACAAAATTTCTCACTAGGGCATCAATTTCATTACAAACTGTTTGAGGGAACCACAGGGAGTGCATGCCATAGGTAGGAGAGCCGTAATGACGGATTTGGCAAGAGTTATTCTACCGGCACGATTCAAAAGTTTATTTTTCCAGGAAGATAACTTGGACATCAATTTCTCCCTCACAAAGTTAAAATCCTGTTTACTGACTCTACCTTGGAGGAAAGGAAGGCCAAGGTATTTAGCAAACTTGGTAGTGAAATTTATGTTGGAGACATCTTTCATAAGCTGCCTCCTATTCCTTGGCACCCCCGGAGAACACACAGCCTCTGACTTAGCCAGATTGACCTTAAGCCCCGAAGCGCGGCAGAATTCATTTAACGTCATATTCACCACCCTAACTTGGGAGATATTGGCTGCAGTGAAAAGCATAAGGTCATCCGCGAAGAAGAGGTGAGAGACTGGAGGCCCATTTCTCCCACAACGAAGCGGCTTCCACTCACCCCGGCTCACTTTTTTGTTGATAAGAAGGGATTATTTCTCCATGCAAATAACAAATAAATAAGGTGAGAGTGGGTCCCCTTGACGAAGACCTCTTTTAGGCGAGAAAGGCTCCAATTTATTACCATTCCAAAGCAACGATAAGGAGGAAGAACTCACACAAAACATGATAAGGCTGACTATATTTACCGGGAAGCCAAACTCCTCTAGAGTCAGTTTGAGAAATCTCCAATCCACTCTATCATAGGCTTTTTCCAAATCAATTTTAAAAGCCAGAGCTCCTTTCTTGCTGCGAGTTCTGTTGATAAAATGCATGATCTCTTGGGCAACCAGATAGTTATCATGAGTTCCTCTTCCAGGAATAAAACTGCTCTGAAGGGGACTAATGAAATCAATAATATATGGTCTAATCCTATTAACCAACACTTTAGTTATAATTTTGTAGATCACATTGCAAAGGCTAATAGGACGAAAGTGGGCTATAACCGTAGGATTCTCAACTTTAGGGATTAAAACCACCAAGGTTTCGGCTATAGACACGTCAAACCTGCCCTGCTCAAAAGCTTCCTTCACTACTTTAGTAATTTTGTCCCCTACAACACTCCAATATTGCTTGAAAAAGAAAGGTTGGAATCCGTCTGGGCCAGGAGCTTAAAAGGCTTTCATGTACTTGAGCGCTTCCCAAACCTCTTGCTTGGTGATTTCTCTATTAAGGTTGGTGTAGCAATCTTCCCCAATAGTTTTGGCAGAATCTGTGATTAAACCAAGAGGATTAACCTCCTCCGTATTAGCAAAGAGCTGCTTAAAATAATTGAGAGCCTCTGCTTGAATAACCTCCGTGTCCATAGACCAAGTACCATCCTGTAATTTGAGCCTCTCAATCTTATTTCTCTTACGACGAACCACGGTTTGAGCATGAAAGAATCTAGTGTTGCCATCACCAAATTTGACCCATTGCTCATGATATTTTTGGAACCAGAACACCTCCTCTTGCCAAAGAATCTTGTCCATCTCTTTCCTAAGCTCAGCTTCAAGGTTATTCAACCTAACTGAATCTGTTGTTTCCAGGGCCTTTTGGATGCCTGCAAGCCTATTGGAAATAGATTTTTTTCGATGGAAAATATTGCCGAAGGTTTCCTTATTGAAGTCAATCGAGGCTTTCTTCAACTCCTCCAGACAGCAGCCCACACTATCATTTCCCATCCAGGTCTTCACCACCACTTCGTTGTACTGGGGATGAGACGCCCAAATAGCTTCAAAACGAAAGGGTCTACACCCATGGTGCTCTTTAACATGCAGGCAAATAAGCATAGGATTATGGTCAGAATAGAGCCTGTGGAGGTGCTTGCATGAAGCCTCTGGGAAAGCGGTTCGCCAAGTCCAGTCAGATAGGGCTCTATCCAAACGCTTAGCAACTCGAATACCCCCATCAACGTTTCTGTGCCACGTGAAAGCAGGCCCCTTGAAACCCAAGTCTATAAGCTCACAAGCATTCATCATTCTGCTAAATTTTGAAGCTCTATTAACATTAAAATCACCTCCTCTAACCTCTGAGGGCAAGAGAATCTCATTAAAATCACCTGTTAACATCCAAGGACCCTGGATCGAAAGTTTCATATTATAGAGGTAATCCCAGAACTGATGACGCATACTAGGAATAGGGCTTGCATAGACAGCTGTACACCACCACTCTGAGGTACCCTTCTTGATTTTGCACGTTAAAGCCTGATTACAAACGTCCCAAACAGAGAAATCAATTTCTGGGCAGCTAGATAACCACCAAATACCTCCTGCATGGCCTCTAGCCTCAACAACATGCACTGGATTGTACCCTAATCTCTCCCAAAACCGCTTAACACGATCAAACTGAACATGAGTTTCTAAAAGAATCACTACAGACGGCTTGAACTGGTTAATATACTCTCTGAGGTGCCTTTTAGCTGCGTCACTAGCAGCACCTCTGATATTCCAAGACATGATAGAAAATTCTTTGAAACCTATCATTAAAAAACTCTTTTAGATAGGAGCCAACAAAAACTGGAAACGACTAAGGGGCTTGGATATTATCCATCGACACCACCTCTTCATCACCTTCCATGATATCACAAGTTTCTTTAACCAAGGTATCATTCTGGTCAAGAGACTTAGTTCCTGGTGTCGAAACTGCCTGCGACCACCCCTCCATTCCGAGCCTTGGATCAGGTGGTTGAGAGCCATAGTTTCCGTGAAAGTTGAACATCCTGTCATGAAAGTACCCGCTGGGATCCAGGTCAAGCTTCTGATTATCTGGCGCTGGGGTCTCCACCTGAATCTCTTTGCCTTTCAAGGTTCCATCCCGCTGAGCCTTCTCCCAGCCTTGTTTTCTGATTAAAAGTTTGTCTCTATGGATAGGCTGAAATCAAGTGAATTTATAATTTTTTCTAAATCACAGTTTATCCAGTTAAATCGGTTTATTTTTGTGGCTAAACAAATGCACTAAAGTAGCACATCAATCAATCAATGTTTGTTGATCAATTCGATTTTTGGTGAGTAAAATTTTGGATTCATAAACAATATAGATACTAAAAAAGGTTTACCAGCTTAAGTGATTTTTTTTTATATCAACTAAAATTAATTTAGAGTCCAATATAATTTTTTTTTATTTTGATTTAAAAAAAAAAAAAAAAAAAAAAAAACCTAGGTCGCTATTGGTAAAAACCGTGCAAATTACACGAAAGAGACACAATGCTAAGTTTGTCAATCAGCTAATATTAAAAAGTGCTAAAAAATGCAACATAAGTCATTGTGCCATCAATAATTTATCACTGTTCAGATTGAATTATATCATTCATTATATATTTTTATTCATATACATATTTTAATATATAAATAAAATATTTTTATATTTTTATAATCATATACATACATGTGAGACATTTATATAAACTAGATCTTGTACCCGTGCAATGCACGGGGTACAATATGTTTTTGTAGTTTTAATTGTTTTCTAAATTACATCGCTCGCATATTTAAAAAAAAATTACATCCCTCGCAGTGTTGTGTATCTCGTACAATGTCTTTGATCACAAACAGCTATTCTTTTTGAGTTTTTTTTCCAAAAAAATGTAGAAACTAACTAATTAAAAGTCAGGGGGAGTTATGATTTGTTGTACACGTATATATAATAAATAGCATTAATATTCAATCATTAAGTGAATGGTGGCATAGTAATATTCGATATGTAGCTCTTTTGTTCATAACAATGTCATGTGTTGCAAGAACTAAGAGAATGAGCCTTGAAATATCATAAAAAGTTGAGTCAATCCAAACAGAACTTGTGACAATTAAGGAAGAGAAATTGAGGGCTTTGTTCGATGAAAAGCTTCGAGCTTCATGCGTGTTGTCCCTATTTAAAGAGATACACAAAATTATCAATGGTTAATAGCTATAGGTAAATCGTAAATAATCTTTACAATATCATTTTGTGGGGAAGTAATTCATCATGTAGGTTTAAATAGTCAATATGACCTGGCTAAGTAGGACAAAGTTGAAGGAATGTGTAGGTATATTATTTTCTTCAGTTCTTTCACATTTTGTGCTCCCCTAGAAAACTTATGCATAGTTGCCCTCAGCTTGTTATCATTTTGTGCAACAAATTTTTTTCCAATCAAATAGGTAAATCATTCCTCAACCAATTTCTCAAATTGTGGGATTAGGCTTCCTTTTTATAGTAGCATGTATTGTTGTTAATTGAAATGAAAATACATTTTTCATAAGACATAAAGGCAACCAACAACTTTTTCAGTCAAAAAAAAAAAAAAAAAGGCAACCAACGATTATATGAAGTTAATATTGGTTTAAATAATATAATAGATAAAAAAATAAAATTTTTAGGCAAGGTTTTATCAAATTAGATATGCTTTCTAATTTTAAATTTAAAAATATTAAAAAAAACAATAGACTAACATGCATGTGGTATGTCAAGATAAGGAAATTTTAAAGTTTTCTATGTGCACAATAATCTATAGAACAATGGATTTAATTGGTATATACTGACAGTATAAAGTTTTTTTACACTGTCAACCAATAAGAAATCAACATATCATTAAAAGTATTTGACTCTCTATCTAACTACCATAAAAGTCATCAATTATATGATTTCTGATTGGTTGTTAATGTAAAAATCTTTACACTGACATTGCATAGAAATTAAACTCTAGAACAATTAAGCTTTTGACAAAATCCCATAAACATTTAAATTTGAATTAGATATTTTATACTACATGTGATGTTTAATAAATTATAAATATAAAATGTATTTTTTTTGGATAACCATGTTATTTATAAAAAAAATATGTATTTTATTTTCTTTTCGTTAAATTTATAGTATCGGATAAATTAATAATATGCATGGATTCATGACTTAAACATGGTCAATCTTTGCGATTCAAATAATAAGTTTCAGAAACCATTAGCCATTTAAGCTGGAGCAATGAAAGGAATTAAGCCTATTTCTAAACTCATAACGCGCGTGCAGCATTTAAGCCATAAATTATTAGGATTAACTGTATAGCTTATTTCATAACATGACTTTAATTGTGCTTCAATAAAGCAATATTTGTATACATTATTTTAACCGAATTTATATATCCTTTTAAGTGATTGTAGTGGAGAAGATTATGAGCCCATGTTCCATAAAAAAAAAAATTCGATTAAAAAAAACAAGAAGATTATGAGCCCATGGATCTAAGGTTATTTTCATAACGTTTGGAAAAGAAATGGAAGCGGAAGGTGTACTGATAGAGAGGAATTAACGTAGAGAAAAGAAGAAAAAAAATGGAAATGACATTGATGCCCCAATCAAGAACTAATCAAACTGAGGAAAATTTATAAATTTGTCATACTAAAGTGATTTTACAAAACTATCCCAATGACCTCCTTACTTTTAATAATAAAGATATGTAAGTATATATAACTCAATTTAACTACGGTTCAGGGCAAATTTTAGGGTGGGCAAGGAGATAAGTCTCCCACGGTGAGAGATTCTTTTTGACCAGAAGCAGCAGATGGAACCTTCTCATTTCTCTCTCCTTAGCCATTACCCTCACTTTCTCTCTCCTCCAAGCTCCTTCTCCCCTTTGCCTTCTCCTTCTCCATCTGTCCCTATCGTTGATGCTGTCGCCCCCTCCTCGTTCTCGTCTCCGCCTCCCTCGATACCAAGCCCACAATCCTCACCCTTGACATGCTTGGCGAACCGAGATTCAAGCTTATGAAGGACTTTGCAGTCACCATCCTCAACTGTCGCACCACCATCATTGTCGATGACTTGAACGACATCCTATCAAAGCACTCATCCACCTACGCTCTCAAAAACATCCTCTCCCTCCATGTCCTCCTCAACTACTTAGGTGGATTCAACCTTAGATCTACAAAAAAAAAAAGAAAAGAAAAAGGAGAGCAATATTAACCTAGTATGTTATGCAAGAACGAAGTGATAACCACAACTCATCTTTCCAATGCAGTGGCAGAAGAGGCGGAATTCGAGGTGGGGCTATCCTTTGATCTCTCTCTCAAGTGCATGTGCCTCCTTGGGTGAGGGGAAGAAGGATATGCTTTTTCTAAATATGGGTCGTAGCAGTTAAGGAGAGAAATTTGAGGATTTGGGGGTGAGGTTGTGTTTTCTGATCTTCGGGTTTCATCTTGCCAGCCTAACCATCGAAATCGCCACACAAAGTTGGCTACGAGCAAACCGTAGAGACGAGGGAGGGGCAACGGCGGCGATGGGGAGGGAGGCGAAGATGAGAAAGAGTAGGGGCAATACCAGTGTCTACCAAGAGAACTAGTAACCGTGATTTCATCTGGACAATCCAAGCCTTTTTTACAAAATCCAACGGCTCAAACATCATCTTGCACGATGAGTAACATGGTGAAGTCACTCACCCTAGAAGCCGCCTATGGTTCAGTGACAATTTAACTTCAAAACTTCGAGCTCCTCTATGCATAATAAGCTCTACAAAATTTAGTGTTAAGTATCATTTGATGTATATAACACCAAACTCAACACCTCATTTGTCAGAGATGGCAAAATTAAAATGTGTATCTCATAAAACGAGATAAAATTAACTATAAGGAAATGATTAATGTATACAAATCTGAGATAATTTGTATGGAAATAGATATGGATGATGTTATTCTTTTTGGGTGGGCCATGTAGGAGCAATTAAGGATGTGTCGCACTTTTCAACATTGGAGAAGGGACCGGAGGCTGATAGCAGCCATATCTTCTAGAGATTGGTTTCAACATAAGCTGACTGGGAGGTATATTTGTAAATCTTGACATGCATCTACAATTTTCAATTGCCACATTCCTTCTATAAAAGTTGAGAGTTGAAGCACAAATGAGTTGTTTTCATGTAGCTTTAGCATTTTTTGGGGTATTTATTTGGTGATCCTTATCATCTACAAATATAGGTTCAACTTTAATTGCTGTGGAGCTGTAAATGTAATATTCAAAAATCATTTTCCAGTTAGAGTATGTTTGAGAAAGATTATTTTTCCCCATTTAAGCTATTTTATAGCTTAAAAATTATTTCATAGATAATCTATCATGTTTGATATTTTGCTTAAATTTATAAAAAAAACTTTTTTTAGGAAAAAAAATATTTTATACCAACTAGTTTTTCTAGCTTAAGATTGTTGTGATTTGATTATTTTTCATTCTCAAAACTTTATTCCATATTTACCCATACAAAACTAACTTCTAAACAAATATTATTAAATTATACAAATAACTTCATATTCATTTTCGTAATTTATTATATAAAAGTGATTTTTTTTTTTTGCACCACTCAAACAAAATAAATTATCTTAAAATCACTTTTCAGCAAACAGACCCAAACAAAAACAGATTCTGATTATAATCAATTATCACAATAATCGATTATACAAATATTGATTATCAACATAATCTTTTTTTTTTTCCCAGCTTTCCCTTGCTTTATCAAGGCTATCTACCTAATCACTGATTTGATTTAACAAAAATAGGATGCCCCAATGGATGGTTCTGCATTATTCATACAGTTATCGACATCCTCAACAGGAGAATTGGGGTGGCTGAGATGGGTGTCCATTAAGAGAAGGTCCAAAACTTGTTTGTTAACTCATACAGGAACCCCTGACTCGGAGATCTTCATTATCCGTTTGTCCAAAGCAGACCTCTGGCGCTTCAAATTTGATAGCATAGAGGCAACCTAATCATGTTTTGTGGCAGATAGAGAACAATAAGTAATGTAACAAGACTAGACTTTTGGGAAACAGAGAAAAACAAAGTCATGGCCTTACATCAGCTCGAAGTGCCAGAGCTTCACGACTGGGTATTTCCCTCAGCCTGTCCATCAAATCTACAGAGTGATAAAAGAGGGTAAATTCCAGTGCATTTGATACACACAAGTCAAATCCCCAAAGCAAATATGAAAGGGATAATTACAAAAGAAGAACTCCCGATTAAAAAGAAAGCAACAAAATGTGATAATTTTGGGGATAAAATGTTACTATTTTATGTACCCAAAAAAATGATTATTTTTCTTTGATGGTAAATGATTTATCAATAGACCTACCTTTCGGCGACTTTCCCACAAAATAATAATAACAATAAAAAGGTAGCATACCAGCAGCCCTGGCTTCAACCTTGTACAATGATTTTGACAGCTGTTTACATTTGGTTCCAGTGCTCCTAAACATTATCGGAATTAAATATTCAGGCATACTTAAGCTGTTATCAAATAACTCGGACATCCTTTCCTTAATTAAAAATACATACATTAGCTCGTTATGCCCATACTTCAGATCCCTCTCAGCAAGAGCTGTCCTTTCAAGCAATTTTTTGCTCTCATTCTTCATTAATTCTAGTGATTGGTTCAAGTCCTTCACATTCTTCTCAGCTCTAGCATACCGTGCCTTCACAGGTATTGATGTAAAGAGGTAAAAGAAACAACAAAATATGCACCAGACAAATATTTACAACTTTCGATACAGAACTGTGTAAGAACTAAGATAGAAGGTCCTAGATATCAAGTTACAACTAAGAAAGAGAAGGTTATGCATCACAAATAGAGAGAACGGTATGTAAGAACATAGGTTAGAGATGCATTTTGATTGTTCAACTGAAAAATACCTCCTCACTCTGAAATCGACCAAATGTATGACGAATCAGAAACCTTCTTGGAGCTGCAAAAACAGAAAGTACTTTAAACAACAACAACCGAGCCTTTTCCCACTAGATGGTGTTGCCTGTATGGATCATACGACGCCATACTGTTTTATCATAGACTAAAACAAAACAACAATATTCAAGACAACATTCACAAAATCATTTGAGACACAAGACACAGAAAACAACATTGGATAAAAGTGATTTGAATCACAGGAAAGATAGTACAGAAGGGTCACAATGATCACATTTTCCAAGAAAGATATACAACAACCACCAAGCTATACCTCACTAAGTAGGCTCAACTACACTGATCAATCAACACCATTAGGCTCTATCAAAAACGAAATTTTAACCAATTGCGACAACGTCATTTACTCATTTTTATTGGTTTCTTCTGAAGTTTTCTTAGGTCTTCCACTATTCATTATAATTGACCCCTTGTTATCTTCATCAGTTCCCCTTCACTTGCACAGAAACCTGTCCTCGGTCAATCTATTGTTGAATGGGATCTGAATCGAGCATATCTGACTCAATAAAATAAATATTTTCTAATACTGAAAATTCTGAAAGGTCACAGGTCTAAAAATTCGTATCTTCCTACTGAATTTTTTTACCAGGAGATTTTTCTTAATATGAATAATTTCTGATCTTTGAATCTTTGATTTGGCATACCATCTTCTAAAAACAGATTTACTGGTTGAACTTTTCAAGTAGTAAATCAGGTGACTTTAGAGGATCTATGATTGGCAAAGTCCAATCTACAATAATGTATTACTAAACTACCTTCCAGATTCCTTACAAAGTTAAGGTTGCCTTCTTGATTTTCGATGCAGGCTCCTACATGATTCTTGTCGTATCAAAGCATGTGTTACACACAACAAATCTTCAAGCATACGCCAGAACAGTCTAATGAAACTCAGCCTACCATGGCTCTAATACCATTTGATGGAAGGAACATGGAAAAACAGTAGCTTCTCAACAGATTTACGGTTAAAAGTAGGGACAATATATCCAATGACACCTGAATACAAAGTCCTATGGTATTATTACACACAACAAATCTTCAAGCATGTGCCACAACAGATCCAATTAAACTCTAAGCCACACCATGGCTCTAATAGCATTTGATGGAAGGAACGTGGAAAAACAGAATTTTTGTAACAAAATCATGATTACAAGCAGGGAAAATATATCGCATGACAGCTGAAAACAAAGTCTTAAGGGCTATTTATACCAGGTTAACTGTATATTACCAAGCCCAACCCAAATATGAGTCCCATCTAAACTCAGCTTGCTAGTTGATAAAAGGTCGAATGCTAGTCATGTGACTACTTAGTGCAATAGAAACCACATTAAAGACAAAACAGAAAGGAAAGCAAAGAAATAACTCAAAAAACAAAAAGAAAAGATAATTGCTCCAGAATAAGTTTCCCAAGTTTGGCCACAACATAACTTGTTTTATGATAATAGATTTAAAACGCAATTGCTTATCACAAGAGAATCTGCTGAAGTTAAAGATGCAAAATTCTTAAATAGAATCTTTTAAGAAAAACTTCGAGTGGTATCACAAAAGAAAGTTGTTACTTGTATGTGCAAATGATGAGGAAAAAACAATACCTCGCATCGCAAAAAGGGCAGCAGAAATAGCAAAACCAGCACCTAGAGCCGGATGCTCCCTTGCAACCACCAATCCATCTAAAAAAGAGGTTAAGAATTTAAGAACATAAATCAATGCAACATATAAAAAGTTAACTTCTATGAAGATTGATGGAGAGGTAACTGGAGGAAGCAAAAACGATCTCCACATGGTTTGCATTAATTAGGAAAAGTGGCAAGAAAGGTCTTGTCTAAGGTTCCAGAGAAGAAGGGAGTTGTATATTATACATATATATATATATATATATATATATATATATATATATATATATATATATATATATATATATATATATATATATATGATGGGGTTAAAACTAGTATGAGAAGACATGATGGGCTCATAGAAGATTTCCCTACAACCTTCGAATTACACAAAATTTAGTATTGGATGTGCTTACTAATCATATCCAAGGAGTCGAGAAAGGGAATAAATAGGAAGTTAGGACTGTGGAGACAAACTTCGAAAGCACATGGATTCCATTGAAGCAAAAGTAAAATGGAGTATAACTCAGCAAGAAGCACACTAACACCAGATTAGAGGTGAAAATTGGAGGTTATATCATACCACAACTCACACGATTAAGGTATAATAGATTTATCATACAAAATAAAAAAGAAATAGGTAGAGAAGTAAATCATAGAATTCAAGCTGTGTAAATGACATGGAGGAATGCTACGGGTGTCCTTTGTGATAGAAAAGTGTCTCTCAAGCTTAAAGAAAAATTTTACCACAGAACTATACGACCCTCAGTATTGTATGGTAACGAATATTGGGTGGTAAAAAGCCAACAAGAGAATAAGCACAAGTGTTGTAGGAATGGGAATGTTATTTTGAATGAGTGGACATTAAAGAAAAAATAGGCTTAGCAATGAATGCATTGGAGAAAAAGTAGTAGTAATACCTATTGTAGAGAACATGGTAAAATTGCGTCTTAGGTGGTTTGGCCATCTGAGGAGAAGACCATTAGAGGCCCTAATAAGAAGAGTATATCAAGTGGAGGATTGCCCGATAGTTAAAGGAAGGGGGGATCGAGAAAAATCAATTAAAAAAATAATCATATTTAAATGAGATTTCTGAAGACATGGTATGGTTTACACAAGAACAGAATCACATGTTTGATCCATATAGTTGATCCATGGCCTTTTGTTCCTATGAACAAAAACTTGTTTGAGGATTGATACCATTCAGTGCGTTAATTCATCTATGAAAAGTAATTTAAAAAATAAGATTGACAATACCTTTAACTTTACTAAAGAAAGCATCTTCATAAGTTCTATATTGTGATAGTGCTTCTGGTAAAAAATTCTGCAAAAGAATCATACATAACCTGGATGAGTTTTTGAGTCACTCATATTTTATTGCAGGATAAAAACGGGATTAATATGGTCAGGGATCTCCCTATTTCATATAAGATAGAACATGGAAAAAAAAAAAACATTAACAGTGAAAAGAAGTTATGGCATTAGAAAATGGAGATTCTTTATAAACACAAGTTTCAAAGAAAATAGAAGGACCCGAACAACCCCTACAAAAAAAAAAAAAATTGTAAAACTGTATTTTCCATTTATTTACAGACAGTATTTTAAACACACAGTCAAAATAACTTTGCTTTTTTCTTTTAAATATTCGACTTTGTTTTGCCATTTTCTCACATATTAATAATTGTTAGTGCAGGCCTTATATGATCTGAAAGCAGAAAACCAATAATTAATCATGCTTCATAACTTTAAACAGGTTTAGGAGGTTAAACCATATGACAGCATTCTATTACAAGTTATGGATTGAAACTGATCCAATATGTCTTAGGCTCCTGGATTAAATCCGATCCATTATGTCTTATCCTCTGTTTGGATAATATAAGTGAACTTTTGGAAGTATAATTTCAATTCTAATTCTCTCAAAATTATAATTAGTTCAGAACTTCAGATCTTAAAATTATGTATGTATATACAAAGAATCAGGAAATAAAATTATAATTCTGATTTTGTTGTTTGGGGTGAATGGTCTAAGACATTTTAAAAATAAGTCTAATGTTTTTTATAGAAAAAGAAATAATATTAGATGAGAAGAGAAGAGTACAAAGCCAGATGATAAGACATTCTCACAAACCAAAAACATACAGCAAAATCATTTGAGATTGTGTGTCATGTAACAAATCATGTAAATCTCTCTGCATGTCTAACAAAGGAACAGCATCAAAGAGACCATGAGCAGAACACCGAAGGAAAGCCAAAAATAACCCTATCACAAATAACGTCTAGACTCTAGAGTTGAAAAAGATCCCTTGAAAGTTCTAGCATCCCTTCCAGGCAATGAAACCCAAGCAGCTTATTCCATATAAAATTCGCTGCAGAACGAAAGTCAGTCTATAATATTGTGACAATATTATTGTCACTATAATTTAAAACTAAACGGATATAAATAACTAAACTAATTTTTTTTATAATGAAAACAGTGGTAGGGTGGCAGTGGCAGTAGTTTCAACAGCAAAGGTAATGATAGCAAAAATGACAGGGGTCGTTGTGGTAATGTGGGTAGCAGGATTGATAGTGGCAGTGGCAAAGGTGATATTGTCGGTGGTAATAATGTTAAAGGTAGTAGGATTGGCAGTAGTATCTACAATGCTGGGGATGGTAAAAGTGGTGTTTGAGTTGATGTTGCTGGCACTGGTAGAGGTGGCATTATTGAAGCTGGTAGCAACAGTAGCAACAATGATGGTGGTGGTGGTGGTGGCGGCGGTAGTGACAGTAGCAAAGCTGATGGTGGCAGTAGTGACACTTGTAAAGGGGGTGGTGATACTGGCAGATACTAAGGCAAGCACATCGTGTAACCTTCTTCCAATATCCAGGGGCTAACCTGGACCCTAGCCTAACCCATGCCATGCCAGGGTAGGCTAGACTAGGAATTTGGCAGCCTATTTAAAGTGCGAGCCTTTTTTTCCCAGCCCAGATTGACCCAAGCCGGCCCATTTTGACACCTCTAGCAAGAGGATACAATATTATGGGTCATCTTAATGGAAGTACTATGGAGTAAGTACCAAGGACTATAAGAACCAAGCCTGACATTGATTAAAAGAGAATCAATAAAGAAGTATGGAGTAAGTGCTAAGGACTGTAAGAACCAAGTCTGACATTGATTAAAAGAGAGTCAATAAAGAAGTTTCAACCCTAGATTATGAGATTTTATTAGATTGAGGATAAAACAGAAACTCGTTAACTTAAGTGAGTATAAAACGGAAATTTCATAAAAGAACAAAAACCGATATTTAAATTACTGTGAACTGTGAAGCATCACAGCCACCATGACCACAATGCTGCGCTCAAACAGCCATTATGGTTGCAACACTGAAGCACCCCATGACTAGGGTTTGGAAGAAGTGGTCAGCGCCGCCGCTAGTGTCCACTCCGGCTCCTATTGACAAGCCTGATTCAAATAAGACTCTGAATAATTGTGATGTTATGATATAACACACTAACTTAACACTCCTATTAAGCTATACTAGTATTCTAGGCCCAGCATAGGGATACCACAACAGGTACAAACCTAGATGAATAACTCTCCTAGCATAATATGAATCCTAACAGGTTATTACATCTTTAGAGGTTTGTTAATTGGAATCAACAAGGTGCTCGCATGATAGAGGCAGAGAAAATTATTTTTCTCATGGCTCCAATGATCAAATCAAGAAAACCATTCTATTCAAGGAGCTGCTGGTCATGTAGTTGCTGGGTGAAAAATGGTACCAAATCCATATCAGACTTGTTATATATGCAGATTAGACAATCACTCGGCTAAAAATCCTAAGTGGGTAGTACCAATGAATGAAAAAAGTTCAAGCTCTCATTGATCATCAAACATGCGAACATGTTCCTAGACCTCAAAATAAGAATTTGGTAGGAGGCAAATGGGTACACGCTAAGGGATCAGCAATCAATATGGTTTGGATTAGGAAGAAATCTTTAGCTCAATTGTAAAATAGGGAACAGTGAGATTAGCCATTTCCATGGCAAATTATTTTAGATGGAGGTTACATCAATTTGACATGATTTAAAAAAAAAAAAGGTTTTGACTGGAGAGTTACAAGAAGAATTTCATTTGGTGCAGCCACGAGGTTATTCCTTTCCTTTCTACCCACTCAAATTTGGATTACAAACTGAAAAAAGGCTAATCTATGGATTAAAACAAGCTCCACAATCCTGGTTTGATAGCCTTCAGAAAGCTCTATCCAACATTGGGCACGTTAAATCAAAGCTCTGGTGCTTGTACATGTTGATACCACAATTCTCACAGGTGATTGAAGAAATGAAATCACAACTGAAAGACAATTCTGAAAATAGAAGTTTGCAATGAAAGAATTATAAGAATTGAGAAACTTCTTGGGCTGAAATAGAACTGAATTAAGAAACCCTGAAAACAACTCAACATAAGCATGCTATTTATCTTCTCGAAAGATTTAGACTAAACCAGCAACTACATCAAACCTAATGACAAGGAAATTTTCATCGAACGACATGAATCGCATCAAGAATCCAGAAAACATATAAGCTTGGTTGGTGCACTACATTACAGTATTTGACTTTCACTCATCCAGAAAAAACTCCAGCATGAGTTAGTGGCATCAACAGAAAAAACGTGCAGATATTTTCAGTCACCAAGGGACTTTCCATCACAGAGTATTGCAAACAATAACAGAACGAGATGTTCTGTTGTGTTCTTTTTAATTCCACCCTTTTCAATCGAATCAAAATGTTTCACTTTTTAACTCCTTGCCCTGTTATGTTCTATTTATAATATAGACACCAAACATACATGTTATAATGTTCCATCCTGTTCTGACACGTCTACCAAAGGATACTCTGTATTATGTTTTACCCGAGTGTTGGCCATTTTTTTTTTATCATGACATAGGTACGAAGTATCCACCGGCTTCGCCGATAACTAATCCTCGCTGGGGAATCTGGCTGGTCATCTTTAGTGGGATCTCCTCTCTCAACCACGTTTTTACCGTCCACAATGCTCGAACTCAAGACCTTACTTAAGACTTAAAGGATCCAAGCCCAGTTCCACTCGTACCAACAAGTGTTAGAAAAGGGTGTTATATAAAATGGGGCATGGGGTACTTGACATAAGTGATAATTTTATTCTGCATTATTCTATAATAATCCAGGTTAGCCATTCCACATAATTCAAATACTTTGTATCAGTCAAATATGGGTGGTTGATGATGGAATAGAATGGAACCTCTATTCTGCATTCACCTCTTCTATAAAGTTCTAACCAATTAGAAATTAAATTCAGCAAAAACGGAAAATGTAGCTATGTAGCTATGGGGAATCCAGAGAAGAAGCCATAAAAAGGGTGACGTATAAGATAAGGGAAAAAGTGAGGAGAGGATGAGCGAACGAACCTGAAAGGTATGGAAAAGGGTGGAAGGGTTCTGGTGCACGGTGCGAGCAGATCGAATCTCTGCGATCGACGGCAAAGATGATGCTGCTGATTCTGATGTCGGCGGTGAGGACTCATCTCCGGGTGCAGAGGCTGCAGATGACGACGAATCTGTGTTTGACATTTTCTGATGGCCGTGGGTTGCGTTCGTTGCAATGGTTTCGATGCCTGACCCGGGTGATATGAGTTAAATTGTGAATATAAAGGCAAATATATTTAAAATTTATTACAAAAATATGAGTAAACACTCAATTAGGTCCCTGAAATTGTGAAATAGTATCAACTTAGTCCCTAAAATTATCGAAATTTCAAATTAGTCCCTAAAATTATAAAACTGAAATCAACTTAGTCCCTCCGTTGAAAATCATATGGACTAAATTGATTTTAAGTTTACAGTTTCAGGGACTTAATTGTTATTAAGTGAGTACAATGAATGACCAAATTGATACTAACTTATCATTCGGGACGCTTTTAGATTTTTGATAATTTTAAGGACCAAGTTGATATTACTTCACAATTTCAGGGACCAATTTGGGTATTTACTCAAAAAAATACATATGTTCCCCCATTGTTTTGCAAAGATATTTTTCAAGGGTTAAATATATTTTTGATCCATTTTTTTGGGGTGAATAGATGGGGTCAAGGACCAATCAAACAAACAAGAAATCAAACAACTCATTCAAAGAGCGTACTCGTAAGATTCGAAAAGAAAGCTGAGTAGAGAAAAGCTATACAAACCCCAAGAGAATTGCCCTTATTAGTTAGGAAATTGACACAGGCATTAGCCTCACGAAAAGTGTGATCCCAGATGACCCGGTGGAAGTGATGCCGCAATAAGAGAATATCATGAACAATAAGAGCACAAGGATAACTCTGCATGCAACCTTTATCTAACAGGAGAATGGCACTTTTTGAGTCAGTTTCAACATGCACGTTTTATGAAGCCTCTACTTTTAGCTAAACAAAGCATGTGAGATGCCGTAGAGTTTTGCTTGCGCATGCGCAATGGTACAACTCTCCAAAATGCAAGCAAAACCCGTAATAAAATCACCAGAAGGATCATGAATCAGGCCTCCACAAGCAGCTTGCATCCTATCCCGGATTACATAACCATCCAAATTCAACTCTACCCACTTCGAGTGTGTTTGGGAAAGCTGGAAAAAAAAGATTATGCTGATAATCTGTTTTCAAATAATCGATTATTGTGATAATCGATTATAATCAGAATCTGTTTTTGTTTGGGTATGTTTGCTGAAAAGCGATTTTAAGATAATCTATTTCGTTTGGATGGTGCAAAAATAATCACTTTTACATAGTGAATTACGAAAAAGGGTATGAAATTATTTGTATAATTTAATAATATTTGTTTAGAAGTTAGTTTTGTAGGGGTAAACATGAAAGTGAGTTTTGAGAATGAAAAATAATCAAATCACAACAATTTTAAGCTAGAAAAAACTAGATAGCATAAAACAGCTTTTTTCCCCTAAAAAAAGCTTTTTTATAAATTTAAGCAAAATGCCAAACATGATAGATTATCTATGAAACAGCTTTTAAGCTAAAAAACAGCTGAAATGTGGGAAAACAATCTTTCCCAAACACACTCTTCAAGGGTGGAGGAATTCAGCGCACCCGAGTTATAGAAATGCCATGAAAGATTGTCTTGGCCTCAACATCCAAACCAAAGGCATGTCTGCATTGTCTGACCCTCATCTGTATCATCAGTAAGAGGTATTGATCACCACTTTATTCCCCAAATACCTTGTTTATAGCAAACCAGGAAGTGTGTTTGATGAACGTTTGATAAACGTTATTTTGAATGAATTGATTTTGGTTGAAAGTGAAGTGATTTATGTTTGGATACACTCATCGAAAAGTGATTTTTATCGATACATATTGTTTGGATAGTTTAAATCAAAATTGTTTTTGTATATATAATTACCAAAATGGGTGGCCACTAATTAACCCCCATAGACAGCCAAAAGCATGAGAAATTGCATTTTGCATCTTTATTCTTTTTTATACTACACGAGAAGGACACAAGATGGAAGAGGAAGATGATCCACCATGAGAAATTACTTATTTTTTAATTAACAGAAATGAAAATACTGCATTGATATCTTCTTTTAGTGAATAGAGCTGATTTTAAATACTTTTAAATTTTAATGACCAATTATTATTAATAACTAATACTCTATTTTTTTTTTTATTAAATTGCCTTTTATAAGCTATCTAGTTGTAAAAAACTCCTCATCTCCACGTTGGAACTAGTCAATGAATCTCCTTATTGAAACTACAACTAGTCAAGAGTTAAGAGACTCTTCATTTCTACCCTAAGTTGGTCATTCCTTTCATCTCCCTTTGCCTTTTCTTTATTCAATTATTTCTCAGCTATTTTCTTCTATCTTCCTCTCTCTTATTCTCTCTGTGTTGTTTTCTTCCACCACCTCTTAGTTTTCGCCAAGAACAAGGAGCTCATCTCAGATTGAAGTCGTATATTTTCTTCTATTTTCTTGTCAGTCTATTTTCTTCTATCTTCTTCTCTCTGACAATAAATGAATAAGTTCCAACGAAGGGTAAATAGGGGATTGAGCTCATCTTAGATTGAAATTGATTTTGATGATGATTAGAAGCTACCCTTTGCTGCTTACACGTTTACGCGATTATGGTGCCCCAAAATTAAGTTTCCCAAATCTTCCAAACACTTGGTTTTCAACCTCAAAGCACGTTTGACATTTAGATGCGCGTTTGATGCCCAAAATCAGTTGATCCAAACACATACGAAGTGTCTAAGTCAATTTCAAACAACAAATTCCAAGACCTCTTTCTAACTCTGTCAATATCTTGAGTGAGATTACGAATGAGCCATTGATCATGATCCCAAGAGAAAAAATCATTCCAATAACATAGATAAACCAGTTGAAGCCAGACCAGTGTTATTAAAACCAGACCGGCCCAGCCGGTCCGACCGGTTGGACCGGAAATCGAACCTACGGCCGGTTCGGTTGCCATATCTGACCGGATAGACTGTGAACCGGTGCTGACGGCATCAACCCGACTTTGAACCGGGGTGAACCGGTGACTAGTCTCGCGGGTCGGATCGGATGTTGACATCATCAGATGGTTCTGCTGACGTCAGCATGCAGGTATGAATTTTTCCAACCAAAAATTCGTCCGGATCGTAGCAAGCGGGACTCGAACTTGAGCAGAGGCGAAAGACTATGAGGAGCATTACCGCTAGACCAATGTTTCTTATTGTTAAATATTTACAAAATATTATATATACATGGTTTATGTATAAAATTTATATATATACATAACTTACCTACTAGATTGTTGATTGTTATTTAGTTATTTGTAAGCTTGTGTGACCTTGATTGATATTTGTTTAATTAGATATTTTTTTTATGGTAATGATTTTGAATTTGGAGTATGAACATGTTGAACTATATTGTCATATATATGAATATTTTAAATTTTTTTAATGTATACCTGTTCAAACCGAGTCAACCAGTGACCCCCGGTTGAACCAGTGACCCATTAATCCAGTGCCCTGACCGAGTCGATCACCGGTTCGATTTTAATAACATTGAGCCAGACAGAAGAGATTCTATTACAATCTCGAAGAGCGTGTAGAATGTTTTCAGAATCCGTAGTACAAATAGGGCAAGTTATGCATTGAGTCATGTGACAACGACACCTTTCACTATTAGTCAACAAATCTTGGTGGGCGACAAGCCAAAGAAAAGAACGAATCCGTAGGGGACCTTTCCATTTCCAAATGAGCTTGAAAACTGGATTATGTTGACCATGCGACGGGTCAGTAACAGCTTCATAAGCTGATATGGAGGAGAACTCACCATCATTTGAAGGAGTGTGAAGAGCTAAGATTTTATTATAAACCAAAATCATGAATCTTGCAGGTCCCAGGTACTAAACGGGGAGATGAACTCTTGGACCAAACACAAAAGCTTGTTGTCAGGGATGGGAGCAGAGGCTTGGTTAAGAAAAGACCCCTCATTTGGAACCCAACAATCCGTCTAGAAGTGGATAGATGCCCCATTACCTAGCCTCCAAGATATATTGCTAGCCACATTCTTCCAATTATCACATATACCCTTCCATTAGTTAGAAACATCACGTTTCCTATCTATCTTGGGGATTAAATCAGAACTACACTCGTACTTGGACCTAAGAACTTCCACCCACAAAACATCTTTTTTGGCTATAAGATTCCATCCCACCTTCATCATACAAGTCAAGTTGACCAAGGCAGAGTGACACAGAACAACCCACCTCTATCCTTATTACAGTAGACCTGATCACATTTAAACTAGTGCACCTTCCTAGCTTTAAACGTTGAACCCCAAACACAATTCCTCCACTTTTTATCGAGCTCAACATATATTTGCAAGGGGATTTTGGAGGTTTGCATAATATAGCGGGGCATAGCAGGCAAAATTGAGTTCACAAGAATGCTTCTACTTGTTAAGGATAGAGAATTGCTTTTCCAGTCACTAAGTCTTTGAGAGGCCTTATCCAAAAGAAACCGATAAGTATGCCTAGAGGCTCGCTTGTGATTTGATTTTGACCCTTATAAATTTTTTATTCATTTTTAGTCCCTAAAAAAATAAAATCAAAAATAAAATTCTAAATTCTAAAATAAGAATAAAAAATCTAAATTATAATTCCAATTCCATCATCCAAACGAGTAGATATTTGGTTGTTTTGTCAAATTTGTAATTTTGATATGATAATTAAATTTTACATCTTAAAATTTCTATAATTTTTTCATTACTTATATTTAAATATATTGATATTGTTTTATAATACATTAGTGGAAAGATAGTACCCGTCTGTCCACATTTTTTTTTTCATCGTGTAGATTTTTTTATATATTTTATTTGCTATTTTGACAATTTGAGTAAAACATGAATGTTTGATTGGTTATTGACGATTTTATTTTGATGCGTATATTTTCTGAAGAAATTTTATGCATTTATATATTCATATTCAGTTACTTATTGAGCTAACCGTCTAATGCTGGACTGAGAAGTGACGTGGTGTTTTGTTCATGGAATGTTTTGTTATAATGTAAACTATATTCCCGAAATCTTATTCTCAGGAATATCTCTAACTCATCTCACACATGAGAATAGAGTTTTTCACTTTAATTTACTAAATTCATTCCCGAACATCTTTTATGCCTGAAATAATTTTTTAAAACTTATATCAAATATGCAAAACTTTTATTCTCATTATCACATTCCTGAAAATATTATAAAGCGAAAATGACTATTGAAATTATAAACCAAAAACATTTGACATGTAAATAAAAAAGTAAAAACAATTGGAAATTCAAGAGGTATACATAAATAAAAAAGACTAAAGGCCAAATTAGTCCCTCGAAAATTTCGGGGACCCACTTTTGGTCCAAAAAAATAAAAATTAATCACTTGGTCCCTCAAAATCACAAATATGGGACAAATTAGTCATTCCATCCACTTCCAACGTCTTACTTGCCTATATGTCCTGTTAACCACCCCGTCTGACTCGTTAGTAGTCCTACGTGACTTATGACAAATTTCCATCGTGAAAAAATGAATGAAGGTGGAAAAAAGGTACAAAATTTTAAAACCCATATACCTGAAAATCGTGCATGTTTTTTCACTTTTTATTCATTTTTCATAGTGGAAATTTGTCATAAGCTATACAGGACCACTAATGAGTCAGATGATTAATGAGACACATATGCAAATAAGCGGACATTGGAAGTGGAAGAAAAAACTAATATGTCCCACATCCGTAGATTTGAGAGACTAAATAATTAATTTATTTTTTCCATTGGACCCTGTTCCCCTGAATGTTTCATGGACCAATTTAATTTTTTTTAAAAAAAACATTATACAACAAGCGAAATTAAAATTTGTTTGCAGTGGGAGCGAGAGAGAACAGGGAGAGAAAGTTGGTTACAGGTGGAGGAGAGCAGAAGAAGAAGCAAAAAAGGGTAATACAAGGTTGCAATCGCTGGACCTGTGACTCTTCTGCAACTACAAACAATACAATACAACAAAGAACAAACAAAACTCTTTGCTTTGCTGTTCTTATTTCCACCCCCAGAATTGGCAATTACTCTTCACTCCCAACAGAAGGAATAAAATAAGACGAACAAAAACGACTTCTATGATATGATGCATCAATCATCATCATTCACTTTTCATTTCTGGTTGATTCATTAGTGTTGCGTATATATGCATAATATACATAAAACATACGATGCTTTGTGGTTCCTTCTGTTCAAATTTAAGAGATCGAATACAGGCTTGGATACGCGATTACGATAGCCTCCAATCATTCGCTGTCACCCTCATTTACATTCAGGTACCATTCATTCATATAAAACATTATTATTTACTTCTAATTTTATATTCAATTATTAAAATTGTGTGTTTGTGTGTGGAATTTTTGAAATGCAACAAGATTGGGTGCGCGTTAATTGGATCTCTTGGAGCATTGTACAATGGCGTGTTACTCATAAATCTGGGAATCGCTTTGTTTGCTTTGGTTGCGATCGAGAGTAGCAGTCAGAGCCTTGGACGTACATATGCTTTTCTTCTCTTCTGCGCGGTTTTGCTCGATATTGCTTGGTTCATTCTCTTCACTCACGAAATTTGGTGTGTCCTTCATTCTATTTTTTGTTTGTTGATTCATTATTCATATTTAATTTATTTGTTATCTACCATTCATTGTAGCGGCTATATAGGTTTAACTAAGTGATTGAATGTAAATGTAATTGTTCTTACTTGGTGCTGTGAAAGAGGAGAGGAGCGAAATTAGCAATGACTATAACATTTTCTTTTAGAAACCTCTGTTGTATTGTGTGGCATTGGGTTATAAAGAGCAAAACAATAGGGATGACCCTAGAATGGTTGGGATGTGATGTGATTCAATGCTACGCAACGTGCTCAAGCGCCCGGAATATAATTTCCCAGGGATATGTCTCTTTTATACCACTGAACTTGCTTAGCAGAGCAATGACTCTTGTATTAGATTTTTGGAAGACTTTTGGGTAGGGAGATATGCCCTTCTCTGAGGGTTTTTTTCCCTCGTCCATCGAATTTCTTCTCCACACCATTCAATATCTTGCTTTTATATCACTCACGAGGTGCCAACATAAATGAAAGGCAAGCAACTGAATTTGAACCTCGTACATTGTTACTGGACTCATTTCATTTTTCCTTTTTCCAGTTCTTAACTCAGGTCTCACCGTCTCATATAGTGAGAATTTCTCTTTAGAAAGCTCCTCCGGAAAGCCAAAGTCCCCTCCATGGTTAAATTATTCATCTACATAGCAGTTAGGTATATATGTTTCAGACTGATTATATGTTGCAGCTGCTAAACCAAACAAGGGTTTATCTCTAGATAGTTGTCTGACATGTCACCTTGGTTTAGTAACCGACTAACAGTAACATACTTAATCTTGCATTGTTTAGCACTTTAGCTGTCAGTTAATTTGAGTAGGCCGTTTGGTATCTTTGTGAATCCTGGGTATGCTCTCAGAATTGGAGTTTTTTCTTTTAATTAATTTTAAGGCCTTTGATAACAAAAAGGAGGGCAAATTTTCTGGCAATGTGCTGTATATGCTGTTCTTTGGTGCCTTTGGCAAGAACGAAATGCACTGATCTTTAAGTGAAATTGTCCCTAGACTTGGTTTGGTACAAAATTGTTTTCACAGCCTCGTTATGGAGTTCAATACATGGTTTCTTATGGGAATCCCATCGGCAGAAATACAGAGAGTGAAGAGCTCAATTGTTTTGAATTTTTTATGTCCTTTTCTGTTTCTTCTGCAATGTAGGTTTCTGTTTGGAAGATATCATATTCTCCCTGTTCTTTCCTTTGTACTGCTTCCCAGTTCCCCCTCTCAAATAACATTCTTTTGTAAAAGAAAAAAATGTAATAGTAAAAAATTCCAACCCTATTAACTATACAACAACCAAGCCTCTTCTCACTAGGTGGGGTTCGCTACATGGATCAAAAAACGCCTTGGGCTACCCTCCCTCTAACTATGATATCAAAATTATAGAATTTACTGATTTATTCATTTATTTATTTTGGAACTCCCAGAACTGTTATTCCATGGAAAGGTATACCTAGGAAGTAGGAAATATGAATACAATGTTTGGTTGGCCAGAACATTCCTAGGAATGGCTGGACTGTGACAATCAGCCCGGCAGACAGTGGATGGCGGTGGCTGCTGGCAATGATATGGCAATGGTTGGTAGAAATGTGGCGATATAAGGGTAGGCATTATGGACATTAAATATTCTCATGCCATGGGAATGTAGCAAAACAACCTCCATGGGAATGAAAGTGTGGGAATGTTGGGCAAAAATCGAGCTAAGAATAAATTTTACAGGAGAATGTTTTTTGAAATCTTGTACAGAACATGGTACAAGATTTCTCATGTAAGGATTCCCGGGAATGAAAAGATAATCCATGAAACAAATGTCTCGTAAAGAGAAGCCATCGACATAATCTTATGCCATATCAAATTTAGAGGCAGAGAGACACCATTGAAATTGCTAGCAGCCGAGCATTTTGCTCCAACCAATTACGGAAGTTATTATAAAATTAGAGTAATTGATAATTTGATATTACAGTTGAGCATAAGAGAGAGAGAGAGAGAGAGAGTTACATCTGAAAGCTGAATTCTGTTATGATTGAATTGATTAATTGATAGGGTTACATCTGAGGCTACTTATAGTAGCTTTTGAGCAGTAACCGACTCAGCTGAGTAATGATCAGCTGTAGTTGGTTGTACACTAAAGGACTTACAACCATTATACTAACATTTGATGAGCAGCCGAACTTGCTCTGTAACCTTTTCCTTCCTTCATAGAATAAATAAGTTCTAGATTGATAGATTTTTTGGCAGGAAATATAAGGGTGCAAAATGGCACTGGATTAGTTTAATGAACGATGTCTCATCTACCAAATAGAACACTTAAGAACTGCTGGGATTGAGGGACTGTAAATTCAATGAGTGCTGTTACCCCTCTTCAACATGTTGTTAACAGAGTAAACTGGGGCTTTACACAATTATTTAGGTTGAAAGCAGTTTCATTTATTGACATGTACCCTAGCCCAATATTATTTACCAATATGAAATCACTGCTGCATGTGATGAACAGAATGTAGTTACATATTCATATGAATCAATTTTCTATGTTTGTATGAATCAACAGGTGACATGACTGTTTTTTCCATTCATATCTGATGAAAAACATTATCTGTCTATGCAGGAATATTTCTTCCGAGGATTATACTGCACTTTTCATATTTTCAGTGAAACTTACACTGGCTATGCAAATTGTTGGTTTTGCGGTGAGGCTATCATCCTCATTGTTATGGATTCAAATTTATAGGTTGGGTGCTTCCTATGTGGACACTGCTTCTCGAACAGCAGATTTTGACTTAAGAAATAGTTTTTTGAGCCCTGTTCCTGCCACACCTGCAGTAGCTAGGCAGACTTCTGGTTCCAACGAGATACTCGGAGGCTCTATCTATGATCCAGTGTACTACTCATCCCTGTTTGAAGATGGTCAAGAGAACAAATCTTCATATGGGGTAGGCTAAATTTTGCACAGAAGTACAGCACTACATATCTGTCTGTGTTTGCTTGGATGATTAAATTTAGTTTTCAACTGGTATGGGTTAGACACTTTGTTGTATACTTTTATCTACACTGATTTATGCTAGGCTAAAACAATTTTATCTACACTGATATCTCAAGTGCTCCGGTACCCTAAATTGTTGCTACTTTATTTAATGTTGGCTTGAATCATGGTCCACAATCCAATGGTCAATAAACTGCCAACATGGCAGAAACTGGTACACTTGAGGCACAGTAGACTTTACTACAAAGAATGTCATTCTTGGTAAAAAAAAAAAAAATCTGATGACAAGAAAATAATCGTCCATGTATATAAAATTATACTTGGTCTTAAATAAGTAGTCAGTAATTAATGTTAAGAGTTAGATGTTTGGTAGTTGCAGAATTTGTGTCTCGTTGATATATTGATTTTCCGCAGGAAAAGTGAATAATTTGTTTGGAGGGTTGGTAGTAGAGCGGAGTCCACTACAGTCAGCAGTTAGCACTCTACCACATTTGGATCCCTTGTAAATCAATATCTAATTGGTGAAATTTTCTTGGCTATACATGGATGTTGATGAAAATATACAGAAGAAAATGAAACTTTTTTGGGGTGTTAGATTTTACTGGTGAACTTCATCTTTCTGTTTCTTAGCAGTGGATTTTTATCACACCTTTTAATGAGGATATATGATCTGTCAATTTTTTCAAACTGGTCATTTTTTATGTAATCCTTAGCTTGGAGTCAAATATCGTTCATCCAAATGATGAAATGTCATATTTAACTCAGTTGGTATAGGCTAACCAAATCATTAACTATGGTAATCAGGCTGATTGTTATCTTTTCTATTTGTTACATTATCTCTATATAAACAAGCCTCCATTGTGTAATTCAGACACACGGATTTCATTATGTCTCTCTTTTCACCCTTTACATGGTATCAAGAGCCTCAAGAGAGGCAACCCTAAATTGTGTGTGGCCGGTGAACCCGCTGCCCACTGGTGAATTTTCCCACCAGTCAAATGTGTTTCAAATCCAGTTTGCAGTCTCCCTTTGCCATATAGGCTAACCAAGTCATGTAATTATGAGTATTAGGCTGGTTGTATTGTAATATTTTCTATTCATTACATTAACTCTATATAAACAAGCCTCCGTTGTGTAATTTAGACACATATTTCGTTATGTCTCTCTTTTCAGCCTTTACTTGGCATCAAGAGCCTAAGAGAGGCAACCCTAAATCGTGTGTGCCTGATGAACCCATAGCCCACTGACGAATTTTTTTTCTCTCTCCAACCAACCATGTTTCAACTCTGGTTTTCGGTCTCCCTCTACCTGTTGTCTTTTTTATAGCATGCATCTCCTACACCGATGTCGCCGTTGTCCAACCACTTTCTAGTGACCTCTCCGGTCGAAGAACCCACCATTGACTTAATCTCTAGATTGATCTCTCCCCCAACTCAAATCGTCATCGAACTAGCAATGCGCTCTTATGCGCTGCCTCTTTGTCGTGGCTTCAGGATCCACGTGCCGCCTTCCATTCACACTTGAGAGCGCGTCAGACACCCTCTTTGGTTGTTGGTTGTCTCTCCGCTGCCTTTGCCATCACGAACCCGTCCATATCCAGCCCTGCAGACGTTTAAACTACCTCCCTGTCTGCCCTTTTCTTCTGGACTTGTAGTTTCAATTATTTATCCTAGTGATCTGACTCGTGGCTAGTTCTGGCTCCTCAAATGGCTTGAAAGATACCTCAAAGGCCGAGCCTCCCATTTCACTAGTTATGGTAGTGCCCCTCTCTATATTGACAAATTAGATGGAAGAAACTATGATACTTGGGCTTCAACTATGGCTCAACAGGTAAGACTATGCAAAGATTGAAACTATGCTAGCGAATGAACGTTCCCGATGGGCTACGATTGATGCCTAGTTGTGCAGCATTATAAAGTCTGTCATTCATTCCTCTTGGAAGTTGATCTTCTGTGCTCATATCACCTGCTGCTTGTCAGTTTGGGTGCATGCTAAGGTCCTTTACAGTTTACACCAATGATAGTTTACAAAGGATGCTTATTTGTAATAATCAAGCTGCACTACATATCGTTAAGATAGATTGTCACATTTTTAGAGAGAAGACCCTATCAGGAGACATCACCACTAGCTATGTAAATTCAAATGATCAACCGGTGGATGCTTTCACTAAGTCTTTGAAAGGTCGTCGGATAAGCTATATTTGAAACAAGCTTGGTGCATACAAACTCTATTTTTCTTCCCTCCATATTGTAAGATTTGTGGCAAGTAGTGGCTCCATTTATTGTTACCAGTCTTGTCTCCATCATGTTTGAAAGGTGCATTGCACTCCCACGGACAACAATATTCAGTTTTTGCACTGTGGAAGAGCATATCTCTTGTAATTTTCATCCCCCCCCCCCCCCCCTCCAAGAAACTTAATTATAGGACCAGCTTCGATTTAATATTCCATCGTCACATTCTTTTATCTATTCAGCTCTCTATTTGGATAAACCTCATTAGGTTTTATCTATATCATTTCATTTGGTTGGTTGTCTGTAGATGCGAAACCATGAAATTGTTGAGAATGAGTCAACTTCAGCCACTGAAGTTTCTCAGAAGCCATGTGTAGGCAGATCTTTCCAGGCTATGGATGTGAGTATCTGATTGTTATATGCCCTTTCTGTAGTCTATTAACTTTTTGAAACAGCATCAATCTGTATTACTTTGTCTTGTCTATAACTTCTTTTACTCTTATCCCATATTTGAAAGGAACTGATTTCCAACAATTTACCAAATATTTTACTCAGTTAACCGTTATATTGAATGATGCAGATGGGAGTCTGTTGTAATGGTCTATTGATTTTTTTTGGTTTTTTAATAACTTTCATAGTAATCATTTTAGAGGTTTTTTTTTTAATATATATTTCGGATGATTTTATGGTAATTATAGTAAGAATGTAAGATTAGGGTACTATTAGGATACTACATGGATTTGGAAAGTTCTAGGAGATGTTTACCAGTCAGTTTAGTTTTATTATGCCTATAAAAGAGCCTGCTATGTATATGATGTGGAACGACTTATACTTTTTGTTATGAATTTTATTCCATGGATTTTCCTGTGTCCTAGAATATTCTGGAGTTTCTACCTAGTGGATTCCAGGTCTTTTTTGCTATGGAGAGACATTGAACAAAATTGATGCTTCTATGACTTTGTATGCATAAAATACTCGTTTTGGTGTCAGCTTTATGCAAAGGTGTATGTTGAAAAGCAGATGTGAGAGGGTAACTTAGAATAGATATGGGAATTACTTAGTTCTAGTTAGGATTCTTGCGTAGGTATTTATATAAGGAAAATAGGCCATGTACAAGTGTATTAAGAAGTAGGACAACTCACAAGCCCAGTTCGTAGCAGTCAGCCCACATATTGTACAGTGAAACTTCCCCTTTGCGTAGAGATTGGATTGCCAAGCTGTAACATCCAAACTAGGCCGGATGTGATTGTTTCTAATCATATAGACTTCTTGAGTTTGTAAAATCTTCGCACACCCCGAAAGCAACAAACCTATGAGGTTCCTCTGTTACATGTCTTCCAAATCACCATAAATAAAGGCATTCTTGGCACCCCTAATGCAACTGCAAGTGACGAATAGCCGCAAGTGAGATAAGTCGCTTGGTATCGCAGTAGGTAGCCCTTTTTGAGACACTGGCAACTAGCTCTGATAGTGATGAGACAGGTCATGGAGGATGGTACCGCTCTGATACCATGTTGAATCAGAGGATTTTAGGTAGGGAGGGAAACAAATAATAGAGAATCAAAATAATATAAGATTGATATTGATCTGATGTGATGGTTATGTGTTTAGGTGATTGCAAAAGACAACCTTGTTGCATCTTCTTGTTTATGTGGATAATAGCAAACAATCAAATCAGCATTGAACAATTAAAGCAACATTTATTCAAGTCTTTCTAATACTGGTTGCCAGTATTGCATCTATAAAGGGCAACATGGTGCTATAAAGCTACCGCTATAGGCAGGGTCCAGTGTTACATCTATATATTTTCTAGTCATGTCATTGCCCTTAATATTTCTCACCTTTGTTCTCACTGCACAGAAAGGAGTTGAAGCTTCAATTTTCCTCTTTCTTTGCTCATGTTTGATTTCATGCTTCACATTTTGATGTCTACTCTGGTGTCTACTCTGGCATCTTGGAGCACCAATATCGGAGCTGTCTAGTTGATATTTAAATTACTAATTGATCTATGAATATGATCTAATCATCTTTCAAATGCTGATAATTTTGTATTTATATGTTAGATATTTTAGTTATTTTCCTGTTGCATTGCAATATGTATGTCTCCTTTGTCACTTCTAATCTGCTCCGATCTTTGCAGGAAGAGAATGCATCGATCAAGATGGAACTTGTTTAAAATAGAATCTGAAAAGCATTGTTCTTGCTCCCATTGTATCGATATGAGTTTCTTTTTCATTATTCAGCTACCTGTATGGGAGTGGGTCTTGTACTATCCTTTGTTGGCAACTTTCTCCCGTTGTAAATGTTGCTGGAAAGGAGTGGCGCATGACTGTACATGATATCCAAAGTTTTTCCTTGAAGCAGTACCAGACTAGTTTGTGAAATCACGCTAAGGAGCCAATTTGGTTAGTGTCAAGATATTTGGGTTTCGAATTACTGATAGATCTACATATGGGCAAGCAGTTTTGCTAGCTGAATTCTTGCTTTGCATGCAGCATCTAGGTCGATTTGCTTATGCTTTGTGGAAAGGATGCCTGGAATGTAATATTTTGTCCCTGAGTTCTTGTGTTTTCCCCTCCCTTGGTAATTGAGTAGGTGGCCAGTTAGTAAATCTAGTTACGTAGGGCATACACAGGCAAAATAATTTATTTTCCTTATTTAATTCTTTTTTGAAACTAGACCATGAGGATATATACGATATTGAAGATGCTTTGAAACGAATTAGTGTTCATATTGAATTGAATAGCAATTATGCGACTATCGATTCATCAACACTTGTTTGACAAATCATACATATCGGCAGAAGGAGTAAAAAGGGGGAAAAAGGATTGTCCTCCATGCATTTGCTTCCCAAGGTAGCCTCTGTTAAACATTTATTTATGTATTAACATTCAATCAATTCCTAATAACTCATCTTGGGTATTGTACTCAGTAAGGCACCACTTCTTATGCTATTTTTTCTTCATTTTTAAAGAATTTGGATTCTTTTATAACAACGTGCACTATCTATAATGAAATGTTATTTGTAGTTATTACTAAGAACACTAATCAAATGAGTGTATTTTAAAAACGCTTTTGATGTCTTGTTTTGCTAAAATTTAGGGTGTGTTTGGTTCAAAGGAGGGAAGGGAAGAAATTTTAATGGAGGGAAGGCAAACTAGGGGAGGGGAAGGCAGGGGAAGGATTTTACTAACAATTATATTTGGTTGAGAGGAGGGGAGGGATTTTAAAATAATTTTACTTTTATACCCGTATAATTATTTATTTCAAAATAAACAAGTGAGGATATTTTGGTCAATGTATGCAAAATGTATTAAAATCTCTCTCCTCCCCTCCAAATCCCCCAAATATTGGAGGGGAGCGAAAATTAATTGAGGAGAGATTTTGCTCCCCTCCCCTTGACTAAGAAAGGTTGAACCAAACATGCAAAATTTAAAAAATCTCTCCCCTCCAATCAAACATTATCTTAATGATCAGATCAACAAATGTCAAATTGTTACCAAAAGAAATAAAAATTGAAAATCTTAAATCCATATACTTTTCAATCAAAACAGACAGTACTCCAATAAGTTTTGACCGCAACAAAAACAAAATCGAGAAGGTACCAAAAGCCTCATACATCATCTTAAGTCTTAACAAATGGAAAGAGGTCGCCAACTAATAAGGGAAATAACAAAGAAACATAGGTATATGGATGATTGGAAAACAAGCTCCCAATCTAATAAATTATTCTAATTGGAGTTATGCATCCAATGCTGAATCAAAAAGACAAGTTTACACGCATGCGTGATGAGACCAGTATCTCAAAATTTTGCCAAAAGCCAGTGGAACTGTGGCAGCTAAAGAACTCTTTATGGGTGATCATTTCACAGTCAAGATTTTGATGACTGATGCAGCGCCCACACGATGCAGAGCCACAACAGAATCCCCATCCTTGCAGAGACCCTTCGTCTTGGCATGTTGAATGGCAAACTCTATTTCTTCTTCTGTCGTTTCAGCATGAGAAGCTCTAGCAGAAGCTGCGCTTAATATTGGAACCAACCCTCGGAATATCAGGCTATGCCTTGCAGGGGCCTCATCACTGCATAACCAGTCAAAGGTATCAGTCTTAATCTCAGGGACAACTACAGAAAGGATTGGCATGCCTGGCCTGTATTTAGCCACTAATTTAGCAGTACTCCCTCCTCTAGTTAGAACCAATATAAGAGCCGCTTTAGCCGAGTTGGCTGTTTTAACAGCAGAAGAAGCTAGACTCTCCAATGGGCTCATGGGTACAGGTGAGTGCTCCATAATCCTTTTAAATACAAGTCCATAGTCAAGGGTGCTCTCTGCTTCAAGGCATATTTTAGCCATTGTTCGAACAGCAAGTTCTGGATAAGCTCCAGCAGCAGTTTCACCACTAAGCATCACACAGTCTGTGCCATCAAGAACTGCATTGGCAACATCAGTAGCTTCAGCTCTTGTTGGCCTGGGAGATTTGATCATTGACTCCAACATCTGGGTTGCAGTAACAACCGGTTTTCCTTGGAAATTGCACTTATAAATCATCACTTTCTGTGCGAGAAATATCTTCTCTATTGGAATTTCCATTCCAAGGTCACCACGTGCCACCATAAATGCGTCTGTATTTGCAAGGATTTCATCAAAATTTGCAACCCCTTCTTGGTTTTCAACCTGCCACATACATGTTAAAGTAATGGACAGAAAAAGTGACCATGAACAAGTAATTAATATAAGCATGTAATGTTGACAGCAAATATCAGTAGGTTTTCATAAGATATTTTCTTTAAAGAACATCCCAAATTTGTTAGATAATATTCAATAACACATTAATGTGGATGCAACAAGTATTTGTAATCCTCTACATTCCAGGAAATCAACATGCTCCGAACAAATGTGTTAATGAGCATAAAGTGGAGCCAGGAATATGATATCATAACTTATTCAAAACAAATAAGATCCCAACACACTTTTTGACCAGATCAAAATCATTCATCTTTTCCACAAAAAAAGAACACTAACCTTCGACATCAGAAGAATGCTCTTAGAATGCTTTCCCAGCAGTTTCCGAACTTGCACCAGGTCAGAACCTTTTCGAACAAAAGAAAGAGCAATCATATCAATTTTATTGGGAACTCCCCATGCCATGATATCTTCCTTGTCTTTCTCTGTCAATGTTGGGAGATCCACTATCACTCCAGGCAGATTAACATTCTTTCTCTCACCAAGAACCGAAGAGTTCTCACAGCGGCATCGAACTAAACCCAATTGTTTGTCACATGACAAAACTTTGAACGATATTGTGCCATCAGAGCAGAGTATGACCATCCCAGGCTTCACATCCTCAGCCAACTTTTTGTAGCTCATACAGATCATATTCTCATCTCCCTTTATGCTATAGTCGGTTGAAATGGTTATTTCCTGACCTTGTTTCAGCTGGATGGGTTTGCCATCCTTGAGAAATCCAGTTCGAATCTCAGGCCCCTACATAGATACATACAATGAAAGATAAGGAATTTGATAATGTTAGGTTCACTCTTTAAGTCCATGAAGAGTAACCTTACAGAGAGATTCTAAAATACTCCCACAGTAATGCTCTGGGGCTGTTTTTTTAACTGTTCAGATATGATTTTATTAATACTTTATATTTGATCCAATGGCCTATATGGTCAAACAGTGCCATGTGTTACATTTTCATTGAAAACCTCTTGAAATGATTGAAACAATCCTGCTTGGATTGGTTTAAACTTTCATACCAAACCAAGCATGCTAGATAGGAAACACGATATGCTCAAATGATCAAGAAGTTCTTGTATACCATGCGCGTACTACATTTAACCCCAAAAACAATGAAAAAGTGTTTTTAATTTTGTGAAACCCTAGATAGCCAGAAATCAGACTGGAATACAACTACTCTGAGTCGAGCCAGGAAGACCCATTTAAGGGGACAAAACTTTCCCAGCACTTATTTCATTCACAAAACTCGAACACAAGACTTTGTAGACTTTGTTTAATGAAAATATGATTTCAACAACTGATTTAGACAACTTCTCATAACACCTTATGAGCAAAGTACATAAAAATATCAGATATAACAGAAAGTTATCCGAATTAGTTATTCATATAATACTGATAACAAATATAACATCTAGTTAGCCATACAGGCAGTCACATCACATCAAATAAAAATAAAATAAAATAAAATAATTTAATGAGGATTACTCTCAGATTATATCAGAATCTCATGCAACTCTCACATATTCTCATGTACTAATCTTTATCAGAAATATTTGCAATCATAAAAATAAAAATTTGTAAGATTTATAAAAAAAGAAAGGAAAAAGAAAAAAGAAAAGTGACCTTAGTGTCGAGCATGACAGCGCAGAGAATACCGGTATTTTCCATAGCGGCCCTAAGGTTATCGAGAGTTTCCTGATGATACTCGTGAGATCCATGAGAGAAGTTGAAGCGAGCGACGTTCATTCCAGCTCGAAGAAGCTTCTCGATCATCGGCACAGACCTTGATGCGGGTCCGAGCGTGCAAACGATCTTCGTTTTCGGCTTCTTCTCTAATAACGCCGCCATCACTGCAATGAGATCAAGGTCAAGGAGATGAGATGAAATGCCTCTGCTTCGCTGCTACTGCTTCTCAAACAAAAACTAAACAAAAAGAGGAGGCTGTGACTTGCGACTCGGGAAAGGTGTGCTATACTTTTCTTCTTATATTACCTTTTTTTTGTTTGAAAATTTTTATGACGGACAGTTTATTCCTTTAAAGATTAAAGGTTCTCTTTTTTTTTTATAAATAAAAAAAACAAAACAAAATGTCTAAAAAAAACTTTGGCTTAACTACAGTTTTGGTCCCCTACTTAACTTAACAAAATAGTGGCTTCTAGGGTGAGGGAGCTATTAAGTCCCTCACCCATGAGGGAGCTATTCTGACCATTAGATATAATATTAAAATAAATGAGTGGTTATGATGAAGTTAGGGTAACTTAATCTCCAAGTTATTCCAATATTTATGAAGTTGCCCCAATAGTTTAGAAAATTATTTAATATAATGGACAATTTTGCCTTTGAGCCCAAGCCTAATAGCTTTTTACATAGCACCAATGGTATCATCACACTCATAACCTAGTCCCATTAGCGCACACACATATGCCCATGCTTCCCTTAACGACTGGTTTATCCCGTAGGTGATAGCCATGGTAGACCAGTGATATTGTTTTCTTATGTAATCGTTGTACTTGTCAATTTAAATAGAATTACTATCTAGTTGGTACACTTAACACTTAACTCACCCTTTCTCCGAGGAAAGCGCCTTCAACTCTTTTAGAATGCCTCCCCTCTGCTTCTTCGAGCTACTGAATCCATGAAGATTTGAGTTGCCTTCTAATCTCTGCGAGCTCTAGGGTTCCAGATTCAGATCGTTCCTAAACAAATGGAATCCAAAATCGAAGGGAAAGCTATGTTTTAGCGGCTCGCGACGACGACTTCTTCATGCCGCTGGTTTCGATGACCCTCTCTTCCACGATTTTTATTCTCCGAGGAAAGCGCCTTCAACTCTTTTAGAATGCCTCCCCTCTGCTTCTTCGAGCTACTGAATCCATGAAGATTTGAGTTGCCTTCTGATCTCTGCGAGCTCTAGGGTTCCAGATTCAGATCGTTCCTAAACAAATGGAATCCAAAATCGAAGGGAAAGCTATGTTTTAGCGGCTCGCGACGGCGACTTCTTCATGCCGCTGGTTTCGATGACCCTCTCTTCCACGATTTTTATTCTCCGTCGTCGGCAAGTTAAACTCTGAAGAGAAGAAGCTGCCATCGAGTGGTAACACTAAACTTTAGTGAGGGACTTTATTGCAAAAATCAATTATACAACAATATACTATAAGACTTTAAAATAATCTTATGACCACCAAGTAGCCTACTACACCAGGTCATAATAGCTCCCTCATGAGTGAGAGGCTTAATAGCTCCCTCACCTTAGATTCCACCAACAAAATAATTTAAGGTGAGAAGACCTCTTTTTATTTGAAATTTTTTTGGATTCGGAATGGTGACCTAGTTCAAGGCAGGGAAAACCTCCAACCTTTATGAACACTTGCCTTTTCTTTCTAAGAATAGTTGAATTAGTTTTTTTTTTTTTAAAAAAAACTATAAGTACCCCATTAAATGTGACTCAATTGGTTACGCAGGCTGAGCTTGTGGGAGGGAGAGGACTTGAGTTCGAATCCCACATAACACATTCTTGGGGAGGGACAGAACCTTAATTGTGACTAAGTACCCGAGCAGAGATTAGTCACACAACGGGTCCAAAGGATCTAAGCTTGTGGGGATACTCCGTGGACCTATCGAGGAGTCAAAGGCCCTAATTACGGTGGGTTCCAAATAAAAAAAATGGAAATTATAAAAATCTATTTAAAATTATTTTAGATTTTTTTTAATAAGTAAAAGAATGAGGATTAAAAAGTTACAAGTAATTTTACTTTGTTTTATATTAAAAAAATTAAGGTGAGGATTCTCCCTGTCACAAGGTCAGAGCAAACATGGATGTGATTGTGTCTTGCCTCAAGAACCGGCTGGTTGCCAAGGGCTATGCACAGACATATGTTATTGATCAGTGATTTAAAAACTGGTTCAATCAGTTGGACCGTCGGCCGGACACTTTGTTGGTTCGATTCGTACTACAGAACCGCAATAATTGTCTAAGCACTAAAAATCATCAAAATCGGTTAAACCGGTCTAAAACCGACTGGTTCGTTTCAAATCATAAAGTTTCCTCTCCGGCGACGCATGAGAACCTTTTGTCAAGCTAGCCTCCGTTTCCAGTCTCTAGCAATGCACTACACCTCCGTTTTTTATCATAAGGACATAAAGATATGCAGGAGAAATATAAAGAACTGCTAACGTTTCCATGAAATAAGAAAGACACACCTGGAGTTGCAAAAAGAAAGTGTCGTGGAAAGAAAGGGAGGAGAGTAAAGATGATAAAAACCCTAATTTTAATTATTTTCTTCTCTAGAACCTGAACTTTGGAGTGAGTATGGCCCCCGAAAATAATGGTCTGATGTCCCCAAACAATTAGAAAGAAAGCCATATAGCCCATATTTGTCTCGTGTTCACTTACCAGGGCTGGCCCTTGCCCAAAGCCACTAAGGTTAGAGCTTTAGGCCTCCAAATTTTTTAAGGTTATTAAGGCTTCCAAGTTTTAATTTTTTTGATTTTTTTGGTTATTTAAGCTTAACAAGAAAATTAATTTAAAACCTTAAACTATAAATCATAGGGCATTATAAATGTGATTGCATGTACACACAATAAAAATTAACACCAACCAATAGAAATTTATAATAAAGATAAATTTTAAATAAAAATACAGTTTTTTAATAAAATATTATTATTGGTTTTAAAAAGGCCACATTTTAAATTTCGTTTTAGGCCTAAAAATACGCTGAGTCGGCCCTGTCACCGACTTTTCTTTTCCTTTTTGACGCAAATCCATTATGAACATAGGACATATATTCACCTTACTGGTGTGAGGTGTGGTGGTTTGATACATTTATATTCATTTTAATAATTCCAAATTTTGGTTTACAACACACACACACATATATATATATATATATATATATATATATATATATATATATATATATATATATATATACTCCGGTTCGACCATCGGTGGAACCTTAAACCATTTCTTGAACCAGTTTTTTAAAACATTGGTATTCTTGAGTGGCTTGTCTAATGACTTAGGATCAGAACTTTGAAAGATTAATACTTGGAAGTTACGACTCCATTATTGCCTATGGGAATTAATTTGATAAGGGTAAATTTTTTTGTCTTTAAAAAAACTACTTGTCCTTCTTTTACTGTGTGGTGTGTGCCCTATCCCCATTTGGCTTTGCTGCACCGCCAGACTTTTGCCAAGGAGGTTTGAGTTTTCTTTCATTCTTTTTCTTCTTATTTCATATGCTTTATAGTTGGATAAATTATATATTTGTTAGATAAGTTTTAGTTTTTATAGTTAGCCCCCCTCATACTTAAAGTCCGGGTCCGTCCCTGGTTGACCCCATGCATTAACCTGATATTAAGAATGTTTTTCTTCTCAAGGATTTATAGGAGGAAGTCTCTACAAAGCAACTGCCTAGCTTTGTTGCTCAAGGGGAGTTTGAGTGAGTTTGTTGACTTAAATGCTCTCTACATGGATTGAAACAATCTCCTCGGACTTGGTTTGATAGGTTGAGTGAAGTAGTTCTTGACTTTTGATTGGTGATGCATGGTAGATACTAACATCGTTAGGGTAACTAACATTCTCTCGCTTCTCAATCATCAAACAGGTAGCAAGTAAACAACAGCAGCCCTTGCTATGTTATGTTTGTTTTTAACCATCCGATGTGGGTTGAGTATCCATATACAATTGACTCAACCGCATATGTCAAACGAGACCCTCAACATAAAGGCATGCTGCTGACTGTAAAGATGAAGTAGAAATTCGATTTAACATTTTATACATTTAAGGCTACTAGGGTGACTTGTGGTAAACATATGATATTTTTCTTTCTCTGACATAGATTTGACATTTTTAATCTTTAGGAATTAGGAGAGTTCCTTACCTCAACTATATGCTTCTATTCCATAATAACTTAAGTTGTATAGAGGAAATATTCAAAACAAAGCTGATAGAATGAGGGTACAAACTGTACTAAACATATGGTACTAGCAAAGTTCTCAGGATATCTTTATGCAGGCTGTTTGTAAACAGAAGAATATGATAATGCCTGGTACAATTTATGGGAAGGCGAAATGCAAGAAGAGTATTTTTCCTGTGTATTAGTAACAACACATATCGAATCATAAAAATATTGCACTGATGGGCACTGCCATTTCATTTTATGCATCCACCAGTCTCAAAATATTGAAGTAGCATCATAATAAAGGGAATCTTATATTAATTGTTTACAATAAGTTATTCTCCCCTATATCAAGCTTGTCTAACAACTCCTCCAGTTCTTTCAAGGCAACCGTATAATGTTCTTCTGACTGTGCCCCTACTTCTAACACTGGAAGAGCACTGTTAAACAAATGATTATACCAGTGCACAGGGTTGTACGTATCAATATCACCAGAGACATTGTATTGATTAAATCTTTGTTTGAAATCCCTCTTCCATCGTTGCAGGATGTACCGCGATGGGATTTCCTCGACACCATTATAATTAAGAACATTCAATGCATGCCTACATAGATATCCTTTGTAACTGAACAAACTGCAAATGCAACGAATATCCAATTCCGTTGTCTCGTATAAAACTTCATAACTTTTAACTCCCTTCTCATTTCCCTCAACTTCAACTCGTTCTTTCACAATGTATGTTATTATAGATCCATTCACATTTACCTGTCTTGTGTTGAAGCAAGAGTACATGCCCTCAACCTCGGATTGAAACTTTTTGAAGATTTCTTTTGTATATACCTTTGAGAGCTGCACTTCAAAATTACATCTGGTATTCAATTCAAAGCTTAACTTTCTTGACTCCAAATCTGCCATGGCTTCTTTCAAGTGCTTCCTGTGAAGAGCTAGGTCATACTTATCAAGAAATTCCTTGATAGATGTATGTTTATGCACATATCCATCAAAAAATGCAGTCAACCCCTCGTTTTCTTTAGTCGGGATCAATCCTATAAAAAAAGTGTCTTTTAGGTAAACTGGAATCCACAGATGCCTATCTTTGTACAATGTCTGAAGCCACTTGTTATCTCCAAGTCCATAACATTTAATCATATCAGCCCAAGCAGTTTCAAACTCAACTATCTTCAATGACTCATAGACAGCTTTATACAGATGTCTTCTGATTGCTTCATATCCTTGCAACCCTCCCAACTTTTCTGGAACCCTTTGCATCATATACTGCAAAGAATAACAATGACGAACATGAGGGAAAACCTGAGCGACTGCAGTTTGCAATGGTTTGCACTGGTCAGTAATAATAACATGAGGAGGACGACCAAGCATACACTTAAGCCATGCCTTGAATATCCAGACAAAATAATCCACAGATTCATGTCCAAGGAAGCCACAGCCCAACAGTATAGAATGTCCATGGTGGTTTACACCAACAAATGATATCAGAGGGATCTCATATTTGTTCGCCAAACAAGTTGTGTCAATAGTAACAGTATCATTAAAGTACTCATAAGCAACCCTTGACCTGGGATCAGCCCAGAACACATTTTTCAGGCGCCCATCATCATCAATATCAAACAAGTAAAAGAAATTAGGATTGGTCAACTTCATTCGGCAAAAATAATTATATATAGCATTGGCATCCCCTTCTTTAAGTTCCAAATATTTAAAATTGTCGAAATTGATGTCTTGACTTTCTTCAGAAGTTGGGTAACCATTGTAACCAACATCCATGACAGTTGTTCGATACAACTTGATGGTGTGTACTTCTGTTACAGGCTCTGGCAGTGGTTGTGATTTTCTGGCTGCAAGGATCATTTTCTTATGTGACTTGTAGAACCGTTTGATCTGTGGACTCACTTGATGGTTGTGTTGAAGCTCAACTTCCACTATCCTCCATCTCTTGGAGTCGACCATTTTAATCACTATCATTGCAGGACAACCAGTTCTTGTTTCTGGTCTTGGATTATTGGCATCACTCTTTTTCTTGAAACCAGCACTACTGCAGCTAAGTTTTGCTCTATAACGCTCTCTTCTCTTTGATCTAAACCATGAATTGCTCACTCTAATGCCAAAGCCTTGTTCCTTTGCATAGATATTGTAAAAGTTGTAAACTTCATCAAAGGAATCAAACTCCAGACCCATAGTGGGAAGTGGAGAGTTCTTTGGTTGTGTGTTTAAAGATTCAAGCTCATCCTCTGCTACAGAAGAGTTCCCCTCAACATCAAACTCATCGCTTTCCTCAAAAAGTGGCTCACTATTTAGACAAACTTCTTCCATCTAAAAGAAAAATCCAAAGAATATAGCACAACAGAAATAAGGCTTACCATTTTGCCATATACAGCTTTTTCAATAAATCCATAACATGTTTTTGTTAATAAAGAAAATCTGTTGAGAAAAGAGGGAAAGTACCTATGAAGCACAGACACATACACCAGACACAACACAAACACGTAGACACCAGCAATGTCCAAAATATAGGGCACCGCGGCATGGCAAAATATAATATAAATATATATTTGTGTGTCAAATCAAATAAAATTAAATATGATCATCGTTATAAAAGATCTATATTGAAAATCAAGATTATATATTCATCATCTCAAAACAATTTTTTTATTTATTTTTTGCTAAGCTAAAACAACTTATTAAACATTATATTTTCTCTATGATAATGAGTGTCATGAAAAAATAATAATAAGAGACATCATTGTAAAATTTTAGGTGTCCTACACATAGAAGTCACATAGAAGTGTCAGCTAAGTACATGAGCCATGTCCAAGCCAACAAAACATAATTTTTAAATCGGATACATGTCGTACGAGTGTCGCATGCATGTCGGTGTCGGGCATGTTTCCAACACTGGGACACCCCTGAGTGCCTGTGCTTCATAGGAAAGTACAAATAGGGGATAATTGAGATATCCTCCTAAAAAGGAAAAACTAGAATAAGGAATAGGAAGAAACTTGAGTTCAATAAGGTTCCTCAATCTCTCTGCATATGTTTGTAATTTATACAAATCTAAACTGTTTGCATTTTACTTCTATAGTCTAAAGTGCACCTTGATCCTAATTTTCCTGTGTCTGGCAATACATTCATCAGCCACAAAAAAAAAAAATGGTGGTGAATGAGAAACAATCTTTCAAGACAAAAACAAAGCTTTTCCCTTTCAAACTCATTAATCAGAATAAATCAAACGGGAGAGAATTACAAAAGCAAGGCAGCTATAAACAGTAAAGATCACATTTCATATAGAAGGTGATTATATTGTATTGTATATGAGGCAATTTACAACGTCGGAGAAGGGTGAAACTGAAATTAACCGCATAAACATAGAAAGAAGTTGAATTGGGTTTTGTTACCTTGGTTGCTTTTCCTCAATCTTAATCGTTTTGCACGCAGACAACACAACTGGGTTTTACTTGCGCTATTTTCACTCTCCTGTCTCACCTAGTTCGGGTTTTAGTGCGTGTCCCTCTCCCTTTCCGTGGGTATTTATATTGGCGTTGGGAAAGTGAAGCGTAGGCTCTTTACAGTAGGGAGACCAAACGGCTTTAACCAAGTGTTCTACGAAAATAGTTTGGTTTTTTTTTTTTTTTTTTTGGCTTAGTTCTACTTTTGATCTCTTCATTATTGATCAAGTGTGATTTTGGTCCTTATGTTATTTTTTTTTTTTACGCATAATTGATCTTCCTATTTTTTTAATATTTCAAATTTGGTCCTTCCGTCTAATGTCTGTCAATTTTTTTAATGATCAACAAAAAAGAATCATTTATTTAAGCACACAGAATCTCTGGTTCTCCCTCCTATGTCTCCTCTCATATTCAACATGATTGTTCTTAACTGGTTTTGTCCCTCCTTTTCATGACTTTTATGGTCACATCATAGAGTACTTTACCACAAAAGCTTAACCTGAGGTTATCTCTGCGCTTAAACAAACGGACATTGAACGGAATGACCGAATTTTCAACATTGAAAATGAGTGATACTGGTTTTTTTTTTTTTTTTTTATAAACAATGAGTGATACTAGTTAATGAGTGAGAATAAATTTTGTATGTAAATAGTAAATATGGTATATTTGATACATTAAAATATCTAATACTTAAGGCCCGTTTAGTTTGTTTCTTATTTTCATTTTCTAATTTTAGTAATAATTACAATAAAAATAAAAGTTGTTTTCAGTATTTCTTGTATAAATCATTAAAAACATGAAATAGAATGAAACAAAGCAACAGTTTGGTAATTATTTTAGTTAAATTATCTTTGAAATCAAGAAATGGAAATAGAAAACTGAAAATAAACTTTTAGGGCCTGTTTAGTTTATTTTCAGTTTGTTGTTTTCATTTCCTGATTTCAAAGATAATTATAACTAAAATAATTACAAAAATATCATATTGTTTTCATTTTGTTTCTAGTTTACAAAGATTTGTATAGGAAACACTGAAAACAGTTTTCTATTTGCTTTCACAGTTTCCTGTACAAATCTTTAGAAACTAGAAACGAGATGAAAACAAGGTGGCACTTTTGTAATTATTTTAGTTGTGATTGTCTTTAAAATTAGGAAATGAAAACAGGAAATTAGAAACAAACCAAACATGCCCTAATTTTCCAATATAACATATTTTTATTGATTTCTTAATCAGTGTTAACAAGATTCTTTTTTTTTTAATCTTATTTTAATAGTTTGACAGAGATCCTTATATAATACATTAAAAAAGTTTTTTTGGCAAAAAAAGAGAGGCAACAAAAGGCAACAAAAGAAACAAAAAACTGAGGCTTATTGCCTCATGAACGAAATGCCAACAACATCAGCAAGAATCAACGAATCCATCCCTGGCGGAGCTGTATCCAATACGATCATGCGAGAACTAGTTCTAGCTCCCATCTTAGCAAGAAAATCTGCACACTGGTTGCCTTCTATTAGGGTATGATGCAACCTGATATCCCAGTTTCTTTGCAGCAAGCCTCTAATGATCGCAACTTCGTTCCCAAACCTATGAAAATCCTGGTCACCCTCACGGATCAAATTAAGGGTATTAAGGGAGTCTGTATATATAACACATCGACTCGGCATGCATAATATCTGAGTGGCCCACTGAACCAAAGAAACCTTTCTTAAATTCACCTGTATGGTCTCTAATTAAACCACCAAAGCCCGCCAAGCCAGAGTTGATTACCATCCATGTTAAGAGCAGCACTGTCTTGAAGGACTTACTGATAAAGGCCCCAACTCCCAGCCACGATGCCATGACCAGGGGTGTTCAAATTATCAAAGACCAACCTGTTCCTTGCACACCACACTTTCCAGACAATCACCAATATGATAATGCCATGCTTCAACACTGCACCCTGAATCCAAGTGAGAGGATCAAAATCTTCATCTGGCATTTGCAAATCCTGTTGGAAACAGCTCTGCCAGACCTCCACCGAATGACCACAACTACATGGGCGTTGCACCAACTACAAATAGGTTTTACGTGAATTCCTCTATTAGGGAGAGCCAGGTGACACAGTTGCCAAATGAAGAATTGAATATTAGCTGGGATATTCAACTTTCATAACCATTTCCAGCTTCTTCCTCCTTGATCTTGCACACTCTCATTCGACAACTTGGTTGAATACAGCCCTGAGGAATCCTGATCCCATACCCATCTAGCATGAACTCCTTCGACCAATCTAGGTTTCATATTAAGGATGAGCTCTCTAACCTCATGAGGCAAATCAGTATAAAGAGCTTGCAACTGCCACTCCCCCCTATATAAATGTCCTTAACTTTAAGGGTCGTGTGATGAATATCAACCACTAACACCTAATTGCAAATAGGTTCTTTAGTAACCCAAGGATCATACCATAGCCGAGAATTACCCTCACCAACGGTCAACACCATTGTACATTAAAAAAAGGTTTATAAGAAAGTAAAAAATTCTCATACGATAAATGTTTATTGAAGAAGCAACCAATTAATATGTTTATCAAACATGCACTTAATTCCTTTTAGGTTTGACTTAATTGTAGGGGTGTCTGTGCATTGGATTGGATCGATTTTGAAGAAAAAATCATCTGATCTAATTCCTTCCATTTTGTTCTTTGATCACCCAATCAGTTTGATTTTAAAATCAAATCAAGTCCAATCCGATCCGGTTTATTTCAGTTTGAAATAAATTGTTTTTCAGTTTTCTAAAGAAGCTATAAAGTATTAAGTATGTCATTCGTCAAAAATTTACATGTCTATAAGCCTTTGTAAAATTAATCTTTTGGATTTTGAATAAAACATACAATTTCGGTCCATATGATTTATTCAACAATTATGTAAACAAATTACCCTTGGCTAACTGGAACAAAGGTACACAACACAATACAAGTTTGTAAATTTTGATCCTCAAATAACAAATAAAGTGTGTTTGCTTATAAAAAAACAAATGAAGTGCATTTCGAATACCATATATAATCCATGGAACACAATCAAAATATTAAAGAGAATGAGGGTGCATTATGAGTAGTACTTAAATTTCAAAAATAATAGTATATGTATATAATATGTTGGTTTGAATTGGATCGATTTTTTTACAGGGAATCCGAAATCCGATCTAATCTAATGAAAAAAAGTGATTTTACGGTTTTCGATTATTGATTTTTTCGATTTGGATTTTTCGATTTGAATTGGTTTGAATCGGTTGATTAATACTCTTACTTAACTGTATTTAGTAATTCTTTTCTTTTAAATTAATATTTATCTTTTATTTTGTGAGGATTGTAAGTGTAATATAATAGGGTATTGTATCATAATGATATAAAGTTTAAGAATGAATGTAATAATAATAGCATAAATTTCTAAAGAAATCAATATAATTTTTTAAAACTCCAATGCCAATTCTATGGTGGGGGAGATGTAAGCCAAATATCAACTTAACCCTTAGTCCAAGTACTATATTTGGTTATTCACTAAAATTGATATGATGTCAGAAATAGACTGATTTTATATCCTCCAAAGTTCAAATAGACCCATAAAAAAGCCAACCCAGTAAATTTTAATTCAATTATATATTTAATGATATATTTCATAAAGAGAGAATTATATCAATCTCTCCACTCATTATACTAACATTTCCTAAAATTTAGTTTAAGGAATTCTTCAAATATCCTAAAACTCACTTACAGTTACAGATATGTCAGGGATTTCTCTCGTGATTAGCGTCTCAAAATTATAACATTACCATTAAAATCATGTGACACTAACGGCGTGTTTGGATTGACATTTCAAGCCATTGGAAGCACATTTACAGTGACAATAATGTAATTTTCTTTGAATAAACATGAAAACTTTAATTTCATCCGTTTGATGTTTAAGTCAACATAAATCCAAACACACCCTAACTTGTTAACTTCCTAACCACAAAATAATATGATCAGTGTAATAAAAATATGATCAGTTTAATAGAATATAATCCCTCTCATTATAAACTTTTAAAAAATACAATATGTCGAATATAATTAGATTGAGCCTTAAAGAAAGCCCGTACAGTTCTCCTTAATAATAATGCATTATCAATGCTCGAATAATTGCTATTTATCACATATTTCTTTATTGAAAATCGAGATATTGACATTCTGTTCTTAATTCACCTTGTTCATCTTTCTTGTTTTCTTAACAGAATACTTTATCCTCTGCTGTTCTCTTCACTATTGAATTTCTTGCCTAATAGACAATAAATAAATCCATATTATCCTCCAGACCACGTAATTTTTTTTTTTTTGCAAATTCTACATCACACACCAGTATGATATATGTAAATGTAATTATAGTTTTGAATAAGTCAAAATAGTGAAAACCACTCAACTCATTTTAACGAAAATTCTTGCCGTCTAGTGTTTTGCGTAGTATAAAGATCGGTCCTTTGGGAATGGAATGGGCAATTTCAAGGAAAGCCACAGAACCCAGGTAGTAAATGTGACTTTAATAAAAGAAAAATGTGCTATGAGATTAGTCATATTAGAATGGGACCACCCCGAGTCTACCACAAAGATTACCAAACCCAAGTCATACTCATTCCTAGCCCCTCCCTAACCTCAACCAATATCAAATTTTGGGTAAGCTCTAACATACAAAATTTAAGGGGGGCCACTTCTTTAGTTGATTGAAGATCTTCATACCTGTTCAAAAAAAAACTTGATCATCTTAAGAATCAAGTCTCAAAAGAGAAGGAATAATCACACTGCACAGTAAACTGACCTGGTTAAATCCATCATGAAATTCACAACTCATCATGTTTTTCAGGTTGTTCAGAATTCATTGAGTCCAGCTTGTGTTGTAACTCCTGTTACATTCCACAATTACCATTAATACCATATCAAGTGGTAAGAACAACATCTGTTATCAAGCAATTAGAGAAGTACCTTCAGCTTTTCCTCTTGACAAAAGGCCGGGGTAGATAATAAAGCTACATATCTGCCATGAGGCCCATGAAACAACAATGAGAAAAACAGAAAGCATCGCAGAGAAAAATGTGATGGGAGGTGCAGAAAATGATTTAAAAAAAAAAAAGTATTCCCTACTCGCAACGGCTGGGTTCATCTACATCAGTAATCTCATTTTTCAACCCGCATCTTAGCCTGACCTGTTAGAAACACAACCATTACTCACAGTGAGTTCACAAATCTGAACATTTTTAAGTTCTTATTTCCATGGGCATTGGGCAACTCCACTGAGTTGATTTTTTAATAGAATGTATGGAAACTGAAACTGGGCTTGCCTACAGTTGCAAAAGGTTCACCAATCAGACTCCCTGAGGGGACGCCCCAAACCCAGGATATTTATTAAATTTTATATAATACTTAACCAAAAACTTATACATCTAATCTAACCCATTGACTTTGATATATATTTTTTTGGTACAAGACTTTGATATTTTAGAATGACAAGAAACAAAAATAGTGTCTTGTCAAAATTGTAAGAAACAACATCACATTGGTTTTTAAATTAGGAAACATATACCTTCAAACTCCTATCAGGACCATTCCAGCATTTATCGCCGTTAGAAAACACCATTACTTTGTATGAGTCCTCAAATTTGTCCCAGCGCCTGTATAAAGAATGAAACTTAATTATTTTGACAGGTTTAGAGGGACTTCACCAACTAATGCTTGGATACTTTTAATCTGGAGAAAAGCAGCCTAGCAAAAATTATCAAATAATTACCAAAACCTTACCCCAACCGGGTGGTGGAATGGCCCTCCTCCTGAGAAGCCTGTTTGTAGGGGCAGACTTTGTAAGTGTACCTGAACCAAAATTTCCATCACCAGAAAGTGAGATGAACGCGAACCATCAAACTTGCAGATTCACAAAATTGCCAAATACAACAGAAAGTAAACAAGTAGAGGAAAGAAAATATAACTTGTTCTGCTTGCTCTCAAAGCAACGATCATAGAATGAATAAAATTCCTTTGCTGGACCTGTATTATTGATGTTATACTTCAGTTTATTCAAGTCAATTACATAACTTTCACCTCTATCTACAATTCAAATGTTATGATAATGGCAAACGTTACCAGCATCATACTAACCAAAATCATGTTTTAGCTTTTGTGTCAGACTCGATATTCTAGACTGTATTTTGGACAACTTGGTACTTGACTCATCATATTCCTTGCGTACACGTGCAGCATCTAAAGAAGCCATAGAGAGACACACGTTATATCTATCTGGATATATAATACAGGTTATAAAACATTAATGTGTACCTGACTGGTTCACTGGAGTCTGGAATAAATTAACAGCCTGAAAAATGCCCCGGACAGTTTTCTGTATTTTCTCTAACCAAGAAGGATTGTCTGTTGTGGTGTCATCTGAGTTCATTCGAATAATCGCATTACAAGTCCATGAATATACCAAACTAAGATAACAAATTTGCATTGATAGCAACAACAAACCTGACAAGTATGGTTCAGCATCAGTGTCAGATTTGTAGGATGAACTAAGGTCATCATGCTCGTCTTCTCGAAAGTCTTCATCAATTTCATCTTCTTCATATTTGTGGTTGTCATCGTCAGTATCAGAGGCATAGCCATCATGTTCCTCATTATTTGTCTCCTTTGGAACATCTTCCTGATCTTCATTGTCTGATACGGCATCAGCTTCAGCACCTTGCTTACCAATATTTTCTCCTGTCCAGCGAGAAGCAACAAGCCGGCCCAATTCCTCCTTTGATAATCCCTCAGTATTTTCAGATACATCATTTCCCTGCAGATATACCCAGAGAAAACAACAACCACATAAGTGGAGGAAAACTGCAAAGTTTAACATATTTCTGAACTAAAACTTCACCCATAAAAACTGCAGCAGGTTGTTAGAAATAACTATGTTAAAGACCAATATCTTGATTATATGTATTGCCAATGACAATGTCTACAAATAACCATGACATCAACAACTAGAATTTTAAATACGAGACATGCCATGAACTCTAGCCATCACATTTGTCTTCATGCAAAATCACTCCTATAACAAGGTTCATGAGCTGTAATTGTGAATGAAGTGGTTAAAGATGTTAGAAGACAACGGAAATCTGGTTTTTGTTGGAAACTAAGTAAATAATATCTAAATTTATTGTATAGGCTAACCAAATCATGTGATTATGTAAATAATCTATTGTGTTGATCACATTAGCTCTATGTAAACAAGCCTCCGCTCTGTAGTTGACACACGGATTCCATTACGTCCCTCTTTTCTCTCTTTTCTCTTCACATGGTATCAAGAGCCTAAAGAAAGGCAACCCTAAACTGTGCATGCCATTGCCCGATGGACCTGTTGTCCACTGATGAAAAACTTTTTTGGCCAACCGTCTTTCAACCCCAGTTTGTTGGTCCCCTTTTGTCGTGTTGTCTTTCCAGTAGTCCCTGTCACCTACATCATCGCCCCTAGCATCCAACCACTTTTCAATGGCTTCTTCGTGACCTCACCTTCGACTTCGTTCCTCCAGATCTATCTATCCCCCAAGCTGCATGGTCATTAGAGCAGCGATGTGCTCACATGCACCAACTCTTCATTGTGGATTCAAGCTCCACGCGCAACCTTACAACTCCACACGAGGGCATGTCAGCCACCCTCTTTGGTCGCCATTTATCTCGTCGTAGTCACCATCACAAACCCATCTAGATCCAACCGACAAATATGATGTTTCACCCACTTCTCTGCCTCCTCACTTCCGAAAATACCCAGGTACTTGTGATTTCAATTATTTTCCCTTGTGATCTCTTAGAATTTGGGCTTGGGCCTAACTCAACCCCAAAATCTAGCTTGTAAGGTGAGGATTGCCCAAGCTTTATAAGCACTACTTTGGCCATATCTCTAGGCGATGTGGGACTAAACACACTCCTCATACTCAGCACAATGAAGGTGCTGGAGGCTACAATGAAGGCAGCCCAAACTTGCCGCAATTAAGGCGGCTAGGAGCGAACCGCAATTAAGGCGGATTTCCAACACACCCCCTCACGCCCAAGCCCAATAGGCTTGGAGCGTGGATGATGCGGGCAACCCAACAACGGATCTAGGATAGGCTCTGATACCATCTTAGAATTTGGGCTTGGGCCTAACTCAACCCTAAAAGCTAGCTTGTAAGGTGAGGATTGCCCAAGCTTTATAAGCACTACTTTGGCCATATCTCTAGGCGATGTGGGACTAAACACACTCCTCATACTCAGCACAATGAAGGTGCTGGAGGCAGCAATGAAGGCAGCCCAAACTTGCCGCAATTAAGGCGGCTAGGAGCGAACCGCAATTAAGGCGGATTTCCAACATGATCCAACCCAAGGCTGGTTCTAACTGCCCAAATGGCTCGAAAGACACCTCGAAGGTTGAGCCCCCCAATTTCATCAGTTATGTCCTGCCCTTTTCTCCATTGACAAGTTGGATGGAAGCAACTATGATACTTAGGATTCTGTTGAGATCCCACATCGACTAGATATATGGCTAAAGTAGTCCTTATAAGGCTTGTGCAATCCTCACCACTTGAGCTAGCTTTTAGGGTTTAGTATGGTATCAGAGCCTATCTGAGATCAATTATTGGGCTAGTTATTCCACTAGCATTTGTCCACACTCTGAATGTCCAGTCCTGGGTGTAAGGGGGTGTGTTGAGATCCCACACAGACTAGGGATATGGTCAAAGTAGTCCTTATTAGGCTTGGCTAATTCTTACCTCTTAAGCTAGATTTTGGGTTTGAGTTAGGCCTAAAGCCCAAATTCTAAGACAACAAGCAACGCTATGCAATTGTGCCGGAAAGCTAACATTGATGTAGATAGGGAATTGAAACAACCTTGTATATCACGATTTTCTACATTGATCACACCATGGCTTCTTCCGTTTATCTCCTTAGTCATAATGGTCGAACTTTTACTTTCCTATATTGTGGAGGATTCTAGAGTGCGCAGCATAATCCTTCTCCTTGATACCTCTCGCCTGACTTCAAAGAAGACTTCCCGGATGGATGGCAATTGTTTTTGGCCTAGAATCCGTCCTCGCACCTCGTCCAAGCTTTGATTAAGACTAGCGAGGGACATGTAGACTCAATAATTATCTTCCCTATTTTCGAACCGAACCGAGTCCTTGGGATTTTCCAAATCATCTTTGCAACACTCCAACTCTTGCCAAAGGATCAACATCACATTGTAATAAGTGGTGACATCCTTATCACCTTGCTTAGATTGTCAGGGTCGTGTCTTCAAGTCAAAGACTTGAGATGCGTTTTCCAAGTCTAAATAGCATTCACGAACAGCATCCCCTACATCCTTGACCATTGGTAAGAACAGATGAGGTTTCCCGATTGCGGACTCCATGGAATTAATCAGACACACAATATAAAGGAAATTTCAAACTTCCACTTTGCCCAAGAGGGGTCATTCTTCGCTGGTTACTTTACTTCTCCAGTCAGGTACCCTATTTTTCACTTTCCTTCCATAGCCAACTTCACAGATTGTGCCCATTCAAGACAGTTTTTTCTATTGAGTTTGTGTACCATGAGTTGCAAGTTTGGGTTTCGAGAAAGGCTCGACAGACGATGTTGAAGGCCTTGGTTGAACAGTTTGGGCAATCCCAGATGCATTCATCGAGGTGGTTGAGGGGTATGGGATGGACCGATAATCGCCGTCTTCACCATTGGAGAAGCAAGCAAGCTCCGGAGCATGATGTTCTGATACTATGCAGGTTTACGGAGAACTGTATATTTTCTCGTATTCATTATTGAATTATACAAAGGAGAATTTATAGACAGAATTGGTTCAAAACTGATATCCAATCTGCTACAAAATTAGGAGGAAAATAAGGACCATAATCAGAATCAATAAACAGCCTATCTAATAGAATCTGATCTTGATTCAGATTCTATTCTAGCCAATAAAATATCCCTAAAAATCCAATAACAAATAATTCCTAATAAATCTTAATCAATTTAGACACTCTTGTTTATATTTAGGTCAAGTAGTAGTACTACTACCACAAGCCAAAGCCCACTAACACCATGACAAGTAACATTAATATTCTAAGACTCTCTTTCAAGCTTAAGCTTACCAAGCTTCAAGGTTTCCACAAGCAGCAAACTTACAAACATAAGACAAATAACACAGCCCATCAAAACCAAAGAACTTAAGCAGCTAGCACTCCCATTGAATAACAAAACCTCAGCAACAACGTTGGCAAATAGCTCGTAGAAGACTTCGACCTTTCTACTCAGTGGTCCCCTCAACCTTATTCCAGCTTCTACTTGCACACGTCCCAAGCAAATGACATAGCTTCTGAAATCTTCGAACGTTCTCCTCAGAAGCCCCCTAGACCTCTAAAGTCTAAACTGGTCTCCACAACACTGCATCAATTTCATAACCACCCAATAGTTCAAATAGAGCCATTTATTACTTATTAGTGCCCAAAAACCAGAACCCCATTAACAGCAGCACAAATATCACTAAGCCAAAACAACCATCTCCCCCCTGACCAAATTGCTTTATGGATTAACACATAGCACAAACCACCTGAAAAGCAGCAAACAAATTCACATCAAACTGCCCACAATCAGAGGAAATGATCAAACCAGAAAAATTTGCGTGACCAAATTGAAGCTCTCCATCATATAATAAACCCAGCAGACTAAGACAAATCCAAAGCCCACAACTGATGCTAATGCACAGCTATCACTAAGAAATAAGACGAAAATAAGAATAAAAATAAAAAATAGCACACAGGCAAGGAAAGTCAGTTCTAAGATGCTGAACAGCACAGACAAGAAGAAAAGCAAAAGTTCATTCAAGAGAATGTTAGACCAGCTAAACAGAGCACAAGGGAGAAAGAAAGGAGGGAAGAATAGCTGGAAACACCCTCAGAAAGTATTGGAGATGCACCCAACACAATAAAACAACAACCAGAAGCACTGGGAGAAGGAACCACGAAAAAACCAAAAGAATCGGCAACAGAAGAAAGGAACACATCCAACTAGGATGCTCGTTGGGAAATATCAAGCAGAAAAGAAACATCATCAGAACTTGCTGTGATCACCTACAGTTAAGATGGAACATAGGAATAACAATAGGAACAAATTCTGAAACAGAAAACAAAAGAAAATCAGAGGAAAAAAGTATACCACAGATTTCCATAGAACTAAACACAGTGGAAACAATAAATCCTCCTCAAGGTGGATGGTACCACTCTAAATACCAAGTTGGAATTAATTATAAGGTCTAAGTAAAGAGGAGGAACAAAAAAGAAAGGCAGATAACAATAGCATACTGGATATATAATTGATAGAAGCGATGCAATGCCACCTAATATTCCTGTTTATACTAATAATTAGGTCATGTACTAATACTACTAGTAGCAGCTCAAGCCCACAAACACTGACTAATAACCCAAATATTCAACAACATTGGCAACAACAAAAGCCTTTTTCCACTAGGAGGGGCCAGCTACTTGCATCAAACAATGTTATTGTGTTTTGTCAAAGGCCAGCATTAGTATCTAACAATGATAACTTTTGTAACTTAAACAATAGGAAATCCTCTGAATTGGAATCTCTTGGGTCTCCATGACTATGGTCTTCTGTCCTCTAATCTAGAAAAAAAGATTTGGTCTCTTGATAATTCAGGAGCGCTTTCGTGCAAATCTTTTTTTCAGTTCCTAACTCATTTGTTGAATAGAGTAATGTTCTATCTTGACAAACCTCATGCGTAATCCAAAGCTCCCTCTAAAATTAAGTCTTTTATTTGGACTGCAATGCTTAATAGAATTAATACCAAAGGCATGCTTATCCAGAGAGTTAGTTATGAGGGATCTCTTTTGGCCAGGGGCAGGACATTCTAGTAGAGACTACCTTTTAGTTGGGACTTGAGAGGTCTGTTGTAAACCAAAGAATGAGGGGGACTGGACCTAGGTAATTTGGTGTTTAAGAATAAAGACATAATTGTCATTATAACAATAATGATAATTTTCTCTCTTGAAAATACAAGGGTAAATTTGGGATTTAAAAAATTCACTTCTCTTCCGTTCATTCTCTCTCCATCTGTGGGAAGAGTTTTTTATGGGTCCCTCTTATTACTTTTCTTTCCTCCCTTCTTTCTTTGCACATCAAAACGGTGGAACTTGCTTTTTTTCACGCTAGTTCCGTCTCCTGCACTACTCTCTTCCCTAAATCATGCCATCCAAACGAAGTGTAAAAGTTGAGACAATAGGGAGGCCCGGTGCACGAGGCTCCCACCTGGTGGGGTTTGGAGATGGCAGATGTACGCAACCATACCCCTACAAGTGGAGTGGTTGCTTCCAGGATTTGAACTCGTGACCTCTAGTTCACAAAGCAACAACCTTATCATTGCACCAAGGCTCACCCTCTAAAAGTTATGAGACAATAACTTAATAAAAATGGAAGAGTCTAACAATGCCTCTTTATGAGCTAATCATATCAAGAAAGTGACTCAAGCAGTATAAATCAATCGAAATATGCAACAATGAGAGGAATGCAAAATATCAGTAAACTCCAATTATACTAGGAGTATGGACCATGGAAATACCGTGTTGATGATTTCATCAGATGACTCTTTCTTTCCAACCTTATCATCAGTTTCAGATTTAACAGCAGGTTCTCCCTCAGCTTCCTTTGCATTCTACATTGAGGGAAAACCAAATTAAAATGCTCAGCAAGTTCCATATCGAATGTGCATGCTAGGAAATGGCACTTCAATTAATAAAAATTCAGAAATAAAGAAAATTTGCAATCACAAAATTCTCATTCACCTCTTCCACTTCATTAAGCAAAGATCCTTCATTTCCAGGATTATCAGTGGCTCCATCATAATTGTCATGTGCATCTGCTAAATTGTCTCCTGCTTCAACCTATAAGCAAGCTTTAAATGTTTGAAACCACTTACTGGTTACCACATAATGGGATACTTCAACTTGATCACACACATATACACACAACTGAAGGAACAATGTGCAGGAGAGAAGCAGTCTGCCTCACCATAGGATGGGTGGGAAATGGTCATTATTAATTAATTTTCTATCATTATTTGTAAGTACAGCTAAACAGGTAAACAGGAACAAAAGTACACTTCCTTGTAATAACAAAATATTTGTATGTTATTTAGAGGTAGGGATAGTTCCTTGCATCAAGAAACAAGAAAGGGTATTACATTTTTTGTAGCTAATCTGAGGGTGTTAAGGGTTTAATAAAAGATCAGGAAAAGCATATACATTAGTGCCACCTCATATTGACAATTAAATACCAGATTAATGTGTTCAAGAGTAGAATAAAATTCTGCAACCTAAGTAGCAAATACAATCAAACCTGATCTGCAGAAGAATCATCTATTTTTTCAATTTTATCATGGTTACTTGCGACAGCATTGTCTTCAACATCCAAATCCTTTTCAGCTTCATTTCTGTGCCCCATATCTTCTTCATTGGCTTTAAAATTTTCCCCATTAGCCTTCTCCTCAGCCTCCTTTTTCTGCTTCTCTTCTTTTTCCTTCTGTAAGCGCTCCTTCTCCTCTGCCTTCTCTATTTGTTCTTTATGCTCTGCAATGAAGATAAAAGGAGTTTGTTAAAGAATTGTTATATGAATGATAAATCTTCAAAAGTTTTGTATTTTTTCCCTTATCGAGATTCATATCCTTTAACAGTCAAACATGTTTTATCATGTCTGCTTATCAAAACATGGAGACTGCAGTCCCCACCTCAACTATAGAGTTTGAAAAATGCCAAAAGCTGAACCCTCAACTTCCCACATGTTAAACAGACACATAAAGATTTCCTGATCTTGTCATCCATGGTTCATCAATTGAAAGTAGCCGGGCGCAGTCATATGTGTAATTAAACAGTTGGTTCAGAATACCTCAAAAACTTGCTCATTTATTCTCCAATTTATACATTTTTTAATTTTTTAATTTTTTTTTTGCTAAACTGATAAAGGCATCTAGCACTTAAAACTGAAAATAACAATAACTACAATCCTGCATCCTAAACCAGATTTCTCCATACACTTACTTGATCCTACAAATGTAAAATAAACATATTCCATCATATAGCATTACTAAATTACTCGCAATTACATTTGACACATTGTCTTCCCATTTTGTCTTTGTATAGGTGATCATAATTTTTACGATCAAAATCCTTTAACAAAAAATGCATGCAATTCATGTATCTTAAGTAAAGTATTCACAAGAACAGGGTAGAACAAAAAGTGATACCCTTTAGCTGTTGCACAATCCCTTTAAGTATACTTTCTTCCTTTTTCAATTTTGAAAGTTCTGCCTCATCCTTAGCCAGACCTAATTTAGCTTGCTCGATTTCTTGCTGTCGCACTTTGACGCCTTCTTGATATGTCTCAATCTTTCTTTTCAGCTTATCTCGTGCAACTTTCCCAGCCTCCCAGCAAGTATTTGGGCACTTCACTTTACCATCATATTCATCAGTTCCATCACAGCAATCTATGCCAGGAAAGCAAAATAAATTACTTCAGAGCTAACGAAACACAGCAGTCGAGATATAATCCAAACTAAAGGCTTGTATTTGATTGGATAACAACAAATAATTGGTTTTAGTCATTACAAAAGAAAGGAAAAAGAATCTTAGATAACGTGCATCTACAAATAATCAGCCTAAATACACTTCTATAAGTGTTGTATAAATGCACAATGTTAGTGAGGGATCTAAACATCCCATATTAATCAAGCTATGGAAATTATAGATGAAGCTAAAATTATCTTGAACATATGAAAATATAAATAAAAAGAATAATTATAAAGGCAATGTCTGATATAATTTACATCAAGTGCCAGTTTTTCACCATCAGCACCTCTATATATCCAAGTTATAAAATATTGCCACTGAGAAAAAAACACGATTTGTGCACCAGATCCAGAAAGAATGCTGAAAAGTAACTAATAAAATGCATAATCCGCATTTAGACCTCCTTCCAAATCTGTATGTATAAGATCACAAATTGTTCATGTACATTTATCCAGTTTAGATATTTTTTTCTCCATATACTTTTTTTCTATACCTAATTTTGATTTTCTGGCTGAAGCATAAACCACACAATTAGAACATAAAATAATTAAGAAGATACACATCCCACTCACCGCATATTCCATCGTTCACTCTAGATGAAAACAGGTAAATAGGGACATGTCCTACATTCCGACAATAAAATTTTCCGCCCGGACATGCTGATGTACCTGGTTAAAAACAAAAACATATACAATCAATTTTAGGAACAACCTATGATCTAATACGAAACAAAAATGACAAAAAAAGGATGAAAATATTTAAAAAATAAAAAAGAGAAAAGAAGAGACCTGGCTCATCAGTGCCATCAAGGCAATCGCAGAAATCGTCATTGAGCTGCTCTTTGGTGAATTTTCTGGATCCATCTTTACATTTTATTACATCAGAAGACTTGTAATACTTCTCATCTGTCACAAACACACACACATTTTGTTTATTAGATAATAATAATGTGAAAAAATAAAATAAAAATAAAATAAATGTTTTATGAAGCAAGGTGAACCTTGAGGAGCAATTCCGAGGAATGGGTCATTAGGTGTTGAAGAAGAAGAAGAAAATGGGACGCGTAATACCAACGCCAGTAGAGAAATGAGGATGATGATTCCCATTCTCAGCTTCATATTGTCTGCCAAAGAAACGTGAATAAGAAAAAATGAGAAATAAGAAAAATAACAAGTTAGATCAAGTTGGGTTTGTTATGGTAAAATACTCTTTAGAACTTGTTTGATTTCTCTGAATTAAAAATCTGCAGTCTGGTTCTCGTTGCTGATGGCTGATGCAGCTCGCAGTTGCCGTTCTCTACTGACTCCTCCCTAGTGATTAGTGATGAAATAAGATTTCTGTATCTGAATTGTCATTTCAAAACACAACTGTGCTGTTACTGCTGTATCAATAAACGTTAATAATTTTTTACACTTGTTTTTTTTTTTTTTTCCCCTGCAAGAGGTTTAATTATAATTTTATTTTATAAAATTACTAAAATTGATAGGACCAAAATGTCCCTAAAAACTACCTTAAGAATCACTAATTTGACCATCATTTAAAATTTTTTATGATCAAATTGATATTTTTCATTTTTCAAGAATCAAATATGTCTCTATGTTTTATATTGGTGGTCGGTTTGAACCTTTGCTCTTGGTTGTACTATCAATTGAGAGTGGTATGTTAGAGTCACTTGATTATAAAACTTTGATAAATGATTTCACGGCTCAAAATAACTTTAGGTTTGATAAGTTACATTAAACTAGGTCTCACCCAAAAATTGTTTACAACCCTAGCTATACCTGTTAAATTATAATATTTATATGAGTTAAATATATTTTTAGTCCCCTTGATTTGATTAATATTCGGTTTTAATCTCCGTTTGGAAAACGTGTTTTTTTGGTCCTCAAATTCTAAAATGTGTTAATTTTGGTCTTCAAACGTACATTTTTTGTCTCCAAACATATGTTTTAGAATTATCCAAACACGTGTTTGTCCCATTTGGAGACCAAAACTAACACGTTTTAGAATTTGGGAACTAAAAAAATATGTTTTTCAAATAAGGGACTAAAACCAAACATCGTCCAAATTTGAGGGATTAATTATATATACATCCTTATTTAATAAATGATGAAATAATTTAAGCTTTCTCATTAGTGATACTAAAAAAATAAAATAAGGAATTTAGGGCATAGTTAGGGTGATGGCTAACTTGACACATCTTTAGTATTTTTTTGTTAAAACCCACCGTAATTAGGGTCTTTACCTCTCCAGTGAGTTCGCAAAGTATCTCCACAAGCTTAAATCTTTTGAACCCACTGTCAGACTAATCTCAGCTCGGGTGCTTAGTCACAATTGGGTTATTCGCTTCGCCCTTCCCCGAAGATGTATTCTGCGGGATTAAAACTCAAGTCCTCCTCCCCTAGCTACAACCAACTGAGTCACACTCATTAGGTACAGACTTTTAGTATTGATTAGTTTGATTAACGAGGTAATAATAGTTTGTGGTCATTCCCATAATGTCCATGAAATGAGGGGGATTTTTGGTCCAAGGCCTTAGGCTTCGTATCAAGGTCAAGAAGGGTGAAGCTTCTCTTCTCCCTTATTCCTTCCTCAAACAGTACTTTGGAGCAAGAAAGAATGAGGAGAGCTTGAAAGGGAGAAGAAGGCAAAAGGAAGAGCTTTTGTTGATGTTTCTTCTTCGTATTCTTCTTCATTTTTGTTTTGGGAATTCTAAGCAACATAACTTCCATAAGGAAATAGATCTATGTGTTTTGTGCTTAAAATGGATCTCAGGTTATGTGAGTAAGATTTCCTCATCTCCCCTAATGTTTTTCAATGGCACTTTCCGAAGATTTGTGGATCATTGTGTGGGTTTCATGGTAGGGTTCATGTAGGTTTGAATGTGTAAGTTTTAGGGTTAATGGGTTTGATAATTGAAATTAACTCTTTGTGAATTTGATGTCTTATAAGGTTTGATGTAACATCTCAGGCTGCTCTATGGATTGACGACTAACCCCACAAACCAACACAGGTCTTTTCAGCGTGCTTTGTCCTCACTCACATGCTTTATAGGAAAACTTCCCAGGAGGTCACCCATCCCAGAATTGCTCTAAGTCAAGCACACTTAACTGTGGAGTTATTAAGTGATGGACTTCCGAAATGAAGATGCATATTATTGGTATAGGTAGTACCAATCAATTCATATAAGTCATTCTCAACTGTATAGTCCCATACCTACACAGACTCAAGATCTCTCTTACTCCGGTGTGTAATCGGTTCATTCATGTATCCCTCCGCCTAGAAGTCTGCCAGGAGCCGCTCCTTGCATTAGTAACATCCTAGGCTGCTCTATGGATTGATGACTGACCCCACAAACCAACAAAGGTCTTTTCAGCGAGCTTTGTCCTCACTCACATGCTTACTAGGAAAACTTCCCAGGAGGTCACCCATCCCATAATTGTTCCAAGTCAAGCACGCTTAACTGTGAAGTTCTTAAGTGATGGACTTCCGAAAAGAAGATGCATCTTGTTGGTATAGGTAGTACCAATCAATTCATATAAGTCATCCTCAACTGTATGGTCCCGTACCTACACAGACTTAGGATCCCTCTCATTCCGGTGTGTAATCGGTTCATTCATGTATCCATCCACCTAGAAGTCTGCCAGGAGCCGCTCCTTGCACTAGCAACCACTCCCCGCCCTCGTCAACATCGGGTGTCACATTTGAAATACCATGTTTTGTAGTGTATCAATGTTATTAATGGATTTGTTTTTTGCAATGATTTATTTGGAAGGAAAGTGGCTCTTAGTCCGTATATTTTGTGCAATAGAGTGCTTATAATCAGTTACTCCTCGCGAAGTAATTGATTAGGACTCTTCTAACTTGAAATCTAGATTCTGGAATGCCGTGATCATTTATTGTGGAAAACGTAATCGATTATAAATTTTTGTTATAGTAATATGCTACTTTAGGCATGTGATCTATTAACGCATGTCTATTCTATCCTGATGTATCTATTCCATTATTGAGTATATATTAGAGGAATTGATGTGTATGTATGATGATGAGATATTAATATGAGTTATCTTGAGGTGCTTATGATTGTGAATGATGAATAGATATTTTGTGGAATGGATTGGTTGGATATTGATGTGAGTCATTGGTTAACAGACCAGAGGAACGGGAGGCTCCGGTATATAAATGAATATCGTTGAGGTTGGAGACATTAATGAACATTGGCGAAGTTGATGTGAGATGTCGATGATAGTCGAAGGGTGCGACATCGCCGGGATACAAAATCAAAATCATTAGGGTGGGATGTCCTCAATGAACCAACCTCCAAGGGGACCAAAAGACATGAGCTTTAATCACGTATTCATGATATGCATTATCCCTTATGTTATTCAACATGTTAAGGTTATGAGATTCCAAGCCATTTCACAGGTATCATGACGAAACGGTTCTATATGTGATATGTTGATTGTAATGAGGTTCCATATCATTTCACAAGTATCAGGACGAAATGGTCCTATAGGTTATATGTTGATCGTATGGTTATTATATATATGTGAGGGAACCATTTATATTAGTGTAAGTCATTTTTCACTTATACTCAATCTCAATCATTGATTTTATTTTCATCTAACAATAGTTGTGATTAGTTCTTGATTATGACTTATGATGTAACAAATGTGTGAAATAGTTATCCTTATTTATGTGCATTATGATTGATACTTTATTAAATCATGAAGTTTTGCTTTGACATGAGTCAAATTGGAGAATGTAAGAATTAATATCACATGTGTATAACAAATATATGTGATGATTTAATATTTGAATGGAAGGACATATTGTTTCATATTTGAATGAATGGAAATCTCTCTTGGAAAGTCTTTTCAATGAAAGGATATATTGCTTGATAGAAGCAATTATAAATAGGAAGGAAGCATGTCTCTTGATTTTCCATCAAAGTTAGAGGCATCAAAGAAGAAAGGAAATAGATAGAAAAGAGTTTCCATTGCTATTACAAGTTCAAGAGTGAAGCATCAACTTTTAATCATAGAGAAAGATTAATGTTTCTATCCACTTTACTTATAAAAACTATGAATCCTCAGCATCCTTATTCAGTCCCCCCAATAAAATATCATAGGTAATTTATTTTTGGATAGAAAATATTTATTTAAAAAAAGATTTATATTATTTATACAACCAAATTCAACACCAATCATACATTCATATTTTTTTTACAATTATTTATTTAGCGGCAAGACAGGCACGTACGTGCCTGTCTGGCCACATTTCTATTTCTTTTACATTGATGCTACATAAATTTTTTTTGCCACTGGAATAAGTCGTATATTTTTAATCAATAATTTTTGTTGATTTTATATCGTGATCAATTAATGTAAATACATATATTATAGATGGCGGAAGTCAATAGTATATTAGTTAGCTGCTACTTGATTCGAGCACTGCATATTCCAGCTACTGTGTGTGAGAAATGAGCACAAACGGGTCAAAAAATTGTCGCCAATTTTTTTTTTTGAGAACATTTATATCACACTTTTAATATCATCAACATAACAAAACTCAGTAAAAGCAAATAATGATTTGCTAATCAGTAAATTTTTTAACTCGAACAATGTGGCTTTTGATCAGGGACAGAGACTATATGAGTACAGGCCAAATACTTATATTCTAAAACTGCTGTCATACATGGAAAACCCAAGCAAAAGAAAATAATGCCCCTTCTATTTGTTGTTTTAGGGAAAAAGATAGGAGAAAACTTGTTTTCATTCGTAAAACTTTGTTATGTCACGTTAAATTGCCAATACTGCTCAAGTTGCTTGAGGTTGGATAGGCCTTTGCCTATGTTCTTGATTTGATCCATGCTCCTGCATTTCAAATTGATTGCAAGGGTAAGCTAGAATCGACAAACCTGAAGAAAAAAAAAACTGCAGAAGGACATAAAATGTGTGGCTGAGAAAAATAGGCTAAAATACACTTTTGGTCCCTTATCTTATTTTTAGGTTCTGTTTTGGTCCCTCATCTTTAAAAAGTTCTATTTTGGTCCCTCAACTATTTGACGTTATACAAAAACACCCTTGTCGTTAGGTATCCACTATCAGTCATCAGAAACCGCCGTCGCCGGAATCTGGGTTTTAGATAGAGAAAACCTCATTTTATCTTTCTCTCTCTTCTTCCTTCTCTTCCTCCCTTCCTTCTTCCCCCCTCTCTTCTTCCTCCTTCCTCTCCAAATTCAGCATCCAATTAATGCAAAATTGAAAACCCCATAAGCACATTACTTTAAAAAACAAAAAAAGAAGAAGAAAAAACTAACCACCAAGAGGAGGAAGAGAGTGAAGCAAAGGAGAAAAGTATGAGCAGCAAGGGCCTGTGCAGATTTCAAAACCCTGCGCCATCTCATCTTCCCAAATCAAAGCGCTTCCTTTCTTTATTATATTACACAACACAAAATCAAAGCACACAGAAACCAAAATCTCAATCTACAATAAGGACAAAAAAGAAGAATTTTGGTGACACACGCAATCAATTTGAATCAGGGTGTTTTTGTATAATGTCAAATAGTTGAGGGACCAAAATATAACTTTTTAAAGATGAGGGACTAAAACAGAACCTAAAAAATAAGATAAGGGAACAAAAGTGTAATATTGAATTGAAGCCGTGTTCAAATAGAAACAACAAAGTATAATATTGAATTGAAGTCACTTTTGAATATATCCTTCGGAGATTTTTGAATTTTCCAACAACGAAGTACCAAAGTCCTTCGAATATCAAGAGGCTAGAAAGGTGTATAAGGCCATAGCTAACCATTACTTGATCAATTCTCTGAGAGTGGCATTTTTGTCGTGCATTCTTATTGATTTTGATCCATTACTTGATTCCAAATATTTTTACCAGAATAGCTTGCCCCTATACTTTGGATGCTGCGAATAATACAAAACTGTTACCAGGGCATATTGTTCTGAATGGTGTTGCATAGAGAACCACAGCTGCAAAAAAAAGTCAAATACTACAAAGAGGATGGTTGTTCTAGGATCTCTCCAACTCATTAGACTGAAATATCTCCCGTATGTAGCTATGTCCCCCATAAATGTCTAAATCCTACCTGCAACACGTCTAAGCCTGCCATAACTCATTTTTCATCAAGTCCTACTCAAATATTCATTTAAAAGGATTATTAAGGAAATGATTTAGTTTTTAAGGTCAATATTAGTATGAAAATCTAGACTCAAAACATAAAATATAAAAAACAATGATGCACCTCTGAACTTGTTGCTATGAAAGGTATTTGTCCTTTGGAATTACCTGTATTGTTGTCTTTGATCCAACAATTGCTTCAATCTTTTTTCCAATGCAAAATAATGACACCAAGACCAATAAAGGGGAGAAACATGCACTTTTAGCTTAAATTTGAAACACTAATTTTCATTCAGGGAAGGGAATCAAATTTTAATCTTTAAATGAAGTTTTCTACCATAGGTATGCAAATTGAAATGATTTACAACATTATAAACTCTGAATCTATTATGAAAATTCGAAATTGTAAACAATATAATAATTTGAAGCATGTTTGGTTCAATAAGAATGCAAATATTTTTAAGCACCTTCAAATTTGTTGTCAGATAGCATTATGTCTAAGTCATCTCTTTGGTACCCTGCTCATGGTGTATCAAGGGGAGTTTTTTTGCCACTTTTGTTGACTTGTTTCTTCTATTTCGTATTTTTAGGTAGAATTCTTATCCTCTTCCCTGGTGTATTTTATTTTTCTATTTCCTCTTTCTGATAATATTCTTTCTTACAAAAATATAATAATTCTTCTAACATGAACACATTAAATTAATGTAGCAAGCATCTACAATAACATGGTTTTAGGTCATTCTGCATTGTATCATGATCAAATAATATATTTACTATGCTACCACAATCCTAAGGAGAAGAAACTTGTACTCAAAATATAGGCACTCTGGCTGTCACGTGTGATTATTGATTTTTAACAACTAACCAAGGTAATCTTCATAACATAGTAAATGTTGTTTAAGATTAATTTGTCCATTAGTGTTTATTCCTATTCTTTTCAGATGTTATTCCTACCTATTTTTTCCAGTTGTAATTGCCAAAGAAGAGAAGCAGACCTTTGGTGAAGCCAAAGGAATAAAACCAAAGGCTTTATTTTGCTTCAGAATAACTTTGTTAAAACTTGCAAAAAAAGAGGAGAAATTGAAATCCAAGCATGAAAGAGTAAAATACTATCTCATATCCTCATCTTCACTCTGAATGGCACGTAACCAAGCTTAATGACAAAGGAGCAGTGCGAAGAGAGATCAAAAGAAATAAAGTAAGCAGAGATGGAAAGATGAATAGAAGCTAAAAACCCCAACAGATTATAAGAAAGAGGGATATGGGGGACCTTACCTCTCATAATTGAATTGGGATTTTGAATTAGAATATGCAAATATATAGATATACAAACTGATATGTGAGTAAGAGAAGAATATCACACACAATTTTGGATAACCTTACATTTGCTTTTCTTTTTTTCATTAGCACCCTCCTCAGTTTTTATTAATCCTTTTTTTCATTACTTTGTTTCTTTGAATTTCTGTTCTCACCGCTCCTACATCGTTAAGCTATAAAAATAAAAATAAAGGAAACACACAGAACCATAGCAGATGCTAAACATAAACAAATAAAAGGTTAAAATGACAAATGCATACAAAATTTAAATAATTGGTTGATTGATTTAGATTAGAAGAAGAAATACCTTTTCTGGGTATATGATAAACTTGTACTGAGAATGATTACAAAATGCAAATTTTGTGAAACATGTTCTAGTCCACTACGTCATTTCCTATCTCCAAAACATTGCCATCGTCGTCTTCCCAACAAATTTTGCGCCACCAATTTTGTGTAGTATCTGCGCATCATAGAAAACAACTTAACATCTTATAAAATATTGCTTGAAGGTTCTCTTCCGACAAGAAATTCTGAGATAAAAGTTTCTGATGGTAGGACATTGATTAGGGTGGATGGAGAGTTTCAGGTTTTAGTGACACTTGGTTATAGAGGACACCTATCCACGTGGAGGATATTACATTTGGAGTTGCTTGCAAATATAATTAGAAGAGGAATCAACACAATAGTACGAAAGGAAATAGATAACCAAGTAAATAGAATCTAATTTTCTTCCAAACCCATGAACTCAAATTAAAAAAATGACCCAACAATCAAAATCCAAAAAAAAAAAAAAGACTCCCCAATCAAGCGTTACAAAATTCCGCAGAATTAGTACCTAAAGCAAACAGTAGAAGATCATAAGCATCCAAATAACACAATCCAACAACAAAAAAACATAATAAAAAAGAATCCTTAAAAAAAAATAAAGGAGAAGAATGAATGTCCCAAACTGAATTTTGAACCACGGTAATTAAAAATAATCAATTCACCATAATCGTGCGCCACCGTCTTCCAGCTTCCTCTGTGCGCGTCCCACTCTCCATCCTTCATTTGGTTTCACATTCCTGCTTCTATTTTTCCCAAACCTCGCATCTCTTCGGTTCCTTGGTTTCACGTTTAAGGAAATGGAACAAAGTAGAAGAGGAAGTTAGCAGCAGTTTATCAGAGAAAGAAGAATGAATGAGATGGGGTTGGTATATGTCAATTGTGTGGGTTGGATTGAGCGGTTGGTGGAGAATTAAAAAAAATAACCTAAGATATAAAGGGCAAATTAGGCAATATAAAAAAGTTGACACCAAAAACTGTATTTTTTTGAAGTTTGCCATTATCTATTAGTATAGATTTTATTATATATCTTCATATATTTCGAAGTTTCAAAACATTACTTCATTCTATTGTGTGCTTACCATGTCCATTCTGAAGTGCTTACCGTGTCCATTCTGAAGTGCACAAAAATCATTATTATATGGACACCATAGATGGAAATAATGTTTTGAAACTTAGAAATACATGAAGAGAGAATAAAATAATAAATAGATGTAAAAAAAGGTATAAATATATGATTTTTTTTTTTACATGAATAAATATATGATGTTGGTGTTGAATTTGATTGTACAAATAACATAACTCTACCAACATGTGATTGGTCCAAGCGGTAAGAGACTTAGACAACTTCCCAACAGGTTTCCCGACGGAACATTCCATTCCATCCTCTTTTATCCAATCCAAACAATGGAACATCATGTCGTTCATTTCCATTCCCCTTCATTCCATCACCTTCCATCAATCCAACCAAACGCTAAATTAAACATAAATTTAAATAATTTAATATTTCCTATATGTTAAAATCCATTTTGGTAATTGGACACTTAAAAGCAAATTTGATCCAAACTATCCAAACAATATGAATTGATAAAATCACTTTTTTTTGTAAATGTATCCAAACATAAATCATGTTACATTCAACCCACTTCTAACTAAAATCAATTCGATTAAAATCAATTTTTGTCACTGCAAAACCAAACACATACTTAGAAATACACAAAGAGAGAGGATAAAATAATAAATAAATGTAAAAAAAGCATAAATATATGATTTTTTTTACATGAATAAATATATGATGCTGGTGTTGAATTTGATTGTACAAATAACATAACTCTATCATCATGTGGTTGGTCCAAATGATAAGGGACTTGGACACCTTGAGTAAGTGGTTAGTGGTTTGAATCCTGATTTTTGTATATGAAAAAATACCTGGTTGGGAGGGGAAAACCCACCTTATATACCCAATAGATTCTCCAGCGGAGATTAGTTACTCTTAACGGTGGTAAATATTATCATTACCAACAAAAAAATTAACATAACCCCAAAAAAACCTAAACAATCGTGCTCTAATTCCCTTGCAAATAGTGTAATTGTTATTAACCGCACCGGTTATTTATCCTAAAAACCGGATAAGCGCACTGACGACTTCTCTTATATAAATATCCAAGAATGTTTATCTAAATATCTTCAGTTATCTTTTTCGCTACAACAGCAGCAGCAACAGCAATGGAGGGAGCAGCCACGTTACCTCTATCTTCACCATCATCTTCTTCTTCAAAACTAAATAACATAACTATCATCCAACGCTTTTCTTTTCCCTCTTCTTCTTCTTCTTCAGCAACAATAAAGCACCCTTACCTTAACCATTTCCCTAAATGTCACTCCAAACCCAACAAAAACACCGTTTCGCCATTATCCTCTCCGAGCTCTCTCCGCGCTTCCGCATTTGCCCTCGACGAAGCTTCTCTTTTACCGAAAACCGACAACAGTTCCTTAGCTCCTTTGCCCAAAATCGATAAAACTGGGAGGTTTTGCAGTCCTAGAGCCGCTAGAGAACTCGCTCTGTAAGTTCTTCATTCCAATATAACCAATAACCATTCCAGTAACACTTAATTCACTATTCGGAATGGTTAATTTGGTCATTTCACAGTTCATTTTTGTATTGCTAGTGGTTCGTAGTTTTTTTTTTTTTTTTTGAAGAATAGGCACCCGCACTGATTAAGGAGTTAAGAAAAGAATGAAAAATGATGAATTTATTTTGAGGAGTAATATACTTAAGAGTATGTTTAGGTAAACAGCTTAATTAAACACTTATTTAATATGTTGTTTTGAAATAAGCTACAAAGAGCTTATTTTTATAAGCTTCTTTGACAAGCTTGTTTATTTATTATTTTGAGGAGTAATATACTTAGAGTGTGTTTGGGCAAGCAACTTAATTAAACACTTATTCAATATGTTGTTTTGAAATAAGCTAAAAAGAGCTTATTTTTCATAACCTTCTTTGACAAGCTTGTTGAAATAAACGGAAAAAAAGAGAGTTTATAGGAAGGTTATAAACTATTTTCATAGTCTATTTTCACAAGCTATTCTCATAAGCTCAAATAAGCTATCTAAAAGTTCTTCCAAATGTCTCCTTAGTTTTCCTATGAAAGCTTACTTTTTTTTGGATTCAACTTGTGGCTAAGGGCACTGTTAGCAATACATTTTTCCCCTGGGATGTTTGACATTATAATTGCATTTGTAGGTCCATAATTTACGCTTCATGCTTAGAAGGATTGGACCCGGTTCGGCTATTTGAGAAAAGAATGAATGAGCGGCGAGGTAACGGTTCATATTTGATTCCATTAATGAGATTGTCAATTCTGTGGTCGAGGTTTGTGATTAAGTGAATGTATTTATTGTTCAGAACCAGGATATCACTTTGACAGCAAAAAATTGTTGAAATATAATCCTATGAGTTTTGGAGGGCCACCTATCACTGTTGAATCGGAGGAAGAAGCAAATGAAATTCTGAGGAACATTGAAATGGAGTCTGCCATCGGTAACAATTTTTAAAAACAAATGGTTGAAGATGCTTGAAGTTTTAAAAATTTAAATCAAGATGTCTCTTTTATTTTATTTTATTTGAAAAATAGAAGAAATCACAATAGCTAAACTGGTTGTGATAATTTCTAACTTACAAGCATTGTAAAAGAAGTAGTCTGTTTTTCCAAATTGTACATTTGATTTGATATCTCCTCTGCACACTTTTACAACTCCTAAGTATGATCAGTCAAATCGATTTGCTGGTCAACTTGCAATTTAATCAGTCTTTGGAAATGAAAGTCAATCATTTCTTTATATGGTCTTTTTCTTGCTCTTGCTACCACTTCCAGCATTGAAAGTAAGCATTAGTAGCAAACTTCATTGACTTTTCATGATAATTCAGGCTTCGAAATTGTAGTATGTTCACATCACTAGGACATATGAATACACTATCAAACTTTTTGCTTCAGTAGTCATGAGAGTGGAAATGTATAATAAGTCTAACCTTGGTTGTCATCGTAGCTGTTCGGAGGTTTAGCAATCTGGTGTTTTAAGTTAGCCTTGAAAATGGTATTTCTTTATGTTAGCGATATATTACGAAAGAGTATATGTTGTAATTAGGTCAGGCACCATCTATTACTGGTGAAAAACTCTTACAATTATGGTATTGTATCATAGGTATCATACATTTAGTACAACCTTATTGTGTCACATTTTTTCTTATGATAGAAGTCTGTGTGTTGTCACTTGTATGCCTATGGAAACCTTTCACTTGGTTGTAAAGCACTTATTATCTGCTTAGTTTTCAGTTTTCTTTTGTTGCTACCATCTCTAAATTGTTATAACATGTTATGTTCTACATTTCAGAAGCCGAAGTCCTTTCAGCTCCTCCAAAGCTGGTTTATAACAAACTGATTTTGGGGTAAACCGCGGATCCTTTACATATAATGCATACATCAAACTTAATACCAGTAGCTAAAGTCTGTCATTTCATGCCCCTTTCCCCCTTCTCCCCCTCCCCTCAACACTGCAAGATTGAGTGCTCTTATGTGTGAGACAGATTGTGAAGGAAGATAATAATCTAGCACTATGCTTTTTCTGCAGATTCACTAGGAAACTACTGGTTGCAGTAAGGGATAGATGGGACAGCCATGTCCCTGTTATTAACGAAGTTGTCCCAGAAAATTGGAAGGTCTTACAAACACAGTAGCTTTTGTGCTCAATTTATTATTTCCCCTAGCAATTTGATGCTAATTGTGGACATAAGTTCTTCTTATAGTTGGAAGACTTTAATCTTATTAATTTTGCTAATCTCGATCTATTTATTCATTCATGTACCACGTTGAACCTCCCTAGGAAAAGGGGCAAGTAGAAAATCAATGCTTAATCTTACTTATCCCCTGCTATCTTTGTGGTCCTTGAGAACAATGCAATAGTTTAACATTTCAAACTGCCATATAAAGGCAGAAAATGGCTATATGAGTAGGGGCAATGAGAAGAAGAAAATGTTTATGCAAATTTTTTGTATTCAATCTTAACAAGATTAAATATAAACCAGTAAAATTTGTGTAATATCTAATATAAACAAGTAAATCTGGCTATTAGATGCTGTTTTTCTTGTCTGTTATGCATAAAAAGTCTGTTTTTCTCCCATTACTGATGTTATTATATCAATGACCTGTATTGGTAGAATTACTGTATCAATGGCTGGGCCTTATGAGAGATACATCTTTTCCCTTTCATAACCATCCTTCCCCTGCTTCATTTTAGATCCAGAACATAGAATTCCTCCTATTGAAAGTCAAGCATGCAATCACCCTAGGGCCAAGGCAGATTACTATTTTTTCGACACAAGATTTTGATCGCTCTCATTTAATCCCTTAGTTTATTTCCTTTTCCTCATTACTGCCGAATGCCTCACACTTGTACAACATCTTGGCTGCAGTATTTACATTGAAGTTAGAAACCATTGCTTATGGTGTCATGCCACCATTGTTCAAGTGGGAAGTTTCTCAAATTATCTTTATTTGTCATTTTAATCTTCATTGTTAGCATGGATTGCATATTGTAGATAGATTTTTTTTTTAGTGATTTAATATTTTTTTTCATAATGTTTATTGTATTTTCTTCCGTTTATGTCAGAGAGAATTCCAACTTGGCTGCTTCTTTTACTTTCTATCCATATTTATGGTTTCAACAGCAGATCTGGCAATTTCATGTCTGTCTTTTAATTATTTATTTCAGTTTTATCCTTGCATACATATTCCACTAATTTTTAATCATTTGCTAATGCTCATAGTAGTCTTCATCTTGTCTATTGATATGTTTCAGAATGCACCAGCAGGGAGAATTTTAGAGCTTTCTATTCTTCACTTGGCAATGTCTGAGATGACGGTGCTAGAAACAAGACACCAAATCGTCATTAATGAGGTACGTCTTAATTTTCTATAATGGTTTTTTTTTTCCTCCATATTTATCATGCTTTTTATAAAAGAAAAAAGGTGTATAAACCTATAAAGCATGCTTCTTAAGTTATGTTTGTTTTAGACTTTCCACCGCAAACCCACATTCACACATTTCTCAAGAGCATTTTTTGAAAGCAATCCCTCCATTCCATTTTATTTATTTTTTAAAAAAAACTTGTCCCAAATTATCTGTTATTTGAGAATTTGAGAATATCGAGAAAGTATTTCTCAGAGATTGTAGAAAAATGTAATATTGTTCATTAACCCAATGGGTTATATTATATATACACCTAAATAATAAATACACTCCTATTTACAAGAAATAATTAAGCTAATTCCTATGCATTAATATCTTTAACTATTTCTTAGAAGAACAGTCCCAATACAATTTAATACAACTGAACATAATTTTCTACGTTGACTATGGTGGTCCACACTTTCCCCTACACTCTCCCTTAAGCTAGTGAATATGTATTTTCCATTCCTTGCTTGGATACAATATTATGGAAAATTTATTGCTCAAGCTTTTAGTAAGTACATCAGCAAGTTGACCTCGTGTAAGTTACATAGGGTGTACAAATCCATCCACTTTCTAACTTCTCTTTAATAAAATGTTTGTCAACTTCAATGTGCTTTGTTCTGTCATGTTGTACTGGGTTATGACCTATTTTAATTGTAGACTTATTGTCACAATTGAGTCTCATTGGTCCATCCCACTTGATCTTCAAATCTTACGTGAATGTTTTTTAGCCAAAGTAATTCACACACCTTGTGCCATATCATGAAAGTTTGCTTCCGCGCTAGAGCGTGCCACTACACTTTGTTCTTTACTTCTCCATGGCACAAGATTTCCTCCAAGAAAGGTGCACTACTCGGTGGTGGATCTCGTGCCACAGTCAGCATTCATGTAGGCTTCAAGTGTCATATTCCAATTTCTTTTAAACAAAATTCCTCTTTGTGGAGTTCCCTTGAGATACAGCAGACTGTAAATTAGTTTCTCTTGGGTTGTGCATAAATTAGCTGATTAAGCTTACTGCATAAGCGATATCTGATCTGTTGTGGGACAAGTAAATGAGTCTTTCCACAAGGTGTTGATACATCTCCTTATCCACTGCAGCATCTTCTTTTGCGTTCCCAAGTTTCAGGCTCGGGTCAATGTGTACTCACAGATTTACAAGTTGTTTTGCCTGTTTGCATGAGCAAATCAGTGATGTACTTTTGATGGGATATGAAGATCCCTTTCCTGGAGTGTGCCATTTCAATTCTCAAGAAATATTTCAGTTTCTCCATGGTTTTGATATCAAATTCCTCGGCCAAGCACCGACTCAAGATCTGTTGTTCTCTTCTATCATTCTCGGTTAATATAATATCATCCACATATACTAACAACAATGTTACTCCCCCTGATGCAAAATGTTTGATAAATAATTTATGATCCCTTGACTTTGCTTGTATCCCAAGGCTGTCATAACTTTAGCAAACCTTCCAACCCAGGCCTGAGGTGATTGTTTCAGCCTATACAAGGTCTTTTTTAACTTATATATTGCTTTGGCAGCCACATTCATACCATATCCTGGGGTACTTCCATATAAATTCCCTCCTCGAGTTCCTTGTGCAAGAAAGCATTCTTCACATCGAATTGTTGCAATTCCTCACTATGATTGGCAGCAAGGGATAGTATCACCCTGATTAATGCATTTATTTTCGCAACCAGAGCAAAAGTCTCTAAATAATCAATCCCATAAATTTGTGTGAACCCATTGGCAACTAACCTTGTTTTTATATCTCTCAATTGACTCATCAGCCCTATAATTCACTGTATATATCCACTGTATATCACCGGTAGGTTTTACCAATAGCACCGCTATGGCATGCTATTGACTACATAGATGGTAGCTAATAAAGGACTCAGTAATGATACTTGCACAAAATACCCATACTCTAATGGTTATTGGATAATACCCTGGTCTCAATATAAATTTATTTTTTCCTAAATGGTCTAGAATGTGCACATACCTCAGGTAGTTTGCGCTAGTTTCTCTTTCCTAAAGGGCTACTGCACCTTGTGAGAAAATTGTCATGATTAAAAATGCATGGAGCAAATTGCAGCTTAGACTTCTATTTTCTATTTATTGTCTTTGGCAGGGGAAGGGTAAGCAAGTTTCAAAAAAAAAATTTATTTTTTGATTATTATTATTATTATCATCATTGTCGTCGTCGTCGTCATCGGTTATCTTTTTCTGGTTGAGCTTGTTGCAATAACTTGCATCTTTCACATTCTCAGAAAAAAGAAAAAAGAAAAACTTATACTGTAAATGTTTGTTTTGAAGGCTGTGGATCTGGCTAAACGGTTTTGTGATGGAGCAGCCCCCCGTATCATTAATGGCTGTCTCCGCACATTTTTCAAAGGTCTGGAGCTTGGGCCATCTGACAATAGGTTTAGTTGATCTCTATTATATGTATATTATCTGCTCATTGCCTTATGATTGTTGAAATTCTTGACGTGGATTAGAGGAATATCACCAATGGTGGTTTGTTAACTTGGATATAGTTATGTTGATTCTTGAACCATTATATGTTGGCACGGGAGGCAAGGATGAAGGAGAAATTATGTTTGAAACTGGTAGTTATTATATGACAACGAAACATTGTATCGTGTATATGTTATTATTTTAATATATGTTAGCTCATGGAATTTGTTTTAATTTTGGATTTATGTATTGTAATGGTAAAAGTTGAAAAAAGAAGAAGAAGAATTTAATACGTTTTATTCATCATGTGTTACCTTGTTACGCGAATGTTTGACTTTCATCATAACTAACTCAAAAGTTATATGATAATATATGGTTGAAATGTATATTTAGATAAACAATGTATCAAAACTAAATATTTAAATTTTTTTTTTTCCAAGTCAGATGAACTTACTTGCTGGAAGATTTTGTGTCAAGCAATCTCAAAATGTATGTCATGACAAATAAATTAATGAATTAACTCCCTATCGTATAGAGGTGTGCAGGATTCGATTAAATCTACTTCAACCTGAACATCTTGGATTGGGTTAGATCCTAACCTGAAACGATGAAGGGGTGAACCCAAGTACCACTTATTGGTTCGACACTAGATCAAGGGTGTGTCCGGTCGGCCTTTGTGTTACTCGGTCGGACCTGCATATGGATTTACCATTCTTTTGTTTTAATTTTACAACATCAATGTTACATGCTCACATGATTATGGTTAAGGATTTCAATCTTTCGCACATCTATAGAAATTTATTGTCACTTTCCACTCACTCCTACCTAGGACATTGTCGACCCCGTCATTGCGGCACCTCAAGCTCAAGGATGCCATTGTTGCAGCTAGGGCGGGAGCCAGAAAATTTAAAGTAGGGGGCCAAAATCTAATTTACATAACATGTTGAAATAGCAATAAAAAATTATCTAATATATAAAAACAAATTTGATATATGATAAACAATTTAATATAATATAAATTACTCAAATAGATTTATAGTCAACTTTGATACATATCTAAAACATTCACTTCAATTGTGCACGACGACGTTGGAGTAAAAATATCTATAATCAATATAAGTGCTATATGTTTTATCAATTTCTTTTTAATGTAAACAATTGTATCTATTCTATGATTCTAAAAAAAATAAAAATAGAAGTGTTTCAAATTATACCTATTATAGTTGAATTTGAGCAATTACTTTCTTATTATGAGAATCTATATATATATATATATAAACAAGATGAGAACATGAGGGAGGGGGGCCATGGCAATTGTAACTATAAACATCAAAGTAAATCCAAACATTTCATATAAACTGCAACCTGCAAGCTCCAGTTGTCCCATTGGAATTTATATATATATATATATATGGGTTCTTTAGGATCCATCCACTACAGGTACATCAAGTCTGCAACCACAAGACTGAGGGGTAAAAACAATCGAAACAGGTAGTACAAATTGCAATAGCAAAGTATATTAATTAGTCAAGGCATTAATATAGTTAGACTGAAGTTGTCAAACTCGTGAGTTTAAATAACAAAATTCAAAACAGACTCCACAACTTCAAGCACTACAAAGCTACTACTAACAGACAGGGACGGAGCCATGTTGCCCCTTGTCCGGCCTTGGCCCCCCCTTTTTTATTTGAAAAAACTATACTTATTAATAATCTAGAACTATTAATTTAAGTAATTGGTTAGTAAAAAAATACATAAAAAAGTATATCCTTTTGTGTATTGAATGTTAACTCTTATTCACATATTTCTTGGTTTCTACAGCTACAAGAGCAATCTTTTTCAGTTATAAATGTAGTCAAGATCAAATTCTTCAACAAGATAGAAGATTAATTTTTGAGTGGTTGCATGCTAATATACATTGAAAAGAAAACTATCAAAAAGTTTAGTATAAATTTAATTATAGATGACTCTTTACTTGCAAGAAATTCATTCCGTGGTTTGATAAATTACTAATGAGATTAATGTTTCAGAACATATATTTATGAATATTTTATATAAAATTTGATATATATATATATATATATATATATATATACATTTGTTAGATGAATTTTAAATTTTATAATTGGTTCCTCCAATCATTCAATTCTGGCTCCGTCCCTGCTAATAGAATTCAACCACTACAAAGCTATTACTAGTAGAGTTCAAAACATACTGAATGAACATCATATGAACATCATTTACAAAAAAGAAAAAGAAAAAATCTTTGACAAGGTTGCCTATATGAATCAATATTCATGACTTCATGCTCATCATTTGCTCATTGTGAATCTTAGCATAAACATTTGCAAAACACATCAAAAAATCTATATCAAATGCATATTTTAAAACGATTTATCCAATAATAAAAATAGTAAACTCACCATCAACAATCTTCTCGGTGCTATCAAATTCATCAAAATCCTTATCATCAAACTTGAAGCCCACACTATTTAACCAATTTTGAGTACAAATGAAAGCTTCAATCATTGTGGACGACAAAGAACTGTGGAAGACATCAAGCACAGGTCCGCTAGTGCTAAAGCATGAATCAAATGCAATAGAAAACGAAACAACATATACATCACGAGCCATGACAGAAAGGATTCTATACTTTAAAAAATTTGCCTTCTACCAATCCAAGATGTTGAAGTCAATATTCTCATTGTCATCCATAGTATCCTCTCCCAAATCAGTTTTGTCGATACGCCTACGGTTTAAATTAATAATTTTATTAATTTGATGGTGTATTGATATTGTGAAATCTAACGTGTAGTATCAAACCACTTATACTAGGCTCAGAATGTAAAAATAGTTTAATTAAATTTTTCGAATCGATTATAATTAGGGTGAAGGTTTATAAAATTTTCAAAATTCTGAAGTTGAAGGTAGGAAGAGATTGGAATAGAGTTCCTTTATTTCTGTGTTCAAGAGACAACTTCTGTTGTTTCCCTGTTCCCTTTTGATGAATAAATCCATTCCTTTTCGAAGTTCTTCCTGTTTATGGGGTGATTGAATGGCCTCTATTTTTTTTATAAGCAAAAATGTATTAAAGAAGAGTATTAGGGATACTCAACCCAAATACAATAGGAGAACCGATAGCAACAAATAAACTATAAAAGTAATACTAATCCTAAATCAAACTATTATTATTATTACAGAATCCTATCCCTGTATAACTAGCATCCACAACAAACACCTTCACCCAGCACACTAAGAACTTTATCAGAGTCAATCCACCAAAGTCAAGCAACAAAAACCACTTCTTTCACCCCTCTCCTCATTTATTTTCTATATTCTCATCTATTACCAAGCTCCGCTCCATTCGAATCTCCATACCCAACTTCCCCTCAACACCTAGATGCGCCTCTTGGTAAGCCTCCGCCCTGAGAATAGCTCTATTACAGCTTCTAACATGAGAATATGATAAAGAAAAACTAACTTGTTGGTTGCTAGAATATGCTAGTTTCTTCCCCTCAGCAATTTCTTCCCTCTTCAAAACTCTACCTCAGAAGAAAAAAAACCCCACACCATGCGTCTTCTTATTTGCGATTTCAGATGAACCCCCTGCCTTAGAATTGATCTTCGACCACCTGACAACACATTTCTGCTTGACCTTGGAGACAAGACTCTTATGCGACTTCACCATCGAATCATTGTTCAAAAGAATTGGATTCGAACAATGTCTCTCTTGAACACCATCGGCAGCCGTTGACGAAGACCCGCTATCCAAAAGCATGATGACGTCCTCCATAGACCCCATTTTAATTCCTCTAAAAAGTGTTTGGTTGTGGCCCTTAGGTAATCCAACCGGACACAAAAATCTGAAGTTGACACAAGCAAACACAAGAGGGGGGGGTTGAATTGTGTTTATTAATAATTTTTGAAAACAACCTTTTTCAAAACAGTTTTCTCAAACAAGAAATGATAGGCACAAACACACACACAAAGAAAACCTTTTTAAGAACTTAACAAGAACAAGTTCAGATCCCCACAGTTAGTATAACCAAATAAAACTCAAGAGATAAGGGATAAGAAGATTCACGCAAGTCGTTTTATCCTGGTTCACTCTCTTCCAACCAAGAGCTACGTCCAGTCCCTTCTACTTGAAGGTTTTTATCCATTATTTTCCAAATAGATTACAACAAGTATTCAACACCTCTCCAGGCTACAAGCATTCATTTCTTACCAAGCCTCTTCAGGCTCTAACTCTAACAAAGAGATTTGGTTTCTTTTGATCTTCTAACTCACTATGTGTGAGGGTATGAAAGTTTAAGATCAGTTGAATATAGCAATATTCAAGCTAAGGTATTACAGACTTTTGCTTTGTGAAAGAATAAAAGAATATTGGCTCGTAAGAGTTTTCTTGAGAATTCTGTATATGCGCAAAAGTTCTTTCTTCAAAAGACTAAGTCTTGTATATATAGTGACCTTGCCCTTCTCTTCAAGTTCTTCAACGGTTCAATTTGAATTTTTCCGTTTAGGGATAGAATAAAAAATGTAATATCCATTGTGACTCAGCTTGCTCGTGGCCATTGTACTATATGTCAACATTCTTGCATGAAACGGGCACACCTCTGAGCAAATGCAACTTGAAAAACTGTCTTGCCTTCCTTGTACAAATTCCAGCTATTCCAGCGAAAGGTGACAGGGTACAAGTCGTTTTGCATTGTACTATTTTGCTTTTTGCAATTCCTTATTTGTACTGTGTCTCTCTCATAGAAACAAGACAATAAAACTGTTAATAACAAATAAGAAGGACCATCATATACTAAAATAAATATCAATCATTTGAAATAAGTATTTCTATGTGGTCGAGATAGTTATTCTGATTATAACAAACATGCATAGCAAAGAAGAGCTCGTCTACTTAGAATAGTGCGTCTATATGATTATAGCTGAAATATAATTTAGCTCGTCCAGTGACGTGGCAAAATTTGCTCGTCTACTATCAAGTCTTTGGACTTGCTACATATCAGTGAATAGCTTTGATTTACGTCTGCTGACGTGGCACTTAAGCTCGTCTACTTACATGAGTTAAGAGCTCGTCTACTTACATGAGTTAAGAGCTTGTCTATTGGTATTGTTCTATATTCCATCTACTTAAGCATATTCTCATAATTAAATATACCATTTATTTTTGAAAGGCTCGTCTACTCGGTTGGACGCGGATAGAACTCTTTAGAGATTTCCTTAAGTTATAAAACTTCGAATACCCTGTAAGACTAGATGAAACTTGTTAGAACTTAACTAACACTTTGCCATACAAATTTAATCCTTTTTGTTAACAGCAAAACTTAGAGATTATTTAATCCAAAAAATACTTTGGTTCCAACAAAATCATCCCTTCTTTTCCATGGACATATCCTGATTTATGTTGCTACCAACTAAATGAGGCCTATTTGATTGCACCTCACATTGTTGCCCATTATAAGACACGAACTGTACCATCGAGATTTTTAGCCCATCAGTTAAATGAACAAAACTTCCTCCAAACTGAAGCTCTTCACAATCAACTGACGAAGCTGGGCTAACATACCGCGGCCCAACAGGTCTTTCACTAACACCATGCTCCACAATTCCAGAACCTTTGACTACAACATTGTGCGACTCAAGGGGAGTAACATCTACACCCTGTAAAAGTTGTCTATTCTTCATTGGGCTTTTAACCTCTGGCCCAACAACACCTTTCTTTTCTTCTTGCACACCATTAGTACAATTTACCCAGCCCAATCCACCATTGACTCCCCTACTCTGCACCGCCTCCTCACACAAAGACCTTGCCAAAGACTGAGTTGCACCACCTCGCAAAGAGAGAGACGCAGACTGGACAACATCAGGAAAGAGTTCATTTTTTGCTCAAATTTCTTGACCTCTCTACAGCTCGAACCTGCGCTCTAAGTCATCACTTTGAGAATCGCGTCCTTCAAAATTAGAAATTGAAAATACTCTTCCAGCTTGCTCAACGTCTTCTGCCATTGCTTCACCTGACAATTCCGTCTCTGGCAAGGTATAAGAGCTTTCACCCGACGAAACCCTCTCTATAGAGGAAATATCGACGCTGCGCCTAAGACTATTGACCCCGCCAAAAAACCTTGTCGGAGCAAAGAAGCTGGCCTCCATCAAGCTTACGTTGTGGAACCTTCCATTTATGCACACCTTGACTGATTTGTTAATTACCTCTGAAGATGTTGTTGTAACACGAATTCTTGCAACATCTAATCTCACCTTCTCCCTAGTACTTTCTTCCATAGAACCATAGGTTCCAACGAGTTGTACCAAATCTTTAAAAACCTCCTCCAACCAGGCATGCGGAGGAACACCTGTAACATTAAGCCAAACCGATCTCTGGTTAACCGTTGTACTTGGATCCCACAGACGAATTTCCAGGAACCAGCTTGCTAGCTTACTCGAGGCCTTTTATCAAACAGTCAAGATATTCTCCTTACCTACCGTAAGCAGAACTTGGTTACCCCCAAGAGGTGTTTGTTAAGTCTCTATATGTCTGTGTGCATTTCCCTAAGTTTTGATGAAAGCTAAACATTGGATAATGATTTAATTAACCCACTTTGTCGTTGTTAACCTGTCTACTTAGTGCACAGATCTTAATAGTATGACTCACCTGTCTGTACACATGTATGACAACCTGTCTGGATAAGCAAAAGTCAACCTGTCTGCTGACTAGGATTATTGACTTTCTGCAATTTAGTTTCAACCTGTCTCTGCTATGTTCTCCTACTCGTCTAAGGTTCTTCGATGGGAACTCGAGTACAAAAAGCTTTTGGAAGCTATCCCCTCATACAGAAGACTCTGAATCTCTCTCTCACGCTTATCAAGAAATTCAGAAGATCATTCTCACAAGCAACCTAGGAAGTCAGAGATAACATCCAGTTAAAGAATGTTTCCAACATGCTTTATTCCTTAGTACTCTTGGTTATTACACTGTGAACACCTAATTTTGTCTGGGTATTTTCTCCTTTTAATTAAATATTTACAAAAAAAAATAAAATCAATCAACAAATCAAACATTTTCTACAAGAACTACGTGGCTTTGAGTTTCCCATCGCACCCGGGAATACGTAGGAGCAGAATCAATCATTCTGTCAAGCCAAAATTTTATTTTCCCTTTTATTGTGTTCATTTTTTAAAATTTTAAAGTGGGGTAAAATAAATATTTTCAAAGGTTATTAAAATTATTTTGCACAATTAACTTGAGGTACCGTTTTTTAAACGGGCGATGTAGGGTGCTAACACCTTCCCTACTCGTAACCGACTCCCGGACTCAAACCTCTCTTTTTATATAGACCAGTTTACCTTAAATAAATGGTTTTTCCAATGTTTTTCCCAAATAAAATATTGGTGGCGACTCCTCTGTTTTTACCTTCTTCTCGCGGCTCCCGGACGGGACGGTCGCGACAGCTGGCGACTCCTCTGTTTTTACCTTCTTCTCGCGGCTCCCGGACGGGACGGTCGCGACAGCTGGCGACTGCGCTGGGGACTCTTGAGAGTCAGGCCTATCATAGTTGGTTGTGCAATTTTTTTAATAGCTTTGAAAATATTTGTTTTACCCCCTCTTTATTTTATTTGTTTTGTAAATAGTTTTATATGCTCTCATAAATGCCTTTGTATATTCTTGCAACTCTAGGGTAGAGAACAATTGTGTTGTTGGCTGTTCTTTTTGCAAGTGTGGTGTAGTTTGTGTTTTAATTGGTTTTATGCAATTTTGCATGCTCCTAGCACACACATCACCATCACATATTTCACACACTTTTGGGCTCTATACCCGAGTCTTGGAATGCCATAGGATTAGAAGGGGCTTCAGTGGTGTTATTGTGATGCTTTCGCATCCCTGACAGTCACTGGTTCTCCCACTCAGATTATTACTGGTACCATGGACAGCCATATTGTGACACATTTGTCCCTGTGGTAAGTTCATGGATCCGGGTCCTTATCTTCTAGGTAAGGGCAATCTGTGGACCATAAATTTTAGGAGTTTAGATCAATCCCAAATTTCACTTTTAAAACAAACTTAGTGGCCAACCTGTTTAGAGTCATGACTTTATGTATGCCCAACAATAAGTCTTATAATTCTAGGACACAGAGGGAGCAAGTTCCTTTTTTGTTAAAAAAGAAAAAAAAATCATTTTCATATCTTGTAATTCATGCAATTCTGTAAATAAAAAGATTCATGCATACATTCTTTTTTTAAGAAGACTAAAAATTTCATTCATCTTTTTGCATGCATCCCATGCATTATTTTGGGTCAAAAAAAAATTTGTTTTCATGCATCTCATGCATTAATTACTTTTTATGTCAATCTCATCGAAAAAAAATTAAGGAAAATCATTCATTTCATGCATTCATAAAAAAAATTTCATTCACATCGAGCATTCATTAAAAAAAAAGGAAAATAAGAAGCCATGCATCTCCCTCATTTCATGCATGCATCAGTAAAAAATTTTAGACCCAAAAAAAAAAATTCATACATTTCATGCATCAATACCTCCTTGGGTCAAAATATAAAAATCATTGATCTCATGCATTCATAAAAAATTATTCATCATAAAAAATAAGAAGTTTATCTCATGCATTGCCATTCATACATCACATGCATAAAAAAATTTTGAGCCAATATAAACAATTCTTTTTCATACATCTCATGCATTAATACCTTTTTGGGTCAAAGAAAAAAAAAACCTTTTTTCATGCATCTCATATACTCATTTCTTTTTAAGTTGAAAGTTTATTAAAAAAAATACAAATAAAAAATTCATTCCATGCATTGTGCTCCTTGGAGAAAAAGAACCACCGCGCTTTCAAAGAATGCCAATTAAACCATGGATCATAAGGTGAGGCTGGAAATAAGACTTGCTCAAGCTGGTTTGAAAATGCGGATCACAACCTTGTACCCGATCATGCTTGTTCGGAAGTCAATGGAGTTGAGGGGCACGTTTTCACAGTCATTTCTCAGAAGTCAAGTAGGACATGTCAATTCTGAGACCTCTCTGAAAAAGTTATTTTCTAGTTGACTACTGAGACTTCAAGAAAAAAAATACAATGATATTACCAGAGATTCGCATTCTTGTGGTTATGAGAAATGCCAACACTTTGCGATCCCCGTCTTGGGAATTTCTAAGCAACCAAGGCTGGATTTGTTTATCAGGGATTTACCATGACACGATGGTTATGTTGTATTCTATCATGAGATACTTGAACCATGTTCACTTTCTTGAAGCATTAATGTAATGGATTTGCATCCATACCTTGTCTCATCCATTTCTTTACATCTTCGTCCACATCACAATGTTTTTCTAGCCGTTCTCGAATCTCATCTTCCATTTTTCTTCTCCAAATACTTTCTTTGGTTTGGTTAATAATGTCAGCTTTCTTGAAAGTTCTTTGTGGACATCAATGAAGCCCACGTGTGCTCGTGATTTAAAAAAAAACAAAACAAAACAAAATTAAAAAAAAAAAGAAAAGAAAAAATAAGAAAGGAGCAAATAAACAAACACTTTTTGAACACCATCTTTTTGTCTTTCAAATAAAGTTTTCAAAATAAAGCAATCATAATTTGAAATGAAGTTTGGCCATCTTTCTCTATCCTTAACAAAATATCATCATTACCACTAGTTACCCCTTTTGAGCCTGAAATTTTTCTTCAAAGAACCTTGGACAAGGATCACCCCTAAACAAGGGGTAACTATGAAAGAAATGGTGATTATGAAGCATAAAGTGAGAAAGCGATAAAAATAGAAAAGAGAAAAAGAGAAAAAAAGAAAAAAGAAAAAAGAAGCAGAAGAAAAAATAAAGATGGAGAAAGAAAGAGGATGAAAAACTTCATGCAAAAGCAAAAGAGAAAGTTAGAGGAAAGCAAATGTTCTTAGAAATCGAAAAAGATCGTGGATCCTTGGTCCTATTCAACCTTAAAACATTTGTTTGAGCCTTATACCCCTCCTTTCATGACCCTCAACCATTGGCCACGTTACAAGCTTGAAAAGTCCATTCTGATCAATGAATGATTGCTTTTTTTGTCAACATTAATTTTGAGACAAAAGGTTTGTGCTCTTCCGAGTTTTTAATTAAATGCTCCTAAAAAAAAATATTACAAAAACAAAAAAAAAAAGAGAAAAAGAAAGCTCGTTAGGCTGAAAACCATCAAAGGCAGCCTAAGCAAAGGTTAGGGCAAGATCTACATGGGGCAAAACTTTGCTTTCAAGGGCCTTATTCCATAGTATTTCCATTATTGGATGCCCTACACTGGGACAAGTGCATTGTCAAGTTTTCTTTATCAAGTGCCCTACACTGGGGTAGTTCCATTATTGGATGCCCAACACTGGGGTAGCACCATTGTCAAGTTTTCCTTATCAAGTGCCTTGCACTGGGGCAGCTTCGTTCTGGGAACCCTACGCTAGGGCCACTCAATTCTCAAGGGACTTGTTCTGAGGCAAAATTATTCCCAAGCAACATATGTTGAGTTAATCGTCATGATCAAATCAATCCAAACTGGGGCAACACCCTTCTGATCTTCATATCACCTCTAGTGCATCTTGCTTCATTTCTGTCCTTTTGAACACCATTTGAGTTGTCAAACTTCCAACACCAATCGAGAAGTCGTTCAGGCAATAATGTCCCTTCCTGTCATACTTGTGAATCCATGCATGTTTGTTACATGATGTTTCAGGTAAGGTAAACATGAGTTCAACGATACAATTTAACCATCTAATGGTGATTCTTTGATGAACAACTCTGGTCAGAGGAATTCTGAATACAACGAGGAAAGCGACATCCTCAATTGGCAAATCAAGCAAGAGCAGTGATCCTCACAAATAAGGGTGACGAAAATTGTCCACTTCCCAAAAAAAAAAAAGAAGGAAGAAAAGCAAAATAAAAAAGGTGAAAAAATAAAGAAAATAAAAAGAAAACAAAAAGGCTCGCTGGACTGAAAACCTGAAAAGGCGGTCTAGGCAAAAGTTAGAGCGATCCGGTAGGTTGAAAACTCGCAAAGAGCGACCTACGCAAAAATTAGGGTCAAATACAAACAAAGTACAAGAAGTCTCCTCAAACTGACAAACTGGGGCAGTTTAAGAGGACAAGTCATGAAAGGCTCTCAATACATGAGGATCGGGGTATGTCACATACCTGAAAATTGGCCAGACAATCTCATCCATTAGGATAATCATCACAAAGAAGCGTATCTCAGGTAAGAAGTAAAACATCAATTCAGCAAGCAAGTGGTGATCGAAATCAAAGAGTCTCATTGTAGCTCATCCTCAATCTCTGCTGCGTTCAAAACTCTAAGGAGCCAAGGATCAAAGAGTGGTTTGCAAAAATAAAAATAAAAATCAATCAATCAAGGTTTTCATCAAAAGCATTTCTTGAATCATGCATAAAAAATAATCATGGTTTTCATCAATCATCAAAAGCATCTCATGCATCATGCATTAAAAAGCAAAAATAAATAATCAAAGTTTTCATCCATCACAAAAAAGCATCTCACATCATGCATTGTCTCATCATTTCATGCATCGAAAAAGTCAACATCTTTGCATTGCATTTGTTTTGCTTTAGCGGGTTCAAGGCCCCAAAGGTCATGTCTTTGTTAGCTTTAGCGGACACAAGGCACATAAGCTATACATTTGTTAGCTCATGTAGGCATAGGGCCTCGCAAGCTTTTTACCTTTCTTTTCAAGCTACGGTGGGTACCAAACCCCGTAAGCTCTTATCTGTCTTGTCAAGCTACGGTGGGTACCAGACCCCGTAAGCTCCTTTTGTTTTCAAGCTTCAGCGGGTACCAGACCCTGTAAGCTACGTTTTGTTGTCAAGCTACGGTGGGTACCAAACCTCGTAAGCTCTTTTATCTTTCTTTTCTAGCTTCTGACGGGCAATCCACCCCGTAAGCTCTTTTTTATCTTTCTGTTCGAGCTTCTGACGGCCAATCCAACCCGTACGCTCATTTTATTTCTGTTCGAGCTTCTGACGGGCAATCCACCCCGTAAGCTCCTGACGGGCAATCCACCCCGTAAGCTCTTTTTTATCTTTCTTTTCGAGCTTCTGACGGGCAATCCACCCCGTAAGCTCTTTTTTATCTTTCTTTTCGAGCTTCTGACGGGCAATCCACCCCGTAAGCTCATTTTATTTCTGTTCGAGCTTCTGACGGGCAATCCACCCCGTAAGCTCTTTTTTTTATCTTTCTGTTCGAGCTTCTGACGGGCAATCCACCCCGTAAGCTCTTTTTATTTTTTCTTTTCGAGCTTCTGACGGGCAGTCCACCCCGTAAGCTTTTTTTATCTTTATGTTGGAGCTTCTGACGGGCAATCCACCCCGTAAGCTCTTTTTATTTTTTTATGTTCGAGCTTCTGACGCGCAATCCAACCCGTAAGCTCTCTTTATATTCCTGTTCGAGCTTCTGACGGGCAATCCACCCCGTAAGCTCTTTTTATCTTTCTGTTCGAGCTTCTGACGGGCAATCCACCCCGTAAGCTCTTTTTATTTTGCTTTTCGAGCTTCTGACGGGCAATCCAACCCATAAGCTCTCTTTATATTCCTGTTCGAGCTTCTGACGGGCAATCCACCCCGTAAGCTCTTTTTATTTTTTATGTTCAAGCTTCTGACGGGCAATCCACCCCGTAAGCTCTTTTATCTTTCTGTTCGGGCTTCTGACGGGCAATCCACCCCGTAAGCTCATTTTATCCTTCTGTTTCGAGCTTCTGACGGGCAATCCACCCCGTAAGCTCTTTTATTTTTTCTTTTTGAGCTTCTGACGGGCAATCCACCCCGTAAGCTCTTTTTATCTTTCTGTTCGAGCTTCTGACGGGCAATCCACCCCGTAAGCTCTTTTTATTTTTTCTTTTCGAGCTTCTGACGGGCAATCCACCCCGTAAGCTCTTTTTATCTTTCTGTTTGAGCTTCTGACGGGCAACCCACCCCGTAAGCTCTTTTTATTTTTCTTTTCGAGCTTCTGACGGGCAATCCAACCCGTAAGCTCTTTTTATATTCCTGTTCGAGCTTCTGACGGGCAATCCACCCCGTAAGCTCTTTTTATTTTTATGTTCGAGCTTCTGACGGACAATCCACCCCGTAAGCTCTTTTATCTTTCTGTTCGGGCTTCTGACGGGCAATCCACCCCGTAAGCTCATTTTATCCTTCTGTTTCGAGCTTCTGACGGGCAATCCACCCCGTAAGCTTTTTTATTTTTTCTTTTTGAGCTTCTGACGGGCAATCCACCCCGTAAGCTCTTTTATCTTTCTTTTCGGGCTTCTGACGGGCAATCCACCCCGTAAGCTCATTTTATCCTTCTGTTTCGAGCTTCTGATGGGCAATCCACCCCGTAAGCTCTTTTATTTTTTTCTTTTCGAGCTTCTGACAGGCATTCCACCCCGTAAGCTCATTTTATCCTTCTGTTTCGAGCTTCTGACGGGCAATCCACCCCGTAAGCTCTTTTATTTTTCTTTTCGAACTTCTGACGGGCAATTCACCCCGTAAGCCTTTTTACCTTTATGTTCTAGCTTCAGACAGGCAGTCCACCCTTTAAGCTCTTTATCTTCGTTTTTAACCTCAGTGGGCAATCCAACCCACGGGTTCTTTACAGGAACGTACTTTGTAGTCATGTATCCTTTGCTGGTCAGTGTACCCCAAACAAAATTGGAGTTCATGTCTTTACTCGTTTCTTATAACGATAATAGGTTAACTAGGGTAACACCTATTATCTAATAAGAAACAAGTAAAGAGGGGCAGCTGTGAACACCTAATTTTGTCTGAGTATTTTCTCCTTTTAATTAAATATTTACAAAAAATAATAAAAATAATAAAAAAATAGAAAATGCAAAAAAAATTAATTTGCTCTTTGTTTTTGGTCCAACTACATGACTAGACTTAGCCCAATCTTTTTAGTTATAAGTTTTTTGTTGTGCCCAACATCCAAGCCCAAGTGAAAAAGTTTTGATTAAAAAATATATATATAAAAAAATAACGAAAAAGAAGAAAAGAAAATAATTTTCTGAATATGAAAATTGTGCCCGGTGTGTTTTCTCCATCATAGCAGCTTCCAATGCCCAGGGCTCAAGCATAGGCTTCCATTTTGGGTATTGTTCAGAGCTTTGAGCAGATAATTTTGCATAGAATAGAGGAGTGAAACACAAAAATGGCATCCTTCTCTTTTCCTCCTCTGCTCCCAAGATAAAGCTGATTTTCTACACTTCAACAAGGCTCCATCAATCTCATCTTTTCCTCACAGCTGGCCTACGGATCTTGGGTATAATTTGGCACCTATCAGAAGAAGCAGGGGGGGGGGGGGCGTGAACCAAAAAAAAACAGGGGGGAGACCACCCTTCATCACTCTCCCTCTCTCATTTTTTCACTTCACCATGGGAGAGATCCAAAACCCATCACCTCACCATTTTTCCTCCACCATTACAGAAACACAAACATAAACACAATGTCATTACAACAAGCAAAATGAAAAATAGCTTCCAAACCAATACCCATGGCAGCAACTCATCTTATTAGAACCCTTTTCCTTTTCTGTTAATATAGTTAGTTAGTTTTCTGTTTTCTGTTATTATCAGTTAGAATCTAGGTTAGATTAGCTTTCTGTTATTTCTGTTTCTTAGCCTATAGTCTAAGCTAAGTTAGTCTCGGGTTCTCTCTATATATACCCTCCAATGTAATCCTCTTCAATTCAATTCAATATCAACATTATTCAAATATACTCAATTTCTGTTTTACTAATATGGTATCAGAGCTATCCTAGATCCATTATTGGGCCACCCACCATATTATCCACGCACCAAGCCCAATAGTGCTGGGCGTGAGGGGGTGTATTGGGAAAAACCCAAGTCCCACATTGACTAGAGATAGTCTCTAATAAGAGTTTATAAGTAATGGGCAATCCTCATCGGTGGCCCAATAATGGATCTAGGATAGCTCTGATACCATATTATCCACGCACCAAGCCCAATAGTGCTGGGCGTGAGGGGGTGTATTGGGAAAAACCCAAGTCCCACATTGACTAGAGATAGTCTCTAATAAGAGTTTATAAGTAATGGGCAATCCTCATCCTATGAGCTAGCTTTTGGGATTGAGTTAGGCCCAAAATCTAATACATCTTCAACCACAAACAACACAAAGAAGAGAGAAACCAAACAAAAAGGTTGCTTCTATCCCTGTCCTTCGTGACCGCCGCCGTCGTCGTGCCACCGCCGCGCGCCGCCGTCTCGCCTCGCCTCTCCCCGGATCCGGATCTCATCTCAACCAGGAACCCATTTCAGACGACCACCACCGCAAGCGATCCAGCCTCCCCGTACTGCCGCTGCTTCTCCGCCCAGTCGTCACCGCACAGCCGTGCGTCGTCACCATCACCACTCCGTCGTCGCACCACCTCCGACGCCCACCGCAAGCTCACGCACAAACTGCCACGCAGGAGAGCCGTCGTTGCAGCCATCCGCATCACCAGCCTTCTTCCGCTGCCGTCCCTGTCACACACGTTCAGCCTTCTCTTTGGCTCTGTACTTGGTAAAAATGGAAACACCAGAAGGATGTGCTTTGCCCTTTCATTTATTTTATTTATTTTGCTTTTATTAAATGGCATGTTATATGATTGGGCTGCTATTTTATTTTGGGCTTTTGATGAGTGCTTGTTTTGTTTTAGACACTGATGTCTTTCTTTGTATGGCAAAAAAAAAAAAAAAAAAAGATTTCTTTTAAAAGAAAAATCTTTCCAAAATGAAATCCTTTTTTCTAAAAGAAATTTCTTATAATAAAATAAGATTTATGAGTTCACGCAACAATCTATGATGTTGATGTATGATTTTTCATCCTCAAGTGTCGTATGAATTGTAAGGGTTTATCGTATAGCTTCGCTATCTTTAACTCTGTGCAAGAGTGAATTCTTTTTTTTCTTTTTGTAAAAAAAAATGTTTTCAATTTACTCACAAAATTTATAAAAATAAAATCCTTTTGAATTCACGCAGCAATTTACGACGTTGATGTATGAATTTTCATCCTCAAGTGGCGTATGAATTGTAAGGGTTTATCGTATAACTTTGTTATCTTGGACCCTGTGCAAGAGTGAATTTATTTTGAAATAAAATCTTTTTTCTTCAAAATCCTTAAAAAAAATCAAATCTTTTCCAAAAAAAAATCAAATCAATCAACAAATCAAACATTTTCTACAAGAACTACGTGGCTTTGAGTTTCCCATCGCACCCGGGAATACGTAGGAGCAGAATCAATAATTCTGTCAAGCCAAAATTTTATTTTCCCTTTTATTGTGTTCATTTTTTAAAATTTTAAAGTGGGGTAAAATAAATATTTTCAAAGGTTATTAAAATTATTTTGCACAATTAACTTGAGGTACCGTTTTTTAAACGGGCGATGTAGGGTGCTAACACCTTCCCTACTCGTAACCGACTCCCGGACTCAAACCTCTCTTTTTATATAGACCAGTTTACCTTAAATAAATGGTTTTTCCAATGTTTTTCCCAAATAAAATATTGGTGGCGACTCCTCTGTTTTTACCTTCTTCTCGCGGCTCCCGGACGGGACGGTCGCGACATATACGAAAAGGGAAATATACTCTGCAAAGTACAAAAGCATTCTGCACAACTCTGATTTGGCTACTGCACGATGCATAAATCCATGATCCTTCATGTTAGAGTACAACCAACGTTCTTATTGCATTAATGGTTGCCCAGAACAACTCTATTGCATTTAATGAAGCACTGCTTGAAGCCATCGTTGGAAGGAATGTCTCTAACGGATCTTAAATGCTTGAAGGCTATAAATACATAAGTCATTGAAGATGAAGATATCAGAGATTACAAAGCATTAAAGAGCCATTACTCTGTTCATTTAATTCTTCATTCTTACAATCTATATTCTTCAATCATTTGAAGTTATTACGCAGTCTTTCCTCAAGTCTACATTTAATTCACTCTCTGAGTGTTAGTGAAAGAACTGTCTGTCTGATTGCATTTATTACAAACAATCTTCTCAAAACACACCTGTGTGAGCCTGAAGAGGTTAAGTGAGCAAAGAATACTTGTGTTGGAGCCTGAAGAGGTTAGGTATGCAAACAATACTTGGAGTCTGTAACCTGATCAGTTATAGTGGATAAAACTTGGTGCTGCCAAGGACTGGACGTAGCTCTTTGTGTTAAAGAGTGAACCAGGATAAACAATTGTGTTAATCTCTCTTCCCTTAAACTCTTTAGTTGTTTTGATTACATTATCTGCTTTTTAACTAAGGGGTTAAAAGTGTGAATATCGAACTTGTTTTCCATTTGTATGATTGTGTGCTTTTCTTTCAAAATACACCAGACAGGTGACCTGTCTGTGTAAGTTGTTTTACACTTGTCTAAACCTAGCTTCTGTGTGCGAAAAGTTTTCAACTTTATTTTAATTTCTGATAAACACAATTCAACCCCTTCTCGTGTTTATAGTTGTCTATTTCAGTGTTGCCTTAATGGAAAGAAAACATTCTAAAAGAAAGATGTCTTGGATACCATTTTCACATTCCAAAGTGTGAGTTTGTCCCACGTAGGCCCCTTTAAACCACCTTATATTCTCTTCAGCAACATTAAAAGACAAACCCCTCCAATCTTCACCTTTAATTGCATATGCAGCCCCTCTCCGATTGTTAACCTCTCTGAAGATATATTCCTGTTTGACTGCTAGACCGTTGGAGACAACTTTAGCAAAGGACTTGGCATTAAAGGCTGTTGTAACCTGATCATGTAACTTATACTCAATTGGGTTGAAATTGGCCTCCACAATTGGTTGTGATCTCTGGTACTTAGGTAGATTTACTTTGAGCTTGTAACTTCCAATCCAGAAACCATCCAGCTGAATTTCCATATCCTTAACACTGAAGACTTCCTAAAACCTTACAAAGCCAAACCTCTTCCCTAGCTTATCTCTTTTTGTTGGAAGAAAATATCCACCACATACCCCCATTTTTGAAAAAAAAAAACTTCCAAAGATCCTTTTTACCAATATCTTCAGGGAAATTAGTAAAAAAGAAGGAACTAGTCCCTGCCAAAAGCTTACGATCCTGAGTATCAAAGAAAAAACCCTGATTCTGAATCTCATAGTGACCATCCCATTTACTCTCATAGTCTTTGTTGTCAATGGTTGATTAGAGATTTTGATTGAATCGAAGAAAAAGGCCACCGTTCTTACTCATGTGGCTTGACTATTGCCATTAATTGTAGCCTTGAAGGTTTCGGGGTGGGGACGCGACACAACCACCACTATACATTATGAAATACTTTTGTGATTTGGTTTATGGAAATCATAAAATTATGATAAAGTTATGCTTCATAAGTGCAAATGATGAGATTATTTATCCTTTTTTGGAGCTATATTAATTGAGTATATATCTATAACTACAATGGTTTAGTTATAAAAATAATCATGTTAAATTTAAAAAATACTAAAATGTAGTTTAATTGAAGTAATTTTTAATTTAACTCAATATAGATGAAAATTAGAAAGAAAAAAAAATCTATTTATTGTGTTTTACCAGTACATTCTCAAGAAGAAAACATGCATATTATAATCATCAAAAAGAGAAAAAAAACATACTTGGTGAAATACGGCTGGAACATGAAAAGAATTATTGTAACCTGCAAGCAACGTCAACCCAAAATAAAGAAAATTTAAATGCTCTATTTCATTTTTCTCTGCAAAAGAAAGTTTCACTTTCTTATTCTCTGTAGCATGAGGCTCCACTACGTTTTCCACCATTGTAGAAGGCTTCAATTCATTATTCTTTGCAGTATAAGGTTCCACTTCATTTTCCTCTGTAGAGAATGCTCCGTTTCGGTTTTCTCTATAGTAGAAGGCTTTACTTTATTCTTCAAAGCTTACCAGTGGAATTCAAAGTCAATTCAAACATCAATTGTGTAACTGTAACTGCAAACATCAAAGCCAATTGAAGCATTTCATATAAACTTCATTCTTCAAAGATCGAGTTGTTACAGACTTGAAGTACTTGCATTGGATCATTGGATGGATCCTAAAGAACCAATATACGATTTCATAAATTCCACTAGGACAACTCGAGCTTGAAATTTACAATTTATATGAAATGATTGAATTAGCTTTGATGTTGCAGTTAAATTACAGAGTTGATGTTTTAATTTGCTTTGATTTCAACTTGTATGCTTTGAAGAATGAAGTAAAGCCTTCTGCTATAGAGAAAAGTGAAATGGAGCATTCTGCTATAGAGGAAAATGAAGTTGCACCTTATGCTGTAGAGAATAATGAAGTGAAGACTTCATGTAATAGTGGAAAATGAAGTGAAGCCTTATGCTGCTGAGAATAAGAAAGTGAAGCTTTCTACTACAGAGAAAAATGAAGTGGAGCATTTAATTTTTCAATTTTGGGTTGATACTGCCTGTGTGTTGCAATAATTATGTCCGGCCTTCAGTCGTGATTCTGTTCGCTAAGCACAATTGATTAATTTTTGGTTTAAATAAGCTTTAGTCCCTAGAAAGTTCACCAATTTTGGTTTTAGTCCTTGTAAAAAATATTCTTAGGATTTCATCCTTATATTTTCGAAAATTTTGTAAATAGTCCCTATTGTTACCCCTGAGTACTAGAAATCATACTAGATGAATAATTTTGTCAATTTTAACCCTATGGCTCTAATGTATGATTTTATTTCTACTTTCTAGCCAAATTTTGGAGCAAGTCGGACAAGAACGAGAAATTACCTCGATACCCCCTAAATACTAGATATCATACAAAATGAAGGAAGTTAGCAATTTTAACCTTATGTCCATAATATATGATTTTGTTTATATTTTATGGCCAAATTTTACAGCAAGTCGGACAGTAAAATAAAATTATCTCGATACTCATGAGTACTAGATAACGGAAAAAGATGACGGTAGGGACTATTTGCAAAATTTGTGAGATTACAGGGACGAAAACCTAAGAAAAAATTTCACAGGGACCAAAACCAAATTTGATGAACTTTGTAGAGACCAAAAACTTATTTAAACCTTGATTTTTCTTCTAATTTTCATCGACATTGAGGCCTATATAATACTAAACAATTGAGAAATGATAACTTTACCTATAATTAATATGCATTTGAATAACATGCTTATTTCAAAAAAATCTGTGAATTGTGTCATTAACTACAACTTAAGTGGACAATATAGGCATATAAAATCAAAGTAACATTGCTTTCAAAGTTTTCATATATACCCAAATGAACATGTAATAATTTTAGAGTGGTGAAATCTCTTTGAGTCAACCCAATCTGGTTCTGCCTTGGCTCGTTCTTAACCACGCCCGTACATCATCGGGTTCCTTCAAGTCTCAGGACAGGTTCATACAGTTGGCTTAGTCACCATTTAGGGCTAGGTGAGAGAGAAGCCTAACCTATCCTAACCCGTCCCACAAACACCTATACTATAATGAGTTAAATTAATAATTAATTCAAGTAAATTACATTTTAATATTTTTTTAATAATTTAAGATGATTAATTTTATAAATGAACCACTATAGTTATAGATATATACTCAATTAATATAGCTCCAAACAAGGTTAAATAATCTCATCATTTGCATTGATAAAGCATTTCATGATCCATAGAGGTGGTTGTGTCGTGTCTCCACCCAGAAACCTTCAAGGTTGCCATTAAGTGCAATAGTCAAGCCATAAGAGGAAGAACAATGGCCTCTTTCTTCGACTTAACCATTTTCTCTAATTAACCATAAACAATAGAAGCCATTCAATCACCCCATAAAACAAGATTAACTTTGAAAAGGAATGGATTTATTTGTCAAAAGGGAACAACGAAACAATAGAAGCAATCTCTTGCACATTGAAATAAAAGAACTCTAATCCAATCTCTTCCTTCAATTTTTGAATTTTGAAAATTTTATAAACCCTAACCCTAATTTTAATCAATTCAAAATTTTTAATAAAACAAAATTTACATTCTAAGCTAGTATAAGTGGTCTGATACTACATGTAAGATTTCACAATATCTATACAACATCAAATCAATAAAATTATTAATTTAAATCACATACCTCTTAAAAGCGTATCAACAAAAGTGATTTCACCAAGGTTTTTTTTCTTTTTTTCTTTTTTACTAAAGTGTATATACATGTGTGCACGCCAGAGTCTTCTACTTCTTTAGGTTCTTCCCTTTCCAGCTATCACATTGATGGAGCAATGCATAATTTGAGGGTATGGAATCAAATAGGGATTTTGTCCTTTTAACAAAAGTGTCAGTAACCTAATATACATTCATCATGGAAATTAACCCCACCAGACACTACTATTATATTATCCATCGCAATTTAACATACTCACCATGGGCTAACACTGAAGCCCAACAAGGTGACTCCAAAACCCAAAATGGATCACATATTATATGGGTCTCCAAGGAAAATACTAAGCTATCCATCCTACTCATTTTTAATACAACAAAATACATCGATTAATAGATGCTTGAACAAAGAAAAATTTAACATTTATAGATGAGGAGGAAGTGTAAACAGGCAATGAAGATCAATTGCTATATCATTTGGTAGATACGTTAGAACAAAATGAATTATAACATATGAGTATGTTTTATGTTTGATGCATTTTATAAAGAGTTTAATTGTTATATACTAACAATGTAAAGTTTTTTTTTTTTACACAGACATCCAATCATAAGTTGCCACTTCAGTAAAAAAATTGACTCTTATCCCCAAACATAGCCTAAGACTTGGATATCCATTGGATATCTTAAGTCGGGTTATAAACGGCTTCTGGATGAGTGACCGGTATTCAAATGTCGATTTGGTTCAGATTTGTATGAGAAAATATTAAAAAAACAATCAAAATCAATTGGTTCGGTTCCATTTAAATTTATAAATTTTTATCAAAAAAATCCAACTCGAAAAATATAAATATATGTTTGGCCATTGTTATTCCTCAGCATGTTAAGGATGTGATTATTAACATGCAGGTTCATTTAAACCAGCATATCCCTGTTGTTGTTACCTGGGAAGCTAGCCTAAATGGGGAGTATACTACTAAAGCGAGTTTTTCTTGGTTGCTGAGTAGGAGAGGGGAAGATCTGAGTTGCAGTTCGTGGACTTGGATATGGAAATTAAGAGCCCCAGAGAATATCAAGTTCTTGGTTTGACTTGCTTGCCATGATGATGTTCCTACTTTTTCTCTGCTCCACCATCGTGGAATGGCCTCTAGTGGATTGTCCCAAAGGTGTTTTCAGGAGGATGAAATGTTCTTACATTGTGTCAGGGATTGTCCTTCGACCAAACACATCTGGACTTCTCTTAACGTTCACGATCCTGATTTCTTTCACCAGATGGATCATATTTATTAGCTAAGGGTTGGGGTGAATGGTAAATTTGAAGCTCTTTCATAGCTAGTTTATGGATGTCGTGGAGGGCTCAAAACTCATTCGTTACTGGTCAGGAAGTTACCCCTCATCATAAAGTTATAGCCGCTGTTCAGAACCTTGCTTCTATTATCCATACTTGTTTTCATGTCTCAAATATGGTTGTTCAGGTGCCAAGATGGGTTAGTTGGAACCTGTCCAGTGGTGATATCATTGTGTTTAATGTGGATGGTACTAGTTTGGGGAACACTAGTAGAGCAGTCTTTGGGGGGTTTGCTTCGTAACCCAGATGGTCTTTTGCTAGTAGGTTTTTATGGCTATATTGGTTTGTCTTCGAGTTTGCATGTCGAGCTCCTTGCTTTATTTCATGGTCTCAAAGTGACTTGGGAGCTTGGGCATCAGAACGTTCTTTGTTTATCTGATTCTCAAATGGTTATTAACTTGGTTATTAACTTTGGGAGGCGTCTATGGTGCACCACCCTCCTAAGTGGAGCAGTGGTGCACCACCCAGCTGTCTTCCTTTCCACCAATGCTTTTGCCAACTGTTTTAGTATGTCAGGATGACTTTTCAAGTTGAGTTTCAGTCAAACGTGTATATTAATTGTATTTTGCCATGTAAATTCTTGTATATTAGTTGTATTCCTCCAGCGAAATACGTGAAAGCAATTTAATATTAAATGTTTTTTTTATGTTTAGTTGAAAAAATTATTGAATCGGAGAACACGTCATCAACAAATTCATCAAAGCCTCTGTCCAACAAGCCCAATCCCAAACCTGCGTCGTCCTCCTCGAAATCTGAGTCACAAGGCTGACCTCCGGCCACTGCTTTGACAACGGTGCAGGCTTGTGGCGGTGGTGTTGTGTTGTGCGGGCTCTGGTGGTTTTGTAACTTCTGTTGTTGTGACATTTGCGCTAGCTAGGCATGACACTGGGTTTGCTATGGACGAACCGCGACGGCACACGACAGAGGTGACAGAACCGCGACGGCACAGTTTGGTGGGGGATGGTTGTGGGACTGTTGAGCAGTTCAGACAATAACACAGATCTTGAAATCTTGTAGGACTGAGTCACAATACCCATGGACAATAGCATCCAAGGTCAGGGGAGATGGCAACGATGTAGATCTAGGGAGAATGACTGTGATGCGAATCAGAGGAGCACGATGGCGGCATAGATCAAGATGTCGATCTCGTCCTTCTCCGGTAACACTGATGATCAATGTTGATAACTCGGCAAATGAAAGTTATTCGAGCGTATTTAGTACCAAAACGTATTATCCTTAATTTTTTTAAGAATAATTAATGTATCAGGGAATTAATGAAGGTGGCTTCTATGGTGAGGGAGTAACTATCTCCCTCACCTATGAGGGACCTATATCAGCCATTGGATATATCATTTAAATAAGGGTGTGGCTGTGATTAACTATAGGTTACCTGATGAGCCTGTTAAGTTTAACTTTATTAAATTGCCCCACTATTTTGTTTATTTATTTTTGCGTATCGAACGATTATGCCCTTAATTTGTCGATCGAAAAGCACTGGTCTTCTTCCCCAGCTTGAGCATCTCATTTCCTTATAGGTACAGGTTTGCGTTTTTGAACTTTCTATTGTGTTAATCATCATCGTTTCAGCAAGCAGTCTGTTGATCATGTTAGTGCATAACTTAGTGTAGGTGATTTATTGTAACAGCCTAATATGATTTTGGTCTCATAATTTGTGAATTAACAAAGCTGTAAATAAGGTGCACCGGTAAGTAGTTGAAAGTTGTGCTACTGCATGCTCCATTCTTACATGGTAATTAGTGTGCAGCCCCTGTTTTTAAGCTCCACGTAAGCAACCGCTTCCACCACCTCCACTACGGCAGATCCACGAAATACTTCACTATGCCCAGATCCACGACCACATTCATAAAGTTCACGCCTTTTTTGGAAACACGACAAAAAACCACTTCGTCCTCCACCTTTTATCAGGGCAAAACACAAATGGCTTGTTGATTCTCACAAAGTTCATGCCTTCATTACTTGACCCATACCACTTAGCCATGGAGAGAACATCAACACGGGGTTCAACTGGTTTATTGTTGCAGTCTTTAAAGTCTAAACTTTAAAGCAGGGGCCTTATTGCAAAATGATTATTTACAAAAGTCTATCGCAAAAATTTATATTAAAAGAGTCACCACCGAAGCTACCTGACATTTCCGGTTTCTTTTAGTCCCTCACAGCTGAGGGAGATAGTCACTCCCTCACTTTAGATGCAACCATTAATGAAATACGAAAGTGACGAATGTATATATACAGCATGTCATTGACCGATACATTTGTATGCCTATGTGTTGAATAGTCAACATAGACAGATGGCAAAGTAATTGGCTAAGATAATGCCATGTGGGTGGTGCACCACTGCTCCATTTTGGAGGGTGATGCATCATAGAAGGCACCTTAACTTTGTTTATCTGATGTTGCTGGTGTTGCTTTTTTAAGGCCTTAGTTTCAATTTCTTTCTTCCTTTTTATATTTTTTGGTTTCTATGTTGTCCTTTTCGTCTATCTACCAAAAAAATATATGTTATAAAAACTATAAATATTAAAATGTTAAAATATATATAAATATTAAAATATAGTAGTCGATTTGGTTTGATTCGATTCCAAAATCTTTGGACCCGAGAAAATTTCGGTTTGGTTCGGTTCATATTAGAACACCAAAAAAAAAAAGAATTGGTTTATTTCGTTCGATTCAAATTTTCGAGTTAATCAAGTCGATTTGAACCAATGAACACCCCTAGTGACCATGTCAAGTCTCCGACCGTGAATGGATCCGACCGTGAATGGATCCACTATCATACTAAGATGTGTAACTAGAGCTGTCAAAATGAGCCCGGCCCGATGGGCTGGCCCGAATAGCCTGACATTAAGTATGGTCTGGGTTGATAAAAGCAGGCCCAAAATTATTTTAGCCCAGCCAAGCTCGAAAATTCATTAGCCAAACACGAGCTGGCCTATGATGGGCTGGGCTGGCCCGATGGCCCGAATTTTGAAATAAAAAAGATATAAATAGAACTAAAGCATTAAATTTTTGTACTACACATTCTCACTATTTTGAAAAACAATACATTATTATTTATAGATAGTAATTCCACCTCCATATATTTTGAATAGCATATCTTTACTAGTTAAATTTGTCAAAAAAACTTAAGTAGTTAACGTTTTAAGAATGATGTTGCCTTACTCTCTAAAAAAATAAAATATGTTGTATCGCCCAATATACATTTCTCGGGGAGTTTTATCTTGATACTAAACAAATAATAAAAGCTCCCTCACAGGCCTCTTGAATGAAAACGCGCAACTTAACACCCACCATACATTTTTCTATCTGTGTTACTTGCTCCATTGCTCGTCGTTAATTACGTAACTTAGCACGTTAATATTTGTAATAATATATAATATATGTGTTTTAAGTTTATCTCATTATCAAAGAATAGGAAAAAAAAAATTAACAACATTAATTTTAAATTTATAACTTGTTGAATTTTATAACGTTATTAATTAATTTTAAAAATATATAATTTTTTATCTTAATTGAAACGTATTGGCCGGCCAACCCGTTTGACCCGCATCCCTATGCGGGCTAGGCCAGTAAATTAGTAGCCCATACTTAAATTGGCCCAACTTGAAAATATAGCGGCCTGCTATGGGCTGCACCGGCCCGAATTGACAGCTCTAAAGTTGCATTAATCAATATTTTGTACATCATTAACCAAGTTGTCTATTAAGTAAATCCAGCATGTCATTAACTACGATTTTAAAGGCAATTAACCACCTATCAATTATTAATTATTATTGTCTCATATTTTATGTTAAATAACATTTTTATCATTTTTAAGTGTTCATGAAGCCGGAATGTTTTCCATGCCTTGGATTGATGCCGATTCTCCCACCCTAAATTTAGAGTAATGATAGGTGTTCACCTGGGTTTGACACTCAAAGTTGACATCTTAGTTAATCATGTGTAAATTTTTGGTTAATTCAATTCATTATATGGTTAATGAGTTATATGAAGCTTATTGTTCATAATCATGTAAATATTTGGTTAATCACATGCAAATAATCTAGTTAATTCAGTTTTTTATATGATTAATGAGTTATCATGAATTAGCCAAATATTTACACGTGATTAATCATATAATGAATTAAATTAACCAAATATTTGTATTGATTAACCAAGATGTCAACTTTGGGTGTGCAACTATCATTACTCTAAATTTATGTAAAAAAAAAAAAAAAAAAAAACCTTTTTAATGACCCTTTAGACGAGCGGTGTTCGTGAATAACATGCTCATCGTGCCTGACGTTTTTTTTTCTCAGCTTAAAGTGCAAAAGGCCCTAAATCGAAGACTCCGAACACCACTGTCTCATCTCTCTCACACAGAGAAATTAATTATTGAGTCTCACACACACGCTTTTTGCGTTGAATCGATTCCCAATGTTAGGTGGCCTCTACGGGGACCTTCCTCCACCTTCTTCAGCCGAAGAAGAGAAATCCATCAACGCCAATGTCTGGTCCAGCAGCACCAAAATGGCCCCCGCCACCCTCCGCAAACCGGCAACGGTTTTCGCTCCTCCCCAAACCGTTTTAAGATCCCAAACCAAACCCAAAAATCCAAACCCTTCTTCTACAGTTACCAAAACAGCGGTTTCGACGCCGTCACCGACACCGGCCGTGCCTGACGACGTCGTTCATCAACAACCAGCTCTGGTGGGCGTCCAATCGACGGTTATCGAGGAGTACGATCCGGCACGGCCGAATGACTACGAGGAGTACCGGCGGGAGAAGAAGCGGAAGGCGAGGGAGGCGGAGATGATGAGGGAGCTGGAGAGGAGGAGGCAGGAGGAGGAAGAGAGGGAGAGGAGGGAGAGGGAGGAGAGAGAGAGGATCGAGAGAGACAAGGATTCTTCCAGGTTGAATATCTCCGGCGAGGAGGCGTGGAGGAGGCGCGCCGCCATGAGTGGCGGTGGTGGTGCTGGCGGTGGCGGTGCTGGCGGTGGCGCTGGGGGTGGGGCGATGCCGAGGTCGCCTTCGCCACCGGGCAATGTGGATGGTTTTAGTATCGGGAAGTCGGAGACCGGCGGGTTGGGACTCGGTGCAGGGGGGCAGATGACGGCAGCGCAGAGGATGATGGCGAAGATGGGGTGGAAAGAAGGGCAGGGGCTTGGGAAGCAGGAGCAAGGGATTACAACTCCTTTGATGGCTAAGAAAACAGATAGGCGAGCTGGAGTTATTGTGAATGCTAGTGAAAAGCTAGATAAGAAAGTGAAGAGTGTTAACTTCCATGGGGTACCTACAAGGGTGCTGCTGCTTAGGAACATGGTATGTGCCTATTTTCACTTCCTCTTGCATTTGCATGTTAAGGGCTTGTAGTATGTTCATTTGTGCTGATTTGATTTGATTTGATTTGATTTGAGTGGTTATGCTCTTTAATAATGTTAAAATTTACTAAATCTTATGAATGACATGGGTTATGTTTTATTTTCACATGTATGGTTGAGCACTTGAGCTTATTCTATAGCTATTGACATCGTTGATGTAACTATTTGATATATAAATATCACTACTGAATAATTGTATTTGTGTGCAATATTTGAACTTTGAAGGGTGTCTTAAGGAATTTTAGTTTAACATTCTTGTAGTAATATTAGTTAAATTTTTAACAAATTTTGTTGCTTGTTGTGTTGTATTCTTTATTATTCTGGGTACTGTGGTTTAGATTCAAAAATAGCACAAGCTAATTTGTGGTTTTGTTATTTTATAATCTGATGAGGCATTCCAATGTTCTGGTTGTGTAATCAATGGGTATGATTTTATAATCTATGGTTTTATCTTTTAAAACAATAAGTTATGATCAGCTTATATCACTTGAATTGTCAAAATGAACACATCAAACTTTTTACTAGTTTTTCTTTTTGCTAACCAGTCTGTTTTATCAGCTTGAAGTTGTGTTTTACTTAGTAATAGTTAATGACTACGTCTACACCTTCAGTTTGATTTTGAAGATTCATATTGAATATCGTCTCTTTGTTATTTGGTGATGTCTTGGAGATTCAACTTGCAAATGCAACTCCAAGTCTCCAACTATTGTTACACTTGAAAATAAAGAGAATATGCTGAAGTTTTGCATCTTGACAAACAGCACTAATTGCAAATATAATCCTGATTGAATAAGGAACAAATTCCTGATTAGAGGACTGATTGACTCTACAATAACCCCTTATTTATTCTACAAATTTCAATGTTTACCTGATATGCTAAAGATATCTAAGTTATCCTAACACTCGGCCTCAGTTGGTGTGTATATATAATGTATCATATGCACCAAACTTATTACATATATAATATGACCCGAGGACCTCTAATTGGCTAATGGAAGTATCTGGTAGCTGGCCAATAGAAGTTACAAATGTAGTAACAATCTTTCCGGAATGAATTTTTTCCCTTTCAAAGTGACAATCAATCCCATTGTGCTTGGTCCTTTCATGGAAGAGTGGATTGAAGCTACATTTTGAGTTGCTTAATTATCATGCGAGCTTCATTGATCATGATTCACAAATGTTCAACTCCTTGAGCAATTTTCTTAACCATAAGAGTTTACAAGTCTGGACTAGCCACTATGAGATAATTAATTTTCCCCACCAACCTTCTATATCTTCTTGGATTCAAGAAAGGCTCCCCCCTGATTTGGTATAAGTATTCGGATCCATATGAGTGCTAACGAGCTTCGCATTCACAAGACTTGATTCCTCGTACATGATACTTTCTTTGTGAGATTACTATATCATCCTCAGATTAGGCCACCTCTATTCCTAATAAGTATCAAATTTGGTCAATATATTATCCAGAGTTATGACATGATGATCATTGCCAGTGATAACATTATTGTCAATGTACACAATCAGGTAAATGCACCCTTGAGCAGAATGGCGATAGAAAACAGAGCGGTCAACCACACTCTATATCATATTGAATTGCTACGCTAAATTGCTAAATTTGCCAAACCAACCCCTAGGAGATTGTTTAAGACCGTTTAGAGACTTGTAAAGATGAAAAACTAGTCCAAAATACTCTCCCCGAGCAACAAACCCTGGAGCTTGCTTAATATAAACTTCTCCGACGAGGAGGATGCCATGAAGAATCCAACGCTTATCAATAATATGACCCAAACGGTGATAGTGGTCACACTTTGGGCGAGGCTTACCAGATTGACTACCCTGAGTTCGACCACAGATGTCCCTTGGGATACAAATGCAGAGGCATCAACCGAAGTAGGAGGTAGCACGAGATCAGAGGGCTGCTTGGCCAAGCCGTGGACTGAGACGAAACAGTAAGAGCCAAAATCTGATCATGGTTAGCCGAGTGTTCTGGAGGCAAACCATAACCAACAACAGTGCAGTTGTCTTGACAAGGCAAGAGTTCATTAATGTCATGCAGGGCCCCTTGAACCTTCACATAAGCAGAGATAGGACCATCAAACTTCTGAGGTGTAATGACACTCGTGTGATTTTGGAAAACTCCATAAAGACGTCAAGTGTCGTTGGTTTATAGAACCATGGCTTGCTCCCAAATGGACTACAAGTGATGTAGGCACAAAAGATTTGCTTATCAGATGGATGAATAGTGGACTTGAAGATGCACAACTGGGTGTCAATCTTGGTCCACCATGAGCGCTCATTGGCAGGCACAGTTCTTGCTTTCTTGGTCAAGTGGTCAGCATATTCTTGTTCGTTCGGCCAGAGTTTACTATCAGAAGCCTGTTATCATAGTTTCTTTCGTCGAATTTGTGAGTTGAGAGAGGGGCACTGACATAACTAGTGTAAAAAGGGGGCTTAGCCTTGAAAGAGTCCTTGGGAGCATTTGGAGAGCTAGAACCAGTCATGGGTTAGAACATAGGGGAAAACCTGAAATTACGGGTACTTGAAAGCTCTATGCAATGGAAGCTGACACCACAAGGCTCTAATTGAAGATATAAAGGCATATCCTTATAGAGGAGGGAGAGGTGACCATCATGCTACAAACGACCGTCAGAAAGCTGGCCGGACACGCCTCCACGTGCGTCTTGCAGCCGTGCACATCTGGCTGAACGCAGAAGCAAGAGGCGGTGGGTGAACACGTGTTGGGCGCCGACTGGGCTATTAGTATTGTGCTTCTCAACTGAGCTACCAATTTACCCAATTGCATATTATCCTGCAATGAATCACCATCACCTTCAAGATGCGCTGGGTTCATTGGGTTTACTACCCATGCTATAGTGTTGGGGAACACCTGTAGGCATAAAGTGAACATTTACTGAAATGGGCATACTCTCCATTACAAGTTCAGCTTGTTATAATAGCCGACTGCAGATTGTTTGATAAGCTACAGTTTTATTCATGCTCAAATTACTGATCATTGTGGTTACATAAGTGATCAAATTGATAAGCTCACATCACCTTACATCATGCACAGTTCTTTATGATGCCCTTGTATGCACCTACTTGGTGGACAAAATTGGAGGCTCCATGAACTCACTAGAAGCTGTGGTCCAAATGTTGTTGTACTTGCAGGTGGTGAAAGTTGAGATATTGCAAGGACCTGGATGGGCATAAAGGCAGAGAGAGGGGTGTTTAGCTTTTCAAAGTGCAATGCTAGAAATTTTTTATATAGGGACCAAGGTAGAAGGAAAAATAGGCGAAGGTGGTAAGACATTAGGAACATCCTTCAAAATAGAGTTGGCACTGGTTGATGGTGGTGGTTTATGCTGAAAAGTATTAAGATGGCTAGGAGGACCATATGTAGAAACAAGACTAAGAGTGCTAGAGACAGAAGAGGGGTCATAAATATGAATTTGAAGGATATTGTCTACTTGGGTAACATCTAAAGGTGTAGTTGAGAAGGATTCTTGGTTGAAAAATGTGACATCATCAGCAAGCAGATAATGACACAAATTAGGAGAGTAGCAGTGATATTATTTCTGAAGATGAGAGTATCATAGGAAAAGACACGTAAAAGCTTTTGCAGTGAGCTTGTCCTTTGGAGTAATATTATGAACAAAATAGGTACTCCCAGAAATATGGAAAGAAACGATAGATAAGTTATCAGGGCAGTGAGCCTGTCCTTAATTGGAGTAATATCATGAACAAAATAGGTACTCTATAGAGAGAGGAATTTGATCCTATAACATGAAAGACGCATGCGTTTAATTAGATAATAACAAGGTGTAAGAGCAACATTCCCCAAAAAGGCAAAAACAAATAGGAACATCTATATATAAGAGTTCAGGGTAAATGACAACTTTTACCTTCAACGACTCCATTTTATGTGGAGCATGAAGACAAGTTATTTAATCAAGATAGTATTTTAACATGAATTCATGTGTATTGTTACTGTGAAAAGATTGAATAGTAGTACCAAATAGTCCAAGGCTGCTGTTGAAATTTATGAGCGGGCCATGTCCAAGTCTTGGAATGTGGGGTGAGTGAGTTGGTCTTCATGTGTGATTGTGCTTGAGAGTTGCTAACACAAGTCCAATGCCTTCGGCATTTTGGACAAAGTAACAACTCACAACCACAATCCCACATGAAAACCATCTCACTCACCCCACATTCTAGGACATGGACAGAGCCCGTTCATAAATGTCAACATAGTTCAGAGCCTATATGGACTAATGGCCCATTGACGATCTAGATACCCAGTCATTTAAAAAAAAGACGACTCAAGCAAATGTTGCTGACCTATGGCCAAGACTCAAGTCTAGAAAAGAAGCGCAAGCCCAAGTGATAAAATGAAGACGGTCTTGTAGCCTTTGTGGCTCAAAAATCAGAAGTATGTAAGCCTAGGTTGAAGATTGAAGGCAAGTCACAACTTGGCGAAGCCAATTCAACTTGAGGGAGGGTGGGGGGGGGAGTGTTGAAAAATGAAGTCCCACATAGGTTGGAAATGTGAGAAGTAAAGTGAATATAAAGTTGGGAGTGCACAAGTCCAAATTTCCGATGGCATTTTGGACTAGGTAGCAACTCTCAATCACAATCCTACATGAAGACCAGCTCACTCACCCCACATTCCAAGACTTGGCAAGGCCCATTCATAAATTTCAATACATAATATTGTATTGATGCTAACTGAATGAATTCCTCCCCCACCTTTGGCCCCTTCCCAGGTGGAAATTTTGTCAGTTGCCTTTTTGTCTCGTAGTTTTGGAATTCTGTTCCATTATGCATGCACTGAAATGGTCGATGTAATATTTGCTGACTTGCTTGTAAACTGTTTTGGCATTGGGGTTAAACATATTGGTGTGCATCAATTTCTTCTGCAATTTGCGCATTACAATTGGTGACATTTGATCACAAAGCAACAAATCAGATTGAAGTGCTTATTTAAAACGTTTTTTTTTTTTTGGTTACAATTTAAAACATGTTTCTGTTTTGCATTTTGATCAGTAGATTAAGTTCTTAGAAAGAAAAGGGGAGAATGAGCAGTCCTTCCTAAGAGGGAAATCACTTGTGACACTATCATATGTGCTGAAGTGCTTTCAAATCCCAAATTTTGGAATACTGCAAATTAATCTGTTTCTTTTCTAGTGGATGATTGGGGCCTGTTATATTGAATTTTAATTGATGCAATAGTTGTGATTTCCATCAGTAATCCCAGCATTCATTCAGAAGGATACTACGGGTTTTGGTGATTATTTTATATCCTCAAACTGTGTAGGTCATGTAGGCGTCCCTTATTTCGTTTACACGTGTGCATATCTGCATTCTTTGATGCCTTATCATTTAATCTATGCGATTAAAAGCTCAACGGTGATTGCATTAGTTCATCCTAAAATGTATTTGGTGCCTTTGTAGTTTAATTGATTATGCATGACAACGTGTTCTTTTGTTGAAGGTGGGTCCTGGTGAGGTGGATGATGAGCTAGAAGACGAGGTAGGATCAGAATGTGCCAAGTATGGGACGGTAACTCGGGTTCTGATATTTGAGATAACAGAGGTAAATTTTCCTGTTGATGAAGCAGTAAGAATCTTTGTGCAATTTGAGAGACCGGAAGAAACAACTAAAGCACTTATTGACCTTGATGGTCGGTACTTTGGAGGTAGAGTGGTGCGTGCCTCGTTTTATGATGAGGAGAAGTTCAACAAAAATGAGTTGGCTCCAATGCCAGGAGAAATTCCTGGCTTCACCTGAAATAACAGAGCATCTATAATTTTCTTAAGTTATCCTTAGTGGTTGGCATGAAGACTTGAAATTGTAGTTTAATTTTTTTGTCAGAGTTGTAGTTTTAATATTGCATTAGTTGAGCTTCGTTATATAAGATAAATCCTGGTCCAAGTATGTTTGTAACAGTGACAAGGTGCTTTTTGCTCAGGAAATTATTGTGATCACATGAACATTGAAAGCTCCTTATTTGCGCTAATGATTGTCCTTGTACATTGAAAGTTCAATATTATTATCATTATCTGGGAAAATTCCTTATTGTTATGATCACTTGGAAATTGATATGGCATCATCAAATGAGTTGTAGCTGTTAGGGGTGTTCATTGGTTTGGATAGACCCGACCAACCTGATAATCCGAACCGAACCAATTAAATTGGTTCGGATTTTTTTGAGTGTTTGGGTCAGATCCGAACTGAACCGATGGAGAACCGATGATGTTTGGTTCAGTCTTCAGATTTAGAGATTTTGAATCCGAACCGAACCGAACTATAATATTTTATTATTTTTATATTTATTATATATTTTATTCCTACTCTAAACTCATATCTAGTCCCTGACCCCAAAACTTGAAACGAGTACACAGTACTGCCTTCTTCAATCTTAGATCTTGGGTTCCTTCTGTTCATTGCTTCTTCTTCCTCAGCCAGCCACCTTCGCACAGCCGTTGTCTAGAGCGCCACCGTAGCCCTTCCGTCCATAGCACAGCCGTCGCGTGCCTCCCTTCCTTTGAGCGTTGCCTCCTTTTCTCATTCGCCGCGCCTCCACTTTCCACCCTCTCTGTTGACTCTGTTCCATCGTGCACCTCTGTACCTCAGCCGTCGCCTCATTGTCTTGGTCGTTGTGCTTCCACTATCTACCCTCTCAGCCTCGACTCTGTTTGTTGTAGGGATTGCAAATGTTTTCCAATTTTTGTTTTTATTATTTTTATTTTTATTGGATTATACCCGAACTGAACCGAACCAATCCGCTTTTGAACGGGTTGGTTTGGTTCGAATTTTATGGGGGAAAGCACACATACCCGAATCGAGCCGAATCGATTGAATTTGTTTGGTTCAGATTTCTTTTTTGTTCAAATTCGAACCAAACCGACCCGTGAACAACTCTAGTAGCTGTGTGCGTGCCTTTAATCTGGTTCAAATTTTTTCCTCTGATTCATTAATTGCTTTTACTCAGAATAAAAGACTAAAGAGACAGACTAATAGCAAAAAAAGTCCAATGAATTAGTTAACATTATCGTCTACTAAACATGAAATTCTTGATGGATAATCCAAAAATTATACCAGTGAGATATGATTTTCGCCCTAACGTTTTCTTCTAATAGGGTACTTCGAATTAAATGTGGATAGATCAGTTAACAAAGATTCCATCCGAAATTACGGATTGTGGTGACTTGATTTGAAATGATGCTGAGGAGTTCGTAAGATGCTTTTGTTGCAATTTTGGTATGAGTTCTTTCATTAAATCCAAGCCACAGTTCTTGTTTCGTGGACTTAGCTCTTCGTATTAACAAAAGATAGGTCTTCATAAACTTGTGGAATGGACTCAATAACTGTTAATAACCTAGTTAAGGTGCCCCTCCGAATCAGGAACGTATCTTTGCTTCAACATTCAACGCAACTGGGTAAAACACAGACTATGAAAGAATTTGAAAACCCACAGTTTACTATTAGAAGTAAACAATATTTCATTACAAGTTAAATCAAATCCTAAAATTGATAATTCCAAACACAAATTAAACAGTAAACATAAACACTTCAAAGTCCCGTTTTTCTGCTTTCTAGAAAGCAACTCGAACATCGTGCACTGCTACATGAAGATCACGAAGAATCATCACCTCTAAATACCTCCTGCGACCCTCTTCATCCAAGTTATTTTTCCATCAGGTATTAATTTTCTTCGTATCCCCCACCCAAACTTTGTCAACAAAAAGCCAGCAAGGCCTAAAAATGACCATATGCTAATATCCTCTGGCTCCATCTTTCGGACAATGTAAAAGCAAATAAGGGCACCATGGCATGTTATATAACTTAAAACAAAATCGCCATCCCTGAAATTTGGTATATACACAAACATGTTTAACTCTTTGGCAGCGTACTAATCAGCAAAACTTTCAAACTTCATCTTTCCTTCATCGAACATAGCCAAGTGCTTCCTTTTCTTGGATAACTTGGTAGCATTTTGAAATCCATTTTGTTCATCAGTAAATTGAGCAGCTGTTCTAGCCCGCAGTTCTTCCAAAGTCTCACCTTCTTTCGCTCTCTCTATCACCTGAAAAAAAAAGTTCCATTACATAAAATTTCAAATATTTTAAGTCTTAACAGCACCTTCCAGACACCTCAAAAATAAAGGGGAGGAGGGACAGTGAGGGAGATTCATTACATAAAATTTCTCAAACCCATAATTTAGTTTCACTTACCAGATGCCTGCCATACAGGTGGGTGCTTGAAAGTGCTTTAAGTGCATTTTGTGCCTCCTGCTGAGTAACATACTCCACAAAAGCAAAGCCTCTATGATTTCCAAACTTCATTGGCAACCTTAAGCTTTTAATCTGCACAGTTTTGAGTACACGAGGGAAAAAAAAGCACTGAATATTTGCACCAGCGAACTATAAATATACATATTTCAGCTGAAATGAACCTAGAGTTTTGAAACAGTTGATACATACCCCACAAAAAAGGTATACCAATAGTTATAGGCTAGAAATTGCACATTTAGAATCATAGATATTGCTTGAAATTTAGCTAAAATAAGAAAATAAATTATGAATGAAATAACTCAAGGTCATAGGACTCCTTTGTACGAATAGTCAACCAATTAACAGACATTATTCAAACTTCAAGTAGGATGCAACAAGTTTTCATTTTGTATAATCTCACTTCAATAATGTAATATGTTTTGTATAATCTCACTTCAATAATGTAAGATGTACAAATCGTGTGGAACTCCAAGCCGGTCATTCTGGAGCCATTTTCAGCATAATTGCACATTAAGTATGGAACTCAAATGTTAAAGATAAAACAAGTCTAAGAACTTTGTAGCAGGTTATTGATTGCAAGCACCTTAAAGGTGCTTCAGCCCCACCATCTGGCATAATAAGCTTTAGATTCATTCCATTCAAAACTATCATTCTGAAACATTTTCATTGGATGCATCGACCACAGACTGAACAGCTTTAGATTCACTATATTCCCTAGAATATGTATGCCATTCTGGTAACAGATGCACTTTGTAATAACTTTGAAGGGAGAAAGAAAGAATCTTTACAAGCAATTGGCACAAATTATCACTTTTAACAGTAATCACCTGGCCAAACGGACTAAACAACTGTCTCAGATCCTTCTCTGTTGCCTCAAAAGCAACATTTCTTACAAGCAATTTTGTTGAACTCTTATCCTTCTCAACTGTCTTTCGTACTTCCCCATCATTCTTGACATGACACGGTTGTAAAATAAGAGCATGCCCATCCAAAACAGTCCCCTACACCCATTTTTTTTTTTAAATAAAAAATTCAGAACTAAAATCAGGATCTCAGAGAGAATATAACATGCAAAGTTTGGTTCAACTGTTTAAATACCTGTAGATCTTTGCAAACGTTTGTAGCAGTCTCCATGGAGTCAAATTCAACAAATCCAAACCCCATAGAAACATTTTTCCCATTTTTCAAATGCTTCTTCACCTATTTGTAACAGCAGCAAAACAATTATATGAAAAAGTGCTAAGATCATAAAGAGCATAGTGCTAGCACCTAAACGGTTAAGCCCATTACCTTGACACTCAAAATTCTTCCCTCTTTTACGTGTGCACTAAAATGTTTCTTCAAACTCTCATCTGTTGTCTTGAAATTGAGATTCTTGACAAACAGGGACCGAGCCTAAAGCATGATAGATTAATCAATAATCTATAGAATATATATCCATGGTGTCATAATGATGCAAACAGAGTTAGAAGTCAAAATAATTTCCATATTGGAGAGGAAAGACTCAACAGTCCAAATTCCCACCTCACTCTGCCATTATATAAATAATGACAGCATTATATACTTATATTTCCAATATCCTTGTCCTTTTATAATTTATTTTCTAGATCATTTGAGCATTGAGTTGAAGTATTTTGCTTGAATCAGATAAGAAACCCAAATAAAGGACTTTAACAGGTAGTAAATGCATAATGAATATCTCATTTCTATCCTTGTTTTATTGTCACTTGCATCTAGAACTTAGACTGATAAATCTTGTGCTTATATTCATCCTTTGACCTTATTTTTCTTTCTCGTTTGCTACTTTACATCAATTCTCCCAAAAGACTAATACATCAGACAACTACAGGAAAAGAATGATAGAAAGAAAACATTTTTGGAAGACGAAGTATACAATTTAGAAGGTCAAACCTCTACTCTGTCCGGATCAATGTCAACATCTGATATTCTATCCACATGTTGCTCCAATATCTGACTCCTGGCACCATTTTTACCAATTGCACTATCCATTTCATTATCTTTAGATACTGAACTTTGGCTAAGAACATTGGAAGGCGCCCACTCCAAATATAAGGGAGCATCCCTATATTGATCAAATATGAAACAAATAAATAACCTTCCATGAATCAAGACAGTACCACTTCCAAGCACCTTCTGTTAGCATGGGCAGCAGATATATTTATATATAGAATGGAAGAGAAAAGAATTTTTTTTTTAATAAAAAAACCTGCTATAATTTAGACTATTCATTCGAAGAGGAAAAAAACTAAATTCATGGTTGTATGTGCAATTAGCATCTAAAGATTTACTTTTTCATCCCTCCCAACTAATTAATTCCAAGCTATAGTGCAATTACTGATTTACTTCAGTAATACAAGTGAAAACCACGAACTCATATGCTTCATTCTGAGCTTTTCTTCTATCTATGTCTCTATAGTAAATACCTCCCACACTACCCCCCTCGCGAATGTGTGTGAGAGTTTTGAAAAAACTATTTTTTCATTATTTGATGTTTCATCCTTTCCCTTTTTCAAATAACACAAAGAAGGTAGAGCTGCAGCACTGCAGCTTGTACACTTCAGACCTGCCCAACACTTGTTGCAAGCACAATAAGTCTTCTTTCTTTCTTTCCCTTTTTTTTTTTTGAAGATCAAGATGCATATCCAAGACCAAGAGAGAAGGAAACAATCTATTCATTCATGGAGGATGGCCAAGTGGTTAGATTGTTTTGATAGAAGCAAAATAAACTTAACAATGTTGACGGGGACTAATGACCAGGAAAAAAAACACTTACTTGTAACGCTTGTAAGATAAACCTCTAAAAGCTGCTCGCGCTTCCGCTGGTTCAAGGAAAACAACCTGACATATCATATCAAAATAATTCAAAGCTTGACATAAATATCATTAATCAATGAAAGATACGACAATGCTAAAAACGATAGGGAAGGAAAAAAGTACCAGAGCCAATGTCTTTGTTGGAGGGAGAATTATTTTATCCAAACTACCGAATTTCCCAAACATTTTTGCGAGTTCATTTTCTGTAGAACCATAGGGCAAGTTCTTCACTAAAAGCACGTGATTACTTCTTTTTAGACCATCAACTTTACCATTGGCAAGTTCCTCCAAAGACTCCACGTTCACTCCAGCATTTTTAAATGCCTTTTTTGTCTCTGAAATCACTTGAGTTTCCCCCAGCGCAATACGTAGAGCAAGATCATCAGCATCTCGGTCAAGTAAATCACTTTTACTGACACCATATTTCATAGCAATGTTTTCCACAATCTATTATCATCAGAACACAATTAAAAATACGTGAGATGCAACCTGGGAGCAATAGAAAGCATCAACCAAAAACAATTGCATGAAGCAAAATCAACAACACAATTATGTTCATCCATCACCAAGAAACAAAATTTTTGTTGCACAAGCCAACGAGGAAAACAAGAGAAAGGCAAGGGAGGAAAGATGATATTATAAAAAAAGACATGAAAGCGTGGGAGACTAAGAAATGACAACACTGCAATTTCTCCTGCCATAGATACCCCCCCCCCAAAAAAAAAAAAAAAGAAAGACATGATACTTAAATAACCCCCACAGATAACCATTTGCTGATCACCATACAGAGGCCGAAAAAATTAAAAAACTGATACTAAAGTAGCTCAAGGGGCAAGGCGGCGATCCTAGAAATGAGAGCATTAATCTCCAACCAAAGCACTAAAGGATTTTGAAGACTACACATTTCGACAATGTTTTTTCCTCCTTGTGGCCAAATCCTTCAAACCTAACCTGCAGAAACTGTTCTAGAGTAGGAGGAGAAACCCAAAGCTCATCCAGGGCCCAAAGCAACTTGTTCCATGAGGAAGTAGTTGCTAACAATGCAGGAACAAGTGACCATTTGTTTCAGAACTAGAGCAGCGTAGGAACACAAAAGACAGTATAACAATGGCAAAAAAAACTGAATAAATAACCAGAACAAGTTACGATTTTCTTTTTCAAAGAAGACAATTACAAGCATCATTCAGAATTTTAATGTACTTTAGAGTCTTAGACTACTCCACAAATGCTGAAATAATAGAACCATGATTTGCAGTTTATTTAGTTTCAAGAAACATACTGTATCAGGGCGCATGAACAGACTATTCCATGCTCTGGTATCTCCGCTAGCTTCAGCCACTTTCCTCTCTTCCTGTCTCCGTTGTTTGAGAGTTTGAGAGTTTTGGTCCTTGGAAACATTGTTCCTACAAGATGCAAACCAAAAATTGTCATGATAATGCAAAAAAATAAATAATTGAACACTGTCCATAATGCAACATTTTTGTTTTACATACTCTTTATTGTCCGAAGGTCTTTGTATGGCTGGCATAACATGCAACAATCTTCCTTGAAAGATTGAATTATCTAACTCTTCTAGTGCCCTGATAAGCAATTATCATGTTACATAAATTATCAGCAAAACAAATTTACTAACATATGTCAGCTGATGACAAGTACTGAATAAGTTGTTCAAACAGTATTAGTTTTAGAAGAGGTGTATCGCCTAGCAGCTTCCTGAAGTCTATTGATGCTGTAGCTACAATTTAGTTGGCAGGTTATCTATTTCCAACCTACTTTCGATTCATTGCTAAAAGCCACGTATTCAAATTCCAAATCATTCTTAGAATCATGTCGAACATTTCAACATCTCAAAAAAACCTAGAGATACCAATTATTTACTTGTTAAAGCCTAACTGCAAAATCCAGATTTAGAGATAGAGAAGACACATACAAGGAACTCTTGGATTAGGTGTCCCCCTTAGCGAAAACACAAAGAAGCATAGAGAAGACAAACAACAAAGTCAAAACAATAAAGCTCCCCAATCCCTTTGCATATCTGCTAAGACACCTTTAAATAGCCAATGGGGTGAAAATTAAAAGGTGGTCACAAAAATAATTCTGTCCAAAGACAGATCCAAGCACTAAGAGCTGACAATAATCCTACATGAACATTTCACTCAGGGAAAATATAAGAAATAAGAAGCATTGATGACACATCATAAAGTCTTTCCCTCCTTTGGTTCTACTAAAACCTCCTAAGCTAATCAGAAGAAATTGTTCCAAATTGAGAGGACAAATCTAAAATTCACCGAAACCACAAAAGAACCAACTCCAGATGAAAGTGGCTGTAGGAAAGTGTGAAAAACAAAATGGTCCAATGATTATACCTACATCTGCAACTTGAGATTCTTCTTGAAATGAAATGACTTAATAAAATCCTCTAAAAGCATACCCTACAATTTCAACTTCTTAACCATGAATTTAAAAAACAAGACTTGCAACATCCATAACAAATGTTGGTATAAATAAAGATAAGAACAATTTTTGCCAATCAATTGTTACCTGGCTGCAAATTCTGGACGTGAGTAAAGAATATATGCTATTCCTTTGGATCGTTTTGTATCTTTATCAATAACAAGATGAACCTGTGAAATACTGCCAAACTTACTGAAATGCTCTTCCAGTTCCTCCTCACTGTAGCCAAAGAACAATTAATGATTAAAACCAACTACAAATGTAAATAATATTAAGGTCAAAATGAAATAACAGAAGCACTAATAGATATTAATAACGTAGACAATTCAACTTGCTAAAGACATTCTTTCTTTTGAAAATAATTTATTCGGAGAAGTTGGCAAAATAACACGACACATGCATCCATAAGAGAATGCGAGAAAAAAAGAGAAGATAATAATATCTATATAAGTACGTGGTGGTGTATGGCAGATTACGGACAAACAGTCGGCATGACTCAACAACTCTTTTCTTATCTTCTGAATTTGATGATTGCCCCCCTTGCTCCGCATTCACTTGATCCTTTTCATGGGCAACATCCTCCCCAAAAGTATCTTCTTGGCCCTCTTGCTCTAACTCTTGAGCACCATTTCTTCCCATTCTTTCAGAGGATTTATTATCACCATTTTCTTCATCTTCATTAGCATGACCATCATTGTCTTTGTCATCGTCATCAGTGCATATCGAATCATTGACATTGTCATTGTCATTATGATTGTCAATTTCATCATCATCATCATCTTCACCGTCACCACTTTCAGAGTCAGACCACTTCTTTGTCACTCTCCTCTTGAAATAATCCATATCAGACATGATTTCATCACGTTCAAGGTCAGGTGATTTGTCGGGTTCATGATTATTTGCAAAGCCATCCACTAATGAGCCACTTTGGACTACATTGGCATGGATTGAAACTGATGTATCTTTGCTATCCTTATTTGATATTAGTTGCTTCTCGCCAACATTGGATAGAATCGGTGTATCATTTGCCCACATTTTTGACTTAACTCGAGGCTGCATGACCTGAAGAAAATCTTGAAGCTCTGGGTCATCAATATCAACAATGTCCTTAGAATTATCTCTTTGTCCTTTAGTTCTAGCACCTTTCTTCATATCTGGTTCTGGGGTCACTTTATTATCTTTCTTTGTTGAATGTCGACTCCATGGATGGGGAAGATTTGCATCGCCAAGTTTTCGAGCCACCTGCTTGGTTGATGAGAATTTAGTAAAGCATGTTGTGTGGATTTAAATTTCAGTAATAAATATTTGAAAGAGATAGAATATTAGAAAAGAGAAAGAGTGTATAACCTCACAAGTAATTCTACATGTGTCAAGGTAAGATCTATTGAAATATTGAATGGCTTCTTGAGCTTCATGCTCTGTACGAAATCCAATAAAAGCAAATTGGCGACTCTTACCAGCTCTGAGGGAACAACAAATGCAACACAAAAAAGTTATAGTTTCTGTATATATATATATATATATATATATATAAATGAAGAGTGAGATAGGGAAATTTTGTTACTATTTAAATTTTCAAGAAAGAGTAAAGAGTACTTGGTACGCATAAGCTTGACATCCGTGATTTCTCCTTTCTGAGAAAAGAATTCTTGCAGTCGATCCTCCACAACATGTTTTGGAAGATTCTTCACACATATCCTCGACCTGCACAACCATAACCAAATTATTTATCATCTACTGGTTCTCATTCTCTGTGTTTTTACTTATACAAGTTGAACAAATGTCAACTTTGCACTTACATTCCTCCCCCTGCTATGTTGCACAATTACACTCCAATACAGACTGGGGACAAAGAAAGGCAAAGGCTGGCGGCGGGTGTCACTGTGAGAAAAGAAAAAGAAAAATATCATTAAATCAATGTTTACAGAAACGAAACCAGCAGGACCTCTATTCATGGTCCAAAGGATAACATAATATATGAAACATAGAAATTAGCTATAGCCATAATGTAATCTTTCTTATATGTTGGGAACTTGGGACACTGGCAGGGTACTCTACCAATATCTCACAAATTAAAAAAAAAAATCGTTAGACATAATTTTCATCAATATAAAATTGCAACCACAAGCGCTCCGTCCGATCAATATATCTACAGATGTCAAAAGGGCCAACCGGCCAAAAAAACACACAATACAAAAAGCACATAGGGCCAAAAAGCCCCTGGGGCCAAGTAGGCCAGGGCCAGTCCACTATAAAACATTAATTTGGTCCACTTCTAAAATGGGATGACACTAGGCCAGCCCATCATTAAAAAATCTTATTTAGCCTACTATACAAAGACTACAACAGAACCCAAAAAACACTTGTGTATTGTGCTACACTTTGAAAGCACAATTTCTTAAGTATGGAATCAGTCATTGACATTTGTTTGGCACTATATTGTAATTCATATTTTAATAAGAGGCTATCTGAGTTAAGCCAACTGAAGATGCCTTCAAAGGCATCAGCTTTATAACATTGATGCATACCCAATACTTAAAATTTATGCATTTATGGTTAGAATGTAATACTTAAAACATTTATGCATAGTACCCAATACTTAAAATTCAAGGACGAATCATGCAAAGCTAAATTCTTCCCAGGAAAATAGTCGAAATACCACAATAATTTATTTCATAATTAAAACAACAAAACAGTAGCTGTTAACAACTAATGAATATCTTCAGTATCATAGAGAGAGAGAGAAAAAGGAAACTGGTTCTAAACAGACTTGTATTGAATAAGCTCAAGTACATTGAGTCTCCCTTACATTACTTATATAGGGAGATGAGTGAGTTACACTAGGCCTAACAACCTAACTAATCTTAGCTCACTCTAACTGATTGTGAATTACATTACGTTTACAGTACATTACATTTACATTTGGCATTTGCATTTACAGTATATACACACACAACAACTGCAAGCAAAATGATCATCAAATCAACACAGCCAGAAATAAATAAATAAATGAACTCTTTAAGAAAAACACTTCTAACAGCCCCGAAAATGAGGTGAAACTAAGATAAGATGATCATATTCAAAGGGAGATTTATCTACAATCAGGGGAACATGCAACTTAACAAAGTCAACAAGAGGATTACAGTAGCTTACAATTCATATACATAAAAGTAGACAAAGCTAGACAAGATAATCATGCTAAATGGATTCATCATTTTCATTCACCAATTTGTATTGGCTCACTATTGATGTACTATCTGGTTTCATCTAATCTATCCATTTTAACCAAATTGAAAATCTCCAAGGGTTCTAATGCCTGAGAGAAAAACAATTCAGCTCATTAACAATATTTTTCTTAATAAATAGCCTGGAAACACTAGGACTAGCTCACAAGAGCACAACACAAAACCAGCCATAGGCTTCCTAATCAAATTTCCTCAGCCATTCCTTCCAACCCTTCATTTTCATCACTCTCACTTTCTTTTTCACAAAACGCATTTTCCCTTAAACTTCTAAGACATTTCAATAAAACCATCAAACCAAATATTAAAAAAAATCAGCCATTGTAAGAGCCTTAGCTTAAAATACTTGGATAGGGAAAAAAAACAATAATAACCACACAAAAGTATCACTTTGTCACAAACCCATGTACCAGCAAGCAAACTCGTTGTAGCATGTCATCTGAAACTTTCACGGAGCAATAAATAAGCAACCATAATAATAGATAAACGGGTTCACAGTGCTCTTTCAACAAACACATAGCACTCTCTACAATATATTTCTGTTGAAGAGTGGCGACCTTCTGCTGCACTACGCTTAAACTTCAATCCAGAAAATCCAAAATAAAATAAAAATAAAAAAATAGCTGAACTTTTAGGCATCAAAATATTTGGTCTTCTAAAACTAAGAATGGATTAGCATTCAGTTTACCCGCATTAAAAACGTTCTTCCACTTTGTTCTAGTTAGAGTGCAAGATTGCATCCATTGTTAATCAGTAAACTTCAAATCAGAGAGTAGCATCAATCAACAAAGTCGTAATTATCCATGCTACTAAGAGAAACTTATAAAACAAATCGATTAATGGCATAAAAATAGATAGAAACGTAACATAAATGTAAATGGGTAAAATACCTTGCAAGCAGTCACTCACAGTTTTCAGCCTCCGAGTTCGTATCTCGCAGTCGTACGTGTGGCTGATCAGCGATAGTGAAGAATGAGAATGAGGCCTGAGATGAAAGAGATGGGTTATAGTATAGAAGAGGTAACACTGGGCCGTAGGGTTTATGTTTGGGGTTTGCACGGGTAACACTGCTGGGTATAAAATGTAGGATCATAACTTATAAGAAGATTATTTTGACATAAAAGAATTTTGTAGATTTTAAAAGATTATTTAGAACTATAACTACTTATAAGAATTTTAAAAAAATTGATAATAAATTTATTTTGTGTTTGAAATTTAAAAGATTTATAAAAATCACATAAATTTATAAGATTACAAAGAATTATATAATTATTTTATAAGATTTAAAGTTACAATAATCAATAAAAATAAAGAAATAATAATTTAATAAAGAAAAGTAAAATCTAAAACCATTGTTCCAATATTTTAACGGTGGAATCGAGATTGAAACAAATATGAAATTTAACAATACATTGAATAAAAGCAAATAATTAAGTTACAATAAAAAAAAAAAACAAATATTTGAGCAATGACTATTGTGGATTGGAATCTATAATCAAACAAAAAAAAAAATTTTAATGTGGAGCGGAGATATGAAGATTGTAACATTCTGTTTTTCGTATAAAGCCTTAAAGTGCTTATATGCGTGCTATATATGTTATATGTTGTTAAAGTTTTGCCTTAGGAGTGTTATATGGGTTTATAGTGAAAAATCCCTTTATGATATATGAGCACGGTCGTGCTCATGTTCAGCACGCCCCGTGCTTAACCACGTGCTCTGTGGCTGAGTGAGCCACGGGCACAATCGTGCCCAAGGGAAGCACGACCGTGCCGGAAAAAGCAAGTTCGTGATGTGAATAGTGTAGACCCAGTGCTTAGTTAAGCACAGCCCCATGCTCATTAGGGCTGGACACCGGTCGGTTACGGTCGGATTCGGGTCCAAAAACCTAAATCCGACCAAAACTGACCTATAGAATATATGGTCCATTTCCGTCCGTTTGTGGCATCGGTTTGGGCGGGTGTCGGTTTGGGCGGGTTGGGCTAGTGATGGACGAGTTGGCCTGGTGACGGGCGGTTTCGGACGGTTTTTGAATAATAAAAAATGTAGCAGAAGAAGGAGAAAGAAACATACAAATTTTAACAGCCTGAAACTTCCCTAAAACAAAAAACAGATCTGAAACTAGAAGAAGTAAAATAACAAACACAACCAGATCTGAAACTTGAAGAAGCAAAATAACAAATGCAAGCAGATCTGTGAACAAACGCAAGCAGATCTCTTCTCCCTTTGTCAACCCTTGTACTAGATCTGAAACACAAGTAGATCTGAGACATTGGAAAGAGGAAGACGCGTTGTTGTGGCGAGGGCCGCGACACTGTGGACGACGGTTGCGGTGTGCTCGCTGCTCTGGATGACGACTCTTGACGACGAAGTTGTTGCATCGAATCCGCGAGAGATGAAAACGAGAGAGCGTGAGATGAAGTTTTTTTTTTTGATAAGAAAGTGTGAGATGAAGCTGAGTTGCAGAATGGTTTGGGTGGGTGGGTTATGACTTGATGATTTGGGGTTTTGTAGAAAGAAATCGAGAAGGAGAGAAGGAGAAATATAGAAAGAGAATTGAGAGCATTGTAAAAAGAAGAAGAGTCGATTGGGAAAGTGAAAGATAGCCCATTCAAAATAAAATTGAATGCATGACAGCTAGATTACAATTCAAAAAGTTTTTTTTATCTTCCCAATGTGAGACTGTACTAAAGGGACATGACGGGAGAGAGAAGACTGAAGAGTAACGTTCAATTTTTGTAATACGTTGTTATTCGGTCGGTTACGGGTGGGTTCAGAATTTTTTTACCTAACCGAACCCGCCCGATGGTATCTGTATGGAACTGAGTCTCTGAACTCGTAACTCGCGGATCCGGATAAAACCGCCCGCTTTCTTTCTTTTTTCTACCGGGTTACTCTGCTCCGGGTCGGGCCGTTTTTTTTTGTCCACTCCTAGTGCTCACGTTAAGCATGCCCGTGCTTAGAGGGAGCACGGTCGTGCTCGGGTCTGGAGGTATATAAATAAGCAAGTTTCGTGAGGGTTGCGGTGGAAACCCTCATTTTGGCACTTTTAGCAACTCTAATGTGATAGAAACCTCTCCCCTTTCCTTTTTCTTGAACCCTTCGAAGTTCTTGGAGTTCTTGAGTCCGTTTGGGAGAAAAGTCATGCCTGCTAGTGTCAATTAAGGTAACGTGGTCATCCCTCTGTTAATCTCATTTTCCTATTTCTTGGATTTAGAGATTAATTGGTTATTTCTTTTGTGTTTGGCCAAGGCTTGAGAAATTCGTCGAGCCGCTCGAGAGAACTAGAGTAGAATTGCTTACGCCTGGCAAAAGGTTTAGATCAGGTGTGGGGAGAAGGGTTAGTATGAACATGTTGGCATTGGGGGTAGCGTAAGATGAAGGGTTAACCCATGATCCTATTGCTTGCTATATGCTTAAATGTTGTCTTACTATATGTTTATCTATGTTTGTTTATAGTTGGCATGTTTATCCCAGAATTTTGATGATGTTCCCATGCCATGGATGAACACATGCTTGAGTTTGATGTTGTTAACGTTAATAAAGACTAAGTTCCCAATTGTTCATAAAACATGAATTATAGTAATGAGAGACAAGGTTATTGCTCAATGGTATAGTCAAGACCCTACGATTTATCTATGAGTGTTTTAGGGACATTAATAATGAAACATAAATTAAAGGATTATCCCAATAAATATAAGACGTGGAGATTAATTAAGAGTAACGAGATTAGTGCTTGATGGTTAGTTAAAGACTAATAGGATTGATCCACGAATGCTCTAGGAAGTTTGACAAGGGTTTCCAACCCTTTCTACCTAGATCGGTATTCAGTACGGCCATGCTCCAGTGAGCACAGCCGTGCTCATTAGACAGCATGCCCATGCTTGACTTAAGTGTCAGCATGCCCGTGCTGCCCGTGCTCCCCTAAACAAAACAGATGCTGAAAACAGGAACAAGAGTGGTTTTCCCAAAATGTTCCCTATGTTGTAATAAGACACCAATCAAAGCAAAGAGAACAAAGAATGTATAATTAAGCCTTAATAAATATAATTAATCTTAAACGTTAAGATGATTAAGACGGTAACAATGAGTTACCACACGTTGTTATGCTTTGGTGCTTATTGGCCAAAGTAGCCTCAATGCTTATTGGTCGAGATGTTGTTGTTGTTGAACCTTGGTGCTTATTGGTCAAGGGGGCCTTGATGCTTATTGGTCAAGGTGTTGATGAGGATAAACTTTGGTACATATTGGCCAAAGTGGAGGTGGTGATTATGTCTGTTTGATGTTGTTGCTCATGCATTCACGTATTGGAGATGTTAGTGGGGGAAGTTCAACATAGGGGAGGTCGTCCTAGAGTAAGGCGATCTGGCCATCCACGGTGATTCATCCAAGAGTTAGGTGAATCGTGGCCCCCCGTGGTGGTGCATCCTAGAGTATGGTGCATCGGCTTTCCAAGGGGTTCACCCATGGTTTGGTGAACTGCCAGCATTGGTGTTTATTGGCCAATGTGGATATGTAACTCCGACGTTGTCTTCTTAAGGTAGATTGGATCGATACGCATAACGGAGTAGTGAAATAGTATTGCACCGTATAACATACATTGTTGAGATTATGTAAATGATATGAATGTGTTATGGATGATATTATGCTATAATATGTTAATTGTTGTTATGCCATGATATGCCATGTTTATAACTGATGTATGCTCATCTTGCTAACTGCTTCATTTGCCGTTGTGTTTTATACATGTTTCTTACTCCTCGTTTTCTGTTGTTTGCCATGCATGTACCTTTTTGTCATGTAGAGGATGGTGAGCATCCTGTTGAGGTGTGACTCTACTACTCGTAGTTTAGGATTTCTTTAGTGTCTGTGTTATCCAATGTGTTTCCGGATTTTGGTTATACTAGCTCTGTAATGTGACATCAGGGTTGGGTTAATGTTTTCATTTATGTTATAACTTATTTTATTTTCCGCATTGTTATGTTTGACTCATGTGGACCTTTTACCCATGGTCTTTATTATTCTTTTAATTATTTTATTTTATGCCTTTATAAATACATGTGGGGTAGAGGGTGTCACAAAGATAGTTCACACGTGGATGAAGTGAAGAGATTGATTGAGTCACATCGTGTGGTGAAATGAAGAAAGAGTAATTGAGTTATCACATGAGATTTTTTTTTTTGATCGGGCGGAAATAACAAAAACCAAAACAAGGAATAGCCTTAAGAAACTAGTACCCATAGCATCAGCTAACATAGCATTAGAGAGCTGAGAAGGGCAAGCACTCCAAGCAATAGAATCATGCTCCATGCTAGCTCCATACTTTGCTAACCAATCAGCACAAGAATTGTCTTCTCTCAAAGTGTGATGAAAAGTCAGGTTCCACTCCAAATGTCTAAACTGCCTAATATGATCAATTAGAGGTGCATGAGGGTGAAATTGATCAACTCCTTCTTCAATGAGAGTGATTGCAACTTGAGAATCAGACTCACATTCAACCTGCCTAAAACCAGCTTTCCAAGCCATTTAACTATTCTGCCTTGATATTGGTTGTGACACCACAGTAGCCAGAAAAACCACACAACCATTCTCCATGATTGTTTCTTATCAAACCACCACAACCAGATCTCCCCGCATTACCAAAAGAGCTTCCATCACAATTAAGTTTAAAAAATTCCACCTTTGGGGGATGCCAAGCCACCAGTCACGGCTCCTTGTTGCTTATGATCTTACCAAACATCTTTAGAGTAGTTTCCAGCAAGATCCTAATTTTGCTAAGGATCTGCCACTCATTCCACTTCACATCAGAGAAAATTTCCTCATTTCTTGATCTCCAAACAAACCAGCAAGTGATGATAAACAAGGTTCCATTTTCATTTGAACCATTCTCCTTAAACCAAAGTTGTAGGTCATCAACTTGGAAATTATTATTGAGAGAAATTTCCAGTAAATGCCAAATAGCAGTAGCTCTGATGCATTCCCTGAGAGTGTGAGAAATAGTTTCATTAGCAGCACCATATCTCTGACATGAAGAATCGATGGTAAGGTGTCTCCTGAATCTAAAGTAATTAGTTGGCAAGCTATTATGCATAATCAACCAACTAAAGTGCTTTAGGTTTTCAGGAATTTTTAACTTCCAAATCCAAGTCCATGAACTATCTGAATCAGGAGACTGAGCATCATTATGCAACAGCCACTTATAAGCACTATTAGTAGTGTAATGCCCAGAGTTACAAGCACCTTAGATTAGTAAATCATCAGCCAAATCATAGATTTGAATGCTCTGCATCTCCTGAATTGTTGTAACATCCCGATTTTTCGGCTTTCTAATATCGGTAATAATTATATAAATGATTATATTCTTATCCGAGATTTAGAAAATGACTTTGGATAAACTAAGGTCATTTCCTTGTCATACTTATTTTTATAAGGTTACGGGGAAGTTTTGGGATGAAAATTCAGACGGAAACCGGTCTGCGTTTTCTGCATTTTCACTGACAGTAAGTTTTTACTGATCAGAAACCCTAATTTTAATTCGTGAACGAAACACTTAAGGTTTTTATTTTATTTCCTACGATTGTGCATTTTTAGAATTATTTCACAAAACGTGAAATAATATACGTTTTACGGACGTTACGTTCAATCGGGTAAACGACGGAGCCGATTACGGGAGTTTTGAGACTCGATAAGTGGACAAAACCTATATTCTCTTAGGAATAGGTCATCCATGTGAGAGGTTTAATGTGGCTTAAGGTTATGTTAGCAATTTTTAATAATTGCATTTTTATCCTTAAACTTTCTCTTAATTGCATTTTGGTCCCTAAACCAATTTCTTTGATACACTAAGTGAAGTGGGCCAAATTCTTGCCATTCAAACCCATTAAGGGCTGCCCACAAAAGTCTCAATTTCATGTCCAAGAATTCATTTCCATAAAGGAATTCTAGTCTTGAATTTCCTATGTCTTCATTTTGCCATAAGTTGGTTTAAGTGAAAAATAATTTGGGCTTGGGCTTTTTGGGCCCAAAAGTGGTGCAAGGCCCATGATTTGGGAGGCTTGCTCTACAAATTCTAGAGGCAACATGAAAATTCTAGTTCATTCCACACTCTTCCATACTATTCATCATCATCTACATTTCTCTCTTTTCTCTCAAACTCCATAAGCTAAAATTGTGAAGGAGCTTGGTGATTCCTTGCTCATTTTCATATTCCAAGAGGTGATTCATGTTCTTCATTCTCTCTAAACTCTTATTCATTCATTTCATTTCTTGTTTTAGAGACTTTTGCCTATGATTCCTCTTTGTTGTTCATAACTTTGAAAAATCATAGTAAATCATAGAAAAATCCTAAAAATGTGAAACCACTTTCTATGTTCTTATTATTCTCTCTACTATCATGATCTAAGAGATTGTTTCAAAAAAAAATTTCCTTCCCTACTTTCTAGCCTAGGCCGAACCATGACAAAATTTAGGTGTAGGAGCTTAATTTCTTTTGATGAAAGTAATCATGCTAATCATCTATTGAACATGTATTAATGATGAATCTAGGTTTTTATGTCAAACTAACATTCCTAGCCCTAATCTAATGTCTTGGCCGAAATTAGGGTTTTGTCAAATTAAAAGTTTATGTTCTAATCTTTGTTGTTAAACAAATATTACAAAGACTTAAGGATTTTGGATCATTAATCCAAGACTTAAGCAAAGTTACATTTTTTTGTCACTAAACCTAGTCTAGGCCGTGACCAACTAGGAGTGATTAAGAAGATTTGATTCTTAATTTTTGTTGATTAGTCATTAATCCATTGTCTTAAAGTGATTAGGATCATTAATCCATGGCTTAGGCAATTCTAGAAATTTTTAGCCACTAAACCTAAGGGAGGCCGTGACCTATTATAGAGAATTAGGAGATTTTAATTGTTTGATTAGTGATTAGTTGATTGTGGTTGATGAAGGTTTAGCAAGTTCGTTGTGTACGTGAACCCGGACTTCCGACAATTACACCGCGGAGAGGTCTTCGAGAGGTAAGGGGAGCTTACCTGAGGGATTTTTCCCAATACCTATATGTGTGACTAATGTGTGGTCTGTAATTATTTATTTGTTGGTGGTTGTTTAAGTGTTCAAGTTGTGTTATTTTATCCGTGTTGTTTATCTGCTCATAATTGGTTATCTGCAGTTATTTATTATAATGCTATGATGCATGATCTGTCTGGCAATATTATTGTGATCATCTTGTGGATGTTGTGTGAGAAGCCTGACAGTGGTCAGTGCCCAATCAATTAATCAGATAAAAGCTTTGAAAAGCTTCGTAAATTATATTCAATGTTTTAACGGTAAAATATTGGAATATAATATTAATGGAAAATATTTATTTGGGAAAAATAAAGAGTTTTGGAAAATATCATTATTTTAATGATTTATCAGTGTAAGAGTGATTTATGAGTCACAGTGAGGACGAAACCGTGAAAATATTTTTGTACTGCTGATTTTTACGTAATAAATTCCGGAATATTGTAAAAAGTTATTTGATGAAATTAATTTTCAAAAATAACTTAATAATGATTTTAGAAAAATATTTAAGTGAAATAAGCTAAAATTTGGCTTAAATGGCTAATTTGACGGCAACTTGGAAAAATACCGACGGCAAGAAATCCTAAAGCGGCAGTACGTAGTTTAACCAACTTTGAGCCTCACGTGACCATCTTTTATAAAAAGTTAAAGTTTTAACTTACGATTTATTTCCCATTTGAAATGATTTTCCGAAAACGAGTTGAACTCAACTGTGTTAAAAGTGGTTTTGAACTTAGTAACCGAGACGTCGGGGTACTAAGGTTCGTGTTGTGTTATGGACTTGGTGTCCTTTGGACTTTGAGGTCCTGTAGACTTGGTGTCTACTGTAGACTTGGTGTCTACTGAGTTAAAAACATTTAAGATGTTTTCTATTACCACGAACCCAGGGCTGGTGCATCGGTCTAGGGGTGTCGTGATTGAGCACTCGGACTTTGAGGTCCTGTGTTATTAATAAAGTTTTAAAGATGTTTAAAACTATGGTTAGTTGTAAGCCATTGTGAGCTTCCGCAAAAGGAGATTGAACACAAAGAAAAGTGTCAAGAACAAAGTGTTTTGTTGCATGCATTTGGCAGACGTGCCCCGGTTTATGTGTGAGTACCTTGCGGCGTCAGGTGTCTCATGCTACGATTTTCTTCATTGTGCCAGGGTTGGACAATGAAACCCCATTTACGTGGTTATCACTGTGCCTCGAGTTTGGACAGTGTGCAATGGGTTTGGCTGCGTGCCAATGGCTGCGTGCCAGTGTGCCTAGTGTGGCAATTGAGCTTGATCAACTCACTACGGTTGGGATATCTCATGAGATTAAGTGTGAAGTTAGACGATGTATTGGAAGTGTTCATGCATAAGTTTTCAAACGATGATGTTTGGGGTGTGAAACCCATTGATTAACTACTGTCTTGTTATGAACGCTTCTATTTTTTTTATGAAAATGTATATGTGTATGTGTTGTTGTGTTATGTCTCACATGTAGCTATTGTGTTAAATCCATATATTGGCGTCTCACCCTTACAAACATATCAGGTTTTCTGGTTTGGCTTTTGTGTCTTGGTACACGAAAGTAGATGGTGCAGAAAAGTCCTTAGTTTCACTCGAGAACTTTGGTCCTGAAGGTTGAAGAGATGTTAGAGTGTGGGAATGACCACGGGGTCTTTCCAGTAGATGTCTTGTAAGACGACCAGCTTAGGATTTTCCTTGGGTTGGATATTTTGGGAAAGTTGTTATAAATGGTTTGAAACACCTTGTAAGGTGTATGAAAAACAATTTCAGAAAAGCTTATATGTTGCAATGTTTTGGTTTACGAATAAATGTAAGTTTAAAGTAATGCTACTATTGTGATGTTTATATATCTTTGTTTTAAGTATTTCGCAGAAAGAACAAAAAAATTTATCACCATATTTTGAAAGGATAAGCGTTGAGAAATTAATATTTTCCGAAAGCAACCAGCGAAATTATAATTTTATTTTCCGCATTTGGGTAACTATGTGATGACCCCAAGTTAGGGTGTCACAATTGTCACTAGGTAACTGAGTAGTAAGAAGGCTGAAATGCCAAGCACCATCCAGCTGGATATCTTTGATTCTCAACTGAGTGTCTTGAATATTGACAAATGGAATTCATTCAGCAATATAACCTCTATCTAGCCATCTGTCATACCAGATATAAACATCACCTCTACCAATTCTGGTTATGAAACCATGCTTAAGCTCCTCAATAGCCTTCACAATTGAGATCCAAGTGTAACTAGCACACTTGCCGGATGGACTGTGCAGGGTATGTCTATCAGTTAAGTACTTTTCTGATAACAGCTTCATCCATAACTTGTTAGGACTATGGACTAACTCCCAGGCATGCTTGCCTAGCAAGGAAATGTTAGCATGTCTGGCAAGATGAATACCTAGTCCACCTGTAGCTGCAGGTTTAGTAACAACATTCCATTTAACCCAATGGTTAGTTTTGCCTCCCCAGATAAACTGTCTGATGCAAGTGTCAAAGCTGTCACAAACACCCTATGGTAGCCAAATGTTTTGCATAGTATAGATTGACATTGAACACATCACAGACTTTGCAAGTGTTACCCTGCCTGCTCTACTAAGTAACATGCCTTTCCAACCTGCTAATCTACCGTTGATCTTATCAATAACATAGGCAAAATCCCTTTTAGTAACCCCGCCCGAAAGAAGAGGGAAGCCAAGATATTTACCTATATTGTAAGTGTGATGAAATTCAATCATTCCTTCAAATTTGGCAACTTTAGTTCTAGCAATATTTTTGGAGGGAAGGAACCTGGACTTCTAAACACTAACATTCATGCCTGAGGCTAAGCAGAAAGAGTTCAGAACCTCTTTCACCAATCTCACTTGAGATGCCTTAGCTTTAGTGAAAAGTAAACAGTCATCTGCGAAGAATAAATGTGATATGGCTGGACCATTTCTAGAAATTTTCACAGGTAACCACTTGTTTGCATCAATTTTTTCTTGAATTAGGATTGCAGGATTTTCCATACATAAGATAAAAAGATAGGGGCTCATAGGATCACCTTGCCTCAAGCCTCTAGTTGGAGCAAAGCTGTCTAATTTTTCATTGTTCCATTTCAAAGAGAGAGTAGAGGAGGTAATGCAGCTTATGATCAAGTTAATGGTTTGTTGAGGGAAACCAAATTCAGTCATAGTGATCTTGAGAAAGTTCCAATCAACACGATCATATGCCTTTTCAAAATCAATTTTATACATCAGAAAACCAACTTTGCCTTTCTTCTTGTGCATATGGTGCACAATCTCTTATGCAATCATGGCATTGTCTGCAATGCCTCTATTCGGGATGAGACTTTGTAAGGGACCAATGAATTCCTCCAAATGAGGCCTTATCCTTCTCACCAAAATCTTATAAATAAGTTTGAGCACACATTGCAAAGGCTAATTGGCCTAAAGTCCTTAAAGCTGACAGGATCATCCAATTTAGGGATTGGCACAATTAGAGTCTCTGCTAAGTGAGGCTCAATGTGGCTGATAGAAAAGACTTTGGCAATCAACTCCCACACATCATTGGCTACAACATTCCAGTAGTTTATGAAAAACACAGGCTGAAAGTCATCGGGCCCTGGGGCCTTGTAGGGAGCCATACTAAATAAGGCATCTTTAACCTCCCTCATTGTAACTGACTGTTGGAGCTTGTCATAAAGATTCTGGCCAATTTTAGGAATGACATTTAAGGTAAGACTCTGCATATTACATTGATCGCTTGACTGAAACAAGTTTTTGAAAAAAGTAAAAGTTTCCTTCTTTAGAACCTCCTTATCAGTGCACCACAAGCCATCAATAGTCAATCCTATAATCTTATTCTTTCTTCTACGAATAACAGTTTGTGTATGGAAGAATTTGGTGTTCTTGTTGCCTAATCTAACCCAATTCTCTCTTGATTTTTGAAACCAAAGGAGCTCTTCTTGGCCTAAGATCTCATTATATTGTTGTTGAAGCTCTCTTTCAAGTCTAATAAGATTAGAGGACAATAACAAATCCAATTGTCTATGTACACCTCTAATTCGGCCTTCAATGTGGCGTTTTCTCCTGAAAATATTGCCAAAAACCTCCTTATCGAAAGTGATAGAATGAGTTTTAATTTTATCCAATTTCACCATAGCACTCCCTTGAGACTGTTGCCTAGTGTTTGTTTCCAAAGCATCATAATCCGGATGATTCATCCAAGCAGCTTGAAAGTGGAAAAGCTTGGATCTGATGCTTCTAGATTTATTACAATGAAGAATGAGGGGATTATGATCAGAATTATGCTGAGGAAGAACCTCCATTATGCCATGAGGGAACATCAATTGCCAGTCCACATCACCAACACATCTGTCCAATCTTTTTCTCACATGTCCACCATTCTGAGTATTTCTTCTCCATGTGAAAAAGACCACCAGTAGTGTGAAGATCTAAAAGATTGCAGTCTGAGAGTAACTGAGCAAAAATACAAGCTCATGTAGGACTAAAGATACCACTAGAGACTTCAGTAGAGAGAAGGATCTCATTAAAGTGACCTAAGAGAAGCCAGGGTCCTATGATCGAATTTCTCAGGTTTTTAAGGTGATCCCATAACAGACATCTGTTTGAGTAAGCAAGGGATGCATAAATGGCTGAGCACTGCCAAACTATATCTCTTCTCTCGATAAAGACAGTGACAACTTGGTGCATGGAATCAAGAAGGCTTATATCCGTATCAGTGGAACAAGAAAGCATCCAAATACCACCGGAGTGACCATTAGCCTCTTGAATGAAAATAGGTTTATAACCTATAGAAGACCAAAACTTCTCCACCTTAGTAAACTGGACATGAGTCTCGTAAACACAGAAAAGAGAGGGATGGTGCAACATGATTAAATCACGGACATGGCACCTGACAACTTTACTAGAGGCATCCCTAATATTCTAAGATAAAATGGAATTTTTTTTAAGGTAATCCATAAAAACCAAAGAAGGGAAAGAACTAGAAGCATGGAGGTTAAACAACCATAGGGTCCGGTAATGGTTGTGTCTCAGGGACCACTTCCTGGCCAACTCCAATGGGGAGGTGTCCAAGCTGCTGAGTTTTCGCAATCTCCATCTCTTGATTCTCCTCATCATCATCATGAAGTAAAAAATATCTGTTATTGGAGATAGCTTTCATGCTAACTGATGACTTAGCACCATCCCCCAAATAAATTTTTTTAACATTATGCTGAGCTTTTCTATTTTTGGAATTTTTTGTCCTGATTATCCTAGCATACACATTCTTTTTTAGGACGTTAGGCTGCATTGGGGACCATAGAGGAAGATCAGGATCTTGTCATTGTCTTTTGTTTTTTTCATTAGTAACTAACACCACATGGGTTTTGTGAAACTAATGGGACCCGCATAGAGTTATTATGTTGCACCATATCTGCATGGAATTTAGAGTGATCCCTTGTTGCATGGGATTTCGGTTTCTTATCCTTGAAGGCATTATTAACTTTCGAAATCTTTCCTCCCTTATCTGTTTTGGCCTTGCGTGATCTTTGCTTTGGCTTCTTAACCACAAGCCAATCACCCTGTAACGGTTCCTCAATTTTAGTTTCCATAAACTTCTCAGTTACTCCCTCCAAATCCGGGATTTGATTCTCCTTATCATTAGCCAAATTTGAATTCACCATAGCTACACTTTCTGGCTGTGGCGCCGCCATCTTTTGGGGAGGATTACTGACCGGAATAGCTGCCACCTTCTTGCACTCTCTCGTAATATGTCCATAGCAACCACATGAGCCACAAATCCTGTGTAAGCCTTCATACTCCACTTGATACCAGTTTCCCTTCAGCCAGACTTTGCCAATAACAGGCTTATTCAGATCAACCTCAACACAAACACGAGCATAACTTCCTTCGTCTCACATCAAGAGTATTACTATAAACTTTGATGGGCTTGCCTACTGCCGCAACAAGAGTGAGGAGAATACTTTCATCATAGAAAAAACAGATTTAAGCCTGGAAAATGGATCCACACCATTGTCTTATCAATCATAGCTGTGGGAGACATGAACTCCGGCGACCAACATTGCACCGTTAAGTAATGATCAAAGATCATCCATGGACCCCCATCAATGAATTTTGCACGATCCTCTTCTTATTCAAATTTAACCATGAAGAAACCATTTCCGATGTCCATAATATCAAAACCTGCTACCAGTTTCCAAGTCCTTTGAAGTCTATCCTTCATAACACGGTAACCAATATTCTTCCCTAGCATTTTAATAACTAGGGCAACCTGCCAAGGGGCATACGGACCCTGAAACACATATTCATCAATATAAACCATTGGTATGAGGGGATTTCCATCTTCATATTCAATTTTTGCCAACTTTTCATTCAGCAAATCAACTGTTTTCCTAGGAGTCGGGAGCTCCTTTTTCCCTAACACCATGTCCTTGAAGGAAGTCTTCATGGGTTTAGGCGTGTGAGCTTCTCTACTTCCACTATCAGGAGGCTTGTCTTTGGCCATTGCAGCGAACACAAAACTGTGAGAGCTATCAACATCCATTCTTACGCCTCCATTTCTTGGCAGTCACCACAAGAACCTTCTTTCTGTCACGCAGAATGCTGCATCAGTTATCACATGAGATTCAAGTTTATTTGAGATAACTATGAAAAATAGATAATATCAATAATTGATTATTTATATATTCGATTATTGAGGTAATATATTATAATTAGAATTTGTTTGTTTAGGTATGTTTGCTGAAAAGCAACTTTAAGATAACATATTTCGTTTAGATGATGTAAAAAAAACATTTTTATATAGTAATTAATTAAAAAATATATATTATAATTTGTTTATATAGAATAATAATATTTGTTTGCTAGTTAATTGTATAGAGATATATGAAAAGATGTGATTGATTTTAAGATAATCAAAATTTTCTTTTCAAATAAGCTTCAAACTTTAGCTTTTCTAAAAATCATTTTTTTATTAAAAAACATTTTTATACTTTAACCTAAATTGTCAAACATGTCAAATTAATTTCAAAACCGTTTTTTAGTAAAAAAAAAATAATAATTTCCCCCTAAAATCAAACTTTCTCGAACACAAAGATGGAAGGTGAGATTAGGTGCATTTGATTTACAAAAATACAGGGGACTGAACAGCACAAAATTTTTTGTCACTTGTTTGATTTTAAAAGTGGCCAGAGAACAAGACAAAAAAAGGGGTGAGAGACACGATAAAAACCTAAAATGTTGTCCATCACCAAACCATGAGACAATTTTTTGCCTCATGGACAGACTACCAAAAAAGTCAAAATTATCATTGCCTCTCTCCTCTCTCTCTCTCCCTCCTCTCTCTCTCTAATATATATAGTATTATTACGGTAGTAATAATATTTTATCATATATACTATATATTATAAAATATATTATAAAGTATATAATATATTGCCTAATACTTACATATATTAATAATATTATATTAGTATATAATAATATATGTTACAAATGGTATCATAGTAAAATTAATATTAATTTACTTGTGCTGTTCATTATCTATCAAACGATGCATATGAAAAAAAAGTTGTCATGTGACTAAAGAGGTTAAACTGTGCTGTCATGCTTGTCTTGTGTTGTGCTGTGCATTAATACGTATCAAACTCACCCATTGAGAATCCAAGATTCAAAGATGAAAAAGGGCTTTTGAGTTATGCATGATATGTTTTTGTTGTTGCAAAGAAAGGTAACTTCATAAAGAAAGAAATAGACGGTAATTCTTCGTAAAAAAAGAAAAACGAAAAAAAGAAATAGAGAGTAAATGAGGTTGAAGAATTCAACGATAAAGAAAAGTATCATGAGTTAGGGTGATATTTTTATGAGTTTGATATTTATGCCTTACACTAAAAAATACACAAAAATCACACACAAAAATCCAAGGAAATTTGTAAGTTTTGGGATACCAAAAGACTCGTGGTTAAAGTATTGATTGAATACCACTAAATTCGGACACTTCTTAAAAATCCTAATAGTCCTGATTGAATGTCACAAAAATTATTTAAAATATTTAATAATTTTAATTGAATATTACAATACTTATTTATTTCAGAATAGTTTTTTTAAAATCTCTTAAGATCCTAATTGAATATTTCTCAAAAATAAAATAAAATATATCCTAATTGAATACACTCTTGAATTAAAAAGATATTATTAGCATTGAAACGAATTGAGTTCCTCTCCTTTTTCCTGTCATACACAAGCAAATTCGAATATGCTTTCTCTCTTATAACATGAGAAGAAATGTGAGAGAGAGGAAAAAAAACGAGAGTTGAATAAGCACTGAAGTTATTAGAAACAAAAGTTAGATTCTAAGGTGAATTTTGTGGGGCTTTGAGCGACTTTTTAGTGACAAAAAGTCTCACCTTAACACACGAGATTTCTCAAGATTTTCAATCCTTATTTCTCTTCACCTTATGTCTTAACCTCTGTCTCCTCCCTCCCTCCATCTCTATCATTTCTCCCCCTTCTCTCTCCCTTCTCCCTTTCTCCCTCTCTCTCTCCCCCCCTCTCTCCCTTCGCCGTTGACGTTCCACCAAATATAAATTACCAAACAACTTTACTTTTAAAGCGTTTAACTTTTCGTTTTGCAGTCACTTGTATTCATTTCAATATGTTGTCTGGTGTTGAAGTTCTTTTGTCATGCTCTATTCCCGTGGGTGATGCTGTTGGGTGTGTGCACCAAATGCAAACTTCACGTCTTAAATGTTTTATGTGCTATAATTTAAGCTAGGTGTAGGGGTCTTGCTATTTATTAGTGCTTCTGTTGCATCCTTGGTTGTTGGTTACTTTGTTTTCGGGTTCAGGTACCCTTTTTACTTTGTTATTAATACTATTCTTTGCCTTTCAAAAAAAAAAAAAACTTGAAAGTAGCTTTTAGGCAAAATAGACAAATTGGTCTCATACGTTTATTTTAATTTTCAAATCGGTCCAATATTTTTTTTTTCAAATTGGTCTCATACGTTTTGAAACGTTTTCACGTTAGTCCTTCCCGTTTCTCAACCATTTCTCAACCATGTGTTTAATATTGTCAAAACATATAGGACCACATTTGTTTTCAAAACGTATAGGACTTATTTGAAAAAACTTAAAAATGTATAGGACTTATTTAAAAAACTTCAAAACGTATAGGACTTACGTGAAAACGTTTCAAAACATATGTGACCAATTTGAAAAAAAAAACATATAGGACCGATTTGAAAATTAAAATAAACGTATGGGACCAATTTACCTATTTTACCTAGCTTTTAAGCCCCCAAAAAAATTTGGGTCAAACACTATCTAACTATATAGTAGAATTGGTTTGCAAGTACACATTTAGCTATGACACATTTATATACTCTTAATGGCAAACATATCAATTACAATAAGTAATAAAAGTATAGAATACAATATTTGTGACACTATGAAAATAAAGTGATTTTTATTGTTTTAAGTTCACACTATTTTTTTTCCACCACATAAATACAATAAGATGTGTGAACAAAACAACACTGTGAATATGTTCTCTTCTCCAGCATAAAATTGAATTTGCTCTCTAATGTTATAATTAGAGTTTATATGTGTTTATTCACCACTTCTCCATCATGTGTTCCTTTCAAATCTTATAAATATATATAATCCTTCCAAATCTTATAAATTCTTATGATATAAATCCATTAAAATCCAAAACTATAAAATCTTGATTACAAGAGTCTTTTAAAAAAAAAAGTCTTAGATGTCATTACTGTTAGAACCAAAAAAGATTTGGCTTAAATAATCTCTTAAGTTTTGATGTTAACAAAAAGGTTAAATTTGTATGGTAAAGTATTGTAAAAAATCTAACTTGTCTATTCTAGATTGCAGGATTGTTTGAATAATACTAGACAAGAAAACTTAGAAAAAGTTTCTTCGCTTTGATATGGAATCATATCGGATTCTACATTTGATCCTCTAGACGAGTCTTCTATCTTTGGTAAAATTCTAAGTCTGTTAAGTTGTCACTAGACGAGGTCTTAAATTATTGGCTACGGTAATAGACGATAGACAAGTATCTATGTCTAAGAAAAAGATAAGTAGACGAGCCAATAAATAACTCTCAGGAAAACACCAAGTCCAAAGACTCGATAATAGACGAGAAGTCACCCTAGACACCACGTCAGTAGACGAGCTATTTAGTATAGCAAGTCCAAAGACTGAGAACTAGACAAGAGTTTATAGACGCAGTATTCAGTAGACGAGCCCTTCTTCCTGATAAGTTAACGTTGCACATCCAAAGACCTGCGCATCTACCAGCTATTAAAAGTGAACCCGTCTAAGCTTAAGCGTATTTATTTCAAATGATTGTTTATTTAATTCAAGAGAATATATGTCTCTCTCTCTTGCTGCTTCATTTGTTGAACTCTTGTTTCTTGAAAATAGAAACATAGTACCATCAAGAACATAAACCTTTGTTCTCTGTCAACTATGTTGCTGTAAAGTTTAAACCTGGTACAAAGAAGGAAAGTTAGAAAGCAACCTTCGGTACAACAGGGAAGTGACAGCTTTACTTTGAGCATTCCTCTGATAAACAATAGTACTTCTCCATGAAGCCTATCAAGTTATCTGTCTCAACGTATCATAGCATTTAATGCTATGTCTAAACGGATACAATTTGAAGACCGTTGAAGAAGTTCAAGACAGCAAAGCTCTCCTTCTATAAATACTGGAAGAACCCCAGTAAAAGGATATACAGAAGCTTTGATATCAAACATGCCAAAACTCTGCTGAAATCTTTGAACAAGTTTACTTATAAACCTACTGATCTTAAACTTTCATACTCTCACACTTAGTGAGTTCTTAGATCAAATATGTAAATCTCTTTATTAGAGTTAGAGCCTGAAGAGACTTGGTAGAGAAAGAATACTTGTAGCCTGAAGAGGTATTGAATACTTGTAATCTATTTGGAGAATAGTGGAGAAAACCTTCAGGTACAAGGGATTGGACGTAGCTCTTGGTTGGAAAAGAGTGAACCAGGATAAACACTTGTGTGAATCTTCTAACCCTTATCTTTTACAGTATTTGGTTTTACTAACTGTGGGGTTTTGGATCTGAGTTTGTTAACTCTTTAAAAAGGTTTTCTTGATTGTGTGTTGCTTATATATATTGTTTTACTTGTAAAAGGTTTGAGAAAAAGACTTTTTAGAAAAACTGTTAAGAAACACAATTCAACCCTTCTTCTTGTGTTTCCCTGTCAGTTGGTATCAGAGCTCAACCTCGAAAGGGCTGAGCATCTAACAAGTGCTGAGGGAGTACGATCCAACAAGCATGGATACAGAAGGACAAGCAATCAACAGACATCCTCTCTTTGATGGTAGTGATTATGACTACTGGAAAAAGTGAATGATGGCTTTTCTTGATGCACAAAATGTGGATATCTGAGAGCTTATTGAAACTGGCTACACTGAGCCAAGAGGTGATGCTGGAGCTGCTATTCCTAGAGCTCAATGGACTCCAGAGCAGAAAACTCAACATCAACTCAATCTGAAAGCTAAGCACTATCTAATGTGTGCTATCACCAGATCTGAGCATGACAAAATCCATAACTGTACTGCTAAGGAAATATGGGATACTCCTACCCTAGCTCATTAAAGGGTCATCCCAATTCAAGGAATCAAAGATAAGCAGGGACGGACCCATGACCAAGATTGTGGGTGCAAGTGCCCCCACTTAGTTGTGATTTTTTTTAAAATAAATTATACATATATGTTTTCATTATTTAAAAAAATAAATTAGTACATAAAAAAGAAACATGCATATAATAGAGAACATGTTGTATATCCGTTGGTATATTTGTTTTTAGAGTTAGCTTTGATACTACCAGTGGCAACTGCAACCGTTGAGAGAGTTTTCTCCGCTATACATATCATCAAGAATCGGATGCAAAATAGTATGGGAGATGAATGGTTGAATGATTATTGAGTTACTTATATAGAGGGATATATTTTTGAGAATGTTGAAAATGAGAAAATCATTCAATGTTTCCAACATATGAAAACTCGTAGAGAACAATTATGATGTATATGTATACTTTTAAAAATGAAATATTATATTTTTTACGTTGGAAATTTATATGAGTTTTGCCCCCACACCATAAAATTCCTGGGTCCGTCCCTGAAGATAAGCATGCTGGTTCACCAATATGAATTATTCAAAATGGCTGAACATAAAACCATAGATCAAATGTTTGGAAGATTCCAAACTATCACCAACAGTCTTAGATCTCTTGGAAAGACCTATGAGAATAGAGATCATGTCAGAAAAATTTTGAGGAGTCTGCATAAACAGTGGAGACCTAAGGTCACTGCTATTCAGAAGGCAAAGAACCTCAATACTCTCACTTTGGAAGAGCTTCTTGGATCTCTGAAAGTTCATGAGCTTGAACTCAATGAACAAGAAAGTTCCAGAAAAGGAAAGTCTATTGCCCTAAAGGCAAGGACGGCTAGCTCATCCAAAAGTTCTCAAAGCTGAGGAATCCTTAGATGAAGCAGACCCTTCTGACAGTGATGAAGAATCTAATGAGGATGAACTGTCTTTCATCTCCAGAAAGATTCAACATATGTGGAGAAAGAAAGGTGGTTTCAGAAGGAAGCAGTTCAACAAAAAGTTCCTCAAGGAAAAGTCCAACTCCAAAGAAAAAGATCAACCTATGTGCTTCAAATGCAAGAACCATGGTCACTTCAAAGCTGACTGCCCAGATCTGGGTTATATCATCTAGTGTATAGACCCGTGTCATGCACGGGATATATGCTATTTTTTTTAAGATTTCATCAAAAATATGTAATTGTTGAATTTTCATTTTTTGTTTAACTTAATAATTATTGTTGATATTATAATATAAATAATGACTCTTAAGTATAAAGTGTAACTACATACTATATTGTAATTATGCACTCCAGCTTGTTATTTTAAAAAGGATGTCTATGTAAAAAGAAAATTCAATGATAATACAAAAAGATCATGTATATAAACATCATAAAAAAATTATGATTAATTTAATTAGTAATATACTTCTCTCAACATCAATATTACAGTGATTTTTTTGAAGCAATATTATGAATTATCACTAATTATTTCTTTTTCCACTACCTTGGTATGGTAATACTTTGAACATCTAATATTATATATATGTTTTCAAAGTTGCAACTACATTTCAAGCTAATTAATAATTTCTCAATGTAATTTATTTAAATGCCAATGTTAAACTCTCTTGAAATTTAGAAAATATATTTACCTATGATATGAAATTTTTTTCTTCTCTCTTAAAAATCTATTTGATTTATTTATTCTCTTTTCACCATGCAAGCTAACCATTTTTTAGAAAATTATATTTACCTATCATACGAAAGAAATCTTTGTGAAAAATATTTGATTTATTTCATCTACTTTCCCGTTAAAGTTAACCTTTTTTAGAAAATCTATTTATCTATCATTTTATTTTTTCTTCTTATTTGAAAATCTATATGATTTGTTTCTTCTCTTTTCCCCGAGCAAGTTAATCATTTTTAGAAAATATATTTATCTATCATTTTTTTTCTTTTTTCTTGAAAATCTATTTGATTTATGAAGAGGGAATAAAAAATCATGTGATAAATAAATATATTTTCTAAAAATGGTTAACTTACACAGGAAAAAGATAGAAAGTTTATTTGATTTATTTCTCCTCTTTTACTTGTGTAAGTTAATCAATTTCTTAAAAAAAATCTATCAATTTTTTTTATTCTCTCTTGAAAATCTATTTGATTTAGTTCATCTTTTTCCCGTGTAAGTTAATCATTTTTAGAAAATATATTCATCTATCATATTATTTTTTATTCTCATTTTAAAATTTATTTGATTTATTTCTCCTCATTTCCCGGTGCGAGTTAACAATTTTTAAAAAATATATTGATCTATCATTTTTATATTTACCTATCATATGAAAGAAATCTTTGTGAAAAATATTTGATTTATTTCATCTACTTTCCCATTAAAGTTAACCTTTTTTATAAAATCTATTTACCTATCATATTATTTTTTCTTCTCTTTTGAAAATTTATATGATTTGTTTCTTCTCTTTTAAAAATAGCATATATCCCGTGCATGGCACGAGTCTATACACTTCAAAGCTGACTGCCCAGATCTTGATGATATGGGTTGCTAGCTGGCCCAAACCAAATAGTTTCAATCTTCAAAAAGGGTCACGTTAACAATAATAATAATTAAAAAAAAATTGCATGAAGTTGGGTCCTTTTAACCAAAAAATAAATGTGAAGGTCAAAATAAATATTTTGAAATTTATTAAATATTTGCACAATTAATTTGGGTAACCATTTTATTTAACGGGTGTTTTACGTGTGTTGTGCGGTTAATTCTCTACCATTCCCTATGCACAATTGACTTCCGAACTCCACTTGGTTCCAAAGACCATTTTTTAGGATTTTCCAATTTTTATCTAAATTAAATAAAATTGGTGGCGACTCTATTATGATATGAACCAGAGGAAAGAATTTGTATAAACTGACTATTAACTTGTTATATTGATTGAAGAAGAAGAATTACATGGTTTACATAAGGATACAAATGAAGGACTAAGTCTAACTAAAGAAACAGAAACTAACAGAAAGATAAACTAACAGACTAACAGAAAAAATAGAGATAAGACTTTATAATAGAAATAACTAACTTAACAAATTCTACTAGCTAATACCCCCCTCAAGTTGGAATCCGGGGAATGAATATTCAACAAGCCCAGCTTGGAAATAAATGTCTGAAATGGTGTTGGATCCAAAGCTTTTGTGAGGACATCAGCCAACTGGTTTATACTGGAAATTGGCAAGAGGTGAAACAGTTTTGCTTGAAGCTTTTCACGAACGATGTGACAGTCTAATTCAATATGCTTGGTGCGTTCGTGGAATGAAGCATTGCTGGCAATGTGACGCGCGGACTGGCTATCACAATAGAGTAAAGCCGAAGGAGTAGATGTGAAATGAAGATCATGCAATAGGTAATTGATCCACTGAATTTCACAAACCGTAGATGCCAAAGCACGATACTCTGCTTCAGATGAAGATCTGGAGACAGTCGACTGTTTCTTTGATTTCCAGGAGATAAGAGAGTCACCAAGAAATATGCAATAGCCTGTGATTGACTTGCGAGAATCAGGACAACTAGTCCAATCGGAGTCGCTAAAAGCTTTGAGTTGCAGCGGAGAATTACTGGGATAAAATAGACTAAGTGCAGGAGAATTCTTAATGTATTTCAGCACGCGGATAGCAGCTTCATAGTGTAAAGTGGTTGGCTTCGCCATGTATTGACTGAGCTGTTGAACAGAAAAAGAAATATCAGGCCTAGTAGTTGTCAAGTATAAAAGTTTACCTACCAATCTTCTGTATGCAGCAGGATCCGAGAGAGGTGTTCCCTCATTTTCAGTTAAACGGGTTCCTTTAATCATAGGTGTTGAAACTGGTTTAGAGGCGAGTAATCCGCATTCGGATAAAATGTCCAAGGCATATTTCCTTTGACAAATATGAATCCCTGTTTTGGATCTTGCAATCTCAAGGCCCAGAAAATATTTTAAGGGACCAAGGTCCTTTATTCTAAATCTGGTATTCAAAATATTTTTGATGTTAGCTATTTCAAGTAAATCATTTCTTGTAATAATAAGGTCATCTACATAAACCAATAAGATAGTAACAGAATTAATGTTGTGTTTGACAAATAAAGAGGAATCAGATGAAGATTGAGAGTAGCCATGGCAAAGGAGAAAAGATGATACGCTAGCAAACCATTGACGGCTGGATTGCTTAAGGCCATAGATGGATTTGAGCAATCTACAAACCTTGGTTGGTTGCTGGACAGAAATCCCAGGGGGAAGATGCATGTATACCTCTTCATCCAAGGAACCATGTAAGAAAGCATTATATACATCCAATTGATGTAAATACCATTGTTGAGCAGATGCAAGAGCAATCAAAAGTCTAATAGAGGTGAGTTTAGCAACTGGTGAATAGGTATCAAAAAAATCAATACCCTCAACTTGATTAAAACCTTTTGCGACCAGTCGAGCTTTATATAGCGTTCTATGCTACCATCAGCTAAATACTTAATCTTATATACTCATTTGCAACCTATGGGTTGCTTGCCTTCAGGAAGATCAGTGATGACCCAAGTTTGGTTAGCATTTAAAGCATCTAATTCAGAGTTCATGGCTTTAACCCAGTGATCATGAAGAACAGCTTGTTTGTAATTGCGGGGTTCATCATGTAGAGAAATAGACATAGTGTAATGAAGATGATTAGAGGATAAACGGGAATAGGAAAGAACAGCAGATAATGGATGTTGAATAATGTTAGGAGAATGACTAGCAACCGAAGCAAGACCACAATGAAAATCCTGCAGATAAGAAGGTTGTTTCCGGATTCTGTCAGATTTCCGAAGCATAGGAAGTTCTGGATGGGCAATATCTGCATCAATGTTAGTAGCATGAGGAGTTGAAACCTCTGGAGATAAATCAGGCGCAGTAATATGTGGTATGGAAGGTGATGTATGAGTGCAGGGTGTGGGGGAAATGTGGAATGGTGGATCAAAAAGGAAAGTATAGTTAGAGTCATCAAGGTCAAAAACAGGAGCAGTATGTGCATGAGTATTATTAGAAATATAAGGAAAAGTAGATTCATAAAATATAGCATTGCGAGAAATAAAAATAGAACGAGAGTTTAAATCAAAGAGAACATAACCCTTAGTGCCCGGTCGAAAACCAAGGAAGACACACTTCCTAGCCCGAGGATCAAGCTTCTGCCTGTTATGGTGCAAAGTAGAAGCAAAAGCTAGACAACCAAACACCTTAAGGTCTAAGAAAGTAGGAGGTGAATTATATAACAAATCATGTGGTGTTTTATGAGTTAGCACAGGTGTAGGGAGCTTGTCAATTAGATGTACAGCATAACAAAGAGCATAGGACCAAAATTGTTTAGGTAAGTGAGAATGAAATAAAAGAGATCTAGTGACATTTAATAAGTGTCTGTGTTTTCGTTCAACCACAGAGTTTTGTTGAGGTGTCTCAACACATGAAGTTTGGTGTATAATCCCTAAAGAAGCATAGAAAGATGCCATATTAAATTCAGTACCATTATCAGTTCTAATGATCATAATTGTGCCAGAAAATTGTGTATAAATGTAGGTTAAATTTTTTTTAATACAATCCCTAACATCAGATTTATGAATCATCAAAAAAATCCATGTAAACCTACTATAATCATCAACAACAGTTAGAAAATAACGATAACCTTGAAAAGATGAAATACTAAGTGGCCCCCATATATCCATGTGAAGAAGGTGAAAAGGGGTGTCAATCTTAGTCAAGCTATGAGGAAAGGGTAGTTTACTCTGTTTAGCAAAATGGCATGAATCATAAATCAAATTTTTATTATATTCAATGTAAGGAAAATGAGTGCAGAGAGTGCGCATAACATCATAAGATGGATGGCCTAGCCTAAAGTGCCACAAATCAAAAGAAAAGGGAACTTTAGTAGCTGTTTTATTATTGGAAACAGAATTAAAAGAAGCAGTAGCAGTAGATGAATGTTGAGTAAGCAGAACAGGTTTAGGATGCTGATTCAGAATGTAGAGGTTGTGATGGGTATTAGCACGACCAATCATCCTCCGTGTAGTGCAGTCCTGAATATTACAGGAGTTATGTGAGAAAACTAATTGGCAATTAAGAGTTTGAGTTAGTTTATAGACTGAAATTAGGTTAAAATGAAAGTCAGGTATATGAAGAACATCAGTTAAGTAAAAAGAAGAATTAAAAAAGATTGTACCAGAATATTGAGCATAAAGAACAATGCCATTGGGTAATTTCACAGCAATTGGGGAAATTCTTTTATAAGAACTAAAGAAGTGCATATAAGGACAGACATGGTCACTAGCACCGGAATCCAAAATCCAAGAAGATTGAAAAGAAGGATTTGTAGCTGATTGCGTAATACTGGACACTACATGAGGGTTGAACTCAAATGATGTAGGCTTAGAGTGGGAACTCACAGTGGGATTATTATCTTGTTTATTTGCATGTAGCAGGGAAACAAGATATTGGGAATCATCACGAGTCAGAGAAGAAAACGGATCTTTAGGAGCCAAAGCCTGAGGATTCTGGTGTGTATCAAGTCTAATGGGTGATTCTTGAATAGCAGAAGTAAGTTGCAGTGTTGCGCCTTGATTGCGATTTCTATACCCCAGAGGAAAGCCATGCTTGAAATAGCATGTGTCAACAGTATGATTTGTCCGATTGCAATGAGAACAAAGCATGGGAGAGCGATTGTTATTAGGTCGTCCTCTGCCTCTGCCTAAGGAATTTGATCCACGATTTTGAGAATTGTAGTGTGAAGAATTAGTTGTAAAAGCCGTGGATTCCATGATGGGTGTGGAAGGAGAAGGCCTTTCTTGTTGGACAACCATAGAGTAAGCTTCACTAACAGGAGGTAGGGGATTCATAATGAGGATCTAAGATCGCACAGATTGGCAACTATCATTGAGGCCTTTTAGGAAACAGATGGTGTGCTCCTTGTCTTTGTAAGCTTGGACAGATTGATTCAGAGGACAGGAACAAGCCACAGTACATATACAAGAAGGGGTAGGTCGCAAGAATTCCAATTCATCCCATATTATTTTCATATCAGTGAAAAAGGTGGATAAAGATTTGTCACCTTGGCGCATGGAATGAATTTCTTGGAGTAAATCAGACATCCGGAAGTGATTGCCTTTGGTGAAACGATGTTGAAGATCCAACCATAAGGCCCGAGCATTGTCAAATGAAATGGTGCTATGAATGATATGAGGAGATAAGGTCCGAGTGATCCAAGAAACAACAAGATGGTTGCATCGAATCCAGGGATCGTGTAAAAAATTGTTGATAGCAGGTTGAAGAAGAGTGCCATCAATGAATTTGATCTTGTTCTTGGAGGATAAAGCGCGTTGAATGCCCCTGCTCCAGGTGTAGTAATTTTTGCCATTGAAAGGAGGGGATACAAGAACGAACCCTGGATTCTCACCAGGATGGAGAAAATAGGGGCTATTAGGGTTCTGAGTTGGATCGGATGTTGGAGGCGGAGGTGGTGGTGATGGTGTTTGTTGTTCACCATTGTCGCTAAAGTCAGAGATGATTGTTTCATCAGCCATGAGAACAAGGATTGGTAAGAAGAAAAAGAAAGCAAATTTTTATGCAATGAAAGCTGATACCATATTATGATATGAACCAGAGGAAAGAATTTGTATAAACTGAATATTAACTTGTTATATTGATTGAAGAAGAAGAATTACATGGTTTATATAAGGATACAAATGAAGGACTAAGTCTAGCTAAAGAAATAGAAACTAACAGAAAGATAAAGATAAACTAACAGACTAACAGAAAAGATAGAGATAAGACTTTATAATAGAAATAACTAACTTAACAAATTCTACTAGCTAATAGACTCTACTTTTTTTTTTTCTAATTTTTTTTTATCGCCGTCCCTACCTCAATTTTCGGTTGCAACAGTCACTCTCAACGGATCCTAGCATTTAATGCTATGTCTAAACGGATACAATTTGAAGACCGTTGAAGAAGTTCAAGACAGCAAAGTGTTGGAACCAAAATAATTTGCATTAAATAATCTCTAGGTTTTGATGTTAACAATGAGAATTAAATTTGTGTAGCAAAGTGTTAAAGCTTTGAATCTAACTAGTGCCTTTAGTCTTAAAGAATCTCTGTTCTTATAAGTTAAAATGTTAAGTCTATTTTCTTTGCAAATCCGCGACCATATATTTTATATTGAAAGAGTGGTCGAGTCCACTCTATCAAGGATCTCCCTTAAACTCAAGTGCCACGTCAGTGGACGAGCGCTTGAATGTTTCTAGTGGACGGAGAATTTCTTTTCATGTAGACGTGAGCTTCTCTCAAATAATAACCTTAGTTTTCTATTGCCACGTCACTGGACGGAGATTTTAAATGTCTCAAGTACTGGCAAGACCGATGTTTTATGTAGACGAAGTTTTGGTTGCCACGTCAGTGGACGGAGCCTTAAAACTCTTTTTTCTTAACTTGCCTTTACTATTGTTTTGTTGGACGAAGAATTTGGAGCATTTATATCAATCTGAACCAAAGCAAATTTATTTCATATGATTGATATTCATTTCATTTATAATGGTTCTTCTCTTTTTCTATTAACGGTTTTTATTGCCTTGTTTCAATGAGAGAGACATAGTACAAATAAGGAATTGCAAAATGCAGAATAGTACAATGCAAAACGTTGTGTACCCTGTCACCTTTTACGCTGAAATAGCTGGAACTTGTACAAGGAAGGCAAAACTGTTTCTCAAGTTGCTTTTGCTCAGAGGTGTGCCATTACATGCAAGAATTTGTCACATAGTACAAAGGCCACGAGCAAGCTGAGTCACAACGGATATTTACTTGGTTGATTCTATCACTAAACGGAAATTTCAAATACAACCGTTGATGATTCTGAAGAGAAGATCAAGGACCCTATAAATAGAAGACTAAGGCTTTTGAAGAAACAACTTTTGCGCATACAAAGAAATCTCAAGAAATCTCTTGCGAGCAAATATTCTCTTATTCATTCAAAAAGCAAAAGTCTGTAATATCATAGTTTGAATATTGCTATAATATTCATCTGATCTTAAACTTTCATATTCTCACACATAGTGAGTTAGAAGATCAAAGAAATCAAAAACTCTTTATTAGAGGTAGAGCCTGAAGAGGCTTGGTAAGAAAGAAATACTTGTGAGCCTGAAGAGGTGTTGAATACTTGGTGTAATCTATTTGGAAAATAGTGGAGAAATCCTTCAAGTAGAAGGGACTGGACGTAGCTCTTGGTTGGAAGAGAGTGAACCAGGATAAAACATCTTGTGTGAATCTTCTAATCCCTTATCTCTTTGGTTTTACGTATTTATATAACTGTGGGGATTTGAACTTGAATTTGTTATTCTTTCAAAAGACTGTTTTTCTGTGTGCTTTATTCTGCCTCTTTATCTTTGTGTGAGAAAATTATTTTTGAAAAGGTTATTTTCGAAAAATATTAACAAACACAATTCAACCCCCCTTCTTGTGTTTGCCTGTGTCAACTTCACAAAGCTCTCCTTCTAAAAATACTGGAAGAACCGCAGTAAAAGGATATACAGAAGCTTTGATATCAAACGTGCCAAAACTCTGCTGAAATCTTTGAACAAGTTTACTTATAAACCTACTGATCTTAAACTTTCATAATCTCACACTTAGTGAGTTCTTAGATTAAATCTGTAAATCTCTTTGTTAGAGTTAGAGCCTGAAGAGACTTGATAGAGAAACAATACTTGTAGCCTGAAAAGGTTTTGAATACTTGTAATCTATTTGGAGAATAGTAGAGAAAACCTTCAGGTAGAAGGGACTGGACGTACCTCTTGGTTGGAAAAGGGTGAACCAGGATAAAACACTTGTGTGAATCTTCTAATCCTTATCTTTTACAATATTTGGTTTTACTAACTGTGGGGTTTTGGATATGAGATTATTAACTTTTTAAAAAGGTTTTCTTGATTATGTGTTGCTTATATTGTTTTACTTGTAAAAGGTTTGAGAAAAATGCTTTTTCGAAAAACTGTTAAGAAACACAATTCAACCCCCCTTCTTGTGTTTCCATGTGTCAACTTCAATTACATTCCTACATAATCTTTAAAATCCACAAGACTTTTTTATATCAAAATAGTCCTTTAAAATCTCAATCCAATACACCCCCTACATCTAATCTAACCAGGGGCGGACGCACTCACTGCCTAGGGTGTGCACATGCACACCCTCAATTTTTTTTTTTTTATAGTACCCTTATACTCATTTATTTTTGCCCCCAATAATTATACAAAATTGTACCCATGCCACTCATTTGTCTTACTTTAACACTATGGACCACTCCTCACAAGCCACCCTACCAGGCAGGACCCCACGACCAGGACCCACAAGGCCACAACAACACCTTCATCCTTGAACCCTCAACCCAGCAGAAGTGCAGAACCGCCATCGACGCTGACCTCTGCCATCTACAACATCGACCCTTCCCCTATCTCTCTCGTCACTCATCTCTCAGTCTCTCACAACCCCTTGCCTCTCTCTCCATTGTCAGATTCGTCACTCATCTATCACAGCGCAGCACCGCCATCCAAGTGAGAGCACCGCCGTAGCCTTCCGAGTTAGACCACCGTCGTTTGTATTCTCAAACTTGTACCTTTATGGCTTTCCCCCTCTCTCTACACGGTTGCTTGCCTGCTTTTCCCCTTTCTTTTTTTTAACTCACAACTATAAGTGATTTTTTTTTAACTCACAACGTTACTTAATTGCATCAATTTGGGATTAATTTATTTCACCCAATCTTCTTCTAGTCTGTACTGAGATGTTGAGATGTGTTTCTTCTACATTCTTATGATAGTTAATTTGATAGGTTAAGGTTAAAATTGAGGGTTTAGTAGTAACTATACTATTTCAGCAAATCAATTGGTTGGACATGAAATTAAATGTATTAATTTTATTTCTTTCATTGTAAGAGATAATGGAGATTTTTTTAAAGTGGAGATTGCCATCAAATGAGCCACCGTCTTCATTGGAATATTCTGAATCAAGTCTCCAACAACAAATGATTGAAATTAATTTAGAAGAGCTGCCATCAGATCCAGGAAAGTGAATTAAAATTTCAGCATATCATCCTAATGATCGAGATAAGATATGAAGAGCATATTTACAAAGAGGACCAAGTCAACCTACTCAACATAATTTCCCTCAAAGAAAAATTGAAAATTCTTTAAGAAGATTTTGTCCTTCTTGGTTTAATGAATTTGCCAACTAGTTAGAGTATAATATAGAAAAAGATGCTGCATTTTGCTTATGTTGCTATCCTTTTAAGCCTGATTTTGGAAAGCAATCAGGTGGTGATACATTTGTGACAGAGGGATTCACAAATTGGAATAATAAAGAAAGACTCCCATCTCATGTTGGAGGTCCTAATAGTGCTCATAATATTAATTGGAAGAAGTCTCAAGATTTGATGAATCAAAATCAACACATTGAAGTTGCAATATCCAAGCAATCTGAACAAGTTCGTGACTTATATCGAATGCATTTAACAACGTCACTTGATTGCATTCGCTTTCTATTGAAGCAAGGATTATCTTTTCGTGGTCATGATGAATCAATCGATTCTGCTAATCAAGGTATTTCTTGAACTTCTTAAATTTCTTTCCGAACACAATGAAGCAATAAATCATGTCTTGATAAATGCTCCTGAAAGTCATCAATTAATTTCTCCAACAATCCAAAAGGACATTGTTAACATTGCTGCATTGGAAACCATTAGTACTATTAATTATCACTAATCTTGGAGATGAACCATTTGCTATTATTGTTGATGAAGCCTGTGACATATCAATTAAGGAACAAATGGTTGTTGCTTTGCGTTATGTTAACAAAAGTGGAAGTATTGTTGAGCGCTTTTTTGGTATTGTTCATGTTAAAAGATACTACAACTTTATCATTGAAAATGAAAATTGATGAATTGTTTTGCAAACATGGGCTTAGTATATCAAGAATACCTGGGAAAGGTTATGATGGTGCTAGCAACATGCAAGGGGAATTTTGTGGTCTCAAAATTATGATTTTAAGGGAGAATCCATCTGCATTTTATGTACATTGTTTTGCTCACAATTGACGTTAGTTGTTGTTGCCAAATATCACATTGATGTTGCCTCTCTTTTTAATTTAGCGTCCACTTTATTAAATGTTGTTGCAGGATCTTGCAAATGACATGACATACTAATTCGTGAAAAACAAATAGTCAATGTTAGAGAAGCATTGGAAAAATGGGAAATTCCAAGTGGGCAAGGTTTGAATCAAGAAACTAGTCTCAAACGAGTTGCTGATACTCGTCGGGGTTCACATTATCCAACTTTCATCAATTTGATATTGATGTATTCTGCTGTAGGAGATGTTCTTGAAATTATAAAAGAAGATGGATTAAATCCGGAACAAAGAGCTGAAGCCAAAGGTCTTTTACGCTTGACAGGGGATTTTGATTTTGCATTCACGGTACATTTGATGAAGAATATTTTGGGTATTTCAAATGAATTGTCACAGGAATTGCAAAGGAAAGATCAAGACATCATCAATGCTATGGACTTGGTCAGCATCACAAAGCAGCAGTTACAAACTATGAGGGATAGTGGATGAGATTCTTTATTGCAGGAGGTAATTTTATTTTGCAATAAGCCGGCATTCCTAATATGGAAGATCCGTTTTTTCCTACGGGTAGATCACGATGTGGAGGCAAAGATCAGACTATCACAATAGAGCATCACTATCGTGTTGAGTTATTTTATACAATTGTGGATATGCAGCTTAAGGAACTTCATGATAATTTCTCCAAGGCAAATACCCAGTTGCTTCTTTGTATGTCTTGTTTGAATCCGACCAATTTGTTCTTTAGTTTTGATAAAGCAAGGTTGATTGAATTTGAGAAGTTTTATCCACGTGAATTTTCTTCAGCTGATTTAGTGATGCTTGATAATCAACTTCAGACTTACACCATTGATATACATAGCAGTGTTGAATTTGTATCTTTGAATGGAATTAGTAATCTTTCAGAGAAGTTGGTTGAAATTGGAAGACACATTGTTTACCTATTAATTTATCTTCTTTTGAAGTTAGCAATGATTTTGCCTGTTGCCACAACGACCGTAGAAAGAGCCTTTTCTACTATGAAGATTGTGAAAAATAGGTTGCATAATTGAACGGGAGATGCATGGATGAATGATTGTCTAGTAACTTATATCGAGAGAGAAGTGTTCAACAGTATTGACAATGAATTGATCATTCAACGATTTCAAAACATGAAGTCACGTAGAGGGCGATTATGAGGTATGTAATTTATTTGATTAGATATATTAAAATTTTATGATTTTAATATTAATGTCTTTATCTTCGTAAATATGATGATATTTATTATTAAATATTTTGAAAATATGTTGTCCCCATTACCTCGGGACCTAGATTTGCCATCGAATCTAACTAAATATACATGATAGATCCATTTACATCACTATAAAACATTTTTCAATTACAATCACTTTTACTATATATCGACACTATTTTCATCACCGATGATTGGAAGTGAATGCAAGTAAAAAATAACTTAAATTGATATAAGTCGATACTTCCTCTTAAATATATGTCTTGAGTTGAATGAGCCTTTAACAAAATATACCGTCTATCATTCATTCATCACAAAATAGCACAAATATATCAAGATATAAGGGTAATATAGAAATAAATAAAATTATAAATCGCTAAATCAAACCTAATAGTATTTCTAAACATTACCTTAATATTTGTTTTTTTGTTTTTGTTTTGAAAAGACCTTAATATCTCTTTTTAATTATGATTAATTGGTATGCATTAGTGGATTAGTTTGTTTGTGTAACGCCAAATAATAACAAGCAAATATCGTGCAGAACAATTTCCATTACATTGTTGTACACGAAAGCAATGGCATAGGAAAGAAGCATGAGCACCACCATGCCTCCCAGAGATTGCATTGGTGCCTGCCACATTCTCATCCTCATCCACGACTCCCCTAAAATAAAACCAGAAATGATAAATGAACAACTAAATTTGACAACTCTACGAGAACAATATATATATACCCATAGCACACTTGTAATATTTGGTTAACATTTTATTTATTTAGGCTACTGGTCATATACGCATCTACGTTTGTCCGGTATAAGTTGTAGAATTTGGTTGTTGATTTAACATTCTCAAATAAAACCTCTCGGTTCCAACGCCTCTATGGCAATTCCCATGCACCTACCCACAAGAGACAAAAAAACAACACAACACATTACAGTACAAAATTATTAATTATCCATTCAAATTGGAATTGAAAAGCTTTTGACGTGTGTGCAGAGGCGTATCAAATACACAAACAATACCATTCCCTTGCTCTTTGGTGTCTCCAACAGAACAATCTATATAAGTTTTTGAGTATGCACTTCACGTAAAGGGGTGGGTAATGGATCCGAAGAGAATGACCCTTGAGGCTTTGCTCCACCACTGTGACCAAGCTCTTCAATATGGCGACGCTGAAGAATCCACAGCACCTTCCCCTTCTACGCAAGAAGCCCATCAGGTGATCCTTTTTTTTTCCTTTGATTTTAGGGTTTCGATAATTTACTTCTGATACCTACGCTTACATGCTCCAAGCTTAACATTCAAACTCAACTACTTCCTAATGTTTTAGCTTGTAATTAATGTTTTAGAGACCCCATTATCACTCTCTAGTCTTGATGACAAGACAAACAAATATAAGTTATTCAATGTGCATGTGTTACAACAAGTACTTGATCATGTCATTATATACCAATGCGTGTTGGTCAAAGTGGAAAGGCTTAGATCTTTTAAGCATATGATCGTGGGTTTCGGGACCAATTACAAATCGTTTACAAATTCAGGGACCAGATTAAGCAATTACAAATTTTTAAACTATAGGAACCTATGTAAAATTTCCCAAATTGTTCTGGGCCTGCAGAGTAATTGAACCAAAATCATTGAGATGATAGGGGTATCCACTTGAATGTTTGACTGTACCTCGAGATTAGTCTCTCACCTATCGGGGGAGGAGACTCTGATAAACCAATAAAATGATCATGTCATTCTGTCGGTCGATCCTCATGTAATGTGTATTGATTGCAATCTTCAATGCATCATGAGTATACTTATTGACTGACTTACCAGCAAAAAATATCTGCTGAATGCAGTTATGTGATCTGCTCAAATCTAGAGTTGAATGCCCAGCCTTCCTTGATAAGTTAGTGTGTGCCCAGGCATCAGTTTCGTACAGTACACCTGGTATGTACGCTTCCAAATATGTTTTGCGATGCAAAGTGATTTTAATTCATAATTTTATTTAGAGCTTCAAATTTAGAATGCTGATAAAAGAAAAATGTTTGGTTATGGTAGAAGGTAATTCTTGGGATATGGTCAGTGAAAATGATCTTTGGGAAGGTGAAGGTGTTGATCTCGATCAACAAGATTATGTCCTTGTTAGACAAGAAGATATAATTGAGGGCATTGCTTGCTTCATGGCCACATATTTGTTATCCCTCAAGCAAACTAAGGTATGTTATTGTAATTGCTTTTCTTACTCACTTTGCTATTATACTATGCTATACCTTTCCCCCCTCTCTTATGCACCATTTAATCAATGGTGATATCAGCTGAATGATATTCTGGTGCAATAATTTGAAAACCATGAAAGTCCATATCTTTTGCCTTCAACTTGAAGGTAGCTTCAGACATCCTACTGGAACCATCTGTCCTCTGCCTTTTTCTGTTCACCTTACTTACAGGTCTGATGATGTAAACTGGACCTTTTGCTTTCTGGTGCCCACTTCTACCTCAGAATATGCTTCTCAGTTGAGATGCAAATTCCATGCTGGGAAAATGTCTTGTATGTTGCTGAAAGTTTTTGGGGAATTGTTCTTCCCTAATCTTCTTTGAAGTTGTCTTCTGTGTATATAATGCGATCTATTGCATAGAAATGTGTACAAATCATATAAGTCGATGGTGTTACATGGATATAGGTTTTTTTTTTAAAAAAGCTAGGATATGGATACAGTGAGGAGGTATATTATATACATATAATACTGCATAGCACTTAACTATTCCTAAAGTCACAATTAACAAATATAATCTTTAACCTCAAGGGGTTGATCTAGTAGAGCAAGACAGTGTCTCGTATTTGACAGGTTGCAGGTTCGAGCCCCCACTAGTCTCCTTGGTGTGAGATAAATGTAAATCCCTTTATAAGTGCTCTTAGAGCCCTAAGGTTTTCCCTGCCTTGGATTGGGGCATCATCCCCTCACCCTAAGTTTTTGTCACAAAAAATAAACAAATATAATTATTAGTTAATTACAAATCTTACTTATCATATGCCAAAATTTAATTTAATTCTATTCACCAAAAAAGAATATATCCCAAATTTAATCATAAAATCGCAAGGAGGCTAAAATTTTCTTCCCTCGTTTTCAGCGCCGTCGCTGCTGCCTGACTTTTTCAGAACATACCAGTAGAACATACCAATTGAGTTTTTCAGATACCCAGTAGTTTATCTTGAGCAGTACTGTGTTTACCATGACACTACAATTTTACACCATATTGGTGGCAACAAATGCTCAATGTTTTATTGTGGCATGAAATTGTGTTCAACCACTTATGTGTGGTCACTGGTTAATAGTTATATGCCACTACTATTTCTTGCTTGCCAAGCTGAACTGGGAACTTCTGGACTTAATATGTAGTAATGAAATTTAAGTTTATAATGCTTATTTTCTCTACGAAGATGTTCAGTTTTAGGATGGTAATTTTTTAGTGTCATGGCATAAGTAGTTGCAACTCATGATATTTACACAATTATCTAGATGTTGAAAAAATAGAGAAAGTAACCAGGATAAATGTTTTGTTGGAATGCATTTAGGCAGACTTTATTTGTTGGTATTATACTATATTTTATGTTCTGTTATGCCTTTATGGGTTTCCGTATCTGTTACAGTTCATGTTCTTTGACAAAATCATTGATATGGATATAGATTTTTCTTGCGATCCAACGCTTGAGAAGTCATCCCATTGAAGTAGAGAGACATATTCATTCAATGTACATGCCTTTTCCATAGTGTGCTTCTCTGTAGCCTAACAATCACTTGTATTGAGTAATAAGGCATGTCTTTCTCTTCTTCTGTGCCAGTGAATAATGTTTTATGAATGTCAGCTATGACCAATAACAAGAAACAGTGTCAAATGTATCTTAAGTTCCTGCTCTCTCTCTCTCTCTCTAAATGATTCCTTTGCTCTTTTTAGGATTTGACCCCCATTCAACTCCAGGAAGGTGAGTTTGATTGCTTCCTTCCTATTTTGATACCTTACCTTTGTTATTCTTCCATATACTTGAGTGAAAAACAAGGAAGAAATAACTCCTTAGCATCTACCTTCTCATCGCAGATAAAGAATTTCTGACTTTTTTGGTTTGTTTTATTAGCACTCAGCTCGACATTTTCAGTGAAAAAGAAAAAGGGTAAGCTTCAAAAGGTTTGGGATGGGAGCAAAGTTATTTACAATGTTGCATCATGGGGAGCTACGGCCATTGGGTAAGCAGTTCTACCAACCCCACATCTCTCGATAATTAAGGAACTTATTATTCACCCGTTGCATAATTTGCATTAATTATGTGACATGCATTGCCTATGAATTTGGTTGTTGCCTGTTGGCATACATTTAATAATGGTGTCGTGTGAATGATAATGAATACCTTGAGGTTTATCATGTTGTCAGTTGCTAACGAGAGCTATGAAGCCCGGATACTCCAAAATTGGAAACGTAGGATACTCGTAGGATACTTCCGAATACGTACCCAAGAAGTATCCCTTTAGCAGAGTTGTCTCTTGATGAACCAGACTTAGAAGCTATGCTTTTTCTAGAATATGATAACGAGGAAGAGGAAACCGAATCACTTAGCATTAGACATTAATTTAATAAAAATGCTTTTGAATTGTTGGCTTTTGTATATACCTGAGACTTGTTTAGAGATCTACTAAAGATGTTTTTTTATATATTCTGATATAGGGGAAAGAATATATTATGATATGGGTAGAAACTATATTCTTCTATTATAATCACAAGTATCTTTTTGTGAATTGTGAGCATCATAGTACTATAAGAAATGATTAAAGTCTCTTAACAGATATTTTGTGTGTATATATATATATATATCTTAACGTATCCAAGTCGTATCGTATCATGACTTTTTAAAAAATGGTTGTATCCCCATATCCGTGTTGTATCGTATCCGTATCCTACTATGTATCCAGGCAAGAGAGTCATTCTGAATTAGTTTCACCATCTTTCAGCTAATAGTTTCATTTTTATTTATTGCTTTCATTTGACATTCTTGACAGGATATATCAAAACCCTGTTATTCTAAGTGCTGCAACTAAAGCAATCTGGACTTTTTGTCATCTGCATCAAAGCTTCTGATTTGCCAATGCAGCTTGGATCAAAGGATTGATGTATTAATTTAACTCTTGTACTTTTGCCTGTGCTGCAATTACCTATTTGTGTTCAATGTAAAATGTAAAATTCAATTTCTTTCCACCACAAATAAATTGATCTTAATGTAGTCTGATCTTGTAAATATCAGTACTGAAATGTTTGCCAGTGCAATTCAAAATCTTATTCAAAACTCAGTCATGAAACATAATCTCCCTCTTCCCACATCCAAGAACCCCACTTGTAGTTGTCATGTGTTTTCTTCATTTTGTTGATTTTGCTCCTTTTATTCAAAGCTTCATAATCTTATTTGGATTTCATGGTTGCAACATAACTTTATAACTTTCCCATTTAGAAGCTTTCCCACACATCCGAGAAAGGGGAAGGATACGATTCTAAATCTAACAGTAACCAACACACTTTTCCATTGACCTCTCTTAAAATTTATCTTATTTACACATGACACTTCTTTTGTTTTAATGGCTACAATTACCTTTCAAATTCAATAATCATTCCATTTATCCAAGTAATTGTAAATTTGTAATTACACTAACATCCTTTAAGAGTTCACACTACATAGCTACTGCACTAATCGTCTAATCCCATCAACGTAACCAGCAAGAGAACGGGTAATTTAATTATACTCATCTACCTGGTTTTCCATTTAGTTGTGTTATATTCGACAAACATAGTTCCTCTTCAAATCATACAAATTCTATGCTTTCAGAATTTGTCTAAACAAAAATCAACAATAATGTCCCACCATGCAACTTTCCGTCCAGGTTGGTGACCACACCCTTCTCCGGCTCCTCCATTGCTCGAAATGCCTTTTGGAATCGAGGCTCCACATTCTGCACGAACTCACCCGTGAAGCAGACCCAAGTCACGTCAAGATTAAGCGGCAACTCCATGTGCTGATATGGTCACACTACATATTTGTGCTCCAGGACAAGAGGATCTTTCTCCAACCCCGTCTTGTCATTGGCGATAGCACCATAGTTAATAACTGACAGCAGTGGAACTCCCGGGTGACAGAGAGGGTGAGGGTCCGGTTGGTGGCAAGTTTGGGACGAATGGGAAGGGTGACGAGTTCTTTTCAGAGTGTTGGAGATTGGTTTTGGAAATTAAGAGTTTGGGAAGATGAATAGAATTTGGGTGAGATTGATGCCCTGATTGAGGAAAGGGAGAGGTAAAATTAAAGAATGAACCTGTTTAAGTGAAGGGTGGTTGAGGTTGGGGCATTGATATTTGATATAGGGGAATGGCAACAAAAACAAATGAGGCAAGCAAGTGGTGGAGCTGAATTTGAAGAAATGAACAAGAGTGCCTTTAGTTTAGGTGACAGGGTGGGATGGATTGAGAGGTTCGTTTACTTAATTAGAAAGACGTTTTCTGGTTATGAGTATACACTTATACATGATCCTCTGCCTCGGGTGAAGAAATCTAAGCTACAATTGCTTCTGAAACCCTGTTACCACATTTCAAGAGGTAAATATCAAGAATTTCTTATCAATAACTCATCAAGCAGCTCAAAAACATATAACAACTTTCTGTCTCTGCAAATTAACTCAATCAGTAGACCCCAAGAATCAGGTCTTGGCTGGAATCCCATCTCCACCAAGCCAAATAGAGCCATAGCAGCAGCATCAGCCATTCCAGCCTTACAAAGGCGAACCAATAATTCATTTGAGGTGGCATAATGGGGTAGAAACCCCCTACCTAGCATTAGTCCTAATAATTTCTTTGCCTTGTTCAACTCACATTTTTGGGTTAACGAATTTAGCACTATCCTGTAACTACCTTTGTTCAAGTAGACACCCTCGAGTGGAAGTTTCTCAACCATATCCAGAGCCTCCTCAAATCTGCCTTCTCTGCACAGGCCTCCGAGTATCACATTAAATGTCACAGTATCGGCCCGGCATTCATTTTCCTTCATTTCTTTAAGCAACTCTATAGCTTCATCAATTTTCCCATTCCTACAGACAAAATTCATCAAAGCAGTGTAGCAAACTGTATCAGGTTTCAAACCATAGCTCCTCATCTCAGCAAAAATTCCTTTAGCCTCTGGCATTTTCCCCACTCTACATAAACCATTCACAAGAGCAGAGTAACTAATTACATTTGGATGGCATCCATTATTTTTCATAAACTCAATTAACTTTCTAGCACGGTCAGGTTTACCTCCACGACAAAATCCATTGATCAAAACATTGTAAGTCAGGAGATCGGGCACGATCTGATCCTTTGAGATCATTTCCTCAAAAAGTTCAAAAGCTTCTTCGGGTTTTCCATTTTGACAGAGGCCATCCATTAGGGTTGAGTAGGTAATTAGATTAGGGTAGGACAACTTGGAATTCCTCATTTCTTCTGCAACTTCAAAGGCAGAGTCAAGATCTCCATTTTTGCAGTGGTACTTCACTAAGATATTAAATATGCAGACATTTGGCTTATATGTTAGACTCCTCTTGGCATGCAAGAGCAACTGTCGTGCCAGATCAACCTGGTTTGAATCAACTAGGAGATTGAGACAAGTGCTAATAGCCTTGGGAGAGGGCTTTACACGAACTATTGGCTGGATGGAGAAAAATGTCTGGAGCACTTTTTCATAAAATGAGGACTTTGAAAAATGCTTCATGAGGTTAATAAATATACCCTCATGAAATTCGCAAGTTTCATAGGTCATTTGATGCAGAACTCGATCAACGGCTTGAAACTTCTTCGCCTGAGCAAGCTTTTCAAGAATGGTTGCATATGTAGCATTATTGTGATTAAAACCCTTTTGTTCTGAAACCATATTAAATATTTTCAAGGCATGTTGTGGATCTTTCTCTCGTTTGATCAAGTTGATGGCAGACTCATGAGATATATATTTGTGCTTACTCTGAGCTTCAGTGGGAGCTTCAGGGGGAGGGTCCGATTTTGGTTCTGAAGCTTTTGTAAACTTAAGGGGAGATATCCAAGGCAGTGAAGACGACATTGAAGCAGACGGGGCATAGTTGTGCCTGCTACAGTAAGTTGTTGAAAATTTCATGAAATCTGATGATTATACAGATCCCTGTCATTTCAAAGTAACATAATTTATTGTTAAATATCGAGAAGCAATTAATTGGGACAAGCACAGAGAAGAAACTAACCAAGGCAGCATCTGCTTAAACATATGGGGTACAAATTTCAAGTGCTATCCATACTAAAATGAAGAGAGAGAAAAAATACACGAAAAGGGGGGAAATCAAAAAGGAAAAAGAGCTGTTGCAAAGGACACACATGATTCAATCATGCACATAAATCATGAGCTATGGTATGACATCTTTTACATATATTCCATTCTGTGATCCATCAATGAGAAACATCAAACAAAACTATTACAAAACAAGTAAAGGGGACAACAAAGAAAACTGCCCAGCCCCAAAATACCTAGCATTCATCGTCTACTACCTAATTAAGACAACCAAGGCAAAAGATAAACGTAAGAGCCAAAAAAACAGACGAAAAAAAATTGAACCCAAAACCTCAAAAGTTAAACTTCAATCCAGAAAATCCACAAAAATATAAATAATAATAATAAAAATATATTACTCCACTCCATTACTAACCATCTCATCCCATCCTCCCAAACATACCCTTAGCTGAACTTTTAGTCATCGAATTCTTTGTTCTTCTAAAACTAAAAATATACTAACATTCAGTGTGCCCAAATTAAAAACGTTTTTCCACTTTGTTTTACTTATAGAATGCAAGATTTCATCCTCTGTTAATCAGTAAACTTAAAATCAAAGATTAGCACCAATCACCAGAGTCGTAACCGTCGATGGTAGTAAGAGAAACTTATAAATGAATTGGAATGTATCACCATTGACGTCAATAACATAAAAATACATAGAAACGCAACATGAATGGTAATGAGTAAAATACCTTAGCAGTCACACGCAGTTTTCAGCTTCGGATCTCGGCGTCAGTCGGGACTCGCCGTCGTGAGGGTGGCGGTCGCTGGTGGAGTGGTGGTTGGAGTTGATGGCTGATCAACGATAGCAAAGAGCGAGAATGAGAGATGTGTACGATGAAAGAGATTTTACCGTGTTAGGGTTTATTTTTGGTTTAAGGTTTGGTTCATTCGACTGGTTAACGATTTCGATCTCCATCCGGATATTTTAGTTGGATTGTCAATTTGCAATCTATGCATTTCTTAAAAGAGTTTAATTTTATACACAGGTTTTTATATTTGTGAATGAATGAATTACATATAACCAACGCCTTAGTTTAGTGGAGACAAGATCTTGCATCTAATTGATTGTTTGGAAAAGGTAAATATAAATCCTTTTAAAAGTGTTTGTAGAGTTCGAAGGTTTTCTTTGCTTTAGACTGAGGCATCATTCCCTCATCTTAAATTTATCCTATAAAAAAAAAAATTTCACATATAACCTTATATCTAATTTTAAGGTGATTATAATATAAAAAGTTCGAGTTTAATTGTTATACACTATTAGTGTATGTACATTTTTTTTTTTGACAAGACCAGTGCATATCAATTAAATCCAAAAAATTTATGATTTAAATAATATAAAAAAATAAACTCTTTATAGTGAGAGTGCGTTTGTTATTGCTTATTTTGTTTAAAAATATATTTTTTTAACCGAATAATCCTTTTTTAAAACTTTTAGTGTGTTTGTTTTTGCTTTTGAAAATAATGAAAAGTTGAGGAAAAACATTTTTAAGGTTAAAATAAAAAACAACTTTCATTAGCTTTTGAAATTATTTTTTTTATAACTAACTACTTTAAAAAAAATTATTTTTATGATCGTAGACAAACATAAATCTGTTTTTGCTTTTCTTAATCTCTAAATATAATTACTAATTTTTTCACAAAATTATTTATTTTTTAATCTTAAATAAACGAGCTCTAAGTATATAAAAAAATTAAAATAATTACTTGGGTCCATTGGATAATTTTATTTCAATTGGTGGATTGATGGATTTAAACAATACTGGATTGGATGGATAATGCCATAATGGATTCCCTAATTAGTGCATGTTTGATTTACAGTTTGCAAGGGACAACGTTTGCCTCCATAGCACTCCTCTAGCAATAATTAGTCATTTCAAACATACTTTTGGGCTAACCATAAGTTTGCAACATTAATCCAAACACAACATATATTGTTGCCCCGGGTGAAAAGATAAAGAATTTAGAAATCCCTTTTGTCCATGACTGCAAGGCCAATGCATATCACGTTCAAAATATATATATAAAAAAAAAAAAAAAAAAGCAACCCAGGGATTGGCTTATATTGAAGAAAGATCAAAGTCTATTTTTGACTCTCGAGGAACACTTGGGTAGAGGGAAGGTAATTTTCATTTTAATGTGTTATTTTTTTTTTATAACATTTCACTTTATCAATGATTGTGCCTAATGATGATGTGTTAAATATCTCTCTTGCGAGATACAAAAGGCATGGCCAACATGATACCTCTGAGCTGAATTTCATAAGGAGATCACATAAACATTTTGTTTAGCTTCTTGTACTATGGTTTTTTTTTGTTTTGTTTTGATAAGCATCTGTATTCATATATATATGAGTACAAAGGGTACTCACCCATATACAAATGAAACAAAAAATGGAAACCGTTTGTGGAAATAGCTATCAGATCAACCCAAAGAACCAAAATTCAACCAGATTGATACTATAACTAAACCCCAAAATGTAATAACAAACTGACCCCCACACTATACAGTATGTAATAACCAATTGATTCACTGTCAAATACGCCTGTAACTAATCTTCAATCTAGTGCCAATGCATGAATCCTGATCCCAAACGACAGAATTGGACCATGCTTGTGCAACTAACTTTTAAATGACTAGCCAAGCTCTAAAAAACCAATCTGATATCCCACAACCCGACACCTGCATCTGCAATCAGCTTCACTGACAAGATTTGCAGTAGATCAAAAAACACCTTTTAAGCATTGCAGCGGGTTGATGGACCAATCCATGAAAGAAAATCTTCCTTTCTTAACTCGTCCGTTGCTCCAAGTGCACACTCTAATTTTGATTAGATCAACAACTTTATCAAAATCCAAACTATCATGTTTGAATACCAATTCATTTCTATGGAGCCAAAGTGACCAAATGGTTGCAAACCACAACATTCTCCACACCTTCTTTGATATCCTACCTGATATTAATCCATCATGATAGGGGTGGACACAACATTCTCCACACCTTCTTTGATATCCTACCTGATATTAATCCATCATGTTGTAAAAGCAAGTCCTCCAATTTTCCAATCAATGTTGTGTCCACCCCTATCCAATTGTAAATGTACATCCACACATAATAGGAAAAAATGCAATGTAAAAAGAGGTGTGAAGTTGTCTCAGTTTCAGAGTTACAAAAACTGCACAGAATTGATGTGTTAGCTGTTATAACTCCCCTCCTTTGCAAATTTTCATTTGTTGGAATTGTATTTTGGATGGTTCTCCAACAAAAAGCTCCCACCTTCAGAGGTATGCATGTGTCCCATAGCAGCTTAAAGGGATAGTTCATGGCACCATTCTGCACATCCGAGATGAATTGATAAGCCTCCTTTACCGTGTAAGAACTTTCAGGTTTGCCCAACCAGCACCAAGTGTCTTCCACCCCTGTTAAAATTTGGTGACCTGCAAGTACATTCAACATATTTTGCAACAAAGCATCCTCCCAAACAAATGATAGAACAAGAACACGTTTGTTCTACAGAGAAAAGAGAGAAAAGGGAGAAAGAAGGAAATTGGAATTACTGAATATTATTCACTGAATATTCATCATATCTGAATTACACATACTAACACATGTATTTATATTGTATACATGTTACTCACTTAGCAACTAACTCTTAACAACTAATTCAAAACAGATTACAGCTTTTCTAACTAACAAAACTAACAAGTTTAACTAACTAATTCTGAACTGAATTATACAACTCAATACACCCCCTTAATTCAGTTTAGCCAAAGACATCATTCCCAATTTTCCTCTAAGCTCATTGAATCGTGCAGCCTTCAGAGGTTTGGTTTGAATATCTGCAACTTGCATTTCTGACTTGCAATATTCAAGTTTAAGCTTCTCCTTGCTCATTTGATCTCTTAGGAAGTGAAACTTGGTTTCTATATGCTTGCTCCTACCATGAGCAACAGGATGCTTTGCCAAATCAATTGCAGATTTGTTGTCAATCAACAATCTCATTGAACTTGTTTCTCTCAGTTTCAGTTCTTCTAGCAGTCCTTCCAGCCATAAGGCCTGACATGCTGCCATTGATGCAGCTATATATTCTGCTTCACAAGAGGATAATGCAACTACACTTTGTTTCTTTGAGCACCAAGAGATTGGTGCATTTCCAACCATAAAAGTGTATCCACTTGTGCTTTTTCTGTCATCCTTATCACCACACCAATCAGCATCACAGAAACCATACACCTCTGCCTTCAATCCTTTCAAACTGTTTGAGTACAGTATGCCAAAGTCAAGTGTACCTTTGACATATCTCAAAATTCTCTTTACTGCCACTAGATGATTTGATCTAGGTTGCTCCATGAATCTGCTTACTAAGCCAACACTATAGGCAATATCAGGCCTAGTGTTGCATAAGTACCTCAATGAGCCTACAATCTGCTTGTATAGTGTAGCATCTACCAGCTGCTCATCACCTTCTTTCCTCAAATTTACACCAACTTCTGCTGGTGTGTCAGCAAAATTGCAATGTAGCATTTTGAATCTCTTTAGGATATCTTCAGCATATTTCTTTTGATGCATGAAGACTCCTTGATTTGTTGCTACAAACTCCATTCCTAGGAAATAGGATAGCTTTCCCAGATCAGACATTTCGAATTCATTCATCATTCTAATCTTGAATTCTGCCATTTCTGCTTCATCATTGCCTGTCACCAACAGGTCATCTACATAGAGGCACACTATCAACAGGTTTGGAGACTTTGTAGCTTTTACATACACTCCATGTTCAGTAATGCATTTTGTGAACCCTAGCTGAATCAGAAAACTATCAATCCTTTTGTTCCAGGCTCTAGGAGCCTGTTTCAGGCCATACAAGGCCTTTCTCAGCCTGTACACTTTCTGTTCTTGTCCCTTTACTTCATATCCAGGTGGCTGGTTCACATAGACCTCCTCCTCTAGTGGCCCATTCAGAAATGCAGATTTCACATCAAGCTGATATAGTGACCAGCCTCTATAACTAGCAAGAGCAACCACAAGTCTTATGGTTTCAATTCTAGCAACAGGAACAAACACTTCATAGTAGTCCAAGCCAGGTTTCTGAAGAAAAACCTTTGCAACTAGCCTAGCTTTGTGCTTGGCCACTTCACCATTTGGTTTTCTTTTAATTCTGAAAACCCACTTCACAGCTATAGATCTTTTGTTACTTGGCAGTGATACTAGTTCCCAGGTTCTGTTCTTCTCAATGGACTTCAATTCATCTTCCATTGCTGCTCTCCAATCTGCATTTTGCACTGCTTGCTCAAAGCTTATTGTTTCTGCTTCAGCAAGTAAGGCAAAGTGCAGTAAATCACTTTCTGTACTGACTGCAGTGTCAGGAAAGACCTCATAGTCTCTCAGTCTTGGAGGTGGCTGCCTCTCCCTCTGAGTTCTTGTGTTCTGTACTGCATCAGCTACTGGAACCTCACTTTCTTCTTGATCACAATCAAAACTCATTGAAACATGTTTCTGATTGTCTTGATCACTGCTTAGCTCCCAATTCCAGGTCTTGCTTTCATCAACTATCACATCTCTGCTGAAAACCACTTTGTTCCTCCTTGGATCAAACAATTTATAAGCTCCAGTTGAGTGATAACCAAGTAGAACCATTTGCTCAGCTTTATCATCCAGCTTCTTCCTCAATTGCTCAGGGACATGTTTAAAACATAGTGAGCCAAAAATTTTGAGATGGCTTACACTAGGTTTCTTTCCAGACCAGGCCTCTTCTGGTGTAACTCCTTGCAGCATCTTGGTTGGACATTTGTCCAAAATATATGCTGCTGTTGCCACTGCTTCTCCCCAGAACTTTGATGGCATTTTCTTTGTTTTCAGCATACATCTGGCCATGTTTAGGATAGTTCTGTTTCTTCTTTCAGCTGTACCATTATGTTGGGGTGTGTATGGAGCTACTACTTCATGAATGATACCTTCTTGATCACAGAACTTTTGAAATTCACTTGAGTTGTACTCTCCTCCACCATCAGTCCTGAGTACTTTGATCACATTGCCACTTTGTTTTTCAGACATTAACTTGAACTTCTGAAACACAGTAAATACCTCACTCTTTTTCTTGATAAGATATAACCACATTTTCTTGGTATACTCATCAATAAAAGAGACAAAGTAAGCATTACCTCCAAGTGAAGTTACCTCAAATGGTCCACAGACATCTGAACATACTACTGCTAGCTTCTCATTGCTCTTGGCTGGAATTTGAGACTTGAAGGACTTTCTTGGCTGTTTTGACTCACAGCATTCTGCACAAACTTCTTTTTGCAGCTCAATTGATGGAAGACCATGAACCATCTTCTTACTTTTCAACAAACTCAGGCTTCTGAAATTCAGATGACCAAATCTATGATGCCACAGCCAACTTTCATTATTGATTGAGGTTGATAGGCATTGATGTTCCATTGTATGAATTCCAATCTTGAAGGTTCTATTCTTTGACAAGGGAGCCTTCAAGATTAGTCTTCTATGATGATCAAAGACATTCAACTGATTATTCTCCATCTTCATTGAGTAACCCTTTTCTAACAACTGTCCAAGGCTAAGTAGATTATTCTTCATGTTGGGTACATAAAGAACATCACTTATTGCAGCCTGCTCACCATTCTTCTGCTTGATCATCACCTTGCCCATTCCTTCTGCAATCACAGTGCTGTTATCAGCAAATTTTACTTTGCTTTTCACATCTTCATTTAGGTTTACAAACCACTCTCTATGTCCTGACATGTGGTTGGAGCACCCTGTGTCAAGGTACCACAGATCAGAACTAGAGCCAGCCTTCTCAACACTTGTGGTTGCCATCAGTAACACTCCTTCAGAGTCAGAAGATTCATCATGAGCCAATTGAGCCTCTTCATGCTTTCTTGGAACTTTCTTGCCCCTGCACTCATTTGCATAGTGGCCCCATTTCTGACAGTTATAACACTGCATATCTTTCTTTGAAACTTTCTTCTTTTCATGATTTCTGCTCCCTTCATATTTCTTGGAGCTATCATCATTCTGATTCTGATCAGAATTGCTTTCTTGGCCCTTTTCTTGATTCCTCCATCTGTTATTCTTCCATCTTCCCTTCCCTTTGTGATTCTTGCTTCCATCACCATTTTTCTGTTTGGACTGAGCCTGTAAGGCTTGCTCAGTTTTCACAGAATGCCTTTCATTTAGCCTCAATTCTCGGGCTTCAAGAGTTGCTTGTAACTCTTCAATTTTCATAGCAGCCAGATCCTTGGATTCTTCCAATACAACAACCACTTGATCAAATCGAGTGGTTAGTGTCCTCAACACCTTTTCAATTATCATTACAGTTGATAGTGTTTCACCACAAGATTTCATTTGGTTTGTGAGTGCTATCAATCTAGTAAAGTAATCACCTACACTTTCTTGATCAGTCATCTGCAGCAGTTCATACTGCCTTCTTAGGGCCTGCAGTTTCACTTTCTTTAACTTGTCAGCACCCTCATAGAACCGAGCCAAGCTGTCCCATGCCTCCTTTGCAGTGTCTGCTGATGAGATCTTCTCCCAATTATCAGGATCCATACATTGTTGGATCGAAAAGAGAGCCTTGGCATCCTTCTTCAAGCTCACTTGATGAGCAGTTTTCTGCTCTTCTATTGGATGCCTACCAAGCTCCTTGACACCTTCATTCACTTCATCCAACACTTCTTGAAACCGAAAGAGCACCTTCATTTGTGAGCTCCATCTATCATAATTTTTTGATGTCAAGATTGGAAGATTCACAGGAACATTTCCATTTGAAGATGCCATGCTTTCTTAGTCAAGAACCAGGATCAAGAACTACACAAAGCTCTAGATACCAATTTGATAGAACAAGAACACGTTTGTTCTACAGAGAAAAGAGAGAAAAGGGAGAAAGAAGGAAATTGGAATTACTGAATATTATTCACTGAATATTCATCATATCTGAATTACACATACTAACACATGTATTTATATTGTATACATGTTACTCACTTAGCAATTAACTCTTAACAACTAATTCAAAACAAATTACAGCTTTTCTAACTAACAAAACTAACAAGTTTAACTAACTAATTCTGAACTGAATTATACAACTCAATAACAAATAGTCTTCTTCTCCATGTAAGATTCCAAATCCATGAATTGTCTCTCCATTCTCCCATTTCTGATATCTTTGATTCCTTTTGTGTTGAGATGGAGGAGAGTCTATGAAAGCTGGTTGCTAATGGCACAGTGTCGATCCAATTTTCATTCCAAAAACTTATGCTATTGCCTCTCCCTAACTTTTTAGATATTCCATCAGACAGCCAACCCACTCTCATTGAATCATCGCCTTCTAAACATCCTAAATCTCTCCACCATCTAGACACCTCCCCACCCTCCAAAGCTTTGTCACTCCACTTAGCTCTCCATAATGAACAATCTCCATATCTAACTCTCAATAGTTTGGACCAAAGTGAGCTTGTTTATGTAAAGAATCTCCACCTCCACTTCCCTAATAGTGCTAAGTTGAATGCATTTATGTCCCTTACCCCTAACCCACCATCATCCCTTGTTTTACATACCACCTCCCATTTTACCTATGGTGAACCTTGGTTTGTAGTACAAGTTTCTTAAGAACTATAAGCCTTGGTTAACGTACCATTATGTGTAGCTGGAAAGTGCTACTTTTCTTCTTTTATAAATAATCCTTTTTCTCCTGTTCAAGGAATAAAAATGTCAAAAAACTATTTTGTCCATTAGCAGAGGTTATCTGTTCTCTGTCTTTACTGAAACTGATTGTAACGACTGATAGTGGCCATTAATCAATCACAATAAACTCTTCCATTGCAGCATGCGCTTACATGGAAAACAAAAAACAAAACTTCTAATAAATTCTCTTCATAATATACACATGAAAATCCAAGTTTCAACAAAGAAAAAAAGAAGGAAAAAAAGAAGGACAAAACTTTATTGTTTTCCACCGAGAATAGAATATATACAATAATTGGTACACATGTTATATTTTTTATTGTTGAGTTGTTACACATGTATTCACCTCATGTAAACTAGCACCACACATATCTATGGAACTGTACCTAAATTTGGTTAAAAAATAAAAATTCACCCTAAACCCTAAACCCAAAAATAAAAATTCACCATGCACCATATATTTTTTATTGTTGAGTTGTTACACATGTATTCACCTCATGTAAACTAGCACCACACATATCTATGGAACTGTAACTAAATTTTGTTAAAAAATAAAAATTCACCATGCACCATATTCTGCATGGTTGTGTTGACCGGTTTCAAAAGACAATAGATTTCCTTAATTTTTTATAGTGGCAAAAAATAGAGCATTTAGTGTGCCTATGAATGCAAAAATTAAGAGAAATTCTCATCGTCATAATCATCTTCAAATAGTAACAAACAAATCCTTGTAACTATAGTCAAATGATTCAACTCAGACACCTCTTTTGCCTCCTTCAAATTTAGCTTAAACTCAATATTAGGGGAAAAACACGCTGGCCTTCAAAGAATAAGAAAATAGTACCATGATGTGTGTATTGGAGAGTTTAGATTGATCAGATTTGGAGTAGAATGGTTAGCCTATAGAGAGATACATTATGTAAAAATTAAGAATGGCAGTCCCAGTGGTAATTGTTTAGCAATTTTGTGACAAGAAAGAATAAGGAGACACTGAGAAAATGAGACGCGGAAGCAAGGTTGTTTAGATTGACAACCACATTCCTGTCCTGTCTTATTTTAGCACTACTTACAAAGGCTTCAAAGTTTCAACACTGAGGGTAGTGAGGACATGGTCATTGACCTTGGCATATAGTTAGTCTCTCCAATCCAAGAGTCTTGAGTACTATCATGGACTCAGGATATGCTTCTCGGACTTTGCTTTTCAAATTTAAAATTTAGATTCATAACTTGCTTCAATGCTTGCCAAGCTTTCAAACTTGAAACATGTATTTGATCCTCTTTTCACTTCTAAAAAATTACAAGGATCCTATCTCTACACTCCAAGAATGACACATATAATAACAAATCAACAACCCAGAAATAAATCAAGAAAATTGCATTCAAAGTTAGCCCCGAAAGTAGTAAAATATGTTAAACAAAATAAAGTTCCACTGGCATTTAGTTAGCATCATTTGTGATAAATTCAGCAGGGGCAAAATCTATCTATTATGTATCCCTAAACCATCTGAGAAAGGTGGTTTCCCTAGTTTCAAAAAGAAAAGAAAAATGAAGTGCATTAGAATACTAGTCAATAACAATAGGCACATCTGCATTCTCACCAATGATCTTTTCATGAAATTTTGATGGGATGTCACCTCTAAGAATTTGAACTCTAAAGATGATTTTCTCGTTACTGTGTTCCATGAGTTCAAAAATGCATGCATCTCCAACCTTCAAACAGTTATCATCAGCAAAATTTCCCCAGCCGCTACAATCAAACCACTTGTAAACTTTGCTTTGTCCCTTATAAATCACGTCCCAGCTCTTGCCTCGATAGTTGAGAACAGTAAGGACCTCAACAGAAGGAAGTTTTGAGGATAAGCTGTTTGGCAGCCCCTAAATACCAACATTACAAGACATACAATGATTCTCCCATGTACACAATGTGTGAAAGAAGAGAATAAATATTGATCACCTACAAAAACATGAAGCTAGTCTTGTGTGCTTTAAAGTGCTCAACCTCTCAAGGTGTAGTAAAGAGATTAATTTTGTTTATGACACAGACAAATTGACCATTTTTAAACACGAAATGAAGCCAACTCTAAAACGTTGCCGAGCATGCAACCAAATGTTCTAAAATCAATGGCCATGTATATGTTTCACCTAAATATAAGACCATGATATCTTGTTAGAACTTAGAAGTCAACCAAACTGATCCAAATGATTTTGTTAGATGTCAACCAAACTGATTCAAATGACGAGAGATTGAGAAATCATATCAGAGAGGTAATAAGTTAGACATAAAAGATGCATCAACGAAAACATTAGAACCATGTGGACCTGCATTGGTATCATTAAAGACATTACAGTCAAGCTTGTCCTTTCAGTTATTTGTTTATTTTGTTTTGCATTTATAGTTTATGTACACAAACATGCATCTATTGGGACCTAATCAATATTCTGAGACTCAAGTCCTCTTATAAAAGGCGGGTGAGTGCTATAAAACCCAATTATGGTCATTTGTCTTCTTTATTTTCTATCTTCCATCTTTAACTTTAAGGGTCCATAAATATGGGGTTCAAAAACCCAGGTATGAGATTACCATTTGATATCTGGGACTAAGATGTGTTTTTGAAAGAATCACATCACAGTATATTTCTGATGAAAGTGGCAAAACCTCGACCCCTTGGAAATTTGTTGTAGAAACAGGTGCAGCTCCAGAACTACTTGCCATGAAGTCCACTGCAAATTTTGATTTTAGGTTAAGTTAGTGGTAAATGTTTAGATGGAAAGCTCATCTTGACAATAAACTGAGGATAAGGGCTGAGAAAATCCAAGCTACTTCCAGTTCCAACATTGAGAAGTTCAAATAAAAAAGATACAACTATCGTACATAGTTACAGAATGATTCTCTAACTTTAATTTCTATATATACACATTCTAGAATTTTAACTTCTTTCCTTATCTACTAACTCCCTATAAGTAGATCTATTTCCTTGGTAACCAGTCTCCAAGTTCAATTCATTCTCAAATTACATGCTGATTTTACAACCTTTTTCCCTTGTTTACCTAAATGTCTCTGTAATCCATTCTCACAAACATATAGTTTAAGCAGGCAAACCAACACTATTCCAGTCACCATAATCTTCATGATATTCAGCACAAAAAATAGCTTCTACTTGAATTAAAAGTTGGCAGAGGCATCAAGTAGCACACCCCCTGGTTGTGAGACATGGAACTCCCATTCATAGTGAAGGCTTGCCTCTACGAAGGAAAATGCTGACCAATGCCGCACGGGCACCGCTTAAGGATCCAAAGATAGAAAATTTGTATTGGTAACATAATTTATTGGTAAATATCTAGGAGCAATTAACTGGAATTTAGAACAAACACAGAAAAGAAACTAACCAAGGCAACATCTGGTTACACATATTAGGGATAAATTTCAAGTGCTATCCATACTAAAATGAAAAAAAAAAAAATCCAAGAAAAGGGGGGACACAAAAGCAAAAGGAAAAGGAGAAACTGTTGAAAAGAAGGACACATATATGATTCAATCATCCACACAAATCATGAGCACAGTATGGCATCTTTACATATATTCCATTCGATGAGCAACATCAAACAAAGCTAGTACCAAACGAGTAAAAGGGACAAAAAAGAAAACTGCCCAAAATACCTAGCAATCATGCTATACTACCTAATTAAGACAAGACAACCAAGGGAAAAGATAAATGCAAGAGCCATAAAAAACAGAGGAAAGAAATTGGGACCTAAAACCTCAAAACTTAAACTTCAAACCAGAAAATCGAAAAAAAACAAAACAAAAACAAAAAATTTAAGCTGAGCTTTTAGGCATCAAATTCTTTGGCCTCCTGAAGCTAAGAATGGATTAGCATTCAGTGCGCCCTTATTAAAAACGTTGTTCCACTTTGTTCTAGTTAGAACGCAAGATTTCATCCTCTGTTAAACAGTAAACATCAAATCACCAAAGTCGTAACCATCGATGGTAGTAAAGAAACTTATAAATGAATTGGAATGTATCACCATTGACGTCAATAACATAAAAATAGATAGAAACGTAACATGAATGGTAATGAGTAAAATGGATAACATACTAACGTACTTTGATTATCACAGTAGATCTTGGGAGATGTGAAAGTGATGCCAAGTTCAGTTAGGAGAGTTTGAATCCAAAGGATGTCAGCTGTGGTTTGTGCTAGGCTGCGGTATTCAGCCTCAGTACTTGATCTTGCAACTACATGTTGCTTCCTAGACCACCAGGAAACCATATTTGGGCCTGGAAAGACTGTTGCCCCTGAAGTTGACCTTCTGTCATCAGGGTCTGAAGCCCAATAAGCATCATACAGGGCTTCTAAAGTAAGAGGCTTGTGTGCTGGAGCAGGGGACAGATGCAGTCCATGATGCAGTGTGCCTTTTAGATACCTTAGGATCCTTTTTACGGCTAGCCAATGAGTGTCAAGAGGTGCTGCCATGAATTGGCACACCTTGTTAACTGAGTAACTCAGTTCAGGTCTGGTTATGGAGGCATATTGAAGTGCACCAACCACTGATCTGTACAGAGAAGGGTCTGAGAAGGTATCACTTCCCACTTTTGACAATTTGCAGCTTGAAGCCATTGGGGAGGAGCGAGCTTTTGCTTCCAGCATGTTAGTCTTGGATAGTAGGTCTCTAAGGTACTTTGTTTGGGTGAGAATGAGAGAACCATGGGGCTGTTTTCTGACTTCAATTCCTAAGAAATGGTCTAAGTGTCCCAGCTGTTTTAAGCTAAAAACTGAATTGAGGCGAGTGACAAGTTGCTGCACTAGACTGTTGGAGCTTCCCGTGATGATTATATCATCAACATAGACAAGAAGATACACCACAGCCCCATCAACATAAGTGAACAGAGACGGGTCACATTTGCTGTCCTTAAACCCAAACTTCACTAGAGTGTCCTTGACCCTTTCAAACCACTGCCTTGGGGCCTGTTTAAGGCCATAGAGGGCTCTATTCAACTTGCAAACTAGAGATGAATCAGCATCTTCAAATCCTTGTGGTTGTGTCATGTAGACCTCTTCATCGAGAAGGCCATTTAAGAAAGCATTATTTACATCCAGCTGAAGCAAATTCCACTGTTTTGTGAGTGCCAAGGTGAGGATAATCCTTATAGTGACAGGTTTGATGACTGGAGAGAAAGTCTCATTGAAGTCAAAACCTTGCACTTGATGAAAGCCTTTGGCCACAAGTCAAGCCTTATATTTGTTCAAGGACCCATCAGCATTTTCCTTAACTCTAAACACCCATTTACAACCAATTGGTTCCCTATTAGGAGGAAGAGGAACTAAAGTCCACGTCTTATTTTTCATGAGGGCTGCATATTCTTCTTTCATGGCAGCAAACCAGTTTGAGTCTTTTAAGGCCTGTTTAACACTCTTAGGTTCAGTGTGGGTAAGAAGAAGAGTAGGGTGAAGTCCCTGTGTACAATACCATTTTTGGAGTGAGTTTGCATTGGGTGAGTGTTCTGTGGAATGATGGGAGAAGGAGAAGAGGAAGTGCTGGAAGGACTTCCTTGATTATTGGGGATAGGAGTAGGACTAGAAGATAGACTAGGTGCTGTCCCAGACTGAGAAGAAGAGTTAGCAGCCAAGGAATTGGAAGGTGGAACAGAACTAGGAGAGGAAGTATTGGGCTGAACAAGACTTGAAGAATTGGACTGAACATGACTTGGGGAAGAATTAGTGGGCTGAGAAGGCACCAATGAGGAGCTGGGTGGAGTGGAATGGCCAGAAATTATAGGGATATTAGCAGAAACAGTAGGGACAGTGTTGGGAATAACTGCAGATTTTGGAGGAAAAGGATTATTGTAAGGGAACCTAGTTTCATTGAAAACAACATCCTTTGAGATGAAGAGCCTTCCACTGGGGGAAAGGCATTTGTATCCTTTGTGGGATGTGGAATATCCCAAGAATAAGCACTCATGAGACCTGAAACTCAACTTGTTTGTATTATATGGTCTCAGTAGAGGGAAACAAGAACACCCAAATATTTTCAGAAAGTTGTAATCTGGCATTTGATTGAACAGAACAGTACAAGGGACTGAAAAATTCAAGGATGCAATAGGTAACCTATTTATAAGATACACTGCAGTTAAGATTTAAGAAGGCATGATCCCAGAATTTAATTGGAAGAGAGGCATGACTTAGTAGAGTTAGGCCTAACTCTACAATGTGTCTATGTTTGCGCTCAACTACACCATTTTGATGATGGGTGTGAGGGCAAATGAGACGATGGATAACACCTAGTTCATTAAGATATTTGGTGAGGGGTCGAAATTCACCTCCCCAATCTGTTTGAATGGCTTTTAGACGAGTATTAAACTGTAATTCAGCCATACTTTTGAGTTGCTTAAAGATTGTAAAAATTGTAAAAGTTTCAGACTTGTTCTTAAGAAGGTATATCCATGTAAAGCATGAATACGCATCAACAAAAGTGATATAATACTGAATTTGTTGAAGAGGGGACAGGTGCTGGTCCCCATAGATCACTATAAACTAATTCAAGTGAGAAATTGTAAATAGTGGTAGAAGAAGGTGCATGAAGTCTATGTGCTTTTCCAACACAGCAAGCTGAACAAAATGAATTATCTTTTATTGAACAAGGGAGATTACATTTTTGAAGTACAAGACGCATGACATTAATGTTTGGATGGCGTAGCCTTAGGTGCCATTTGAATTGAACTAGGAGCTAAACTAGAAGATACAGAATCAACAGAATTACAAGAAGATACAACAGCTTCATTATTGAGCACATTTGTTACAAGACAAGAGGAAAGAGTGGACCCTGGAGGTTGAAGCTGAAGACTGGGAAACACATACAATTCATCAGCACCAACTTTGCCTTGGAGCAAGATTTCATGCGTGTCCTGAGATTTAACCAAGCAATGATTAGCATGAAATTCAAAGAAAACAGAATTATCATGTGCAAACTTACTAACACTGATCAAGTTTTTAGTGATTGAGGGAACATGAAGCAATTTATGCAATATAAGAGGTGTTTTAGGATTATGGGGAGAGAAAAATTGAGAAGAACCAGTAGAGTTAATGGGCAAACCTTGCCCGTTACCAATAAAGATTTGGTCAGGGCCTTCAAATGGTGTCATTTGTAGAATATTTTGAGCATCACCAGTAACATGGAATGATGCTCCTGAATCCGGAAACCAATTGGATGAGGGATTGAATGAAGTGTTGGTCAGCATAGCACTAGGATGAGGGTGCTGAGTTTGTTGTTGCTGAAACTGAGGCTGACCAAGTCCAGTATGTCGTGGTGGATGAGAGTGATAGTTTTGATTAGGATACTGATGGTGATGAGGTGAAGGCCCATAGCCATGTGATGGCTGATTGTAACCCTGAAAATTGAAGGCTAATTGATGATGTGTGGGTGGCACCGCAGGTGGCGGCGGCGGTTGATAGTGCTGATTGAACCGATGGTAACAGACTGAAGCACTTTGCCCAAATTTGTAGCAGACTTGGCACTGAACGAAGGACCGGCCGCCGCGGCCACAACCACGGCCAAAACGTCCCGCGATAACCAGAATATTGATCCTCAGAGGATTGCGACGCATGAAGCTTGCAGCTGAGATGAAGAAGAATCACCAGATTTATTCGCCGAACCCGAAGCCTGAGTAAGATTCATTGAAGCTGAATCTTGACCAGTGAGTTTGCGATACTTGAGCACATGCATTTCTTGTGCAAGAAGAAGCGCCTCGGCTTCTTCGATTGGAATATCCTCGTCAAACTTGCTCTCAATGATCGAAACAATTGAATCGTATTCTTGTGGAAGACCTTCCAAGATCACATCGAGATGTTCCTTCGGCGAAACCGGATCTCCAACAGAGGCTATGCTATCAACCAGTGCCTTGATCCGTGCAAGAAACTCTGAGATCGAACGATCTTCAAGATGCGTGTTGTGCAATTCAGTGCGCAATTGTCGAGCTCGCGCACGAGTCAATTTCTGAAAGTATAAGTGGATCTTGTCCCATAGCTCAAACGAGTGAATACATCCTAGAACCCTAGATTGAATCGTGCTTGATAGTGATGACTGTAACCAAGAAAACAACATCTGATCTTGACACTCCCATTCTAGATACTTCACTAACGCGATTCGCAACTCGATCTTAGGAATTCGCAAATTGCGGAGGAATTTTAGGAGAAACGAGAAACTTTTGACGACGGTGTGCTTTGACAACTGGCTCCACTTGTTGGCGCCATAGCAAGAAATTCTTATCATCTAAACGTTCGGTGATTGAGTGAGAGAATGTTGCTGGACCTTTCGGAGCCGCCGCTGGCGGTTATGGAGGAGGAGGATGATCGAAACTACTATCGAAAGCCATGGATAGGGTCGACTAAGCTCTAGATACCATATTGAATATCTTCAGTATCATAGAGAGAGAGAGAGAGAAAAAAAAGGAACACTAGGCCTAACAACCTAACTAATCTTAGCTCACTCTAACTGATTGTGAGTTACATTACATTTACAGTACATTTACATTTACATTTGGCATTTGCATTTACAGTATATACACACACAACAACTGCAACCAAAAAGATCATCAAATCAACACAGCCAGAAATAAATAAATAAATAAATGAACTCTTTAAGAAAAACACTTCTAATAGCCTCGAAAATGAGGTGAAACTAAGATAAGATGATCATATTCAAAGGGAGATTTATCTACAATCAGAGGAACATGCAACTTAACAAAGTCAACAAGAGGATTACAGTAGCTTACAATTCATATACATAAAAGTAGACAAAGCTAGACAAGATAATCATGCTAAATGGATTCATCATTTTCATTCACCAATTTGTATTGGCTCACTATTGATGTACTATCTGGTTTCATCTAATCTATCCATTTTAACCAAATTGAAAATCTCCAAGGGTTCTAATGCCTGAGAGAAAAATAATTCAGCTCATTAACAATATTTTTCTTAATAAATAGCCTGGAAACACTAGGACTAGCTCACAAGAGCACAACACAAAACCAGCCATAGGCTTCCTATTCAAATTTCCTCAGCCATTCCTTCCAACCCTTCATTTTCATCACTCTCACTTTCTTTTTCACAAAACGCATCTTCCCTTAAACTTCTAAGACATTTCAATAAAACCCCAAATATTAAAAAAAAACCTGCAAATACTGAAAAAACCAGCCATTGTAAGAGCCTTAGCTTAAAATCCTTGGATAGGAAAAAACAATAATAACCACACAAAAGTATCACTTTGTCACAAACCCATGTACCAGCAAGCAAACTCGTTGTAGCATGTTAACAAATATACACACCTACTCCAGCTGAAACTTTCACGGAGCAATAAATAAGCAACCACAATAATAGATAAACGGGTTTACAGTGCTCTTTCAACAAACACATAGCACTCTCTACAATATATTTCGGTTGAAGAGTGGCGACCTTCTGCTGCACCACGCTTACACTTCAATCCAGAAAATCCAAAATAAAATAAAAATAAAAAAATAGCTGAACTTTTAGGCATCAAAATATTTGGTCTTCTAAAACTAAGAATGGATTAGCATTCAGTTTGCCCGCATTAAAAACGTTCTTCCACTTTGTTCTAGTTAGAGTGCAAGATTGCATCCATTGTTAATCAGTAAACTTCAAATCAGAGATTAGCATCAATCAACAAAGTCGTAATTATCCATGCTACTAAGAGAAACTTATAAAACAAATCGATTAATGGCATAAAAATAGACAGAAACGTAACATAAATGTAAATGGGTAAAATACCTTGCAAGCAGTCACTCACAGTTTTCAGCCTCCGAGGTCGTATCTCGCAGTCGTACGTGTGGCTGATCAGCGACAGTGAAGAATGAGAATGAGAGAGGCCTGAGATGAAAGAGATGGGTTATAGTATAGAAGAGGTAACACTGGGCCGTAGGGTTTATGTTTGGGGTTTGGACGGGTAACACTGCTGGGTATAAAATGTAGGATCATAACTCAGAGCGTGTTTGGGAAAGCTGGAAAAAAAAGATTATGTTGATAATCTGTTTTTAAATAATCGATTATAATCAGAATCTATTTTTGTTTGGATATGCTTGCTGAAAAGTAATTTTAAGATGATCTATTTCGTTTGGGTGGTATAAAAATAATCACTTTTATATAGTAAATTACAAAAAAAGGGTATGAAAATATTTGTATAATTTAATAATAATTGTTTTTTTTAACATTACATTTTTTTTAGCTGTATATTTTTTAAAATTCAAAGTCTTGAAAAAAAATTAATTAAAAAAGGAACCGGTGATGAGAGTCCAGGGGTGAGATTTTAATTTATTCACTTTTTTTTTTTTGGGTGCTCTTAATTTATTCACTTTTACATTGATGTTTTTATAACATTAAAATTTCAATTGCACTATGCAGTGATGACTTATGAGAGTCCTGTGCAAGTTGCGTGAAAAAAAGACCACCGAACAGTGATGATAAAGGAACGACCATTAAGGGGTAAGATAGGAAGAAGGTTTGAGATGCAAAAATAATCGGTGTCAAAATAATCTTACAGTCCTTCCAATGAGATTAATGAAAACAGCTTTTTTTCAAAGAAAAAGCTTTTTCAAAATTTAAGTCACAGATCCAAACATAAAAGATTTTACATAAAACAGCTTTTATATGTAAAAACAGCTGAAATCACAGATTTTAATCTATCCCAAACATAAAAGAATTTTGTAGATTTTAAAAGATTATTTAGAACTATAACTACTTATAAGAATTTTAAAAAAATTGATAATAAATTTCTTTTGTGTTTGAAATTTAAAAGATTTATAAAAATCACATAAATTTATAAGATTACAAAGAATTATATAATTATTTTATAAAATTTAAAGTTACAAGAATCAATAAAAATAAAGAAATAATAATTTAATAAAGAAAACTAAAATCTAAAACCATTGTTCCAATATTTTAACGGCAGATTGAAACAAATATGAAATTTAACAATACATTGAATAAAAGCAAATAATTAAGTTAAAAAAAAAAAAACAAATATTTGAGCAATGACTATTGTGGATTGGAATCTATAATCAAACAAAAAAAAATTAAATGTGGAGCGGAGATATGAAGATTGTAACATCATGTTTTTCGTATAAAGCCTTAAAGTACTTATATGTGTGCTATATATGTTATATGTTGTTAAAGTTTTGCCTTAGGAGTGTTATATGGGGTTAACTGGGATTTTAGAGTGAAAAAATCCCTTTCTGATATATGAGCACGGTCGTGCTCATGTTCAACACGCCCCGTGCTTAACCACGTGCTCTGTGGCTGAGTGAGCCACGAGCACAACCGTGCCCAAGGGAAGCATGACTGTGCCGGAAAACGCAAGTTCGTGATGTGAATAGTGTAGACCCAGTGCTTAGTTAAGCACAGCCCCATGCTCACTAGGGCTAGACACTGGTCGGTTACGGTCGGATTCGGGTCCAAAAACCTAAATCCGACCAAAACTGACCTATAGAATATATGGTCCATTTCCGTCCATTTGTGGCATCGGTTTGGGCGGGTTGGGCTGGTAATGGGCGGGTTGGCCTGGTGACGGGCGGTTTCGGACGGTTTTTGAATAATAAAAAATGTAGCAGAAGAAGGAGAAAGAAACATACAAATTTTAACAGTCTGAAACTTCCCTAAAACAAAAAATAGATCTGAAACTTGAAGAAGTAAAATAACAAACACAACCAGATCTGAAACTTGAAGAAGCAAAATAACAAATGCAAGCAGATCTGTGAACAAACGCAAGCAGATCTCTTCTCCCTTCGTCAACCCTTGTACTAGATCTGAAACACAAGTAGATCTGAGACATTGGAAAGAGGAAGACGCGTTGTTGTGGCGAGGGCCGCGACACTGTGGACGACGGCCGCGGTGCTCTGTGCTGACGACGGCTGCGGTGTGCTCGCTGCTCTGGATGACGATTCTTGACGACGAAGTTGTTGCATCGAATCCGCGAGAGATGAAAACGAGAGAGTGTGAGATGAAGTTTTTTTTTTTTGATAAGCAAGTGTGAGATGAAGCTGAGTTGCAGAATGGTTTGGGTGGGTGGGTTATGACTTGATGATTTGGGGTTCTGTAGAAAGAAATCGAGAAGGAGAGAAGGAGAAATATAGAAAGAGAATTGAGAGCATTGTAAAAAGAAGAAGAGTCGATTGGGAAAGTGAAAGATAGCCCATTCAAAATGAAATTGAATGCATGACAGCTAGATTACAATTCACAAAGTTTTTTTTATCTTCCCAATGTGAGACTGTACTGAAGGGACATGACGGGAGAGAGAAGACTGAAGAGTAATGTTCAATTTTTGTAATACGTTGTTATTCGGTCGGTTATGGGTGGGTTCGGAATTTTTTTACCTAACCGAACCCGCCCGATGGTATCCGTATGGAACTGAGTCTCTGAACCCGTAACCCGCGTATCCGGATAAAACCGCCCGCTTTCTTTCTTTTTTCTACCGGGTTACTCTGCTCCGGGTCAGGCCTTTTTTTTTGTCCACTCCTAGTGCTCACGTTAAGCACGCCCATGCTTAGGGGGAGCACGGTCGTGCTCGGGTCTGGAGGTATATAAATAAGCAAGTTTCGTGAGGGTTGCGGTGGAAACCCTCATTTTGGCACTTTTAGCAACTCTAGTGTGACAGAAACCGCTCCCCTTTCCTTTTTCTTGAACCCTTCAAAGTTCTTGGAGTTCTTGAGTCCGTTTGGGAGAAAAGTCATGCCCGCTAGTGTCAATTAAGGTAACGTGGTCATCCCTCTGTTAATCTCATTTTCCTTTTTTCTTGGATTTAGAGATTAATTGGTTATTTCTTTTGTGTTTGGCCAAGGCTTGAGAAATTCGTCGAGCCGCTCGAGAGAACCAGAGTAGAATTGCTTACGCCTGGCAAAAGGTTTAGATCAGGTGTGGGGAGAAGGGTTAGTATGAACATGTAGGCATTGGGGGTAGCGTAAGATGAAGGGTTAACCCATGATCCTATTGCTTGCTATATGCTTAAATGTTGTCTAACTATATGTTTATCTATGTTTGTTTATAGTTGGCATGTTTATCCCATAATTTTGATGATGTTGCCATGCCATGGATGAACGCATGCTTGAGTTTGATGTTGTTAACGTTAATAAAGACTCTACTTAAATAATAGGGCTTGTTAGTAATATATGGAATTAAAGGACTAAGTTCCCAATTGTTCATAAGACATGAATTATAGTAATGAGAGACAAGGTTATTACTCAATGGTATAGTCAAGACCCTACGATTTATCTATGAGTGTTTTAGGGACATTAATAATGAAACATAAATTAAAGGATTATCCCAATAAATATAAGACGTGAAGATTAATTAAGAGTAACGAGATTAGTGCTTGATGGTTAGTTAAAGACTAATAGGATTGATCCACGAATGCTCTAGGAAGTTTGACAAGGGTTTCCAACCCTTTCCCCATATCCGTGCGGGTATCCATTTGTGTGTTTTAAACAACTTTATCAATATTTGTGGGCATTAATGGATATCTATGAATATTCAAACACCTCACAATTTTTTTTATCCACACATGAATTCAGACTAATTCTACCAATCAGACTTGATTTGAGTTCCTTGCTGCTACAAGAAATTCTTATGTACTTAAAAAGTATTATAATAAATATAATATGATATGTAAACAATAAAATCATGCATGTCATGAAATGGTGATGAAAGGGGAAGGGGTTTGGGAACGATAGGGTTTGGGTGCTGCGGCTGCCAAATTTCAAAAACAAAATAAAGGTACTAAAAAAAGTAGGCTATTTGGTTTATATATGTAAAAGGGTATTTTATTAATTTTACCTTGGCGGGTACCTGCGGCTATGGATAGTACACTACCCGTCCCCGCCCCATTAAAAAGAGAATAGAGAAAATATCCGTTTATTTTACCCGCGGATACTCATTAAGGTACCCATTTTCTATCCGTTGTGAATATTATCCACGGATACAGGTAAAATTTACATCTTCATGTTCAAAATATATATATATATATATAAAAGAAAAAGAAAAAAAGGTATTGCTTATTCAGGAAAGATCAAAGTCAATTTTTGACTCTCGAGCAACACTTGGGCAGAGGGAAGGTAATTTTCGTTTTAACGTGTTTAATTTTTTTTTTTATGACATTTCACTTTATCAATGGTTGGTCCTAATGATGATATGTTAGATATCTCTCTTGCGAGATACAGAAGGCATGGCCAACAGGATACCTCTGAGCTGAATTTCAAAAGGAGATCACATAAACATCTTGTTTAGCTTCTTGTACTATGGTGAACCATGGTTTGTAGTACAAGTTTCTTAATAACTATAAGCCTTGGTTAATGTACCATTATGTGTAGCTGGAAAGTGTGACTTCTCTTCTTTTATGAATAATCCTTTTTCTCCTATTCAAAGAAGAAAAAAAAAAGACAATAAACTATTATGTCCTTTAGCAGAGGTTATCTGTTCTGTCTTTATTGAAACTGATTGTAACGACTGATAATAGCCATTAATCAATCACAATAAACTCTTCCGTTGCAGTAATCATTTACTTATAAAAATAAAATAAAAAATTCTATAAATTCTCTTCATAATGTACACATGAAAATCCACAAGTTTTAACAAAGAAAAAAAGGACAAAACTTGGTTGTTTTCCAACGAGAATAGAATATGTACAATAATTGGGGCACACGCTATATTTTTTTATTGGTGAGCTGTTACACATGTATTCGCCTCATGAAAACTAGCACCACAAATATCTATGGAACTATACCTAAATTTTGTTAAAAATAAAAATTCACCATGCACCATATTCTGCATGGTTGTGTTGATGCGCTGGTTTCTAAAGATAATAGATTTCCTTAATTTTGATAGTCACCAAAAACAGAGCATTTAGTGTGCCTGTGAATGCAAAAATTAAGGGAAATTCTCATCATCATAGTCATCTTCAAATAGTAACTGAGAAACTAACCCTTGTGACTATAGTCAAATGATTCAACTCAGACACCTCTTTTGCCTCCCCCCAAATTAAGCTTTAACTCAATATTAGGGGGGAAAAACACGCTGGCCTTCAAAGAATAAGAACATAGTACCATGATGTGTGTATCGGAGATTTTAGACTTATCAGATTTGGAGTAGAATGGTTAGATTATAGAGAGATGCATTGTGTTGTACTACCACTTAGATCCGATTCATATGTAGAAATTAAGAATGGCAATCCAGTGTGTTTAGCAATTTTGTGACAAGAAAGAATAAGGAGACACTGAGAAAATGAGAGGCGGAACCAAGGTTGTTTAGATTGACAACCAGAGTCCTGTCCTGTCTTGTTTTAGCACTACTTACAAAGGCTTTAAAGTTTCAACACTGAGGGTAGTGAGGACATGGCCGCGTTTGGGTAAACAACTTAATTAAGAGCTTATCACATAAGACCTTATCTCATGAGAGCTTATGCCATAAGAGCTTATGAAGAAAGGGGCAGGAGAGGATTCGAAGGGGAAAACATGGAGGGGTCATAAGCACTTGTTAAATTTCCATAAGCTTGTTCCAGTGACTTATGAAAATAAGTCAAAAACTCCTTATGCGATGGCATAAGTTACTTTTATAAGCTCTGCCAAACACACTGCATAAGAGCTTATGTCATCAGATAAGTCAAAAGGAGCTTAAATAAGCTCTTCCAAACGCCACAATAGTCATTGATTTGGGCATATGATTAGTCCCTCCAAGCCAAGAGTCTTGAGTTCTATCGTGGACTCAGGATATGCTTCTCTGACTTTGGTTTTCAAATTTCAAATTTAGATTCATAACTTGCTTCAATGCTTGCCAAGCTTTCAAACTTGAAACATATATTTGATCCTCTTTTCACTTCTAAAAAATTACAACGATCCTATCTCTACACTCCAAGAATGACACATATAGTAACAAATCAACAACCCAGAAATAAATCAAGAAAATTGCATTCAAAGTTAGCCCCGAAAGTAGTAAAATATGTTAAACAAAATAAAGTTCCACTGGCATTTAGTTAGGGGCAAAATCTATCTATTCTGTAACCCTAAACCATCTGAGAAAGGTGGTTTCCCTAGTTTCAGAAAGAAAAGAACAATGAAGTGCATTAGAATACTAGTCAATAACAATAGGCACATCTGCATTCTCACCAATGATCTTTTCATGAAATTTTGATGGGATGTCACCTCTAAGAATTTGAACTCTAAAGATGATTTTCTCGTTACTGTGTTCCATGAGTTCAAAAATGCATGCATCTCCAACCTTCAAACAGTTATCATCAGCAAAATTTCCCCAGCCGCTACAATCAAACCACTTGTAACCTTTGCTTTGTCCCTTATAAATCACGTCCCAGCTCTTGCCTCGATAGTTGAGAACAGTAGGGACCTCAACAGAAGGAAGTTTTGAGGATAAGCTGTTTGGCAGCCCCTAAATACCAACATTACAAGACATACAATGATTCTCCCATGTACACAATGTGTGAAAGAAGAGAATAAATATTGATCACCTACAAAAACATGAAGCTATCTTGTGTGCTTTAAAGTGCTCGACCTCTCAAGGTGTAGTAAAGAGATTAATTTTGTTTATGACACAGACAAATTGACCATTTTTAAACACGAAATGAAGCCAACTCTAAAACGTTTCCGAGCATGCAACCAAATGTTCTAAAATCAATGGCCAAGTATACGTTTCACCTAAATATAAGACCATGATATCTTGTTAGAACTTAGAAGTCAACCAAACTGATCCAAATGATTTTGTTAGATGTCAACCAAACTGATTCAAATGACGAGAGATTGAGAAATCATATCAGAGAGGTAATAAGTTAGACATAAAAGATGCATCAATAGAAACATTAGAACAAATGTGGAACTGCAATGGTATCATTAAAGACATTACAGCCAAGCTTGTCCTTTCAGTTATTTGTTTATTCTGTTTTGCATTTATAGTTTATGTACACAAACATGCATCTATTGGGACCTAATCAATAATCTGAGACTCAAGTCCTCTTATAAAAGGCGGGTGAGTGCTATAAGACCCAATTATGGTCATTTGTCTTCTTTATTTTCTATCTTCCATCTTTAACGTTACGGGTCCATAAATATGGGGTTCAAAAAACCAGGTATGAGATTACCATTTGATATCTGGGACTAAGATGTGTTTTTGAAAGAATCAAATCACAGTATATTTCTGATGAAAGTGGCAAAACCTCAGCCCCTTGGAAATTTGTTGTAGAATCAGGTGCAGCTCCAGAACTACTTGCCATGAAGTCCACTGCAAATTTTGATTTTAAGTTAAGTTAGTGGTAAATGTTTAGATGGAAAGTTCATCTTGACAATAAACTGAGGATAAGGGCTGAGAAAATCCAAGCTACTTCCAGTTCCGACATTGAGAAGTTCAAATAAAAAAGATACAACTATCGTACATAGTTACAGAATGATTCTCTAACTTTAATTTCTATATATACACATTCTAGAATTTTAACTTCTTTCCTTATCTACTAATTCCCTACAAGTAGACCTATTTCCTTGGTAACCAGTGTCCAAGTTCAATTCATTCTCAAATTACATGCTGATTTTACAACCTTTTTCCCTTGTTTACCTAAATGTCTCTGTAATCCATTCTCACAAACATATAGTTTAAGCAGGCAAACCAACACTATTCCAGTCACCATAATCTTCATGAAATTCAGCACAAAAAATAGCTTCTACTCGAATTAAAAGTTGGCAGAGGCATCAAGTAGCACACCCCCTGATTGTGAGACATGGAACTCCCATTCATAGTGAAGGCTTGCCTCTACGAAGGAAAATGCTGACCAATGCCGCACTGGCACCGCTTAAGGATCCAAAGATAGAAAGTTTGTATTGGTACCATAATTTATTGGTAAATATCTAGGAGCAATTAACTGGAATTTAGAACAAACACAGAAAAGAAACTAACCAAGGCAACATCTGGTTAAACATATTAGGGATAAATTTCAAGTGCTATCCATACGAAAATGAAAAAAAAAATCCCAAGAAAAGGGGGGACACAAAAGGAAAAGGAGAAACTGTTGAAAAGAAGGACACATATATGATTCAATCATCCACACAAATCATGAGCACAGTATGGCATCTTTGCATATATTCCATTCGATGAGAAACATCAAACAAAGCTAGTACCAAACGAGTAAAAGGGACAAAAAAGAAAACTGCCCAAAATACCTAGCAATCATGCTATACTACCTAATTAAGACAAGACAACCAAGGGAAAATATAAACGCAAGAGCCATAAAAAACAGAGGAAAGAAATTTGGACCTAAAACCTCAAAACTTAAACTTCAAACCAGAAAATCGAAAAAAAAAACAAAAATTTAAGCTGAGCTTTTAGGCATCAAATTCTTTGGCCTCCTGAAGCTAAGAATGGATTAGCATTCGGTGCGCCTTTATTAAAAACGTTGTTCCACTTTGTTCTAGTTAGAACGCAAGATTTCATCCTCTGTTAAACAGTAAACATCAAATCACCAAAGTCGTAACCATCGATGGTAGTAAGAGAAACTTATAAACGAATTGCAATGTATCAGCATTGACATCAACGACATAAAAATTAATAGAAACATAACATACATGGAAATGAGTAAAATACCTTACAAGCAGTCACTCGCAGTTTTCAGCAACGGTACTCAGCGTCGGTCGTGTCTCACCATCGTGAGGGTGGCGGGCGCTCCTCACCACCGTGATAGTAGCGGTCGCTTGTGGAGCAGCTGTCAAAGTTGGTGGCTGATCAGCGATAGGGAGTTTCTAATACTAATTTCCTTAATTTCTCTGTTTTTTCAACATCTCATACTCTTTCTCACACTTTTACACTATCAAATGCAAAAAAAAAACATTATTTTAAATATTATAGAACTCTCTTTTAAGGTTCCTTAGATAAGAAACCTATTTTAAATTTAAGGAACACAAAATATCATGTGGTATATTATTTTTTTTCTTAAGAACCTCCAAGGAACTTCGACTAAAGATGCTCTTAGGGTTTTATTTTTGGTTCATTCGACCGGTTAACATTTCGATATCAGAGCCAGTGAGCTCACGAAGTATCTCGCAAGCTTAAATCATTTCAACTCATTACAACACTAATTTCCGCTCTAGTGGTTAGTCATCGTGTTAAGGTTTTTTGCCCCTCCCAAAAGATGTATTCTACGGGATTCGATCCCAGGTCCTTTCCCACAAATTTAGCATGCATATCCATTTATTAATATAAAGAGTATAATTTTAATATTGTGTTTTGGTTTAGAGAAATGATAGAAAGACAGTCTCCACCACACTCTTTTTCCAGTATCGTATCTCCTATTGGTTGAAATTCATATGGGTCTTACAAAACTCAAGCGGGATCCACATGAATTAGTGGAACTCATTCCAAAATAATGAGACTCACATAAATTTCAACTAAAGGGAGAGAGTGATAGAGAGTGTGTTGATATCACTCCTCTTTTGCTTGATGAATATTTCGATCCCTGCAAATAGGACGAGATTTGATGTTAGTCCTTCCAAAAAAAATTCTTACGAATTGGCCCCTGAACATTTTAAAACTTTGAAATTCGTCCATATCGTAATAATATCTTCGTTAAGTGATGATGTCGCAGACGAAAGTGCACGTCATCAGTACCACACCCCCTAGTTGTGAGTAGGGGTGGCAAAGCGGGCCAACCCATCCCATCCCGCCCCGCCACCAACCCGCCTAAAAAGGGGCGGGGCGGGTTGAATGATAACAGTGGGTTGGAAATCTCACTCCCGTCCCGTTTAGTGCCGAGTTAGCGGGTTGGCACGTTAAAAAATTAAAAAAAAAAATAGTTAATTCCATAAACTATCTTTAAAATAATCATGTTCCCATTTGAAAATGATTTAAATTAACGACAAATTACCAATACAAAGACTTACTTGTTTAATTATGAGAACCTAAACTATATATGGCGCCATTTTTCTAACAATCCCTATGTAGTGATTATTAATATTAAAACCATGACTAACATTAAAAGGCTAAAAATAAAGCATGCATTAGAATTTTAGAAGTCAAATCAATAAACCAACAAGAAGTCCAACTACACAAATCTACTAAGTACTAACCAAAAGTCCAATAATCCATAAGTCCATAACTACATAAACACAAATTAGTTTCAATATTTTATACCACATCCACCAAAAAAGTAATACACAAAACATGAAATCAATCTTCAACATCTTCCAAGTTTAGAACATTAGATGCTTGCTTGGACAAAGTCATCCCCACTTTTGCATCATCCTTATCATTGTCATCTACATCTACATATCACAATTCCAAAAGAATATAAATAAATTAACAAACAATTATCAAAATTCAAAATAAAACAACAAAGAATGATTATGACCGAATTAAACAAATTATCATCGCTAACAAAACCGTGTAACCAATTGCGAGTACATATCAAAGGTTCCACATTTTTTGACAAGAGACAACTTCTATATTTGTTCAGAAGCCATAGTGGTAATAGGAATGCTCAATAAGTCACAAGCCATTATTGATAAATCTGCAAATCGACTCCTATTATCTTTCAGTCATTTTAATACATCCAAGTTTTCATGATCACCAAAATCTAAAGTTGGCTCATCCAAATACATATCAAGTTGATTCTTCCCAATTTTAGTAGTAAGTTGTTGATTGTGCATTTTCAATCCCTGTTATAATTCACAAGTGAAACACGTGAAAAGAAAAATATTAAAGCAAGATAAGGTTAAAAAATTACAATAAAGAAAGTAATCAAAATTATTAATTCAATACATATAAGCTTACATTAATCAAGTTCTGGGAGAAAGGCATGGGTTCCCTAAACCCACTAGAAGAAGGGGTATGAGTAGAACCTCACTCTATGAGAGAAGTAGTTTTGGTAGAATATTTCTCAAACAACATGTAAAGCTTTCTCTTTACTTCATTTGTCTTTGATTCACTTGTAGATGCATCAACACTCGAGTAACAATAAGTCAATGAAGAAAGCTTTATTTGCAGGTCAAGAACCGCTCCCAATGCAAGCAAAACACTATACTCATCCCAATATTTGTCAAACTTATAAATCATCCTTTCAAACATTTTTTATGACTTCTTCATCTCTCAAGCTATTAAGTAGAACACATTGAATTTTCCAAACTAGCAAAAATTACAAGGTGAAAGTAGGATATGATGTGCCATAAATCATATTTGTGGTTTCATAGAAAGGAGACAAAAACACACAAATTTTTTCTCCTCTTTTCCATTCTTCTGGTAATGGACAATATCTATAATTATCATCTTTAAAATGAAGATAAGCAAAAACACGACAATATTTGAGGGCACATTCAAGCATTGTATTTTCAATTTTTTTGGTTATAATTTGCTAACATACTCCTTCTAAAGATGGGTGGGTGTACGTTAGCAAATCCTTATGGGTTTGCTAAAATACACTCATCCATTTTTTAGGAGTACGTTAGTATGTTACACATTTTTTTTTAGTTATAACTTGCTAACTTATGGGATTTATTAACGTACACCCACCCATTTATTAGAAGATATAAGTTAGCAAGTTACACCTTCGAATGTATTTTCCATTTTTTTAGTTATAATTTGCTAACGTACTCCTTCTAAAAAATGGATGGGAGTACGTTAGCAAATCCTTATGGGTTTGCTAACATAAACACACCTATTTTTTAGAAGAACCATGTTAGCAAGCTACACCTTCTTATTGGGATGTGTGTGGGATGGGTTAGGCTTGTCCCTCACCCTGCCCTTGACCGGGTCAATTCTTTGAACCCGAACTCGAACCCGTCCCTAGACCTAAAGGAACCCGATCATGTGCGGGTTTGATTAAGACCAGGCCTAGAAGGGACGGGACCGGGTTGGCCCGAAGTGTGAGCATATATTCGAATAAATTAACATAAATTAGTAACACTAACATTTTCATATTGGCTCGGGGCGGCTTCACAACATACAACTGATAATATATTTAAGGAAAAAGAAATGCTAGTCAATGCATACAACTCAACATGTATTTAAGAAATGTATTCCGCTCTAATAGTTCACAAGAGCTTTGCAAATATTATAAGTTTTTCAACTTATACTATCCTTTCAGGCCACCAATTAAAAGCCGTAAAATATTTCTCATTTGCAATGTAACTGCTTCTGGGTGCCTTTTATTGGCCATAAGTTCATACAAGTAACAAGGTTTACTTGTCATTAAGCCAATCCCTTCACTACTTCAAAGTTTTCATGACAAGCCATAGAGCTAGAAGCAGCACATGAATCAGATTTACCCCTGCAACAGTAATGAACAATATGAGCTATATAAATTGTAAAAACTTAATTCAATGACAGCAGGGAGGCTGTCATTCATTAAACCCACTTCTTTAATTGTAAAAGAAATAATATATCTAGCTTAGAAAGCATATGTATCCATAATTAAGAAATGAGGTTCATCTATCATGTAAAACTGAGAGAATAATGTCCTATTTTCATCCTCCGAAAGCTGCTTTGAGTAATAGTCATGGCAAATGAGTCACTTCAATTTATATTGAACAGGTACATGAACTCATAACTACATGACTAGAATAGAGCTATATTACATATAACATATTTGTCCTAATAATTAAAAATAAATAAGCAAACTACAATAGATACATACCTGTGTCCGCAACCGAGGGTGGTAGGTTTAAAGTATACCCTCAAACAAATCTACAAAAAAAGTAAATAAAAAAAATTAAAATAACATTCTAACAAACTAAAAATTAATAGAATATTTCATAAATATTTTTGACAATTACCAAGAATTTCAAGTTCTCAAAATTGGTCTCCATCTCAGCTAACAGGGGAACAAATTTTTTTGTATAAAAAGGTCATGATAGGGAGTTGAGATATTTATTCATAGGAAGCAAACAACACAAAAGTGAATGGAGCAAATTTAGAAGAAGGCAATGCAGCAGATCTATTTCATGAAGCAAGAGAGCAACCCAACACAAAATCTCAATGTAGATTTATCAGTTCTAACTTCTAACAAAAAAGCTTGCTATATAGGTGCATACAAAATGGCTAGATATAGGTGCCTACAAAATGGCTAATGACTAATGCTGGTGTGCATACAAAATGGCTAATGACTAATGTCGGTGTGCATACAAGGTGGTACCGACTGCAACAGATAAAAGTCCAACAAAACCCCAAAACTTGGACAGCTTGGGCAACCCATATAGGCGCTTCCTCGTTCCTCCTTTCAGCAACATGTGAAGGAAACCGTTGTCTGACGTCAAGCCAGAACGCACGGGACACTCTACACGATCTACCAGCATGGTTCAGTAGTTGCCTGCACATTGGGCACTATGGGGCTGCAAAATCCAACTAATGATCAATACATTGGTTGACAAAAAGGAATATGGTGTGGGTGGGTGCTATACTGCCATACTAGTCCGTGCATCGTGCCATTTTAAACTAAATGTCATGTTATTATTTTGTTTTAGTACAGTTGCATGCACCTGGATATTGCAACTCCTCTTTCTACGTGTCATGTTATTATTTTGTTTCAGTACAGTTGCAAGCACCTAGATATTGCAACTCCTCTTTCTGCGTGTCATGTATCTTTTCCATCTCAGACTCTCTATACATTTGTCTAGTATATATCTGAAATCTAGTATATATATATATATGTGTGTGTGTGTGTGTGTGTGTGTGTGTGTGTGGATTCGTTAACGTACTCCTTCTAAAAAATGGGTGGGAGTATGTTACCAAATCCTTATACCCACCCATTTTCTAGGAGGAGTACGTTAGCAAATTATAACTAAAAGATAAAAAATACACTCGAAGGTGTAACTTGCTAACGTACACCTTCTAAAAAATGGGAGGTTACTGGTTAACAAATCGGATTTTGCTAACATATACCCACCCAATTTTTAGAAGGTATACATTAGCAAGTTATGACTAAAAATAAAATAAAAATACACCCGAATGTAAGGGTGATTGTGGGTTCTGTTATGGGTGCTTATATGTTGTTGTTTTGTTTGCTTTTTTGCTTTGGTTTTGTTTGAGAAAATAGATTTGTATAAAAATGTTGAAGAAGTGAAACTGTGGGGAAAGAAGGATTTGTATAAAAATGTTGAAGAAGTGGAACAATGGGGAAAATTGATCAATTTGAGTGTTGCAAAGGTTAAAGAATGCATCAATGTTCTTTCAATTTTCGTTTTCGTGTTCTTTCCTCTGATCTAGGTAAAAGACTCTTCCCAAGTTCTGAACATTACCTAAAAATGGGAGCCTAGCTGCTTGAGAATGGTGAGGGAATTGAGGTAGCGTTTGCTACAAGTTTTAAAAAAGTATCCCCGAGAATGTTGGCATGTGAATAAAAGTTTATCATATTTGGTATAAGTTTAAAAAATTTATTCTTAGATATAAAACATTCCCGAAAAATTAGTGAATGATAGTTATAAACTTGGGAAAACTCTATTCCCATGTATGAAGGTGGGAAAGAAACATTCATGTGAATATGATTCCCGAGAATGTAGTTTGCTTGGGAATAAAACATTCCGGAAACCAAACGCCATTGAGAGCTACAGTGGAGTGAGTCAGTGGAGGCAAACATTTTTTCAGTTTAATTTTTTTTTATTATCAAGCAGAAAACTTACCTTTCTTTTCTTTTTCTTTTTCTTTTTCTTTTTTTATTTTTTTGTTTTTTTGCTTTCTTCTTCTTTTTATGTGGGCATGGATGTGGACTCAACAAAACTTGCAACAATACAAAAAATAAAATTGGGTTAACTGTGATCATGTAATGGGCAAGGGAAATGATCAAATAATTTTCTAGTTATTTTTTTTTTTGCAACTTTTTATATTTTTTCTTTTCAAAATATTAATTAAAAAGAGAAAATACCCGGACAAAATTAGGTGTTCACACTCGTTACAATTTTGTCTGACTAAATTGCCTTCCATATTGGACATCATTACCTGATTTTTATAAGTACTAAAAAAAAAGAATCTTGTTTGGTTATTATGGAAGGGGGTATGGCTGTCGTGGAAGGGGGAATGGGCCGCATCATGCTTGGTTGTGGTTCTTGGTGGCGGTCAAGTGTTTCGTTAAGTTGTGGTTGTGAAGAACAAGCCACCCACTAATGCAGCGAAACTTTCTTAAGGCTATATGCTTCAAAATTATGTTTTTTCTATTTGTTTGATCATAGAATAAGTAGCACAGTTTTTCTGGTTGCCCTTTTATCTAAATGAATCTTGTTTGGTGGAAAGACTTTTCTACACCATTTTATCTTACTTAAAAAAATAATATTTTTGCAAGGGGGTATTATGGAAGCGGTATGGCTATGGTGGAAGGAGAAGGGGTCGTGGTCCTAGGCATGGTGGACTTACTCGAGGTGGTTATTATGGAAGGGGGTATGGCTATGGTGGAAGGGGAAGGGGCCAAAGCATGCCTGGTCGTGGTTCTTAGGTGGTGGTGGCGGTCAAGTGTTTTGTTAAGTTGTGGTGGTGAAGAACAAGTCACCCACTAATGCAGCGGAACTTTCTTGAGGCTATATGCTTCAAAATATGTCTTCTCTATTTGTTTGACCATGGAATAAGTAGCATAATTTTTCTGGTTGCTCTTTTACCTAAAGGAACCTTGTTTGGTGGAAAAACTTTTTACACCATTTATTTTACTTCAAAAAAAAAATTTGCTCATAAAAAAAATCAGAATGTGTATGCAAATGGTTTGAAAATAAAAAGGAAATAATTAATCTTTCATATTTTTGTAATGATTTATTGGTTTTTTCTGGTTTCATGCTCCAGCTTTTCTGAAAAATATGGACTTACCTAAACCAAGCGACCGTAGATGCCAGCTCAGGCCATGGATTGTATCCCCAGATAACCAATTATACAAGTAAGTTATAATTATTTGACTTTTTATTTTTTTAAGCTAAAAAGTATGCAAAAGCATCACTGCAAAGAAGGACATCCCAGCTAGGCTGGCACCCCCCAACTTTACCTATCATTTGTAGCATATCTAAATATTATTTAAAAATAATAAAAATAAAGAATACAAAGAAACATGGGGGACATAAACCAAAACCCATGTAAAAGAAGCTATTTAAATCTAAACTGAGGAAGACCAAATCTATTTCGATAAAATTCTTCCCTAATAAAACTAGGTGTTAAATCCAACCAAACAAAACTATTATCGTACAATCCATGAGTAGCTAGTTTATCTGCACAAGCATTCCCTTCTCTAGATATATGGGAAACAAAAAAACCATTTGCCTAGTAAAAAGAATATAGTTTCTCTACATGTTCCTTAATTTCCACAGAACTACCTTATCTGACTTGAAAGCATCAACAACCAGCTTTGAATCACTTTCCAACCACAAGTTATGCCAACCCCTATCAAAAGCTATCTCTATAGCCAACATAACACCACACAACTCAGCATGCAGAGGAGTGGCCACTCCCAAACTCAAGGCAAAACATCCAAGAATTGAAGCTCTATAGTCTTTAAAAAGGCCACCACAAGCTGAGATTCCGGGAGATCCTTTAGAAGCATCACTCATATTACATTTCACCCAATAACAATGAGGAGGTTTCCGGTCCACTTGCTTATACAAGGAGCTGGTTTTGGGTGAACAGAAACTGAAATTTGCTTTAGCACTAGAAAGTCAGTCATTGAGGAACTCATGCAACCTGAAGTGCTATTGCCAGACAAAGACATTCGAAGTGATAATTGAAGTAGCTTTTGTAAAAGAAATCATTTTGTTCTCAAATCTCAATTGATTTCTACAATACCATATTGTCCATATGACATTAACTATAGCTGACAACATAGTAACCAACACTTGTATACTGCTGCTGCTTGTTGAACAAAATGAGAGAATTGAAGAAATAGATGACAAGTCCAAAGAGCAGCTAAACTTATCTGCCAACCAGCTCCAATGCCTTTTGGCAAACTGACATTCCAGGAATAAATGGCTAGAGGTTTCATAAGTGCTTTGACAAAGGGTACACATTGAAACAACTGCAGTAGAGCTGGACACCGGACGGGTTCGGTCGGTTTCGGGCCGAAAAAGTCCAACCCAAAAAAAACCGACTTGTATATTATGTCACCCATTCCCGTCCGATCGTCTCCTCGGTTTGGGCGGTTACGGTTTGGGCGGGTGGCGAGTTTGGACGGGTCGGTTGCCTCGGGTTGGGATAAAAAAATGCAAACAGAAGCAGAGAGAGAAGCAGAACCATCACAACAAAAGAAGGAACAGAAACATTAACAAAAATATCAAAATTTGAACAGAAACCCCAAAAAAATCAACTTTGAACAAATCTAAATTAGACCCGTATGAACTATGAAGAAGAATCACAATCATTGATGGTCTTTCACAATCACAGAAGAATGGTTCAAACTTGAAGCGATCTAGTATGGAGAAGCTGCAACACCTCCTGCGACCACCTCTTCTTCTTCGTTGGGCAGCACCTTGCGCAATCTGGCAAGAAGATAGAAGCAGCAGCACTACGGAGGTAGGCAAAACAAGGGCGAGTGAGACGCAGCGGGCTAGGCGGCTATGGGAGGGAGAGTGGGAGACGATTGAGTGGTTAGGGTAAAGGGGCATGGGTCTGTGAGACTTCCCTATAATTTTTATTTAAGTTAATTAACTTTATATACTTATATGTTATTTTGAAAAACAAAACTTTTTTTATTAATAAAAGAAGGTTTATGTTATCGAAGAAGGGACAACACCCTGCACAAAGTTTGACATTTAATGTTGATATATTGAATAGCTAAATCCTTGCCTTGGGCAGTGGGAGTGCAGCTGGAATCCATGCATGCGCCGGCCATTTAGACTACTGGTGAAATAAATGAAACGAGGACACTGACGGTCGGGTTCGGTTTCAGGCGAAATTTTTTTAAGCCAACCGAGCCCGCCCGAATGAAGTCAGGTGGAACCGAATTATTTCAACCAATGACCCGAGGCCCGAACCGACCCACCCATGTATGTATTTTTTTGGTCGGCTTTTTCGGGTTTCGGGCGGGTCGGCCCAACTTGTCCAACCCTAAACTGCACAACCTTTAGTGCTTAATTTCTTATCTGTTGTCATTTTATCATGAAGTAACCTCCAAACCACAAAAGATTTTGAAGGTGGTATTGAATTGCTCCAAATGATCTTACACCAAGGGGCACCCGAATCTGATAAGGTCCAAACATATTTTATCTTCTGCTGCACACTTTGGAATATTCAATTGGTTAATCTCAGCTGCCATTTCTGACCAGTTGTTAACCAATTCGGCAGGAAGAGACCATGAGGAATCAATTATAAAGTCCTTTACCCGAGCTTCCAGAAGAGAGTGCAAAGCAAAAAGGAACATTCAAAGAGCTAACAATTGGACTAGCAAGCCATCTATCAATCCTAAAGTTAATTGATTCACCATTCCCTAATTTTATTACTAGTCCTTAAATGCATCAGCCTCTATACATTTAAAGTTAAAATGTCTACTTAACTAGTAATTTATAACTTTACAAGTGAGGACAAAGTTTAATACTCCATGCATTTCTACACACTAACGAATGGCAACAACTAGTGCAAATATTCTATTTAACTGTCAAACTGTTCAAAAAATAAAACATATGACAAAACGTTGAGTCAAATTTAGAAGAAGCAGATGCGAATCAGGTAAAGAAACTTGACTCCTGAACCAGGTGAAGTATGAAGTTTGAAGTAACATGGCTAAGAAACTTTGGGTTTCTGGAGAAAATGAACCAACAGTACCGGACAGAAGGAGAAAAAAGAAAGAAAGATCTATTTTCAATTTTGCATATATTATTCAGAAGAAATTACACTTCCTTGCAATTACCTTTAGTATTTTTTAAATGGATTTAATTGTAATCCTACAAAATTTATACTGTGAACAAATTATATATTGCACATTCTTAATAATATTTGAATTTTATGATAATTATTTTAAAATTTGTGATTACTTAATTATATAAAAAATTACACCCATGGTATATTATTCTTTTTAAATCATATTGATTTCCCTTATATTTACATGGCCAATGTAGTTTTTGCTTAACAATTATTAAAAAAAAGAAAGAATTAGTTCTTTTTGAGTTACATCACCGGAGTATGATGATGTGATATTCATATGTAAGGTCAGTTGCTTCTATAAGCAATCAATTGTTATATAAAACCCACAATAAAAAAAAAAGGAGAAAGAAAAATGCTAGAGAAATGCATTTAGTTACACTCCTTCGAAAATTGAAACAAACATAAATATAAATAAATATGTGGTAATTTGAGAAATTCATTTGGTGAACTTTTAAAAGTAGAATTATTGCAACAAAACTTAAGCGGCAGCACGCCATAATGTGTTAAGCATGCCCGTGCTGGGGTTGAAGCACGACCGTGCTCACCCCTCCTAGACAGAAACAAAATTAAAGGACTTTAAGGGGTTTCAAACCCTATTTCCCCAATGATGATAGATGATACAATTATTCAATGTTATGGATTAGATAACTCGTTCAATAATTAATAAAGATGATTAAAGATAATGAGATGGTGAGATGTTGAGATGGTTAAGCCGGTATCCGTTGGATTACCGCACGTTGATAGCTTTGGTGCTTATTGGCCAAAGTGACCTCGATGCTTACTGGTCGAGGTGTTGATGTGTTGAACCTTGGTGCTTATTGGCCAAGGGAGCCTTGACCCCGCGGTTTGGGTCTAAGGTTACGTTGATGTTGATGTTGAAAGTCTTGGGAGCTTCATGGCCCTAGCAAGGAGGTGGTTGAGATTGTTTGTTGTTGTGCCACTTGAATAGAGCATTGGAGTTGTTGATGGGGGGTTCGACGTAGGGGAGATCGCTCGAGAGTACGATGATCTGGCCATCCACAGTAGGTCACCCGATGGTTTGGTCACCGCGGCCCCCCATGATGAGGCATCCACGGTTTGATGCGCTGGCTATCCATGGGGTTCACCCAAGGTTTGGTGAACTGCCGGTGTTGGTGCTTCTATGGCCAATACAGATATGTAACTCTAAAGTCGTTCATCCTGAGTTAGTTTGGATCTACATGCATAATTGGAGTAGCGGAGTAGATGTTGCATTGCACCGTATAGCATACTTGATGTTGATGTTGTTGATGTGTGTTTCTACATGTTGTTGATGTATGCTTATGTTGATTCCATGCTTGTCTGTTTTACTTTACTTCCTATCTCCTTGCTAAATATGTTTACATGATTTTTACTCCCCGTTATTTGTTTGTGTTTGGCCTGATCGACATTTTGCAGAGGATGACGAGTAGCCCGGAGAGGAGTGACTCTGAGGAGCCACCACTCATAGTTAGGGACGTTTGTTATTGTTTTATCCATTTCTTAGTTTTTAAACTTGGTTTATTTCCGCGTTTGTGAACTAGTTCATGTGAGACTTTTCAACCCATGGACAAAGGATTTAATTTATCCAGTAAATGCACGTTTTTATTTTAATTGCTTTTATATTAAATGTCTTTTAACATGCGGGGTAAAAGGGTGTCACAAGGATGATGTGGCTGTACCTGATCAGATCCAAGAAAGATGTGTTTGAAGTCTTTCAGAAGTGGAAAATGATGGCAGAAAGGCAAAGTGAGAAGGTGCTCAAAGTTCTGAGAACAAATGGAGGAGGAGAATATACATCTAATGAGTTTGGGGCCTATTGTGAGAAGCTTGGCATTCAACATGAAGTAACAGCTCCTTACACCCCACAGCACAATGACTTGGCAGAAAGGAGGAATAGCACTGTACTCAACATGGCTAGAAGCATGATGAAGCAGAAAAGTCTTCCTCATTCATTCTGGGGAGAAGCAGTCTCCACTGCAGTGTACTTGTTAAATAGATGTCCAACTAAGAGACTTAAGGAGAAGGTGCCTGAAGAGTGCTGGACTAGCAGAAAGCCTCTTGTAAGTCACTTGAGAGTGTTTGGCTCTGTGTGCTATGCTCATGTGCCTGATGAAAGAAGTAAGAAGTTGCAGGATAAAAGCTTGCCTATGATTCTGGTGGGCTATCATGTTACTGGAGCATATAGATTGTTCAATCCAGCAAAGCAGAAGGTTGAAATTAGCAAAGATGTGCTAGTATGTGAGTCTGAATCATGGGATTGGCAGAAACCATAAAGGAGTTTCAACTTAGCTAGTCCTTGGCTGGCAGAAGGTGAGGAATCAGTAAATGAGGAAATTGCAGCAACTGATAGTCTCAGGTTCAAAGACCACAGAGGCAGAGACAAAGGCTTCAAAAGCTTGCTGACTATGAACCTTTTGATGATAATGAAGTCACAACAGAGGGAGAATTGGTTCATTTTGCCTTAATGGCTGATGTAGAACCAATTAGCTTTAAAGAAGCTATAAAGGAGGAAGTCTGGAAGAAAGCCATGATAGAAGAGCCACATGCTATCGAAAGAAACAATACATGGGAGTTATGTAAACTTCCAGAAGGTAAGAAACCAATTGATGTGAAGTGGATCTTCAAACTAAAGCTGAATCCTGATGGATCTATTGTCAAGCAAAAGCCAAGACTAGTAGCTAGAGGTTTTCTACAGCAACTTGGTGTAGACTATAAAGAAGTGTTTGCACCTGTTGCTGAAGTTGACACAGGCAAATACAAGAAGGGGGGTTGAATTGTGTTTGTTAATATTTTTTGAAAACAGCCTTTTCAAAATAGATTTTCTCACACAAAGATAGAGAAGCAGAATAAAGCACACAGAGAAACAGTCTTTTGAAAGAATAACAAATTCAAGTTCAAATCCCCACAGTTAGTATAAACACGTAAAACCAAAGAGATAAGGGATTAGAAGATTCACACAAGATGTTTTATCCTGGTTCACTCTCTTCCAACCAAGAGCTACGTCCAGTCCCTTCTACTTGAAGGATTTCTCCACTATTTTCCAAATAGATTACACCAAGTATTCAACACCTCTCCAGGCTCATAAGTATTTCTTTCTTACCAAGCCTCTTCAGGCTCTACCTCTAATAAAGAGTTTTGATTTCTTTGATCTTCTAACTCACTATGTGTGAGACTGTGAAAGTTTAAGATCAGATGAATATTATAGCAATATTCAAACTATGATATTACAGACTTTTGCTTTTTGAATGAATAAGAGAGTATTTGCTCGCAAGAGATTTCTTGAGATTTCTTTGTATACGCAAAAGTTGTTTCTTCAAAAGCTTTAGTCTTCTATTTATAGGGTCCTTGATCTTCTCTTCAGCATCTTCAACGGTTGTTTTTGAATTTTCCGTTTAGTAATAGAATCAACTAAGTAAATATCCGTTGAGACTCAGCTTGCTCGTGGCCTTTGTACTATTTGACAAATTCTTGCATGTAATGGCACACCTCTGAGCAAAAGCAGCTTGAAAAAAAGTTTTGCCTTCCTTGTATAAGTTCCAGTTGTTTCAGCGTAAAAGGTGACAGGGTACACAACGTTTTGCATTGTACTATTCTGCTTTTTGCAATTCTTTATTCGTACTATGTCTCTCTCATTGAAACAAGGCAACAAGAACCGTTAATAGAAAATGAGAAGAACCATTATAAATGAAGTGAAATGAATATCAATCATAAGAAATAAATTCGCTTTGGTTCAGATTTGTATAAATGCTTAAAATTCTTCGTCCAACAAACGAAAGCAAAGGCAAGGTAAGTAAGGAGAGTTTTAAGGCTCCGTCCACTGACGTGGCAACCAAAACTTCGTCTACTTAAAACATCGGTCTTGCCAGTACTCGAGACATTTGAAATCTCCGTCCAGTGACGTGGCAATAGAAAACTAAGGTTATTATATGAGAGAAGCTCACGTCTACATTAAAAGAAATTCTCCGTCCACTAAAAACATTCAAGCGCTCGTCCACTGACGTGGCACTTGAGTTTAAAGGAGATCCTTGATAGAGTGGACTCGACCACTCTTTCAATATAAAATATTCAATATAAAGTATATGGATGCGGATTTGCAAAGAGAATAGATTTAACATTTTAACTTATAAGAACAGAGATTCTTTAAGACTAAAGGCACTTGTTAGATTCAAAGCATTAACACTTTGCTACACAAATTTAATTCTCATTGTTAACATCAAAACCTAGAGATTATTTACTCCAAATTATTTTGGTTCCAACAGTTGCTAGGCTGGAAACAATCAGGCTTGTTGTTGCTCTAGCAAGTGGGAGTGGATGGCCTCTTTTTCACTTAGATGTAAAGTCTGCATTCCTGAATAAACCTCTTGAAGAGGTGGTGTATGTAACACAGCCACCAGGATTTGAGGTTAGTGGGAAGGATGATCTAGTGTACAGGTTGCATAAGGCGTTGTATGGCCTTAAACAAGCTCCTAGAGCTTGGAATAGAAGGATTGATTCTTTCTTAGCTCAACATGTCTTTTCCAGATGCTCAGTTGAGTATGGTGTTTATGTTAAACACAAAAGAGGGTCAAATGTATTGCTAATTTGTCTCTATGTTGATGACCTGTTAGTAACAGGTAGTGACCTACAGGAGATTGAAGAATTCAAAGGCCTGATGATGAGTGAATTTGAAATGACAGACTTAGGCAAGTTGTCATATTTTCTGGGAATGGAATTTGAAACTTTGTCTACTGGAATTGTATTACATCAAAAGAAGTACACTATTGAAGTTTTAAAAAGGTTTGACATGGAAGCATGCAATCCTGCCATCACTCATGCAGATGCAAATCTCAAGCTGGAAGGAAGTTGTGATGAAGAGGCAGTTGATCCTACTATGTTTAAGCAACTAGTAGGCTTATTGAGGTACTTATGTAATAGCAGGCCTGACATAAGTTTTGCAGTTGGTGTGATTAGCAGGTTCATGAGTGAACCTAGAAAGCCCCATCTACTAGCTGCAAAACGAGTTCTGAGGTATCTGAAGGGCATAGTGCAGTATGGTGTTCTGTGTCTTGCTAAGTCAGATCAGAAAGCATGTGAACTCCTTGGCTATTCTGATTCTGACTGGTGTGGGGACAAGGCTGATAGGAGGAGTACCACAGGATATTTGTTTAAGTTTCGAGGTGCACCAATCTCTTGGTGTTCCAAGAAACAACCTGTTGTGGCTCTATCAAGTTGTGAAGCTGAATATATTGCTAGAAGTTATGCTGCTTGTCAGGCTATATGGCTAAATTCATTGCTGTTGGAAATGAAAGTTGAAGTAAAGAAGCCTATGAAGCTCCTAATTGATAACAAGTCTGCCATCAATTTAGCTAAAAATCCAGTCTCTCATGGTAAAAGTAAACACATAGAGACTAGATTCCACTTTCTAAGGGAGCCGGTGAAAAAAAAAATACCTGAAGTTGTGTATTGTTCAACAGATCAGCAAGTTGCAGATGTGCTTACAAAAGCATTGAAAGCTGATAGATTTGAATTGCTAAGGAGGAGCTAGGAGTAGTAGCTGTAGAGTATTTGAATTAAGGGGGAATGTTGTAACTAATTCAAATACTGAAACTGAAATTAGTTTGTTTGTTTTCTGTTATAGTTGGCTATTTCTGTTATTAGATGTTGGACTCAGTTAACTGATTGTACTCAAGAGGCACTATATATACATAGTGCATATATTCAATCAAGAAGTAGAATTCATTCATAAAAACTTTGCCTACTTAATCATTCTTTTATACTTTCTCTTTATCTCTACTTTACTGTGAGTGTTCAATTCCAACACCCGCAAATAAAATAAATATAAATATTTTTTTTATACCCCACATGTTAGTGGGGCAGGACAGGGGCGGGGAGTACTCCCCCACTCCTCACCCTGGGGAGTTTTTCTCCCTCGACCCCACAGATCCCTACAAGGACCTAAAAAATTCATAAATAATTTGCAAAAATATAAATTAACATCCAATAAAATTGAAAAAAAGATATAACAAATTGCAAAAGATCAAGGACAAAACATAGGCCAACACCACCAGAACAACCACCCAGCCAAACCTGAACATGTAAGATCTGAAAAATAGCCAAAAACAACAAAGCTTGTAACCCAAAATAAAAATAAAAATAGTAACATAGTACCTGTTATGTAGTAAAGCTATAAGTATAAAAGCATGACCAAGACTATTTGGTTGTTCACATTTACATACTAATTCCACCATTACATGACAAATAACAAGTTCACAATTGTAAATACTCCATCCGGTCCACAATATAAGAAACAAAATCCTAAAACACACAGACCAAAGAAATGTATTGGAATGAATTAATTATAATTAATACTCATAAATTTCCAAAAACACACCTTCTAATTTTAATTAATATTCTGATGGCCTATAATTAATGACAGTAATTAATAAGGGCAATGTTGGAAATTATCATTTAATATGTGTGAAAACTGATGCATGTTTCTTATATTTTGAAGGACCCATTTGTTTCTTATATTGTGGACCGGAGGGAGTAATTACGGATCTTTGATTATAAAAAGGTATCGTACACTGTTTAGAAGCCCATGATTCAAATATCCAACAAAGTCAAGACAACAACCTTAGCATTGTACTGTCATGGAAGCAAAACATCATATTATACAATGAAGCAAAGACACAAGTGTACTTACAAAAAAATGGGCACATGAATACAGCTTCCAGTCCCTTTCAAGATTTTAACTTGAAAAAAAAAAAACAACATGCAAACTGCATTAAAATTTGGGGGTAATTTGAATAGATGGGGAAAATCATTTAAATATGAAATGCCAAATTTAGCTTGTATTTATTCTTCTTTAACTATGTTTAAACGCCAGTGAAGCTTTTGCCAACATTCACAAACTGATAGTTGATATAAGAAAAATCCTCATCTGGTCTTTACTCTTGGAGGATGACCAGAGATGCTTTGCTAATGTCCTTTCAACTCTATAAATGATCAAAGTCGAGGATTAATTTGGTCAAATGCCGCATTGCTAGCATTATTGTAGAGAATAAAATTCTTCCATCTCCAGCTAGCTTGGAAGGCTGTCAAATGTTGAAGCGGCCTTTTTACTTATTTAAGAGCATCACAGCAAAAACCAATCACAACAGAGAGCAGTACACAAACCCAACATACCTGTTGAGACGCGAGCAGAGGCAGAGACGCGACGGCGCGACGTGAGCAGAGACGCCTATATAAATATATATCGTTTCTATGAGTTTAGTATTCCATCTTCAAAGAGAAAAGTTCAGAGAGAAAACATTGTTTCTCCTGTGAGGTTCTCTTGATATATGTATTCTCTTATTTTACAAGAATGAGTGTTATTGTTCTCTTCTTGTATTTAGAGAGAAGTTGTAATAATTTTAAATTTAGTGAAAGTTTCTCATCTTTATTTTAGATGCATAATATTCTTACGCTACTCTGGTACTTAACAGCAGAGATGGTCGATCGACGGTGGGCCTGCGGCACAGAGAACTAGGGACCTAAGGCTAGGGTTCTAATAAGTGAACTTAAGAGTGAAGATGTAGTGAATGAGAATGGATCGAGTCTTATTTTTTCGATTGATTTGCTTCTAAACAAGGCACAACACAACACAAACAAGTTATTATGTGTTTGTTTTTAATTAAGGTAACGAGACAGAACAAATAATGAAAACAGGGACAACACAAGAGCATCAAAGGTTATTACCCACTTATTCATGGGACAATTTTTTTGTTCCTGATACAATATATTGGAAATGTCAAAATTATCCTTATCATTCCCCCTCTCTCTTCCCATTCCCCTCTCTCTTTGGTGCATGTCTTTCACGATTGACAACTCCCTTCATACACTCTTATTCAAAACCTCCACTGCTCACACGTGATTGATTGCTACCATCGGAAGGCTATTTGGGTTTCCTTCAAAACTTCGACCACTCCCATTGTGGATCCTGATTGCAAGCACATAGAGCATTGAAAATTATTTTTTTAAATTGATAAAAATAAATAATACTTAAAAATTTATACATATCATTAATAAATTATAAGTTAGAGGATAGTAAGATAATTAAGGATAATCCAAGTGTTATTATTTTTTTTTTTAAAAAAAATATAAAAAGAGCAAAAAGAGATCAATAATATTAATAGTTCTTGAGACCTTCAGATCATCGATTTCTTTTTCTCGTACCCTTCTTTTGCTCATGAGAAGGAGATTTTCTTCTTCTTTGGAGTTGTCTCGAACAGTTTTAGATGAAACCCAAGCAAAACTCACCACGACCGTTTCTGGAGAGATGAAACAAAGATTGGCGGAGAGATGTGCGGCGTTGGCACGACATCGTAACCGAGAGAGAGATGAGACTTAGGGACAGAGGTGGGGACCCCACGGGGCAGGGGTAAGGTTTCCATCCTTGTCCCCAAATTGGCCATGGGGGGATTTCTCCCCCGTCCTTGTCCCCACGGGGAAAAATCCACGTCCGTGGGCCCCCGAATGGGACAGTCCCCGCGGTGAGCCCATGCATTTGTGGAAATTGACATCCCTTGGTAATGGGTAGGAGACGGATATTGAGGTACTCATACTCGTAGGTACCCGTACTTGAGTGTAAAATTACTTATATGCCCATAAACTTATCAATTACTATAAATTTTCTGAATCGCTGCCGCCACAATGTTCCCGCCTAATATTTTTTCTATTTTTTTATTATTTATGTTATGTTATGTTATATTCTATACATTATCATCAGCATTTCCTTAGTAAAAAAATTCCCTTTAAAAATGAGAAGGTTCTTGACACTGTTGTGAAAACCAACTAAAAAAGAAACACAAAAGACAAAAAGGAAAGATCTAAGAGTCTCACAACTAATGAACTCCACTTGTATCCCCCGATTGTCCCTGTTTGCACCTCTCTTGCCCATGGAATCCGCATCGGACCTCCCAAGCCCACCCTGTCGCCGCTCCTATCTCCCACAACAGTGAAGCGTAAAGATGGATGGAAGGGAGAAGATGGCGTAAAGCTCAGACTCCAAGGACCCGGGCATTTGAGATTCCAATCGAGCTCGACACTTTCTTTTTACGAACACTGGCCTTTTTCTCTTCATCTGATATCTCTGTTCACACCAAATACATTTGATCTCTCTATTCACACCATGTTGTTCATCTCTCTCTATCATGTTTCCTTTATTTCTTCTCCCCTAGACGAGCTCGTGGTTTTTTTTTCCTCCTCTCCTCCTATCATTCACAGGTTGTTCGGGATCAGAGTTTCAAGTGCTTCTCTGTCTCAGAGTTGAAGAAGAAGGTCAGTGTAAGTCTTGTACTCCTTCAATGTATACGGAAGTTATGCTAGATTGATATAACTTGAATACACCAAAATAAGTTCAAAGGTTGTTACTCTAACTTTGAGTTGCTCTCACTGAATATTCATTTTTAGGCATACATTGTTCTTAGAAATGGCTTCATTGAAGGTGCTAGCGGTTGTTTCTTTTTCTACCTAGGAAAATAATCAGGAATTGGGTTTTCATGATATTCCTGTAATGATTTGAGTGATCACGAAATTTGGACAGAAAATATTAACTGAAATTTTAAGTGCAAAAAATGAAAAAAGATTGTCCTCATATTTGTTCGGCTTTCCAATGCGCTTCTCATTTCCTCCTTTCATTAGTCACGCTATCTTACCTCTACGCCTGCTCACCTTTCTAATTTTCTTTGTGGAGCATTCAAATTGTTTATGTGAAGGAAGAAGATAGCATGAACAATGAGGATACTGTTATTAAAGAAACATAAAATAGGACATGATCGTTTGTATGGGAAAGCTTGGGGAAGAAAAGAATGGAAATAATAAAGATTTGAGGGAGCTTGTGGCATTGCTAAATGCATTCAACTTTAGGATTATCTCATTTATATGGTTTGTTTATTAGGGTATTGTTTGGGTCAAATAAAACTTATTTACCCAAGGGTCTGGCTCCAAGTCACCTTTTATTTTTATTTTTTAGGTCCTTAATCATTTTTACTTTTGTGCATTTGAGCTTTAGAAATTGACATGTTCTTCAATCTATGTTTGGCTGTTAGAATTTTAGTTCTCATTATTGATTAATAACAACATTTGGTTACAGGTTGATTCCACTTTTGTCAACCCATATTTGTTACTCAATTTTATGGGATTGATGTATTGGTTCATTCTGATTTCTGATATAATTTCTAATTTTGTGAGTGGTGGAGATAGAAATCTTTATATTTTAATCCTATCATCTGATAGTTATTATATGTTAGTTATGTTTTTGGAGTTTTAGACATTTGGGAGAATTTATATTTTATTTTGACACACTCACCTCTAACATTGGAAGGTCTCACAAATATTTGTTGGATATGTTTTATGGTGGAATCTTGGTTATGTTAGCTGGAGGGTACAAGCATGGTGATTTAGTAAAGTTCTCAAGTAAAAATGGAAAGACATTATTTTATAGCCAATCTTCAACTGCTATATGTCTTTAATTTAATGTCATGAGCTATTTTATGGAATGACGAGGTTGTTTTGAAATAAAGGATGACAATGCTCTAGAATATATTGGTATTTGAAAATTTTGCATGTATTGAAATATAAAATATATTGGTAAGCATAGTCTTAATCAACATACCTCTTTATCATTATCAAGTTTAGCAGGTTTGCGCACACATTGGCCTCCTTCAACCTTTTGCAGGGGCTCTACCTCAACACCTTATTTAATAACTTCATTTTGGAATCGGATTGCATTTGTTGTGTGGATGCAGAAAAGTGGTGTGTGCAGGTGCTGACGGTGATCTCGCAAAAGCAGTGTTGTCAAATATCGGCATATCGGCCGATATCTCGATATATCATATCGGATTTTCAATGCCCCGATATGATAAGCGATATGATATGTGCATTCTGATTTGTGAGGCATATCGTCTGATATATTGGATATCGCTATATCACCCGAGTCATCAAATATCGGAAGTTTGGCATTTTAAGTGTTTTTTCTCTTTTTTTGAACTCTGGAAATTCAAAGGGTCAGCACCGAGTCCACCGACCCACCCTTTTTTGAGAAGCCCACTCCTTTAATTATGTAAGTAATTGGTTTTAAGGGTATTTCAAGCCATATCTCTCACTCAAACACGTACTCCATCTCTGTCTTTGACCTTTCGGCCTCCTCAATCATGCAACGGCTCTGCGTCTGCGCCTAAGCGTCGGCCTCGTCACGTACTCCGTTTCCATCATCTCCGACTGACGCCCAGCGTTCCCATCCTCTGAGGTAATGTCTCTTCCTTTGTTTTCTCCATTCTCTTCTTTCCCCCTCTGTTTTTCTCTTTTAATCTCTTCCTCTGTTTTTCATATTCTTTCCTCTCCCATTCTCCCTTTCTCTTCCTCTGTTTTTTCGTTATCTTTCCTCTCTCATTCTCCCTTTCTCTTCCTCTGTTTTTCTGGATTACTTTTCTCTCACATTCTCCCTTCTCTTCCTGTTTATTTTTTGTTTCTTACATATCCCTTCTATAATTATGTCACTTCTTTTATTTGATCTTGGAGCTGGTTTGCTGCAAGGGTGCAGGGGCCTGTACAATTTTCAAACCACTAGAATGTTTGAAGAAGGAATTGTTTTTTGCTTTCTCTATCTCAGTCTTTGGGGGAACACAAATGTTTTCTATGCTGTCTGGCATCAATTATATGCTGGATGTTTTTACCTTGCTGTCTATGTCAATACATATGTTTTCTATGCTGTCTTGCGTGCTATACATAGTTTTATTCACAGATTAATGGCTTTTATTGGGTTGCTAGACATATTCTTGCCCAATCATACTCGTATGATGCACATTGCTGTCTTGAAATGCATACTGCAATGTTATGCACTATGCATCTCATTTTTATTTGTTGTATACAGCATATATTTTTATATATAATTTATTTATTTCAATCGATATTTGACTTCCGATATTTGTTCGATACGATATCCGATTTTTTACATATCGGATTTTTGGCCTTCCGATATTTTTCGATAAACGATATTAACAACACTGCACAAAAGCAAAAGGCATGTTGAGGTAAGAAATTTTAGTATTTTGGATTTTGGAATCTTCTATTCATTATTAAGCACCGCAAGTGGAGGAAAAAGTATATTACGGTAATATAATTTATAATGAAAATTAAATTGATGTAAACATATTTACTTGACCATTAGATCTCTTTCCCTGCTGAAAAATATCACCCATTCATGCTTTCTATTCCACACAATAAGAGCAATGCAATATTATCTTATAACACACTTACCTGTTATTCTCCAAATGATTTCTACACTTATTTCTATCTAGATTTTTTTGTCTTTATTTTATTAGAGTAGGATCAGTCAATGGCTAAATTAAATTGTTTTGAACTTAAAGTAGATATCTAAAATTAAATATAAGTTTCTGGATTGGAAAAAAACATGGTATTACTATTATATATATATATATATTACATTAGTTAAATAGATTTATTAGTGACAGTCCTTTTTTCTATGATGAGAAATTCAACGAGCTTCTTTCACCAATGAATAGGTCCAGAAATTGTGTTGAACACTGCTAATGTGTTGCATAAGAAAATATTTCACTTTGATGTCTATGGAAATCGGTTTGTCTATCTTCTACTTCTTTGCTCCTTCTTCTATTTTAAAAGTTTTCTTTTCTTCTGTTTAAAAAAAAGGTGCACAAACCTGAAAAAGTTTCTGTTTATACGTTATGTAAAAGCTTTACCTAAGGAGAGCAATAATCCATAGTGTACATGTCTTTCCTCAAGAGCTTGATAAAAAATCGATTGAGCCGGAACAAACCTCAGAGTAGTCCTTCTTGATAGAGGGTTTCATTTAGCTTGATCATGTTTGATGTTCTCTGTTTGATTTTATATTTTGATGGTTAGATGGATTTGTTTTAGATGTTGATTGATATTTTCAATTGTTAAACTGATCTTATTTCTTCAATTTAATAATTCTCTGATTAACACAAATTAGCACTGTGAAGTATAACTTCTCATACAATTATGTTATTTTCATTTTGCTGATTTTTGAGAAATATGTTAAGAATTAGATTGTGATTTCTGCCCCATTCCAGGGCAAGTAATTCTATTCTATATTTTCTTTGAAGTCCAACAATTTAAAGTAATTATATTGGATATTGATGAATCTAATTGGGAATTAGATGAACTTGAGGTAATGATTTAACTTTCTGATGTTTGTCGTTTAGGATATGCAGCACTAGCCCTGCTAGAAGTTGTTTAGAAACTAGAAAGTATAGTAATTCTAATTTTCTTTTTTAAACTTATAATCATAAGCCAGTTATGTTTTCTCATACAAATTTGTTCTTTTCATTTTGCAGATTTTTCAGAAATATGTTAAGAATTTGATTGCGATTTATGCCTCATTCGAGGGCAAGTAATTCTATTCTATATTTTCTTAGAAGTTTACGAGTATAAAGTAGAGATATTGGATATTGCTGAATCTGATCGGGAATTACATGAACTTGAGGTAATGAATTAACTTTCTGATGTGTAGCTTAGGAGTTGTAATTTAGAAACTATAAAGTATAGTTATTCTATTTTTTAAAAACTTCAAATCATTATAGCCAGTTATCATGATACTTGACATTTTCACCTAAACAAATTTTCCTGATTATTGTTAGTTTGTTTGATTAGTTCTGAAAAAAATTCATATCAACCTACTTAATAAAAAATTATCAGGATACTTGACACCTTGCTTTAAAAATCTTCAAAATTTCACAGTTATTGATTTGGGGCTAACAGTTTTTTCCCCATCCATGTTTATGCACATGAAGAAAATTTGGAGATAGAAGTGATTAATCAACGTCTTTGAAATGATCGGATTTTTTTTTGTTCTTGTGATATGTCGACGGATCAAGACTGCAGTTAGTTGCAGAGGCATTGACTCTTGATATGGTAAATTATACGGCTAAGGACTAAGAATCAAGGAGATTATTTTACTTTGCATGCAAGTGAAGAAAAAGTAATGGTTGTAGTTGTAGTCTAATTTATATGTTTATCTTCATATGAATATCTACGGGAATAGGAACGACTACTACCAATTATCAAAGTTTGGTGAGTGGGATGTCAATGATCCTGCTACACGGTGATTTTTAACAATGCTAGGAATGAGAAAGACAGGAGGCAAACTCGAGTCACCGGGAAAGGCTGATCCTCGTACCAGACCTGCATTAGATCCTAGCACAACTAGAGTGTCACATACATCCCGGGACCCGAGGTTATATATGTGTGTGTTTGTGTATGTACAAGAGATATATATGTTTGCTCTCAAGAGGCCAAATTTTGTTAGGTCAAATGTTTTTATATTGAACAAATGTTTTAATATTTAATATTTATATTTATATTATACGGGTTAAAAATCTTACATGAATATTCATGAATGTAAGAATAAGTTATCATAAAATATGAATAGAATATAGAACAGTCCATCAAACAAATCTCAGTCAATGATAGCCAACTAATTTTATATAATGTACATGTTAAATAATAAGCTTCAACTTCCAATGTTTTGCTTAACAAAAATAAAAAAAATAAAAAAAATTCAACTTGAGTTTCAATGATTATTATTATTTTTTGTAATAGTTTGAATAATTTCATGTTATGAGAAAGATGTCTAAATATGAGAATTGGAGTATCTTACCAATGCCACACATGTATAAAAATGAGCTCTCGTAATATAAATAAAAGGTTTAAATAAGCTTTTAGTCCCTGGAAAGTTCATCAATTTTGGTTTTAGTCCTTGTAAAAAAAAATCTTAGGATTTCGTCCCTGTATTTTCGAAAATTTTGTAAATAGTCCCTATTGTTACCCCTGAGTACTAGAAATCATACTAGATGAATAATTTTGTCAATTTTAACCCTATGGCCCTAATGTATGATTTTATTTCTACTTTCTAGCCAAATTTTGGAACAAGTCGGACAAGAACGAGAAATTACCTCGGTACCCCCTGAGTATTAGATATCATACAAAATGAAGGAATTTAGCAATTTTAACCTTATGACCCTAATATATGATTTTGTTTCTATTTTATGACCAATTTTTACAGCAAGTCGAACAGTAAAATAAAATTACCTCGATATCCATGAGTACTAGATAACAGAAAAAGATGACGGTAGGGACTATTTGCAAAATTTGTGAGATTACAGGGACGAAAACCCAAGAAAAAATTTCACAGGGACCAAAACCAAATTTGATAAACTTTGTAGGGACCAAAAACTTATTTAAACCTAAATAAAATATAAAAAAGACCATCAAACAATCTCGAATCATGCATAAACAATAACTTTTATATAGTTGACTTTTACTCATTTCATGCTATGAGAAAGATGTTTAAATACGTCAGTGTTGAATAATCTTAGTCTTACGGTGCACTGGTTATGAAATTGAGTTGTGACAATATAAATAGAAATATATATGTTAAATAATAAGTATCAATTTGAGTTTCAATGATTTCATGCTATGAGAAAGATGTCTAAATATTGCACGTTCGAAGAATTTTACTTGGGCCAAAAGTTCAAATGCAGGATAAGACTGGGAAGCGGAGATAGGGGCACCTACGACGCCTACCTTACGGATGAGTAGAGTCATTTCTGTCACAAAAATGAGTTGAAGGCAAGCAGCAAGATCGTTTCGATAGTGATTCCCACCAAACTTGAAATATTTTATTCAAGAATCCAATCTTCATAACCGAAGATTTTGTCTTTGGTTTTGTATCTTTTTTTTTTCTCTCCTTTCTGAAAGTATGATGCCTTTAATTTTTGTATTAATGTTTATGTTTTCCATAAGAACAATATTGCTCCCATTTTTCATGAAGAATTATAATAACATTTTGATACATCACTCATTCTTATAAGTATAGTATAATTTATATTTATGCTTTTGTTTTTTTTTATAGATTGGGATTTATGTTTTTGAGAGAATATATTGTCATATTATTTAAAGGATAATTATAATTAAGTTAAATGACTACAAATTTTATTTTCTATGAATTTTATATAATTATGTTTATATTTAAAATTAAACGACTTGACTGAAGATGGAGTTTAAGTTTGTTTGTTGAAGTAAGGACACACGGACCCTTAGGAAATTTTTCTTTTTCTTTTTATTTTCAAATTGCAAACAATTATTAAAAGCTGTATACTTTTTATATTGTTGTTAATGTTTATTGAACATGTTAGTGCTTGTTTGGGTGGGGGCTGAAACGGAGTTACAGCCACCGAAACCCAATTGAGAATAATTGTTTCACTATTCATACGTTTGTTTACAAAACTCCATTGAAAATAATTGATTCATGGTGGGTTAAAATTGAGTTTTGTGGAAGCAAAAATTTTTAGCTTTTCTGTTAAGAATAATTGATTCTGGATGTAGGACCCACAAAATTCTTCATATTTACACTTCAAAAGTGATTTTACTTTATCATCCAAACAAAATCAATTTTTCTAAACTGACTTTTAAAATATCATTCCCAAACACAAATCAATTTTTTCAAACTCCATTTTTTAAAATCAATTCTTCCAAAATCAATTCAATCAATATATAAACGAAACGGACCCTTAATCATCATTGCTTGTAGGCCTAAATTGTTTCTCCCGCCCCGCGCTGAACCCTAAATTTCCACTCAATCTTCCACAGTTTCACTGTCTCATTCTCTAATCTCTGGTCATTTCCTCAATTCCTCCCAGATATCCCTGTGCGTGCAAGTGCGAAATATAGGTTCAGTGCTTCACCTTTTCAGAATACGCGGGTAAACCCCATCTTTCTTCTTTCTTTTATTTTGCCTTTTGAAACAAGCTGAAGCTAAAATAATTATGCCCCTTTTAGTCAAACAAATCTAACTCCGTGATTTTTGCTTCTTCATGTCTTGTGACAATTTATTATTGTTGATTTGTTATTCAAGCTCAAAACTTTCTTTTTTCTGTTGCTGCTCATTTTCTGATTATTTTTTCTAGATGCTGTTGAAAATACTGTTCTACTTTTTGGGTTATTCCTGCACTTTTGGATTGTTGAATTTGTTGGCAGATCTAAGATTCTGCACAATTTCTCAATTATTGGTTTGTGACGTTTTAGAGCTTATAGCAAAGATTCATGTTTTTGCTATTTAATCGAAGTTCCTTTGTTGTTCTGATCATTTATGCCTTAAAGTGATAGCTAAATTCAGATTCAATTTGTTTGTACTTTGAAGTGTGTGGTTTACGCGATACTGATAGCTAAACTGATGGCTAAATTGTGCTTTATTCATATTAGCTATTCAGTTTTTGAATTTTTTGTGACATTCTGATATTACCTTTGGCCATTCATTCTGATATAAATGTGCTGTCTTGTTTAGTTTCTTTTTTGGGTGGAAAATCAATTTTGTTTATAGAAATATATGTTTAATTTTTTAGTAAATATTTATTAAAATACATTAAGAACCCTTCTAGCGGGTATCCGTGCAGGTATGGGGTGGGTGCGGGGTAGGGTTTTTATATGGCAGGGCTGGTAGAGGGGGACTACTGCTCGTGCCCGCCATACCCCGTTGCCATCCCTAGTCATCACTCGATAGTCGATTCACTCTTTCTCCTCACAGTAATGAGACTTGCGAACCCTAGGCCCTTTCTCATCTCTCTCATTCTCTGAACATTTTGCTGCTCTCTGTCATTCTCTATTGTAGGGGTGTTCATGGGTCCGGGTCGACCTGACGATCCGAACCAAACCGAAGGGATTGTTTTTTTTTTTTTCGAGATTCGAGTCCAACCCGGTGAAACCCGAAGATCAATGGTTCGGGTAGCGGGTTCATTGTTTTTGAACCCATACCTGTAGGCCCGACCCGATGGTACATATTTATTTAAAAAAAAAAAAAAAACCTAGATAGGCTGCATACTAAGGCGTCAGTGACTTTGACCATACTGTTTCCCCTCTCGTGCGTGCGGCTTAGGGTTAGGAGAGAAAATCCCTAATTGGTAACCCAACCCATCGTCCCCTTCAGCCTACACGTCTGCAGCCGCCGCCGCCGTCCGCCTCGTGCTCCGTCTAACATCTGATGGCGTTTGAGCTTCGCGTGACAGCCATCGTCGCGATGTCGAAGCTGTTCGTTCTCCGTCGCGGCATCTTCGTTCCACCCTCCACCGTCTTACATCCTTGACCCACCGTCGATCATCGTCTCAGTTCCACCCTCCCCCGTCCTACATCGCTCACCGCCTCTTAGACCCATTGTTAGTAGATGCTACAGTAAAGGTGGAAACGAAACATGGTTTTCTCTCTGATTCAATACCCAAACCCTATTTGTGATTTTCGGTGGAATTTGAAATGCTGAGGCACAATTTTTTGTCAAAGGACGTTTTTGCCCCTCAAAAAAACACGTAAGTGCCTGATGCCTGATGGACCCGATTAAACCAACCCGCTTTTTGGCGGGTTGGTTTGGTTCGGGTTTGATAGGAAAAATCAGAAGAACCCGACCCGGCCCAACTCGTAAAATATTGATTGGTTTGGGTACCGGGTTTGGTCAAATCCGACCCAACTCGACCCGTGTACACCCCTACTCTATTGTGTCTCTCCATCCCTCTGCGAGCTACAGATCCACCACCCCTCCCTCCGCAACCGACCACCGTACATCCTCTGTCGTCACTGTTCGCATACGCATCTCAGCTTTCCTCAAATTGAGAACGAATCTCGCCACTGTTTGCGTCTCTACAAGGTTGGTTTTCTTAATGTTTTATGTTGTTGGGAGAAGAAGAGTAGAACTTATGAGCACTATGTGAGCTTGGCATGAGTTATGGTAAGAAAGGGTTTAAGATTTCTTGGGTGGGAACTCTGGATCTATGACTTGGCTCCGAGATTTGGTTTTAAACCAGAAGCAATAGCTTCTCTGAAGTTGTAATTTAGTTGTAACGATAGTTGTAACTTAACTTGCTTGTTGAGCTTGTTTTGTAAATTCTTAATGAATTTTCGAGGTCTCCGTGGGTACAGGGACGGGAGAGAAAAACTCCCCATGGCTGAGGTCGTTGACGGGGACGAGGGGAATTCTGGGGGCAGTGTTATCCATGGCGGATGACGAATTATGGCGACCAGCCAAAAATCCACCATATAAATATGATGTTGCGGCCTATGGTGGAAACATGACGGATATAATAGGCGTTGCGGACTTTGGCGGCTGGCACATAATCCGCTATGCCATAACGCCATGGAGCCGCATGGCAGAAATTTGACAACACTGTTTGGGGAGTAGGGCAGGGAGCGGGGTAGTAGTCCCCACCTCCGCCTTGCTTCGTTGACATCCCTAGCAACAATAAGGGTTTCCTCGTTTTCGCTTTCGACCTTTGTTGCTTTGTTTTTTATGACTATCGAATGATTCACGTTTCCAACTTAGCATCACATCAATTATGCTATGTTTCTAAGTAATTTCTATTATGTATTATACCCTGTAATTTCTGTGCTTATAATGTTCATCTACTCATATTTTTTGCAGTTGAAACGTGCTTTTAGTGACCATGTATCTTCAGTTTTACATAAACGAAAATGGTGACAAAGTCTACACCACTAAGGTCAGCTTCTTATATTGTTTATCTCTATGCGAATACAACCTTAAATCAAGGATTGCAACATTTATTTGCATTATTCCTACCTCAACTTTAAGTACTGCTTCTCATGTTGCATTATTTAATTTTTTAGAACTTCTAGTAATAAAATTGCATCTTACATAGGCAACCAGTAATTAGTGAAAATTTTGTGTTGTTTATTCCGCTTTTCTACTTTGCAGAAAGAATCACCACTTGGGTTAGCTACACAATCTGCACATCCAGGTATTTTCCTCAATTAACTAAAATTATACTATCTTTCAAATTATGTTATACATGCTTGTGAATTATTATTATTATTATTATTATTATTATTATTATTATTATTGGTTTTTTCAATCGCACATTGGTTTCTTCCCTTTCGGTTTCTTCGGTTCTTCCTTGGTCTTAATATATACTGTAGTATTGTTGGTATGTATTATTTGATGGCTTGCTTCTATTCTTTTCTAGTGTTTACCCCTTTATATTTCTTTGATACTTGGATTGCACCACCATTTGCATTTTAACATATTTTCTCCATGGAGAAGTGAAAGGAGGAACGAAAGTAACACACCTAGTCGTTTTGCTTCAAGTGATAACCATTTGACTTTAATAAACCTAGTCGTTTTGAGTCTTTTGACTCAAGTGCTGCTTCAATTGGAGCAAGCCGTGCAAGCTTCATAACCTTTTCTTTTGTTTATCATTTGTCAATGTATTACAATATTCAACATGTTAGATTGGTGGAGATTACATGTTTGGATGCATATTGGAGGAAAACCGTTGCCTGAGAAATCGTGGTTGATTAAGTAATAACTTAAATTATGCCATGTGGAACTTGGTAGCTTATTTTACCTGTCTTCAATTGCCTACATACGAGACAAAGGTGTGAGGGAAACAATTACAGAAGTTTCGATTTTCTGAATTGTGAGACTATGGATATTTCCTATGTTGTTATTCTTAACATTTATATATATGTTATGAGGGTCTTTTTTTTTTTTTTTTCCTTCTCTGCCTTGATTCTTCATTGGGAGAATTGGCGTTGCATATTGAAAGAAAATCAGTTGTTCCCATTTCAGGTTAAGGCTACGGTGCACCACCCACATGGTGCACCACCTATTACACTACCCACATGGGATTGTCTTAGGTGCACCACCCACCAAAGTGGTGTAGTGGTGCACCACCCAAGTGGACAAATCTGGACCATCCAGATTGCCACTTGGGTTATTTGACTTGTCAATAATTTTTTGTATTGGTTAAATAATTCAAATACTGTATTTTTTGTATTTGTACTAAGGACCTTCGTTTTTACACATTCGAGCAAGAAGCTATGGAAGCTATCACAACCACACTAGCAGCCATGGAAGCTATCAGGAAGCTTAGTTTCAGTAACTCATTCACGTGCTCCAACCCAAATCCAGCTCTGAGCACGTTGGCGCGGTGGTGGGGTGTTTGTTGTCCTCCACCTCCCTCTCATCTCCCTTTACTAGAACCCACCAAATCCCCAGATCCCCTCCTCCTTCTTCCTCCTCTCCATCCCGCCGCCGCCATCATAGCAAGCAGATTCGTAACCACCACCACCAAAGAACACCCCTGCACGACGTCAGCCTCTTCCCTGTCGACACTAATGCCGCATCCAATCGCACGCCTGCCATGAGCCCAACCGCTCCCGCCAGTCACGCACCCGCCGTCGCCGCCACAAACCATGCCGGCTACCTTGAGCAACACCCAAGTTCCCAACCACGAATCTGGTCAACATGTCTTGCTCCTTCGTGTCACACCGACAAATCCGCATCCACAGAGCTGATTCATCGTCACCGCCCGTCGTTGCCGTCCGCCGTTGCCGCCGTAGTTGTTCTTAGTTTCTCACAAAGGAAGGAAGACACCGATAAAAGAAAAAACAAAGTAGAAAAGCAATGGCCAAAAAAAGTTCAAAATACACAAATGTATTTTTAATTAAATACAGGATCAATATACTAATGGTCCAAATTTTGCCACTTGAATGCACCATTTTGATGGGTGGTGCACCATAGAAGGCACCCATGGTTGGGTTTGAAAGCTTGACCAACCCATGTGGTGATTTCAGTGGCCCAAAACTTGCCATATGGATGGTGTAATAGGTGGTGCACCTTAGCCCAAATCTCCCATTTCATGCGCTCTTACAAATACATGGTTAATGTTATTTTGATTTCACCCCCAAAACTCTTTACTATATCTATTACTATTAGTGATCTTTCTTGGTTTTCCTGAATTGCAGCCCGGTTTTCCCCTGATGACAAATATTCAAGGCAGAGAGTTCTTCTGAAGAAGCGTTTTGGATTGTTACCAACCCAGCAGCCACCTCAAAAGTATTGAGTGATATACATGCTCTAACCTCTCCGTTGTTTTCATATCCAATGCTGGTGTTAAGTAATTGAGCCCTCTGTTTTTGTATGAACTAGCTTACTCAAAGTCTTGCTCTGATAGTAGAATGAAGTGACGAGTGTTGAAATACACTGATGTATTTTGAATTGATGTTTGAAGTTAATGTATTCTTCTGAAGATCATCTCAAATTTATTTGAACTCTATTGTTTCTCAAAAGTTTTAAGTTTTACTGGTACTGAAATGTGGAAACAATGAACCTTTTGGCCTTAGGATTCTATCCATTTCAATCAATAAATCCTATAGACTGCATTCTTTCTCAATAGGTAGATTGGTCTTATATGTTTTTTTTTTTTTTTTTTTTTTTTTACATTGACTCTAAACTTATAGGACCAATATAAAAAATAAAGGTTTAAATAAGCTTTTAGTCCCTGGAAAGTTCATTAATTTTTGTTTTAGTCTTTGTAAAAAAAATTCTTAGGTTTTGGTCCTTGTATTTTCGAAAATTTTGTAAATAGTCCCTATTGTTACTCCTGAGTACTAGAAATCATACTAGATGAATAATTTTGTCAATTTTAACCTTATAGCCTTAATATATGATTTTATTTCTACTTTCTAGCCAAATTTTGGAGCAATTCGGACAAGAACGAGAAATTACCTCGGTACCCCCTGAGTACTAGATGTCATACAAAATGAAGGAATTTAGCAATTTTAACCTTATGTCTCTAATATATGATTTTTGTTTCTATTTTATGGCCAAATTTTACAGCAAGTCGGATAGTAAAATAAAATTATCTCGATACCTATGAGTACTAAATAACAGAAAAAGATGACGGTATGGACTATTTGCAAAATTTGTGAGATTACAGGGACAAAAAGCTAAGAAAAAATTTCACAGGGACCAAAATCAAATTTGATGAATTTTGTAGGGATCAAAAACTTATTTAAACCAAAAATAAAATAAACATATAAGGTCAATTTACCTATTTTGCCTTAAAAAAAAATATACTCCATGCATGTGGTATATCATAAGTTTGAGGATACGTTGAAAAAGCTTCGCACCTATCAGATTCATTCATACCCAAGATATCATTAATAAAAGGACATAAATTTTTTTTTTTTAAATGTATTACTAGTCTGATCACAATTTTGAAGCATGAGGGGGTGCTAAACCCCCACAATCTAAATAACAAGGTTTCATGTGAGTCAAAACTAGTACCAAAATTTTTCCTGTTCCCTGATAAGAATGAGTTATGTTATTTGAACATAAATTTTAGATACCGTATGTGACATCGTATATATTTATCTCTATCTTTCACTTACTTTTTTATCTTCTTTATATACACGCTTATCTAAAATACACTAAAAAAACAAAGGAGATACCTTATAGTGTTCTCATTTTGTGTATAAAAATCATTCTTCTATAAGAATGGTCCACAACACTATTTGATATTACTCTCGTCCAATGCCAAATTTTAGACAAATCAATTACAATTTAAACTAGTTCAAACTTGAACATCTTTATGAAATTTGTCTAAACTAAAAACAGTTATGAACTGATTTTGCAATTTGACTCCAAGAGAACATACCATGGTATGACCGGATCTCCTCCCATGAAAATGCACTGGCAAGATCGTAACTAGATAATGGGTATCTTTTTTATTACAGAAAAAGTTATATACATTCTTCAGTGTCAATGCCATCACTAATGTGTTGCGGTAAAAATGACAACAGTTATATCCAAAAAAAAAAATTACAACAGTGCTTTGAGTTGGTATCTTGTGTTTTATGTTCAAAAGTGACACATAGAATTTAATAGGGGCTACCAAAATATAACCATGTGAAGATCATTCTTCCTATAAAAATAGGAGCCATACCGGTTGTGAACCGTTCCTATCAGTCCCCTATTGTATATTATCTTGACAGTGTTTGACCCGTTTTCTGGCACCACATTCATAACCCAAACATTTTTGTCTTTTAGCAGCTGCAAATGAACCCAAATTTGCCTTCATATCCATCACATACCGTACTGTGTCTGGCTTAATCTTACTGCCTAGCTTGATCCAGTAACTATCAACTCGTTTTTGCCAAACTTCCTGCACAAAGTTAGTTCTGTCATATCCCAAAACATCTATCAGGCAGCCTGCCTATCAAACTATCTTGCAATAGATTCAGTTGTAGGATAAATGGATAATTGTTTCTTTTAAAGCCTTTTCATTTTGTGTCCTAATGTTATGGTGACATGACAAAAGCGGATTGGAGGATTGTTCCACCAATTCACATTTAGGTTGTATTCCTATAGGCACCCATTGAGGAAAGAAAATGGTGAAGGGGAAAAAATATTGTCTATCCATAACTAAAGTATTTATCTCATTTAATAAAAAATTAATTTTATTTTATTATAAACAAATTTAATTTAATTTATTTATTATACTTAATTTTTTTTATTAGATCGAGTGCCCAATAAGTCCATGTAGGGAGAATGAGCTTCATATATGAAAGAAATCCAGTTAAAATTACCGAACATAAAAACCCATGGCCGCATTGAGTCACTTCTTGCATCAAAGGCAACAACTAGGGATGAGAATTTTCACCCTTGCGCGGGGATCTCCAGGACAGGGATGAGAGAGAAAAAGTCCTCACGGTGGGGCAGTAATCCTACCCCCACCTCGTGGTCATCCCTACTTATGAGTGGGAAAACTAAAAATAATTATCGCATAAAAGCATATTTTTTTCAAAAGGTTGGCAGACCAATTTGTTGGTCCCACCCTGCCTCCAACCCATTTTCTTATTGAGCCGGATCAAAACGGGTTGATAAATCGAGGACCTCAACCCATGCCTGTTTTGCTACCTCTAGTTGAGACCGTAAAAAATCCTTTTATAGTAACACAGCGTAAATGCATCCCGGTCATTAGTCAAACTCTTTCATATTTATATGTCTTTACTCTTTACCATGTCACAACAAAAGAAGAGCGATGTTATTCGAACAACTAAAACGGGACAACTATACAGACAACTCGGTACTGTAGTGCTACTGTAGCGCTACAGTAATGTTTTTTTTGTTTTTGTTTTTTACAAATGTTGACCTTTTTTTTATAAAAAATTATTTTCTAAAAAAACCCATTAACCAGATAATGAACTGAATTCACCAGATATTTACACCTAATTAACCAGATATTTGCACATACTTAACCAAAAAACCCATTAACCAGATAATAAACCGAATTCACCAGATATTTGTACCCGATTAATCAGATATTTGTACATACTTAACCAAAAAATTTATTTCTCAACAAAACCCATTAACCAGATAATGAACCGAATTCACCAGATATTTGTACCCGATTAACCAGATATTTGCACATACTTAACCAAAAAATTTATTTCTCAAAAAAACCCATTAACCAGATAATGAACCGAATTCACCAGATATTTGTACCCGATTAACCAGATATTTGCACATACTTAACCAAAATTTTATTTCTCAACAAAACCCATTAACCAGATAATGAACATGATTCACCAGATATTTGTACCTGATTAACCAGATATTTACACATACTTAACCAAAAAATTTATTTCTCAAAAAAACCCATTAACCAGATAATGAACATGATTCACCAGATATTTGTACCTGATTAACCAGATATTTACACATACTTAACCAAAAAATTTATTTCTCAAAAAAACCCATTAACCAGATAATGAACATGATTCACCGGATATTTGTACCTGATTCACCAGATATTTACACATACTTAACCAAAATTTTATTTCTCAAAAAAAAAAATCCCCATTAACTAGATAATGAACTGAATTCACCAGATATTTGTACCTGATTAACCAGATATTCGCACATACTTAAAAAATGTTAGAACAAAAAAAAATGCATTTTTTAAAAAATTTCGAAATTTATTAAAAAAAAAAAAAAAAAAAAAAGGTAAACAGTGTAACGTTACAGTGCAGTACAGTAACACTACACTATGCAACTATACGGGTTCTCGATCCTGGTTGTCCAGGAAACATTTCTGACAAAAGAATTGAAGTCATTATAAACAAACATTCATTCGGTGCACCCGAGACGCCAAAGGGAAATAAGCATGTGTATCGCAGTGTTCATGTGGCAAGCTCATCCAAAATACCCGTTCATTCTCTTACACAACAGGGACGAATTTTATTCTCGGTGAGTGGGTGAGTAAGTGAATATGTTGGATTATTATTGAATTTTTCTAATTAACCATTTAAAATTTATTGCTTGATTCTTGAAAGGCCTGCAGAAGCATTGGCATGGTGGGCAGGTGAAACAATATTGGGTGGTAGGGATGTTGTTGGCGGTGGGACTTGGTTAGGCTGCACTAAAGAGGGTAGAGTGGCTTTTCTCACCAATTTTAGGGAACTTGACAACCTTCCACATCCCAAGTCTAGAGGGGATCTAGCCCTTCGTTTCCTCCAGGTCACGCACTCCACATGTTTGTCAATTTGTTTCTTACGACTTACTTATTTGAATTGGATTTTATTTTGATATATACTGTTATTTTAAAGTATTTTATACTTTCAATCAGTTACCAATCATATTACAGCTAACTTTTAAGATTGTTATGATAAAAACCAAATATTTTCAATAACATGATTGATTGACATTATAAAATAGTTTAGATTTTTTGAATTTGATCAGTATATACACTGACCATCAGTCAATCAGAAATTAACATATATTATTAAAAATGTTTTACTATTATCTTAAATAAGTCATCCATATCATGGTTTCTGATTGGTTGATGTAAAAAACTTTATACTAACAATGTATATAATCAAACTCAGTTTTATATTATGAGTACATTCTAATTAAATATTTATCATTGTCGTTCTTATCATTTATGAATTACGCATGACTAGTATCACCCTTTATGTTACATTCATTAATCGCTATTCACTTATTATACTGATACAATACAACAGAGCAACAGGAGTCCCCAGGAGTTTGCAGAGCAAGTTCTCAAAGAGGCACATCTATATAATGGCTTTAACCTCATATTAGCTGATATTTGCAACTCAACCATGGTTTATGTGTCCAATAGACCAAAACAAGATCATCTTTCTGTTATCCAAGTTACACCTGGTATTCACGTATTGACTAATGCAGCCCTGGACGCTCCTTGGCCTAAGGTAACAAACAACTATACTGATTTTACTTTCTAGTTTTGTGGCACGACACATTATTATTGTACAATTGCAGTAGTGGCAGCAAAATTCACACCTGAAAATCTTATGTGATTTCGGAGAAGAAGTTATCTCCCACTATAACACCATTTTCAATATTAGGTAGCATAAATTGGATGATAAAGAACAAGACTTTTTTGTTACTAGAAGTGCTCTTTGTTAAGAAAGCTTAAATAAAAAGTTGTAAATGAAAATAAAATATTCTTTTTTTTATCAGTTTTTTTAACAAGTGCCTTTAAACTTCGGGATCACATGACTTGAATGGCAAATGTTCACTGATTTATTCTATCAATAAGATTAAATTAATACTAATTAGCCTCCTAGTGTCAGCTAGACATAATTTTTATGCATAAATTAAATGAAATAGGTTTTTGCTGATATCTAAAATAGGGAAGTGGACCGCACCCTTAGGCGAACTTTACCTGCAAGGTCAGGGCTTCGGATCCTGGAGATGTCACTTTAGACGGAGATTTACTTCATTATCACCATCGGTCTGAGGGTTAGTCTTATAGTTATGCACTTATGCATGTGAGAATATCCGGTCAAAGACTATTAAAGAAATAGGGAATGTTTTTAGTAAAAAAAAGTATAATTGTTTCAATTCTTAATATGTTAGATATTTTACTTTTCATTGACACTTTTTATTATGAATTCCTAGCTGAACCGAAATTGAACTTCTTTCATAAAGTCACGAGTTTATCGAAATAACACCAATTGAATTTGGCACTCTCTTTTCAGGCTGAACGACTGCGCCATAATTTCAAAGAGCTTGTTGATCAATACGGTGAAAATGATTTTCCCATTAAAGAAATGGTTGAGAAACTAATGACAAACACGATTAAAGATGAGGAATGCATGTTACCAGGGATTCATCCTCCAGAACGGGAACTCCCCTCGAGTTCTATATTTGTTGAAGCAAATCTTCCATTGGTAACTAACACATTACACTTATTTACCTGCTTAATTAACCTTGATTTTGCATGTGAAAAGCTGAAAAATTGCTTTGCTTAGGGACGTTATGGCACTAGGAGCTCTTCTGCCTTGTTTGTGAAATCAAACAAAGAAGTCAGCTTCTACGAGAAATATTTGGACCAGGAGGATTGGAAAGAGAGGATAGTCACGTATCATATCAATGACAACACATAATGACTGGTGCAGGTGGGATGAAAAAGTGAGCTTGGATGTAATTTAAGAAATTAAATATGTGTTTGGATGAATGTTTGAGAAATGTCATTTTGGATGAAATTGATTTTGTAAAATTGATTTGAATACAATTGATTTTGTACAGATTTGATGACGATGGATCTGTTAACTAAAGGGTTGTCATCCAAAACATTCATTGGCCATGTTAACATTATAGTGTGGTATATGTGTATACATGTATGGTTGTAATGCTCGTAATGTATGATACTTGTGAATTCAATTAATGTTTCTGGTTTGTTTCTAGTTACCCTCGCAAGTATCACTACTTAGCCACCCCTTGCTCTCTCTCAGTTTACTGCACACGTTAGAATATGACCCTTGCCTCTGTTTTACCTAAATATGGCGCATGTCCAAACCCAAAGTTATTCACGTCTTCAACCACGCACCCACGCAACCTCATATCAGCAACTAAATAAAGGGGGTCTTTCACATGCTCGTTGACGGAGGAGACGACCTACATGGCTCGGTTGAAGGTGGCTCGATCATCTTCAAGATCCGCCATGGACTGTGAAGAAAAATTACAGAGGAGTCTAAGTTGACTCGACACAGTTATGACTGTGGGGGGATTAGTAATGGAGTATAATAGTAAAGATTCCTTGACCCATTGTTTGAGAGTTTTTAAAATAATGGAACGAAATGGTTGGAGATGAGAAGCCAAACCACTCCAAAGTCCAAACCATCCAAAGTCTTTATTTTTCATACCCTCTAATTTAGAAGTTTGAGAGGGAACACTTCCCTCTTTTTTATTATTAAATATTAAATATTAAATTAAATATAAATTTATAATTTCAACCCTTCTAAACAAACATTGATATGAACAATAAAAATAAAAAGAGTACCATTGGAAATAAAATTTGTAATTCACTCGACTCCATTACTTAGCATTGTGACCTCCAAACAATAGACTGGGATGTCCCTCCATTCCTTCATTAAAACTCCCAAACAATTGAGTGATATACTTTTATCACTTCACTCCACTCAAAACCACTTCATTACTTAGCTTTACGGAGTAACTTGACTGAGACATAGAAGTCTCCTTGGGTAGGGTGACTTCTTTTTTTGGCTCTTAAGAACGTCATCAACTTGAGCAAGGGCGTCGTCGAAGTTGAGGCTCTGGGTAGGGGTGGCGGTGGCAACTGGGTGCACAGTGTCAGCTTTGTCATGAAAGTTAACACCGTGGGTTTGAGGGTAGGGACTTTGGTTTCGACTTTTGGGTCGGTTTTCAGATGTGGGTTTTTGGAAATGGCTCTGGTGGATTTGGTGCAGATCAAGTTGGGAACTTTGACTTGTGGGAGTCACTATACTTTTGTTGCCATAGCTCCCTTGCTTGTTCTTGTTCTTGTTCCTATACTATCTGCGTTACTTGTTTTTTGCGAGGTGTCATGTAAAATATAATTCGGTTGGGTGTCTTTTGTGTAATTTATGATTTGTATTTAGTTATTTGTTCAAGGTGTGGTACATCTTGTGCTGGATCGGGTTTTGTTAATAAAATTTCTTTTTTGCCTTTCAAAAAAAAAAATTGAAGCAAATAGTAGCGGGTGTTGAGGGCGATGTGTTGTGTTGCTGCCGGGAGGAGCTGTCATGACGACATTTGAGTCGGTGATGCATGTTGGATAGTTTGCTTTAATCATTATTTTGATTATATTAGGCTAAAATATCATTTTGATCCTTTAACTTATCTTTTAGATTCAGTTTGGCCTCTTAACTTTTAAAAGATTCAATTTGGTCTCTTAATTTATTTTTTAGACTCAGTGTGATCCCTTAACTTTTAAAATGTTCAATTTGGTCCCTTAATTTGTATCTGTTGACCTAAGTTAGTCATCTTACGTCAATGAGTCAGTAATAGTGTTAATTTTTTAGGACTGGGTTGAAACTCACTAATAATTTAAAGAACCGGTTTGAATCTCGTTAACAATTTAAAGGACAAATTTGAAACTAAGTTAATAATTTAAATGATCAATTTGAAACTTATTTAAAACATAAGAGATTAAATCGAAATTCATTTAATACTGTTACTGACTTTATTAATAGGAGATGACTAACTTGGGTCAACAAAGACAAACTGAGGGACTAAATTGAATCTTTTAAAAGTTAAGGGACTAAATGGAATCTAAATAATAAGTTAAGGGACCAAAATGGTATTTTCGCTAATAAGATGTAGTCTAAGGTGAGGGCTTAACCTATGTCCCTCGCCCATGAGGGAGATAAAATAACTGGAAATAGCAGGTACATAACAGGTAAATAAGCTGACGTTTATATAAATTTATAGTGTTGTTATAGACTTGTATAAATACTCATTTTGCAACAAAGTCCCTGGTCTATATTTGTCTTTTACCTTCTGAAAAAATATACAAGTTGAAGCCTTCATTGTTCTCTCACTACGGTTGCGCCATATGTAGATGAAAAGAAGGGAAGAATTTGGCCATATTTCGTCTCTCTCCAAGGTGAGTATACGAAGCATTTGTGTTTAGCTTCCAAGCCATATTTGGTATTACCAAGAGACATGTGTTCGGCGCCCCACAATTGCTGATAATCGTGGATCTGGAAAAAAGCAAGATTAGGAGGCAGAAGGGGATCCGTTCCCAGGAAGAAGATTGAACCATTAAATTTTAGTTTAAATATCCTTTTTATTCATTATTGACCCTCAATCATATTTTTGTTTTTAGTTTAAATTAAAATATTGAACTAATATTGAACAATTAAATTTTAATAAACCCTTGTATTTTTTATTTTGCTTTATCAAATATTTAAATTATTATTGATGATTATTCACTCATACAGATTAATTAATTATTGGATGGAGTTATTTTATCGGTTGTATAATATGACAAAATTAATTAGTTATTTAAGTTTCTGAATTTAATAGTTGGGCATTAAAGGCTGTGATCGATTTTTTTGGTGAAAATGGAAGGGGCGTTTAAAAGCTCATTGAGGCTTGACGACTATGTGACATCCGTACGATTCCAACCTTGCGTGTTAACATCTCCCAAATGTAGGGTGGTCATGAGACGAGTTGGGTCGGGTTCGGTGGATTTTGATATCTCATCCAGTCAAAGGTGAGTGGGTTGAGTTTGTAAAAAAATAAATAAAATAAACCCGAACCAACCTAACCCGATTATTTATGGATTGAGCTGGGTGAGTCGTCGGGTCTAACAAGAAACACACGGATGTTCGTTTTTTGATCCGGTTGGGTCAAGTTTGCTAGGACAGAAAAAGAAAAAAAATTTCAAAAATAAAAAAGGCTAAAATACCTTTTTGGTCCTTTATCTTTTGGGTAAAATTCATTTTGGTCCTTTATCTTTAAAGAGATTCATTTGTCCTTTATGTTTCAAAAGTGACTCAAAATAGTCATTTCCGACATCTCCCATTTAAACTCCGTTAGAAACTGATGACATGGTTGTTAAAAAGATTCATTTTAGTCCTTTATGTTTTAAAAGTACCCAAAATGGTCCTTTCACGTAGGCTATGATTAACGGAAAAAGTAACAGAGCTTATGGAAAGGACCGTTTTGGATCACTTTTAAAACATAAAGGACTAAAATGAATCTTTTTAAAGATAAAGGACCAAAATGAATTTTACCCAAAAGATAAAGGACCAAAAATGTATTTTAACCAATAAAAAATAAACTTTTTTAAAGCTTTAAATTATATCAACAACCATCAACTAAAAGTCTGAATTATTACAATGAAAAAGTAAAAGTCACCAACATCCAACAACCATCAACACAACACTAAGTAATGGGTTGGGTTGGGTTGGGTTGGGTTCAGTGGGTGTAGAATTCAGAAACCCAATACCCAACCTATACTCCATGGGTTCTATCTGTTTTTGCTCAATTCAACCCAATCACTTGATCCAACCCTCAAAATCTGGGTTGGGTTGGGTCAGGTTGATCGGGTTTGTAACACCCTGATTTTTGTATAAGGGTATGTGTTACTATGGATGCTTAGTTGTTGTTGTTGTTGTTGTTGTTATTATTATTATTATTATTATTATTATTATTATTATTAATATTAATGAATTTAGTATTGTTATTAATATAATTGATAATGTAATTGAGATTAGTGTTATAGTATTTTTATACATATATGTATATATATATATGTATATATTATTACATATGATAATATATATTAATATATGATTATTTGCATTAATATGAGATTGTGTCTATTAATGTTTGATCTTATATGAATATATATGATTTTGTATGTGATTTTATATGTTAATATATAATATGTGATTTTATTAATAATAAGTAATTAAGAATGATATTACGAGATATCGTGTGATTTAGTATTTAAATCGAGATAGATATATACATAGTTTGAGCTGAAATAAGAGCCTGTTGCGCCCTAACTTGTTTTTATACCATAAGACTCGACCTAAACCCTATTTCCCATGACTCAAGACTTATAAAATCTGCCTCTCTTCATCTCTTAGGTTTTTCTTTAGTTTTTCTTAAGAATTTTTGAAGGAAATTGCTCCCGTTCATCGCTCTTCGTCGTTTTTGGCCAGAAGGACATCCCTGACGATACACGCTTATTTTAGTGTCGATTTATACTTTTGTTTCTGAATTTTGGGCTGAAAACAAGGTAAAATTCCGTGTGCCATGTCCTCTTTATTTTCCCCCTTGAGTTTCTTGATTTAAAAACTTAATCAATGTGTTTTCGTTGTCATTCTTGAGGAAGTGATCAAGCATTTTTGAGACGAGACTCAAACAAACATTTTATCCTCTTCTCGTTTCTGTTCTTTATCTTTTAATCTCAAGGTAAGTCATACCTCCTGTTCCCTTTTCGATTCTCTGTTGGGTTTGGGAGTTGTGGTCCTCTTTGTGAACTTTTTGTATTTGTAATGGTAGGAACAGGCGAAGGAGGCTTTGATTCTACACTCTCATCCTTTCGAGGCTTGCAAATATGATTGAGGTACGGGGAGAAGAGATTCATATAACATGTAGGTTTTGGGGTAGCGTAAGATGAACGGTTAACCCATGACCCTATTGTGTGCTAATTGCTTAATTGATGTTGTTTGTTATATGAATGACTATGTTTTCTATATGTTTGGCATGTTATAATTGTGAATTATTATTGATGATGATGATGTATACCATGATTGAATGTATTGATTCTTAATGATTGATGTTATGAGATGAATGTCGTTGTTGTTATAAAGACTTTAATTAAAGACATAGGGACGTTAGTAACCAAGCAAGAATTAAGGGTTAATTCCCAATGTTTATAAGACATGAACTTTAGTAAAGAGAAGTGAGGTTAATGCTCAACGATGTAGTTAAGACCCAAGGATTGATCCATGAGTGCCTTAGGGATGTTATTAATGAAACAAGAATTAAAGGATTAATTCCCAATAATCATAAGACATGGAGATTAAATGAGAGGAACAAGATTAATACTTGATGGTGTAGCTAAAAACCAATAGGATTGATCTTTGAATGCCCTAGGAAGTTTGGCAAGGATTCACAAACCTTTTGCCTAGATCTGAACGACCATGCTCTAGTAAGCATGGTCGTGCTCCATAAACAGCACGCCCATGCTCAATGCTAGTACACCCGTGCTGGGGGTTAGCACGACCGTGCTCCCCAAATAGAATAAGCCGTTAAGTGGAAACAATGGTAGCTTCACCCAAACTGTCTCCTATAATGAAATAAGGCATCAAACAGATTAAAGATAAGATGAATAGTCTAATTAAGCTTTAACAAAGATAATAAAACATAAAGATGCTAAAATGGTTAAGACGGTAACGATAAGTTACCACAAGTTGATAAACTTTGATGCTTATTGGTCAAAGTTGCCTTGATGCTTGTTGGTCAAGGTATTGTTGTTGATAAACCTTGATGCTTATTGGTCAAGGTGTTGATGGTGTTAAACTTTGATCCTTATTCGTCAAGGTTGCCTTGATGCTTATTGGTCAAGGTGTTGTTGTTGTTAAGCCTTGATGCGTATTGGTCAAGGTGTTGTTAGTGTTAAACTTTGATGCCTAAAGGGTCAAAGCGGAGGTGGTGGCTATGTTGTTTGATGTTGTTGTACATGCATTCACGCATTGGAGATGTTAGTGGGGGAAGCTGCAACATAGGGGAGGTCATCCGAGAGTAAGGCGATCTGGCTGTTCGCAGTGATTTATCTAGGTGGATCATACGCCCCCGCGGTGGTGCATCCGAGAGTAAGGTGCATCGGCTATCCAAGGGGTTCACCATGGTTTGGTGAACTGTTGGCATTGGTGCTTAATGGCCAATGTGGATATGTAACTCCGACGTTGTCATCCTGTGTTAGTTATGGATCCACATGCATAACGGAGTGGTGGAGTAGTACTGCACCGCATAGCATACATTGTTGGTTATGTTGGATGTGATTATTATGCTATATGTTGTATTATGTGTTATGTATACGTTTATATATGTATTGTATGATCATCTTGTTAACTGCCCTATTGTCATTATGTTTATACAACGGTTTCTTGCTCCCCATCTTCTGTTGTTTATTTGCATGTATCTTCGGTTTATGCAGAGGAGGGTGAGTAGCTTGTTGAGGAGTGACTCTGAGGAGATCACTTGCTCGTAGTTTAGGATTTTAGCTTTACGCAGTTATTTTCGATGTATTTTCCTGATTTGGTTATCAGTTCTGATATGTGACATCGAGGTTTTGGGTTTATGTTTCTTTTGTTCATGTTTTATATTTCTTTTTCCGTGTTGTTATGTTTTGATACATGTGGTACCTGTTACCTCATGTTTTTATTTTAGTTTATTATAAATGAATGTTTTATTTTATATATATTAAATTGTTCGGGGTAGAGGGTATCACTTTGTGGGTCTACCCAGACCCATGGCCACCCCTATCAAAAGGTGGCATCTGCTTTGAATCAACACTGACTTGCACTGATAACGAGATAAGTCAAAGCTTGTAAAAAACTTTTATAAACTGGTAGATCGGGTAACCTATAGTTAATCTTAACCACACACTAATCTAAATATTATATCCAATGACTGATTTTGCTCTCTCACAAGTGAGGGATTTAATTGATCCCTCACCATATAAGCCACCTTATTTTAATATGAAAAAAGGAAATAAATTATAAAAGATAAACTGGCTCAACCAGACATTTTAGGTAACCAGAAGGTGCACCCATGCGCATATTTATCCGGTGCATACTGTAAACTGACCCTTCAATATATTGGGTTTGGTGTGCATCAAATTTTCCAGAAAATAGGAAACACTCTCCGTCATCATTGTGGGAGACGTCTACAGTCCTTCAACGTTAATGTTGAGAACGATCCTCCACATGGATTCATCTGTTATAACCGGTTTCTAATAATTTCTCCTGGTACAAATTCTACCAGATACGACAAAAAATAACAGGCACGAGAGCTGTCCAGACTGTCCACAAAAAATAAATGTGGTACGCCGCATCACGCATCCTCCTCTTCGAAGCCAACCTCCTCAACGCAGCCTCCATATCCCTCGTCATACAGGGTTGCTCTAGCATGGCATCCCCCATGCAACCTCGATGACCCTGAAGACCCCCACAACGATCTCTTCGTCGACTTGTTGGTGATTCTGTCGGCGACGTGTCTGGGAGAGCTGATTCAGCCGAGGCTGAATGCCAGCTATGCTGTGCTGCAGAGGTTGATGATAGGGTCGAGGGAGACGCAAGAGTGTTACTGGTTGGGTGCGGTGCACACTATTTCTCCCATCCTTCTTCTCACCTCTGCCATTTCACCATCACACTATTCCTTCTTCAACGTTGCCACCGAGGCTCTGGGTGGCATCGCATGTGCCCAAATAGAGCCTTCCATGACCAGAACTCCAGTTCGCACTCGGTGCAGGGGCTGGTGATCTTAGGGGCACCTGAACCTCGGATTTCATCCATCCTTGTGCACATGAAACTGTTTTGTGTCATTGTTAGTTGATATCATCAGTTGATCACAAAAACCTATTGTCAGCGTTACTCTGCGCTCAAAGTGTGAAGGGAAGAAGATGAAAGGTGAAACAAAAAGCAAGAGCGGTGGCAACGTTGGAGGGGGTTTCAGGTCAAGGTTGGATCACTATTTCTATAGCGGCGACAAGAAACATATTTTTGTTAGCTTAGCTCTCATCAAGGTTGGACGGGGTTAAACGCTGGCGTTTTTTGATCAGGAACTGCTAGTGGTGGTTGAACTTTATGGACGTGTGGACTAGCATGGACCTGCAGTCGCCGGAGTATAAGAAATGGGGCGAGATTCAGATATCGACGTTCAAGGACAAAGTATATATGTATAGAGAATAGATCCTTTCACATGATCAGTTCTTTACTTGCACTCATATGACAAGAACACGAGCTACCTCAATATCATGCCATACTTAAAAGTTTTGGAAAAAAAAAAATGCTTCTGAGCTTGTCGCAAGTTGGTGTTATTGGTTTCTGCTTTGCCGCCACCACCGACTCTCACCATCTTGTTCAATGACGGTCTTGTGCCACTCGCTCGTGCTTCGGAACCCATTCTCCTTCAGCTCCGTCTCCATCACTGCATCCACCTCAATGGAGCTCAAATCCGGTGAGACGACAACCCCGGGTCTTGCTCCGTTGTTGTCGGAGGTTGACATCTCTGAGGAGAAAATGATATCGGAGTTGGACATGGCGCGAACGGCGGTGAATTAGGTCATTAGAGGTGCGGGGAAACGAGAGTTTGAAAGTTGGGAGGTGTGTGTGAGTGTGGAAAGGAATTCCAGCGGTGGAGGCGAAGAGAGAGAAAGTAAAGGGATGGGTTTAAGTGAGGTGTACTGGTTTAGTGTGGTGTGGTGAGGTTTATTGTTAGGTGGAGACGGAAATGAAAGAATAAAAAGGAAAACTTGTTGTACCGGTCTTCAATGTTAAATCTTGATCATTGGACTATTTAATTATTATATCGATGACTCGTGTTTAGTGTGGACGGGTCCTCTGCTAAATACAGGGAGGACCTTAGACGTTTCCATCAGTTTGGCTTTGTTAAATGCTTACATGACAAATGAAGGTCACTCATTGATGTCATGACTCACATGTCATAGATCAGTTTGCTAAACGTGCACTTAACGAAGGGGCACTGCCTTCCCAATAATAATGACTAAAATAAGATTTTTTTAAAAAAGTATGATGCAACCAATCAAGTGTTGTTTGGGTGGTAAGCATTTTGACACCATAAGGAGGAGAACACAAGTTCAAATTCTGGTGGCACACACTCTAGTTGGGAGGTTGCAAAAACCAAGGGTTAATTCCTTTCTCTAAGCAACCGGCCGAAGATTAGTGTTATAGCCGATCCAAAGGGTCGAAGATTGTGGAGATATCCCGAGATGTCAATGGGGAGTCAAAGGCCCTAATTACAGTGATTCATTAAAAAAGAAGAAGAATGCAAACAAAATCCAAAATTAAAATGAGATCAAAACCAAAAAGTATTATATATTTTTAGGATTCAAAAACATATTTAAGTCTTTTTAATTTAGTAATTAATTTTATTTACAGCAAAAAAATAATTCAAACTTCTTAACTATGTATGTATCTATTTTATATTTACTTTATAAATTAAATTTGTTTTATTCTTTTAGTTTTTGCATTAATAAAAATCTTTAAAAATCACAATAAGGAATTATAAAGAATTAATATCCGGTTTATCATATAATAATTTAACAACATGGAAAAGTATTTAAATGTCTTTCCAAGAAAAGCTGATATTAGAAAATTTCAAAAGTAATATTTTAAAATTATATTAGTAGATTTATTTATAATTGTTAATGTTATTGAATTTCTTGAAATCATTTTCTATATCTATCTACATATAATAAAATTAAACTTGACACACATTTTTTTTTTTCGTATATAAAGAATTCAATGTAAATTTGGTAATGAAAACATAAGGAAAAATTTAATCATAGTCTTTTTCATTAATTTTTGTTTCAAGATAAATTTAGGGTGAGGGGATGGTGCCCCAGTCCAAGGCAGGGAAAACCTTCGGGCTTTATGAGCAAATACAAAGGGATTTACATTTACCTCACTCCAAGAAAATTAGTGGGAGCTCGAACCTATAATTCAACATATAAAGTATAGAATATAACGTTTGCATTTTACGAGCTCAGCAAATGCCTTAAAAGCATTGTCGAAAATATATTCTAATAATATTTAAAGATACAAAATAAAATGGTTGCAATGGAAGTGTACCGTGTCCGAGATAAACTTTACCTGCAAAGTCAAGAATTTAAAATCTTAGAATCGCTACTTTAAATAAGGCTTTAACTAACCACCACTCATGACCATATGATTAGTCTCACAGTTATGCATATTATGTACCCGATCAAAGACAAAAATTAAATAAAATTAGGGGTGATAATGCTTAAAATTATTTTTTTATAATTATTAATTAAAGATTAGGAGATGTATATCAACGATAAAATATCATTAGTTTGACTAAATTATTAAATATAAAAGGAAATTTAAAAGAAATAAAATAGTTAGAGAATAGAGGAAATAGACATATATATAAATAACAATAGATGCTCCCATAATTAAAATGGCATTTTATTTGTTACTTTTGACTTTCCAAATTTACTTATAGAATACATAGACATAAATCAAATACAAAATCAATTATACAAAGTGTTTTCCAATTTAGTATAAGGGAAAATTCCCAAAAAAAAAAAAAAAAAATTCACTCAAATTAGGTCGACGTACCATTTAACCTTTCATTTTTAAAAACATAAAAATAGTCTTTAAGAAGTATGTAAACGAGACCAAAATCATCATAGTGAAAATGTCATGTGATCTCTACATGCAATCTAGATCGCGAATCGACCTGCAACTATGCTCGGGTGTGCTATTGACTATGAGTTTGAGCTTATCCTTGCCTATGAGTTGGAGTGAGTGGTTTCAAGAAAATGAACAAATGAATGGTCTTGTGCATTACATGGTACCAATTATTCACAAAATATCGTCACATGCTAAGTGCCTATTTAATTTGTTTCTAATTTCTTGTTTTTATTTTCTATTTTTATAAATAATTACAACACAAATCATTAAATCTATCATATTGTTTTTATTGTATTTCTTGTTTTCAAAAAATTGTATAGGAAACATTAAAAACAATTTTTTTTGTTTTTGTTTTCATTGTTTCTTGCAAATATCTGAAAACAGGAAGCAAAATAAAAATAATATAATAATTTTATAATTATTTTTGTTGTAATTATACTTGAAATCAGGAAGAAAAAAAAACAGGAAATTGGAATTAAACCAATCAAGCCTAAGCACATCACAATTCTATAGGGTTGTTAACGATCATCATGGTTTTGGACTCATTTGCATACTTCTTAAGTTTAAAGGTCTTTTTTCTTCACAATTTTAAAATTGAAGGACCGAACGATTGCACATCAACCTAAGTTGAAAGGGTATTTTTGACTTTTCCCTTGGCATAACGGAAATGAAGGGATAAAGTCACAAGTTAATTATATTCGAATGCTATTTGATTTAACCATAGTACAACAATAAATATTTAATTTGTTAAACCAATCAAACTATGGCCAGAAGGTCTAGCCGCTTCAATCTTCAATTTAGTTCTCAATACATTGCTTGCGAGTTATTTCAAGGTCAAAACTATCATAAATCAAATAAAGATAGATACTTATTGTTTTGATTTTTAAACAAGTATAAATTTATTTCAAAGAAATGCAAACACCATAATCACTCCATAAGCACCTAAAGACAAAAAAAAAAAAAAAAAAAAAGACAAAAGACAAAGGACAAAAGGAAACAACAAATATTATGGAGAAACTAATTATAGATCAGACTAAGCTTAACAAGGGTATTAAAGGTTGAGGGACAAGTTAGGCCCCGAGGATGAAAATTGTTGATTCCCAGTATAGTGATTTCCTTGAAGGCCTTCAAGATCAGCACGAGCAATGGTAGATCTATTGACTGCAAGGGAAGGAACCTGGCCAAGTTCACAACCAAAGCCCACATCCGTGAGGTTCATACCCCAAGAGTTGGACATCATCCCAAATGGGTCCCCTGAGAAGGCTGTGTTGTACAGCCCTTGGTTGCCATAACCAAGTCCGAAACGACGCCAAGGCATGGTAGACATGTGAGCCATGGGGTGCATGTGAGCCCCATGAAAAGGAAGATGATTTGCCATGGCTGAATATGGACACAGGTGAGAACCAAGTCCAATCGTGTTCATAGCGAATTCTTTTTTCATCTTTGAGAGGATTCTTTCACGCCTATGAGCGTTTTGGTGTCCTCCCAAAGCTTGAGAGTTGGGGAACTTCTTGTCGCAAAATTTGCATGAAAATTCTTGCTCCTTGGGCTCGATCACTTCGTTAATATTATTTGAGTTTTCCACAGGTTCTGGAGCAAAAGAGGATTTGAATGTGAACTTGGACGAGGATTCACGTGCCATGCTGTTGCCGCCAAGACACAGAGTTAGTAAAACTTCGGAATCATTGGCCTCGATAGATGACTCCTCAATCTTTCGTTTCAGCTTTCTATCCTTAAAATCCCCAACAAAGATTGTGTCCGACATTATTGTGGATTACCCTCCAAAGAAAATGGATATTTGAGTATGAGAGTTGAAGAGGAGGTATTTATTAAGAGAAAAATAAACTTTGCATCCTCCCTAAAAGGAAATAATGCAGGGTATTAGCACTACATAGCCTTGACATAGTAAGAGACTTAAAGAGAAAAGATAAACTTCAAGAGGCCTTGACGTGTCAAACTTTGTATAATACATGAATGAAATTTTCTGTAAGAGGCTTTAAAAATTAAATTAGTACTTCTATTAAAATACAAAATAATTTTATCAATTTAATACATTTTAATTTATGTTCCCTTGTATATAAATGAGTCAACATGTCTTTCAATGCATGTATATATATGAGCTTTGACGTTATTCAATAAGTTCCTTCTGTGATAAAATAATTATTTTAAAATTTAATTAATTTAGCCAAAGATACTTATAAAAATATTAGTTTGAACCTTTTTCTTTTATGAATAGTTTGATCATCCGAAATACAGTTGTTTGAGTAAATCTAATCTTGCAAAAGCACCCTCTAAGAGTTAAACATGGACTAATACTTGCACACGACCTCATGAGAGGATCCTAATCCCCCAGAAGGTAGTCTTCAATCCATGTAAAAAAAATGTTAGAGCATGCCACTACATTTAAAAAAAAAAAAAAAACCAATTTATTGTTGCTATAGAAGATGACACTTTTTTTTTTTTGAAGATCTAGAAGATGACACTTAGAATAAGTAATATATGATTATATGATTCTTGAGGTAGTTATCGTGAGAGTCAAATGTTATTTTAATAATGTGACAATACATGATTAAATAATAATATATTTTACATTATCAATCCATTATTAATTACCATATCATTAAGAATGCTTGACTCTTATAAGTTATAATAAGTACTATCATAAATAAAATAATTTGTGATTGGTTGAAAGTATAAAAAAATCCACTGACAATATAACAAAATCAAACTCAATTTTTTTTACATTATGTATTATTAAAATAAAACTATTCTAAATTCACAATGTTTGGACTTCAAAATCTGGTTTCCCCACGCAACATACGAAAATGTAGCTGAATTTGATTATCATACCTTTAAAATGTAATCATATTAATATCAATTATGTTAGTATATATAAAATCTCATATTTTGTAAGAGTTTAATTTTGATATACTGTTAGTGTAAAATCTTTTATATTATCAACCAATCTTAAATTATTTTATATATAACTTTTAAAATAGTTATGATAAGGTTAAACATTTTTACCGATGTGGTAATTTAGGATTGATTGACTATAGTGTAAAAAATCTTTATATTAACATGTATACCAATTATATTCCTTTCACATATTTTTATTGACAAAAATTCCTGTCACAATTGAATTATGAGAGATACAATATTTTGTGATGACTGAATAAGGTGTTGAAAGGGAAATTCTAGGGCTTCTAGTGACACTCCCACTTATCTATAGACATTCTATATTAACTACCTAAAACTTTGACTACCTAAATTGATCCATTAATTTATCCTTTTTAAAGTTAAATCTTTTATTACTAATCATATAATACTATATATTAGTTTTTTGGTTTTTGACCAATTTCTAGGCAACTTCTCTATTAGCATTCTATCTTAATTGCTTGAAACCTTTACTAGTAAAATTGACCTCATTAATTTATTTATTTTTAAGTTAAATCTTTTATTACTAATCATATCATACTATATATATATTTTTTTTTTTGACCAATTGCATGCAACTTTAAGGTTGAGGTTGATGATTAAGTAAAATTCTCACCAAATTGATAGCTCCGTAATTTGAACCCCTTACTTCATATCATTTACTTAATTTTTTTATATTAATTTTTTCTTACAATTAACTTTTAATGTAAACAAATACTTAATTATATAATCATATTTTCTCTTTGTTTTTTGTTCATGAATTTTTAGTTTTAATTTATTTTAGTAAAATACTGTTTTACTTTTGTTTCCTTTTTGATCGATCTAGCACCAAGAGAAACTTTTTTCATGAAAGGTCGTAGGCAAACTGCTTTTATAATTTATTTTTTAAATAAAAAAGTAGCATTTTTTCTATTGATATTTTTTTTTAATTTTTTTTTTGGCCAAAATAAGAAACAACATGAACTCTAGTACAAATGTAATTCCAAAGTACTAGAAACACTAACTCTCATGATTCCGAACATGATACTTTACATATTCCTTTGATTGTGATCACGACCTAGATGATAGCTTATCTATTGCATTGAGAAAAGGAGAAATGTCTTGTACTAAGTATCATATTTCTCAGTTTGTCTCAACTAACACCTTGTTTTGCAACACCAAAGTTTTATTTCATTTATTGATATTGATTTTATCTGAATCCCGAAGACAGTACAAGAAGCATTGGAGGAGAAAATTGGGTTCAAGCTATAAATAAGGAGATGAGGGCATTGGAAACATAGGAAATAGTTTAGACCAATGAAAAAAATGCCAGTAAGATACCTATGGATATACATCGTGAAATACGTCAAATGGCACACTAGACTGATATCAAAAAAATATTGCAAACGGGGTACACATAACCCCATAGGATAGATTATGAGAAGACATTTGATCTAGTGGCTAGATGAACACAATGAATATTCTACCCTCTCTTGAAATGAACAGATTAAAACACGAGAACGGGGATTGAATTGTATTAGAGTTAACGTTTTCGCAAATAAGAAAGTTTTCTTCAGATAAACAAATTAGACACAAGGATCCGTCTGATATAAAGCACGTTCAATGACAACTTAGCACTTTCAACCCAGTTAGCACAATAAATATAAAAGCAAACTTAAATAGATAAGGAAAGAGAGTTGATACAGAGATTTATACAGGTTCGCCCCAAACCTTGGACTACGTCTAGTCCTTGGTTTCACCAAGTATTAACATTATAACTGATCAGGTTACAGATAGGTATTGTTTGCACACCAAGCCTCCGCAAGCACAACTAACAAGTATTGTGTGCACACCTAGCCTCTACAGGCTCAAACAAGTATTATTTCAGCAAACCTCTTCACGCTCTACAAAAGGTAAGAGTTGAATGAAGTAACAGCTTCACGATTTACAACTTTGCAAGTCAACCGAATAACACTGAATGAGTGAATAAATATTATGGTTGGTATGACCACAGTAATGACTTCTCAATAAATACAAATGATTGAGCAGAGAAGTATTCTAAGAAGAAGAATTTAGAGAGCTTTGAATACAAAGAACGTATTGAATGCTTGCGTGATTAGGTTCAGGTGTGCATCTTCAGCAATCTTCAAAGTCTTCTATTTATACTCATCAATAATAAATATGTTGAGTAGAGTTCTTCACATGAGTAAAACTTTTGCTCTTCATCCGTTAATGCCAAAGTGTCGTTTTGAACTTTCATTTAATGTTTATGATCGTTGGAGAGTTTCAAGACAAGTTGAACGTATTTGTTGGCATTACTTTATCATAGTGCAGCTTGATTCAGAGTAGCGTTTGTTGCTTTTTAGACTTGGACATCGCGACTTTCCTTATTTGTGCAACACGGGTCTGCGATCGAGTAAAGATTATTTTGCCTTTTGCAACAAAAGGAATTTCAAACACGGATTGATGCTTTAAGCTTTTGAATTCGATTTTCTTGATTTGAAAATGCAACGGAATATTCCTGACTTTCGAATATAAGTGAAGTGAAAGACTTCCAATCAAGTTGTGGGGTCAGACGCATTTTCATAGCTTGTGGATACCGCGTCTTTCTTCAGACGCATTGTGTTATCAAAACACAGGCACATCTTTAGACGTGTTGTTTTGCCCAAAATGTTTTTGTTTTATGATCTACACACTTAATACACACATTAGCAGATTTCAAAAGGTTCAATTAAAATCATTCTTAGTTTGGATTCATCAATATTAGAGATGTCAAAAACTTAGACTTAACAATCTCCCCCCTTTTTGATGATGTCTAACATTTTCTTATGATTTTAATGAACTTCAAATAAAACATAAGTAAGAGCTAAGATCAAGCGAGTATAATCATGCTCCCCCTAAATTTATGCTTATCTTTAACATATTTTAGGGTTGACCTTTAAATTATCAGAGCATATGATCAGAGCACATAAAGCATTTTAGAGATATGATGCATAACAATCGTCAGACGCATCATGATTGATTTTCATACTTATACTTTCTCCCTTATACCTTTCTCCCCCTTTGTCATCAGCAAAAAGAGAAACATGCAGATATAGAACTGAGTAGTCATATATTAATAAAGAACATCATTGACAAATACATTGTTGCTCAAAGAAAACACAAAAGAAAATCAAAGATTTTGTTTTTCAATGATCTTCCGAAGCATGTCCACAACCCTATCCATCGTTTCACGAAGACCGCTGATTCAGATCTAGCAACAGGATCCATACCAATGAAAGTGGATGCCATTTCAGCGAAGTCAGCATGTGCAGATAAAGAGGAGGGACCAGGTTCAGAAGTGCCATCTGATGGCTTAGGAGGTTCATAAGGTACAAGCTTCATACAGTGCCAAGGCAGAGAGTAACCAGAAGAAAAGATGAAAGTAATGCTAAAGATTAAAGGAAAGAGAGAAATGGTAAAAAGAAAGACTGAGTGCAATGAACCAAAGGGTTGCAAACAGGGAATTTTGAAAGAAGTAAGCTCAAAAAAAGATAAGTAAGAAATAAATGGGGACAAATTGGTGAAAAACCAATGTTAAGTTTTCAGAAGAAATAGGAAAATTTAGAGTATAAATAGAAAAATGTTTTTCATAAAAACTTAAAAGTAAAATAAAAATAAAAGTAGTGAAAACAAAGGTAGGTTGGAAGGGGTAGAGTATCCTTGCTTCTGCTCTTTCTTCATTAGGATAGCTTATCCAAGGTATCTGATAAGATGAGAGTCTGGCTTTGTCTTTTGGCATCTCAAGCTTCTCAACCAGAGATAGTCCGTAATGATGAGCAGGGTCTCGAAAGACTCTTGGTTCAGGGTGACTAGTAAAGGATGTCGGCCATCTTGGAAAGTTCAGCTTCCTATATTTCCTTTCCAGCCAAACAAACGACTTCTTGGACTTAGGTTCCAACTTCTGTTTCTTGCAGTATGGTTCTTTGTCAGGACAGATCTTCAAAACTGTTTTTGGCCCCATACAAGCAGTAAGATTTGACTTGTATTTCCAAGAGGCTTGGTTCAACCTTACTGCAGCCTGCTCAACAATGAGGTTGTTGATTGCCTTTAGATCATCTGAACTTAAAAGGCCAGGATTAATCAGGTCAATTGACTGTGGGGTAGTGGAAATGTATCTGAATGGAGAGGAATTGGTTTTTGGTATGCCTTTATGAGGTGTTGTTTGAAGTGAGAGGGGTTTTGGTAGAGATTTAGAAATAGGTGAGATAAGTGAGTCAAATACTTGTGCAACAGGAACAAGTGTATGATTTTCTTCGTTGTGGTGAAGGATATGGTGAGGGGATCTGATAGGTGGTATGGGGAGGGATATGATTGAGGTTCTGGTGAGGTGTTGTCAGGAATGAGGTTCAAATTGAAGCTTCTAAGTGAAAGGGAAAGAAGGTTTTTAGTACTGGTGATTTGATTATGAAGTGGAGTGTTATGTGATGACGGTGTAGAGGAGGTAGAATATGAGGGTACTTGAACGGGTGAAGGAGATGAGGGTTAAGACAACCTTAATTGTGAGGAAGCAGGTGAACTCATCTGTACAGGAACCTGCACAGGCTCAACAATCTCCAGCCTTGTAGACCTTCTGACTGGTGTAGCCTCAGCTACAGCTTTCCTCTTCAAATCCTTTTGAGGGATAGCAGCTTGCCCCTTAACTATTTCCTTCTTCGAAACTTTGGAAATAGGTTGGTCATCATCATCATCGGAATCCACTGTGATGACCAGCTTCCTCTTGAACTGAAGCTTAGGTCTGACCTTAGGGTCCAAAGGTACATACTCCTCAGTAGCTTCTGAGTCATTAGACTCTTCAGCAGCTTCTTCTTTAGACTCTTCTGAAGGTTTATTTCCTTTGTCTTCCTCATCAGAATCAGGAATCTTTCTTGGTTTCCTCAGCTTCATCTGAGAGAATTAATGTTCTCTCATCTATGGCAGTAGCCATATCAACCTTTCCAGTGAGTTGAATACCTTTGATATCCATAAGCTTGGTAATCAACATCCCATAAGTATAGGAGGTTCTATTTTGGGGCTTCACCATCTTCAGCATGTACTTGAAGATCAGATCATTCAGATCTATCTTCCTCAGACTTGGAAGATGAAATAGGGCAAACCTATTCATCTTGTTGACATTGTCTCGAGCACTTGTTCTTGGCATAAAACAGTTGATTAACAAGACGTGCTAAAATCTTCCTTTTGGAATAAGCTTAGATGCAGCCTTATTCCTAGGGTTAGGTGTTCCATACAGGACTGTGTTGATAAAATCTTCACCAAATTCCTCTTCCAAACCATCTGAGAAGGTAGCGCTTTGTCTGGGACAACCAGTTGCCTTCTGAACACTGTTGAGAGTAAAGGAGTAGGGTCTCTCATTGCATTGTGTCCTGATAGAGATATGAGATTGAGACATTTTCTCTTGGGCCTTTTCCTAGAATTCTCGAAGTTGGAGTGGGTACACTGGTTCATGAAGAACAAAGAAACTTACCCATTGTGATGCTTCCAATTCAGGCATCACATTCATTCCGCCCTTGATGATTTTGTTCATCTTGACAAATCTTCTAGGAACAATCATCGAGATGTCATCAATGCTCATTCCAAGACGAGCAGGAGCACTGACGAGTTTCCTTGAGGGTCCTTTGGGTGCCATGAATTTGGTTTGAGAGAAGAGATGGGGTTTGAAAAGATTTTTCGCACGAGAGAGAAAAAAGAATACTTTTGAAACAGCGAAAGGTTTTTTACAAAAGAGTTTTTCTTTTAAGAGAGATGTTTAAAAAAAATTTGAGAATAATAAAGACAAAAATATTTTGAATTCAAATACTTTTTAGAAAACTGCAACTATACTGGACCGAATCCGTTGACACCAGGTATCAAACTTAATACTAATCTAGTTGAAAGCTGAGATTAAGAGGGTGTTTGGGAAAGATGGATTATTCCATCTTTCAGCTACTTTGGTTTAAAAAGCTGTTTTACAAAAAATCTTTCATGTTTGGGTGTTAAGCTTATTTTTTAAAAAAGCTTTTTTTGTGTGGAAAAAAGCTGTTTTGGTATAAGCTAGTAGAGTGAGAGTGTGTTTGGGAAAGCTGGAAAAAAAAAAGATTATGCTCATAATATATTTTCAAATAATCGATTATTGTGATAATCGATTATAATCAGAATCTATTTTTGTTTGGGTATGTTTGCTGAAAAGCGATTTTAAGATAATCTATTTCGTTTGGGTGATATGAAAAAAATCACTTTTACATAGTAAATTACGAAAAATGGTATAAAGTTATTTGTTTATATTAATAATATTTATGTTTTCTTTTTAACATTAAAACTTATTAAAATGTTTAATTTTTTAACAAAAAATTAACAATAAAAAAACAATGTAAATAAATAATGAATATTAAATAAATAAATAATTATAGGTGTTAATTATTAGACACATGTTGCACCAAAAACTCGTGAATAATTGATCACAAGTCAAGCAACAACGAAAAGTTGCTGACAGTGGTGCTACAGTGATGTTGGGGTGGGGACAAGAAAGGAAACGCGGTGGATGATGAAAAGCTTTCTAACAAAACAGCTCAAAGGTGCCGATTATCTCAAAACAACGTTTTGGGAGAAATATAAGTTTTTTTAAAATTTCAGCTACTAACCCAAACACAAGCATCTTATCATAAAACAGTTTTTTTTCTAGAAAAACAGTTGAAACTATAAAAAAAAAAAGCTATCCTAAACAAGCTCTGAGCTGTTTGATTGTTTTGGATAGATTATTTCTCACCTCAACATATTTCTTCCGGCCTTGCCCAGCGTTCCAAAGGAATCATACCACTACAGCATTCAGAAAAAGGAACGTTTCCGTTTCCATCAATTTAATTTAACAATATGTTGCATATGATACTTATCTTTGGGACCGTTGCTTGTCAAGTAAAATACCGAGGGGGATATTTTGCCCATTTGTATTTGACAATTCTCGGCAAAAAATTAAAATAAAAAATAAAAAATAACAAAGTATAATAAAAAATAATTTGATAAAAAAAATTAAAAAAGTGAGTTATTTAAGAGTTGCTTATTATGTGTACTATTGGAGTGAACAATGTTAAAAATATATAAAATTTTGATGACAAGATATAAAAAATCTAATGTTAAAAGAAAAACAAATATTATAAACAAATATCTTCATACGTTTTTTTGTAATTTATTATGTAAAGATGATTATTTTTGTACCACCCAAACGAAATAGATTATTTTAAAATTGATTTTCAGCAAACATATCTAAACAAAAACATATTCTGATTATAATCTATTATCACAATAATCGATTATTTGAAAACAGATTATGAGCATAATCTTTTTTTTTTCCAGTTTTCCCAAACACACTCTAACTCAACAGAAAAGTAGAGCTGGGTATGCGGACCGGTCCGGTCCATTTGAGTCCAGTCCGCATAAGTCCGCACTTAAATGGACCCGACCTAAAAGTCCCCATTATAAATGGACTCTGAAAAATAGAGTCCGCGTCCAGTCCGCATAGTCCGCTGACTAAACGGACTGTCCGCGGACTCTGCACTTTTTTTTTTTAATATCAAACATAAATAACAAATAATGTCTTATGTAGAAAAGCAAACCAAATGAGCATTAAATCCAAAGCACATACCAAACCAAATTCATGTTAATCAAAGATATTATACCAAACCAAACAGTTTGGTATAACCTTAGAAGAAGTGGCATCAACAACGGAGACCATTAAAGTGTAACCAACAAGGATCACAGACCACAAGTTTGATGCAAAATACCAACGAAGATTGTGTTTAAAAATTACAAACTGATGTTACTGAACATGAAAAATGCAATAATCAAATAAACAGATGAAATGAAAGGATCATTGCAACCTGAAGCACAATTGAAACTACTAAGGAAATGATTCTGATCAACCACTTAAAACAAACATATCAATTCTGGAGGGTACAACCTTATCGTGATTATCCAAGTAGTGAACAATGGGACACAAGAACAATGGCACACATGGATTGTTCTTGTCCACTATGGCTTAGTTCATCTAAAATCTTGAAAAGTAGTGAAGATTTTAGACAGTCTTTTGAATCCTTAATCTTTTTACAAGCTTATTAAGTCGGTTCAGTATGTACAGACCTTGATTTCTAGATAGTAATTTTAGATCCAAGTGCTATAGGACATATTGAAATGGTTATTACTTTGCAATTTGTAGAGGTCACATCCTCGTCTTTAGATTACATGAGTCACTGATGTTTAGGGTTAGGGTGATCTGTTTTGGGCTGTTGGGTGATCTTTTTTTTTTTTTTGGCTCAACAAAGGTAAATTGTTTTTTTTTTTGGCTAAAATTGTACCGATCCGCAGACGGGTCCGCGAGTCCGCGGACTAAGTACACATAGTCCGAGGGTTAAATGGATTGGACCCAAAAAGCCCACATTTAAATGGACTCATATTTTAGGGTGTCCAAATCCACACAAACTGCGGGTTAAACGGACTGCGGACCCAAGTCCATATACCCACCTCTACAGAAAAGTCACATGGTGAGCACAGAACCCAAATTGTCTCCTCCCTTCTTCATTTCAATCTATCCATTCGTGAACGACAAAAGAGAAACGTCCGTGCACCACCGCGCTGCCCAGCATCCGTGCACCATCGTGCCTGTTGAGGTGTGCAACTGGATATCCGTACTGTAGTGTTCAAGGCAATTGCCTGTTGAGTTGCACAGTGCTCTCTATCATCATCACCACCAAATTCCATGGAGTTAGAGGTGAAGGCTGTTGGCGGCATAAACAACTGTTTCGTATCCCTTCCTCTTCCTCTAATTCAAACTCTTCACTCCACGCGCTCAACTCCACTCCCTCCAATACTCGCTCTCGAGCTTCGCTCTCCCTCTCACCCTCCCAACCTCTGGTTCGTAGCTTGGTCCGGAGCCACCTCTTCTTCTTCTTCCGCCATTGAGGTACCTACCCTACCTTTTCCCTTTTCCCTCTTCACCTATTATTATTCATCACAATTATTAACACTCAATTTCAATTAAATTATGTAGGTTTCGCAACAATTTGCGGAATGCATTTTGTTACCGATTAATGGGAGAGTTCAAGTGAAAGCTGCTTCTAACGTGCCACATGCTTCTCTGGTTACGATAGAACCCGACACGGAGGATGATTGGGAAATTTTGGAGCTCAATTCCGAACAAGCTGAGAGTGTAATCCTGAACCAGGTATGTTATTGTTTTATTCAATCAAGCACTAGTAATACTAAAGGTTTTAAGTTGTGGTCGCGGTTACGTCGTGTTTATCGCTATTGCGGACAATTGTGATGCAATGCAGCCGCGATGCGGATGAGGTTGCGGTGACTACTAGAACCACAACATTGCAGCCTCAATTATGGTTGCGAACCTCAGTTGAAAATCCTAGTGATACTATGTGAGAAGACTAATTAGGGATAGGGACGTGTTGTGTAGTGAGAATGCCATGTATGCCTTTGCTGCAATCATCATGCTATATGGATGATATTTTCGAGATACTTTTTATTAAGATTGTGTATTTTCAATCCTTTATCTTGTCATGGATCTCATGGTTATGTTTTCTATTGTTCTGGACTAGTTACATCCCCCTCCCCTTTTTCTATCATCTACCTGAAATGGAAACTTTTTTTTTTGTTGTTGAAAATTTTGTGTTATATTGGTGTATTGTGTTAATACGATGCTGTTGATGACTTGATGCAGGTCAGGATTGTCCATGAAGGGATGAGATTTCCTTTGTGGTTGCATGGTCACACTGTCATCACATTCCATGTGGCTTCTGTTTTTCCGAAGAAAGCGGTGGGTAAGATGATGCCTATTTCTGTCTACATAGCTCTTTGGTATATTGTCAGTTGTCACATACTTGGTCAAAACTTCAACGATAATTCACACTTTATTTTTTACTTCCTTTTTCATGTGTAACTTAATCCGTCTAGAACTGTTGTGGCAACCATGATAGAGATGTTGTTATCACTGCAGATGCCAAAGTAAAAATGCAACCTCGGTTTTTCATGATCAGGATTATGTTCTTTTGTTTGAAATCAATTACATGGAAATGATATTTATTTGAGTTGAAATGTAAATTTTTTTTTTTGCTTCTGTTCGATGTGCTGCTCCTGGCTGCTTTAGGAGAGTTGCTATCTTAGATATGTAGAGATTGGACAGCCTTTCTGCATTCTTGTTTGGTGCTGGTCATATAATTTATTTTCTTTTTTATTAAAGTAGTTCACTTAGGCTTTTATAAACTGAGTGATGTGAATGTGTGAAGCAAGCATTTGGGTAATTTGTCATCAACACATTCTTCTTCCTATTCTTATTATTCTTATTCTCTTCTTCTTCTTATTCTTTGGTGTGGCTGAATTCCCTTGCTACACAACTTCATCATAAATGGTTCCTAAACCTTTTATTTAACGACTTAATGCATTTGCACTTTATGCTTGTTAGGAATTTATTTATTTATTTATTTGTGACTTAAAATCTCTCTCAAAAATATTTCTTTCAGTATAAAACATGATCGTTAACATTTAAAATATTATTAAGCAGGAGGATATCTCATGTTGGGGGTGGGGTGGTATTATGCTTAGTTATTTGTTATAATCTTCCTTATTGGATTCTTATGCTCCTTCTGTAAACAAGTCTCTTTTGAATTATTGAGCCAAGAATTGTGTACATCTGTATTGCAAGACCTGTCTAACACGCAGTATATTATCAGTACAACTCATGCCAGGAACTGAAGTTGCAGTTGCTCCAAAAAGTCGCAAAAGAATTTTGGATTCAGCAGGAGATTCACGTATAGACTCTTGTGATAAAGAACATAATGCAAAGATGCTGCTCCGTGTACAAGACCCAGAGGGGTTATGTCACACCAGCACACATGTCAAAGGTGTTGAGCTTCATATAGGGCTTACTTCAGTTGCTTTTGTTCACCCTGAAACAGCCACATACTCCTCATTTAACATGCTTCAGTTGGTTTCCATAGTGCCCAGAATATCCAAGGAGAATGTTAATATTTCCAGAACCAAAGCAAAAGGCGGGTCAACTGTTAATGAATTTGAGAATGGAAATTTAATTGACAAGAAAGTTCGTCGACAAACAACTGTTCATCTGTTGTTTTCAGAATCTGTGGCTAAAGGACATGTGATGGTAGCTAAGTCTCTTCGCCTTTATTTGAGAGCTGACCTGCATTCATGTATGTCAAGTTGTCCTAATATCCATCTTACCTAACACATAAGCTTTTAAAATCAAGTGCATAAGCACACTCGTAAATTTAATTGAGTAGCATATTGCATCCAGTAAATTGTTATTATATGTATTTGAATTTGTTGTTTGTGTTATCTGCTTCTGAGTAGCATACTGGATCCAGTAAATTGTTATTGGATGTATTTGAATTTTTTGTTTATGCATCATAAACAGCTTATGTTATCTACTTGTCTCCCAACCACAGAAGCAGATAACATAAACACCAAATTCAAATACATAAGCTTATGTTATCATGCAAAACAGCATGATGCATCATAAATGGCAATCAGGGTGAAATAACAAACAGCTTATTCCCTGATTGCCATGCAAAACAGCATATTGCATCATAAATGACAAGCAGTTTTTATTGTGCATCATGCTGTTTTGCATGGCAATCAGGGAATAAGCTGTTTATTATTTCGATAAGCAGTGGATTTGCCCTGGTACTTAAACTTATATTTTGAGTTTTCTAGACATTTGGACAAGGGAAGACGCAAGGCTTTGTGGAGGTGTGCTCTCATTTTGGGAATTTGATGCTTTTGGTTAGAGTACAATCCTAGACTTTCCAATGAGAGATTCTTAACCTTACTACCTCTATGAGATAGGATTGTTGGTATTCCTTTTGGTGTTCATCTCATGGTTTTGTATTTAAAGGGAATAGGAGAATCCTTGCAAGTGATGTTCCTTCCTTTTCTTATTCTTTTTTTACATTGGAGGTGCAGGCACCTAAGTAGGGATGGGGATAGGTGGCCTAGTGTAGGATTTAACCTTTAACATCATTATGACACCCCAATCTTAGAGATTACAAGCGTGTTCACTCCCCTCTCTCCCTCCCTCCTTCCCTACACCTCTTTACATGACTTTAACCGTACACAGACCAAATCATACAAGATCTTTGTATTGGAAAAGCTACTACTAGCGACTCAGTGATTCTTTATTATGTTTTGTGCAATATAGTTTCCTTGGTGCAACGGTAAGGTGCAGTCTTGTGACCTGGAGGTCATGAGTTCAAATCCTGAAAACAACCTCTCCACTTGCGAGGGTAAGGCTACGTACACCTATCCTCCCAAGACCCCACCAGATGGAACCTTGTGCACCAGAGGGTGGACAGCCGAACAATCTATTCCTGAAAGAGAAAGCAGCAGAACAATGTTAGAACATATTGGAGTCTGATTCTGATCAAGCTTCACACATAACCCACAATTATATGCCTCTTGTTTATGCATTTTCTTTTTCTTTTTTTGTTACGCTATATGTTCTTTACCAAGTTAGATTTTAAAGGGTCGCCGTGCTGCTATTACTTCTGTGTTGCCTTCATCTTTAAATAGGTAGACAGCATGTCATACTTCCCCGTTTTCTTTTGCTGTTTAATATTTATTTCATTTGAAAAAGTTATTTGTCCTTTCAATTTTGGTGCCTGATTTTAAAAGAGAATATTGCTTTTGTGGTTGCGCAGGGGTTTATTTGAAGGCAAGTGATATTATTTTGGGAAAGAGTATTCCTTCCATCACTATTTGTCCTTGTCAATTCAAACTGCTAAGGCAGGAGAATTCTGTTGAGAAAGATGGTCTAATTCATGGCCACAAGAATCACATAGATGAAAAATTGCATGCAAAAGCTATGTCAGGCATCTTTGTGGATACTACAGATGGGTCAATCAACAATGAAGCTGTTGCAGCTCTTTTTGATGAATCCAATTACAAAGATGAAGAGTCTGCAAATCAGTCTCCGAATCAAAAAGGATTACGGACTCTTGTACGACTATGGTATATTGCACAACTTGAGGCAATAACCTCCATTACTGGTATGGAGGTTAATTCGTTGATTATGAGTAGTAAAACCTTGCTTCATTTCAAATTAAATTACAAGCTTGGGAATGACGGGAAGGTTCGGCTAGCTCCTAATTCTTCAGAGAATGGTGGCGAGACAATTGAAATGTTATTTATATTGACCTTTGGGGAAGAATATCTGCATAATAGGAAACTTAATGCATATGAAGTCACTCTTGGTGGAAGACTCAATAACATCAATGATGCGGATCTGGAGCTTTTTGAAAGGATGAAATTGGGTGATCCTGTATCTCTTCATTCTATAGAAGAGAGAGACTCTGAAGAACGCATTAGTTCAAATGTATCTTCCCTTGGCTGGATGGAGAAAACTGCTTCTGATGTCATCAATAGTAGGTTATATTTGTTTTTTTGTTTTTGTTTTTTTTTGTTGTGGTGGGGGGGGGATGAAGTGTCCATTACTTCAATTGATTCATCGTTCTCATGATCATTTTGTGGAGTAAAAACTTTGATGATTCTATGTTTGTGTTGGTTCTATCATAGTTTTAAACAGAAGTACAAGCAAGCAGAAAAAGTGAAATGATGTGTATGTAGACATAAGCATGACAATGAGGATATTAAACTTGCTCTTACTTATAGATGAAACATGAACTTAACCTGTGCATCTGCTGGCTGGTTTTCTGGGCCAGAGTTTGTTTGGGAGTTGGAAATTAGTAGTTTTTGTTTCTGCTAGTCAGAGATAATAATGATTATGTTGTGTTATCTCTGTTGCAAAAGGACAGGGAAAGAGAAGATGCATATCCACTAGAGGCATAAGTAACATTGACACCTAAACCTATATCTTGTTGATACTGTTATCATACATCAATGCATATATTTTTAACGTGTACTAAAAATTACACCTTTTGTGATTGTTAATCTTTCCTAAATCCTTCACATTCTCCCTCAAGATAGAGCATGTTTAATAAGCTCCCTACTAGTTCTAAACGAGTTACCCTTCAGTTAGGTTTTTGAACCATGTTAAAAAAGAGAGGGGTTAGAAAGAGAAGATGGTCTATGGAAGGTGTGAGTAAAACCAATGCCACACCTTTATTTTATTTATACTAGGGTTGTGCAATAATTTATTGTAGGGTGTATTACAATTATCACTATTCCTGATTTCTATAGTTCCTAATTTCTTGACAACCTCTTTGTAGTAGTTGGTTGACAATGATGAGGAGTCTTCTTTTGTCTTGAGAATGCAAGATTATCTTCTCCTCAGCTGTTAGAGGATGAGAAATGCATGCTATTCTTATCAACGCATATATTTTTAACGTGTACTAAAAATTACACCTTTTGTGATTGTCAATCTTTCCTAAATCCTTCACATTCTCCCTCAAGATAGAGCATGTTTAATAAGCTCCCTACTAGTTCTAAACGAGTTACCCTTCAGTTAGGTTTTTGTACCATGTTAAGAAAGAGAGGGTTTAGAAAGAGAAGATAGTCTATGGAAGGTGTGAGTAAAACCAATGCCACACCTTTATTTTATTTATACTAGGGTTGTGCAATAATTTATTGTAGGGTGTGTTACAATTATCACTATTCCTGATTTCTATAGTTCCTAATTTCTTGACAACCTCTTTGTAGTAGTTGGTTGACAATGATGTGGAGTCTTCTTTTGCAAGTATTATCTTCTCCTCAGCTGTTTGAGGATGAGAAATGCATGCTATTCTTATCAAAGAAGTTGAGAGTTGTGCTACCTGCTTTATATGGTGAATTTATATGTTACTTAAGATTCACTGTTTCTGTTGAGTTATTTAGGGCTGTTAATATTGGTGACCCATTCACGTATTTGTTAGAATTTAGTTTGAGGTGTACGAGTTTCATCTGTTTGTTCCTTGATGCTGCTGCTTTTTAATTTAAATTCTACCCACTTAAGTATTTTATGTGCACAATGGTTCCATTCTTGTACACTGTTGCTCTTTATTGACATTTAGCTGTTTTTGCTGACTGTAGGGATGTTGGTATTGCTGTCTTCAGCATCTGGTTTGTGGTTTGGCTCATACAACTTGCCACTCCCTGGACATGTTTTAATATATGGACCTTCAGTAAGTACAGCTTATATTTTAATATTTTATTAAGTTTAATGTATATCGAATTCGGCTTTTTGGCAGTGTGCTGTTTTTGCTGTGCTTTGGTGCCTATGGTTGGAAAGGAATGCCATATCTTCAAGGAACTTCTTGATCAATAGATAAAATTTGGGATTAGATCATTTTGTTGGGATTGTTTGTAGTGCTCAGCCCATGGTTTCTTTAGAGGTGTTTCCTTGATAGATATGCAGAGAGATTGACATGCGTTTTTACATGACACAATATCTTAGCTCCTAAGTGTTTATTTTTGTTTTCTCTGGAGGATATGCATAAATTGGGCTCCATTGTACCTTGTTATTTTGGAGCTTTTTGGCTGTTTTTGTATTTATATCTTTGTAATTTTTTTGGCAGAAGATATCATCCTGCTTTCTTGTAATCCTCTTAATGTATTTCTTTATCTATCAAAAACAAGAAAAAGGAAATCAAGGGGAATTGGGACTGAATAAAGGGGGAATCGGGAGGGAAAGTTAGTCCTGTATCAATATAGAAGGAGAACAGAGAAGAGAGAAAAGTGGAAAATGTGTGTCGAAGAGTAAGGGAGAGTGCCGGGTCTGTTGAATACTCTGTGGTACCTATTTCCTATTTCAATTCTTCATCTTCCATTTTAAATCCACCGCACAGGTACTGAATTCCCACTGTTATCAGTATCCACAGAGGAATAATACAGAGAGTTCATAATAACTGTGTCCTGAACCAGTTTCTATCAGTGCTTAACGAGTAATTAACTAATTAATGACTTAATTCACAACTAAAGTGGAAAATCTTACCAAGAATATATATATTGTTGGAATCCCACATTGGATAGTGATATGGCCTGAAGAGTGCTTATAAGTAAGGGGAAACCTTCACCCTAAAAGCTAGCTTTTGGGGTTGAGTTAGTCTCAAAACCAAATTCTAAGATGGTATCAGAGCTATCCTAGATCCATTGTTGGGTTGCTCGCATCATAGGCCTGAGCGTGAGGGGTGTGTTGGAAATCCGCCTTAATTGCGGTCTGCCCCTAGCTGCCTTAATTGTGAGAACTTTGTGCTGCCTTCATTGTAGCCACCGGCACAAGGGTGTGTTTAGTCCCATATCGCCTAGAGATATGGCCTAAATAATGCTTATAAAGCTTGGGCAATCCTCACCTTACAAGCCGGTTTGTGGGGTTGAGTTAGGCTCAAGCCCAAATTCGAAGATGGTATCAGAGCCTATCCTAGATACGTTGGGCCACCCGCAGATGTCCAATCTTGCAAACTTCACGCTCCAGATGTTCAGTCCTGAGCGTGAGGGGGATGTGTTGGAATCCCACATTAGATAATGTTATGGCTTGAAGAGTGCTTATAAGTAAGGGGCAACCCTTGCCCTAAAAGCTAGCTTTTGGGGTTGAGTTAGGCTCAAACCCAAATTCTGAGATATATATATATATATATATATATAATATTGTAATTTTTGCTTTGAAAACGTTTAAGGAAGAGATGCCTACCCAAAGTCCCCCAATTCATAAAAGAGTTTGTTTTAGAGCTGCCTCATCAAATCACAGAGTACAAATTACTGGCTGCTGTGCTAGTCTTTGAGTTAGGGATTTGGCTCTTCATATTAAGATTCCCATTATGCTTAGTGATGCTTTCTTATTTTCCTTCAGATTGCTGCAAAAAGATTTCCGATCTGGTATGAGGGAATTTTCTTTGCATTTGACTTTTTAATAAATATCTTTCCAGGGCTCCGGGAAAACTTTATTGTCAAGGACTGTGGCAAAATCCCTAGAGAATCGTGAAGACATCTTAGCGCACATGTATTATTGTTAATTCTAATTTAGTTTGCCTTTCTGATTTTCCCCATTCTTCTATATATTGCTACTGTTTGGATTTGAAATCTCAGTATTCAATGCTATGCAGAATTTTTGTATCCTGCTCAAAACTTGCTTTAGAGAAGGTTCCAGTCATTCGCCAAGAGCTTGCAAACCATGTATCTGAAGCTTTAAACCATGCACCTTCCATTGTCATCTTTGATGATCTTGATAGCATAATTTCTACCCCCGATTCCGATGGATCTCAGCCCTCAATGTCGGTTGCTGGACTCACAGATTTTCTGGTTGATATCATGGATGAATATGGGGTAAGAAATATGCGTTGGGTGTTATTTATAGATGATTCTCTGAAATATGCCTAGTGTAGTGCTCTTTAATTTTTGTGGTTGTGACGTGGGGTTGGTTTTTGGTCATAAACGGGTCGATCTGCCATAAAAAATGGTGACTTGGAAAGCTTGGTGGGATCTTCCAAATGCACCCTTAGCAAACTCATTGATCCTTGGGCGATCCCACCAGACTGAGTTCTTGCCTGTAATTGGGATCGAAGACTTCATCAAAAATCATAAACTCGTACAATCTTACAAGGTAGCTTGTGATTTTAACAACCTTGAGTATAAGTCCCAGCGCGCTAACAATAAACATCAAACAGCTGAGCATATATCAACCAAAGAACCAAGGCTATTAGTACTCCAAGAATAGCAAAACCTTGGCACATCCTTGGCAGATCCTAGAAGGCTAAAAGTCTTCAACCTTTCTCTTTGCTCTTTTGATCTTCATCCAACTTCTTCTTTGCACATGTCCCTAGCAAATGAGAGAGTTTCTAGAGTGTTTGGTGTTGGACAGCCGCCTTAATTGTGGTCCCGCCCCTAGTCGCCTTAATTGCGGCACTTTGAGCTGCCTTCATTGCAGCCCCTAGCACCTTCATTGTGTTGGGTTTGAGGGGTGTGTTTAGTCCCACAACGGCTAGAGATATGGCCTTTATAGTGCAGGCTTGGGCAATCCTCACCTTACAAGCCGGTTTTGTGGGGTTGAGTTAGGCCCAAAATCTAAGATTTGGCCTCTCTCCTTAGTGGCCTCCTCAACATCCAAACTGATCTCCAAACACTGGGTCAGTCTCATAGCACGCAGCAATACAAATAGGGCCTTTACTAGTGTCCAAAGTCTTCAACCCACAAGCCCTTAATAGAAAAGACAAAGAAACAACCAACGCTAGTCTTCAAATAAAACAGACCAAACAATTTACTCCAAAGCCTCAAACAGCATCTCAGTTCAATGCAAGACAGACCATGCAAAAGTAGAAGAGATACCAAACAGGCCAAACAGAGGCAGAAGAGTCACCAAACAGGCCAAACAGAGGAAACCCCGTGACAAACAGGAAGTTATCACTGATTAGAGAAGTAGAAACTCAGGGGAAAGGTAAGAAAAATCAGTTCTGATGTTGAACCTTCCTGCCACAGACCAGACGAGAAGAATAGCAGCAGAAGCTCATTTGAGAGGATGCTGAACTATGCAAAAGCAAAACAGATGAGGATAAAAGGAAGGCAAAGACAATAAGGAAAGAAACAGAATCTGAAACAAAATAAAGAGTTTTCAACTCACTGGAAAAGTCTCCAGGAATCTGGCTTATTGCCACTATTTACCATCAATGCCAACTCCCCACCAGTCTCGAGCACTGGTTGTATCCAAATGCGGAACCTCTTACCATTTGCAACTTTCAAGAAGGCTGAAACAGAGCTTACAAAACAGAGCGCAAAAACAGTGGAAGTGCTTTTAAAAACTGAGTGCTTCTACTGCCACCATCAACCACCACAGGGCCCACAAGACAACTTCACATCACTGGCCGGCCACACCGGCCTACCATCTTTGAATCATTTGAATAGCTGAACGGCAGGCAAGGGGGAGATGCTCCCTGAGTTTTGAATCTGGCCATAAATCCCAACCAGCAGTTCTAACTAAAAAAAGATAACAGAGGAAATATTATACAACAGAGTTCTATAGAACTCAACCCAGTGGTCATCTTCAAAGTGGATGGTACATTGGTACTGCTCTAATACCTTGTTGGAATTATAGGATTTAGGTAGAAAATGTGAAAAGCTAACAATAATTTATGATTGGTAGGATGTGGTAGCACAATGCCCTAATAAAATTTTCTTATTTATACAAGCAATTGGGTCAAGTACTAGTACCACTTACAAGCCCTACTAACATAAGACTGAAAGCCCTAAATATGTTCTAATAGATATAAAAGTTAAAACCATTCATGATCCTTCACGTAATAACCTAAGATTTTAGAATAGTTATTTTAAGATTTTTCAACCATGATAGATGCAATCCAAACATTACCAAGCTTATCCCTTTACAACAAGTGTGAAGGACGAGTTTATGCTGCTTTTCCTTACACAATATAAGTGTGCCTTCTTAGTGTCATTATGGTGTTAGGCTAATTGCTTTTTCAAGAGGCTTTCTTTGTCTATATGCAGCTAAATTGCCTGGCTTTGCTTTCTTTATGTGTTTTGCTGTTTCATCTTCCCCCCTTTTCTTGTTACCTCGGAGGGCTTCCTTTACCCTCTGATATTGTATTTGCCTACTCTTATTTTCTCAAAATATTTCCTCTCATAAAAAGCTTTTTTTCAAGCAAAAATAAAACTTTGAAGCCTATAATTTGCTAAATAATACAAGTCTTGTGAGATGTTTCCTCATTAAAATATTCAAGCTAAAGTTAGAGATTTTTTTACTTCTTTGTAGAAATAACTGCCCTGTCCTTTTGAGGGCTAATGAGTAATTGTAGCACATAACTAAGACATTCGCAAAAGGTTAAGTATAGAAGATCTTCACTTTGATGCTCAATCATTTTAGTAAATGTTTTTCCCCAAATTCCATTATGAACTTATTGCCTTACTGGCACACTGAACAGGAGAAAAGGCGAAAATCATGTGGATTTGGACCTATAGCCTTTATAGCTTCCATAGAATCTCTAGAGAAGATACCACAATCTCTGAGCTCTTCAGGTTTGCTACTTTTGCATTACATTATAGTAAAATCTAAAAAGAATCTTGATGTGGATTATGTTTCACTTTATTCATATGCAATTGATGTCTCGTGTTCTGGCTGATAACTTTTTGATTCTATTGTTATTAGGAAGGTTTGACTTTCACATACAGCTGCCTGCTCCTGCTGCTTTGGAGCGTAGGGCTATGCTGAAGCATGAAATACAAAGGCGTCACTTGCAATGTGGTGATGACATCCTGCATGATATGGCTGTCAAATGTGACGGTTATGATGGTTATGATTTGGTATTCCACTTTTGGGTTTATTGTTTAAACAGTTGAGATTCATTAAAATTATTCATTGTCAGCTTCGTTGATGTGTCACTGTGTTTCCTTTTTTTTTTTGTTCTTCATGTGTTGAGAAGTTAAGAGGGAGTTTATGGGATAGACAATCCATTGCAGACTTGTCTTACAGCTTATTGAAAATAGCTTATAATTAATACTCTTATTGAAATTAGATTAGGATTAATGTTATATTAAGCTTGGACGGTGTGGACGGTGGATTCTGATCCATTATATTCTCATTTTCATTGCATCTATTCTCATAGGACTTAGCATATATAATTAATGCTCTAGGAATCATGTTCCCTTATATATTGTAATCCTATTGGAATGCAAGGACACAAGAGACATATTCAGTTTCAGTTTTCAAGTAGAGTCTTCATTCTTTTTCTTCTCTTTCTCTATCTAAAATCCATAACTTCAACATGGTATCAGAGCGATACCATCCTCTGTGACCTGTCCCGTCACTATTCCACTGAGTCCCTAAAAGTTTGGGACTATTCCAATAATTGTATTTGAAATTCTATTTGTTAAACCTTCCTCCTTCCGTTTTGACCATGTTTGGCTTTTGAGTCTCAAGTTTCTGCTACCCTCCTTGAAGTTTTGCGTTATTGACTCCCTTTTCAGGAGTCTTTGTTTTTTGTTGTTCTCGTTTTGAGCTGGCCTCTGTTGCAATATTTTTTAGTTGACTCTTTAGTTGACTCTTTGGCTGCACCATAATCATTTTTTTCAAAGTCATGATGCCACCAACACCACCATCAGTCTCAGTTAGGACTTCAGCTGCTGTAAGTGCTGGTCCATTATTGTTTCAGGTTGGTTTGAAGTTGTGAACCTTCAAGTTGGAGCTTCAGCTGCTGTAAGTGCTGGCCCAATATCATTCTGGTTTGGTTCGAAGTTGTGACTTGTGACAACTTCCAGTTCAAGCTTCAGCTGCTGTAAGCGCTAGCTTATTATCATTTATATTTGGTTTGTCTGCTGTTCGTGAAGTCAGCAATGGTTTCTTTAGTTGGTTGCTTGGTGGTTTGTTCTTGGGCACGAACCTTATTGGTTGGTTGTTATTGTTAAATTTTCTCCTTCAAAAGGGTATATTTGTAACAAGCTTAAAGCTTAGTAAGCTTTAGCTTGAGGGGGAGTATTGAAAATAGCTTATAATTAATACTCTTATTGAAATTAGATTAGGATTAATGTTATATTAAGCTTGGACGGTGTGGACGGTGGATTCTCATCCATTGGATTCTCATTTTCATTGCATCTATTCTCATAGGACTTAGCATATATAATTAATGCTCTAGGAATCATGTTCCCTTATATATTGTAATCCTATTGGAATGCAAGGACACAAGAGACATATTCAGTTTCAGTTTTCAAGTAGAGTCTTCATTCTTTTTCTTCTCTTTATCTAAAATCCATAACTTCAACACAGCTTTTATGATTTGGAGTTGTTTTCTTGTCTTTTCTTTACATGTCAGCCATTTTTCTCTTTGGTGTTAGCGGGGTGTGAATTAGTTCGCTTGTTCATGAAGCATTCATGAAATATGTCTGCAGAAATTTGGTTAGAAAATGGTCTAGATTAGAGGTAAGGAAGGTAAAATCAATTATCATAAATTCAAAATCTTTAAAGATGGTCTTGTCTCCATTTAACTGAATTATTAAATGCCTTCATTTGCATTTCATCAATGAGCACTTGCTTTTATAGTTGGTTGGTTGGATATTTATCACTAATGCATATTCTGTCCATAACTATGTCTGAGCTGCATGTGAGATCTAAATATTTAATAATTTCACTCTTTCCAGGAAATATTAGTTGACAGAGCTGTCCATGCTGCTGTTCGTAGGTTTTTGCCATCAAATGTCACCATTTATGAGCACGAGTGTCCTATTTTACTCAGGGAGGACTTCTCTCAGGCGATGCATGATTTTCTTCCAGTTGCAATGCGTGACATCACAAAATCCGCTTCTGATGGCGGCCGTTCTGGATGGGATGATGTGGGTGGTCTTGTTGACATTCGAAATGCTATTAAGGAGGTATGCATTGTTGAAATATTTGAATGTTGTTCTCTCGATTTATCTTATCTGTTCCAATTTCTTCTTTTAGTAGATTTCAAATAATATTGTTATATCTGTTAAGAACCAACTCTCATAAAAGTTTGAAGCTTTTAGTGGATGCCCAATAATGGTTATATTATCTTGTAAGGCCTTTTCCCTGGCATGTGCTGTTTAATGTATGGTGCATGCTCAGAGTACACTCCACACCTGTTCTTACATTTTTTTTTCTGCTGTGGTTTCTTTATGGAATTCCTTATCATCCAAATCCAGTCTAATTTATTCTCTTTTTTAAATAATTTATTCTTTTATCAAAGAAAACGAAGAAATTGGAAAGTGAACATGGAGGTGTGCTGGTTGATTCAGAAAGATATTGTTGAATGGTAGGGAAGTTGAATTTTCTGTGTGACCTGGATGGATACTACTTTCTCAATGAGTGTAATCAGTTAGTTCATGTGGATGTAAGTCATATTCTAAAATATCTGAATGGTGCACTAGGCAGTGAGGTCCAATATTGAGATCGGGGTGATTGCAGAGTGTAGGGATTCTCTGATGCAAAATGATCCTTTTCTTGTAGTTAGTTGAACAATAATTTTTGTTGCTTTTGTGTTGCATGTTTTCCCTATGCCTGTACATTTACATTAATTTATGCTGCTGTTAAATTATTTCCAGATGATAGAGTTGCCATCAAAGTTTCCAAAAACTTTTGCACAAGCCCCTTTGAGGTTGAGGTCAAATGTCCTTTTATACGGTCCTCCTGGTTGTGGCAAAACTCACATAGTTGGCGCTGCTGCTGCTGCTTCTTCGCTACGATTCATATCAGTGAAAGGGCCTGAGCTGTTGAACAAGTACATTGGTGCTTCCGAACAAGCTGTAAGAGGCTAATAAGACTTCCTTTAGGCTATTATTGATGTATGCTGTTTTCAAATTTATTTATGTTTTGTTATTGATATGTTTTCTCTGCTTAAAAATAAAAGCTTTTTTTGAAGTGATTCTGTCTTGAATCTTGAATGACTCAAAAAACTACTTTTCATGTTGTGAGCCAGTTGGTCTTGAATGTCCATTAGATGACCTAGGCTGTTTCTTTTGGTTTGGTTCATGATAGTTATTAGATTCTTTCTGAATGAAGTTCTTGATTTTGCTTAGAATGTCCGCGTCTTGAATGCTGGTTTCAGGTTAGGGATATATTCTCTAAAGCAGCTGCTGCAGCACCATGCCTACTATTTTTTGATGAATTTGACTCCATTGCCCCCAAGAGAGGGCATGACAATACTGGAGTAACTGATCGTGTTGTTAATCAAGTTAGTATATATTTGTCGCTTTTCATTGTTATACTTATTTGGTAAAATCTGACCTGGTTTTATTCATCTTTCACAGTTTTTGACAGAGTTAGACGGTGTTGAGATTTTAACTGGTGTATTTGTGTTTGCTGCAACCAGGTTAGTTTCTCAAGCATGCATTCATTTATCAAAAATCAAACAATAGAATTCAAATAATACAATGTCAGAGATAAAAAGACTAAAAGCTGAAAGGTTGAAAGAGTGAAAAGAAGGTTATATGTTCTAGCTTGATTTACTAATAGCGAAACAAAACAATTTAATGGATGAAGAAGTCCAATTTGGTAATTCTACTCTTGATATATTACTTCAAGACCTAAAGGTTCATTTCATTTGAGAAATATGATACGAACCTTGTGAGAACCACACCATAAAAGCTAGCCATTGTGGTTGGAGAGCTCAAGGCCATATAAACCCCATACCAGAATCTCATACTTTCGATGTGGGACTCAAGTTTCATACCTTGCAATTGGATCCTAGCATCCCACCATTCTTCGTAGCCTCGACACCCACGCGGACTGGTTGTGCACTAACCCTTTGACTAGTCCTGGGCAAACATTGCAATGCCGATGTTAACACCCGCGCCGCTTGTTTGCAGCTGAGAGCCAGTCGAGTGCTTTGATACCAATTGGTATGAACCTTGGGAGAAGCACACCACAAAAGTTAGTCGTCGTGGTTGGAGAGCCCAAGGCCATGCAGACCTCGGGCCGGAATCCCATACTTTCGATGTGGGACTCAAGTCCCATACCTTGCAATTGGATCCTAACAAATTATTGGTAGCTTTGTTCAATTGATTAAAATAGTAGTCTAACAACCCTTTAGCAAAGGGTTAAACTTAAATGGGTTGTGTGAAGCATATTGGATTTGATGGATTGGGATCCAAGTGCAAGTTGTAACTGTTGATGAGAAAATCAATGGAGTGGGTTCCCGCATATCCCTGGTTTATTATCTCTGTGCTTGAATTTTATAAAATTCTAGACCATTGATGAAAAATATCCATGGTTATCACTCAATTATAAGCAAAAATAACTAATTTCACACTTATTAGGGAAGTTAGTTAATTTATTTTAGTTGTCTTGATTTATGTAAAAAAATGAGTTATAATTACTAAATTACCTTTTAATTGTCTCGGGAATGTGCAATGCTCTTGGAAAAGTAAAGGGATAATTAGTTTGATTGGTTAATTTTCTTGATTTTTGGAATACTTACATTAAATAGATTTGACTTGGTTGGATTTTGCTTATATTTGAGTCCAAAAGATATAGGTACTTTTTTGCTTATAATTGAGTCTAGGGGGAGTACTTTGTAAAAGTGTGCACACACTATACTATAAGGATCCAACTTTCAAACTTGATCTTGTTAAGAAAGGGTTAAGTGGGCAGAGTCAGGGTTTGCCCTAGTATAAAATGTTAGTATTAGGGTTGAGGAAACATGACATCATCAATATTTTTTTATAGAAAAAAAGGTAATTTTATCAGAGAAAGGAAGAAACATACAAATGGGCAGAGGATAAATAGAGTAGTTTAAATACAACAAGGAACATGAAAAAAAATATAGAAAGAAAAAACTCAAGCATGCGGCAAAGCTGCCCAATCTCTGTACTTTAAAGAGTAACTCCCTTTAAAAAGTAGAAACCATGTGCTTAAGAAGTAAACATAATCCTTTCCCACAACAACTTTAGACACCCTTAAAGATGCAATTCCACTTTAACCATACACATCAAAAGACAGTAAACTGCACGTTGCCCAAAAAATTTATCCACTTTTTTTTTCCCCCCAACAAAAGCTTTATACCGAACTATCTGTAAATGCTCCAAAGTATAATGTTAGAGAAAGACTAGTTTCAGTTTATAATTCAGTTAGCTACAGCTGTACAAGTTAGATTCTGTTATTCAGTTAGATCTCTAACTGTCACAGCTACTGCTATAAATAGCAGTAGCCTCTCTGTACTAATTCAGAATGACATAATACAAATTCTCATCAATTCTACTCTCTTCTTTTCTCTCTGAATATTCTCTATTTCTAATATGGTATCTAGAGCTTCTAGATCCTGAAGCCATGGCTTCTGTCAATCCCTTTGGAAACCCTAGCGCACCACAATTCACACCTTCGCATCCAATCTCGTTGAAGTTGGATGACAACAATTTTCGGCAATGGAAGCAACAAATTGAGGGAGTAATTCGTGGCCACAAACTCCAGAAATTTGTCACCGATCCTCGAATTCCACCTAGGTTTCTCACTGATTCCGATCAAGAAAATGGAGACGTAAATCTTGCATACAGTGATTGGGAGCAACAAGATGCGTTGATCTCCACTTGGCTACTAGCTTCGATTTCTGACTTTTTGCTCCCTCGAGTGGTCAATTGTGTTCATTCATGGCAGATTTGGGATGACATTCATAAGCACTTCCACACTCTCCTAAGTACAAAAGCTAGGCAACTTCGCTCTGAGTTGCGATCCCTATCCAAAGGTAATCGATCAGTTTCTGAATTCGTCCTTCATGCTCGTTCTCTGTCCGATTCACTTCTCTCCATCGGCGATCCGATTCCGCCTCGAAATCTTCTGGAAGTTACACTCGAAGCGCTTCCTGAGGAGTTTGATCCGATCGTCGCTGCGATCAACAGCAAGACCGAACTCGTTTCTCTTGATGAATTGGAGTCGATTCTTCTAGCTCATGAGGCTCGACTTGAAAAGAACAAGAAGAATATTCTTCCTGATTCAGTTTCCGTCAATCTCACTCAATCGTCTTCTCAGAATTCGAGCAATGGCCATTTCAATGGAAACTTCAGCCCTTCGCCTCCGCCAAACCTTTCGTTCCAGAACTCGCAATTTCCAGAAAGTTATTCTCATGTTACTGGAGGCGAATCAGGAACCAGAGGTGAAGCTTATCGCGGTAACCGCGGTGGTGGCAGGTCCAGAGGTCACGGCGGTGGACGTTACGGTGGTCGCTCCAACGTTCAGTGCCAAATTTGCAAAAAGTATAATCACGATGCGAGTATATGTTACTATCGCAATTCCAACTTAGATCAGTGTTACCAAGGACCTCCACAGCATCAGAATTGGCAACCATCCATGTATCAGAGGCCACCCCTCCCTATGTTCACCCAATCTTCTAGGCCTCCTCAGTTTGCTCAGTCCTATGTGGCACCACCCAGGCCACAGCAGCCACAAGCTTACCTCACAGGCACTGAGTCTCAGTTTGGCAGCTCCTGGTACCCTGATTCAGGAGCATCTCACCATGTTACTCCAGACCCTTCCAATTTGACTGAGACTGCCTCTTTACCAGGGTCTGATCAGGTTTTCTTGGGAAATGGCCAAGGTTTGTCAATTAACAAAATTGGTTCTATGTGTTTTAGCACCCCTTCCCAACCCCACACTAAATTCACCTTACACAACTTACTTCTTGTTCCTTCAATCACAAAGAACTTAATCAGTGTTAGTCAATTTGCTCGCGATAATCGTGTTTATTTTGAGTTTCACCCATTCTTTTGTCTTGTCAAATCACAGGATTCTTCTGAAATTCTGCTCCGTGGTAGTGTTGGTCCAGATGGCCTTTACAAGTTTGATAACCTCTCTCCCTCAGCTATGTTTTCCCTTCCTAGTTGTAATTCTGTTACTTCCAATACTGTACCCACTTGTAATTCAGCTTCTGTTTTCAATGTTGATTCCATACCTGCTGTACATGTACCAACAATTACTATGAATAACAATACTTCTGATTCCATTATGTCTCCTTATTCTTATAAATTGTGGCACACTCGCTTAGGTCATCCACACCATGATGCACTTAGAGAAGCACTTAAATCCTCTAATCTTGCTGTCCCACACAAAAACCCATTAGATTTTTGTACTTCATGTTGCTTGGGTAAGGCACATCGCCTCCCAGCTCCCTCTTCCAACACCATCTACAAAATTCCCTTTGAACTTGTTGTCTGTGACTTATGGGGACCTGCTCCAATCCAATCCTCTATTGGCTGTACTTATTTCCTGACCTGTGTGGATGCCTTTAGTCGTTTCACTTGGATTTTTCCTTTAAAACGGAAATCTGATACACTTTCTCAATTCATTCAATTTCGGGCTATGGTTGAATTGCAATTTAACACCAAAATCAAAACTGTCCAAAGTGACGGGTGGGGAATTCCGCCCCTTTTCCAAGTATTTGTCTACCTTTGGAATTGTCCATAGACTTGCTTGTCCCCACACCCATCATCAGAATGGCCTTGTTGAACGCAAACACAGACATGTGGTTGAAACTGGCCTCACTCTCTTGGCCCATGCATCCCTACCTTTTCAGTTCTGGGATCATGCTTTCCTAACAGCTGCATACTTGATTAACCGAATGCCTTCACCTGTCCTTCAGAACAAATCTCCCTACTTCACTTTGCTTCAACAGGACCCAAACCTCAAGTTCCTCAAAGCCTTCGGATGTGCCTGCTACCCTTTCATACGTCCTTACCAGCAGCACAAGCTCTCTTATCACTCAAAAGAGTGTGTTTTTATGGGATATTCCTCCTCCCACAAAGGTTATAAATGCCTAAGTCCTGATGGTCGCATGTTTATCTCCAAAGATGTCATTTTCAATGAACTTCGTTTTCCATATCCTGAACTATTTTGTACAGCAGCTGTCCCACCTCACCTGAGGCCCCCACTACCCCCAATCTCCTCCATACCTCCCAAATTGCCACCCACATTACCCTCTGTTGTTCCCACTCCCTCCACAACCCCTGATGTCAGTCCTCCTTCACACATTAATGTCAGCCCAGCAACCTCATCTCCCTCACCTATACAGTCAGTTCAGTCACCAAGTCCATCCCCTTCCTCTTCACAACCTCAAAGCCAAACCTTTCCACCACAGTCATCTAATCAGTCATCTAGTCCTTCTGTTGGTATACCTGAGGTCTCACCAAATCAGCCTTCTTCCTCACCTGAGTCCTCTCCTTCTCCCCTCCCTTCCCTCAAAACATACATCCCATGCAAACAAGGTCCAAATCAGGAATTGTTCTGCCTAGGCTTCATCCCACCCTTCTACTAACTCACATGGAACCAACTTCTGTAAAGCAAGCCTTGGCTGCTCCCCATTGGGCTGCAGCCATGAAGGATGAGTATGATGCATTAATGAACAATCACACATGGACACTGGTTCATTCTCCACCCAATAGAACCCCAATTGGTTGCAAATGGGTGTTTCGGGTTAAGGAAAACCCTGATGGCAGTATCAATAAATATAAGGCCCGACTAGTGGCCAAGGGCTTTCACCAGCAAGCTGGTTGTGATTTTACAGAGACTTTCTCTCCAGTTGTGAAACCAGTAACAGTTCGGACTGTACTGACAATTGCTGTGTCTTGTAAATGGCCCATAAGGCAATTGGATGTGAACAATGCCTTTCTCAATGGCTACCTGCATGAGGAAGTCTACATGCAACAACCCCCGGGATTTGAGGTGGCAGATAAAACTCTGGTTTGCAGGCTGCAGAAGGCCTTATATGGCCTCAAACAGGCACCTAGGGCTTGGTTTGAAAGGCTGAAAACTGCCCTGCTTCTTAGAGGCTTTGTGGCAAGCAAGTGTGACCCCTCCCTCTTCACCTTGCACACTGCCACCTACTGCATCTTAATTTTGGTGTATGTTGATGACATACTTGTTACAGGTAGTTCTTTGCCTCACATTCAGAGTCTCATTGAAGCTCTGAATTCAGAATTTGCCCTGAAACAACTAGGCAATTTGGACTATTTCTTGGGCATAGAGGTTAGTCATCTACCCAATGGGGCTCTACTCCTCTCCCAAACCAAATATCTTCGTGATCTTCTGTCTAAAGCCAAAATGGAATCAGCCAAGGGCATTAACACTCCTATGGTTGCCAACCTCAAACTCTCTAAACTAGGGGCTGACTATGTTCCTGATCCTTCATTGTTTCGATCAATTGTTGGAGCATTGCAGTATGCCACACTTACAAGACCAGAGATTTCATACTCAGTGAATAAAGTTTGTCAGTTCTTGTCTCAGCCATTGGAGGAACATTGGAAGGCTGTCAAGCGCATTCTCAGGTACCTAAAGGGTACACTTCATCATGGTCTTCTTATTCAGCCTGCTGCCATTCATTCTCCACTAACTCTAACTGGGTTTTGTGATGCGGATTGGGCCTCAGACCCGGATGACAGACGTTCCACTTCGGGGGCATGTGTGTATCTTGGCCCAAATCTCATTTCCTGGTGGTCAAAGAAACAAACTCTGGTTGCTAGATCAAGTGCTGAGGCTGAGTATAGAAGCTTGGCAGCCCTATGTGCTGAGATTCTTTGGGTTCAATCTCTGCTGTCAGAGTTGAGAGTTAAGATACAAACTCCTAGAATTCTATGTGACAACCTCAGCACTGTATCTCTAGCTCACAACCCTGTCCTACACTCCCGAACCAAACATATGGAGTTAGATATTTTCTTTGTCAGAGAGAAGGTGCTGAACCACAGTCTAAGTGTGACTCATGTTCCTGCTCATGATCAATGGGCAGATGTGCTTACCAAGCCCCTTTCAGCTTCAAGGTTCAGCACACTCAGAGATAAGCTTAGAGTGTTTAACAAGCACTCACTTGCTCAACCACCCTGAGTTTTTATGGGGGAATGTTAGAGAAAGACTAGTTTCAGTTTATAATTCAGTTAGCTACAGCTGTACAAGTTAGATTCTGTTATTCAGTTAGATCTCTAACTGTCACAGCTACTGCTATAAATAGCAGTAGCCTCTCTGTACTAATTCAGAATGACATAATACAAATTCTCATCAATTCTACTCTCTTCTTTTCTCTCTGAATATTCTCTATTTCTAATAGGAGGCACCCAATGCTCATCAAGAACCCCAAAAACGTTTCAAAAGGAAAGTAACCTCTTGATGAAAAAGATATTGCAATTATTACCCCGAAGGATAACCTAGTTGGTATGGGCTGGGATTGGGACATGAAGGAGTTCCAAGTAGGAGGTGCAGGGCTCGATCCCTGTCACTAACAAATCCCCCTCCCCCTAACATATTAACCACTAACAATTTGCCTATCAAAAAAAAATAAAAAAATTACCTGAACTACTTCTGCAATCTCATTTTCCACATAAACAATGCATACTTATCTTTATCAGTGGGTTTAACTTTCCTATCAACTAGATGTCAACCATACTGAATGAGTAGTTGGATGTATCTACTTTTGTATATTTAGTTTTTGCCATCTTTGCTATTGCAAGCTTAAGACTATGAAACACCAAACTCTCTCGTTAACAATACAGATCTGAGGGAAAAAGAAGATTTGATTCCTTCCTCTCATTTATTCTATGTATATTGCTGGTTTTATTTTGTCTTATCCATGAGATTGGAGAAGCGTTTTCTCTTTATCTTTATAAGGAAGAGAACAGGAGAAATCAGAAAATTGGAATTATCTCAGACTATATTCAGTATTCTCCTTTGTTTCTTACTTTCTGCACATAAATCTGTGCCTCCTTTTTGGTAGTCTTTCTGATTCAACCTTCAACCATGTTGTCTAGTTATTTTCTGTAGAAATATAAAACAAAAACTTCCATTTAATAGAAGTTTTTCATTAACATGTTAAAGGCATATAAAAAGTTCAGGGCTGGGTTCTAATTGATTCCACATATCAAATCATAGAAATAGAATCATAGTTGATGATTGTTCTATCCTATGCTAACCCAGGTTATTAGTTGTATAGCTCTTATAAGTTTACAATTTATCACATGCTTGTTTGTTCTGACTATTTCTTGTGAATTGTGATATAGAGAGAGAACAAAAGGGAAATGGATATTAATTATTCGCTATTATGATTTCTGTTTTGCATGTCAAGCAGTAGACCGGATTTACTTGATGCAGCGCTGTTGAGACCTGGTAGGTTAGATCGGCTTCTATTTTGTGATTTTCCATCTTGGCATGAGAGATTGGAAATTCTGACTGTACTTTCTAGAAAGGTATGCATAACTATATGATTATGGTCTCTGTTTCATTTATTGTTTGCAGACTGCTTATAAATGTCTTGTTGGGATTTTTATATGCGGGTAGATGTTGAGATAAAATGTGTTACATGTTCATATGTTTTGCAATGGATCATGGCAATAGAGATGTAAGCAAGAGACTATATCATAAAGATGTCAGGTTGCTAATCTTTTCTTTCTCGTTTAATTATCACAAAGCTGGACTTTGTTGTTACAAGGCTTTGCAGCATGGTTCAGTGAATTCTGCATTGAATTTAATTTAAGTTTAATAAATAAAGAGAAAGGACCTAATTCTTGGACCTCAAGTTACAATATAAGAATTGTTATAAATTGGTTTTTATTTTGGGCTTTTTGGACTGACATGTGACCTGACTTGAAAAGCCTGAGGTGTATCCTGACAAGATTTTTAAGGACACCTGTGGTGGAAGCAGAGGGACCAAGTTTAGTATGGTAGGAGGGGATAGGTAGATTGCAAAATTCTGGCGCTAATATTTAGTTTTTTCTTTTTCTTTTTTAAATATATATTTTTTTTTGATAGGCAAATGTTAGTAGTTAGTTGTTATGTTAATTTTTTTACCTTTCCCAAGGTTTGCACCTTGGACCTCTTACTCTTCTAACTCCTTTTTACCCTTAGCTCAAACCACTTGAGCTACCCAACCCCCGCTTTTTCTTTTTTAATTAATCAGGAGTTATGGATATTTTGTAATGTTATACTTGAAAGTGAATAACACTGTATACTATTTCAGAATTAATCCTCTGTACAAGGTTTCATACAATATATAGACTAAGCATTAACTACTTTCCTAAAATAAAGCTAAAAAATGGCAAATAATATTTTGTCCTAACTATCATACAATTTACGATAATTACATAAATATTCTATTTGTGGAATTGTTATCTTACAACACTCCCCTCAAGCTGGAGAAAGGATATCTATCATCCATCTATCATTCCTAGCTTGCTTGTAAGATATTGAAACCTCTCTCTAGGCAACTTCAATCCCAAGGAAGTACTTTAGGCTTCCAAAATCCTTTATTTGAAATTCAGCCGTAAGTCTTTCCTTTAGTTGTTGTCTCTCAATTAAGTCATCTCCAGATATAACGATATAATCAACAATATAATCAATATACACAAGTAGGATAGTAAATTTTCCTTTTTGGGAATGGTTAAAGAAGTGAGTATGATCACCTTGACTTTCTCTATATCGCAAGGACACCATAGTCATTTCGAACCTGCCAACCCATGCATGGGGAGATTGCTTCAAACCATATAAAGCCGTTTCCAGTTGACACACCTTAGTCTCTCCATTAATGGAATCATATCTAGGTGGAATCTCGATATAAACTTTCTCTTCCAAGTCTCCATGAATGAAAGGAATACATTTTTGCCATCAAACCAGTGCAATTCTCAACCTAAGTGGGCAAACAGGAGAAAGCATGATTCTCGTAGTGTAAATGTTTGTCCCTGGAGCAAATGTTTCTTGATTGTCTATTCCATAAGTCTGAGTTTGCAAATGTTATCAAGAAGGCCTTTGGTTTTAGGATGAAAAACTAGTAGATCACTGTTCATGGTGGATCAAAGCAACATTGCCAAAAGACTGATAAGGACATTTCCAAGCGTTTAACTTTTATAGTGGGTTCGTCTTTGGGTGTCAATATTGATTATAACTCTTAGAATTTTGGCTTTAGGCCTAACTCAACCCCACAAAATTGACTTGTAAAGTGAGGAATGCTGAAGCCTTATAAGCACTACTTAGGCCATATCTCTAATCAATGTGGGACTCTCAACACCCCCCCTCACGCTTAGGACTGGACATCTGAAGCGTCGACTGACGCGAGAGGAATAATAGAGATCTCAACACCCCCCTCACGTCCAGGACTGGACATTTGGAGCATGGACAAATGCGGGTGGAATAACAGAGATCTTGACCCAGTAACAGATCTAAAATAGGCTCTGTTACCATCTTAGAATTTTTGCTTTAGACTTAACTCAACCCCACAAAAGCGGTTTATAAGTAAGGATTGCCTAAGCCTTATAAGCACTACTTAGGTCATATCTCTAGTCAACGTGGGACTCTTAACAATAACATTGAATTCCACTGGAGATATGTGTAGAATTCGAGTTGGTGGTTTACCCATCATAAAGTTGAACTTCAATATTTATGAGATTCACAAGGAAGCCTTACACTGTTTTAATCCTTTTACTAATGGAAGTTTGCCTTTGCCTTTGTTCCTCATGTGTGGATATATACTAGTTTCGTTGACCTCATTGGTCTGTCAAATATATTCCTTTATCAACTCAATCAAAACCAGTCTTTCTAATTAATGCAGTTACCAATGGCCCATGATATTGATTTGGCCACAGTAGCGAATATGACTGAGGGGTTCAGTGGAGCTGACCTCCAAGCTCTCCTCTCAGATGCACAGCTTGCAGCAGTTCATGATGTTCTGGACAATGTAGACGCCTCTGGGCCCAAGAAAACACCAGTTATTACAGATGCTCATCTGAAGCTCACTGCCTCCAGGGCTAGACCATCCGTTTCTGAACAAGAGAAAAGAAGACTCTACAGTATTTATCGCCAGTTCCTGGATTCAAAGAGATCTGTTTCTGCCCAGGTTTCTCCCCCTCTCTCCTTCCTTTTCTCCCCATGATTCTTTGTGTGTGTCTAGTCTTTATGCTTGGTTGGGAGGGGGTTGTGGGTGGGTGGGTGTTGTGGTTGTTTTGTGGTTTGGGGGGGGGGGGGGGAATTGTTGCTTGTTGGGTAAAGTGTCACCCATGAGCCTAATTCACATTAAGGGTCTATTTGAGAGTTGGAAGGGGAAGGGGAAGGGAGGATAGCCTCCAAAGCCCTCCAAAACCCTCTCCCTAGTTCATTTTAAATGAACTAGGGAGAGGGTTTTGGAGGGCTTTGGAGGCTATCCTCCCTTCCTCATTCCCTTTTCCGTTCATTTCTCCTCAAACCCTTCCCCTTCCAACTCACAAATAGACCCTAAGTAAAAAACCAGCTCTATTAATTGACTACTCAAGCAAACTTCAATTAATATTTCAAAGAGCCTACATAGCAATTGTAGCTTTTTCCGTTAGTCAAGGAATAATTTAAATCGTCACGTAAGTTCAAAATATACTAAATGCTGTAATTTTTAAACTTTGTTGAAACCCTCATAAATTTTAAAATCTCTCTCAAATTGTCCCGAATGACTGAAAATGATGATTAACCTTAATTTAAAAGGAGATGATAGACGCCGTCCTGTAATAATTACCTGAATTTTTTGTTTAATTTCTGAAAGCACACGTCTTTATGTGTAAGCTTACTGTGTACCAAGAGAAAACTCTTCTGAACCACAATGGGTGTAGATGACCAAGTCTAATTCAGATGTCAGCCTTGGTTTCCTTTGTTTAAATGCAGATGAACTGGGGAAAGTGCTTGATTTCCCGATTTAATTGGGTAAACATTAATTACAATTATGAGATATCGTCATGTTTTTCTTTTGGTTTATTTAAATTTTCTTTTGTTGTGCGTGTATTGTCCTTGCCCCCGCTATAAAAAAATTCTAGGTCTGTCACTGTGTTTAGCTATGTCTTTTTCTTTATTTGGTTAACAAATGATTGCTGCAGTCAAGGGATGCAAAAGGCAAGAGGGCGACTCTAGCGTGACAATCAAGTAATACAGTGCAATTTGTTCATGAGGTAGAAGCTGCTCTTTGGTATTCCATTTTTTCTGAAGAAGTCTTTACTGTTCATTTGTACCTCCTTTATTGTAAATTTGTACAGGAGTTGATTGTAGTTCAACTCATCATTTGTTGTATAAGATAATGCAAATTCAACCAGCAATATTACGAATAAAATATGAAAAGAAAAATGTATCTGCAAGTTGATTGTTTGTTATCTTTTAAATTTTATTTGTGGTCACGTGATATTATAAGGCTCAGTGGCATTGGTCAAAGAAAACCGGAAAGGAAGCATCAAGTCTTGATCGTCTAGAATGCTATTATGACCTTGTAACATAGGGTGCATAGATTTACCAACATGAATTTTACCTCTTTCTAACAAAGCATTTTCTATTCACACGGCAAGAATCGAACTCCTAACATATATTTTAGGAACTCAGCTACCATCAATTGTGTTGGCCCTTGTTGGTAAATTACCTTCTATTAGGAGTGTGGTGTTTTAAAAGGTTTATGATATTTGTTATTAACCCCGCAACTTTTTTTATAATTTTTAAGTCCTTAAGAAAAATTGTATTTACCATTTTTGACTGTCACATTCTCCTCACTTACCTTTCTAACAACTCTCTTTTCGTCATTGACACTAGTTCCATATAATTTGTCACTCTTTATCCACTACGTACCCTTCCCTCTATTGAATCCCCATTCCCCTGTCATTCCCCTTTGTCATTGTTGTCAATTCGACCTCCCCTCCGCCTCAAACACTATCTCCTTCCCCCAAGCCCCTCCTTCGCCCACCTTCATGTCATCTCAAATTCAACCTCTTTTGGTTTAACATTGACTTCAAACTTACAATCCAAGACCTTTGCTGGGTTCAAGCTTAACTTGATTTCTACCTCATTGTCGCCATCAATGGACCCTCCACACTCAAGTCGTTTTGGTTACATGTGATTAGTTCTACTTAGGTAAGGTTATGAGACCTCATGTTTATTGGATTAGGTTCCAGGTTTCATGTTTTGGAACCCGAATAACTCGACTCGTGAACTGATAATTTATTTATTTTTAAAACATGAAGATCCTAGACGTGGAATAATCGTAAATACCATTCACTTTTATTTTATTTATTTATTTTTTTACTTTCTTTGTTAGTGATCCCTTGCATCTCGTCATCTTGACTCTATTGTTGTCATAATCATCTAATATTGCCTTGGTCTCTTACTGCTTGGTCACCACTTCCTCTCACTACTTGCCTTTCTCACTGTAAAGGCCTCGCTTTGCATGTGATGAAGACAAGCAAATCACTTGGTCTAACTAATTTTGAACTAGATGATTAGGTGATAACAATTATTTCCATTCTTTATGAATGAAGATGAAGCATTTAATGGTTTTTGGATATTTTAAGGTGATGGGGTGTTGTTGGGTTGATTTGAAATTTTGTGTCATTGAGTTTCCTTTAGTTTTTATTATATTACTTTTCTTGTTTGATTTGAAATCCTTGATGACTTAAAATCACAGGTTACTAGATATTTTGAGGGTTTCGTTTTGTTTTTATTTTATTATTATTTTTGTTTGAATCCAAATCCTTGATGATTGAAAAGCATAGCTTAGTAGATATTTGAGATTGTTGGGTTAATTTGAAGTTTTGATGGTTGAAAATTGTGAGTTACTGGGGTTTTGACCAAACTGACCCACTTTTAGAAACTATTTATCAAAATAACCTAGTTTTGAAACTATTTACCAAACTAACCTAGTTTTAATTAAAATAATAAATTTTTTTTTTAAAAAAAAAAAGGCTGGCAGGCGCCACGTGGCACCTCCCGGTGCAGTGGCGCCACTGCCACATGCGCCACCAATGGCGCTGTTGGCAGTGGCGCCACTGCACCGGGAGGTGCCAAGTGGCGCCTGCCCCCCACCCCCCCAATCAGCAAATTTAAGGGCAACCGCCCCCTTCATTGCCCATCCCCCTCCCTATAAATACCTCTCCCCGGTTCCCTATTCTCACACACACACATTCACTTGTTATATTTTCTCTAGCTTGTTTATTTTCTAACACTCTTTTAATTTTTTGCACAAAGTTTAGGTAAATGTTACATTATTTCTGATATCATTATTTTAGTTTTTTTAATTATATAATCATTTGTCAATATTCTGTTACTGTTTACTTTTTACACTCTTCTTTATCACTTATTATTCTGGAAGTGTTGACTTTTACTTTTATAATACCATATATTTGTATCATTTAACATGATATTTATTTGTGTTTTTTATTTCACCCCTTCTACCGTCTTCCCCTTCCACCAACACATATCTGTTAATTCCTTTTACACTCTGTTATAATAAATGTTAAATTTAATTAATTGGTTTATATTCATTTACTAACATTCTGCTACTTTTTTTTAACGTTGATCGTTGTCATTTATTTTTATGATAATGTTGAAGTTAATTCTTATAATATATTTTTTGACAGATCTGGTAATTTGTTTATCTGTATTTTTTTATTATGTCCTTTTTTTTTTTAATTCAGAATGTACCATTTTTTGTTTATTATATTTATTTTGTTTTGTTTTCTTAGTTATTATTTAAGTTGTTGTTATTTATTTATTTTATTTATGTTATTGTTGTTATTTACTGCACACGTGAGAAGCGGGTAAGTGTCGGCATGATATTTTGACTCCTTTACTAACCACATGAATGTCTTCATGTGCTTAGTAAAAGAATCTAAACATCCTAATAACGTACATCACAGCAGGTTGAGAATTGTGACCCCCATCTTCGCCTGGGAGCCAACTGTAGTGCAAAATTGAATCCTGTGTGGCATTAGCCCCTTGCCTTCAGGCACCACATCCTTCATTACCTGTAAACATATTTCACAGGTAATGTAGGACGTGGTGCCTGATGGTAAGGGGCTAAAGCCACACAGGATCCAATTTTGCACTGCGGTTGGCTCCCAGGCGAAGATGGGGGTCACAATTCTCAACCTGCTGTGATGTACGTTATTAGGATGTTTTGTGCAGTTGCTACTGGCCAGTAGCCGATCAAACAGATGTTTTGATGTATATAAAATATAAAATTTCTAATAAACCCGGTAATATACTGCCTTATTACCGTGTTGTATGCACAAGGTAATAAGGCAGTATATTATAATGATGTTTGGTAGTTGCTATTTTTATTTAATTTATAAAAATTATTTGTTGACATATAGGATATCAGTGTTGATATTATTTATCTTTTTATTTATTATTTTTTATTGTATTATGGTTATGTTAATTTTAGTATTGTTTTTATAGATCTTAGTGATATATTTGGTTTGTTTTTAGTTGTTATTCTTGTTATTTATTAGGATTACTTGTTAATTTTTTATTATGTTAATTATTAGTGTGGTTATTGAAATAAATTTTGTTGTTGTTGTTGTTGTTATTATTAATGTGATTATATTTTTTTTGTTATTATTGTTATTATTGTTTTAACTATTATTAATATTATTGTTGTTATTATTATTATTATTATTATTATTATTATTATTATTGGCGTTGTTGTTGTTGTTGTTGTACTCATGGTTTACGTGTGTATGATTTTTTTTTTGAAAATGATATGGCACAATCAATCAATCCTGGCCCTATTAACGATGAGTTGTTACACATGCAAAAGACACATGTGTCTCAACATGTGTGGAACAATGAGGAGGATAGAATTCTTAATATTAGAAAGGCATTCCAATTTACGGATGGAGGTGAAAACATTCCCCCACCCACGACACTTCCCACATGTCTGACTTCTTCGACAAAATGGCCCTTAACCTCCAACGACAACCATCTGCACAATTTGGACAACGCACATCCCATAGGGATTTCGTTGATTTTCCAACTTCAAATGATTGGTGAATTTTCATTGAATGTTGCTTCACCGCATCCTGAACAGCCTGTTTGCTCTCAAATCGCAACCCCACATACAACTCCTGGCCGATCTGCCAAGATCCAGGAACGTCCAGGCCTGCGAAATCCGTCTCTTCGTCTGGATGATTCCAATTAATATAACTGTAGTGTGGAGATGGATTGATGAATGGACCATGTGATTGAGCTGCAGTAGATTAACTTATTTTATATACGTACGTTATTGATTATAATAATATTAGAATGGAATAACGTTATTAAAAACATACGTGACTGTTGTGGAACACCACCACCGGCCGGTACCGAGGACACCGGAGAAACCAACCCGGATACTATTATATTGGACCCAGCTTCACATTCATCTTCGGAATCAGCTGATTCATGTGAATCATAATTTGTAAATTCATCGCCGTCTTCATCTGCATCTGAAACGGACTCCATTTCACTGTACCATTCCTCATCATCGCTAACTGATTGATCCGGCAAGTCATATTGTTGTACTTCAAGATTACCGTATAGTGGTTGCTTAGGTATAATGGAGCTACCAACCAAATCAATGTCCACATAGATCTCAAGTGTTGTCAGATCCGGCGTTTGCAAAAAAGCGTCCAATATGCAACTCACATCCGCATCATCAGTTAATTGGTAACCGGTGAAAATTGAAGGTGTTATTTGTACAAGATATTTGGCCGTTATCTTTGAAATACACTGATTCCATTGAAGTTGCAACCTAGAATGTATCCGTGATCTCAGCGCTTCATACCTGATTCCTTGTTTTATTTTCATGAATTTGGTATTTCCTTCAAAAGTAAGGCCATGATCTCCATCATATACCCTCCCGTTCCAGTAAAGCAAAACCCTAACAACTTGACTCATATTGTCGGCCTACAACAATAATAATAATAAATAAAAAATTTAACATGATAATAAATGAATAAATTACCACTGCTGATGGTATTTAACAATAATGAATTGTGCATACAACAAGGTAATACGGCAGTATGTTACCGGGTTTATTAGAAATTTTATATTTTATATACATCAAAACATCTGTTTGCTCGGCTACTGGCCAGTAGCAACTGCACAAAACATCCTAATAACGTACATCACAACAGGTTGAGAATTGTGACCCCCATCTTCGCCTGGGAGCCAACCGCAGTGCAAAATTGGATCCTGTGTGGCTTTAGCCCCTTACCATCAGGCACCACATATAATGAAGGATGTGGTGCCTGATGGTAAGGGGCTAAAGCCACACAGGATCCAATTTTGCACTGCGGTTGGCTCCCAGGCGAAGATGGGGGTCACAATTCTCAACCTGCTGTGATGTACGTTATTAGGATGTTTAGATTCTTTTACTAAGCACATGAAGACATTCATGTGGTTAGTAAATGAGTCAAAATATCATGCCGACACTTACCCGCTTCTCACCTGTGCAGTAAATAACAACAATAACATAAATAAAAAAAATAAATAACAACAACTTAAATAATAACTAAGAAAACAAAACAAAATAAATATAATAAACAAAAAATGGTACATTCTGAATTAAAAAAAAAAGGACATAATAAAAAAATACAGATAAACAAATTACCAGATCTGTCAAAAAATATATTATAAGAATTAACTTCAACATTATCATAAAAATAAATGACAATGATCAACGTTAAAAAAAAGTAGCAGAATGTTAGTAAATGAATATAAACCAATTAATTAAATTTAACATTTATTATAACAGAGTGTAAAAGGAATTAACAGATATGTATTGGTGGAAGGGGGAGACGGTAGAAGGGGTGAAATAAAAAACACAAATAAATATCATGTTAAATGATACAAATATATGGTATTATAAAAGTAAAAGTCAACACTTCCAGAATAATAAGTGATAAAGAAGAGTGTAAAAAGTAAACAGTAACAGAATATTGACAAATGATTATATAATTAAAAAAACTAAAATAATGATATTAGAAATAATGTAACATTTACCTAAACTTTGTGCAAAAAATTAAAAGAGTGTTAGAAAATAAACAAGTTAGAGAAAATATAACAAGTGAATGTGTGTGTGTGAGAATAGGGAACCGGGGAGAGGTATTTATAGGGAGGGGGATGGGCAATGAAGGGGGCGGTTGCCCTTAAATTTGCTGATTGGGGGGGTGGGGGGCAGGCGCCACGTGGCACCTCCTGGTGCAGTGGCGCCACTGCCAACAGCGCTATTGGTGGCGCATGTGGCAGTGGCGCCACTGCACCGGGAGGTGCCACGTGGCGCCTGCCAGCCTTTTTTTTTTTTTTTTTAAAAAAATTATTATTTTAATTAAAACTAGGTTAGTTTGGTAAATAGTTTCAAAACTAGGTTATTTTGATAAATAGTTTCTAAAAGTGGGTCAATTTGGTCAAAACCCCGTGAGTTACTTGATATTTTGACATTGTTGGGTTGATTCGAAATCATTGACGATAGAAAACTACATGAAAATAAGAGTCTTAGTTTGATTGCTTATATACTATTTGGTTTTGGGAGGGGATTTCTACTTGGATTCGTTTATTGACTCAATTCAAATCATTAAAAAATGTCATCAAGAGAAAGATTCAAGCCTTTCAAAGCTGGGCATTGTTGTTTAAGTTACATCCTTATAGAAGTTAACTTAAAAGGATCCAACGAAGCCTGTTGTTGGTTGGATTCTAAATCATTTATGTTTTATGATGACTCTTTTTGTTCTACAATTTGAAGTTGGAATTTGAAAAGAAAAACACAACGAGCAATACAATGACGTTGCCCAGACCAACCCATGGGTGTTTAGGTTGGTTTGGTTCAAGTTTGACACCTTGAAATTTATAACTTGAACCAAATTATTTTGATTGGTTTGAGAATTTTTTTTCCCTTAATCCACCCAACCCGACTTGATTAAATCTCCACTTCCCTATAACACTTCTAACCAACGTTGTGTTTGGAAATATGACACTTTCCCTTGAATTCCTCTCTTGCTATGCCACAATCCCTTCTAATTGTGGTATAGCAACACAATAAGACTAAGAGCTCTATTGTCTATTGTCTGTCACAATTCCCTACAAGAGTGTTGTGATGGTGGGGCATCAAAGGTGTCATTACCTACATTGGTAGTGCTTATCTTTTCTCACTAGTGGATAGAGCTATCAAAGTGAGCTGCAACTCATTTCTATGTTTAACCTATCCCGTGCATGATGTTTTTTGTTCAACATTAGAGAACTATGTTCAAGAATTCCATACACCTTAAATATAAGCCAATCGCACTTAAAAATTTCTTCTAGACCCATTATCCAACCAACATAAGTTCTGCCCTGTGGAAAATAGAAATGAAGAAATCCTCATTGTAGTTAAAAATAGAAATATATTAGTTGAAAATGGAAAATAGAAACCAACGTAATTGAAAATAATGTGATATTTTTATAATTAATAATAAAAATATATTAAATAAAATAAAAATAGAAGACAAACCCAAAATTATCTTAGATATTTTATCATGATTTCTAATTAGTTGATAGTATAAATTTTTTTTACACCGACAATGTATAATAATTAATCTCTTATTATAAATGGGTAATGTCATTTATATATGGAAGATTTTATATAACTCATCTTCCATCATCACCATTCATTTCCTTTGTTTTCTTTATACATTGCAAACTCTAATTTTTGTAATGTGGGGGAAAAAGAAAACTGAGTGGGGAAACTGAAAAAATATATTGAAAAAAGAAAAGAAAATCAAAACAAGACACGAGCACACACAGAAAAAAAAAAAAAAGTGTGGAAAGGGAAAACAAAAGCAACGACATTGTCGAGCTTGCATTGCAGCCTGCGAGGGACCAATAGAGATAGAGAGCGAATCGAAGGCCACAAACGAAGCTTGCAATTGCATCTGAGAAGAGAAGACGAGCGAGCTAGAAGCTTCTTCTACCTATTCCGTAAGTCTCTCCCATTTGTCTTTTTCTTTCTCTATCTATCTTTTTATCTTTCTTTCTCTCTTCTGCGTATTTCTTTCATGCGTTTCATCGATCTATCACTTTCCCTATTTTTCACTTCTACATTACTCTCTTTTACTTCACATTTTCCTCGAAATTTTACCATTCTCAACCAATTTATCGAAACCCTTTTTGGAGATGGCTTCGAATTTCTATGCCGTTCTTTTTTCAACTACATTCACATCACGTATTTGGGACTAATTGAAAGAAGTTTTTTTTCCATATATATATTATTATTATCTGGGTAATAGAAATGGTATTGTAGATGGATAATTTGTTCTTTTCCGTGGCGAGATCTTTGGATTTGTGAACTAGGGTTCGTCACCATTACAAAAATGTGGTGGCTGGAACATGAGGCCAATTGAAGTTTTTGTGTTGCATTTGGAGAAAAGGGGACTCGTCTCATTTTGTCTTCTCTAATCTCATTGTTTTCTATGTGAGTATGTGGGAATGTGGGAATTTGATTGAATGTAGGGTTCCTATTTTATCTTTCGTCAAATAGAAAGAAGAAAATCTCCATACTATCTAATTGTAATGTATGTGTTTGGGTCTTAGTTGATACCACTTTCTTAATGGTCCAACTCCTATGCCTGGATTGCTATTTGGGTTAAGAGAAGAGGATTTCTGGCTTAAATTAGTTATGCTACATTTTCAAGAGGGAGTACGTATAGATGGAAGAAAACACACACTCTCTCTCTAGGTTTTAAAGCAATTAAAATCCCCTTTTCAATTGTTCCTAACCTAATTGTAAGGCTAATAATGCCCTTTCTTCAGGATACAAAATTTATATACAAGTGACTTGCTGAAACTTGCTCTTGCATTTTGTAAGGATGAATTATTTTGTCCATCACTGTATGCATGTAATAAACTGAATTGTGTAAATTATATTTCCATTTTGCTACCCTTTTTCCATATAGAGAAATTCCTTCTTGAAAATTTTCATTTTAAAATTCTAAGCAAAGCTGTTGAACTGTGAATGCTTTGCTCAGCCTAATACCTTTGCTCTGTGCGTGAGTGACAAGCCCCGGTTCCTTTGCTTGCTTGTGCTCACTGACTCACATGAAGATGTTATGCCTAAGCCAAGCTGCACATGCTGACGTAGTGATATGCAGCATCTCAGCTCATAATGCCCATGTGTAGTGAGGACTTTATCCAACATTCAGTGGCTGCTGCTATGTGGGATGGGTTGCATGGGCTGGGCATATTTATATTACACTGGGTCATGAGTTTTCATGTGGGTTAAATAGACCAGGTCTTCTTACCTGGTTTAAAAGGGCTAGAGATATAGAAATCCTATCCTGTCTAAAAACAGGATCATACAGGCTAGTGCGCAGGCTGCTGCCAAAAGCCCATATACATGGCTCTAATTATCAGGCTGTATAAAGTTCCAATATGCCTTCATAATTGAAAAGTGAAAAGTCCCCATGTGTTTTTCAACCAATAACAACATCAGCAACAACCAAAACCTTTTTCTGCTAGGTGGGATCAACTATCTGGATCAAACAATGATATTGTGTTCTATTGTAAACCATGTATTCAGAAATGCTATTTAGCTCTAAGCCCTTTCTAATGGTTTCATCTATACATTTCTTGGTCTTCCTCTACTTTTGAATGTTGGGCTATCCTCTATTTGATCTCTATTCCTATTGGGGCTTCTAATGACTTCTTCTCACATGGCCAAACCACCTAAGACGAGATTTTACCATCTTTTCCTCAAAAGGTGCTACCCCTATTTTCTATCCAATGTATTCATTCCTAATATTTCCAGTTGGCCACTCATTCAATGCAACATTTTTCATCTTTACAACACTGAGCTTATGTTCTCGTTGGCTCTGGTCGATGCATTGGGAGTACCTATTGATGTAAGAGGGGCTCTAAGTGATCACGAGTGAAGACGTGTCGAAGTGAAAGCCCTAGGGATTATTGAACGTAAATTTATGCACGAGTCTATGCAAACAGAGGGTTAAAAGCGCTAGATAGCCTTGTTCCTAAAGTACTTATCCATTTCAACTGCCAAGGGTGGCAAAGTTTCCAGTTATAATTTTATGGAGATGTGATTTATATTTAAGGATCTGCTGTACTTGGTTAGAGTTCAATGAGTTTCCAGTTATAGTTTTATGGAGTTGTGATTTATATTTAAGGATCTTCTGTACTTGGTTGGAGTTCAATGTTGAATTTTCAAGAAGATATTTCTCATTGCTACTTATGGAAGCCCTTGGAAATTTATTTCACATTGTTATGATACTTTTCTTCCTTTTGTTTCCTTAAAATTGGGGATCATTTTAAAATTAGATTTTGGGAAGATATTTGGGTGGGTGGCATGACATATCTTTCATGGTGGTGTAAGCATTTCAATGCCTCCACAACCTGCCCACTTTCCCTAATGCACTGGTCCATGTTTTCTCCAGGGTGACTGTTTCTTGAATCTTCGATATTTTTAGGAATCTTAATGATAAAAATACTCAAGACTTACCATCTCTCCTCCTAGAAAATTCCAATCTTTCATCTATTCCAGATAGAAGAATTTGGACACTTGACCCTTCCCACAGTTAGTCTTGTAATTCTCTCTTTCATTTCTTAACTCATTATCCTAATAGATAAAAGTTCACCCTTAATAAACTTATTTGTAAATTCAAAACTCCTTCTAAGGGAAATTCTCTTGTCTGGACTGCAAGACTGAATAGGATGAATTTGTTCAAGATTTGGAGACCTAAAACAGCCATCCCCCTTACTGCTTGTGTTAGGTGCACCAACAATTTTGATTCAGTTATACCTCTTTTTTTTACTTTTTATATTGTCTGATTGCTAATCCCTCGTGAAATGGGCTGTTTGGTGTTTGTGGAGAATAGTGGGTTTGTCCCAACTCTCTAGAGGTCCAGATTCTGTGAAACTATGCTGTTTTCGCTATTCTATGGTGCATCTGGTTGGAGAGAAATAATTAGATTTTCAAGGTGTTTTGATGTCCGTACAAAATGCTGTAGGAAAGAAGAATAAGGTTTTTGGCTTCTTTTTGGTTGGCAGCTTGATGGTCTTTTAAGGGAGTTACTGTTGAGAGTCTTGTATTGGATAGTGATATGATCTGAATGGTGCTTACAAGTAGGGGCAACCCTCACCCTATGAGCTAGTTTTTGGGGTTGTCCCACATTGGATAGTGATATGGCCTAGATAGTGCTTATAAGTAGAGGCAACCTTCACCCTATGAGCTAGCTTTTGGGGTTGAGTAAGGCCAAAACCCAAATTCTAAGATGGTATTAGAGCCTATCCGAGATCTGTTGGGCCACACTCCAGATGTCTAGTCTTGCAAACTTCACACTCCAGATGTCTAGTCCTGGGCATGAGAGGGGGTGTTGAGGGTCCCACATTGGATAGTGATATGACCTGAATAGTGCTTATAAGTAGGGGCAAGTGGCAACCCTCACCCTATGAGCTAACTTTTGGGAGTGAGATCCAAGCAATTTTAACATGGTATCAGAGTAGGATTTTGCATGCACTGTGGGAATTGGACCCAAGCCCACGCTACGCATGAGGGTGAGTATTGAACATTGCCAAAGTTCCTAGGCTATTCAATGCTTATATATGCTTGGGCACCCTCAACCTTTGTGCTAGCTTATGGGAGCGAGATCCAAGCACATTTAATAGTTACACTTTCCGATTTTTTGAGACTGGACTGTCATTGTGCACTGCTTTTTTTGTTTTGCTGGTTGACTGGTTCTTTGTAATTTTCTCTTTAATAGGTTCCTTGTGGAGGATATCTTATCCTCCTATCTTATATGAATTTCTTTTTCTATAAAAAAAAAATAAAATTGGATCTTGGGGGTGCAGATCTAATGTTTTTTTCATGGGCTTGTCATGAAATGGATCATCCATCACATGTGTGGGACATCATTTTTTTAATAAAACGGATATTTTAATATTTTATTAGAGAAAAAGGGATAGGTACAACTTGGAGGAAGATAAGGAATCTGCCAAAAGAAGAAAGCGTGCATGCAAAATATGGAACACCGTTTTGCATCAACTGTTTTTTTTTTTGGAATTACTTTTGTTCTTTGTCTGTAAAGTTGTGTGTGGTTGCACTATTTGTTGTAAGCTACTATTAAATATTTAAGCTATATCAAGCTACAGTAGACTAGCTCTGAAGATGTTAATGTTACTGTATAAAGTGCTTATATGCTGCATTTATAGCCTCAAACTTATTTACTAATAAAGGACAAAGTTAAAAAACGAAAATGATGCATGCAACCTTTTACATTTTTAAATAATTTTCAGACATTATGATTTTTTATAATAGAAAATTGAAAGCATTTATTATGACTTAAAATATCAGCATTTCTGTTACAATACTCAATTCTAGGTACATGATATTCATTTACTTTTATGTATCTTCCAGAATCATTCTACTACATGATGTTGACAAATGATACAGGATTTATTCTATGCACAGAAAAACTGGTACGTATGGCAGGACTTGTGTCTGGAGAGTTGTCACATCATGGATCATCTGAAGGCAACTCTTCTAGAAGTTCTAAAGACAAGCCAGAGGAAGAAGTAGGTCGCTGGTATATGTCTAGGAAAGAAATAGAGGAAAATTCCCCTGCAAGAAAAGATGGAATTGACTTGAAGAAAGAGACATATTTGCGCAAATCATATTGCACATTCCTACAGGACTTGGGCATGAGACTTAAAGTGTGAGTTTGCTGCTGCTGACATTGTTATCAAAATTTACCTATTACTTTCTGTATTATCATTTGTGATTCTTCTTACTGTGTGTTTAGGATTGCTGAGGCATTATATGGTTCATCTTGATCCCATTTTACATTTTCTCTCTTTCTCTGTCACTCTTTGTAACCTTATTCTCTCCCTGGTTTATCAAAAGTAATGTTTTGTGTGAAACCTTTCCTGAATAAAATGACTTTATCTGAATGATACACCCAACCAGTGCAATATTGCATCACATAATATAATGAAGCACTCTGGGCATATGTGTGCCTATTCTACTGTTGGAACTAGGTTTCCCTTGTCCTGTTTTACTTTCTTCTGAGGTAATTTTATATATTTGAGTCTTTGAAGGATAGATGGCATGGCATTTGCTTTTTAAAGGTACTTGAGTTTATTGTTAAGTTGTAAATATTGATCTATTGAAGAAATTTGGTTGGAAGTGTACTTACTGGTTGTAACTTTGTCCCCTGCAGGCCTCAGGTAACTATAGCAACAGCCATAATCTTTTGTCATCGGTTCTTTATTCGACAATCTCTTGGGAAGAATGACCGAAGGGTGGGTTGTTGCACTTTCAAATAATATTATGTAGGCATTTTACCTCTCCAGATCTTTAGTAAGTTGTGTTTTAATTTAGTGTGATGTGTTTGTGCTCTTCCAATTGTGGTTAACTGGTCTATCATAATTGTATAGTGGTGAGTGGCCCATGTATTAAGTTGTGTAGCGGATGCTCTGTTGGGAAATCTTTTTCTTCATTTAATTTTCAATGTTTGACATGCCTGGCTGGATGTTATACGCCAACTACATATTTAGTTGTTTAATGTAGGGAATGTTATAACTTTTCCTTGTAAAATCAAGTTTGTATGTTTTACAATTGTCTAATATGCTATTCTCAATGGTAAAAATGTTTTGTGCACATTCAGTCTGGAAAGTTTTCCAAAAGATTCTAGAATATTGTCTAGGCCTCTAAGGACTTCTACTTTTTAGAAAAAGGTTTTTTATGGCGAGTGCAGGCTTTATTGTTCTATTATAGGGACTTGTAATCAAGGATTTCTTGTCTGTTTTGCACAATATTTTTACTTTAGGTGAGTTTTCTATTTTATATGAAATCTGTTTTAGAACAGGTTAATGTATCTAGTGTAGTTATAGAGGAATGATTTGTAAGTGAAGGTGAACTGGACCTTCTAAGTTTACAACTTTTGGAGATCAATGTTTCTGAATGTTTTATCTTTTATCACAACTTTTTATTTCATTTAAATTGTATATCTTACGTTTTAATTCAAATTTAAACATCTACTTAAAATTTTACTTAAAACTTTTCTGACTAGGGAAGTGTCAAAACCTTCCACACTCGTGCAACTTATTGTTTGAGTCCCATAATTATTTATTTGATGTCAGGAGCTTGTAGTTATGTTCAAACAATATAGAATGGTAGATGTAAAAGTAGTACAAACCGAAAGCTTGCTTAATTGGAATCTCATAATTAACATGAATATCTTTTGCAGACCATTGCAACTGTCTGTATGTTCCTTGCTGGGAAGGTTGAAGAGACTCCTCGTCCCCTGAAGGATGTTATTCTTGTTTCTTATGAGATCATTCACAAGAAGGACCCTGCAGCTGCACAGAGGATAAAACAGAAGGTGTTCTATACATCCACATTCCGACTACTGGATTTGCCTGAAATCATATTGTCACTGCTTTTATCTCCAAGCCATTATTTCTCATTGTCTTTCTCCATTTCTTGTCTAAAATGGAGTAGTTTGCTTTTCTATTTGCTTCAAGACCGAGCCTCCTTCCAGATTGTCAGTTTCTAGCCAACACTTCCTCTCTCTAGGTCATAATGTGTGCTCAAATCATGGTAGATGTGGCCTTAATATTGAAATCGTATAAAATGTCATCTGGCTTGTAAATTGTAAAATGTCTTCAAATGATTTTGTTTTTTTGATTTTATGTACTTAGTTGCTACTTAAATAGAACTGACTGCTTGGAAATATATCATTCAGCAAACCTACCTCTCTATACCCCTACTATTGAATAGTTGATCTGATTCCACCTATTTTACTCCAAGTTTCCAACAGCTGTATATTGGTAAAGCATCTCTGTTTGATTGCATTTGTATTTGCACTGGTCTTTATATATTGGTTATCTTTCTTTTACATTTGTTATATCTAAATTTGTTCAATAGAATTTGTAAATGATGCAGGAAGTATATGAGCAGCAGAAAGAATTAATTTTACTTGGAGAGAGGGTTGTTCTTGCCACTTTAGGTTTTGACCTGAATGTTCAACATCCCTATAAGCCCCTTGTTGAGGCTATAAAGAAGTTCAATGTTGCAAAGAATGCTCTTGCACAAGTTGCATGGAACTTTGTTAATGATGGGTATGATCAAGTTACCATCTGTTCTAATTTAGCTTTGTCGAATCCATTTTAATAACATATCTGTTCACATACTGGAAAGTGGCTTTCAGGCTGAGGACATCGCTCTGCCTGCAATTTAAGCCACATCATATTGCGGCAGGTGCCATTTTCCTTGCTGCCAAGTTCCTGAAAGTGAAGCTTCCATCAGATGGTGAGAAGGTTTGGTGGCAAGAGTTTGATGTCACCCCACGCCAATTGGAGGGTTGGTGTCATCCCCTCAATTCATTTGAATACTGAGAATATTGACCCACTTGGATAGCCTTTTGTGTTTCCATGGCTTAATACATTTTGATAATTTCTGTCATTGTCACGTGTCTGGATGGTTACATTTCCTGATCAAGTAGGCATTTTCATTAGAGAGAAGCCCACTTCTATTCCGTGGGTAGTTTGCTGTTAAAATGATTGGATGTCCTTTTGTGTCTCACTAGCTGAATGTGTCTGTATATCCTTCTGAGTCCTTGTGGTTATATTCTCTTGCAGAGGTTAGCAATCAAATGTTGGAACTCTACGAGCAGAATAGACTTCCACAATCTCAAGGAAGTGAAGTAGAAGGAGGTGCCGGAGGTGGATCAAGAGCTGCTACGAAAGCTCCTGCTAACGAGGAGCTGGCATCAAAACAAATATCATCTCATTCAGCAAGTCAGCACTCATCTGCAGAAAATCGTGCCGTACCACTAAGAGGGATGGAAAACCAAAGCAATGAGGGGAGTGCGGAAATTGGTAGTGACATTACTGATCACAAGGCGGAATTGGATGTTAGAGAGTCTCAGAACTCTGAACAGTTGCCTCAGAATGCTAACAATAGAGAAGTGGCTAATAGATCTAAATCTGGGAATGAACATATAATTGCAGGAGACCAAGATAGAATGGCTGGGACAAAGGAGGCTGCAGAAGCAGGAAGGAAGAATGATTCAGAATTACAGAAGTCTAGCTTCGATGTTGGTCGAAATTTGGAGCTTCGGGGAGGTCCACTTGGTCACTCACCCAAAGAAGCAATCAAGATGATTGACAAAGACAAACTGAAGGCTGCCATGGAAAAAAGGAGGAAGGAGCGTGGGGAGATGACATTAAAGAAAGATGTGATGGATGAAGATGATCTCATTGAGAGGGAACTAGAAGATGGAGTTGAATTAGCAGTTGAGGATGAGAAAAATAAGCGTGAGAGAAGACAGAATTGGTCTACACCTGATGATGTAGACAACGGTAATGACCATGAGGAAACCAGAGATGGGAAGAACATGGGCAGGGAGGGGCAGTTACAGAAAGACATGGATGCAGACAATGCAGAAGAAGGGGAGATGATAGATGATGCTTCATCCTTGTTGAACAATCGCAAGAGAAAGATGGAGAGCTCTCCAGCTAGGCAACCAGAGATGAAAAAGCAGCTTGATTCCAGTTACCACGATGATCTCGCCGGATAAGGAAACGGGTGAGTTGGTTATGCAGAAAGGGAACGCATAAGGAATGGAGAGGAAAGTCATGGTTGAGGTGATTAGCGTATTGCTCTTAATCTGGTATTGTGATTTGGTTTGCGGTTGGTGATGAATTGGTTGTTTTGGATGCTCTTATTTGCCATTTTGCCTTGTGCATTTCTTATTTAAGGAACGGGATGCCTCAATTTTGTAGTGACATTAGAAGTTTATGCTTTTTAATACACATGAATATATCTGCCTGAGTTGCATTGCTAAATAATTTTGCAGGGTTTGTGTTTTGAAATCATTGAGCTGCAATTGTCAATATGAATTTTACGTACCTCTTATGCACAGACTAAGCTTACCTTACCTAACCCGGCAAGCCTAACAGGAGAAACTAACAAATCAATTCAAAAGCTTAGAATGAGGTTACCGAAAATCTAGCTCACGTTTTTCTTGAAAGTGTGTCAAGTGTATAACAAGCCTTACAATGCCATTTATTTATTTATACATTAAAAGGAAGTAGAAACTATCCCGATTATCCTGATAGCTATTGAAGTTTAGATTAAAAAAGTATCCTTCATCAGCAATGGAGGCATATCGTAAAGACAATCATTCTAGGGTGGTATAGCAAATCTTAGGAACACGCAATTCGATAGTCTGCAAATCTGAATGAAAAGAATCGGGTGGGTCTTGTTTAGTCTGGGATGAGGAGGAATCAATGAAAGGGGTGTGAATATGAAGGGAATGGACAGTGGTGTGGGGCGGATCAACATTTGGGTATTTTTGTGGTGTTGATGCTAAGGTGGGTTTTACGGTGGTGGTGCCATTGCCTTTGGTTTTTAGTTTTATTTTTAGTTTTCCGTTCTTATTTCTTGCTTTCATTAATAGTTACAAAAATATCATCTTATTTTTATTTTATTTACTATATTCAAATATTTATGCATGAAACAGTAAAAACAATATTGTCTTTGATAACAAGAAAATAGAATTAAAATAAGAGTTTAATTGGTATGTATTATCGGTGTAAAGTTTTTTACACCGTTAACCAATCAGAAACCAGGATATGGATGACTTTAAAGGTAGTTTGGATGAGATTCAAACATTTTTATTGATGTGTTAATTTCTGATTGGTTGACTGTGTAAAAGATCTTTACATTAACCGTTCATACCAATTAAATCCTTAAAATAATGCGACATTTTTTATAAAAAAAACTTGGAAAGAAAACAAACAGGTTCAATAAAATCCATCATATATAAAATGTTGCAGACAGGTTCACTGGGCCAATGTCTTTTCTTTTTTTCTTTTTTTTTTTCTTTCTTTCTGAATCACAGCATAATTAGCCTTGGCAGATTAACACAATTAAACATCCTTTCCAGTCTCTACTATGCCGGTCTTCCCGTGTTGTGTCTTCAGCTAGAAGTTTTAGGATGTAGCCAAAGTTCGATCATTGTGAATGACCTTTGATATTGAAATCACCTTATATAGTAGGGTCCAACTCTTTGCACCGTTTTTTTTCCTTATTGCACCTGATCCCTTTTTTTTCATTTCATTTGTTCCAAAATTACCCTTTAACACCTGGTCACCCCCATTTTTCTGCTGCTGTGTGCGTCTGCAACTCCTCCCCTCTCTGCTGTTGTGTGCCTCTGCTGCAACCCCTATCCAGGTGCCTGAAGCAAAAAATACGGTGCATAAATCAGGGCCCTATATAATATTCCTCTCCTCCCTTGCCGACCATTCCAATCCCAACAATCCAATTTCAGGGCCGTCATCCGAAGTCTCGTTTTGCCTTTTGGTACTTGTATATATAGGCAGTACAGCCCATTATGTAGTATTTTTTAATTTTTTGTTAATGCTCAAAATGGCCTTTCCCTGATCCATATCTTTTTTTTTTTTTGCCCCTTTTGCATCAAAGGTATCTTCCAAGTGATAGCCAGAGATTAATTTCTGACAAAGTATAAAGATTACCGATGTGAGTTTTATCTCTCTCAACAAAATATTTTTCACACATATAATAGGAGTCAAACCTTTAACGATATATTTAAGAAACCTAACTATCCACCGAATGAGTTGCACCTTGTTAATTTCTTTAATCCATATCTATATTAATGCAAGCTTATTATATTAGTCACTCGTCTTAGAGCATGTTTGGGAATGCTTAATTATGGGACTTTCAGTTGTTTTGGTTGGAAAAAAGCTTTTTTAAAAAAATCTCTCTGTTTGGGTCTAGTGATGAATTTGTAAAAAAAGCTTTTATGCCTTAAAAAAAGCTGTTCAACCACCATCTTATTTATTGAACTGTTTGATAGTTTCCAATAGATTAATTTTTAGCTCAGAAGCTACTTTCCCAACTTACCCCTTGGCGTTAGCGTATGTAAAGCAATTTTGGTGTCACTGAGCGTGAAGCAATTATTTCATTTTTTGGTACAATGAATCAATTCTTCCAAATTACGAACAGTGTGAAGCAACTTTGTTTATCTCAATTTTTCTAAACATGATTTCCTTTTTTTTAATCAAATCATTTTTTTTCTTAATCTAATAAATAAATAAATATATTTTCACATGTTTTTCATTGTCATGAAAATATGTTACAAATCTTATTCAATATTTTATAAATAGAAAAAAAAATTGATGACATATAAAAAAAAAACAAGTTATAATGTTAAAAAAAAAAATCAAATATCATTAATATAAACAAATATCTTCATACCCTTTTTCGTAATTTACTATATAAAAGTGATTATTTTTGCACTATCCAAACAAAATAGATTATCTTAAAATGCTTTTCAGCAAACACACCCAAACAAAAACAGATTTTGATTATAATCGATTATCACAATAATCGATTATTTGAAAACAGATTATCAGCATAATCTTTTTTTCCCAGCTTTCCCAAACACACTCCTAGTACATGATATATTTCATTCCCTAGAACATAAACCCAGGACCCATTACCACCTTTGTTTTCTTGTTTTTTTCATGCTGACTAAAAATAACTCGTCCGCCTCTAGTGCACGGCACATGGACCAAGGACTAGTGTAAAAGAAAATCAACTAAAAGACAAACCCCCCAAAATATAAAAGTAAAGATAACTGAATAAAGTACCAAGGCACAATAATACTTCAAACTTCAAAATGTTATATTGTATGGCAATATCCCAATATTACAAAGAAGCAGCATTTCTTGTGAAAATCTAAGTAAATGCTAATTGGTGCATCTCCCTTGTAACTTCAAAATACCAAGTCATAGCATCACTGACAACAATAGAAAACTCCAAGCAACCTTCACCACAAAGAGTCCAAAATCCACCATAAGCTTCTTTCCCTAACATAAAATACTAACTGGTTTATTTACACCACATGTCCTCGATGAGAAATCTATTTTCCAAACCAAATTAATTAAGCGGGCGAACACCCTCCGCCACCGCTGTAGCCCTAGCCACAGCCACCACTGCTTCTAGAGCTCTAGTTCTACCCTAATAGAGTGTAGAAGACATTACTTTGAAAAAAAGTAACATCTTCCTTGTTTTTGTTTCTTTCATTATCTAAATAGATACTAATATTCTTGGCTCATACGTATGGAAGAGCATCTGTTGGGAGAGGTCAACCCCTTAAATGGATCTTAGTACCTCGAGGGATTAATCTCTGGCTCTCGGTCGGAGGATACCCGGGTTCACAAAAAAAAATAAAAAATACTAGTATTAATAAATAATCATATTATATGGTTTTTATTATATTAGCATGACCACATTGAATCACCGTAGGTGGTGTGGTCCACCAACATGTCCATGTCAAAAATAGGCTTGGCTTGTGATTCCATGATCTTTTGTGATGGAGAGCCACTATTGGTTGGGCTATGCCCTGCATTCCATAGGGATGCAGTCTGGCGCACCCTGAGGTGCACGGCCTCAGCCTGGGCCACGGCCAATTGGGTCTGTAGCACATCAATCTGTTGCTGAAGAGAAGAGATGGCACCTACACACCCATAAACAGGATCTCTCACTCTTGCATTCGCCTCATACACCATGCTGCTCACAGCATCTCCTCGCTGATGCTCTGGTAGTTCCTGCTAACAGGTCACCAAATTAGTATGCAGCTGCGGTTACGGTTACAGTTACGTTACATTTATCGTAATTTGTGGCCAATTGAGGGAAAATATGTTTGATGCAGCCATAATTAGAGTCTTTTACGAAAATTTCAAAAATCACAATGTCATGACTTCAATTGCAATTGTAAATCTCGTTTTAAAATCTCTATATTCATATTAGGGATGGTTACATTTAAAAAAAAAAAGGAAAACACTATTTGCACATTTGTTTCTTTCCTCACATCTTTTGTAGTTGTGGAATGAGATGGTAAGTATATATAAAAAGGGGACACTAATTATCTTTTAATGATATTTTAATATCCATTCACAACAACAATTCAGACATCGTAGTGCTGAATGTTGATTTTGAATAAATCAAGTTACCAGGCCCAATAGGAAAAATTATATTTATACGGTGTTCGACAAGAATTTGCTGTCCAAATATCAACACTCCTAATTATAATCGAAGGTAAAAGTTGTGTCCATATGAAATAATATATATGTGTGCAGCATGTACCTGTATTGATATTTCATAAAAAATTGGTATATTATTATATGTACTTTGACAATGAAATAAGCAATTTTATTATATGCTTGATTAAAAAATGACTATTACAGACAGCTTCACGTGGTGCAGAAAATGCTACATCAAAACATTATCTTATGACGGTAGAAAGTGAAGATATTGTGTTTGAATGCGCAGTGACCAATTACCAAATGTCATTATCAAAATAAAGCTGTTTGTTAAGTTACGCTTCGTGCTTGTGCTTGACCCTGACTTTAGGTGCCAAAACCACGTTCAGAAGCTCTCATTGGTCTCCTAAATATCCGATGCAGAAAGAAAATTAAATTAAATTTTCAAATAACTAAACATATACATTTACTTTGTCAAAGAATTATTTTTATCAAGTTTTTTTAATTCTCTTTTGTATTCTTTTCCGGACCACATGGCAGACCAAAAGATGAGGGTGACCTAGTATTGAAATATGAAGAAACGGAAGGAAAAGCAGACAAAGAGATTAGGACGCACGATTTGAGAGTTTTGAACGCACCGAATGCCTAATTTTCTTTGCCTTTTTTTAATTTTTCAAGGGTTACTACGAAAAAGTCATTGGGATGTGGCTTTTGGTTAACTCCAAAAATATTTTATGCTAGAATTTCATTTCTCAAATGGGCGGGATGAGAAATGATGATTCGACTCCTCTAAAGTAAGCTAAATTGTAAAATGAGAAAATAAAAATATATTTAATATTGATTAATTTAAATGGGTTAAGATCGTAATACAATTTAACTAATCAAAGAGATACACTTTTACATTTTCTCTCACTTTATAATATAGCTCACTTTAGAGGAGGTTTGTTTTTTCCATGAGAAAGTATGTAGATTTAACATTTCCTCCGGCGTGCCCCAAAATTTGAGAACATATATATGTGGGTGTCGTTCCATGCTTATAAAGAGATTTCTACGCCTACATGTGTCAACAAAAAGGACTCATGAGAACATTTAATAAATAATGAACCATGTTAAAACCCCCTTTTTTTGTAAGGTAGGAGAGGATGGAAGGTGGGGATCCACTTTGATCAATGAAAGCGCCACTATCAACATGTGCACACATGAACAGCCATTGCATATAGAAAATTAGTTAATATAACGATCTTGCTAAACAGTGTTTCTAATATATTGGTTAAGGGATAAAAAAAAAGTTTTTATTGAAAAATTAAATGTAATAATTTTCAATGTATAATAAATAACACTTCATTAAGCACCAAAAAAATAAATAAATAACATTTCATTAAAAGAAACTATTTGTACAACTAATTTAAATGAAGAAAGTTTTATGGTAGAATGAATTCAGTGATTTCTCGTGTGCTAAATATTTTTGACAAATTTAAACTTAATTCTATTTCGACATGTATGAAATAAATTGATACTTCTAAATCATTTTTTGCATAAAGATAAAATTACTATTCTAAAAAAATAATATAATAGACACTAACTTAATTTAACCTTTTTTTATTAATTACAAAAACTTAATTTAACCTGTAACTATAGATAAGACAACTATTATACCATAAGACTTTTTTTTTTTTTTTAACAACCGGAAGACTTTTTTAGAAAGGAGAATGCTAGGAAACTTCTACCATAAATACCGAAATCAACACAGATTTTCACAATCTTCAAATATGATAGAAATCTTCAATCCTATTTATCTCTGGGCAACACTTACGTACAATTTCATAAATACATTAGATGATATTTTCCAATAACAATATGACATTATAATAGCTCATCAATAAAATCATAACATATGTAACAGATACATCAGTTATTGTCATTGAAAAATGACATTTAGAGTGTGTTTGGGAAAGCTGAAAAAAAAAGATTATACTGATAATCTGTTTTCAAATAATCGATTATTGTGATAATCGATTATAATCAGAATCTGTTTTTGTTTGGGTATGTTTGCTGAAAAGCGATTTTAAGATAATCTATTTCGTTTGGGTGGTGCAAAAATAATCACTTTTACATAGTGAATTACGAAAAAGGGTATGAAATTATTTGTATAATTTAATAATATTTGTTTAGAAGTTAGTTTTGTAGGGTTAAACATGGAAGAGAGTTTTGAGAATGAAAAATAATCAAATCACAACAATCTTAAGCTAGAAAAAACTAGATAGCATAAAACAGCTTTTTTCCCCTAAAAAAAGCTTTTTTTATAAATTTAAGCAAAATGTCAAACATGATAGATTATCTATGAAACAGCTTTTAAGCTAAAAAACACCTGAAATATGGGAAAATAATCTTTCCCAAACACACTTTTAATGTATGTGTTGAATTGTAGTTAAATTTTGTTCTTTCTCCAAACCTTTTTCTGACCCATCACTCATATTTTGCCACTTCAATACTCCCTCTGGTCCTATATATAAGAGGCAAAACCCTAAAACATACAGATCAAGGAAATGCATTGAAATAAGCTATTTGTAATTAATATTCATATAAATTTACAAATTTAACCCTTCAATAATTAATGAACAAACTTACTTGTATTGAAAGTTGCATTGTCTCGTAAATATAAACCCTATTATAAATAAGGGTAAAATTGGAAATGAACATTTAATATTTGTCAAAATACATGCATGTCTCTTATATTTTGGACAAAAAAAAAGTAGTCATTTACCTCTTATAATAAGGACCGGATGGAGTACGTAACTAGGATAGAAATCATCTATCTCATTTCTCTGTACTCTTTTATGTCCCACCACTCATATTTTGTCACTCCAATTAAAAATAACTCATCATTATTATTCATGCTTTAATTGAAGAACACAACTCCCTATTAAATAAGAGGAGAGGGGAGTGAACCTGAAGCATCTTGTTGACATTGCTGGCACCAAACACCTTGTGCACATTTGCAAACTTCTGGGGCTCATCTGCTGGGAAATAAGGTGCAAAAACGCAATCCTGGGAACACCTTCTCCGGAGGAGCTTGCATGCAGCACAGGGTGAGGGTGCACCCTGCTTCCTCCCACCCTCTTTCATCTATCTATCAGAGTACACCTTGATGCTAATAAGACATATGAGAGTGGCGGTGGATTAAGAATTAAGGACTCAGGATGGACAGAAATAAAGTCAAAATGTGAGAGAATGGAAAGAGAAGGATAAAAGAGAGGGCGTGTGGTGTGGGGTGATGTAGGGACTCGGGGGGAGGAAGAGTGGCTTGCATTATATAAGGAAAAAAGGGGCACTACTAGTACATGACATTTTGTACATTTGATGTGGGACCAACCCCCAACCTATAAGCACCTTTAGATTAATTTTGATCAACATTAAACATTTCCCTTGACAAGACATGGGCGGCTTTTTTTTTTTCTTTTCCCAAAATAACCTATATTTAGAAATTATTTACCAAAACAACCTACTTTTGAAATAATTTATTAAACTAACTGACTTTTTAACACTGTAGAATAAAAAAATATTTTTTTACTGCAGTACTGAGTAGCACCAGTCAAACTGGCACAATTGACCTTTGACCTGCCACGTAGCAGGTCCTGATTGGTCAGGGTTTTTCTGAAAAAAAAAAAAATTTATAATACGTTTTTTAATAATAAATCAGAAAAAAAATTAATTTTAAAAAAAAAATTGCATGCAGCGCCATATGTCACCACCCGACCCCCCTCCCCCAATATATATACCCCTACCCAGGTTCCCCCTCCCCAACACAACACAACACACACAGCAGCAACATACCAACATTTCACAACACTCTTTTTATTTTTTCTATACTCTCTTGTATTCAATCTTAAGGTTAGGTAGTTATAAATTTATTTCTGATATTATTTTAGTAACTAATATATATTTATTTACCAACAGTATGCTACTTTTTTTTACACTCTTATCTACCAATTATTTTTCTTGAAGTGTTTAATTTAATTTTTATAGTACCATGTTTGTATCATTTGCTATATTATTTAATTGTAAGTGTTAAAAATGTGCTCTGGCAGATTTCTTTTAGCAGCTGCTTTGTGATTTCTTCTATGAGCTAGCTTTTGAAGATTTCTGGGTGGGATTCCTAGTAGACAGTTTCGGGCACCTTGCTCTTTATTTTATTTGTTAGTATATAAAACTTCTTTTCATTATTTTGTCCATTAAAAATGCACCTATTTTTTATTATTATTTTTATTTTCTTAGTTATTATAAAAATTATTGTGGGGAATTTTTTTTTTTTGAGTATGAATATTATTTTTATAGTTATTATAATTATTATTATTTTGGATGAAGTTTTTATTTTTATTATTGTTATTATTATTATTATGATTATTAAATCTATTAGTAATTTGGTTTATGATAATACAGTAATATCCTGTTAATATTATAATTAGGAATTTGGTATTTGTGAATAGTTTTTAATTTTTAAGTATTATTTGTTGCTATATAGGATATTAGTGGTGATCCATATTACTATAATCTTTTTTATTTTTTATTTTTTGTTATGTTATGATTATGTTAATGTTACTATTGTTTCTATAGATCAAAATGTTATATTTGTAATTTGTTCAGTTTGTAATCTTGTTAATTATTAGGGTTACTTGTTAGTTTATGGTTATGTTAATTATTACTGTGGTTATTGAAATATTTTATGTTGTTATTATTATCGTTGTTATTATTAATGTGATTATTATTGTTATTATTATTGTCGTTAATATTAATATTGTTATTAATTTATATTTTGGATGAAGTTATTATTATTATTATTATTATTATTATTATTATTATTAAATCTATTATTAATGTGGTTTATTTATTATTTTTTATTATTTTAGGGTTATGTTAATGTTAATATTGTTTGTATAGATCAAAGTGGTATATTTGTCATTTGTTTAGTTGGTATTCTTGTTAAATATTAGGGGTACTTGTTAATTTATGATTATGTTAATTATTACTGTGGTTATTGAAACATTTTATGTTGTTATTATTATTGTTGTTATTATTATTGTTGTTAATATTAATATTGTTATTATTTATATTTTGGATGATGAAGTTATTATTATTATTATTAGTATTATTATTTAATCTATTATTAATGTGGTTTATTTATTATCTTTTATTATCTTAGGGTTATGTTAATGTTAATATTGTTTGTATCGATCAAAGTGATATATTTGTTATTTGTTTAGTTGGTATTCTTGTTAAATATTAGGAGTACTTGTTAATTTATGATTATGTTAATTATTACTGTGGTTATTGAAACATTTTATATTGTTATTATTATTGTTGCTATTATTATTATTATTATTGTTATTATTTATGTTTTGGATGAAGTTATTTTATTATTATTATTATTATTATTATTAAATCTACTATAAATGTGGTTTATTTTTATTTTTTTTATTATCTTATGGTTATGTTAATGTTGCTATTGTTATTATTATTATTATTATTATTATTATTATTATTATTATTATTATTACTACTAATGGTTTACGTATTTATGATTTTATTTTTTTGAAGGTACTATGACACATCCAATCAATCCTGGCCCCATTAATGATGAGTTGCTACAGATGCAAAAGACACATGTCTCTCAACATGTATGGAACAATGAGGAGGATCGGGTTTTCAGAATTAGAAAAGCGCAACAATTCAAGGATGGAGGTGAAAATATTCCCCCAACCATTAGAGAAATCCTAGATATGACAGGCTTTTTGGGTATTGTGCAGTTATCGCTTTTCCAGTTAGACCATGCACTGATAAGTGTATTGGTTGAACGGTGGAGCTGATGCCATATAGGATTCAGCTTTGCACTGCGGTTGACTCCCAAGCAGAGACGGGGGTTACAATTCTCAACTTGTTGTGATATACATGATTAGGTTGTTTTGTTTCTTATATATATATATATATATATTGGTGGTTAGTATAAGAATCTAAATATTATACTGACGTCAACCCGCTTCTCACGTGTGGACAAAATCTTTCCTACCTTTGGTTCCTCCCTTATAAATCTATAGCCTTCACTCAGTTCACTGCTTCTGCCGAGTTAAGTCACGTGAAAGTTGGTACCTTCTGAATGTACAAAAAAAAAACATATAACAAAATTTACAGATAAAGAATCCTAATAATTAACAAGAATACCAACTAAACAAATAACAAATATAATACTTTGATCTATACAACCATTAGTAACATTAACATAATCATAACATAATAAAAAATAAAAAATTATTGGTAGATAAGAGTGTAAAAAAAAGTAGCATACTGTTGGTAAATAAATATATATTAGTTACTAAAATAATATCAGAAAAAAATTTATAACTACCTAACCTTAGGATTGAATACAAGAGAGTGTAGAAAAAATAAAAAGAGTGTAGTGGAATGTTGGTATGTTGCTGCTGTGCGTGTTGTGTTGTGTTGTCTAGTTGTGTTGGGACGGGGGAACCCGGGTAGGGGTATATATATTGGGGGAGGGGGGTTGGGTGGTGGGGGGGCAGCGCCGTAGTGGCGCCACTCACCGGGTGGTGACACGTGGCGCTGCATGCAAAATTCTTTTTTTTTTTTAAATTAATTTTTTTTTCTGATTTATTATTATAAAACATATTATAATATAAAAAAATTTAAAAAAAAATTTTCCAGAAAAACCCTGACCAATCAGGACCTGCCACGTGACAGGTCAAAGGTCAATGACGCCAGTTTGACTGGCACCACTCAGTGCTACAGTAAAAAATATTTTTTTATTCCACAGTGTCAAAAAGTGGGTTAGTTTGATAAATTGTTTCAAAAGTAGGTTGTTTTGGTAAATAGTTTCTAAATGTAGGTTATTTTGGAAAAAAAGCCTGACACGGGCCCTAAACATTTTCTCTGTTTCTATTTTTCATTTGAGTAATGATAGGTGAACACCCAAATGGGACACCCATTTGGGACACCTGGTTAATCATGTATAAATATTTGGTTAATTCAGTTTATTATATGATTAATCACATGTAAATATTTGGTTAATTCATGATAACCTATTAATCATATAAAGAACTGAATTAACCAGATATTTGCATGTGATTAACCAAATATTTATATGGTTATGGTAAATAAGCTCATTAACGTGATTAACCATATGACGAACTGAATTAACTAAATATTTATACATGATTAACCAGGTATCCCAAATGGGTGTCCCATTTAGGTGTTCACCTATCATTACTCTTTGCATTTCAGTTTTTTTTATTGTAGATTTGATGCTCCATACCTTCTTCCTCATATTTGCACATATAATATGTTTATTATAATTTTAAATTTGTTATTTAAAAATTGTCACCACCGTCCCAACGGCGTCTCGATAAGAAAGAAAAAGGACTTAGGGAGTCGTCGTCAATTGGTTTATCCATTAAAATAGAATGATAAATTTGGATCCTTAACACAATATGCTCTATGATTTAGGGCTAATGATGAATGGGGAAGGTATTATCACATTACATTGTTCCTTAAAAAAACAGTTAACTATTTTTTTAATTGAACCTTTGGCTCTTTAATGGATCCACGAAGTATCGCCACAAACTTAGATCTTTTAGACCTGCTGTGGAACTGATCTATGCTCAGACGCTTAGTCACAGCCAAGGTTCTTTGCCTCTCCCTAAAGATGTGTTTTGTGGTATTTGAACTCAGATCCCCCTACCAGCTCAGTCTGTACAACCAACTGAGTCACACCCATTGGTAAATGGTAAACTTTTTGACTTAAAGTTATATGCTAATTTAGTTAAATTGCTTTTATCTTCTGAAAATAGTTTATGTTTATATATATATATATATCATTTTATCTAATTGATAAATAACTATGGTAGTTGGTAGGGAATGAGTGACTAAAAAAAGCCATTTTTGTATGGAACAAATTTAAATCTCGCAACTTATTAAATGTAACTTGGTATATCAAAGTTTTGAAAATTAGAAAATACATTGTAAAAACAAAATAGATTTGAATGAAATAACCTCAAAAGATTTGGATAGAATTTATGCAATCGCCATCCTGGTAATCCCTCCATTATTCTATTATGGCAATTTTTTTTTGGAAGCCACACAAGTTTAATAATTTATTATTTTTTAGAAAATGTTGGGATTAGGATTATATTGGTCTCTATAAGGTCCTAGTTAGCACTCCTGACGAAACCCTAAAGGTAGCCCTCACCTCAAGAAAGTCATATTTTTGTTGTCTCTCAGGTTAGTTATGGATATTCCCTTGTGGGAATCTTAATCTATAATCAAATAATAATTGAATATGTACGATAAAATATAATCTAGACATAATAACATATTAGAAAACTTAATATTTGATAGTATGAAATGCATCATAATAAAAAGCTAAAAATATCACTCCAATAAAAAAACCAAGCTGGAGAAAAAAGGATGATAACCCAATGAAAAGAAAGTGACTTAGTGATCACATCATCGCGTACCTTTTTTTTCGAAAGGACAATAGTAATTTTAATGTTGCTCCCTTGCAACCCTTTAATACCTCAAAACTCCTTCACTATTAGTTCTTCACAAAGCTCAAGTGGGAGTAGCGATTGAATACAAGAGCACAATGATGTAAGGCAGCCAATTGCTAAGTGAAGTCGGCGATCAAAGGAGATTTGAGAAAAACAAAACCCTACGGGAGAGAAGAATTCAATCCCTCAAGAATAACGTAATGAAGATAACATGGAGACTTAATCTATATATGAGTGAGAAGAATTCCCCCTTCAAGAGCAACAAAGAGAAGAGAATAGCGAGATTTGAATTATGAGTGGGAAGAATTCTCTCCAAGAGAATTGAGATATTTGATATTTTTTTTGGTCCGAGATGGAACCCAAGGTATCCCACAGCCGATAGCTGTAGGATTAATCGCAAGAGTAATGTTGATAGGAGAGTAAAGAGATATGACCTATGATGAGTGAAAAGAATTCTCCATTTTCCAATTTTTCTTATAACCTCTTATTTATATATTAAGTTATGCATTTTGTCATCAAACCCTTCATGATTTTCTCTCATCTATTTCTTTTTAATTGTACTGAATCACCTGAAGCTAGATAACTCAATTAAGACTCAATGAAGATAAATAAATAACAAGCGATAAGATGTTAAGACGATAACGATGTGTTACCGCATGTTGTTGTACCTTGGTAGCCGTGTGGCCAAGGGTGCCTTGATGCTTATTGGTCAAGGTGTTGAGCTCTGATGCTTATTGGCAAGAGTGTTAAAAGATGATGTTGTACCTTGGTAGTCGAGTAGCCAGGGGGGCCTTGATGCTTAATGGTCAAGATGTTGAGCTCTGATGCTTAATGGCCAGAGTATTGATTAATGATTAAAGATTAAAAGATTAAAGATGATGTTAACTTTGGTGCTTATTAGCCAAAGACGTTAAACCATAATAAATGGTGTTGATGGTGGTGGTGGACAACGGTTGTTTGTTTGTATGCATGCATTCATGCACGAAGTTGTTAGGGGAGGTACGACAGCTGGGGAGGTCATTCGAGAGTAAGGCGATCTAGCCGTCTGCGGTGATTCGTCCGAGAAGGGAATCATGTACACCTGTGGTGGCACATCCGAGAGTAAGGTGCGTCGGCTATCCAAGGGGGTTCACCTATGGTTTGGTGGACTGCCGGCGTTGGCGCTTGATGGCCAATGCGGATATGTAATTCCAAAGTCATATGCCCGGTATAGATGGATCCGCATGCATTTGCAGTAGTGGGTCACATTTCATTCCACAGTTGATGTATGTGATATGTGATGTTTGGTTTGATGTGCCATACTATAATTGCTACTTGTTGTATGTTCATCTTGCTAACTATCATATTGCCATTATGTTTATATATATGGTTCTTACTCCCCGTTCTTTTGTCTCTATGTTTGGCATGTATCTTTTATGCAGAGGACGGTGAGCAACCAGTTGAGAAGTGACTCTGAGGAGCCGCTACTCTTAGTTAGGATTTGTTTTAGTTTTAGTTTGTTGATCCGAGTTTTTTTATTGGATTGGTTATACCAGTTCTGTAATGTGACATCAGGGTTGGGTTACGTTATGTTTATGTTATATTTCTTTTAAAAACATGTTTTATTTCCGTGTTTGAGATCTTGTTACAATGTAGTATCTTCTACCCGTTGGTTTTCATTTTATAATAAATGATACGCATGTGTTACTTTTATTTCCTTTTACCTTATTCTATGTTATGGCTTTATAATACATGCGGGGTAGAGGGTGTCACAGATTGCACCATTTCTGAGTTTGTTCTTCGCATAAAAGCCCTGGTAGATGCTCTCTATTCGATAGGCGATCCAGTGTCCGATCAAGAACAGATCGATGTCATTCTCGAAAGATTACTAGAAGAGTACGATTCTTTAAACAATCTAGTTAGTACTCGCTACGATTCTACAGATCTTGATGAACTGAAGGCACTCCTTCTTGCTCAAGAAGTGCAATTGGATCGCTACAAACAAAGTGCTCGAAATAATGCCACTGTGAATGTTGCAAATGTGGCTTCCTCTGTTGATTCCTCACCGCAAGCTAATCTGACTCAGAATCAGCAACTGTATTCAGCTCCATCTTTGCAGTATTTTCGTGGTGACCGTGTCAGCCGTGGTGGCCATGGCAACATTCAGTGTCAGTTATGCCGAAAATATGGTCGTGATGCCTTCACATGTTGGTATCGATCTGATCAGCAATATGTCCATAACCCATGACAACCTTCCCCAAACTATAATACCTACCAGCAGCATTCCCATCAAAATCCACCACCCTGGCAGCATCAACACCAAAACCATGGTCCCTAACCTCATGCTACAACTCCTACTCACCACAAGCCATGGTAGCAGCCTATTTACCAACCTTCTCCAATCAGTGGTAACCAGACTCTAGGGCCTCTCATCATGTTACATCTAACATGCAGAACATTCAAAATCCAATTCCCTACGAAGGCTCAGATTAGATCCTTGTTGGTAACGGTCAAAGTTCACACATCTCCTCGGATGGTTCCTCTTATTTTCAGTCTCCTATTAATTCCAATGTCAATCTTGTCTTTCATAATCTTTTACATGTTCCTAACATCACAAAGAATCTAGTAAGTGTCAGTCAATTTGCAAAGTGTTTTCTTCGAGTTTCATTCTAATGTGTGTCTTGTGAAATCTCAGGATTCCCATGAAGTCTTGATTCGAGGAGATGTTTGAGCTAATGGACTATACAAGTTCACTAACCTACATCTTCTCCCCAAGCCAAGCTCAAATTCAAGTTCATTCTTTAGTCCAAAAAATAATTGTAATGTTTTTTTTTCCCACTGTTAATACCACCACACATGTATCACCCAACACATTGCATCTAAGTTTAGGCCATCCTAAGGATACTTTGCAATATGTAATGCAAACTTGTAATCTTCCCATCAGTAATAAAATGAATGTTGAATTATGTTCTTCTTGCTGTCTTGGTAAGGCTTGCCATCTACCCTCTCATCACTCTAACACTGTGTATGCCAATCCATTTGATCTCATATATAGTGACTTGTGGGGCCCTGCCCCCATTGTTTCCTCTGCTGGCTTCAATTACTACATCTCATTTATTGATGCCAACACTCGGTTTACTTGGTTGTTTCTACTTAAAAAGAAGTCCGAGGCTCTACAAACATTTTTGTCCTTTAAAAACATGGTTGAACTTCAGTTTAACACCAAAATTAAATCAATACAAACTGATTGGGGTGGTGACTTTCACTCCTTCCCCAAAATGTTACAAGATTTTGGTATCACCCATAGAGTGATTTGCCCTCATACACACCACCAAAATGGTGTTATAGAACATAAGCATAGGCACATTGTTGAATTAGGACTCACTCTTCTTGCACATGCATCTTTTCCCTTCAAGTTCTGGGATCAAGCATTCTTGATAACTGTTTATCTCAAAAACAGGCTGCCTTCTACCTTCATTTGCAAAGAAATGGCTCACACAAAACTTTTAAAACAAAGCCCTGATTACAGTTTCCTAAAAGTTTTCGGTTATGCTTGTTTTCCCCTCCTAAGGCCATACAACAGTCTTAAACTTGATTTCCAGTCTCATGAGTGTGTTTTCCTTGGGTACTCCTTCAGTCACAAAGGTTACAAATGTCTTTCTCCAACTGGTCATATCTTTATCTCCAAGGATGTGGTCTTCAATGAGCTATGATTCCCTTATCATGAGCTTTTTGACTCACCAAACCCACCATCTTCCGCTCCCTCACTCTCACTACCTCCCATTCCAATGATCCCTCCATCAACAACTTACCCACAAAATCACATGATCCCTCAACCCACACCCTGCCCACATACTCCTTTCCCACAAAATCAACTTTCAAATCCCACCACCTCACCCTCCATCTTATCTACTCATAATTCCCCACTTCACACATCATCTCTCTCGGGTTCTGGTAGTAACATATCACTTGCCCACGATCTTCCCAGCACCTCATTTCCCTTCCCTACCTTATCTTCTACTGCTGGCCCTACCAACACTCATCCCATGATAACCCGCTCCAAAGTTGGCATCATTAGACCACGCATCAACCCTACCTTATTTCTTGCTAGGGGTATTTGCGGTTCGGTTTGGATCGGTTTTGAGGCAAAAAGTCATCCAATCCAAAGATAAAAAGAGCATGCGGTTCGGTTCGGTTAAATATGATTTGGATTGGTTCGGTTGATTCGTTTTTTACTGACACATCATTACATATTTATATTACATCAAAGTATCGAGATTACAAACTAAATTTAACAAAATCTTAAACATGTATATACTTGTTTATATATTCATGTAATAACATTTCATAAAATATGTACAAAATAAATAAATATCATTATCAACTAGTTCCATAACATATTTTTTATGTTTGGAACTTAGAAATAGTAAAACAATTATGTCAAATCAAACTAGAATGTATTATTAGGAAAAAACCAACAAATAAAAAAATCAATAAAACAAAAAATAGAATAAATATATATTAAATATGCGGTTTGGTTTGGATTGGTTCTGTTTAAGAAAAGGAATCCAAATTCCAATCTAATCTGATCGGTTTTTACAAAACATGATCCATAAAATCCAATAGATATCGATTTTGTTTGGTTTTCGTTTTTTTTTTTGGATCGGTTTGGATATGAACACCCCTACTTCTTGCCCATTCTGAACCTAAAATAGTGAAAAATGCTATTACTGATCCAAATTGGGACTCGCCTATGAAGGGTGAATATGATGCCTTACTCAAGAATGGAACTTGGTCCTTGGATGCGCTTCCACCACATAGATAGGCCATTGGGTGCAAATGGGTTTTCCGGATTAAAGAAAATCTGGATGGCTCCATCAACAAATACAATGCCAGGCTCGTGGCAAAAAGGTTTCACCAACAACCCGGATTTGACTATACAAAAACCTTTTCCCCTATTGTAAAGCCTACCACCATTCGCATCATTCTAACATTGGCTCTATCCAATAGGTGGCCTCTCCAACCACTAGATGTTAACAACACCTTCTTGAATGATGACCTTGATGAAGAGATCTACATGGAGTAGCCCCCAGGCTTCATTTATCAGGATTACAGCTTAGTGTGCAGGCTGCACAAGGCCTTGTATGGCCTCAAGCAAGCCCCTAAGGCCTGGTTTAACAAGCTTAAAGGAGCTCTACTCTCTCTCGAGTTCACTAGTAGCAAGTGTGGCCCTTCTCTCTTTGTCTTCAACCAAGGGGCCAACATCATTTACATGCTTGTATATGTGGATGACATTATTATCACCGACAACTCCACTTCACTAATTCAACAACTTATCAACAAGCTTCACTCTACTTTTGCACTCAAACAACTAGGAGACCTCAGCTATTTTCTGGGAATACAAGTACACAGGGTTCCTAATGGTCTCCTCCTTAATCAAACTAAGTATCTTAAGGACCTCCTAGAGTGAGCTAAAATGGCAAATGCAAAGCCCATTTCTTCTCCAATGGTAGGTGGCAGCAAACTCTCCAAAGAAGGGGCTGACTACTTTTGTGATGCATCATTATACAGGTCGATCGTGGGTGCTCTGCAATAAGCAACCATCACGAGACCCGAGTATCATATGCACTAAACAAGGTTTGTCAGTTTATGGCGCTGCCCCTAGAATCTCACTGGACTGTTGTGAAGACGATCCTTAGATGCCTCAAAGGCTCTCTATATCATGGTCTGCACCTGCAGCCCATATCTACTTCCTATCCCTTGATCCTCACTGGTTTCTCTGATGTCGATTGGGCATCCGATCCTACTGATAGGCGATCTACTTCAGGCTCTTACATCTATCTAGGCCCCAATCTGGTTTCTTGGTGGGCAAAGAAACAAAAGTTGTAGCACGATCAAGAAAGGAAGCTGAATATCAAAGTCTCGCTGCCACTGCTGCGGAAATTGTTTGGGTGCAATACCTCCTCCAGGGATTACATGTCAAGCTCCCCTCTCTAGTCATCTATTGTGACAATATGAGCACAGTTGCACGCTCCCACAATCCTATCCTCCATGCCCGCACTAAACACATGGAGCTGGATTAGTTTTTTGTCCGGCAGGAAGTCCTCAGCAAGCTACTACAGGTTCTGCACATTCCCTCCGAGGAACAATGTGCTGACCTATTCATCAAAGCACTGTCTCCAACCAGGTTTTTCTATCTCAGGAAGAAGCTCAAGGTGCTTGACCTTCATTCATTGGCTCAACCACCTTGAGCTTTGAAGAAGGGGAAGGGGAAGGGGAGAGGAGGGGGGGGGGGGGGGGGGGGGGGGGGGGGTCTGATAGAGTACACAGGTACAGTGCTGCACAGTTGCACACTATATCCCTGCCTTAGCTGTTAGGATCAGTTGGGTCAACTAAATTAGTTAGTAAGTTGAGTTCAGTTACTCTAGCTGATACATTCAGCATTAGTATATAAATAAATGATGTACTGTGTAAAGATTCAATCAATGAAATGAGAATCAAAGTATACCAGAATATTCTCTCTACTTTTCACTCTTTGAATCTTTGTTAACAATGACAAAACTGGTTATATTCGAATTTTGGAATGGATGAGGAATCCATCCTCCACACTTTTTTGTTGGAAACCTTAGACAAATGCTAGTGTTTTTAAATTCATTGCTATGCCTACCCACTTCAATAGAAGAGAAGCACGTGATAATGGGGTTGATCATAGATAAAAACTTTCCCATAATGTGATAATGAGATGCTCAATGCCAAGATCTTTGAGTTTATGGATCCAATAATTATTTTTAAGTCAACTATGAGGACTACCGGTAGTTGGTCAATGGGTATGCTTCAGGGACACTACATATAGGTTTCCACTGCTCTGAAGGGACCTACAGTTAAGTTGTAATAGTAATATATTCTTTAATTCGTGTCTTCAGATAAAGAAATTAATAAATAAGTAGCTAGCACGTAAACTGTTTTAATCGGATGTTGAGAGTCGCCGGAGCAAAAGAAAAATTTCATTTTATAATTAATAAGAATTACTCTTTTAGCATATCAACTAATTTATTTATAATTTAGTCAAAGATCAATAATTCCCATCAAACCAAACATACCAATCACACTTAATTAAAAAAAATTAAATAAGTTTTTAGTTCTTACAAAGTTCATTAATTTTGATTTTAATCCCTATAAAAATTTTTCTTAGGATTTCGTCGCTATAATTTCAAAAAATTTGTAAATAGTCCCTACTATTACCCATGAGTAGTAAAAATTATATGAAATGAAAAAAATTTCAATTTTAACCATGTCATCCTAATATATGGTTTTTTTTATATATAATCTAGCCAAATTTTAAAGCAAGTTGGACATGAAAGAATTTATATCGGTACCTCTAAGTAATAGATATCATATAAAATAAAGGAATTTAACAATTTTAACCATGTGATCCCAGATGTATGATTTGTTTCTATTATTTTATGATTAAATTTCATAGTAAGCCGGACAGTAAAATGCAACTGCTTCCGTTAATGTGGCTAAATTTATAACTTAATCTAATTAGTTACAAACTAGTTTTCGAACAACCTCCCATCAATAGTGCCGTTGAACCTTGAACCTTAAACCAATAGAATGATTGCAGGCCCAGGCCATAACTCATTATAAGAGGGTCCGAAAAGAGTTCATAGGCTGGTGAGTTAGGTAGTGCAATGGATCCAATTTTTCTTTAGAGAATGCTAACGAGTATTCTTAGGACACTAGTTAAAGAAGCAAAATAAGAAAGATCTCATTAAAAAGTGGTATATCTAATATTTTGAGAATATAAACACTAATTTTCTAAAGAATTTTTGTTATTTTAAGTTCTTTAACTAATGCTCTAAGAACGCTCATTTTCAATATCCTTTATCTTTTCTCAAAGATCAATCTAGTAACAAAGCTGCCGTCTAGGACAGCGTGATTTTAGGTGTAATATTGTGGTCAAGGCAGTGGGAACATATAAACATGGACGTAGCAATCCTTGGTCAAAACAAAACAAAATAGGACAGTGCTTCGACCGTTGGGAAGGAGAAAACCCGCATTGTCTTTCGGTTGGTTGTTGGTTGGTTGGGAATAGAGGGTTGAGATTTGACAAAAACGAAGCAACCCGAAATTATTTCAAACTTGGAAACACAATAGTAGCATACTCCCTCCGGTCTCTATTGTAAGCAAAAATTAAATGGGACACACATATTAAGATAGTTAGTTGACCTTATTTAAAACAGTCATTGGGAATAAAAAATTAAGTTTGTTACCTAAATTACCCTTCCTCTTATTTATTAAGCTTGTGTTATTGAGAATAAAAGGAATCATTGGAAAACAAAATTTGTATTAAATGAAGGGTATTTTGAGAATAACTTCATTAAATGAGAAGAAAGTAGTTGAAATTTGCTTATATTTTGGACCAAAAAATTTGGAAATTTTTGCTTACATTGTGGACCGGAGGGAGTATTAATTTCAATGCAAAGGAAACCCAATTCCCAAAATACCTTCCCTATGACAAATGGTTTCAGATCTCCTTTATTTAATTTAATTTAGTTCGGCTCAATGAATAATAAAAAAGAAAAATGCTAACTAGATACTAGCATTTGTTAAAAGTTTTTTTAAAAAATATTTTCGAGAATATTGCCATGAGAATAAAAGATTTTTATGTTTGATACAAGTTTTAAAAAATTATTTCCAAACATAAAAGATGTCCGGAAATAAAATTAGTGAATTATAATTAGAAACTTGGGAAAACTCTATTCACATGTATGAAGAACATGTATGAAGATAGGAAAGAAAGACCTCTGGGAATGTGATTCAAATGAATGTAATTTGACTGAAAATAAAACATTCAGGAACCAAACACCATCTAAAAGCATTGTTTAAGTCTAAAAAAAATAAGTTTTTATGGGAAGTTGTGTATTCATTACATTAGGAAGAGATATACTTAGATTTTCAATAAATAATTATCTTATTTGAAATCCTTTTTTTTTTTTATATAACTTTATTTGAAATCCTTAAACAATGCTTTTAGGGCATTCGTTAGTGATACTCTAAACAAAATGCCTTACTAACCGATGCTTTTAAGACACTAAATAAGAAATGAAAAAAAAGTGTATGATTTTATTAAAGGTTTTGGCTAATGAGTGCCCTTAGGGCATTGGTTAAGGAATATACAAAAGGAAAATCTGCATTGAAAAACTAAGTTTAACACTTTTCGATATACTAAATACATCATTTTTCAAACAAAATTTCCATTATCGATTCCTTAAACAATACCCTAAGGGCACTTGTTAGCATTCTCCTTTATTAAAAAGCTGAAAATTTCACTTTTCAATACATTAGGTATACCTAGAGCTGGGTATACGGACCAGTCCGGTCTGTTTAAATCCAGTCCGCAATGGTCCACACTTAAACGGACTGGACCGGACTGGTCCGCAAAAAAAAGGACCTGAAATTATACAGTCCGCATCCAGTCCGCGGGCTAGACGGGCTGGTCCACGGACTTAATAAACAAACACATATTAGTAACAACACACCCACATCACTAATAACAAACTACATTTTTTTATTAAAAAAAAAAAGCAAACAATAAAAAAAAAATACAATCAAAATGCGCCAGACAGATACATAAACAGAACAAAAAAAAAAAAGAGGCTAAAATTACTTTTAGTCCTTCTAGTTTTACATTTGGTGAAAATAGTCCCTCAAGTTTTTTTTGCAAAAATGGTCCTCCAATAATTGAAAGTTTGCAAAAATCATCCATCTATCTAACTTCCATCCAAACTTTAACAGATATTGCCTGGTTGGCATTCCCTTGCAGGTGGCAACCCTTTGCCCATGACATGTGCCTGCCACATGTATGTTAATTTAATTAATTAAATTATTTCGAATTTTTTAAATAATAAAATATAAAATAATAAATTATATTAAAGATAAAGACTAAAAGAAATTTAACCTGAATTGGAAAAAGGGCAAAGTAACACTTGTTTCCCAAATACGATCGGGACATTTGAGGATTCGTTCGAAAAGGGTCTAAGAACAAGGATTCTGGGTAGAACTTAATAATTTGTGAAGAACTTAGGGTTTGTTCCTCTTAGGATTCTACAAAGCATTTTGCAAACCAGAACCCCTAACAGCACCTGCACATTCTCTACACTTATAAGAATCCCTAATATCACCTACACGTTCTCTATTTTTTGAAAACTAGAACTCCTAAAAACAGTACATTGAACCCCACTGACACAACTAATGAACAAAATAAGAAGCTGAAGAGAATGTGAACCCATATAACCCCTATTTGTGTCTCCTTCTTGGTTTTCCATCCATGGTGTTCGAAGTTGTTGAGGAAGAAATATCGCTAAGATCTCCTTCCATGGTGACGAAATATCACCCAAATCTAGCCAATGAAGTCGAAAACACACCCACCGCCCTCCAGGTAGAAGTTTGAAGAAGTTCAAGATGGAGGAACGGAAACCTAATAAGAAACTTGTGTTTTCTTTATAAAAGGTTTGGTTTATTTATTTTTTATTTTTAATATTTTATTTATTATTTAAAGAATTTAAAATAATTTAAGTAATTAAATTAACTAACAAGTGGCAGACACATGTCATGGGCTGAGGATTGCTATCTGGCAGGGGCATGCCAACTAGGCAACATCTGTTAAAGTTTGGATGGAAGTTTGACGGAGGGATGATTTTTGCAAAGTTTCAATTATTGGAGGACCATTTTTTCCAAAAAAAAAAAAAAACTTGAGGGACTATTTTCACCAAAGTATAAAACTAGAGGGACTAGAAGTGCATTGTAGCCAAAAAAAAAATAAGGTGAAGGCCATTGCCTTTTGTCTTCAAGCTCTATCTCTGACTTCTCTGTAGACCCCATATGTCATGCGAAGCTCCTCTCCGCCACATCACAGATCTGTCTTCACACGACAAACTGCCACCATCGCCCCTCTTCCTTCTTCCCTTCGCCGTGATGAGCGCGGCTTCACTGGCGTTGAGACGCCCCGACGTCCCATTAAAGAAAAACCCAAAATATTAAAGCTTAATCGTGTTATTAGCGATAAGCGGTTATACTTAAACAGCGGAACATTAAAACTTAAGATGTAAATAGTTAACATGCAGATACATCACACATATATACATAGATAAATATATACATCATCTCCTAATACACAACTGTCAAGGGATTCCTATCAGTAGGATCCCGAAATATATACAAAACGGTGGTACATAACATAAAGAAAATACATCAAAAGATAAAAGGGAAGATGCCTCGCCGATTCTCTCCACACCCCGTCCCCTCTCAAAATACAACAAAACCTCACTCACACCTATACAGATGGCACTGGCCCGAGCCATCAAATACTACCACCCTCGTCTGCATCCCGCGGTCCGGCAGGTCCGGACACTCCTCCGCTCTCACTGGACGAGCTCCTGTCTGACTGCCTCTGAAACCTCTGTCGGTAAAGTCTACTATCACGGGGATGAAACTGTCTGGTAGATACTCGAGAAGACTCTGAAACCGTAGCCCGGACCTCTGGAGGCGCTGGTACCTCTGGAAGGGGTGCCAGGTCCTGGGCGGGGGCAACCGGGTCCTCCTCCTGGATAGGTGCCAACTCGGGTCCTGGTGCCGGTGCAAGTCCTGGAACTAGTGCCTCAAAGGGTACCATGAAGGGATCTGGGGCCATGCCTGGCATCGGCGGTATGTGTCCATCTGGCTGTCCTACCTGGAAAGGAAGGGTAGTGCCAACGCGGAACGTGCCGACGAATCCTATCGGCGTTCCCTGTCCGAACCCGGAAGTAATGGACGTAGGACCCGTATACACAACGAAGCGAGTGACTGGGTCCACGAGCCACCCGTTCGGATCTAAGCACTCAACCTCAAAGGTCCCCGAGAGGGGGAACCCCGGATCCTGAGTCATCCACGGGTGATCCCAGTGCGCCATCAACACGATCTGGATCTGATATATATAAAACAGGTATGTACAAACATACAACAAAATAAAAAGGGGATAAGAATCCATATAACATCAAACGTGGAAAGGGTTTAGCGACATTTAATTCTATAACAGCACGATAAACATCCATCTCCCAAAATATAGTTTTTATAAATATAACACAAACATCCTCAATCCACATCTAGGGTCTTTCCTCTACCCCCATCATGATGCAATGCAAATGCTGTATGAATCTTCTCAGGTAGTCGGTCATATCCGGATATCCCAACAATCGACATGTCCCAGAGGCCCCGGTGCACACCCTCATCCGCGGCTGGAGGGTGCCCATGCAAAGCAATGGCACTATAGCTACACAATCGGTGCACACCTCTGGACCCCGGCCAGGGTGCTCATGCAACGCATGAACTATAGCTGCAACTAAAATGAAATCATGTCTGGGACGGTCCGCCGTTAGCCTAGACCCCGGGAATTCTCCCTCCGAGGAATAGACCCCAACGACCATGTTTCAGGTCCACAAACGACCATGTTTCAGGTCCACATATCACAGACCATGTTTCAGGTCATCCCCTAGTGCCCTAACCGCTCATCATCACCTCATAAATAACCTCAATAAAGTCTCATCATCATATAACATCAATCATCTCGGTTAGGCACTACTAACACATAAAGTATGATTTCCCCAATACATCATCAATGCTCATCATATCTCATCACTTATTCAAACTCTACTCATAATCATTACACTCATGGCATCATAACATCATTCCATCAAATCATCATATTAATCATGGCATCATTTCCAATATAATAATAATAATAACAATAATAATTTTAATAATAATAATGATAATAATAATTTTAATAAGAAATACCAACACTCATTATCAGTCATCAATCATCATAACAATGCAATCAATCCAAGCAGTCACAACAGCCAGTCATAAAATAATAAAATAATACATTTTTATCGTAACGACGATAAACGCACAATTTCAATATCATCATTGGTACCACTAAGTAGTCCCCAACGTGACATGGACATTGTCCGTTACTCGCTCTCGAGTAGGGTTTAGGTCGCCCTACGCCATTATCGAACTAAATGTAACTGCGCCGTTTCCGACGTTAAATGGTTTCTTTCCCCCACTTGGAGAGTCGTACGATGAACGAAACGAGACGAAACGAGCGTTTCCTCCACGAGCTCAATTCTGCCCTGCACGGTTCTAGGGCCTCGGAGCTTCCAAAAATTCACCTAAGCATCACATTACGAAGCACACGTTACTACGAGTTCATACTCGAAGACGGAATCGAATTCCGACAAACGAAACGAAAGATACAACGATAAACGTAACGGAACGACTTTCGATATAAACGGGAATAATTTACCTTCACATTTAGAAGAAACGAAGAAGAGGACAATGAAGGTATCGCCGTCACGAACACAACGGTGTAACCGGAATCGCAACGGAAGGATCGAGCACCTCGTTCTCACACTACAACTTCTCTCTCTCTCTAGATTTTCTCTCTTTCTCTCTCTAGACTCTCCCTCTCTGTTTTCTCAGGCTTCTCTCAACTCACTGCTCTCTGTTTCTTTCTGTTTCTGCTGCCTAAGTGACTTAAGTCACTTAGGCTTTTATTTTTACAAAACCACGCAGCCACGCTCGAGCGTGAGAAATTCCACGCTTGAGCGTGCCCACGCTTGAGCGTGGAAAGCTGCCGCACCATGCATCCACTCACAGGCTGCCACGTAAGCCGTGACGACGCGTGGCCAGTCAAAGCATGGTCCTTGTCTGGTTGACGAGCGTGGACACACCCACGCTTGAGCGTATTGTGGACGCTCGAGCGTGATGTTTGCCACGCTTGAGCGTTGACTTTTGACCAGAAAGTCAACTCTTTACGTTCAGGGTCTGTTCGATGACCGATTGACCCCAAATTTGAGATATAGGCTCCTTAGGACCTAATAAACAATCTCTAACCATCAAAAATGCCTAATCTCCTCTTTAACTCCAAAATTTTGTTCCACCTTCAATTATCTAGAAAACACTAACTGGAAACCCTAGCTGGTCTCTACACCTCAAATCACCTCTCAGTTATATAATCCAAACCTTAAACCTAAACATCATATGTAAACCACACATAAAATAACGGATGTTACAGGCGTCGTCAGCCGCCATGCGCGGTCCTTCTGTTTTCCTCACTGTCGCTGCCATGCGCGGCTTCTCCATCCTCTCCACTGTCAGACCCGAGGTCTCCTTCCTCGCGGATCTAGGGCCGCCGCCATGTGCAGCCTATTTACTTCGCAACGCCTAGCCGCTGGTAGCCTCCGGCCACCTTCCTCCCATTTCTCTCACCTCTTCCTTATTATGTGGGCGCATCTGCTAGCTGATAGTTTAGGTTGAAAGGAATTAGGAATGATTTACTGGGTCAAGGGAAGTTGGTTACGAGAATTGGGCCGCCAAGCATGTTTTTTATTTTCAACTCTTGGTCCACGGACCAAGCCCGTCTAATTCGCGGGTTAAACGGACCGGACTAAAAAGGCTCGCGTTTAAACGGACTTATATTTTACCTGGTCTAGGCCTGCACAGACCACAGGTTAAACAGACTGTCCGCGGGCCCAGGTCCATATACCCAGCTTTAGGTATACATCTTCTTATGAAGTCTTTCTAATATCTCAACAAGTGTCTTCTCTTTAGGGTACTAGTTGGTATTTTCTAAAAAAAATTATATTAAAAAAACTAAATATAACATTACTCAATATATTAAATACATTATTTTTTAATTATATTTTTAATTCCTTAATCAATATCCATAGAATATTATTAACATTTTTTTTTAAAATAAAGTATTATATACGAATGAATGCCAAGCAATCATCATCTTAAGGAAATATCGATCATATAATATTTGGTCCATATTTTGTGGTTATTTAATACTAAAGGGACATTTAGCTAGTAGTTACCTCAAATACCTAGTGTGGACCTATATCTCCATTGACTCCCTTCCCTCCATATCTCTTCCCACTCTAAGGGGGTATTCGGTAGAATAAATTTTTTTATATAAAAAAAAAAAAAGTTGGGTATCCTAAATTCCTATGTTTAATATGTTTTTTTTTATAAATAAAATACACTCCCAAGAAACTAGCATTCTCTGGAATTTTTTTTTTGACTATGGCTCTATTTGACAAGTCCAATAAGTTATCTTATAATTTATTTGACTAGCTTATAAGCTTGTTTGACTATATTTACCCAACAACATTCTCATGGGATGAGTGAGAATCCTAATTTCCTATGGGCATGAGAAATGTTTTTATAATTTGAAAAGACTATTATACCCTGATTTCCCATTAACAATATTAATAATGTGTTTAAATATATTTTTGTTTGGAAGAAAAGTGTCTCTATATAAAATCAAGATATGAACAAATATTGATCTGTACTATTTTTTAATTAACTTTAACATAATTCTCATGGGGTGCGTATGATTATAACCAAATTTTAACATCATTGGGTGTGAATGTCTTGTTGTTTAAGCAAATCTTTCTGGGTCAAATTTCCATTATCCACTAAGCAAATCTTTTCAATAAGAATTTTTTTATTCTCTTGTTAAATCAACACCGACTATGCATAATCTTTATGAATTTTAGATACGACAGGATTCCCTAACATTTTTTTTTTATGAAGAAAAGGGGCAAAGCCCAAAAGAGTTACACATAAATTAATTTAGGGGTGGGAACCCCCATGGACTCCAAGAGAAGCACCTGAGAAATAGCACTAGGTGGGCTCTCAAAAACAACCAAAGTGGTGCCTAAATCACAAGCTAGATTTGCTAAACAATCTGCACTTTTGTTAGCTTCTCTGAAGATATGAGTAATCAGAACCTCCCAGTCTTCCTCCAAGATACGCCTTATCTACCTCACCAAGCTCCATCCTTTGCTACTGCCACAACTGTTTACTGTGAGATTATTAGTCACCACCAGAGAATCAAGCTGCACTTCAACTTTTAAGAAACCTTTATTCCTTGCAAGGTTAAGTCCTTCCAGAACTCCCCAAAGCTCCGCAATATAAGCTGGAGTGTTACCTAAAAATTTCAAAAAGCCACAGATCCAGTTTCCGTCGGAATTCCTGATCAAGCCGCCACACCCAGCAATTCCAACATCAGTTTTGGCTACTCCATCTGAATTCAGGCACACCCAGTCTCTTCTGGGAGCCTTCCAAACAACATGTACTTGAGACACAGATCTACTGATTCCAGGAATGCTAGCGCGGCGAGCATGACTATAACTTCTAACTCTTTGATCAACAAGGACCCAAGGCTTGAAAGGTCTTAAGAAGTTCTGATCATGGACCTGATAATTCCTCCACATCCATAGCTTATGGCATAAAGTGGCCCAAATAGCAGCCCAAGAACAGTCCTGAGCCTGCCCAACATCCTCTTCCATGTTCATCGAAATCCAGTGGTCAAGATCTGGAGAGAAGAATCTACTTCTCCAGTTTGCTTTCACCAAATGACACCAAGAAGCCGAGGCTAAGGGATAATCTCGAAGAATGTGGAGAATAGACTCCACCATCGTGTGTTCTGAATTTCCACTCATTTGTCATGAGCCTACCATGATTGACCTGACAAAAAAAGCATCTTACTCTCTCTAGGACCTGCAACTTCGAAATATCCTTCCAAAGGGGAAAAAAACACCATCAGCGGTACCCTGTAAAATATTGTAAGCACTTGAAGCTGAAAAGTTACCTAGCCTATCACCAGGCCAAAGACATACATCCCTCCCATTAATGTGGGTAGGCGGAAAAATTGCCAAAATTTTGTTGAGAATGGAAACTGGAAGAACTTGACCCAGTTCCTCAAATCTCCAATTTCCTGCTTCATCATCCTTGTCCGCAACCTGCCAGTTTCTCTGAGTATCCGGAATAAAGTTAGCAAAATCCTCCAATTTGGAATTATGGTCAACCTATTTGTCTGTCCAGGCATTAACAATTGAGCCATTACCAATGGCCCAAAATTCAGAGGAAGATAGGGCCGGCCATAAACCTACCATCCCTTTCCATAAACATGAATCTAAAGGCTCTGCGCTCCACTGATATTATTGGGAGAACCTCTTAAATATTTACCTTTAAGAACTTCAGCCCATCACCCAATATTATTATTTTTGACGGCCCATCCCAAATTCATTAAACAGGCTTTGTTCATGCTTTCAAGGTTTCTAAGGCCTAAGCCGCCCAAATTTCTGGGCAGCATTAAAGTATCCCAACTAAGAAGGTGAGCCTTTCTTCTATTATTATCGTCACCCCAAATAAAATTTCGTTGAATTTTTTGGATGTCCTGAAGATAGCTTTTGGGGAGAATGGAAGGCATCATAGGATATACTGGAATGGCCTTTATAACAGATTTAGACAAAGTAACTCTACCCACAAAAGAAAGCTGGCTAGCTTTCCAATTTGAAAGCTTATTTTTAACTTTATCCACAAGATATTGGCAATCACCTTTCCTAATAGTCTTGCCTGTTAGGGGCACTCCTAGGTATTTCCAAGGTTAGAGGTTTCTTTAAAGCCCGAAAGCTCAACAAGACTACCACGCAAAGAATTATCAGTGTTTTTGGAAAAATAAATACTTGTTTTTCCCACACTAATTTCCTGACCAGACATGTTACAAAAATTATCCATGATCTCTTTAACACATAAGAGTTGATTACTAGAAGCTTGGCCAAATAATAACAGGTCATCCGCAAACATGAGATGTGAGACATGAGGACCATTACGACCAGCCCTAGGGGCAATCCATCTACCCTCATCCACGGCTTGAGAGATAAGATGTGATAATTTGTCCATACAAAGGACAAAAATATAGGGAGACATAGGGTCTCTTTGCCTTACACCTCTACCAGGGCTAAAGAAATCAGAACGCCTACCATTCCACATAACATTAAAGCTAACAGACGTAACACAATGCATAATAAAATGAATCATAACTTGCGGCAAGCCCACTTCAAGGAGCACCGCATGGATAAAGGTCCACCTAAGCCGATCATAAGCCTTAGCTAGATCGACCTTGATGGCAAAGAAACCTTTTTTACCTTTCATTTTGGCCATTGAATGCACCATTTCTAGAGCAACAATAATGTTCCCATGGATGCTTCTAGATGGAATAAACCCAGTTTGAAAAGGAGAAATAATTTTAGAAATAACAGGTTTAAGTCTATTAACAACTATCTTAGTTAAAACTTCATAACTAGCATTACACAAAGAAATAGGGCGAAATTGAGACACATGTTCGGGTTTTTTAATTTTTGGAATTAAACAAATATCAGTCATATTAATTTCACTAATCATGCCTGGGTTAGACCATACCGTTTTTTTGCAAAATCACAAAGGGTACCTCCAACAAGATCCCAAGTCCCTTGATAAAAACCTGCAGGAAACCATATGGGCTTGGAGCTTTCCACGGGTTCATGTCAAACATTGCTTTGCACACATCTATATCATCAATATTCTGACCTAGCCTTTCCAACTCAAAGTCTTCAAGCATAGAGAAAGAATATTTCGTCCTATACCAAGGATCACTGTCTGAACTTTCAGTGAACAAATTCATGAAATAATCTTTCACCATCCCCTTGATTTCAGTTTCATCTTCAATCCAATCTCCAAGTCTGTTGAGTAACGTAATGATCTTATTGCGTCTCCTTCTATTAACGACCTTAAGGTGGTAGAATTTTGTATTTCGATCCCCATCTACTAACCAATTAGCTCTAGACTTTTGAAACCACAATAATTCTTCTTGATAGAGAACTGATTCTAATTCTTCATGGAGAGATTTTTCAAGTCTGGCCAGGAAAGGATTAATATTACCTTCGCTAGCTTTCCTTTGGATCCCTCCCAACCTCGCTAAAAGAGTACGTTTTTTTTTTTTTTTATATGACCAAAGGTAGAAGTGTTCCATTCCTTCAATACTTCTTTGAGAGACTTGAGGTCCTGAGGGATATCATTGACCAAGTCCCAACTATTTCTAGCTATATCCATAAAGGAAGAATGGTAAAACCAAGCACTCTCAAACCTGAAAGGCTTAGGGAGATGAGAATCGTGTTGGGCTTTAATATAGATGAGAATAGGATGATGATCGGAGAATTCAACTCTAGGCAAAACTTTGACAAAAGCATCAGGGAAACCAAATCTCCAATCTACGTTGCAAAGGCCCATGTCTAACTTCCCAAAAATTCTAGAGAGGCCATGGTAAAGAGGGCCTCTCCCTGTGAACTCATGACCAACAGAACCCATATCCATTAAATTACATTTATCAATTCTCTCCCTAAAGATATCATAACGCCTTTGATTTATAGGAGCACCACCTTTATTTTCTTCTTGACTAAAAATATCGTCAAAATCTCCTGCTACTAACCATTTATCATGCATACTATCCAAGATTCTAATAAGCTCAGTCCATAACTCACTTCTAGTTTCTTCATTGGGACTGGCATAAATGGGAGTGAAAAACCAGTCCCTTTCATTCTGAGATTTAATTTTTAAATGCATATATTGAAAACCACTTGAAACAAGAGATATACTCACATTACCTTCCTTCCATGCGACCACGATTAGACTTGTGTATCCTTTAACATCAGTGTACAGGAAACCATCAACCCAAGCATATTAACGGATCTTCTAAGTTTGTATGGATCAATTCTTGTCTCCATAATAACAAAAATATCTAGGAGATAGTTGTCCACCTACTGTTTGCAAAATCTAAAGAATGCTGATTTGCCAGCACCACGACAATTCCACAAAAAAATCTTATTAGGGTTCGTTTCATATCAAACAAATTAATCGATTGACATGGCAGCTCCATTATCTTCCATGTGAACAGTGGCAGGAGTTTCCTCCACAATGTCCATATCAATACCCTGGGAACTATTTGTATCCAACAAATGTTCACCTAAATTATCCCAAACCCTTTCCTCGGATGAAGAATAAGCAATAAAACCTTCTTGAGAGACACTATCAGGAGGTCTTGTTTGGTGAGGAAGAACTTTGGTCGAAACGTTTGCATGCATGGGATCAGAACTAACGATGACTCCATTATTGACCTCGGCCCACCACTTGAAACAACCATATCTGCCACAGTGTTCTTTTCCACGTGATTCACCTTCAGATTATTCCCCACGATTTCCTCATTTATCACAATGCAGCCTTGAGCACTAATTCTCTAGGGAGCCTCCCTCGATCTTTCCTTCTCTTTCTGAAGTCTATTTTGAAATTTAGTATTCCCCTTCTTTTCATGCGTATTAGGTTGCTTTGGATTCGGATCTTTGCTGCCTGAAGCATCTCGGTCTTTCTCAGGTTCCACTGCCATTAACGAAAGGTTTTCTTGCTTATCACCTTCTTCCTCATTTTCCTGGTCATGCAATAAAGAGAAACGAGAACCTGGAGCTCGCTGGGGTCCCTTCTTTTCTGCAGTCTGCGCTTTATTATCTTTCCCTTTTCTTGGTCTTCGTGGCTTTTGAACCACCATCCACGGCCCATCATTAGCCGATGCAGACCCAGAAGTGTCTACTCTGACTTTCTCAACAGTCTTTGCACCCCCATTCTGACCATCCGAGGCTTCTTCAGGCTTCCCAGACCACTCTCCAGACTCTTCTTTATTAGGGCACCCTTCTTTGTAATGACCAAAACGTCCACATGTAAGACAAAGAAAGTGCAATCCTTCGTACTCTATAGTGTAGTATCTTTCTTTAAGTTCAAAGAAAGCAAGAAGGGGTTGAGACAAGTCCACCTCCACAGAAAGTGTTGCATACTTACCCCTTTGCTGCAGTAAAGTATTTTTGTCAACCCTGATTGTCTTCCCAATCCTATTTCCAATACTTCTTAGAATCTTGGCATCATAGTATTCAAATGGAAGGCCTCAGAAACAGGCCCAGACTGCAACCTGCTTGATCGAATCACTTGAAGGGTGAAAGTTTGGGGTCCATTCCCTCATAATCAGGTAATGATCATAAATCAACCAAGGACCTTCTAGGAGAACTTTAGATTGGTCCTCTGGATGAGAAAAGTCCACAAGAAAATAGCCATTCCCCAGATCAATGATAATGAGCACTCCTTTTCTAACCCACATTTGTTTCAATCTATTCTCCAAGGCTTTGAATCCAATGGATCAACCCAAAAGTTTAACAATAACTGCATTCATCCAAGGTCTCCTGATGCGTTCTTCTTCTTTCTCTGTGAGAAAGAAACTTGGACAATCATATTTTCCAAGTTTCCCCTCTACAATCTTTATTCCAGGATCCTCTTCCGCCTCATCCTTATGTAGCGTAATTTTCACACATTACTTTTCCATGTACGTTTAACTTCTTGTTATTCGTCACATATAAAACGAAAGCAGATTTATTTTTTGTCTATTCAAACTTCTAATATCAACATATTCCTGTGGTGATTAACTTCAAATATTCAGAAACTTACAAAGTGATTATCCACTAAAGATGAATTAGTCAAACCCTAGATGAGACATGAAATTTTAAAATTCATTAGTACAGTGAGTGAGACAATTTGGACATTAATCATGACTTTTCTCTCATCATACTTGGTAAAGTAAACTTTAATGTTATGATCTTTCTTTACTCTTTAGAGAGATTGCAAGACATGAGGATATATATTTTTTATAAGCAAAATATATTAACGGGGTACGATATACCCAATTCTTATATAAAACACAAGTTTAAACTAAATACATTTAAAACAGGCTATGAAATCAATATTCTAGAAGGAAAAAAACACATTATTTGATACTCCCTCCGGTCCTTAATATAATAAACAAATGAGTACTTTTTTTGGGTCCAAAATATAAGAAACATGCATCAATTTTCACATATATTAAATGCTAATTTTTAATGTTACCCTCATTTATAATAGGATTTATATTTACGAGATATATCAACTTTCCATACAAGTGAGTTTGTTCATTAATTAGAATGGGTATTTTTGGAAATTTATATGAATATTAATTACAATTAGTTTATTTCAATGCATTTCCTTGGTCTGTATGTTTTAGGGTTTTGTTTCTTATATTAAGGACCGGAGGGAGTATTAGCTATCAGCCAAGATCAGAATCTAAATTGAATCAATTCCATGAAACAACTATTATGTTATTTGGACATCAAAAGGGATAATAATTCGAGAACTGTTAATGTTCAAAATTATGATTAATGATGAGTAAAGTTTGGTTAATGGGTACGCATGTAATAAATGAGTAACTCATTAATCGATAACTTAGTTAATGATGTATAAAATCTTAGTTAATGCAGTTCAGTGAATGATTAATGCAACTCAATAGATGATTAATGAATTATTCTCATCTCGATGTATTTATTAACTAAGTTCAATACATTATTAACCACAACTTTAAACCTCATTAAATGTTACTCCCTCCGGTCTTTATTATAAGCAAAAATTAAATAAAACATACATATTATGGTGATTGGTTAATCTCATTAAATTTGGTAAAAATTTAGGTTTGTTACCTAAATTACCCTTCATCTAAAACTTCAATCTTCATTAAATGAGTCATTGAAAACCAAAATTTACTTATATATTGAATTAAAAATATTGAGACTTTTTTACTTATAATAAAGATCGGACAGAGTATCAAATTATTGTCCACATTTTATGTCTAAATAATGTAACTCCCGAAAACAGTATTAGTTTGATGCAACCAAACAGACCAAACAATGAGGATATGTAGATAATGTCATGATGATGAATTTTGACTTTGAGAAATCTCTATTGCTTAGTGGTCCCTTTCTTTCAAAAGAATTTCTAGCTAGGCCTGCTACGATAAGAGAGGCCCTTCTTGTCCCTTTTCTAGGATATCTTTAACTTGTTGAAGCAAAGTGCATTAGATTGTTTTGGAAAGATTCTCATAATAAAAAAACAATTTAATTTAAAGGCGCATTGATATATTCATGGGAGAAAGGGTATTTTATTATAATATAATATAATGGGACATGTAAAGTGCTCAAGGCCACTAGATTTCTCCACACATTAATTAATAGGACGAAATTTGTGGCGGTTCACAAAGTAATAAGACGTGACAACTTCACTAGATTATTATATGAATAGTGATATTTGTATACAAAAATGATATCCTATATTATATAAAAATATATTCCAACACTTATTTATTGTTTTCTACTTTCTTATCATATATTTTGTCACTCTCAAAATATCCTATCAATTATATAATATCTATATATGGTATCAAAAATTTATGTCTAAATATCATTAGGGTTATTATATAGATACGGGTCCCCATGAGCCTTTATGCTATTGCCTTCATGTAACAAACGAACAAAGCATGGCTAACTAGATAATCGTGTTTTTGTCACTTAAGGAGCAACTGTGCAGACATGACTTTAACATGTCCTGTAACAATGATAAGCCATCTAATTGGCTTTATTCATCATCGCTCTATCTTGTCCCTCAAGCAAGGATCAACATGAGATCCATAGGCCCATAGTGGATTTTGTTTTTGAGTTCATTGAGTTATGCAGCACATTTTGATACAAAACATATTCACAAGTGCTTCTCCTTTTTCTTTCTACTTTCCCTTTTGCATCAAACCAATAACCATAATAAGCTTTTATTTTAATCTCTTCGTTTTATTTATTTATTTATTTTAAGAAAATTGAAAAAAGGAAGTCTCTTTTTTAGAAAATAAAAACAAAAGAATTTGAATGCTGGGTAATTTATTCAAAAATACTGATAAAATAAATATAAAAATAAAATTTTATTGAGGACAAATCCTTTTATTTGGTTTTCTTCAAGACTTTTTTTTTTATTCATTTTAAGAAAAAGCAAAAATACAAGAAACTCCCTCCAACTAAAGATCATTTATGGAAAACCTTTTTGTGGTTCAAAACTCAGCAATTTGACTCCTTAAACTTTACGAGTTGTGCAATTTAATGTGAAATTAATTAACCTCCTATGCATGTCAAACCCCCCAATAGAGTTTATATACACGATTTGAGGTTTATATATTAAAGGAGTCAAGTTGCTGATTTTTGAATCACAAGAGATTTTCTAAAATTGACATGTGCCTTTATTTGATAAAGGAGAAAATGAGAAGGAGAAAAAGAGGAGAAAATCACATGTTTTTCCTCTTGATAGTGAAGAGAATTAGAGAAGAAAGAAAAAATTTGGAAGTGGAAAGAAAACTAGAGCAGAGGAGTGATTATCATTAAAATGGCTTATTTATAATTTTATATACTTTTTCTGTGCTCAATTATAAACAAAAAAGTACATATATTTTGTGGACTCAAATATAAGTAAAATTCAACCAATTCAACTCTATTTAATGCCAGGATTTCAAAAATAAAAAAATTAACCAATTCAATCAATTCTCTTTTTACTTTTCCAAGAGCACTGCACAATTCTGAGGTAATTAAAAAATAGATTAGTCATTATAACTCATTTTTTTCTCCATAAATCAAAATAATTAAATTAAAATAACTAATTTACTTAATAAATATGAAATTAGTTAATTTTACTTATAACTGAATCGGGAGGTAGTATCATGTAATTCTTTGCCTCTCCCTCGTGCCTGCCTCTCATTGTCCTTCTGTCCACCCGCAAACATTTGCACTTTGTTTGGAGCTTTACCATTTCTTCACAAAACCAAGCCACTCATTCTCTTTCACCATCCATCAATCTCCTACCCGTCACACGACCTACACCATATCCTAATTAAATCAAGCCACCAATATCATATGGTAAATCCTTTCCTCCGCAATGCCCATTCTCTGGTTCAATAATCCTAAAAAATTGAAGGAAGAAGACCTTCACCATTTCCTCACAAAACCCAGTCAACCTATGCGGCTCTGCCACCTCTAATTAGCAACTCATTATATTATAATATAAAATATAACAATCTCAATTGATTTAACATAAAATATAATAGAAATACAACATGACAAAATTGATTATTCAACAAAAACTCATTTTCTTCATTTCCCTTTTTATCATACCAAACTAGCAAAGAGAAAATTTCACATTTCTTCCTCTTCATTTTCTTTCATATTTCTCTCATACCAAATAATCATTAAAATCTACCATTTGCTCACCATTTCTTTCCACCCATATTATTTCTTTTCATTTTCTCTCTTTTCATTTTCTTTATTAAATCAAACAAAGCAATAATTCAAGGAAATTTGTTACATTTTAGCCTAAGAAAAAAAAGTAACTATGCCACAAATTTTTTTGGTCTTTGACCGAGTATCCCCACAGGCAAAGTTGTGAGAGTAGCCCTCGGGTGGTGCTTAAGTGAAGTCTTCCCCAAAATGACGACTCCAAGATTTGAATCCCTGATCTTATAGGTAAAATTTGTCTAGGGCACAGTCCACTTCCACTGTGACCAACCACTTTTCGGAAACTATTCCACAAATTAAAATACAAGAAATGGGGATAACACTATCTAAACCAATTTTCAAGTTTCTTTAAAAAAAAATTGAAGAGTCATAAACATTGCTCCTGAATTAAAGTAGGCAAAATAAGTTATTTTGCCCTCCAACTTTATATAATTTTTCAAATTTGTACTCAAATTTTCTCGTGTCAAATTCGTCCTCTAATTCTGAAAAGGTAGATAATGTTTTCTGTTACGTTACTTCTATTAGAACTCCTTTAGTTGCATCTTATTTTCAACAAAAAAATTTACATGGTATAAGGTGGATTAATTTGATTGTGTTGGCTTATGAGTTGATAATAAACTTGGATTAGGTCTTTTTTCATCTGTGTCAATCAAATCATTGAACGCAGGTCAGACCATAGGAGGTTGTAGATGATTTTCAAAAGCTTAGAAAATATGCTCTTTTCACGCGGTTCTTGACTATAGATCAATTCCAAAAAAAAATCCATGTCCGAGTTGTTGCAAAACCTGAAATACCATTACCACTCGACCGACCCTTGGTTGGTTCAATTCCAATTTTTTTAACTAGTAAATTATATTCGTTCTCTCACTTTGGTTATATTCATATTAGTGAATAGTAGACATTTTAAGTTGTGGGATGTTGTGACACTTTTACAAATGTAACATGACAAATAATCTGATACTTGTAGTTAGTGTGTGTAGGCATGCATATAGCATGATTGTTAATGGTGCGTTTGAATGGAATTGAAGTAAGAGAAAGGATTTTAATAAAATCTCGTTTGATACATAAATTTGAAGAGAGTGAAAATAAGAAGGTCAAAATCACTTCCCTCTAAATTTTATTTCACTTCCAGAATGGAGGTTTTGGAGAGAAGGGAAAATGACTAATATATTTATAGACTTTTCCTCCCCTCCTCTTGCAAACCAAACAAGGTGAGGGAACCCTCCCCTCTGCCTTTGACCAAACCAAATATTTTCCCTTACCTCCATCCCCTTGCACCCCTTAATTTAAAACTCCTCCTCTCATTTGAACCATGCAATGTAGTCCATCACTTTAAAGTAGGCACAAAATCAACACAAAGAATTAATTGTCCAACCACTGGAGGCCAATAAGGATAGTACAACAGAAAAGTTCATTGGTACTCAGTGCCATTTCGAATCTATCCCGCTATGCCTATGGTCACGGATCGAGATTTCCTGCACTTGAGGGTATCCCACATTCACGCAGTCAGCTACTTTACCACCATTAGATTTGCTTCTCTCACACTCCCAATCCTTGATTTTATTTGTCCAAAAAAATAACAAAAAATTACAAGTAGAGAGAGATAGAAATGGGTGATTGCAGGGAATCTGCATCCCATGGTCACCCCAAATGGCCTTCCCAAATAGAAAGACAAGCCCTGCCGACCCCAGGGGCAAGCCAACAAAGCAAGGGTTTTAGGCCTAAAAAAATTCACTTACTAGTTAGTACTTAGTAGTTACTATATAGTTAGGTAGGTTTTTTTTTTTTTTAAAAAAAATTTACTTAAATGTTAGTAGTTATTATATAGTAATTTAAATTTAATAAATTATTTTGCATCTCAAAATACCCAAAAGATAAACTTTAAATAAAAATATAATAATTTTAATAAAATATTATTATTAACTTTAAAAAGACTTTATTCTAATGTTTGCCTTAGCCCTAAATAGGTGACGGGCCAGCCCGACAACAAGTATAGCAATCAGGAAGAGAGGATTTCTGTTTTACATAAAAAGCCAATAAAAAGTTGACAAGTACAACTTACAATTATTAACCAGAGGGAAATAGGCCAATAAGGTGTCCAATAAAAACTGCAATACTATTTTTTTTAGTGTAGTAAAAAAAAATAATTAAACTCAAACGAGTTCAAGGATTAGGAGGTGATGTTTACTTTAGAAGAAGCATAAATTCATTAGTATCAAGTACAACCATTGTCAGGATAGCCTAAGGAGGAGGTGACCAATTGTTGCTCCGCTTGTAAGCCTCCTGGATTCACAACCAAAATGAAGAGTAAAAGGAAATAGCACATTTGTTACTATGCCCTGAATCGAATGAAGTGACATGGCAAAGAGAAAGGATCATGAGTGTCATTTCTAAGAAATTGTAACAAGGTAAACAAAAGACAAAAGGATAATAGTAAAAATGCAACAGCCAAAATCTGGGAGGAAAGTATTAGCATGATAGAATTCATATTTGGCATGTGATAGAATTCACATAACAGAATTAGTTGTTAGCATCTATTAGTTAGTTTTCTGTTGCTATTTCTTTATCAGTTAGTATGTTAGTTACTTAGATCAAGAGGTAGCATCACACATAATCAGCATCACACCTCTTTGTAAATCATCAAGTATTGATACTATTCAGATTTCTCAATTCTCTTTATTTCATAATATGGTATCAGTAGCAATTTTTTTTTTTAGGCATCTCCTCTTCCTTTTCTTATTGAAGAAAAATTCCTATTCTCTTCTATGGCAACCTTTGACAGATATCATCCACCTTAGGTTTTTTTTTTCCTCCCGCTGCATCTCTCTTTGTTCTTCTCAGTTTATTTTCTTCTCTCTAAATATGTGTCCTTTCTCTGCATTTTCTTTTCCTCCTCTGCAATTTCGTTTTCTCTGTTCCCCAAAACTGGAAGCCACTGGCCACCATCACCTATTTCATCAATCAAAGATGATTCACAGCACTGTACAGTAATTTTTTTTTTTTTAACAAAAATGTATATTTATATAAGTAACTTTAGGCATCAGTAATCCCTATAAATGTACATCAATACTTCAGCCATATACTGCACAATAACAATGGTCCAGAGATAACAAAAAGCACCTGAACCCCAATAAACCCCATGGAGCAGTTACTCTAATGCCTTAACTACCCTTCCCACACCTAATGACATATCCCATAACAGCCATCCACCATAAAAGAAATCAAAAACCTGCTCTAAAACAGCATTTAAAATACAGCAAAACCAGTTTAGTTTCAAAATCAAAAACAAATACAGCTCAAACAACTCAAACAGCATTGGCATAATACTGCACCTCCCCCCTCCAACTAGTGCCTTTCAACTCCTCTACTTCTAACACTGCAATCCAATGTACTTATACACCACTCTGAGAACAGCACCATACAACCAGAAGATGAGTGTATCAAACTCCAAGCTCTACTTTTGACCAAGTCCATTAATCGCAGGACATCTGTTTTCCTATTGTTAAACACCATTTCATTTCTTTCCAGTCAAATTGACCACACCACCGCCATCCATATAGACAAGCATCTGTCCTTCTTCAGCTTTCCATTTACCAACCCACGATGGAACAGATAATGGTTTGCGCAGGAAGCCGGTTGCACCACATCGAAACCAAGCCAGCTATATACTTTAGACCATAACACAGTAACCATTGGACAACTGAAAAACAGATTTTCCTCTGTTTCAACTATCCCTTAGCATAGAACACATTCCTGCTCCAGAACAGACAGTTGCACACCCCTTAAATGAAGGTTTTGTTTGGTTGGAGTTTTGTGCTGCACCAATCTCCAAGCAAAAGCCAACACCTTAGTAGGAGCCGAAATCTTCCAAAGAGACTTGAAGACACCTAAGCAAACAGCATCTACTCTAACATTTTGCTAGCTGTGTTTTGACAGAACAGTATATGTAGATTTTGAAGAGAAAACGCCCAAAGGGTCAAACTCCTAAGACCATGCATCTTCTATCTCCCTCACTAAAGTTGTTTTACTAAGAGAATTCCTAAGATCCTCAAGAAGCTCCGATTCCCACACAAAAAGACTCCCCCTCCACCTTAGAGCCCATTCCCATTTGTCCTCAACCCAACCTCCACACATAGCTATATAATCTGATTTCTGCTCAGAAATTTGGAACAACCTTGGAAAAAGGTTTTTGAGGCTCTCACTACCTAACCAAGGATCTTTCCAAAATAAAGTTTTGTCCCTTTTCCGAACACATCTCCTTAGCCCATCCCCAAACCAATCTATGAAAGACAGAAAAGAGCTGAACTTAGAAAGGTCACGCCACCAAATAGACACTTTACACCCACCTACATTCTCCAGAGGTAATCGTTTACTCGCACCCACCTCACCATACCTAGATTTAAGGACATATACCCACACCCCCTTCTCTCCACCCAACAACTTCCACCTCCACTTAGCTAAGAGAGCCAAATTGAAACACTCCAAGTTCTTAACCCCTAAACCTCCCTCATTTTTTGGTAAGCACACTCTTTCCCACTTAACCCACGCTATTTTCTTCTTGCCCCCACAACCACCCCAAAGGAAGTTTCGTTGAATTTGGGTTAAAGTAAGGAGTACCTTCTTTGGAGCCTTGAAAAAGGAGAGGAAGTAAATCGGTAAACTATTGATAATCGAGTTGATTAGAGTGATTCTTCCCCCAAAAGAAATGTGTTTCCTCTTCCATGATGACAACTTCTTCTTCACCAAATCGATCACCGGCTGCCACATTCCTATCCTTCTTAGGTTGCCACCTATAAGAAGTCCCAAGTACTTAAACGGCACCCCTCCTCTTTTACAATTTAGAAAAATAGCTGCATCATGCTGAAATTCTTGACTCACATTGATTCCAATCACCCTACTCTTGTGGAAGTTAACTTTTAAGCCTGAAACTAACTCAAAGCACCTTAGAATTGACTTCATTGCCCATAAATTTTCCCAAGAGGCCTCACCAACCAAAAGAGTGTCGCCGGCTTATTGTAAAATAGAGATTACCTCCCCACCATCTCCTATCTCAAAACCCTTAAAGAGACGTTTCGAAGCTGCATTCTTCATCATACCCGAAAGACCTTCCGCCACCAGTAGAAATAGGAAAGGTGCTAACGGATCTCCTTGTTTCAAGCCTTTTTGAATAGCAACTTCATCAGTTGGGCTTCCATTGACTAAAACCGAGAGATCCCCTTTAAATATGCACTCTTTGATCCAAGACCTCCATTTATCATCCATTCCAAACCTCATCATCGTGTAATCTAAGAAGCTCCAATTTACCGAGTCGTATGCCTTCTCGAAATCCACTTTGAAGATTAAACATTCCTTGCCCGATTTCTTTGCCAAATCTACAACCTCATTGATGATAAGCACCCCATTAAGAATATTTCTACTTGGAAGGAAGGCCAATTGAGTAGGAGCAACTATCGAGTTCAGCACCTTTTTCAATCTCGCCGCCAATACCTTTGCTAAAACCTTATATAAACATCCCAAAAGTGAGATGGGTCTAAAGTCCCCCAAACCCTGCGGGTTCTTTATTTTCGGAATTAAAGCAAGGAAGTAGGACAAAAACATCTTTGACAGTTTTGCATTCTCTTGAAATTCTTCTAGCATCCCCCAAACATCGCTCTTAAGAGTCTCCCAAAGATTCTTTACAAAGTTCATGTTGAATCCGTCGGGACCCGGTGCTTTGTTTCCATCACAACTGAGAACTGTCCCCTCCTATTCTTCCACACTGAATCTGGCCGAGAGCTTAACAACTTGTGGCAAGGACAACATATTGAAAGAAACCCCATCTAGAACCGGTCTTTCCCAAGAAACTTCCCTAAAGATGTTTGAGAAATACCTTATGACCTCCTGTTTCACCGCCTCTGGTTCTTCTACCCATAGATTCTCCACCTTGATTGCTAGCAGTTGGTTTTTCCTTCTTCGTGCAGCTATACAAGCGTGGAAATAGGACGTATTCAAGTCACCTTCCTTCAACCATCTTTGCCTAGATTTTTGTGTTAGTAAACTTTCCATATACTTCATATTTTTCCACAAATCTGCAAACAGCCCCTTTCTAAGCTCCAAATCAGCCCCTGATGAGGTTCCTTCCTCCCCTTTAAGGTCTAGATTAGCTATAGATTGTTCTAGCAGCTTTATCTTTCCCTCTATATCTCCATAATTTTCACGGTTCCATTTTTTAATTTCTAACTTCAGTTTCTTGAATTTTTCTTTCACCACGAATGCTTTCCACCCTTCCTCATCCCCTTTACGCCAAAAAACTTCAACCATCTCCTTGAATCCGGCATAACTAAGCCAGCAGTTATTGAACCTGAAGGGTCTAGGGCCCCATTTCTGGCTTCCCATGCTTAAAACTATCGGGCAATGATCGGACACATCCTTACCTCTAACCCATTGAGCCGTGACACCCCAACCTGAGACCCAATCCTCCGAAAGTAGAAACCGGTCTAATCTGCTCATAGATGAGCCATCAGACCTATACCATGTGAATTTTCTTCCTAGGAGAGGAACATTAACCAACTCAATGCCTCCAACAAAATTTCTGAATTCTGCACATTCTTGGACTGAAGCACTATAACCTTGCCCTTTCCTCTCATGCAAACTCAGGACAACATTGAAGTCCCCAACCAAGCACCACAATCCTATACTGAATCCCCTCGTTCACATCTGCAAATTGTTCCACATCTTTCTTTTTGCTGATAGATTACAGGTGGCGTAGTTATTAACCACAAAATACCTGGTCCTTTGTCATCCCCATTCAAGACAGACCCCTAGAAAACCACTGTCAGAGAAAGAAAATGAAAGACTCCCTAAATTTGCATTCCATATACTAAGCAATCCCCCTGCGTTTCCGGAAGCTGGAAAACATACCCATTCACAATCTCCTCCACCCCATAAGAGTTCACAGAGCTGCCCATTAACTGCTTCCAATTTTGTTTCCTGTACCGCCATGGAATCTAGATTCTCCTCTCTTATAAAAGACCTGATCTTCTTCTTTTTAAGAGGACCCCCTAGCCCTCTGATGTTCATTGAGCCCACCTTCATTGATAATTGTTACTTCACCCATTTGAGGAGATGTTAATTCGATCCCTCTCCTCCATCTCCTTTATATTTTCAATAACCTCTATTTCATCACCTTTAAAAGTTACCCCAATTTCCCCCAATTCCCACATTCTTTTTGCAGCGTTATCAGACAATTTCTTTCTTGCCACATTAGAACAATTCAATATCCGATCATCCGAGATTGACAAACCTGAAAGGTTTTTCGCCCTCCTAGTTGGACCTAGCGACGAAATCCCTTCCCTTGCCAACCCAGTTAACTCGCAAGTAGCTGAACCTGGCACCCACTTGAATATCTTTGGTATTGAGTTACCCGGATCCCCCGCCACGATCCTCAAGCCCTCCTCCCTGATAACAACATCGACAAGCCTCTCGTCCCCCTCTTGAATCCTCCACACTTCTGACATATTGCAAATGGAGTCACCCGGTAGATCTTTCCCTACCACCCCGCACTCACGTTTCTGATTAACAATTTGGGACCCTTCTGTGATTCCTACTGGGTATAGGTTGTCCTCTGGAGGCTTCACTATTGTTTTTGAATTGGGCAAAGGTTTCTTTTTTGCCGAGGCCCTTCTTCCAGCACCATTTTTCTTGTTTTTTATTTTAGTCACCTTGGGCTCATTTTCTATACTCTCCACCTCTGACTCTCTCAACAGAATACCTTTTGGCCCAATGACCCCAACTTCAGTATTATATAAAATTATTTCATTAAATAGGCTTATAGGTACATTAACACACACCTCCAAGCCTACTGGGCCATTAACAATTTCGTGAACCCCATTTGCCAAACCACTTCCCCTCCCCAACTCAGCAACATTTGGGCTATTTCCTACCAGCCCGGCTCCCCTAGGCGCCACATTATGTGAGACACCTCTGCTAACTCTACTTCCCCCTTCATCTCTACTGACATTTCTATTCTTGTTAACCGAGCTATTAGGACTCCCGTAGGTATCAGCCACCCTACTCTGACTCCCTTTCTCTCCTTCCAAAGTCCCCCTGCCAAAATTAAGATTTGAATTCAAATAATCTTCATCGTCTGGATCCCCATCATTGAACCCGGTTCGCTTTGAACCATCAACTGAGTTTGCAAGACTACTGTTCAAAACCGACTCTGAGGCGTCCGACGAGGTCTCCCCAGAATCTGGACAAGCACCGTCGGTCTCTAGTTTGAAAACACTTGACCTGAAGACATCCTCCACTAAACGATAAACATATAGCTTTCCTTCTATTGATATCTTCACCACCCTGTTAACAGCTTCATGCGTGGATACTGTAGCAAAAACCCTTGCGACATCCATCATAGCTCTCCGCCGTGTGCTTTCGTCTATATTCACGAACTTTCCAACCAGACCCACGACCCCCTTGAACAGTTCTTCATTCCACGCGTGAATAGGAACGCCTGTTATATTCAACTAGCATGATCGTTCCCTCGCAACCACCTCATCTTCCCAAGCTATTAGACTTTCGAACCAGTTTGGCAAACACAAGGAATCTTCCCCCAAAAGAGCTTCTACCGCCCCGTCTTCAATCGGTTTTAGCAAGACCAAATTTCCCCCCATGGGGATCGTCCTGATAGTAAAAACTCCCTCTAGTTGCAACTTATTTTGTTAACTTAGCACACCTTCTAGATGAATTGTTTTGGCCACATAACACCCTCTTAACCATGTAATATCTTCCTCCTTTGGGTGATACACCATGCCATTCCATTCTCCAGGACGTGGAAAATGATTAACAACTCTCCTCTACCCAACAGTAACTGCCCTGGCATAGTTTACATCTCTCCTTATAGTACTGTTGACCAGTCTTCCCTTATTCATTCCTTTTGGCCCCTTGTTCATTGCATTCATTGTGTTACGGCCAAACCTAGAAAGATTAACTCTCAGCCTTTGATTGCCTATAACAATGACTTCCATCTGTTGCTCCAAAGCTTTGGGATTCTGAACATCCAGAAATTTTACCAAACCAAATCTTCTCCCAAACTTGTCTTTTCTTGGGGGAATGTAGACATCCATCACTCTTCCCGACTTATGGAATATTTTTCACATGTCCTCATTACCGAAGTTATCAGGGAAATGTGTGAAGAAGAATGACAAGCACCGTCGGTCTCTAGTTTGAAAACACTTGACCTGAAGACATCCTCCACTAAACGAATAGCATATAGCTTTCCTTCTATTGATATCTTCACCACCCTGTTAACAGCTTCATGCACGTATACTGTAGCAAAAACCCTTGCGACATCCATCCTAGCTTTCTGCCGTGTGCTTTCGTCTATATTCACGAACTTTCCAACCAGACCCACGACCCCCTTGAACAGTTCTTCATTCCACGCGTGAATAGGAATGCCTGTTATATTCAACCAGCATGATCGTTCCCTCGCAACCACCTCATCTTCCTAAGGTATTAGACTTTCGAACCAGTTTGGATTATTGAGTTTTATATATACTATAGATAACACCTAAGTCTTGTGCTAAGTAAAAGTGGCAAAAGAACAACACCTCGACTATTCAGGCTGTTTAGTATTTTCCTTTATTACCTCACCGCTCTCTCCTCCATCAGTACCCTCGATCTAAATCCATAGCAATTGAATATCTGCAGCATGATATTCAATTACTTGTCTATATCTCTATCATAAAACTAGGATGTACATAACATAACAATAGCTTAATAATTTCTGAAAAAACCAACCTTCCTTTGAATGCATCCATAAGAGGAAATGAAAGCATAATAAATGTTTGTTAAATTCTAGTTTAGCTTAATACCTTAATAGTATAAACGCTAAGCTATATGAAGTAGTTGAAAATGAAAAAAAATGAATGAATAATGGACATAAATACATACAACTACTTTGAGGAACCATGATAGCAACCGCCACAAAGAAAAGGCCACAAGTTCTCTTGATGAAATTGTCAATGTGCTACAGCAACGTTGAAGAAGCCGTTGCCATCGATGAGTTGCGTGACACACGAATCTTCTTTCAAGTTCATGAATCACTGTTTCCACTTCCAGCCCAAGGAACCAAATCAAGTTCAAAAGCAGGATTTTGCTTTGGTTTGGTGTCACTCAACCTTGTTTTGTGCTGACGAGAAAGAGAATGAATGGGAAAACGAAAGGAACTGAATGGCCTTACCTTAGATTTTATGCACTATTATGGATTTTAGTTTGTGTAAAATAAAATATGATTGATTTAAGATAAATAGATAATTATAATATTTTTATGTGATTTAGTTAATTAATTAAATAAATCAAATATTTAAATAATTAATGAGGTTGTCGTTAATGATATAAAAATGAATAAGTAGTTAATTATGTTTGCAACAAAGTGGAGGTTGCTCTATATTATATGTATCCACTCTAAACTAGAAGGAAAAAAATATAAAAATTGACAATCAACAAGAAAAAAGATAATTTGACAAGACACAAATTTAAGCCAAGTGAACCTAATGTAAAAATCCAATATAATAAGTATAAATTTCATTTCTTCTTTGTTTTGATACAAGTATACCTTTCATTTCCTTTGCTAGAAATATACATATATTTGTATTTTCTATGGTGCATATATCCCCATCCCAATTACAAGGCCAGGCTCCACTTCAGCCCAATGGGCTACAAAGGCCATAGGCTCAAGCAATGAACGAGCAACTACACGACAACTTTCTCAAACTACTATAGTGATACACTCTTGTCTTATGACTCTGGACAAAGACAAAGACAAAGACTCAAATTAATATTCTAGCATAAATAAATTTTAGTGTATGATATGGTTCTTAGCACATTTGCTCTATAAGCAACTCTCTGGCTGGACTGAACCCAATGTGGCTCCACCAGCATGGTTACATGAAGCTTGGGCAGCTTGGTTCTTGTAAGTGAGTTTTACATCCTCCATCTTTATCCCATTGCATGGATACTTAGAACTGCAATCAAATTTCACAGCAACTTGGGTTGCAGATGTTCCATGAATGTCTTGGTATGTAACATCACTGATTTTGACTCCAGAGGCCTGTTAATTTGGGCAAAACAAATATCAAAACCAAAAACCAAATTCAGCTCACTCTAATTAATCATGTTATTTTCTTCTTAGGCCCATTAAAAGCCCATGAGATTTTAATGTCATTAGCAATTGATTGAATTTGAAACTAACCTGACCAGGACATCCCTTGTTATCTGGGCAGTAGTTTTGGTCTATTACAATGGGGTTTTGGACATTGACCATGGTTGCATCTTGGAAAAGGACATCCCTCACAAATCCATTGCTGGGTCTCCCCCAAGACTTTATTCTGACACCATTTTGAGTTCCCGTGAATGTAACTGTTTTAACTGTCACATTTTGTACCCCAGGTTCGTTCAAATCCTTTCCTAAGCTTCCAATGCTACAAAATAGAATAAACAATTATTATTTTATAGAAATAATAAAAATATTACAGTCCAATTACATTATACCATGAATGTAAAAAATTTTACTCCTTAACCAATAATATGTTATCATATATATGATTTTTTTTTTATCCCAGAGGATCCAGGTGAGAGACTAATCTCATGGATAGTCACATGCTTAAGCAAGGATCCTTTCCAAAAATATTTTCTCCATACACATGAATTCATGAATCGAATCCAGGATCACATGTTTAAGGAATTGAAGCCCCTTCCACTTGTACCAATACACATTGGTCATAGATTCATGAATAAGATGTGATTATTGTGAGATTCACATATTTTTAACAACGTGACAATTTATTATTATTTACACTGTTAAAATTAAATCCGAAAATATATAAAACTATAATCACTCTTTACATGTAACATTCTTAAATCTTTTTAAAATAAGCGTAGTACCTTATTCCATGGCCTGGTCCACATGCAACGTTTTCAATCCACAAGTTACTGGTGCCAGGGCCGACAGAGACGCAATCATCTCCGGTACGAATATTGGAGTTGAGGATGGTGACGTGGGAGGACATTTGGACATGGATGCCATCAGTGTTAGGACTGTTACCTGCGGCAATGACCTTAACTCCTTGCGCTTTCACGTTCTGGCATCCATTGAACACTATGTGGAACAATTGACTATTAATTGAGCTCAATCCACTCACCATAATGTTTTGGGAGTTGCTGAATGTCAATGTCTGAACAGTTTACACATACAAAAGAAAAACACTGTCACAACAAGTTCTCCTTTGTTTTTGTAAAATTTTCAAATAATTAGTCTATGTGCTTATGTTATCTAGTGGAGTTGGATTTGTTAACTTACTGCACAATAATATTAATAATTCAATAATTCTTGGAACTAAAATGTGTAGGAACCAAATGGACTTTAATGGATTGACCAAAAAGATAAAATATGGACATTAATGGAACTGCAAGCTACAATATCATAGATTATATAACTACTAATGGACCTATTATACCTTCACCCGCACTCTTCATTTAGTAAATACCCAATTTTTATTTATAAGAAGAAAATTTCACCTTAAATTTAGTATCTAAGTAATGAAAACAAATTGAGAGATTGCATTTCTCAAAATTAAATTGAGCACCAAAAAATTTTTTAAGAGAAAAAATTGATTTTTGTGTGTTCTTTTGAGATCTGAGATCCGGCACTGAACTTCGATTAATCTTGCACATGTGGAGTTATTGAAGGTGCAAGGCAGTTCCTTATAAAGTGACTAATATAATATGATTCAGAAAATATATATCCAACGTTTCAGTGGGTGTTGACAAATTATCAAGACGTCCAGGTCCTACACTAGAATTTCCCATATAACTAACCACACAGATTCTGGACCCCGTTTGGATAAACTAGTTAGAGAATATATCTTATAACCTTTTATTAGTATATTATTACTAAATTACTAATTACTAACTCCCCACTTGTTGATATTTGCTTCAACTTCTAGCAACCACATTGAGCAGTTGCAAACCGTTCCATTCCATGATCTCCCTCATTAAATAAACTCACACTAGTCACCTGGATTAACTCCAACTCCAACTTGAAATAAAAAAAATTAAAACCAAGCTATGGGAAAAAAAAAATTTGTGTCAATAATGAAAAATGTGCAATGTATTAAAAAAAATGTTATACCGTGGCTCCGGTTGGACAATTGCTTTTGCCTGAGTTCTTGCAATCCCATAAGGCAGTGCCTTGGCCATCAAGCACCCCACCGCGAATGGAAACGCCGTTGACATTTTGGAAATACAGCCAGTTACCGACGTTTCCAATCACCCGGTAATCGGAGGGAGCCACCAATGTGCCATCAATGGTTATAGAGATAGCCTTGTTGGCACATTGCCCTTTGAAGGTGGCACTTCCAAGCAAGAACCTTCCTTTTGGCACATAAATTGTGGCTGGATTGGCCGAGGCACAAGCTTTGGTCCATGCATTAAGGAATGCCTTGGTGGAGTCCGTTTTGCCGTCCGGTTTGGCTCCAAAGTTGATCACATTGTACGTGGCTGCATTGGCCGTGGCTGAATTCAGCAAACAACATGTGATTACAAGAATGAGAAGAGGAAGATGATGACAAAGTTTTGGTGTTGGGTTTGCCATTGTGGAAGTTAATGTTTGAGAGAGAGAGAGATATTATAGAGTAAGAATGTTTGGAAAATGGTGGTACAAGTGGTGAAGAAGGTGGTGGGGTGTGGGAGTTGGAACGGTTTGTGAGGGTATTTATAGGTTATAGCTAAGGATTTGGGAACAGTGCACAGTGCAAGGTTAGTTTTGTTTGGTGCAATTGCATTGTTATTTTAAAGTTATGATACGTAATCAATTAAAAAATATTGAACGTAGAGAAGAAATGAAAGCAAAGGAAAAGCCGCGCCGAACTAGAGTTACATATGTGAGCCTGTAATTGCGGAAATGCCCTTTGCGTTTGTTGCTTAATTATTGTTTTAATACATGGAAAGTGTTTGAATTAAAAAAATATATATACATGGAAATTGTTATTCATTTTCATATCGATGACAATGAGGTAGGCCTGTTATATTGTTAGCTCATGTTCTCAATTATAAACACACAAGTTAATATTTGTATGATAAATTCTAGGGTTGTGTCCACTATAAAATTTAGTATATTATGGTTAGATTAGGTAATTAATGCTGATTAAGTTTTTTTTTCTTCATATATAAAGACAAAGTATAAACCAATAATAAAATTACTTTTTAGTTTTTATTTAGGCATATGCATGGGGTTTAAGGAACTATATTTATTTACCAACATATGGTTGATCCAAGTGGTAAGGGACTTGGACACCTTAAGCAAGTGGTTAGGGGTTCGAATCCTGACTCTTGTGTATGAAGAAAACCTGGTTGGGAGGGGAGAACCCACCTTGTGTGCCTAACAAGTTCCACTAATGATGGTGTATAATTCATACCTATGTCATGGTTAAAAAAAAAAAAGGAACTATATTTAATTTAGCATCATATAGGTATACCGAAATGAAGACCTAAATTAAGGAAGAGGGAAAAAAAAAGGGAGGCGTCAGAAGTTAGAAAGTACTGACTAAATGGGTTTTATTAATATCTTAGACAATAATAGAAAATGAGAAGCAGATATGAATTTATGATTTTATATCTTAATTCCTGCTAAAGAGAAAAGGTAGCAAAACATTTGGGGGATGGAGATGACAATGAAATGATGAACTTGGGACATATCATGGTAGATGATGGGCCACGAATTAGGGTGGAAATAGGTAGGCTGAGTTAGACATTCCCTTCAGCGCATGGACCATGCAAGTAAAACATTCCCTCAATAGGCTTAGGTTTATTTTTAAAACGTTGATATGAGTCTAACCTATTATCCATCATTTTTTATTATTTTTTTTTATAGGAAACTTGACTTAAATATATTTATGAAAATGTAAAAATTTGGTAGGGCCTCAAGCCCTCAAAGCCTGTTTAATTTAAAGGTATGTATTACATAGAAGCTTTCGTCATATAGTAATTAATAGTAATTAATTGGTCAAGAAACTTAAACTTTTAAATTTTTTGATGAATTTAATTTTGATATATAAGGTTTTTTACATCACCAACCAATCACTCAGTATTATGTGTACTTTTGAAATAATTATTATCAGGGGCAGAGCTAGAAATTTGACATTAGGGGGGCCAAGATCATATATATATATATATAACATGAAATAATAATAGAAAAAATTAATTAACATATAAAAGCAAACTATATGAAACAAATTTGATAATGATTAACAATTTAATATAATATAAAGAATAAATTATACTCAACTACCTTTAAATTTATCAAAATAACATCAAAACCCAAATTTGGCTATAAAGTACATTCCATCCTATTTTTTAACTTATGACTAGCTATTGACTCAACAGTGTTAAGTTACTGGAAATAAAAAAAATATTTAGAATAAGTTATCTGACAAAGAAAATTTATATTAAGGATTTAAATAACTTGGATACTACAAAAGAACTTTCTCAAATAGTATTTTCCAACTACAATTTCTTAACTTTTAAAACAATGATTTTGTGTTAGATATCAAATACATGTCATTCAAAATATGTTGAGATTTTTGTTGCAACGCTTGACAAAGTTTGTCAGTAATTTTCATGACACCAAATGAAAAATAAAATCAAATGACACTTATGAATTAAGAGCATAAGAAGCATTAACTTGTTGAAAATATGTATATCCTTTAATATTAAATGTTATCAATCATGATATTTAATAGTATGTAATTTTATAGAGCTACTAATATATTTATCAATAGTTAAATATATAAGAAAAAAATCACTCACTCGGGTTTGAGGGGAGCCATGGCATCCCTTTTCCCTCCACCTCTGATTATTACAATAATCAAATATTTTTATTGATATAGAAACGTATATGATAGGATGAAAGTATAAAAAACTTCTACATTGATAGTGGATCAATTAAAATTAAGTCCTTCGTAAATATGTACAATCTTTAACCAAAAAACATATTTTTATATAAAATAGATATATGATACGGAGATATAATTATTTGATTATGTAAATATGATAAAAATTTAATAATATATAAATTTTAAATAAGTGTTTTGTCCTGAAAAACCCAATAGGCATTTTTAACAGTTCAAACTTTAACTTATACCTAACTAAATATTTATAAAATATTGAGGCTCTGTTTGGGTAAACAACTTATTTAAGCACTTACATAACAATGATTTATGTGAAAAGCTTTTATGCTATATATAAGTTCCTTTTAAATTATGTTATTTAGTGTTTAGATACAAATTCGATGAAGTGTTTTTAAAATCTATAAAATATAGGTTTAATTATTGAGTTGATCCCTGAACTATTTGAAAATTTTTAATTAGGTCCCTGAACTAAAAAAAAAATTCTAATTTGTCCCTGAACTTATATAAAATTTTCAACTGGGTCAATGAACTAAAAAGTTTCTAATTGGATCCCTGAACTTATATAAAATTTTCAATTGGGTCTCCAAAGTAGAAAAATGGCTATATAAAATAAAAAATAATAAAATGAATAGATGATGAAATTTAGAATAAGTATTTTTTGACATAACAATAAAATAACAAAAGATAAATATGAGAGAAAAGCCTCACTATATAAAATAGTAATAATAATAAAATAAAAATAAAACTTAGTGAAAAAAACTATTGTTTAGCATAATAATTAAATAAAAGTAGATAAATTTGAGAGACAAAATTTAGTTCTTGAAATAATAATAACAAAATAATGAAATATGAAATCGTGCTAGAAAATTCATATTACATAACAAAATATTAAGAGATTAAACTGAGTCAAATATTTAATATTTGAAGTAATATTAAAATAATAATACTAAACATAACAAGCAAAAATATTTTTTAATAAATATTAAAATAATTTAAGATAAACTTCAATTAAAATATAAAATAATATAATAAAAAATAAAATAAATTAAATAACTCAAAATAAAATTGACAGTCAAAATAAGATGTGATATATACTTAACTATATTCTTTATTTTATTTATTATTTCAAACAGCAACTTTGTTGTTAAATTTTTTTTATTTTTTATTTTTTTTAAAATATTTATTTTTTTACTCAGTTTTATCTCTTGTTACAATATTAGAATAAAAAACATTTCAAATAATGTTATCATCTACTAATTTTCCTCTTTTACTATTTTATTTTTGTTAGATACAATTTTTTTTTTTCAAATCATCCTTTAATAATATATTACTATTTAAAAAATATATATTTTTAATTGAGGTTTATCAGTTTAATCTCTTAATATTTTGTTATAAAATATGATTTTTCTAACACAATTTCATATTTCATTATTTTGTTATTATCATTTCAAGAACTAAATCTTGTCTCTCAAATTTATCTATTTTTCATTTAATTATTTTGATAACGAATAATTTTTCTTACTAAGTATTATTTTTTATTTTATTAGTATTATTATTATATTAAATAGTGATTTTTTTAATCTCATATTCATCTTTTGTCATTCTATTATTATGTCAAATAATATTTTGTCTCTAAATTTCATCATTTAACATTTTTATTTTATATAGTCATCTTTCTACTTTAGGGACCCAATTGAAAATTTTATATAATTTTAAGGATACAATTAGAAACTTTTTATTTCAGGAACTCAATTCAAAATTTTATATAAGTTCAGGGATCTAATTAGAAATTTTTTTAGTTTAAAGACCTACATGAAAATTCTCAAATAGTTCAAGGACCAACTCAATAATTAAACCTAAAATATATACAAAACAACTTCCGATTTAAGATTTGACACGTTTTTTAATAAACGAAAAAAAATTAACTTCACAAAATAAGCCAAAAACAGTTCTTGGAATTTAATTAATTATTTTGATCCAGACAATTTTTTTTTCTTTCATAAAAACATTTATACTAGTAGAGAAGTTCACTAATATGGTGCCTTAAAAAAAAAACCTCACTAATTAGTGTGATGTACCAAAAAAAAATGGTAATTGTAATGATAAATGGAAATCTTGGCAGTACAGTCGTGAATATTTATCGGAAAACAAATAGTGCTATAAATGCCTGCGTAAAACGGGAGAAATTGAAAGTATTTAAAAAAAAAAAGACAAAGTAAAGGTGTCAGTTAGTTTCATTTCGAGAAGAAAGCGTGAAATACGGCCTACCTTAACGTGCATGGCATATGCATATCTTGCGAACATGACAACTACTTGAAAAGCTTAAATTAAGCCATTATTTCGGACTCATTTTCTGGAGCTAATGTAGTGCATATACCGTCCAACTTGATTTAATAGCTTTAAGAGAAATTACCAATGCCCTCCAATCTCATTCTTTCCCTCTATCTTTTTTTTATACAATTTTATTTCATTTTAAATTTCCAAATAATACACATAATGCACCATTTTCAATGGAACTGCAGTGAGTAATACAAATCATTGAACTACTTCATTAAAAAATTCTGTTTGGTGCACTCATTTTCTATTACAAGGGTTAAGGAGAAATGAATATAGTATTGTACAAGTGATTAATTTTAATATATTATTAAAGTACAAAATTTTATACTTTTAATTAATTAATAATAAATCATATTATGTGTGACTTTTATGGTAATTATTGTAAAAATCAATCATTTTTAATAACATAACAATTCATGATTAGTATTTTTGTTGGATAGGACTTACTACATAACATGATTCACCCATCATCAAAATCACGTTAGCTCAACATTCTCCTACCTTTTATTGTAGCTGCCTTTATGCAGCAACAACTTACATTGAAAATTTTGGAACATTATAGGCAACTTTGTTTTCAGTTTTTTGTTTTTATTTACAGTTTTTAGAAATAATTATAGTCACCTTATTTTCATTCTGTTTCATGTTTTCTGTAACACCCCGATTTTTCCGCTTTCTAAGATCGGTATAGATATAAATAAACGTTTATATTTTAGATATAAATAAACGTTTATATTTTTATCTGAAACTTAGAAAATGATTTTGGGAAAACCAAAGTCATATTCATATCATACTTATTTTTATAAGTATACGGTTAAATTTTCGGTTGAAAATTCAAACGGAACCCGGTCTGCGTTTTCACTGACAGTAAGATTTTCCTGATCAGAAAACCTAATTTTGACCCGAGAACGAAATGAATAAATTTTATATCTCATTTCCAACGATATAGGTTATTTTGAAAATTTTCAAAATAAATAAGTTATTGCGGGCGCAAAACCCTAAATTGGGTAATCGACGGAGTCGAGAACGGATATGCAGAGACAAAATTCGACACCGGATGGATGAAGACAATGAGTGATCATGGTGACTCACCAATGTCATCATTATCTTTAAGCAAAATATCTAGATATTTCTTTAAACTAGTGTAAAGACCGTTTTACCCTTGGACTGTTTTACCCTTGAACTTTCATTGAAATGACAAGTTTGCCCCACAATTTGTGGACACAAATTAGCCACCTCTCCTTCAACCTCAACCACATAATTGTCATGATTACTTTAGGCAAAATTACCATTTTGTCCTTAAGTTGCCATTTAATCACGAAATTGCCTTAAGTGAAATTACACATTTGTCCTTAAATTTTTATGACTTGGACCCAAATACCCCCAAAGGACCACGACCCAAACACCATTTGAGAGCCCATTTCACCTCTATTTAAGGTAATGTTCATCATCTTCCTCAAGCTTTCTCCATTTTTCCATTAAAAAGCTTAAGTTCCATAAGCCATTTTAGTGAAGGAAGTGCTTGATTCCTTGCTCATTTTTCAATTCCAAGACGTATACCATGCTCCTCTCACTCAATCATCATCATGTTCTTTATTCATTTTTATGTTTTAAAGCCTTGATCATATTTTTCAATTCTTAGATCTAGAAACTTTGAAAATTCATAGTAAATCATAGAAAAATCCAATGAGCATGAAACCAATTTCTATGATCTTAATATCCTCTCTATATTTAAGATCCAAGAGGATGCATCAAACAAAAATTTCGTGCCCTATGATCTTGTTGAGGCCGAACCCTAGTCTTGTGGGGGGGAAGGAACTTTGTTCATTTTTTTGATATGTCTTGCTTGATTCAATCCTTATAGCTCATATAGGTATTGAATCCATGGTTGTTGAATCAAAATCAAACCTCTAAGCCATTATTTTGTTCATGGCCGAAAATGAGTTTGTGAGGGTTTGAGATGTTTTGATTTTATTTTTAACTTAGGACAATTTTCCTAAACTCTATGATGCTCTTGGATCATAAATCTAAGAGTATGTAAAATTTTGAAATCTCTAGCCTATGTTAAGTGTCATGACCGAATTAGGGTTCTTGAAAGGTTGGAATATTTTATTTCAATCTTTGTCTTCTAATCTTTGTTTTAGGGTTCTAAGTGATCAAGGATCACTAATTCAAGAGCTTAGGAATTTTAGAAAATGGTTATCCATCCAAACACCTCATGGCCGAACCTAGCATATAGGAGCATAGGTGTATTTATTGTTTGATTGATATTTAATTGTTATGTTTCGATTGAAGGATAAATTGTTGTGTGAGTCGTGTACATGTTTTACGGAAACCGAACGTTTGACGGAATTTCAATTCGACAAGAAAAATCTTCAAGAGGTAAGGGGAGTACCTGAGGGAATTTTTCCGATAGCTATATGCTATTTGTTTGTTATCTGTATAATTTAGTTGGTGTGTTAATTCACTACAAAAAAAAAGGGGTGTTTAGCGACCGAAGAAATCGGTCGCTATTCACTGAATGGTATCGGTTGCTAAAACCCTAGTCGCAAACAGGTTTAGCGACCGAATTTGGAATCGGTCGCTAATAGCGACCGAATTATTCGGTCGCTAATTTATAAAAAATCGGTCGCTAAATTGGTCTCCAACACTTATTATAGGACCAATTTAGCGACCGAATATTCGGTCGCTAATTCGGTCGCTAAATTGGTCACTGATTTTAAAAAAAATAGTCACCAAATTGGTCCCCAACACCTATTCTGGGGACCAATTTAGCAACTGATTTCTTTAAAAAGCTTATAACAAACCATTTTTTACAACAAACACAACAAGATAATCGGCGATTAGCTACGACAAATTTTATAGCTAATTAGTAGCTAATCTCTAGCAAACAAATTTAGCTACAAATTTACTACGAAGTAGCTACATAATTGGTGGTAGCATAATTTGAGTGGCAAATTAGCAAGGAAAAGTTTTCCTGTATTTTACATAAATAGAAACAGCCACAATAACCCAAAAATCACTGTATTCTACCCCGAAGACCCAAGAAAGAATTCTACAAATAACCAAGAAAATAAAAACAAGAGTCCTAAGATAACTGTATTACATCAAAAGGAACGCAACAATCAAGTGGAAAAGCCCAATTAGGAACCTGTCCCAACTATGTACCAGGTAAATGAGAATCTTTTGTAAAAAAAACTCCACATCATCAACCCAGTGAGAAAAGGCATGGCACACCTTAGTAGATTAATCTCCAAATCCAATATAGATTCAAATCAAGCATAACATTCCAAAACAAAATGAGGGAGAGAGTAAATTGTACCCTCCAGCACGCTCAGAGCAAAGAAAAGGTGGACCAAATCCACAAATCCACAAGCCACAACCATCCATATAAATTGACACAGCAACATAGTAACAAAGCACCAGGATCCAGAGACTCCAAAAGTGATCAGCAAAGGCAAGACACATCATGAACTTTGATACATGGTAGTAACCATCAGGTAGTGTACACCAAAAAGAGAAGTTGGTATCTAATCCAATTCTCCCAATTCACAGCAAGGTGCAGCACTACAAGTGATAAGGCTTTGAGTATTTTTGTAGTGATAATTTGAGTTATGGACCAGTCTTGAAGGAACCGCAAATCAAGTCATCTATGGCTCAGGATAATGTAGAAATGTTCTCATAGAAATATTTGGAGGATGAAGTGGAGAATCAGACTGGAGAAATAACAAAGATGACAAACCTTTGATGTAGCATCATGAAGTAAGGACTCCAATAACAAAGATGACAAACCTTTGATGTAGCATCATATAAGAGTATTTTCCCCCACCCTGATTGATTTTTAGTTTGAAAATTGAAATGCTTAAATAGTTAAAGTAAAATTATAGATGCCTATGTATCAATAGATATAAATTAAGAAATAAGTCATGTATTACAATGTTTTTTCTTTCTTTCTTTTGGTGATTTTTCCCCACTCATAATCTTATTTTTGGGAAACAAATTATATAGCCGCAATTAGGATCCAGGAGAAGAAACAAAATCAGCCAGTGAAACACATAAATAACCTTTAAAAAACTTGACTGGCTATTGTAGCTTCAAGATAAGGACATAATGAGACAACTGCTAGCTAGATGGAATGGCTAAAGATGAATTGAGGAACTGAAAAAATCTCCCTAGGAATCTTAATATATACTCTGTATAGGATATGTTTGTAATTATAATAGAGCCAACTATGGAGTTATCCACTTAAACTATAAACTATCAAATCAGTGTCATAGAGATCAGCTCTAATTATAACGAAAAATTATGGAAGTCTTCTATATATCATGACATAGAACTTTTAAACATTTAAATTAAGCATAAAATAAACAAAAAGAGAGATGCAAACAAAGAAACCTGCAATCCATATATACATACAGATTGCAAATGGACATGTTCATGATAAAGAAAGAGAATTTTCAAAAAAAACTGCATACATATTTATGATTTAATCAAATTCCTTGGGTTATGAAACTGATAGAACATAATTCCATGATTTAATTTGACCAAGTGTCCAAGTGTATGCTAACAACACTCTACTATTATATATAAAGAAGTGAGGATGAAGGAAAGAGCAAGCTTCAATTCTTCCCGCATCTTACAAACTTAAATTCCAAAAAGGATGGTCAATCAACATCTTATAACAGAAATTAACTGAATTGAATCCATACAAACGGAAGCCCGGAAAGTGCTCCAATAACAAATAAACAAATTCAATAAAGAAATGTAGAATAAAAACACAAAAGCAAACAATAATCACGAAGCAAACCTGGATCCGGGAAGAGCCAAGAGCACACCTCAAGGAAATGAACACAAACCCACCATCAAGCTAGAGAGAAGTAGCTGATTAATCACTCACCAACACTCTTCAATCCTCAAAATTTGAGCTTTTCAACCCCAAAGCAAGGGAAAGAGGACAACTAATAAACCCAGATGAGGAAAGAGCAAATGGACAGAGATAAAAACGAAGTCAGCACATGGGAAACAAAAATCAGCACAACACCACCACCACAAGTAATAATGAGCACATAAACAACCTTATGAAGAATCAACAATCAACAAATGAGCACATAAACAACCTTATGAAGAATCAACTTAAAAACCCATACCCATGTCAAGCAATCACCGAGAGAGTACCTGATGCAGCGCGGCGGCGGCGGCGATAAGCGCAGGAGATGAAGACGCGATGAAGATGCGGCGGCGGCGGCGGCGTTCTGCTTCAGATCTGGATCGCGTTATTGGCTGTTGTGACGGACCAGTGAAACGCGAGTAAGAGAGAGAGAGAAGCGAGGGAGAGAGAGAGAGACACAAGTACGAGTGGAGGAGGTCGACGGCTGGAAGGTGGTTGAGACAGTGAGGGATTCTGAAAGAAAAGAGGGAAAAGGGAAAGTAATAGGGTTTTTTAATTTTAGCTACCGAATATTTCGGTCGCTAAATCGGTCGCTAGTTAAAAAATAAACTTGGTCGCAAAATCGGTCGCTATTAGGCCCCTGGGTTTTTCACAATCACGATTTAGCAACCGAATTTATTTCGGTCGCTAAAAGGATATAAAAACATTAAATCTCTCAAAAATCAGTCGCTAAATCGGTCGCTAAATGGTCAAACAATTTAACTTTTAATATTTTAGGCTTAGCGACCGAATTAGCGACCGTTATTGATTGCGACCACTTTTTCGGTTGCTAATTCGGTGGCTAAAAACCAGATTTTGAAATTTTCTACAAATCAACCAAACAGTTGCAAAATCGGTCGCAAATAGCAACCGAAAATTTTCGGTCGCTATTTTCGGTCGCTAAACGAGACTTTTTTTGTAGTGATTATTTTCTGTAGTTTGAAATTATCTATTTTGCAATTATCTGCTTGTAAATATTTATTTATCTGCATTTAATTGTTATTATATGTTGTTGCATGTCATTAATTGTGCTGTATGCTATATTATTGACATGATTGTTGTTGATGTGGATTGTGGATTGTAAAGCCTGACAGTGGTTAGTGCTCAATTAATAATAAGGTTAAAAGCGTTAAAAAGCTTTTTACGGGATAATGAGTTTTAATTGATGAGAAATAGTAATATAACATTACTTAAGTATTTTGGTTGGTTGAAAATGAGAAAAGTTAAAATAATATTATTTTAATGGTTTAACGGCGTAAAAGCGTTTTACGAGTCATAGTGAGGATGTAACCATGAAAATATTTTAGCACTGCTAATTTTCATCTAAGGAATTTATAAATATTAGAAAATGATGTTTCAAGCGAAAAAGTTTCGAAAATAATTTTATTACAGTGTTAGAAAAATTAATTTACGACAAAGAGTCCTATTTTGACCTAAATGCGTTTAACACGGCAAACGACGGACAATTCTGTCAACACTTACAAAAGTAATCTTAAAAAGGGTAATATTGAATAACACCAAGAATTTGCCTAAAACGATGTTTTCAAATTCAAAATATTGATTTTGAACGAAAATGAGTTTAAGGGATTTTGAATGATTTTACAAAACGAATTTCCAACGTAAAAGGATTTTCGGTAAACAGTGGTGGTACTTAGATAAGTTGAGGAAAATTTTGGTTTTGTTTTGTGTTTCATGGAACAAAAATATTTTGAAGTTGAAAACGAACCTAGCTCCCGAGACGTCGGGTCTAGTGTTCTATGATATGAGCCCGGGGTCCGAAAAGTGAAGTTGTGGACTAGATGTCCTATAAAAATCTATATTGATTTTTGTGCGCTAAAATCTACAAATCTAAATCTGGTGCATGGGTCTAGATTTCTTGATTTGCACATTTTTGACTAGAAGTCTATTTGATTGGTTTGGACTTAGAGTCCGTTTTTTTATTGGGATGATTGTTTAACTTAAATGTTTAAACCTTGGGTTGGTTGTGAGCCTTTGAGCTTCGACAAGGAAAGAATGAACACAAAGAAAAGTGATGGGAAACAAAATGTTTTACATTTGCATTTGTGGCAGATGTGCCTGACGTTGTGTCGTGAGACCTTGATGGATAAGGTATCATGTGACGTTGTACATTGTGCCTAGATGGACAATAAAACCATGTGACGTTGACCATTGTGCCTTGAGTTGGACAATGATATTATGGGAAATTGACGTGACGTTGTGCCTAATATATTTGGCAATTGGGATTGATCAACTCATTTTGGTGACGTTGGGATCTTCGGAGATTAGGTTCAAAAGTTAGTTGATGAGTATTGAAGTGTCATAGTTTTTAAAACAACGAAGATTGTCGGGTATGAAACCCTTTGATAAATAAATTGTTTATCTTTGAATATTTATGCTAAATGTTATTTGTGTGTTGTGCATATGGTTATCGTTTTAAAATCCATATATTGGAACTCACCCTTACAATATATCAGGTTTTATTTGTTATTGCTGCTGTACCTTGGTATTGCAAGTAGATGGTGCAGATGAAGTCTTAATACTAGTCTCGATCCTTGTAGAGGTTGGTAATAGTGGTGAGAACTAAATAGTTCTTCCATTTGGTGTTTTGTAGAGTGACTAGCTTAGGATTTCCTTTGGCTAGTACGTTTTGAGAAAGTCTGTGTAGGTGTTTTAAAACCTTTATATAGTTTGATGTTTTGTGGTGAGTAATATTATTTTTACTATTGTGATGTGCACGTTATGTTTGTAGTATTTAGAAGAAAAATTTTTATACCCAGATTTTCCGACATCAAAATAGATCAATTTTCGAAAGCAACCAGCAAAATTCTTTTTAATTTATTTCCGCAAGTGTTATATAGTAATGCCCAATGGGGTATTACATTTTCAATAATTTATACAGGAAACACTGAAAACAACTTTTTTCTGTTTTCACTATTTTTTGTATAAATCTTTAAAAATAAAAAATAAAACAAAAATAATGTAACAATTTTATAATTATTTTTAAAAAAGAAAATAGACATCTGAAAATAAACAAACAAACGGCCCCTATTATTTGGCTGAGCTTTGGCTAGCGGGCAAGTCGCTGGGATTCATTGAATTCGCCCATTGAAAATAATAATAATAACTTACGTACGGTGCAAGAAAGAACTACAGCCGCTGATGTTCGCCTTATCCGCATGGATAGAACTGATTATTTTGAAAGTAAAGGATCATTCAGTATCATTGGTTAAAAAATTCGAAAAAAGAAATTATATATTAAAAAAATTAAGTATATAATTTTTTTTTAAAGTTTTAAATACATCACTTCCTAAACTAACTTACTTTTATAAATTTCTTAATGATCAGTAAGTATCCTAGCATTTGCGAAAAAGTAATGTTATTTTTACACTTTTTTCTACACTCATTTTGATATCTATTTTAATTGTAAATCATTGATTAGTACCCCTTTGTGCTCTCTTTTATTCATTATCTGCTTATCTAAAAAAAATTATAATCATTGATTATTTACCTACTATTACTTTTAAAGCAATAAAATGATTAATGATTACAAAATAAATAATTAAATAAATGAAAAAAGCTTGAAATTTATTTTTTGTTTATTTATTTCTATCTGCGTGGCATCTTAAAAAAGGTACATCATTGGACATGTTTGGAGGTTATTAAGATGAGTGACCGATTTTTTGAAAACACCCCCAAATTAAGTTATTGTAATTAAAATCCACACCAAATAATAATAAGGATTTTTCTAACCTGTGCAATTTTGCACATGTTAAGGAATCATAAAATAGAAATATTCTATTGGAAAGAGTAGCTTTTTAATTTTCAATTAATTGAATACACAACTTCCAATACAACATTTCTACTTTTAGTTTTTTAACATGTGCAAAGTTGTACAGGTTAGAAAAACCGTAATAATAAAAATAGAATTTAATTGGTATGCACTATCAGTGTAAAGTTTTTTACATTATCAATCAATCACAAATCATAGTATTAATGACTTTTAAGGTGATTTGAATAAGAATCAAAGATTTTCAATGACGTGACGATTTATTATTGGTTGACAATGTAAAAAATATTTATACTGGTGGTGTATATAAATTAAACTCATAAAAAATAAATTATTTTATTTTGTTCAAGAGAGGATAATGAAGGAATTAATGAACATAATATAACATAATATAATATAATGTTTGGTTTGATAATTTTCACCAACATGCCACATGCCCACATGGTATTGCAATCGTGTAAACTATAAGGATTGGCATAATTTGCATCGCATGCAACGGAGAGTGACATTTGGAGTAGAAAACGCAGAAGAAGTCGGCGTTGATATGCCTAAACTTTGTCCACTACTTTTGTTCATTTGGATCATTCCATTTTTGTGCTTTTTCTGTTATAGTTGGGCAGTTTTCTTCGTTACCGGTGAACCCCAACACCTTGTTTATTTTTCTTGATTTCAAATAAAAATTGTCCACTACTTCGACAATTTCTGTCTTTTATTTATTTATTATTATTCTCAACATTTTCTCATTTTTCTGTCTTTTCAATATGTCTTCCTTATGAACTAGAACACGTGAAGAGGTGAAGTCATGCATGACCAAATCTATATACCAAAAATCCCTTTCTTTCCAAATTATCAGTGACTTTTTCCCTTAATATATATTTGCAAAGCTATGTTAAAGTAATCATCGTTAGTCATACTTTAGGAATCCACTATTCTATATTGTATACTCGGAATAAGAATCGTTCACATTCTTTAGCAGGTACAATCTTTTAGGATGCACGAAACGTGCATAATTCTTTTGGCGTGTTTTTTTCTTTCCAAAATTCACATTATATATATACACAAAAATTTTAGCATGAAAAGTCTTTAGCTAAAATCGAGTAGTTTTTAAAAGATTTTACGTCATTCTAAAATGAGTTTTAGAATGATTTTAGTTACCATTTTTCTTTTTTCTTTTTTTCTTTTTTTCTTTTTTTCTTTTTTATATATCTAACAAGATTTTTATTTTTCAAATGGTAAAATCACAATATTTCAAGTTTTGAAATCAGATTTTAATAACTGTGAACGTGCGTCTTGCTTTCATAATACTTCTACTTGATTGGAAATCATGCGATTCCAAAACTTTTCTCCACAAATCTAAATAAGTTATCATTTGTCCCCTTTCTCCATCCATTATGACTATATACCTTCAAAAGGTATAAATAGGAAGTAGTGTCTCCTAGATATGTTAAGTACGTACGTCAAAATCCAACGAAAACAAGGGCTTAAAGGTTTTTTTTTTGAAGAGGGCTTAAAGTTAACTCTTAATGTAATTCTGTAGTTATAGAAATTCTTTATGACGTGAAACCCTATCATACAATCCTTTATATGATAGTACAATATTGAAAAAAACCATATTATAAATAAAACATGGTGTTGTTGCCTAAGCCGCCATTCATTTTAACACCAAAAGGTTCACAGCTAATAAAAAACAAATTTGAAATGTTATTGCCACTTATATATCAGGTTATATATCATTAATCAAAAGAAGGTACAATCATAAAAAAGAAAGCAATAATGTTAAGGAGACTCGTGATGAACCTAGAGTACTCATATAACAAATTTGAAATGTTATTGCCACTTATATATCAGGTTATATATCATTAATCAAAAGAAGGTACAATCATAAAAAAGAAAGCAATAATGTTAAGGAGACTCGTGATGAACCTAGAGTACTCATATAGTCATATCTTAACTTAGAATGAACAGAGAAATTATTTGTCTAAAGATTGATAATTTTACAGTAATAAAAGGTCAAAGATGTTAACTATTTCCTCGCTACATAAGTTCATGCATCTCGATTTGGCGTGATAATGTTGAAAATGATTTGTTTTGGTGACTAGCTATATACTAAATCGAAGATTCATTAGGCCAATGTATGATAAAAAGCGGAATAGTGGCAACCTACAAGTATACGTCCAAATATTGTAATTTGGAAACTTGCAACATAAAAGTACTTTATATGTAAGGATTGGGGTCATCATCACATGTAGCTCTGGGAGCAGCAACATTTGAAGCTGATATTAAATTCTCCCAAGCCCATGTGAAGAACACTGATTTTCCTTGGTTTTGCAGACATATTCTACGCTTAAAGCAATTCACATATAAAAAATCAAATAAATGAATTGATAGAATAAAATGTATAACACTTTAAATAACTATTTAAATATCCATGATATTATATAATTTGTTGTCGTCTACAATATTCAAGAATAAATTAAGATAACGATTTGATTATTGCTTTTTAATTTAAGATGTGCAAATATCCAGAAGGAATGGGATACCCTTTTTTTTCATATTGTTTGTCCGAGCTCACATGTTCTGATCAGCGAATGAATTTCTCAATTTTTTTTGTTTTATCATGCAATCATATATAAAAGAGAAGTAGAGAACCAAATAAACACAAAATTTATATAAAAAATTAAGTCACAAATAACTAAGCCCACTAATAAAATCTCATTTTGTCTATCTCTTTTCTGCATGACCACATAATATAAAAATGAACATGGGATTATTCATTCACTCTAATTAGAGATGAAGTTTGCATTCTGCAAGCTATATAGGCCACAACCTACTGCACCAAAATGACTGTGTGTGTACCATTTTGTTGCTTGGTGTACAAAATGTTGCTTGGTGCATACTACACAACTTTGTTTCAGGGATCCTTGTTTTAGGCAATAATGGTTTATGGATATACTATAACCATGTGATTTTTATTGACTTACATGCACATATAGCCGTAGTTTATACTGTATAGGTTTAGGCACATGATCTTCAAAAGTTCAAATACATCCATATGCCTATTGATAAGTGGTCATAAGGATTCATTTATATATTATGCCTTTCGTAATTTCTTAGCTATCCCAACATATGGTTAAAACTTGTCACTATTTTCAATCTCTCATTCTCTCTCTATTTTTTTTTTTTTGGTCCTTGAAGGTTTTGAATTTCGATCAACCTCGTCTCTAAAAGTTTTATTTCCGTACAAGGCGTGCCTCAAATGTATTCATTCACGGCATATAATTTTTTTTATATAAATTGTAGTAACACATACTTTTTTAACACTCTCCAACACACTCTTAATTATTGGATGAACTTCTCTTGGAACTTGCTAAATAGAGTGGGTCCCACAGTGATCTCACATGAAGTTTATCTAATGATAAAAATGTGTTAGAGAAAGTGTTGGAAAGAATATATTGATAGCATTGCTCATTTTTTTTTGTCAATTCGATAGGTTTTGAATTTCAAAACCTTATGGTCTAATTAATACTTTTTCAAATTAATGCGAAAATAATTGTATAAAATCCTGTCCATAGACTATAGAGTAAGAAGAATGTGTCAATGTCGGGAATCCAGGTCCAACTAACGAAGTACCTTCACCAGCTTGTTTAATATACAATAATATTTTTTTTATAGGCAAATGTTAGTATGTTAGAATGTTAATTGTTAATTTTTCTCCTTTGCCAAGATTTAAATCTTGGACCTCCAGCACCTTAAACCCTTAGCTTTTATTACTTGAGCTATCCCACCCCCTAATATTCGATAATGATGAAATATGTTTGTCAAAATACACCCCTTTTTAACATACAAAATGCATGTCTCAAGTGTTCATGCACACATGCCATTTGTTTTTGGTCAATATTTCCTGGCCAATGCATGCTAACACAGTAACACGCCCTGACACCTGCACTTCTGAAAATTAGAAGCTTTACTGTTTAAGTTTGAAACAGAATTCGGTTAGGCTCATCAACGAAAGAAGACTCTGAGGTCAAGACAAATCTTTAGACCACAATAGTAAGTCAAATGCGTGCTGTAGGCACGTTTCATTAATCCTCGCCATGTACAGTGCGTTTTGATTTTTTTTTACTAGTTCTGATATAGTATTTTTTATTATTCTATCCATGATTCTATTTTAGTAATCATTATTATTAATTCTATTTCTCTAACACATCTTGTATTATTGTAAATGTATACTCTCCTTGTAATCTTTCTGAGAAGAAACAACTGTGGGAGGCCCTGATCATGTCTAAAATGGGATTTGGTGGTGAATTGTGGTCAGTAGTGGGCGATTTTAACACAGTAAGGAGTGCGTCGGAAAGGAGAGGAGCTGGACAGTACTCTCAAGCAGCTGAAATGAACCTGTTTAAAGGCTTCATTCAGGAAATGAGTCTTATTGATCTGCCAGTTTTAGGAAAGTGTTTCACGTGGTTCAAACCAGATGGTTTCGCATCAAGTAGAATTGACAGGTTCCTTCTATCGGAAGGATGGATTAGTATGTGGTCTATTAAGGCTCAGTGGGTGGGGGATAGAGACGTCTCTGATCATTGTCCGATAATGTTGAAGGGTGAGAACCTTAATTGGGGGCCGAAACCATTTCGCTTCAATAATTGCTGGCTACAACATTCCGAGTTCAAGAGTTTTGTGGAAGAAAATTGGGGAGTGCTGCAGGTTCAGGGGCGTAAGATATACTCTTTCAAGGAGAAACTAAAGCTCCTAAAAGACAGAATCAAAGTCTGGAATTACGAGGTTTTTGGCAACTTAGACTCACAGATTAAGCAATTGGTAGCTGAACTTAATGCTTCGGATGGTCAAGTGAGTATAGCAGCCCTAACTGAGGAACAAATGAGTAAAAGGAGATAGGTTTCAAATGACCTTTGGAGGGTTCAGAAAATGAAGGACAATTTAATGCACCAAAAGTCAAGACTGACATGGCTTCGAAAGGGTGACTCAAACTCGGGATTTTCCCACGGCTGTGTTAATTACAATAGAAGGAAAAATAACATTGAGGCTCTTTTATCAGGGAATTCGTGGGTGGAGGGTGTTAGTAATGTTAGAAGGGTGGTAAAAACACATTTTGAATCTCTGTTTGCGGATCATAACTTGCCTAGGCCACTCTTAGATGGATTGGTGTTTAATACTCTTTCTCCTATGGATAATTCGCTACTTTCCGCCCCCTTCACAGAAGATGAGATTAAAGAAGCAATATGGTCATGTGATGGTGACAAGAGCCCGGGCCCGGATGGGTACAATTTTACATTCTTTAGGAATTTTTGGAACTCCTTAAAAGGTGAGGTGTGTCTTTTGGTGGAGGAATTCTACACTAACTCAAAGCTACCTAGAGGTATCTGTTCTTCTTTTGTTGCGTTGATACCAAAACGTGAGAATCCGCAGAGAATCACTGATTTTAGGCCGATTTCACTAATTGGCTCGATCCACAAACTATTCTCCAAGTTACTTGCTGCAAGAATCAAGAAAGTGATTGATCCTCTAATTTCAAGATGTCAAACAGCTTTTATTTCGGGGAGACAAATTCTTGATGGTGTTTTAGCAATCAATGAACTTGTGGATTTTGCAAAGAGAAACGGTCAAAGCAACTTATTATTGAAGGTGGATTTCGAGAAAGCCTACGATTCGGTCAGTTGGGACTTCCTAAGGTACTTGATGTTAAGGATGGGTTTCAACAGAAAGTGGATGGGGTGGATGGAGGCTTGTATTTTCTCCGGCAGAGTTTCCGTGTTGGTTAATGGTAGCCCGACGGAGGAGGTAGAGGTGAAAAAGGGTCTCCGGCAGGGTGATCCCTTAGCTCCATTCCTTTTCCTAATAGTTGCAGAAGGACTCAGTAAGCTGATCGAAAGAGCTACAGAAACAGGGATTTTCTCTGGTTTTCAGTTTGACAGGTCTTGTAGTTTGTCGCACCTACAGTTTGCTGACGATACGATTCTTGTTGGCAAGGCGAATCATGACAACCTTTGGGGAATAAAAGCGGTCTTGAGGTGCTTTGAGATGGCGTCTGGTCTGAAAATTAATTACTCCAAGAGCTGCCTTTTTGGGCTGAATTGTGATGAAGATTTCTTAGCAGCAGCCGCAAATTTCTTGTGTTGTAAAGCCGGTCAGCTGCCTTTCACATACTTGGGATTACCAATTAGTGCTAACCACCGCCGGAAATCTTCTTGGCAGCCGGTGATAGATGTGATGAAGAGAAGATTGTCAAAGTGGAGGGGTAAAAGATTGTCCTTTGGAGATCGAATTGTGCTACTAAGGTCGGTGTTATCTAGCATACCCCTATACTTCATATCTTTTTCAGGATTCCAAGAAAGGTGTTGAGGATCTTGATTGGGTTACAAAGGTCATTTCTTTGGGGTGGCAGCGACGGGAAAAGGTGCATTTCGTGGGTAAGATGGCAAAAAGTATGCTCACCAAAGGAAAAGGGTGGATTAGGAATTAAGGACCTTGATCTTTTCAACCTCAGTTTACTTGGAAAATGGAGGTGGAGGCTCCTTGTGGACTCAAATGCTTGTTGGTACAACATTCTACAATCAAGGTATGGAGACATTAGTAAGTTAGCCCATTCTACTCGCTGGAATGCAAGGAATTCGTCCTGGTGGTGGTGAGACTTGTGTGCAGTGAACACTGATGAGGTTGCTCAGCAACATTGGTTCTCAAAAGGGGTCCGCAGAAAGATAAGAAATGGATTGAACACTCTTTTTTGGCATGACAATTGGTTCGGAGACAAGCCTTTAAAAGAAGACTTCCCCTCTTTTCGTTATCTAGCAAGAAGGATGCAGCAGTTAGCACTTTTGGGAGCTGGGAGGGCGATACTTGGCATTGGAGATGGGCTTGGAGAAGAAATCTTTTTGCTTGGGAAGAGGAAATTCAGGTAGTTTTCACATAAACCATGGCTGGGGCTTTCATCAATAAGGAAGAGGAGGATGTGTGGATTTGGATGCTTGAAGGCTCAAAGGTTTTTTCGGTCAGGTCAGCCTATGAGTCCATTTTGTCTAACCCTCAGCGGCTCACCACTGCAGCTGTGGATCATCCAGTGTTTAAAAACTTCTGGTTTAGCAGCGCACCTAACAAGGTATTAGCCTTCTCTTGGCGGGTCCTTTTGGACAGGATACCAAGCAAGATGAATCTCCTCCACAGGAATGTTGTAAATGGAATCAACCTCTGTAGTTGTGTGTTCTGTGAATCTGAAATGGAGACAACTCTGCACTTGTTCCTTCTTTGCCCCTATTTGGTACAGGTATGGCACTGGCTATATGGTTGGTTGGGTTTTTATTTTGTGGTTCCTGTTGATATGGTGGAACATTACATTGCTCATGGAGGTTTGTTCAAAAGGAAAAATCTCAAAAAGTATAGGAACTTATTCTGGCATACAACAGTGTGGTCTCTATGGCTACAAAGGAATGCATTCATTTTTGAAAATAAACCAATAGATTTTCTGTCCATAACTGAGTCAATTAGACTAAGGTCGTGGCATTGGTTTAGAGCAGAAAATGAGCACTCAAGTTACTCATACTCAGATTGGTGCTTGTGTCCTATGGGGTGTTTTCCTTGAAGATGAAAATTGGAGGGAGCAGAGTTTTAAGTTATGCTTGGAGAGCTCTAATTTGGGTAATTTGGGATATATATATATAACTGGACTACTACTCTGGTAGCATCTTGCAAAGATTCTGTTTTATGCTTTTCCTAGTGTTTTTTGGTAATAGAGTCTGATTCTGTTGGAATTTACAGGGTAGTTATATATCAACCAGGATGTTCCATTTTAGGGGCTTGGTTGATCTTTTACCTTCCCTTCTTCTTCTTCTCATCATACTTGTATTTGGGTGAGTACCTCTTGTACTCCATTCAATACATTTCTTTGCTTATCAAAAAAAAAAAAATTCTCTACAATCACAATATTCACAATAATATCTCATATGTCTATTATATACATTTGTCAGCTTTTAATTCTTGTAATAGATTTTCTAAGTAACTTTGATTAGTTCGATCTAACATGCTTAATTTATATATATATATATATATATATATATATATATATATATATATACAAATTTCTCTATATTTGTATAATCCATATTTCTTTTTCTAATTACTTAGCTCTGATATCAAAATGGTATCCCCATAATAATTTTGATTTTTTTTTTAATTTATTCATGTTTGAGGGTAGTATTTTAATTATTTAGAAAAAACAATATCATCATCATTATTGTCATTATTTTCATCCAGATAATCAGGATCTCCATATAATTCATACCAATATTCTATATCTAAATATGCTAATAATTCTTGTTCCTTTTTATATGTTTTTTGTATTCTTAATAGTATTTGATTTAGATAAAAAATTTCTTGCAAATTTTGATATCTTAATTTATTAATTATTATTTGCTTACAGTCTTTTGGTAAATTCATGATTAGTACACTTAATATTTCTTTGTCCATTATTCTGAATACCAGTATTCTTCATCTGAATATTTTTGTTCTTCAATAAATTCCATTTCTTCTAAATATTCAAATTCAATATTTATTTCTATGTTATGTAAATAAAGTTCTTCTTGCCTATATTGTTCTTTTATCTTTTTTATTATAATTTGTTTGCAATCAATTGGAAGATTAAATTATAATACACTTATTATTTCTTTATATGTTTGTTCATCTAATTCCATGCTTATTTTAATCACTATCACTGTCTTCAAAAGGTGGAGCTTCTATTCTAAAATAATTTGTAGATTTTGATGAGGAACTTGAGGGTCTAATGTGACACCCTTCTACCCCACGTGTTATAAGGCATTTAAATATAAAACAATTAATAAGAAAAACATGTATTTAACTTAATTAAATAAAACAGTTGTCCATGGGTAGAAAAGTCCCACATGAACTCGTTTACAAAGCGGAAAATAACAATAGTTTAATCAAATAAAAACATCATCAAAAGAATAACCCAACCCCGATGCCACAATTCAGAGCTGGTATAACCGTTCCGGAAATAAATCCTCAGAATACAACTGGAAACAAACTATCTAAACTTAAAACAACCCTACTATGAGTGGCGGCTCCTCAGAGTCACTCCTCTCCGGGCTGCTCGTCATCCTCTGCAAATGCCAATCAGGCCAAATACAAACAATACAGGGAGTAAGATTCATGTAATCATATAAACAGCAGAGGAATAGTACGCAAGGTAAACATACACATAAGCATACATCAACATCCATCAGTAACATAACAACCAAGTATGCTATGCTATGCAATGCATCAACTACTCCGCTACTCCAACTATGCATGTGGATCCAACTAACTCAGGATGAACGACTTTGGAGTTACATATCCGTATTGGCCATAAAAGCACCAACACCGGCAGTTCACCAAACCTTGGGTGAACCCCATGGATAGCCAACGCATCAAACCGTGGATGCCTTATCACGGGGGGCCTCGGTCACCAAACCTTGGGTGACCTACGGTGGATGGCCAGATCACCGTACTCTCGGGCGATCTCCCCTTTGTCGAACCTCCCCCATCAACTACTCCAATGCTTTATGCAAATGGCACAACAACAAACAATCTCAACCACCTCCTTGCTTGGGCCATGAAGCTCCCAAGACTTTCAACATCAAACTCAACGGAACCTTAGACCCAAACCGTGGGGTCAAGGCTCCCTTGGCCAATAAGCACCATGGTTCAACTCAACGTACTTGGGTCTATAAGCACCCAAGACTTCAACTTATCAACGTGCGGTAACCCAACGGATACCGACTTAATATTTGATTATCTAATTATCTTATATAATTAATAACCAGGTTGTCTAATCTTTATCTTTGATTATTTATCTCAACTTATCATCATAGGGGAATGGGGTTAAAAACCCCTTAAGTCCTTTAATTGCATTACTGTCCAGGGGGTCAGCACGGTCGTGCTTAGACCCTAGCACGGTCGTGCTTGGACACGTGAGGGCGTGCTGCCCTTTTAAGTGAAGCACGGTCGTGCTTCACACTCAGCACGGTCGTGCTCAGCAGCACGATCATGCTATTTGACCTGCTTGGCCGTGCTGAGCAGCGCGGCCATTTTCCAGAATTTAAATGGGAGCACGGTCGTGCTCCCTGTTCAGCACGGTCGTGCTCAACGCACGACTGCACTATTCTGGGCAGGAACAGAAACCAACTTCTAACCATTTAACTTAGGGATTAACTCCCTTAAACTTAGTACGATTTTTAAACCTATTTAGCCAATTAACATAATTTCATCAACCTCAAACTCATCATCCCAACAATATCATCAATCAACCAAGGTCATGGCAATAACAACAATTACATGTTATCATATCATCAGCAATTATCAATGATATAAACACATATTCACAATATACCAAAACAGTCATCAACATACAATTACATACAACAGAACAGGGTCATGAGGAGCCCTTAACCTTACTCTATCCCACTGCCTAATGAAAACAATTCCCTTCTCCCCATACCTAGATTGAAGGTCGCTCCAACGTTAGCTCCTAAAGTAAACGGTCACGGTTCCCCAAAGCGGCTTAACTCCACACAACCTCTAGTCAAACCGAAGCACAGATATTAGTTTCCTATTCAAACCATTATGAAAAGGAAAACACCAAGGGAGGGAACATTACCTCTAGACCAACAGGACTCACAAGAGGCTCCCAAAGGCTACCAAAACTCCAGAAACGGGTTGAGTTTAGTGAAAGTAGGGAAAGGGATCACTCTGGCCGAACTGGTGACGGCTGCCAACAAAAGTAGGGTTTTCACGTCACCCTCGGGTTTTGCTCACGGTTATAAAGCTCGGACTTGAGCATGGTCGTGCTTCTCCTTAAGCACGGTTGTGCTCCACTTAGCGTCAGCGAGACGCGGTCCACTCATTGAGCACGGGCGTGCTCACTATTGAGCACGGGCGTGCTCACTATTGAGCACGGGCGTGCTCACTATTGAGCACGGGCGTGCTCACTATTGAGCACGGTCGTGCTCAACTTAAAATCAGAAACACGCTTCTGACTCTAAGCACGGGCTTGCTGGCTGATGAGCACGAGCGTGCTCATGTACCAGAAAGGGACTTTTAGGCTAAAATCTCACTTAGCCCTTAACCAACATTATTAAAATAATAAACTAGCTTTATAAAACATTTTATGAAAAACAGGGTGTTACAATTCCACCCCCCTTATAAAAATTTCGTCCTCGAAATTTCTACGTACCTCAAACGAAAAGATGCGGATACGCCTCCATCATCTGACTCTCGAGCTCCCAGGTAGCACTTTCCTCAGTTGCCCCGCTCCAAACTACTTTAACCAAGGGAATCTCTTTGCCTCTTAGCTGCTTCACCCTCCTATCTTCGACTCGAAGGGGTAACACCTCAAATGTCAAGTTCTCTTTTAACTGTATTGTATCGGGAACTATCACGTGACTAGGGTCATGAATGTACTTCCTGAGTTGAGACACATGAAAAACATTGTGGAGATTTGACAAGAACGGTGGCAAGGCTATTTGATAGGCGACTTCGCCGACTCTTTTAAGGATTTGGTAAGGACCAATGAACCTCGGAGTAAGTTTGCTCGCCTTCATCACTCTACCAACCCCAGTCGTCGGGGTAACTCTCAAGAATACATGATCACCTTCCTGGAATTCGAGCGCCTTCCTCCTTTTATCATGGTAGCTCTTCTGCCTACTCTGTGCAACTCTCATCTTTTCCTGAACTAACCTGATCTTTTCTGTTGTTTCCTGGACTATCTCTGGCCCTAGCACCACACTATCACTAGGTTCACTCCAACACAAGGGTGTCCTACATCTCCTCCCATACAGAGCTTCATAAGGTGCCATCCCAATGCTGGAATGGAAACTGTTGTTGTAGGTGAACTCTATCAGGGGCAAAAACTTGTCCCAACTTCCTGACTATTCTAACACACAAGCCCTCAACAAGTCCTCTAAGGACTGGATGGTCCGCTCAGACTGCCCATCAGTCTGTGGGTGGTAAGCTGAACTAAGCCTAAGCTTTGTCCCTAAAGCCTCTTGCAAACTATTCCAAAACCTAGAGGTAAACCTCGGGTCTCTATCTGAAACTATGCTAGAGGGTACACCATGAAGCCTAACTATCTCTTTGATGTACAGCTTAGCTAACTTCTCCAATGGATACTCCATGTTCATCGGAATGAAATGGGCAGACTTAGTCAGTCTATCCACAACAACCCATATAGCCTCAAAACCAGCTGGAGTCCTAGGGAGTCCAGACAAAAAATCCATGGAGATGCTATCCCATTTCCATTCTGGGATACTCAAAGGTTGCAACTTACCCGAAGGCCTTTGATGCTCTATCTTAGCCTTCTGGCAAACTAGGCACGCATATACAAACTCAGCTACATTCTTTTTCATCCTAGGCCACCAAAATATCCTCTTAAGGTCCTGATACATCTTAGTGGCACCTGGGTGCACACTCAATCCACTCCTATGACCTTCTTCTAAGATCAACTTCCTAAGCTCAGGAACATCAGGCACACAAACTCTATCCTTAAACCTCAAGATGCCATCACTGCCATCCTTAAAACTTAGGTCTCTACCCTGAGCGAGCAAATCTCGCTGGTCTAAGAGAAACTTGTCTAACTTCTGACCCTCTCTAATCTCATCCATCAAACTGTTGGTAACCTTCAAGGTACCAAGCCTAATACTCTTAGGGGTAAACTCACAAGCTAGACTAAGGTCTCTAAATTCCTCAATCAAATCCATCTCCCTAACCATCAAAGCGGAGACATGCAGGGTTTTCCTACTCAAGGCATCGGCCACCACATTGGCCTTTCCTGGGTGATAGGTCAGCTCGAAGTCATAGTCCTTTAAAAACTCCATCCACCTACGCTGCCTCATATTCAACTCCTTTTGATCAAAGAGATACTTCAAACTCTTATGATCGCTAAAGACCTCAAACCTCGCTCTATACAGGTAATGCCTCCAGATCTTTAAGGCAAATACCACAGCTCCTAACTCTAGGTCATGGGTAGGGTAGTTCTTCTCATGGGTTTTCAACTGCCTAGAAGCATAAGCAACTACCTTACCATTCTGCATCAGCACACCACCTAACCCTTGCTTAGAAGCATCGCAGTAAACTACGAAGGGTTCACTAGGATCTGGCAAAACTAACACTGGTGCTGATGTCAACCTATTCTTAAGGGTTTGGAAACTCTCTTCACACCTAGAGTCCCACACAAACAACAGTCCCTTCTTGGTGAGACGGGTTAAGGGTAAAGCTATCTTAGAGAAACCTTCTATGAATCGCCTATAGTACCCGGCTAACCCCAAGAAACTCCTAATCTCGGTTACAGACTTTGGCGCTTCCCACTGGAGCACCGTCTCTACCTTAGCTGGGTCCACCGCTATGCCACCCTTAGAGATGACATGTCCTAAGAAGCTCACTTCCTCTAACTAGAACTCACACTTAGACAACTTAGCATACAGCTGCTTTTCCTTAAGGGTCTGCAAGACAACCCTCAGGTATTCCTCATGTTCCTCCTTACTCTTGGAGTATACTAAGATGTCATCTATGAATACTACCACAAACTTATCCAAGTAAGGGTGAAAGGTCTTGTTCATGTAGTCCATGAAGACCGCAGGAGCATTGGTCACACCGAAGGGCATAACCAAATACTCATAGTGACCATATCGCGTCCTAAACGCTGTCTTCGGGATGTCCTCAGACTAAACCCGAATCTGATGGTACCCTGATCTCAAATCTATCTTTGAAAAGACGCAAGCGCCCATCAACTGGTCCCTAAGATCATCAATCCTAGGGAGGGGATACCGATTCTTTATGGTCACCTTGTTGAGCCGCCGAAAGTCGACACACAACCTCATACTACCATCATTCTTCTTCACCAACAACACGGGTGCTCCCCACGGAGACACACTCGGCCTAATGAACTGCTTCTTGATCAGGTCCTCCAACTGTTCTTTCAACTTAGCTAACTCAAGAGGAGACATTCTATAGGGTGCAATGGAGATTGGCCCGGTGCCAGGCACTAAGTCTATGGTAAACTCAACATCTCTCTCTAGGGGTAAGTTATAAACATCCCCCGGAAACACTTCAGGAAATTCCCGCACAACAGGCAAGCTGGCGACATCAGGAGGGCTGCTCTCTACTTCCAGGGAAGCTAACATCATGTATACTTGGGCTTCGTCTTTCATCGAAGCTTGAACTTGGCTGGCAAAGAGAAGGTCCGGATTCTTAGACTCCTTTGGAGTTCCAAAAATCAAGGTTTTGTCAAAACAGTTGAGGAGGACATGGTTGGAAGATAACCAGTCCATACCCAGAATGATATCCAGGTCTTTCAAAGGCAAGCATACAAGATCAGCAATGAATGTCCTATCATTTATAACTATATGACAGTTCTTGCATGCATAAGAAGTAGAAACAGGTTTATTTGTAGGTGTAGAAACCAACAAATCATACTCAAGGAAAGTAACAGACAATTCAAGACTCTTGGCCCTATCATGCGATATAACAGAATGAGTAGCACCCGAATCATACAACACAGTTAATCGAGTTCCATCTATAAAACATGTACCTTGAATCAAGTCATCAGACTCGGAGGCTTCAGCTCTACTAAGAGTAAAGACTCTTCCAGTGGTCTTCAGTCGATTGGCCTGGGACTTCTGATTCTTGCTGGTGCTGGGAGGCTCGGCCTTGGCTCCTTCACACTCTCGGCTGATGTGTCCTGGCTTGCCACACCTGAAGCAGATGACCTGCGCCTCCTTGCATTGAGACGAGTAGTGATCTGTAGCACCACACTTGCCACACCTCATGGGCCTAGAGACGTTAGAGAACCCGCCTCTAAACCCATCCTGCTGAAACTGTGGCTTCTTACCACTCTGCTTGAAATCTCTGGCGGTCGGAGCATACCTCTGCTTACCCTTGTCCCTCTGATTAGTCCTCTTGCCACTCTGGCTATCTGACCCTTTGGAACTAGCAACCCTGAATTGGCTGGCATCTTCATAGATCCTGCACTTGTTGACCAGAATAGGGAAGACTCTGATCTCCTGGTAGCTGATGGCCTGCTTGATCTCAGGTCGGAGTCCAGCCTCAAACTTCACACACTTTGAACGATCATCCGTCTCATGCTGATAGGGAGTGTAGTACCTGGCCAGCTCCTCAAACTTTGCCGCATAGTCACCAACTGACAGCGACCCTTGCCTCAAAGACAAGAATTCCATCTCCTTCTTGTCTCTGATATCCGCTGGAAAGTACTTCTCCAGGAACCTCTGCCTGAACACAGCCCATGTAACCGCTGTGCCCTCAGCCTGCATCCTCTACCTGCAGTTATCCCACCAATGCTCAACCTCCTCGATCAGCATGAAGGTAGCAAAGATGAGCTTCTGCTGATCGTTGCAATCCATGGCTCGGAAGATCTTCTCTGTCTCCCTCAGCCACAACAAAGCTCCTTCCGGATCGTACGCGCCCTTGAACGACGGAGGGTTGTTCCTCTGGAACTTATCCAGTCCCTGGAACTCACCTGGCCCACCGTTGTTAGGGTTAACGTGCCCGATAGCATTGGCCATAAGTGGCAATGCGTCCGCGATCGCCTGATCGTTGCGTCCTCTACCGGCCATTAGTTCCTGTACAAGTCCAACACAACTCTTAATACAGAAACTTAAGCGAGTAAAAGCTACAGGCAAATAACTTAAAACATCATTATCTATACAAGTATAGACAATTCACACAAGAGTCACACAACAGACTCACAACAGACTCATACCACGTCCGAACAAGGTCGAACTGCTCTGATACCACTAAATGTGACACCCTTCAACCCCACGTGTTATAAGGCATTTAAATATAAAACAATTAATAAGAAAAACATGTATTTAACTTAATTAAATAAAACAGTTGTCCATGGGTAGAAAAGTCCCACATGAACTCGTTTACAAAGAGGAAAATAACAATAGTTTAATCAAATAAAAACATCATCAAAAGAATAACCCAACCCCGATGTCACAATTCAGAGCTGGTATAACCGTTCCGGAAATAAATCCTCGGAATACAACTGGAAACAAACTATCTAAACTTAAAACAACCCTACTATGAGTGGCGGCTCCTCAGAGTCACTCCTCTCCGGGCTGCTCATCATCCTCTGCAAATGCCAATCAAGCCAAACACAAACAATACAGGGAATAAGATTCATGTAATCATATAAACAGCAGAGGAATAGTACGCAAGGTAAACATACACATAAGCATACATCAACATCCATCAGTAACATAACAACCAAGTATGCTATGCTATGCAATGCATCAACTACTCCGCTACTCCAACTATGCATGTGGATCCAACTAACTCAGGATGAACGACTTTGGAGTTACATATCCGTATTGGCCATAAAAGCACCAACACCGGCAGTTCACCAAACCTTGGGTGAACCCCATGGATAGCCAACGCATCAAACCGTGGATGCCTCATCACGGGGGGCCTCGGTCACCAAACCTTGGGTGACCTACGGTGGATGGCCAGATCACCGTACTCTCGGGCGATCTCCCCTTTGTCGAACCTCCCCCATCAACTACTCCAATGCTTTATGCAAATGGCACAACAACAAACAATCTCAACCACCTCCTTGCTTGGGCCATGAAGCTCCCAAGACTTTCAACATCAAACTCAACGTAACCTTAGACCCAAACCGTGGGGTCAAGGCTCCCTTGGCCAATAAGCACCATGGTTCAACTCAACGTACTTGGGTCTATAAGCACCCAAGACTTCAACTTATCAACGTGTGGTAACCCAACGGATACCGACTTAATATTTGATTATCTAATTATCTTATATAATTAATAACCAGGTTGTCTAATCTTTATCTTTGATTATTTATCTCAACTTATCATCATAGGGGAATGGGGTTAAAAACCCCTTAAGTCCTTTAATTGCATTACTGTCCAGGGGGGTCAGCACGGTCGTGCTTAGACCCTAGCACGGTCGTGCTTGGACACGTGAGGGCGTGCTGCCCTTTTAAGTGAAGCACGGTCGTGCTTCACACTCAGCACGGTCGTGCTCAGCAGCACGATCATGCTATTTGACTTGCTTGGCCGTGCTGAGCAGCGCGGCCATTTTCCAGAATTTAAATGGGAGCACGGTCGTGCTCAACGCACAACTGCACTATTCTGGGCAGGAACAGAAACCAACTTCTAACCATTTAACTTAGGGATTAACTCCCTTAAACTTAGTACGGTTTTTAAACCTATTTAGCCAATTAACATAATTTCATCAACCTCAAACTCATCATCCCAACAATATCATCAATCAACCAAGGTCATGGCAATAACAACAATTACATGTTATCATATCATCAGCAATTATCAAGGTTATAAACACATATTCACAATATACCAAAACAGTCATCAACATACAATTACATACAACAGAACAGGGTCATGAGGAACCCTTAACCTTACTCTACCCCACTGCCTAATGAAAACAATTCCCTTCTCCCCATACCTGGATTGAAGGTCGCTCCAACGTTAGCTCCTAAAGTAAACGGTCACGGTTCCCCAAAGCGGCTTAAATCCACACAACCTCTAGTCAAACCGAAGCACAGATATTAGTTTCCTATTCAAACCATTATGAAAAGGAAAACACCAAGGGAGGGAACATTACCTCTAGACCAACAGGACTCACAAGAGGCTCCCAGAGGCTTCCAAAACTCCAGAAACGGGTTGAGTTTAGTGAAAGTAGGGAAAGGGATCACTCTGGCCGAATTGGTGACGGCTGCCAACAAAAGTAGGGTTTTCACGTCACCCTCGGGTTCTGCTCACGGTTATAAAGCTCGAACTTGAGCACGGTCGTGCTTCTCCTTAAGCACGGTCGTGCTCCACTTAGCGTCAGCGAGACGCGGTCCACTCATTGAGCACGGGCGTGCTCACTATTGAGCACGGTCGTGCTCAACTTAAAATCAGAAACACGCTTCTGACTCTAAGCACGAGCTTGTTGGCTGATGAGCACGAGCGTGCTCATGTACCAGAAAGGGATTTTTAGGCTAAAATCCCACTTAGCCCTTAACCAACATTATTAAAATAATAAACTAGCTTCATAAAACATTTTATGAAAAACAGGGTGTTACATCTAAGTCCCCATTTATTTCTTATATTCTCTATATATTTTATTTTTTCTTCAAAACGTTTCTTTATTTTTCTTTCACTGTTGTCAAATTTGGTTAATTCGTCTTCTTTTCTTATAATTTGTTTTTCAATTAAATTTCTATCTCTATTTTCTGGATCCTTTTTGAGATAATAATTTAGGACTCCAGAAAGATCTTTAATGTCTGATTTAGTTTTTTCTTTCTTTGAATTAAATTCTTTAGTTTTACTCATTTTGTTTTTTAATTATAACGTCAGATCTTTTACTTGGTTAGTCAATTTAATGATATCATTTTCTTCGTTAGTTCTTTCTTTTTCTGGAAGAATAATTGGTCTTGGAATTGATTCTATTTCGAGAATTCTTGGTTTACTTATGAAAGTTCCTAATTCTGTTATTTCATTTTTCTTTGGATAATAAATTTTTCCTATGTCTTCAAATAATCTTGGAATATCTATTCGATCATTAATTCTGAAGGTAATACTATGGTGTGAGTTTCTCAATGCATAGTTTACACAATAGGTGATTGAGAATATTTTATCTCCTGGTTTTATGAGATTTTCTCTTAAAAATTTATGTTCAAGAGTTAATGCTTGATTTAGTCTTTAAGTATTTAGCGGAATTCCTATATTTGGTCTAATTTCAAATTTTAGTTTTACATAAGCTATGTTTCCTTCTATTACTCCTAGTATTTTATCTTTTTTATCATTTATTCTATTATCTTTCAGAACTAATTCAATCGGTTAATTTATTCCTTCTTAAAAAGTTGCTTTAGTTTTTTTTTTTTGATGAAAAACGGAATTTATTAACTAGAAATAGGAGGAGAAACTCCTTTTACATCATTCTCAAGAAGAAGAGTTAGAGTAGGCCAAGGCCTCTCAATAATACATAGGGAAAATTGCCCTAAATGGCCTCTATGAGCTAGATGATCTGCACAAACATTAGTAGATCTTAAAATGTGATGAAATTCCACCTTCCAATCCTTCCCCCGAATGAGAGCTTTAGTTAGAACTTGTGCTGCTCCTATATGTATAATATATCCTAATTTCTTTCTATGATCTTGATTCTTTAAATTTCTTTTTAATTCTTAAATTTTTTCTTTACTTATTAACTGAATACATGTATTTTCTTGAGTTTCTGAGATGTCTATAGGTGATTCATTCATTATTTTTCCGTAATAGATTATGTTTTCCTTTTGATTGAACTTTCTTAGTATATTCATAAATCTTTCTTTCTTTCCTATCATATTTGCATTTTCTACCAAATCTAAGTCTTCTTTCTGTATTTTTCTAAATAATTTAGGATTAATTAAGATGCTTCCTTCATAATTTTCATCTTCTTTAGTAATTTGTAAGTGTTCTATCTCACTAGCTTCAATATTTTCTATTTCAGACATTATTTTACATGAACAAGGTCTAGTATTAAGAAGAGTACCTGATCTTTGATTTTTGAAAATTATATGCTTCTGCCAACTTCCGCTTCTGTTGTTCGCTTCCTTTGATCTTTGCTTGAACAGAGTAATTTGACAGAATAATTTAGGCAAAAAGTATTTTTATTTAGTAATTGGATTTTTTACAAGGGGGGGTTGGATAAACACTCAATCATCCGGCTATACCATGAAGGTTTAGCAAACTATTCTCAAAAGAGAGACTTCACACAAGTGAGAATTGAAACTAAGTTCCGAATTCTATTTTGCCTCAGCATAAGAGGTCTTATTTATAACCTAAGCATACATGACTAATTTACATAAATAACCCTGAAAACATGTAGGTGCTTACATCAGGTTTCAATAATTTAACTGATGACGTCAGTGCTTACGTCATTGTTTAATAATTCTGATTGATGACGTCAGTGCTTACATCATTTTTCAATTATTGCTTCATCAGAGTCCTTGTCTTCTTCCTGATTCTTGCTAGTGCTTTCTGAGGTGTTCTGTCTTTTTGTACATCTTTCGCATTCATGGTTTCTGCTTTCTCTAATTAGTGCACATAGCTGGCTCAAAACAGCTGGCCTGTAATTCATTGCCGGTCCCTCCAGAGCATAGAATGGGAATTCAAAGTTTGTCAGGATTGTTAAGTCTTTTTCTTTTATTTCTTTTCCGATTGTTTTGCTTAAAAGCAAAGTATTTGGTCCTTTGTATAGAGTCTTGACGTATGACCCTTTTCCTATTACTTGACATTGTCCATAGGTACTTGCCAACTGGTTAGTTATTATCATGGTCATATCGTCTTCATCATATATAGTCCTTTTTGCTTCGTCCATCAGTGGGAAATTATTATTGCTTATGCCCATATAGACTAAGTGCTTGGCTGGTTGTTAAAGTTGACACAGGCAAATACAAGAAGGAGGGGTTGAATTGTGTTTGTTAATAATTTTCGAAAACAACCTTTTTCAAAACTTATTTTCTCACACAAAGAATATAAGACAGATGCACACACAAAAAATGATCTTTTTAAAAGCTTAACAAAATCAAGTTCAAATCCCCACAGTCAGTATAAACAAATAAAACCGTAAGAGTTAAGGGATTAGAAGATTCACGCAAGTGTTTTATCCTAGTTCACTCTCTTCCAACCAAGAGCTACGTCCAGTCCCTTCGACTTGAAGGTTTTACTCCACTATTTATCCAAATAGATTACACCAAGTATTTAGCACCTCTCCAGGCTACAAGTATTCCTTTCTTACCAAGCCTCTTCAGGCTCTAACTCTAACAAAGAGATTGTTTGCTTTTGATCGTCTAACTCACTATGTGTGAGGATGTGAAAGTTTAAGATCGGTTGAATATTACAACAATATTCAAGCTAAAGAATTACAGACTTTTGCTCTTGAAAGAATAAAAGAATGAGAGCTTGTAGGTTGGCAAAAGTTTAGCTAGCAAAAGTTCTTTCTTCAGAGGTTGAGGTCTTCTATTTATAGTGACCTTCTTTTTCACTTGAAAATCTTCAATGGTTGTTTTGAATATTCCCGTTTAGAGATGGCATTGAATTGATAATATCCGTTGTGACAGATAGCTTGATCGTGGCCATTGTGAAATGTATTCTTGGTTATCACTTTTGCACAAAATGGAGGGTCACAGCTCTGAGCAATTGCAACTTGAAAACTGTCTTTCCTCCTTTGTAAAATTCCCGCTATTCTAGCAGTAAAGGCGACAGGGTACAGAGCGTTTTGCATTTTCTCATTCTACTATGTTGCTTTTTGCATTTCCTCGATGGTACTATGTTTCTCTCACAAAGAAACAAGGCATTAAAACAGATAAAGCAAATAGGAAGGACCAACATTCGATTGAAATAAATATCACTTTGTGGTCGGGGTAGCATTTACTTAGTTAGACAGAGCATATGAAAACTTAAAAGAGCTCGTCTACTTAAAAACTACGTCTACACGCTCATGGGTAAAACCAAGTCTATGGACTTGCATTTTTCTTTTCGCTCGTCTACTGACGTGGCATATCCTCCCGTCTATCATCAAGTCTTTGGACTTGCTATACATCAGTGAGTTATTTTTATCTCCGTATACTGACATGGCATTTAAGCTCGTCTACTCATTGAAGCTAAAGTTCCCGTCTACTCAAATATATTAAACAAATATATATACCAAACATTTTGAGCAACTCTTCTACATATTATGGACACAGATTCACAATCTAAGTCCAAGCAGATATAAGGAAACTTGTTCAAGGTTTCCATAACTTATAAATTTTGAAGATTCCTGCAAGACTAGATAAAACATGTTAGATCTCAACTTAAAACTTTGCTATGCAAATTTAATCCTTTTTGTTAACAACAAAACTCAGTGATTATTAATCCAAATCACTTTGGCTCCAACAGTTGTTTTTTCTGAAAATCTAGATAAGCTCAATAGAACTTTAAATAAATAGTTCTTTCTCTAGCTACATTCTTCTTGTACATTTGACTGCTTCTTTGAAGTGATATGGAAACAGATTAATGCCTCATCAGTGAAGCACTTGTTCCACTACCTCATGCTAGTCTTCACCTATAGATAATCCATTTAAATCTAAATCTTGCCTTTATTCTATTATATGAAAATCTATAAATTGTGTTCTTTTTCATATATTGACCTATAGGTTAAATCTATTCATAGACAATGATAACATACATTGGAATGTTCACAAGTAACAAATTGAATACAAAGCAGAAATTATGCCTGTCATTTGGTGCAATCAGAACATGTTTTGAGTCAAGGCATCTCTCCAACTACGGGGAAAGTGCATCACTCAAATGAAGAATTTAGGATTATAACAGGTCTTACATAGAAATCAGTAACAGATACTGACAAGACTCCGATTTGAACAATGGAGACTAAAGGATAAATGGATAAGTCCATAACATTTTTCTTTTAATGTTACGTGTCATTGACTCATTGCTAAGGTCGTTGGATTTCACTGAAACTAAAATACTCCCTCTGTCCTTATTATAAGAGGCAAATGACAACTTTTTTTTGGTCCAAAATATAAGAAACATGCATGTATTTTGACAAATATTAAATGCTTATTTCCAATTTTACCCTTATTTATAATATGGTTTATATTTACGAGACAGTGCAACTTTCAATACAAGTAAGTTTGTTTATTAATTATTGAAGGGTTAAATTTGTAAATTTATATGAATATTAATTACAAATAGTTTATTTCAATGCATTTCCTTAGTCTGTGTATTTTAGGGTTTTACCTCTTATATATAGGATCAGAGGGAGTATAAAACACAACAGACAGTCAGACACATCTTTTTTTCTTTCAAAGTATAAGAAAATATATTTGGTCACGAAGTGAAAGAGATATTTCTTTTTTTCTTCTTCTTTGTTTTCACCATGTTAAGGCTTTTTACATTAAGGGTAGATGCAAAGACAACAAATGGAGGCTATCAGTAACATCTGGTAGCGCATCGTTTCTCAAAACCTTTCTGAATCCTCATCATCTACTAAATACTAAATATAAATTATCCATTAGCTGCACTACTATACATCTGATTAGGTACATACACTTAATGTCTCCTATCTTGCAGAAGATTAAGAGGAATGAAAGTAATGTGAAGAAGACTTAATATCCCCATCATTGTCTACACAGTCAATGTCTCCACATGCAGTAAGAACAGTTGTAAGGATATAATCATCCACCACAAAACCTTCAGCTTGCATTCTATACATTAGCTTCAAAGCCTCTCTACAATGCCCATTACTTGCATAACCCAAGATCATAGCTCTCCAAGACACCAAATTCCGCTTTGGCATGTTGTCAAAAACTTGAAAAGCATCAGCAACATGTCCACATCTTGCATACATGTAAATTAGAGCACTGTTTACAAATACATTAGACAAGGCAGGGGTCTTGCTTGCATAGGAATGAATCAATTTTCCTTGAGTAGGCGATTCTAAATTTGCACACGCTTTCAAAGCTGATGAGTAAGTATAGGAATTAGGCAACACACCTTCCTCCATCATTTCCTGCAAACACTCCAGAGCCTCGGATTCAAGTCCGAGACTGGCGCAGCCAGAGATAATGGCGGTCCATGAGACAACATCCCTGAAAGGCATATGTTGGAGCACCTTGAAAGCATGTGAATATTCTTTACATTTGCAGTAGAACCATACCAAACAGCTTCCTATGTATATATTAGTATGGTTAATACTCTTGATTACCTGTGCATGAACTTCTCTCCCAAATAGCAAAGCCTTAATTGAGCCACAAGCCATCATGACACTTACAATGGTCAATTTATTAACATGTACTCTTTGTCTCTTCATTAATCGAAACAAGCTTATGGCCTCTTCACCTAACCCATTTCGAGCACATCCTGATATAATGGACGTCCAAGTAGCTGTGTTTCTAGTACTCATTCTATCAAACACTTCTTTAGAATTCACAATCTCCCCACATTTTGCATACATATCAACCAGGGAAGTTCCTATAAAAACATCACTCTTACAGAGTTTCTTTACTACGGCACCATGCAGCTGTGTCCCAAATTTCAATGCTTTACTTTCTCCACAAGCCTTCAGTGCAGCACATATAGTATACTCATTGGGAAAGAACCCATCACCTAGCATTTGTGACAACAACGACAAGGCTTCATGTCCAAGACCTTGTTGCGAACAAGCAGTAATCATAGTTGTCCAACTTTGCACATCTCGCTTTGCCATACGATCAAATGTTTGGAATGCACTTGATATCTCCCCACATGTGGCATAAAAATGAAGAACTGCATTGTCAACAATGAAATTCCTCCAGTTGCTTTTCAAGATATGAGCATGGATTTGTTTCCCCAGTTCCAAATCCTCTCTTTTACCACACAAATTCATAACACAGACAAACATCTTACTGTTTGCTCGGACCCCATGTTTAATGGAATCTTGAAATAACTTAAAAGCTTCATCATCCAAGTTAAAATTTAAATACCCATCAATAATAGCAGTCCATGTAACTGTATTCCTTCTTGACATGCTATCAAAAACTCTACGTGCCTGAGCTAACTTACCCAAACTCAAATAACTACAAATCAAATTATTATCAACATAAGTATTTGAATCTCTAAACCATTTCAAGACAATTGTGTGTACCCTTCCTACTTCTTCCACATCATAACATGACCGCAGCCAACGAGCTACTGAATCTGGATCGAAGCATTGACTTTTCTCATCCAAACTGCCCATCTCCCTGCAGGCTGCATCCAGGGGAGAATTCATAATATCCTGAATGCTCAACACTGCAGCATTTAGTGCTTCAATGTTTTCAGTTGCAGCGTCATAGGCTTTTACAGAAGCCAAACATGTGTCCCGAAGCTTTACCAAATCTTGTCACAGAAACACAATGGTGATTCAAATATCAGATTAATTAAAGAAGCAAGATTGAAATACCCAATTAAATTGACTAATTTCTTACCACGTGGCAAGTGCTACATGATCTCTAAAGTGGGTGGATGAAAAAAAATCCTAGGGCTTACAACCACAGTTCAGCTTAAGCTTACCTAGATAAACTCTTGATGATATCTATGATTCTGTGTGTGAACAAATTTTATGTGATTATAAAACGCATCACCATCTAAGTGTACATGTAGCAAAAAAGTATTAAAAAGTTCTGAACTGAATTGACCCTAGAGACTTAAAAAGCACTACCATATAATGGTATAAGGGTGACCAAATATCTAAAAGCTAAATCTATTGAGAAAAATCAACTCAAATTACCCATAAAGGATTCAAAGCATTTAGTCTCACCATTTTCCACTTTTGAATTGTCATAAGATTCAGCTACTGTGTGAAGATGCACGAAGAATTCTTTTGTGAAATCTTTACGACACCTGGAGACAATTTCACTACTTTCCAATGGTGTCCCTTTGATCATTTCAATAAGTTCATTGTGTCTTTGTACATCTTCATCTATCTGCACAAAACAAGAGGAGTATTTAATAAACCTGTGCATTATAGCAGCCATAAACAACAATCATAAAGGAACGGCATAATCACATATACAAAATTTCCCTACATTAATCACATTTCTTATTTTGATTTTCTAGTATAAAAATCTCTCCCCTGTTGTTATCATCCAATTAATGCAGTAGACAGTAAAATTGAACTGTGAAATACAGCAACAAGAATGTGTTTTGGATTCAAGAGAAACAAACCTCTTTAAGCTTCTTTCCAAGCCAGAGCAGCTTGTTCTTCATCACTGGATCCTCTTCGCTGTCCGCTCTATCCTGACAGTGTCTAAAAAAATGGGGCCTGATATTGTTCCATTCCTTGTTGTAAACTAACACCCTTCTCCAATCAGTCCAGGTAAGCTTGTCCGCCACAAAAGCCTCAATCACCTTGTCACAATCTCTGATCATTTCTGAGAACCATGTATCATTATCATCCTTTGTTTCATCATTTCCATTGGGATCATCACAAGGACAGGCAGCACCAGAGGTGCCAGTACATGACAACCCTTCACCAAAACGATTCGGCACTGCCCTTGTGACAGGAGAAAGGGCAGTAGCTGGAAAGGAATGCTGCAGATCTGCTTCATCAAGGAACAAGGTATCACAGGAGTGTTGCTTGTCGGGGAAAAAGAACTTCCCTAAAGTAAAATCGCCTTTAAAGTGAGCAAGTAAAAGTGTACACCCTTATATCATTTAGTGAACTAAAATCACGGTGCACTTTATCAAATTAAGGATTGATACACTCTCACTTGTGTTTGAGTAAACAATTTAATTGAACACTTATTCGATAAGTTTTTTTTTTTCTAAATAAGCTAAAAACAACTTATTTTCATAAGCTTCTTTGACTAGCTTATTACAATAACCTAAAATGAGCTTATATGATGATAATAAGTTTTCTTTTGTAAGCTATTATCGTAAGCTCAAATAAGCTCTTTGTAAACACTTCCAAAGACGAGCTTAGTTAAGAGGAGACTATTCCATTATACCTGCTCATTCTATCTAGTCAATATATCAAGAGATAGGAATAATTGAATAAAGTTATAAAAATAATTAATATCTTGTAGGTTTTATAAAGTAGCTAAAATGACAGATATCTTGTGAGTACTAGTATCCTAATATAATGCTGCAAAAGGGGCAAAAGAGACATTGAAACAGAGTTGAAAAGTAATGACTGACCTTTGGAAGTAAAAGTGAAGGATGAAGGTCGAAGTGAGTTTGTAATGAATAAGGAGAAGGGAGAAGCAAAATCCGCAGTGAGTTTAATAGTATGAAGAAACCTTAGCGGCGGAAGTGAGCCACGTGATTGAAAAATTGAACCACGCAATTCCAAGTGTTGGAATTTTGAATAAAACGTGAGGCCGTTAGACATATTGGAGTATTAATTAATTTATAGAGAGAGGGAAAGCGAGGTTGAAAATATCTGAACTAGTGATGAAATCGAAAGTGAGAAAAGGTGCCGCTGGATTCGGTGAAGCGAGTGCGGCGGAAGGAGATGACTGACTTGAACTCGGTCACTCATGGATAAGGAGCCATCCCATTTCACGGCTACTTCCTTTCGCTTCCGAAACGCGAATAGCATCACACAGAACAGGTTTGTTACATTGAATATAAATATAAATAATAATTTAATTAGTATTAGTAATTATAAATAATAATAATTTTAAAAATTTGAATAAAACAGTAGAAACTCCCAGTAAAAAAAAAAAGTAAAAACTTAATAATTATAATAATTGATTGACAAAATTAGAAATTTATTTAAAAAATAAATTAATGTTATAAAAATGTGATGCATCAGAAGTAGAGATTAGAGAATGACTGTGCGAATGATACTAAAACGTGTACCACCCAATAATATTAATTATATTTGAGCACCAAATTTGAGATATCAAACGGTGTCCCTTTTGTTTTTGTTGTATTTTTTGGATGCATATATACAAAGGAGATGAAAAAGTATGTGAGAGACAGCGAAAAATTACGGTGTCTGAAATTAGATGTTCAAATATCATAACTCATTTGACTTCTAGCGAGAATTAAGGTGATGAAAACACAAGAGAGAGTCAAAATTCAGCCTATTACGCTTAGAGCATCCACAATGGTAGAACAATATTTTTCTTATCTATCATTTTGTGGGTCCATAGATGCCATATGTGATATAAGAATTCAACCCTTTTTTCACTCCCATGAAAGAACTCATTTTGATTCTTAAGTGGGTCCCACAATTGATCCCACTTATTATTTATACTTCTATTTATATTTATTTTTATTTAAAACAAAGTTTTTTTGGCAAGAACTGTTCTTATATAAGAACCGTTCTATAGGGTGGCATTTAGGAACATTCAGGTCATCCATCTCCAATGGGTGAATTTTTAAGAACCGGTTCTTACAATTAAGAACTCATGTAAGAACCACCATTGGAGATGGTAATATATGCAGCCACCCTAAACAGAGTGAGAGCAAACTCTACCAAAGAGTTAGGAACATTGGACGAAGACTCCTACAATTCGAAAAAATAACCATATAATCAATTTAGTCCTCTTGACCATTTTTTATGCTATCCATTACATACTTTGAGTCAAACTCGAACAACACCTTGGTTGAAACAAGCACAATTAACCAATGAATAGCATGTAGGAGGTCTAGGGCTTTCCTTCCTTGCATCTGGAGTCTGGGAGAGTAACGGTAAGATTTAGCTTTGAAGAGATGTCTTCTCTCATCACAAGAATTAATATAAAAATTGATTGTCAGTTCACCGAGACTTTGTGCACCCTGCAAAAAAAGCTCAATCCACTGCCAATAGATTTTCATTGTTTTATTTACTTGAACTAAAAACTTAAAAAGAAAACAAGAAAAACGAAAAAATATGTGTCCGACCAATAACATTGAACGAGGCAATTAAAAGTATGAACTGCTCGCAAATTACCCAAGCCTCGGCAATTCCAGCCCCAGGCCTGCCAAAAAAAATGCACCATGTTTTCATCAATAGTGATTTGTTGTGTAGAAGAAAAACTAGCCATTATTGCATTAGAAATTACTACTTCAACTTCATTATCCTTGTAGTCACAGCGGTGACGTTTTTTGTCCAGTACAAAAGCCTCAAGGTTGTTGGTATCATGAGAAAGTCTTGCATAGGCACAGACTAACACGTCACTTTGGCACACATTCAATAAATAAATGACAGCACATTTAAAAGGGACTCATTATATTATTTTTAAAAATTTTAAATCTGATTTCTCTTTCTCTTTCTTGTTCATGAACAAAGCAAACACCCTACACCCACCACCAACCACCACCACCCTTCTCCACAGTACACACCCACCACCACACGCATCCTCAGCTTCTCCCGCTCCGAGCCTCCAACAACGCCAACTCCCACAACTTCAACCACCATGAATAAATACTCCCCTACTGTTCTTGCAAATTCTGGCAATAAGGACCTGAATTAACAAAGAACAGTATCGCTATTTCTCACAAACGCTCTTAGTTCAAAGGACACTCTTTCATTAAAATCTGTCTCTGAACTAGTAAAATGATACAAAATAGCTTAACCTTCCCCCCCCCCCCCCCCCCCACCACATACATATATATCCATCCTAATTTAAATCATCCCGCTCTTTTCCTTTGTTCGAGGATAACCGCCACCTTCTGGTCGTGGGTTCATTCTCCCCCACGTTCTTTACTTCCATGCTCCCTCGTACCTACAACCGTTCACGATCTTCTCGGCAATCGTTCAACCATAAATTCTCGGCCCAATCCGAGATATAGATATGTCGGATCAATTCTCGGATTGGGCCTACAACCTATAGTTGAGGCCTAAATTATTCCAACAGTACATTAGTCCCCCAAGCTCCGAGTTGGAAAAACGAAGGAGCTTCGGCTTCACCTCTTACATCTTGATAACACATCATTTCCTAGATATTAATAGTTCGGATCATATCTCGGGTTGGGCTTATAACCCATGAATGAGGCCCAAACTAATCCAACAGTACATTAGTCCCCCAAGCTCCGAGCAGAAAATGCGAAGGAGCTTCGGCTTCACTCTTTTTGTTCTCGCCAGATTCGTCAACAATGGCCTAATTCGGAGGTGAGCCTCATTAAAACCTTCTCGGTCAAAAACCCTTCTCGGGAAAAAAGACCAAGTTTAGGAAAAAGAGTACTCACCTAACCGATTATAGGTGCACCCATGTGACCAGATTAAATTCGAATATGAAACGGCTGACAATTTACTCCGCGTATGAAGCAAGCTACACGCTTCCCCATTAAAACCTCGATATCTGCGCACCAAATCTTTAATTACAGCCGCTTTGTCTTTTCATTTCCCATCCGTTACCTGCCCCTTTATCAAGATCATCTCCAACAGCCACGTGTTATTATTTCATCATTACAACCCTTCTCACTCTATTTGAAATATTCACCCCTTTATCTTCCCATCCCTTCCGAATCTCCAACTTCTTGCATTTCTTCTCTGTTCTGCTTCCTTTCTCTTCAACTCGAGCTTCCTCTCTTCCTCGTGCTCTTCCCAACCCCTTCTACAGGTACGCATCCTTTCTCTGAGCTATTTCATTTACCTGTCATTTTTATAATGCATCCTTCCTCTCCTTCATCTACTCCTGAAGTTTTCCTTATTAGAGATTCCTCTTCCTCTAGCTTTTCTTCTACTACTATGTCTCAACATAGCCAACACGAAGAAACACAGTCTTCTGCTTCCTCTGATTATAATCCTGATCATGGGGTTGTTCTTCCTCCTCCTCCTATAGACCCAGTGCCTGGGTACTCCTGGGTAAACTCTGATGTTTTATCTAGGTTTTCTAGCTTTCAAACCGATGCTTCTATTGCTGAGTTAAGGACCCAAATCCATCTATCCTTCCCTGAAATTGAGAGCAACTTCGTTTGTTTTCCCTGTTCCAGCTTCGATCGAGTATGTATGAGAGCTGCAGAAGAGGACATGCCGTTCATCTTTTTATACAAAACCTTCTTTAGTGAGCTAAAATTGACCCTTCCTTTCTCACCCTTTCAATGTGAAGTATTGAACATGTTAAATATAGCTCCCAGTCAATTCCACCCCAACAGCTGGGCTTTTGTCCGAGCTTTCGAAATCGTCTGCTCCGAATTCGATATAATACCGACGACTGCCAAGTTTTTCCATTTCTTTACCATAAGACTTTTCAAAACTGCTCGCTGGGTGTCTCTCCATAGCCGACATCATAACCGACTTTTCTCCCTCTATACCTCGTCCTACAAAAAACTCAAAATTGACTTCTTCAAAGTTAGGTCCTCGCCCGACGAATTGTCATTCTTTCTCAACGTTCACGGGGAACCTGCCTTCCCTCTATACTGGACACGATCCCCTTCTCGGATCTCCGACCCGTATCAACTTCTCGATGCTTCCGAGAAGGCAGAGGTCGAATTACTCTATTCTCTTGGACCGATGAACTGCCTATCTGTTTTGGCACTTCCTAATGCCAAAAACCCTGAAAAATGTTGGCGAAGTAAGCTGCCCCATCTTACTTGTTTTGTCCGTGTTTGTTCACTGTATTATTCATTCTTAACAAATCTGTTTTCTTTTTCCAGGAATTATGACAGGATCCAGGCTATCCTTTGCCGAAATGAGGAAACTCAAACTTGAAAAACTGGGCTCCGAAAAGAACAAAGCACCAACCATCCCCGTCAACGATAACACTGCCTTCTCTCTTGTGGATTCCTCGGCTGCCTGTACTTCAACTGAGCATGCGCCTCAGGCTAAAAAACAAAAGCGTACCGAGAAGATCACAACAATCTTTTCCACTGCAACTGAGAACGAGCTGCCTCCCAGGCCCTCTTCCGAGAAGAGGCTTCACAAACGGAAATGGTTCGACAACTCCCAACACTCCGAGAACTCCTCTCTATGGCATTATGACTTCAACCCCCGATCGCTGATCGACACTTACCTCACCTTCTCGGCAGATGTTGACACTGTCCGCAAATATGGGACTAGCTCTGCCTATGAAGCGGCTCAGACTTATTTACTTAGGTCTGCAGAACTCATCCGACTAGCCGAGAAAGAAAGGTTGCAGACTCACATACAAATGGAAAAAATGAACCTGGATATCACCAGGGTTGAAGGATTGAAGAAAGAATTGCTAGATAAATCCTCGGCCCATGATGCATTAAGGAAAACTTATGAAGAAACACTTGCAGAACTGGAAAAGCTTCGCGTGGATGTGAAAACTGCCATGGATGACAAAATCAAAGCCGAGTTAGATCTCACGGAAGCTACATCCAAGATCTCGGAATTGACTACACGCCTTCATTCTGACAAGGTTGCTTTAGAGTCCGAAATCGAAGCTATCAAAGTTGAAGCTGCTGACCAGTATGAGAATGGGTTCAATGCTGCACTTGAACAAATTCACATCATAGCCCCCACCGTTGACATATCCGAAGCATATGTCTGGAAAGAAATTGTTGATGGCAAGCTGATTTCCCCACCTCGCTTGGAAAATGTAACCGAGTCTGCCCAACCTGCCGCCCCTGAGAATGCCTCTTCTGAGATTCCTACTGAAGTTTGACTATAACTGAATTCCCGGCATTTTGTGTTCCTTTGCTTTTTCCTCATGAATTGTACTGTTTTGTAATTGCAACCCGAACTTGTTTAATGAAAAATTAGCTTCTTAATTTCGGCTTTGTGTTGTTTAACTACATCTCTTGTTGAATATAAAGTCTGTAATTTACTTCCTTTATCGACAACTGTGTTTTTGAAATATAACATTCCCTTCTCCTCTTTTCAATCCAATCTCCTTCCACCTGAATTGGTTTTGCTTTATGATTCCTCTTCCTTTCTCACCTTCTCAATGATAACTACACTTCTTCTCTTCTATTCAACCGGCCATATCCTTCTTCCAAAACTTCATCCGAGATCTAGCCTTTTTAACTCAACCAACACCTATACCCTTCCAAGAATAACTACTCATTCCACAACTTCCCCATGAAAAAGTTACCTTCTCGATTCTACTGACTCCATATCCTTCCTCCGAAACTTCCTCCGAGATCTAACTTTTTTAACTCAAACCAACACCGATACCCCTTCCGAGAGTAAGCTACTCCTTCCATAACTTCACCATGAACAACTTACCTTCTCAATTCTACTCACTCCATATCCTTCCTCCGAGATCTAACCTTTTTAACTCAAACCAACACCTATACTTCTTCTGAGAATAAGCTACTCATTCCATAACTTCCCAAGAACAACTTACCTTCTCGTCTCTACTCATTCCATAACCTTCCTCCAAGCCTATACCCTTCCATATCAATAGTTAAACCTTTTTAACTCAACCAACACCTATAACCCTTCTGAGAATAAGCTACTCATTCCATAACTTCCCCATGAACAAGTTGCCTTCTCGTCTCTACTCATTCCATAACCTTCCTCCAAGCCCCTACCTTCCTTTGTTTGAAAGAAAACATTTACCGAGATCATTACATCCCTCCTTGACCAAACCTTCCTCTTCTTTGTCAAATAACCTTCCTCCGAGGTCATCCTGTGTATTTCCATTTTCGCTTCTTCCTTTTCTCCACCAACATTTTTTTTTTTTACAACATAAGAATGAAATTCAAAAGAAATATTCAACTTCTTTAATTAATTGACAAGTACATAACATAGGGTGGTGGCCTCATCAAAACCTCCTTAGCCAAAAACCTCTTTTCTATGAGGGAAAAAGACTAAGGTAGGAAAAAGAGTACCACCAAATACAATAAATCAACTGAAATAAAACTTAAGGTGAGAGGCATTCCATGTTCTCGGAATAGCCTTTCCCGATAACTCCTCTAAACAATATGCTCCATTCTCCAAATTATCACTTATTCGGAAAGGTCCGGCCCAGTTTGCAGCCAGCTTCCCCTCGGATTGGTCCTTCCGAGCACTTCCCTGTAACCGCAATACCAGATCTCCAACCTCGAACTTCCTCGGTTTCAGTAATGCATTATACCTCTCGGTAATTCTCCTTTTACATTCTGCTTCTCGTACTCTGACCTCTTCTCTGACCTCTTCTATTAAATCTAGCTCTTCCTTCCTCATCTCTTCATTCACCTCTGGATTATAGAATTCCCTCCTTATAGACATCTCCCCAACTTCAACTGGAATCATTGCATCAGCTCCATAAGCTAATCGAAAGGGTGTCTCTTTTGTTGTTGATTGTGGAGTACAATGATACCCCCACAAAATACCAGGTAATTCCTCCGTCCATCTTCCCTTTGCCTTTCCTAATCTTTTTTTCAGTTCGCCGAGGATTACCTTGTTAGCCGCTTCTGCTTGACCATTTGTCTGGGGATGTTCCACCGATGAGAATCTTCTTTTAATTCCAAGGTTACTGCAAAACTCAGAAAATATTCTGTCCGTGAACTGCGTCCCATTATCAGAAATAATCACGGCTGGGATTCCATATTTGCATACAATACTTTTCCACACAAACTTCTGAACTTCGCTAGCAGTAATTCTGGTTAATGGTTTGGCTTCAATCCACTTTGTGAAATAATCGACAGCAACTAATAAGAACTTGACTTGCCCCTTTGCTAACGGGAAAGGTCTGAGAATATCAATTCCCCACATGTCAAAAGGCCATGCTGGAAGAATGCTGTGTAATTCCTCTGGTTTCGTGTGAGGAATCACCGCATGCCTTTGGCATTCATCACAATTATGAGCAAATTCAATGCAATCTAACATCAATTTTGGCCAATAATAACCAGCTCTGATCACCTTTCTTCCGAGTACTCTCCCACCATTATGAATTCCACAGATACCTTCATGTAATTCGGCCATGACATACTCGGCTTTTTCTTTCGTGATACACTTCAACATTGGGCCATTGATGGCTCTCCGGCATAACACTCCCTTCACAATGGTATACCAACTAGCCTGCCTACTCAACTTCCTGGCCTCTTGAGTATCTTCGGGCAAAACATTCTTTGTCAAGAATTTCCATATCGGTTCCATCCATTCTCTGCTCACTTCTTCAATCACTAATGATGCCATCTCATCTTCAATACTCGGTTTTAAAAGCGTTTCTTGAATGACAGTTTTATGTCCCCCAGGAGCTTTAGTACTAGCCAACTTAGACAACAGATCCGCCCGACTATTCTTCTCTCTCGAGATATGTTCAATTTCAAACTTTTCAAATTCAGAAACCAATGAATTAACTATACATAAGTACCTGGTCAAATGTGACTCCCGGGTTTGAAAAGCCCCTCTGACTTGTCCAGTGACTAGTTGTGAATCGCTTCTACACTTGACCGCTTTGACTCCGACATCTTTGGGCAGCCTCAGACCTGCTATCATTGCCTCATACTCAGCTTCATTATTCGATACCTTGAAATCGAATCTCAACGAATGTTCCAAAACTATGTCTCCTGGTCCCTCCAATATCACGCCTGCTCCACTGCCTCTGACATTGGACGCTCCATCTACATACAGAATCCACCAATCTGATTCTGATTTAGGTTCGGGTTGCAACTCGGCAGCAAAGTCTGACAGACATTGAGCTTTCATTGATCCTCTCGGTTCGTACTCGAGGCCAAATTCAGATAGCTCCACGGACCAAGCAATCATTCTTCCAGCCAGCTCCGGCTTCCGTAACACCTGTCTGATAGGATGATCTGTCTTCACTATTATCCGATGGCTTTGGAAATAAGGCCGTAATCGCCTAGCCGCAGTGACCAAAGCAAATGCCAACTTCTCGATCACTTGATATCTTGTCTCCGCATCGTGTAATACCCGACTGATGTAATACACGGGAAGTTGCCTTCTCTCCACTTCTTGAACAAGTACTGCACTGACGAACATATCTGTCACCGATAAATATAAAAACAATTCTTTCCCAACTTGAGGTTTAGTCAGGATGGGTGGAGAACTCAGAAAGGATTTGAAATCTTGAAAAGCCTCTTCACACTCCGGACTCCATTCAAACTGTTGTGGCTTTTTAAGCAACTTAAAAAGCGGTCGAGCCTTCTCTGCTGATCTCAGCAGAAACCTGGATAGCGATGCCAATCTGCCCGCGAGTCTCTGTACTTCTTTGACGTTCAGTGGGCTTCTCATCTCGATGATTGCTCGGCACTTGTCAGGATTCGCTTCTATTCCTCGGTTCGTCAGCATGAAGCCCAAAAATTTCCCACTTTTGATCCCGAAATTGCATTTCTCGGGATTAAGCCGCATGTTGTATTTTCGTACTTGACCAAAGATCTCTCTCAAGTCTTCGGCATGTTTACTCGGTTCCTCAATCTTCACCACGATATCATCCACATAAACCTCCATGTTCCTTCCGATCTGACCTTTGAAAACCCTGTCCATCAGCCTTTGATAGGTGGCCCCCGTATTCTTCAAGCCGAATGGCATAACCTTATAGCAGTAGTTTGCTCTGTTTGACATGAAAGCAGTTTTCTCTTCATCAGGTGCATGCATTCGGATTTGGTTGTATCCCGAATATGCATCGATGAGACTGAGAACTTGGTACCCTGATGCTCCATCTACTAGCTGATCAATGCTGGGTAAAGGATATGAGTCCTTAGGACAAGCTTTGTTCAAATCTGTATAATCAGTGCACATACGCCACTTCCCATTTGACTTTTTCACCAAAACGACATTTGCAAGCCAAGTTGTGTACTTAACTTCTCGAATAAATTCTGCATCTACCAATCTGTTAGTTTCATTCTCTATTATCTTCCTCCTCTCCTCCCCCATCTTTCTTTTTTTTTGAGAGACAGGTTTGGCTCCCGTACAAAGGGATAGCTTATGACACACTACCCTTGGGTCCACACCTGGCATGTCAGCTGTACTCCATGCAAAGAGATCAGCATTCTCTAGTACTACTCGGATTATTGCCTCTTCGACATCAGCTTCAAGTTGCGTTCCGATATGCGTGTCTTGCCCCTCCTTCTTCCCTATTCGGAATTTCTTTAAGTCATCTATTGATTGCGGGCGCAGCTCCTTCATATCCATCCGCGGATCCAACTCAACTGTTTCTACTGAAGCCACTTGAATCTTACCCTTCTGTCTTTGATCTGTTTCCATTCCCTTCTCAGTTGACTTTTCTTCCTCCTTGTACTTCATCCTCAGACAATCCACATAGCACTGCCGAGCTTCTTTCTGATCAGCCCTTACGGAGATTACCTCACCCGTTCCCGAATGAAACTTCATGGTTAGATGAGGTGTTGACACTATTGCACCGAGTTCATTCAAACTTGGTCTCCCAATGATTAAATTATATGCCGCTCTCGGTGCATCCACAATAATAAACTTTACTGCTATAGTTTTCGAAGCTATGCCATTACCAAATTTTGTTAGTAATTCGACATAACCTCGGGTTTCAACATGCTCCCCTGCAAAGCCCACCAAAGCATTTCCAAATTCCTTGATCTCGGTTTCGGGTATTCCCAACTTCTTAAAAGTTTTGTAGTATAAGATATCCGCTGAACTCCCCTGATCAACCAAAACCTTCTTCACCACAAAGTTCGCTAGTTCTACCGAGATAACCATAGGGTCATCTTGATTCGGATCAGTCCCAACAAAGTCATCATCCGTAAAAGTTATCGGATAATGAATCTGCAAGGTTCTCGGCATGACCGAATATATTGATCTTGCAGCTCTGAGATGCCTTCTTCTTGCTGAACTGGTGACCCCCCTCCAGCAAAACCTCCTGAGATCGTATTTATAACACCTCTTACTTGCGGATTCTCTTCTCTAGGAACATCATCACTTGCCACACTCTCTTGATCTTCTTTTCTGAAAGGATTTTCCCTTCCTCCTGCTCCTCTTCCTCTTCCTCGACCTCTTCCACCATATCCCCTCCAAGGCATTTGCCTTCTCGATCCTCCCCATTGCACATAATCGGTGAGTTCCCCCATTTGGACTAATTCTTCAATCTGATCCTTCCATTCCACACACTCCTCAGTTGTATGACCGTATAAATCGTGGAAACGACAATACCTTCTTCTGTCAGCCGACTCTGACGCAGTAACAGGAGGAGGATATTCTACGAAGCCCGCTTGACAAACTTCATCTAGGATCTGTGCTCTTGTAGTATTGAGCGGAGTATACATGGTATACTTTGGTCCTCTTGGCTCGTATAATCTGGGCAATACTTCAATTCTGGATGCCAATCTTCTACCAGTGTTCGGACCTGTTTTTCTCTCTTGGTTATCATTCCTTTCCTTCCTTTTCGCCTCTCACACCTCCTCCATACTAATATATTTGGAAGCCCGCTGTCTGAGGTCGTCTATATCAATAGCCGGCCTCTTGGATAATGAATCTAGGAACGGTCCTTCTCTCAAACCAGCCCTCATGGAGTGTAAAGCTACTCCTGGTTCCAGATCCCTGATCTTCACTATCTTCGAGGTGAATCGGTTCAGATACTCAGATAATGACTCATTTTTCTCCTGTTTGAAGTTATCTAAACATGCCGAGGTCTTCCTATACATTCTACTAGTTGCAAATTGAATGAGAAACTTCTCGGTCAAATCATTCCAAGAATAAACAGATCTCGGTGGCAATTGAGAAAACCACATGAGAGCCTGTCCTTCGAGAGTTGTTGGAAAGAATTGACATTTAACTCTTGATGTGATGTGTGAAACCATTACCTTGACATTGAAAGCAGTAAGATGCTCTTGTGGATCTAAAGCTCCATCATAGTGTCTCATCTTTGGGAAACGAAAATTGTTTGGTACTGGCTCAGATATCACCTCATCAGTGAAAGGGTGATCCCTCCTCTCCTTTTGGTTCCGGTCTCGGTATTCTCTACCTTTAGAAGGATGACGACGCCTCTCTCTATTTGAATATCTGGTTTCACTCTCCAGCACATGCGTCCTTTCTGCCGAAGGAGTTCGTCTTCGGCTTTCTGAATTTCGAGACCCATGTCTATAACGGCTTGACACTGCAGTTCTGGATTCCGCGTCTCTATTATTACTCCTTTCATGTCGAGTTCTGCTGCGTTCCCTCCAACGAGAGAAATTACTTCTCTCCCTGCTCTGATCTCGACTTCTTCCTCCTTCATCCTGACTCCTTCTCAACCGTTCCACCTGGCGTCTTAAATCATCTACTTCCCTTTCCAATGCTTCACCATTGGTATGCCTCGACTGTCTTATTGACTCCAATCTTGAAGCGGTATTAGTCCTTCTTCCTCCCACACTTCTCGATCCCTCCATCACCTTATGAAAGTTACAGTGTGACCGGGGAATATTTGCCTCGGCCCCACGGTGGGCGCCAAATGTTCTTGCAAATTCTGGCAATAAGGACCTGAATTAACAAAGAACAGTATCGCTATTTCTCACAAACGCTCTTAGTTCAAAGGACACTCTTTCATTAAAATCTCTCTCTGAACTAGCAGAGTAAAATGATACAAAATAGCTTAACCTTCTCTCCCCCTCCCCCCCACATACATATATATCCATCCTAATTTAAATCACCCCGCTCTTTTCCTTTGTTCGAGGATAACCGCCACCTTCTGGTCGTGGGTTCATTCTCCCCCACGTTCTTTACTTCCATGCTCCCTCGTACCTACAACCGTTCACGATCTTCTCGGCAATCGTTCAACCATAAATTCTCGGCCCAATCCGAGATACAGATATGTCGGATCAATTCTCGGATTGGGCCTACAACCTATAGTTGAGGCCCAAATTATTCCAACAGTACAATAGTCCCCCAAGCTCCGAGTTGGAAAAACGAAGGAGCTTCGGCTTCACCTCTTACATCTTGATAACACATCATTTCCTAGATATTAATAGTTCGGATCATATCTCGGGTTGGGCTTATAACCCATGAATGAGGCCCAAACTAATCCAACAGTACACCTACCAATGCTTCAATCAAGTTGCAAAGTAGAACTAAATTCTCCTTTTTTCCAGTTTCCTGATGGCAAACTGGGTAAAATAGGTCTTCATTTTTTTCACAGTTTCTTGATGGCAGATTGGTAGAAAGAGTCCGTGACTGTTAATCTTTCATCTAGATAGAATTTTCTTTTGCAACCTCTCAATCCTCTCCACATTTTGCAACCTCTCTGATCTCGAGTTCAACATTAAATATTACAATAAAATATTGATCCCTAGTGTTTAGCTTGCTGGCCAAAATAACATTAACAACCAAGTTGATCCAAAATTGATCACTATTTTTTTGGAGAAAAAAAACAACACTAGTTCCAATGATTAATTGGCATCAATGAAAGAAGCATTCCAAAACTCCAGAGTGTAAATCAAACACATTCAAGGATTTGCCCATAAACCCAATACGAATAAATGGGTTAGGGAACTAGGAGAAATGTGAAAATCATAGAAATAGCAAAAGAAATGGCAAAACTTGAACATAGAGACCAAAGAAAAGTGTCTCTAGTTACAGATGGAGTAAAAGTTAGAACCTTTATGATAGTGGGTGAGAAGGATCACAGAGAATCGTTGAAAGGAGAAGAGGGGCTCACAGTGATTCTATGATTGCAAACCCCTCAATCTGGGTAGCGAGTAGTCGTGGTGGTGGCGGGTGTTTGCTTCTTTCAAAGAAATCAGATTTAAAAAAAGGTGAATTCTTTGGAACCTTCCATATTTTTTGGGTAACTTTTACCCTGCTTATGTGGTCCAATCAGAAGATGCCACCTCAATTAAATGGTCCATGTGAGATCCACATTGAATGAACTTTCATTTTTATATAAAGACCCATTCAACTTTTGTTTTTATCTTTTAGCCCAAAGGGTTCATATTGCAAAAATAAAATTTAAAAGCTCCATTAATTTTTTTCTTTTTAATTTTAAGATCCAGATGTATCATTTTGCAAAATGAATGTCTCTTGTAAATCAGGATTCACATGGGACTCTTCATCTCCACCGTGATCAATCTACCACCACCGTCATCCATCATCTGTAAAAATTGAAGGGCATTGTTCCAGCCCTAAGCACCACAACCTCAAAGATCATGTTTTGAAAAAACCAAAGATTACCATTGAAGAACACTAGCAGGTCAAGCCCTAACTCTCGTCTGAAGCCTTTTTCATTCGTTTTTTACATTTTTTTGAACATAAAACTTACACCATTTGAATCCTGGATCATCAGATAATCATCCTCGGCCGAAAATCATTAAAAATGGTGCCAAAATGTTCAAGAAAACGATCCAAAACGTCTCGGGTCGAGCGAACCCGTTTCCCTGTGTTTCGGATCTTGGTGCCTGACCGAAGGTTGGGGATGACGTGACTTCGTACTTTAACGTTCTGATAATAAACAATGCTGACATCTATTATGATTTACATTGTTGGCCCAGTGGTTGTTGTTCTTTGCACCAAGCATCACGGCATAGGTTCGGGCCTCACCGTAGCCATTTTTTGTTTTTTTGTTAAAAAAATCGAAAATAAAATGACAAATAGGGATTGATGGGATACGACCCTTATACACAAGTAGGGTGGTAAGCAAGTCGAGCCGAGCACCTAAAGCTTGAGCTTGGCTTGTGAAAAAGATGGGATGTTTAAGCTTGACTCATTTATTTAAACGAGTTTAACTAAAAACTTGTGCTTGGCTTATTACAAAAAAGTAAAGCTTGAGCTTGGCTTGTGTAGCTCATTTTTAGCTTAACTATTTTTGTATTTATGAAAATTTTCCTTAACAAAAAACCATGCATAGTTCCATAATATAAAAATTTTGCAGTTATTATTTAATTAAGATTTTAACAAAAATTTTGGAAAGACTTTTCATTAGGATAATAACACAAAAATATTGGAAAGTCAATCCAGCAACAATTCGTTAAGAAAGAGGAAGCAAATGAAAAACGCGATAGTATTAGTATATTTTAAGATATTTTATACAAATGTTCAGACTACATATCCCATGGCACGAGTCACTACACTATTATTACACAAACAACCTTAATAAAATCTAACACTTGTGAGCATAATAAATTTTAACAGTTAAAGCATTCCTAATAAACTATGACTAAAAAATAACTCATAACTTATTTTTCTATAGGTAAATTAAATTAAAAAATTATTCAAGAAACGCAACATTATAAAAAGTTAACAGGTAATCCAATGAAAATCATTGAACTAATCAATATGGTGACATACATTTATTTCAATTAATGGGATCTCAAAATTGGATAACATTTACCCTAAAAATATCATCTAATGTTTTTTTTTTTTAATCAACTACTTTAATTAATTTAATATAAATAGAGAATGGATACAATAAAATGTTATGGTTGGCCTGACGGTTGGCTCTTATTATTTTATGACTTGTGTGTATCATTTTCGAATCCTTTAGGTCCCTATTTGATTTTTTTTTTAACAAAACAGTATTAAATCTTTGAAAAAACAGAAAGTGGACCAGGGGAGCCTCGAACCTATGCCATGAAGCTGAGTGTAAAATGACAACAACCACCAGGCCAACAATAGAAACTATGTTTACTGTTAGCATCGTTTATTATTACAACGTTAAAATAAGAAGTCACCTCCGTGTCATCCACAACCTTCAGTCGGGTCCGAAAGATCCAAAACACAGGGAAACGGGTTCGCGCGACCCGCGACGTTTTGGATCATTTTCTTGAACATTTTGGCACCATTTTTAATGATTTTTGGCCGAGGATGATTATTTGATGATCCAGGATTCAAATGGTGTAAGTTTTATATTCAAAAAATGACAAAAATGAATGAAAAAGGCTTCGAACGAGAGTTAGGGCTCGACCTGCTAGTGTCCTTCAATGGTGGTCTTCGATTTTTGCAAAACACGATCTTTGAGGTGGTGGTGCTTAGGGCTGGAACAATGCCCTTCAATTTTTACAAAAGGTAGATGATGGTGGTGGTAGATGGATCACGGTGGAGATGAAGAGTCCCAGGTGAATCCTAATTTACAAGAGACATTTATTTTACAAAATGATACATCTGGATCTTAAAATTAAAAAGAAAAAAAATAATGGAGCTTTTAAATTTTATTTTTGCAATATGAACCCTTTGGGCTAAAAGATAAAAACAAAAGTTGAATGGGTCTTTATATAAAAATGAAAGTTCATTCAATGTGGATCTCACATGGACCATTTAATTGAGGTGGCATCTTCCGATTGGACCACATAAGCAGGGTAAAAGTTACCCAAAAATTATGGAAGGTTCCATAAAAATAATGCAGTGGGTCCTATTTTAACCGTGTTGTCCTTTATTTATTGGATGTGCCCAAAAGTTACGTGTTACGTCCGTGCCTATACAAGACTTTCTCTGGTATCATATCACATGTAATAATGGCCTTACCGGATTCTTTATGATTTTGTAACAGATCCACATGCATGATAGTAGGCTTAATTTTAGCATTCTGAGATACTCCTTATTTCCTGGTTGCTCCTTAAAAATATTAGTTCCCTGAAAATCGGTCCCATGATAATGTATCCCTCTATTCATGCCATTTCCTATGCTCATTGTCGTCTGTTTCGCCCCTCCTTCCTCCCTCAAACAATGGCTACCTCCACCACGGGATCCTCGTCTTTGCTCAGCATGCAGGTCGGGACCCCAAGCACCTACTCCATGATCATCTTCCAACATGAAGATCTTCTCACAGTGCTGTTCCACGTGACCAACGAGGCCACAGAGGAAGCAAAAAGTACCTAGCCTCTCATACTTGAACTTGACTACTCTCCAAAGTCTCCATTCCCCTCCAGGTTTCTTAATCTTCTTCATTTGTTGCAGGGGTTGTCTCACATCCATGCACACTCTTATCCTGATGTAGGTCCAAAGACACAGTTCAACATCCATGATATGCTCTTCGCTTTTTTCCACATGGATGACAAAGTCATCGTCCTCCTCTTCAACCGAGGATAAATTTTCCATGTCTGGTTCCAAAGACTTGGACATGATCATAGCTAACACACACACAAAAACTCACTGATAGAAAGACAAGACGAGATGGGGAAAAAAAGCCTACAAACTCTCACCAGAGGGAGAGAAAAACAACGACTCTCATCAGAGAGAGAGAGAGAAACTATATCTCAATCACTTAACAGTATACCAATAGAGTCTTCAGGATATTCATCGACTTTTCAAAGATGTAACCGCAGTAAGAATACATAGTATGAACATCTAATGCGGAGGTGCATCAGAGAAAGAAAGAGGGTCTCAGAAAGAGGATCCCAGAGAAAGAAAAGTCTAAAGACTGAATAGAGAATGAATGAGAGAGTAGGAAAATCTCATTATAAAAGAGAATGTTAGTACTTTGTAACATTCTTTTAATATATACCAAATCATTCTTTTATGTGAACAAAACAGTCTCATTTTAATATATCTTTGTTTTATTTTTAAATATATGATATTTCAATTTCAATACCTATTCATGTTCACATCAATGTACTACTATCCCATACATGGACTATTATTATTGTTAAAAGAACTTTCCTTTAAATTATTGATAAGATTAATCCTCGCTGAATTAGGAAACATCAAAGGTTATGTGTCTCCTTACAAAAGATATTTCTGAAAGTTAAATTCAGTCTCAAGGAGTTATGATTATTTCCATTTTCATTCACATTTTTTAATGATTTTAATTATTTTTGCTCTCGTAGGATATTCAAGAATTCTTCAATTTGCTCTGAAAGTTATTGAATAAATATACTTCAAGCCTTTTTCATAAATAAAAAATTTAAGGTTTAATTAATCAATTTATCCCTGAATTATTTGTGGATTTTCAAATAGGTTTCTAAATTTAAAAAAGTCTCAGATTGAGTTCTTACCACAACTACATTAATTGATGATGACCTACCACCAAAATTTTTGTCATGAGATTGAATGTTAGACGACCTTGTGTCAAAGGAGCTTGGATTTCTCCTCATCTCTACTAACTCTTCTGCCTTAGCCTTTGACTGTAAGTGTGCCAAAAGCTCATCCCTGCCATATATATATGTGTCTGGGTTATTGTTCCTCCCCAAGTCAACATCTTCCAATGATGACCAGAAGATGAAGAGAATATCATGAGCACGAAACTACTCCGCCCATTTCTCTCTAAGTGGGGATCACAAGAATCTTAGGAAGATAGAAAATTGAGAGGGACGATTTGATGGATTGTAACTGTAAACCTTGTACTGAACCACTAATAAGAACCCGAATGTGTAACGAAACTGCAAATAGGAACCCAAAAACTAATTAGGGATTTGAAGATAGGGAGAGTTAGGGAGAGATCAATAAATGAGATAGAATGTCACATGGAGACATTTAAAAAAAAAAAGAGTTATATGGGTGTCAGGCTGGAAGGTACCAGGAATATTCCGTTTAAGAGCTTTCTCTAAACGATTGTTTACCTTTTTAATATTCCTTGGTACTACCCTTTTCATTTACTCATTGAATGCAGTTGCCTACATACATAAATCTTAGCCTAATTTTGATAATTAATATTCAATTCTCATGAGAATTATGATATCTTTTCTCATTATTTTATTACTTGTTACTGATACATACACTTGTGTATGACAAATGACAAATCCACAACATTTATCAATCCGAGCTCTCCTAAAATAAGTTGGCTACGACTTTGTGTGGGTTAAAATGATTTCTTTTATTTCTTGGAAGTATTATTCGAGGATTTTTTTTTAACAATATTACTTGAGAAATTAATCGATGCTTACATGTTCCCCTTATCCATTGGGATGTTATTTGTTAAATTTGTTATTCTTTCATTGGGATGTTACATGTTCCCCTTATTCATTTATTTGTTGAATTTTTTTATTTTTTTGCTTTTTCATTAAATTTGTTTGAAGACAAATTAACTATTTTGAAGTTTTTCACCCCAAATTTGTGTGGAAAAATATTTAGATATTGAAGTTTATCAAATACCAAAATAGAGTGCCTTCTATAAAATTAAAACCAAATTTTACCGAACTACAAATTGCAAAAACAAAAGGTAAAACCACATTTAGGAGTTGTATTGAAGTCTACACATATATACTCTTCTATCAAATTAAACTAAAAGATCGATTTTAACGCCTCATTTAATTAGGAGCTCAACTCAAAACTTACATATATAGTTCTATCCATCAATATATATGGATTACTGGTAACAAGTCAGTAATGAAAGAAGGATTTATTTCATAACATGATGATATCGGTCACCATTACTTATAAGCATTAGGGTGACATTTCATAACATGTAATATATAGACTCAATTGGGTTTTCTAAATGCTCAACAATCCATTTATGCGGATCATACTTGCGAGCCGAGATATGTTTCCCATCAATCTGAAGCTTTGTAATGCGTTTCCCATTCAGAATTTGATCTAATGTAGCCACAGATTTAAAAACCACCTTAGCATATAATGGTTGGTCATTCTTGTCAAAAGTTCCCAAAATTATACTCTGCATGCGATCTCCATATGCCTTTGTAATCAAATCTCTCACCTCATTTTTTGATATTGAAGAGCCCTTAGAAAATGTCATCAGCATAGTTTTATCATCATCAGTAATATCATTGAAGGGTCGTTTTACTTCCCAAATCCTCTTATCATATAAGTCTAGGTTCATAGTCCTAGGTGGAATGATAAAAGTACCAAAAATTGGATGTGGGAAACCAGGGACAACTAAAGGATTGCTTAATGTGATAGTTGATGATGTGCTAGCTTTGCGGATGATAGTGCTTCTCAAAATAATCTGCAAAATATCATGAAAAATTCGAGCACAAATGTTGTTAAGAACACTTTTAATCCCAGCTATTGCAGTGTACCTTTTCTCATTAAATATTCGGAGGGATATATTTTTTTGCACAAGTTTTTTGGTTAGGGGCATGCCACCATCATTTGGGATGAGAGGGTTATTAGCCTCCAAAATCTTCAAGCATTCAACAGCTTCATCAGCAATAGCATTGGCAAGAGTATCAAGTTGACCCACCAATTTAAAGATAAAATTTGGGTAACCGATGTTTTCTAGCCAAAGCCACAAGGCCATGACCAAAAGGGATTGTGTCACATCACGATGGAGCTTGAAGATCAAGAAACGAAACACCTCACGATCAACTCTATAAAAAAGGTGAAGCTCTTTATTTGAAAGGGGAGCCATTGAGGAAGTTAAACCAAAATATTTTGTGAAATGGGGAGAACACATACGAAGGTGGTATCTATGAATTGGTAAAAAACATGTTTATATAACCAAAAGTTAGGGTGACACACAATAAGAAAATCAATTTAATTATGTATTTGCATGTTTTTTCTGTGAGACCCTTTTTTTAATACTAATAAAATGCTCTCTTTTTTTTACACAAATACTAATTAAATGCTAAAAATTATTGCTTTCGTAAATATGTATTAAAGTATGGAAAAAATAATAAATAAATTTAGTTTTTTTTCTAGAAAAGAAATAATAGATTTAAAATAGCATTGATTGTTTTTATTTAAATGACCTTAATTACTTAAAGATAAAATATTAATTTTTTTTTTACGAATAAAATATTAAATGCTGGTTGACATATCAAATGCTTGTAATTTTTCTGTAAAAAAAAAACGCTTGTACTTTTTATTATATAATTTGTACATTTGATTTTTTAACAACAATATTTTTTTATTAAATTTAATGAATTTAAAATTATTTTATTAGTATTTTATAGTTGTTTTTTCGAAATTGGTTAATAGTAGTAGTTTTTAAAATAAGGGTTCTGTGATGTACACAGAAATAATTAAATAATAAAAGGGATTGTTAATGCATCCTTTGGACCAACTTTAATAAGCATTTATTATACCTTAAGAAATCACTTATGGAAAAATGTATTAAATGCTTCTTTTAATTTTTTTTTTACTACATAAATGCTTTTCAACTTTTATAATATTAAATGTTTTTATTTTTAGTTTAATGCTTTCTTTTCATTTAATAATTTGTCCTAACTCAGTCAGTGAAATGTAACGCATCTATTTGGCTAAAAGTAATGTTTTTAAAACCGGACCGGTCATTGAAATGATAATGACACTGGTTTAAGGTTCAATGGTCCAATCGTGGTTGCACCAGTATTAATTAAAAAAAATTTTTTTTTACTATAATATATAAATATATAACAATATTAAAAATAACAACATAAGATCTAAAATTATTATGCCCAATTGTTAATTTTTAATTATTAAACCAAACAAATGTAAAAATATATTAAAATCATTCTTAGAAAGCTATTTCTCTAGTAAAGGACGTTGAGATGTTGAACCAGTCCATAATTTTTTTCTTTTTGAAAGCCAATGGAAAATATATTAAAATTAAGTAGCCCACATGTTTTTTAGAAAATAAAAAGCCTCTAAGTTTTGGATTGGATGGCCCAAATTCATTTATACTAAAAGAAAGAAACCCTAGTTCTCCTTTTATTTCAGCCACCACCGCCCTTACCCCTTCTCATTCTCTCGTACTCCTTCTCCTGATCTGACATTTTTGAATTCTGCCTAACACTCAAATTATTATCTTTCAAATGTTTGGTAATCTTCATCCACATCATTTATCCTAGGCCAGGCCATGTTGGTGCATTCAGTATTGCCATTTATCCTACATGCCAAATGGATTCAAGAATATTTTGTAATCTTCATCCATATCAACAAGCTCCGATTCAGAGATGATACTTCTTTTTCTTCTTCTTTTTTTCATTTTTTAAAATAAAAAATAAATAAATTCAGGGAGCTGGTTCAAACCAGCCTACAACTGGTTATGGCCGGTTTTACCGGTTTTGAATCGGTTCAACGGTTCTTGCACCGGTTCCTCGCAACTCTTGTTCTGAGGGGACCGGTCCGACCGGCCGGTCTGGTCCGGTTTTGACTACCTTGGGTAAAATTACAAATCACGTCACAACCTTGAGTCTAGACCTTACCAGCGCTAAGGTTATACTAGTGAACCAAAGGAGCGAGGATTTAGTGCCATTGGAGTTTGGTGCCTTTGGTGACTTTAGGCAAAAATGAGATGAGAGAGATAGGAAAAAATGGAGGAAAAAGATGATAGAGAAAATAAGAGATGAGAGAGATAGAGAGAAAGACACCAAAGGCACCAGATCCATAAGTCTGACAAAACAATTAGACACGATAGATCAAGTTAAAAATTCTATAAAATAAAAAAAAAAGTAAGGCTACAATTTGGTCCATGATAAATTTCGTGGTACCCAATCTAGTCCTTGAGGGGGAAAATAAAAAAAACTAACCCGCTAGTCCTTGACAATTACAAATGTGGGACATATTAGTCCTTCAGCCTATTTCCGTTTATTAACCTCCATTATTTTACCTATGTGATCCGTTAAGATGCCTAGTTGTCCCGTTAATGCCTAATTAGTAACATTTATTTGATTAAAATATTAAAATATTTAATTAATAAAATAAAAAAAGAGAAGGAAATTAAATTCGTTTCACGTTACCCCTTCTTCCTCAACGATTTTAGGGTCTATGACAACGTCATTCATCCTTTTGATATCTGCAACGTTTCCCAGCTGAGGAAAACAAAACAGAGAAAGAAAATAAAAGCTTCCATTTTCCTTTATTTTTTCGGGAAAGTGTGAACAAAAACACTGATCCAGGCCAATACCCAAAACACTTCCATTTTCCTCAGTTTTTCAACGACATTCGTCAATCTCAAGTTTCACTCTCTAAAATCGATTCTGAATCGAATTCGGGCCAATACCCATTTGAATTCATGTTTTGTGGTTGTTGTTGCGTTGGTAGGCAGTTCGATAGAGCCTATTTTTTGATATGGTATCCTTTTGAAGTTTTTGGTTTGTAACCCTCACCTGTATAGGGACAAAAAACGCTGGTAGAAATTAAAAGGAACATATATTAATATGGGTAGAAAGTCTTTTTCTTTTAAAATGGTATTTGATGTTTTCGTTACACGAACTTTGTTCCCAAGTCTTAATCTGAGTTACACAATGAAGTTGATTTCCCTCATTCCTAACACAACACTTCCCGAGGGTTTATGGTTTACGAGGATATGGTTTTGCCACAGGAGTAAGAGGAAGAAGAAACAGAGGAATATGAGGAAGAGAAGAATAATGGGTTGAGGAAGAGAAGAGTAAATGTGTCAACTTTGGCGGAACTGAACCTTGTAAAGGAAGAGCTGAGTTTGCTGGACCTTGTAAAAGGGTTGAGAGACCTCATTTGAACCTTACCTTTGGATTAATGAAATTTTATCTTTGAGAACTGAGTGAGCTTTGAGTCTCCTCTTTGAGTTCTTGGATTAGAACTTGCTTGATTCTTATCAGTGGATTCAGTTCCAGTATGGTGATTCTACTTAGGCTTACTAATCATCCTCTTCAATGGAGTTGATTGTGGCACCATTCTCTCCATTTCTTCCTTACCCATTTGCTCAATTTCTTTTGTGTTTCTACCTTTGATCATCCTTTGTTCTACATTTCTTTGTTGGATTTCCACCTTTAATTCTCTACACAAATTATAAAACATGGTTTGGATTTGATTTTGTATTGCTCTCGATTGGGTTGGCTCTTGAGGGGCTCACGACCTCAAGTGATTTGGCTAGGGGAATTGCGCATTTCATCCTCAATTTGGTGAATTATGCTTGCTGGAATGATCCTAATCACGATGTGCATAGTTTGGAGCATATCACTTAAGGTAGTGGCCTTAATGACCTTACATTGTACACGACCTTGGAACCAACTACACAACCATATCACCAACGAGCATACCTCTCGAAGGATCAAAAAATGCCAACCGACTAAGGCAAAAACTCAATCATCCAAGTGGACCAGAGATGTTAGGCTAGCAACTCCATTAATAGCTAGGGTTTTAACCAAGGTTCACCAAGGCTAACAATCTACAATATCTTGTCAATATTTCCAATCAAGAAAACGAGTTTTTTGTTCAAACATAATGATATCCATAACATATCCTGAATTCTCCAATAGGTCAAAAATCACTTAACGCAAAATTATAATAGAGAAACTCTAAACATCATTATAACTTTCTACGGATCTGTTTGGCAAGACGAATCCACTAGCTTATAGCACATAGCTTATAGCGGATGAAAAAATAGTCATGTTTGGTAACTGTCTTTCTAACTAGCTTATAGTGTTTCTTCCGTACACTAATTGAAGTAATGTTTGAGCTTATAACTTATCAATTTTTCTCTAATTAAATTCATCATTTATCCTTAGCTAAATAAAATGGAAAATGCTAATCTAATGTTTTATAATCCTAATTAAAAATTAATATTTTAATTTTTGAAATGATAAATAAATTAAAACAAATTAAAGTACTAATTAAAGATGATAATTATTTTAAAATAAATAATATATACATAAATAGAATTTATACAAAAAGTATATAAACATGTTCTTTTATGTCATTTTACATTTATCAATTATTTCAACCGCTAATTTTACTAATTACTTCAAATCCAATCCGCTAGCTTATCCGCTATCTACTATCAGGTAGCTCATCCGCATTCTGCTATAAGCTCATCAGCTATCAATTAGTTTATCTGCTACTTTTGACCAAACAGAGCCTAAATATTATCATCATGTTCAAATTTCATCATTTATATTATACAATGTTGTAAATATAGTCATTTAGCAAGCGAAAGGTTTTAAACCGCGGATCCCGAAAATGCAAGTTCTCTATTTAGAGAATATATATATGTTTTTAAAATGACGTAAACAATCAACACAATGTTGTGTATGATAAGATAACTACAAGAGAAATATGAAAAGTTCATGAAACATGTTATAACTTTAAGTTATCAATTCATTGAAGAAGTCACACCCCTTGGGTTTAAAGGCATTGGTGCTATGGGTCTTACAGAACAATCCTCCGATAAATCACCAAAAACTTTATAACCTATAGCTGTCAATACCAATAGACTTCAAATTATACCGACTCGATGATTTCTATAGAAAAAGGTACAAAGGATTGAAATCTTAAAGTTTGCTTGAGATTATCCTGTCAAAACAAGTTTTTAAGGAGGAAAATGTTTGGAAGCATTTGTTAATAATAGAATGCAATAAAGTAGTGAAGCGATTAAGAAACACAACCAATACAAGGAAAATCACAACTTTTCCTTGACCATAAAAGGCACATATAATTTTGTATTGATTTGTTAATCTAGATTCCTCTATAACTCTTAAGATGACTCTTGATTTTTCAACTAGAATACCATCTAGGATCTGGTTAATTATGATTAATTGAATCAAACAACCACCTAGTCATAATGTTAGATCGTAGTAAGTTACACTTTCAGAATTCAGTTAAAGTAAGCGATTTATCAAACGACCTTTGATCAAAATCCTCTCACAATTCAATTAGATTCATAATTAAACACAAACAACAGTTAATTGGCCACTTTAACCCCCATTATAGTTCAAACCAGGATCAAGAGATAAACCAAAACCAAAGAAAATTAATTGAAATTAAATGTTTAACTACAATTTCTTAAGACAAAACTAATAAGAATGTGAGATCCTTGGATTAATTATGCAATCAAAGAGAGAAAGGAGAAGGAGAATAGAATAGGATAATATTTGTAAATCCTCATTTTCTACCATAATAGGTTGATAAGTTCCCCCTAAAGTTTAAATCACATTATTGTCCATAATAAACACTTAAATATTTGAATTTCCTTACTAATTGGGCTTTGACCAAGCTTAATTTAGGGTTAATGAGCTCAAGTTATAGACTAAATATTGAGACATGTTTAATTATTGGAATTGACCTATCATTTTCAACATGATTTTGACCCCCAAAATGCTAGTTTCATTATGTGGCTTTCATGGCAGTTATTGAACGGGATGTTATATGTCCAACATCTTTATTATTGCACCAACTTGGTGCTTAAAACACCATATATGCTCCTTTTTGTGACCTTGGGTCCAAATTAAATATTCTAGATGTCCAATCATGGTCTTGGACTCCACTAAAAATTTTAGATTTTCCTCTTAGCTTTCTTACAACACTACAAGAAAGCAGGGAATTACCGACGGCATGTTACCGACGGCACGAATTCCGTCGGAAACTCCATCATTTACTGACGAAAAATGCCGTCGGAAATCCAGATTTTGAAGTCACAGAAATTTCCGACGGAAAGGCTGTCGGAAACGTTACCGACAGGTGTTTCGTAGGTATGTCCGTCGAAAAATTGGCGCGAAAAATGGCGGGAACAATTACCGATGGAAATTTCCGTCGGTAACGAGTTGGTAAAAATATTTTTTATTTACCGACGGAATTTCCGTGGGAAATTTGAATCCGTCTAAAGTTACCGACGGCTTAGTCCGTCGGTAACTTCGTAATATGTCTGAAACCGTTTCCCTCCCCCTTCACTTCTGCAACGCTCTTCCTCTCTCATCTCTCCCAACTCTCCTCCCTCTCCTCACCGGCGACAGCTGCTGCGCCCCCACCTCGTCCCCTCCGGCAACCCGAAACCCCTCCGGCCCCTTTCCCCTTCCTCTTCTTCTTCCTTTCTCCCTCTCTCCCCTTTCTCTTTTCCCTTCTTCTCCCTCTTCTCCTTTCCCCTCTGCCACTGCCGTACGTCGCCGCACGCCACCACGCCAGCACCACCATCTCCACCGCACGCCACCACTGCCACCACCTTCCTCCCCCACTGCCAGAACGGACAGCCACCACTGCCACCACTACCACCACTTCCTCCCCCACTGTTTGCTAGGTATATTTAGTTTTTTTTTAATTTTAAATTTTTTTAATTAAAATTTTAATGTTTGTTAATTAAGTGTTTAATTAGTTGTGATGTTTTTTGTTTGTTACAGAGTTATTGTGATCATCATCACCACCGCTGCAGAGGAGCCACCACTGTCTACACTGCCAGGTTTGTATTTTTTTTATTTTTTTAAATTGGTTTCAAATTGTTTATTTTGTTAAGTGTGTAATAATATATAATATAATTTGTATAATTATCATATGTTTTTTTTTTGGACTGGTTGTACAATTATATTTGTTGATTTGGAAGTTTAGGATTTTGTGAGATGTTAATTATGTTTTCGATTTATAATTATTGTAGGATCTAATTCATATTGTTGCTAATATTTAGCTAACATTTAAATTGATGCAACTAAATTTGAATTAATAAAACTGATTAATTGAAATATTGATTTAATTAAATAACTTTGGAATAATGAAGCATCTAGCTAATTAAGTAATAAATTGTTGAAATAAATTAAATGATCGAGAAAGGTTTCCATCCCAAGTATGATAGTGACGATACAATTGATGTGGCACTACTTCGTGGTGTGGAATGAAACCGATGTCTAGGTGTTAGTTAGCGGGAGAGTACATGAAACATAATATTAATTATTTGAAATACATTTTGTGATAATTAATATAAATTACGTGTAAAGGTAATTAAAAAAGTATTAACGAGCGGTGAGACGATTAGCTAATCATTGTGCATCGGAGAGCGTGGACGAAGTGGTGGTCATGATTAAAACATATAGTGTAAATAAAGTTGCATACGTACATAACAATAAATTTAAAATTAATTAAGATTAAAATTGTAAATAATTATATAACTACGTAACAATAAATTAGATGGAGCATTAAATAATAATTTAAAAACAATAATTTAAAAAAATGACACGCATCGGGGAACATTGACGAAATGACTGTCATTAAAATGAAGTTGCCTAAAAAAATTGACTAACAAAATAGTTTAATTAGTAAATAAAGTTAATTTTATATAACAATAATAAAATTGATAATAAAATTTAATATGTGTAAATAACTAATAACTAAATACTTTGCTTCAAAAAAAAAAACTAAATACTTCCATAACATTAAATATAAAAGTAAATAAATAATAAATAATGATTTAATAAATAAATTAACTTAAAAATAAATGATTTGATATAAAGTTAGACGGGTAATTATGCGATTTATTTTTTAGACGAATACTTTGTGTATGATAGTTGCTTATGTATTTTAATTTTTGTTGTTGTTGATATATATATATGTGTGTGTGTGTGTGTGTGTGTGTGTGTGTGTGTGTGTGTGTGTGTTTATATAAAATGTCAAACTTTATATAAAATGTCTATGTTACTAAAAGTTTTATTTTATTATATTTTAGAGTATTATTAATACGTACGTGAGAAAAACCTTAGTTTCTCGTTCGAGATTCAATATTATTGAGCATGTGTACTCGTGGTCATAGTATCGCTCATTTTATTGAACCTTGAAGTGTCCAATTGGGACAGTTTGGGAAGAAACTTTTTCTCCACTGATATACTAATTACTCACTGATTCTCATCTGTTAAATAGTTGATGAAATTTCGGGTCGAAGCATTTCCTTTTGTTCTCCGGGTCCATATTTGATTGTGGTATTTTACCGCGGTCAAGTCATGTATTTGGAGACCAATAGGAAATGCTGCCGAAATTTCGTTAGCTATAAGGCATGAGAAGCGATGAGTAACTAGTATAATATAGTGGTGAAAAAGTTTTTCCTCGAATGGGATAGGGCCACACCTAATTTTAAGGAAAGGGAGCGGTTCGGGGTTATAGTATCATGTTTTAAAATACGTTAATTTATCTGGAAATGCAGAAGGATGGAATATTATCCCCCGAGCCGTAGTTGGGTGTATGATAGGAACGAGTCTGGGAGACGACTTCTGAAGCAATCATTTGTAGATGGAGTCGAGGAGTTTATATCGAAAGCCAAGCAACATAGTGATTATGCCGAAGAGGGGGGATTAGATGTCCGTGCATAAAGTGCAATTGTATGACGGTTTTGAGTGATGACAACGTGAGGTTACACCTACACCGACGTGGGTTCAAGCCTAATTATTGGATATGGACTGATCATGGCGAGGAGTTGCCGGATATTGATATGAATGAAGTCGGTGGTGACGATCTTGACATGGGTGCATCAGGCAGTGGCTTACACGATGACTATGTCGAACAACTCCAGTCAATGCATATGATGGTGGATCATTGTCTTGGGCAACATGGGAATTTCGAGGTGGATGAGTCTGATGACATGGAAGAGCCTCCTAATGAATCGGCGCAGAGATTGTACAACTTATTGGTAGAGACAAATAAGCCATTGTTTGATGGGGCGTCAGATTCAAAATTATCAATTTGTGTTAGGCTTCTAGCTTGCAAGTCCAATTGGAATGTCCCCGAGCAGTGTTTGGAGTTTTTTTGTAAAATGCTTCAAGATGTGACACCCTTCAAAGAGTTGTTGCCAAAAAGTTATTATGATGCGAAGCGGTTGGTGTCGAAACTTGGGTTGGGGGCTAAGAGGGTTGACTGTTGTCCGAACGGGTGCATGCTGTATTATGATAGTGCTTCGGGAACAAATGACAGCACGCTCGATCAATGTAAATTTTGTCAGACATCTAGGTACCGCGTTCAAAGTAGTGACCGTAGTAAAAACAAACGAGTTCCTGAGAAGGCAATGTTCTATCTGCCTATAATTCCAAGGTTGCAGAGACTGTTTGCATTATGAAAATAGAAGAAGTATAGGCGTTATATGCCACCCTTCTGATGGTGAAGCCTGGAAGCACTTCGATCGGGTACATCCTGATTTTGCAGCAGATCCTCGCATTGTACGACTTGGGCTGTGCTCGGATGGTTTCACACCGTACATTCAGGCGTCAGCCTCGCCATATTCATGTTGGCCAGTGATTGTTACGCCGTACAATCTTCCTCCCGAGATGTGCATGTCAAAACCATATATGTTTTTGACTTGTCTCATACCGGGACCATCTAACCCGAAGGCTGGGATAGATGTATATTTACAGCCTCTTATCGATTATCTGAAAAAGTGTTGGGATGGTGTGGTGACTTATGACCTTTCAAAGAAGCGAAACTTTATGATGAGGGCATCACTGATGTGGACTATCAATGATTTTCCTGCATATGGCATGTTATCTGGTTGGGGGACCCATGGTAAATTGGCGTGCCCGTATTGCATGGAACATGGAAAGGCTTTTACCCTGAGATATGGTGGCAAAAGTTCCTGGTTTGATTCTCATTGTCGGTTCTTAGATCTTGATCATCCCTTCCGGAGGAATACCCGAGCATTCAAAAAGAATCAGACAGAAGAGGAAGGTCCACCGCCTTTGTTGACTCCTGAACAAATTTGGGGTCGGGTTAGGGATCTTCCTAAGGTCACTGAAGCAGGTGTCTCAAAATTACCAGGGTATGGAGAATGGCATAACTGAACAAAACAAAGTATTTTTTGGGAACTACCGTATTGGAAGGATAATCTGTTAAGGCATAATCTTGATGTGATGCATATCGAGAAGAATTTCTTTGATAACATTTTTAACATGGTTATGAATGTGTCTGGCAAGACGAAGGACAATGAGAAGGCAAGGATGGACTTAGCTCTGTACTGTAGATGCAAGGATTTGGAGCTGAAGCCGCAGGCTAATGGAAAAATGGTCAAACCAAAAGCTTGTTACAGTCTAACTGCCGATGAAGCAAAGTCAATTTGTCGGTGGTTAAAAGACCTTAGGATGCCTGATGGTTATTCGTCTAATTTGGCACGATGTGCTGATGTAAGAACGGGAAGGTTTCATGGGATGAAAAGTCATGATTGTCATGTATTCATGGAGTGTTTGCTTCCTATTGCTTTCGGCTCATTGCCCTCGGTTGTTTCGAACACGCTTACTGAAATCAGTCATTTCTTCAAAGATCTATGCTCTACAACTTTAAGCGCGGATGGTCTGAATAAGATGGAAGAAAACATTCCAATAATTCTATGTAAGATGGAGAGGATATTTCCCCTAGGATTTTTTGACTCAATGGAACATCTCCCTGTCCATCTTGCATATGAGGCGAAGCTTGGTGGACCAGTACAGTATAGGTGGATGTATCCGTTTGAAAGGTAATTTTATTATATTTTCACATTAAACTCTTAGATCGTCCATTGGATAATGACTTGTCATTCATTTTTTTATTACTTAAATTCATGGGCGACTCTAAACCATCAGTTAAAAACAAGGCTAGGGTGGAAGGATCAATCTGTGCTTCTTACTTACACCGTGAGACAACCCATTTTTGTTCCCACTGTTTCAATAACTTCATGTTGGCCCCAAGAAATATTAGGAACGAGGTAAGTGCTGATAGTGCAGGGTATCCTTATATGCTGTCCGTATTTAACCTTCCTGGTCGTCATGCTGGCAAGGAGCTTACTTACTGGTTAAGTGATGAGGAGTATACATCGGCCCATGTTCATGTGTTGGATAAATTACACCGAGGTGAAACCATACCACGAGTAAGTTTCAACGACTTAATTTTGAAATAATATATACATATTATATCAATTTCTCTGTTAACACACTGTACATATTTTATTTGTCAGTGTGTTCCTGCAAATTAATCAATTAAGTGAACAAGATGGTTCTGCTCGTACACATGCAGAATTTCCTGAATGGTTCAAGCAACAAGTAAGTGTCAATATATATTAAGCTTAAGTTCTAATTGATAAAGTAATTATTTACTATGACTTACATATTCGTAGGTTTATCAGCAACCATTAAGCATGACTATTCAACACTTGAGAGATTTAGCGTACGAGCCCTATAGCTGTGTTAGATCATGGCATACATACTTTGTTAATGGGTACAAATTCCACACAGATGAATGGAACGTGGGCAAAAAGACAGTTAATAGCGGGGTTGTCGTACAGGGTGAAGGTACTGGTGCATTTTATGGGGTCATAAAACACATATACGAGTTACAATACAATACTACTACTTATCCTAAAAAAGTAGTCTTATTTTATTGTAACTGGTTTGATCCATCAAGGGTAGGAACAAAGGTGGATCCCAAGTATGGAACTGTGGACATTCGCATGGATAGAAGATATCAACTGTTTGATCCGTTTATAATTGCTCAGAATGCAAAACAAGTTTACTATGTCCCTTATCCAGCAATGAGAACGGACAAACGAGGTTGGTGTGTTGCTGTCACTACCAATCCTAGGGGTCGCATAGAAATCGATGATGGAGAGGATGAGACGCCCTTTCAGGCGGATGAACTGTCACATGTCAATGAAGTCATTGAGATCGAGTGTATTACTGCCATGTTGGGATTTGCAAATGAAGGGGAAGAAGTGGTCATTGGCAATCAGTCACCAGAGGAAGAGGTCCAAAGTGATGACTCAATGTAAGAAGAAGAAGAGTCAGACTTACAATCAGATGATGATACTGACTCTGAATAGGAATGTCTCTGTTAAGTTAATTTTATTGTATTTTAAATATTTTCTTATGCACTTCAATGTAAGAGTTGACAGATTTTGTTGTATTTTAAATATGTGCCTAATTAGTGACTTAAATGTCGATCGATTTACTAAATTTACATTGATTTATAATTGTGCTATAAAAATAGATATGTCAGCATCAGGAGGAGAGCCGCCCCATCCCCCACCGCCCAGCGGTGATAAGGGGAAGGGGAAGGCTAAGGCACGGGGACGATACACCATCAGGCCCCAGGTGCTTGCTCGTTTTGCTGCAGCCACCTCCGCACCCACCGTACCTACCCCCTTCCCCACCTCATCCACCCCAGCGGCATCTACAGCAGGCTCCCCCACCCATTCTACACCATCCCCCACCCATTCTACACCCTCACCGACCCATACGACACCATCCCCTACCCATACTGTACCACCCTCCGTCAATGTCCCTTCGTCCAGTCGCTTTGCGCCAGGACACGCACCAGCCGGCTACTTGTCGCCCCTTACTGGACCCAGACCACACCCACACCCAGCCCCACCACCATCATCGACTGCACCGGCCACACAACCACCAGGATTGGCATTTATGCCGACTCCTGGGAGGCGGCCACAGCCAAATACTAGCATTCCATCCGCATCATCCGCGACCGCTCACGATCACGACGTCACCATGCCATCCTCATCGACTGCACAACAGTCAGTCGCGGCAGATGAGACTCCTGAGTGGGCCAGGACTCCCGCACCTGAGGATCGATCATGGATCCGGCCAGTTTCTCACACGTGAGTTTTATTTAATTTAGTGTTTTTTAACTTTGACTATTTTAGTTACTATTCATTAAGTGTATATTTGTTGGTTGCCATATTATTGTATTAATAAATTTATAAATTTTTTAGGTGGATCCCATCGAAAGTGGGATCCAAGCACGCTACCTGGGCCATCAAGAAGCATTATCATCGCTTCTGGCCATCATGGGGGGTGATCCTCGATCCCGACAGGGATCGTATCTTCCGACGATTCGGGGTAAGTTGTTGTTTATTATTTCCTGTAATTGTCCCTTATTTTTTCACATATTATATATATATTTTTTTGTATAATGTTATTAATTTTTTTTTCTTTGTCCACAGGAGCTTGTGCGTTGGTTACCGGAGCATGACTCAGAGATACGTGCTATCTTTAACGAGCACGCACCGCACCGACTGAGGGACATGCTCCGGGAGTGTAGGGAGGATCGGATACGTCGGGATTACATTGGGCCCAACATCTGGGCTCAGCTATGTGCCTACTGGGACACTCCAGCTTACAAGCTGAAGTCTCTGCAGGCGAAGAGGAATCGGGCTTCAGAGAGGGGTGGGAATATGCACACCGGTGGCTCGATTAGCCACATGCAGCATGCCATTAACATGGTATGCATATATAAATAATTTAATATATAAACTGTACATTTTTGTTAACAATTTAAAAAATATTTAATTGATTTTATTCTTGTGTTGATTGCAGGCAGGAGAGCTTGCCCGGACCGTCGATGTCCCTACCGTCGATGTCCCTACCGTCTTTTAGCAGACGCATATTCGCTCGGACACCGGCCAGTATGTTGATGAGAGGTTGAGGCAGACCATGGTGAGCTATATATATAAAGTGCTATCACATTTAAAGTATATGTTAGTGTTATAGTTTAATAACATAATTTTTGTAATGTATTCATCACAGGAGGAGTACAATGCCAGGTTCAGTCAGATTGCATCTGAGGTTGCCTCCTGCTTTGGTGCCTCGGATCCTTCTCAGCTAGACCCTGCTGAGGTTGAGCGGATACAGACCCAGGTCTGGATGGATGTCACGGGCGGGAAGAAGAAAGGGCGGATCTACGGTACCGCGTCTCTAGCTCGTACCATCCGTCGGGGGTCGTCGTCGAACTTGAGCATTCGAGAGACTGCACCCTCCGGCTCACAGGACATGGAGGAGGCACGGCGGCTGAGGCAGGAGCTGGAGGAGCAGAGGCGGAATTCAGAGCGCATGCAGCAGCGGATGGAGTCATGGTTGCAGGTGATGACCTCTCTGATCGATTTGCTTCCATCTGAGAGGCGCAGCGCTATGCAGGGGGTACTCGATACTGGCGAGCCCTCCACTACTCGTACCGATCCACCGCCGCAGCCGCATGATGGCGATGCGCCTTCTGGGCCACAGGATGATGGTCACCTGACACCGGCGACATCCCCCCGATAGGATGACGACGTTATCCATTATTATGATGACTATTAGGATAGTTATATAGATGTAGCTGAGTTTAGTACATTGATAGATATTTATGTATTTGTTTTTATTTTAATGTAACTGCATTTTTAATTTAATTTGTAATTTCAGTTTTGAATTTAAATTATTATATTTAATTAATTATAATAAAATCAAATAAAACTTAACGTTTAAAATAAAAACAAAATAATAATCACTATTTAAAATAAAAATTAAATAAAAATTAATATTTAAAATAAAAAATTATTTAATAATTATAAATAAAATAACATTAACAAATTAATTAATATTTAAAAACAAAATAGAATTAAAATATATAAAAAATAATTCAGAAAAAATTTCCGACGGAAATAGAATTAAAATATATAAAAAATAATTCAGAAAAAATTTCCGACGGAAATTTCCGTCGGAAAACAAGGCTCAGAATTTCCCACTGACTTTTCCGTCGGAAGAATTTCCGACGGAAATTTTCGTCGGAAAATCCGTCTTTAATTTCCGACTGTGTAATCCGTCGGTAACTTTACCGACGGAGCACCATTCCGTCGGAAATGCTTTCCTACGCGCTGGATTCCGATGGATGAAGGTCCGTCGGAAAGTCCGTCGGAAACTCTGTTTTCCGACGGCTTCATTGACTTTCCGACGGGTTTTGGCTGTCGGTAAACGTCTTTTTTTTTGTAGTGCAAAACAAGAATAACCTCAATCAAATTGTTTTCAACTCAAGATAGGTGAGACTTGAGAGGTTAAGTACGAGGACAAATAAAGGTACGGAAATCGGTCTTATCGAATGATACCCTCCCAATTAAATCAAAAATGAAAAATCACGAGCAAGAGGACAATCAAAGCATTAAGGAATGGTATCATTCAAATTTACAAAATTTGTACTTGATCTTCTTGTATTTCTCTTTCTTTTTCATTTCATTTCACTTCATTTAAATATGCATGCTTTGCTATTTTTTTTCTTTTCTATTTTTTCTTGTTGCACTTTTCATTTTTGTTAAGCATTGGATATATACACCCCCAACTTGTTTAAGAACCATCCCTTTGATGAGTTCAATGCTTTCTTAGTCCTTCAGGTAAAAAAACATTGTTTTACTCAAGTCTTGCAATGAGCTAGACAAGAAAGGTTAACAAGTTCAAATGGAAAACTTCGTGATTGGCTATTTAAGCAAAAGTGGCTCATTCAAAGAAAAATACCTTAATCATATTTGTGAATACCTATGAAAATATAATCTTAATAAGATTCAGATCAGCATGTTCTCGAGTGACAGTTCAATCTATGATAATAAAAAAAAGTAGGCTCAAAATCTTATGACCAAGGACTATCAATTTCACTATATTCAATTAAAAATCCATTGTCAAACCAATCACTTTCAAGATGTTGGTTGTGACTTCAAACTCAAGAAGGGAATTGAATTGAGTTTTCAAAAAACTTTTTTGTAGAAATCTTTTCACAAAATCAGTTTAAACAACAATCTTTATGAAGACTGTGAATGAATATGATATTCTAAAGTGTAATATGTTCAAATATGACACATGAATATTCAACCACGCACAATTGTTAGCACACAATCTTTAGGTTGCATATGAATGATCCTAATATAAAAAACAAAGACTATAAGGTAGCTCTACAACCCTTAAACTGGTTCAAAACACTTTAGAATAAAGTAATTATATAAATTCAGATTATTTTGTAATCAATTCTATTTATTCATATAGTTTGTTTAAAGTTTGTCTTACACCACCACCTCTGGTCTGATCAGGGTTAGTTGACAGATTGATTTGTGGAAATACTTGGTTAAAGACCAAAAAAAAAAGTTTGTCTTACACCAGTTATAGAAATATATGTAACTTTGAAATTTAAATGTTGATATAGACACAAAACATGAGACAAACAAAACATGAGACAAACAAATTAAAATAAACAATACAAAGAATGAGACAAATGTTAACAACAAAAATAAAAACAATGGCAAGATGGAGAACTAGTTTATAAAAATTTAGGTTGTCACAAACACCTTATTTTTAAAAGTTTGGCTCTATTACACACACATATATCTCAAGCAAGTAAGGCTCATATGGTCTACTCAAACGTTACCTATTGTTTAAGATAGCAGTTTTTTCGTATCTTATAACCACATTTTTGGAAACTGTTACCTATTATGAATAGAGAGCAGTTGTCAGGCAAACCTAGAGAAATGTTTTTTTTTAGATCTTTCGTATGCAGTTTTCCTTGTTCATTGTTATCATCATTATTTATCAAACTTTCAGATCTTTGGTCCCATTTTTGTAACAAAATATTGTTCAGCCTCCTTAATACTATCATACTAAATAATAGAAAACTTTGATAGAATTCAATCATAATTTGTTAATATATTAAAATGTGATATGGTTGGGATTGGTCAAAGTATCGTGAATCATTAATTCATTCGAGAATTAATGATAATATATATCAACTCATTGCGGCCAAAATTCTAAAGTGTTTAGCCTACTTATAGTATTTTTTTTTATATATTTTATTATAAACAAAACAAAAGATTATCTGATTGGGTATCTATTTAAAAAGGAAAAAAGGTAAACACCCTCCTAAACTTTAGTCCATTTGTAAATAGGCACCTGATGATCCGCTAGATTATATGATTTATATATACTTTTTGAGTGGATTTTTACTCCTAATCATGTTAATTGATTGAGTTTTGTCCCTAAATTTAGTAACTTTAGTTTTTAATAGTGTTTTACATATTTTAGTTTAATTTTATACTTTTAGAGTCAATTTAATAATGTTTTTACTTATTTATTTTGTAGGAAATAAATAATAAAGCTTGAGTCATGAAGAATTGAGGGAGAAAAAAACTATACAATCAGGGGTGCACGTGAGGAGTCTTGCTGGGATGCTACTGACGTGAAGTAGTGGAGAATAAAAGAAAGAAATAAAGAAGAGAATTGGCTGGGCTGGAATAAAAAACAGAGGGGCCCGCACAAATGAAGTCTTTGATTCTAATTGAATTTGTAACGTACAAAGAAAAGAAAAACGTTGGAGAATATTTTTACAAGAGGTAGGGAAGGACTCAGCTGCGAGATAGAACGTACAGGGGACAGCAGCGTATTAGGAGGGGCGAGGCACTGGCAGCAACGTGGGCGTGAACCAGGGACGCAGCACTGTGTTCTCTTATTTTCTAATATCATGAAGTTTTTCTTTTACTCTTTATCTCTATTTTATTTTGTTTTAGGGTTTAACATGTCTAGCTAAATTCCTTTTCTGCTAGAGTTTTGATGTAATCTTTTTATGATGAAGTTTTATTTGACTATCTGATTATCTTATGAATATTTGATATTGTTGATGTGATGTTTACTGTTCTTACTTACATTTGAATGTTTGGCCATCATTCTTTTGTTTTTGAGGGTTCATGTATATGCTAGGAATGGTGATATATGGATATGCCTCTTGTAAACATTATCATTATTTGGGTTAACCTAGGAATAGGTAACTTAATTAGTGTGGGTCTTTAACAAATTTCATAGAGCTATGATCATCATGCTTTGTTAATTAGGCTTAAGGAATTAGGGTAATTAGTAAGGTTTGATAGAATTGATTCACTAAGGAATTAGGCTTCAATTAATTAAGGGAATTTGTCCTTCAACATGCCAATTGGGATTAGGATAATTAGAGTGTCAGTAATTCACAGGATTCCTTGTCTATGAGGAATCTGGATTCATAATTGGATAAAATCAAATCTCTAGCACTTTTATTTCTATTTTATCACAACAAAAATTCCAAAAATATTTTAATGCTCTTTTGTTTTATTTTATTTTTTTTGAATTCTCTTCATACCAAAAAATATTGGTCTAGATAGTTGTTTAATTTGTGAATTGGTAATTGGTAACTAATTCCTGTGGACGATATCCGGTTCTTACCGATTTTATTACTTGCAGCGATTTGGTACACTTGCCAATTTTGCTCATTAGCACCTTAAACTCCTACTATTAGTAAAATCAATCATTAAACTATTCTTTTGTCTCAATTATTCATTAAACTCCTGATATTAGTAAAATTACTCCTTTTATTAACTCACAGTTAGATCACTAATGGTGAATAAATCAAAGCATTCATTTCGCTTAAATTCGATATGTTGATTGTACATTTTTTAATATTTCATTTCAAAAAAATAAGAACAAAGCCTTGAAGCTTGTTAGTTGAAGAATTAATTTTACTAATAGTATGACTTTAAGGACTAATTGGGATGAAAATTTAGTTGAAGGATTGATTTTACTAGTACTAGGACTTGAAAGACTGATTCGAGGGGAAAAAAAGTTGAAGGTTCCTATTTGAAAATGGACTAAAGTTTAAGGAGTGTGTATACACTTTTGCTTTGTTTAAAAAGATAAAACTTAATATTATCATTAAAGTCTCGCATGCACGCTGAATTGAGTAAATTTTAGGCAAAATAGGTAGGTTGATCCTTTTTTTTTTTCCTTTTCAAATTGGTCTTAGACACTACATTCTATTTTCACGTTAGTTTTTTCTGTCAATTTCGACCTTATGGAGTCAGATCAAAAGGTACGTGTCAGACTAACGTGATAGCCACGTCAGGTTAAAATTGACGGAAATGACTAACGTGGAAATGAAACGTAACATGTATGACTAATTAGAAAAAAAAATTATAAGACCGCTGTGAAAAGTAAAAAAAAAAATATATAGGACTAATCTATCTATTTTATGTAAATTATATTTACGAATGTTTTCAATTCCAATTTCATTTCGCAGGAATGTTGGACCAAATAAATTTTTTTTGGGTATACAAATAGAATGTTTTGCAATACCAGAGATGAGCAATTTTTTTTTGGTATTCAGAGATGAACTAAATTTTATCCCTCACATTTTCATAAAAAAAAAATCTTTTAAATTAAAATTCCTTTTCTTGCAATATAAATATTTTTTTATATGAAACAAATAAGTAGAGAACATCAATTCAATATGTTTGCATACGAAATAAATCTATCGTCTATTATTATATTTAAAAAGAGTTACCAGTTTGATTTTTTTTTTCCAGGATGGCCTAGCTCCAAAGAAAACTAATTAAATGACCAAAAAAAATTTATTTTACTTGCATGGGAAAGACAAAATAAAAAGTATGGGCTCTGGTAGGGTTTCTGGGACTCCTCCTACTACTCAAAAATAAAAAAAAGTCTTGAGGAGGAAGACCTCATCAAGCGTAGTCAGAAGAAGGTTCGTTGTTGGGAGGAGGATGGGCATGATGACAAAGTTGAACAAGTTGCATGCAACGTGAAACAACCCCCACCAGGCTCGTCCAAGGAAAAGCTGCTAAACTTTTTTGGGGAGGAGGTTCCAGAAAAACTGGATGCAAATTATATGAAGGGACATTTTAAACTAGATGAGACTCCTAGTGAGAAAAAGGAGACTCCTGCTCCAGGATCAGCTCCTGAAATCCATCTGTCTGATGAGGAGTGGGAGGCTTGGTCTATGCCTTGGAAGAAAACTCTGGTGGTAAAACTTATGGGGAAACATATTAGTTTTAAATTTCTGGAAAATAATTTGCAGAAGAACTAGGTTAAGAAGGGAACAATCAAGATAGTGGATATGGCAGATAGCTTCTATCTGGTTCATTTTTCGACCGAGGAGGATTATAATTGGGCCCTTTTTGAAGGTCCCTAGAAGAATGCTGATCATTATCTAGTCGTAAAAAGATGGTGGCCATTCTTTCTTCAGAGTGCAGAAGTTTCCAGCAAGGTGGCTTTTTGGCTTAGAATCCCAAAACTCCCTCTTGAGTTATAGCATGCTTAATTCCTTTACCTTCAGAGTGCAGAAGTTTCTAGCAAGTTGGGAAATATGTTGAAAGTGGATAGACAAACCTCGATTCACTCTTGTGGTAAACTTTCTCGTATTTGTGTTAAGAAGGATCTCGCAAAACCTCTACCTTCTCACATAGTTATTAGAGGTCATAGCTTAATCGTTGAGTATAAATGTTTGCACCGGATTTGTTTTCGTTGTGGTCGTTATGGCCATAAGGCTGATAAATGCCAGGAAATGCTTGAACAACTTATTCCATCAGTTAAGTTGGAAAGTGTTCTAATCCTCCTCCCAAGGTGAACGAAGAAGGTCCAACAAAGACTGCAGTCCCATTGAAAAAGGATCAGAATCCCAATGGAACAGTGACGGTTGGGAACAATGGTGCAACTGCTGGTGATAGGGCTGACATGGAGAAGATTAATGTTGCAGATCAGTCGAATCTGCTTGTTGTAAAAATTGCGGAGAACAAGAATAAGATCAAGATTGGTCCTTGGAATATTTCTTAATGCAATTATCGGCCAAAAAATCAGAAAAAGCAAGTAAATGTTGTGAGGGAAGATTCCAAAGGGAAGCCACCAAAAATGGGAAAGGAGGATTCGAAGGTAGTAGTTAAGAGTAGAGTTAAGGGGAATACTGATGCTAATTCTCGGAAGGAGCCCAAATCCCAAGGATCTTGTTTCTTTATCCTAAACTCTGTAAATGAGGTTGACACAAATCAAAGGGATTATGTCACTAAAGGCGTTGACATAGCCTTTAGTAGTATGCCAGCTTACACAAAAAATGTGCAACTGGTCAGAAACGCCATGGGGGGCACAATCCCCAATCAGGCCCATTCAAGGAAACAAAGTCGAAAACAAATGTTCCAGTAAAGAAAAAAAGGCCCATCAAAGGAAACAAAAAAAAAAGTGCTCCTGTTAAAAGGAAGTAGCCCCATCTTCTGTGATCCAGCTAAGAACGCTAGTGTCGAGTTCAAGTATTTTAAGCAAATTCTCCAGAGACAACAAAATGATACTTTGAATGTTTGCTTTAATTGGATACATCACTTGAATGAGGCTGCAGTTGAGCCTAATAAGGAAACTCTAGCTTTTGTGGAGAAATAAAAACTCTTCAAGGGAAAAGGAGTTCCTACTGATACAAGCAAAAATGAGGACAAATTGGTGGCATCGGGTAGAATGGATGTTGAGATCCAACATCAGTCTAATGCAGTTGTGCTTCAGGTTTGGGAGAGAAAATTTTAGCAAGCCCTCTTCCTCTCTCGAGTACTAAAGGGGATATGGAAGTTGAAGTTGCTAATGATGCTATTATGCATACAGATTGTTGTTAATAGTTCCCAATGAATGGAACTGCAGAGGGGCTGGGGGGAAGTAATTTCCTGCTCTGGTTAAAGATATTTCTAGAGTCTATCATTTGCATTTTGTTGCTATTATGGAACCTAAGATCAGTGGTCAATATGCAGATAGAGTTATCAGTAAAATTGGTTTTGCTAATGTTGCTAAAATAGATGCCCCAGGTTTTTCACGAGGTACCTGGTGTCTCTGGAAAAGCTCATGCCCTCCTATTTCTATGCATTCTACTTCCAAATACTGCGTGCATCTTATTGTCAAGCCCAAAACTCCTGATTCTTGGTTTTTCTCCATTATTTATGCTAGTTCGAGTAGCTATCATAGATTAGAAGTTTGGAAATATCTTATTGATTTTAACTCTTCCATTTCCGCTCCTTGGTGCCTTTATGGGGATTTCAACCAAGCCATTTTTGATGGGGAGAAGCAGGGAGGTGGCCTGATAAATACTGCTGGTAGATCCGCTTTTTCATCTTGTATTGATACCTTCTAGCTCCTTGATTTGGGTTTCAAAGGCCATCCTTTACCTAGAAGAAAGGTAATTTGCGAGAGAGGTTAGATAGAGTCTTATGTAATCCGGATTGGCATCAATTGTTCCCCAAAAGTACTATCACTCATCTCCCTATTTCCTCTTTAGACCATTGTGGTCTCTTGCTCCATTTGTCTCTGGATTTTGTGAACCAGAGGAAAAACTACTTCAAATTCTTGAGCCCTTGGATTGAGCATGAAGATTTTGAGAATCAAGTCAGTACATCCTGGGTGCCTTCTGATGCTTGGAATGTCAATATCTCCAGGATAACTTCTAATCTAAAGCATTGGAATAAGCATGTTTTTGGAAACATTTTTAAGAGAAAGGAAAGACTTCTTAGAAGATTGGAGGGGATTAATAACAAACTCATGTTGGAGGATAATAACAGATTAGTGAGGCTTATAAGTGAGCTCTGGAAGGAGTATAATTTAGTTGTTAATCAGGAAGAGTTATACTGGCTTCATCAGGCAAAATGTAAGTGGTTATCTCAAGGAGACAACAATACTAGTTTTTTTTCCCACCAATACTCTCTCATCAGGAGGAGGAAAAACAGTATTGCTGCTCTTGTTGATAATGTTGTAGAGTGAATCTTTGATGAAATTGAATTACACAATATTGTTATTGAGTTCTACAGTGTCTCTACTCCTCTACTGGTGTGGTGACTTCAAACTTCAAAACTCAGAAAAATTTCCCGAGGATTAAGGATTGTGATTTGGTTATGTTCAGAGGTAATATCTCTCTAGAAGAGACTAAAAATGCCTTATTCAGCATGAAAAGTCTAAAAGCTCCAGGACCCGATGGTTATCATCCCATCTTCTTCAAGTCCCAATGGAACATTATTGGATCATCCTTGGATAGATTCATCTATGAATGTTTCTAGCACCCCAAATTAATTCATGAGTTAAATACCCGATTAAATTTTCCCAATTCAGACCAATTGCTCTCTGCAATGTGGTTTACAAGGTGGTTACTAAGATTATTGCTCAGATACTCAGAGTGATTATGTCTTATGTGGTTTTTGATAATCAGAGTAGCTTCATCCCTGGCAGATCAACAGTTGATAATATCGTCATCCTTCAAGAATTAATTCAATCTTTTAAGCAACTAAAGGGCAGAAAGGAGTACATGATTTTGAAGCTAGATTTAGAGAAGGCCTATGACAGGCTTGATTGGAGCTTTGCTCTGGAATATTTGCAGTGCTTAGGGATCCCTAGTGACATTCAGCCAGTTATTTATATTGCATCTCTTCTGCTTCCATGAGAGTGAACTGGAATGGTAACTCAACTGATGCATTTTACTCCTCTAGAGGTCTGAGACAAGGAGACCCAATATGTACTTATCATTTTGTGCTTTGCCTTGAGAGGTTGGGTCATAAAATCAAAGATGCGGTTCTGGGTAGTGAGTGGATTCCCTTTAGCTTTGGTAGAGGAGATAGTCCAAAGCTCTCCCATATGTGCTTTGTGGATGATTTGATCCTTGTAGCAGAATCTTCAGCTGGGCAAGTGGGCTGTATTATGAACATTCTGAAGGGTTTTTGTGATTCCTCTGGGCAGAAAATCAATCTTGAGAAATCTCAGGTTTTCTTTTCTCAGAATGTTCCAGAATCCCAAGTTGAAGTACCGAGTCAAGCTATTGGTGTTAACTTACAAAGGATATGGGACACTACCTTGGAGCCCCTCTTATTCATCAGAGAATGTCTAAGAACTGTTTTTCCTTCTTATTGGGCAAAATGAGGAAGGAGTTAAATGGTTGGAAGGTAAATTCTCTCTCTTTTGCGGGCAGAGTTACCTTAGATCCCGCTTTTCTTCTAAACAATCCAAGCTATGTGTTTCAATCTTCCCAAATCCCTATCTCCGTTTGCTTGGAAGCTGAGAAGATGTGTAGAGACTTTATTTGGGGTTCAACTGCTGATGCTCGAAAATGTCACCTGATCTCTTGGGAAAAGCTTTGTTGTCCAAAAGAAGAGGGTAGATTGGGATTTGGAAGCTTGCAGATGCTCAATAAGGCTCACATGATAAAGCTTACTTGGAGCATGCTTGTAGACTATAATAAATAATAAATTGTGGGTTAGAGTGATGAAAGCTATGTATTCCCATGGCTTACAAACTATTCTTGTTTTTAGACACAAGGCTACTTCTACTAGTACTTGGAAAGCTATTGTCAACTCTTGGGATCTGGTGAAAAAGAATACCACTTGGATTGTCAAGAATGGTCATGATATCAAGTTTTGTAAGGATTGTTGGATTCCGGGTTGTGGGACTCTTCTTGATACTCTCAGTAATTTATGTCCCGCTGATGAAGCTGATTTCCCTGTTTTCCACTATGCGGTTAATGGCTCTTGGAACTGGCCCAGGATATCTCAGCATGTCCCTCCAGAAATCTGTGATGGAATTGCTATAGTCACTCCTCCCTCTCCTGGTGCTTGTGATTTCCCTAGGCCATCTTCGGATGGTTGCTTTTCTTTAAAATCAGCTTATAATGCACTGAAGCAGCAACATAATGAGCCAACAATCCAGAACCCTCTCTTCAAGAAAGTGTGGAATTAGTGTGGCCCGAGTAGTGTAAAAGCCTTCCTTTAGAAAGTAACTCATGCTAAGATGATGACAAATATGGAAAGGAGGAAAAGAGGGATGACAACTTGTGATATTTGCCCTCGTTGTAATTCTTGTCTAGAAACCATCATGCACATGCTCAGGGACTGCCACGATGTAAAAGATTGGTGGAGCAACATCATTAATCCAGATCATCGGAGCAAGTTGTTTAGATGTGGTATGTATAACTGGCTGGATTGGAACCTGCCAACTAGTATGGTGGGTGGAAAATGTTGCATTGGCCTATCTTCTTTGGGCTTGCGATTAATGAGGTCTGGAGGGACAAGAACTCTTTGGTCTTTGTCAACTCTTCCCATCTTGGTAGACACCTTTTCTTTCAAGTAGTGGCTCAAATGCACTTTATCATGCAGCAGCAGAACCTGGCAAGCATTGCAGATGGCAGCAATAGCATATCCATTGAAATTGCTTGGCAGGCTCCTCCAGATGGTTGTGCTAAAATCAATGTCGATGGTTCTTTTATATCCAACTCAGGGAGCTCTGCTTGTGGAGGTTTGGCCAGGTATTCCATTAGGCGTTTCATAAAAGGCTTCTTTTGCAAAGTGGGAGCTTGTAATGCAGCATGGGCAGAGCTTTGGGGTCTGAGGAAAGGTATCAAGTTAGCTATAGAGTTGGCTCTTGATTGGGTGATCTTTGAGATGGATTCCAAAATTATTGTTGATATGGTCAATTTAGGATCAACTTACATTATTTTTCTCCAACCTCTACTTCAAGAGGTCATTTCTCTTCTCAAAATCCCAGATTGGAAAACTTCAGTGATTCACACTTATCAAGAGGCCAACCAATGTGCTGATCTGTTGGCTAGTAAGGGGCATTCTTCTTCCTTTGATGGAGTTATCCTAGAGAGAAGCTTTCCTATGCTTAGTTTATTTTTGTTGACTGATGTTAGAGATGGTTCTACACCTCAAGTAGTTTAGCTTGTTGCTCTTTCCCTTGTATTCATCAAAAAGAGAAAAAAGAAAAGAAAAGAAAACTAATTAACTACAACACGAGCAAAAGAAAAATATCATAAAACAAAAGTTCAACACATCCCTCTAGAGGGTCACACAGATAATGAAGTCCCAAGCCTATTGAGCGAGCATCATCAACTAAAAAATCTGCTAAAGTCGAGAGTACATCCCGGAAATGGCCTTGCATAAGGATGAGATGTAGGACAATGCTACTACACCTACACAAGTTGTATGCAACTACAGAGCCACTTTCCACCCAAAGCTTCAGAAACTTATCTTTCCAAGCTATGTTGATAGCTGTATATATTCCCCATATATGAAAAAGTTTATCTGCATGGTGTATATTTGAAATTTTTCAATCTTAATTGTCCATCTTATTAATATATTTTTTAATTGGATTAAAGTAGTATGCAATGTCAGTTCAAAAAGTTTTATACTGACATCCACTAATATTTTGACATATGTGCTTTTATTTTAATAACTAAGAGAGAGAAATAACAATGATGCTGATTTGTCAAGATATTGTTGAATGTCTTTGTAAACATCTTTTACACCGACGGTGTATAAAAATTAAACTCTTTTTAATTCCCAATACATACATTTATTTGTTTCTATTTCAAATTTATTCTAATATCAATATGTTTTTTAGATTTTAAATATTTAATTATACATTAAATTAAGATTACATCTTCCAAAAACAAGCACAAATTTATTGTTTATTATTCAAAACTTATTTTTATTTAAATAATATAATTTTTTTTATAAGCCAAAGTATAATTATGAAGTACAAGAGGTACTCGAACCCATATATACATAAAAAGTTACAATGTAGATAAAATGTAATTAGCATACTGATCGAAAAAGTATCAATCAATATGAATATTACATTTATAATCGCAAAACCAAAAATACATGAAAGTTGCCCAATAACCATTGATAGGACCCAGACTAAAAAGTACATTTTTCTTGGAGACTGGAGGGGAGATATGATTTACCAAAAAACAAAAAAAACAAGAAGGGGGGATATGTTAATTAACTCGCACAAGGAAAAGACTTTGGTATAATTCCATATATATATATTAAGTATTGTTTTTCAATGACAATAAGACACATCTAAGAGTTCATCAATAAAAATATAATATGTGTAATAGCCGTTATGCATGTCATTTTACCATTGGTAAACAATAACTAATATATCTATAAAATTATACCTAGGGTTTGTCCTTATTTCAAATTCCATCCAGATTGCATGTGACCCGGTAAAGAAATGAATAGGTAATTTAGCTAAGCTGAACCGGCTGGACCAAAGCAGCTTTTGGCCTTCACAGAATGTTACAATGAAATACCTTAAAAGATTCACCATCTATGATTGATGATTAACCCAACACAACTCTTTGTTTGTCTTCATTTCTGTGCCCAAAGTAACCTACTTGTCTTTATAGCTAGCTGTCTCATTATCTCTATTGGCTCTAAATTCTAAGAATGTGGTTTCAGTGAAACTAAAGTTTGATTCCCATTCCCCAAAACTCAAAAAGAGTAAGAAGAGATGGCTTCACTGAGAGAACTTCTCACAGAAGAAGGCTTTCACCTTACTACAATGTCTCCCCAATATCCAAACCTTAACCCATTGAAACCAAAACACAAACTTTCACCACAAACACTTACACCAGAGATAAAACCACTCCCTCTATATATTTGCCATGATGGAAAAAGCCTTGATTGTTCCACCTCCAAGCACAAGGCTAACATACAAAAAGAGTCTTTGTTATTTCAATCCAAATCCAAAAGGGTTGTTGGTTCAGCTTCTGAAACATCAAATTCTAATTCATTGGTATCTTCAGTTTCAAGAACAGTAGGACCCCCTATGGATGAAGTTGCCATTAAAGCAGTGATTGCAATCCTAAGTGGATACATTGGAAGATATGTAAAAGATGGTTTTTTCAGGAAAATGATGAGAGACAAATGCAATTCTTACTTGGTTAGAAGAAGGAAATATCTTGAACCAGATGATGAGATTCTTGTAAAAATGAAACTGGGCATGGAGAATATTGACAAGTTAGTCCAAGATCAAGGAACAAAGAAAGAGGTAATGATCAAAAGCTTAAGGAACTCCATTGAGCTTTTAACCATAGTTGCTTCATTGAATTCTAAAACATCCAAGGATGCTTCAACTTGTGGAATACCCAATTCCCATCTCTCTGCCTGTGCTCAACTCTACATGGCAATAGTTTACAAGCTTCAGAAGAATGACAGGATTTGTGCTAGGCATCTTCTGCAAGTGTTTTGTGATTCTCCATTCTTGGCTAGAACCTACTTGCTTTCTGATCTTTGGGAGCATTTGTTTCTGCCTCATCTTCTCCATCTCAAAATTTGGTACACTGAGGAGATTGAGAGCATTTCAGTTTCAAATGAATGCCATGGTGAGAAGGAAAAGAGAATGAAGTCATTGAACAGAATATATGATAACAAAATAGATGCTGGAACTTCTATGTTTGCTCTGTATTACAAGCAGTGGCTTAAAGTTGGGGCTAATGAGCCTCCTCTTCCTATTGTTCCATTGCCATCAAGACCAAGTTATAAATTATCAAGAAGAAGGTCTTCGGATTCTTTCACTTCGCATTCGTCGATCAGCCCAAACTTGTAAGTAACATGGACATCTTACATTCACTAGTCTAGCCTAGTCATCTTTTCTTTTTACAATAAACAAATATATGTATATGGTTGTTAATTAGTTATGTGCTTTTATGTTTTGGTTGCCTTCAATAGGTACAAGGAAGTTTTTGGCCCCAAACTAGAGCATAAACCTACCACTCTTGCTAACCAAAGTGGATTGTTGACAGTTAGATGGGGCTCAGGCTCAGGGATTGATGAAAATTTATATGGTGATGAATACAACTGCACTTCACTTCAGGTTTGCTTCAGTCCCTTCATTTCGTAACAGATTTAAAATATAGAAATGCAATGATTTTGAAAAATATTATCTCATTCTGATCCTTGACAGAAAGAAGATTCGATATCCTTTGGAAGATCGTCAAGGCGAATGGACAGGAATCATGTTGAATTAAGGCCTGAGTCAGAGAGATTGGACTACTTTCAGTGCTTTCCTTGCAGGGCTATACAAGCAGAAAGCTTGGTGAACAGAAGCTACAGATCCAACAATGCTTCATTCAGAGAGGAAACAACTTTTCTTTCTAGTGAATTTGTTGGAGCTATTACAACTATATGTTCATCAGATATTCTAAGCGAATGCGAATTTGCGATTCGTGTGATTACCAAAGCTTGGTTGAATTCTGATGGTGACCCTCTCATTGAAGAAGCACTGACACAATGTAGTGTAATAGAGGGTATCCTAAGGGTATTGTTTGCCTCCAGTGATGATGAAATTCTAGAATTGGCTATATCAGTTTTAGCAGAATTAGTAAGAAGGAATGAAGCAATCAAACAAATTATACTGAGATCAGATCCAGAGCTAGAAATCTTTACGAGACTTCTAAGAAACACTAGTCTATTTCCAAAAACTGCAGTTCTGCTATATCTGATAAAGCCGCAGGCGAAACATATGTTGTCATCAGAATGGGTGCCACTAGTACTTCAAGTGTTAGAATTTGGTGACAAAATGCTGACCCTCTTCACAGTACAATGCAGTCCTAAAGCGGCAGCAATTTACTTTTTGGACCAACTTCTTACTGGTTTTGATGAAAACAAGAATTTAGAGAATGCTAGGCAAGTTGTTTCACTTGGGGGATTGAACCTGCTTATGAGAATAATTGAAGCAGGAGAGGTTCATGAAAGAAACAATGCTGCTTTGATAATTAACTATTGCGTTTATGCTGAAGGAAGCTGTCGAAGTTTTCTAGCTGACAACATAAATAAGGCTTCTTTACTAGAACTTATTGTTCTTGGAAATAGTAAAAATTTCAAGGGATGTGCTTTTTCTTTGCTAGCAGAGTTGCTCTACCTTGATAGGCATGTACTTTGTTGTCCACCTTCTCCCAAATATCTTGTATATTCTTTATTTTACTTTTCTTCTTTTCTCTTTTTGCTTACATTTTCTTTAATCAGAAAGTGCTGATAGTCTTTTGAAATCATTTATTTATGGCAGAACCACCAAGATTTTAAATTTCTTAAGGGGGCTTAAAGATGGATGGGGTGGCTTAAACACAATGCACATTTTGTTCATTTACCTTCAAAGGGCTCCACCAGAAGAACTCCCTTTAGTTGCAATGATATTATTGATGCTTGATCTTATGGTAATTCTTTCACCTTACTAATCCACATATATATTGGTATGTGCATAATTATCCAAGTTCTATGACTTTCATTATTTTCAAAATCAAACTTTTTGACCAATTGACCCTCCATTAGTTTGTTATAAATTGATTTTAACATGTTGAAGAGTTCACAAATGGAATAGCAGTTGTGTTGCAGGAAGATCCTTCCAAAGGCAGCAGCTTATATAGAGCAGAAGCCATTGAGGCAGTAGTGACTGCTTTAAATTGTCAAATATGTGATGATATAATACAAGAGCAATCAGCCAGAGCTCTACTCTTGCTAGCAGGCCACTTTTCTTATACAGGGGAATCATTAATGGAAAAATCACTTTTACAGCTAGCTGGTTTCCTAGAAAATTGCTTAGAAGAGTCCTCTCATGGCAAGGAAATTGTTGTTTATGATTTAGCTCACAAGGTAAGCTTTGGAATATAGTAAGAGTTTAATTGTTAGCACTATCTGTGTAAAGTTTATTATACTGTCAACTAACTATAAGTCATGGTATGAATGGTTTTTAAGGTAGTTAAGATAAGAGTAAACATTTTTAATTATGTGACAATTTATAATTGGTTGACAGTATAATTTTTTTTACGCTGTCATAATTAAATCCTTAAAATAAAGTTATTTGAACAACCAACCATCCATGAGAACTTGGCTTTTTATAAAGCGAAGTACAATGCGTTATAAAAAGCTAAGTTGTCTTATTCTAAAGGCACTCGTCACCATTCTTTGTAATATTATCATGTGATTGTTAAGTTAACTGTCTCAGTGTCTCTAGTTATCAGAAGATTGTTAGCCCTTCTTCAGAATTATTGATTGGTTTTATGTTGTTGATTAGAATAACGATGAAGACGGAAGTTGGCTAAAAAGAGCAGCCACTCTCTTGTTCAAAAGTGGAAATAAGAATTTACTATCAGCACTTGCAGATTGTGTTGCCAATGGAATCCCAAGTTTAGCACGAGCAAGCCTTGTAACAATTTCATGGATGAGCAGCTACCTCCACTTAGTTGAAGATAGAAAGCTGCTACCAATGGTTTTCTCAATCTTCACGCCACAGTTGCTAAAGTCATTGAATTATGATGAGGATATTGAGGCAAGAGTGTTGGCTTCATATTCATTGCTATGCCTTGTAAGAAATTCAGGTATGAACTTTTTGCCATCTTCAAAGTTCAAAGTGATCAAATTTCAAGTTGTCATAAAAGGACTATATGTTTCACTTCTGTTCTCAAACTTTAGATTTGTCGTTTAAGAGAAATTCTTAGCTAAGCCCGGGGTACTATACTTATGTGTAAATGTAATTTGAAAAATAGATGCAATTCTATCTTACACATTTATTTGATTGTCTATGATAAGGATTTAATTTTCATATGCATTGTTACTACCATCCAATTATGCATGTATACATCATTAAAAAGTATTTGATTCTCATTATAATTACTTCAAAAATCACATTTATTATAGGTTTAAATAAGCTTTTAGTCCCTGGAAAGTTCACCAATTTTGGTTTCCTTGTAAAAAAAATTCTTAGGATTTCGTTCCTGTATTTTCGAAAGTTTTTTAAATAGTCCCTATTGTTACCCCTGAGTACTAAAAATCATACTAGATGAAAAAATTTGTCAATTATAACTGTATGGCCCTAATGTATGATTTTATTTCTACTTTCTAGCCAAATTTTGGAGCAAGTCGGACAAGAAAGAGAAATTATCTCGATACCCCCTGAGTACTAGATATCATACAAAATGAAGGAATTTAGCAATTTTAACCTTATTCCTTAATGTATGATTTTGTTTATATTTTATGGCCAAATTTTACAGCAAGTCGGACAGTAAAATAAAATTACCTCGATATCCATGAGTACTAGATAACGGAAAAAGATGACGGTAGAGACTATTTGCAAAAATTTTTAGATTACAGGGACGAAAACCTAAGAAAAAATTTCACAGGGATCAAAACCAAATTTGATGAACTTTATAGGGACCAAAAACTTATTTAAACCTTTATTATAATATAGGATAGGTTGATGATATAAAAAACTTTAAGATAATAATGTATCAAAATTTACTCATAGAATAAACCGCCCACAGTAAGAATCGTTCCTTTGGCATGAGAGACAAAAATCCAAAATTCCCAATTTTATTTTTGAAAATATAGGGAGGGAGGGAGATTCAGAACATATTCTTGTTACATCCCTGTTTAACTCTTTGTTTTTTGTCATTTAACAAATTCCTAGCAGGATGCGTCTCTGTCCTACCATTACTGGATAAAGACTCACTCAGACATCTCCAAAATCTCTCCCTAGTGACGTGGACTGCCAATGAGTTAATTTCAATCATCTCAGAAAGCAGCTTGCGATAAAAGCAAAGCTCCATATACTGAACTCTTCCATATACGTGTAATTGGAATTACTCTCGAGTTCTGTATATAGTTAATTAGTTTTGAATAAAAGGAATATTTATATCTTTATTTGTACTAATGTTAGTATTTTGTTAGTGGATGGGGTTTGAAGTCTCTCTCTCCTTGTCACTCCATTTCTTATTCCCCCATCCACCAATTCAACCTTACAAGTTATAAGCCCTTGTGTGTTTGATTTTATTTTTATAGATAAATAAATGTTAGTAATCGATACGTTAGGTTAGTGAGAAAGTTGAACACGTGACCTCCTTATCACTCCAAATCCTATATCCTTCCCCCAAACCAACTCATACCTCATAATTTATCATTTCACAAACTGGAAAGCTTCTTTAGCCAAAGAATTAACTTACAAAAATGGGGCTAAAAACCACTACAAGAGGCTTAAGTGCTTAATCATATCCTATATTAGTAGCTTCCTATTGATCTCAATATGTCTTTGTTCCTAGATCTCAAAAAAGGGGGGGTACTTTAAAGTGTTTTTACATGGATAACAACTTATCTCTTAACGTGGTTCTGCATGTGCACCTGTTTGCTCGAGACTGTGACAGCGTAGAGCACCCTCATCTCAATTTGTAAAAGAATCTCTCGGAAACAAAAATCTCCAGTTACTGTCAAGAACAGCGGACAAATAGGACAAAACAATTTGGCACATAATTGGATATAATTATGTGAATATATGATAGTGATAACTCAATATTGCAGGAACCCCACTGAAGAGAAGGCTTTCTAAGCTACCGCTTAAATATTGAATCCATGCCATACATACGAGATATACTACATACATATTAATTAAACTTAACTTTGGTCGGAAGTCAACCTGATCAAGGGGTTATGAGCTACTCATTATACAGAAAATGTAATTAAAAAAACAATTACAAATTCTTATAAGATGCATATATGACAAAATATAATTTCAAATCATGTTACACAACGTTAGTCATTGAGTAAACATAATCAATTTTAAGAAAAAAAAATAAACAAATAGTTGCTAAAACATAAAAGAATGCCATATTAAAAACGATATTAAAACTATGAGTTTCTCTCTATATAAAATGAGAAACTTTAAGTATATTCATCATTCAATTATTTAAGGAATTCAGATTGCAATATTCTTTATTAAATTAAAAATAAATATATTATTACTATTTCACTTTAGAGACAACTCACTTTTTAAATAGCTTTAAGTTGAAAAGATATAAGAAGGTAAAATCATAACACGTTTTTACGAGATTTTGATTCAAAACTGCTCCAACTTTCAAGCCCCACATCATCTTAACATTGGTGTTTTAGCGCTCTCTCTCTATAGTCCTTGCAATGATGGATCTTGGCATTACATGTTATGTTAGGTTCCCCTTAGACAAAGTAAAAGATTTTTTTGACCAATTTTAAATTTAGGTGTTGGATGTTGATATTGACTTATGGCAGACGCGCACAGCATAGCCCTGCAAAACCGTGTTTCACTTTTCATCAAAAAAAAAAACTGTGTTTCATCAATTAAGTTCATGTTATGTCCGGTTTTGACTTCCTTGGTTTCACCAATTAAGTTCATGTCCCATCCAATAGAGCAACCAAATCAACCCTTGTGTGTTCTTTTGAATGGAATGCTACGGATCGTGCTTGCATGGAGGTGAATACATATTAATTATCAACCATTCTTTCATAAAGATGCCATGATGAGGAGGACAAATATATCACATGACTAGGAGGGACTCACGATGAGCTGGGTGTTATGCATGATATCCTTCTCATATATATTGGGAACTCTAGCTTTCATTATCTAGTACTCTTGTCTTTGTCGGAAAACAATGTTTCAGTGTGACATGAAGTGAATGTTCACGTTAGAAGAATGATGTCTTAATTAAGCTTGAATGTGCGGAGACCCAGTCACTTTTGATCAAATGGTTCTATATATATAAAGGGCATATCAAGTAAGAATGCCTAATTTATATGAGAATGAGAGGGCTCTGTTTCAGTCATTGGATTAAAATTAATGGCACAGATTATACTGCCCAATTAAAAACTCACGTGACTCCTTTTCCACTAAAACCTCATGTTCCTAATACCCTGTTTGGTTGTTTCTCACGTTCGTGCTTAGCTGCTTTCTTCGAAATCTCTTGTTCCTCTGTTCTTCTTTTCTTTCAGCCACCATCTCTTGTTCCTTTTTTCTTCTTCTCTTTCAGCCACCGCCTAACCCCAACCCACCTATCTCATTTGTTCATCTTGTCTCCATCCACCTATCTCTTCATCTCATCCCATCCCTTCCTGCGATTCCGATGACAGCCCCTCCATGGAGAACTTGTAGAGCACAACTAGTTTTGTGTCACACCCACCTTCTCTTCATCTCTTCCCCACAACAAATTAATCGTTGTATTCTGCATCACACCCACTCAATCAATTTTTATAGCACATGATTGAGATGTATTTTCCAGTTTATTTTGAAAAGATTTAAATGGATGCATTTTCTTAATTGTGCATGATCTGCTTGATGAAATGCCTGAGTTAATTTATAGTCCAGTTTTACCATGTTTTTTTCATGTTCAAAAAATAATGCTTACAACCTGTTTGATAGAATATGTGAACCAGTGGTGCAGAATTGTTGTAGAGCACAAGAGGTTTGATATTAGTCCCTTTTTTGAAAGCATTTTTGTGAATTGCTAAAAATCAATTGTTATAATGTATGCCATTTTGTGAAAACAATTCAATTGGGATTAGTAATTTATGTTTCACACAGTCCCATAGCAGCCGACACGTTAATTTATGGTTCTTAGTTGCATCATGGACTATGGCACCATTTGTGTTCAATACCTCCAGCTTTATTTGGTTGAAAACATTTTATGATATAGCGTACAAACCAATTGTGCAAATGTATAATTGCTAATGCTAACACAGTGAAATTCCCTTACCTCTTCCCTATCACTACATTGATATGTTTAACATCTTTATTGAAGATTTAAATTTTTATGATTGAATGTAAGATGCTAATGATGTTATGTCTTGCTTTTTCCTGTCATGGTTGTGAGGTCAAGGTCAAGATACTATGAATTTGGACCCACTACTCCCCAATTTTGCTTCTGAACTTTGATAATCTTGATCCAGAGAGTTTTTGCTTCATGGCAAGGGAAATTCACACCCTACGTTACATCAATGATGTCTTGTAGCTTATACCTTGTTTTTGAGTACATGGAGCATGACTTGGCTGGGCTAGCATCATATCCTGGATTGAAGTTTATAGAAGCACAAGTTTTGCAGCTGAGAATCTAGAAGCAATTAGCAAGTTAGGGTGTTGTAGCATAGATTCTAGATGTAATTGTTAAGTTAGGACAACCATGTTAGACATTGAATAAGGTGGTTGTAATTTTGAAAAAGTAGATGTATTTAAAGAGAATTGTTGTAATTTATTTATTGATTATTATTAAATGTTGAAATTTGTTTCTGTTTTCAAATTTATTATTTGTTGTTTATACTCCTGAAAGCACAGGTTGGTTTCTATTTCTATTATACAAGATTTAACAAGATATAACATTAAAGTCATACTCTATAAGCCATAATACAGATCTTGTTAATTGTAAGGTGTGATGCAATTATAAAAACTATATTTTTTCAGGTTTTACATTATTTTTGGTTTAATGCTATTGAGTCTAGAAAACTCTTAAAATTATAGTATTTAAATTTTGTGCTTTTTTTATCATAAGATAAATAATTTTTTTTAACCAATCTGTTTGCAAGTCTAACAAATCGAAATTCTTTAGTTGTGCTTGTTTAGTCATTTAACTTGCTGAAATATAGATGTACGATATTGAGCTATATCATATGAGAACCTGAAATAAGTGGTGCTGCCAGTACTGAATTATATGAGAACCTTTACAGTGTTAAAAGTTGGGTTATAGTTATTTGACTACAAATTTCTCAATGCCTTGGTGCTGCCACTATGCGTAGATAACCTTTAACCCCCATAAGTGGTATCTAAAGAAAAACCTGTAAGTGGATAAAAACTACAACTTATGCATGATTAAATTGCAGTTTTAGAGACCACATTACATGATTAATTGGATTTAGAAACCACATTGTTAATCCAAGACCAGGACTTTAGTTTTAGAGATTCCTTATCAACTTCCACTTAAAATTAATTGGCATTCAAATCTGATGGAAAGCACAAAATAAACCAATATTGCATAAACCAGTGCAGATTCAAAACCAGTATTGCATAAACCAAAGTTGCACAAAAACAGTACCGATTCTTTACAATATGTATGTGTAATTGCACAAAAGCAAGTTGCTACTCTTTCTATGTGGTAGTATTACAATAAAATACTTAAAATACACCCAAAAGAAAATAACTTTCTGCTAGTCAAAATAACTTGTTCTGCCCATAACATCCTTGGAGAGGTGCCATATATTTGCAAATGAGAAGAGAGTCATGTGATAACCCTTTGGAGCATTTCAACAAAAAGCTTGAAGGTGTAAGGCATGCACTTGATATATCCCTTTGGAGCATTTCATCAAATAGCCTCCCTTCTCTATATCTTAAACTCGTAACAAAAATCATCAGCAGCAAGCATCAATATTGGCTTATCATGTAACGGAGAAGCCAGAGGGCTGGGCATTCGCGATGGGACGATGCGGTGCGAACAGGTAAAGAGACGATGTTGGGGGAAGACAGGGAGATGGCGATGGAGAGATGTGGGAAGAGTCTTCATCCATTTGTGTCGGCCTGCTGCTATGGCAGTGGAGACATGAAGTTTCCAGCTTTGTTTTTCAGCAATGATGGAACATGAACGGGAGAAGGAAAGGGGCAAACGTGAATTTTGTTAGAAAATCAGAAGTCAGAAGTAAGAGAGAGGCACGTAACTTTTTTAATTGGGTCTTTGGATCTATGCCTTTGATTTTTATCTAAGGGTTGATATCAGCCCCTCTCACTCTCACATAAAAACCTTTTTTCTCACTAAATATGCCCCCTATATATATATATAAGTCTACATGCACCTTTAATCTGCCAAGCATGCTTATCTTCCAATCGGTATTCTTAATAATCTTAGTTGGATCCAAGATTTTAAATTACAGTCACAATTACGGATACGGTCACATTATGTTGTTTTCTTATTATGGACAATCGTAGAAAATGTAACCAATGTGATCACAATTATACTCAATATAATATTCTTTGCATTGTTTGGGTTTGGATACTCTTTATATCCCTTTATAATATTCTTTGCTAATAAAAAAAATTATAGTCATGTCATGAAATAGTTTCAAAGATTAATATTGCGACCTTAATTATGATTGTGAACTGGATTTAAAAGCCTGGTTGGATCTAAACAAGATTGACACGACAAAAAACACCCACACAAACAATACTGCAAAAATTACCTCCTCATCCTCAAGCTTCATCCAAGCTCCAATGAATTTTGGCAAGTGTCAGAATTTTGGTTGGCCAAACTTATGTTATCTATCATGAATTAATCACAATACTCGTCCCTTTAATTTTGTGTATTTTGGTAAAAGTTGGTGGCTATATGCTAACAGTGGCCACCCCAGCCAGTGTATCTTCTATTGTCCTTATATTCATTAGAGGAACACCATCACAAGAAAACAGTAAAAACAGCCAAAGACAGCATTAATCTAAAGTCAAATTTTATATGAAGTACATGACCAACAATTATCAAAATGCATGGTCCCCCTTCACCCGATGCGCCTATACTAACAACAGTTCAAACTTGTCCTTGCACGATAAATTGGCATCTGATTAGAGAATATATGAGGAGTGGACCACACAACATCTTTCCAACGGTTGAGGAAAAATTAGAAAGTCATTCTAGTAGTAAAAGGAATGTTTCAATTCAGGTAACTTTATTTTTATGCTACCCTAATTGGTATGATATTTATGAAATATATTGATTTTATAGTAAATATATGAAAATATGTAACGGTAAATAAAATATTTGACAACTACTCACTTGTCTTTAAAAAATCAAAATCATAGCATTCACCTAAAATTTAAGATTTTACTAAAGATATTTGTTAAGATTTTAAAATAATTTTTTTAATAAAATATAGTATTTAATTTATATTAAAAAAAATTCTTTTCATCCATTTTTTAGCACATTTGTTCCTCATATTTTTCTAATGTTTCGAATTTGGTCATTCCATACAATGTTTGTCAATTTTTTAAATGATCGACAGAGAGAAATTACTACTCTAAGTGTGTAAAAACTCGAATTGAGTCGGCCCATCCCCTGCCTTTCCGTTTCAAAATGATGCACTGGTTTGTGACTCTTGTCGGTTTTGTCCCTCCTTTTCTGGACCTTTTTTGGTTCTACCAAAGGGTTTTTTAGCACAAAAACTCAACAAAAGATTCTATGCGCAAATTTACTCAAAACAAATAACAATCTAGGTGCATAGCAAAGAAAATGAAAATGGTATAATAATGCACAAGGTCAAAAAATTAAAGCACTTCAATTCAATCTTGTATTCTCTTCTCTGTAAAATTGGTTTTTACTATAATAACCTCGTAACAAGCTAGCAGATATTGTCATGGATGGATATTATGTCAATTCCATGTTCATTCACCAGTTACAAGTTATAACTTGTAACGTCGGTTTTATAACCGCTGTTATAAGTTAACCAGTAACATTGGTTGATTTTAAATTCGCCTTTAAAAGTAGCCGAATGTCTGATCAAGGCATGCTACAAGTTGACTTGTAACAGCGGTTCTGTTTAAAACCGCTGTTATAAGTTAACTTTTAACAGCGGTTGTTTGTAGAACCGTTGTTATAAGTTAACTTGTAACAGCGGTTTTAAAGAGAACAGCTATCACAAGAGGTTTTTTTTTTTTTTTAAATAAAAAAATTGGTTTGTTCCAGTTACACTACACCTGCAATATTTCATAGATACACACATAGAAGCATCCAGATTGATCACTTGCTAAAATTTAAAGATATATCCAGTGAAGCTAACTAAGATCATCATTTAAAATTCAGACCATCGATGGCAAAACCAATATATATATATATACATCGTACAACAAGAAATCATATATATACAACCAAAATTGATCAAGCTAACTAAGTCATGATCTATTACATACACAAACTAATAATATAAGTTCTAAGTACCTAAAACATAAATTTATGCATCGTGCTCAAAGCTCCATCAACTCTGTTCCGCCAAAGCCTGCACAAGTTCAAATAGAAATTCAACATTAATTAAATTAAGTCACCAACAAAAACAAAAAATAATTAATTAACATGGATACATAAAAAAAATTAATTACACTATGATGCAAAATAAAATAAAAAATGCATAATTAGATCAATATCCCTTCGTTATGATTATCACGAGTGGCAAGTACATCGTCCACTCCATTTTCGACAATGAAAGTAGGCATCCATGATGAGAAAGAAGGAGTCTCAAGTATATCAAGAGTTGAATCTTGATTTTCATCACTACCATTATGCATGTTTTTTCCTTGGAGAACCACTGACCACCTTTTGTTGGAAGGATCATTGATATAAAATACTTGTTTTGCTTGGGAAGCTATGATGAAAAGTTCTTTCGTATGACCAACCTTGTTAAGGTCTACCAATGTAAATCCTAATTCATCGGTTTGTACACCACTTTTACTATCAACTCACTTACATTTAAAAACTGCCACTGTAAATTTAGTGTAAACGACCTCCCAAATTTCTTCAATGACTCCAAAGTAAGAGACGGGTGCCATAATGGGTTTTTATCTTTTGAACTAGAGAAGTGCATGGACACAGCCACGATCATAACCCCACTATTTTGCATGGTACTCTTGTCCTCCTGGGACTTTGTATAGAAGGAAAACTTATTGATGTCGTAACTGCTCCAACATATGACATTAAAGTTAGACCCACGTGCTAGCCATTTTAATGTATAAGAAGCAGCACTACCATCCTTCAAAATTTCTTTTTTAAACCATTGTAAAATAGTCCTGTTATGCTTGTTCAACAACCACTTTTCGTTCATTCGAGGGTTTTCTTCCTTGACTTTCCTTTTGTGCTCACATAAGTAAGGATGAACTTCATCAGTGTTATTCAATATATACAAATGTGCTTGAAGAACTTCCTCCCGACCTTGCCTGTAACAGTTTCTCCTCGTGTACCCTTACCTTCACATCTTCCATCATGACGAGACTTAGGAATCCCTATAGGTTCCGTTTCAGAAAGGTAGTCTGAACAAAACTCAGTAGCTTCTTCTGCAATGTACCATTGAACAATAGATCCTACTGGACGTTGTGGATTCTTCACATACCTTTTCAAGATCTTCATGTATCACTCAACTGGGTACATCCACCTTAAATAAACAGGGCCACGCAATCTAATCTCCATCACTAGATGAACAATTAAGTGAACCATGATGTCAAAAAATGAAGGAGGAAAATACATCTCCAATTGGCACAAGATAATGGCAGCTTCTTTTTCCAACTCATCCAACTTCCCGGGATCAACGACTTTACTGCATATAGCATTGAAGAATAAGCACAACCTAGTTATGGCATGTCTAACATTTTTAGGAGCACAATCACAAATAGCCACGGTAGTAGTTGCTGCATCAAGATGTGGCAATCATGAGACTTTAAGCCAACTAATTTCAGATCGCTCATTGAGACAAGCCTCTTGACATTTGAACAATAAACCTGTGGCACTTTGACATCCTGTAGACACTCACAAAAACTCCTTCTCTCCTTTTTAGACAAAGTATGACATGCTGGAGGCAAATATGTACGCTTACCATCCTTTGATTGTGGAGCTAACTACTCACGTATACCCATCGCAACCAAATCTAGGCGAGCATTCACACCATTCTTTGTCTTGCCCTGAATGTTGAGAAGCGTCCCGATTACACTATCACACACATTTTTCTCCACATGCATCATATCAATACAATGTTTGACATCAAGTTTGCACCAATATGGAAGATCAAAGAAGATAGTCCTCTTCTTCCATATATTTTCTCAGTAGCCTTCTTATGAGTCTTTCCGAAGATAACATTGACGTCCTTCACCCGTTGATAAACTTGTTCTCCACTTAAAGACAGCGGAGCAAGTTCATTGTCCTGACATCCATTAAAAGCTTTTTTCAATCTACTATATGGGTGATCACGGCTGAGAAATCTTCGATGCCCAAGGTAAATTGTCTTCCTTCCATGCTTCAGTTGAGTGAACCATGTGCCCTCTTCACATATAGGGCATGCTTTATGCCCCTTAATACTATACCCGGACAAGTTACCGTATGTTGGAAAGTCATTGATGGTGCAAAATAACATGGCACGCATCTTGAAAGTCTCATTAGAATACCCATCAACTACATCAACACCCTCCACCCATAGCTTTTTCAAGTCTTCAATCAAGGGACTTAGATAAACATCTAAGTCATTTCCTGGTTGTTTTGGGCCCGAAATCATCATAGATAACATCATGTATTTGTGCTTCATGCACAACTAAGGATGTAGGTTGTAAATTACGAGGAGAACAGGCCATGAACTATGAATACTACTTAATTAAGATACCATACAGATTCATTCCATCCAAGCAAGTCCAAGCCTAAGGTTTCTTGGCTCATTTCCCAAATCCGGAAACAAACTATCAGCTCATTCCCATTGCACAGAATCAGCAAGATGGCAAAGCATTCCATCACGTTTCTTATCATCAGCATGCCATGTAATGTTCTTTGCATCGTCTACATTAGCGAACAATCGCTTGAACCTTGGAATTATTGGAAGATACCACAACACCTTCGCAGGAGGACCCTTTGTGATCACATCAAAACTAGAATCACCATCCTTCACTTTGTATCGTGATACCCCACACTTGGGCATTTGTGCAACCCTTTATACACACCGCTATACAATATGCAATCGTTAGGGCATGTGTATATCTTCTTATACTCCATACCCATCGGACACAGTACCTTCTTCTCCTCATAGTTACGATCCGGCAATGTGTTGCCTTCTGGAATCATGTTCTTCAACAACTCAAGCAATTCAGTGAAGCTTTTATCACCCCACCCATTTCTCGCCTTCACACTGAACAATTTTAACACTGTCGACAACTGTGTATAAGTAGTGCACCCCGGATACAAAGGCTTCTCCGCATCACTGCACAAAGTATCATATACATTTGCTCGTTGAAAAGACTCTTGTCCAATATCACGGATCATGTCCTCTAGTCGATCATCCTCCATATCTACGTCAACTTCTTCAGCTTGGGACACACTTGGCTGGTTTAACAAGACATCACCATGCCATATCCATCTTGTATAATTCTTGCAAATCCCTTCATAAATAAGATGAGTACATATTTCCTTAGCTTCACATTTCCTCATATTAACACATTTGACACAAGGACAACAAAAATTTTCATTACTTTCTTTGAGCAAATTCTAGAAACTCTTCCACTCCCTTCCAGTACTCATCACTTGTGCGTCTACTAACCATCCAACTACGATCCATAGCTACGTTCTGTAAATATACACACAACTACGATTAAGTTAAAGGTCTAAAATAAGATGGACTCTAATGATATTTCCTTGCATCAAAGATCAATACATTTCACAGGAGCATCTAAACCCTAACAAACTATATTATCGTCACCTTTGCAAATAAACAACCATGAGCATGAACATGAACCATAAACAAAACAGCAGCCATAACAATATTTTACACAAAACAGAACACACAGAACCACCCACAAAATCAATGAAACAGAGACGCATGAAATAGAAACAGAGACAACAGGCAAAAACTGAAACTCAAAAACAATGAAACAGAACCACCCACAAAAACAACAGCATCCAAAATCACAAGATCAAACAGAAACACATAGAACCACCCAAAAGAAGGAATAGAAACGCAAAAAATGAAAAGGGAGAGGAAGAGAGAGCTTACGAAGCAGCGGCCAGAGTGAGAGAGGACGAAGTGGTGGAGGGCAAAGTGGCGGAGACGAAGGAACAATGGTGGTCACGGTGGCGTCAGTGCGGGAGGACGAGGGAACAGGGGTTGAAAGAAACAGTGTTAGGGCGCGGGAGTGAATAGCTGAACCTGAGTTTTCATGTTAATATAAAGACATGTAACAGCGGTTGCAATTCCAACCACTCTTATATGTCACTTATAACAGTGGTTGTATAACAACCGCTGTTACAAGATTTTCCCTCCACCCAAATATGGGAATTGAATAGTCCCATATTCCTGAGCAAAAACGGCCATCTTTTCCCCAGTAAACAAAGTGCCCTGAACTGTAATGATGGTTTCTGGAATGCCAAACCGATAGATAATCTGATTTTTAATGAATTTAATGACATCAGCTTGGGTGACATTAACCATCGACTGAGCTTCTACCTACTTGGTAAAATAGTCAGTAGCAACTATGATAAAGGAATGTCTTTTGGACAATGAGGGGTATCTCTTCCCAATTAGATCCATTTCCCAACCTCGGAATGGCCAAGGCTTAACAATAGAATGCATCTCATCAGCTGGGATTCTATGGATTGGTCCATGCTTTTGACACTTGATAACTCTCTTAATGAAGAGTTATTTAGCCCTTTTTCTCTCTTAATTGTTGCTATCTTTGAGGTGTTGAGTCTTGGCTTTGGTAGAAAATGTTGTTTTGTGAATATTTACTTAGAGCATTGTTAATATCAGTTAGCTGCTTTTAAATGCTTCATCATTGTCTCAATTTTCTGTGTCCGCATATGCAGTAAACTTGATGGAGCAGAGCTGGAGCATGGGTGACTAAGCTACTGATTGTTGCAGTAAGGGCTACTCTCCAGTGGTTCTGCACTAAAGGACAAAGCTGACAAGGACACTCAATTTTCTGGCACTGCCATTTGCTGATTCCCACGCGCCTAGGGATCTGACTCCCCACTTTTCTGGAATTGGGCCAGGGTCCATTATAATAATATTATTGTTGTTGACCCAAAAACGGATGAAAGAGAATAGGGTGCTACTTAAGCATTTAGGGAAACCCTAGTGGGGATATTATGACTTTATTACAAAATACCTTGTCCTTTCTTGGAGGCTGCGCTGTCTTCTTCTTCCTCTAGCTGTTGCTGCTACGTTCATTTTCTTGTTCTTACCATTGTAATGTCTTTCTTTTTATTTCAGCATTGTGTTCTTTGTAAGCTCACTATGAGCTAAACACTTTTAAGCTTTAGGTATGCAAATGTGATGAATGCTTAGCTGAGTTATGCAAATGAATATGTTCTCATCTTCTTTTATCTTGTGCTTACGGTTATTTGATTAAGAGTGATCAACTTAATTAGATAGTTAGCTTGCTTTATTTGGAAAAATTAAGTAAGTGGAAATGGATAAAAGATAAAGGTTAAATCATTAATTGGAAAATTAAATGATATTGGATAGACTAGGAATAGTTATCCAAGCTTCTAAGCTAGCTGGAACATGCTTATTAAGAAGGTGTAATTAATCTGAATCTAGGAATAGACAACAGTTAATGAACCTAACCTTTAAGTGTTGGAAAACATACATTTACTTCCTGGAGTTAGATGCTAGAGCATATTCAGAGCATAATATAAGCTAAGCAGGATTCATGCTGCAGCATACTTAGAGCTATTTTCTCCATAATTTACAACAACATCTCTTCACTGTTTGCAGTTTATTTGTATTGCTTATTTACAAACACGTTTATTTGTACTTGCACTTACACAACAAATTATTGGTTACCATTCCTAACTCCTTGAACATATAATCTGTTTTGGGAATTTGATACACCATTATAATCCCTGTGGGAACGATATCTGAACTCTGTTTCTATATTACTTGAGGCAATTGTGTACACTTGCACAAGCTTAAAGACATCTGTTTTTAAGGCAACAACACTCTTCACATCCTTTGGCATAAGCATGGCAATCTGAGTTTATGGTTGGCCATTAATAACCATATCTATGGATTAGCCACCGCATCACAGGTCCTGATCTGTGTGATCAGTATATCCCCTCATGTCTTTCTCCCATAAAACTTAGAGTCTCAGCCTTACTAGGACATTTCAGCAGAATCCCTTCCGTTCCCCTTTTATGCAGCTCATCATCCACCAGGGTGTATTTCAGAGCCTTTTGTCTCAGCTGAAAGGTTGAAGGAGATGACGGTTCTTGTAAGTACTTTTTTAATTCGTTTCTCCAATCATCGGTTACATTCACCTCTCCAATAAGGAGCTCCTTGAGCCGATCATCTAAAGGCTGAATGTCTTCAAAAGTTTCTTAATACCTAGAGGCATGTTGAGCCAAATCATTAGCCTCTTCATTATCTTCTCTTGGTATGTGCATTATTACTACATCGACAAACTGTTTCATCAAACTGCTAACTGTCTCATAATAATCCACCAAATTGGGATTGATACACTTGTAATCCCCAGCTAATTGTTTAACAACTAATTGTGAATCCCCCATAACCTGAATGTACTTAACTCACATAGACAACAGGATTTTCAGCCCCAAAATTAAAGCTTCATACTCGGCTTGGTTGTTTGAACAACCTGCCTTCAGTTGATGCATGAACTTCCAGCTTTCTCCAGTAGGGTATGTAATTGTGATTCCAGCCCCAGCTCCCTTATCAGTTCAGGATCCATCAAAGGTTAAGATCCAAGACTTGAGATTCACACAATGGCTTACCTCGGTTGATGGATCCGTGATATCTATACAAGGATGTTGGGCCAAGAAATCAACTAGGGCCTGTCTTTTTACTACCCTCAGAGGTACATATTTTAACACATAGGCACTCAGCTTAATAGCCCATTTCATTAATCTCTCTTGCAAGACAGGCCTACAGAATAAGTACTTCGCTATATCAATTTTGCATACTGCTTGAACCTCTTTAGGCAGGAGGTAGTACTCTAACATGGTACACACGTGAAAAAAGGACATGCATAATTTCTCTATAGGGGTGTATCTAGTCTCAGGGTCATTAAGTAATCGGCTTAGATAATAAATGGGTATCTCGTTTCCATCTTCATCATCCTGTGCTAACAGGCAGCCGATTGATTCTAGGGCAGTCGATATGTATAATTTTAACGGCTTCCCTGACATTGGGGGAACTAATACTGGGGGACTAGCTAAACATTGCTTTATCTGGTCAAAAGCAAGCTGTTGTTCTTTCCCCACACCATTTCATCAACATCCTTTAATTTTAAAAATGGGGAAAAAGCCTTTAGCTTCCCAGCCGAGTTTGAAATAAACCTTCTAAAAAAATAAATATTACCAATTAGACTCTGTAATTATTTCTTATTTTGAGGAGGTCTTGCTTCCAATATGTCTTTGGCCTTATTCTTATCAATTTCAATCCCATGTTTATGAACTAAAAATCCTAGAAAGTTCCCAGCTGATACACCAAAAGAGCATTTGGCAGGGTTCATTTTCAAATTATGACACCTCATTCTTTTAAGAGCTTGCTCTAAATCGGCTAGATGTTGGTTAAAGTCATGAGATTTTACTATAACATCATCAATGTACACTTCCATGTTTTTCCCAATTAACTCATGGAAGATGGCATTCATGGCTCGTTGGTACGTGACGCCAGCGTTTTTCAATCCAAACGACATAAATAGCCATTCAAATATCCCAACGGCACCAGGACACCTGAAAGCTGTCTTATGGACATCTTCCTCGGCTATGAAAATCTGATTATACCCAGAATACCCATCCATTAAAGTTAAAATGTCATTTTTGCCTATAGAGTCAACAAGCATATCAACTATTGGCATTACATACTCATCTTTAGGAGTGGCAAGATTTAAATTCCTATAATCAGTACAAATCCTAACTTGCCCACTCTTTTTAAATACAGGGACAATGTTCGACAACCATTCTACACATCTGGCCGTACGGATAAAACCTGTTTTGAGTAGCCGTTCCATTTCCTCTTTAATCTTAGGCAATAACTCTGGGTTGAACCTCCTGGCAGCTTTTTATGGGGCTTGAAACCTTCCTTGATCTGCAACCGATGCTCAACAAGTTCTCTAGAAAGACTAGGCATCTCATGGTAATCCTATGCAAAACAGTCTTTATAGTTTCTTATCAGATCAGTCAGTCGATTCCTCTCATCCTCATTCAGCAAGCTGCTTATTCTTGTCATCCTCGGCTTTTGCTCAGTTCCTAGACTGACATCCAGCAAAGGGTCTTCAGCTTCAAAGGAGGGAATTCTCCTGCTAATTGGGGACTCCCACCTCTCTTCAAGCTCATGCCCCCTAGGCGTATTAGCCGAGCACTCTTCTTCTAGTACATCTTCCAATTCCATAAACATGGCCTCCCCAACCCTCTGTTCAATCTCAAAGGATGTTAGCCTATGTCTTAAGTCCTCTACTACCTGGGTCTTGCTATTCATTAAGGACCAATTGTTGGGGCCGTAAGTCGGCCTGAATTTTGACAGCAAAGTCGTCGGCTGTCAAGTTGCATGATTCCCAGGATCCATCATCATATTCATCTGGGATTGCTATCGACTCTAATCGAGGCTAGTAGAATATAACATCTGCCATCTTAACATCTACCGTGAAAGGGTTCTTATCGGCTGATACTGCTTCCACCTTATTCCCATCCTAAAACATCAACAATTGGTGTAGAGTGGAAGGCATACACTGACTGGAGTGAATCCAGTCTCTTCCTAATAGTATGGAGTATGTAGACTTAGCATCCACTACGAAGAAATTAGAACTTAAAGTCTTGCTCCCTACTATAATGTCGGCTACCAATATTCCTAAGGCAGCTGTAGCATCCCCTGTGAAGTTCGTCATCTTCATATTCGTAGGTATTAAGTCTTGCTGAGTCCTACCCAACTTCTTCATAGTGGTAGAAGGCATTACATTCAAGACTGAACCTCCATCAACCAAAACTCGGCTAATCGTCTTGCCATTAACCTGAGCCTTGATATACAATGGCTTCAAGTGCTTAGCCATTTCTCCTATTGGCTTGGGAAATTCCATCTTTGGTTCCTCAGGAATTCGAGCTAACACAGCCCACTCAGTTTCTTCTGCGAACACATCCCCTTCCAATTGCCCACGCTGCTCCTGATGAGCTGAGAACTCATTGGGGATTAGTCCCACTACATTGGTTTTTGTCGATGCTTGTTCTCCATCTTCCCCTAATATGGAATCTAGCACTGAATCTTCCAGCAAGAGATCTACCCCAAGCTCCTTTTCCATCTCCTCGACTATTAAAGGAGTCTCACCATGTGTTGTCTCACCCTTAATTTCTTCCAGCTTAGCTGTTTCCAAGTCATTAATTATTTCTTGGAAATCCTTCTCCTCTTTCATCAAACAATCTTTGTTTTCATGCTGTTCTTGGACTTGATTCTTCTCCTCGGCAGTTGTTTCTCCTTTTTGGTTGCCCGAAAGCAGCCTCTAAGATCTCGGCCATCCTAGGAGACTAAATCTCAGCATGGTCCACCTTTTTAGCTTCGACTAACATAGCCAAGGTTTGCTTCATTCATTGAACCGGTTTGTTCTTTTGTGCTCTCCTCTTTTGTGTCCTGGTCATAACCCCAAGTTCCTGCACTACAGGCGCCTTTCCTTTCACATGTTTGTTAAGGAACCAGTATTCCTTCTTCACCTCGGCTGGTGGTTTGATCATGCGTTGTGGCCTGAACACCTCTTCATTTTTCACTGTGATTTTCAAAGTGGTCATCCCCCTTTCAACATCAAAACGGGCTACTCGCTTCCCCCTTCTGGTATGGGAGTCTCATCCATCATTGGCAACCTTCCATCAGTCGAGGCATCATCCTGCTTATCTGAAATGACTCTCCTCATCTTCCTTCCTTGGGTCTTCCTTGCCGCTACATCAATTCTCATTGCAGAGTAATTTGTCTTACCAAGGCTCCCTCTTACATCTGAGAATTCTAACCTTCCAAAAACCCCAGACTTCGTGTCAACCATTTTGTCCCTTGAAGCAGAAATAGTCTGCGTATTAGGGCTTCGGTACCACTTTCTACCTGCGGGGTACCGTTTGAGTTCAGCCTATCTATTCGGCTGAGACCTTTCTAGCCTGCTAAACATTGTGGGTCTGTTGTATTTGGCTGGTGATTCCTTCCTGGCTTCATCCTCTGCACCTCCTTGCCTTTGGGAAGTCTCAAAGCTGGGTATGAGTAGGGCTTTCCCCTCAAGATTTCTGCTGCCATAATATCTGTCGATTGCTCGGCTGACTCATCTGATAGACCATCTGAATCCTCAGCATCAATGATACTGATTAAATAAGGCTCTCTTACCTTGCTAGATCTCCTCCTTTCCTTTTCCAAAATATATTGTTCAATCCGAGAAGCTCTAGAGGCCAATTGGCTAAGGTCAGTACAGTCTTGTTCCACCAATTTCTCCCTAAGCTGAGAATGCATATTACTGACAGCTATAGAAGAATATTCAGCCTCAGGAAGCTGCACAAAACATCTACTCCTCAGTTTCCTGAATCTCTCTAAAAAGTCACCCACTGGTTCATCTACCTGCTATCTTAAATTCATCATGTCAGCAACAGTTGCATCAGGTTGAGTCATGTAGAACTTATCATGGAAGCATCGTTCCATGTCTGTCCAGTTCTGAATGAAATTTGGCGCCAAGGCAGAATACCAAGTAAGGGCAACTCCAATCAGAGATAAAGGGAACAACTGGAGCTTATAGAATTCGTTTTGGTTTTCTTCTCCACATTGAGCAGCAAACCTGCCGATATGCTCCATAGTAGACTTACCGTATTCTCCTGAGCAAGTAGTGAAATCAGGGGTCTTGAAACCTCTCGGCAGAGGCATCATCCTATCTACCCATTTAGGGTAAGGTTTCTTATATATGGGCATGTCCATCAATCTCAAATGGATTCCAAAATGTCTCCTCATTGTCTCAGCTATCATCTCCTGATCAACCAGCTGAGGGGCCCTTTCGACAGCATAGTTTGGTGCTTTGGCTGAACAGGCCTGACTGGTGCACCTCCTGGCTGATAGGCATTGGATACAGCGGTTCCTGCATAGGCATTGCCCCCTGGTTATTGACTGTATATGGGTGGACATTTACCCACAGTTGAGCAATTGGTTGGGCTGGTGATACCTGCAAAACATTGGCCCATGGTTAACCATTCCTGATAGGGACGGTCTGTCCATAAGAAAACCCCTCAGGAGTACCCACCGGGGTAGGAGGAATGTACGACCATGGCAGGTCGCCTACATAATCAGGAATATATCTCGGAGGCCCTGCAACAGCCGAATAGATGACACCTCCAAGTATGGCCACCTGAGGACTAGCACCTATCACAGAAGTGTTAGGCACCAGATACGGCAAACCAATTGTCCCTATTACCTGGGGAGGTCACCTGGGTACCTGAACTTGCCCATACTGCAGGCTCGACTGGAAGCTACTATCATGGTGATTAGGCTGGAACATGGGGAATACCTGGGGCTGCCCAGACTCAGCTGAACCATCGGTTGTGGTCCTGCCTGACTCTGTCAGTCAACAAGGGCTCCTATATTCCCAGCCACAGCCGAATGAGCTGAAGCCTCACCCGTGTTGGATTATTTCTTTTTAGCTTCCTTAACAAAATGCAACTCATTCTGTACCATAGGCTTCACTATTTCTGATAGCTGTTTTGAGACCTGGTACATCAAATCGTTGATGCCTTGATCAATCTGCTGCCGAATGAAGGACGTAGTCATTACCATCGGTTGCTGCTGATTAGAAGGTTCTACCCCGAGGGTAGATGTTATGGTAGATGGTGTTGAAGTCCCCGCTAATTGGGGTGAGGATGACATCCCTAGAGTGGGTTGTGGAGCCCCCTCTGTGGTCTTTTTAGCTCCATTCTTCTTGCTGGATTGACTAGTGTCCATACTGCAAAGGCTTTTGCCAGACCTTAGGTGCATACGCCAATGACAATCTGATCCAGGAGAATGAAACTTCTCAATTTGTTCAACTTTGTGTCCCAATGGGTGTGCCAAATTTGTTTACGTGGAAAATAGATTGTAGTACCAAAGTGGTTTTGGCTAATTAAATCTCTTAAGTTTTGATGTTAACGAAAAGGTTAAATTTGTATGGCAAAGTTGTGCCAAAGATCTAATTCGTTTGCTCTAGCTTGCAGGATTGTTAAAGTATTGCTAGTTGAGGAAACTTTCTTTTTAGCTTCTTAGTCTTGCTAAGAAACAGTACCAGATTCAAAGTTTTCACCCGCTATAGGAGCTTTCAAATTTACGATAAAATTTCTGAGTCTATAATGTTATCGCTAGATGAGGTATTAAAAATTGGCTATGTTAAATAACACCAGACAAGTGTCTAAGTCTATGTGGAAAACAAGTAGTAAACGAGCCAATTAATAACTATAAGGAAAACAACAAGCGTTAAGACTTGACTCTAGACGAGAAGTTAACTAGACACAACATCAGTAGACGACCATGGTCTCTTACTTAGTTAAAATTGCGCGTCCAAAGACATGCGCGTCCATTGGTCATTAAAACTGAACCCGTCTAGTCAAAGCAAATTTATTTCAAATGATTGTTTATTTAATACGAAGGAATGTGTGACCATTTCCTGTGTTATTTGAATTGTTCAAAACTTTGTTTCTTGAGATTAGAAACATAGTACCATCGAGAACCCAAACCTTTGTGACACTCATATTGCTGTAAAGTTGAACCAAATATGAAGAAGGAAAGTCAGAAAGCAACCTTCGGTACAACAGGGAAATGACAGCACTACTTTGAGCTTACTTCTGATAACCAAGAGCACTTCTCTGGAAAGCATATCAAGTTATTAGTCTCAATGGATTCTAGCATTTAATGCTATGTCTAAACGGATACAATTTGAAGACCGTTGAATAAGATCAAGGTAGAGAAGAACTTCATCTATAAATACTGGACGATCCCCAGTAAAGATGATTATCCAAGCTCTAATATTCAAAGTGCCTAGACTCTGCTGAAAGTTCTCTAGAACAAATTCACTTGTAATCATAACTGATCTTAAACTTTCAAACTCTCACACATATATAGTGAGCTTGTAAGATCATTCTGTAAATCTTTTTGTTAGAGTTAGAGCCTGAAGAGGCTTGGCAGAGAAAGAATACTAAAAAGCCTGAAGAGGTGTTGAATATTTGTAAAGCTATTGGATTATAGTGGAGAAAAACCTTCAGGTAGAAGGGACTGGACGTAGCTCTTAGTTGGAAGAGAATAAACCATGATAAATCAACTGTGTGAATCTTATATCCTTATCTTTTACAGTCTTTGTTTATACTAACTGTAGGGATTTGGATCTGAGTTTGTTAACTCTTTTAAAAGGTTATTCTGTTTGTGTGTGTTTATTTTATCTTGCTCACAAAAAGGTTTTAAGAAAAGGCTTTTTTGAAAAACTGTTAAGAAACACAATTCAACCCCCTTCTTGTGTTTCCCTGTATCAACTTCAGTCGGTATAAGAGCTCAGGCTCGAAAGGGTTGAGCATCTTACAAGTGCTGAGGGAGTACAATCCAGTAAGCATGGGTACAGAAGGTCAAGCAATCAACAAACCTCCACTCTTTGATGGTAGTGATTATGACTACTGGAAAAAGAGATTGATGGCTTTTCTTGATGCACAAAATGTGGATATCTGGGATTTGATTGAAACTGGCTATACTGAGCCAATAGGTGATGCTGGAGCTGCTATTCCTAGAGCTCAATGGACTCCAGAGCAGAAGACTCAACATCAACTCAATCTAAAAGCTAAGCACTACCTGATGTGTGCTATCACCAGATCTGAGCATGATAAAGTCCATAGTTGTAACACAACTAAGGAAATATAGGATACTCTAGCCCCAGCTCATGAAGGGTCATCCCAAGTCAATGAGTCAAAGATAAACATGCTGGTTCACCAGTATGAGTTATTCAAAATGACTGATCATGAAACCATAGATCAAATGTTTGGAAGATTCCAAACTATCACTAACAGTCTTAGATCTCTTGGAAAGACCTATGAGAATAGAGATCATGTCAGAAAAATTTTGAGGAGCTTACACAAACAGTGGAGACCTAAGGTCACTACTATTCAGGAGGTAAAGAACCTCAATACTCTCACTCTAGAAGAGCTTCTTGGATCTCCAAAGTCCATGAGCTTGAACTCAATGAAGAAGAGAGTACCAAAAATGAAAAGTCTATTGCCCTAAAGGCAAAGAAGGCTAGCTCATCCAAAGTTCTCAAAACTGAGGAATCCTCAGATGAAGCAGGCCCTTCTGATAGTGATGAAGGCTCTGATGAGGATGAACTTTCTTCCATCTCCAGAAAGATTCAACATATGTGGAGAAAGAAATGTGGTTTCAGATCAAGGAAGCAGTTCAACAAAAAGTTTCCCAAAGAAAAATCAGACTCCAATGAAAAAGGTCCACCTCTGTGCTTCTAGTGCAAAAAGCCTGGTCATTTCAAAGCCGATTGTCTAGAACTGAAGGAAAAAAGGAAGTTCTTCAAAAAGAAGAAAGGTCTAATGGCTACTTGGGAGGATATGGATCTATCATCATCAGAAGATGAAGATGAAGCTGAGGAAGAGGCAAATATATGTCTCATGGCTGACACTTCTTCAGAAAATAAATACACTGATGCTGAGGTAATGGAATCTGACTCATTCTCCTTACAAGAAGCTTTTGATGAGTTACTACACAACTCGTCCATTCTGTCTCATGAATATAAAAATCTCAAAAAGAAATTTTCTAAGTTGACTAAGGAGTATGATAAAGTTTGCATGGAAAAATAAGCTTTTGTAAATAAAAACAAGAAGCTTGAGTCAGAGAATGTCAGTCTAACTGACAAACTCAAGGTTGAGCCTGATGTCTCTTGTAAAGTTGCAAAACTGAAGCAAGATGTGACATATCTGACAGAAACCCTGTCTAAATTTGTAGGTGACTCAGAAAAGTTGAGCTTGATACTGAGGTACTCTAGGTCACCTCATCATAAGTCTGGCTTAGGCTATGACAAAGAGAAGCATGAAGCATCTCACAAAGTATCAAAATCTCATGCACACCATAGAGTTTCTAAAACTCAAGAACAGCATACTAAAACAAAATCAAGCTCGTCCAACACCTACTGTAAGGTGTGTGGAAAAAGTGGTCATGTAACATCTAGATGCATACATAACAAGCATATTAAACATGTTCATCCAGTGACTACTAACAAGAAAGGACCCAAGTCAATCTGAGTACCTAAAGATAAGATTGTACATGTTGTAGATTTGCTTAACAACAGGAAAGAAACACGCATCTTGATACTTGGACAATGGATGGTCACGTCACATGACTGGAGAAATGTGTATGTTCCAAGACCTTAGACATAAAAATGGTGGTTGGGTTACCTTTGGTGGTGGCTGGGTTACCTTTGGAGATAATCAGAACAGAAAGATCATTGGAGTAGGTAAAATTGGTAAACATTTTTTTTCCCTCCATTGATAATGTTCTTTTAGTTAATGGTTTAAAACACAACCTGCTGAGCATAAGTCAATTATGTGATAGTGGGTTTGCTGTTTCTTTTGATAAGAACATGTGTAATGTCAAGAAACCTGATGGATCACTCTTGTTCACTGCTAAGAGGCAAAACAATCTGTATAAGATTGACTTGGAGGACCTCTCAAATCAAAGTGTCTCATGTCTAGTGTCCATTGAAGATGAGCGATGGATTTGGCACAAAAGGCTAGGTCATACAAGCTTGAAATTAATTTCAAAGCTAAATAAGCATAACCTCGTGAGAGGATTACCAAATCTTAAGTTCAAATCTGATGCTCTCTGTGAGGTATGTCAAAAGGGAAAGCAAGCCAAAGGTTTTTTTGAATCTAAGAATGTTGTTAGTACCAATAGACCACTAGAGTTGCTACACCTTAATCTTTTTGGACCAACAAGGACTGCCTCTATCAGTGGTAAGAAATATGGTCTAGTCATAGTTGACGACTACACTAAATGGACATGGGTTATGTTCTTAGCTCACAAGGATGAGTCATTCAAGGACTTCTCTGTATTCTGCAAACGTGTACAGAATGAAAAAGGCATGTGTATTACTTCAATCAGAAGTGACCATGGAGGAGAGTTTGAAAATAAGTAATTTGAGAGGTTCTATGAGGAAAGTGGTATTCTTCACAACTTCTCAATACCTAGAACACCACAGCAAAATGGTGTGGTAAAAAGAAAGAATATATCTCTTCAAGAGATGGCTAGAACAATGCTCAATGACAACTCTGTCCCTAGACACTTCTAGGCTGAAGCTGTTAATACTGCCTGCTACATTCATAACAGAATATACATAAGACCAATTCTAAATAAGACTCCTTATGAATTGTGGAAAGGACAAAAACCCAACATATATTACTTTCATCCTTTTGGTTGTAAATGCTTTATACTAAATACTAAAGATCAACTTGGTAAGTTTGATGCTAAAGTAGATAATGGAATTCTGTTAAGATATTATGGATCATCCAAAGGCTTTAGAGTTTACAATTCTACAACTTTAGTAGTTGAAGAATGTATACATGTTAAGTTTGATGACAAGCAGCCTGATAAGAAATTATTAGAACTTGATGAAGCTTTTGCAGATTTAAATCTTAAAGATTCTGAAAATCCAGTAAACATCAAGTCTGATGATCAAGTAGACGATCGACAACAACCTGAGTCAGAAACTTCACAGCAAGAAAATGTTCAAAGATCATGGTACTTCAAAAATTACCATCCTCTAGATCAAATCATTGGAAGTCCCAGTGATAGGCTAAGAACCAGATCAACATTCAGAGTGAAGATGATTCTACTTTTGTCTCTGAGTTAGAACCAAAGACAGTAGACGAGACTCTATTGGACGAAGGTTGGATTCTGGCAATGCAAGAGGAACTGAACCAGTTTGAAAGAAGCATAGTTTGGACTCCTATGCCTTTACCAAGGAATAAATCAATGATTGGAACCAAATGGGTTTATAGAAACAAGCTTGATGAAAATGGTAAAGTGATAAGAAATAAAACAAGACTTATTGCTCAAGGTTACTCTTAGGAAGAAGCTATAGACTATACTGAGACTTTTGCCCCAGTTGCTAGATTAGAAGCAATTTGCATATTACTATCCTTTGTTGCACATCATAATATCGTGCTATATCAAATGGATGTGAAATGTGCATTTTTAAATAGCTTTATAAATGAGGAAGTGTATGTTATGGAACCTCCGTGTTTTGAAAGTGAAACCCAACCTAAACATGTATATAAGCTAAAGAAAGCTTTATACGACCTCAAACAAGCTCCTAGAGTTTGGTATGAAAGGTTAAGTTCATTCTTAATGGACAATGGATTTAGCAGAGGAAAGGTTGATACAACCTTGTTTACAAAATCCAGTAAATCCAGTTTTATTGTTGTTCAAATATATGTTGATGACATAATCTTTGGAGCTACTAATGAATCTCTGTGCAAAGAATTTTCTAAGCAAATGCGGAAAGAGTTTGAAATGAGCATGATGGGAGAACTCAAGTTCTTTTTTGGACTTCAAGTTAAACAAACAGTGGACGAGGTGTACATTCATTATACCAAGTATACAATAGATACATTCATTAAACCAAGTATACAATAGAACTCTTAAAGAAGTTCAAAATGGATGACTGTAAACCAATGAACGCACATATGCATCCCACGTCCATCTGAACAAAGATTACAAAGATAAAAAGGTAGATCAAAAGGTATATAAAGATATGATAGGATCTCTCTTATATCTCACCGCGTCCAAACCTGATATTATGTTTAGTGTTTGCTTATGTGCTCGATTTCAATCTGATCCTAGATAATCTCACTTATCAGCAGTTAAAAGAATATTTAGATATTTGAAAGGTACTACTAATCTGGGTTTGTGCTTTAAGAAAAATGATGATTACAGATTAGTTGGTTTTTGTGATGCTGACTATGCTGGAGATAAAATAGAAAGAAAGAGTACTAGTGGAGGATCTCACTTCATTGGAGCTAATCCAGTCTCATGGTCAAGCAAAAGACAAAGTATCATTGCCCTATCAACTGCAGAAGCTGAATACATATCAGCAGCAAGCTGCTGCTCACAACTTCTATGGATCAAACATCAATTGGAATATTACAATGTGTTTGTAAGTAGTATTCCACTTATGTGTGATAACACTGCTGCAACCAATCTATCTAAAAATCCAATCTTGCATTCTAGAGCTAAGCACATAGAGATGAAACATCATTTTATTAGAGATTATGTACAAAGAGGTGTTATTGATATAAAGTTTGTAGATACTGACCATCAATGGGCAGACATCTTTATTAAACCTATAGCTGAGGACAGATTTACTCATATTAGAAAGCATCTATACATGATTTGTGTGGATTAATAGGTCATCTAGTCATGACCGTCTATTGTATGTTCAATGTGCGTCCAACGCTCATCGCATCCATTGCCTGTTTGCATGCTCTTATCTGACTCGTCTATGCTATTTGTTATTATTTGCATTTATTATGTGTAAGACATATTTAATACAAAATTCTCTTTGCTGAGTCAGTTATATCCATCATTTCTTTAACTTTCTTTTTACAGTTTCGAAAAACCTGCGCTGTGTCAGCATTTAATGCATGTCGCTTCACACGTCTCTCTTTTATTTTTCTTTTAGATTTATTTTCAGAAAAAATCTTCACATTTTGAAACCTTTTAAGTGTATCTCTTCCTTCTGAAAAACCTTTCACTCACTCTAAAATCTTCTTGCGTAATTTTCCTATGTTTCCCAAAATCCCAAACCTTTCAATCCCTCAACAATGGCATCCTCTTCTGCTGTTTCTACCTACAATTTCAATGCTCTTGAGATTGGAATAGAACATCATTTCGAGTTTGGCATACTGAAGGAATATAATGTTGATGTTAGTCACTACATCAACACTGCTGGTTTGGGAGAACTGTTCATCGAAAAGATTTATGTGTTTCCTGATCTGATTAGGTCTTTCTGGAATAAACCTGAGGCCACCAAGTCTGAAATCTCTGCTGCAGTGCTAGGAATCAAGGTAGTTGTGTCTGAAGCTATGATTGCTACAGCGATTCACTGTGCTTAGGAGGGTCTAACCCTAACTGAGAAATGGGAACAAGAACTGGGAGGACCAGAAGTCATTGCTGCCTTCCTAATGAGGCCTGATACAGTGAGGAATCACTCTTGGAAAGATGTGAAGATGAAGGATGAAGTTCGTATTCTTCATTAAATACTGAACAAGACTGTGTTGCACAAGGCTGGGTCTAAGGACAACCTTTCTGTCCTACACAAGTTATGTCTCTGTCACCTGGTAGCTGAGACTAAGGTCAATCTGCCTCACATTCTTTTTGGCAGATTCAGAGACTATGTTGTTCATAAGGAGAAGGCATCTACCATTCCTTTCTGCCATCTTCTCTCCAAGATCTTCAAGGCTCAAAATGTTTATGCAAAACTTGAAGCCATGACTCCTGAGGAACAAGCTACAATCCTCAAGGAAAAGGGCATGTCCCCTGCTGTATTTGGCAAGGTGAACCTGAAAAACATGAAGCTCAGCTCAGTTGCTCAGGTCGAACTGGCCAAGCAAGAGGAGTTGCTAAAGGTCAAAGAGGAATAGATAGAGCTTAATGAAGCTGAGACCCTTAGTATGAAGAAGAAAACAGTTGGACGACGGGCCAAGACAACTAGTCTAGCTGGTGCCAAGAAGCCTGCTGCTGCTTGGGTGGTCATCAGGGAACCAAGGTCTGTTGTACCACAAGCCGTTCCAAGGCAGAAAAGGACAAGGAAGATAATTCTGTCCCATAATGAAGATGATAATGAGGACAATCTACCAATTGGATCAGTTCTGAAGAAGCAGAAGACAGTTGCTCAAAAATCCACTGTTGTTCCAACAAGGTTAAGGCAACAACCTTCTCGGAAAGCTAATTCCACAGTGACTTTTGAGGTAACTTTACCAGCTGATGATCCTGTACAAATAGTTAGAGATGCCTTAGTAGAAAGCTTTAATATTCCTGTCAACATTACTGCACCATCACAATCTGAAATACAAATCCAAACTCTTCCACCACAACCTATAAATGAACCACAACCCTCACCCCAACACACAGCCTCACCACAATATTCACATGTTCACTCACCTATCCAAACATCCCCTTTCATATCTCAATTTCAACCCATTATCCCTTCTGATGATCCCTGGTTTAATCAACCAGATGATATTGGGATCAATCTAAGTGCACCCTTTCCCAAATTACCCAAAGTCATCTTTCCTTACACTGACTCCTCAATCCCGTTTGATGGCAAAGCTGAGAGCATAGCCAAAGTTAAAAAAGATTGGAGAATCCTCTATCACACTCACCAACCTGAACCTGAATCCACCAGACCTTTCTATCCCCTACCTGAATATGAATATGAACCTGAACCAACCTACCACCCATGGCATGTACCTATACCATATGAAGGAAATAATCCCTTCCACCTGCTTTGTATAATGGCCATGGACACCTTCTCACTCACTTGCCATAGCAAAAATTCCCACTAAAGAAAATCTATCCCAACCTTATCAAATTCCCACCCTTCAAGCCCCACACAGATGGTATAGACAGACACATAATTCCAGAATGGTGGACCATGTAACACCCCTTTTTCGTTATGTGTTTTTGTATGTGCCTTGTTTGTTAGGGAGGTTTAGAGTGGGCTAAGTAGGGTTTTTAGTGGAAAATTCCCTTTCTTAGGCTTGTGTCTTGTGACTGTTGGAGTCACAAGCATGACCGTGCTCGATAGAAAGCACGACCGTGCTTGTTGGGAGAGCATGTCTCACGGACGCTAAGTTGAGCACGACCATGCTCAACAGGGAGCGCCCGTGCTCAATGACAGACTGCGCCTCGTAAAAGCTGATGTGAGCAAGCTCATGCTCAAGGAGGAGCACGATCGTGCTCGGGTCTATGCCTTTAAAAAAATAATAGTAACAGAGGGTTTTCTCATAAACCCTATTTTGACAAAACAGAAACCCTGTTGCAGCTACAACCATTTTCTTCCCTATTTTCTCTAAACCCATTACGTTGTTGGAGCTTTAGAAACTCTTGGGAACGTCTAGTTCGTCGGTGACAAATCGGTATACATAACGGTTTCTCCTCTTTTGGTTTCCTTTTCTATTTTTGAGATTTGGAAACTAATTGGTTAATGTTCTTGTTTGACCAAGGCTTGGAAGCTGACTAAGCCGCTCAAGGGGAACTCCTTGGTTGTCGTTTGGTTGACCGCTTAGCATTTTGTTGTCAGATTCTTCATACCAGGTATGGGGAGAAGCATAGTGTATACATTAGGAAAGGGGGTAGCGTAAAATGAGGGGTTCCCACATCCCCGACATTGTTGTTAATCGCTATGAATGCCTAACTATTTTAATGTTGTTAAATTATGGTATGCATGTTGTCAATGCCATGTTCTGTTTGGTTGTATGGATTCATTTCCATAATTGTTAGTTGTTGATGGCATGCCTATTGTTTTATAATTATTATGTTATATGCCAACGATGCATAATTGGTTGCATTTGTATCTGGTGAATGTTGCTGTTGTGATACTGTTGTTATTGATGATGTTGATTGGCTGAATGTTGTTGTTATATTGAAAATGTTAATAAGACCCTAATTAGCTAAATAGGACTCTTAATTAACATAAGAATTAAGGGATTAATTCCCCAATATTTCATGAGACACGAACTGTTAGTGACAGGTGAGGTTTGATGCCAACTGGATTTGTCAAAAGACCCTAGGATTTGATTTGAGAGTGTTAAGGAGTTTTGGCTCTAAGAACACGAGTTGAATCTGCCCAGAACAGCACGGCTGGCCCCAGGAGCACGGTCGTGTTGAACAAGGAGCACACCCGTCCTCCCAGTTAAATTCTGGAAGATGGTCACTCATTGAGCAAGGCCGTACAGAACAGTGAACACGGCCGTGCTCCACTTAAGTGGCAGCATGACCGTGCTGGGGTGAGCATGCCCGTGCTCCTCTTACTGGTCAGAATCAGAGATTAAAGGTTTAAAGGGGTGTTTTACCCCAAATATCCCCAACAATGTGATAAGACACCGATCGAATAAAGAAAAGTTAGATAACTTAATTAAAGACTGATTAAGACGAAACAAGAATAATAAGTTGGTTAAGCCGGTGCCCTATGGGTTGCCGCACGTTGATAAGCTTTGGTGCTTTTAGGCCAAAGTGGCCTCGATGCTTTTTGGTAGAGGTGTTGATAAGTTGAACCTTGGTTCTTTTTTACCAAGGGGGCCTTGACCCCTATGGGTGATGTTGATGCAAGTGATAAATCTTGGGTGCTTATTGGCCCAAGCAAAGGAGGTTGTTGCCTTGTCTGTTGTTGTGCTCATGTATGCATATGTTGAAGTTGTTAGTAGGGGAAGATCAACATAGGGGAGGTCGTCCTAGAGTACGGCGATCGGGCCAAGTCTCGGTGGTTCACCCAATTTTTGGTGGACCGTGCGCCCCCACCGTGGCGCATCCTCGTTATGGTGTGTCGGCTATCCAAGGGGTTCCCCCATGGTTTGGTGGACTGTCGGCGTTGGTGCTTTTTGGTCAATGTGGATATGTAACTCCGAAGTTGCCTTCCTGAGATAGTTTGGATCCACATGCATAACGGAGTAGCGGAGTGGTGTTGTACTGCAAAGCATATGTTGGTTGAATTGTCATGATGATATGGATGTATATGTTGTACCTTATTATATGTTGTATATTGATATGCCAAGCTATGATGTATGTTCATCTTGCTTACTATCTACATGCCGTTGTGTTTACATGATTTCTTACTCCCCGTTTCTCTTTCTCTGTTGTTGGCATGTATCTCTTTATGCAGAGGACGGTGACCAGCCAATGGAGGAGTAACTCTGAGGATCCACGTCTTTAGAAGGATGTTCAGCAGTTATAGTTATTTAATTTAGTTGTTTTCATTTTCGTTGTATTCCAAGGATTTATTTCGGAACGGTTATACCAGCTCTGTATGTGACATCGGGGTTGGGTTATCTTTTATGTTTTGATGTTTACGTTTATGTTTTATTTTAAACTATGTTTCTTTCCGCGTTAAAGTGTTACAATGTGGTACCTTTTATCCAAGTTTTATTTTAATGAAATAAATGCATGTTTTTATATTACCTCTTTCAAGTAAATGTTTTATATTAATATGCGGGGTAGAGGGTGTCACATTTAGTGGTATCAGAGTAGGTCTGTCCTATCAGGCCATGGTATGAGTCTGTTGTGTGCTCTTGTTTGAATTGTCTATACTTGTTATTGACAATGATGCTCATGTTTGGGGCCTGTAGCTTTTACCTGCTTAAGTTCTCTGTATTTAATGGTTGTTTTGGACATAGACAGGAACTCATGGCAGGTAGAGGCAGAAACTATCAGGCAATCGCTGACGCATTGGCACTTCTTGCCATTGCAATCGGACAAGTTCAGAACAACAACAACGGAGGACCGGCTGAGTTTTAGGGTCTTGACAAGTTCCAGCGGAACAATCTGTCGTCTTTCAGAGGAGCTTATGACCCCGAGGGAGCTTAGTTGTGGATGAGAGAGATCGAGAAGATCTTCAGAGCTATGGACTGCAATGATCAGCAGCGGGTTATCTTCGCCACGTTCATGCTCACTGAGGAGGCTGAGCACTGGTGGGAGAACTGTCGTCAGAGGATGGTGGCTGAGGGTACAACAGTCACATGGGCTATGTTCAGGGATAGGTTCTTGGAGAAATATTTTCCTGTGGATGTACGTGACAAGAAGGAAATGGAATTCTTGGCACTAAAGCAGGGAAATATGTTAGTGGGCGAGTATGCGGAAAATTTCAAGGAGCTGGCTAGGTATTACACACCTTATCAGGTCATGGTTGATGATCGGTCAAAGTGTGTAAAGTTCGAGGATGATCTTTGTCCGGAGATCAAGCAGGAGATCAGTTATCAGGAGAGTCTTCCCAACCTTGGTGAATAAGTGTAGGATCTTTGAGGATACCTACAAGTCTAGGGTTACCAGTTTCAGAAATTCAGATAGTCAGAACAGCAAGAAGACTGAGCAGAAGGATAAGGGCAACCAGCGTTACGCTCCAGCCGACTGGGAATTCAAACAGAGTGGCAGGAAGCCACAGTTTTCTCATGATAGGTCCAGGGGTGGTAACTCCAACACCTCTAGGGGTAATGATGTGCGGCAATTGCGGCTCACCAGATCACTTCACTACCCAGTGCAAGGAATCAGACGTCATCTGCTTTAGGTGTGGCAAGTCTAGCCACATTAGTCGGGATTGTGGAGGACCAAAGTCAGAGCCTCCAAGTGCTAGCAAGAGTCAACAGTCTCAGGCTAATCGACTGAAGACCACTAGAAGAGTCTTTACTCTTAGTGGAGCCGAGGCCTCCGAGTCTGATGACTTGATTCAAGGTATGTGCTTAATTGATGGAACTCCTTTAATTGTATTGTATGATTCGGGTGCTATGCACTCGTTTATATCGCATGATAAGGTCAAGAGTCTAAATTTACCTGTGACCTTTCTTGAGTTTGATTTGGTTGTTTCTATGCCTACAAGCAAGCCTGTTCTTACTTCTAATGCATGCAAGAACTGTCATATCACCATTAATGGTAGAACTTTTATTGTAAATCTTGTATGCCTACCTTTAAAGGACCTTGATGTCATTCTTGGCATGGACAGGTTTTCTTCCAACCACGTCCTTCTGAACTGCTTTGATAAAACCATAGTTTTTGGAACTCCAGTGGAGTCTAAGAATCCGATCTTTCTCTCTGCCAACCAAGTCAAAGCTTCGATGAAAGATGAAGCCCAAGTGTTCATGATGTTGTCTTCCCTGGAAGTATAGAGCCCTCCTGATGTCGGAAGTGTGCCTGTTGTACGAGAATTTCCTGAAGTGTTTCTAGTGGATGTTTATAACTTGCCCTGTGAGAGAGATGTTGAGTTTACCATAGACTTAGTGCCTGGCACCGGGCCAATATCCATAGTACCCTATAGAATATCTCCTCTAGAGCTAGCTAAATTGAAGGAACAGTTAGAGGATCTGATCCAGAAGCAGTTTATTAGGCCTAGCGTATCCCCATGGGGTGAGCCAGTGTTGCTAGTAAAGAAGAAGGATGGCAGTATGAGGTTGTGTCGACTATCGACAGCTCAACAAGGTGACCATAAAGAATCGGTATCCCCTCCCTAGGATTGATGATCTTATGGATCAGTTGATCGGAGCTTGCATTTTCTCAAAGATAGAATTGAGGTCAAGGTACCATCAGATTCGGGTTAAGTCCGAGGACAAAGACAGTGTTTGGACTCGTTATGGTCACTACAGTACTTGGTTATGCCCTTTGGTGTGACCAATGCTCCTGCTGTGTTCATGGACTACATGAACAAGACCTTTCACCCTTACTTGGATAAGTTTATGGTGTTTTTCATAGATGACATCTTAGTGTACTCCAAGACCAAGGAGGAACATGAGGAACACTTGAGGGTTGTCTTGCAGACCCTTAAGGAGAGGCAGTTGTATGCTAAGTTGTCTAAGTGTGAGTTTTGGTTGGGAGAGGTAAGTTTCTTTGGACACGTCATCTTTAAAGGTGGGATAGCCGTCGACCTGGCTAAGGTTGAGACGGTGCTCCAGTGGGAAGCACCAAAGTCAGTGACCGAGATTAGGAGTTTCTTGGGTTTAGCAGGGTATTATAGGATGTTTATAGAAGGTTTCTCCAAGTTAGCTTTATCCTTAACCCGTCTCACCAAGAAGGGACAGCTGTTTGTGTGAAACTCCAAGTGTGAGGAAAGTTTCCAAACCCTAAAGGATAGGTTGACATTAGCACCAGTTTTAGTTTTACCCGATCCTAGTGAACCTTTCGTAGTTTACTGTGATGGTTCAAAGCAAGGTTTAGGTGGTGTGTTGATGCAGAATGGTAAGGTAGTGGCTTATGCTTCTAGGCAGTTGAAAACACATGAGAAGAAATACCCTACCCATGACCTAGAATTAGGAGCTGTGGTATTTGCCTTAAAGATCTGGAGGCATTGCCTTAATGGAGCAAAGTTTGAGATCTTTAGTGATCATAAGAGTTGAATATGAGGCAGCGTAGGTGGATGGAGTTTTTTAAAGGATTATGAGTTTGATCTAACCTACTACCCAGGAAAAGCCAATGTAGTGGCAGACGCTTTGAGTAGGAAAATCTTGCACATCTCCGCTTTGATGATTAGGGAATGGATTTGATAGAGGAGTTTAGAGACCTGAGTTTAGCTTGGGAAGTTACCCCTAAGAGTATTAGGCTTGGAACCTTGAAGGTTACCAACAGTTTGATAGATCAAGTTAGAGAGGGTCAGAAGATAGACCAGTTTCTCTTAGATCAGTGAGAGTTGCTCGCTCAGGGTAGAAACCGTAGTTTCAAGGATAGAAGTGATGAAGTTTTGAGGTTTAAAGATAGAGTCTGTGTACCAGACGTCCCAGAGCTTAGAAAGTTGATCCTTGAAGAAGGACATAGGAGTGGACTGAGTGTGCACCCAGGTGCCACTAAGATGTATCAGGATCTTAAGCGGTTGTTTTGGTGGCGTAGGATGAAGAAAGATGTGGTTGAGTTTGTGTATGCTTGTTTAGTGTGCCAAAAGGCTAAGATAGAACACCAGAAGCCATCAGGAAAGTTGCAACCTTTAAGTATCCCAGAATGGAAATGGGATATTATTTCCATGGATTTTGTGTCTGGACTCCCTAGGACTCCAACTGGTTTTGAGTCTATATGGGTTGTCGTGGATAGACTGACTAAGTCCGCCCATTTCATCCCTATGAATATGGAATACTCTTTGGAAAAGTTGGCCAAGTTGTACATCAAAGAGATAGTTGATATACCCTCTAGCATAGTGTCAGATAGAGACCCGAGGTTTACCTCTAGGTTTTGGAACAGTTTGCAAGAGGCTTTAGGAACGAAGCCTAGGTTAAGTTCAGCTTACCACCCACGGACTGATGGCTAGTATGAGAGAACCATCCAGTCCTTAGAGGACTTGCTTAGAGCTTGTGTGCTAGAACAGTCAGGTAGTTGGGACAAGTTTTTGCTCTTGATAGAGTTCACCTACAACAATAGTTTCTATTCCGGTATTGAGATGGCACCCTATGAAGCTCTTTATGGGAGGAGATGTAGGACACCCTTGTGTTGGAGTGAACCTGGTGATAGTGTTGTGTTAGGACCTGAAATAGTGCAAGAAACCACGAAAAAAGTGAGGATGATTCAGGAAAATATGAAAGTGGCACAGAGTAGGCAAAAGAGCTACCATGATAAAAGGAGGAAGGCGCTCGACTTATAGGAAGGTGACCATGTGTTCTTGAGAGTTACCCCGACAACTGGGGTTGGTAGAGTGATGAAAGCAAGGAAACTTACTCCTAGATTCATTGGTCCTTACCAAATTCTAAAAAAAGTCGGCGAAATCGCCCACCAAATAGCCTTACTACCGTTCTTATCCAACCTTCATAGGATTTTTCATATGTCTCAACTCAGAAAGTACGTTCATGACCCTAGTAACGTGATAGTACCCGATACCATACAGTTAAAAGAGAACTTGACTTTTGAGGGATTACTCCTTCGAGTCGAGGATAGGAGGGTGAAGCAGCAAAGAGGCAAGGAGATTCCTTTGGTCAAAGTTGTTTGGAGTGGGGTTACTGAGGAAAGCGTTATTTTCTCTAAACCCATTACGTTGTTGGAGCTTTAGAGACTCTTGGGAACGTCTAGTTCGTCGGTGCCAAATCGGTATAGGTAATGGTTTCCCCTCATTTGGTTTCCTTTTCTATTTTTGAGATTTGGGAACTAATTGGATAATGTTCTTGTTTGACCAAGGCTTGGAAGCTGACTGAGTCGCTCAAGGGGAACTCGTTGGTTGTCGTTTGGTTGACCGCTTAGCATTCTGTTGTCAGATTCTTCATATTAGGTATGGGGAGAAGGTTAGTGTATACATTAGGCAAGGGGGTAGCCTAAGATGAGGGGTTCCCACGACCCCGCCATTGTTGTTAATTGCTATGAATGCCTAACTGTTTTAATGTTGTTTAATTATGGTATCCATGTTGGCAACGCCATGTTCTATTTGGTTGTATGGATTAATTGCTATAATTGTTAGTTGTTGATGGCATGCCTATTGTTTTATAATTATTATGTTATATGTTATACGCCAACGGTGCATAATTGGTTGAATTTGTATATGGTGAATGTTGTTGTCGTGATACTGTTGTTATTGATGATGTTGATTTGCTGAATGTTGTTGTTATGTTGAACATGTTAATAAGACCCTAATTGGCTAAATATGACTCTTAATTAACATAAGAATTAAGGGATTAATTCCCCATTATTTCATAAGACACGAACTATTAGTGAGAGGTGAGGTTTGATGCCAACTGGATTAGTCAAAAGACCCTAGGATCTGATTTGAGAGTGTTGGGAAGTTTTGGCTCCAAGAACACAAGTTGAATCTGCCCAGAACAGTACGGCTGACTCTAGGAGCACGGCGGTGCTGAACAGGGAGCATGCCCATGCTCCCAGTTTAAATTCTGGAAGATAGTTGTGCATTGAGCATGGCCGTGCAGAACAGTGAGCATGACCGTGCTCCACTTAAGTGGAAGCACGACCGTGCTGGGGTGAGCATGCTCATGCTCCCCTTACTGATCAGAACGTGAATTAAAGGCTTAAAGGGGTGTTTCACCCCGAATGTCCCCAATAATGTGATAAAACACCAATCGAATAAAGAAGAGTTAGATAACTTAATTAAAGACTAATTAAGATAAACAAGATTAATAAAATGGTTAAGTCGGTGCCCAATGGGTTGCCGCATGTTGATATGCTCTAGTGCTTTTTGGCCAAAGTGGCCTTGATGCTTTTTGATCGAGGTGTTGTTGAAGTTGAACCTTGGTGCTTTTTGGCCAAGGGGGCCTTGACTCATATTGGATCTAAGGTGTTGATGTTGGTAATAAGTCTTGGGCGTTTATTGACCCAAGCGAAGGAGGTGGTTGCATTGTTTGTTGTTGTGCTCATGCAATCATGCGTTGAAGTTGTTAGTGGGGGAAGATCAACATAGGGGAGGTCGTCCTAGAGTACAGTGATCTAGCCATCTGCGGGTGGTTCACCCAAGGTTTGGTGGACCGTGCTTCCCTGTGGTGGCGCGTCCAAGGTTTGATGCGTTGGCTAGCCAAGGGGTTCACCCATGGTTTGGTGGACTGCCGACGTTGGTGCTTTTTGGCCAATGTGGTTATGTAACTCCGAAGTTGCCTTCCTGAGATAGTTTGGATCCACATGTATAACTAAGTAGTGGAGTAGTGTTGCACCGCATAGCATATGTTGGTTGAGATAACATGTTGATACGATTGTATTATGTTGATGTTATGTTGTATATTGCTATGCAATGATATGATGTATGTTCATCTTGCTTACTACTTCCATGCTGATGTGTTTACATGTTTTCTTATTCCCTGTTCCTCTTTCCTGTTGTTGGCATGTATCTTTTATGTAGAGGACGGTGAGCAGCCAATGGAGGAGTAACTCTGAGGAGCCGTGACTCTAGTTAGGATGCTTAGTTTTCAATTGTTAGTTAGTTTCAGTTTCAATCGTTTTTCCGCGTTGTTGAGATGTTACCATGTGGTACCTTTTTACCCAATTTTTATATTAATTAAATAAATGCATATTTTTATATTACCTCTTTCAAGTAAATGTTCTATATTAATATGTGGGGTAGAGGGTGTCACAGACCATTCCATACAAAGTTGCCTCACCATATGTTGAATGCCAAAGATCCAGAACCTATGGTCGTCATAAGTTCATTCTGGACAGGAATGTCAAATGGCTGCAGTTTGTGCATCCTAGGGAGTATGTGAGTGCTACTAATGTGATTGATCACATTATACATGCTCATCTGAAGGCAGAATTTGAGCTGCCAAGGTATATCAAGGCTGCAAATTTCATCCCACCAACTTGGTTGTACCACTCATCCAGGGACACCAAGGTTGGCATGCGACCTCCAAGGATCTGTCCTAGATTACCAATGCTTGATCAGAATAAGGACAAGGATGAAAAGACGAGAAGGAAGAAAGAAAAGATGCCTGCCGATAATTCCTGCATACTGGAAGAGAGTCCTGACCCTTGTGTTGATAAGCAAATGATGGAGTTTCTACTGACAGAAAATGAAGAAAAGAGGACTAATTTTGATGCAAAAGGCTTCTGGGCATGCCACATTTAGATCTGCACCAGAGAAGCTTCTTCCTCTGGACTCAGTGAAGATGACAAGAGAACCACTCCAACTGTAAGAGGAAAGTTTGGTTTCTCACATGTCAGGTACTACATTCATGATGACACCATTAGTGTGCCTTTAATAAGTCCAGTCTATGAGGAAGATGAGATTCATTGGGCTCCAGATTTGCCTACTCCCGAACCTTCTAATCCTTAGTCTTTATTTTCGTTATTCTCTTTTTCTCTTTGTTTTATAACTGATAATGATGGTCCACTCCTTTTACCATTTTGTCTGATGACAAAAAAGGGGGAGAAAGGATTGAGAGAGGAATTAAATTTACAAAGTCGGTTGTTTGATCGAAGTATTATGTGCATATCTGTTTATAATTGCTCTTTATCTTATATGATGTCTGAGTTTATGTTTTGTTCTGTTATGTGACTCTCTGTTTAACATATGCTCTGTTTCTATGCTCTGATACTAGTTGATGAATTGCTCTATGATCTGATGCTTAATTTCTATACATTTTATCTGATGTTAAAATATATTGAGTTTTTGAATATTTTGTCTTAGGGGTAGCTCTGTAGCTCTCTTAGACTTTGCTCACTCAAATTTAATTAGTTTTTGTCATCATCAAAAAGGGGGAGATTGTTAGCACCAAAGTGGTTTTGGCTAATTGAATCTCTTAAGTTTTGATGTTAACAAAAATGTTAAATGTGTATGACAAATTTGTGCCAAAGATCTAACTCGTTTGCTCTAGCTTGCAAGATTGTTAAAGTATTGCTAGTTGAGGAAACTTTTCTTTTTAGCTTCTTAGTCTTGCTAAGAAACAGTATCGGATTCAAAGTTTTCACCCGCTAGACGAGCCTTCAAACTTATGGTGAAATTTTCGAGTCTATAATGTTATCGCTAGACGAGGTATTAAAAATTGGCTAAGTTAAATAACACCAAACAAGTGTCTAAGTCTATCTGGAAAACAAGTAGTAGACGAGCCAAATAATAACTCTCAGGAAAACAACAAGTCCAAAGACTTGACTCTAGACAATAAGTTAACTAGACGCAACATCAGTAGACGACCCTGGTCTCTTACTTAGTTAAAATTGCGCGTCCAAAGACATGCGCGTCACTGGTCATTAAAACTGAACCCGTCTAGTCAAAGTGAATTTATTTCAAATGATTGTTTATTTAATACGAAGGAATGTGTGACCATTTCCTGTGTTATTTGAATTGTTCAAAACTTTGTTTTTTGAGATTAGAAACATAGTACCATCGAGAACCCAAACCTTTGTGCTCTGACACTCATATTACTGTAAAGTTGAACCAAGTACGAAGAAGGAAAGTCATAAAGCAACCTTTGGTACAACAGGGAAATGACAGTACTATTTTGAGCTTACTTCTGATAACCAAGAGCACATCTCCAGAAAGCATATCAAGTTATCAGTCTCAACTGATCCTAGCATTTAATGATATGTCTAAACGGATACAATTTGGAGATTGTTGAATAAAATCAAGGCAGAGAAGAACTTCATCTATAAATACCGATCCCCAGTAAAGATGATTATCCAAGCTCTAATATTCAAAGTGCCTAAACTCTGCTGGAAGTTCTCGTGAACAAATTCATTTGTAATCATAACTGATCTTAAACTTTCAAACTCTCACACATAGTGTGCTTGTAAGATCATTCTGTAAATCTTTTTGTTAGAGTTTGAGCCTGAAGAGGCTTGGTAGAGAAAGAATACTTGTAAGCCAGAAGAGGTGTTGAATACTTGTAAAGCTATTGGATTATAGTGGAGAAAAACCTTCAGGTAGAAGGGACTGGACGTAGCTCTTAGTTGGAAGAGAGTGAACCAGGATAAATCAACTGTGTGAATCTTCTATCCTTATCTTTTACAGTCTTTGTTTATACTAACTGTGGGGATTTGGATATGAGTTTGTTAACTCTTTTAAAAGGTTATTCTATTTGTCTGTGTTTATTTTATCTTGCTTGCAAAATGGTTTTAAGAAAAGGCTTTTTCGAAAAACTGTTACAAAACACAATTCAACCTCCCCTTCTTGTATTTCCCTGTATCAACTTCACGACTATCTGCAAAAGCACTATGCTCCGGCACATCCCTTGGTGTCCGTTGGTGTTTGGTTATGCAAACTTCAATCATGAGCTTCAAAAGTTTCTATCCATTATCCACGTTTTTAGGAATCCTCATCTGATTATCCAAGTATCTTTACCCAAACTCAGGTACCAACTATTCAAGCCCATTATCCATTAAGGCCCAGCCCAAATGTTTTCCTAGCCGATTTCCTATAATGCTTCATCGGCTATTAATACCCTCGGCTAACTTTTCCAGCTAACCTTGCTGTCAGCCGTTGTTCGGCTATCAACTGAATTAAATTTTTTTTTTTTTGGGATAACAATATCAAATAGCAAGGATTGACTTCATCAATAGTTCTGAATAATGATTTTCAGCTTATGTTCTTGTTATCATCAAAACTTCATCATGCCCTTGCATTCACATTCTACCTCTTTTGATGTGACAAACTATAGAGAAACTAAAATGATTAGAACCTATAATGAGTAAACCATCATTTTGATCTTTGAAAGTATGAGGCGTTGTCATATCGGTTCCTAGATGGAACAAAATAAAAAATAAAAAAATCCCTACAACTGGCTTCAGTCTGTCAAGTTAGTCCCTGACGTTACCCCGGTTACTTATCTCTGTTTGAAAAGCTGACTTGACACGTTAAGTGCCATATATAATATATCACGTGACATCTCAAGTATCTGCCAACTCACATGGACGAATTTGAATGGAGAATATCATGTGACATCTCATGTGTCCGCCAATCTAATGAGATCTCATGTGTCTACCAAATTCTCATAGAATATCACGTGACATCTCATGTGTCTGTCAATCTCATGCGCAAATATATTATGTTATTTAATCATTCAGTGTACTCTCCTTCTCATGTTGCATAAAAGCATAAGATATATAAAACTACTATGATATATTAAAATAAACATGCTCCCATGAATCATGCAACACATTTTCTAGTGCAAACTTCTCAAATTTGTATACTAAAATAAGGCAAATGCTTACGAATTAAAAAAAATAAATTTTCACGGGAAGTTGTGTAATCAATATATTAAGAAGAGATTTACTTAGATTTTCAATAAAAAAAATTAAACAACATTCTTAAGACACTCAGAAACTCGTTAAAATGACCCTTAAAATAATTTATTTGAAAAATATATATACTAATATACCATATCAAATCAAATTTGAATAAAATGTCACTTAAAATATTTATCACAAAATCTGTCAAAAGATTAAGGATAAACCAATGCCAAATCTTTACATAAGTTTTTTTAGCAAGGACTTTGTACAAAATAATTTTCGTCAATTTCAACCTAACGTCGTCATATCAAAAGTCTCATGTCAGACTAATGTGATAACCACGTTAGGTCAAAACTGATGACGTTAGTTTAAAATTGATAGAAAGTACTAATGTGGAAATGTAACATAACGTGTATGAGAAAAAAACTTAAGGACCAATGGAATAAACAAAAAAAAAATATAGGATCAATCTACCTATTTTACCTAAAATAAAATAAAAAAATCACAAATTAAAATTCACCAAATTCATTCATATAATAATATTCAAATTGTTGATGTCCATATTAGTTTAATTTTTTTATTTTTTTTTAATTTACGCATTAGACTAACGTGATAACTACGTTAGGTCAAAGCTGATGACATTAGTTCGAAATTGACGGAAAACACTAACATAGAAAAGTAACGTAACATATAATACCAATTTGAAAAGAAAAAAACTTATAAAACCGATAAAAAAATGAATAAAATACCTTATATGACCAATCTAACTATTTTGCTTAATATAAAAAAAAAAGGTTTAAATAAGTTTTTGGTCCCTACAAAGTTCATCAATATTGGTTTTGGTCCCTATGAAATTTTTTCTTAGGTTTTCGTCCCTATAATCTCAAAAATTTTGCAAATAGTCCCTACCGTCATCTTTTTCCGTTATCTAGTACTCATGGATATCGAGGTAATTTTATTTTACTGTCCGACTTGCTATAAAATTTGGTCATAAAATAGAAACAAAATCATACATGAGGGACATATGGTTAAAATTGCTAAATTCCTTCATTTTGTATGATATCTAGTACTCAGCGGGTACTGAGGTAATTTCTCGTTCTTATCCGACTTGTTCCAAAATTTGGCTAGAAAGTAGAAATAAAATCATACATCAGGGCCATAGGGTTAAAATTAACGAATTTTTTCATCTAGTATGATTTCTAGTACTCAGGGGTAACAATAGAGACTATTTACAAAATTTTCGTAAATACAGGGACTAAATCCGAAGAATTTTTTTTACAAGGACTAAAACCAAAACTGATAAACTTTTTAGAGACTAAAAGCTTATTTAAACCCAAAAAAAAATATTGGATTGCGCGTGCAAATACAACGTTTGGTAATGGCATGTCACTTTAATATCCACCGAATTCATTCATATTATATTCGAATTTTTTATGTCCATATTAGTTTAAGTATTTTTTTTTTCCCCTTTTTTTTTTACGCGTCAGTTTCCTAATTGAAACCAAAGTGTCAACCGGTCAACGGTGTTCCTCGTTTCCTCTCAATTGGTCCGTCCCTTCCTTTCATTTCAAAATTAGCCACGTCAGCTTTTTCAATCCCTATCTCTCTCTTTTTCATCGAAGCTTCCGGAATTTCTTTCGACTTAGTGGAGAAGTTATCTAACACATCACAATCAGGGACATTCCCGTCATTTCATCACCCTCCCCCCTTATAAAAGCGATTCCTCGTCCCTTGTTTCTTGCATTTCGTATCGGAATTAGTGCTTGTTCGGAGTTAAGTATCAAGGGTGTGTCTGTTTCTTTTTGAATTTTTTTTTTGTTACTCCCAATACTCCAATGGAAAGAGGCGGTTACAGGAACTACAGGGGCCGTGGCAGAGGAGGAGGAGGCCGTGGTGGCAATGTTTACGGTGACGGTAGCGGTGGCAGAGGCAGAGGGTTTTATCCTCCACAGCATCAATCACCGGTGGTTGGTGGTGGTGGCAGAGGCAGTGACCGTGGCGGCAGAGGCAGTGACCGTGGCGGCAGAGGCTTTCATCAGCAACCGCCACAATGGCAGCAGCAAAGGCCAAACCCTTCTTCATCCAACCAAAATTATGACAGCGGAAGAAGCACTGCACCACCAAACAACCCTCCTCGTCCTCTCATTCATACAAGTATTCAACATATTTTCTATGCTTATTTAAACTCTAGTACATTTTGCAAATAGGTATAATTTTTTTTCATTAGTCATTAAATTCTTATTCTTAGTATTAGTAAAGTCGATCTTCAGTTATTTTTTTGGTCTCAATTAGTGCTTAAACTCTTGTTATTACTTTCGATTAACCCCCAGTGAACAGAATAAATCCAACTCCTAAATGTTGAATAATTGAGTGCGTCATACACTTTTTCCTTAGGATTTCGTCAAATATATTCCACGATTCATTTTTTAAAACTTTAAGGAAACCCTAATGGAAAGTTGTATGAGAGATCTAATTATAGATTTTCCATGTCTTTAGGGGATTCAATTACAAATTACAAATTTGTAAAGTTTAAGAACTTATTTGAAAATTCTCAAATAGTTTAGTGGCCAAGAAAAATTAGTTGAAGGTGTCTGATTGTAAACGGCCTAAAATTTAGGGATGTGTATACACTTTTCCCTTTTTTTTTTTGTAATTATTATAATGTGCTTGATTTTAGATTGTGGTCTGCAACTGTAACTGCACCATTGCATTTTCGGTATTCTTTGCAACTGTCTTGTGACCAACTGATGCAGTTGCATTCTGCTGCAGTTGTAGTAAGAGTGCAACTACAATTTAAAACATTGATTATTGTTAGCATATGAATTGCACACTTAAATTGGCTATTATCTTGTAATATTAACCTGCGTGCTCTTCATTTTCCATTATAGACATTGAACGGTTAAGCATCTCAGACTCAGAGTACAAAGGGGAAAAGGTTTCACCGGTCCACAGGCCTGACACAGGTGGCACAATGGCGATTCGGAAAACCAGGCTTCGTGTCAATCATTTTAAGGTTTCATTCAATCCACAATCCATAGTCAATCACTACAATGTTGATGTTAAGCCAAAGTTGCCCCCAAAACAAGGTCGACCTCAGAAGAAGATATCGAAGACTGAAATGTCGATGATTAGGGACAAATTGTTCTCCGATCATCCTGAGACATTGCCTTTAAAAATGACTGGCTATGATGGTGAAAAGACGATTGTCAGTGCGGTACCATTACCGGAAGAAACATTTACTGTGAACATCTCTTATGGAGAGGATGATAACCCTGTTTCATATGTTGTCACTTTAACTCTTGTTAACAAGCTTGAGTTTCGAAAGTTGAGGGATTACCTTAGTGGCAATGTTCTCTCAATTCCTAGGGATGTTTTACAAGGGATGGATTTGGTTGTGAAAGAGAATCCTACAAGGCAAACCGTTTCTATGGGACGATGCTTTTATCCCACAAATCCTCCATTGGTAGAGAATGATCTTGGACGTGGCATACTTGCAATTGGAGGGTTTCAACACAGTTTGAAGCCTACCTCTCAGGGTCTGGTTATGTGTTTGGATTACTCGGTTTTATCTTTTCGAAAGAAAGTGTCAGTCCTTGAGTTCCTAGCTGCCCATATTGATGGTTTCAATTTGGCTGCATTTTGGGAATACAAGAAACAGGTTGAGGACGTGCTTGTTGGATTGAAAGTCACTGTCACTCACAGGAGAACCAAACAGAAATACACCATTGCCAAGTTAACAAATAAGGATACACGGCGTCTTACTTTTCCTCTTGTGGACTTAGAGGGCCGAAATCCCCCTACGGAAGTTAGTCTTCTTGCATACTTCAGAGATAAATATCATGTGGAGATTGAGCACAAAGATATTCCTTCCTTGGAGTTTCAAGGCAAGAAGATGAACTGGGTGCCTATGGAGTTCTGTGTCTTAGTTGAGGGTCAAAGGTACCCCAAAGAGAATTTGGACAAGAATGCTGCCAGGTCGCTGAAAGATATGTCACTGGCTCGTCCATGGGACAGGGAAGCTCTCATACAGAAGATGGTGAAATCAAGTGATGGACCTTGTGGGTAAGGGGAATAAAATTTCATGAGCTATGCTTTTTTGTAGCTAGTATTGTTTCCACTACATTAATTTTAGTTGGTATTTGCCTGGAATGACAATACTGTTTTGTTGGTTGCATATTGATAACATGTTTTAATTAGGCTCAGTTTCACTTCTACAATATTTGACTGCTTGGGTACTGCTTGAATAAGATGCTTACTAGGGTGGTAATGCATGAAATGGCATCAAATATGAGGGCTCAACGACATTGACATGATTTTTTTTTCATGCATATCTCATTTATTTGCTGTTGCAGTGCCATATTTTTGTTGATTGATGATTATCTTCCAAGATATATACTTTGAAATTATTATTATTATATTTATATTTACATATATACATATATATTTTTCTGGAACTTGTATTACTGCCTTTCTGTGATTCTTAGTTACTGTTTTATGGAATATAAAGTTGGATAATCAGCCGCTTATGTGAAGCTTGATTTTAACTTAGTTTTATTATTATTATACTTATTATATTTATATACATAGATATTTTTCTGGAACTTGTATTACTGCCTTTCTGTGATTCTTAGTTACTGTTTTATGGAATATAAAGTTGGATAATCAGCAGCTTATGTGAAGCTTGCTTTTAACTTAGTTTTATTGATATAATAAATAATAAATAAATAAATAATAAATATGGACTGTTTCTGGTGCTTTGGGTTTTTTATATTGTTTCCTCCATCCTGCTTTCTACTGTCCAACAAGTTTCTTTTTGAAAAGCCAATACAATATGTTTTCATGAGGTGAATTTAGCCAAATATCAGGGAATTGATACATTCTGTTTCATATGGTGAATGTATCGCACATCCTCAGAATTCAAATGTATCATTCACATTGCGCTTTCTCCATGTACCTGTATAATTGGATGTTGATCTGTTCCTGTGGATATTTGTTTTGGTTTTATCTTCACTATATTTTCTTAATTTTTTGGAGACGAATGCCTCACAAAGTCTTTCATTAATAGGGGTGGTATTCTTCAAAATTTTGGAATGAATGTTGACACTAGAATGACAAATGTGATGGGACGTGTCATTGGGCCTCCAAAGTTGAAGTTAGGTGATTCAACTGGCAAGATTATTAGTATGACACTGGATCCGGAGAAATGTCAATGGAATCTACTTGGAAGATCAATGGTGGAAGGGAAGCCAGTTGTAAGTTGGGGCATTCTTGATTTTACCAGCCAGGGGCCTAATCGGTGCAAACTAAACGGCAATCAATTCGTTTGGAAGCTTATTGATAAGTACAAAAGATTGGGCATCGACATGAAGGAGCCAGACTGCTATGAAGGTTCTACAATGATGAAACTTGGGGATTACGGTTCACTGTGTCAATTACTTGAAAAAATTAATGATAAAGTTTATAAAAAATGTCGGCGCCGGCTGCAATTTCTTCTCTGTGTGATGGCCCACAAAGATCCGGGTTACAAGTGGCTCAAGTGGATTTCTGAGACGAAGGTTGGCATAGTGACACAATGCTGTTTGTCTGGTAATGCTAATGAAGGGAAAGACCAATGTCTTACAAATCTTGCTCTGAAGATCAATGCGAAACTTGGAGGCAGTAATGTGGAGCTCACTAATAGGCTCCCGCACTTTGAGGGTGAAGGTCATGTCATGTTTATTGGGGCTGATGTCAATCATCCTGCTTCCCGGGACATCGAGAGTCCGTCAATTGCTGCTGTAGTTGCCACTGTTAACTGGCCTGCTGCAAATCGCTATGCAGCTCGTGTTTGTGCTCAAGAGCATCGAAAGGAGAAAATTGTGAACTTTGGAGAAGTTTGCCATGAGCTTGTTGCATGCTATGATAGGCTGAACAATGTCAGACCTGAAAAAATTGTTATCTTTCGTGATGGGGTGAGTGAGAGCCAATTTCAGATGGTTCTTACTGAAGAGCTACAAGATTTGAAGACAGAATTTGCTCGTGCAAATTACTTCCCAACCATCACTCTTATTGTGGCGCAAAAGCGACATCAGACTCGATTGTTTCCTGCTGGTAGGAGCGAGGGGACCTCTAGTGGTAATGTGTTCCCTGGTACAGTTGTGGACACAACAATCATACACCCTTTTGAATTTGATTTTTACCTGTGTAGTCACTATGGAAGCCTTGGTACAAGCAAGCCAACTCACTATCATGTCTTGTGGGATGAGCACAAGTTTACTTCTGATGCATTGCAGGAACTCATATATAATATGTGCTTTACCTTTGCAAGGTGCACTAAACCTGTGTCTTTAGTCCCTCCGGTGTATTATGCTGACCTTGCTGCATATAGAGGGCGATTGTATCATGAAGCAAGGGTTGGGGTGCAATCTCCATATTCTGCTGCATCATCATCATCATCACATATGGCTTCTTCGTCAGTTTCTTCAACAACCTCAAATTCAAATGTTCCTGAGTGTTACAAGTTGCATTCTGATGTGGAAAATGGAATGTTCTTCATCTGAAGCTGCTCCTTCCGTTGTGGCTGAAGAAGTATTAACTTGTCAGCACTTCGTTGTATTTGGATGAGCGTTTGATAAAAGTGATTTTGAATGTAATTGATTTTATAAAATTGATTTGGTTAGAATTGAGTTTGAAGTGAAGAGATTTATGTTTGTTTTATATTGAAAGCAAGTTTGATGTAAAACTTAGTATAAGTGTGTATTTGGATGAGCGTTCGACAAACTTGATTTGAGATGGAATTGATTTTATAGAATTGATTTCAATATAATTGAGTTTGAAGTAAAGTGATTTATGTTTGAATTTTTATTCTAAAAGCAAGTTTGAAATAAAATTTAGTGTAATTTTTCATTCCAGGAGTAGAAGCTATTCTAAGTTGTTTTTTATAGAATCAATTCTGGATGCAAAATTGATTCCACAAACGTGTAATCAAACACTTTATTTTATTTTTTTTATCAGAATCACGTTTGACAGGTACAAGAGTACTTCTGGGGTTTTCAGGAGTGAAATCAAATATACACTAAGTTTTTCAACTCAAAAGTAGCTTCTAGCTATAATTACTTCTGAAGGTAAAATCAATTTTACATATCATTAATCAAATAACTCAGTTTTTTTCATCAAAAAATCAAATATCTCAATTTTATTAAAATCATGTTTAACAATGACAAAATCAAATTTTGGCACACTTAATGAGTTTGTGTGTGAATCTAATAGGCCTTCAAACATTGTTGTCTTATGTTCTTGTCGTAACGGAGTCAGATGTTAATTATTATAGATAGGTAATGGTACTAGGGCTTGAGTCATCTTGGTGATATCAAAATGAGGCTGCATGTGTGTTGTGGTCTTTGGATTCCTGTTGTGTATGTGTGTTGTGGTCTTTTGATTCGCAGTTATGTGCGCCAGTGCCTGCACCATGGATTTTTTTGGATTTTTAATTTATTAAATAAATTATAATATTATACTTCATATGATGTTCCATGATTTCAGTTTTTGTTGTTTTTACTATTTGAATTGAAAGAGGTTTGAGATCAATGGCTGATATGTTAAATCTATCTCCTTTTTATAAGCATTAAGTGTATGTTTGGGATAGATTAATTATCTATGTTTCAGCTGTTTTTTTTGGTAAAAGCTGTTTTGATAAATAATTTTTATGTTTGCAACTTTAGCTTAATTTTTTAAAAAGCTTTTTTCAAAGAAAAAAGCTGTTTTACTATAATGTTGAGAAGAGGACTGTTAGATGTTTTTATCCGGATTATTTTTCATCTCAAGCCTCTTTTCCCAATCTACCCCAGCTTTTCCACTCTCGTAAGGCGTGAATTTTTCTATTGATCATGTTGCATTACTGAAGCCTCATGTGGCAATTTTATTTTATTTTTCTACCAAGGCACTGTGGCACTGATACGTGCTTGTGTTTCTATAACATTTTATTCAATTTTTTTTTATAGAAAAAAATAGAAAAAGATTAAAAAAACCAACATTTTTAATATTTTAAAAAAGCACCAAATTATCATTCCATAAACAAATAACTTTATACCCTTTTTCGTAATTTACTATGTAAAAGTGATTATTTTTGTACCATCCAAACGAAATAAATTATCTTAAAATCGCTTTTCAGCAAACATACCCAAACAAAAATAGATTCTGATTATAATCGATTATCACAATAATCGATTATTTGAAAACAGATTATCAGCATAATCTTTTTTTTTCAGCTTTCCCAAACACACTCTTAAATATATCTCGTTAATTTAATTAAAGTGTGTTTGGGAAAGCTGGAAAAAAAAAGATTATGTTGATAATCTGTTTTCAAATAATCGATTATTGTAATAATCGATTATAATCAGAATCTATTTTTGTTTGGGTATGTTTGCTGAAAAGCGATTTTAAGATAATCTATTTTGTTTGGGTGATGTGAAAAAAAAAACACTTCTATATGACAAATTACGAAAAAAGTATAAAGTTATTTGTTTCTATTTATAATAATTTGGTTTTTTTAAAATATTAAAAATTGTAGATTTTTTTTAAAATATTTTTCATCAATTTTTTTCTATTATAAAAATTTGAATGAAACTTGTAATTTTTTATTTATGAACATGAAAAAAATTCTATTGAAACGAGTATGCAGTGTAACAGAAATATACAAGTACCGTAAGAATAAAAAAAATAAAATAAAAAGCATTGTTAATGCATGATAGAAAAACAACGTTGCACAAGGACTAATGGACACATGCGCAGGGAAGAAAAAATAAGAAAGAAGGAACAAAAAAAAAAACAAAGAAAAAAAAAAGAGAAAAAGATGGAACTTTACAGCGTACAAGCACACATACGGGATGGAAGGAAAAAAATCGTTTCTTCAAAACAGTCCAGACTCCAAGATACTTACAAAACAGCTGAAACTAGTACAAAAAAGCTTTTTCAAGATTTAATCTTTTTATGCAAACAAAAATAATTATTTCCAAAACAGCTTAAAAGGGTTAAAATAGCAGTTTGGGGAAAAATTAATCTTTCCCAAATGTTTGGGAAAGATTAAAATCTTTCACATTCAGTTGTTTTATAGCTTTCAGCTGTTTTGAAAAGAATTAAGCGTGTTTGGGTTTTTAGCTAAAAATTATAAAAAGTTTTTTTAGTGGATTTTCATCTTTTTTTTACCATCCATGCGTAAGGACTGTTTTGATGTTTGAGTTTTGATTATTTTGCAGTTACATCTTTCCTTGCCCATAATAACCCTCCCCAGCAGCATTTCAATAGGGACCATCGTTGTTGATGAACTCGTCCAGAACCTTCACCATGACATCAACGAAAGAAAAAAGGTTCAATGGAAGTATGGAGGAAAGTAATTGGTTTTTTTATTTTATTATTGGTTCTGAATCTTTTGAATTGATTTCTTTTTATTTTTGGTTCCAATTTGATTTTCTTTTGTCAGATAAAAATGATTTGAAAAGAATAGTGGATTTTCTTTGTTATCAAACTGAAATATATATATATATATATATATATATATATATATATATATATATATATATATATATATATATTTAAATTAACTATTGTAAAAAAGTTAGAAATTTTATTAATTTTTTTATAAATAGGTAAAATTTTGATGGCATGATATAAAAAAAAGCTAATGTTAAAAGAAAAACAAACATTATAAACAAATATCTTTATACCATTTTTCATAATTTACTATGTAAAAATGATTATTTTTGCATCACCCATACGAAATAGATTATCTTAAAAATACTTTTCAGTAAACATACCCAAACACAAACAGATTCTGATTATAATCTGTTTTCAAATAATCGATTATTTGAAAACAGATTAATAGCATAATCTTTTTTTTTTCTAGCTTTCCCAAACACACTCTAAGCTTTCAGAGGTACTGCCTGTGAGCTAGATGCTGATTTGTTTTTTTACATTGTGTTATTTATGGATATAATGTATTGGACCCATTTTTAGCACAGCATATCGCATTTTTAGTATTAACTTCTCATGGATACATTGGTATTGACTTCTCAACACTTCAAAAGATTTTTTATTTTTTTTTATCTTTTATTGATATTTTTCATATGGTACTTGGCATCTCTGATATTTGTTGGCACACACACTATGATCAGTTTCACTCACTGATGCACTCACTTTGTTCTCACACACACTTTAGGAATGGTACTCACACTTTGCACTCTAGAGAGAGAGGAGAAAAAAGAGAATATGAGATGATAGATTCACTGTAAATTCCATACTTTGTATTCGTCACATTGAAGGTATTTATACAAGTAAGAAAGTCCCACATAGACTGTGTTAACCTTTATTATCATTAACAGATTTTGACTAAGTCACTAACTAACACATTAACTAACTTTTAACTGAAAAAACTGAATTACAACTAACACTTCCCCTTAATTCAGATTTTCTAAAAACTTCATCCCAATCTTGCTCCTTAGAAGTTTGAATCTCTCTGGCTTCAATGGCTTAGTCAATATATCTGCAAGTTGCTTTTCACTTTTACAGTATTCAAGCTGCAGGTTCCCCTTAGTAACTTGGTCTCTTAGGTAATGGAAGCAATTCTCAATATGCTTGCTCCTTCCATGATTCACTGGATTTTTGGCTAGGTTGATTGCAGATTTGTTATCAACCTTTAACTTCATTAGATTAGTTCCAATAAGCTTCAGCTCCTTTAAAAGTGTTTCATGCCACATTGCATGACAAGCTCTTGATGCAGCTGCACCATACTCTGCTTCCCATGAGGACAATGCCACAACATTCTGCTTCTTAGAGGACCAGGAAATACGACACTGCAACACATGAACAAGTTGCCTGAAATGCTTTTCATGTCCTCTCTATCCCCACACCAATCTGAATCAGTAAAGCCAATTACTTCTGCTTTGCTTTTCTCTTCATTAGGAAACAGTAGTCCAAGTCCTACAGTTCCTTTCACATACCTCACCAGTCTTTTTGTTGATGCATAGTGAGATGACTTAGGTTCCTCCATCAATCTACTCAGCAGACCTACTCCATAAGCCAAGTCTGGTCTGGTGTTACACAAGTATCTTAGAGAGCCTATCAACTGTCTAAATTTGGTTCCATCAACTGATTCCTCATTTTCACATTCCTTCTTTAATTGCAAACCAATCTCAACAAGAGTTAAAGATGAGTTACAATCAAGCATTTTAAATTTTCTAAGTATATCAGTTGCATACTTCTTCTGGTGCATGAATATCCCTTTCTTTGATTTGAGAAATTCAATTCCCAGGAAATATGCTAGCTCTCCCAAGTCAGTCATCTCAAACTCATTCATCAATCTCTTCTTTATCTTTACAATCTGACTTTCATCACTTCCAGTTATCAACAAGTCATCAACATACAGACAAACAATTAAAGTGTCACCTGTATTCAATGCTTGAGTATACACACCATGCTCACTGCTGCATTTCAGGAAGCTTTGCTGAGTTAGACAATCATCCATCCTTCTGTTCTAGGCTCTTGGTGCCTGTTTTAAGCCATACAAGGCTTTGTTAAGTCTCAGCACTTTCTGTTCCTTTCCTCTGATAGCAAAACCAGGTGGCTGTAACACATATACTTCTTCATCTAAGGGTCCATTGAGGAATGCACACTTCAAATCAAGCTGGTGAAGTGTCCACTTCTTGTAACTGGCTATAGCTGTTACTAGCCTTGTAGTCTCCATTCTTGCCACAGGTGCAAACATCTCTTAGTAATCAATGCCTTCCTTCTGCAGGAACCCTTTTGCCACCAATCTAGCCTGATATTTGGCTATTGAACCATCTGGCTTTACCTTGACCTTGTATACCCATTTGACTGCAATTACTTTCTTCTGCTGAGGAAAATCAGTCAATTCCCAAGTTTCATTTTTGTTGATTGAAGCTAGCTCTTCCTGCATTGCTGCAACCCATCTATCATCTGTCATAGCTTCTTCAAAGGATACTGGCTCCACTTCATTGAACAAGGCCATATGCACCAATTCACCATATGCACTTACTACATTATCTGGGGTAATTTCATAGTCATTCAACCTTAGAGGTGGCTGTCTTTGCCTCTGAGGTCTATGTGACTGATCAACATTAGCAGGATTTGATGACTCGGCTTGATCTTCTTGAAGATCTAACACCACACTGCTACTGGTTTTCTGCTCCCAGTTACACCACTTATATTCATCAAAGACCACATCCCTGATTATCATTACTTTCATGGTTCTTGGATCAATTAGTTTGTATGTACCTGTTGGATGATACCCTAGAAAGACCACCTGCTTGCTTCTGTCATCCAATTTGCCTCTGGTTTGTTTAGGTACATGCTTGTAACACAAGGAACCAAAGATTTTTAAGTTTGAGACATCAGGCTTTCTTCATGTCCACATTTCTTCAAGAGTTGCATCTTCCAAACCTTTGGTTGGACACCTGGTCAACAAGTACACTGCTGTTGTTGCTACTTCTCCCCACAGGTTTTTAGGTAGTCTTCTCCCTTTCAACATGCTTCTAGCCATGTTGAGTGTTATCCTGTTTCTCCTTTCAGCAATGCCATTGTGCTGAGGAGTATAGGGTGCTGTTACTTCATGCATGATTCCTTTCTCATCACAATACTTATGGAAATCATGAGAAGTATATTCTCCTCCTCCATTTGTTCTCAACATTTTGACTACTCTATCACTTTGATTCTCAGCCATCAGCACAAACTTCTTGAAAGTGGTTAGCACATCACTTTTCTTCTTAATCAAATAGATCCACATCATTCTTGAATACTCATCAATGAATGATACAAAGTAATTGTTACCTCCAATGGATTGAGTTTCAAAAGGGCCACACACATCTGAATACACCACCTCCAATTTATCTTTGGATCTGTGAGGAGCTCTATCCTTGAAGGCATTTCTTGGCTGCTTGCTTGCACAACAAGCTTCACATATCTGATTAGGTTGTGTCATCTCTGGAAGTCCTACAACCAGGCCTTTCTTCTGCAAGTGATCCAAGCTTCTGAAATTGAGATGTCCATATCTATAGTGCCATAGCCAGTTTGCATTTCCCATTACTGCACTGAGACAACTATGCTCCAGAACTTGGATTCCAATTTTGAAAGTCCTATTCTTTAACAAAGGAGCTTTCAAAATCAGTTTCTTTTGAGGATCAAACACCTTCATCTGGATCTGTTCCAGGATCATTGAATACCCTTTCTCCACCATTTGCCCTAGACTCAACAGATTATTCTTCATGCAGGGTACATAAAGAACATCTGTGATCAAAGCTTTAACACCATCTTTTCTTCTGATCTGCACATTTCCAATCCCTTCAACTTCAATGATTGAATTATCAGCAAATTTCACTTTGCTTTTCACCTTTTCATTCAATTCAATAAACCAATCCCTCCTTCCAGACATGTGATTCGAGCAACCTGTATCAAGATACCATTGATCAGCAGCATTAGAGTCTCCAGTTGTTGTCACCATCAGTAATACATTATCATCAGATCCTGAGTCTTCTTCTTGTGCTAACTGAGCCTCATTGTGCTTTCTTGGCACTTTCTTGCCTCTACATTCATTAGCAAAATGACCATACTTCTGACAATTGTAGCACTGGATGTCCTTTCTGTTGAAGCTCTTCTTGTCTCCTTTGTTCTTGTTCTTGAACTTCTTGTTCCTTTCCTCACCATTAGACTGACCAGAGTGATTCCCTGAGTCATCTGAGGAACCTTTCTCCTTTGTGTGCTTCCCCTTTTCTTTTCCAGTCTTGCTGCTGCCCTATGTTCTTTGTTTCTTTCCTTTGTGATGAGCCTGAAGCGCTTGCTCAGTCTCCTTGCCTCCATCCTTCTCATTGAGCCTTTGCTCATGAGCTTCAAGGGAATTCTGCAGCTCCTCCACTTTCAGGTTCTCAAGATCCTTAGATTCCTCGATTGCCACTACAATGTGATCAAAACGAGGGGTTAAAGTTCTAAGCATCTTTTCAACTATCTGTTGATCAGTAAAAGATTCTCCACAAGTCTTCATTGAATTCACCAATACTTGCAACCTGTTGAGGTAATCAGCAACCGAATCTTGATCTTGCATTCCCATCAACTCATACTGCCTTCGCAATGATTGGAGTTTCACTTTCTTGGTCTTCTCAGCACTTCCATATGCTTTGAACAAGATATCCCAGGCCTCTTTTGCTGTTTTGGCCTTGAAAATCTTTTCAAAGTTAGACTGATTAACACACTGATGGAAAAGGCATTTTGTCTTATAATCCTTCTTCTTGGCAACATTATCATCCTTCTCTGTAACTCCTTCTTTCACAACTTCTAATATCTCCTGAAAACCAAGGATAGCTTCCATCCTTATCGTCCATTGATCATAATTCTTGCCATCAAGAATTGGCATAGATGGAACAAAACCTCCATTCCCATTTGGTGCAGCCATTCTCGAACACTTTCACAGGTCCCTAATCTTCTGCTACTGATACCACTGTTGGCACACACACACTATGATCAGTTTCACTCACTGATGCACTCACTCTGTTCTCACACACACTTTAGGAATGGTACTACATTTTGCACTCGAGAAAGAGAAGAGAAAAGAGAGAATATGAGATGATAGGTTCACTGTAAATTCCACACTTTGTATTCATCACATTGAAGGTATTCATACAAGTAAGAAAGTCCCACATGGATTGTGTTAACCTTTATTATCATTAACAGATTTTGACTAAGTCACTAACTAACACATTAACTAACTTTTAACTGAAAAAACTGAATTACAACTAACAATATTATCATGGGCATTATTGTTCTAATAATAATAAAAATACCCATTTGCACATATGCATTACTAATTTCGTTATGACCTTTAAGCTACAAGGCATGTGTTGTCTAATGACCGTCTTCGACATTATTGAGGCATGAAATGAATGGCTGGAAATAGAAGAATGACGTCTACCGCTGACTCTGATAGCACCCTCTGATAGTCTCTTAATACTCATATAATAACATTCTCGTTTGGGTTGAATTCAATATCTTTTTTTAAAAAGAAAAGAAAAAAAAAATTCAATCAATTATGCTGATGACAGAAAATAGGGCCCGAACTCTCAGGTAGTGTTTGGATTGAGGGATTTGGAGGGGAGGGGAGGGGAGGGGAGGGACTTTTTTAAATCTTTTATGTTTGGTTCAATTTCTGAAGGGGAGGGGAGGGGAGGGGAACAAAATCCCTCCGCAAATGAGTTTTGGCTCCCCTCCAATATTGGGATATTTGGAGGGGAGGGAAGAGATTTTAAAACATTTCATGTGAATTGACAAAAATATCCCTACTTTTATATTTTTAAATAAATAATTATAAGGTTTAAAAGTAAAGTTGTTTTAAAATCCCTCCCCTCCTGAACCAAACATGAAAGTGTTATTTCTCCTCCCCTCCCCTCCCCTCAACTAAACATAATGTCTAATTAAAATCCCTCCCCTCCCCTCCTTTGAACCAAACACACCCTGAGAGAATCCATGCATTCACGCAATCAACCACTCTATCATTATTGGATTTACTTATCTCACATTCCCAATTCTTAATTTACTTTACAAAAAAAAAATATACAAGTTTGTTTCAAAAAAAAATTACAAGTAGAAAGAGATAGAAATGAGTAACTATAGGGAATCTGCATCCCAGATAAGTATCGGTATGTATCTCCAACTACATAAAGGGCCACAACAATAGGACCGAAAAGTGAAAAATGGTGAAGCCGAGGTTACTTAGTGTTATTAGTATACTATACATGCTGCTTAGTGTTAATAGTAACCTGGGCTTGAAAAAAATTGTAGAAAATACAAAAGCTTGAAAAGAATATAATTTGGCAATTAATTGGTGGAGTCATGATTTTGGCAATTAATTGCTGGAAGATGCGAAAAGAGGTAGAGTAGATAGGTTTTTTTTTTTTTTAACTTAAGGGTATTTTGGAAATAAAAAAAGTTTTATGAAATATGTGTTTTGGGGGGAGGGGGTCGTGGAGCATGGGGGGTGTAGGTAACAGCACCCTAACACTAATTGATGGCTCATATCGTGTGGTAGGGATGGCAAAGGGGCGGGGCTGGGCGGGTGCGAGTAGTGCTTCCCCCGCATCCATCCCCGTCAATATCCATGGATATTTATGCGGATAACGGGTATCCATGGATATTCGTGAATATTTAAGAGTATAAATAAAAAGAAGAAAAAAATTATATAATATAGTATAGCAATATATTATATTAAAATTATATAATATACTATATGTATTTACAAAAAAAAATATCATTAAGGGTCTAACCACTAAAAAGTATCAAATAAGAGAGAAAATAAAGTTTATTTCATCTCAAAATGATAGAAATTGTCATAATGTCATAATGTATATTATATATTTAATAAAAAATATTTATTATGAATATGCGAGTATTCGTGGGACGGGTACTATAATCCTCATCCTTATTTAGGTGGCGTTTGGAAGACCTTATTTAAGCTTTTTTGAGCTTATCTTATGACATAAGTGCTTATGCGGTGTATTTGGTAGAGCTTATAAAAAAAACTTATATATTTCCATAAGGAGTTTTGGGCTTATTTTTATATGTTACTGGGAGAAGCTTATGGAATTTTAACATAAGAGCTTATACACTAGACCCCTTTTCGTGTTTTTCTGTTTTTGAATCCTCTCCTGCCCCTTCTTTCTTTTTTTTCTTCTTTTTTCCTTCATCTCTTCGTGTGCCTTCCATCTGCCCCTAAACCCTCACAAGCTTCCTCTTATAGCAGAGAAGCCTTCCTCCCCTGGCTGTCGCAGAGAGAAATGCCGTCGTCCGCCTGCCACGCTACCACGAAGCACTCTTCTTCTCTGAACAGCGTTTGGCCGCCGCCTTCCGCCGTCGTCCTTCCTCCTCCTGCCGTCCGATCAAGATTCAACCCAGCTCTCTGGTTCGATCAATGTTCTTTTCCTTCTCCCCTTCCCTTCAACCCAGCCTTCTCCGTTTCACGTCCTTCTTCTTCTCCCTTTCACAAATTGCTGGATTCGTGAACCAAACAGACTAAGGCTTTGTTTGGTTGTGAGAAGAAAAGGAGAAGAGAGAAAGAGGTGAGAAAGAGTATGAGAAGAGAGAAAATGGTGAGAAATAGAGTAGATTTTATGTGTTTTTTGGTGTAAGAGAAATAAGAGAGAAATAGAGGAGAAAGATGTGTTCTCTCTCTCTCCCCTTTGTTTGGTTGGATAGAAAATAAGAAGAGAGAAAATTAATTATTTTTTAAAAAGACAAAAATATCCTTAACTAAAAAATCAATATAAAAATATTTAAATTTAATTGATTTAAGTTATTTTAACAAATCAAGTAATTTAAATTAATTTAACTGATTTAAGTTATTTTAAATAAAATTTATTAGTTTAATATAATTATTTTATTTATTTAAATTTAATTTAATTAATTAAATGATTAATTTAATTAAATAAATAAATAATTTAATTCAATTTATTTAAATTTATTAAATAATTGAATGAGAACCCAAAAAGAAGGGTACAAAAGTCATTTTATATGAAACACTCTCTCCCTCTTCCATTTTCTTCTCACTTGGGGAGAGAAAAAAATTTGAGGTGGGTCCCACCAATTTTCTTCTCTCTTCCATATTTCTCTCCTCCACCAAACAAGAGAAAAGTGTATTTTCTCCTCCTTTTCTCTCTTCTTATTTTTTCTCTTGCTATTTTCCACTCTAACAAACAAAGCCTAAGGATTATGTATTTGGATCATGATTTATTTGCAATCTTCTGCTTTAATATCGTTTCTTTTTATTCAATTGACTGTTCATCAACGTTCTTTTGCCAGTCATGATGATAACATTTTGTACCAGTTGTTGAAAGAAGCAATGGTTTATTTGGCGTTTGATGTTGACATATGGCTACTATACTTTTTTTTTTAATGAAAATATCTTCTTTTTTTTAATGAAAATATGGCTACTATACTGATCTTTGATATTAACGTTAAAAAACTAATGCTTAAAATTATTTGTTAAAATCCAGTCAAAAAAAAAATTATTTGTTAAAATTATATTTTTTATTGTAATAATTTAATAAAGTCAATTTTTTTAAAAAAATTTAAAATGTTTACAATCTCTTATATCTATCCAAACACCTTAATTTTGTAAGTGCTTTTCGAAGTGTGCATCCAAACGTATATAGTTTATTGAATTTAAGCACTCATGACATAAGCTCTAATATGATAATGTCTTATGTGATGAGTGTTTAATTAAGTTGTTTATCCAAATATAATCTTAATAGGTATTTATTTACTGTCTATTATGGGTAATCCATACGGATATTCGTGGATCCGAAATTTTGCCATCCCCGGTGACAATGGCAGGTCCTTATACTTATCTTTGGGTTGTTTGGTTTGGTTTCAAACTTCCTGCGGTCAGGATTGATATGGTCATAAAGTGGACAACTGGACAAGCCCATTGGATAACCAACATCCACCTTTATATTTACTTTCGGGCCACTATTTTAAATAGCTTTCTAGCTTAAAGACAAAGTCATTTTTGGCAAAATGTATAAACACCTCCTAGACATTATCTTATTTTGAAATTTTGAAATACTTCCCTTCAAATTTTAAATTTAGATGAGAGTCTACTGTAGGTTTGAGGTGACTCTTGTCATGGAGGTTGGACCATTTGATTGTGTTGAAGATGTGTCCAGGGCATAGAGAATATCCATCTCAAAATGATGTCTTATTATTTGTTGCACTCATTTAAATTATATCATATCATTTAAAAAATAAATATTTATAATTAAACATATGATTAATTTTTTAAGTGACACAATTTAAATGAATTAGACAGGAAATACGATACTATTTTGAGATAGGTGATCTCCATCCTGTTGAGGGATATTAGAAGAGAGCAAAACTAATTAATAGAAAGTGAAAATAATAATAGAAACCAAACATGTTTACAATTGGGCAAGTGGTATGAGTTTGATCCCTGGCTTTTGTGTATGGAAAAAATATGGTTAGGAGAGGTCAGCCCTTAAATGTTGTCCAGTACCTCGAGGGATTAGTCTTTGCAGTTATACACGGATGATACCCTGAAAAACTAAAAAAGGGAAATGATTAAAAACAAAGGCATCCCGAAGTTTTACTTAGTGGCGGACCTACGTATCATTTAGGGTGTGCTGATCAGTTTTAAAAAATTTATTTACTCATTTGTATTTTTTTTTATTTTGACCCCACTCACTTTATATTTTGCACCCGCTATCCTCCACACTCTTTCATCTACAGGGACCTGCTGTCATCTACACAACACTCTCTCGTTTGGTTTTATCCCTGTTACCCCTCCCTATTTAGGTGCATGTGTGTCTAGTGTGTGTGTTTGGAACAGGTTTATTATTAGGTTTTATGTTAGATTTTTAAATTTTTTTAGTTTGTTTCCCGCGTATGTGTTTAGATTAGGTTAATTATATTTTAGTTTTTCATTCCCCAACCATATGTATGTGTGTGACGTTGTGTATTAATTTTTAGGGTTTTTTTTAAGTTTTATTATTTTTTATTTATTTATTTTTTGCTTAATTCATTGTATTTTTTTTCCTCTTACATTAGTGTCTATCATATTTAACTTTAATAATTAAAAGAAGTTATTTAATCAAATAAGATATTTTAAGCAGTTTAAATAATTTGTTAAGTGAAATTTAAATAAAAGGAAATCAATTTTTTTATGAAAGAATTAGCTGAAATGTGACACTTTGTTGACCCTTATGACAGGTGTATTAGGGGTGCAGTGGAATTTAGTTTTTATGAAATAATTTTTTTATGAAAGAATTAGCTGAAAAGCGACATCTTACGACGGGTGTATTAAGGGTGTAGTGAAATTTAGTTTTCTCCATTCCTTATACATAACCGACTCTCGAACCTATCCTGTTTTCATAGACTATCATTTTCTTTAAAAGGATTTCTAAAAAAATTTCTATCTCATAAATTTGCCCCCACTGACCCGGGGTTCTAGATTCGCCGCTGGTTTTAGGGAGATCAATTTGCTAATATAATCATTTTTAATGGGTTAAAATGATATCACAAAAACATTTAATAAAACAAGTTGCAAAAATAATTAATAAACATGGATCCTACATTTTTTTTTTTGGGCACATGTCTCACACTAATTGGTGTGTCGATCTATGCAATGGTGCCACAAAAAGTGCTTGTGGTGCCAAAGATTTTTCCACTTCAATTTAATCTGTTTAATTAAATCTTGATGGACATGCTACAGTAACTAATAACAACTCATGAGATGAAATAGACTCTCCTTTGGAAACATGACTGTCATGTCAAAAGAGAAATACACACAAGGACCTAAAATAGTAGAGTTATTTTAAAATTCGAGACTCTGGATTAAATTTTTTTTTGTCTACTTCTCATTTTATATTACACTGTCATATAAAAGTTTCATGTGATTTATTCTCCTTGGCCACTAAAACACTACCTCCTTGTCAGATGAATGCCAAATTAAAAATCCAGAATTGGGACCTCAAAATTGAAAATTATAAAGTGCAAACGATCCCATTTATTTGACCGTAGACCAATTTATAAATCGGAACCAACATGTAATGACGTGCAAGTCTTAATTTGAATAATGTAAATAGCAATTATTGTGATCATATATTCATATAATCAGAGAAGAAATGTTAATTGTGTTTGTGTAAGTATCGAGGTGGCGAGAACGTGAGTGGAATAAAGTGAAGTCGTAAACGGGAAGGCAGAAGAGAAGGCTCCTTCAAATTGACCCAACTGCTCAGCTCATGTTGCAGTGTTGCACAAAATAAGAGTGGAAATTTTAATTTTTTTACTAGTTGCCAATTCTCAAAGTTAAAAACTCAAACTCTTTTTTTTATTTTATATGTATCCAGTTTTTATGTTTATGGTGAGTGATACCTCTAGCTTATAACACTTGTGCTCTCACAAAATTATGATAAGTGGTATAATATTTTAACATGTGTTATGCATAATAAATTTTCATAAATAATTCAAAACTAGACAGTATTATGTGTGTTTACACAGTTTTTTTTTTTAATTTAAAGAGATGATGAGATGTTTAAAATTCAAAAAGAGTTTATGTATAATAAATTAACAGAGAATTTACCAACGTATGTTGGTCCAAGTATATGGGTTGATCAAACATATACTATCCTTGATTTGATCTTGAAATTTAGATACATGAAAAAAAAATATATATGGTTGAAAATAATTCCCACTTTGATATCATACCTTTATTTAGGATATTAGTAATTTTCCTGTTGATAAAAAACTTATAAAGTAATTTCAATTTAAAAGTTTTGAAAAAGAAAAAGTTAATCATGACACATATCATCCATGCATTGGTACATAGGTTAGGAAAAAAAAATTAAAAGCTTAAGATAAAAGTTTATCGAATGTGAAAAGTTTCCAATTTCAAACAACTTATCTATATACCTATATTCTTTTTTTTTTTTGACCAAATATACCTATATTCTTGAAATAATCATAATGGATTAAAAAATATTTCCAAACTATTTATAGAGTTTTCTAATCTCTTACGTTGATAAAAACTTCTAAATTAATACTATATGTATCAAGGTGAAAATTATTCAATACCTATATTGTATTAATATCTGTATATTAAATTATAGTATATACTCATTATTTTTTGAGGACTTAATTGGTTATCTAAAACTTTCAATTTAACATTGTTTTAGATTTTTCAAGGATTTAATTAATGACAAAAACTTTTAAGTAGAGATGACATATTTGACTCACTAGATCAACCCATATAACTCATCAAATTTGGCGGGTGGGTTGACATTCAGAACCCATCAACCCGCATGCATAACTTGCCCCACATAACCTACTGGTTGTAATGTGTATGCGATGGTGTGTTAATTACCTTCGGGTCTATTAGTCTTTTTTTATCCTATTTGATGATTATGTTGGGTCTGTCTTATATAGTCGTTTTGCACCATTTTCTGTCATATTTATGTTTTGAAGTTGTTGAATAGTGATATATACTGTTTGTTTAGCAGTCAAGACTGTCAAGTATGGTTTGTTACATGTGAGAAACCAAGTCTTGTTTTTAACAAATTTATGGATCGTGACCTAGGTTTGTACAAAGTTGAGAATTCAACTACGGTAATTAGGGAGCTTACAAGTTACAAACATATATGTATTGTGTGTGACCTTCTATTGTATGTGTCGAAGAGGTACCCTATTATTTATTTGTTTCATGCTTTATATATATATATATATATATATATATATATATTTTTGCATTTTGAATTTTTTGTATTTGTATTATTTAGGTAAATTGACCCACCAACCTAACATAAAATAGGGTGGTCAACATTTCCAACCCATATTTGAGAAGCGGGCTAGCGGGCAACCCGTGTTGATGGCGGAGCGGGGCGGATAATTTACTCTTATCTATATACACAATCCTCTTCACTTAAGACAAGCATTTATAAACATTAAGTTTTATGTTTTTATGTCAATTGTTTTAATTTTTTGAACATCTTAAAAGAGTATTGATGTTTTATAATAACGTTAATTTTTTATCATATACAATTTTTTTTTCATAAAATAAATTGTATCATAAAATAAATATTCTTTTTATATTGTTAAATTATAATTATAATAAATAACAAATAATAAGACATCATGGTTTGCTACTAGGTATGACAATGGGTAGTATCCTCCTCATACTTGCGTTTTGAAAAATATTTGAACCCATACTCGTGCGGGTAACAACTTTAGTACTAGTACCCTTACCTGTTGGATATCTCTAAGTACCACACTCTCAGCATTACCCGCACTTTAATTAATTATGAAAAATCAATAAATGAAAAAGAATATTGATTAAAGATACTCATATGATCACTAGGTATAGTTTCATGTTGTGTAGGAGTAATAGAAATGATAAAAAAAGAACTACTTTCAAAAAGTATAAATGTAAAAAGTTGGAAGAATAAGGAAAGTAATTCACTTAAACTAGGTAACTTTTTTATTTATTTAATATTATTTAGGTACCCAAACTGAAAATGGGCGATTTGTTGGAGGGAGGGGAAGGGGAACAGTGGTGGGGAGAAGGTAAAAACGTATTTCACAAAGTAAAAAAAATTAAAAATTAAATAAAAAAATTGGGAAACCTATAATAACAAGTTAAATTTCTGCATCACTGGTGAAACACCTATTTGGGTACTTCACCGTAGAATCCGCCGCATATATAGGTTGTGGAAATGCTAAATCTCTCCAGGATGAGAAAAGACAAAAGCCAACCGCTGTCTTGCAAATCATATGTTGGAGAACTTGCAAAATAACTAAATACTAATTTATGAGAAAAATAATATGTATTGATTTGTATATCTTAATCAATTTAGCAATATCCTAGCAATCTTGGAGATTCTTTTTTTTTGGATTCCCAAAGTGTCCTCCCGCCAGATAGCTAAGATACTAATCTCCCGGGATACTGTGACGCGCCAAAGTGAGCGACCTCTTTCAAGAATACTTTTTTCATATACATGGATCCAGAGATCGAATTCAGGACCACGTGCTTAAAGGACCCAAGCTGGCGTACCACTTGGACCAACACCACATTGGTTAGCAATCATGGAGATGATAATGGCTTTTCTTTATGTGTGTTTCCATTGTTTTTTTTTTTATCATGTTAGGTGTCATATGGCTTAGACTTGGGCAATCATAGTCCAACCTTTGATTTGGATTTGTCTGATTTTATGGAAGGAGAGAAGCCAATCTCATATGAAAAAGCAAAGAAATACTTTGATCAAGATCCTTCCCAAAAGTTATGAATGATCCATATACATAAGCATTTTTACCATTTTATTATACTAATAATACGACCGTTGCTGCAGGTGGGCAACATATGTTGCTGGTGCAAACAGTCAATTAAATATAATTTCTCGATCTAGGATTAAGATAATTTGATAAACTATTATTTTAAATAAAAATAATATATGTCGGGACGGTCCGAACAAGCCCACAACCTGCATAGAGTCGGGCTTGGGCACCTTTTTTCATCCCAAATTGAAATTGGGTTTTTTTGCCAAGCCCGATAAAGCCCGAACCCGCATTGGCAATGACAGGTCTAAACTGTAATTCTCGGGGGAGTCACTAGCTACTTACTCAAATATTCATATGAATTATATATAATTTTATCAAAGGTTGTTCATTCTATAGAACTATTTGATCATTAGAAGGATGTTTTTAAAGTGGAGATGTGGAAGTTATACAATCTTTTGTCTTGCTTCATACTTTCCCTTTTGAAAAAGGATTTAGTTGGTATGCACTTTGTAAAATTTTTTATACTGACAATCAATTAGAAATTGACACATTATAAAAAATGTTTGACTCTTACCTTAGTTACCTTAAAAGCCATACATGTTATGATTTCTGAATCGTTAACTATGTAAAATACTTTACATTATTAATGCACAACAATTGAACTCTTTGAAAAAATACATCAATTTTCATATGTTTAACCATTTTTTCTTTCCAAAAAATTATACAACTCCTAAACGTCAAAAATTAATTACATAAAATTTATTAAAGGTCCACAAATCAACAACTCAACCTAATAAAAAACGCATAATCAAAATAATCAAACCTGAAAAAAAGAAAACATCCGAAATAGATAAATGAGGAAGATTGCAAAAGAAAACGCATAATCAAAATAATCAAACCTACGAAAGCCCTCAAAGAATTCTTGTTGGAAGGTATCTTATATTACATCCCTGAAATCAGAATACTTACATGTACTAATAGGATGAGAATACCATTAATTTTTTCTTAAAATGAAGGAGCAAAACATTAATTTGTTCCTTAAAAAAATGTTAAATATTTTTTTTGGAGCAATATACACCAAGATCGCCACTACATATCGGGCTGGCCTACCGTGGGTAGGCCGAATTGCCACCTCTACTATTTGCTACAGGGCCTTGCTATCTGCACCTGTAATTTTTGCTGCACACACCTTGCAAACTTTTTTTTTCTTTTGATTTTCCAAAAATACCCTTAAGTTCTATTTCCTCACTCACCCAGCACCACATCCGGAAACCTAACTCCCCCACCTTCTCCTACACAGTCGCGCGCCTCCCACTCAGCGTTCCCCACCTCTTCAAGTAACTTTTCGATCTCTTCCTCTTCAAGATTACTGAACACTTCTTCTCTTCCTCTGTCTCTCAGACATTCAGTGCCGCGACGTAGGTTGGTTTTTGAACTACACTTGATAATCATTTCCAGATATGTTCCGGATTTCAGTTTCCGGACGATTACAGGAGTTCGTTTTCCGGACATCATCTTTTGGGTGTATGTTAGTCGTTGAACTCCTCCGGAAATTCGTTTCCGGATAAGCTCCGGATTTCAGTTTCCGGATGGTTACCGGATTTCTATTTCCGGATGGGTAGTAAAAAACTAAGATCTGAGAGAGGAGGCAAGATCTGAGAGAAAGGAGAGGAGAGAAAAAGAGAAAACATTGGTGGCGGTGGAGACGCTACAACCATCATCATCATCTCTGCATGTGGATGTGAGCAACAGAGAATCGTCTTCACTAGCGATCTCTAAGAGCGAGAGGTTAGAAATGGAATCCATGACTTGGAAACGAATCTCTCTTCTCTTCTCTGTGACAGAGGGAGGTGCGCAGGAGGCTAATACCGCCAGTGAGTGGAAGCAGGAGGGAAGAGGAAGAAATTTGTGGGGTGGAGGCGGAAGTGGGAGCTGTGCAGGAGAGATGGTCTTTTCCGGATGGTTGTTGGGGAAGAGAAGGAACAAAGGGTAAGGGTATTTTGGGGAGGAAAAAATTAAAAATGTGTTATAAGGTGTGGAAAGTAAAAAACAAGGTGTTAATAGCGATGGTCTTTGCTACATTGTACCAAAACCTGATACATTGTGGTGGGCCTCCGCAGCCTGCACCAAATCCCACCTGTCCTTTTGCCTCACCACATATACAGATCAGATTCTCCTTGTACATCTCTGAGTTATATTCTGACTCATTTGTCTCTTTGTACTACTTCCCTTCTGAGTTCTGGGTCCCCCTCTACCCTTTTCATTTTCATTTCTTCTTAAATCTTAACTTAACCTTCTCTCCCTATTTCTCTCTTTCTCAAATATTCTTTTTTTGGGTACAACTGTACAACTTAGTTACTTTTACACGCTGAGAGACCTACCTACCCCTTCCTTAAATCTTCTTTGTTATTTATATATATATAATAATAATAATAATAAAAATTTGCAAACTAACAATATTCACATTTATTTATATTTATATATGTTAATATGTTATTCTATATCAAAGTAGAAAAGTTAGTCAAAAATAAAATAAAAATCAAAGTAGTAAAAAACTATAGGTGAATCCTTTGAGCTGTTCTACAAAAGTTTTCCCATCCAATTCTGCTATTTTTTTTTTCCTTCCCTTTTCTGATAGAGATGGGCTATTAAGATGATTACGATGACGGCGTTTGTTACCGAGATTCACATGGGTGTCATTATCTTCGTCTATCCTGAGTCCTTTGGCGTTTTGGGTTGAACATAGGTCAAGCTTCTTATCTATATCTGTTTTTATTTTATTTTTATTTTTTTTGGGAATTCAATTACTACTATGAAAAAGTTAAGAACATGGATGGAAGGTATAGTCATGAATAATAAAATTTGAATCAAAATTTAATCTTTTTCACTTTACAACTTCTTAGATCATCCCATATGAGTCTAACTTTTCTTCTTCTTGTTTCTGGAATCTGGATGTGTAGATGTTCATTGTTAGTGAAGAAATCTGTGTTGAAAATTGGTTTAGTTCTTCTCCAACACTCACAGATTGTGCTGGCCTTCAAAGTTGGATCTTGAGACACTGCATATGTTGATGGATTATCTACATTGATGTTCATCCCTTGTAAGTGATGCTCCTAATTGTGTGTGTTCATCATATTCAAACCAAAATTGATGTTTTGCATGAAGGAGTGATGATTCTGATATGAGAGAGCTACAGGGTTCACGACTGGTATATATATCTCAATGGAAGTTTTGTTTAATTCTAAGCTGTCAAAGTTCATGGGTGGCACACTGAATTCCATAACTTGCAAATGCATGTTTTTGCTTGTTTTTGTTTTGATCCTTAGAGCTCTATTGCTTCCCACCTTCCCTGGTTTTGGTGGGGTTGAATGGAGCAACCTTGTGTATATCCACAACAATTCTCCATCATCAAATGGAGTTAGGCAAGATAAGTTTTTGGAAGTTCCTCAGATTGTGTGGGGATTAAATAACCAGAAGATTGCATTTGCAAGGGCTTGCCTTACTGCCAGAATGCTGAATAGAACTCTATTAATGCCTAGCCTTAGTGCCTCTTTGTTTTACAAAGAAATTGACCTCTTGCAACCAATTTCCTTTGACAAGGTGTTCCAATTTGACAAGTTTAATGCACTCTGCAGCGGGTTTGTCCAATTGGGTCGCTACTCTGATGTCTTGAATCGAACGCGAGTGCTTGAAATGCCGAAAGGGAGTGGTAGGAAGTGGACAGTGGAGAGGGATTTGGATCAATTGAGACAGCATAGCATAGGCTCATTTGATGATCACGAGACAATTAGAATAGTAGGGAAAAATCCGTTCTTATGGCACGATCATTGGCCTGTGAAGGACTATGCAAAGGTTTTTGAGTGTTTAGTTTTGGTAGATGAGATTGCTAAAGAAGCAGATAGAGTTGTGTCTAGGCTTAGAGCAGCTGGAAGAGAGGCAGTAGGAGGAGGAAACACTGAATCATTGGAACTGGAAAATGATAGGTCTTCATTTCAGCCTTTGCCATATGTTGCTGTCCACATGAGGATAGAAATTGATTGGATGATTCATTGTAAAAAGTTGGAGCAGAGATCACAAACAAATCAAATCTGTAGTAGCAAGAAGGAGATAATGGAAAGAGTTGGGAACATTGCAGGTCTTAAGACTCCGGTTGTTGTTTATCTCGCGGTGGCCGATCAACTCCTTAAGAATTCTTCCATACTGGAAGGTTGGGAAGAAGGCTTTCTACCTTTTGAGAAGAAGAAACTTGGTGTTGATGGAATTTATAGCAAGTATCCATATCTAATTCAGTCTGCAATTGACTATGAAGTGTGTTTGCAGGCTGATATCTTTGTGGGGAACAGTTTTTCTACATTTTCAAGTCTTATAGTTCTTGAAAGAACACAGAAGGTGATAAGAATGGACGTCGGCGACATGTGTGGAACAGATGTAAGATGGCCTTCTTATGCTTATAATATACCAGGAGAATCAAATGGCCCTATGAGATGGATTACAAATATGTCTGATTCAAGCCTTAAAGCAATCAGCTATGGCACCAATCACATTTCTTGTTGACAGTACCTTACACAATTCCTGCTGCAAATACAAGATTTCATTTCTCTTGTCTCAACATTTTCAGTTCTGGATTTTGGTTAGCACACTTCAATTTTATTATTACTATTACTTTTTTAAGTAGAGAATTCAACAATGGAATATAGCTGTTTAGCCTGATACTGTTTCTGTTTATGTTAATCTTCTCTATTATTTTAAAACATACCCTATATTAAGCTTGCTTTAAAAGGGTTGTTTTTACTTTTTGGTTTCCTTGTTAGTTTGTTGTTTATGTTTTAGTTATAATTTTGTTTTGCTTCACCTCTTTGTTGATTTTGGTATCTGAGGCTGGGGCGGCCAGATCACATGTGAGAATGTGTTAACATTTAGTTTGTAAATTGCAAATAAATCCTTCTAACTTTATTGCAATCAAGTCCCTGTAATTGGTTTTTTTAATCATCAGTCCAATTTTTACCTACTATAGTAACTACGATCTGAGCAGCACCATCTAAAGCCAATGGTATTACATAAAAAGCCACATAATTTGCTGGGTGTGTGGGGTCTTTTGCATTTGCATACAACTGTACATTGTCATGCTTCATTTTCAAGTAAGTACAATCGTGCATCTCATGAATAACACTTTAGCAGATGTCATCTTCCTGATGCTGCCAAAATTTATTTAAGATCTCAGCTCCCATGAGGCACCGCAGAAACATTTATGAAATGCCTAACTTTTCGGTGCACAAAATGTCAAGGTCCCTTTTCTTGAATCATAAGCATTCAGTTACACCTTTGTGAAAAGAAGTCGTTTCTTGTTCATTCTGCATGTGAACATGGTAATGGAATTAGGATTAAAGTATGATACATTGACAGTGTAATATTTTTTACAGAGACATCTACTAGCATGTTGACACGTGTACTTTTATTTTAATAACTAAGAGAGAGAAATAACAATACTGTTCATTTGTTAAGATATTATTGAATGTCGATATAAAAATCCTTTACACTAACAATATATAAAAATTAAACTCATGGGATTATGGACATGAGATGGTTTTGCCCCTTCAAATATTGGTGTTAGAGAAGGATAGATTAATTTGATGAAAGTTGTGTTTTCACCTTTCCTTTTTCAATCTGTTTTTCTTTAGAGTATGATATTTTGACACCAAAATTTGACACCATGGGGGGACACCCTAGTTTTAAGTAGGTTGTTTATCACTTTACTCTTTCCATGATATTAAATTTTGATGTCAAAATATCATAACTCTTCTTTTATTTGTACGTTTCTTCTCTTGACTCTTGGGCTATTTCTGTTTTCCTGATGAAGATGAGATATATGATATACAGTGCTACTTATCCACACTCACTTAGATCCCTTTACATATTTACAATTTTTACCATTTAATTATATATTATAGATGACCACATCTTATTTCTTGTGTAATATAGTTAGCTAGCTACTATATGTGATTTTGTCATGGAAGTGTGTAAAAGATGCATCCCTAGAAGTGCTCTAGCATTTTTTCTATATATAAAGAGTGTCTAAAGTTGGAGTCAGAACACTTGCCATTAATGTGTTGGGTCACCTTGGCCCACGACCCTCGGACCCCAGGTATCTGTCCCCTGACTCCCGTATCAAATGATCTGCTAGGGAACAACAGTAAAATGTAAATCCAATATTGAGAGCACAAACATATATGGATATTTGTCGTTTTGTTTTATGGGTATCTGTCTTTTTCTCAGTCTATGGAGATTGTTTTCCTTGTGCTTCATATGTTTTGGCAGGGAAGTGACATAGGATAGGATATGTGTATCTTGAAATCAGAATAATATTTGCAGTCTGCCAAAAATGCATAATAACTTTGAATTATGAATTTTGATTTGTCAATTAATTTAAATATATAATTATTAATAATAAAAAATAATATTTTTTTAACCAATCATAACCCAAGACACGTACTCCCATTTTATGAAACCTTTCTTATCAATTAAAAATTGTTTTATATGTGAATTTTTTGAACCGGGATCCTCTCATATTTACATAACGTGCTTGGAATAGGTTAGTCCTTTAATGTCACCCAGTATCTCGAGGGATTAGTCTTTCCAATTACGCAAAAAACATGATATAATCTTGTTATAGAAATAAACAAATTTTAAAATGTAATTAATGAGTCTTATAATCAATCATGATAAGTCTATGTATATTAAAAGTTGTGTTTATATATTTAATATGACGGTTAAAGTAATATTTTGGTCCCTATACTTGACACAAATTCTCGATTTGATCCGTATACAAAAAAAAATTATTAAAATGGTCCATATACATACAAAAAGTACCCGTTTGGTTCCTGTTGTACACCATGTTAAGGTTTGATTTAATAATTTTTTGCTTCGTATAGGGACCAAACGGGTAATGTATAGGGGCCAAAAAGGCCGACTTTTCCTATGCAGTTATGTTGTGACAAAAAGACTATTGTAGGCATTGCTCATAATCCAGTTTTAAATGACCGAATAAAGCATGTTCAGATTGACAAACACTTTATTAAGGAGAAGCTTGAAGAATGAGTGATTTGCATTCCAGTTGTCCCAACCTCTCAGCAGATTGCAGACATTCTTACAAAGGGCATGTTGACGTTGGGCATGATAGATATCTTTGTACCAACATGAGGGGGAGTGTGGATGAATTAGAAATGTTCTGGTTTTATGCTTTTAATAAATTAGAAAGATAATATCCTAGGATTTAATGACAGAATTATTTTAATCACGATGTCATGGGATTTACCTTCCTATTATCTCTCTCTATTTAAGTTGTATCCTTGGATAATTTCAAATCAATCAATAAAGGAACTATTTTCTACATAAATTCATACATATAGTTTACTGTTGCATATATGAAGTGCAAATCTGAATCCCTCTCTGGTGTAGGCACACACAATATATATTGAAAGGGGAATAGTGTAGCTTATAGAAGTTTACAAGAATAGAAGTTTCTTTAGCCAGCTCATTTGGTTCATTAACCAAGTTCGTTGAGCTAATTACAGAGTCAAGTCTCGAACTAATCTAAAGCTGGTTTAGTTCCTTTCCACCCTTAATCCCAACCACTAAAATGAAAAGAGGTCAGAGCTTAGAGGAAATATATTACATAGAATTGCATGACTTGCAAAAAGCAAAATATATATTGAAGTAGGTCATACATGAGTAGTAGGCAGCTGTTCTAACTTCTAAGGATATTCTGCAATTTGGTGATGTATGATAAATAACATGTATTGTGACTCTGATGGGCTCTATGTTTCAAAATTGCAAGTTTTACACTTCAGAATTTAGACTTGTTGAATTCTAAGTCCCAAAAATGAAAGAGAGTAGCTGAAGAGTGACTGGCTGTAGACTCACTTATGGTTGATATGATTAAGATACACAATCCTAACATTGGCAGGCCGGCTGAAATTCAAGCAATTGATTCTGTTAGGAACCCAGAACATAAATGGAAAAGTAAAAGGAAACAATGAATCTTTATTGAATAATTGAATAGAGACAAAACAGTAATAGGAGAGTGATCTCCTCCAAGGTTTCCCCTTCACAAAGGGTTTTTCCTTTCACAATTGAGCCTTTTCTTGGTTCCCATAACTAACAATTCTCCATACCCTCTAACTATCAAACTTACTATTACAATTCTCCTTATTCCTACTAATTGGGCTGGGCCCTAACAGATTCTAAAACCCAAGTGGCTCAGAATGATTATGGATTCAAGACTCTTAAGGCTAGGATTATGTACAGCCAATGTCAAGATAAATATTTCAAAGTTTCAGTTTGTGGCTGCAAAGAGAAAAGTTGAATTTTTGGAGCTTTTGTTGTGGCTGTAAGCAGTACCTGCCATTCAAAATTGTAGCGTTAGGATTTTATGAGGCCAATTCCCAGGAAAAATTGATTTACTTTCATAATATTTTTGGATAGAAAAGAAGTAAATAGTATTTAGATAGTATGAGTTTCACCAAAGCAAGGCTGTTGTGGATTTATTTTTATTCAATTTCAAAGATTTCACGTATCTCTGATACTTTTGCCAAGCCCATCATGAGTACATCTGTTATCTACAATTTATTGCAATTTTTCTTCCATGCAACTTACTTTCCTCATAGTTCCTAACTCTGTTGTGTCTTCATTTCAGGTGTGGTCATGAGTTCTGTTATTTTTGTAGTGTGGAATACAGGGATGCTCAACAGACATGCTCATGGATGCACACTCAGACCAAGAAAGATCGCAGCTTGCATTTATTCAAAGGTGTCTAGATGGTGGTTTTTCTCTTAGTGACCATCATGCTTACCAATCTCCGATTACCTGATAAGTCCCTTCTTAGCTTCAACCGATCAAAGCTTTGAAGGATGCAAAAAGAAATTCTCATGTTTGCTTTTCAAGAGGTAAAGAAGAAATTGTGGCTTACCTTTTGTTTATGTAATTTCTTATACATGTTCCTTGCTAGGATATTTTTGACCCAAGGTCCTTGGATGTAACATGGTGAAGAATCTGTTCACGACGATTCTATTCAATAAAAGAAAAGGAAGAAATCATATCAGTGTTGAAATTATAGCCTATAGAGTAATAAAGTTCACAAGGCCATGTAATTGTTCAATTAATTATTTGGAGAATTTTTTTTTAAGCAAGGTGACAAGTCACCATTAATTTATTAATTTATTAATAAAATAAAAAAGAAAACAAGAACATGGGGGGACATAAACCAAAACCCATGTAAAATAAACGATAATCAAGCATACCTAGAATTAGGTTTTTTTTATTCAGTCTCAGGTTATATTTCTTCTGAGATTTGGACGTAACCACCGTGAAACCATCGTCAACAACATTATCATTATTCTGCTCTCCTTCCTTAGAAGTACTTGCATCTTTTTACTTTTCCGACCAAGCAAATAAAACCTTAAAATCATTTTCAACAACAGTTGGAAAAGAGCTAAGATCTTGAACATATACTGGACTTGAGGAAATCTCAGGAGTCTCAAGATTCTTACCACTAACTGTTAAATCACAGGTAGCCTTGGAATGCACAGACACTGGAGTCGGAGTACCCTTCGAAATGGAATGCTCGGGCACCGGAGTATCCTTGACTAGAGCTGTCTAAACGGGCTGGCCCGGCCCATTCGGGCTAAGCACTTTTCGGGCTGGGTTGGGCTGGGTCAAAATCAAGTCGGGATGTTAATTTCCTAGCCCAGCCCTATGCGGGCTGCGGGTCAAACGGGTCAGCCCATAAGCCGAAAACGTTTTTTAAAAAATTATTTTTATTATTTTTATAAATTCATTTTTTTAACTAGAAAATTTCATTCATATAGTTATGAATTAACATTTAACATGTCATTCACCAAAAATCTCCTTGGTTATAATAAATCCCTATATGTACCATGGTTATATTAAATCTCCATTGTCATAAAAAAACATACATTTAAGTTTAACCATAAGTCATAACACGAAAAGTATAGGAGATGTATCAAACAATTCTTATTTAATATTATGTGCTCAAGGAGCAAGAGAAATGCTTTGCTCTGTATAACTAATGTGGGTTACTAAGTTCCATGGATATACGTATGAGTACTGCTACGGGGTATGTCAAAATTTCTAAAGGTATGGTAGGATATATTTTACAGAAATATACAAACATAAACAATAAAGTAACTACATCATAAGATAAATACAATTTTCATAATCTTCTAACCACAAGGTTCAAGAAAACTCCATAAATTATTTCATCTAAAGAAAGCACGTGATTTACAGGTGTAAAGTAGTAATTTGTTTCATTTAATAGCAAATAAAAAAACTTAGCAACAAAATTTGGTCTTTTGCACGAACTAATGACTTTTACTTGAGTGATATTGGGTACCTACGAACATTGGTACCTATTAGTACCTAATAACTAGTACCAGCAATGGATACGTACACATCACATCTTTAGCAACCATTTTGGAGTGCCCATACATATTAGGTGGACCATTAGTGTCTCCTGCACTCCTACCTTTTTCTTTGACTTTTTGTTAAAAAAATTTTATCTATAAAAATAAATCTTCGGCTCACGGGATGGGCCAGCCCAAGTGGGCCAATACATTTTAGGGCCTGACCGGGCCGAGCCAAATTTTGTTTGGGTTGCTATTTTACCAACCCAGTCCATCGTTTTTGTCGGGCCAAATGGGTCAGCCCATCGGGCCGGGTCCATTTTGACAGCTCTATCCTTGACTGTAGAGTCCACATTAGTTTTAGCAGAAGTTGAAAACTTCTCTGTAGAGCCATTGACAGCATTTGTGGCAACCGAAGATGAGTTCTGTGGAATGGAATTTGAGACATGATCAGGGGATGAAGGTTCCTCATAGACTGTCTCAACCGATACACTATCACTCAATTTTTCTTCCGGTGATGTATCATTCTGCCCATCATCTGGTTTTTGCTCTGGAATCTTAGGAGCATAAGCTAGCTTAGTCTTCTGCACCAAAGGCGGATCATTTTGCACCACGTTCTCCTTGGCAATTTGTTTACAAGTCGTAACCAAATGCCCAATTGAATTACAATGAGAACAAAATGAAGGAAGCTTCTCATATTCGATACCGACAGTCAATGCAAAACCTTCACGTTCTACCATAATCTCCTTGAGCAACTTCCCTGTTAAATCAACATCCAATAAAACTCGAGCATAGTGACCATATGCCCGAGTACGGGTAGCTTCATCCAAACTTATTGGAGTACCTAAACCGCCTGCAATTTCAAATAGCAATTTTGAGAGCCAATATTCCTGCGGCGGGTCATGAATTCTAACCTAGCATTGAGCATGAGATTGTTTCTGCTTAGTAAGAATAAAATCAGGAGACCACTGAAAAAGACGCAATAGTCCTGGTTGAAGGTTCCAAGCCCCAACAGTCAAGACACTGCGCAAATCCTTTTGAGAAGCAAAACTGAATTCATAGAATCCCTTTCCTAGCGGAATCATCCTCCATTGACCCAAAGGCTTTCATAGTTTTGAAAGTTTGTCACGTAGATCGAAGATCTTTACAGTGATATCACCCTTCAACAACAACAAGCAGCCATGAAGGTTGTTTTTGCAACCTTCCAACCCCCTTTGATATTCATCCTCGGATATTTTGATAGAGATAGAGTCTCCATTCACGCACGGTCGAGGAAGCTGACTAACCGGGATGCCAAACGAACCATTCAAAGCCTGAGCAAAAGATTTTCGCTGTGGATTCGATGGAGATGGTAGAGGAGAGTCCGGATTGAGAAACGTCCAAGGACAAGCCATCAAACGCACAAATCAGAGAAAAAATCCACGCAAAACACAGCAAAGCACGATCTAAACACAATATCTGTCGATCCAATCAAGTTCCAAAAAGATCAGAACAAGATCTGAGATGGGGCGAAGAAATCGTGAAAGAGGAGACGGCGGAACCAGTGTCACACGAAACAGCAGAGGGGCGGCCGTCCGGGCGAGTGGCGGAACAGGGGTGACCGTCGGATTCGCGCCGGAGTCACTGCGACGCAGAAACCGTCGCAACAGGAGCCGCGATAGCACAGACGCGAGCATGGAGCTCAATTAATTATTTGGAGAATGCTAACAACTATCCTTAAAACATTATTTAAGGAATAAAAAGGGAAAATTTGTATTAAAAATTATATATTTAACATTTCGAAAAGTATAACACTTAATTTTTCAAATTAATTAAGAGAAAGTCTTGGGTGAGTACTATCCCAAATGTGATGTGTTGGGCATAGCCAATAATAGCGTGACAACGCATTAAAATATCAAGGAAACATAATAAGCATCTCTTATTTGTTTATACATTCCAGTGTCGTCAAAGGGAAATTTAATCAACACTTTTTTTCCGTGTTGCTAGTAACTGAAAACCTCGTTGAGTAATCATTGAAGTAACTTATGCAATACACACACCATGATCAATCCCGAAAATTTGAAGAGGAGGGATGTTGCAAAACCCAGAGTATGGTTGAACATTGGAATAGATGCAAGATCGCCAAAAAACACACTCAAGAATGTGCTTATTTGTTTAAGATTCTAGACACCCCAAACTTGATTCTACATGAAGCAATAGTGATTTTGAGAAGTTGAGGGTGTTTGTTTATAAAATTACGTAAAAAAAAAATATTTTTTGGGGTTTGGTAAAATTGATTTTAAAAGAAGTAAGAATTTCTAGCTTTTTCATTGAAAATAATTGATTCTAAGTGTAAAGATCCATAAAACTCTATATTTACACCTCAAGTTATTTTACTTTATCATCCAAACAAAACCAATTCTTCTAAACTCACTTTTAAAATATCAATACCAAATAAAAAAAAGTGTAAATATGTCAAAACATCTCAAAATAAAACTATAGAAAACTTGTTTTTGGGTGTTCTATCAAGAAAAAAACTACCATTATTCATTGTCATCATGAAAGGGGTAGTAAGTAGTAAGAAAAATGAAATCAAACATAAAAAGGATATTAACTCTATTGTCAAGAAACTAACTACAATTGTTTGGGTAGCTTCATTATACAAAGTACAAAACCAACAAATTTTTTATCAAATTCAAACCCGCCATCTATATGACTATATATATACCTACAAGTTTTAGCACAAATTCTGAGAATGCACAGTAGGCCTTGAAGTGTCTAAAATAAGATGCATTTCGTATTTCCACCTTTACTCTGATGAGTGTACACCAGTAGTTGTACTTATATCAAATGCAGGCCTATTATGCCTATCATTAACTTAACGACTACGTATGTACAAGCATGATCTTCTATTATTTTAAAGAGTACATAAAAAGAGCATATTACATAAAGATATGCCATCCATTTTATCATTCATGTTTGTCACAATGCAATATTCCTAGGTGAAAATGACAGTAACTGAGGTAGTCACCATGCCATGCCTTAACAGAGAATCACCGCAACACAACACATTGTACTGGAAATTATTTCTATTAAGCATTAAAAAAAAAAAAAGAATAGACCAAGGAATGGACAAGACAATGTTAAAATCAGGACAAGCTACATTACTTAGAACCATTTTTACTATACTCTCAAACTCTGGTAGCAGCATCCATGAGAACATCAATTGTCCAATCCTTTATGTCCTCCTGTATGTGCCATGCGGGGAAACATCAGCCATAAACACCTTGATCTTCCATATTTGAATTAGCATATGAAGAACATGGCAAAGCATTGAAACTAACAGAAAAAGAATAATAATATTCACCGCATGCAGAGTTTTAAAACTCAGTAAACTGTGATGAATGAGAACATCAATTGTCCAATCCTTTATGTCCTCCTGTATGTGCCATGCGGGGAAACATCAGCCATAAACACCTTGATCTTCCATATTTGAATTAGCATATGAAGAACATGCCAAAGCAATCAAACTAACAGAAAAAGAATAATAATATTCACTGCATGCAGAGTTTAAAACTCAGTAAACTGTGATGACTCGAAACAGTGACTAAATGCTTTGCTTCCCTTGTAATTCTAAGGCAAAATTCTTAACAAATATGATCTAAGCTAAAGAAGTCTTATGTGCTAAAACTAAAATGGTAGCTTAGCTTAATCAAGACAACCATTTAGGATTAGATAGCGCCTGGTAGACGTGTTAGAATGGAACGCCACATTACATGAGTTCTATTCTATGCTGAGTGTATTCTATATAGAACATCCTGTTCCATTGTGTTCTCTCCACGTGTCAAACACTACCCTAGCAATCTCTTGTGGGAATATTTGGTTATCTAAGACTAGTGTCCTCTAACATCATTTTGCAAGCATCTATCAATTGGAAAATGCTACTTTTCATGAAAAGCCTTTCATGAAATTTTTACAAAACTGCCATGGTTCGCTGGTAGAATATGATGGATATATGCAGTTCAAAACAACATTTTTCTTTAAACACCTGTATCCGTATGCATTTCCTCCTTGTAGTCAACTTCGTGTAAATTTTTTCGTGATAAATAGTAGTACACATATCAATAAAGACAATAAAGCATTTAGCATGTGTGTGTGTGTTACCAGATGCAAGGGTTCTCCAGTTCTTTTTCTGGCATTAGGGCGGGCAAGCTTAGACTCAAATGGAGTCCTAGGCCTGATTTCTCGATACTTCTCCCACTCCTCACGGGTGAGCATTCTCACAGTGCCTTGACCAGCAGGAGCTTTCATCATCTTCCGTTCCAGTAACTCTTGGGACCTCGATTCATCATACTGCCATGCCACCAATTCATTATGTATATATCCAATGAAAAAAGCTCTTCTAATGTATGCACATAAAGTAAGCAATAATAATATATCCAACATCGATTTAATCAGAAGTACATCATAATTTTAACCCAATAAATGATTAAGAGTTATATACTCAGGTGGAGCTTGAAGATTTCTAGTAAGGAGACCCAAAAAAAAAAAAATTTACTTTATTTTTTTATTTCCTAGAAGGTCCTCCCACCTGATAGGTGAGAAATTAATCTCTTGGGGTACTATCAGACGCTTAAGCGGGAATCCTTCTCAATAGTATTTTTTTCATACACATGAACCTAGGATCGAACCTAAGACCACATGCTTAAGGGACCACAGCCTTGCCAATTGGACCAACACACATTGGTAAACAATACTTTATCTTGGGAACCAACTAACCATATGTTTTGAAACGTGGTGCGTCAGTCGTGGAAGTGAGTTTTGGAGAAGCTACACCGTGTAGCTTCCATGGTAAACACGCGATTCTCAAGTTTCGTACCGTGGTTCCAAACAAGTTCTAAAAGAATTTAAGTTTTTTTATAAAAAAATATATATGTAAAAAACTAAAGATTTAAAAAATTTGGGGGGCTAGCTACTCCATAATCGAATCCTCTACACCTCTGGATACACCTTTAATTGCTTACTTTATAAATAAGTTCACTTTAGAATTGTTTTGTTGTCCATTATATTATTCATTACACAAGTTCATTTCACTTGGTAATATGATCAAACAGGAGATATGCAACAATGAGATTAAGTATAATCATACCATCTATAATCTAAATTCTAAAAATTAAAATGAAGTTGAGATACGAGGATACCATCATGAGGAGCTTGGCAAAGATTGCAACTCCAACGGCAAAGAGAACCATAGGCATGGTGGCAGTGTCCAGGTAGGACATGGATTCAGGTACCTTGACGAAGAACTGGTCCTTGCTCTTCGAGCCCCTCATTTTCCTCCTCTTCTCCAATTCCAACACCTTTCTCTTCAATGTTTCTGTTGGGACATCGCGACGAAGCGTATGCAACAATCTTTGCCTTACTACGTTCATTATTCATTCAACAAATCAAACCCTGTTACCCAATTGTTCTTTGTTATTTGGTTTGTTTCCTCAAAAACACGTTCATGTTATAACTATAAAATGACAATAACGCCCGTCATTCTTTCTGCTAATTGCATCTCGCACCCTTGTGATTTGAACAATTTATGAGCGATATCTAATAATTATAAGTATGTGTATTTTGTGCATAAAATTAATAAAAATTATAGTTTTTTCAATAAATATCATTCATGGAAAAATACTAAATAATATGATTGCAAATACCAAGAATAGGAGGATCACATAGCACCAATTCAGAAACACATACTACCAGTTTTACATCACTCAAATCCTTATGCTTAGGAGTTAGGACAATGCTGCATCCACTTACAAACACATGGAGTATTTCATTTTTGAAATGTTTTAAAAACCGAACTGGAGATCGAATAGACGAGACCTCCCGATCATGGTTCAATTGGTTTAACCATTTCAACCAATGGTTCAACCAGATGACTAATAAATAAATAAATAAGTAAAATCCTAAACATGATTGAGCTAAAAGTCAAAGTCTTAGAGTACTAACCAAAGTTCATATATTTAGTGTGTGTTTGGATGAGCGTGTGATAAACGTGATTTTAGATGAAAGTAATTCTGTAGAATTGATTTTGGTTAAAAGTGAGTTGAGTGTAAAGTGATTTACGTTTGGATGCATTCTTCAAAAAAGTGATTTTCATCAATTCATGTTGTTTGGATAGTTTGGATCAAAATTGATTTTGGATGTATAATTACTAAAAAGGACTTATATATATATATTATGTATACACTCAAGTAGATTTCGATTCTATTTATATTTATATATATTAACAATTCAAATAAATAGGTGAAGATAAATATTTTAATTTATGTTAAATTATTAAATTATAAACACTTTAATTAACATCAATCGGTAAAGTGAAAAAAAAAAAAAAAACACCAATAGGTGCTGAATTCTTTACTGGCGCCACCTCATTTAACAAAAGTTATTTTAATGTATGTTGAATTGAGGACACATGGCACATGATGGTTGGGCTGTGTGACATTAGAGCATCAACAACAATCAGCAATCATAACCTGCTTGCGAGCTCTGCTCTGTGCGGCTCCATCGTTTCGTTTCGCCGCTCCATCGCCGCTTCACCTATACAGATCTTCTACAACAAGTTTTTTTTTTTTTTTTTCAGTTACAAAAAGAAGGGCAAAAAAAGAACATATGTCTCCCTTTGATTTAGAATCAAGTCTCCATGATCCAGAAGCTACTCTGTATAGCTTCTCTTCCTAAGTGCTTTTGGGACTGGCAAACCACGTTTCTGTAGGTTGCCAAACATATGGGTCATGAGATAGAAATTGCGTTGGAGCTCTAAACATACGTTTGAAGGAGGGGAAACGCAGAACCAAACACGCACTTAGCTTTATTTCAACTTAACAAGTAACATAGTTCTTCAAATTCTCGGAGTTCACCGTACTTATATAAGAAAGTCGATTTTGTCTTAGTTCACACTTCACAGTAGCTTTAATAATTCTCATAGTTCTTCAACTCACAGTATCAATTTTGGTGAATTCTAGTGTGAAGTATTACTTTTACTGGTATATCGGTGAGGGTCTAATTTCACACCAGAACAAGCTAGGGGAGCCGTCAGATTAATTAATAATTTAAGCCAATGGTTGAGATCTATTTTGGCAGGAGAAATAGTGTAACTGGTTAAGGGAACGGATGGGTTACTTCAAAATTATTATTTAGTCCTTCGTTTATTTGCAGTGGTATCCCTTCCCTTCCTGTTGGCCCCCAACTCCTTTTTCCTGTAAATGCGTCGATGCCATTCGTGAGGAGGAGGAGACGAAGACGCAGCACCACCGGAAGTGGGTCGCCTCTCTTCGTTCTCACACTCTCCGGTAGCCATTCTCCTCGTCTATACACGCGGAGTTGTGGTTTCGTCGTAGATCCGCCCTCTCCAGATTGGATTTGATCCGCAATATACCTTCACAGAATGAAACTTAGCATATGAATGAATATGATTATGGAGCATAATACAAGAACTTCATAAATTGTAGCACGCTTACAAAGGAGGAAGATCGAGCGCCTTGCAAATATATTCTGATACAGATCCTCCTTCTGATACAACTAAGTGTTCAAAGGAAAAGGAAGAAAAGAAGGGGATAAAGAATAAAAAGAAGATGAACATAAAATAAAACGAAAACAGAGTAGGAAGACAACGAGGGATGGAAGGAAAATTAGTTTAGTGGAATGAATGTTTCATGGAGTGGGGTCAAGTAATTAATTGAATATGGTTTACAAAAATAGTTTTTTTTTTATTTATAAAAATTCATTTTTCTAACAAAAAGAGGTTCACTTTCATTTATTTGTGAGTGGAACCTGTTCGACCTCTTCCCGTGGCTTTCTTTCCAGGGTGTTTCTTTGTCCCATCTTGTCACCAGCTAATTGCAACACAGACACAAAAGCATCAAGTTCTTCTATACTCAAGTTCCCTTGCTTAATAAATTCAATTTCCAGCAATATTGGCCAAAGAATAAAAATTTCTAATGAGTGACAGCCACGTTATATGTCTCGATACTGTATAGAGCCCCTCTACGAGCTTCTTAACACAAACAATAATTCCAAGCAATGGGTTTCTCTATCTACCAAAAAAAAGCTTCGGGTTTCTATGGATCTGCGTTGCTCTCTGTGAGGGAAAACAAAGAAGGAGAAGGAAACGCAATTTTTGGACATATTAAAACAGACCCATTTTAGAAAATACAATCTTTTAATTGACTGGTAAAAGCCGTGTCCACCTGCTATCGAAAGTTAAAATAGAACTTCACCCGTATACCCATAAAAGTGGTACTTCACACTAGATTGCACCATCAATTTTGGCTTAAAAGTCAAAGAACTTCTTCCTACACCTATTGCGCTTTAACTGTCAGCACAAATATGAGAAAAACAATGATAGGACTCATGCTTAGTCAAAATTAGTGGGACACAGTAAATCAGCAAACCACAAGATCAAAGTAACCGAATCAGACCAAACTGTGGCATAGTCAAAATTAACCCTTGACAATAATATGACTTATGGGAAAAATTAATAATAGCTTTTGAAACGAAAGATCAAAGAAACCAACAAACCAAATCAAATCAAATTATGGAAGTCAAAATTAGCAAGAAATAGTAATCGGTGACACAGAGCAAAAATTAGCAGACCACAAACTCTGCTTTGTGCAGACTACAAAGCCACAAACCGAATCTAGTAAACAAACCAGAAATTCTTTGCAGAGAACGTACCGGTGATAGGCGCGACGGCGCGATGGTGATAGGCGCGACGGCGCGACGGTGGAGCGTGGGACGCTGGAAGCGTTGCGTGGGAAGCTAGGGCGGATCGTGAGAGTGTGAGCCTGCGAGATCTTTCTGAAAGTGAAAAAGTAAAAAAACTGAAAAATGTAGGTGGATTCTAGCATGAAGATGCCCGTATAGCCCAATTTTAACCATGAGTAGCCTGTTTTTAAGGGATTACCCGGTAGATTAAATTGTGGCAATTTACATTTATGGGTCTGTCAGGCTTGGCCTTCATCCCGTTCCTTTCCCTCAGTGTGCGCACAAAACCAGAGAACACCCAACTAGAGAAAGCACAATAGTTGGTTTCAGTGTTTGTGTGAAGAAGCTCGAAGCTGGTTGTAGTGAGTCAACGTGGGTGTGCTCCAGGTGCGATCAGGATACCAGCAACCCATATCCTTGACACTGGACCTAACAGTTACATAAACGGCTTGATTCATGTGAACTTGAAGGTTTTAAAATGACTTCAAGTGAAAATTATTTTATATTTTATTGAGGAACCATCCCAGTTTCATACGTTTTTGTAGAGACTTTGTTTCATAGAGAATTAAAATATTCTGATGTCATCATCTTTATTTGCAAATAGTGATAGTATTTCGTTTAATTTCATTGAGGCAAGAACCATAAAGATTGGGTAGTGGTGAGGGATTTGAATAAATTAATTGTTATAGTGGTGCTCAATCCTCGTCTAGTAAGGTGTATGGATAGAGAGAACAGGTAGGTGTTCTTAAGAGTGGGGATCTACCCAGTGTCGGTGGTGCTGAGTATTGTCAAACAGGAAAAGGGCGCCCGCCACTATCGGAGACAGGGGCCATGGAGACAACAAAAAAGGGCATGTCTGAAAAAAAAAAAAAAAGGGATTAAATAATAATTTCAAAATAAACTGCTTGTTCCTTTAACCAGTTACAATTTTTTTTACTGTACAAGAACATCTCAACCATTGCTTAAAAAATCATTAAATCTGACGGCTGTGACTAGTGGTTTCTGTCTGAAAATTGGGCTATACGGATATACCACTAAAACACCTACTTCATACTAGAATCCACCAAAAATGTAAGATTGACTGACCGTCCGGTTTTTAAAAACCGGGTCTGATTCTGTGGTTCGAAAGGTTCAATCCAGTTTCAACAGTTTTATACTGGTTCAAAATATGCATGATAATTTGGACCCTACCTATTGGGTACCCGACAATCCTCAAAAATACAAATACTTATGATGGGCAGGATAAATACCCGTTTTATGGGTATGTGTGTGGATCTGAGTAATTACCCGCAAATTTGAATAGGTGTGAAAGCGGGTATGGGTACTTTAGTACCCACCCGCCCCACACCTTTATATATATATATATATTAGACTATTAGCACAATAGTATATATATATATATATATATTTATATCTTTATTATTAAAAGGAAGGTGATGATTGGGGGCAGTTTTGTAAAAATACTTGGAGTTTGTATAAATATGAGTGGTGGTGACTGGGGCAAAATTGTAAAATCACTTTAGAATGCCAAGTTTGTATTTCTGCACGGTTTATAAATTAGGATTAGGATTAGGATAGATTGGTAAATTCAGTTAGTAATTAATGTAATTGTTTATACTTCACTAAGTAGTTTGTTTATAATTTATATCATTATATCTTTATTATTAAAAGGAAGGTGGTGATTGGGGGCAATTTTGTAAAAACACTTGGAGTTTGTATAAATATGAGTGGTGGTGACTGGGGCAAAATTGTAAAATCACTTTAGAATACCAAGCTTGTATTTCTGCACTGTTTATAAATTAGGATTAGGATAGATTGGTAAATTCAGTTAGTAATTTATGTAATTGTTTATATTTCACTAAGTAGTAATTCAGTTAGTAATTAATGTAATTGTTTATATTTCACTAAGTCGTTTGTTTATAATTTATATCATTATATTATATGTAACTACTTTATTTTCTTTCAAGGGAGTCATTACTAATTAACCCAAAGCAACCTGTACATATTCTATTACTCATCTTCATTAATCCAACGTTCGGGAAGGAAGTTGTTTGGGTTATTTTCTCTCTCATGCATTCAAAAGCTTTAAGGTACTCCATCTTGGACCGTCTTTTTTAGAAAGTTGAAAGGTTGGATTTTTCTATGGTTTAGGGTTTAGGATTATGTATGCCTTACTGTGGTTTATTAGCTTAATATTCTCATCCTTATCAGTTTCAGCATTAGCTCTCTTCCCCTCCACCCTTAGCTTTTTGGTTCTATTCTTTTTATGTTCCGTCACTTTTAGTAAAAGAGGATAAAGAGCAACTCTTTGAGGTGCAATGTTGATCTCACATTTCAGAAGTTATCCATGTCCACCATATTCATTGTTCAAGACGAGGCAGATCACTCATGAAACGAAGCATCTTGGTGTGAATATTGCTTTGAGCTTATTTTTCTCTCCAAATTCTTCAATTCAGATTTTTTATCATAAAAATCTCAATTTATTTATTTTTTGTTTATCTTTGTGTACATGTTGCAGATTTGTTCTCTCTCTTCATATTACTCTTCATTTTTTGTTAGCTGTTTCATTTCTCCCCGGGTTGAAGCTTCTTACACGACCCATTTCAATGCCACTTACTTGATTTACTTGCTCCAGGTTCCCTCTCCCTTATGATTTACTTTCTTTTGCATTCATTTTTTTTCTTCTAATGATTAAAATTTCCAACTTTCTATGCTCTTCATTATGTAGCAGCATCGTTTCATTTTTTCCAAACATATCTTCATGTCCAAATCCACTGTAGCTCTTCAATGCAGGCACACACCGAAGCAACTCTTCATATTGAAAAGTGATACAGCAATATACGCCCATTTTTTTTATCTTGCTTGTGGGTGAGCTACTTGGACATGTCTGGAAGAGGCTCCCATGGTCTAATGCAAAAGTTGTCAAGGTGATGATGCCTATGACATGATCTTAATGTGATAGATAGTTGGTTTATTTAGTTTTGCTGTTGTTAATAATGTTTAGTTGTGTTGCCTTTTTTTCATTTAACAGAAACTGGTTGATGCAAAATTATATGAGCTACTTGGTGATAGGATAACAACAAATGATGAAAAGCCTGACAAAGAAGAAAGAGAAACCTGCTATAGTAGAGGTGAGTATGTTTATGGTTATTTTAACCTTTTGATTTTAGGTTTTATGACGTGGCTTATAGGTTTTTGCAATTCTACTTACATGCTTACATAGGACAAGGTAGCACCTGTTGCTACTCCAGAAAACAGTTTTTTACCAAACTTGATGTAGAGTTTAATTTTTAAACTAAAAAACAAACGTAAAACTATCCCACAAAAAAATATGAAGTCATATTTAATGTTAAAGAGAAAAACATGTTAACATTAAAAACATCTTTGAAACAAATGAATTCTTTTCCTTTCAAAACAAATCCATGTTTGAGTTTTTAATCAATTGGACAAAGTTGTTAGAATATTATGGAGTAATAAAAAAAAAACATCACACCAAAAAATAAACGAAAATGTAGAAGAAATTTAAATGTAATAAAAAGTAATAAAAGAGACACTTAAATTCTTTCAAAAATAAATTATTTAACAATAACTTTTTCAACAATTTAGTTATTATAAAATGAGTCAAGCTAACCATGGACAATAAAAAATAAATAAAAAATATTGAAAAACTAAATATCTGAAACACAACCATCCGCAATGAAAATTTCATTATCTTCATTTTTCAATCAATGTTTTAAGGGTGATTCTTCATCACGTGAATTAGTACCTATCTTTATTTTATTTTCAATTAAATGAATTGATGTATTATACGAATGATTTTATATTAAACTAGATGTTAACCTTTTATATGAACTCCACTAAATTACACGTGCATATTTAAATTAATAACTTATTCCAAAAAATGATTTAATCGATTATAAGGATATGATTTTAAGTAAAATTTACTTTATCAACTGTCAATTCTATCTACATTTTTTTATAAGTTATTATTCTGATTTTATATTTATTTAAATTAGTCAATATCCTGATTTTATATTAAAAATATGATATAATCAATGATTATAGAATTGAATTTTATCTTAAGTCAAAGTATTTAATTTTTAAAATTGTACAAGCTTTTGTTATTAGTTTATAATATAGAATTAAAAAATTAAACTATACATGTCAAATATTTAATTAATTATTTTAGATATGATTAAAAATAAAAATTCATGTTACCTTGATCAAATATTATAGGATTAAATATTTAAGACACAACAATAACACGATAGTAATAACAATCTTTCTACTTCAAATACAACTCATACTTTAAGTAGGGGTGTAAGACCCGAACCAATAACTGGAAAATCCAAACAAAACAAATCAAACCCAATGATGGTTGGTTTGCTTCTCGAGTTCAAGGATTCTGGAATCCAACCGAATCAAACTGAACTAATTACTAAATTTTAATATTTAATATTTAATATTTTAATATTTAATATATTTTATTATATATGTATATATTTTAATATTTAATATATTTAATATTTATATATATTTTGAAAATTCATAATTTTCGGGTTTGAACCAAACCAAACCGTACTTGATTGGTTTGATTTGGGTTTTGTAGGAAAATTGCTTAAAACCAAACCAAACCATCTTTGATTGGTTCGAATTTTCCACAAATAAAACTGAACCAAAACAACAGGTTAAACCAACGACTTTAAGTCCTTATTTATTTATTAAAACAAAATATATTCAACATTGCAATATAAAACAACAACTATATTTATTCAAAACACTAGAGTATCCCGTGCATCGCACGGGTCTGTGTACTAGTTAGTACATATACTGATAACTATATATAAATTTTTAAGAATATAATTAATCTAACAGTATTAAACCTAGGATAGTTCGTGTATTTATTTATGTATTTATTTGCTCCCTTCTTTCAATTTTTCGTCTTATTCTCTGTGTAGATTGGCTTTTATGGCTATTTTTTGTTGTTGTTGTCTGAACCTTGTATTGTGGCTTGTCTTAACATCACTTACTACGTTACAGCTAGCCTTCTATTTCAATGAAATTTTTTAGCTTACAAAGAAAAATCATTCTAAGAAAACACTCATCGCTTAACCACCGTGGCTCATTTTTTGTTTCTAATTATTGTCAATTTAGTTTTTGAATTCATATTAGTTTCTTTTTTTGTTTTATTTGTTCATTTGTTATTTTTTGTTTTATTTGTTCTTATTTGTTTTTTTTTTTTTTTTGTTTTTCTTTGTTAGGGTGCGGGTATGGGTACTTAGGTACTGTGAGGGTACGAGTATGAGTACTAAAGTTGCTACCTACACAGGTATGAGCCCGGATACGGGTTTTTTTTATTTAAAAAAAAAACGGGTATGGGTATAAGTACTATAGTACCTGGCCTACCTATTGGCATCCCTAGACCCTAGTTCAAAAGCGCCTCTGATTCTTGGGAAGTAATCAAACTGTAGACACAGCTGGTTTCTGGTTCAACCGATTGAACCAGTCGGTCCAATTTGATTCTTACAACATTGCATATTTATATAAGGAAAACATTGTTCAATCGAAATAGTTTTTTTTATTATTTTCATGAACAATGTTATAATAGTGTTTTTTGGATTTGGATTCTCTACCTTTCGATGGGAAAGGTAGAGTACTTTTTTTCTCTCATAAAGGTGGTTCGTTGGGCGAATCGAAGTGCACGGGACAAAAATCCGCGGGGCGAACCACCACCTTTGTGAGAGGAAAGGTACTCTACTTTTCTCGCATAAGAAGTAGAGAATTCGTGCCCCCTTTTTTTTTTTTTTCTTTTTTTTTCACTCTTTTAACTTCTGTGATTTTAGCTCAAATTGTTTTCTCATTGACTTAGATGTCATTCGTACTTAAAAGCATTGTTGTTTGTATAATTTTTAGAGTTTAATAAATATACACTGACCGTGTAAAAAAGTTTTACACGAACGTCTAATCATATTTCATCATTATGCCACTTTGTTATATTAGTTCATAAAACATCACAAATATTTATGTAGTGAGATATAATTTGATGACTATGTAAAACTTTTTTACACTGTGAGTGTATATATATTAAATCCAAATTTTTATCTTCTAATTATTGTTGATCCCATTTCGTTGTTACTGAGCACTAAGGGTCTTGCCTATGCATGTTGCAGTAAAAACCCTATGTATAACTTGTTGGCAGGTATGCAAAGTCCAATTTTGCATCCAATTTCATAATGTGGTATTTCAATGTGCATCAGGAGACATCAAACCACACACCATACCCTGAAAGTGCCTTTTTTTTGGGGCTACACCCTTGAGCACTTCTCTTATTACATATACCCAATGCAAAGTTTACTTCCGTCAAATCTTTGCCAATACCACCAACAATATATGTACTTAATTACTTTACAATTTTCTACTTGCATATATTTATAATTTTACATAATAATATGATAATTACTTGCATGCATATAAGAAGTTCACCTATATTGATTTGTTTTGCTTTGGGATATTCTCCCACTTGACATGTAAGAGACTTATGTCTCGATGTACAATAAGGTGTCTAACTGAAAATCCCTCTCTCAACAATATTTTTTTCATACACATAAATGTAAAAAAAAAAATGGCAATAATTAATTAAAAGCAACAAATTTAAAACTTATTGATTCACTGCGTCAAAAAAAAAAAAAAAACTTATTGATTCAGACTAGCTTTGGAGGCGATAAGGCTAAGTCTAATGTCACTCCAAGAGTTAATTTGCTCCCCATTGTAGAGGATCAAGAATGGAAGAGAAATTAACATTGAGAGACAGAATTCAGAGTAGCTAGAATCGCATATCATTGCATTACTTGCATTGCTGACTTGCATCACTACAGTAGAGTACATTTATAGTAGTTGAGTAGAGTAGAGTTAGTTAAGTTAGTTGGAACTATCCTTAACTAACTCTTAACTGTATTAACTAAAAATCTGTTATATCATCTATCCCTTTACACCCCCTACAAACTCATGGATGAGGAGTCTCAAATTCCGAGTTTACTTTACATTTGTCAAAAATTGAGTGAGTGATAGGTTTGGTAAATATATCAGTTGTCTGTTCTAATGAGGGATGAAATACTTCAAGTTCCTTTTACTGATTTTGTCCCTGACAAACGATGGATCTAGCTCGAAATGTTTTGTTCTGGAGTGCAAAATCGGGTTGGGTGCAAGCAAGATGGCACTCATGTTGTCACAATAGACCTTAGGTGACGGTGTTACTGAAATGTGTAGCTCACTTAGTAGTGACTTTAACCAAGCAATTTCTACCACAACTGCTAGGCTCCTGTATTCAGCTTCAGTGCTGGATCTTAAGATGACATGTTACTTTTTAGATGACCAAGAGATCATGTTATTGCCAAGATAAACACAGTATCCAGTAGTTGATTTTCTATCATTAGGATCAAACTCCCATTATCACAGAAGGTAGGGGTGTTCGTGGATTGGATTGGATCGAGTTTGAGCTAAAAAGTGATCCGATCCAATGACAAAAACAACTTACGGTTTGGATTGGACAGGTTTGCTTCCTTAAAAAAATCCGATCCAATCCAATCCAATAAAATGCGGTTTGGATTGGAATGGATAATTCAGTTTTTGTCATACTATATTTTTTTCTTATGTGAAGTGTCCTTTTTACTTATTTAATATTGGACAAAAGATAATATTCATTTAAGTGAGCTAGTTTAGGGTGCCCAATCCGGATTTTAGCATCACTTTATATTAGAACAATAGAACCTTTATGAAAGGCATCAACTATTTATTCCTTATTAACCATATTTGATTTGATGGCGAGTGAAGAAAATTCTAGAGAATTCTTGACAAAATTTTAATTTGGGAGTTTAAAAAAATAATTATTTATATTTTTTATTACGTTCTTTTATGTTAAATATTCTTTAATGTTAATTCTCTATATCTACTCTCACTTATTCTTTTTTTTTCCTTAATCGACTACAAATAAATTGTAGCTAATTATTTTTCAAATTTACTTAATTGATTTCCTATTTTTTTATGTTTACTCAATCAAGTGTATATATATGTTATGCATCAATATATATTGAAAGGGGAATAGCGTAGCTTATAGAAGTTTACAAGAATAGAAGTTTCTTTAGCCACCTCATTTGGTTCATTAACCAAGTTCGTTGAGCTAATTACAGAGTCAAGTCTCGAACTAATCTAAAGCTGGTTTAGTTCATTTCCACCCTTAATCCCAACCACTAAAACGAAAAGAGGTCAGAGCTTAGAGGAAATATATTACATAGAATTGCATGACTTGCAAAAAGCAGAATATATATTGAATTGAAGTGTGCCATACATGTGTAGTAGGCAGCTGTTCTAACTTCTAAGGATATTCTGCTATTTGGTGATGTATGATAAATAACATGCATTGTGACTCTGATGGGCTCTATGTTTCAAAATTGCAAGTTTTACACTTCAGAATTTAGACTTGTTGAATTCTATGTCCCAAAAATGAAAGAGAGTAGCTGAAGAATGACTGGCTGTAGACTCACTTATGGTTGATATGATTAAGACACACAATCCTAACATCGGCAGGCCGGCTGAAATTCAAGCAATTGATTCTGTTAGGAACCCAGAACATAAATGGAAAAGTAAAAGGAAACAATGAATCTTTATTGAATTCTTGAATAGAGACAAAATAGTAATAGAAGAGTGATCTCCTCCAAGGGTTTCTCCTTCATAAAAGGTTTTTCCTCTCACAATTGAGCCACAACTAACAATTCTCCATACCCTCTAACTATCTAACTTGCTATTACAATTTTCCTTATTCCTAATAATTGGGCTGGGCACTAACAGATTCTAAAGTACCTAAGCGGCTCAGAATGTATGGATTCAAGACTATCAAGGCTAGGATTATGTACAGCCAATGTCAAGATAACTATTTCTAATTTTCAGTTTGTGGCTGCAAAGAGGAAAGTTGAATTTTTGGAGCTTTTGTTGTGGCTGTAAGCTTACAGTACCTGCCATTCAAAATTGCAGTGTTAGGATTTTATGAGGCCAATTCCCAGGAAAAATTGATTTACTTTCATAATATTTTTGGATAGAAAAGAAGTAAATAGTATTTAGATAGTATGAGTTTCACCAAAGCAAGGCTGTTGTGGATTTATTTTTATTCAATTTCAAAGATTTCACATATCTCTCATACTTTGCCCAAGCCCATCATGACAATTTATTGTAGTTTTTCTTTCATGCAACTTACTTTCCTCATAGTTCCTAACCCCCCCCTTTTTTTTTATATATATAAGCAAAATTTTATGGAATCAATGAAACAAGATTACAACAAGAAAAGCCATAGATAATAATTCTACCTAGTGCTTACAAGCCTCATCACAGTTTACGGCCAAGCACATAGGTTGAGAGATTAACTATTGCACATAACCAAACTAAAAAAAAAAAAACACCTATACATGATAAGCCTACCAGCCAAATAAAATCAATAAACTTCCTGCACAAGGTAATTTCTCTTTGACACTTCATGCGGACAGTGTCTGAATAGCACCCACCCAACTGAGACACAACCTGGAATCGCTAGTTAGTGCTGTAGCCAGAGCAGTCTGAATTACTTCCTTTTGCAAGACTTTAAGCATGACAGAGGATTGGAACACCAATCAAAAAAGGAGTCTGAGTGGCCTTCCATTTTAGCAAAGCATAGGTACTCGAACTGTACGAGTAAGAGTACTAAAGTTGCTACCCACGTAGGTATGAGCCCGGGTACGGATATTTTTTTTCAAACGCGGGTACGAGGACAGGTACTATAGCACCCTACCCAGACCCTACCCATTGCCATAACACAAATATGATGTGTTGAGCATAGCCAATAATAGAGTGACAACACATTATAATATCAAGGAAATATAATATGCCTCTCTTATTTGTTCATACATTCTAGTGTCGTCAAAGGGAAATTTAAGCCCCACTTTTACCTGTGTTGCGAGTAACTGAAAGCCTCATTGAACAATCATTGAAGTAACTTGTGCAATACACACACCATGATCAATCGCGAGAATTTGAAGAGGATGGATGTTGCAAAACCCAGAGCATACTCTTGAGGACAATAATTTCGTTCAGTCAGATTGATCTCGTGTATGTATTGGTAATGACCCATACGTTTTATGACTATAATAACAATGGATCATTCAATAGAACTTGGAACAAAAAAAAAAAATAGTGGTATTTGAATTGTAAGTAATCATATGTCCGAGTGAAAAAATGAAACTTGAATAATCACACCACGATGAATACTTTTAAAAGAGGAAGTATAAATAGGTCAAATCATTTCAAAATAAAACGATAGAAAACTTGTTTTTGGGCGTTTTATCAAAGAATAAAAAGGATATTATTTCTATTGTCAAGAAACTAACTACAATTGTTTGTGAAGCTTCATTATACAAAGTACAAACAAATCAACCAACAAAATATTTATCAAATTCAAACCCGCCATCTATATGTACCTACAAGTTTTAGCACAAATTCTGAGACTGCACATTAGGCCTTGAAGGGTCTAAAATAAGATGCATTTCGTATTTCCACCTTTGCTCTGATGATTGTACACCAATAGTTGTGTACTTATATCAAATGCAGGCCTATTATGCCTATCATTAACTTAACGACTCCTTATGTACAAGCTGATCTTTTATTGTTTTAAAGAGTACATGAAAAAGCATATTACATAAAGATATGCCATCCATTTGATCATTCATGTTTGTCAGAATGCAATATTCCTGGGTGAAAATGAATGTAACTGAGGTAGTCACCATGCCATGCCTTAAGAGAGAATCACCGCAACGCAACACATTGTACTGGAAATTATTTCTATTAAGCATTAAAAAAAAAAATAGAATAGACCAAGGAATGGACAAGACAATGTTAAGCTTAGGACAAGCTACATTACTTAGAACCATTTTTACCATACTCTCCAACTCTGGTAGCAGCATCCATGAGAACATCAATTGTCCAATCCTTTATGTCCTCCTGTGTGTGCCATGCGAGGAAACATCAGCCATAAACACCTCTGATCTTCCATATTTTAATTAGCATATGAAGAACATGCCAAAACAATCAAACTAACACAAAAAGAATAATAATATTCACTGCATGCAGAGTTTAAAACTCAGTAAACTGTGATGACTCGAAACAGTGACTAAATGCTTCCCTTGTAATTTCTAAGGCAAAACTCTTAACAAATATGATCTAAGCTAAGCAAGTCTTACGTGCTAAATCTAAAATGGTAGCTTAGCTTAATCAAGATGACCATTTAGGATGTAATAGCACCTGGTAGACGTGTTAGAATGGAACGTCAAATTACATCTGAGTTCTATTTATGCTTAGTGTATTCTATATAGAACATCCAGTTCCATTGTGTTTTCTCCACGTGTCAAACACTACCTTAGTATCTCTTGTGGGAATATTTGGTTATCTAAGACTAGTGTCATCATTTTGCAAGCATCTATCAATCGGAAAATGCTAATTTTCATGAAAAGCCTTTCATGAAATTTTTACGAAACTGGCATGGGTCAAAGGTAGAATATGATGGATATATGCAGTTCAAAATAACATTTTCTTTAAACACCTGTATCCGTATGCATTTCCTCCTTGTAGTCAACTTCATGTAAAATATTTCATGATAAATAGTAGTACACATATCAATAAAGACAATAAAGCATATAGTGTGTGTGTGTTACCAGATGCAAGGGTTCTCCGGTTCTTATTCTGGCATTAGGGCGGGCAAGCTTAGACTCAAATGGAGTCCTAGGCCTGATTTCTCGATACTTCTCCCACTCCTCACGGGTGAGCATTCTCACAGTGCCTTGACCAGCAGGAGCTTTCATCATCTTCCGTTCCAGTAACTCTTGGGACCTCGATTCATCATACTGCCATGCCACCAAATCATTATATATATATCCAATTAAAAAAGCTCTTCTAATGTATGCATATAAAGTAAGCAATAATAATATATCCACCATCGATTTAATCCGAAGTACATCATAATTTTAACCCACTAAATGGTTAAGAGTTATATACTCAGGGGCGGAGCTTGAAGAATTCTAGTAAGGAGACCCAAAGAAAAAACAATACTTTATTTTTTTATTTCCTATAGTGTCCTCCCACCTGATAGGTGAGAAATTAATATCTCGGGTTACTATCAGACGCTTAAGCAGGAATTCCTCTCAATAGTATTTTTCCATACACATGAACATATGATCGAACCCAATACCACTTGCTTAAGGGACCAGAGCCCTGCCAATTGGACCAACATACATCGGTAAACAATACTTTATCTTGGGAACCAACTAACCGTGTGTTTTGAAATGTGGTGCGTCGGTCGTGGAAGTGAGTTTTGGAGAAGCTACACTATGTAGCTTCCACAGTAAACACGTGATTCTCAAGTTTCATACCATGGTTCCAAACAAGTTCTAAAAGAATTTAAGTTTTTTTATAAAAAAAATATATGTAAAAAACTAAACATTTAAAAATTTTGGGGGGCTACCTACTCCCTAATTGAATCCTCTACACCTCTGGATACACCTTTACTTGCTTACTTTATAAATAAGTTCACTTTAGAAGTGTTTTGTTGTCCCATTATATTATTCATTACACAAGTTCATTTCACTTGGTAATATGATCAAACAGGAGATATGCAGCAATGAGATTATGTATAATCATACCATCCATAATCTAAATTCTAAAAATTAAAATGAAGTTGAGATACGAGGATACCATCATGAGGAGCTTGGCAAAGATTGCAACTCCAACGGCAAAGAGAACCATAGGCATGGTGGCAGTGTCCAGGTAGGACATGGATTCGGGTACCTTGACGAAGAACTGGTCCTTGCTCTTCGAGCACCTCATTTTCCTCTTCTTCTCCAATTCCAACACCTTTCTCTTCAATGTTTCTGTTGGTACATCACGACGAAGCGTATGCAACAATCTTTGCCTAACTACGTTCATTATTCAATCACCAAATCAAACCCTGTTACCCAATTGTTCTTTGTTACTTGGTTTATTTCCTCAAAATCACGTTCATGTTATAACTATAAAATGACAATAACACCCTTCATTCTTTCTGCTGATTGCATTTCGCACCCTTGCGATTTGAACAATTTATGAGTGATATCTAATAATTATAAGTAAAGTAAGTGTATTTTGTGTATAAAATTAATAAAAATTATAGTTTTTTCAACAATATCATTCATGGAAAAATGCTAAATAGTATGATTGCAAATACTAAGAATAGGAGGATCACGTATCACCAGTTCACAAACACGTATCACCAGTTTTACATCACTGAAATCCTCATGGTTAGGAGTTAAGACAATGTCGTGTCCACTTACAAACGTACTATTTCATATTTGCAATGCTTTAAGAACCAAACTAGAGATCGAACCGACAAGACCTCCGATCATGATTCAATTGATTCAACCGGTTCAACCATTGGTTGAACCAGATGACTACTAAATAAATAAATAAGTAAAATCCTAAACATGATTGAGTTAAAAGTCAAAGTCTTAAAGTACTAACCAAAGTTCTTATATTTAGCTTTCTTTCAACTTAACAAGTAACATGGTTCTTCAAATTTCTCTTAGTTCACCGTAGCTTATATAAGAAAAGTCGATTTTGGCTTAGTTCACACTTCACAGTAGCTTTAATAGTTCTCATAGTTCTTCAACTCACACTACCAATTTTGGCTTAAAAGTCAAAGAACTCCTTCCTACACCTATTGCTCTTTCACTGTAAGCACAAATATGAGAAGAAAAACAATGATAGGACTCGTGCATAGTCAAAATTAGGGAGACACAGAGTAAATTAGCAAACCACAAGATCAAAGTAACCGAATCAGACCAAATTGTGGCATCGTCAAAATTAACCCTTGACAATAATAGGACTCATGGGAAAATTTAATAATAGCTTTTGAAACGAAAGATCAAAGAAAGCCCACAAACCAACTCAGACCAAATTATGGCATACTCAAAATTAGCAAAAAAAAAAAAAAGCAATCGGTGACACAGCACAAATTAGAAGACCACAAACTCTGCTTTGTGCAGACCACAAAGCCACAAACCGAATCTAGTAAACAAACCAGAAATTCTTTGCAGAGAACGTACCGGTGATAGGCGCGACGGCGCGATGGCTATAGGCGGGACGGCGAGATGGTGACCGGCGCGATGGCGCGACGGTGGAGCGTGGGAAGCTAGGGCGGATCTGTGAGTGTGAGCCTGCGAGATCTTTCTGAAAGTGAAAAGTTAAAAAAACTAAAAAATGTAAGATTGACTGACCGTCCGGTTTTCAAAGAGCGAGTCTGATTCTATGGTTCGAAAGGTTCAATCCTGTTTCTAACAGTTTTATACTGGTTCAGAATAGGGATGATAATTTAGACCTTACCCATTAGGTACCCGATTACCCGCAAAAAATACTTATGATGAGAAGGATAAATATCCGTTTTATGGGTATGTGTTTGAGTCTGGGTAATTACCCACAAATTTAAATAGGTATGAAAGCGGGTAAGGATATTTTAGTACCCACCCGCCCCGCACCTATATATATTTATATTAGACTATTAGAACAATAGTACATATACTTACATATTTATGAGATAGGATCTGTTGATACCTGGTCCAAGCACCGCATCCCCGCCACTACCCCCTTTCCCCTGCCTCCGCGGCCTCCCACTGTGCTGTCGCTGCCCATTGTTACAAGCACGGCATCGTCGCTGCTGCCCCCTGCCTCCGCCGCCTCCCACTGTGCTGTCGCTGCCCATTGTTCCAAGCATGCCATCGCCGCCACAGCACACCTCTTCGTAGCCATTTACCCTCTCATATTCTCCCCACCCTCTTGCGCCACTGTTCCCACACCAGATTTTGTCGTTAACGTAAACAGGAACAAGGTAAGCCAATTTGCAATTTCAATTCTTCTCTATGTATTATCACTATCACTGGGTCTGTTTTCTCTGCTGTTTATAAAAAGTTTATGTTGGCTGCCTTTTTTGTTATGTTTAAGTCAAAGTTGATTTCCTATTACTGGCTTGGGTGGGCTTTTCCTGTCCCTACGTTTCCGGCTGGTGCTGGTATAGCTTCAATTAATACCATTTTTGAATTTTCAAAAAAAAAAAATTGAGTTTGTCTTTACCCTCTACAATTATACTTAGACAAAGCAGTTAATTGACAGCAAAGGGAAAAAACATGAATGTTCTTAGATGGCCTACCATGCCCTGCAGCTACTGCTTCCAATTCTCATGCCAATTAGAAGTAACTAGTTTAATATTGCTATAGGACAAGTGGAGAAAATTTTGCTAGAGCATACATTGTGCAATTTGGCACTTCACTAGTTGCTACAAGTGGTTGTCTTTCTTTTAATTATGCAGAACTACACCTCTTGCATTTACATCTATCTAGTATAGTGTTTGATATGATTCATTAGTTGGTCAATTATGGTATTTGAGTAACATTCTCACCTTTTTTAATTCTTTTTATATCCTTCAGGTGGATATAATATTAGATCATAAATTTTATATTGTTACATGGATATGGAGTGCATGGAAAACTCTCCAGGAAATTCCAAGTTAGACGAGATCAATGTTGATGAGCATTCTAATGATCTTCCTTGTGTTGGATTGGAATTTGACTCCCTTCAAGATGTTAAAGAATTCTATGCATCATTTGCTAAGAAAGAGGGTTTTGGATTTCGTATTCGTACAACTAAGGAAAAATTTTGTATGCTCGTATGTTGTAATGAAGGTAGGCACACAGTCAAGAGTGACAATGAGGAACAGTTCAATATTTGCATGGGAAAAACTAAGAAAAAATGCTCGACTTCAAGAACTGATTGCAAGGCATCACTTGTTGTTTCAAAAGCATGGAAAATAAGTAAATGGGTTATCTTAGTAATGTTCATAACCATGCCATGGTTAGCCATAAGAGTGTGAAATATCTTTGTTGTCATAAGAAAATGAGCATAGCTGCTAAGAACCTTGTTGAGAAGTTTGATAAACTGGGGGTACCTACAGGAAAGGTTGTCGTAATGTTTAATGGTGGAGATTTATCTTTTTCCAACAGGACTTGTTGGAATCATCTTAGAAATCTTAGAAGAAGGAATCTTAACATTGGAGATGCTCAAGCTATTTTAAACTTCTGTAAGTCAAAGCAAGCTGAGAATCCAAATTTTTTTTATGCATTACAATGTGATGATGAAGATAGAATGATAAATTTTTATCCAGATTTATCTACACACTAATACAATGGGAGCATTCATCACAGCATCTAAGACAATAAAATGGGGGTCAATTTTATTGGCCAAGAAGAAAAAACCATAAAAACCACGTGAACTCAGTAAAGAGTCATATATCTTAATTGCTTTCCGCATAATATTCATCAGTGGCTCGCATGTTCATCAATATGTTCAATCATCAATGCAACCTGGTATTTCTTGTCCATGATCTCTAAGTATCTATAGTGGGTTAATTATGTCTGTGTGTGTGAATAATAAACACACATATGGTATTACTGAAGAAAATGTAAAATCGGAGTCCAATCTACAAACTCATAATTTCCCTCTTAATATTTTCAATGGCACTGTTTCCATCACCATTTTGCACTAACGTTGTGATTGCCAATATAAAATTCCAATGATTAACTGTGATAGAACAATTCCTATTAGTAGTAATGCATGGAAGCATCCACTTCCCTTCCACTGCTTTCATTGATTCCTTCACCTCCTTCAACTTTTGCTTCTTCTTCTCAAGCTCGTTAATGTACCCAATTGTTTCATTTTATTTATAATCACTTCCCTTGTAGCCTATGTCACTAAAAAAAAAAGTTAGGCCATTTCAGATAGAAACCATTACCCATTACCAAGTAGCATTCGATGCAGATTATGATTGCCAAAATTTAACACATTTGATAATAAGCCAAAATGGGTGAAACACAATATTGACATTAATAAACATCCAAAATTAATAAAATCAAAAAGAAAGAGTTGAAGTATGAATATGAAGGAGGCATTGGTGATTGATGAACCTTGGGGAAGAGACCAGGGACAGTGGCTTGAAGCTGAGTGTACATATGAGTCATCTTCAAGCTTTGTTCACGTTCACACTTTCTGGAAGTGTTGTTACCCATTGAAGAAGAAGGTGAGAATGATGGAATTTGAGAGAGTGGTGGCATACCAGACTCACTCATATGATGGCGGCGATGGCGTGCTTGGAACAATGGGCAGCGACAACGCAGTGGGAGGGGGTGGCGGCGATGTCGTGCTTGTAACAATGGGCAGCGGCAGAATAGTGGGAGGCAGCGGAGGCAAGGGAAAGGGGGTAGCGACGGCGATGCGGTGCTTGGACAGCCGTTCTCCGGCCGCGGCGTGGTCCGACGTGTGTGAAAGGGCTGTGCCTACTGGTTCTTGTTCTCTTCACAAAAGAGAAGACAGTAATGTAGTAACGTAACAGAAAGGGGGATGAGTGGATAAATGTGGATAATAACAGAAAGGGAGTGGATAAATGTGGCACCTGATTTGTTTTTAATTTTTTTTTTATTTTGTTGTCAAAATTATTTGAGCCGTCCGATTAATTGATTTTAATGGTTGAGATTTGGTGTAAAGTTTTAGTCTTACACCAGGTGTCAACGGATCCTATCTCTATATTTATATATATTTATTTATATTAGTATATATACTGATAACTATCCATAAATTTTTAAGAATATAATTAATCTAAAAGTATTAAACCTAAGATAGGTTCGTGTATTTATTTATGTATTTATTTGCTCCCTTCTTTCAAATATTCGTCTTATTCTCTGTGTAGACTGGCTTTTATGGCCTTTTTTTTTCTTTTTTTGTCTGAACCTTGTATTGTGGCTTGTCTTGGCATCTCTTACGTTACAGCTAGCCTTCTTTTTCAATGAAATCTTTTAGCTTATAAAGAAAAATCATTCTTAGACAACACTCATCGCTTAACCACGGTGGCCCATTTTTTGTTTATAATTATTGTCAATTTAGTTTCTAAATTCATATTAGTTTCTTTTTTTGTTTTATTTGTTCATTTGTTCTTTTTTGTTTTATTTGTTCTTATTTGTTTTTTTTATTTATTGTTTATCTTTGTTAGGGTGTGGGTATGGGTACTTTGGTACCGTGAGGGTACAAGTATGGGTACTAAAGTTGCTACCCACGCGGGTATGAGCTCGGATACGGGTTTTTTTTTTTATTAAAAAAAAATGGGTATGGGGATGAGTACTATAGTACCTGACCTACCCAGACCCTACCCATTGTCATCCCTAGTTCAAAATGACTTCTGATTCTTGGGAAGTAATCAAACTATAGACACAACTGGTTTCTGGTTCAACCGATTGAACCGATCGGTCCAATTTGATTCTTACAACATTGTATATTTATATAAGGAAAACATTGTTTAATCGAAATAGTTTGTATTATTTTCACAAACAAGGTTATAATAGTGTTTTTTGGATTTGGATTCTCTACCTTTCGATTGGAAAGGTAGAGTACCTTTCCTCTCTGAAAGGTGGTTCGTTGGGTGAATCGAAGTGCACGGGACAAAAATCCGCTGGGCGAACCACCACCTTTGTGTGAGGAAAGGTACTCTTCTTTTCCCACATGAAAGGTAGAGAATTCGTGCCCTTTTTTTTTTTCTTTCTTATTTCACTCTTTTAACTTTTGTGATTTTCGCTCAAATTGTTTTCTCGTTGATTTAGATGTCATTCGTACTTAAAAGCATTGTTGTTTGTATAATTTTTAGAGTTTAATAAATATATACTGACAGTGTAAATTTTTTTTACACAAACGTCCAATCATATTTCATCATTATGTCACTTTGTTATATTAGTTCATAAAAGGTTTAAATAAGTTTTTGGCCCCTGCAAAATACACCAATTTTCGTTTTGGTCCCTGCAAAAAAATTTCTTAGGTTTTCGTACCTGTACTTCCAAAAATTTTGGAAATAATCCCAACCATCACCTCTTTCCGTTAACTGCTAACGTGGTAAACGGAATGCCACGTCAGCAGGGACCATTTTCAAAATTTTTGAAAATACAGGGATGAAATCCTACGACAAAATTTATAGGGACTAAACCAAAATTTTTGAACTTTGCGGGGACCAAAAACTTATTAAACAAAAAAAAAATCTATTTTCCAGTCAATTTTCAGAGCAAGTCGTATAAGGACCTGATGAAGGGATTTGTCAATTTGAAACTTGTGGCCTTAATGTATGATTTCTTTCAATTTTGTCGCCAAATTCTGGAGCAAGTCGGACCGGAACAAAAAATTACATCGGTACCCTTGAGTATTGGATATCATACAAAATGAAGGAATTTAGCAATTTTAACCATGTGATCCATAATATATGATTTTGTTTCTATTTTCTTGCAAAATTCATAGCAAATCGGACAAGAAAATAAAATTACTTCAGCACCCTTGAGTACTAAAAATATACCAGATTAAGGATTTAGCAATTTTAACCTTGGTAAATTTGGCTAGAATATAGAAAGAAATCATGGATTTGTGCCATGTATTTCAAATTGACAAATCTCTTAATCTTATATGATTTCTAGTATTCGGGGGTATCGAGGTAATTTCTTATTCCTATCCAATTGCTCTGAGATTTGGTCAACAAATAGAAAAAATCAAACATTAGGGATAAAGGGATAAAATTATCAAATTTATTCTTCTGATACAATTTATAGTGCTCGTGGGTACCGAGGTAGTTTCATGTAATCTTGTCCATGTCTGACTTGCTCTGAAGTTTGGCCAGAAAATAGAATTTTTTTTTTTGTTTAAATAAGTTTTTGGTCCCTGCAAAGTTCACCAATTTTGGTTTTAGTCCCTGTAAATTTTGTCTTAGGATTTCGTCCCTGTATTTTCAAAAAATTTAAAAATGGCCCCTGCTGACGTGGATTTCGTTTGCCACATCAACACTTAACAAAAAGAGATGACCGTAGGTACTATTTCCAAAAATTGATATATTTTGCCAAAAACTTATTTAAAGCTTCATAAAACATCACAAATATTTATGTGGTGAGATATAATTTGATGACTATGTAAAACTTTTTTATACTGTGAGTACATATATATTAAATCCAAATTTTTATCTTCTAATTATTGTTGATCCCATTTCGTTGTTACTGTGCACTAAGGATCTTGCCTATACATGTTACAGTAAAAAACCCTATGTATAACTTGTTGGCAGGTCCGCCAAGTCCAATTTTGCATCCAATTTCATAATGTGGTATTTTAATGTGCATTAGTTGCAGGAGACATCAAACCACGCCGCATACCCTGGGGGCTACTCCCTTGATCACTTCTCTTATTACATATACCCAATACGAAGTTTACTTCCGTCAAATCTTTGCCTATACCACCAACAGTATATGTACTTAATTTACAATTTTCTACTTGCATATATTTATAATTTTACATAATAAATATGATAATTACTTGCATGTATATAAGAAGTTCACCTATATTGATTCTTTTTGCTTTGGGATATTCTCCCACTTGACACATAAGAGACGTATGTCTCGATGTACAATCAGGTGTCTAACTGAAAACCCTTCTCTCAACAATAATTTTTCATACACATAAATGTTAAAAAATGGCAATAATTAATTAAAAGCAACAAAATTAAAACTTATTGATTCAGACTAGCTTTGGAGGTGATAAGGCTAACTCTAATGTCACTGCAAGAGTTAATTTGCTCCCCATTGCAGAGGATCAAGAATGGAAGAGAAATTAACATTGAGAGAGAGAATTCAGAGTAGCTAGAATCGCATATCATTGCATTACTTGCATTGTTGACTTGCATCATTACAATAGAGTACATTTATAGTAGTTGAGTAGAGTAGAGTTAGTTAAGTTAGTTGGCACTACCCATAACTAACTCTTAACTATATTAACTAAATCTGTTATATCATCTATCCCTTTACACCCCTTGCAAACTCATGGATGAGGAGTCTCAAATTCTGAGTTTGGCTTTACATTTGTCAAAAATTGAGTGAGTGATAGGTTTGGTAAATATATCAGTTGTCTGTTCTAATGAGGGAATGTGAAATACTTCAAGTTCCTTTTGTTGATTTTTGTCCTTGACAAAGTATAGATCTAGCTCGAAATGTTTTGTTCTAGAGTGCAAAATCAGGTTAGGTGCAAGCAAGATGGCACTCATGTTGTCACAATAGACCTTAGGTGACGGTGTTACTGAAATGTGTAGCTAACTTAGTAGTGACTTTAACCAAGCAATTTCTACCACAAGTGCTAGTCTCCTGTATTCAGCTTCAGTGCTGGATCTTGAGATGACATGTTACTTTTTAGATGACCAAGAGATCAAGTTATTGCCAAATAAACACAGTATCCGGTAGTTGATTTTCTATCATCAGGATCAAACTCCCATTTTGCTTCACAGAAGGTTGTGATGTGCAAGGCAATATAGGGGGTGAATGTGAGACCATGTGAGGTTGTCCCACTAAGATATCTCAAGATTATCTTCACTGCTTGCCAGTGAGTTTATTTTGGAGCATGCATGAACTGTGAGACTTTGTTGACAACATAGGCTAGATCCGGTCGACTGACTGTTACATACTGCAGACCTCCTACTATGGATCTGTAAAGTGATGGATTTTCTGCATCTGTGTCACCACAAACCTATGACCATAGGAGTCTTCATAGGTTTGGCTTGATCCATATTTGCTTTTTGAAGGAGATCCTTTATGTATTTGATTTGTGTAAGGCATATGCTTGAAGCTGATTTTGTCACTTGGATGCCTAGGAAGTAATTCAGGTTTCCCAAATCCTTTAAAGGAAATTTGGAGTTGAAAACACTGATGAAATCTTCTATGACCACGGATGAGGTTCCTATGATAAGTATGTCAACAACATCCGCTAGAATGATTGTTGTTGCAGTGGCAGTTTTCCTGATGAAGAGAGAAGTGTCACAATTGGATGATTGGAGTCCAGGTGTTGGTCTTTATTAAGGCATCATACTCTTGAGACATAACAGCTTTCCAGTATGGTGTAGATAAGACACTCTTGACATATTTTGGTTCAGTGTAGAGATCATTGAGGTCTGCTTTTGATGTAGCAGATATGAGCAGTGCCTTAGGTTTATGAATGCCAGCCTTTCCTCTTGTATCCATGGGATGATTGTTGGAGACAATGGTGATAGTAGGTGTTTCAAGTGAAATGTCAGTAGGTGTAGGTTCCACAGCACACACAACAGCAGGATGTTGTTCAATGGTGGAAGTTGGAATTTCATGTCACTAAGCAAAATATCTGTTAGTACATGAAACAGTAGGAACTGAAATAGAAGTACATGGCAAAGTAGAAGGAAAAACAGCAGTAGTAATGACAGGTATAGCAGGATTATAGGTAGGTAAGTGTGTTGGTGTGTGTGACTGCTATGATGATGTAAAGTGTGAATTTGCCTTGAAAGAAATAGAAGTTCATCAAATTGTACATGTCTAGTTACATAGATTTTTCCTGAAGGAGCTAAGCAAATATAACCTTTTTGGTTTAAGTTGTAACCTAAAAATACACACTGTTCAGACCTGAATTCAATTTGTATTGATTATATGGTCTTAGGAAAGGATAACATGCACAACCAAAGGCTTTTAAGCCATGGTAAGATGGAGTTCGGTTAAAGAGAGTTTCAAGTGGGCTTCTGTGCTGCAAGAGTGGTGTTGGCGGCCTATTTATTAGGTAGCTAGCAGTAAGGAATGCCTTGTTAGTGTAAGCCCTAGTGGCCAATATATTTGAATAGATCATCATTCATATCATGAATTTGATCATATACTTGATATATGAATAAGGCATTCATTTATTATATTATTAGTTTTTAGCATAATAAAGTCCTTAGAATAGGCAGTTTATTCAATGAAATATTAAGTACGTGACTTAATTGTGAGACCTCATTGAATAATAGAACGCTATTCTTAAATATCCGTAGTCGAGTATTATTGTTAATTAGAACGACATAATACATGGAGACTATTGTGTGAGTAGACTGGTGACCACTTCTCACAGGTCAAGGATATGTGATATTAAGTCGGCACACATGTATAAATATTAGGAGTAATATTTATACTGGATGACCCACTATGAGAATACTTCATAATAGTTATGTAAGTGTCATAAGTATTCACATAGCAACCATTGTGAAGTAGTCTTTCGACTTGAATTCACTACGATTCCTACATGAGGAGTTTTAGGCTTTAATGCTATCAAATGTCACGCGTAACAGAGTGAACATAAAGGTAGTTATTGGGCCTGCAATAAATCACGTTGAGGAGTGATGTAGATAGGATTCGTCCTTCCTACAAAGCAGAGGTAATGTCTTGGGGCCCTCCATAGAGTGAGACGTGAAATATGTGTGGCCACGTAGAAATGGGTCAATATGTGATATTGGGCCCGTTTGTGATTACACGTCTACTCGGGGATCGAGGAACAAATAATTGAACATAACAAGGATGACACTTTTATTCCTTGTGTGCAATTAAGACATATGGAGGAAGGGACATTTACTGCACAATAAATTTTGGTCGCGGTAAGGCTAAAACCGGATCACCGATACTCTCGCTAATTGGGTGGTAATGGTGTATTGCTAGATGCCGCTCACTATTTATAATATTTAATATTATATTTAATATTTAATATTATTGCCACCTTAGTGGGAGCCTACAGGGTCACAAGCATAGAGGAAGATGCGAAGCGGGTCAGCAATCATATCTCTATTTTGATGATTGTTTTGATATTGATTTTGACCATTTGCCAGTTCTTGATTCTCTTGATACTTGGCATCGAATCTGTGATAGCACATAAGTTTTGTATGTCCATACTTTTTACAAACCTGACACTTTGGTTTGTTGTAGAACTGTCTGCCATTACCTCTTTGATAGGATCTTCCTCTATCTCTGAAGTTATTACCATAATTGTTGTCAAAGTTTGGATTGTTATGGTAATTGCCTCTACCAAAATGAGTTTGCTGAGATTGAGATTGAGACAAATTGGCTTGCATTTGCTGCATGGAGAAGGCATCTGGGCCTTGCTTTTTGTGCTTTTCCAATCTTTCTTCAAGTGCCATAAGAAGAGATTCAATTTCTGGAATTGAATAGGCATCGATTCTTGACAAGATTGAAGCAACAAGTGGATCATATTCATCACTCAAGCCATCAAGAATGATTTGTATGTGATCAATGGTGTCAACAGGTGAACCAACAACAGCCAATGTGTCAACAACTTTCTTAATAGAAAGTAAATAATCATTCAAAGATCCAGATTTCTTAATGCTTTTGAGCTGATTTTTCAACTACTTATCTTAGCTCGAGTTTGAGAGGCAAAGTAAACTTCTAACTTTTTCCAAATTTGGTAAGAAAATTCACAACCTACCATGCTCGTATGGAGGCTGGTGGATATTGAGACAAGTAGCCAAGTAAAAATGAATTGATCTTGTTGTTCCCGAGATTCAAGCTTTGGAGTTGGTTTGTCAAGAAGTGCATCTTCATCGATTGCAAATTTTCGTGGTTTGCCACCAGGTTGAGCTTCAAAAATGTATTTACTGAGCTTATGTGCTTTGATGGTTCCCAGGACTTGCATTTTCCAAGTAAGAAAGTTCTCATCATCCAATTTTATGGAGATAGGAACCATGGACAGTGTTGTGCAGGGGTTGAAGAAGAAGAAGGAGTAGAAGAATTGATCGTGGCGTTAGCCATTTTTAGGATCTAGATACCATGTAGAGGATCAAGAATGGAAGAGAAATGAACACTGAGAGAGAGAATTCAGAGTAGTTAGAATCGCATATCATTGCATTACTTGCATTGCTGACTTGCATCATTACAATAGAGTACATTTATAATAATTGAGTAGAATAGAGTTAGTTAAGTTAGTTGGAACTACCCTTAACTAACTCTTAACTAGATTAACTAAATTTGTTATATCATCTATCCCTTTACACCCATTAAAAGAAATGCTCCACCTTATAAAATATGCGAATATATATATATATGAACATATCAAGTGAGAGGACTTTATTTATGTGACACTGAGAGAAGCAAATCATAGTCATTAGATCCAATCATGAACAAAAAAGTCATGTGACTTTTTTAAGTTGGCAGTGACTTTTTAATCTTTTAACTAACTTTTAATCTTCATCATTCATGATTAAATCTAATGGCTAAGATTTGCTCCTCTCACTCTCACATAAATAAGGATAAGGCCCTCTCACTTGATATGGTCCCTATATTCATGCTATAGGGAGGTATTGGGAAGCTTCCTCCAAGGAACCTGGGATGACCAAATTCTCCTTGGCTCAAATTTGGTCTAAAAAAAATTTCATTTGTAAATAGTTTGTTGGTAACCTTACTCATTTTTACTATATATATTTACGAATAACACTCATTTAATGCTCTTCCAAGTGTCATCTCCTCATATATTTAACATTTAATGCATTATTTTGTGGAAAGCGTTTGTTCACCTAACAATTGTTGTTGTTTTTTTTTTTTGAATAATTATGGAAGGTTTTTATATCCAGCTTCTAATTAGCACAATCATGCCAATTCCCTGTGGGTCAATGATTTTAGCATTAACTACAATAATTTGTATTCAAATTCACTGTAAAATTGAATGTTGAGATAAGCAGAATAGCAATGTATTGAGAGCAATATCAAATGTTAAAAACAATGTGATAGATAAATATATTTTATAAAAATGATTAACTTGCACAGGAAAAGTGGGAAAATCTATACTATACACATTTACGAATAAAACTCATTTAATGCTCTTCCAAGTGTCGTCTCCTCAGACATTTAACATTTGATGCATTATTTCGTAGAAAGTGTTTGTTCACCCGACGATTATATATATATATATATATATATTTTTTTTGCATAATTATGGAAGATTTTTATGTCCAACTTCTAATTAGCGCAATCATACCAATTCCCTATCGGTTAATTATTTTAGCATTAACTACAATAATTTGTATTCAAATTCACTATGAAAATGAATGTTGAGATAAGTAGAATATCAATATATTGAGAGCAATGTCAAATGTTAAAAACAATGTGATAGATAAATATATTTAATAAAAATGGTTAACTTGCACGGGAAAAGTGGAAAAATAAATCAAATAGATTTTCAAGAGAATAAAAATAATAAGATAGATAAATAAATTTTTATAAAAATAATTAACTTGCACGTGGAAAGAGGAAAATAAATTAAATAGATTTTCATATTTTTTGACAAAATCCTAAAAAATTAGCATATTTCCATGACACGGGTCAGTTACTCTAGTATTCTAAATATAATAGAGATGTGGCAACAATTAATCGAAAGTAGCAAATCTAAAGCTGACTGATTCATACTGCCTCATTATTGGATAATGAAGTCCTCTATGTCACTAACCCGCTATTTTGCTACGTTTTCCTTTTCTCTATGTGGTAGATAATACAAATATGTACGAAATGAGGATTTAATATATGTGCAAATTCCTTTGACTTATAATAAACCTTGCTTTGTGCAAGTGCAACGATGGTGGATATAGTATTTGCTTCCTTTCATAGACAGATGATGATGTCTGTAGCATGGACTGTAAAAGTGAACTTTTGGTAATTTTTAAACTGAATCAGGTATGTTTATTTCTTTATTTTGTTTACAAATGTTATTTTCCTCTTCCCCAACTAAGTATGTATACAATTGTAAAATTTATGGAAGAGGGAACCAAGCTTGTCACATGGGTAAGATAGGAATTCTTGGAGTTTGCATTTCATTATATTCATCGGACAAATTTAAATCAAGTTAACTTTCATGTTTACTTTGAATTTTCGGATTTTGAAATTGTTATCATAAAGGCATGGTTTGAAAGCCAGAAAAAGGCAAACCATTCTATTCAAATTTAAAAATGATAAATTACAGAGATTATCATATTAAAATCACCAAAACAAGAAGAAGAAGAAAATGAAACATCGACCTCAAATATTTTTTTGATAAGCTGATAACCCTCTGACTTATCTAGTTTTGTAGCTAGTAAAGCCATGGTTTTTGAGCCAATTGGTTGAGTTTTATCTCGTTTAAACCCGAATTTAGCTTTAATTGTCCTCAAGCGAGCTCTTGAGTCGTTTTGTTAGTTTTTAGGATTTTTAGTAGGATTTTGAGTTAAATAAAGCATTACGTGCTACTCCTAGTTTCAGGTGATTGTTACGGAACTTAGGTGAAAAGTGAAGCTGGAAAAAACTAGGAAAACTGAAGGAAAAGCAAGATGAAGCTGATCAGAGGAGTCTCGCCCCGCGAGCTAGAAGGCCAAATCTGAAGCATTACGGAGTCCTCTAGGGTGCCCCGTGAGCTAGAGAAGAAGAAATTGAAGATCCTCTATGGCACCCCACGAGAAAGGACTAGTCACGCCAAGCAGAAAGGGGAAAATTTGAAGACTGACTGTCTCGCCCCGCGAAAATGTGCTTTTGAGCCAGGGCTAAAATTTTAATATCGCCCATCAAGAGTGCCTTATCTCCAATTAGTATAAAAGTTTGTTGTTAGACGGAATTTTGTACTCTAATCCTAGTTTTTTAAGAGCCGCGTCTCGATTAGTTTTTCCATAATTATTTGTGATCTGTTCTCTTGAATTACTTGTGATTATGAACACGATGAGGAGCTAATCCTCTTTTCTAAGTAAGCGATATAGCCGCACATGACGGCTTAGTGAGTTTGTAAAGTTTTCTATTCCCTTCTTCTATTTCTTTGTTTCTTAATTCTGATTTTGTTGAGTTGATCAAAAGAGCTTGTGATTGACTAGTCAATCGTGATGAGTCCGAAAAGAGATTCATGATTTAGGGTTTGAATTAAGAACCGTATATCCCAGGTATGATATGACCTAAAATAGCTAGGTAATTACCTGGCTTAGAATTGGCCGAGCTTTACTAAATAACCGAGCATGATGAGCCGAGGCCGAGAATGAGAAGGTGAGGCTGAGTTGGACTAATAAGCAAGAGGGAATTGCCTAGCATCATTTGAACATGTGAGAAGATAACTAAGGTAGAAGGGAAGAAACACCAGATATCCGAAAATATTGGGATATGATACTAATCAAGATATAACTAATAAAGATAAGAAGTAACTAACAATAAAGTAACCAACCGAGATATATGTAAAAAGATCCTATCATATCAACAACAATATCAATTACTATCAAATAACAACTATCCGAGATATGCGTAACAAGATTTTATCATATCTTGAGTTATACTATAAATAGGGGGTCCTAAACAAAGAAGTGACTCACTTTACAATACACACAGACTCACTCTTAAGCGCTCTGAGGCTTAGAGTAGAGGTCGATCTTGATCTCATATTCCAGGCTTATAGAGCACAATTAAGTGGTGAGTGATACTCGTTCCGGCTGGATTCCGGCAATTATGGTTTTTGGCAGGAGCATTTGGTGCCCACAGTGGGGCCGAGGTAAACATTCCTTCAGCCTCACATTTACATCATCTGCTGAACGGATCAATGAGAAAACAAAAGGAGATGAATTGAATCCATTTCTGGATCTGCTGATCAAGAAAATCAGGGAAGAAATAACGAAGATGTGGTCGATGAAGACTTGTGTTGAAACCCGAGTGTTCAAAGTCGGACCTAAACTAGAGGTGGCAACAACGGTCTGCTATCTGCAGCACAAAATGGATGCTGTTGAAACCATCTTCAAATCTACCAGGAAAGTTAATCTTCTGATATTCCAAAGTTAATTAATCATCTATATTGTTTTCTTTAATTCTGTTGTTACAACTATGTTTCTCCATATGATTTTGTTGCGCTGCTATTTCTTTCAAGGTTTAACGTACAACTGTTGGCATCCATAAAAGGGCTAGAAAGGAAATCTGGAGAAAAAGCTCCACTACCTTATCATCGTGAAGCACACTCAGTGTTCGTTGAAATGATTCTCATGTGATATTGCTCTATTTATTTCCTATTTAGCTTTACTGCTTTGTTTTAAACTCAGAACAACATACTGCTATCAACAACTGCTAATATCCTTGCTTGAAAGAACTTTTACATGCTCGGTCCAGTCCTCTTCTTATTGTATCAGCATAAGAATCTATATTTCTATATTTAACTACTGAAACAAGTGATATAAATGGCCCATAAGTAATATGCTTAGGATTTTTCAACAGCTTCTTCTAACACCATCGGCACACGACTTCACTGCCCGTGTTTTCTTGATTACTAAAACTCCTTGACAAAATAATACTATTATATGTCAAGGTTTGCACTGAACCTTCCATGCTACATTTTGCTAAAGCAACATATGAACAAATCAAGAAGTAAATTGTTTGAACTAATTAATTTAGAGTCTTCAACCTCTATTAATGTTAACATAAAGTCGACAGCTATTTTTGATACACAATCATGAGATACTATCACTTTTCAAGCATGTTTAGCATCTTACTAGTTGCATGATGAGAAATCTGTTCAACAACTTAAAAGACATCATTGCACTTGTATAACTTTATTCTCTCCCCGGATATAGTAAATATATTTTTACTTTGTTTTTTAATTGCCATCAATCCTAGGCAATTCATTAGCTTATACTTATATACTATTTCATTACCACCATTTACTCATGGATTGACTTCATGTGATTCAGAATAAATGGCATAATTCTCGCAATTGGAAGTCGCAACAAAAAGGGCTTGAATTTGGGATATATTATCCACCACATCTCATTGAGAAACACAACATCCTTAGAAATGTGGCAATTTTGTGCCCGAGCTCGATCCAACCATAATTCACTTCGGAACAATTATATATTGTTTTGCTATAGATATTTGCTCACTCGATTTACTTATCATTCCAGTAGATATTTGAATTCAAATATTTTACAAATAGCTAACCATGATGATATTTATCTTTAGCTAACCGCCATTTTAAATGAGGCATTTTAAATACACTATTTCTTATTAATTTGATTGATTATATTCTTCAAACTCGCCTAGATAGATTGGAAAAAACAATATGGCAATATCTTTTCAATTGTAACTATAATTCTAGTTTATGATTTTGGATTCAAATCAGATCATTGTATTTTATCATATCTAATATGATAATCTCTTATTAGAATTTAAATTTGAAATTGAATTTAAGTGGATTCATCTTGTCCTATGATATCTCATCATATAATCCTGTAAGTCAAATAGGCTATTTTGATATTTAAATTTAATTATTTACCTACGACTTTCTCTATTTTAATATATATCACTATGTCACTAATTCAAATTCTGAAAAGCAAAAATATGCTTTTTATCTCTATCATTATCATTGATTTGAATCTAATAAGAATTGGGATTATTTCTTTAACCTCCTATCCACTAAGTGAGATATTTTCGTTTGAATGTGATTGTCGTACGCAGTTTTCATCAAAATCTTGTAAGTTACGGACAATGTAAAGTGGAGATGATCTCGACCAATCCTGACGATCTGCTCGGCCAATCCAAAATCCACCATGGAAGTCGCCAAGAGCTCAGAAATCAGAATAGTGCACACCACACCAAATGACCCTATAAAACCCCTGGAGTTCCACAGCTCGGGGGATGGGCATAAATAAAGTCCTTACGTGTACATCACACCAAATGACCCTGCAAAACCCCTGGAATTCCACAGCTCGGGGGATGGGCATAAATAAAGTCCCTATAAAACTCCTGGAGTTCCACAGCTCGGGAGATGGACATGAAAGTTGAATAAGGCATAAAAAATTGAGTAAGACCCTACGAAACTCCTGGAGTACCACAACTCGGGAGATGGGCATCAACATTAAATAAGACCTTACGAAACTCCTGGAGTTCCACAGCTCGGGAGATGGGCATAAAAAATTGAGTAAATCCCTACGAAACTCCTGGAGTTCCACAGCTCGGGAGATGGGCATTAACATTGAATAAGACCTTACGAAACTCCTAGAGTTCCACAGCTCAGGGGATGGGCATAAAAAATTGAGTAAGACCCTATGAAACTCCTAGAGTTCCACAGCTCAGGAGATGGGCATGAAAAAGTGACCCTTCAAAACCCTCTAAAGTTTCACAGCTAGGGGATGGGTACAAAATTTATTGAAAAATGTCGTAGTTTCACAGCTTGTCAAGCACAAAAGGAGAAGTTGACTTGGAAGTCGATAGCACAGACTGATACTCGGTCCCGGATGTGGTAGCTCGGACTTGGCAAGCTCCAAGTAAGTTATTACTGTTTCGGTACATAATTGAAGTATCTCTATAAAATGTTTATATGGGTTTTCCATGCTATTCTTAACATTCAATTGTTCCAATGCTTTATAGTCATTTTGATGTGTTTCGGTCATGAGCCAAAAACATAATTAATAATTCGGTTATATATATGAGCTTCGAAGCAGGTTTTTTCCAAGTATTATTAAAAGCAGAACTCACTTATTTTGTTTAAGAATTTAACTCTTGTCAATCAAGTTATCTCAAGGTTCAAGTTAGAAATTACAACGCAACGATTGAAATGTGAAATAGCTCGATCATGCCATACTCGACCAATACTGACGTTAGTAACCAATAGGAGTTGGCCTATACTCATCCTGCACTAGCGCTAGTGGGAATTGGTCCATACTCGGCCATTAACAGAAATTCACATAGAATGAGCCTATACTCAGTGATATGGTGTAATTCGGTCTATACTCGATCAACTACTATATTTCTCGGTCAATCACAGCAACACAAAGCTCGATCAATTAAAGGAGAAAGGTCATTTGTAGCTCGGCCCGACTCGGTTCCTGAAAACTTCCTTTAATTGTGGTCTCCAAACTCGGTTAATAAATATAGTTGGGCCTAGCTCTGACCTGACCTAGAAGAAAGCAAGAATAGCTTGGATTGAATAGAGAATATTACTAAGTTTGGAGTGTAAGTGATGTGTTGTTAGAATTTTGCAAAACACCCAATAGTAATAGAGCTTGATGATAGTTTATTCATTAAGAGGTTCATTTGATCCATAAGTTCATCTAGTGTTACTTCAACATTGGCATTAGCTCGGCCAAGGTTAAGAACATGGCCATTCCTACGTTAAATCCTATTTAGGCTGAGTTTAAGTTAGAAAAACCCGGTTATCATTGGTTCTTTTATTAATTATATTACTCGACTCCAACTCAAAGTCGGTTTAAGTTTAATTACAAGACCTAAAGGGTTCAAGTACCAAGCTCGGCCTTCGACGAAAATATGCTCGGCCTCCATGCCAAGCTCAGCCTCCTAGCTTAGGACCAAGATAAAATAAGGTCGGATACCTTGAGCAGTAATAAAGAATGTGAAAGCCAAAATATAAGGTAAACACAGGAAGAGATGTAGGATGAGAATACCAGCATATCAATCAAGAGCGCAATCAAAATGTTTGCAAAAGTAAGGGCTATCAAATCCGAGTAATATGAAATAAAATTCAAGACATCCGAAATTCTACTGTAGAAATAAGAAAGCTATCACAAAATGTCCGACATATACAAGCACAGAGTCAAAAATAAGCTTGGATTCACCTAGGTAGAAAACAATCTAGATATATTGATTATCCACACCGTTCTCTTCATTCCCTTCATTCTTCTCATTCCCTTCCTTCTCTTCTTTCCCTTCCTTCTCTGGAACTTCAACCAAGCGGCCATCAATGATTTGCTTCCACACCCCAACTTTGGATATATCTGAGCCAGGAAGGATGACATTAACTTCAAGCGAAACAAGAGTCAAAACCAGCAATGTATTTATTTGTAAGAGCTTCTTTTAAGTCTACTTTATCAGCCTCGCATTTGGCATGAGTATCTACAAGATCATGCAGTATTTTTCTAACTCGGTTATAGTCTGGGACCGACCTTCTTCAGTAGCGTTCACAGTATGACAATGTCGAGCTTATCAAAAGCATTGGCATAAAGAAATTATTAAGTCTCCAAAGAGTCCTGGATGAGCATCAAAAGATTATGTCTTCGGAAACCAACATCCCTAAAGTCTACACGTGTGACACACTCTACCCCGCATGCATTCAAAAGCGATAACACAAATATAAAAGAGAGAGAACGCATGCAAATATATATAATATTAAAAACCGGGCAGAGACTGCCGCATTGTAACATAACGCGGAAATAACCAAAACATGTTTTTAAAGAAAACATAAGATAACTGAAAACATAAACGAACCCAACCCCGATGTCACACTACAGAGCTGGTATAACTAATCTGATAAAACAACTCGGATACAAAAGGAAACAAACTAAACAACTACTGAAACGGAAATCATATCTATGAGTCGCGGCTCCTTAGAGTCACTCCTCAGCTGGCTGCACATCGACTTGTGCATAAACGATACATGCCACAAAACAAGAAACATAGAGATAGGGAGTAAGAAACATATATATGAATATAACGGCAAGGAAGCTGTTAGCAAGGCGAGCATACATCAAACAAGCATGTTATACAAACAGCAAAATCATAACAACCATCATCATATACGTGTATGCTATGCAATGCAGTTCTGCTCCATTCCTCTACTATGCACTTGGATCCAAACTAACTCAGGATGCCAACTTTGGGGTTACATTTCCACATTGGCCAAAAAGCATCAACACTTGGCCAGACCACCAAGCCATGGGTGGACCCCCTGGACAGCCGATACATCTTATTCAGGGATGCGCCACCACGGTGTATACTTGATTCCCTTTAGGACGAATCCCACGGACGGCCAGATCGTCTTACTCTTGGACAACCTCCCCTATGTTGCACAACCTCCCATCAACATCTCCGATGCATGAATGCATGGCAGACAACACAAAACCACAACCACCACCCCCGCTTGGGAGCATAGGCTACCTAAGTTTTATCACCATCAACACCTCGACCACTAGGCTATCGAGGATTATCGTTTAATGTTCATCGTTAAGTCTTTTAAGCATCAACAACACTTTGGCCATTAAGCACCAGAGTTCAACACCTTGACCATCAAGCATCAAGGCCCACTTGGAGCGAACACTAGGCTACCGAGGTATAACATTTTATCACTTGGAGTGAATACTAGGCTACCAAGGTTCAACATCTTATCGATTGGAGCGGACACTAGGATACCAAGGATCAACGTCTTATCACTTGTCTTTGGTCTTCATGTTCCGTTGGTGTCTTAATAAGTCTTTTAAGCGTTTGGGGTGAAAACCCCTATTCATGCATTCTGGTTCTGTTCTGGTCAGGTGAGCACGGCATGCTCACCCACAGCACGGACGTGCTGGACCTGCAGGCAAGCACGACCGTGCTGCCTGCTGAGCATGGGCTTGCTCAAATGCATGCCCTGCTCTGAGTTTCAAACTGGAGCACGGGCGTGCTCCTTATCAAGCACGGCCGTGCTCAATGGATCGTGGCCGTACTAATCTGGGCAGAAGGGGTCAGGAACCCTTTCCCAAATCCTTGGGTCAATTCACAGATTCAACCTATTGGCTTTTACTAAACCATTGAACATCAGTTTCATTAATCGTAATTGTTCTTCATTAATATTCATGTCTTATCAAAAGGGAATTAATCCTTTAATCTCAATTCATTTAGTTGTCCCTAATCACTCATAAATCAATCCATAGTGTTCTTGACAAAACCAGTTGGCGTAAACCTCACACCCATTACTACGTTCAGATTTATGAACAAGGGGAACAACCTCCCTTAACATCATTAACGGATTTGACGTTTTAACAATAACGCATCACAACATCAACCAACAGCCAATACAACACAATATCATAATTATGATAAATCACTCCATCATGGCATCATCACATTCAATATGTTCATAACAGTCAACATTCAATAACAAGAACATTCATAACAACATTAATCAATTAATAACAGTCATGCCAATATCATCATCACAACAGTTAAGCATCATATAACAAATAGGCATAAGGCATATAGAGATGTTATCAAAGGAAAGGGTCATGGGTAACCCATCGTCTTATGCTACCCCCAAGCCTACATACTATATTATTCCTTCTCCCCATACCTGGTATAAAGATCAGACTCCTGATAGTAAACTGGTCGTGTCCCCTCAAGCGGCTCGACAAACGAACCAAGCCTTGGCCAACAGAAAGGTTAACCAATTAGTTCCCAATTCAACAAAAGGAAAAGGAAACAGAAGAGGGATAACCGGCTTACCTTAAAAGACATTAACGCACACGTTCCTCTCCCAAACACCGCAAGGATTCCAAGAACTAGGAAGGGTTCAAGGGTGAGAGAGAGGAATAGAGGTTTCTGATGTTTTGGAGGCAGAGAAACCGAAATAAGGGTTGTACACAAAACCCTTGCGCATTGTTCCTATTTATACACTCTGAGACTCGAGCACAACCATGCACCCCACTAAGCACGGTCGTACTTACATCAACATCAACGAGACACGTTCACTTGCAGAGCACGGTCGTGCTCCCTATAGAGCACGGGCGTGCTCGCTAATCCCTTGCACGGTCGTGCTTCTCATTAAGCACGGCCGTGCTTGTGACTCAACCAGTCACAAGGCACAACTTGAGCACGGGCGTGCTGACTTATGAGCACGGTCGTGCTCATGCATCAGGAAGGGATTTGAAGCCTAAAATCCCACTTAACCCACTCTAAACCTTTCTAAGCAAACAAGGCATACACAACATGCGCTTATACAAAAAACATGGTGTTACAACAAGCGTGAAATAAGCTTGAATTAATGCTTAAAGACAAAATTGGTACGATTAAGTACTAATAAGGCATAAATTATTCAGTCATGTGAAGCTCGCTCAATAACTTAATAAAAGCTCTTTCGCCTTATTAAGACTCAGAGCTTGGGGGACTTGTGTACATCCCAGGTATGATATGACCTAAAATAGCTAGGTAATTACCGAGCTTAGAATTGGTCGAGCTTCACTAAATAACCGAGCATGATGAGCCGAGGCCGAGAATGAGAAGGTGAGGCCGAGTTGGACTAATAAGCAAGAGGGAATTGCCTAGCATCATTTGAACATGTGAGAAGATAACTAAGGTAGAAGGGAAGAAACACCAGATATCCGAAAATATTGGGATATGATACTAATCAAGATATAACTAATAAAGATAAGAAGTAACTAACAAGTAAGTAACCAACCGAGATATATGTAAAAAGAAACAAGTAAGTAACCAACCGAGATATATGTAAAAAGATCCTATCATATCAACAAGAATATCAGTTACTATCAGATAACAACTATCCGAGATATGCGTAACAAGATCTTATCATATCGACAATATTATCAAATAATATCAGATAGAAGATATCAAGATAAATAAACGGTTGAGTTATACTATAAATAGGGGGTCCTGAACAAAGAAGGGACTCACTTTACAATACACACAGACTCACTCTTAAGCCAATGCTTAGAATAGAGAGGTCGATCTTGATCTTGTATTCTAGGCTAATAGAGCACAATTAAGTGGTGAGTGATACCCGTTCCGGCTAGATTCCGACAAATTTGGCAGGAACAAGAACACAAGTTGAATATTGATAGAGATATAGTAGGAGACCTATGCAACCAATATAGGGAACCAAGGTCTTAATGAATTCTCGTATGTTAGTCATCATAGAGATATAGTTGATTAGTATGCAAGGGTGTTTTCTTTTGTGCTTGATGAAGACATTAGGATACTTTAGGAGTCCCGGTTGACATTGAATTGAATTAGGAATAGAGAACTAATCACATTTGGATTTAAGCTTGATTATGTAGGTGAAATCGTGACCTTAGATCTTCCCAATCATATTTTCTATCTCGATATCTGTTTGCGATTTGTTTTGATTTGTTAGTTAATGACAAAATCTCAATTGATCTCATAATATTCTTCTCTCTCCATTGACTTGGTCAAATTAATTATTGATTTAGATATTGATAAATTGGTTACCCAATCCCTGTGTTCATTCTCAGAATTAGTTGTCGTATTTTATTACTTGTTTCGATCCGGCATGCTTGCCGGAGACCATCATAAGCAAAAGTATATTGATTGAGAGTATCTATTTTACTAGAGTTCTCCTAAAAACAAATAAACCAGCAACAGCAATGTATATTACGCCCCTTTAAACCATCAAAAGACCCTTGTATATGATTTCCAATATAATCATTATATAATGAACTTGGACGCCTATGAGCAAAAGCCAACCCGCTGTTAGATAATATGGTGCTTTAATGTCTTAAGGGTAGTATAGTCTTTTACTTGTTGCTTATATATATATATATATACTCTTTTTTCTATCTATTATAATGTTGACTGATTCACATTTGCAATAGAGAACCCTAAACTCTTTCCTCTTCTCCTTTGTTCTTTTCCTCTTCTTCTCTTCTTCTCCATATGTATTGCTAATCTTAACATGGTATCAAAAAGCAAGGTTCGTTCCATCCACCGCTTGAAAGAAATAGTGTGAAGAGATTTATTTATTTTTTTATTGAAGGGGAATGTTAGGTTAAAGCCACTGTCTGAAATTTTTGCTCTATAAGCCATTGTTCACGGTTTGTATTTTTTCACTAGAAGCCATATTTTAAGCCACCAGATCTTTTGGAATCCCATCATTTGGAAATTTTTATTGTATGTGTATCGTCCGTTTGTGTCCATCTGGTATTTGTTTCTTGCTAGGTTTATCGAATCTGGTATTGTTTCTCTCCTCTCTTCATTATTTGTATTTGTCATTTTCTTTATTATTTGAGAATAGTAGCAATGAATGGTGAAAATGGGCAAATTCTAGAGTAGATGACATGGTCATGTCTCTCATGGTGAGAGACCATTGTCAACCCTTTGATTTATCGCATGTGTAACGCTTGTTTGCAATGATGAAAGAAATTTTGCTTCATATTTTTTTTTTTTCAAGTTGTAATTCTCAAAAATATAATATTGTCAATTTAATATGCACATTTACCTTATACTCGCTTATATTCATTCTTTTTCTTATTAAAAAAATAATAATATGTACCTTTAATAGCATGTCCCTAAAGAAATGCTATCTTTACCACATTGAAAAATAGTGATCAACCTTTTACAACGCTCTGGAGATTTCCGATGACGACCTTGGGCTTCCTCCGCGAGGAACTCATCGGCACCGGAGGAGAAGAACGAGAATGGTCGCTGCCGTCATCTCCGCCCTCGCCTCCCTCGTCAGCCCCTTCCTTGCCTGCCTCCCATGCCTCTTCCCCGTCGACCTCTCCCTCGGCTCTGTCATCTACCTCCGCGGCCTCTGGTATCTCCAGACCGACCTCTCCCTTTACGTTGACATCTTCATCCCTGATGACTACCCCCGCCTTCTCGACGTCGTCAATGGCGTCGAGGGATCCACCAAGTGCAATCTCTAAGAATCAAAGTTCAGGGCGATTGTGATTCTTGATCTCGCGTTCTTGATGCATGTGAGGCTCTACCGTTCCAGGTCTACGCTCACTCTCCATCTCACATGCATCGCAATGGACTACCCCCACCGTGCAAGAAAGGTTCTGGGAGCTTTTTCTCTAAATCATCTCCTTCGCCACTCCCTCCCTCTACCTCCGCCATATCTCCTCTTCGCAGGCCTCTAGTTCCAGATCTGAGTTTGGGTTGGTCTGAGGTCGAAGCGGTCCGTGTTAGACATTGTGCGTCTCGTCATCTCTGTCACGCGTCTCGCCGCCGCCACTGGAAGCCATCATCATCGTAATGGACCATTGAGTCAGCCACCAAGTCAGTCATGGGCTAGATCTGGGCTATGGCTTGGCAACGAGGTTGAGAGGTTGGACGAGGAGGTTCACGAGGGTGGGTTTCAAGGGAAGTCGGGAGGCGTTGGCGCTGACGGAGGCACCGCAAATCATTCGGAATGTGGTGGCGGTGGTTTCTGGTGAGGGCCTATGGATGGAATTAGGATGTGGCGTGGGAAGGTGCATTGTAATATCGTGTGACAATACCTGATCTATGGTAATCTGTAGTCTCTCACAGTGAGAGACACGTGTAGCTCTCTCACCGTAGAATCCGCCTGTGAAAAGGATGATTCTCTTCAATCTATTAGTGTACAACTCAAAGAGCAAAATTATTCATATTGGATTTATGTGTTGATTTTTATTTTTTTTTTTGAAAGGCAAGAGAATGTGGGGCTATGTTTCTGGAACCTCTATTAAACCAAAAAATGAAAAAGATGTAAAATTTACAACTGAGTTAGAATCTTGGGAAGCAAATAATTCGAAGATTAGTACTTGGATTAATGACTCTGTTTCACAGTCAATTGGCATTCAATTAGCAAAATATGAAACAGCCAAGGAGGTTTGGAATCATTTGTAAAGGTTGTATGTGCAGTCCAATTTTGCAAAGCAATATCAACTGGAGATTGATATTCGGGCTCTTCAACAAAACAACATGAGCAACAGAATTTTATTCTGCTATGTCCAATCTTTCAGATCAGTTAGCTCTTATTGAATCTACAGAATTACAAGTTTTTAAAGCGTACACTGATAGTAGAGAAGAACAACACCTGGTTCAATTTTTGATGGCCCGTCGTGATGATTTTGAAGGTATTCGTTGGTCAATTTTGCACCATAATCTTCTCCTAACTGTTGATTCGGCAATTAATGAGTTGTTAGCTGAAGAAATTTGCCTCAAGTCTCAACCTGAAATGTTAATGCAGTTATCTGTTTTTGTTGTTCCTTATAACAAAGATAAATCTTATGGAAAGGTTGGTTATGATGAGTGTAGCTTCTGCAAGCATAAGCGTAGTTGGAAAGCTCAATGTCCAAAATTGTTGAATAAGGAGCGAAACTTCAAGCACTTCAAGCCTCCAACATCAAATGTTAATGCAGTTATTCCTCCTTTTGATGAGAGCACACCCCTTTCTAGTCCTACTGTAGCTGATCTTGCTGAGCAATTCCAAAGGTTTCTTACCACACACCCACGTAAAAGGAGGTGCCGTAAAAGTGTTAAATATCATTACTCTTTTATGTCTACTCAACAGATTACCGCCAACTTATTCTCAATTAAAATTTTCCCTTTTACTAGGGGGATTCACAAAATATCTAGGACGTACCTCAGCTTTTGTGGTCGATCTCTTGGGAGTTTGTGAGGGTCTTCTTTTAGTTAACCGAATGGGAATTGATGCTTTAGAAGTTCATCTTGATTCCGAGGCAGTTATGAAAAGCTTGCATGGTAATGGTGTTGGCAGTGCTGTGGGTTGGCGTCTCTTGAGTCGTATCAAGAAATTACTAAACTTGAATTGGGAAGTTCACATTTTGCATGTCTACCGGGAGGCGAATAAATGGGTGTTTGGGACTGATGGATTTCATTTCAACTATTTTTCCCCTTAAAAAGCTTAAATTTTTAAAACAACTTTTTTTTTAATATAGAAAAGTTATTTTCATGTATCTAATTTTAAGGACTATTGGATTTTGAGATTCTGATTATTTTCTCCACCTACACTCACTTTCCGATCTTACCCTCCATGCGCATCGACTTTATCTAATCTAACGTATGGAGTCACGACTAACATAGCATCGCATTATTTATTTAACTAATATTCATTATATATATATATATATATATAATTTTATTTAAATGTTGTGGAAACAATGTTCAGTCCGCTCATTTCAACTTCCAGGATATATTATTTTGACATGTTTTCATAGTCATGAAAAAATGTTATAAATTTTATTTAATTTTTTTTATAATAGAAAAAAATTGATAACAAAAAATATAAAAAGTTAAATATTTTAACAAGTTTTAATGTTAAAAAAAAAGCATAAATATTATTAATACAAACAAATAACTTCATACCATTTTTCGTAATTTATTATATAAAAGTGGTTTTTTTGCACCATCCAAAGGAAATAGATTATCTTAAAATTACTTCTCCACAAACATACCCAAACAAAAACAGATTCTGATTATAATCGATTATCACAATGTAAAAGTTTGAGATCAAAGGAAAAAGTAGAACAAAGTGTTCTGATAAATCAGAACCAAACTCAATCAACATCAAATTATGAGAAGAAGAACCAAAGGCTCAAGAAAAAACTCCGAGAAAATGATAGAGATAAGTGGAATTTCTCATTCAACTAAAAATGAACTAAGAGTTCAGTATTTATACAAGCTGGGAAAGTAACAGAAAATAACTAACTCTACAGCTAACTAAATGCTCCTATAACTTAAGTTACATTTGAGTTTTATTTGAATTTATTTGAGTCGGGTAAGACACAATAATCGATTATACATACATATAATCGATTATCCGCATAATCTATTTTTTCCACATTTCCCAAACATATCTTAATTGTGCGCTTGCTTGTGATCCTAGCATTCATTCATCTTTTGTTGTTTGAGCAATGCCCTCCTCAGGTGGCACAAGTTTTATTTGATGATCTTAGGGGTGTGCCTACCCCTGTTGAGTTTCTGTTTTTTGGGCTTCGGCCCGTTGTATATTAAAAAAAATTGAAGATCATGCAAATTTTTGTAGAGTGGAGAGCTTCTCGTGAATAGCGGTAATTTGCTGCAAAGTGACAGATTTTTTTATTTTTTACTCTTTCTTTTTATTGCAAAGAGGCATTGGGCAATCTCACATAGGTCGCGTTTGAGTAAACAACTTAATTAAGAGCTAATCACATAAGACCTTATCGCATGAGAGCTTATGTCATAAGAGCTTATGAAGAAATGGGCAAGAGAGGATTCGAAGGGGGAAAACACGGAGGGGTCATAAGCACTTGTTAAAATTCCATAAGCTTGTTCCAGTGACTTATGAAAATAAGTCAAAAACTCCTTATGGGATGACATAAGTTACTTTTATAAGCTCTGCCAAACACACTGCATAAGAGCTTATATCATCAGATAAGTCAAAAGGAGTTTAAATAAGCTCTTCCAAACACCATCATAGTCACATTCATTGAATATACTGTCTCTTTGCCTGTCAGTTCGGGCATTCAGTTGTTTTTTACTATTCTCCTTTTACTATTCTATTTCGCATGCAGAGAAATATTTGTACGACAAGGTGATACTGACCCTTGTTTATGAGATATCGGTGCCCTGCTGAGATGGTCTTCTTTCTTTAAATAAGTGCTTGTCCTTTTTTTGTTTCGATTTGGTTTATTTTTCACTTTTACTTAACTTCATTATTCTGCATTATCAATTCATCATCGTTCTTAATAATATCTCTGTATGTGTTTTCGAAGCAGCGTACAATGATCAACAATAATATACTTATAAATGCACACATGTATATGGTAGGAGAATGCTCGTTGGTACGACAATTTTTGTTCAAACGCATACGAACAATGTTAAAATATTGCCGTTTTGGTTTTCTGATGTTTTTTGTTTGACTTTTCAAATCTTCATTAATTGATTGAATGGTTATTATGTGGACACCTCATTCGTGGAATTCGTTTTCGTGATATATAGCATTGCTGTTTATGGTATGACATGCCCGAGTTGGGGTTCGGCCCATAATGGTCCTTAGACTATGTATCTAATAAGTTGATAGTCTCCTATTAAATTGTGATTACTGAAATCTGTAACTGAACTCGAATATTATAACTGTTCTTATCAATGACGTCTATAATCCCTCATAACGACTTACTAATGTCATGTAACGGTCATCTCAGCTCTATATATTTCAGCTATAGCCTTTGGGTATGAGATCTCTCTTTCTGACACTCATCATATTAAGTACCAACTAGCTTGGAAATTGGATGTCTCTTTATCATTATGGAGTTATCAATTGTCGTCAACTTGACCCTCTACTTTCGAAGTCCATGTCAGAACAATTTATTTATATAATTTTTATTATCTAATTATAATAAAATTTATCTAATTTTTAACCACCCATACTGTTCTGTCAAAAAAAGAAAACTACCCATACTAAAATTAACATTTATGAGGTGTTTTCCAATGGACGTGGTTCTATTCATAACCAAAGCTACAATAGTAGTCCATCAATTTTTGATCAAACGTAGTGGGACTACTGAAGTTTTGTCAGAATCTGATGTTTAAGGGGTCTGATTCTGATGTGTCAGTCTTTACTTAGCACATGCTCCAGTTAATGCCCAACAACACATGTACCATTTCCACCTTATATTTTCTTGGACAATAGTCCTACTCCAGTCCAGCCACTTTCCAAACACCTGATTGGAAGTATTCAAGCAATTAAGGAATTCTACCTCCACTATGGAGGTAAGGTATCATGCCAATTACCATGGCCCCCCAGGAAAATAATAAATATATTGTAAATTATGGTTTTAAAATTAGTCACATTTATATTGGTGTTTTTTTTTAATAAGAGCTTATTTCTAGTAACTTTTTGAAGTACTTATAAGAAGGAGAATGGCAATTAATATGCTAAGATATTGATCAAAGAATCAAAATAAAGGAGATTTTGTATAGAAAAATGATATATATTTAATATATTGAAAAGTTTAATATTAATCTTTTCATTATATTTTTTTATGTTGATTTCTTAACTAATATCTCTAGCAAGGTTGTAATAAAAATTCAAACATTAACTTGTTTACACAAAGATTTGTTACCTATATTTGTACTTAAGATTTTATTTTATTTCTCAGTTACCTAATCCAAGATCTTAATAGCATTTCTGGTTACTGTTTAAAAAAAATAGCATTCCTGGTTACTGATTAAGTACACGAGTTTAATTGCTATATACTGACACTGTAAAATCATTTTACACAGACATCCAATCTTAAATTGCCACCTCAACAAACTTCTTTGATTCTTATCCTACCTATTTTAGAAGTCATCAATATCATGATTGATAATTGGTTGACAATGTAAAAAACTTTACACACCGTTAGTGTTTAACAATTAAACTCTTAAGTATATTTAAAATAACCCCAAAAAATATTTTATTTGAGGATTTTCTAAAGTTTAAACTTCACAAAAGCATGATCTAACGAACTTTTATTTTTATATTAAAACAAGGAGGACAAAGTGAGGCATCTGAATGAGTGGTTTGGAGAATTTGTGGTTACTTCACGAGAAAAGAGTGTCTTTTACTCCTTTGCACAAGAATGGATTTTATTCCAAAATGCATGAAGATGGTGGTGGACTCAAGAAAAAGAATCAAAAGGCAATTGAATAGGAAAGGAGAGAAAATATAGAATGAAGAGGATATATATGAACATTTCAATCATTCCATCCCAATTGAGAAGAGAAGTACATCTTAAACCATACTTTTCTTTTCTTTTTGGCGACAGGCAAGTCACAAGAGAAGATTTTGTGTATTGGGAAAAGATAAAAGATAAAGTTAAGAAATACTGACAAAGAGGACTCACTCAGGATCTTTGGTTTATCAATAAACATGTGGGTCACTGAACCCATGTTATAAGCTAGAACTTTAATAATACTATCAATCATAAAAGTTTTGACAATTTCATTTTTATGAATAATTGTAGTGGGAATGGTATCATATCTCTATGACTCTATCGGAGGTGTTGTTCAATTGAAGTGCCTTTAACATATCAATTTTTGTTTAACCGACACATATATAGAGGAGAAATATGAAATTGTCATAAATCCCAACACTAGTATTCAATTAACCTAAGAAGAAGTGGTGAAATCTATGATATAATTTTGTTAAGGAATATTTTTGAATTTGTGATGAGGTTGGAAATATGAATGTTTTTTGAACGTCAGAGAAGAAGACAATTCATGCAACATATATAAGTGTGTTTTATAATATATATTTAAAAAAAAAAAACCAAATGACATGCAAAAATATCACTGTTTCACTAGACATCCCAACTAGGCTAGTGTTTTTTATAATATATTGAAATGATGAGAAAATAAAAAAATATACATAAATATATGAGAATATAAAAATATAACATTAGTATTTAAATTTATTGAAAAAAATAATAAAACTTGGTTGATATATAATTACTTATCTGTGTACATGGTGCAAGTGTGGCTGAACTTTCATTTGTATTGGTTTTGCACAAGTATGGCTAATTGCTCAGCTGCATCATGCAGTGAATGCCAATAGTAAAAGTTAATTATATTTACATTAGTAACTAATAATCAATATATTCATTTACTTATAACCATTTTATATTCCATCTAAACTAAAATGAATGTTAAGATTTTAGTATTTATTTTATTCATAGCAAAAGTTTATACTTACCTTCACATGCTTATGCTCTATGGGGTGTATGACATAACAGAATAAAGCTTAAAATTATTGGGAAGGTGGTAAAAGCAAAACACAAATACTTTTGTAGGAGAGTGGGGACAAAGAATTATTGAAAGAGGAAGGGATGAAGTAAAAGCCTAGGAAAGAAAATGACCTGGAAAAAAAATAGGAAAAATAAATAAAGAAGAAGGAGGGAGGTTGGAGGAAGCATCACATAATGGTGCAGTGGTGCAAGAAAACAAAATGATGCCTATTGATTATTTGACATGGGAAACTTTATCTAATCCTAGCCTGGGCCGTGTGTTTTGAATTATGATGATGGGTTCTTTACAGAGTCGTCTCTCAAGTCTGCAGCAACAAACTTGGCTTGCTTTTTACTCTGTTTGCTTTCACTTTATGAGGATTTTAGGCCTGTCCCAACTTTATAGACTTTTTTGGTGCCCATTCAAACAAAAGGAAACCACTCATCACATCACATCCACAGCCATTTCCGGAATCGATGCTTGCTTATTGCCATATGCACGCACGCACGCACGCACCCCACTGTTCTGTTCTCTGCCCTTTCTTCCTATTCACATCCACTACCGCCCGCCCATGACAACTTTCCTTATAGTAGTGGGATTCCTCTACTCTTTTCCCTTCCAACGATTCATTCACTCAAAGCTTTACTTATACCTCTTTCATATTCCCATTATAAATTCTTAATCTGATCGTGGCTTTTATGATTTTTTTAACTTATCAAAAAGATTGGAAATGAATATGAAGGGTAACTGTGTGCCACCTATATTTGTCAAAGGTTTAGTTAGTAGTGGTGTTACATTTACTCAGAAACTTAAAAATCTCCTTTAATTTTCAAGTTTTTGCGAATAACATTTTTTTTGTTGTAAACATTTTTGTGAGTAGCATTAACATATTGAATTCCGTTTCAATTACGAATATTGTGTTAATAAAACTTCCTTTCCCAGTTTCCCTTCATTCATTCCAATATAACATTGGTAGTTATTATTGTTTTTAACTCTCTTTAAAGAAAAAGAAAGAGAAGTTACTAAAACAGCCAATAGAAGAATTCTACCTTAACTTCTAACAGTCATCGATACCAAACCATAAACCGTAGTAACCGACTTAAGAAATATGTAACTCCATAGAAGATTGAGAAACCATAGAAAAATATTACCCAAAATTAAACATGAATAAAATGAGCAAAAAAACACAAATCTGTATTAACAAAAAAAGAATTCCAAATTCTATTTTTCCTTTCATACACTGTCCTTCGGACAAAAAAAAAAAAAAAGAAAAAGAAAAACTACTTATTTCTATTTTCAGATGGTATTAATAAAATCCAGTATGAAAAATTCTAAAAACTCCTAAGAGAAATTAACATGAACACTAGCATTGATTCCAGAATGACACACAGGGCAATTCCTAATGGTGGACCCACACATTGTGCATAGACACAAATGCCTACAAGGCAACAACAACACTATCGACTCTCTCACCCCACAATTCTTGCACATCCTTCCAACCACCGCATCACCACCACCACAACCGGCGGTTGCTTGCTCCTCCTCCTCCTCACCGTTGTTACTTCCGCAACACGATTCAGCATCATCATTATCATCACGGCGGTCGTCGCTAACGTGCGCCGCCGCCAGAACCTGTTCTAGATTGGAACGCAGAGAATTAGCAGTGGCCTCGTTGGTCTGTGCCAACTCTTTCCAAAATTGATTCTCTGCAGATAAGCTCTTCACCCTTTCTAGTAGAACCCAATTCAGCTTCCCCATTCTCTCTATCTCTTCGTCTTTCTCCTTCAGTTTCTTCTCCACTGCCTCTTGAATCACGCTTAGTAACTTTCTTGATTGTCTCACTCTTTGTTCTTCTATCTCCATCCTCACCTTTTCAGTCTGTTCATCAAACAAACAAAAATTAATTATTATTACTCTTTCGCAAAACAAAAAAATTAAAACAAAATTGCATAAACAAGCTTTCAACTAATGTGAGTGTTAAGTGCGTAAATTGTAATTGCTATTGTTTTCGTTGTTTCTTGTATAAATGTTTAAATAAATATAACATGACATTGCAAGGGATTAAAATGAGGCTCGAAATCTTAATTAAGTCTGTAATGTTGTATTTTTTTAGACTCTAAAACCATATCACGATTGTAATTGAGGTTGAATCGATCATATTTTTATTTTTTCGTAATTATCCACAATGACAACAAAATATAACTCAGTTACAATCGTAATCACAACCGTAATTTAAAATCTTCTAATTGCAATAGATAATACTTTTTATGATTATTAATAAAAACAATACGCTTTATGATTAACAAAAAAAATACCAAATTGAAAACAAAGCATTGCAATTGCATCAATTACAATCACATTAGCCACATTTTTTTCTCTTTGCAATTATAATTACGATAAATATAACATAACTGCAACTACGAGGATAAACATAACAGTGGAGGATGGAGAAAATTACGTGTTGGGCAATGAAGCGATCGATATCGGATTGGTGGTTGTGGAGATGGAGGAGGAGGAGGTGTTGGTCAAGAAACGACGGTGGTTGAGTTAGCGTCGACGAAAGCTTGTTCTTCTGAGGGAGTGGGAGAACGTTTGATTCTGTTATGGAGTCTCTGGAACGTTTCCTTGGAACAGGGACATGATGATATGTGAGGCCGCTATCAGATTTGTTCATTGAAGTTGGAATTTGATCACAAACAGTAGTTGGTTGGTAAAAGGGGTAGAAGAAGGATTCATTATGCATTGTTGAAGGCAGACCCATCATAACACCATCTATGATCTGGTTATGATGATGATGATTATTGGGTTTCATCATTTCTCTGTATAGAAACAAAACAAAAAATGGAAACAAAGTATCAGAAAATCTGAAAATGAAGAAAGAGAGAAAAAGAAAAGGAGATGATTTTATGGTTTTGTTGTGGTTAATTAATTACCTGTTGTTGGTGGTGAGTAACTGAGGAGGGAAGACGTTGATATGAGGAGGTTCAACTGCCATATGAGAGTTTTTGAGTTAGTTGGTTGGGGTCTTTTTGCGGTTTCTATCTATTAGGTGTGTTTGTTTCTTTGTTCTTGCAGTGTTGTTGTTGCAAAATGAGGGAGAAGAGAGGGTGAGGGGGGAGAATATAAGAAGGGTAAGAACGAATGAGGGAGAGCATGCAAATGAGGTGGCGACTACTAGGGAGACTCAATGAATGAGTCCAGCTTATTTAAGGCTTTGGTTTTTTGTTGGGGGCCAAAATTTTAGAGAGAGGAAGTCAAACGCATCTTTCTAGACTGAGAAAAAATCTATGCAATGCATTTCATATAAAAAGGAACAATTGTTGCATTATTATTAAATCAAATTAAACTTCCTTCAAATTATAATTTAATAATGCAGTTGGGTCGAGTAGTAAATGACATATGGCTTTATGGAGACGGATTTTTTGTTGGAATTATCAGTTTTTGGAAGGATTTATCTCAAATATACATTTTGACCCAAAAGGAATTTTTTAAGCAACATTATTCTAACAAAATTAAAATCGTTTTCCTTTTCCAATTTACTGCCAACAAAAAAAATACTTAATCAAATGGGGTTCCCTAATTCCCTTTTACCTTTTCTTCTTTCACTAGTTTTGGAATTTGGAGTTTTAATATCATCCTAACAAAAAAAAATATATTGTTACTTCTTTATTTTATTTTTTTGGTATAAAAAAAGTTTAGGTGAGTTGCGTCCTGATGGCTCACCAGGGTCAGGACAGGCTTCAAGACTCAAAGAGTGCTTACGAAGGTAATTATAGATTACCCACCAAAGAGGTCCTCACATCGATAGTGAGATTTGAACTCGCGATCTTGTGGGTTATGAGTTAAATCCTTACCAACTGGACCAACCTTTATTGGTTATATTGTTACTTCTTTATATTCATCTTCGTTCTTAATTTATAATTTTTTATTTGGAATCATTAATTAAAACAAAATAACATATCATTTGATAAAAAAAAACTATAAGATAACAATTGCAATAGAAAAAAAAAATTAACTATGTACCCATCTAAAATATACCCATTTTATAACTAGAATTTTGAGAATTTGTTGATTGGAATCAGGGTAACTACTTTTTTTTTTAAAAGGCAAAAAGATAATCAGGGTAACTACTCTTACATATATCTACACATATTTCTTTATATTGATAAGTTTTCATTATCAAATACTATCTTGTTTTATTCATAAGATAGCATTTTCTTTGCAAGATGGGCAGTTTAGAAGCACAGATGCATTATCTTGTTGAATGGTTTAAGTGGTGCCTACGCAAGTGTGAATGTGATGATGGTCACTCAACAAATGACTCGTGGCCTCAACTCTCCTACGTGGCTATGTGGGAAAGGGCCACATGGGAACATGACTATGAAAGTGGGGCCAAATGACGTTGCACGTGCGAGGTGCGTGAGTGTGGAAGTGGGGACAACAAAGGTGACCCTGAGCCACGTTTAGTGGGGCCCACTTCTGTTCCCCGCTGCGCTGCCTTGGTCCCTTCTTCAACTGTTACGTCCCTGTACGGACAAATTAGGGAACGTGAAGGATCTGGTGTGAGCAGATGCATTGTATCTGGCTAGGAGTGCTATCGGTCAATAACTCAATAATCTTCAATTATAACCTGCAACACTTTCTTTATTTTTTTTATTAATTAATGGAGAATTATAACGAATATCCGAGAGGTATTAATTAAGGAACCAAGAAAAAAAAGTTCATAAAAAATTGATGTATTTAATATTTGAAAATATAAAATAATTAATTTTTTAATAAAAACTTATTTTTCTTAATTTATTAAAAAGTATTCTAAAAACACTCGTTAATATAACTCTTAATTAATTAATATATTAATATATTTTTTTGATAAAAAAAATATATTAATAATTTGTCCTCTTAGGAGATTTTACTTGATTTTTAAATAAGTTATTTTTTTATTTCTTCGTCAGGTTAGCAGTAGCCTGTTTCTAATGGACCACGCTATTTTTGGTCAACATTTATTTCATCTGTCACCGCCCGATTACCAATGTGGATTCCATTTATTGAATTATTCGTAAATTGGTTGAGAAATTTCTGGTGTCTCGATTCTCATTTCTCAATGAACACTTAAAAAACGTACTACCAATTTTCGATTTTTATTTTTTATTATTCGATTTCCTCTTGTCTTAGACCTGATTTGTCAAAAAATTTGATCATTGTCATGACAAATTATTTGATGAGAAATGCCACTATCATACTATTTTAAACAATTATTGAGTTAATTTCATATGAGACTCATCAAATAGAGTGAGTTCTATATAAAATCTGTCTCCGATAAAATTCATTCAATAACAAATAATTTGTTAAAGAGAGTGTTAAAAAGATTGTGAGGATCAAAGTTCTCTTCTTTAATTTCTGCCTAAAACATGTAACTTGGTTTGGTTAGATATTGGAATTAATTCTCTCATACATAGATATTGGTCAAGAAATATCCCTTGAAATTTCTCTTATCATCAGTCATTATCAATTATTTGATTTATTTTTTTTATCAGTAATAGATATTTAAATTAACCAATCAAAATTAATAACATGAGATTATGGCACACTTGTAAGACGATAAATGTTGTGCCATGTAAACGAAGGATAAACATAAGAATTTTGTTTTGGATCATGTGTTCCACTTATTTATCAAAAAAAAAAAAATGTGTTCCACTTGCATATGTATTCCTCTCTATGAATAGTGATTCACATAACAGGGTATCAGCCATTTAAAACTTCAAATCGTCCAATTAACAGAGAATCTCAATCTATTATACGAAATCGGGTATATATAGCATAAAAAGATATACATTCCCAAATAAATAATACTCGCAACCTCACATGCAGATACAGCAGTTTTCAACAATTTCCCTCCATAATTTAAGTACCGGACAAATTTGATATGCCACAGGTATATTGGAATATCATTTTCCACAGAATAATGTGGGAAGGTGCGCTAAACCTATCAATGCTGCTCAAGAAAGATCTCTCACTTAGTTGTCACAGTTTGTACATATCTCTATATATGTACATACTTTACCCTCAAATTCTCATCATAACACCTCAGTCGCTAATAGCTAAAATGAATTAACGAAATAAGTAATTAACAACTATATGATTAATAATTGCTTGCCTACACACCTTCAACTTAGATCATGTGGGGTATTTATTATTGCTAGTATATACTCAACTTTTGTGATTCTTCGACCTAAGAAAGTTTGGTGCCTATATTAAACTCTAGTCCATCCATTTCTCTTTTTCTTTTGCGTTTAATAATGTGCTACAATTTTGTTACAGTGCAATTGATTGAGTACCCGGGTTTGGCTTTTACCTGAAAATATGCTTGGCAGTTGGCATAAACCACCCTACTATGGAGCAGAATCACTTTGATGCAATAAAAAGAAACCGTAGAATAAGTTCACGTTATAAAGCTGCAATTTTAAAAAGAAAAAGGATGTATATATGTACTACTAGTACTACCCATTGTTGCATTTTGAATCCTATTTGCTTCTCCTCTTCCCTAGCTACCTATTTTTTTGTTAGGTTAGGTCAGTTACCCCTAAATTAAAGCAGTTAATAATGAACTTAATTAACGTCTTCATTATATGTGTATATATTTTGGATATGTTAGGTACCTGACTGCAAAATCGTATGTAGGCTAGCTAACTTTAGGGACCATAATGGAAGTGAAGGAAGTATTATCTCATGCAAGTATATTGATTAGTCATTTGAACATATGCAAGCTAGTTAGGCTGGAAAGCTTTGAATTTTATGAAAAACTTTTGGTCTAGATTACAGTTCTAGATGGATGGTTGATGAAAGTTGAATTTCTCATTTATATATCTTAACACTTAATCAAAGAAATAATGGCAAAAAAGTCGAAGCAATAAAATTAGACTAAAAGAGGAAAATGATGTTAGGACTGATACTAGTCTTTTAGCGTTATTCTTTGTATAGCATTTAGTAGATAAATAAAAGGGATTTGAAAATTGATCGAAGCTAGGATTTTCAAACACCTAACAATTAACATGCATTTGTTCCGATTGCATCCCTTTCCGGGCCAATCAATCAACGTTCAAATTGTAAATCCATTAACCCTAATGGTTGGTCTAATGAAGTATGACATGGTCTCGTATTTGACAGGTTGCAGGTATGAAGTCCCACTAATTAATCTCCTTGTGATAAGATAAATGTAAATCCATTTGTAAGTGCTTATAGAGTCAGGTTTTCTCTGCCTTGGACCGGGGCATTATCCCTTCACCCTAAATTTTGTTTACCAAAAAAATTGTAAATCCATTAAATTTTATATCTAGATTCTAGTAATTAGTATTCGCCTATAATAGAGTTTGAATCATTACAAAAGAAACAAGAGAGGGTACACCCTTCTCAAATATGAAACGCTACTTGGTTGCACATCATTTTATGGTCCAATTGAGGAGTTGGTCAAACGCAAGAATCCATCATATTAGCAAGGATTTAGGCTAGAAAACCTCAGGAAGTTGTTTTCCCACCATTGAAGATACCTCAATAAGTTCACCGTTGTTACCTTTAATGTACTATTGTACTATTTTCAGCTTTTCTAAATTAGATATTGTCCTGAACTTTTGTCACATGATCTGTTCTTAGATCCTAAAAACAAGCAATGCATTAAGATTGAACAAAAAGTAATCAAGAGCCATTTTCCAATTAAGAAACTGAAATATCATTTGTGATTTGTGTGGAGTTTGTTTAGTTATACATCTTTCCAGAGTATATTTGGATAGTTTTTGAAAAAGGAAAAAATTTGAGCATTATTAGATAAAACTATTGTGTTATTTTGAATTCACATTATTTTTTTATTTTTTTCCTATACCAACTACTAAACAAATATCTTTTTTTTTTTTTTTACAAAACTAAACAAATATCAATAATTGAGAAATGTAATTTCCTCTTCCTACAAATCTCTTATTCATTTTCATCCGAAAAATGCCCCATGTTATATCTGCAAAACACTAATTTAGATTGACCTTTTAACATATTTTTCTCTGTTTCCAAAGTAAGCATAAGGATCTCATTTTTCTCTATAAAACATTAATTTCATTTTTTTTTAATTTACATATAAAATATGTTTTTAGACCATGCAAATGAATATTTTATCTTAAATCGATTTTCAACACGCGTATTCAATCATAAAATAAATTCTATTATAATTGATTATTTTTCACAGTTAGTCTAAATACACTTTCAAAGAGGGTTTTTTTTTAAAAATTTCCTCAAAATTATATGTAAGCAAATAAATAAATAAAAGATATCAACAAATTAATTATTTTTTTTTTTCATTTGCTTGGGTAAATTTAATCTCCCATGTTTCACACAAGTACGTATCTTTGGTCTTTTAGGTGCAACCAAAGTCTAGATAATATTTTTTTTTCGGTAAAGAATATAACCCCTTCTTAGAATGTGAGTAAGGTTGGCACTAGATTTTCACGTAAGATATTTCATAGAAAAAGGTGATCAATGAATTGTCACTTTCACGCAATCAAACAACGAATACATCTCCCATGCATATGACCTGGCATCAAACCTTCAACTAATAAGAACCAACATATCATATTCATGCCTCGAGAAATTTATTTCCCTTGTAAGATATTGAAACAAATATATTGACAAGTAGGTTGAATAAAAAGGAACAGTTACCCCACCTTGTCCGAAGCCATCTAACATTTCCATTTTTATATTCCCTCATTAACATGCACAAATATATGAAAAGGTATGTATATAGGATTAAAAGTAGTGGCCAACCAAAAAGAGAACATTAATGTGACAGATGGATTCCTACATCCACCTCTCCCATCATACTTCTCTCTCTTTCTTTCTTTTCCATGTCCTCTATTATTGCTTGCTTCCTTCCATCGTCTAAATATCATAGATCCCGTCAAAACTATAATACTTAACCTTTAACCACCTTGGAAGAAAGCAAAGGTACCTAAACAATTAAAGAAGCTATAATTTATTTATATTTTATTAAAGAAAACATGCAACTAGACAACGCAGATTACTATAGATAATGACTCGTTTCCAAACACTGACGTTTTTATTTTGCAATCTCGTGGATGCTAATTGCTACATATGTTATTCAGTTGATTGCCCACGGGGAAGCCAATCTTGGTGTGCTGGACATTTGAAGATAAGTACACAATTATTAAATATATTGCACTACAAAGTTTTCCTAGAAATTAAAAAGAAATTTGCTACATCATTTTACTAAAATTTTATTATTATTATTTTTTAAAAGAAAAAGACATGCAAAGACATTACTATAAAGTAAGAAATCTCAACTAAATTGACACCTCAGGCTTTACCCATCATCTGCATCACACCCTGTTTTATTAAAAAGAATGAAAGAATAAACAAATACATAAGCATGGGGACCAAACCAAAACCCATGCAAAAATCGGATTATTTAAACCTATATACTGGGAAAGCCAAAACCAATTTCAGTTAAAATCCTCCTAAATAAAATGAGGGATGTTGTCCCACCAACTAAAACAATGATTGATTAAACCAAAATTTGCAAGTTTATCCCCACAAAGATTGCTCTCCCTTATAATATATGAGAAACCATGATATGCATATGCTGAGGAAGGACAATACAATTTCTCCATCTAATTCTAATCTTTCAAGGCACCAAATTTGAATCCTTAAAAAACTAATACTTTTAATATCTTTTTAGTCACTAAATAAAAAGATTAGTAAAACATTGAGTAGAAAGATTTAAAATTATTCACTTTCGAATTGTGGACATGACATTGAGATGCGTTTAGTGGCTGATGTAAACCTTGTCTCTATAATGACACCGCCAAAACGTAACTGTAGAGACAAAGTTTGGCTGCATTTGCCTATTACATGTGAGCTTGAAAACTCAGATATATATGGACATGACACAAAATGCCAAGTGTCTCCAAATTAAAATACTTGTACTTTACTTTGGATGTCTACTTCCTCGTTAACGTGGAAAGATCACATACAACTTTTCCAATTGGTCATAAATATAGGGTACCCTACCTGAAGAGGTGGATTACATGTTGAAAAATTTAAGAATGGGTATTGAAGTTAAAAGATAAGATAAGTGAAATATGTATATAAATGGTAAATTCCATAGATTGCAGTTTTTGATTTGAAGGAACATCAATTGTCACCAATCAACAATTTGCTGTTTCGCTTTATCTTTCATATAATCAATTTAAGGTTGGACTTATATGCCAACCAAGTTGGAAGATCCTGTGCTGATTCAAAAGATTGTCAATGTAGTGAACCGCGTATAAAATGGTTGTAGTTTGGATGTTGAGTGGAGAGGGAAGGTGGATGGAATTTCCATGTGTTTGGTTATAGTCAATTAATTAGTCATGAAGTCTTTTGTAGTCTACACTTTTTTTTTCGTGTTCACTAATGAAAAAGTTAAACAAAATGACATCATTGTCTTCAATATCATAAGTTGGGCATAGGATTTTAATTCAAGACCCCTATTGAAAATTTCACTGATCATGTGAGAACTTGTGAGCTAGCACGGGGTGAAAAAGGATCACTTTATTTGGTGCACATTTGGAGTGGGCTTGAAGTGGGTGGGTAAATGATAGTTAAATGGAAAAGATGATAAAGTGCCCACGCTTTTATAGCCCAAAAAAAGTTAAAGAGAGTAGAGGGTCCCAAAAACCTTGAAGATTTGGACTTTTGATTAATAAATTTTGGTGAATATTGACCTAATCGTAAGGAAAACTTATCTTATTATTTTATTTGCAAATCGTAATCAAGATTAACCGATTTGGCGTCGTTGTGTCTTATTCATTGACGCCGCCCTAGACGGCATAGCTATCACTTTAATCTAAAGTTAATGCTATATTAGTGCAAATGTTGTTTTTTTAGGTACACAAATCTTCATTGTTTTCACATGATCGAACCTGGCCAAGTTAACTTTTGCAATACGATCACAAGTATATGATGTAATTAAGCTGTTTACTATTGGATGTTTATTTTTAAAAATAAGTAGAAAAGGGGATGCTTTTAAGGTACGCAAGACCTCGTATAGTTTGCATTTTTTTTTTGTTATAAGCAAAAAATATATTAATGAGAGCATAGGAGTACTCTCACGCGCATGCATGACCATTGCATATCCCTTACAAGAAGAAATTTGAACAAACGAAATCGACGGCTCTTGATTATGTTGTAAAATATTGATAAAATAACAATGTTGATTACAATAGAAAGCCTGAGACATGTCAAGGAACACTGTCTTTAAGGATTATTTCGCCCACAAATAATAATCTCAATATGCGAAACACCTCTCAGGATATAACAGGCTCTTCTGGCACAAAGACCAGGACCAGAACAACAAGATCAAAATACTATTATTTTCGCTCAGAATTTTTTAACACACATACAAATGAACTTTTCTTGTACGTATATATTGAAGTTGAACTGCTCGTTCCTTTTCTTCTTGAAAAACCTGTCTCGAAACTGTACAAAATAAAATAGGAGTAATGGCAATTCATTTCCCATTCAAAGCAAATAATGGACCTTGCAATTCTAACGGCAACAAAAAATAGCCAATAAATGCCCATTAGAAATACAACTTCAAATAGTGCTCCAACGAAAAACTTCATTTGCCTTCTTGGATAAAAAATGCACGTTGCCAATTCCCAAATGGTTTCATCAATCATATTAAATTTTTGCTTTCAAAATCAAAATGATGATAGTAAATAAATGAGAATGAATCGGTTTTATATATTTTGCACAAGGGGAAAAAGGAACGGCAATCTGATAACAATTAAAACCAGATGAAAACAATCAAATGAAATTGAAAAATATTAATGATATAATTTCAAAAATTAACTATTTAAGATATTATTAAAATCAGATTTTCAAATAAAATTTTTGAAATATCATTAAATATACAATAGATTATCAGTTGAAAAAGGAAAACCTGGTGAAACTTGGAAACGCATCCATGACTCATCATTTGCAAGAGTGTGATTATGCGGAAATAAAACAATGTTGTTTTGCGAAACATTGGAGATGCACCATATAAAAATGGTGAGGTGAGCTGATAAGACCCATATAAAAATAGGAGTTGATCAGCTCCAATGAGTTGCATAATCGGAGATACTCTAAATAAAAGAACGGTTAAAAAACTCATTCAAGAAAAAAGGAATTTTAAATCTTATATATGGAGCCATTGATAATTGTTTAGCTATTTTGTTGTGGCGTCTTGCTCCAAAGAGAAGATCAAGTATTATTAATTAGCAATGTTTTAAAAATAGTTCAAGGATTCAACTGTGGTTGAACCATGGTCAAACCGGTGATAGTTAAATACTCATTAGGGCCTTATAAACCTCCTCCTTCTTGGAAGGGCAGACTCCTTAACAAACCAGGGAGAGTGGTTCTGGCCAACGCTGTGTTAAATGCTTTGCCTTCTTATGGGATGCAAATCCAGTGGTATCCTCAGTGCATTTGTGACTATTTGGATAGATCGGCTTCCCATTTCATTTGGAAAGGCTCGGATGATAAGGGTCTCCATTTGGCTAGTTGGAAGAAAATGACCAGAACCAAAAAGCTGGGTGGTTTGGGGACTAGAGTGGCTAGGCACCAAAACACGGCTTTGTTGGGTAAAGTTATTTGGGAGCTTCTGAATTCTGAGAATAAACTTTGGGTGCAGTTGTTTAAAGACCTTTATATTAAAGGTGGGAGTCTTTTCGATGTTATAAAAAAAAGAGGTTCCCCAACTTGGAACTCTATTGGTCGTGCTCTCAGAACATTACAAGAGGGTTTTGAGCTGAAGATGGGTGATGGAAATACCAGGTTTTGGTATGCTCCTTGGGTCATGAAATCTCCTTTATGTTGCCAGGTTACTTATGTTGACATCCATGACACTGATCTTAAAGTTAAGCATGTGTGGAATGGAGCTAGTTGGAATTTGGATATGCTTTACACTCCCCTATCGACGGATGTGTGTGATAGAATTAATAATATCAAACCTTGGCTGGATATGGATGTGCCTGACGTATGGGTGTGGAAGAATGCAATCAATGGAACATATTCTGTCAGATACGCATATGGGTGGCTCATGGAGAGGAGTGAGATGCATGGTAATGGTGCTAGTTGGGGATGGATCTGGAAATTAAAAGTCCCAGCAAACATGCAATTTTTCTTGTGGCAGGTGTGCCATGAGGCTATCCCAACTAGATCTGATTTGAAGACGAGAGGTATAGCTGTGAATGAGTTGTGTCCTGTGTGTAACAACCATACAGAGTCCATTTCTCATTGCCTTTTCGGTTGTACAAGGGCCAGGGGAGTGTGGAGTAGATGCTTCCCTCAGCTTGTCATCCCTTTGTCGGATAGTGTGAACTACCTCACCTGGTTGCGCGATGTTATTTCTGACCATGGAATTGGTGTGGTTGTGGTGATGTGGCTCATTTGGTGCTCTAGAAATAAATGTATTTTTGAGGATAAGAATCACTCCATTGTGGATATTTATTATCAGGTTCTTGGTATGGTTAACCACATCTCAAGTGCGTATAATGGTGTGGAGGAGGGTGTTCAGAAACCGGAGAGGCTTGTGTCTTGGAAGGCGCCTGCATGTGGTACTATAGCAGTGAACGTGGATGGTAGTGTTTACACCGATTCAGGGGAGGCTGGTTTTGGAGGATTATTGAGAGATCATGCAGGAAACTTTTTGTATGGTTTCTATGGGAGTATTGGACAGTCCTGTATTATACATGCAGAAATTTTAGCTATCTACCATGGTCTCCAGTTGTGTTGGGATAAAGGGTATAGAAAAGTTGTGTGCTATTCTGACTCTTCTCATGTGGTTGATCTGGTTAACAATGAAGTGTTAGTACATCATCGCTATAGTGCAATTGTTGCGGCTATTAGAAGGATGATGAGACAGCAATGGATGTGTGTGGTGTTGCATACTCTAAGGGAGGGCAATTCGTCAGCGGACTTTTTAGCTAAGTTGGGAGCTCGTAGCACCTCAAGCCTCATTGTGATTCAAGAGGCGCCTTATGGAATGGTTTCTAACTTGCTAGCAGATGCTATGCAAGTTTCTTTTGTTAGATGTTAACCTTTGTTTTTCTTTTTTTGGTTCTTGCTTTCTCTTTTGTAACCAAAAAAAAAAAACTTAAGACAAATCAAATTTTAAATTAATATAAAATAATCATATTATATATTTCATAAGATAAAAAATCAACGAAAATGATAAATAATAAAAATTTATATATATGTATTTTTATAACTTGTCATTGGACCTGTATTTGACTAAAAATATATTTTTAGAATTTAAAAATAGAAGACTCGAAAAGTAAAAAGATGACCGCTTCATCACCGATTCTCATCGGTTTTATACCGATTTGACTTGTTCTTGAACGGTTCTTACTGATGCTGAAACCAGCGAACTTTTTTTTATTGAACGCATCAAATATCTAACTAGTTCTCGATCACTAGTTGAACTGATTGATCTGATTCAATTTTTAAAACTATGCTAATTAGTCATGGCCTCCTTTATTAATGCTTGGTATTTTTAAAGTTGTGTAATAATATGAAAACACAAAATATATATATATATATATCACAAAATAATATGAACCACCCAAAAAAAATTTGTGATACAATAATTGTCCACACAACAAACCATTGTACTTGTGCTATGAATCATTGAGAATGAATAAACAAGCCTACAATTTTATTTTGGTGAATTGAAGATTTTACAATTATTATAATAACAGACAGTATTTATTCATGTATGTAACGTACCTTCCTAGCAAGTTCCTGCCACTAAATGAATAGCTTACTAGAATCTAACAAATATTAGGCTTTACGAACCCGACTATAATTACCACTATCTTAATAATTTATGGATTTATGTATAAGTTTATGAATGAATTGTATTTTAACAGAAGTTTTATGCTGGATTTAGAAGATAAAGAAAGTGCATATCTACCTAAATCTTCTACTTAAATTTTAATTTAAAAGAATAACAACTTACAATCAAGGGATTATTGAGCTTATATATAATAACATATATAAAAGTTTGGCCGGGAATTTTTGTGGGGTTACATCGGAAAATTAGTTTAGTAATGCCACTGTCACTGTGATAGCCTGCATTTAATTTCCACCAAAGGTGAACGCATGCAGGTTCCCCTCCCTTGTCCCTGCCATAAAGACAATAAATTTTTGAATGAAGATGAGTTTTCTAATTTTCTTCTTCCTTTTTTGTGTTTTTGAAAACATGATGTGTTGTGTCTTTTACATGGTATCCACACACTTTATGGCTGTGGCGTGTGGGACCAAGGAGGGGTAAGGCCAACGGTCCTACCCTGTTGTTTGATATGGTGTGACCTTAGTGACAATATAGGGTCGACTGAGATTTAAAACCCTATAATTACAGGTCAAGCTCATGGAAATAATAATAATAATAATAATAATAATAAAACCAATAAAGAAGCTCAGATGAATTAACTAGCGTCTAAAAACAATTAGAAACAACTCAAAAATAAATTTTATTTATAGAACCAGGGCAGTCAAATACGATTAACAAAAAGGAAATATATACTTGTGGATGAATTAGACTTTTTTAAAGTAAGTAAAAGCGAAAATAAGAGTATATTGATACTTATTATTGATTAGTTAAAATATATTAAAATATTACATTTATTATCTCACTTTATATTTTTACTTACTTTAAAGTAGTTTTATCTTTCTGTAGATATTACAGTCTTTTCTACCACCCTCTAGCATCATATATGAGCGAATGCTTTGGTACGACAAAACTTCGTAAAAACGACATCAAATATCGTTCTTATTTGTGTTGCGTTTTACAAAGTAGTCGGATCCACATCTGTTTCATTGTTATTTGTGATTGACAGAGTCTTGTTCTTAGATGATTTTGTCAAAGATTTCGCACCTTATATAGCGGTGCTGTTATATATGTGGAGGAGAAGAGGAACAATTAATTGTTTAAGAAAGCAGGGAAATGAAATGTTCTTGATCACAGAGCCTGTGGGAACACACACAATGCGTCATATTATTAATGCTGCAGGACCAAAGTAAAGTCCAAATTTTGTTTCAAAAAATTACAAATTGCTGATAACATGCATATCAACCCTCTTTCAGATTTGGAGGGTTGTACACATCCTCCATGTGACAGCTATCTCTTTCCGTTACATTGAGAGCTAGCTAGAAGAAGCCATGCAAAAAGATTGAACCAATTACCAGTACTATATGCTAATTATGATGCCTTTTGAATTTTAATTTTCTATATCAAGTACTATATTTGTGCGTATTATAAATAATTTTAAATACACTATACGTGTCATAAATCTACAAGCAGTATATATTTGTGTTTAGTTTAGTTTTAACGTACTATTAGTATAAATATTTTTATAATGTCAATCAATAATACATTATTATATATATATAAATTTTCGTATAATTATTATAAGATCGAATTAAATAAAATCAATAATATAATAATATATAATTAAATATTAAAATGAATTATTTTTATAATATTAATTAATCAAAATTAAAATATTGTATTATCTTTTGAAATCATTTTAACACAATAACACCCTGTGATTGTTGTGCTAAAAAAATACTTATCTATTTTTCTTGAAACATTAGTTTAGATCGATAATGATGAAAACCACTATGAAAAACCTCCTTTTCCCGGAAGTTTCTTGTAGATTAACATGTCCTTTTACTATTTGTGAAACAACTCAATTCCAACTTAGTAGCACCACAAAGAACAAGAATGCCTAGACATTTGAAAACAATTTGGCAATTATCATCTTTGGATTCATTCTTTTCAAGGACAATCAATCAATGTTGGCTCTTGACGCGTATAGGCAAAGTTAAAATTTCAAAAACCAAAAGGGGTTGGCCTATAGAAGCATGTTAGGCCCGTAAAATATAGAGTATTTACAAGGATATTCTTGAAAAGTGAGAGGTCTCTTAATCGAATCTTAGCAAAAAATAATTAAACTCATTTTGAAAGGGACATACTCATGTCGCTCGTGGCCACGGAATTGTAGCTCACTCGCTACCATTTTTTTTTTACTAAAAAAAAAAATTCAAAACAAGCCGCAACATATTATATATATAATATTATGAATCTCCATGGATATAATTACATTACATTATAAATATTAATTTAAGTAACCAAATATATTGAGGATATATACAATGGTATCTATCCATCATAACTGTCATCTATAAATACGAATCACATTCACATAGGGTTGAAATTGCAAAGACAAAATGATATATCCCTAGCTAGCAGTTTCCATAGACAAAGAGCAAACATTCAAGTAAAACCACAATTAAGTTGGCCATGACAATATTGCAAAAGAGGACAATAAATGTGAACCAAACTGATAGAGATTGGGGTACGTCACTTTCCTGGAATTTCTCTTTTGGAGGCAGACGGATGAGCACGATAGCGAGGAATTTGTGCGTATTATAAATAATAATAATTTCAAAAAAGATAATAATTCATTCTAGGTGTTGTCAAGAGTCACGTAGCTAGATTGGTAAAACTATTATATTCGATCACACAAGGAAGAGTGCGTGGACCAATCTCAACATCAATCTCTGGAACTGACGCAGATTGTTGATTGTTTTATTTGTCTCCTTTCTAAGTTTGAAATCAATTTCTCAAATTCATGGTAGAGTACTTGTTTGGCTTTAGTGACGAAGTTGATATGATTAAATATATACGTTTTGTTTGTTTAACACAAGTGGAAACCCATGATAATTGCACCACCCTGAATTTTCTAAGAGTTGGCTCAATCTGAACTATTACTACAGGTATTCGCAATAGACTAATCACATGTGCTATATATGGTAAACTAAATTGAAAAATGAGAATTTCTATGAAGCCTTCTTAAATCATATGGTTTCAAAACCCTATAGTTCCCACATAAGATAAAATTATAATAATAAAACGATAAAATAATGAGTTTACTTGAAGAAATAGTAATAAAATTCAAAGGTATAGAAAAAATAATTGAAGAGATTAATAAAAATATTATTCAACTAATAGAAAATAAAAATAAAATTACAAATTACACTTATAATAGGATTCAGAAAGGACAAAGTGAAATAAATAATATAAGAGATACACTAAATAATATAAGTAAAGTTAAAAAAATAGATGAAAATAGAGATATTGAAAAAATTAGAAAAGTTCTTGAACAATTAGAAAATCTTTTAGAAACTCTAGGGAAATTAATTATCCAACATATGAAAAAGAAACTCTAGCATTAATCCGAATGTTGGAAAAAGTGATCCTAAATAACGATCATGAATATTATCTTGAGATATATAAAGATCCTAAATATTATTTATTTGATTTTAAATTCTACTGTGATCCTGATTATTATGTAGATTTTAATGGTGATGATGATGATGGTCTTTATTGATGAATAAAATACTACCCTAAAAAATGAATAAATTAAAAATATTTGAAATTATTAGGGTGGTACCGATTTGGTATCAGAGCTAAGTAAATAAAGTAATATAATGAATAACTATCATAGTATTGAATTTTTTTTATGTAAATTAAATATGTTAGATTTAACTAATCAAAATTATTCAAGAGATTTAGTACAAGAATTAAAAGATGAAGCTATAGAAGTATGTAATTGATATATGAAATATCATTATGAATATTGTGATTGTAAAGAATATGATAGTGAAATAGAATTAATAAAAGTAATAATTATTAAAATAGAATCATGGATAGAATAATGAGAAATATTCTAAAGTTTTTTTTAAAAAAAAAATGGGAGGAGAGAGAAAATAATGAAGGGGGTTTCAAACCCCTCCGTTTTTCAATGGTCCCATAGCAGCTCCCTTGAAAAATATATAATATTTATTTGTTTAATTTATTCCTTGCTTTCAAATTTTTTATTATGGGCTTAATTAATTGATTAGGTAATCAGTGTATCGTTAGCGTGTCGGGCCAACCACATGGCATATTGACATGCATGCATGCGTCAGAACTCAGAAGTTTAACATTATGGTAATAAAGTTCCATAAAATAATCCGAAATCACTTATTAGTACAAATTTCGTAGAAGGGTTTATTTTATTTTACCTTTTCAACTGTTGTGATTTTTGAGTTGTTTTTGCGCTGAATAATTAATACTTTTAATTTTTTTCAATAATATTTTTAGAACACTCGTGAACAAGACTCTTAGTTATATCATCTTTTATGAGCCATTACTGATGGGAAAGTGCAATGGGTAATGCATCTTATATACATGAACTTTCAATTGTCTTGAGTTATAATAGTGCAGGATGCAACTATTTAAGATGGCGATGGTCATTAATTGTACGAAGCGCATATACGTTCTTTGATGTTGAAAGTGAAATTAATTAAGCCAATCAAATTATAAAAAGGACGGAATTTCATAATCCAGAAACTTCATCATTTTGCCGACATTTTTTTTAATAACAAGTGTTACTTATTATACAAATTAAGAAAAAAAGGATGAGTACTTGAATACAAAATATAAATATTTGTAACAGAAGTAGCGAATTCTGGATAGAGATCCGCATTCCCCAAATATTGTGCCAAATCCTGTTTTATCCAATTAAAATATGATAAGTATACATTATTTTATTATTTTTAATTTTTTAATTAAAAGAACAGTTACATGACAACTTTTTTATTCATGGGATAGGAAGCATGAGATCAGCATATACACAATGGGTTTATATATGATGTAATGCAACTTTTCCATGAGGAGAGGGACACTATAAAATACAAGCAAACTTAATTTTATCTTTGGTTTTGAGGCTAAATACTAGGTTTTTATGATGCTGTTTAGCTACCATATTTTTTAAAAAAAAATTGGGAATTTTTTCGACATCGGAATTGGGGTAGGTACAAAATGGGAATACATTAGACTATGGTGGAAAGCGTGTGCTGAATGTGGATACTCATCGCTTTTTTCGGGAAGCTAGAGGTTCCTTTTTATAGTGCTCCACCAAGCCTAGAGGCATAAGGCCCTTATGCCTTGTGGGCTGTCGTGTCTGGGCTGGGGGCATTTGGATCATAAGATATTGTTTGTGTGAGATTGGGCCTATCCAATATATTGGTAGAAATAGGAAGAGATTGTTTTCCTCTAAAAACTCTGAAATATTTGGTGATCTATAAAGAACACAAATGTCACAAGGTTAATTCACTAAAACAATAGCGTGTAAGATAAACAGGAAGATGAATGGAAGTAACTATAATATAATTAATTTGCTAGATTATATATGTTATATGAGGTCATAATGGATGAGTTTTTACTCATCAACCATTTCCCCTTAGTCTTAATGTCTCATTACTTTAGCTCTTAGCAGTTGTTGTGTTTATTTTAACCTTTTTTTTTTATAAGCAAGTTTTTTATAAAGGAGAGTATTTGGGGTACTCTAACCTGTACACAAAGGAAAAAGGAAGATTAAGGAAAAATAAAAATAAGATCTAAGGAAGGTAATTTTTCAACCCATATAAAGAAGGTGGGGTCCTAGTAGGTCACTTGAGGCAAGATGGTAGTGATAAATCTAATGTTTAAATTAGTCATCAGCGTTAAATACTTTATATTGGTGTTAGACTCTCACCGTTAGTGACTGGAATCTGGCTGAAAACATGCTGGAATCTTCTTCCTCTTCTCTCTTTTCACCCCCACCACAACCACACAACCCCACCAAAATCTTCTTCCTTTTCTTTCTCCTTCCTCTCCAATAAGAAAACCATTTTCATATAACACAAAAAAATCAATAAACAAAAGAAAATAGCAATTTCCATATGACTCTGTGAAAACACTGCAATAAACAGACGAAATAGAAAGAGCGAAGTCCTTTCTTCACGACACTTTATCCCCGAGAATCTACCCTAAACCCGATATGTCCGAAATTGACCACTTCAATCACCTCCCTAACACTCTCGTCCCCCTTGTCTTAAACAAGAGTTTGCATGGGGGGCTATGCATGAAACAAAGGTAGTGCAGAGGCAGAATGTAATGACGAGATGCTGGGTTCATGGCAGTGCGAGTTTGCGGTGGTTAGGCAGAGAGGTTGTGCGTTTGGTTCTTTTTGGGTGGTTTGGTTTGGTGATGGGGGAGTTGATGACTTTGTTTCTGGTTGAGCGGCGACTATGGGTGCTAGGTGTGTGATAATTTGCTCTGCTGAGTTTTGATTCCTATTAATGGTAGAAACAATGGGTATTGGCATGTGATGTTGATTGTGTTTTTGATCTCATAGTGGTGCGAAATGATTTTGATCTCATAGTGGATTTTGTTTTTGATTTTTATTTTGTTTTTTGATGATATTTTTATTTATTTATAGAATATGAGGATTTTAGATAGTGTTGGTTTGTTTGGAGCTTTGAGATGGGTTGATGGTGAGTAAAAGATTGGTTGTGGTGGAGATGGAAAGAGATGATGGAGAAGAATTTTTGTATAAGAGTGTGGTTGAAAGAATATTTTTGTTCTTTTCTACTTCATAGAAATTGTCCTTTGAAAGAGAGAATAGAAGAGGAATAAGACTCCGGTATGATCACTAACAGTATAAATCTAATATCGTTATAACATATTTAATGTTGAGAGCTGATGTTTCTAACATGTTAACTTAGAGGACCAAAATGTAATGTTTATCAATTAAAGGACTAATTAATTTAAAATATAAAATTAAGTTAAAGGACCAAAATTGTATATTAGCCAATGTTATTAAAACCAGACCAATCATCGACTTGATTAGGGTACTGGGTTAATAGTCATTGGTCGAACTAATGAATCACTGATTAAATTGGATAAATCAATATGTACGTATAATATATTTGTCAAATAAATATATGCCAAATGACAGGCGTGGTCTTGTGGTTGAATTGCTTTGTGTGTGCAAGGACGACCAGGAATTGATCCACTACATCTGGTACTTTTGCAGCAGCGTGGCAAGTGGACAGCTCATGGAGGCGCGTTTGCAATTCCATGACATAGATGCGGAGTATCCACCGGCTCCCCTTCCAACCATCTTTTTTTTCCATCCACACTCGAATTCAAGACCTTGCTTAAGAGATTCGAACTCAATTCCACTTGGACCAACGTAATGTTGGGTGCAAAAGTTACTTTTGAATAGCTTTTTGGTTTCACAAACATGCTTTCTACACTTTCAAATGTGAGACGAAGCGCGTGCTAATTTTGATTTTCCAAGTTAGCATCACATATATTTTTCATTTCTGTTTTCTTTCTTCCTGAATTTCTCATCCCATTTTCACTCAAGATCCCAAAGATAGTGTGGTTGAGCCTTTGAGGACTTGAGGCGAAGGTTGATCTCCAATTATCCATGATGCAGCCCAAGACACTGGGGACACTTTGGATTTCTATCAATAAAGCCCAACACCAATTAGATGTTACATAACTAATTTTATAACGCTAATTGATGATAGGGATTTAAATAATTTTTTTTGTAAATTATAGTTAGGAATTACAGTAAAAATTAGTAATCCTGTAAAAATAAAAAAAAAAGAAGTGAAAATTGAGTAAACGTACAGGTTCGAAATATAATTAAAATATGCAAATACATCTTATAAATATGGATTTAGGCTGGATGTTATTATATGTGTTCGGGGTTTTTTTAAATGAATTTCGGTGCAAAGGACTTGCATTACTATAAAGTATAAATGTGTAAATAATTTGTTTCTAATTAAAAAAAATGGGACCATTTGATTATTGTAAGTAGCAGCATTTTGGTGACTACCATTCTATGAAAGCACAAATAATTTATCAAATTGTACAGTTACTCATGCAATAACATCTCAATTAGATTCCACAATTTAAAACTATAGAAAAACTAAACAATTCGCCCCTCAGAAACTTAGGTGATCAGAATTGTAAGATGATCCCGCCCAATCCGAAACAAGCCCAATTCTGGCTAAATGACCCATTAAGGGATAATATATCTGGGAATGATACATGGATATCGGCCCAAGAGAGGGTGGAAACCCAATCTCTAATACTAATAGGAAGCAATAGAATGGCAACCAGAGATGTCGCCTACTCGGCTGCCTGGGTTGTATCAACAGGAAGGTCGAGCCCATGAAGACACAACTTGGACGAGGACATGCCATCAACAACTCAGACGAAGACACGCCGGCGATTAAGAAGACAACTCGAACAAGGATGCACAAACGAACAAAGGTAGACAGATATCAAAGAACAACAACATGCCTCGGACAAAGAATTATCACTTGGGAAAGACGACATCATCACCCGCCTTTTCGCTGAACTCAGCTTAAGACTTGGAGGGAATCCGTAATCTAGGTAACATGTTAAAAATTCTAATGGCATGTTAACATGTTCATCACCTCATATTTAAGTGCAAATCATGCAAGCTCATTTAGAAGATCATGGCATCGTGCAATTAAAAAAAGGCTTACACTGGTCCGAAATGAGCGATGGGAAGAGAATTTGTATGTGTTTTGCTACATCAAACGTATGGCTAATTAGTCCTCCCACATAACTGAATATGGTTTTCTCCATTATCTGAGAACTTATTTCCATTTTATTTGTTTTTGGCTAAAACATAAATAGGAAAGTCCGAATATGGTTAATCTTGAAAATTTATAAGTTTTACACTAACTACTAATAAAGAATTATATAAATTGTTTACAAAAAAAAAAAGAATTATAGAAATTAATCTTCACTAGTTTAGCAACTAATTTTTTTTTTTTTGGTGAATAAAAGGGGCTAAGACCCAAAAAACAAGAAACTAGAAACCACGCGGAAAATGCGTGGAAGAAATATCCGCCATAACAAGCAAGGCAATGAAGGCATTACATCAAAAATTATATTATGAAAGTCTAGAGAAAGATCGTATTTGGATAGAGCATCCGCAACTTGATTGGCTTCCCTAAGCGTGTGGTTCCATGAAACATGCATTCCAGTATGACAGTTGCGCAAAATCTCACTAACCAGGGGATATCAAACGTGATGAGTAGGGCAACCATTCTTGAGGAAGTTTACAGCTATCATCGAATCAGATTCCACGCAAATCTTAACCACGACTTTTGGCAAGTTGAACACCATATAAAATTCCCCAGAGCTCGGCTTGAAGGCTGGAACAATCTCCTAGGTGGTAGCAAAAGACACAATTACAGAACCTTGGTGATCTCGAATAACCCCACCACAGGCAGCCTTCCCAGAGTGAATGCATGTAGCCCCATCACAGAGCCCAATGCTGGTGGGGTCCAGCAGATGGACCTGTCGGAATTCATGATATTCTGATGCGAAGCTAATCTGCCATGCAAAATCTCGGTCACTAGCTTCCTGATCATAGTTTCACCACCAATAGCCTGAATAAAGTTCTGGTTGAAAACCAAATCGCTCCTGGCTCTCCAAAGAAAGTCTAGAGTGACACCAAAGAAAACATGCCAGTTTGTGATGGCATGAGAACATTTATCATTCAAATTAGTTTCCAACCAGTCACTCCAACTCAAGTTACGATCCTGAGTGCCATTCCCACCACGGATACGATTCCAGATGTCCTTGGCAAAGGAGCACTCTCTGAGGACGTGGTCCACTGTTTCCACAGAAACATTGCATCTGGGGCACATAGGGTTCAAGCTCATACCGCGGTGAACCCTAGTATCATTAGTAAGGAGAGCACCTCTGGCCACCTTCCAAAGGAATATCCGGATTCTCTCAGGCCCACACTATTTCCAAATTCTCTCAAAGAGAGGATTTAAAGCTTGCAACTGATTATCCGTGATACTTTTATACGCCTTTGCCATGGAGAAGTTACCATCACTACTGCCCCCCCAGCCAGATGATCATCTTCAACCTCTTCCCTGGGAGGGTTGATGGCTTGAATTTTTGTTACTAGATGTGCTGGAAGCTGTTGGTGAAGGGATTGCAAGTCCCAACTTTCATTACTCCCCACAAACTCACTAACCTTTTTTGCCAAGTCAGTGACAGGGATATCCCTGTTAACATTCTCATGCACACTTCATATACCTGGAACCCACCTATCCTTCCAGAACCTGACCCTTTTACCATTACTAACTCTCCACACCAGATTCTTATCAACATCATTCCAGTTCTTACGGACACCTTGCCAAAAGTTAGATCCTGGTTTGTTCTCAATGATTCTAAGGATAAGATCATTACCGCATTTGTACTTGGAGTGAACCACTTTAACCCACACAGCATCTCTTCTAGTGCAAAGCTGCCAACCAGATTTCATTGCAGCTGCAGCATTAACATCTCTCATTTTACATAACTTGAGACCACCTCTACTCTTTGGTTGGCAGACATCATCCCAGGCTACCAAATGAATTTTGCGGTGATGCTCATCATCTCCCCATATATAATGACAAAGTTTATCAACTTCATCACACACCAACCTAGGGAGGATAACTGTTTGCATCGCATAAGTAGGGAGGGCCTGTAAAACACTAAAACTAATTTTGTGAGTGTAACTCTTCCTACTAGAGACAAATTCCTAGCCATCCAAGTGCTGAGATGCTGAGCCACTTTATTAATAATGAATTGGTAGGATTGTTTATTAACTTTATTGTGAAGAATGGGAACTCCCAAATACTTTCCCAAGTCATATGTTCTGTTAAATCCAATCTCATGAGTAATCTGATCTTTAAATTGCCATTGGACATTTTTAGAGAAGTAAATTTGGGATTTTTGATGATTAACCTTCTGCCCTGAACTTGTACAAAAGAGTTCAAGAATTTTCCTCACCACATCCATTTGGTCTAGAGACGCTTCCGCAAACAAAAGAAGATCATCTGCGAAAGCAAGATGAGATATTTTCGGGCCCCCTCTTACTAGCTGAATGGGCTTCCAAAGACTATGTTCCTCAGCCAGAGAGATTAAATGGAAGAGTCTCTCTAGACATAAAACAAATAAATACGAGGAGAGGGGGTTTCCTTGGCGCACCCCTCTTTCTGGCTGGAAAGTTTCCAAGGCCCCACCATGCCATAAGACTTTCATGCTGGGAGTGAATATACAGTGCCAAATAATATTCACTAAGTTGATAGGACAACCAATATCAATCAAAGTCTCCTTTATGAAATCCCATTTTAAACGGTCATATGCTTTCTCAAGATTTATCTTTATAGTCATCCAACCCTTTTCCCCTTTTTCAGTTCTCATAGAGTGAAAAATTTCTTGAACTATAACAATATTATCACTACTATGACTACTCGTGATAAAACTACATTGACATGGGCTTACCAGAGAATTCATATAGCCTCTTTGCCTCTGAGCAATAATTTTTGTAATCACCTTGTAAGTAACATTGCAAAGACTGATTGGGCGGAAATCTTTTACAGTGACCACATTGTCAATTTTTGGAATCAATGTGAGAAGAGTATCACTGAGCGTTTAGCAACTATCTGGAACATATGTTTTAATTTATATGAAATAAATAACTAATTTTAAAATTGTGACAACGACTATAAAAATTTAGCTTAAAATATTCACAAGTGCATGGCGGGCAGAGCATGTGCAAGATGAGATCAAGTTGTGTAAAAACTCATCATTAAGTTGTCATATTGACAAGCCTAAAGGAAACTGGACCATATGGATCTTCTAGGCTTGAGCCCAATACTCTCTGCTAGGCAAATTCTCAATCCCACTGATCCAAGCCCATATAGTTAGCCAACTTTAAACCTCCCATGATCTCTCTTAGACAGCTCAATCTAGATTCTAATCCCTAATTTCATTGCAATGATGTGATTTTAATCTTCTTTAGGAGAAAAATTATCTCCATCAAGGAGCACCCCTGGAGTTATGTATCCCTGTATGTTAAATTGTTAATTACAAGCTAAAATGCCTAACCTACCTTACTACTGAGAAATAGGAATGTCTGAACTATACGTCAAATATCCAATTGATTGTGAAATTCTTCGACATGTCCAAGATAGCAGCCGGCTAACTGCTTAGATATAGATAAAAATATACACCTTGTGAGAGATAAAAAGTGTATGCTAAATTGAGTGAAATTTTATCAGCATGCTAACAAATAGATTTGCAATCTCAAATGTGAAGTACGTGTATGTGTATATATATTTATGCTAAATGTATTTATGAGTTAGCTGACGTTGTAAGCGCATAAGAAAGAAAGAAAGTATGTGAATAATAATAATAATAACAAAAAAGCAACAAGAAAGTATAGGGTAGTGTACAAAAATAAATAGAACTTGACAATGTTTTTGGAAAATAAATCTAAATTATATAATTACTTTTGGAAGTAGCTATGATGGTATTTGGTTCATGAAATATTTTATTTGAGCAAACTGCATTTTTTGAGAATGAGAATCTCACGAATGAGATACATGGGAAAGTTAGCAAAATTTGTTTGGTTCCCACTTCACTTTTTCATAAATATAATTAATTTACAAAAAATACTCTTTTAAAGTTAATGTGATATGTACTTTTGAAATATATGAGAATATCAGAATCCCCTAATTAGATTATTATTATTGATATTTAATTTTTTTTCCATGATTTGTCACAAGTGATAAAGGTAAGAAATAGTTGTAATTTAGGAAGCATAAATACAAATACGGGGAACAAACATGATAAAATACTTTTACATTGATGCAATAATTATTCAAAAATTAATTGAAATATAAATTGGAAAAAAGTAGGTTTAAATAAGTTTTTAATCCTTGTTGAGTTCACAAATTTTGGTTTTAGTCCCTGTAAAAAAATTTCTTAGGATTTTGTTGATGGGCTCCGGCAAGTGTACCATATCGAAGCAAGTAATAATTAAAATGGCAAGTAAATTACCGAATATCGAACACAGGGATTGGGTGACCAATAATCAATTCACAAAGTTAACAACTAATTAGACAAAGAGATAAATTTGGGATTTTGTTTATGATAAAGAGAAACTAAATTGATATTTTTGGGATTTTGAGTTGATTAATTTAAAAGGCAAAACGAATAAGGAAACAATTAATTAAAGAAAATTTTTAGGGATTCAATTTCACCTACGCTATGAATAAGCATTCCTTATTGACAAGGAATTCTTATTTAATCAACTTTTAATGTCAACCAAGAATCCTAATTTATTCTAATGTCTCCGTCGAGCACGCTAGAACACACCCCTTGATCCTTAATCTACTGCAGAAAATTAATTATCAAAGAATTCATTAAGTTCCATGATTCTATATGAAGGTTGCATAGGGCTCCTACGATATCTCTATATATTCACCCTATGGTTTAATCTTAATACCCCTTGCCTTAAATCTCCTGTCGGACTCATTATGACTAGAAGCATTTAGAATAGAGAAGAAAACACAAGTAGAAGAGAATAAGAAATCAAGAAAAAGAAATTGAAATAAATTAGCAAACTGTCATGGTGCGGTTACATCATCACCCTATAAAAGAGAATTAGCTCCTCATCACGTTCATCATCAACAAAACAATCATTGAAGGCATAAAGAAAACAGAAAATAAACCTAAAACACTAAGGGAGACGCAGTTCCAAGAAAACTAGGATTAGAAAAGAGATGTAAAACCGGTATCTAAATCTGGATACCTAATTCGCACTAAAACAAGCTATTTATAGGAAACTGGACCTATGCTCGCTCGTGGGGCCAGCACTTACTTTTGGCTCTAATCTGGTTTTGAATACTCGCGGGGCAAGGACTGTTTCGCGGGCCGAGACAGAGCGCTCTTCATATTTCCTGTGTTTGGCCCACGGGGCAAACACTGTCTCGCTGGGGGAAACTGAAAGACTCCAATTCCTTGCTCAGCATCAGCGCTGGCTCGCGGGAGGAGCACTGTCTCGCGGGGCGAGACCTTGAAATTCTCCTTTTTGCTTGTTTTCTTCAATTTTCCAAGTTTCCTTGAGCTTCACTTGTAACCTAAAATTAAAAGTAGCATTAAATGCTTTATTTGACTCAAAATTAACCAAAATATCTTTAAAACTACTTAAGAGACTCAAAATGTTGCTCGATGACAGCTAAAGCCAAATTTGGGCGAAAACGAGATTAAACTCGAACATTTAGCACAAAAACCGTGGCCTCACTAGCTATAAAACTATATAAGCCAGAGGCTTATCAAAATACCTCAAACTTAGACTTTGCTTGTCCCCAAGCAAACTAAAACTCAAAAAAGACACAAAATTGGGTAAGCTCAATGGACTCAATTATTTTCGCACAAATTTCATGCAATTTTATCAATTCAATGTTTCCCCCTTTTCATCAATGTAATCCACACATTCATTTACTTCAAACAAGAAAAATTGATCATTCATGCAATCATCAATCTAAGCAAAGGATTCAAGTTACACACAAAAAGGAGATCACTAATTTCAAACAATTGCCTTCCTCACAAGGGCATATAATATTTCACTCATTCACTCAAGTGTCTAGTTATTCAAATTTCACTCAATCTCACATTCCAAGAGCACTTTCCATGAATTTGATTTTCATCTCAAATAAAGTTCCCACGAAAACATGCATGCAACATCAAAAGGTCTTTTAAAGGTTATAATGAGGCCTGACTCAGGGTAGGATATGCAAAGGTACAAGGCTAAATCCCTAAGATTTAAGAGAGCATGAAATTTTGTGCACTTTTATTTTCACTCTAATTCCTTTTTCCATTTTTCTTTTTCACGCTTTGGGTTGCTACAACCTATTTCCTTTGACACCCTTTTATTTTGCCATTTTTGGTATTTTTGTATTTTTCTTCTTCTTCTTCTTTTTCTCTTTTGCCTTTGGCTTCAACCTTTATTTTTCTTTTTCTCAACCCAAAATAATATATCAAACCCTTGTAGCCACCCCAAACTTAGTTTCCTACAACCCTTGTCTTGCTAAGCATCCATACTCTCCTGAATCCTAAAATTGGGTTAACATGGCTTTTCTCGATTTTTGGCTCATAACATAAGGTCATTAAGAAACAATAGGCTTATTAAGCTCAAAATGGCTAACTAGGGAACATGCATTAGGTTGGTTCTTTTTAGGCCAAGTAGGTATTTCAAAGAAAATTGCCTAAATCATTTGATGCAAACATATAAACATGCAAACCATGAAGAGATTCAAGCAAATCCGAGAAGGTGCAACTTAAAAGTGATTCACACAATTCAAAAAATGTCGGAGGCTCAAATTCCTCACCTGGACATTTTTTGCAAATTGTTTGACCGAGATACAATCCCTAGTGTGTGCACCCCTTCACCCCAAACTTATCATAAATCATGCAATCACAATTAAAATTTCTCAAAGTTTATTTTTCAATTTTTCACATGGGGATTAATTTTCAAATTTCAAATTATTAGGGGAAATCATCAAATCTAAACATATATCATGCAATCCATCTATGCTAAACTAAATTACAATCCATTCAAGCTCACCGACACAAGATTCAACACACATATGACTTGAAGCAAAGCAAAGCAAAGATAATTAAAAAGAGAAGGGTTTAAAAAACTCATGAAGACGCTTCCACAAGGATCCCATTGCCTGTGGTACAACGGCAAATAGATGCCCAAGATATAAGTCATTCCTCCTAGATCCCATGGCTTGTGGAGTGGAGATGGAATAAGGAAGTGTAAGGAGATTCCATTGACTTCTCTAAGCGCTATGATGAGCTCACTTCCTCTCGGGTCAAATGGCAAGTCATCTACTCCAAGTATGCCCCTTATGTAAATAGACCCTCCATGAAGCAATAGAAGCATAACTTCTTGAGGCAACCTTAGAGCCTTTGCCACTACTGATGTAAACTCTGCATGCTTAAGCAATGACTTGAACTCCAAAGTTGGTCACAAAGTAATGTGGTAGACAAATAGAAGGCACCAACTTTGTAACATCCACACATGCATGCAAACCAATGTACTTATCCAATGCAGAATTTCGAGGTTCCTCATATAGGAATAGTGAAGGAAGTGTTTTCCACAAGATTCTTCTCAATCGTCCCTTGCAAAGGAATAATGGGAGATAATTCCTCCTTGCACTCGACTTCATGATCTTCTCTCCTTGAATCCTCTTCCACCACCACTTCATCTTCATTCAAGTCCATTATAGCAAATACGTTCTCTTCAATTTGAGTTTCATGTGGCTTTGTTGCTAGCAATTTGGAATATTCCCTAACTTGCACTTCCAACTTCTGGAACTGGTCACTTAGTATCGCTGCTAGCTATTTAGAATGTTCCCCAACTCATTTCAAACCTCTGAATCATGGAACTTAATTCCTCCTTGTTACGCTCTATGCTTTGGATCACAAGTTGAGTATCTATTTCTCAAAGAGATTCGAGCACATTGGGATCCAACTTAAAGTGTGGTGGTGGTGGTAAAAATGACAAATAGGATTTCCATTCTTCCTTGGAGTATATCTTCACATGCTTATTAACAATACAATCTAACACGATCCAATCAATTTGATATTCTCGGTTTGGATAGTAACGGCGGTCCATGTGTTGCATCCACCTAACACAAACAAAACTTTAAAGAAAAGATCAAATATATAAAAAAATAAAAATAAAAAAAATGTCTAAAATAATTGTCTTCTTTGTTACTAATGATACTGGTAAAGCCAATCCCAGGCAATGGCGGCAAAAACTTGATGGCCGGCAAGTGTACCGGATCGAAGCAAGTAATAATTAAAACGACAAGTAAATTACCGAGTATCGAACACAGGGATTGGGTGACCAATAATCAATTCACAAAGTTAACAACTAATTAGACAAAGAGATAAATTTGGGATTTTGTTTATGATAAAGAGAAACTAAATTGATATTTTTGGGATTTGAATTGATTAATTTAAAAGGCAAAACAAATAAGGAAACAATCAATTAAAGAGAATTTCTAGGGATTCAATTTCATCTACAATATGAATAAGCATTCCTTATTGACAAGGAATTCTTATTCCACTTGGTTTGGTTCAATTATATCAATTCTACCCAATATCTAATCAACTTCTAATGTCAACAAAGAATCCTAATTTATTCTAATGTCTTCGTCGAGCATGCTAGAACACACCCCTTGATCCTTAATCTACTGTAGAAAATTAATTATTAAAGAATTCATTAAGTTCCATGATTCTCTATGAAGATTGCATAGGGCTCTTACGATATCTCTATGTATTCACCCTATGGTTTAATCTCAATACCTCTTGCCTTAAATCTCATGTCGGACTCATTATGACTAGAAGCATTTAGAACAGAGAAGAAAACACAAGTAGAAGAGAATAAGAAATCAAGAAAAAGAAATTTAAATAAATTAGCAAATCGTCATGGCGCGGTTACATCGTCATCCGAGAAAAGAGGATTAGCTCCTCATCACGTTCAGTATCACCGAGTACTAGATAACGGAAAAGGATAACGATAGGGACTATTAACAAATTTTTGAGATTACAAAGATGAAATCCTAAGAAAAATTTTTACAATGACTAAAACCAAAATTGGTGAACTTTGCAGGGACCAAAGACTTATTTAAAATAAAAAAGTATTATATCCTGCTATACTATATAATAACCATTTTAAAGTATCATTTCTACATAGATTATAACTTAGCAGTTGAATTAATAAATATCACATTTCATAAAGAGCTATTTGATAATGTAAGTATATATGTCAAATTATATAACCAGTATGATTAATTATTTTTCATATTTTAAGGATACTAATAATGTCATAAAGGAAACTGAGAGTTAGACATAAAAAACTCACTTAATAAAAAAAATAATCAATTATCAAATTAATTTGATCACATAACGACTAACACCAGGGGCGGAGGGAGAGGCCTATGTATGCCATGGCCTCCCCCATGTTTTCATATAATTTTTTTCCACATACCTATAGATTTGAGGCTTGAACAAATAATAATAGTATGAAACTTGAAAAAAGACTAAATTCTTGCTGACAATCTAAAAGAAATTAGTAAGATTTCATCAACTTTTTTCTGACCAGTTTGATTAACTTTATATATATAAAATAAGTTTAATTTTTATGGATTTTCAGTGTAAATGATTTTTACACTGACATCCAATTATCTAGAAAAATAAGCACAATTGTTATTTTTTTCTTTTAATTATTTTAATAAAAGCACACATGACAAAATGTTAGTGGATGTCAGTGTAAAACTTTTTATACTAACAGTGGATACTTCTTCAATCCATATTAAATTATTAGTTTGAGTAATTTATATCAAATTTATATTATATTAAATTTTTAATTATATATCAAATTTGTTTAACATAATTTATTTCTACAAAAATTGTATGTTTTTAATCCTTGGCGAGAGACTAAAAATACACTTCTTTTGTTAAATTTAGAGACTAAAAATGAATTAGATTTTTATAGTTAAGGACCAAAAACAAATTTTACTAATTTTATAGGGATCATAAACATATTTAACTATATATTTAATTTCGGCCCCCCTCACATATATTTCCTGGCTCCGCCCCTGACTGACACCAACCATTTGTTGAAATCTTGAATTTCTTTTCAGTCTCATTGTCAATATTGGTAATATATGAATATTTGTTAGTTGAATATATTTGGCCAATAGTTAATACCTACCTGTACAAATATTTAATTACATATATAAATTAGGCTCAAACAATTGTTTAATGGCATAACAATAATTTCCATGCTTACAAAATAGGCTTAATGGTTTCAATTTTGTAATTGTTTTTCTTAAATAAAAACACAGCAATATAAAATATTGTTTTGACACGTGATAATGTGTATTTCTTATCACTCTCATTTTTAATTTATATTGGTAATTGGTAATATATGGATATTTTATTAGTTGAATATATTTGACAAATAGTTAATAATACCTACCTGTACAAATATTTCACTACATATATAAATTAGGTTCAAACAATTGTTTAATGGCAAAACAATAGTTTTCATGCTTACAAAATAGGTTTAATTTCAATTTTGTAAGTGTTCTTCTTGAATAAAAACACAACAATTTAAAATATTGTTTTGACACTTCTTGAATCTAATTGAATAAAAACACAACAACTTATAATTTTGAAAGTTTTTGAATAAAATATATTGCTCACTTAACTGTCAATAGTTGGATGTTGTTACCGTATTTGCAATTATAAAGAAGAAGAAACTGCCGATAATTGAGTAATTTAACATATCAAAACATTTCCATTTGCATATTTCATTGTCGCCTTTAGAGCTGGAAATACATTTTTCAAGTTTTATTCACTAATTTTTTTTTTCTTTACATCTTTTATCTCTGGTAATGATTTTATATTTGACTTGTTATTAATTTAAATTATTAGGTGATAAGTTTTATTATAGTTTTTTTTTGTGTTTTTTATGTCACTTTAAAATAAACTATTGTCAACATAATAATGGTCATCAATTCCCAATTTCATATGTAAGTTATTATTGTAATTTTTCTAGTAATTCTATCTATTAATAATTGTAATAATTGTCCCTTTTTAATTATTTATCCCAAAACTTTGTTACTTATAATATATATTTTTTCAATCTCTCGATCTCTCTAGTCTCTTTGCGCCTTTGTCTTTTTTATCTTTCTATTTCCTAACCCTGATTATATTCTCCTCCTTCATACTTCAATCCACGCCACATGCCAATATTATTTGCTCGCTTTCACAAAGCTTTTCACCCGCTAATTACCCTGCAGCCAAAAATACACAAACCATCAATTATTTCCTATTACTATTTGACTATTTTTGATTGCTAATGATCTCTCTATCATCTTGCTGTATCCTCATTCATTGGAAGAGTTAATGTGAATTTTTCAAGTGACTAAATGGGTTACAGAAGGTTGGCTAAGTTTATTTATTAATGTGGAAGAGAGTTCATTCAAATTCATTATTTCCTTACTTGCAAGAACTTGTTGAAATTAAAAGCAAAAAAATAAAGCCTATGTAGATTCCTAAAGTAGAGTTGTAAACCTTGTTTTCATGTTTTGAATGCTGTGTTGGATGTAACAAATTATAGATTGGTATTAGTTTATGTAAGTATATATGCAGATTGTAAGGAAATAATTGAATATGCTTAGTTATGCCAGATGGTATGAATTAGGTGATAATCCGCTAGATTATGTGATTTTGATGTGCTTATTGAGTGTATTTTTGCTCTCATTTGTGCTAATTGATTGAGTTTTGTCCCTAAGTTTAGTTAGTTGTGTCTTTAATAGTGTTTTTCGTATTTTAGTTTAATTTTATGTTTTCGGTATTAATCTAATAGGTTTTTTTTAGTTTAATTTTGTAGGAAATAAATGGCATAGGCCCATGAAAAAAAGAGTCCAATTCAGGTAAAGGAAATTGACTTGCACAATTGCTGGACCAAGGCTCACGTGAAGAACTAAGAAATTGGCAATTAGAAAAAAAGAGTCCGGAGAAGTGGACTTGGACTCAAATTGCAATATCAAAAGGAAATGAAGTTAGCAAGCGGAGAGATACATGCTGAGCCCACGTTGACAAATAATAGAGGACTTCAAATTGGGCTTTTCAATTGGAAACAGGGAGAAAAAAGAAATAAACAAAAGATTGCAAAGTTGCCAGCACAAGGAGTTCTTGGATTCTAATTGGAGTTGCAACGTTAAAAAAAAGAATATTTAAGACAGCATATGGCTGGTATCGTCCAGAGGCCATCTGATGGTAATAAGATGGCATTTGAAAGAGTTTATTTAAGCTCCTTTTGACTTATATGATGATATAAGTTTTTATGCAGTGTGTTTGGCAGAGCTTATAAAAGTAACTTATGACATCTCATAAGGAGTTTTTGACTTATTTTCACGAGTCACTGGAACAAGCTTATGGAATTTTAACAAGTGCTTATGACCCCTCCGTGTTTTCCCCCTTCGAATCCTCTCCTGCCCCTTTCTTCATAAGCTCATATGGCATAAGCTCTCATGCGATAATATCTTATGTGATAAGCTCTTAATTAAGCTGTTTACCCAAACGCGGCGTAAATGGGTCTTGAATAGAAAAGTGAACGTTAGCCAACCAAAAATAATAACAAGGGATAGGGACTCCGGACGAAAGGAGACGCACAGGAAGTAGAAACAACATTGTGGAAACGCTGCTGCAAAGCTATACCGCTGAGATCAGTTCATTTTTATGGAGTTGTCTCTTTTCTCTTATTTATCTTTATTTTATTTTATTTGAGGATTTAGCATGCCTAGCTAAATTATTTTTTGTCGGTTTTTGATGTAATCTTCTTATGTTGAAGTTTTAGTTGACTCTTTGATTATCTTATGAATATTTGGTTTTGTTGATGTGATGTTTATTGTGCTTGCTTACATTTGAATGCTTCGCTTTCAATAATATGCTAGGAATAGTGATTTTTGGACTTTGCCTCTTGTAATCATCACTATTAAATGAGTTAATCTAGGAATAGATAACTTGATTAATATGAGCATTTCACAAATTCCACAGAACTTTTATCATCATGCTTTGTTAATTAGACCTAAGGAATTAGGGTAATTGGTGAGGTTTGATAGAATTGATTCACTAAGGAATTAGGTATCAATTAATTAAAGGAACTTGTCCTTCAACATGCCAATTGAGATTAGGATAATTAAAGTTTTGATAATTCATAGGATTCCTTGTCTATGAGGAATCCGGATTCATAGTTGGATAAAATCAAATCCCTAGCGCTTTTATTTGTATTTTACTCTCGACGAAAATTCTAAAAATATTTTATTGCTCCTTTATTTTATTTTATTTTATTTTATTTATTTTGAGCTCTCTCCATACCAAATTTTCATCTTGTTTAATTTATGAATTGGTATTTGGTAACTAATCCCTATCGACGATATCCGGTTTTTATTACTTGCAGTGATTTGGTGCACTTACCAATTTTGCTCATCATTAAGCTTGCGGCAAAGTTAAAAGAAAGCGTTAACCAATTACCTTAGGTGAACTCTTAATTTGTTGCGGTTAAAAGAGGGTCAATTTAAAGAAGAAATTAATTTAAGCACCCCGACACTTTCTGAAGTGACTTTGTCTTTAAAATGAACTCCTACACTATTTGGAGAGAAACTCTTGTATGGATACATACCCAATACCTCATTCTTGGGCACATCCAATAAGATGTTGACAACTCATTAGAAACAAATAAATTAATATATAATTTTAAAAAAAAAAAATCAGAAAGGGGTCTCTCTCGTCGAACCAGAAGCTTTTAGCGGGACACCATTTTTTGCTACAAAAACCATTGCTGCTAAGTGGATCTTCACCTCCTTAATACTACAGAACTAGAAAATATTATGCCCAGCCACCGCAGCTCCAACACCCTTTTTTCACAAAAACACACTAAAAAATAGAAATTTAATACAACCCTGGATTGAATTCACAATCAAATTATTCTACAAACTCAGAACATAAAATGAAAAAACCACAGAGGGGTATTGCTTACAGATAAAATAAGTTAAAGTGAAAACTTCAAAACTGAATCTTGTTTTGGAAATTTAGAATATTATCAGTTGAATGATTTTCTCTGTTACCCTCTCAGTTCAGTTCTCACCGTCTAACAGAGACACTCACTCCGTTTCCGCCTCACTGGTTATTCTTGAATGGCCCAAATGCGCCGGTGACGATGAAGTTCCCCGGCAACCACCACCACCTGCCGCCATCACCCCAGCGAGCATTCCTTCCAAGATCCAAAACCACTTACCAGACTCGGATCTTCCACCACCATCGAGGACCTTCAGAGACCCGCCTGTCGGAAACCAAGGATCTCTTGTGACCCAGTCGAGGAGAAAGAGGGCTCCGAATATTGGAAGACAGAGCATGCCTGTAGCCCATTTGTCGAAGTGGAAGATTCAGGAGAGGAACGACGGTGATGATCCGCTCGAGGAAGATGAGAGAAAGCTGGCACCGGAGTTCGTCCGGAGAACCTTCAGGAATAGAGGGGGAGGGAAGAGAGGAGGACAGTGGATCCATTCTCAAGAAGAAGAGAGAGACTCATTTTCTGATTTTTTCTTAATTATATATTAATTTATTTGTTTTTAATGAGTTGCAATACCTTACTGGATGTGCCCAAAAGTGAGGTGTTGGGTATGTGTCCATAGAAGAGTTTCTCCTATTTGGAGGTGTTTTATTGAGTTGAGTTGATTTTAAGTGTGAGATCCACAAAATTCTTTATATCTACATATTAAAGTGATTTTATTTTATCATCCAAATAAAATTAATTATTCTAAACTCACTTTAAAATACTATTATCAAATACAAATCAGTTTAATAAAGTTTTTGAAAATCAGATTGTTCAAAATCAATTCTATTTAAATAATTCTATTAAAATCTAAAACAAATCTATCCAAAAAAATGTAAGATTCATTTAAAGTACGGGACCACCTAAATTACCGGATAAGAAAAGACATAAAAATTTACTTCTTACCCTTGTTACTTGTAAAACGTTACAAAAGAAAACCCTTAAAATGTATAAGAAATTTTCTGTTAAGTAGATTTTTTGTTTTTTACATGATCTGTTAAGTAGATATTACATATTAGTTCATGACTTCATCATATATATAATATACTAGATAGATGCACCCGTGCCATATATGAGGAATATGCTATTTTTATAGATTTTTTTAAATATATAATTATTGAATTCATATTTGTGGTTTAATTTTCTTTGTGAAAAATTATATACCAAAAAATGTTAAAAAATTATTTTATCTGAATTGTCGATCATAAATTGTGACAGATGTTAACTTAATAATTATTATAGATATTACAATACAGATACCGATGCTTTAGTGTAAATAATAAGTACACAATTTTAATATTAAAAATATAATTTAAAAATAAGACATGTATGAAGAATATAAAAAATATAATATTTGAAAATAGCAATTAAAGTTTTATTTTGAATTTTTTTTCAAAACAAAATTATAAGTTAACACTAATCATTTATTTTCTCATTAACTTAGTATCGTACTGCTCTGAACATTTGATAAAAAATATACATTTTCATTTTCAAAACAACAATTGCTTTCAAACTGATTAATCATTTATAAATGTAATATATTTAAACACTAATATTAAATACGTCGTCGTGATCTTTATAATGATTTGAAATCTCTGTCTTGTCTCTTGAAAATTGATTTAATTTATTTCTTCTTTTTGCTCGATGCATGTTAACCATTTTTAGAAAATATATTTATCTATCACATTATTTTTCCTCTCTCTAGAAAATTCATTTGATTTAATTCTCCTATTTTTTCGTGCATAAATGACTGCTTTAATTGTAAAAGATGCTTCCTAATTAGAAACTGGACATAAAAAGCTTTAATAATAAAAATATAATGATGCTTAAGTGTAAATAGTAAGTATACAATTTTAATATTAAAAATATAATTTAAAAATAAGACATGCATGAAGAATATAAAAAAATAATATTTGAAAATAGTCATTATTAAAATTTTATTTTGAATTTTTTTTCAAAGCAAAATTATAAGTTAAGATTAACCATTTCTTCTTTCATTATCTTAGTATCATACTTCTCTGAATATTTAATAGCAAATATACATTTTCAAAGTAACAACTGCTTTAAACCTAATTAATCAATTATAAATGTAATCTATTTAAATACTAATATTAAATACGTCATCGTGATCTTCGTAATGATATGATTTTTTTTTTATCTCTTGAAAATTGTCTTAATTTATTTCTTCTTTTTGCCCGGTACAAGTTAACTATTTTAGAAAATATATTTATATATCATATTATATTTTCCTCTCTAGAAAATTTATTTGATTTAATTCTCCTTTTTTTCTGTGCATAAATGACTGTTTTAATTGTAAAAGATTCTTCCTAATTAGAAGCTGAATATAAAAACCTTCCATAATTATATAGAAAAATTATCAGATGCATAAATGTTTTTTATGAATTAATACAATAAATATGAAATACACAAGGAGAATACATTTAGAATAGCATTCATTAAATTTGATTCTAATTGATTTTCGTTCATATTCAGTAAGACTTGTCCCAGAAAATGTAAAAGCTTGCAAGTTGACTGCCTGAATCTGAAAACAAAACCTTGGAATGATGTCGTCGAGTTTGAAGTTGAAATGGACCCCACTGAACAGAACAAGTGTTCGATCATTGAACCCACGAAAAGAATCTTCAGTCTCCACTTCCATTACTCCTCCAACTCAGTTACACACTCTCTCTCCTACAGTTACACAAACACGCATTCCCTCTCCCTCTCTAAAACCACCATGTCCAGAACATTTCACTTCCGTGTTCTTCTTTCAGCATGCTACCTCCTCCTCCTCCTCCGTCACTCCTCCGCCGCCACCAACATCGGCGTCAACTACGGCACCGTCGCCAACAACCTCCCTCCCCCCTCCACGGTCGCCACCTTCCTCAAATCCCACACCACCATCGACCGCATCAAAATCTTCGACGCCAACCCCGACATCCTCCGCGCCTTCGCCAACACCGGCATCTCCGTCACCGTCACCGTCGGCAACGGCGACATCCCTTCCCTCTCCAAACTCCCCGCCGCTCAATCCTGGGTCTCCGACAACATCCTCCCCTTCCACCCGGCCACCGTCATCAACCGCATCGCCGTCGGCAACGAAATCCTCGCCACCTCCGACAAAGCCCTAATCGCTCACACCCTCCCCGCCATGGAAGCTCTCCACCAAGCTCTCACCCTCGCCAACCTCACCACCGTTCAGGTCTCAACCCCTCACTCCTTAGGTATCTTATCAGCTTCGGAGCCACCCTCTTCGGGCCGGTTCCGAACCGGTTACGACAGAGCCATCTTCGCTCCCATTCTCGACTTCCTCCGCAAGACCAAATCCCCCTTCATGGTCAACCCATACCCGTTCTTCGGACTCGACCCGACCCGGCCCGATCACCTGAACTACGCGCTGTTTAAGCCGAACGGCGGCGTTTTTGATGACGTCACCGGGGTGAACTACACTAACATGTTTGACGCTCAGATGGATGCGGTGTACTCGGCGATGAAGAAGGTTGGATACGACGACGTTGAGCTGGTGGTGGCGGAAACGGGTTGGCCTTCTGCGGGTGACCCGAACCAACCGGGTGTGGGTTTGGACAATGCGGCGTCGTATAATGGGAACCTTATTAAGCACGTTAGTTCGGGGAAAGGGACGCCTTTGATGCCTAATAGGACTTTTGAGACTTACATTTTCTCTTTGTTTAATGAGAACTTGAAGCCAACGGTTTCGGAGCAGAATTACGGGTTGTTTAAACCCGATCTTACACCCGTTTACGACGTTGGCGTTTTGAAACAACAACAGGTACTTTTGCTTGATTGCTTCACTTTCTTTCATGTGCTTTTTTAAATTAGAAAAATAGAAATTATTCTTTGCTTAATAATTAATAATAGATGTCTGTATGATATGTTTTGTTATCATGTAAGTACAACAATGCCCTTATGATATGGCTTTATTTACTAGCTGTGCTTGTGCTAGCTTGGATTAGGGTGAAGGCTATAGTTTGCTCTGGGTTTTGTTTTCTGAGCTTTGCCAGCTTTTGAGCACAATATCAAGGCATGGGTAGCTTCTTGTTTAGGGACACATGGGAATAATGCATGGCTGCCATGTTATCTAAAGTACAGAACTACCCTTATGTTTTTCCTTAATTTACTAGTTATGGTGTCACGACTCACGAGTATCCTAGAGAAGTGTATCATGGCGAGTTGGCATTTGGTAGCAAAAAAGTGTACCGCCTTTTCTGATTCCGGATGGGAAAAGGGGAAAATGCCAGCTAGCAAGTCAAAAAATGTCACTAGTCTAAAATACCAAAACACCCTCATTTGAATACTCTCTAGGCTAATTATTATTATGGAATAAACGTTAAGATGTTTGTAGAGTTTAATTTTAGGAGAATCCTTGCGGGTTGCATAGGAAGAGGGTAGGATGGAGATCAGATGTCCCCAAAATTGTGTATATTCCTTGTTTCATCCACTTAAATTGTGTCATGTAATTTAAAAATGATATACTTATAATAAATAATGTAATTAATTTTTCAATTAACATAATTTAAGTGAATGAGACAGGTAACGAAACACTTTTGGGATACGTGATCTCCATCCAAGAGGTTAAAGACTAAAGAGAGCTTATTTGTTTTTATTTTATACATAGTTAAACATATATTTGGCAAATATTAAATTAAGAAGAACTTATAAAAAGTTGTAAACTTTAATAAGGACTTATTAATTCTTAATTAAATTAGAGTAATGATATTTGGATAAAAGAATAGTGTCCAACACAGTATAAAAATACTCATTCCCATTTATTTATTGTTTTCTTCTCTCATTACCTATTTCATCACTCCAAAGACACTCATAAGCTCTGCGGTGTCATTGTGAGAAATTCTCATGATGACTTTATTACTAATCATCTTGCGAAGCATGGTCAGTCTCATAGAGAGAGGTTGGTTGCTCGTTGGTCCCCTCCTCCTTCAGGTTTGTTTAAGCTTAATGTGGATGGTAGCTTCATTGATTCTTCTAAAACTATTGGTTCTGGTGGCCTTACTAGGTCTGAATCTAGTGATTTGGATTGCGGGTTTCTCCTCGTTTGATGGTAATGGTGATATCTTTCTTGCTGAGCTTTTGGCCATCAAGCATGGTTTACTTCTTGCTTGGAACCTTAATATCCGCAAGTTGTGTGAATCTGATTCCCAGGATGTTGTTAACACTCTGCTGGACACCTCTTATCATGACTTTCATCCTTTTGCTGCTGAGATCCTCCAGGTGGTTGAGCTCCTTAATCACCCTTGGACCGCCACTTTGCAGCATGTGTACCGGGAGTGTAATGGTTGTGCTAACTCTTTGGCTAAGCTTGGTATCAATTCGGGTAAAAGTTGGCAGCGATGGGATAAGCCTCCTCCAGGCTTGGGTTCTCTTTTGTTAAAGGACATGCTTAAGGCTACGTCTTCCTCTTAGTTCCTTGTTTCTTGCTTCTTTTGTTTCTTTTCTTTATTCTGCCAAAAAAAATAAGCTCTGTGGTATCTATATAAAATATCTAAATTATGTGTCTAAATATCTTTACCCATTAAATTATTATTCAAATGTGTCCCAAGTATGTTTCTTTTTTTGAGCAATGTCCCAAATATAAAATATTTTACATTAGAATAGAAATGCACTTAAATTAATGTTTGTAACGTCACGTGGTGTGTAAGTGCAGGCTATGGGTCCCGCATCTGGAACCACGGCACTAGCACCGTCGGCTTCAGGACCTTCTTCAGCTTCAGGGCCGTCAGGTGGTGAATCACCCTCATCTTCAAAGAAGTGGTGCGTGCCGAAGAAGGAGGCTACTGATAAAGCGTTGCAAGCCAACATTGACTTCGTATGCAAGAGTGGAATAGACTGCGGGCCCATAAGGGACGGTGGAGCATGCTTTAAGCCAGATACGGTTAGGTCCCACGCGGCCTACGCCATGAACGCATATTACCAGGCATCGGGTCGCCACGATTTAGACTGTGATTTTGGTCACACTGGACTCATCACTTACACCGACCCTAGTAAGTAAAATCAAGTACCAAATCATGTGCATTATTTTTCTATTATAATCATAGTATTTGTTGGGAATGGAAAAAATGATAGAATTGGAATTGATTTGTTGGGATGGATGGTGGGTGTGGCAGGTTATGAGACGTGTACGTATCCGTATACTGCTTCTGGGGCGGGGCTAAAGGCCAGAGCTAGAAAGCCCGAAACAAGTGGCTCCCTCAAAACTGCTACTTCAGCTCTACTGGATCGCATGCTGCCTTCTTATTTCATGTTCATAATATTTTATTTCCTGTTCTGATTAGTCATCTGTTTTTGCTGATTTTTTTAAGGTTATGTTTCTATTGATATTATGGATGTGCAGTTGTATTGTAAGTTTGTAACAGAGAAAATTATGACGGGTGGGTAGGTAGCACTTCGATTTGGAAGTATAGGCTTTTTTGGATTCCACCCGCACTAACTCAAAGCGGGACTCTGGGCGAAATAGGAGGAATATACTAACTATTTTGTGATAACTTTATGATTAAAATATGATTTCAATATATATAGTTTATATTTATATTTAGCTTAAAGTTTTTAACACTTGAAAAGTTTTTAAACTAGTTATTCTCATCGTAAATATTATCTATGCGACGATCTCTTAAGCGACGGATCTTAAGCTGTTGCAAATCTGTCCGAAACACGCTGATTTTTGACATTTGCGATGGCCTTTTGGCCTTTGTTAAAACCAATTTTTCTTGTAGTGAACACCCACTCCCTTCATATGGTTGGTTTAGTCAAGGGTGATTTGAATGTTCATCATAGGCATGGTAATATTGGGGCAGCAATCCAAAAGCTTTTGATGAAGGACTGGGAGTTTGAGCTGCATCATACTCTAGAGAGGGGAATCAAGCAGCTGATTTCTTTGCTAAGTTGGGAGCTACAAGTGATACCAGTCACTATCATTCATGATCCGCCTTCAGGGATGATTTCTACTCTTCTAGCGGATGCCATGGGCATTTCTTTTGTTAGGCAGTAGTTGTTGTTTCTGTTTTGCTTTCTGGTTTTCTTTTTTTATCCTTTGCAACAACAAAAATATATTATCTATTCTTCTTAAATGCTCAGTATGCTAGTTGTGCTCAAATCAATTTTGCTGTTTGTTTCATGGAGAATGCATTCAATTGGACGTGTCAAGCTTGTGTCTTTTATGAGTTTTAGAAAGCACCCTATTATTTTATGTAAAAGGTAAAATAAAAATTAACTTAAAATTTGTGACCTGAAATTGTTGGGAGGTGATAAAGGTTCAGATCTTTTTAGTCTGGGGCACTGGTGACAGCATTGTGGGGGTTGAATTTGCTTGATTCAAACATTGGGACAAACCCTTAAAGGTGGCCCTTGTATTTCTTTTAATATATTTGGTTCATAAAAAATATATTCTCACTGTACGTTCAGACTAGGTTTGGATTGACTACATGAATGTGCAACTACAGGATGAAATTATATTTCCAAAAAAAGTCTCTCTTTTTTTTTTCTTGTGAATAAGCCAATCAATAATTTTTTGGCAATGTTGATACAAACACTAGTGTAAAATATACTTTAAACGTCGGAAATTTAACATCGGTTCAATTTTAACCGATGTTAAAAATGAGGCGGTGGCATTTTTGAAATTATCGTCAACACTTTTGACATCGGTTTTCTAATTAACCGATGTCTAAAATTACATTTATCATCCGATGTCTAAAAACAAAAACAAAAAGGAAATTATAAATTTTGCCCAAGTTTTGACATCGGTTATATTTAGAACCGATGTCTAATGTCTATGAACAACATCAGTTGTCTATACAACCGATGTCTAATATCAAAGCATTTTTAAAACAAACAATAAGTTTAAACTCTGCCTCGCTGTTAGACATCGGTTTTCTTTTAACTGATGTCTAATGTACCAAATTTGTGCGCTACATATTTTGAAACATCCTTCTTTTTCATTACCCTAAACCTTCATCTTCTTCTTCTGCGCTTCATCTTCCGAGCCGCTGCAACTTCGCTTCATCGTGTCGTCCTCCTCCTCATCGCTGAATGCCAAGCGACGCATCGATCTCCTTCATGATTTGGTTCACACCAAGGTAACCCAAACCTAAACCCATTCTCTTCTTTCTTCCTCTACTTCAAAACTTGGAGGCAATTTTCGTTTTTATTTTTTCAGTTTTATAATTTTCTGCGTTTAGGGATCATTCTGTGATAAAAGGAATCGAGAAGAGTGTGGCCGAAGAAGTGAAGGGTTTCGATTGAACTGAACTGCTCCTGGTAATCTCTGTTCTTTTTTCTATTGCTTTTCATATTTGGATTCAGGGTTAATTGTCTTCTAATGTTTCCTAATAGATTCAAAGAATTAGACATTCCAACTTCTCATGGTGAAGATGAAGATGTCAATGTGTTGGCCAGTCGCTTAGGTTACTTGGGTTCAAGTCCTAAATGAACTCCATTGGATCAACTCTGCTAAGGGAGTGGAATTTGCTGCTGAACGGTGTGGGTGCAAGCTTTCATGTATGTGTGTGAAAAGCTATGAAATTTAAGATTTAACTTGTGCAATATTGATGGTTGTATACTGTTTGTTGATTATGGATAATGCCGTGCCTAGTTTGATTTGTTACAGGTGACAAGATTTTTTACATTGTCATATTGGATTTGTTACAGGTGACAAGATTTTTCTTCACCTAACTTTGGTGTCACTTCCTTATGTTGTTCTTTCTTGATTTCTCTTCTGGTTTTTGTTTTTTCAATTATTTCTCTTCTCATTTGTATCAGATGAGACTGCCAAGTGGGAGAAGATCACATATCTTGGCATTGCTACATGCACTACTTTAGCCTTTTATAATCTTTCAAAAGGCCGCCCACACTATGAAGAACGTCCAGTGAGCTCTCCTTTCTACATATATGCAGTTATTTATGATTGTTACTTTGACATGTAATTGAAATAGACAACTATAAACACGAGAAGGGAGTTGAATTGTGTTTATCAGAAATTAAAATAAAATTGAAAACTTTTTGCACACAGAAGATAGGTTCAGACAAGTGTAAAACAACTTACACAGACAGGTGACCTGTCTGGTGTATTTTGACAGAAAAGCACACAATCATACAAACGGAAAACAAGCTCGATATTCACACTTTTAACCCCTTAGTTAGAAAGCAGATAATATAATCAAAACAACTAACGAGTTTAAGGGAAGACAGATTAACACAGTTGTTTATCCTGGTTCACTCTTTAACACAAAGAGCTACGTATGTCCAGTCCTTGGCAGCACCAAGTTTCATCCACTATAACTGATCAGGTTACAGACTCCAAGTATTGTTTGCACACCTAGCATCTTCAGGCTCCAACACAAGTATTCTTTGCTTACTTAGCCTCTTCAGGCTCACACATGTTTGTTTTGAGAAGTTTGTTTGTAATAAATACAATCAGACAAACAGTTCTTTCACTAACACTTAGAGAGTGGATTAAATGTAGACTTTAGGAAAGACTGCGTAATAACTTCAAATGATTGAAGAATAGATATTGAAAGAATGAAGAATTAAATGAACAGAGTAATGCTCTTTAATGCTTTGTAATCTCTAATGTCTTCATCTTCAATGACTTCTGTATTTATAGCCTTCGAGCATTTAAGATCCGTTAGAGACATTCCTTCCAACGATGGCTTCAAGCAGAGCTTCATTAAATGCAATAGAGTCGTTATGGGCAGCCATTAATGCAGTAGGAAGGTACTCTAACATGAAGGATCATGGCTTTATGCATCGTGCAGTAGCCAAATCAGAGTTGTGCAGAACGCTTTTGTACTTTGCAGAGCATATTTCCCTTTTCGTGTAATAACCAAGAGTACTAGGGAATAAAGCATGTTGGAAACATTCTTTAACTGGATGTTATCTCTAACTTCCTAGGTTGCTTGTGAGAATGACCTTCTGAATTTCTTGATAAGCGTGAGAGAGAGATTTGGAGTCTTCTGTATGAGGGGACAACTTCCAAAAGCTTTTTGTACTCGAGTTCCCATCGAAGAACCTTAGACGAGTAGGAGAACATAGCAGAGACAGGTTGAAACTAAATTGCAGAAAGTCAACAATCCTAGTCAGCAGACAGGTTGACTTTTGCTTATCCAGACAGGTTGTCATACATGTGGACAGACAAGTGAGTCTTACTATTATGATCTGCGCACTAAGTAGACATGTTAGCAACCACAAAGTGGGTTAATTAAATCATTATCCAATGTTTAGCTTTCATCAAAACTTAGGGAAATGCACACAGACATTTAGAGACTTAACAGTAATGTATAGTATAAATAAGATTACTATGATTACTGTTAACTCGGTTGATTCTATGGTTTAGGTTCTTTCAACATGCTCTGTATTCACTATGATTAAATATCATTGACTAATTTCATTTTCATTACAAATCCCTTTTTTTTTTATTGCTGTGCATTCTCCACTTATCTGTCTGTCAGTTTAAATTTCTGCTCAGTAAATTTCTGCTGTGTAACCTGAAGTTTGTATCTAGAAATGACATTGTAAGTTGAAGTTTGTATTTGACAATGAATTAATGTTATGGGGGAACATGTTTAAGTTCATATTCTGTGTTCATTTTAATGTTTATTTTGTTGAATGTGTCTAAACTAACATAACATACCAATTATTATTATTTTTTTAAAAGTGAACTTTTAACATCGGTTATTATCGAGAATTGATGTTAAAAGTGTTGTTCTTTGTTTTAAAAACTGTTGAAGAGAACTTTAGACATCGGTTCTAGCTATTCTAAACTAGAACTGATGTCTAAAGTGCTATTCTTTTCTTAAAAAACTATTTTAAGTGCACTTTAGACATTGGTTTTTGCTAAGAACCGATGTCTAAAACGCCCACATACAATATCGTCTGTTTCAACATCGGTTCAAAAATCGACTTCAAAGGTTAATTTTAAACGTAGTACACAGTAATTCTCTAAACGTAAACATGGTTAGTAATTTCATGCTTAAATACAATTTTTAGTCCTTATAGTTAATTTTGATTTTGGCTATAGTCCATATTGTTTAAAAATTTGGGTTCTAAGCAGAGGGCGGACCTTAGTGTAACTTGAGGGGAGCAACGGCAACGGCTCCCCTCAAAAAAAAAATTAAATTTTTTTAGAATGAATTTTTTGTAAGGCACCCCTCAATATTGAATATGGTTCTTCATTCTATTAGTCTAATATTGCACTACCTCCGGTCCATATTATAAGAGACAAAACCCTAAATCACACATATCAAGAAAAAATCTTGAAATGAGCTAATTGTAATTAATACTCATATTGATTTCCAAAAATACCCCTTCCAATTGATAAACCAACTCACTTGTATGGAAATTTGATATGTATCTCGTTAATATAAATTCTATTATAAATAAGGGTAATATTGGAAATCAGCATTTCATATATACAAAAATTGATGCATGTTTCTAATATTTTGGACTAAAAAACGGACCCATTTGTTTCTTATTATATGGATCAGATGTAGTATTTTGTTGCTCTTTGATAGCTTGGTAGGGACTGGTGCACCATGACTGATCTGAGTACAGGGGGTGTCTAATTGTTCTTGTGTATGGTAGCTACATGATGTATGCTTAAAAGAGTTGTGTTTCTTTTGTAAGGTTTTATGGAACACATTATTTCTTTTGTATTGTTTATGGGTTGGGGTACCTCTTATATCCATTTTAATAAATAAATAAATTTTGCTTATAAAAAAATGTCTCATACAAATGTGGATCTTATATATGATTCATGTGAATTTTAATTAGTAACTTATGATTCTCCTAAAAAATTAGCCAAGGTCCGTCGCTGATTCTAAGTCCTTATACTTTCAAAATGAATTGGTCCCAACCGTCGGTCTCGTCTATAACGTTGTTAGTTTATGTCCGAGGTGGCTAACAATAATTATTATAGATCCTATGTGGCAAGCCATGATAGTGGTGACATGAAAAAAATAAAATAAAAATCACCTCATCCTACTGCATATATGTTACCCCTCTTCTCCACATCTCACCATCCCCCAACATTAATCTTTTAATATGAATATCCGAGTAAATGCCCAATTTAGTCCCTGAAATTATGAAGTAGTATCAATCTGGTCCCTGAAATTATCGAAATTCTAAATTAGTCCCTGAAATTGTAAAATGGAGATTAACTTAGTCCCTCCGTTAAAAATCATATGGACTAAGTTGATATTAAGTTTGCGGTGTCGGGGATTTAATTGATATTAAGTGAGTAAAATGAGGGACCAAATTGATTCTAACTTATCATTTAGGAACTCTTTTGAAATTTTAATAATTTCAAGGACCAAGTTGATACTACTTCATAATTTCAGGAAACAAACCGGGTGTTTACTCATACTCATGAATATCCATGGTCTATTTTCTCCCACATTGGTAAGAGGCCAGGATTTGGAATCCATGGAAGAAGTGAGGTCACAGATGAGCACTGCCTCTAGTAGATCTCCGTTCACTTACCCAAAGTCCCAAACTACTGTGGCTGTGGAGGCTTAGTACGAGCTATACTAATATGACAGAGTAAGTGGAATTCGTCATTCTTTGTTAAAGTTTCTGACTTTATCCCATACTTGTTAACTTGTACCTTAGCTAGCAGGACTCTAGGTCTTTGTTAATACTTCTGATGGCTGGATCCTCTAACTCCTGACCATGCAAGAGATGTTATGCAAGGAGACATTATAGAATCATGATGATATTTCTTAGGTTATCATAGTGTTTTTATTGGTGTTGTTGCTCATTGCCTAGAACGCTAATGGAGGAAGATGTCACAACCAGCTTAACAAAAACTGAGAAGGACTAATACCAAATCACCGTAAAACTATAGGGATCTATACCAAAATTTGGGAAAAGTGTAGGGACTAAAACCAAAATGTATGGAAGCTGTAGGTATTGATTGTATGGTTACGAATAGATATTTATGTAGGTTTGCGTTATGTAATGGGGTGGTTACAAAGGAATAGATTTGATTAAAGTAATAATTTGGTCCTTATACATGACAGTTTCTTCATGTAGTTTCTATACGTAAAAAAAAAATACTAAATAACTCCTCATACATGCAATCATTACCCATTTGGTCCCTCTCGTCTGACGACGTTAGGCTACCGTCTATGACGATCCTAGCTGTATTGTTAACCTCCCTTGGCCACATATAGCACCCGCTTCACCAACGCTCTAACTCTCTCCTCCATTGTTGATTAGTGAAGCACGACTCCTCTCCCCTCCATTCTCTCTATTCTTCGTTCTTCACCTAACCAAAACCTCACTTTAGTTCATGAAATTGTCACCCCACCAACATTAATATAACCTCACTCCATGAAGCAGAACGAGTATAAGCAGGTCTTGAATTGGTTGAAGTGAATTCGGAAGCATGACACCATCTTCCAATCTGGGTAAGAATGCCCTAACTATCGTGTTCTTTACTGAACAATTGGATTTTTTTTTTTATAAATTTCAACCCAGGGCCCCCCAAATTGAACGTTTAGGGTTTGTTTGTTGGTTGATGATATGTTATTTTTCTTCTGATTGAGTTGTTTGTGTTGTCAATGTGTCATGTCCGTTTAAGATAAAGCACATTGTTGATGGTTATTTGGTTGAAAATGCACAATGTTTCTATTACTGTGCTTTTATTTATGTGTTCTATTCGACTATGTTTCTGTTATGGCATGGGACTTGCTTGGTTTTAGGGAACACACCTTGCAAATTCATGGCATTTATACACCATGGAGGTCAAATGCTGAAGACTCCAACTAAAAGAGGCATGGTATGTGGTTACAATATGTTGGAAGGTTGAAATACAACCTCCATGATTGTGATTTCGATGAGTGGTCCCTTCAAGAGATCATTGTCATTCTCAAGAGTTTAGGCTACAAAGGAATTGTAGGAATTTTCTACCGAAAGCACGATGTTCACCTAGTGGAGAAGGGGACACCGAGTGGAGGTCAACGGTGAGGGTCAATAGCCACATAGGCAGTTAACGGTACAACTATAATCGCCATAGACGATAGCCCAACGTCGCCTAATAAAAGGGACCAAATTGGTAATGATTTGTATGAATGATTTAATAAATTTTTATCTGTCACATATGAGGACTGATTTTTAAAGTTAACTTTATTTTACTCAAATAGATGAAACAAAAAAAAAACGAAGAATTTCAAGTGATTTAATGAACTTTTTAGTCCTTATAAAACAAGTGAATTTTGGTTTTGATCCTACTTTTTTATATTGGTTTTGATCTTTGCAAGTTCTAAAACTTTTGTTTTACCCTGCCATTAGTGTATATCCATTAAGTGCTAATGTAACTAACGATATGCCACATCAACATTGACATGTAGACTAATTTAATATTTTTTAATATAATTTTACAAATAAAATTAATCCATACAATTGTCACCATCTTGTTCCACCTCATACCAATCAATATCATTAGGCTTACAATAAAATGATGTAAATTTCAAGCACGAGATGTCAAAACAAGAACTTAATTGCATGAGTGACGAAAACAGGGGTCAAGTGAATGGAAATCGAACTATCAATAGACAACCAAATTTATATTTTCAAAAGCACTTATATCATATTGTAAAATCTTATAAGCAGAAGAAAGTGAATACGGGATCCAATGTCTTTACTACATACAAAATCATGTCATTAGATATCTCTCCTCATATATAATCACAAGACGGTCGAAATAACAAGATAGAATGCCTCGGAGAATGGTGCTTATTTTCCACAGTTGAACCCATGGCAGACAGAAAGGACTATTATGAGGATCAGGATTATCAAAACTGCCAATACAATCAGCTTTATCTTCATGTTTTGCAGCCACATTTTTCTACGGATTTTGGTCCCTGAATTCCTGAAATCTTGTGCCTGCCTCAAAAAAAATGGCAAAAGGGAAACAGGAAGTTAGAAACAGATGGCTTTGAAATAATAACAAATCTTCTGGTTTTCTATTTCCACCACCAAACCTTTTTCCTTCCCGTGGGATGGAAGGGAGAGAGATGCTATCAGTAAACTCAGTATGGCATTAAAAATCAAGAGAAATGCTTTAGAAACTAATAGAATACAGTAGTTCACCCAAATATATATATATATATATATATAAAACAGAAAAATAGATACTAATGATCCTGGAACATATAAGAACTCCCATAAATACAAGACCATCCAAGGACACGAGAACTAGCAGATGCCCTCATATACTTTACATACTAACCTGGTGATGAAGGTTCTCAGTCTTGTCAACCAGAAGCTCTATCTTTTCCCCCCTGTCCAGAACCTGCATTAAATTATAATCATGTCAATAAAATCTGATTAAATGTCCTTATGCATTGACATATCAAATCAAAGGCATAGAAATTCCACAAATTTGACTACAGTTTTTCTTTACTTATTTACTGCTGATATGTATAACTGTGATCTATGCTTTTCTATAGCATACATTGATTATAATGAATATCATTATGGCATAAAGTAAAGACACATAAAGTCACTCCATCATATGTCATTGAAAGGCACTAGATTTCTACTGTCTTTGAGAATGGAGAGGAATAAACATTGGCAGTGGTAGAAAATTAACCTCCAAAAATGTATCTTGGCTTATTTATAATAATTTGGGTAATGTCTCAGAAAATAATTGAACTTGAAATGTCATATTCAGAAAGCACAGCACTGCTCAACCCAAGTACATTAGAACTAGAAGTACTATGAAGTATGAACAGTTACGTGCCTTCAAAACGCATAGAATATAAATTTCATATATTTTCTAGAAGAAGAAATCACGAGAAGTCGGTAAATATTGTGTTAGTTTTCAGCCAAACTACTTTTGACAAGATTAATTTCAGATAGCCCTAAAGAATTTAAGGATGGACAAAAAAAAAATTGCAGAAGTGTCACTGTCCTTCAAAAAGGATAGGACATCAGCAAACTGGAGGTGGAGACCATTACCTTAACTGAACTAACTTTAAGACTCTAGGTTCCTATCAATAGCTACTGAACAAGGAAATAGAGGGTCCAATGAGCGTTAGGCTCACCATCCATATCACAGAATATGGTGGCGACTAGTAAGAGAGACATCCAGGAATCTACCTCCTCCATCTAGCACCAAAGTACGTCCTCTCAGCAAATTTATCTAAGAAAACCCCAACTCACTAGATCATATGCTTCCTTCAAACATCATGCACCACTTCATTTGCAATGAAACTTTGGTTTTTTAAAATATTTCAGATAAAAAAACTTCTTTCAACTCAATAGTTACAACCTAGACAGTAGACAAGAAACGTGCCAATGGGTTCAACCTGATGAGGTGAATGAAAAACTATTAGGTTCAAATTTTCATTGCACCTCCTGGGCCCTGATCCTCCCGATCCTTCCTCTTCCCCAAATTAGGTAGCCAAGCCACTTGCACATGAAAAAACAATCCCATTTTCTCTCTGCTTACATTCAATAAAAATCTGACATAACACATGTACTCACATTCATTTGCAGTTTGTTTTACTGGGGATACTAACAGAAACATAGCTCACATGGTTCAATAATCACTTCAAATCCAACATGTAATGACAAAATATCTAACTAAAATTATCGTAGTTCCACATGTGGGTAACCGGGACTTGTAGAAATATCAGGCAAAATCTAGAAAGACACTTGAGTATCAATGCAGCATGATTACAAGGCAAGAGTTTGATAAAATGCTGCCAAACTATTTTAATGTTTTCACATATGAGGCTCGAAGTAATCACATGTTCAATTTTTCTCAAAGATCCACTGTGTTTTGTTGTCTTTGCTGTTTTCAAAATTTTGAACACAGCCACATTTTTACTTTTTTTTGTAAAATATGATTATTGTGATTTACTATCTAATTTGATTTCTTAAAATTCTATGCTATCATCCTCTTAAGTCCATGCAGATATGTAGTGTGAATCTGTACCTTCTCGATATTCTCCATCATGACGCCTTTAACTTCAGAGACCTGAGCTTTGACCTTTGCAAGCTTGCTTATCTCTTCAGGATGATCAACACAGTACTGCATATGTTCCTTCAATTTTGGCCTGCAGCAAGCAAAGAACAGAGCACATGATCTTTAAGTTTAAATAACACACTAAATCCAATAGCATTAAGCTTATACAAGACAATCTTAATACCCAAATTCCTTATTAAGACTGTTGGGGGGAGCCATCGCAGCCTTTCCACCTCCATATTTCGCAACAAAATTATCCTTAACACGCTCTAGAAAAGCTATAGGCACCTGTCTTCCAACCGATTCATCCGCAACAACACAATATGCTACAATATCCCAAAAGTCAGTTAGACAGACATTACTAAACACAATATCAAACTTCAAAATTGTCATCATTACCCTCCAAAAAACAAAAGACTACTTTTAAAAGTTACAAGCATGGTTTTATACTATGGCCGCATAATTGTGATTAGTAAGGCCACATTTAACAACATAATCGCAACCGCGACAACAAAGCATGGCTACAATGCAAACATTTAAATAAAAACACAAAAGCAAGAATTTTAGGATTTAACTAATATACACCATCAATATAAAGACTTTTTTAGTGTCAATAAATCAGAAATCAACACATCATAAAAAATGTTTGCTATTATCCTAAGTATCTTAAAAGTCACATATGCCGCCGTGATTTCTAATTGGTTGATAGGATATCAGTGTATACCAATTAAACTCATTTGATATTAGATAAGCATAATCTTAATGTAAACCCTAATCAAAATAGCATATATTTATATTATTAATATGATTGATTTGATGAAAATGATATTGATACATACTGAAGCCATTGTCGACGAGGTAATTGAAGGTGTGAGCGTCACAGTTATAAGTGAACTTGTTGTTGGTAGCTGGGAGTTTCTGAAGGCACTGAAACGCGATGGAATTGAAGTTCCCGCTGAATTCTGTGTACTCCGCGAGAATCACGCTTCCTCGAGAGACAAACGCGTAGATCAGAGATTTCTGGTTCTCGTTATGACCCATCTTCTTCCAGATCGACCAACCAACCACCGATTTCCGATTACACTGCTTTTGCTTTATCTAAACCCTATCTTAGATAACACTCTCTTTTCTTTTCTCTGCTTTTCTTTTCTTTTTCTTTTCCTTCGGTTTTTCTTTTCTTTTCTAGAGAGAGAGAGAGTGCAGAAAGAAAGGGGGGGTTTTTATAAAGCAGCAGAGAGAGAATTCCAAAATTGCGTCCAATTAATTAATTATTAATTAATTAATAACAGATTTAAAATTTAAATGGAAGGAATAAGGAGAGAGGGAGAGAGAGCTGTGTGTGCCACAGAAATTAAACACGGAAATGAATCAAATGAAAGAAATAATTTTTTTTGACATGAATAATATTATAATTTTTTTTATGACTTAAGAAAGAAATAATATATTTTATTCTAACCTTAACCCCATCCATTTTGTTTGAAACATCCAACTCACCGTACCTGAGAGTACCCGCTAAACCAACAATAATGACGTTTTAAATTTTGACACTCACGAATATTAAATATAATTTAGTAGTATCATTTTATTTTGATGTGAACTTCAAATTTCATTATTCTGCAAAATCAAAGTTTAGTGAAGATACAGGAGATCTTCAATCCATGGATCCATGCACCCTTAACACCTTCTTTTTTTTTTTTTTAAACAGAAGGAAGCTACAGCATTTTATTAAAAAATCAAGGATCCAATACATGCAAGAAGATGATGAAAAAAAATGAGAACTAGCATAAAAAATAGCCACCCTAGATAAACTATGAGCAATCATATTTGATTGCTTCTTAGCGAACTCTATATGAGAGTTTTGAAAAGACAACGAAAACAAATCCTTACTAGAATTAATAATAGCACCAAACTCAGTTAAATCAACACTAGAGGAGTGCAAACTATCTACTACTAATTTGGAATCCAGCTAAAAAATAACTCTGTCAAGGCGAAGATCCTTTCCAATTAATAGCAAAAAGAGACCAGCAGCTTCCCCCATATGAACATCAATGATAGGCTTGAACCAGTGAGTTTTGGCACCCATAAAATTACCATGCTCATCCCTAAGGCACATTCCAATACCAACTTGGTTACTATAAAAAAAAAAAAGGAAGCATCAATATTGCATTTGACATGTCCTTGTAAGGGCTTTTTGGTGTTGTTAATGTATTACTTTATAGTCTAAACATATCATAGATATATACACTTAGAGGTCATCATTAGGGAAATAATTTACAGGTGTCAACTTGTGAGAGATCCTTTGGAAAGTTAAGCTGATTTTATTTGCCATAATTGGAAATTTATGGGGTATTGAGTCTGAAATAAAGGTTTTTAAGTGAAGCCCATATTGTGGGGGCGGTGTGGGCTGCTGCTCATCGAAAAAATTGGCCCATTTGGAGACTTTCCAATTTTTTAATTTCTGAAATTTCTCATAGGTAATCGGGATCATTAAATGTTGGCCATTTCAGAAGGGCCTTTTACAAAGGCTCGGAGCGCAATGGTGTTTCGTTTTTTCATTTCTCTCCTCTGAATAATGGTCATTTCTGTTCTGGTGAAAATCTCTACTCTCTGGACCCTCTCTATCATCTCTTTCCTCTCATTTCGGTGTCTCGCGCCCAGACCATGGAGAGCAGCGCGTCGCCTGACACTGTGGAGCCTCGGATAACAAGGAAGTTTTTGCCTCCATTGTACTATGACAAGGTCAAACTATTATTTCTTTCTTCATAATTTCTGTGTTTTAATTTATTTAACATATTTTGGTGTATATTTTATGGTTCACGAGTTAGGGTTTTCTAACTTTTCAAATGGAAGAGCTTTGAGACCAGTGCTTGGCCGCCTGACACTGTGAACCCTTCACAGAAACACCCTTCTCTCAACTCATATTTCATTTTGGCGGTCTCTCAAAAAATTTGGGTTTAGGTTTTTCAAATTTCATCGTGTTTTGAATTTCGCGGTCTTTTGAATTTGATTCGTGTTTGAATCTTTGATTCCTCTATATAATGAACTCTGGGTTGCATGTAAATTAACATCCTCCGCAACAAAAGACGAGTGCTTTCTTTTTAACTAAGATATAAGATGTCCAACAAGTGTAAAGTTAGCTCTGAGATGTCTACCAAGTTTAACTCAATCACCGACATCTCTCCTGAGAAGGAGAGTTGGATGATAATTGCTAGGGTCATACGCCTGTGGGTGGTGCCTGATTACAGTAAGCAGAAGCTACCATTATTCATGGAGATGGTATTGATGGATGATAAGGTTGTTGTTAACAATTTTTTTCTTTTTTTGCATTGTTATATTGTATTTATATGTTATATTTATATGTTATATGTTATATTTTATATTGTATATTGTGTTTATAGTTATATTTATATTTATATTTTATTTCATTTATAATTTATAATTTGGCAGGGTGACAAAATACATGCTTCTGTGAGGAAGTTATAAGTTTCAGAGGGATTTGCGTGAGGGTTGTGTTTATTCGTTTCAGTATTTTGGAGTTGCGGCTAATGTTGGAAATTACAGAACCTGCCGCCATCCTTACAAGCTTAATTTCCAGTTTACAACTAAGGTTGGATTGGTGGAAAATAGTACCGTGGGTTTCAAAATCTATGACTTTGTTCCTATCTCGGTGGTTACTGGAGGTGGTTATGATTCTGATTTTTTAGTGGGTAAGCTTTGTTTAATCTAATCATCATAGAAGTTTTGTTTATATTTAATATTAACATGTTAAAATTTGTTAAATATTGTTGATGTTGATCTGTTTATTTTGTTTAATTTTCTTGAAGATGTCATGGGAATGATGACTGGTGTTGGAACTGAGAGGGAATATGAAAGAAATTGCACAAAGACCAAGCTGAATGTTATTGCTCTTGAGGCTGATGGGTAACCCTTATTTGAACAGCTTCATAATCATGTTTAGTTTTTTTGGATGGTGCTATGTGATTTTTATTTAAACTAACAAAGTTATAACTTCTTTTTTGAGTAGTCATAAGATTCAATGTACCTTTTTTGGATCTTATGTTGATGAACTGAACAAATTTCTTGCTGGTGGAGAAGTGCAAAATACTGTAGTTATTGTCCAACTTGCCAAAGTGAAGACCTTCCAAGGTCTTTAACTCTTTTTTAATTAACATTGTTTTATATGTTTTAACTCTTCTATTTCTATTATATTTAAATTTAAATTTTATATATTATAGATATATATATATATATGCAGACCGAATTCATATTCAAAATTGCTTGGGCTGTACTAAGATAATTTACAATCCACTGTGTGATGAGGCTGTTTGTTTTAAACAAAGGTTGTTTCACTTTTACCTCAACAACTGGAATAAACTCTCTTACATATTATTTTGATTTTAATTATTAATTATTTTAATTTAAATTTATTTTGAATCTTAATGTTATTCAGGATGACTGATATCATGGATTCTCCAAGCCAACCATTGAGTCAGCTGACTGATGGTGCCACAGTTGCAATTTCTGAAGATTTTCTTCAAGTGACACCAAGAAAAACAATTGAAGAACTGAATGATTGTAATGAGGTTAACACTAACACCCTAACTGTTATTATTTTTATCATTATCAGCATCATCATCATTATTATTATTATTATTATTATTATTGTGAATTTTCTTAAAATGTCTCCTTTTCCTATTGCAGCAAAGTGCCTATGTTGTTCTTGCTACTATTAAACACGTTATAGATGACGAGGATTGGTGGTACACAGCCTGTATTTGCAATGAGGCTGTTTATCCTGATGCCAGGATGTTTTTTTTGTGAAAAGTGTAATAAGCTTATCATGAAGGTTATTGCAAGGTAAAACTCATATAACATAATATATATGAGTTTAAATTTATAAAATTATACCCCAGTAGCAAATATAAATGCCCATATTAATAGTAAATATTAACATGACTTTATGTCTCTATTATTGTAGATTTCGAATCAAAGTTCATGTCATTGATAACACAGATTCAGCCACATTTGTCATCTTTGACCGTGATGCTGAAGTTGACACAGGCAAACACAAGAAGATGGGTTGAATTGTGTTTGTTAATATTTTTCGAAAACAACCTTTTCAAGAATAGTTTTCTCACACAAAGATAAAGAGGCAGTATAAAGCACACAGAAAAACAACCTTTTGAAAGAATAACAAATTCAAGTTCAAATCCCCACAGTTAGTATAAACACGTAAAACTAAAGAGATAAGGGATTAGAAGATTCACGCAAGTTGTTTTATCCTGGTTCACTCTCTTCCAACCAAGAGCTACGTCCAGTCCCTTCTACTTGAAGGTTTTCTCTACTATTCTCCAAATAGATTACAGCAAGTATTCAACACCTCTCCAGGCTCACAAGTATTCTTTTCTTACCAAGCCTCTTCAGGCTCTACCTCTAATAAAGAGTTTTTGGTTTCTTTGATCTTGTAACTCACTATGTGTGAGAATATGAAAATTTAAGATCAGATGAATATTATAGCAATATTCAAACTATGATATTACAGACTTTTGCTTTCTGAAAGAATAAAAGAATGTTTGCTCGCAAGAGATTTCTTGAGATTTCTGTGTATGCGCCAAAGTTGTTTCTTCAAACGCCTTAGTCTTCTATTTATAGAGACCTTGATCTTCTCTTCAAAATCATCAACGGTTGTATTTGAATTTCCCGTTTAGGGATAGTATCAACAATGTAATATCCGTTGTGACTCAGCTTGCTCGTGGCCTTTGTACTATATGAAAATATCTTTGCATGAAATGGGCACACCTCTAAGCAAATGCAACTTGAAAAACTGTTTTGCCTTCTTTGTACAAATTCCAGCTATTCCAGCGTAAAAGGTAACAGGGTACAAATCGTGTTACATTGTACTATATTGCTTTTTGTAATTTCTTATTTGTACTATGTCTCTCTCTCATAGAAACAAGACAATAAAACCGTTAATAGCAAATGAGAAGGACCATTATATATATTTGAAATAAATATCAATCATATAAAATAAATTCACTTTGGTTCAGATTGATTTAAGTAAGATATTAGAACTCAAATTCTTCGTCCATCAAAACATTTGAAAAGGGCAAGGTAAGTAAGAAGAGTTTTAAGGATCCGTCCACCGATGTGGCAACAATTCTGCGTCTACTTAAAACAGCGGTCTTGCCAGAACTTGAGTTACTTAAAATCTCCGTCCAGTGACGTGACACTTATAAATTAATATTATTCTCGGAGAGTAACCCGCGTCTACTTAAAAGGGATTTCTCCGTCTACTAGAAAGCTTTCAAGCGCTCGTCCACTGATGTGGCACTTGAGACAAAGGAAATCCTTCCAGAGGTAGAGTGGACTCGACCACTCAGGGAATCTTTCATTTTAAAGAATAAAATAATATATGGACGCGGATTGCAAAAAAAATAGACTTAACCTTTTAACTCATATACAATATCAGAGATCCTTAAAGGGTGAAAGCACTTGTTAGATTACTTCTAACACTTTGCTATACAAATTTAATCCTTTTTGTTAACATCAAAACTTAGAGATTATTTAATCCAAATTACTTTGGTTCCAACAGATGCTACCCTGCTTTTCAACAACAAATCTGCTGCAGATATGTTTGAAGCACATGAGAAGGTTTATATGCTATTGTTATGGATATATTATAGATAGTAGATATATGTTTTGTTTTGTTCTATATCTTATCTTATATCTGATATGTGTGTGTGCAGAGTGCTGAACTAGGATCCTTTCCTAAGGATATCTCTGAGTTGGTTGACAAGACTTTTCTCTTTAAAGTGGACTTTAAGAATACTACCAGCTCTAAGTTTGAGCAATCATTCTGTGTTAAGAAGATTTGTATTGACCCAGCAATTATCAACAAATTCAATGAATTGGTTGAAAATTCTGTTGTGAGTACATTCATCCAGTTCTATGTTTAGTATTGATAGTTATATGTTATGTTTGCCCTACCTAATCCTTCTGTTATCTTTATGATTAGGATCTTCATTCTGAGGGGAGGTTTTTGGGTAAAGGAAAGGATAAAATGGCTGAGAGTTCCATTGGTCTTTCACAGGTATGATGATTATTTAGTAGTAGTAATAATCTTCTTTCAAAGTTTTTATAATTCCTGAAGTAAATGTTGCTGTTTCAATTTTTTTTTCAGAATTTGATGCCTAAATTATCATTTGAAATTGCTGAAAAAGAGTCTCAATCTGATGGACAGGAAGGTTGTGATTTGTCTAAGGATTCAGATGAAATATCCCCCACTTTGAAGAGGGTTTATGCAACTCAAGAAAGCCAAGCACATTTTGTTGACCTTGAAGAGCTGGAACTTCCACTGAAGAGGTTGAAGAAGAATATCAAAATTGAGAAGGAGTAGATAATAGGGGATTTTGCTTATGGCATCCATGAATTAATGTCTATTTTGAGCAGTGTTGGTTTGTTTTATATAGTTTTTTCTTGTTATGCTGCTAATAGTTTTTGGAAGTTGTATTGATGAGGTGTGGAGGGTGGCCGGGAGGGTTGGATGCCATTTGTTAGATGCGTTGGAATTTTATATTTTATATTCAATATTTGTCTTTTCCTTTTTTCAAGTTTCACTGGCCGTTATGTACAACTCAAATTGAAGTAATTATGATGGGATCTTATTTTGTGGTGAAATGATTATTTATAGTTTAAATATTCAAATTAAAAAGTTTAAATATTCAAATTAACTGATATACCATATAATATAAATATAACATATAATTTGTATGAAATAATAATATGACATATAAATTTAACTTATTAAATAATAATATCGAATTTATATTATGTTATAATATTTTTTATTTTTATAACAGTCATTCATTTGACAAGTTTTGCTTTCATATTTATATTATTATATTATATTTTAATATGACTAATGACTAATAAGTAGATAATAAAACTAAAAATAAATACAAATATAATTTTAAAAGAAATAGTTATTTTGACCGGGCAAGGAATTAATTTGCTATAATATTTCATACATAGTCATAAAAATGATTACATTTTCATTCGTTTTATTTCTCTATTTTGATAATCTTGGACCATGTCTATTTGGTCATCTACATGGGCTTTTATAGTTTAAGCCCTATAATTTAATAATTTCAATTTCAATTTAGACCCAAATTCGAACTTAAGGAGGTACAGATCTCCAACCTTCTTATATTCTTTTATTTATAAGTCAAAACCCTTTCAAGTTCCATAAGAGTCTCTCTAAGTCTAAAAGCTTTTCCACACAAATCTGAAATGGAAGACTTTCAACATATTCTAGAGAGAAAGACAAGGGCTGGGTTTCGCACAATGCACATGAAAGATGAGGTAATGTCTGTCTTCATTGGTTGTGTTACACATTCTTATGTTTCGGTTAAACTTTCATGATGATAGGAATTTGGTGAAGTGTCCATTGCTTTTGTAAGAGAGTTTTTTATGAAGAACTGGGTACCGAATGGCTTTTGTATGATGTTAGAGGAAATTGTCATAATGTCACTTTCAACAACTCTTTGATCAAACCCCTTATGACGGCTGGTTGGAAAGAATTAAGGGAATTTTATGGCATGACGGGTGACAATAGCATTTTAGTGCTCTATCTAGGAGATTCTATCTTCCAGATTACTGTGTTCAAGCATCGTTCTACCACTTCTTCAATTATACGGTATCTTCCTTCTCACCCAACAAACGATTCTGTATCCTTCAAGGTTACTCTTACCCACTACAAGGCGACTGGTAGTCAACTGGTATGTTTATTCATCTTTTTACATAATATCAATTTATTTTTAAAAAATCAATGCATTTAATCTGCATGCAAATAATTACTACAGTAATATTTTCCTTTTTATTCTCTGAATCTTCCTATGGATTTTGCTAATTATCTACATCAGTCTGGATTTACAACCCTGCATCTTGAAGGACATGATGGAATCACAAAGAACTGCGACCTCTTGATCCGTTCAGAGCCACGAAAATCCATTAAAATTGGGAAGGGATGGAAGAAGTTTTGTGGTTTTAAAAAAAGGGATGAAGTTGTTTTTACATTTCCTTGTGACAATGCTAATATAGTGTATGTCACAAATCAATGTTTAATGTTTAGTTATCATGTCTGGTCAGTCTTTTTTTTTTTTTTTGAACTTTTTGGATTTGTTTGGTTATTGGACACTCTGATCAAACAAATGTTTTTGTATGTAATTTTGGTTTTTCTTAATGCAATCAAATAGTTTTAAATTTCATCAATTTTATTCTGGACATAAGGATTATTGTTAAACTTTATGGTTATTTCTTTAATTCAGTCATGCTTCTGTAATTTATTTTATGGAATTAATCAGTGTGAATAGATTTTTACCGGCAACAGAGGCAAATTAAATCAATTATAATATTCATATGGCCAGATTAATGCATAAAACTTAAAACAGATTACAAATGCAGGCTAACAAATTGAATTGAATTCAACAATAATACAATGACTAGTGGTTATGGAGACTTGATGCATCAGAGACTTATACTACCAAGTCAGCATACAAGGCTATGGAAAAACAAATCAATGGTGTACAGAATCTGAATGTATCAGATCAACAGGTGTCTAGGCTGTTATGGAAAGGGAAAGCACCAACAAAGGTATTAGTATTCTCATGGCAGATGCTACAGGGAAGAATTCCAACCAAAATGAACATACTTAAGAGAGGTATGCAGCTTACAATTGAGGATCAATGCTGTTAAGAAAAGAGGAATGATAATCTGGCATGCTGCTACATGGACAATTTGGCTAGAAAGAAATGACTTTGTCTTTCATAACAGCCAACCAGATTTATTGAGAATGCTAGATTTGGTTAAATGCAGAGCTTGGAGTTGGTTAAACAGCAGTGTGGATGGAAGTATTTTGCTGCAGGGAATTATTAGAAGGGTCTATTTGGTTCCTGCAATTGATGCAATCAAGCAAAGGAATTGTGGTGGAGATATACTGGCGCTGAAGACACAGGTATTATATCAGCAAAAATTGCTGCAGGTGTTTAGAATTTAGAATTTAGAATACAAATACATATACACATGTTCTATTCTGTTTTGCTGTAATACTTAAGGATTGGCTTCATTATAATAGTTGCCGATTGTGGGGGGAAATTGGTGACAGAATAAGAGTTTGGTGGGGTAAATATTGTATATGCTGGAGATGTACTACATGTGTACTCTTGGTATTCAATTATAAATATATATACTTTGATTATAAAAAAAATAAAAAAATTACAACGACCACATTCTATTTTAACCAATTTGAAAGCCCAAATACTAAATATTGAGTATTAAATTAACTTCGACAGCTTTCAGACATCACAAATAAAAAAAAATTATTGGGTAACTCTTCCCAACATTATCTTTTCATGCATTGGACAGTGAGTCAATAAGATAACCAAGCCACCTAAAACAAACAAATCACAGCTGTGACAGCAACTCTACACAAAAAGAGAGACCCTATAGTCACATGCTTGGAGACAAGTCAACACTTTCCTAAAAGCCTGTGTAAGTTTTTGCAGTACATGGATGCTTCCTTGCCTGCAACTCCATTTTTGCAACACTAATTCATTCTAGTAGAATGGATCCTATGAAGTCTAAGATTACAAGAATGAAAAGGAAGATGATCATTGAAGAGTCAGTGAACAAACGTGCTACATATATCGGTATAACAATCATAAGCATTTTTAACTCCATTTCGTATTCAATTTGTCAGTGTTTCTTACAATCTTCTATCAACTTTTTTTTCCAGCTAATAACATTTTCATTAAATCCTTTAACAAATACAGATGAGAATTGCTTTCGAAGGAATTTGGTACACAGTGGTTCTAATTCATCTGAAAAGAAACAAACAGGAACCAGAAAGCCATTGTCACTTTTATCTCCTGGTATGTGATATATATATATATATCTCTATATCTCTTTATCTATATATACAGATTGAATCCCATATTATTGATATAAATATAAATATAAAAAACATTTGTTTCTTATGTATTTTTTGTTGAAACATGAAATATACCAAAAGATAATGTTACAGGAAGTTGTAACCCAAGCTCGAATGTTACAAGAACTAGCAATGGTAAAAAAACGAAGTAACTCTGATGCCTATATCCCATCTCCTCTTTCTGAAGTTATTAACACTACAAATTCCAAATCAAAAGTGTTCAAAAAAAAAAACCAGTATCAATCACACCCCTGTTTCCAGGTATATATCTTATTTTGGAGGAGGCCATTTTATTTTTACTTCTATGTTACTAATGTAGGTTTTGTTAATTCCATACTTTTGTTTGCAAGGAGGTAATGTTGCACTTGGAAAGACTTAAGGTACCTCAAATCCAACCTCAAATTCCATTGGATCAGCTGGTGATTTATCGTGTAACTTAGTAGAGGTAGTCAATTCTTTGCCTTGGTATATCCGTAGGAAATCGGTAACTCAATCAGCCAATGTACTGCACTCTATTAGTACAACTAGATTGAAATTTGACATAGAAATGGAGGAACCACCCATTACAACTAACTGTCAAAGTTCCTGTAAGTTTATTAACTTATTCTGATATATTACTGCCAACAGAGTTAAATTTATTTATTTATTTATTTATCAACTTACATTCATTACTTTTAATGTCAGCTACTCTACCTTTCATTCTGATTTGTATTCAAATGCTGAAAGTGAAGGTGCAAATTATAATCACAGATTCTTCTTTAAATTGCTTCAATCTTATAATCGTCTTACCTATATCATATGTCATTCGTATATTACAGTGTTTGTCAATTTTGGACAACCTTCAATTCAATGTCAGTACTGCAATGTTGATGTATGGTTTGAAGAAAGATCTGAAAAGGCTAGGAAGGTCAAGCAAGTTGATTTCTCAATCTGTTGTTTAAAGGGCGTTGTTCAACTTCCATTTTTTGAAAAACCCCCTGATTTACTGTTCAATCTAATCCATGGTATAGATGATAGAAGTAATAATTTCAAGGAAAATATAAGAGCACATAATAGCATGTTTTCATTTACTTCATTGGGTGGTAAACTACACAATTCAATCAATGACGGAGGTGGTCCTCCTCAGTTTATTCTCAGCGGTCAAAATTACCATCGAATGGGAAGTTTGTTGCCAGAAGCTAGAGGTGTTCCAAAGTTTGCATAGCTATATGTCTATGATACGCAAAATGAATTGGAAAATAGACTTAGGCATTTTGGGTATGTCCGAATTACTTATTACTTATTCAGCAAAATATACTTTAAATAGGTCAATATATCTTATGATTCTCATATTTAATTACAGGTCCAAGAAAGATTCCCAAGTAATTGATAAATCATTGGTTGAGGACCTAACTAAAATGATTGATAGGAGGAATGAACTTGCAAAGTCATTTAGAAGAGTCAGAGATCATATAGATAGAGAAGGAACCACAAATATTAGTTTGCGGTTATTTCAAAATAGATCAAAGGATGCAAGGTTGTACAATCTTCCCACGTCGGATGAGGTGGCAATGCTGATAGTTGGTGACTTGAGTAGCATGGATGTTGGAAGTGATATTATTGTTAGGAATATTTCTGGTTACTTTGAGAGGCTTCATGAAACTCATACCTCTTTCATTCCATTGGAATATCCATTATTATTTCCTTATGGAGAAGATGGATATAAAGAAGACTTCCCAATTCGAGATGCTGAAGATGAATCTAACAGTCGTAAAAAGGTTCGTGTTACATTCAGGGAGTGGATTGCTTTCAGAATTCAAGAAAGGGATTGTGAATTTGGTAATATTGTCAATGCAAGAAGACTGTTTCAACAATTTTTGGTGGATTGTTTCACAATGATAGAAGCTCAGTGTCTCTCCTTCATAAGACAGAATCAAAAGACAATAAGGTGTGAAGTTCTCAATGAGTTACAGGAAGCAGTTGACAGAGGAGAGAGCGATCCTTCTTCAATCGGAAAACGTATAATATTGCCAGCTTCTTTTACTGGTGGTATGAGATATATGTTCAACAACCGCCAAGATGCCATGGCTATTTGTAAGAAATTTGGATATCCGGACCTATTTGTTACAATTACATGTAACACAAATTGGCCTGAAATTAGGGATTTTGTTTCTGAAAGAGGATTAACAGCAAGTGACAGACCTGATATTGTGTGTAGAGTATTCAAGATGAAACTTGATGAAATGATGACAGATTTCAAGAAGAGATAAATTTTTGGAACTGTTACTGCAGGTAAATTATCAATTTACTTCAGTTTTTCATATATTGCAGGCCAATTAATTTCTTCAGCATTCTAATGATTCTTTTCATTCAATTAGGGATGTATACTGTTGAGTTTCAAAAACGCGGGCTTCCACATGCACATATATTATTGTGGCTAGCTGGTAACAACAGATTGAGGAATGGAACTGATATTGACAAAGTTATCTCTGCTGAATTACCAGACCCGAATTTGTATCCAAGATTGGCTGATGCAGTTCAGAAATATATGATACATGGTCCATGTGGAGCTGTAAACATGAAATCACCTTGCATGCAACAAAGAAAATGTTCGAAGCACTATCCAAAGAAATTCCAAAATTCAACTACAATTGATGAGGATGGCTACCCATGCTACATGCGTAGAGATTCTGGAATATTTGTGCAGAAAAATGGAATACAGATGGATAACAGGAGTGTTGTTCCCTATAGTCCTATTTTGTTAATGAGGTATCAAGGACATGTGAACACTGAGTCTTGCAATAAGTATAATTCAATCAAATATCTGTTTAAATATGTGAACAAGGGTCCTGATCGAGCTACAATTAAGCTAACCGGTGATGCTCAAAATGCTGAAAAACCAGCTGTAATCGATGAGATTAAACAATATTATGATTGTAGATATTTATCACCATGTGAGGCAGCTTGGAGGAATTTTGTCTTCGATATTCATGAAAGGTGGTCACCAGTTCAAAGATTAACATTCCACCTTCTCAATGAACAATCTATTCTTTTTAATGATGAAGACAGAATCTTGACACCATGTTTATGGCTTGGTTTGAGGCGAATCAGATTTACAATGAGGGCAGGGATTTAACTTATCCAGAGTTCCCAACCAAATTCGTGTATTTGAGTCAGGAGAGAAAGTGGCAACCAAGAAAGCAAGGTTTTTCTATTGGGAGGCTTACCTATGTACCACCTGGGACAGGGGAATTGTACTATATGAGGATATTGTTGACAATTCAAAGACGTTGTGTTGACTATGAAAGTATCAGGACAGTCAATGGCAACACATACAAAAAATTCCAAGATGCATGTTATGCTTTGGGTTTACTAGCAGATGACAAGGAGTTCATTGATGCAATTAAAGAGCCCAGTCAAACAGCTTCAGGAAATCAGTTAAGGAAGTTATTTGTTACATTATTGGTCATGAACATGATGTCTAAGCGAGATGTTGTTTGGGAGTCAACATGGGAATTGCTATCAGATGGAATTCTCTATCACAGGGGGAAGGTTTTGAAATTTCCAGGTATATCTTCCTTATTTATTAATGTATTGCACTTTGTTTCAAGTAACTAATTTTTTCTAGACGCATTATTTTAGGTCTTCAGATTTGAAATGATGAGTTGAAGAATCTCTGCTTAATAGAATTGGAGGAATTGCTTATATCCAATGGAAGAACTTTGAAAGACTACAGTTGTCTCCCTACTCCACAATATTCAGAGAGGTTACATTTTGAAAACAGATTCATTGTGGATTAGTTAAACTATAATAGAGCTGGACAGTTTGAGATACATGCATCGCTTTTGCAACTACTCACAAAAGAACAACTCACTGTCTATGATGAAATAATGACTTCAGTGTTATCTCGGTCTAGAGGATTCTTCTTTTTATATGGATATGGTCGCACTGGTAAAACCTTCCTCTGGAAAACATTGTCTGCTGCCCTTAGATCACAAGGAATGATTGTTCTTAACGTTGCTTCAAGCGGTATTGCTTCTTTGTTGCTTCCTGGAGGAAGAACTGCTCACTCCACCTTTTGTATTCCATTAGTTATCAATGAGGAATCAACCTGTAATATTAGCCAAGGCACTCTTTGTGCTAAATTGTTGATAGAAACGAGATTAATTATTTGGGATGAAACTCCAATGATGAATCAATTTTGTTTTGAGGTCTTTGATCGCACAATGAGGGATCTAATGAGATTTCAAAGTGGAGATCACAATGACAAACCATTTGGTGGAAAAGTTGAGTTTTGGGAGGTGATTTTAGGCAAATCTTGCCTGTTGTTAGAAGAGGAACAAGAAAGGACATAATTGATGCAGCAATCAACTCCTCTGAAATATGGAAAACCTGCAAAGTCTTGAAGCTCACAAGAAACATGAGGTTGACTACATCAAACACTGATCAATCTATTAATGAAATAAAAGAATTTACTGATTGGATTCTTCAAATAGGAGATGGTGACATGGATGCAGATGAGTATGGTGAAGGTAACATTGATATATCAGAAGATTTGCTAATTCCTCAATGTCAAGAACCTTTACTTTCATTGGTTTAATTTGTATATCTTGTTTTACACGAAAATATGAAGAAAACCAAATTTTTTGAAGAAAGAGCAATCCTGGCTCCAACTATAGATTCTGTCCAGCAGGTTAATGACTTTGTTTTATCATTAATACCTGGAGATCAAAAGCACTATTATAGTTCTGACACACCATGCCGATCTGATCAAGATCAGGAGATTCAGGGTGATTGGTTTACTTCTGAATTTTTGAATGATATCAAATGTTCTGGGATTCCAGATCATAGGTTGACCCTAAAAACTGGGGTACCTGTCATGCTTCTTAGAAATATTGATCAAGCAAGTGGTCTATGCAATGGAACCAGGCTTCAGGTCAATGATTTAGGAACTAACATAATAACAACAACTGTTATGACTGACAAGAATGCTGGTGAGAGGATTCTAATTGCACGAATGAATATGGTACCCTCCTATCTTGGATTTCCATTTAAATTTCAAAGGAGGCAGTTCCCCATATCTTTATGTTTTGCTATGACAATAAACAAAAGTCAAGGACAATCACTTTCCAAGGTAGGATTGTATCTTCCACGGCCTGTGTTTACACACGGTCGGCTGTATGTTGCTATATCAAGAATAAAATCAAAAAAGGGATTGAAGATTTTGATTTTAGATGAAGATGGAAGTGTATGCACATCAACAAAAAATGTGGTTTTCGAAGAAGTTTTTCGGAACCTGTAGCAGAGTCGGTATATCAGGTTCATGTTTTTTAGCCAATCATTCAACTATAATGATTTACTGTCCTCTTTATTTGAACCTGCATATTGAATTCTAGATAATGCTTGCACATCTAGCCTTCTTTGATTTGAATGAACAACCATAAATCATTATTTTTCATTAATATTACAGTTTGTTATCTGAATTTATTATCTGTGTTCACAGAAGGGATTTTGTACCAACAGCTCATGGAATCCAACATGTCAATCCTGGATACACTACAAGACAGTAGTTCGTGGCAATTTTGGTATGTCTATATATAACATATAGACATAAATTAGTGAAGTTAGAGATGTTTTAATCATGATTTTGGTATTGCAAGGGATTTTGTTGCAGCATCCACATTCAATCAACCTTTTAAGGCTGCATAACTGAAGAACAACATAACTTTTGTAATGCTGCTGTATAATCATTAGTTTAATCCATAGGTGATTGTCACAGCCTTTACATAATACTTCAATTTTATTTACAGTTTTCATTGAAGTCAGATAAACATATTTTCTAATTTTATTTTTTGCATATCTGAATTTATAGGTAAGGTCTATATCACATAAATTTTGTCATCTTCAATCTCTACAAGTCAATTTGGCAGCAACTTCGCAAATACAAAATGAAGATCTCAGCAGCTTTTTTAATATAATTGTATAGGCATTTATAGCCTGCAAGTGTTGCAGCACTCCTAAAAAAAAACAATCAATTCATTTTTGTTATATTTATGACCTGTATGACTGCTGATGTAGAATCAAACATGGCCTTTTTATGCTATTTATCCAATCTTATTGAATACTGCCTTATTGAAATATTCATATACATGACTAAATTAGCTAAAATAAAATCGTGCCATCATAAGATGTTTGAGTTTTGCAAGATGCACTAAATCAACTATTACTATAATTTACTTGCAGGCCACGATTAGTTCAGAATTTTTTTTGAAAAACAGTCAATAACAGTAAATCTATTCATCAGTACCTATAATAACACAGCAACTTATTTACACCCAATAAACTATAAATATACACCTACAACAGAAGCATATTTTATAATGCTGATCAAAAGTCTGCTTCATCATGAAAACTTCTCGCAGGAAGCATTAATAAAATTAGCCATCAATGCTAGTGTCATGCACAAACATTCCATAATGCAAATTTGCAAAATTAACCATATCCATACTAAATTTCGATACCAAACTGTTCAGATCAGTTTACAAAAAAACAGCAACCATTAATATAGTAACCAAAAGTACATCAACCCCCTAAACAAACATACATATTTTAAATATAACAATATAATAATGTTCATAGTATAAGTAACAACCATACCAAAAAAATTAAACATCTCCTAATGTTGAGATCACTTTGTAGCATCTGGTCTTCTCCAACATCTTCATTGATTAACCTTGCCTTTTCACCCTGACATGAATGATTTTCACATCTGCATCAACTCCCAACACAATGCAGCTTCCATGTTTCAAATTATGATTCAAGCAGAATTTCTTCCACTTTTTTCCCAGCTTCACAACACAATCTCTTTTCCCCCAATTTAGTGTGCACTTGAATTCCTTTCCATTTTTATCAACCAAAGAAATAGCAGTTGGCTTGGAATCCAGTAGGCCTTCCCTAACAAAACTTGCAGGCAGATGCTGCAACATTAAAAAAAAAATTGCTCAAACATCATATTTGCATAACATTTATATCAATTAATTAACACAGTAAACCTCAAAAACCAATTACCATTTTATCCGCTCTGGCTTGCCTGGCAGTGAGTGTTATCTCACATTTGCTTCTGCATTCAACATTATTCAGATCAGGATCATCAGCATTCACCTCTTCTATACCAGGAATGACGAAACTTTCATAATCAATGGTTCTTGATGGAGGGTACAAAATATTCCTCAAATTAAAATCTTGAATGTTTATGTAAAACTTATTTTCACCCAAATATAGCATTCGAACCCAGCAGCCATCTGGCCTGTTAAAGTGATCCACTATATTCCTTATCCCAGTGGTCAGATATGCTTTAGAAAATTTCTTTTCAACACGGATGCTGATCCAACTTCCAATGTAGTCAGTCAGATACACTTTGTCACCCAATTCATTCTTAAATCGTCGATAGAAATATGTTGGGAAAGCTATCTTCTCCTGTCGTATAGGAAGAACTAATTAACTTTAATTACAATTAGATAACATCAACAAACTCAAATAAAATATAACACTCACAACTTGGGGTTCAATGAGAAAGTAAAATTGTTTACACTCTTCTGCATTGACTGCCATATCTGAAAACAAAATTAAATTAAATTAAAACATAATTGAAAGCAACATTCAGAGCAAATGGAATTATAAGTACAATTATGAAATGTATATTATCCATTTTCAGGAAGTAAAAAAAAAGAAATCTAAGATCCTCATACAAATATCAGCATTGAACTTATGTTATAAATATTTCCAAATATCCAACTTCAGAAATTATTTAATAATATTCATATTAATCAAGAATCGAATATTCTAAGAGGGGAATTCATGCAAATACTAAAATGAACTTAAACACAACAAATGAACACTTTTAAGAGAGATATAATACAACCAACATAAACACTCAACCTCAATCATTTTTTCTAAAGTTAACGAAACTAAACAAAGCAAAACCTCAGAGGGACTTGCATTCAAACACTCAAATCATCATATAACACCAGAAACGAAAAGCTCGGACATATATTATCAAAAAACTCCAAACAATCAACTTCATCACTATTTAGTAATATTAATGAAACTGAAAAGACGAAAACCACAGAGAGACAACCATTTAGACACCAAAATAATTATCTAACACCGGAATCAGTTTAAAGTGACTACAATGTCATAATGAAATAACAAAATCAATGAAAATAGTAAGAACAACTTGCTGTGATGAATGTTGAATGTTCCTTCAGCAAACACTAAGAAAGCTCTCTTCTCGGTTTATAGAACTCTCATAAAACAGGGGTGAGGGGACGGTTTGTTTCTTAAACACACGAGATAAGTTTGAAAAGTTGTAATGATTACTTTTGAAGTGTATCTGTACTCAAAAAATCCTTTCAAATCCTGAATCTTCGTTGGATATCACAAGTTAAGAAGAGAGGCGTGACTTTTCATTGAGAATCATGTAATATGCATGGTTGGTCAAATATATCTATATCTATATCTATATGGATAATGCTAAAAAGTACCTTTAGATAGCATTTGGTACAAGTTTTAAAAAATATTCCACGGAATGTTGACATTAGAATAAAGTTTTCCTATGTTTGTTACAAGTTTTAAAGATTTATTCCCAGGCATATAGTATTTCCAAGAATAAAATTTGTAAATAATAGTTATAAACTTTGAAAAACTCTATTCCCATGTGTGAATGTGTGAAAACTTTATTCCCGAAAATCATATTCTCATACAGAAATATAGATTGTCCAGGAATAAAATATTCCAGATACCAAATGCTACCTTAGAACAAATTAATTATTTTTTTTCCAATATTAAATTCATCACTTTCGACAAATTATACAAGTAAATACTTAATCCAAGCTTTAGTACAACAAAACAAATAATTTACAAATTTTTTTACAAAATATGAATTTTTTTTAAATAACCAGATACACATTTTAGAAAAACTACACATTGAAAAAATACGCAATTTTGTTTATAATATATAATATAATTCTACACGAGTCACTTGACTCAATTTATTTCTATAATAGACAATATAAATTAGTTCTATTTGCATATATTCATACAAAATAAATTACCAATCTATTAAACTCAAATAATAAATAAAAATTAGATTTCTTTAAAAACATGAACCAATAATTGTTACATTCCAACACCGGTATAAATTAAAGTCACCTATCGGATTATAAATCAGATAGCCATATGTACTGCTTTATATCACACAATCATATCATATAAGTATTATCTATACAATAACATTATATTTTCCGAAGATAATTTGGCTGTGCGTTGCACGGGTTCAAAACTAGTGTTTTACATTCTTAGGCTTTTTCTTTACCATACCGTTGTTTGTGAGAAATCATTTACTTTTTTTTAATACTGATCTACTAATTTGGTGTTGTTTTAAAACATTTTATCAGTTTGCAATGGTTTTGACTATGCAGGAATTTATTTTATTATTATCAAAGCCGATAACGCTAGTCCATGTGGTGGTGCCACATGGACTAACACCTCCCTTTAAAAAAAGAAAATTGGGCTGACAGATAGCAAGTTCTGATTGAAGAAATTCAAATTTAAAAATTAAAAAAAAAAAAAAAAAAAACTACAACATATATCATGTGGTGTAATAATCATGTAAAAAGCACGGCCGTAAGGTGCTAAGCTTAGCAGAATGAAACCGAAGGTCGTACATGAGAATAACATGCAATTATTCAATATAAAGAAGGATATTGTTATGAGTGTCCTAAGACATTGTTTAAGGAATTCAAAATTCATTGAAAAATTAAGTATATCTCTTCACAAGATATCGAATACACTTCTTATAAAAACTTATCTTTTTAGATTTTTTAATCAATGTCCCTATGACACTCATTAGCATTTATCAAAGTATTAAGTCAAATTCTCTACCCTAAGAACAAGGTCTCTAAACATTATCATATATGGCTATAGAATGAGAGTGACGTTGCCTTGCATAATGAAAGGCAATTCTTGCGCAAATATATCTTTAAATTTATTTTCCTCTTCAACCCTACAACTACTTCGAAAATTAAGTTCAAGTTGTCAAACACTATGCCTCTCAACCAAACAAACAAATAAATTTCCTTCCACATAAAAGTGCGAGGGCAGGAATGAAAATGGAAGTGTTATTTGTGTGGAATTGAACAGGTTGAACATCATGTAATCTAGGACTCCAGATGATATCTCATTTTTGGATGGAGATCACCTGTCCCACATTCCTGTCACATTTTCTGTCCCCCACCAATTACAATTTGACACTTAATAAAAAAAAATCTTAACTCATTAAAACTTATGCACATTGTCAGTTTTTGATTGATAGGGGACACCGAGACACCATTTTTTGACACAGCAGATTTGTATCCCTCATTTTCACCACTATTTTCCACCATTTCCATTTTCACTCTTACAAAATGCAAAACTAACTTGCCTATCAAGCAAACATTATGGTATTACATAAACTATACTAGACCAAAATCAATACTATACTGCAAAACTTGAGCAGCATGGAACATGGCAATCAGCTTTACCCTCATCATTGACAAATTAGCAATGCATAAGCATAATAAAGATCATGCATGGGGGATTCAGAATTAGAATTATAAAGGCTATACAAAATATAAAGGTTATAACTTATATTTACCCTGAAATTTAAAAAAAAAATAAAAAATGCTGATACATTAGACTGTTACTTTGTTTTCTTGATAGCTGGATCATATAAGTTGACATCACTGATGTCTCAGGCTAACCAGCTCAATATCAAATATAAGTGTCCCCAAAGTGGAACCTTCTCCATTTGCAAGACGAGTTGGATTAAAAATTGTAGTAAACAGCCTCTGCCTGTCAAAGAACTTTTTTTTTTTTTTTTAAGGAATATGACAAAAATTAGTACTGTAAGAACTAAAGGAAACAGATTGATAATATAATATCCAAATCCAATCCATTTTGCAACTAGTACATCACATAAAAAGGAATTGGAGAAAAGATAAATGGCTCACAATTTTGTCCATAATGCAAAAAATGTTGAAAGCACTAGCATTTCCATCGTATACAGTAATTACTAACTACCCGTTCATTTAACATGTTCAACTTTGCAATGTAAAGAAAAATAATGACAAGATAAACACCAATCTTTGTATATTCCATAACTTTTGTATTAGATAAGCTGCTTTTAATATCAGTCTAGTGTCCCTTTTTCTGTTTTTATTATTCTTTCATATGTCTGACATGTTAGCCCATTGTTTGTCGTACATATGTCAGGTAGGTGTTTCTGGTGCTTGGGAATCTAATGCTGCATGGTACATTCTTCAGGGGGTAGAGAAGATATGGTAACAAATCAGGGCCGTCGGTCCAAGGGTGAAGCCACTAAAACACTAGCTTTAGGCCCACCAGCAAAAAAAGTATTACATTTAGCTTTTATAAAGCAAAAAAGCCACACAGTCTAGTAAAAAGGCCCAACTTAAAGTACAACCTGATCTAGGTAGTCTCTCTCACTTAAAATAAATAGGCATCACTCAAAGTTTGCTTTAGGCTTCACTCGCTCTTGGGCCAGCCCTGCAAAGAATTTTACTAGTTTTCTTAGTGCAAACCTTGGCTCCAACTGCAGAGGAGTGTATAGTGAAAAGCAACTTTCCATGCTGATATTGTAAACAAGCACAAACATGCAACCCCAGCAAGGTTTTTTTTTTTTTAATTGCCAGTAGGCCATCAAATTTAGAGTGTTAAAACTATTAATATAAATAAGGGTCTTGCTAATTAGTATCCTAGGGTACTAGTTAAAGAATCAAGTTTTTATTAATAAACTAAATTCATTATTTTTCAAGATGTTAAATATACTATTTTGAGTATTTTCCAATGAAAACTTACATCTTTTGACTCCCTAATTAGGGCACTGGTTAGCATTTGCATATAAATAATTATAAGCCACAACAGTGAGCATTCTTAATTTCTAGTTAGTCTAGATACATATGCATTTTTATGAAACAAGAATGAGGTGGAAAATCAATTAAAGTATTATCATATAAGTCTGGAGCAGAAAAGGTTGCATACATTAGGTGGGATGGGCTCCTGTGATGTGTTTTTATAGCCAAGGGATGGAGGTATGATGACTCTACGAATACCACCTACTTTCATTGATCTCACCGCCACATCAATTCCAGCAATAACCTGGAAAATATAGCATTTGATTCCAATATGACAAGGTTCTTACTTAATATGACATACCATGAAAGCATAAGAAAGAACTCAATAGCACCATTGCAAATAAGATTCAATAGAACTATGGCATTTTTAGAGTCCATCTACTAAATCTTGAAGAATAATGCTTGGTGCTGATATGCAGTTATGCACCAAGCACAATCACCTCACATCTTTGTGAGATGACAGAACCAGGGTGTATGTGTACCGAAAAAGATGTGAAAATCATGAAAACTATACAAAACATAAAGGTTATAATTGTAAATTTGGGCATCGAAATTACTTTACTTTTACAGTGAAGCTTATATGTTATATGGTTCATGAGTTGAAATGAATAACAAATGCATGGTACAACCATACAAGTGTACAGCAAAGATATTCGGAATTACCTTGCCACTCCCAAGGACAAAGACAAAGGGATTAGGATCACCATTCTCATCTTTGTGGTCATAGGTAGAGTCAAAGCGCCATCCTTGTTTTGCTGCCAGCCTACCATAGTAGTGAATTGCAACCTTCAAAGTAAGAATATCATATTCATAACTTCATCATAATAAACAAAATAAAATTGAACATTTGCACACCTGTGTGTCAATTATTATATTCTCTTACTCTACAAACAAAACAAATCCATCAAGGCATAAAAGCAGCTCTTATAAAATAACCAAGGTTTTAAATAAAGGTCCGCAACCACAATTGGGTCCGCAACGTTAAGGTTTTGGTGTCTCCAAAATCGAAACACGACTGCAATTACGGTCGTATGGCCGCATTTTCTTGCAATTATCCACAATTGCGGTAAATGCAATGCAACTGCAACCGTAACTTAAAACTAGCAAATAGAACTAGATGGCAATAGCTATTGCATATAAGAAGGAGAGAAATACCTGGTCCCCATCTGCAGGAACTTCACCTGAACCAACAAGAAGGTCCAAGGCCTTAACCCCACCAGAATTTGGGAGCTCAAAGAAGTCTGATATGGGGGATTTTGAAGAAGGAGAGGGAGAAGAATAGGAAGGAAGTGAGAATATGAATGAAGAGAAAGTGGTGGAGATGAGAGACAGAGATAATTGTCTTCTTGTAACTCTAGTTGTAGTTGTAGATGAAGATAAAGATGGTGCTGAACAAGTTGCAAACATGTTACATGGATATTTAGAATTATGTTTTATGAAAGTGAGAGGGGCATGGACACATGTTGCACTTGCAGAGGCAGAGCATTCTATTATCATCTTTTTTTCCCCAGTTGATGTATAATTGGCAAACAAGGGGCTTAAAAGCTCTTTATTTGTTCCATAGCAAATCAATTAATTAATGAGGCAAAAAACATATTTATGACTTCTAAGATCTAACTTATTTTCATTTTAAATTAGTTATTTAATTCATTAAATAACACATCTTTTTTATCAATACAACTAACTGATTAATCCTACATGGCTTTTAAGTAACAAAGATATTAGGTGGGAATGAAGCTAAAAGGGTTTGTAAAAAATACATAGAATTAGGGGCGTGCAGTGTCTTCCTCCTCGCTAATCATGTTATAAACGTGCCCTAGTTTGCAAATAGACAGGTCGTGTAACCCAAAAAAAATGATCAAATGTATTTTTAACGATTTTTATACTATTTTTTAATCATTTCAACACTTGGTTCTTATCCAAGATTATACTGGGTTTTATTTGGCCAATTTTTATGAAGTAAACCGGTCATATGTAACTCATCATGTTACAAAAATAGGTTTGCGCTAACTTGAATGTGACAGGACATCTCCTTTTCAAATGTAAAGTGATTTCTATCAATTCTACCGCTTGAGTTACTTCCATACTCGTTTAGAACCGATTTGTTAACTTTTGTGAAGAAAACAACCCAATTATGGCTTAAAACTAAACTATGCAATTAGGTCTTCCCTGCGTAGCATCAACAATAAAGGTTTTTTTTTTTTTCTCGTGTTCAAAAATATGTAAGTAACCCCTACTAAGAGTTAAAACATTTGAGGTTGCATTAAGGTTCAATAAATAAATAAATAAATTAAACAATAAAGGATTAAATAGGAAGGTGATCTGTGAAACATAAATGATATTTGTACAACCAAAATGAAACAACTTTATGACAACTTTTCTACGACGGTTAATGATATTCAAGGGAGTTACTCAGTCCAAATGTAGCCTCCAAATTTCGCAAAAATCATGTATGGGGATTCTTTAGACAATTTATACTGAAATATTAAAAATGCTGATTACATATCACTTTCAAAAAATGTGTTCAGCTTTGTTCCAAAAATACACACCAATTATAAGCCCCTTTCAATAACCATCGCCCCTCCCATTCCCTCTTATCCTTTAAATGCAAAAGTGTCAAGTGGCCACAAACAGCAGAAATAAGCTATTAACCAATTTATAAGATATTATTTCTTCCGAAGAGAACTATTTCAGAAGGATGATAAGCTAAATAAAACACGTATAGTGATACAAAACATGCATGCAACACAAACCCGTTTCATTAAAGATAAATCATGTAAAATAAATTAACTATTTATCTAATTATAACTGTATTCCACTTGTATTGGAAAAACAAAATTTGAGAAATAATTAAACGACATAAGCTAAAAATATCTAAAAGCATATGGAGAATATATGGTATATCAGATATCGATACAGTAACTATTTTGAAATACAGGTACTTCCCGCAAACCAGTCAGCCTTTACACGAGGGTCGAGACCTCTGGCATTTCTCTTCCTTTCTGTTTTACCTCGATAACAAACTGGCACAAAAATTCTGCCTTTTCTTGGGCGTTGGTGGGGGAAGATAGGAAAATAAAGCGGTTTACATATTCACTCATTTTTAGTAGTATTTGCTGATTCATAAGCAGCATCGGCAGAAGAGGTGTCAATATCATTCAGACCTAATTCTTCATTTTGCTCCCATGACCTCTCATATTCCTCAACTGGACATACCAGGTTGATAAAATTGCCAAGACAGAAAAACATAACACATGAATATACTAAGATGAAGAAACTAAGTAGCCCAAGTATAGATATTAGATGACATTCATATAATACTAAACAATTATATTAAACAACCAGGGATCATCAAACACACTAATCACATTGTTCCAATTAGGCATGTTCATAAGGGCACAGATATAGTGTCCACTAAAGCAAAAGGTTCAAACCCATGCGCCTAACAGTGGGGAATGTCAAATGCAAACAAATTATCATTGGCATTGTCTACATATCCTTTTGTTTGTTCCCATGGTCGTACATTTGATTAGATTCTTATATCTTCAGTTCAAAGTTCAAACTATGACAAATCGATTTTTCATTAATGAAGAAAAATTTATTTCATCAGCAGTGTCCTCTAGGAATGATATGATCCATGGTTATATGATCAAGGATATTATAAGTTAAAACCTCGTCACTACTCAAGCAAATTGCATAAGGCAATAAAACCAAGGCATAGAAATATTTTTTTCCATTTTAAGTTCAATCCTCTTTACTGAGAAAACATAGGAAGCTACAATCTCAATAACTGAAGCTTGATCTGATGGTGCAGAGTACCCCTAGCTAGTGTGCAATGGAGCCAAGGTCCAAGGACAAAATAATTCCAAGCAATGCTAACTGCATTAAGTACAACTTGTAGTCTGGGAGTATTGAAGAAAAACTTACACATTAACTGTTTGTCGTCTTTTAGATCATCTGTTGCAGGTGCTATAAAAGAATTGGCTAATGCGTCATCAAGAATTAAAGTCCAAGGTTCTTCCAAGCTAAGAAGCTGCACAAGATGAAAAGATGCAGATAAAAGAAATGGTGTCAAAGACCATGCAGCTATAGGTTTAAATATGCTAAGACATTGATTGGCTGACAACTTCAATCTATTAAGCATCGATGTTACAGAAAGCATCTGACAAGTAAGATCAGAACAATCAAAAGTAGCATAGAATAAGACCACTGGCCATTGTAGCTCAGAAGTTGTGTTCCTCCTAGTGAGGATAGGTCCTTGGTTACAATTCCATGGACTCTTTCCTGTTTTCGCATTCTTCTTCATTTCTTTACTCTTTATATATAAAGAAAGAAAAAAAAATTTAGAGGCACAAACGTGGATAAAATATCCACCCAAAAGAAAATACAAGACAAGCTAGTTGTAGAAACACAGATGAACTTAAAAGAATAGTAAATAGTAAACATGGGATATGATGGTAATCTAGTAGATGAATTATAATCTGAGTAACTACTACTCTGCCCAGAGATACATATAAGAGAAGAAATATAAGCCAACTATACTTTATAGTCGTGTGCTACCTTATTTAGCCTGGCCTTAAAGTCAAGCCACTTGCTTCTCCTATGTTCTTCAAGACTATCTCCAAAAGTAAACCCATGGACCCTCTCAAGGCCTGTACATGAGGAGATTCAATCAAAGATATGTAGTTTTTATTTAAATTAATCACACAGCAGGAGAAAGAAAAACATAAAACATGTGGACGGAAGGAGAACAACATATATTTCTCCTTGCAAAAACAGATAAGGATTTTGCATTTTAGGAAGCCGTTGCAACATATTTAATGTAGACAATTTGGATTAAAAGATATAATGATGCTCTGGTGGATGATACTTGAAAAAAAAAACAAAAAAATTAAGAGACTAGACTACTCTGTCCATGTGGAGCTCAGAAAACGTATGGATACACCACCATTTGTCTTTACCTTTTCAAAATCACAAAAGGTTGGCGCTTCTAATTAACCTGTCTCTTGTCTCCCTAGGATAAATCACCTTGACATTAATGTGTGTGAAGAGAGAGAGAGAGGGAGCATACTTACTTTCACTAATTTTTGTAATTAAACCTTCAACAGTTGTAACAACTCCTCCGAGAGTGCCACTTGCCAGCTCCAATTCAAGTTCAGGAATTTTGACACTAGCAGTATCAGACTAGTGAAACCAAAAAAACCTACTCAGTCAATGCTTTGAAATATATATATATGTGTGTGTGTGTGTGTGTGTGTGTGTGTAAAACAAGTATGTGGAAAGATATAAATCATATCTCAAGGTGTCAAATCACATATAAATAGTGTTTAAATTTAAATGATCAGACAAACAGAGAATCAACAGCAGACCACGCAACAAAATGAAATAAGAGACAATTAATTTATAACACCACAACATCGTTTTACAGGTTCATCTTCACTGGAAAGACCTATATAAGCATCATTACAACTATTAACCTGAGAATATCATTGAAAACAGCATATACTGGTAACAGGATAGACATAGTTTGACAAAATTCTGATAAAACCAACAATTTCAGGCTTCTAGTAACCCACAAAATATAGTTTTGTACAAGTGTAATGACAAACTAATTTAAATAATAGAGCCAAATTACAATTTTAGAAGTGACACTTGGAAGAGTCCACATGAACAGTTTTATTTTCTTGGTTCCTTCCAAATGATCACAATTTCTACAAATGGTTGTTATGCTTTATAGCAGTCCAAAACTTTCAAGCAATAGTGTCAATACCTTCTAACAAACAAGCCTTCTCTTACTGTTCTCATAGTAATTATCCATGTGAAATAAGAAAATGATAGGCCCAGTAAATGCATGAGTAGAAAGAGATTCAATACTTAACCATTCAACATAAATACAATTAACTAATTAACTAATGGACTGCATAAGTTGAAAAAAATGACAAACCTTTATTACATCACGGCTTAGGTCATTAACATTTTTCACGTAAAGAGTAATCTTTTTTCCTTTATCTGGAATTCTTCCACCGGGTTTCAACTGCATGGTGGAGAACAATAATTATCCCAGTTCTCAAAGAAAAAATTGCACACAATAAATCAGCAAATACCTCAGAGTTGCGGTAACCACAACTATCACAAGTGGATGCCATAACGATTACTTCTTGGAAGTATGGAATATCTATACATCATTAAGCTCAACAAAGTGTATAGATGAACTAATAAGACACATTTCTCTGCCGACTCTTGCAATAATAATATAGAATTTACAAATAACAGATTTTAAAAGAGTCAGGCTTTGTTACGAAGGCACAGAAAATGAATATTATCTATATTCTTTGCCTAATCATGAGTAGCTAGCTTCAATCTATAGTCATCTTTGATAAATTAGAAAACAAATATTTATTTAAGGATTTTTTTATCCTGACACATTGTTACAAAAAATTATTCCTTGCATAGGGTGCCTAAAGCGTCAAATTTCAACTGAAAGGTGGAAACAAAGCAAAAGAGTAAACAGGTTAATTGCCATAACAAAATCAACCCACGGCAATATGAGAGATGGTAAAAGGATACTAGTTACAAACATTCGAGTCTCGCAACTGGTGGCACAAGTACCACAAGTTGATGGAAAAGTCATCACCTGCCACGAATAAGCACTGGTATGACTTGATGTGCAAACTAAAAAATAACAAATAAACCTCCGTAGTCAGTAACATACAGTTCAGGATTACATACCTCTTCTGGTGCAGTATATCTAAATAAGGTTTCTGCAATTTCTGCACTATTACTCTGTGCAATGGCTCGATGACCTGCTGCTGCCCCTATTGACCCGTGTGGTTCTCTCCTCACTTGATCAGCAACCCCAGCTTCACCCCTTGCCAGTGCTTCATCATGAGTTCCTTCAATCTGTGTAGGATCAACGAGATATCCCAATGATGCTTGTTGCTCAGGAGTTCGCTCATAAAACTTGATAGTCAGTGATGGATCAGATGATGGTGCAAACCTATTCACATTTTTTTTATTTTAAAAAAAAATTTATACCACATAGTTATATCCTACATTTAAATAAAATTGCAGCAGCTAAAAGGTTCAACACTTCAACTAATGTTAACATACACCACATACAGGCCCAAGATTGCCTCACTAACAAATACAAGGCTTCCGCCCAACTGGTTGACAATAAAAAATTATAAGATACAACATGCAAGGATTTAGAGAGCACCAATCCCATACAAAGTTAATCAAGCAAGTAGTAACTAACATCCATTTAAAGATCACCATTTTGAAATAACCACGTTTCTTAATATTTTTATAAAATACAGCGTGAAACCCGGCTTGCTTCTCTTTAAAGGGCACGTTTACTCCCTATAGTACCCCCTTCTATCACCTGTCTCTTCACTCTCTTGTCAAGTTGCGGACAAAACAAAGAAAATTATGAGTTTTCCCAGGAATGAGGTTATCAAAAGGGGTGTTAATTGGGAAATTTTATGCAAGCCTATAAAAGACAAGCCTTTGGACCAGGTTAATTTGATAACCATTTGTTACAGGTATGTAGGCCCAACAAAGCTGAATGCTCTCTCCTAATGACTCTGCAATGTGTTCCTCTCAGTTTGACGCTAGCATAAATTCATTTCTGCACTACCCAGCTGATTGGTAGTTAAGGCTTAAGGCTTTACAAGTTTTTGGTAAATATTAACTTCGACCAAAGAGTTTGGAGCAATTTCTCTTATGTCAATTTAGAGGCTCTTTTGTCAATTTAGAGGGTTAAGAGAACTATAGAGTGCAAGGCCCTTTGGTGTTATAGTGATGCTTTCCATAGCTTCTTTGTGGTAGTCAACTGATGGTAATTTCAAAGGAATGTCTTCCATGGATGTGCAAAGAAATTGATGAGCTATACTAAGATGAAGATATCCTACCCTCTACTTCTGTACTCTGCTCTTCTACTAAAGCTACTTTTGTCCACACAACAAAAAATCACAAGAAATATCTCTTACAGGTTTTCAATGAAGCTATTTCCAGCAGGATCATCAAGAATAAATGTAAATGATGATTCTCCTGTTGCACAGGCTCGCAATTTAACCAAGAACTGCTCAATTGCTTCAGCTGTCTCCGGAGCCACTTTCTAGAAGATAAAAAACGTAAATTATTAAACGAGGAACTTATACCAAACAATAATATAGAACAAAGAAGAATCGTACTTTGCGTTCCTCTTGAAGGGCCTGAAGTTCATCAGCAGCTCGCATTAGTATCCCTTCCACCTATAATTAAACCGGAAGCAATACAATCAAATCATATGGAAAAAATTGCTCAACTAATCATAACTTTAACCTGAAAAGTTGGAGCTCCAACACCCACAATTTACATGTCTATTATAATATATGGACATTATCCTTGCTACAAAATAATATGTAACAAAAGGAAGCCACCTAAGTTATGATATTATTAAGATAAGTCAAACCTATAGCTTCAGAAATCTACTCAAAATTCTTGCCTCTGATTAATACTAACAAATTTCTATAGAACAGAAGGATAGCATGCATATCTTTTTTTCCCTAAGCTATTGTTTTGACCAAATAAAAAGGAAGATTGACATATTTATTCACTCCTAATCAGATCTATTGAAGGCTGATTCACCAGATGATTTTGCACAAGCAAACTTAAGCCAAAATCAACTATTTAATTGTCTAATATGTATGACCAAAGACGGGCAGGTAGAGATATTCACTCGCAAATGAAATTATAAACAAGACCAAAAAAAAAAAAAAACTGGACACCATCAATGCTATGTGGGAAAAAGAACAATCGACATATGTATCCGAGTTACCGTTGACAGACTACCGCGCTGAGCCTCTGGTGGAATCTCAAAATCCAATTCTGGTATCTGCAAAATCATACATATAATTAAAATTCCTGTTATATAAACAATTCAAGTATTATTCAATTTTGTTACAGAAATTTGGGAATAGGAATAACTAACTCAATCATTGTTAGTCTCCTTGCTTCTATATTGATACTAAGAAATACAGCACAATACAAACCATAGAACACAAGTACAAGAAAGATAGGCCCAACCCATAACACATAATAAACTAATACATATTCTCTTTAACACACTTCAAATTTTCAATTATAGAACCACATATATTAGTCATATTTTAACACACTAGATGAATCTTACAAATCTTGAAATCCTTATTTATGCATAGCATAACTTATAATTTAAAATGAAACATATGTAATTATTATACAGGATCAGTTAATTAGACCTCCAGCAATTAGTATCTTGTTGGTGACAACTGATAACTGACTACACAGTGCACTTGGCAGCATGAACAACAAACAACAACCAAGGCTTACCCCACTAGGTGAGGTCAGTTACTTGGATTAATCATCACAGGCTCTATGAAAGGGTAACTGCTAATAAGTTCGAACTAAAGTATAGAAAATTAAACAAGATCAATTTAAATACCTTAATAGTAGCAGATTCTGATTTCACCACTTGTCGATTGAGCATCTGCATTCATTAAAATTATCAATAAGGCACTCTTACAAACAAATTGGTAGAATAGATAACAAAAAGCACTATTGTGAATCAAATGTCAGCATACATTGAAAATACATGTATAGGCTGATGTTTGATAAGGCCAGTTCCTGGATGTTCTGTTTGGTTCTAGAATCTTTCCTTAGTTTAATCACACTATGCATGAATGTTTCATCATGGGTCATTAACTTCAATATTTCCTTACAATGTATAACAAGCAAGTGAGCAATTATATCATTTGTGTTCCCAAAACACCTCCTAGTTCCAAGTTGAATTTATAATTCCTATTTCTATTCCCCCTGATTATGTTTTTGCCATTCTTTTGTTATGTCATTTGACTTCAGACACTTTTACATCATTGACCCTTTATCATAAATGTCCATTGGCAAAACATCGACAGAATTTAAAACACAGACAAAGCAGCAAAAGTATGGAAAATCACCCCTGCATACTAGGGCTGGTCAGTGATGTCCAGCACCTCAGCATGGACATTCACTGGGCGGTAGTAGAGCACCTCCACTCAAGTCATCTTGTATTTACTTTACTATAACTAGATTATTACATAGTGTACTTCTAATTCATCCAGAAGCTACATTGCTTAAATTAATAAAAATAATCAGGGGAACAAAACATTTTAAAGCATATAATAGATAATTCCAATCAACACAACCTTTGGATCGCCTGATGGGATCTCCAGAGTGTAACAGCAACCACGTGGTTGAATTTCACCAGCAAACTGTACTTCATTGTTCCTAATTGATAAACAAAGACATAAAAAAGTTAAAAACAAATATTAGCTTTTCAAGGAACATCAATAGCAGCAATTACATTCAAAACACAATTTAACATAAGGGCATAGATTAAGTGCAACTTACCTCTCACCACAGTGAGGACATTCGAAAGCAGACAACAAAATCTGCCAAAAAAAAAAAAGGCATAAGTAATGGACAGAAATAGGGAAAGAGACAGCAGATAAAGATAACAATATCTGATTTCATAATGCTAATTCATTTAATTAAAGCACATAAATGGATGAAGCATCAGAATAATGAGAGAAAGATTGAAAAATAAGGTTAAACTAATCATTTGGACCCTATTGAGAGAAAGATTAAAAAATAAGGTTAAACTAATCATTTGGACCCTATCCCTATATGTGACATTCATTTTGAATTTGGTTGCTATACGAGAAAGTTTTTTATATTGGTTCTTACATATACAATTACTTTTGATTTCATCATCGCCATTTATTGGTGCTATAATGCCATCTGTTAGAATTAAAATATATGAACCAAATTTAAAATGATTATCAAAGTAAAAATGATTAGCAGGAAAAGGGGGAATCAATAAGAGATATACCTTTCTGAAGTGAGGAATTAAAGTCAACAAGAATCTTGTAGTACCCTGAGAGACACATAGCAGAATTTCAAGTCATATAATAATAAAACACTGAATGAAGCTAAAGAAAAAACAAAGTCTAAGATAAAGCAAAAATAAGGAAAAAGACTGAGAATTATACGTTTTGACCACAACGCATGCATAAGCTTTCGACTTGGTAGAGAGGAGCATCACCATCATCCACAGAAACTGCTTCAACCACCGATCGAACATCCACATTCCCATTATTGCCTTCCATTTTCAGATGCCTTTATTATTATAAGCTCTTCAACTTCAATACAAAAGTATGTTCCACTCCTCAGCCTTCACGCTTTGTGATTATATTTGTAATCCAACACCTATATTTTATTAAAAATATATCTATGTCCTCAATTTAATATTTAATATTTAATACAAATACAAAAAGTTACAACAAAAAAAGAGAAGTTCCAGAAGCAGAGGGAGAATTCTGAGTTTAACGAGTGTTCAGTTGAGACTTGGGAGAAGGCACTAGAACTAGGGTTGGGTTGGGTCATTATATAGGCTACATGGTCCATTTATTGTTTGTTGGGTATTTGAACCAAGGAGATTGATTTTCACACCCCTTTTTTCTTTTCACACCCCTTCTCTCTCTCTCTCTCTCTTCTTTCGAAAACCCCTGTTCAGTATGCCACATCATCGAAAAGATGTAGCTTGCTAGAGAATGCGCTGAGAGAAATAACATGATTTTGGGAAATTGATTAAACAAACAATTCAAAAACTTATTAGATAGGAACTTTTCAATTAAATTGAGTATTACAGAGTTGAATTGTGTAATTACCAGCAGAGGAGCAAGTGAAGTGAAATATGTAATCGGAGAGGATGGTGCAGGCTGCGGTGGTGAGGTCCGGGTTCGATCTACGTGGCGGAGTTTGCAGCTAGGTGTTGAAGGTTGCAGCAGGCGGGAAACGGTAGTCTCGTTGGCTCTTACGGTGGCTGGAGGTGGTGATGGAGAACGCGGCTAGCCTGTGAGGTGCGTTTGCTTGCAGCGCCAGCGCTTGCGTGATAGAGGCTGGTCCGCCGTGTGGATTGTGGTGTTGTTCTACTATGCAGTGGCTTTGGAGACTGAGCTAACCCTTAAACGGGCCTTTAAACGGATTTGGATCATAATGCTAACCGTGGGGGCTGGGGCTGCTTTTTTTTTTTTTTTTTTTTTCCTTTCTTAGATTAGGATGAACCTTAAAAAAAAAAAATGATTTTGAGCCCGTTTGTTATGGGCCCGTTTGTTTAAGATTAAAAAATAATTGATTTTGGGTTTAAATAAGTTTTTGGTCCCTGCAAAATATAACAATTTTGATTTTAGTCCCTGCAAAATTTTTCCTTAGGATTTCGTCCCTATACTTTCAAAAAATTTGGAAATAGTCCATACCGTCACCTTTCTCCGTTAACTGCTGACATGGCAAACGGAATGCCACGTCAGCAGGGACCATTTCCAATTTTTTTGAAAAATACAGGGACGAAATCATAAGACAAAATTTACAGGGACTAAAACCAAAATTTGTGAACTTTGCAGGGACCAAAAACTTATTTAAACAAAAAAATTATATATACTAGCCAAACTTCAGAGCAAGTCGTATAGGGACAGGAAACTTCCAGGTGAAGGGATTTGTCAATTTGAAACTTGTGGCCCTAATGTATGATTTCTTTCTATTTTGTAGCCAAATTTTGGAGCAAGTCGGATATGAACAAGAAATTACATCGGTACCCTGAGTACTAGATATCTAACAAAATGAAGGAATTTAGCAATTTTAACCATGTGGCGCATAATGTATGATTTTGTTTCTATTTTCTTGCCAAATTTCATAGCAACTCTGACATGAAAAGTAAATTACCTCGGTACCCTTGAGTACTAAAAATCATACCAGATTAAGGACTTTGACAATTTTAATCTTGGTAAAATTTGGCTAGAATATACAGAGAAAATAGGGGTGTTCATCAACCGATCCAAACCGATTCAAACCGCAAAAACCAAACCGAGAAAACAGTTTTTTTTACATTAGATTGGATCAAATTTTGGATCTCCTAGTGAAAACCAATCCAAACCACTTTTTGGATTGACAAATTGACAAATCCCTTCATCTGGAAGTTTCCTGTCTCTATACGACTAGCTCTGATGTTTGGCTAGAAAATAGATTTTTTTTTGTTTAAATAAGTTTTTGGTCCCTCAAAAGTTCACCAATTTTGTTTTTAGTCCCTGTAAATTTTGTCTTATGATTTCGTCCCTGTATTTTCAAAAATTTTGGAAATGGTCCCTGCTGACGTGGCATTCCGTTTGCCACGTCAGCAGTTAACGGAAAGGGATGACAGTAGGGACTATTTCTAAAAAATTTGAAAGTATAGGGACGAAATCCTAAGAAAAAATTTTGCAGGGACTAAAACCAAAATTGGTGTATTTTGCAGGGACCAAAAACTTATTTAAACCTTGATTTTGTTACAAAATAATTTAGTGTGATTATTTTTAGAGATTTAAAAAAAAAAAAAAACAGAAGCAGATTTGTGTTTGTTTACAATCATAAAAATCATTTTTTTTTAAAGTAGTTAGTTATAAAAACTGATTTTTTTTTTTTCCATAAGCAACTCAAAGCTGCTTTTTATTTTAACCCTAAAAAGGATTTTTTTCTGCTTCTGATTATTTTCAGAAGCAAAAACAAACACACTAAAAACATAAAAAAATCATTTTATGATTAAAAAAATGATTTTTTTTATGTTTTTAGTGTGTTTGTTTTTGCTTCTGAAAATAATCAGAAGCAGAAAAAAATCCTTTTTAGGGTTAAAATGAAAAGCAACTTTGAGTTGCTTATGGAAAAAAAATCAGTTTTTATAACTAACTACTTTAAAAAAAATTGATTTTTATGATTGTAAACAAACACAAATCTGCTTCTGCATTTTTTAAAAATCTCTAAAAATAATCACTAAATTATTTTGTAATAAAATCAATTATTTTTTAATCTTAAACAAACGGGCACTTTATGTAGAAGTAAAAGCAGAAACTATAATTAAATACAGAAACTATTTTGCATTTGAATGAACATTATAAAAACAGGCTTTGGTGATATTTATTATAGAAATATTGTTGTCCAATAAAACATCACTTATCCTCCGTATCTCTCTTTTACTACTTTTATTTTTTAGAAGCTAGAAATTATAGCTTCTTAAAAAAGCACAAAAATGTGCTTTCCTCATTGCTTTTATTTATTTAAAAAAGTTCATCCAAACACTAGCACTTTTGTTTCAAAAATAAGTGTTTTTTCTCATTAAAAAGCCCATACAAATATATTTTAATTTACTAAATGACTTGTGGTGTAAATGAGTTTCATATTTGTCAATTTAGTGAAAATTTTAAAATTAATTTAGGAAATGCCAACTTTTCAATTTAGGTTTAATTGCACTTTTGATCCCTCTGGTATGTCATTTATGCAATTTTGGTCCCCCCGGGTTTTAATTGTGTCAATTGAGTCCCTCAAGTTTCCTTGATGTTACAATCAAGTCCTTCGTCATTTTACATCATTTTTTAATGTTTGTCTTGACCCGTTAGAGAGTCTTACACAGTTTGCTTAAGTGGCAATATTTAATTAAAATTTTATTTTATTAAAAAAATTAAAAAATTAGTCACCTCCCTCTTCATTGAGCCCATCCACCGTCACCCCACTCCCAGACGCACTACCACCGCCCCCTTCTCCTACCCAGCGTTCCGCCGCCACCATCCACAAAATCACCACCGCCCCCATTGTCATTTGAGTGCAAACCGCCACCACCTAAAGGAGAACCATTTCAAACCCAATATGTAGAAAATTTAAAAATAATAAAATAACCCAGCTAAAAATTAATCCAATCTATTACACATTTACATTACCACACATAGAAGCAAAACACCAAAGGAGGGGCGACTGGATCGTGAGGATGGCACGGTGAACGACGGCTCTGGTTGGATAGTGGCGACACGGCTGGACGGTTATTAGGGCGGGTCTAGCTCTGATGCGGCGGTGGCACACAGTAGATCTGCATGAAGATGACGCCACGATTCTCTGCTCCGGATTGGTGGTTTGTCGTGGCCCTCTTCTTCCTTCATAATGCTAGCGACACCCGCTGCGGTTCCTCCTTTATCCCAGTCACTTGTCCGCCGTCGACGACGACACCGCCTCTTCTAAGCTATCCTCTTCCTACTCCTTCCATCCAAGCTGTGAGGTGATGGTGGGTGAAGGTGATTTCGTGGATGGTGGTGGTGGAACGACGGGTAGGAGAAGAGGTAGTGGTAGTGCGACTGGGAGAGGGGGGTGACATTGGATGGGCCGGGTCGGTGGTGCTTCGGCTTGTGCCGCCGCGCACCGAGAGGGTGGGAGGTTGATAGGTAGGAGTTGAGGTTCATAAGGGAGGCACATAAGTTGGTGGATAAGAGGGTGAGGTTGGAGGATTTGGAAGATGGTGTTATTAGGGTCATTTAGGAGAGAAATTGATGATGTGTGTTTGGATAGGTATAAGGTTTTTTTGAAGCAGTATAAGGAGTGGGTGGCGATAAATAAGGAGATAGGAGAAGGGTGGTGGTGCAGGTGCAGTTGGAGGGTTTGATAGTGGTGGGTGGGGTGGGGGGTGGGGGGTGGGGGGTGGGGGGGGGGGGGGGGGAGAAGATGACAAATTTTTTTAATTTTATTTTTTATTAAATAAATTATAATTTAATAAAAAATTGACCACTTAAAGCAAGTTGAATAGGACCCATTAACGGTCAACGCGGTCAACAGTTAAAAAATAGATGGTAATTAGACGGAAGGATTTGATTATAACATCTGGAAAACTTGGGGACCTAATTGGCGCCATTAGAACTTAGGGGATCAAAATTGCCCATATATCATACCTTGAGGGACTAAAAATGCAATTAAGCCTTCAATTTATAATAAGTCGTGATTGATAACAATGTTATGGCCTCAATTACATTACAGACCTCGTTTTAAAATGAGAAATGTTTTTTGCACACTTGGTTTTGACACCCAGGTGTGACACCCGCTACTGTAGCGCTATTGTAGCACTTTTTTTTTTTTTTTTACAAATTTTGTTTAAAAAATTATAAAATTTAGCTTTTTTGAATACTAACATTTTTGGTTAATTATGTGCAAATATTTGGTTAATCCAGTACAAATATCTGGTTAATTTAGTTCATTATATGATTAATGGGTCATCTGAAGCATATAATCTTTTTCCACAATAATGTAAATATTTGGTTAATCCTGTTCAAATATATGGTTAATTCAGTTCATTATATGGTTAATGGGTCATCCTGAAGCTTACAATCATTTTTCACAATCATGTAAACATTAATATTTGGTTAATCCCGTATAAATTTCTGGTTAATTCAGTTCATTATATGGTTAATGGGTCATCTTGAAGCTTGCAATCACTTTTCACAACCATGTAAATATTTGGTTAATCACGTGCAAATATCTGGTTAATTCAGTTTATTATATAATTAACTTGTGTGAAAAATTATTGTAAATTTCAAGATAACCCATTAACCATATAATAAACTGAATTAACCAGATATTTATACTGGATTAACTAAATATTTGCATGTAATTAACAAAAAAATTAGTATTAAAAAAAACTAATTATTTATTTTTTTGTAAAAAAAAACGCTACTGTAGTGCTACAGTACCCGTGTGTCGCACCTAGGTGTGCAAATAGTGCGACCCTTTTAAAATCCGGCCTATTTCTTTTGGAATTTGCCATGCTCTTTCTTAAAATTTTATAAAGTTATATGTTTTATCACTTACATTTTCCTGATAGTTAGAGCTTAATTAACACGGTTATTTGTGTTTTTTGTGGTAGAATGTCGCTGCATTTCATCATAAAATTGTAGAGAAGATAAATTGCAAACATTTTTTCTTCTTAGAAATCCCACTGGATTTTTCATTAACCCACGTCCAGTCCATGCAAACTAGAGGCTCTGATTTACCTCATATTTTAGAATTTTAGAATGTTAGCTGCAATTAATCCTACGACACCAACATTATATTGGCTTCCACGCAGCTCATTCGGCATACTTTATATGTATGATGATTCTAATTCAACAAGTAGTGAATAAGACTAAGCATTTTAGATATAAGCTTTTCAAATAAGTATCTGTATTCCTTTTCTTAAAGCTTCCTTGAACGGTTGTTTTGTATGTAAGGGCCTGTTGATTTTCTAAAATCATTTCCAATTTTCATTTTCTAAAATTTGTATTGATTTTAAATTGCCAACAAGAGTATGCAAAACTCCTACAATAAACAATTATGACAAAGAGAATATGGAAGATTAATTAGGAAGAATATATTTCCGGAAACAATGAAAACAACTATTTGACATTTTCAAAAAAATTAGAAATGCTAGATGTGTTTACAAAAATTGAAAAAAAAAAATTGATAACATAAATGCTCAAATCAATACATACTTTAGAAAATGAAAACTAAAAATAATTTTTAAAAGTAAACATGCCCTAAGAAGATGCTTTTCTTTTCCGTAGCATGTAAATTCACTCCAAAGTCCAAGTTCTGATGGTAGCTCTACCTCCATCAAAACAAGTACGAAGCAACTTTTTCTTCCTTTGGTCACTCTAATCACATGAATTCTATAGCAATAACAAATTGATGAGGTTCTCTTGTACCTACTGCCGATACAAGAAAATGCAAAGGGCACAACAACGAAAAGCAGCAGTTTACAGGATTCATGAACATGGTATGGTAACTTTATGGTTGAGAGATAACAGTAAAACAGTTACATATTTCATTTTATACTTCGAGGCTCTGTACGCAACACTTTATATATAACACTATAATATAATGAATATTTCTCTTGAAAATACAATGAACCGGTATTTTTTTTCCCACTAAGATTCATTTTTTATCCCCTATCTTGTTTTATGTGTATGTTGGTCTTCTGCATAACAAAAGTTCCGATTTGGTTCATCAATCAAATCCCCATTTTTAATATCCATGAATTGATGGTTAGCAGTTCTTTAACCACAAAAGTGATGCGAACTATATAACATGGAAGTTCTTACGTACGTAATTCACACGGTTTAAAAGGTTTTTTTCTTCCATTTTTTACCCAATATCAACCAAATGCAAACGCAGCCCTGGAATTAGCCAGATCAACCCGGTACAAAAAATAGTTCTTGACTTTATCTTTATCATATAACTAAGCAGAAGGTGGAAAGTGCAGCATCAATTTCAGTACATGTTAATATTGGTTCTCAGCAGCATTCTTCAGCGTGCCTCATACTGGACAACTGCATGAAAAAAAAAAAAAAAGGTTTTAAACATTGCAACTAAATTGTATCTATGTACAGCAGTACATCAGAAATGAAACCACCGCTTTAAGCAATCATTGAAAGTCAGTTCAAACATGGTGCTCTCAAAAGAGTCGAGTAATTCATTAACTACCAGCGACCCAGCATAAAAATTAAAAAGATGAGCAGCATTCAATACATATAAATATAAATATAAATATCATATATGCTAGAATCATCCATGTACATATCATGTCATTTAGTCCAATATACAAAAGATTATCAACTCTCACCTGATCATATGCTATGATGGATTATACCACTGATGTTTATCTAGCTCTATGTTAGACATGGCTAAATGCTTTAAACTGAAGAAAACTAGGATGCCTTGATCCAAACAAACCAATCAATAATTGTCTTCTTGAATGAAAAATTTGGGCAATTATTACATCTTGTGTATTTGAAGCAAGGAGTTCGCAAAGTAGGTTAAATAGAACATAAAGCTAGTAATGTATGAATTAGCATACAATTTCCAAATCAACAGCTAGAAAGGCCCTACCATTTCTACACGAATCATAGACTTATAAGATAAACAACAATGTAGAAAGATGATTAACAATAAAGAATGGAGAAAATATTGTCAGCATGCTTGTGCTGAAAAAATTCCTAGGAGAGACTCTTCTCATTCAATCAGTGAATAGTTGTTAGGGAGAGCGACTTTTCAGATGAACTCTTGAATCTTCAAATCAAGAGCTGATGGAGGCGAAAACAATCGTATTACTTATTCTACATTTAGATGAGTCGATGACTCTTATTGTTCTAAAAAGGCTGAGACACAAATGCTATGTTAGAGGTCAACCACAACGAAAATTAAATGTCTTTAAATTTACAATGAAGATATAAACCTTAATAGTCTTACACGCTGGACTGAAATTACAACTACAACCGACATGGTGTGGCACGGTTGGTAGATAATCGGGTCCCTTAAGCACGTGGTCAGGGGTTCGATTCCCGACTCTTGCACGGAAGAGCATCTATTGGGAGAAGTCAAACCCTTAAATAGATCTCAGTACCTCGAGGGAATAGGCTCTGGCTCCCGATTAGAGGATATCTGGGTTCACCCAAAAAAGAAATAACAACTACAACTAGGGGCACTTTCAATTCACACTCTTTTGTAAATATATTACTAACATTCAACAAGAGAAAACATAAAAGGGGGGAATCCAATGGGAGTGAAAATTAGCTATATCAATCTAAATTAAAAAACTGATCAATGGGTTTTACTTGCTCATAAAATTCAGCATCCATGAATGACTATAAATTACTAAATTTGGGCATGCAGAATCGCCATACACATACACTTAGTACAGTGCTATCAACAATTATCAAATATAGAACAAAAGTGAAGTTGTTCAATCCTATTGCAACTAAGAAACAGAGAAAATCTAAAACAGGTGATTCAATTCAATTGAAATGTGAAGCTTACTGCGACGGGTTCGCTTCTTGTAAAGGATTCGGTAACCACACTCGCGGCACTGTATAACATCACCTGGTTTCAGGGTATTCTCCATTCCACAATCTGCAAAAACACAGGTAAAATCACACTTCACTCTCAAAACCCTAAAACCACGCACGCACACACATATATACACAAAGAAAAGGGATTGCATTCAAGGAGCTATGAATTTGTGTAGTAACAACCGGATTTCAGAAAATCATTATGCAAAATTCAAATACACAATAACGAGTCACCGCTACGAATTTTCTCGAGAAACAAACAGAAAAGAGAAAATGAGATGAGAGAACAAACCTCCGCAGATGTAGCTGACTGGCTCAGGTTGAGGATCCATCACCAGAATGAGGGTTGCAACGAGAAGTTCCAGAAACAGTGTTCAGTTGAGACTTGGAGAAGGCACTAGAAATAGGGTTGGGTCGGGTCTTTGTATAAGCTACTAGAATTTGATCCCGTGCCCGCGGGGTAAAAATTATGGATGATTTTTAAACTATTTGATTAATAATTCTTGTATTATAAAATAACTTTTGAATTTTGACACGTAAGTAGTGAACATGATAGTATGAAATATGAACAACCAACTTATATATGGTGGGTAAGAGAAAGCATACAATATTAATTGTAAATAATCTTATTTAAAGACTAATTTTTGAATTTCAATTTTGAATCTAAATCAAATATCAAACTTGAAATTAAATCTATAAACAAATAATTATTGTAAATAAGTTATTACAATGTTACTCGTTTTTAAAAAAAAAAAGAAGATAAAAAGAGATAAGGTAAGTAATTAGAATAGTTATTTTTTAAAACAAATTTACTATATTGAAAATTAAAATTGAAATAAATTAAAGATAAAAATTACGTAAATAACCCAAAATACATTTAAAGTTAGTCATTCAAATAAGATTAAATACATTTCTGAATTACATAATTTCAATTTCATTTCATTTTTTATAAGATTTACGTAAATGCATTTTGTATGACCTTAAAATTGAAATAAATTAAATAATAAGATAAATTACAGTTAAAATTTTAATTTATATAATTTCAATTTAAATTCAATTTTGATAAGACTTATGTAAATACATTTGTATGAGCTTAAAATTGAAATAAATTAAATAATTAGATAAGATAAATTACATTTAAAATTTTAATTTCAATTTATATAATTTCAATTTAAATTCAACTTTGATAAAATTTACGTAAATACATTTTTTATGACCTTAAAATTGAAATAAATTAAATAATTAGATAAGTTTAATTATATTTAAAATTTACATTTACATTTAAATTTAAATTTAAATTTATATAATTTCAATTTATTTTTAGTTTTGATAAGATTTACGTAAATACATTTTGTATGACCTTAAATTTGAAATTAAAATTGAAATAAATTAAATAATTAGATAAAATTAATTAGATAAGATTGATTACATTTTAAATTTAAATTTTCGAAATTAACCCAAATGTTGAAGACTAAATATTGGTTGAAGATTTGATTTCAAATTTAATATTAGATATTTGATTTAAATTCAAAATTGAAATTCAAAAATTGGTTTTCAATTTAATTAATTTTCCCTCATTTTTTATTTTTATTTTGTTATTTTTTGTTAAATTTATAAACACAATAATAAATCAAAAAATTGTAGTGTTGACACTTGGCATATGACACATGGCCGCATAGGGAAGATGACAAATGGCAACATGACATTGTATAGGGGACATAAATATATTGTTTATAGATATGGTCTGTAACATCCGTTATTTTTTATGTGTGGTTTACATATGATGTTTAGGTTTAAGGTTTGGATTATATAACTGAGAGGTGATTTGAGGTATAGAGACCAGTTAGGGTTTCCGGTTAGTGTCTTTTAGATAATTGAGGGTGGAACAAAATTTTGGAGTTAAAGAGGAGATTAGGCATTTTTGATGGTTAGAGATTGTTTATTAGGTCCTAAGGAGCCTATATCTCAACTTTGGGGTCAATCGGACATCGAACGGACCCTGAACGTAGAGAGTTGACTTTCTGGTCAAAAGTCAACGCTCAAGCGTGGAAAACATCACGCTCGAGCGTCCACAATACGCTCAAGCGTGGAAAACATCACGCTCGAGCGTCCACAATACGCTCGAGCGTGGGTGTGTCCACGCTCAAGCGCCCAAGTCAACCGACAAGGGCCATGCTTTGACTTGCTACGTGTCAACGGGGGCTGACGTGGCAGCCTCTGAGTGGTTGCATGGCTGCTGTGGTTTTCACGCTCAAGCGTGAATTGGTCCACGCTCAAGCGTGAAAAGTTCCACGCTCGAGCGTGGCAGCGTGAATCAGAAAAATAAAAAGGGCTTAAGTGACACAAAGTCACTTAAGCCATATGACAGAAACAGAAGGCAGAAACAAAAGAAAAAGAGAGCTGAGAGTTGAGAGAAAATAGAGAGGGTTTTAGAGAGAGAGGGAGAGAAATCTTAGAGAGAGAAAGGCTTCTGGTTAGGGTTGTGTGAGTTTCGATCGTCCTTTCGCAAAACGGAGTACGTGGTTGTGATCATAGGGACGACACCTTCATTGTCCTCTTCCCCGTTTCTTTAATAATCGAAGGTAAATTATTCCCGTTTATATCGAAAGTCGTTTCGTTACGTTTATCTTTATATCTTTCGTTTTGGTTATCGGAATTCGATTCCGTCTTCGAGGATGAACTCGTGGTAACGTGTGCTTCGTAATGTGATGCTTAGGTGAAATTTTGGGAGCTCCGAGGCACTAGAACCGCACGGGACAGATTCGAAGGAGTTGGAGAACGTCGCGTTTTGTCTCGTTTCGATCATCGTACGACTTCCCAGGTGGGGGAAAGAAACCATTTAACGTCGGAAACGACGCAGTTACATTTAGTTCGATAATGGCGTAGGGCGACCTAAACCCTACTTGAGAGCGAGTAACGGACAATGTCCATGTCACATTGGGGACTACTTAGTGGTACCAATGATGATATTGAGATTGTGCGTTTATCGTCGTTACGATAAAAATATATTATTTTGTTATTTTATGACTAGCTGTTGTGACTGCTTGGATTGATTGCGTTATTATGATGATTGATGACTGATAATGAGTGTTGGTATTTCTTATTAAAATTATTATTATCATTATTATTATTATTAAAATTATTATTGTTATTATTATTATTATATTGGAAATGATGCAATGATTAATATGATGATTTGATGGAATGATGTTATGATGCCATGAGTGTAATGATTACGAGTAGAGTTTGAGTAAGTGATGAGATATGATGAGCATTGATGATGTATTGGGGAAATCATACTTTATGTGTTAGTAGTGCCTAACCGAGACGATTGATGTTATATGATGATGAGATTTTATTGAGGTTATTTATGAGGTGATGATGAGCGGTTAGGGCACTAGGGGGTGACCTGAAACATGGTCTGTGATATGTGGACCAGAAACATGGTCGTTTTGTGGACCTGAAACATGGTCATTGGGGTCTACTCCTCGGAGGGAGAATTCCCGGGGTCTAGGTTAACGGCGGACCGTCCCAGACATGATTTCATTTTAGTTGCAGCTATAGTTCATGCGTTGCATGAGCACCCTGGCCGGGGTCCAGAGGTGTGCACCGGTTGTGTAGCTATAGTGCCATTGCTTTGCATGGGCACCCTCCAGCCGCGGACGAGGGTGTGCGCCGGGGCCTCTGGGACGTGTCGATTGTTGTGATATCCGGATATGGCCGACTACCTGAGAAGATTCATATAGCATTTGCATTGCATCATGATGGGGGTAGAGGAAAGACCCTAGATGTGGATTGAGGATGTTTGTGTTATATATATAAAAACTATATTTTGGGAGATGGATGTTTATCGTGCTGTTATAGAATTAAATGTCGCTAAACCTTTTCCACGTTTGATGTTATATGACTTCTTATCCCCTTTTCTTTTGTTGTATGTTTGTACATATATGTTTTGGATATCAGATCCAGATCGTGTTGATGGCGCACTGGGATCATCCGTGGATGACTCAGGACCCGGGGTTCCCCCTCTCGGGGACCTTTGAGGTTGAGTGCTTAGATCTGAACGGGTGGCTTGTGGACCCAGTCACTCGCTTCGTTGTGTATACGGGTCCTACGTCCATCACCTCCGGGTTCGGACAGGGAGCACCAATAGGATTCGTCGGCACGTTCCGCTTTGGCACTACCCTTCCTTTCCAGGTAGGACAGCCAGATGGACACATACCGCCGATGCCAGGCATGGCCCCAGATCCCTTCATGGTACCCTTTGAGGTACTAGTTCCAGGACTTGCACCGACACCAGCACCAGGACCCGAGTTGGCACCTATTCAAGAGGAGGACCCGGTTGCCCCCGCCCAGGACCTGGCACCCCTTCCAGAGGTACCAGTGCCTCCAGAGGTCCGGGCTACGGTTTCAGAGTCTTCTCGAGTATCTACCAGACAGTTTCATCCCCGTGATAGTAGACTTTACCGACAGAGGTTTCAGAGGCAGTCGGACAGGAGCTCGTCCAGTGAGAGCGGAGGAGTGTCCGGACCTGCCGGACCTGCCGGACCACGGGATGCAAACGAGGGTGGTAGTATTTGATGGCTCGGGCCAGTGCCATCTGTATAGGTGTGAGTGAGGTTTTGTTGTATTTTGAGAGGGGACGGGGTGTGGAGAGAATCGGCGAGGCATCTTCCCTTTTTATCTTTTGATGTATTTCCTTTATGTTATGTACCACCGTTTTGTATATATTTCGGGATCCTACTGATGGGAATCCCTTGACAGTTATGTATTAGGAGATGATGTATATATTTATCTATATATATATATATGTGTGATGTATGTTGATGTATCTGCATGATTTATAGCTACCTTTTTAGTTTTAAATTTTTTGCTATTTTTGAATATACACGCTTAACGATAATAACGAAATTAGGCTTTAATATTTTGGGTTTTTGCTTTAATGGGACGTCGGGGCGTCTCATGGTCCGTTTATTGTTGGGTATCTGAACCAGGGGATTACTTTTAACATATCCATTTTTGCTTTTCACACCCCCTACTCTCTCCCCCTTCACATTTTCTCTCTCTCCAAAATACCCTTCCCCTCTTCACAATTAGGGTTGGCAACAGGGTAGGACAGCGGCGGGTTTTGCCTTTCACAACCCCTCCCCGGCTCTCTTCGGGGTTTGAAAAATAGATCTCCATCCCCATCCATGCGGGGATCAGGTTCCCCCGCAGGACCCCGCTCTCGTCAATAAGTAACCAAATTTAAAATTATTTTGTTTTAATTGAAAATAATTCAAAAATTGCACTTCAAAAAATAAACAAATAAAATCTTCACACAATTAATTAGCATAAATTTTTTTTTTCACACAATTAATACAATTAACCAGAAACATGGACTTAGTTTTCTTTCAGCTACAAATTAAAAAGAAATTTTTTGTTATGCTTCAATTAATCTCGATAGTATCAAAACACCATAATAAAAACACAATCAAATATTCTATATTTTTTCATTAAAAAAAAGACTACCCTTTTATACAGTATGAAACCTTTCAATCAAAACTAATTCAATCCCCTGTATAAATATATGAGGGTATTATTGTGATTATGTAAATAATAGGGTGTGACACCCTTCTACCCCGCATGTTAAAAGCCAATTAATTTAAAAACAATTAAAGGAAAACATGCAATTATTGAATAAAATAAACAATTGTCCATGGGTAGAAAAGTCCCACATGAACCGTTTACAACGTGGAAATGAAATGAGTTTTAAATAGCGAAAACATAACAAACCAATAAAAATAACCCAACCCCGATGTCACATACAGAGCTGGTATAACCGTTCCGGAATAAAATCCACGGAATTACAACTGAACTAATAACTAAGAAAACATAAACTAGCCCTACTATGAGTGGCGGCTCCTCAGAGTCACTCCTCTCCGGGCTGCTCGTCATCCTCTGCAGTGTGCCAATCAGGCCAAACACAAACAACAAACATATATAGGGAGTAAGAATCGTATAAACATATTAGCATGGAGATAGGCAGTAAAGTAAACAGCAAGCATAGCAGCATCACATCAAACATCAACATCATCATTATGCTATGCAGTGCAATGCAGTCCTACTCCGCTAAACCATCAATGCATGTGGATCCACTAAACTCGGGATGAACGACTTCGGAGTTACATATCCACATTGAGAATCTACTCAACGCCGGAGAATCTACTCCTTGGATAGCCAACGCATCAAACCAACGAATGCCTCATCACGGGGGCGCTAGGAGAATCTACTCCAACCGTGGATGGCCGGATCGCCGTACTCTAGGACGATCTCCCCTATGTCGAACATCCCTAAACAACATCTCCGATGCAATGCGTATGCAAAACAACAACGGCAACACCACCTCCATAACTCCAACGGAATCGACCGAAGGTAACAGCGGAATCAACCGCACCAACGTGCCTCGCGGAATCTACCTGAGGACTTAAGCGGAATCAACCGCAGTACCTGGGGCAAACTCTCGGCCACCAAGGTACATAGCAACATCAACACCTTAAACCCAAACCGTGGGGTCAAGGCTTCCTTGGCCAAAAAGCACCAAGGCACAGCTCATCAACTTGCGGCACCCAAAAGGGTATCGACTTAACATCTCATCCTCTCATCATCTTTATTTATCTTTAGTAACATTTACCAAGTTGTCTAATCAGTTATCATCATGGGGGAAGTGGGGTTTAAAAACCCCTTAAGTCCTTTAATCTTATTCTGTCTCAGTGGGTTGAGCACGGTCGTGCTCGTAACCCAGCACGGTCGTGCTCAAGCACGTGAGGGGCGTGCTTCCCTGTAAGTGAAGCACGGTCGTGCTTCATAATGAGCACGGTCGTGCTCAGCAGCACGATCGTGCTCTTTGTCCTGTACGGCCGTGCTCAACAACGCGGCCATCTCCCCAGAATTTAACTGGGAGCACGGTCGTGCTCCCTGTTCAGCACGGTCGTGCTCAACACGCGACAGTGCTGTTCTGGGCAGGAATGGAGGCTAAGTCTTTGTCCAATTCATAGGTTTTTACACCTATTAATCCTAAGTCCATTAACAGTGCGTTTTAAGGATTGATATACCTCAACGACTCCAAAATTACATCAACCAAACAACATGTCAACAACCATTATCATCATCATATCAAACTCATAGGACAGCTATCATATTATTCATAAATTCATCAACATATTCACATATATGTATACAACACATAACAGAAATAATCAGATTATCATACACAACATTCAGACACTAACACATACGTAACATGCATCAACCGGGGTTATGGGGACCCCTTTACTTTACCCTAAACCCAAACCTACGAATACACTACTCCTCTCCCCATACCTGGATTGAAGGTAGCTCTTTCGGTGTCCTAAACCACGAACCGGTTCCTCCCTTTACCGCGACTCACACCGAAACGAACCTTGGATCAACAGAAAACCAAAGGTTAGTTCCCTATTCACAATAACGGAAAAGGAAACCAAGAGAGAGGAAGGAACTTTACCTAAACCACTACCAATGCTGCACTAACAGTCTCCCAACACCTCTAAACTGTCCAAGACGGAAGAAACCAGAAAAGGGCTCTTCCTGGTCGCACTGAAGGCTGCTGCACTCACCAAAATAGGGTTAAAACGTTAAACCCTCGATTCTGCTCACGTATATAACTTCCGGACTTGAGCAAGGTCGTGCTTACCCTTGAGCACGGTCGTGCTCCACTTAGCGTCACGAGACGCGGTCCACGCATTGAGCACGGGCGTGCTCACTGTTGAGCACGGTCGTGCTCAACTTAAAATCAGAATCACGCTTCTGACTTTAAGCACGGGCTTGCTGACTCATGAGCACGGGTGTGCTCATGTACCAGAAAGGGATTTTTAGCCAAAAATCCCACTAAGCCCTTAAACAATAAATCCAACATAATACAACCAGCTTAATCAAATTAATTCTGAAAAAACAGGGTGTTACAATTCCACCCCCCTTATAAAAATTTCGTCCTTGAAATTTACACGTACCTCAAGGGAAAAGATGCGGGTATACTTCCATCATCTTGCTCTCCAGCTCCCAGGTAGCACTTTCCTCAGTTGCCCCACTCCAAACCACTTTAACCAAAGGAATTTCCTTGCCTCTTAGCTGCTTCACCCTCCTATCCTCGACTCAAAGAGGTAACACCTCAAACGTCAGGTTCTCTTTCAACTGTATAGCGTCGGGTACTATCACGTGACTAGGGTCATGAACATACTTCCTGAGTTGTCACACATGAAAAACGTTGTGGAGATTTGACAAGAACGTGGGTAAGGCTATTTGGTAGGCGACTTCGCCAACTCTTTTGAGGATTTGGTAAGGACCAATGAACCTCGGAGTAAGTTTCCTCGCTTTCATCACTCTACCAACCCCAGTCGTCGGGGTAACTCTCAAGAATACATGATCGCCTTCCTGGAATTCGAGCGCCTTCCTCCTTTTATCATGGTAGCTCTTCTGCCTACTCTGTGCAACTCTCATCTTTTCCTGAACTAACTTAATCTTTTCTGTTGTTTCCTGGACTATCTCTGGCCCTAGCACCACACTATCACTAGGTTCACTCCAACACAAGGGTGTCCTACATCTCCTCCCATACAGAGCTTCATAAGGTGCCATCCCAATGCTGGAATGGAAACTATTGTTGTAGGTGAACTCTATCAGGGGCAAAAACTTGTCCCAACTTCCTGACTGTTTTAACACACAAGCCCTCAACAAGTCCTCTAAGGACTGGATGGTCCGCTCAGACTGCCCATCAGTCTGTGGGTGGTAAGCTGAACTAAGCCTAAGCTTTGTCCCTAAAGCCTCTTGCAAACTATTCCAAAACCTAGAGGTAAACCTCGGGTCTCTATCCGAAACTATGCTAGAGGGTACACCATGAAGCCTAACTATCTCCTTGATGTACAACTTAGCCAACTTCTCTAAAGGATACTCCATGTTCATCGGAATGAAATGGGCAGACTTAGTCAATCTATCCACAACAACCCAAATTGCCTCAAAACCAGCTGGAGTCCTAGGGAGTCCAGACACAAAATCCATGGAGATACTATCCCATTTCCATTCTGGGACACTCAAAGGTTGCAACTTACCCGAAGGCCTCTGATGTTCGATCTTAGCCTTCTGACAAACTAGACACGCATAAACAAACTCAGCTACGTCCTTTTTCATTCTAGGCCACCAAAACATTCTTTTAAGGTCCTGATACATCTTAGTGGCACCTGGGTGCACACTCAATCCACTCCTATGACCTTCTTCTAAGATCAATTTCCTAAGCTCAGGAATATCTGGTATACATACTCTATCCTTAAACCTCAAGATACCATCACCGCCATCCTTAAAACTTAGGTCTCTACCCTGAGCAAGCAACTCTCGCTGGTCTAAGAGGTACTTATCTAACTTCTGACCCTCTCTAATCTGATCCATCAGACTGTTGGTAACCTTCAAGGTACCAAGCTTAATACTCTTAGGGGTAAACTCACAAGCTAGACTAAGGTCTCTAAACTCCTCAATCAGATCCATCTCCCTAACCATCAAAGCGGAGATATGCAGGGTTTTCCTACTCAAGGCATCGGCCACCACATTGGCCTTTCCTGGGTGATAGGTCAGCTCGAAGTCATAGTCCTTTAAAAACTCCATCCACCTACGCTGCCTCATGTTCAACTCCTTTTGATCAAAGAGGTACTTCAAACTCTTATGATCGCTAAAAACCTCAAAACCTCGCTCCATACAGGTAATGCCTCCAGATCTTCAAGGCAAATACCACAGCTCCTAACTCTAGATCATGGGTAGGGTAGTTCTTCTCGTGGGTTTTCAACTGCCTAGAAGCATAAGCAACTACCTTACCATTCTGCATCAACACACCACCTAACCCTTGCTTAGAAGCATCGCAGTAAACTACGAAGGGTTCACTAGGATCTGGCAAAACTAACACTGGTGCTGATGTTAACCTATTCTTAAGGGTTTGGAAACTCTCTTCACACTTAGAGTCCCACACAAACAACTGTCCCTTTTTGGTGAGACGGGTTAAGGGTAAAGCTATCTTAGAGAAACCTTCTATAAACCATCTATAATACCCGGCTAACCCCAAGAAACTCCTAATCTCGGTTACAGACTTTGGCGCTTCCCACTGGAGCACCGTCTCTACTTTAGCTGGGTCCACTGCTATGCCACCCTTAGAGATGACATGTCCTAAGAAGCTCACTTCCTCTAACCAGAACTCACACTTAGACAACTTAGCATACAACTGCTTCTCCTTAAGGGTCTGCAAGACAACCCTCAGGTGTTCCTCGTGTTCCTCCTTACTCTTGGAGTACACTAAGATGTCATCTATGAACACCACCACAAACTTATCCAAGTAAAGGTGAAAGGTCTTGTTCATGTAGTCCATGAAGACCGCGGGAGCATTGGTCACACCGAAGGGCATAACCAAGTACTCATAGTGACCATATCGCGTCCTAAACGCTGTCTTCGGGATGTCCTCAGACTTAAACCGAATCTGATGGTACCCTGACCTCAAATCTATCTTTGAAAAGACGCAAGCGCCCATCAACTGGTCCATAAGATCATCAATCCTAGGGAGGGGATACCGATTCTTTATGGTCACCTTGTTGAGTTGTCGAAAGTCGACACACAACCTCATACTACCATCCTTCTTCTTCACCAACAACACAGGTGCTCCCCACGGAGACACATTCGGCCTAATGAACTACTTCTCCATCAGGTCCTCCAACTGTTCTTTCAACTTAGCTAGCTCTAGAGGAGACATTCTATAGGGTGCTATGGAAATTGGCTCGGTGCCAGGCACTAAATCTATGGTAAACTCAACATCTCTTTCTGGGGGTAATAAGTTATAAACATCCCCCGGAAACACTTCAGGAAACTCTCGCACAACAGGCATGCTGGCGACATCAGGAGGGCTGCTCTCTACATCCAGGGAAGCTAACATCATGTATACTTGGGCCTCGTCTCTCATCGAAGCTCGTACTTGGCTGGCAGAGAGAAGGTCTGGATTCTTAGACTCCTCTGGAGTTCCAAAAACCAGGGTTTTATCAAAACAGTTCAGAAGGACATGGTTGGAAGATAACCAGTCCATACCCAGAATAATGTCCAGGTCTTTCAAAGGTAAGCATACAAGATCAGCAAGGAAAGTTTTATCATTTATAACAATATGGCAGTTCTTGCATGCATAAGAAGTAGAAACAGGTTTATTTGTAAGTGTAGAAACCAACAAATCAAACTCAAGGAAGGTAACAGGCAATTTTAGACTCTTGACCCTATCATGCGATATAAACGAGTGAGTAGCACCCGAATCATATAATACAGTTAATCGAGTTCCATCAATTAGACACGTACCTTGGATCAAGTCATCAGACTCGGAGGCTTCAGCTCCACTAAGAGTAAAGACTCTTCCAGTGGTCTTCAGTCTGTTGGCCTGAGACTTCTGATTCTTGCTAGCGCTGGGAGGCTCGGCCTTAGCTCCATCACACTCACGACTGATGTGGCCTGGCTTGCCACACTTGAAGCAGATGACCTGTGTTTCCTTGCACTGGGACGAATAGTGGTCATGTGCTCCACACTTTCCACACCTCATAGCTCCAGGGGCATCAGAAAACCCACCCCTGAAGCTACTCTGCTGAAACTGGGGCTTTCTGCCGCTCTGCTTGAAGTCCTTGCCCGAAGGGGCATACCGCTGCTTGCCCTTATCCCTCTGATCGGTCCTCCTGCCGCTCTGATTGTCCGGTCCTCTGGAACTGGCAGCTCTGAACCGACTAGCATCCTCGTAAATCCGACACTTGTTGACTAGAATCGGAAAGACTTGGATCTCCTGATAACTGATGGCCTGTTTGATCTCAGGCCGGAGACCCGCTTCGAACTTCACACACTTTGAGCGGTCGTCCGTCTCATGCTGGTAAGGAGTGTAGTACCTCGCCAGCTCCTCAAACTTAGCCGCATAGTCACCGACTGACAGCGACCCCTGCCTCAAAGACAAGAATTCCATCTCCTTCTTGTCCCTGATATCCGCTGGAAAATACTTCTCCAGAAACCTCTGCCTGAACACAGCCCAAGTCCGCTGTGCCCTCTGCCTGCATCCTCTGCCTGCAGTTATCCCACCAGTGCTCCGCCTCTTCAGTCAACATGAAGGTGGCGAAGATGAGCTTCTGTTGATCATTACAATCCATCGCACGGAAGATCTTCTCTGTCTCCCTCAGCCACAACAAAGCTCCCTCAGGGTCATACACTCCCTTGAACGACGGAGGGTTGTTCCTCTGGAACTTATCCAGTCCCTGGAACTCAGCTGGCCCACCGTTGTTAGGGTTGACCTGTCCGATAGCATTGGCCAGAAGTGCCAATGCGTCAGTAATCGCCTGATCGTTGCGTCCTCTACCAGCCATTAGTTCCTGTACAAGCCCAAAACAGCCTTTAATACAGAAACTTAGCGAGTAAAAGCTACAGGCAACTAACTTAAAACATCATTGTCCATACTAAGTATAGACAATCCAAACAAGAGTCACACAACAGACTCACAACAGACTCATACCACGTCCGAACAAGGTCGAACTACTCTGATACCACTAAATGTCACCCTTCTACCCCGCATGTTAAAAGCCATTAATTTAAAAACAATTAAAGGAAAACATGCAATTATTGAATAAAATAAACAATTGTCCATGGGTAGAAAAGTCCCACATGAACCGTTTACAACGCGGAAATGAAATGAGTTTTAAATAGCGAAAACATAACAAACCAATAAAAATAACCCAACCCCGATGTCACATACAGAGCTGGTATAACCGTTCTGGAATAAAATCCACGGAATTACAACTGAACTAATAACTAAGAAAACATAAACTAGCCCTACTATGAGTGGCGGCTCCTCAGAGTCACTCCTCTCCGGGCTGCTCGTCATCCTCTGCAGTGTGCCAATCGGGCCAAACACAAACAACAAACATATATATGGAGTACGAATCGTATAAACATATTTGCATGGAGATAGGCAGTAAAGTAAACAGCAAGCGTAGCAGCATCACATCAAACATCAACATCATCATTATGCTATGCAGTGCAATGCAGTCCTACTCCGCTAAACCATCAATGCATGTGGATCCACTAAACTCAGGATGAACGACTTTGGAGTTACATATCCACATTGAGAATCTACTCAACGCCGGAGAATCTACTCCTTGGATAGCCAACGCATCAAACCAACGAATGCCTCATCACGGGGGCGCTAGGAGAATCTACTCCAACCGTGGATGGCCGGATCGCCGTACTCTAGGACGATCTCCCCTATGTCGAACATCCCTAAAAAACATCTCCGATGCAATGCGTATGCAACACAACAACGGCAACACCACCTCCATAACTCCAACGGAATCCACCAAAGGTAACAGCGGAATCAACCGCACCAACTTGCCTCGCGGAATCTACCTGAGGACTTAAGCGGAATCAACCGCAGTACCTGGGGCAAACTCTCGGCCACCAAGGTACATTTCAACATCAACACCTTAAATCCAAACCGTGGGGTCAAGGCTTCCTTGGCCAAAAAGCACCAAGGCACAGCTCATCAACTTGCGGCACCCAAAAGGGTATCGACTTAACATCTCATCCTCTCATCATCTTTATTTATCTTTAGTAACATTTACCAAGTTGTCTAATCAGTTATCATCATGGGGGAAGTGGGGTTTAAAAACCCCTTAAGTCCTTTAATCTTATTCTGTCTCAGTGGGTTGAGCACGATCGTGCTCGTAACCCAGCACGGTCGTGCTCAAGCACGTGAGGGGCGTGCTTCCCTGTAAGTGAAGCACGGTCGTGCTTCTTAATGAGCACGGTCGTGCTCAGCAGCACGGTCGTGCTCAGCAGCACGATCGTGCTCTTTGTCCTGTACGGCCGTGCTCAACAGCGCGGCCATCTCCCCAGAATTCAACTGGGAGCACGGTCGTGCTCCCTGTTCAGTACGGTCGTGCTCAACGCGCGACAGTGCTGTTCTGGGCAGGAATGGAGGCTAAGTCTTTGTCCAATTCATAGGTTTTTACACCTATTAATCCTAAGTCCATTAACAGTGCGTTTTAAGGATTGATATACCTCAACGACTCCAAAATTACATCAACCAAACAACATGTCAACAACCATTATCATCATCATATCAAACTCATAGGACAGCTATCATATTATTCATAAATTCATCAACATATTCACATATATGTATACAACACATAACAGAAATTATCAGATTATCATACACAACATTCAGACACTAACACATACGTAACATGCATCAACCGGGGTTATGGGGACCCCTTTACTTTACCCTAAACCCAAACCTACGAATACACTACTCCTCTCCCCATACCTGGATTGAAGGTAGCTCTTTCGGTGTCCTAAACCACGAATCGGTTCCTCCCTTTACCGCGACTCACACCGAAACGAACCTTGGATCAACAGAAAACCAAAGGTTAGTTCCCTATTCACAATAACGGAAAAGGAAACCAAGAGAGAGAAAGGAACTTTACCTAAACCACTACCAATGCTGCACTAACAGTCTCCCAACGCCTCTAAACTGTCCAAGACGGAAGAAACCAGAAAAGGGCTTTTCCTGGTCGCACTGAAGGCTGCACTCACCAAAATAGGGTTAAAACGTTAAACCCTCGATTCTGCTCACGTATATAACTTCCGGACCTGAGCACGGTCGTGCTTACCCTTGAGCACGGTCGTGCTCCACTTAGCGTCACGAGACGCGGTCCATGCATTGAGCACGGGCGTGCTCACTGTTGAGCACGGTCGTGCTCAACTTAAAATCAGAATCACGCTTCTGACTTTAAGCACGGGCTTGCTGACTCATGAGCACGGTGTGCTCATGTACCAGAAAGGGATTTTTAGCCAAAAATCCCACTAAGCCCTTAAACAATAAATCCAACATAATACAACCAGCTTAATCAAATTAATTCTGAAAAACAGGGTGTTACATAGGGCGAGTTCGGAGCGGGGTGAGTATCTGTATCCTCACCCCCATCCCCAGTCAAAATGGGTTTTCCCCATCAAAGTTGGTGAGGGCACGGGTCTAGTTACCATGCCTATTCACAATACCAAATTACCAACAAAATTGAATCTAGAAACATTCAAGAATCATCGGACACTCCAACGAACACATATTGAGCAAATAATGGTACCTTCTATATGCACCACCCTCCAAAATGGAGCAGTAATGCACCACCCATATGGCATTCTCCTGTCCAATTAAATTGCCACTTGTGTCTCTTGACTTTTCAACCCGTATTGGAGTAATTATGCTGGTTAAACATATATAGTATACACATTATCTCATTTTTGTATTTCTTATTTTACGAATACTTCTATTAAAGATCAAAAATTAAAACCATATACTCCCTTGTACCAGACACTTATGTATCCTCTACGACATCACCTTCTACATTGAAACCCACTCGATGTCGTTATCTTGCTCGAGGTTGTCTCTTACCTTCAGCTCGTGGCCGTCATTCAGGTTGAGCTCGTGTATTGCGTTCAGCTTTCTCATGGAGTTTTGCTGTAAGCTTCTCGAGGGTTTGGTTATGTTCTTCCTCCTTTTTTGAAGCTTCGATCTTCTATGTTAATCTCCAGTGGTCCTAAGGCTTAACCAGTCAAATAAACCAATTTGGACCTCAAAAACCAACCAAATAAAGCCCTATCCGAAATACCTTCATCCATACCCGACTCTACGACCCTACCCGATTCCAAATTTCAGGAAGCCATGGATCTCACCGCCATCGGCCGTTAGAGACACACCAAACAATCAACACCCTGCCTTCGCGAAAGCGCCTCCACCAACGAACAACGAATAAACCTATTATGGTGGTTCACCTACCTTTGCTAACCACGACTTGTACTACGCCGCCGCGATAAAACCCTTCAAATATATTCACTGTCGTCGACTACAACTATCCACACTTGGGGCTACGATAAAGCAACAAGTTGGCAACCATCCAAAAAGGCAAACAACCCTAAACAAAGTCGAACTGCCGCCGCCTACTGACAGTCTCCGCCTTTCGCTGGTCTAAGCGGCGGCCACCATTTAACCACCTAAATGAACTAACCCTAAACCCCCAATAATGTGTAATCTCGGCAAAACCAAGTATACACGCAAATTAAATATTAAACAAACAACAATTAATTAAATTTTAGCATACCGTATTCCAAGGAGTAATACTCTACATATACAAGTATTTACAAGGCTTAATACTGCTTCTATACAACTTTGACTACAAAGCAGTTTGAAAATTCAAACTGACACAACCTAGCACACTTGGCAGCTCTATTGGTAGGGATAAGTGACATATGGGTGGTGCACTACTGCTCCACTTTGGAGGGTGGCGCATCATAGACGACTCTGCAAATAATAAAGAATATTAAAATTAAAGTCACACACAGGTCACGTGAACAAGAATCATCAAAAGTTGCCCGCTTACTTACACACTGAAGTCCAATGCCCTTAAACAGACCTTTAAACAGATCTGGTTAATACTAATTTACTAACTTTGGCCTTTTTTTAAAATTGCTAAATGACTTGTGTTTTAATTTTTTTTTTCATATTTATCATTTTAATGCAATTTTTAAAGAGTTTAATTTTTATATATTATCACTGTAGATGATTTTTACATAGACATGCAATAATATTTTGACAAATCAGCAACATTGTTATTTCTCTTTCTTGGTTATTAAAATAAAAGCACACAATAGTTGTTGTGTAAGAATTTTACATTGATAGTGCATACTACATTAATCCATTTTAATAGATTAATATAGTATGCACTATCAGTGTAAAAAAAAAATTACATTGACATCCACTAACATTTTGATATGTGTGCTTTTATTTTAATAATCAGGAGAGAGAAATAAAAATAATGTCAATTTGTTAAGATACTATTGCATGTCAGTGTAAAAATACTTTACACTGACGATGTATAGAAACTAAACTATTTTTAAATTAATTTAGGGAAGTGGGAACTTTTTAATTTATAACAAGTGGTGATTGATAACAATGATTTATTAATTTATCTATTTTTTAAAAATTGTACTTCTCAAATACAAGTAACATAAATTTTTTACCAACATGTGGTTGGCCCATGTGGTAGAGGATTTGGATACTTAATCAAGTGGTAAATGGTTCGAATCTTGGCTTTTTTGTATAGAGAAAATCTGATTGAGTGGGGAGAACTCACCATGTGTGCCCAACGAATTCCTCGACAGAGATTAGTCACCACTAACAATAGTGGATACTTCATACTTATAACATGATTTAAAAGAAAAAAAAGGAGTAACATGTGTGAGAACCTCGACTATTGTTTTATTTATTTATTTATTTAAATATCAAGGTCGAGCTTCTAAAACACGACTTGAATCTTTTATTTTTTATTTTATATATTTCAAAAGTCGTGGTTCACAATGTAGATTTAGGGGAGGAAATATGTGGGCTCAATCACAATTCCTTCACATATATGCTTCACCACAAAAAAATGCAAGCCTTAGCCCACCTAATTCCTCATAAGACTCCCAGATCCATTTTCATTTACTTTCGAGGATTGTTTTATGACATTGAAAACGACTTTGAAGGGGGTTACTATGCAAGATAGATGTTAGTATTATAATATTGTTGGAAATTTAACATCATGTTTGGACCCACTTTACTTTGACTGGAATCACGTCGGTAGCTCAAAAGCTATTCTTGGTGGCTTATTAAAAAAAACACATCCAACGCTCCTGACCTACTTTCCAAACACACACTAAGTGTTGTGGCTTGTGGAAAAAAACACATCCAATGCTCTTGACCTACTCTCCAAACACACACTAAGTGTGAGGGTCTCACATTTGTAAAAGACGATTCAAGTGAATAATATATAAGTAGGAAGACTTGAAGATTTATTATCTTAGGTAATGTTTGTGAGTTGTATTTTGAAGGGGAGAGGAGGGGAAGGGAAGGAAAGGAGAGGTTAATTTTCTCCCCCTCTTATTTGTGAGTTTTATTAATTGGAGGGAAAAGGTTTTGGGGTATTTTAATTAATTCTCCATTCTCCTTCTCAACTCACTTTTTTCATTTTACTCCCAAAGAAGGAGAGAGATATACTCTCTTTCTCCTCCCCTCCCTCCCCTTTCCTTCCCCTTTGATCCCCTCCATTTCCTTCCCTCGCAAATAGGGCTAAGGGAAAAATAATTAAGCAAAGATGGTTGCAACTTGCAACTTCCAGTCTAGTCCCCCCATCGATCCTACTAATTAAGATCATGGCTCTTGGAAACTTCAAAAATAGTATAGCTTGTTGCTTTTTCTTTGAATCTTTAAATTGCTTCTTGACTTGGGATTTCTCTCCCTTCTTATATTAATTTAATATATGTTTGCTAATTTGCGATTTAAGGACAAAAGCAATCAACAACATACCAAAAATGCCTATCTGGTGAGTTGGTTATGGATACATCATGTGTTCTTGCGCTTTGGCTAGCTTCCTGCTGCTCATTATGGAAAACTCTGGGGTGATAAAGGTAACATACGGGTAAAAAAGACATTTCATATTATAATTTTTCCTTACTTTTCATTAATTAATCTCAACAATCAATCATTTACTTTAGCTTACAATTATTTTTATGCAATACCATAGGTTAATGGTAGGTTCTCCCCTCCCAACCAGATTTTCTCCGTACATAAGAGTCAGGATTCGAACTCCTGATCACTTGCTTAAGGTGCCCAAATCCCTTACCACTTGGACCAACTATATGTTGGTTAAAATTATCCACACTTGAATGAATAACTATCTTTATTTTATTTACAAATAAATGAATTGATGTATTAGTAAAGGAATAATATCATATATTAGATAAAGGTTAACTTTTATATGAAATACAGACTACACTAAATTACCAAAGCCAAACAAAACAAATAACTTATTTAAAATAAATGATCTAATCAGTTATTGAAATAACATTTTAAATAAAGATTTGTTCATCAACACATAATTCTATCTTGGGTTTTTTTAAAGATATTATTCTGATTTTTTATTTATTTAAAATAGTCACTATCCTGATTTTATATTCAAATAAATAATTTCATAAATGATTATACAATTTATTTTATATAAATTCAAAAAATATTCTTTTTATTGTTATACAATCTTTGGCTAATAGTTTAGAATATAAAATTAAAATTTTAAACTATATATATGATACTAAATTAAAATATTTTATTAATTATTGTAGATATCATTAAATATTTATAAAAATTCATTATAGCTTATTTAATAAAACTGCGTAAATTATAACAGCCTATTTCAAGTACTAAATTAATTTTAAAAAAATGATTTATTTAATTGTTACAAATTTCTCAAACATTTTATTAGTAACCAAACTTAAGGTTAACACAATTCCCAATTATTGTTTCTTTTGCGATGACTATAGATAAAATACAACAACAATCTCTCAAACATGTGGACCACGTTTTCCACATGGGCATTTGTATGTCACAATATCAACAATTACCTACCGTAGTGGATTAAAGATACTGATATATGATCACGAAGGCCAAATTTTAAACACCACTACAAATGTGGTTTATAAACAAGCCTATCAAAATTTAATATATGTGAGTCACTTTAAAAGTATTATATTTATTTATTTATTTATTTTTTTTGACGAAAGAAATTCACTACATATCATTAAAAATCAAGGGTCCAATACATGTAGGAATATCATGAAAGAAATGAGGACTAGCATAAGAGATAGCCACCCTAGCTAAGCTATGAGCAACCATATTGGCTTGCCTCCTAGAGAACTCCACATTAGAGTTTTGAAAGAAAACAGAAAACAAATCCTTACAAGTAGAAATAACCGAACCAAACTCTGAATGGTCAACACACGGAGAGCGCATACTATCCACAACCAACTTGCAGTCTAACTCAAAAATCACTTTAGAATGGCCCAAGTCCTTCAACCAATTAATAGCAAAAAAGAGACCAGTAGCTTCCCCAAGATGAACGTCAATAACCGGTTGCAACCAAAGAGTTTTGGCCCCCAAAAAACACCCCATTCTCATCTCTAAGGCACATACCTATACCTACCTTATTGCTCACTTTTATCAAAGGATGCATCCACATTGCACTTCAAGAATCCAGGTGGAGGCTTAGACCAAGAAGCAATAGGCACAGGAGCGGTCGAATAGAGAGGGGGATCAAGAAGATCTCGAGCTTGGCTCCATTCCTGAAAAACTGCATTACCACGGTGCACAATAGTAGAGGCGTTGTCATCCAAATTGTCCCAGATCTTGCAATTACGACTCCTCCATAAAGACCAAAGGTTCATAGCCCAAACACAAGCAACATTGGTTGAGACTCTCCCCAACACCATAAAAAACAGCTCTGGAAAATCATTAGCCCTGTCCATACAGCTATCAATAATATCCCAAAGGTGAACCCTCCTCCACACCTCCACAGCCTTTGAGCAAGTAAGGAAAATACGCCAACTATTTTCAGTATTATTTCCACACCAAGAGCACAGGGATGGGCAAGACATACCTTTGTCATTGAGCCTAGATCTTGTGGGGATACAGTCACGGGCAACACGCCATAAAAAAATTCTTAACTTTGGGGGGGACTATGATGCTCCACAACAGCTTCCAATTACCAACAGCTTTTAAATGATCCAAGTCCAGGAGCTCATTAATGCAAAACCAATAGGCCGACCGCACAGAATAATGACCTCTCCTGTCCAGTCTCCAAATTCGATCATCGACACACACAGCATCAAGAAGTGGCGTATTGAGGACCAGTTGCGCACCAGGAGGGTGCAGTAACGCTGTCACCTTGGCAACGTCCCAAGTCTTACGACCTTCCTCCCACAGATCACACACCCTCATGTCAGGGTCATAGGAGCTAGGATCAGCAGGAACAAGAATAGAGGTGTCTTTAACCCAAGGATCAGACCAGACTTTAATATTAGACCCATCCCCAATTTTCCATCTCAAACCAGATTTTAACACCACCCTTGCTTCACAAATACTACGCCATACATAACTGGAATTATATTTATTGTTTAAGTATAATTCATACTCATATTAGTTCACTTTCACTCTTACAGGGACTTCATTAGATTATGTTACATGTAAAATTGCAACTGTCCAAGAAGTTTTCCTTTTTAGCCAATATTATTTACTTAATCCATGTCATGATAATAATTTCAATCATTTAATTTAAAATACTACTCATTCTGAATTTATCTTATACTGCTTTCTTCAATACTTCTTTTTATTCAAAATCATTACAAACAACCAATATATAAGTCCACATGAAAACATTCATTTTATTAAACAAATATATTCACAAATACAATATAAAATAACAATTAAATATATTCAAAACACTAGAATACCCCATGCATCGCTCGGGTGTTAGTTCTAGTTCCTTTTAAAAAGCATTCTGCAACTTTTCTAACACACAAAACTAGTGAATTTGAAGACAAACAACATCATACCTAATAAGTAATAAGCTTTTCTCTATGTTTGTGAGTTATTTTATGGACGGGAGGGGAAGGAAATGAGAGGTTAATTTTCTCCCCATCTTGTTTATGAGTTCTATTAATTAGAGGGAAATGTTTTGGGGGTATTTTAATTAATCCCCATTTTCCTTCTCAACCCATTTTTTTCATTTCAATTCCAAACAAGGAGAGAGATATACTTTCCTTCTCCTCCCCTCCCTCTCCTTTGAATATCCCTCTCCCTTTCTTTTCCCCTCCAAACACGGAAATAGTGCCTTAGAGTTTGGGTCAAGATATGATAAGCTCATATATGTAGAACTTTTTGGTAAGATAGAGGTGTGATTTGTCGTTATCTCTATTTTATTTCACACTGAAAATGATGTTGCGAGTTCTTATCCTCGTCAATTTGTTAATATAATGGTGCAGAGGTATCGTTAGATATTTCCTTGCAACCTATATGGCAAATGGGTAGTGGTGTCAGCAGATCCAAGCTTCAACCGGTTTGTAATGCAAGATGATATTTTATCAAAGGTATGAAAGTTGCCATGCTGCCTTAACAATTTTGAAAGAAGTAAGCACTATAGCATGCTCTGCATCCCCTTGTGTCCCTATGATGAGGGTTCCCTCTGTGCGCGTCCTGTATATGTATGTTTTTTTTTTTTTTTTAAAATTTGGTCTTGCAAATTTTAATGTATTTGTTGCTGTAAAGGTTCAACGTCCTGGCGATGGGATTGGAACAAGTAAATTCCCCTCAATACCTTTTATTTAATTATTTTTATTTTATCAAATTAACTTCAAGTAGAAGCCAAAGCCCTAAATCTATGGCCATTTAATTGAATTATTCTATTATAAAAAAGGTGATTAGGGGATCGTTGAAAATGGGAAGTGCTATTTTAAAATTAAAAAGAGTGAAATTCAAAGAACCAAGTACATGTTCTATTAGTTATTTGGTTGGTTGTGACAAAGTTGATGTTTTGCAGGTGCTATTGTGGTTTTTCAGGCGCTCCTACAGGTTCTCCTATTTTCTTTTATTATGCTTTTTTCAAGGAAAAAAACTCAACACACATTTCATACCAATAAAATGAAAAATGTAGTTACCAATTCTTCAATTTCCTACTGATATAAATGTCCAAAACTTCAAAATTGACAATGACTATAGAAAAATGTGGTCGTGACAATTGATTCAGTGGAAATAAAAAAAGAAAAAGAAAAAAGGCACGCACAATGTTTTAGATATCTTTAAACCTATACATATAATTTTTCCAAATATATAATATATATGGTTATTTTAAGGTTTAAATAAGTTTTTGGTCCTTACAAAGTTCATCAATTTGGTTTTGGTCATTGTGAAATTTTTTCTTAGGTTTTCGTCCCTGTAATTTCACAAATTTTGCAAATAGTCCCTACCGCCATCTTTTTCTGTTATCTAGTACTCATTGGTATCGAGGTAATTTTATTTTACTGTCCGATTTGCTGTAAAATTTGGCCATAAAATAGAAACAAAATCATATATTAGGGACATAAGGTTAAAATTGCTAAATTCCTTCATTTTATATGATATCTAGTACTCAGGGGGTACCGAGGTAATTTCTCGTTTTTGTCCGACTTGCTCCAAAATTTGGCTAGAAAGTAGAAATAAAATCATACATTAGGGCCATGGGGTTAAAATTGATAAAATTATTTATCTAGTCTGATTTCTAGTACTCAGGGGTAACAATGTGGACTATTTACAAAATTTTCGAAAATACAGGGACGAAATCCTAAGATTTTTTTTTACAAGGACTAAAACCAAAATTGGTGAACTTTCTAGGGACTAAAAGCTTATTTAAACCTTATTTTAAATTACATGCTCCCGGAACTAGTCAAAACTAAAGTTGCAAATATTGTCTCATAAACATGATGACAATTAATATAACTCGCAACTTCATTAGAGTTGGTCTCTTCAAAAAAAAAAAAAAAAAAAAAACTTCATTAGAGTTAGCCCCAGAATCGTGATGGGATGTTTGAGATAAGAATCCACTTATGTTGTACCCAATGTACAAGGCAAGGCAACGTTAAATACCAACTTAAACTTCTTGCTTTTATTATCCCTTCTTACTTTTATTTTCAATTTTATAGGATTTGAACTAGTCAAGATATGTGGACAAAGTTGGCTTCTTAAGCATATTGAAGCATCCAGGTCACAACAATAAGCATCTTCAACTCTTTTAAGATATGAGATTCATAATTTCATATTTTCTTATAATTTGCTTTATGCATTAAAACGGAAAGCTTATAATTTGGTTTATGTATATCCGTTTCCTTTGAGGCAAGTATGTCTGCTGGTTCCAATGCTTGTGTTCTTGAAAATGTTCATGCTTGTCATTCTGCTTTATTTTTATAATAGGATTCCCTGATCTTGTGAAGGATGTACAATGTAATTAGAGTTACCTTTTTATTTGCATTCAACAAGCTCCATCATAATTGGCCCTAATTATGGATTATTCTTAAACTGGTATATAATTAAAAGGCATAAATATAAATATAAAATTATTCTATATTTTATATTATAAGAAAATATTTATTATGAATAAGTTAATTAAACACGTTTTGGTACTATAACTATAAATATTCATATATTAAGAAGATAAAAAAAAAAATGTCATATACCTCAAGGCGTTCCCAAATACATATGGTGGTGACTTTCCCAATTTACATTGCTAACCTGTGGTATGGGAGTATTTCACATGATACACTAATGCTAAAGATAAAAATTTAATAAAGCCCACTTATGTGCCTACACATCCATGCAGATGTTATATATACCTCACAGTACAACATACTAAGAATCGCACAACACTAGCTTTCACATCCTCTAAGTCTCAAGCTCATATTCATCCCCACCTCCGTAGCAAGAACCTCCTCACCATGTACATATTGCTTCTAATCTTTTTCTGAAGCTCATTTATGTTCACCACCCCTTCTTATGGTTATTATATATATTGGCCGAACGGTGACCGACCATGTATTGTAAAAATCAAAACATACCATATAATATCTCGATTCCAACCTTATTCACAATTCATGGGCTATGGCCTACAAATAACTCTACTCCTTGACAATTATTAGGCTGAGGTCCCGAGTTATTTGTAGGTCATAACCCATGAATTGTGAATGTGGTCGGAATTGAGATATTACATGGTATGTTTTGATTTTTAAAATATATGGTCGATCACTGTTCGACCAATTTGTAATAATCATAAGAAGGGATGGTGAACATAAATGAGTTTGAGAAAATGATTTAAAGCAACAGGTTCATGGTGAGGAGGTTCTTGCTAAGGAGGTGGGGATGAATATGAGCTTGAGACTTAGAGGATGTGAAAGCTTGTGTTATGCGATTCTTAGTCGGTATATATAACATCTGCATGGATGCGTAGGCACATAAGTGGGCTTTATTAAATTTTTATCTTTAGCATTAGTGTATTGTGTGAAATACTCCCATACCACAGGTTAGCAATGTGAATTTGGGAAAGTCACCACCATAGGTATTTGGGAATGCCTTGAGGTATTTGGCATATTTTTTTATCTTCTTAATATATGAATATGAATATTTGTAGTTATAGTTCCACAACGTGCTTAATTAACTTATTCATAATAAATATTTTCTTATGATATAAAATATAGAATTTATATTTATATTTATGCCTTAATTATATACCAGTTTAAGAATAATCCATAATTAGGGCCAATTTAATATAATGGAGCTTGTTGAATGCAAATAAAGTAAAATAATAAATACATAGCCCAAATCATCATTAAAATATTTTTTAATAATAAATTAATTTTGAAACTAAAAATTTAAATATCTATATTTTTTTATATTTCATTATATAATTTTTGTGTTTTTTCACAAAAATATTTGTATATTATATTGAAAACATGCTAATTTAATGAGAAAAAAAGTAGAAATGAATGTAAAAATATACTCTTTTTTTTCAGGAAAAGAAACACTAGCAATAAATATCCCATGTTCGTAATGATAGAACCAATGAATGTGTTAAGATAGAAATATATATATATATATATATATATATATATATATATATATATATATATATATATATATATATATATATATATATATATATATATGTTTTAGGCAAATGCTAACAAGTGCCCTAAGGGCATTGGTTAATGAATTAGAAATAGAAAATTTGCATTGGAAAGTGATGTTTTAACACATTGAAAATTCAAAAATTATATTTTCCAATAAAAAATTTATATCTTTGGGTTCCTTAACCAATGCCTTTAGAGAGATAAAATAATTGTTGAATGAGAAGAGGCCAATATTTGAAAAATGTATAAATTTATTCTCTTGGGTACTGAAATTTGGCAAATTTACTTTGTTTCCCTTGGTTGACTTATTTGTATAATTTTTTTAAGGCAAACAAATATTATTAATTGGGTACAAGGGTACCCCAACCCATAAACAATAGAAAGAAAAAAAATAAAATCAAAACCAAATCAACCAAAGCCAATCAACCCTGACCATTGCCTATAACAAAAGGCAGTCCCATAACAACCACAACACAACCAAAAGATCAAAACAAAACAAAACAAAACAAAACAATCAAACTAGAACCCTGTAACAACACCTAATAACCCGTGATAGCAACCCTACATTCCTTTGACAACTTGAAGCAAAAATCAGCAGGTCTGAAGATCCAAAAATCGTGGCTGATTGAAACAACTGCTAAAAGACCTAAGCCAACTACCAATGAATACCAACAAGCCAACAAAAACAACAACCTTCAAAGCATCCACCCTTCACCTAACTGCACAATATAAATCGCAGCAACCTGCAAGTAACCTTGCAAAAAGCACAAACTGGAACTTTCCCGAAGGTCTAAACACTCTGTTGGGTTCAGACACCAACTTGACATTTGAATGCCGCAACCTTAGCACTGATGAAAAACCACACTCCATCCAGACAAAAGAAGATGAGTTATATTCAAAAAAGAGGTGTGTTGATTTCTCCTCATTCAATTGGCAACACCAATTACCTCAAAGCCATATACCACAAAGTCTATTTTTCAGTCCTCATCCTCCAACACCATTTACCTCATAATGCACGCACTCAAGATTTTTATCCTAAGCCTCCTTTTCTCTCTCCTTACAAATTTTATCCCATCAAAGACTTATTTGTAAATTAAGTGGCTTATCATGATAGCCTTTTGTTTCGGCTTGAGGGCTTGCCTTGTAATGTAAAAAAAAATATATATTAATGTTTCTTTTCCCCCATGATTACAGCTCTAGTCTCAGAATCAATTAAATTTACTATGTGTGAGTTCAGTAGAATCTTTGTGTCTATATATGTTCCAATAACTATGTCTTCAATTTATGCTTTGCTAAAATTAATGGCAAATGTTCAATCTAACCCAAAAAACAACAAAACCACAAACACCATATGCTGAAAGTAGTGAAGGTCACAAAACTACAATTTAACAACTCCTTAAAAGCTCTTCAAACATATTGGAGCAATACAAAGATTTTGATCAACTTTATTTATGATATTCTAAATTATCAGTAGGGAAAATATACATTATGTGGACAACTTGCCGTCGAAGTAGGATGACAATTTTTGTATTGGGATGCTTTGTCAAAGCAAAGTCTTATTTCAACAAGATAATCTACTTTCTTGTTGCCATGTTCACACTGAAGTTGAGGAGTACGACCGTCAATATTCTTCTGTATGGCAGCCACAATTTGGTTTATATCTATGGACATTGGACCACCTGGGAAAATTTTCTCCTTTCTAAGGATATCTATGATATTATTTTGTTTTGCATAAAGTATTAATGTAAGATTAAAATAATCCAATGGATCCATCAAAGAACAAGTTTTGTGCTTTAACCACTGCTCCGACCAGAAAACAATATAAAGCCTAGGAGTGGTGGCCGGCTTTCTTAAATCCGGCAAATTACTTTCCAATTGAGGCTGCTGTTTTAGAGGAATATAATAAATAAATAAAAAAATCAATTTTTCAAGAATTTATAAAATTAGTAATAATAAACCATTGATTGAAAAAAAAAAACTTACTCGGCCACCTAAATGGTTGCTTGGGCTGCAATTATATGGCTAACGTATTGAGTTATTTTGGGGCAAGAGCCCATGAATGGTAATTTTGATGGTATTCGACCACATTGATTAACCTTACAGAATGATGGTGACCATGTAAGGGCCAGCATAAAGTAGTCAAAAGGAGGCACATAGGGAGGTGGTGGTGGTGGTTGTAGTCGTGGTGATGGAGACTTTTTCTTTTTTATGAGTGGGAATGGTGTTGGTGTTGGTGATGGTGGAAGTGGAGGTGGTGGAAATGGCTTAGTGGGAGTCTTGTCCACTTCTATAGCTTGCAGCAGGTTCCCTGGTAATTCAGCCACTACCACTGATAATCTGAAAACCAAAATGGTCATCATGGTCATGGCCAATGCAAGGTGCCAAACTTATTATTGAGGAGGAGGAGAAGTGAGTGTCAATATATGAAGCGAGTGTCAATGATTGAGGAGCAGGGGCAGGGTACTCATGCAAGTTGCCAATGACTACCTATTTATAATGCATGCATGGGGACTGAGGCTGAAGCGATGTGCATCTTGTATATTAATGGTGATCGATCATCACCAACTCAGAAGCCTCTAATCTTGTTTTATTGTATAAATATATGTAGTTGCAAATTAATTTTACTTTCTTTTTTGGGGTCAAAATCATACCTAACTAGGTAAAAATATTAATATTAATTATATTAATATTTTTACCCAGTTTGGTATGAATTGGATGCAAAAAAAAAAAAAAGAAAGTAAAATTAATTTGCAACTACATATATTTATACAATAAAACAAGATTAGAGACTTATGAGTTGGTGATGATTGATCACCATTAATATACACGATGCACATCGCTTCTGCCTCAGTCCCATGCATGCATTATAAATAGATATTCATTGGCAACTTACATGAGTACCTGCTTCTCCTCCTCCTCCTCAATCATTGACACTCACTTCGGATATTGCCACTCATTTCTCCTCCTCCTCAATCATGAGTACCCTGCTTTTGCAACTTGCATTGGCAATGACCATGATGACCATTTTGGTTTTCAAATCATCAGTAGTAGTGGATGAATTACCAGGGAACCTGCTGCAAGCTATAGGAGTGGACAAGACTCCCACTAAGCCATTTCCACCACCACCTTCCCTGTCGCCAACACCATTCCCACTCATAAAAAAGAAAAAATCCCCACCACCACCACCACCACGATGATCACCACCATCACCTCCCTATGTGCCTCCTTTTGACTGCTTTATGCTGGCCCTTACATGGCCACCATCATTCTATAAGGTTAATTAATGTGGTCGAATACCATCAAATTTTACCGTTCATGGGTTGTAGCTCAAAAACAACTCAGTACATCAACCATATAATTGCGACCCAAGCAACTATTTAGGTGGCCGGGTAAGTTTTTTTTTTTTTTCCCCCCAATCAATGGTTTATTATTACTAATTTTATATATTCTTGAAAAAGTGATTTTTTTTTTGTTTTATTAGATTCCTCTAAAACAACAGTCTCAAATAGAAAGTAATTGGCCGGATTTAAGAAAGTCGGCTACCACTCCTAGGCTTTATATTGCTTTTTGGTCGGAGCAGTGGTTAAAGCACGAAACTTGTTCTTTGATGGATCCATTGGATTATTTTAAAATTGCATTAACAGTTTATGCAAAACAAGATAATATTATAGATAACCTTAGTAAGGAGAAAATTTTCCCAGGTGGTCCAATGTCCTTAGATATAAACCAAATTGTGGCTACCATACAGAAGAATTTTGACGGCTGTACTCCTCAACTTCAGTGTGAACATGATGGCAACAAGAATGTAGATTATCTAGTTGAAATAAGACTTTGGTTTGACAGCATCCTAGAACAAAAATTGTCATACTACTTCGACGGCAAGTTGTCCTATATTTTCCCTCCTGATAATTTAGAATATCATAAATAAAGTTGATAAAATCTCTATATTGCTCCAATATGTTTGAAGAGGAGTTGTCAAATGGTAGTTCTGTGATTTTCACAACTTTCAACATATGGTGTTTGTGGTTTTGTTGTTTTCTGGGTCATTGATTGAACATTTGCCATTAATTTTAGCAAAGCATAAATTGAAGACAAGAGTGAGCGTGAGACGAGTTGGGACTGGTTTGGCTTATCGCTCACCCGACCCTAAACATTGACCGGGTCAATTCTTTGAACCTACCCAATTCCTAAAACCCGAAGGAACCCGAACATATGCAGGTTAGATTAAGATCGGGCTTAGATGGGACAGGACCAGGTTGGCCCAAAGTTGATGAGCAAGGAAAAAATTCAACATTTTGTAATGCATGAAAGAGTACAGTATGGTTCAAGTTTATTAACCAACAATTAATGCATCAATGAATCCAACATCATGCATTATGCATCAATGAGAAGAGAGAATGAATAAATTTAACCAACATGTCTACAAGGGACCAAGCTGTAGCATTTGGAAATAGAAAGCAAAGATCTGAACCTGCAAATTTACATAGTTATCCTTTCACTATATTTTTGCAGCAATCAACCAAGATGCCTCAATGCCTTGTGAATCATATGGTCTAAGGAATGAATCATCCATGTGTGTTGTTCCCTAACACAAATGATAATATTATATTTAACTGTGAACTTGAAGAGAATCAAAAAACTGTGAGAATCATCCAAGGTACTGGTATCAATCAACTGAAAGGTAGATACAATTAAAACATACTCAAAACATATTTTATATATCAATATGTGCCTATCAGAGTATCAGTCAATATCCCAACACTAAAAGCTGCCTATAATTTATTAAAAAAAAACTTGGAAGAATCTCCACCATCTCATCCAAGGTTGCACTCTTGGAAGAATCTCCTCTCATTGGTCATCCATTACAAACTGTCAACTAGTGTTATGAGCATAAATCTGTGTGAGTAACAAATACAGAGAAAGAAAGAGAGATCATACATCAAAACTTTCTTCCTCCAGCTCAAGTGAAAGATTCATATAACTGTTTAAAAAATGAATCACAGTTGCATGTCATCTTTTAATGATACTATTTTCGTCCATTCAAAAATACTACAAACAGAGCATGGTCAATAGTTCCAGGAAAGGCACTAAGAGACAAACAATATCACTCCTCTATCATAATATACAAAACTCAACTTTCAAATCATGAGCAAAGTCACATAATTAGATATTAAAATATTTGTACTAGAAGCTGATGAAGCATGAATTGAAACAAGAAAAGCAGTGGCAATTGGCAACCTTTTAGCAATGGCAATTTCGTTTTTTGGGTTGGGATTTTGGGTATGGCACACAGAAGACATAAATTAAAAGCACAACTTGAAATTGTTAGTAACTGCCTACCTGTAGCGGTGAGATGCAGAGATGGCGAGGCGGCGGTACGAACATGATCAACAGTTAGGGGACCAAAACTGCAATTAAGCCTTTTTTCCTATTCCAAAATACCCTTCCCCTCTTCATAATACATTAATTACCGATAAATTTGAATCTATAAACATTCAAGAATCATCAGACATTCCAACGAACAGATATCAAGCAAATAGTAGATGATATAAAAATTAAAGTGATACACAAGTCACGTTAACAAGAATCATCAAAAGTTGCTAACAGAGTGATAGGAAAGGGGAAGCTGGTTGAGAAGTAAAAACGGAGGTGTTAGAAGTAAGCCCCTCTGAACAAACCCTTAAACGGACCTTTAAACAGATCTGGTTAATACTAACCTGGGCCTTTTTAAAAAAAATTGCCAAATGACTTGTGTTTTTTCCCTTTATATTTATCATTTTAGTGCAATTTTTAAAGAGTTTAATTTCTATACACTGTCAACGTAAATAATTTTTATTGAGACATTCAATAGTATTTTGACAAATTAGCAACATTGTCATTTTTCTTTCTTGGTTATTAAAATAAAAGTACACATGTCAAAATGGCAGTTGATGTGTAAAAAATTTACACTGACAGTGCATACTACTTCAATTTAAATGGATTAATGTAGTATGCCTGTCAGTGTAAAAAAAATTCACATTAACATTCATTAACATTTTGAGTTTTTGACATGTGTGCTTTTATTTTTTATTGCATGTCAGTGTAAAAATCCTTTTACACCAACGATGCATAAAAATTAAACTATTTTTAAATTAATTTAGGGAAGTGGGAACTTTCCAATTTATTTCAAGTGGTGATTGATAACCATGATTTATTTATTTTAATATCAAGGTCGAGCTTCTAAAACACGACCTGAATCTTTTATTTTTTATTTTATTTTTCAAAATCGTGGTTCACAAGGTAGATTTTAGGAGAGGAATCATGTGTGCTTGAATGAGGGCCCAATAAAAAATGCAAGCCTTAGCCCACCTAATTCCTGATAAGACTCCCATGAAATAACCAAAGTGAACACAAGAAGGGGGGTTGAATTGTGTTTACCAACTTTTTGGGTTACTTTAAAAAGATTTTCGCAGGCATAGCAAGCAAGGTTTGAATAAGAGAAGGTTAGACGAGTGAAACGTCTAATATTGAAACAGGATAGCACACACAATCAAAGAAGGTTAAAATAGAGTTTGATAATCACAGTATTAACTCCCCAAGTTAAAAGCTAAAATAGAAACAATACTTAAGCAAATTAAAAGATAAAGGGAGTAGAAATATCACTCAAGAGATTTATACTGGTTCACCCCAAAATCCACAGGGCTACGTCCAGTTTCTTGGCAGCACCAAGTTTCCACTATAACTGAGTAAATTACAGTACAAGTATTCTTTGCACACTTAGCTTCTTCAGGCTCAACACTCAAACAAGTATTCTTTTCTCACCTAGCCTCTTCAGGCTCAAAAACAGTAAA